>CM035849.1:229201751-232067584 GCA_020510985.1 Pholidichthys leucotaenia
GGTTCGGTTCTCGCTCTGTCTGCATGTCGAAGTGTTCATGAGCAAGACACTGAACCCCCAGTTGCTCCTGGTGGATCAGGCCAGTGCCTGTGTATGGCAGCTCTGCCGCCATCAGTGTATGAATGGGTGGATAGCAGGATCTGTAAAGCGCTTTGGTCATCCAGAGATGAGTAAAATGCACTGTATCAGTGAATGCCATTTAATTTTGAAAATATCATCGGAGAAGTTGAATTTTTCCAAAATTTTGCCAAACTTCTCATAGTCTACGTATCAAATGTGAAGCTCAATGAGGAGACCTGAGCTTCTTCCTTGAGTTTTTGATGTTTTTCAGAGTTTTGAAAATAACTGAATCATTGGATTTTTTTCCAATTTTGCCAAACCACTCATAATGTACATGTGATTTGATGAGCATAATTGCATGTGTTCTGGCATTTGAGAATGTTCGAGTTATCTGCTGGCATTTACTTTGTTACTGCTGTCCACATGGCTTCAACACTGCTGTTCTTCAGTGTGCCTGTATACACAACAGGTTTGCTGGAAATCATACTTTGCAAATACTCCTGTACCCTAGTGCATCCTAATGCCACCCAAACCTGCTGTGCATCTGGTGATCTACTGTTGCTTTCACAGCAGACTGTGTGCATGTGCGTTTACTCTGGGTGCCCTTGGTTAAGCTGTTCATGAAATAGATGGATATAATTGCAACTCAATCTTTGAAAAGTTCTGTGTTGATTGACCAATCACCAAAGACCCCCCCACACACACACACACAATCTATAGAGACAGTCATTTTTTGCCATTTCAGAGCTGTCATAACCGGTTTCAACTAGTGTCATGAGAACTTTTATGTTGGCTGATTTGGTCTGTTACACAATTGGTACTGATCAAACTAAACATTCAATTCCACAATACAGGTAGTGTACTTCACTTTTAATATTTCCAAGCTGCCCAACCAAAAAGGTTGTTGACTTGCTCTATCTCAGTTACACAGAAGGGAAATTCTCTGTGACCAAATATTCCTGTTTGGATTGCAGTGCAAGGATTCATAATAATGCACAGGGTTAGGGTCATGGTGGTAGTCTACAGCTGCTTGGAACCCGATGATTGCTACTTGAGGCTAAAATTCTTTTCTTGCTTTTTTTTTTTTTCCTTTTTCATTTGAGGTTTTTTCAAATAAATTAGAGATTTTTCACTTAAATTGGAGATATTTTTTGTGTAAATTTCAGACTTTTTCTTTTAAATTTGCCACTTTAAAATAAATATGACTTTTCTCCCCATGTAAATTTGATTTTACATGAAAATGTAATTAAATAAATTACATTTTTTTTCCTTTTTACATTTTAGACTTTATTCACATAAACTAACATTTCTCCACATAAATGATAATTTTTAATAGAAATTTCTAACTTTTTGTTAAATTTGCACATATGTACCCCCTATGAACAACCACATTTTTCACATTTCACATCTGCAAAATAAAGTTACTCAAAATACAATCAAATCTACCTGAGTAAATACATTTTTTTCCTAAATGCATTCAACTAAGAACAAATAACAATGCAATAAAACTACTCATGAAAGTCCAACCCCTATTCCAGTGAAGCAGGCACATTGTGTAAAATGTTAATAAAAACAAAATACAAAGATTTAAAAATCTTTTTCAACCTATATTCAATTGAATTCACTACAAAGACATTATTTTTTGCAAATATTCACTCATTTTGAATTTAATGCATGTAACACGTTCCAAAAAAGCTGGGACAGGCAAGAAAAGACTGGGAAATTTGAGGACTGCTCAAAAAACACCTTTTTGGAACATTCCACAGGTGAACAAGTTAATTGGAAACAGGTGAGTGTCATGATTGGGTATAAAAGGAGCATCCCCAAAAGGTTCAGTCATGCAAGCAAGGATGGGGAGGGTTCACCACTTTGTGAACAACTGCGTGGGTAAATGGTCCAACAGTTTAAGAATGTTTCTCAACGTATAATTAAGATAAGATAAGATAAGATAAGCCATTATTAGTCCCACAACGGGGAAATTCCAGGACTGCAACAGCACAGGGATAGCAACACTCAGAGCAACAATCAGAAGACAAGAAAAAAAACAAGCAAGCAAGAGCAGCTAATATACATATGTACATATTACTATAAAATATATATATACACACACACAGACACACAGTGCAGAGCATTGTAGCTAGATGGAATAAATATATGAATATATAAACACACAGTGCAGAGCATTGTAGCTGGATGGAATAAATATATGAATATATAAACACACAGTGTGGAGCATTGTAGCTAGATGGAATAAATATGTAAATATATAAACACCCACAGTACGGAGCATTGCAGCTAGGTGGAATAAATATGTAAATATATAAACACACACAGTGCAGTGCAATGTAGCTAGATGGAATAATGTGTAAGATATATAAACATCCAGTGCGGAGCATTGTGGCTAGATGGAATAAATATGTAAATATATAAACACACACAGTGCAGAGCATTGTTGCTAGATGGGATGAAACAGCACAACCGTCTACTTAGTTATCCTACATGGTATGATTATGTGCCCATACATATTCTCACTCTCCATAGCGACCGGTATTTTCCTAGTTGTATGCCGGAGGGGACCATTGTGTAAGTCTATTGCATCTTTTGCATTCAAAAAACTATTAGTTTGTTACGTCTTTTTGCTATCTCTGCGAGCAGCCCTTCTTAGGTTGTACAGTCTGACAGCCGTAGGTAGGAAAGACCTACGAAACCTCTCGGTTGTGCACCTGGGATGATGTAGTCTGCTGCTAAATGAGCTCCTCCGTGCATTCAGTATGTCCTGCATAGGGTGGAACTCGGACTCCAGCAGAGATGACAGTTTAGCCACCGTCCTTCTCTCTCCTATCTCCTCCACCGGATCAAGGCGCTGCCCCAGGACAGAGCTAGCTTTCTTAATCAGTTTGTTCAGTCTCTTCCTATCGGCTGCAGTAATGCCACTGCCCCAACAGACCACTCCAAAAGTGATGGCTGATGCCACCACCGTGTCATAGAATGTCTTCAGCAGCGCCCCTTGTATACCAAAAGACCTGAGTCTCCTCAGCAGGAACAGCCTGCGCTGTCCCTTCTTGTAGAGTGCGTCAGTATTGTGTGACCAGTCTAGTTTATTGTTCAGATGAACACCCAGGTACTTATAGGATGTCACCATCTCGATGTCTGTTCCCTGTATATTTACTGGTGCTGTGAGGGGTTGTCCTTGCCTGCGGCAGTCCACCACCAGCTCCTTAGTTTTCCTCGCGTTGATCTGGAGGCAGTTCCGATGGCACCAGTCCACGAAGTCCTGGATAAGCCCTCTGTACTCAGCTTCATCTCCATTGGAGATGAGGCCAACAATCGCAGAGTCATCAGAGAACTTCTGTAGATGGCAGTGTGTTGTGTTGTGTGAGAAGTCCGCAGTATAAAGAGTGAACAGGAAGGGAGCCAGCACCGTTCCCTGGGGGGCCCCCGTGCTACTGATGATCGTGTCGGACACACAGTCCCGGGTTCTCACAAACTGAGGCCGGTTCGTGAGGTAGTCCAGGATCCATGATGACAGGTGCTGGTCCACCCCTGCGCGCAGCAGCTTGTCCTTCAGGATCATCGGTTGGATGGTGTTGAAAGCACTGGAGAAGTCAAAGAACATGATCCTCACCATATTCCCGGGCTTCTCCAGGTGGGACAGAGAACGGTGAAGGAGGAAGATCACTGCATCCTCCACCCCAATCCCATGCTGGTAGGCGAACTGGAGTGGATCCATCGCTGGTTCCACCTGGGGGCGGAGGTGAGCAAGGAGCAGTCTCTCCAGGGTCTTCATCAAGTGGGACGTCAAGGCCACCGGTCTGTAGCTGTTCAGGTCTTTGGGGTGGGAAGTTTTTGGTACAGGTACCACACAAGATGTTTTCCACAGCTGTGGTACCCTCCCCAGTTTCAGGCTCAGGTTGAAGATATACGTCACAATCCCACACAGCTGGTCTGCACAGGACTTGAGGAGCTTTGCGCTGATGCCGTCCGGTCCCGACGCCTTCCTCGCCTTGATCTTCCTCAGCTCCGTCCTCACCTGGGTCCTGGTCAGGGTCAGGATGGGGGGCTGTGTGTTGGGAGTGGGGTGGTGTTGGTGGAGTGGGGAGTGGGCAGCAGGACTTGATTTCTTTAGAGGCAGCAGTGGTTGTTGTGCAGTCAGGGGGGAGGGCGGTTGGTCAGACCTATTGAAAAACAGATTCAGGTTGTTCGCCCACTCCCTGCCCCCCGTGGCCTGGGGGGAGGTATTCTGGAGCCCAGAGATGGTTTTGAGGTTTCTCCAGACCCCGCTGATGTCGCTCTGTTGCAGCTTGTCCTCCATCTTCTTCCTGAAGCTGTCCTTGCTTTCTCTGATCTGTCTCCTCAGCTCCCTCTGTACGGACTTCAGCATCTCCCTATTCCCTGACCTGAAGATCCTCTTCTTCTCTCTCAGAAGTGTTTTTATCTCAGGGTTGATCCAGGGTTTGTTGTTTGAGCGACGCCGTATGGTCTTGGTGGGAACGGATTTGTCCACACAGAAGCTGAGGTAGTCCGTGAAGGTGTGAGTGAGGCCATCGATGTCCTCACCATGTGGATCGCAGAGCTGCTTCCAGGCGGTGGCTTCAAAACAGCCCTTTAGAGTGTCCATTGTCTCCTCAGACCATAACTCCACTGTGTGCATGGCCGAAGGTTGTCTGTGCACTAGGGGTTTGTACTCCGGCCGGAGATGAACCAAGTTGTGATCCGATCTCCCGAGTGGGGGGAGTTGTGATGAGGTGTACGCCTCCTTAGTGTTTGCGTAGAATAAGTCCAGTGTTTTATTGTCTCTAGTGTGGCATGTGACATACTGGGTGAACGTGGGTAGAATGGGAGATAGTGAAACATGGTTGAAATCGCCTGAGATGAGGAGAAGAGCATCTAGGTGTTCTGTCTGCAGCCTGCTGGTTACTGAATGGATGACGTCACGCGCTGTCCCAGCGTTCGCCGTTGGATTTGCATAAACAACAATGCAGATCACGTGCGAGTGTTCTCTCGGGAGATATGTAGGCCTCATGCTAACAGCTAGCAACTCAATGTCTTTGCTGCAGTGTCGTTGTTTAACAGTGATATGTCCCGGTCTGCACCAGTTGTTGTTAACATACATTATCACTCCACCGCCTCTTGCTTTGCCACTGTCTGGTGTTCGGTCTGCCCGTATCATGTGAAAACCCTCCAGCTCAATGTTAGCATCTGCTGCTAGTTCAGTTAGCCACGTCTCAGAAAACAAAAGGAGAGAGCACTCCCGATATGTGCTATCGTAACGGGAGATAGCCGCTAGCTCATCTACCTTTCCCAGTAACGACCGTACATTTCCCATGACAACAGATGGAAGCGAGGGTCTGTACCTTATATTTTTTGTCCTCCGCCTTACTCCAGCCCGGCAGCCGCGGCGTTTTCGCCTCAGTTCTCTCGGTATGTCGAGTTTTTCCATTGGGACCGGGTGGCGGTTGAATGCTAGCAGCTCTTCCCTGCTGTATCGTATCCTGCTATAAACAGTGGCTCCATCCACCGGCTCAGGAGACATTTGGGACGATCTGTGTGTCCGTGATATAAGTGGAGTGAAAAAAGACGGATCAAAAAGAGAGAGGAAGGGAAAAAGACTCGGAATCGAGCCGCTGTTGCAAAGGGCAGCCTACTCGTGTGGCGCCGGGAGAAAAAAAAAAAAATAATTGCAAGGAATTTAGGGATTTCATCATCTACAGGCCATATTATCATCAAAATATTGAGAGAATCTGGAGAGATTCCTGCATGTGAGCGGCAAGGCCGAAAACCAACATGTAATGCCCCGATCGTCCATCCCTGAGGCAGCACTGCATTAATAACCAACATCATTCTGTAAAGGATATTACTACATGGGCAACATTAGTGAGCAAGACAGGTTTATCTTAAGATAAATGATTTGAGGAGCAATTACCTACCTATTTTGGAAGTGCAAAATGACCAAAAGCTCATCTTGTGCCAACAATACACCTAGTGCCAACAATACACCTACTGGGTGTGCACAACCAATAAACCACTGAGAGGGGAAAGATGGTATTTAAAGTTGTCTTTTAAAGTATCAAGCTCTCTCAGATAATTTAAGAAAGATGCTCAGAAATGTCCAATTTCAGACCATTGTCAGTTAACACAGTTTGGCATTACATCTACAAGTGCAAGTTAAAACTCTACCATGGAAAGCGAAAGCCATATATTGCCAACATTCTGAAATGCCGCCAGTTGCTCAGGACCCAAGCTCATCTGAGATGGCCTGACGCAAAGTGGAAAAGTGTGCTGTGGTCTGACAAGTCAATATTTCAAACTGTTTTTGAAATCATGGATGTCATATCCTTCGGGCTAAAGGAAAAGGACCATCCAGATTGTTATCATCGTTAAGTTCAAAAGCCAGCATCTGTGATGGTATGGGGGTGTGTTAGTGCCCATGGAATGGGTAGCTTGCACATCTGTGAAGGCACCATTAATGCTGAATGGTATATAGGGGTTTTGGAGCAACATATGCTGCCATCTAAGCAACATCTTTTTCAAAGACGTCCCTGCTTATTTAAGCAAAATGATGATGCCAAGCCACATTCTGCACGTGTTACAACAGTGTGGCTTCGTAGTAAAAGAGTTTGGGTACTAGACTGGCCTGCCTGCAGTCCAGACCTGTCGCCCATTGAAAATGCGTAGCACACTATGAAGAACTGTTGAGCAAATGAAGTCATGCATCAAACAAAAATGGGAAAGAATTTCGCCTACAAAGCTTCAACAATTAGTGTTCACAGTTCATAAATGCTTGTTGAGTGTTGCTAAAAGGAAAGGTGATGTAACAGACTGGTAAACATGCTCCTATCCCAGCATTTTTGGAATGTGTTGCAGGCATCAAATTCAAAATGAGTGAATATTTGCATAAAAACAACGTTTATCACTTGGAACATTAAATATCTTGTCTTTGTAGTGTATTCAATATGCTGTAGGTTGAAAAGGATTTGCAAATTATTGTATTCTGTTTTTATTTACATATCTGTTTATTTTCTCTCTTATAATGATAAAAACTACTCATTAATGGGCTCTTACATTCATATAGTGCATAATATAGAATCCTGGAACATACAGTAGTTGCAGAGTTATTATGCTTTAGTCCACATGAGAACCTTCCTGTTTCAGTGTGCTTCCTACTCTCTCCTTGGATGTATTTGATTAGCTTTGAACAGCAGTTTTCCTAATCACGTCCAACCAGTTTTACTTCAGAAGTGTACCATGGGAACGTTTAAGCTGTTTGGAAATCTGAATTCTTCCAGGCACATAATAGTGTTACCCAGCATCTCTGTTTCCTCGTTCCTGCAGAACTATGTGGAAAATATTCTTAGCATCCTTCATTTTTTTTCTCACAGTGGAGCTGCCTGGAGGAGTAATTTAATAGACTCTGTGTCTCACAACACAGTTGGCAAACTCTATCGCCAGAGTCCCCCCCCCCCCCCCGCCCCCACGAGGGTCAGCAGTTAGGTCTGTGAAAATGTACATCGGACGTTCCACTGTAGACTATTCCTAACAATGCCAGGTTGTTTCTCCACATTTCTCCTATTAAAATAATGCATATAAACCTGAATTGCACATTTTTAAACGGTCTTAAAAATACTTAAAAACAGTCTTTATTGGTAATACTCTTATGATGACAGTGACATTCTGTTGGCCCACTCTTCAGTGTTTCCTCTGGCTTAAAGACTTTGGCGTGGTGACAGCATATATGCATTTATTTATTTATTTGGGGGTTTATATGAAGCATTACATAAACATGAGAAAACACATGACAGTCAAAAGGAAACACATTCATAATACTGTAGTGATTTATTCACACATACTTGAATTATATGATCAGAGGTGGGTATAGTAGCCAGAAATTGCACTCAGGTAAAAGTGTTGTCTTAGGAAATTAATAATTAAGAGTAGATACACACAAAAATTACTAGTTAAATTAAGTAAGAGTACTAAAGCACCCACTTAAAAGAAATACTTGAGTAATGACTTAGTCTTGAACATTTGAGGTTTTTCTCCTAAATTTATAACCATTTTCTTGTAGTTTTCAACTTTTTTCTCTGTTAATTTGTTTTTACCTAAATTTGCAACTATTTTCTTCATTAATTTGTAATATCCTCTCATAAAATTATGACTCTTCTTGTACATTTGAGACTTAATTATCATTATTTTGGGGCTAATTTTGCCTGTTTTTAGAATGAAATTACTGTTTTTTCTAATAAATTTGAAACAACTGGTAGTAATTCTTTTTTTTTTTGTCATAATGGAAACTTTTGATAATTTTGCAGCACCAGAATAGAACAATAATTTCAACTCTGGCTTCAAAGAAATATAAAAGTATTACTAAAATTATATTTATTGAAATAAAAGTAACTAAAATGACCTGTTATAATATTTACTGTATATATATTGACTTTTTTTTTTTTTAGAACACTCCTTGCCAATCAGACAATAGGAAAAACCTCCTGTCAGGACATGGGTTGGAGCCTTGTTCTTTCCTTGTGTTATAATTTGTATTTCTTGTCACTTGGCTGTGGTCTCCAACCCACATCCTCACTTTAAGTTTATTTTCTGGGTTTTGTACTCACTGTTATTTATTATCATGGTCCTGTTTGTCTTTTTGATTATTATATTCATGTTCTATCTCGGGTTTATATTTAATGTGTGTTTATGTTCACCTTAGTCTTGCTTGATCTTTGCATTGTTAATTTCCTGATTTGTCACGGCTGTTTTGTGTTCTGGTGATTAGTGTCACCTGTTATTTACGGGACTCAGCCCCTCACCCAGGTGCTGCATCATTAGTCATTACTTGGCATTTATCTGCGCTTCTGCATGTCTTGCCTGTGAGGTTTTGTCTGCCCTGTCGTTGTCTGCCTAGTCTGTGAGTTCTGCCTTGCCAAGGCTTGTTAGCTTTTGTTTTAGCTTCTGAGCTGATTTATTTTGAGTTATTAAAAGATATTAAACACTCCCTACAAGAGAGTCCTACTCTCTGCCCTGCTGGGGCACAAACCATGACCTCTCCCATAATTTGAAATCTAAATGTTGACAGGTTTAGTTTGTCTGAAGCCGGTTAATGGATATAAATCACTGAATTAATGAATTTTCGTCATTACAACATGTCAGATACACTAATGAACATAAATTACTTCGTAGCACAGTGACAGAGAGTGGAAATGAATCTGCTATTTAATTTTGAAGCTGCACCAGGCAAATGTGTATGTCACGTGCCCTCTTCAGATCACCCCACAGATGTTCGATTGGATTCAGGTCTGGACCTGGCTGGGCCATGCCAAAATCTTAATCTTCTTCTGGTGAAGCCATTCTTTTCTTGATTTAGATGTGTGCTTTGGGTCATTGTCGTGCTGAAAGATGGAAGTTCCTTTTCATCTTCAGCTTTCTAGCAGAAGCCTGAAGGTTTTGTAGCAACACTGACTGGTATTTGGAACTGTTCATATTTCCTCCGCCTTGACTAAGGCTTCAGTTCCAGCTGAAGAAAAACGGCCCCAAAGCATGATGCTGCCACCACCATGCTTCACTGTAGGTATGGTGTTCTTTTGGTGATGAGCAGTGTTGTGTTTGCACCAAATATACTGTACCTTTTTGGAATTATGGTCTAAAACTTCAGCCTTGGTTTCATTGGACCATAACACATTTTCCCACATGCGTTTGGGAGATTTCAAATGTGTTTTTGCAAAATGTAGCCAGGCTTGGATGCTTTTCTTCGTAAGATAAGGCTTCCGTCTTGCCACCCTAGATGGGAGATTATTGTCACATGTACTAAACAGTCAGTACTTGCCAGAAATTCCTGCAGCTCCTTCAATGTTGCTGTTGGCCTTTTGGCAGCCTTCCTGACCAGTTTTCTTCTCGTCTTTTCATCAATTTTGGAGGGACTGCGAGTTCTTGGTAATGTCACTGTTGTGCCATATTTTCTCCACTTGATGATGACTGTCTTCACTGTATTCCCTGGTAGATTTAATGCCTTGGAAATTCTTTTGTACTCTTCTCCTGACAGATACCTTTGAACAATGAGATCTCTCTGATGTTTTGGAAGCTCTCTGCGGACCATGGCTTGTGCTGTAAGATGTGACTACAAAAATGTCAGGAAAAGCCTACTAGTACAGCTGAACTTTATTTGGGGTTAATCTAGAGGCATTTTAAATGGTGGCAGGTGTGTGCTGACTCCCATTTAACATGAGTTTGAATGTGACTGGTTAATTCTGAACACAGCCACATCCCCAGTTGTAACAGGGTGCTCATATTTATGCAAACAGGTTGTTGTAAGTTTTTTATTTTACCCCTTAAGATTTCAGTTTGTTTTTTAATTGGGTTGTACAGGTTATAGGTCACATTAATGGTGGAAAAAGTTTTGAAATGATTTAACTTGGTCTTATTTTTTTACATCACAAAAACCTGGCTTTTGAAAAGGGGTGTGTAGACTTTTTATATCCACTGTATGTAGAATAAAGGTACATATCACAGAGTCATGGGGTTTATTTGAGCAGACTTTCTTGGTGTCATTTTAATTTTTCTATTTTTCCATCTCTCTAAGGGCTATAATCAGTTCATTTTTGTGCAATCCCCTTGCTGTTATTTTCCAAGTTCAACTGACTATAATGAGAAACCTCCAGACCTTCCTGTCTAGTGTTTTTCTCTGGACCAGACAGGTTGCCATTGTATTGATCTTTAAGTCAGTTGATGTTCTTCTCAGTCTTTATTCCCATGGTTATTTGTGTAACTACTGTTCTTTTTAATAATAATTAAAAAAAAATTCCTTCTGATGGGACAGTTTTGTTGTTTTTTGACAGTATCAACTAGGATGGACACTTACTTTTTATTACTTTGAAATGGTCAAGGCAAATTTAAGTTAAAATTCTTCCAATGGCTTAAATGTTTTTTCAGTTGTGTTGGCTTTAAAACGTGTGTTTGTAGTTTTCAGCTGTTTTCTTTTTGGTGTTCCTAAAGTTTGAAATCCCATTGAAGTTCTGTTTTCACTTTTAACTCAAAGGCCTTGTCTGGAAATCCTTGTGATGGATTTCTGATACTACTGTGTGTGTGTGTGTGTGTGTGTGTGTGTGTGTGTGTGTGTGTGTGTGTGTGTGTGTGTGTGTGTGTGTGTGTGTGTGCGCGCGCGCACACACGCGCGCCTTACAACCAGACCACCATAGCAGTAGATTATGTCTTAATCATTGGCTCTTAGGCATAAAGAGTCTGTGTGAAGGCAGCACCCTCACTCTTTCTTGCCTGACTTTACTAGCTAATCTTCCTCATGGAGACTAAACACTTTGACACCGGACTCCTCACAAGAGGTTAAAGGTCAAGCACCGTTTAGTGTCAAAACCGCACTAAACACCAATCTTCATATGGGGCAGAAGGGGAAAGAGCACCAGGAAAAGGAACAAATTAACATAATCAGAATACTCGCGGAGATGCAGTGTGAGTCTGTGTTCCTCATGCAAAGTTGTTTTTGTTTTAATCCTGACTGTAGATCCTGTACCATCAGTGGCAGCTGAAAGTGTTCATTTGTGATACATGATAATGATACTACAGCAGAAAACAGATTCAAAGTATTCCACTGAAATCTTTGGGTTTAGATTGGTCATTTCCTGTGTCAGTGTTCTCTGTGGTCCACTGCTGTGGAGTGTCCAAATAAAGTTCTAATGAGCCTATTTAAAGCAAGTACGGACTTGTTCAAGGGACCCTTGCCAGTTTTTCTGAGATAAAGTTCTATTCTGCCTCCGAATCAATGAGAGCAGAGGTGGAATGTTTGGCCCTGGGAAGCTGAAAGAAGATGGGTAATGTTATCTTGAAATGAAGAGTTTTAGATTTGTCACCTGCCAGACCCCCTACAGCAACTGATGGGCTAGATCTTTTGGCTTAGAGTGGCAGTCGGTAGTGTCATGGCTGACATTCATGCAGTACATGCATAAACACACCTTCTGTAGTCTTCTACGCTTGGCCGGAGTTAACTGCGTACGACCCATGATCATAGGAGGTGTTGGGTGAACTGGGCAATGGTAGTATTGGGAAAAAGGGAGGGTGGTGGAGGCGTTGTAGAATGTGATGGGTAACTGAAGTGCTGCTGCTCATGAGAACATTCGCACAACCGGCTATCTAACTTAATTTTTAAAGAATTGAGTTCATCTAGTGAATCCGGCTCATCACAGCAGGCAAGCTCATCACAAATCTGGGTGCTTAAACTGCGGGAACAAACACTGTTAAACGCTATACTGTCTCAGCCTGCCTTGGTTGGCAGAATATGCAAGTCGATCAGGTACTCCATTACTTGTCTAGCGCCTTGGCCTAAATCCAGGAGCTGGTTAGTAACATTACCCTCCCAATTTGAGTGGTCAAAAACCTTTTCAAATGGGTGAAGGTGTAGCTAGGGTAGTCTGGACCATCACCAATTGCGTATGCCCAAGTGAGTGCTTCAGGTTGTTGTAACAGGTTGGTAACACACAGTAGTTAATCTTGCTACGGTCAGTCGGAAAATCCTCAGGCAGGTGATGAAAGGCTAGTCAGTGTTGTAACAAAAAAAAAAAAAAAAAACAGCCCTCACTCAGTTTACCATTATAACGAGCCAGAGTAGAAATGGTAACGGAGCGTTGGTGATACAGGTCCTCCGTAGATGGAGAAATGGGACGAGAGGCAGTCCCGGCTGAATTTGAGAACGTGGAGATGACATTGGATAAATCAATCCATGCAATCAAAGAACTTAGCTAATTGGGCAAGAGCTACTGATAGCTGGTGAGGTACTTGTTCAAGATGAGGTTAACATCTAACCCTGTGGCAAGGCTAGCCCATGCAGTATCTGCTGAGTCCTGGGGACGGGATTGTCTTGAGATGTTTTGAGTAATGGACCCAAACACAGACCCTGAGAGGAGACCAGAGATAAGTGCAAAAAGGTAAATATTTATTGAACTGTAATAATTGAATATGGATTTATGAAGAATTGGCAACCCTGCGCAGATAGGAGAAGATGGTAAGCAGGCTGTAACACTATGGGTAAGTATAAGCTGTTGTTTGTAGTTTATCTTACAGGTAGTGCAGTGGTGGAGAGTTCTCTGCAGGTACAGCCGTGGACAAAATTGTTGGTACCCCTCTGTTAATGAAAGAAAAACCCACAATGGTCACAGAAATAACTTGACTCTGACAAAAGTGGTAATAAATAAAAATTCTATGAAAATTAACCAATGAAAATCAGACAATGCTTTTGAATTGTGGTTCAACAGAATTACTTTACAAAAACAAACTCATGAAACAGGCCTGAACAAAAATGATGGTACCTCTAGGAAAAAAATGAAAATAATGTGACCATAGGGACATGTTCAAACAAGATGTGTCCTCTAATTAACATCACAGGTGTCTACAAACTTGTAATCAGTCAGTCGGCCTATTTAAAGGGTGACAAGTAGTCACTGTGCTGTTTGGTGACATGGTGTGTACCACACTAAACATGGACCAGAGGAAGCAAAGGAGAGAGTTGTCTCAGGAGATTAGAAAGAAAATTATAGACAAGCATGTTAAAGGTAAAGGCTATAAGACAGGGGTCACCAACCTTTTTGAAACCAAGAGCTACTTCACACTTTATTTTTATTAATCTCAGCAATTGTTCAGATGATCACTTCTACATTTCATTAAAAAAATGTCCAGTTTTCACCAGTCCCTTTTAACCATAAAAAACTAAACCCTTTTAACAATTCATGAACTATGTTGAACCATGTTTGAAAAAGTTTTGCAACATTTAAGAAAAATCAGCTTTCATATTAAATAAATCTTATCACATTTTTAACTGAACAAATCTGCTGCAATTCTGCTCAAAATCTGTTACATTTTATAAACGCACTTTTGTGTGTTCTTCTTCACTGGAATTATATCCATACAGTTCTTGCCAAGAATCATGCTTGAGTAATAACCAGCACTGTCCTTTCATGAGAAGAAGCTAAACAGCACTGAAAGTGGGCAGCAGTTTCACAGTTCACACTCTGTGGCGACGGCGAGATGCACTCAGTCGCCCCGCAAATGAAACACATGCAGCTTCCTTTCACGGTAGTAAAAAAGAACTCATCCTCCCATTCACTTTGAAAATGATAAATTTTCTGTCTTTTTTTTGCCATGTTTTTGGCAAAAAAACATGGCACTCCGCACTCCATCTTCACTACCCGCTAGCTTACTCTCCACAAGTGCGAAGGTTTTGTCATGCGCACAATACTGACCTTTGAACTAGGTCAGAGTTCACCTTAACTTTACGTATAATAAACATATTTTAATTTTTTTTATTTTTAAGACATTGTCATTTTAAAATCTATATAAATGCAAGCGTGATTTTAAAAAATAGCGGCAGAAAAAATTACATCTTAGACGCAGCTCACTTGCGAGTTGTGCTATTCTTAGAACAGGCCTGCGGGCGACTTATGTGGTCCTTGCGGGCGACTTGGTGCTTGCGGGCACCGTGTTGGTGACCCCTGCTATAAGACCATCTCCAAGCAGCTTGATGTTCCTGTGACCACAGTTGCACATATTATTCAGAAATTTAAGATCCACGGGACTGTAGCCAACCTCCCTGGACATGGCCGCAGGAGGAGACGGATAATACGAATGGTAACAAAAGAGCCCAGAACAACCTCTAAACACATTCATGGTGAGCTCCAAGGTCAAGGTATATCAGTGTCAGATCGCACCATCCGTCGTTGTTTGAGCCAAAGTGGACTTGATGGGAGACGACCAAGGAGGACACCACTGTTGAAAACAAATCATAAAAAAGCCAGACTGGAATTTGCCAAACTGCATGTTGACAAGCCACAAAGCTTCTGGGAGAATGTCCTATGGACAGACGAGACAAAACTGGAACTTTTTGGCAAGGCACATCAGCTCTATGTTCACAGACGCAAAAATGAAGCATACCAAGAAAAGAACACTGTCCCTACTGTGAAACATGGAGGAGGTTCTGTTATGTTCTGGGGCTGCTTTGCTGCATCTGGCACAGGGTGTCTTGAATCTGTGCAGGGTACAATGAAATCTCAAGACTATCAAGGTATTCTAGAGAGAAATGTGCTGCCCAGTGTCAGACAGCTTGGTCTCAGTCGCAGGTCATGGGTCTTGCAACAGGATAATGACCCAAAACACACAGCTAAAAACACCTAAGAGCGAAACATTGGACTATTCCAAAGTGGCCTTCTATGAGCCCTGATCTAAATCCTATTGAAAATCTGTGGAAGGAGCTGAAACATGCCGTCTGGAGAAGGCACCCTTCAAACCTGAGACAACTGGAGCAGTTTGCTCATGAGGAGTGGGCCAAAATACCTGCTGAGAGGTGCAGAAGTCTCATTGACAGTTACAGAAATCGTTTGATTGCAGTGATTGCCTCAAAAGGTTGTGCAACAAAATATTAAGTTAAGGGTACCATCATTTTTGTCCAGGCCTGTTTCATGAGTTTGTTTTTTAAAATAATTCTGTTGAACCACGATTCAAAAGCACTGTCTGATTTTCATTGGTTAATTTTCATAGAATTTTTATTTATTACCACTTTTGTCAGATTCAAGTTATTTCTGTGGCCATTGTGGGTTTTTCTTTCATTAACAGAGGGGTACCAACAATTTTGTCCCCGTGTGTAGACTGATGTTCTTCACGGGGTGAGATAATGCATCCAGTTATGGCTTGGGTGAATGTGGAGTCTGGAAAAGGTAGGAGATGATGTCCCATGCTCAAGTGCTAAAAATGAATTTGCAGTGATGTTGCCAGAAGAATTTGCATTTCATCTCCTACATACAGCAACATGAAATGCACTTGGGCACACTTACCAAAAGTATATAAATGATTAAGATATCTAGTTTTCGTAACAATATAGTCCGAGATATGTCTCAATCTCAGTGGATTTTTTGTTTTCTTTAAGGTCAGTCATTAGTAAAATTATGAAGCCAAGTTGAGCTTGCTTTTCAGCCAATTGCAAAACAGACTTGCACCAAATTAAACTTTCCTTCCAGTCTTACAGTTAAAATTATTCTAAAAATTTCAAAATTTCTAAAATTTTGAATTCTGACTTTGCAAATGTGCTTCTTGAAGAATGGTCAAAAATTGTTGGGTTGAGGTCAGGGCTTCGTGCAGGCCAGTCAGGTTCTTCCACACCAAACTCCTTCATCCATGTCTTTATGGACCTTGCTTTGTGCATTGGTGCCCATTCATTTGGAGGTGTATCCCAATACTTTTGGCATTCAGGTTTTCATTCCAAGAAATCTTAAGGCTTTAGCTTGCAAAGACATTTTTAAAAAAGTCTATGCTTCCAGCCCTAAGGCCTATATATACTCCGCAAGAACAGAGAAATTTGTTCTCTCTCCCAGGGTTGTAAGAACAAAATGACATCATTTTGTTCTTGCAGCCTTTGTTTGGGAGTTCTTGCAGCTTTTTCTTGACACATCATTGTGGCAGAATTTTTTTTTCTTGTTGTGTCTAAGAACTATTGTGTGACTGGTCAGGATTTTGAATTTCCCAAGACTTCTGCACTTGAATGTCTTGTGAAGTATGAAGTGTCCTGGCCAGAAAGAACTTTGTTCTTGTTCTTGCCACCTCAGGAAAAAAAAAAAAAATTCTCTGTTCATGCGGAGTATGTAAAGGCCTTAATGCTTCACCATGATGGTGCCCCAGCACACAAAATAAGGTCCATAAAGGGATGGTTGGATGAATATGGTGTGGAAAAACTTGACAGGCTCTCACAGAGCCTTGACCTCAACCCTATCCATGTTTGGTATGAAATAGAACAAAGAGCCAGGCTCTCAGGTCCAACGTCAGTGTCTGACCTCAAATGCTTCTGTGGATTAATGGGCAGATATTCCAACAAACACGTTTTAAAATCTTGTAGAAAGCTTTTCCAGAAGACAGGAAGCTGCTATACCTGCAAAGGGGGGATCAGCTCCATATTAATGCCAAAGGATTTACAGTTAAATAACATAAATATCGTGTAGGTTGAAAAGTAGTTTTGCTCATGTTGTGTATGAAACCATACAAAACAAAATTCTATTGTATTTATTACCATAACATCATTTAGGTTCAGCCCTGATAATGACTTGACATACTTTGCTTTAATCAAAGTTGAGGGTGAACTGCAGGAGGTCATAAAGGCTTAATGAAAAGCATCAGCTCATTGCTGCTGTACCTCTAAAGTGACTCATGCTGGATGATAAGGGTTCCAATCTTGAAGATTATGGGCTTTTGAGCTGTACCTCTGGCCCACACACAGTGTTACACTTCAGCTGTGTCAGAGAAACTGATGCAGTGTGATGGATGCAGAGGGTAAATTGAAAATATATTCTCCTACATCATTAATCCACACAGGCTTATTGAACAGTAGTAGAAGAAACAACCCAAAGAAATGTTTTCTCTTCTAATTTTAATGGAATAACTTTTTCATATAATGGTTTACTGCATTTTTAGTGCTTGGTAAACAGAGAGACACAGAATATGCTTTGTTCAAATGGGAGAAGTGATGAATAATGAGGAGTAGAGAGCTGGTTTGGAATTACAACGACCTCATGAAAATGTGGCAAACATTTGGAAATAATTCCACTCTGGTCTTTGAAAACTTGTAAAACAATATAAAGCTCATGTCTGAGGATGTTTTTGAGCCAGTCAAAGCAAATACATTTTAGGTCACAGCAGACTTGTCTCCTATTTTTCTGTATTATCCCTTAGTATAATAAATGATGTATTGTTTCATACAAACTGACATCGATGGCAATGATATGGTTTACTGTGTAAACATGGAAACTAATCAAGCAAAATATAGGTTTGAAATAACTGTCTATGTAACTAAGACTACCTGGCTGAGTTGTGTGTCACTTACAGTACCAGGGAGGGATCACTACAAATTTATGACTTTCCATGACAGAGAGTGCTGTATCCTGTCTGGAGAAGCAGGTGGTTGGACCTTGACTAAGTCCCATTGTTTCTCATGAAATTATTTCAAACATACTCATTTTGGGTTTTGGTTTGGTTAATGGCTGTCAGCCTAAAAGCCCGCCTGGCAACCTCTGTCCATGTCTGGAGTCACCTCAGGTTTGGCGTCAGTGAAGCTCTCTTTTGGTTTAGATTTGGTCCGGGTTTGTGCACTCCATGTCGTCACGTCATTTTTCAAACAATCTCCCGTGAGTCAGGTTAAAATGTCAAATTTGGGAAATTGCTTTGAGCTGGGTGATGTGTAGAGTGACATGAAGAATGGAGCTGACAGTATATCAAATTAAAGGACTAATACATAATATACTGTATACTCTAAAAAGAACCATCCATCCATCCATCCATCTTCTACCGCTTCTCTGGAGGTCCGGGTCGCGGAGCCAGCAGTTCAAGCAGAGAAGCCCAGACTTCCCTCTCCCCAGACACCTGCTCCAGCTCTTCAGAGAGGATACCAAAGCGTTCCCAGACCAGCTGGGAGACACAGTCTCTCCAGCAAGTCCTGATCTACCCCGTGGTCTCCTCCCAGAGGGACGTGCCCGTAACACCTCAAGTGGGAGGCGTCCAAGAGGCATCCTAATCAGATGCCCATACCACCTCAACTGGCTCCTTTCAATGTGGAGGAGCAGTGGTTTTACTCTGAGCCTCTCCCGGATGACTGAGCTCCTCACCCGATCTCTGAGGGTGAATCCAGCGATCCTATGAAGAAAGCTCATTTCAGCTGCTTGTATCCGCGATCTTGTTCTTTTGGTCATTACCCAAAGCTCGTGACCATAGGTGAGGGTAGGAACGTAGATTGACTGGGAAATTGACAGCTTTGCCTTAGAGCTCAATTCCCTCTTCACCACAACAGACCAGTACAATGTCTGCAATACTGCAGATGCTGCTCCGATCCGTCTGTCAATCTCTCGCTCCATTCTCCCCTCACTTGTGAATAAGACCCCAAGATACTTAAACTCCTCCACTTGGGGCAGGAGCTTGTCCCCAACCCGGAGAGGGTGATCCACCTTTTTCTGGCTGAGGACCATGGACTCGGACTTGGAGGTGCTGATTCTCATCCCAGCCGCTTCACACTCAGTGGCAAACCATCCCAGTAAGACGTGTAGGTCATTGCTGGATGAAGCCAGCAGGACAACATCATCTGCAAACAACAGAGATGAGATCCTGTGGTCACCAAGCATGACACCCTCCGTTCCTTGGCTGCACCTAGAAATCCTTTCCATAAAAATTATGAACAGGATCGGTGACAAAGGGCAGCCCTGGAAGAGTCCAACTCTCACTGGGAATGAGTCCGACCCAGTGTTGGCAATATGAGCCAAACTCTCACAACGGTTGTACAGAGACCTAATAGCTTGTAACAACAAGCCCGATAACCCATACTCCCGAAGCACCCTCCACAAAAAACTACGAGGGATGCTGTCGAATGCCTTCTCCAAGTCCACAAAACATATGTAAGCTGGTTGGGCAAACTTCCACAAACCCTCGAGGATTCTCGAGAGGGTAAATTGCTGGTCCGATGTGCCATGGCCAGGACGAAAATCACATTGCTCTTCCTGAATCCGAAGTTCGACCAACAGCCAGACTCTCCTCTCCAGTACCTTGCCATAGATATTCCCAGGCAGGCTGAGGAGTGTGATCCCTCTAAAGTTGGAGTACACCCTCCGGTCCCCTTTTTTGGAGAGAGGAACCACCACCCCAGTTTGCCATGCCAAAGGCACTGCCCCCAACCTCCACGCAATGTTGCAGAGGCGTGTCAACCATGATAGCCCTACAACATCCAGGGCCTTGAGATACTCAGGGCGAATCTCGTCCACCCCCAGGGCCCGGCCACCAAAGAGATTTTTAACCACCTTGGCGACCTCAGTCCCTGTGATAAGTGAGTTGTCCACCTCTTCCACAAGCCCTGCTTCTTCTGTGGAAGGTGTATCAGTGGGATTGAGGAGATCCTTGAAGTATTTCTTCCCCCGCCCAATGATATCCCCAGTCGAAGTCAACAGCATCCCATCCGCATCATACACAGTGTGGACAGGGAGCTGCCTCCCCTCCTGAGCCGTCAGACAGTTTGCCAGAATTTCTTTGAGGCTGACCAAAAATCTTGTTCCATGGCCTCACCGAACTCCTCCCAAACCCGAGTTTTTGCTTCAGCAACTGCCCGAGCTGCACTCCGCTTGGCCTGCCGGTACACCTCAGCTGCTTCGGGAGTTCCACAAGCCACCCAAGCTTGATAGGATTCCTTCTTCAGTTTAATGGCCCCCCTCACCACTGGTGTCCCCCACTTGGTTCGGGGATTACCACCACGAGATGCCCCGATGACCTTGCGGCCGCAGCTCTGGGCTGCTCCTTCAACAATGGAGGTGGAGAATATGGCCCATTCAGACTCCAAGTCTCCAGACTCCCTCGGAATGTGGTTGAAGTTCTTCGGGAGGTGGGAATTGAAGACCTCCCGGACAGGGGCCTCAGCCGACGTTCCCAGCACACCCTCACTATACGTTTGGGTCTACCAGGTCTGAATGGTATCCTCCCCTGCCATCAGATCCAACTCACCACCAGGTGGTGATCAGTTGACAGGTCTGCACCTCTCTTTACCTGAGTATCCAAGACATATGGTTGCAGGTATGATGACACGATTACAAAATTGATCATCGACCTGCGACCTAGGGTGTCCTGGTACCAGGTGCACATATGGATACCCTTATGCTTGAACATGGTGTTCGTTATGGACACATTGTGGTTGGCACAGAAGTCCAATAACTGAACACCACTCGGGTTCAGATCGGGCAGACCATTCCTCCCAATCACCCCCCTCCAGGTTTCACTGTCATTGCCCACGTGCATATAAAAGTCCTCCAGAAGGACAATGGAGTCTCAAAGAGGAGCACCCTCCAGCACCCCAGTCAGAGACTCCAAAAAGGGTGAGTACTCTGATCCATCATTTGGTGCATAGGCACAAATGATGGTCAGGACACGTTTCCCAACCCGAAGGCGCAGGGAAACAACCCTTTTGTCCACCGGGGAAAACTCCAATATAGAGGCAGAAAGGTGGGGGGATACAAGAATACCCACCTCTGCTCATCGCCTCCCACCCGGGGCAACTCCAGAGTAGGCCAATCTCCAGTCCCTCTCCAGGAGACTGGTTCTGGAACCGGAGCTGTGTGTTGAGGTGAGGCCGACTATATCTAGCCGGTATTTCTCAACCTCATGCACCAGCTCGGGCTCCTACCCCACCAGAGAGGTGACATTCCACATCCCAAAAGCCAGTTTAGGAACCCTGGGATCAGACCGCCAAGGTCTCTGCCTTTGACCACCACCTGATCCACACAGCACCGGACCCCCATGGTCCCTCCTGCAGGTGGCGAGCCCACTGGAGGGTGGACCCATGTAACTCCTTCAGGCTGAGCCCGGCCGGGTCCCATAGGCGGAAACCCGGCCACCAGACGCTAGCCATCGAGCCCCTCCCCCAGGCCTGGCTCCAGGGTGGGGCCTCGGTAACCCCATAC
This sequence comes from Pholidichthys leucotaenia, assembly GCA_020510985.1. Taxonomy (NCBI): domain Eukaryota; kingdom Metazoa; phylum Chordata; class Actinopteri; order Cichliformes; family Pholidichthyidae; genus Pholidichthys; species Pholidichthys leucotaenia. Next base: position 229,223,270 of record CM035849.1, read on the forward strand.
CAGGTGGGGTGCACTGGATCCCTGTTCTAGCGTTAATCATGATGGTCTATTGGATCGTTCTTAGTTTGGCCCTTCACCCAGGACCAGTTTGTCTTGGGTGACCATACCAGAGGCAAATTGCCCTGGACAACATAACTCCTGGGATCACTAGGACACGCAAACCCCCCTCCACGATAAGGTTACGGCCCATGAGGGGCTGTAAATGCAGCTGGAAATTTAATCAAGCTCCATCAAGTAGTTTTTGTATAATCCTGGTAATAAATAAACAAACAAACAAAAAAACATTACCCCCATGGTGGTGGTAACAATCCCTGTTGACCGTCAGTCAATTTATTATTTTAACATCAGTATTGGCCCAGAATTTCACAATCTTTGGATCCCAAAGATTGTGAAATCTAACATATTTCAAGCAGCATTTATTTTTCTTTTCATAATGTGATTTCAGTTGGACATTACTCTAGATGATGGAAGACTGATGAGCAAATGTGTCTTCATACACCCAGAGGAGAAATTTATGTACAGCATAGTGATTCTTTGCTGTTATCCCCAAATTCTCAGCAGTGGTCAAGTTTTGATACACAGTAGTAATATTTCACCAGCCCACACTGGGGGAAAAAAACAAACAAAAAAAACTCTGATCTAAAACTTATCTGACACTGTTTGGTGTGCAGTTTTACAGTGAACTCTGTGGACTCTTGGCAGCATGCAGTAGATAATTTATTCAGCCTGTGTTACACAAATTGCAGACAACTTTAGATCTCCACTAATCTCAACATGTTTTTTACAGCTCACTGAGACAAGAGAAAAAAAATCCTTAAAATAAAAAAAAAAAAAAAACAGTGACAAGAGGTGAGCATTCAGCTACGTACAGTGGCAGTAAAACCGGACAAATGTAGCTGTTATCTCCTTAAGAAAATGTGTTTGAACTATGAAACTCAAACACAAGAGTCCTTGACAAGTTAAATACAATGCCTCATGGAATAATTCTATGTGCTTAATGTTGCATGCTTTGACCATGTTTTTACTTGGCACTCAAGTTTTTAACAATGTTATCTTTTCTTTAAAATAACCACTGTGGGCCCAATATAACCCAGTGCCCAGCAAGTTGAAACTAAATTATATAAATTATTTATTGCACCTGTCAAAACTACAATGTGTGTGTATTGCATGGGTGAAAAAAACAGATGTTGGATGGGGGTTTCCAAAGCTGTTTTAGGAGAGCTGCCATTTAGGGTCATTGCTGGTACCAGCCTCATTGTAATATGCAATGAGTAGATGAGTAATATAAACAGACTTGCCAAATTCTGTGATAAATTTGTGACTTTTTCCATGTAAATTTACAGCTTTTTATTCATAAAGTTGCAGCTTCCCCCCTTTTTTTCCCAATTTGTCATTGTTTTATTTTCTTCTTTCCACATGTACTTTCTACAAGAATATTTCTAACAAGTTTTCAAATCTGCAAAAATCAAAAGAATACTACCAAATGTACTTGAGTAAGTGTAATGTTTCCTCATAAATCTACTCAAGTAAGAGTAAAAATGATCTTGCATAAAACTAATCATGAAAGTACATATTTTTGTTTCTTGAGTGCTTGTACTTGAGGAAATGTAACTAGTTACTACCCACCTCTTACAGGGAGTGGGAATAACTACCTCTGATTCATCCCAAAAAATGTAAACCAAATCTAAACCTTTTCAAATATAACACAAACCGTAAAAGTGAGAGATAGGAGAGTAATCTCGGGGGTTAGTTTAATCCAACTTTGTTTCCCTGTGGATTGAAAGCTCCAACCCAAAATTTTCTTGAGCCACAGCCTAAAATTATTATTAGCATTTTGTCATCTACAATGAGAGCATCATCTTTTTCTGTCCTCTTGTGGAGTGAATGTCACGTACTGTAAAGCCAAACAGACTAATGCTAATGTGGTGGCAACATAATTCCAGTAATGTCATGGGACAGTGAAGATGGAGCTTGAGAGTTTGTGGTCCAGATGTCCGGTTGCCTTGCTGAATCATTGTAAAGCCACTTTTTCCAGGTGTGGCAGAATTTCAGTTACAGTTGAAACTTTATTTAGGACTACCATGGATGTGTGGAAACAAAACAGAAAAGAAGATTCACACACTGCATGGAGAAAAATCTTCATTGTTTCTACTAATTTACCACTGAACTGCTCTGATTACACAAGGATGTATCCCAATGACAAGTACAACTCTATAGCTGGAACATTATGAAATCAAGGCAGGCCTATTTCAAAGCAGCCATAATAATGTAAAATAGTAGGTTAAGGCAGATGTAATAACACTGCAAAAGGATATCTTCTGTTCAAGTATAGAACCTTAATTAATGACTTGTAATACTAGTCAAAATGCTTAGAAATAGAGTGATGATCATTTCTTACCCTTGGCCAAATCATTCTCAGAAATGAACAAGTGGGTGGAAGCAGATAAAAGGGTGAAACACAACTGGGATTCACAGAAAAAGAATTGAGAGCTGGAGAATCCATGTCTGAAATTGGGCCAACCTCATGTTGATGTGGGACACTGCCCCCCTACTGATAAGACCTAAGTCAACAGATCACTCATTAATCTCAGCTGCCATATCTGCACCTAGACGTGACCATTAGCCTGGAAATAACATATGGTATCTGACAACAAGATTTCACATGAGTCAGTGTAACAGTCTCTCCTGTGTAGTGAATGGCTATGGTGAGAAGGCACTAAAAGCTCATTTCATTGTGTTTTGACAGCTTCATCAGCTCTCAACCCAGCTTTAGCCTTGATTGCTTGTAGGCCTGTCAGAGATTTGGGCTGAGGTTAGACATGGAAAATGTGAAGGTATTATGGGCTGTATTAGCTGTCAAATCAGTCTGATAGCTTTTAAATTGTAAACGCTTTCCACTCATTTACAATAAAGAAAATTTGGATGTGTGACATTAGAGCTGGATGAGATGTTTGATAGTGCATATTCAACAAAGACAGTCTGAATGTTGTTAATTTGAATGTTTAGATTATTTCAATTCTTTAAATGTCTAATTTTTTTCTCTTGGGTGGGAAATGTCTCTGTGAGAACCGCCCTCCTTAAACTGTCCTTGTTTGCTGCTCCTGTACTTTCATTGGAGAGAACTGCATAATCTTGACATTGTGGAGAAAGTAAGCAGGCGAGGCAACAAGGTGGACGACACATAAACTTTATTCTTTCTCCAACATAAAGTACAGCAAAAGATCTCCCAGGTCTCTGTGCATTCCTCTTTTATATCTTTAATACCATGCATTGAGACCGGGAACTTCTGACCATAATTTATTGTTATTCAGAACAAAGACCTGTGCGGTACATTAACATCATAACACTGGCACCAGTCTCACACCCTTCTCTCTTCCAGCGGCTCTGGTGGTTCCTCCTCTCCCCGGGGGTGCATAGTCCATACTGTCCTGTTTGAGACCCCAGTGGCACTTCCTCCTCCAGTCCATTGTTCCCCCTTATCCCAGCTGCCTTCTCTGGGTGGAGAACCCCCACACCATGCCCCCGAACACCCAGAAAGGGCACTAACCCCTCCGTCCTTTTGGCTTGAGCCGGCGCCCTTAGCAGCTGTAGCGGGGGGTCGCCGATCCAGTTGAACCGCCCTGCTGGTGAGGTGTACAGGAGGGTATGTCAGTCTGTGGAGGGAAAAAGGGAGGGGGGAAAACACATTATCTTCCCGAGCGCAGGTCCCTGCCGAGGGATCACCAACTTGCGGAGCCACCAACGGTGGGCGTCCACGCCGGGGAGCTTGGGCCAACACCACCTGCTCATCTACCAACACAAAAGCGGGCTTCAGCCTGTCAATGCAGACGGTCTCCCTACACCCCCCAAGTCTAACACAAAATGCTTCGCCCCAGGTTCCAACACCCTGAGCGATCCATTGTACGGTGGGTGCAGGGGGTCCAGTGCGCATTGTGCCTGACAAAAACAAAACTGGCGTTCTGCAAGCTTTTTGGGATGAAGGTGTGGGGAAAACAATGATGGACTGGGCCCAGTATGTTAAAAGCCTCCGTACTGTGCAAAAATTGCATGGGCGGATCAGCCTCGGGCGCGGAGTTTTCTGGTAAAAACTCTCCGGGGATCTGCAGTGGCTGAGAAAAAACAAGTTCTGCCGGGGAGGCTGCCAAATCTTCCTTAGGCGCAGAACGCAACCCTAAAAGAACCCAGGGAAGATGGTCAACCCAATTTGTGTCCGTGAGCGAAGCTCTGAGCGCTGCTTTAAGAGACCTATGAAAACCCTTGCATAACCCATTAGCCTGGGGGTTGTACATGGTAGTACGGTGAATTTTGACCCCCATGCTCTGGGCCACCATGGACCAGAGTTCAGAAATGAATTGTGGACCCCTGTTGGAAGTGATATCCAATGGTGATCCAAAACGTGCAACCCAAGCCGACAAAAAAGCTTGAGCCACTTCTGCAGATGTGGTAGAAACCAGCGGGAACACTTCAGGCCAGCACTTGGTGCGATCCACAACTGTCAAAAGGTGCGTGAAACCTTGTGACAGCGGGAGGGGTCCCACCAAATCCACATGGACGTGATCGAACCTTCTAGCCAGGATTTGGAACGGCTCGAGGGGGGGGCTCTGGTGTGCTTGTGCACTTTGGCACACTGGCACGCAACGCAAACTGCAGTCCACTCTTTCACGTCTTTGAGCAAATGTGGCCAGACAAATTTTGCCCCCACTAGCTTCACCGAAGCGCACACGCCTGGGTGTGAAAGGGAGTGGACTGACTCAAAAATGCGGCAGTGCCAAGAGCTCAGAACTACTGGGCACGGGCGGCCGGTAGAGATGTCACAGAGCAAGGGGGGGCACCCTTCTTGCAACACCCTGCTCTCCAGCCTTGACCCAGTAGGCGCTGACAGGAGCGCGCAAATGTCTACGTCCCCAGCTTGCTCCGCGGCCATGGCAGAGAAATTTATTCCCATGTAGACCGGGGAGACTAATGGGCATGACAGGCAATCGGCCACGACGTTGAGCTTACCGGCAACATGTTGAATGTTGGTAGTAAACTCAGAAATCGTGGCCAAATGCCGTTGCTGCCGGGCCAACCACGGTTCCGAGACCTTGGACATTGTGTACGTCAGCGGCTTATGGTCCATGAACGTGGTGAACTTGCGCCCCTCTAGCCAAAACTGGAAATGGCGCGTTGCCAGGTGGAGAGCCAGCAATTCTCTGTCGAACGTGCTGTATTTGTGTTCGTTGTCATGCAAACTTCGACTGAAAAATACGAGCGGCTGCCACGAACCTAAGACGTACTGCTCCACCACTGCCCCTATAGCAACATCTGACGTGTCCGTAGTGAGCGCTATCCGTGCAGACGGATCCGGGTGGGCTAGCAATGCGGCATCTGCCAGCACTGTTTTGGCATTTGTGAAAGCCTGGACTCGCTCGGGAGTCCAGTCGATGGTTTTCCTGGGCTTCTTTTTTTTAAGCATGGCATACAACGCCTGCATCAGCTGGGCTGCCCGGGGAAGAAAATGGTTATAAAAATTAACCATTCCCAAACACTCCTGTAGTTCCCTCATGGTCTGCGGATGCGGAAAGTCTGACACAGTGCGCACCTTATCCAGTAACGGAATTGCGTCCTGCAGCTAAATGCGGTGGCCCACAAAATCAATCACTGGCACACCGAACTGGCACTTCGCCGGGTTAACTAGCAGCCTGTGCACTTCCAACCTCTGGAAAACCGTCTTGAGATGGGTGATGTGCTCTTCCTCGGGTGCGCTAGCCACCAGAATGTTGTCTAAGTAGACAAAAACAAAGGACAAGTTGCTAAGCACTGCATCCATCATCCTCTGGAAAGTCTGTGCCACGCCTTTTAATCCGAACAGCATGCGTAAAAACTCGAAAAGGCTGAAAGGAGTTATTACCGCTGTTTTCAGAACATCTTCTGCACGCACAGAGACCTAATGGTATCCGCGGACCAGATCCACTTTTGAAAAAACATGTGCCCCGGCCAGGTTCACGGAAAAATCCTGGATGTGCGGAATAGGATAGCAATTGTGTTCTGTGGCATTGTTCAAGCACTGGCAATTGCCGCACGGTCACCACGACCCGTCGGCTTTAGGCACCATGTGTAGCGGGGATGCCCATGGGCTGTTGGAGCGCCTGACGATGCCCAACTGTTCTAAGTTGGCAAACTCCTCGCGCGCGCTGGCCAGTTTAGCTGCATCCAGGTGCCAAGGTTGTGCAAACACCGGCGGGCCTTTTGTAGTTATGAAGTGTTTGACCCCGTGTCTATTTATTGTAGCCGGAAAAGTCGGGACCATGAGTGCTGAGAACTGTGCGAGTAACTGTTGGTACTTACCCCCTGGAGCTATAATGTTAGCCAGTGTTGTCAACCCAGCTCCCCAAGCTGTACAGGGCAGTGAAGTAAAAGAGACAACATCCACTAATGGCCTATTAGCAACATCTACTAACAACCCATAAGCATATAAAAAATCTGTGCCTAAAATGGGTCAGAACATGCAGCTACCACAAAGTCCCACTGAAAGTTGCGTCCGTGTAAACATATCGTCAGTGTCTGTTTGCCAAATGTCCTGATGGTAGATCCGTTGGCGGCCGTGAGCTCAGGACATTGCCTCCTGCCACCCTGTCTGCATTGACCGGCAGCATGAGGCTCTTCTGGGAGCCAGAGTCCACCAAAAACCGTGTCCCCGAACGTGTGTCCGTGACATAAAGCAGTTTGTTCCTGTCGCCAGCGGTTGCAGCTGCAACTGAATGCTGAATGTGCTGTCTTCCCAGCTTCTTGAATTGGCATGGTGACAGGCAGCGTTGGGCAGTTGAGCCGAAACGGTGATGATGAAAAACAGATTGCCCTGTTCTTTCGTTTCCTGGTGTCCATCCCGGCTACCGCCAACGGCTCCTCAACCTCGCTGGAGTTCCTCATGGATGCCGGTGCCACTGCCTGCACGCTGAGAGTTTTGGTCGCCAAAATAATGCGGTCCACTTCCTGCACCAGGGTGCAGTAGTCCTTGGCAACCAGCCGCGGTGAGTTGGCCAGGATTGCCCTCGCCATTGCCGGTAGGTTCTTGAGGAACAAATGGACGAACAGGAAAGATTCATTGTACTTCCCCCCCCTCAGTGCCAACATGCTCTCCATGAGCTCCACTGCCGATCTGTCACCTAACTCCGAACGCGTTAGGAGTCTCTCTGCCCTCTCACTGTCAGAAAGGGTATAGCGCTGGAGAAGCATCCTCCTGAGCGCTTCATATTTCCCCTCCTGGAGCAGGCTCGTCACCTGTTGCGAGGCGTGCACATCCAGCGCAGCGACCACATAGTAATACTTGGTATCGTCCATTGTTATCCTGCGGAGTGCGAACTGGGCTTCTATGTGCAAAAACCACTTGGTCGGATTGTGAAGCCAGAAGTCTGGGAGCTTGACTGAGCCAGCGCACACAGCGCTGGTGCTCTCCCTCCAAGTAGTCTTCGGGGCTGTGCTCAGCTTGCTTTCCATGGCACGTCTTGGGGTCACCAATGTGGAGAAAGTAAACAGGCGAGGCAACGAGGTGGACGACACATAAACTTTATTCTTTCTCCAACATAAAGTACAGCAAAAGATCTTTGGGTTTTCCTCCTCCGGTCCATTGTTCTCCCTTATCCCAGCTGCCTTCTCTGGGTGGAGAATCCCCACACCATACCCCCACAACATAAGCAAATCTTAAAAGTAGCTCTGACATGGTCATTTAAGACACCTGTGTCTGCAGGGGGCTTGATCTCACACCCTCTGATACTTCCAAGGAATAGAAATAAATCCAGCCAGCCAGCCAGCCAGCCAGCCAGCAATTGTTTTACAAAACACTTTTCATTAAGAATTTATAATGTATATCTTATGCCAGAGGTCTGCAACATGAGGCTCCAGAATTACAGGTACCAATTTTTCCAAAACCGTCGACCCATTGTATTGTTGACTTCATTAGAAGAAAATTGCAAATTTACACTAAAAAAGTTAAAAGTAAAGGGTTGTAAGAAAAAAAAATGCAAGTTTATTGAAAAAGTTGCACATTTATGGAAAAACTTTACATTTTAAATTTACAAACAACATCATAAATTTGTGGGAAAACTTGCAAAAAAAAGGACAGGAAATAAGTTATAAATTTAAAGAAAAAATGCATGTTTGTGTAAAAAAAAAAATGTGCAACTTTACAAAAATAGGTGATTTAAGGGAAACCTCACCTGTTACTAATGTTGACAGAATAGTAGGGCTCCAGTATAAAATGTTTTGCTGCTTCATGTGTTTTTTTTTTAACACAGCCCCTCGACATACACACTCCAAAAAAACAAACAAAAAACCCCCAAACAGAATACCAATAGAAAAATGACCAAACACACTAAGAAAAACACAAAAGAAAACATAAATTGGGCATCCTAAGTGCTAAATTTTCCAACTAAATAAACCTAAACAGCACTGTTTTAAAAAACAAAGCAACATCTGGTGTTATCAGATGCTGCTAGACACTGTCAAGCAATTGGAATTTTTTTTCTTTGTTTTTTTTTTGTGCAGTCCTGAAGTCAGACGCTGTCAAACAATTGGAATTACTTCATCATCGTTCTTGACGATTTTTACCCACTTATAATTTTACTGGACCGAGGATTCTTGCCACTTGATCTTTCTTGGTCAACAAACCAGGCTAGGCTAACCTGTTTGTTTTGGTTAGCCACCCCTGGACTGGAAAGCCATGGCTCCATCCCCGACGTGTGACAGCTGTGTGTCCCTCTTTAAGAAGGTTTCTGAGTTGGAATTGAGACTCTCCAACCTCTGTAAGATTCAGGAGGCTGAAGACCACCTAGATACTATTATTTTTGGATGGACATCGGCCCTGGAGACTGACTCGCAGCCAGCAGAGACGGCTACTTACCTGGGTGAAATTAGCACATCGCCATCCACTTCCACCCCTGCTCCGGTCACCTCAGCTGTCCAAGACCCCAGCACTAAACACTGGCTTCAGCTCGGAGCTAAACCCAACGCCCCGGGTGGTTCTTCACAGCCTCAATGTGTGCCTTGGCCCTTGGTTGGGCCAACTAGCAAACGTCTAGCAACTAGCAAATGTCGGGGATTGAAGAGACATGGCCGCGCCTCCTCTCTTCCCCTTTTGCTGGAAAATAGATTTGATATCCTTTCCCTGGAAGATTTCCCCCACCTGGACGTCGATCATCCTCCCATGGCCTCCCCTCCTCCTTCAGCAGTGGCCCAAACCTGCAAGCCACGGATTAAAACTATTTTTGGTGTGCCAAACTATACACCAGCTCCAAAAAGAAGAGAACGCATCACCCCACCATTACTGCAATAACAACGGCAAAATTATCCACCATCTCAGAAGCCACCGACAAAGCCCCCCCCCCCCCCCCCGACGATGCTGGTAATTGGTGATTCAATAATGAGGAACGTCAGAAGCAAGGACTATGTCACTAAATTTTTTCCGGGGGCTAAAGTGTCAGACATTGAGGCTCTTACCCCTGACCTATTAAATGAATACCCCCACGCTAAAACTGTCATTGTGCATGTTGGATGCAATAACATCCCAGATGAAGCCTCGGAGATCTTAAAGAGAGACTTCAGGAGCCTTCTGTCCACTCTTATGAACTGTGGCAGACGTGTGTTTATTTCTGGGCCATTGGCTCCTTTTAGAGGAGGTTGCAATCATTTTAGCAGAACTCTCAGCCTTAATACCTGGTTGTGTTCTATATGTCCTACTTTTAACATTGGTTTTGTAGACAATTTCAACCTGTTTTGGAACTGCCCATCATTTATGAGGCCAGATGGCATCCATCCAAATAGACTTGGTGTACGTGTTTTAAGGGACAATCTGTTCTATTCCATTCAGCGTTTTTTAGTACAGTGACTAAAATCTGGTGTGTTAACTCACCCCGAAGTTCCTGGGTCTGCCAACCAGCCCTTCTTTGCTTCCACTTCTCATGTTAATCCTATTAATCCAAATGATTACCTCCGCCAAGGAGGTAATGTTTTTACCGGGGTTTGTCTGTCTGTTTGTCTTTCTGTTACCAACATAACTCAAAAAGTTATGAACGGATTTTGACGAAATTTTCAGGAAAGGTGTGTAATGGCACGGGGAACAGATGATTAGATTTTGGTGATGATCTGAGAGTGCATACCTCCACCAAGGGCTTTGTTTGTATTTGTGCAGCAGGATTACACAAAAACTACTGGATGGTTTTGGATGAAATTTTCACCAGAGGTGGTTCTTGGGCTAGACAGGAACCCATTATATTTTGGTGATGATCTGAGAATGCATACCTCAGCCAAGGCTCTTATCTTCTCACAGTGTATTAGCAACAATACTCCAAAACTGATGAATGGATTTTGATGAAATTTTCAGGAAAGGTGTGTAATGGCACGGGGGACAGATGATTAGATTTTGGTGATGATCTGAGAGTGCATACCTCCACCAAGGGCTTTGTTTGTATTTGTGCAGCAGGATTACACAAAAACTACTGGATGGATTTGGATGAAATTTTCACCAGAGGTGGTTCTTGGGCTAGACAGGAACCCATTATATTTTGGTGATGATCTGAGAATGCATACCTCAGCCAAGGCTCTTATCTTCTCACAGTGTGTTAGCAACAATACTCAAAAACTGATGGACAGACTTGGATGCAATTTTCACCACAAGTGACTACAGGCCTACACACAAACCCATTACATTTTGGAGGTGATCCATGACAAACAGAAGGAGCCTTGGCAGAGGTATGCATTCTATGAGTGCTTTTCTAGTGCTCACTGTTTAGATCAGTCTTTAATTCATAACCCCATAGAGATTGTGTCTGTCTCCTGTTACCCAAAACATCCCAAGACAAATACAACATAACTTGATAAATACACGCCTCTCTGCAGCTCCTCCTCATCCGCCACCCCTCAACTTAGCCCCTGTCTTCCCCATCAGAGAATCTTTGTCTACTCCCCCCAAAGTTAATAAAAATATAATGTATAAGCATCCCAAAGTGATTAAACAAAAAGTTGGTAAAACTCAAATTAAACATCAAGTCTCTAAATTTAATGATTTGGCCTCTCTTCCTCCTCATAATTTAAAAATTAAATGTGGTTTGTTAAACATTAGGTCTCTAACTCCCAAGTCTCTGCTAGTCCAGGATCTGTTAATTGATCGTCAGATTGATTTAATATCCCTTACAGAGACTTGGTTAGGGCAAGATGATTATGTTGGTTTAAATGAATCAACTCCCTCTGGTTATCTAAACTATCAAAATCCCAGAAGTTCTGGTTGTGGAGAAGGAGTAGCGGCAATTTACCATTCTAAATTACTAGTTAATGTAAAGCAAAAAACATGTTTTAATTCCTTTGAGGGCCTGGTCCTCAGTATTGGGCATGTTAGCAATCTTAGCTTAAACCCAATTTTCTTTGCCATAGTTTACCGTCCTCCCTCAGCCTACTCAGAGTTTTTATCCAAATTTGCTGAATTCTTAGCTGATTTAGTGCTGAAATCAGATAGAATAATTATAGTAGAGGATTTTAATATACATGTAGATAGTGACTGTCTTAATAAGGCATTTAATTCAATATTCAACTCGATGGGGTTTTCCCAGAAAGTAGAAAATTCTACCCATTATCTCCACCACACATTGGACCTTGTTCTGACATATGGTATAGAAAAAGAAAATCTGGTAGTGTCTCCTCATAATCCTGTACTGTCAGACCACTGTCTGTTAACCTGTGATTTCACTATCCCTGACTATTTGATTCCTAAAGAAAAATATTACTATAGCAGATGCCTTTCAGATGATGTTGTTACCAAATTTATGCAGATTGTCTCCTCTATGCCATGTGTCAATACAACGGAAATAAGCGATGGAGAGCTTGCTCCTTCCGTAATTGATAGCATGGTAGATAATGTTACAGCTTCTCTGCATCAGACTCTAGACTTGGTGGCCCCTTTAAAAAAGAAAAAGTCCAATCAGAGATTTCTAACCCCTTAGTTTAACACAGAAACTCATAGCTTAAAACAGAAGACTTGTCAATTAGAAAGAAAATGGCGTTCCACTAATTTATATAATCTTTTCAGCTTGGAGAAATCATCTATTAATTTATAAAAAAATCTCTTAGAAAAGCTAGAACAAGTTGTTACTCTGCATTAATAGAAGAGAACAAGAATAATCCCAGGTTTCTCTTCATCACTGTAGCCAGGCTGACAAAGAGTCAGGACTCTGTCAATCCTTGCATCCCCCTAGAGCTTACTAGTCAGGACTTTATGAACTTTTTCAATCATAAAATTTCATCTATTAGAGATAAAATCAGTCAGATTCTTCCCACTCTAAACTTAAATACAGTAACTACTACATCTCCTTCAATTGATATGTTTGGATAAGTTTACTCCAATTGACCTTTTAGAGTTAGATAAAATAATTTCCTCATCCAAGCCTTCAACTTGTCTTTTAGATCCTGTTCCTACCAGGTTATTTAAAAAAAGTCTTCCCATTTATTGTGTAAGGGAAAATATATGAAATTAATAAATAATAAATATGATCAGGTATGAATTATTTAATTTATATTGATGTATTGGAATCTGAGCTCAAATCTCATTTCATATACATCAGAAAAGTTAATAACACTCGTAAGGGGCACCAGCTTCTATCTTTAAGAAGCAATTTGAGCTTTAATTTCACTTTATACCTGTTTGATCACTCAATAAATTAATCAATAATCAGTCTCAAAAATTTTCCGTGAATTCGATACCTGGGCTTGAAACAGACTCAGAATGAAATAAATTCCCAACAACTTCTCTCAATTTTAAATATTTATTAAATGAAATGATTAACAGACATTGCAGTAATTTCATTAATCATAAAATCAATCTTGTAAATGATAGATTAACAATATCGATATTTTCGGAACCAGGATTAACTTGAGAAACCAATTTCTATCAGTTTGAGTTAACAGATCATGGAAACAACGCAAATTTATGGAGAAAGTTTACTAATTATATGAAAAAGTCCTAAATTAATCTTAAGAAAATAAAAACGGAATTTTAATGAAAAGAAGAGTTATGTTAAGGGCTTCTTAATTTGCATCTGATTAGATATACAAATTATTACCGAACCTCAGAAGTTTATTCAGCAGTTGAATTAAAGTTTGCAGCTCACGTGATCCTTGGTCGACGATGGTTCTGTCGTCGTCCTCAGCCCAAGATTTCGTGGATGTTAGGGGAAATATCTGCCCGCAGATATTTCAAGGTCCACAGTTCGACCTTTAAATTCAAGCGGTCGAAGGACTGGATCTTGGCCGTATGACCCACAGTTGAAACTGGGTTAGATGACTTTTCTTCAGCGTGTGATGAACAGCCTTGATTCCTTAGCTGCACGTGACGTGGGAGCTGCGTCTTCTCAAGAGGCCTTCGATAATAATTAAAAGATATCTAATCCGATCTCAAATTAAAAAGGCTTCGGACTTTAGATAAAAATAGTAGCTTCTGGTGGGTGCTTGGTCAAGAAAAATATTATAAAATAAAGTCAAGATTAAAGTTTACATTAAAATTAAACAAACGGTGGTTTTACAGAAAGTTTAACAAAGAAAAAGTGATGAATAAAAATTGGAGTTTAACTCCGATTAAGAATTGAGCTCAAAGAAATATGAATTCCTAGGCATTTAAGGGAAAAGGAAAAAGACATTAAAATACAACGTTACATAACAAATTACGAGTTATCTGCTCTGTGTTCAGAAAAGCGACACGTGGTCGAATCCTCGTTCAGACGGTCCTCTGCTCCTCCCTGCTGTGTGTAGACAAAGGAGAAGATCAGAGAAAGGGAGCAGCCGGAAAGAAATCCGGGGAAAAAGTGAAGCAAAAGAGGGTCCGGAGCAAAAGAGGGATGACGAAAAAAGGGACGAAGCAGGGGTCCCTCTCCTTTATATAAGCTCTGTTGAGTTTCGCGGGCTTCCGGCCTGACCGGAATCTCAGCCAATGAGCGTCCTTCGTGGGCGGGCTCGATGAACTTTTAGTCCAATGAACAAACAGTCTGTTGTTTGGAGCGCTTTGGGATGAAGAGTTGTCATGCAGAGATTGGCTGTTGGAGTCACATGTGATATCGAGGCAAAACTTTGATACACACTGGAAGTTAATATTTCCCTTTATGTATTAAACTAAGATAACTTTAGTGATTAGTATAAATTATAAGCAGTGCTTCTAAATCAACATGCAGGAGTAAACATTCATTTAAACATTGACATGCATATATATAAAATCACAGATTAATGCATTTCACACATATTATTGATTTTCCACATCAAAAAAAACATCAGAGTCCATCTGCATTTTCATAGTTCTGAAAAGAATGAAGGTTTAGAATTAAGTTTGTAATAATGTACTTTAAAGTTCACTAGTTAAATCTAGCGTTTCCAGAGTTTAAGGAAATTAGCTGAGTTGTGGGTCTGTTGCATGTTTTATGGGGGCAATAAAAGTGAAGCCGGACATTGGGGAAATTCCTTAGGCTGGTTTTAACAAAACAAAGGGGATTTCAGCTGTGGCCTGGGGGAAGAAAATCCATTTCTTCGTGTTATTCCTGGATGAAACAAAATGTCTTTAAGCAGAAGAATAATTATTGCTGAGCCAAAGTGAGATGATGCTACAATTGGTAGCCATATTCTTCAAATAATCAATTCTTCATTAACATTAGGCCATGTACCGCAGGCTTTTAAAACTGTTGTAATTAAACCCTTTCTCAAAAAGCCAATGCTGGATCCAGGAGTTTTAGCTAACTATCAACCAATCTTTAATCTGCCTTTGATTTCAAAAATCTTAGAGTTGTTGCTACGCAATTATTTGACCACTTGCAGGGAAATGGTTTATTTGAAGAGTTTCAATCTGGTTTCAGAATCCATCATAGTACTGAAACAGCTTTAGTGAAGGTCACTAATGACCTCCTTATCGCATCTGATAATGGACATGTTTCTGTACTTGTCCTTTTAGACCTTAGTGCAGCTTTTGATACTATCGACCATAATATTCTACTTGATAGGTCAGAACACTATGTTGGACTTAATGGAACTTCGCTGCGGTGGTTTAGATCTTATTTGTCTGATAGGCTTCAGTTTGTTCATGTCAGTAATGAATTTTCTTCCAACTCAAAGCTCAGTCATGGAGTTCCACAGGGATCTGTGCTAGGCCCTACTCTTTTTAGTATATATTTGCTTCCGTTAGGCAACATCATTAGAAAGCACTGTATACATTTTCCATTGTTATGCAGATGACACACAATTATACTTGTCAGTGAAGCCAGATGATAGTAATCAATTAGCCAAGTTAGACGCTTGTCTTAAGGAAATCAAAGCTTGGATGACTTGTAATTTTGTTCTATTAAATTCAGATAAGACTGAAGTCATTCTTGTTGGTCCAGAAAACCTTAGAAATACCTTTCCAAATCAAACTCTTAGTTTGGATGCAGTTACTCTTTCTCTGAATAGTTCTGTGAGGAACCTTGGAGTTATTTTTGATCAAGATCTGTTTTTCAATTCACATATTAAATTTGTTTCTAAGACTGCCTTCTATCATTTGCATAATATTGCCAAGATTAGGAGCATCTTATCTCAGAGTGATGCTGAGAAACTGATCCATGCTTTTGTAAGCTCTAGATTAGATTATTGTAACTCCTTATTATCAGGTTGTCCTAAAATATCTTTAAAAAGTCTTCAGTTGATCCAAAATGCTGCTGCAAGAGTTTTAACAGGTACTAGAAAGAGAGATCATATTTCTCTGGTTTTGGCCTCCCTTCATTGGCTTCCCATAGAGTTTAGAATTAAGTTTAAAATTCTTCTTCTCACTTACAAAACTCTTAACAATCAGGCCCCTTTTTATTTAAAAGATCTGATACTACCCTATCATCCTAACAGAGCATTACACTCCCAAAATGCTGGATTACTTGTAATACCTAGAATCTCCAAAAGTACAATGGGAAGCAGAGCCTTCAGCTATCAAGCTCCTTTCCTGTGGAACCAGTTACCAATCTGGATTCGAGAGTCAGACTCGATCTCTGTTTTTAAGAATAGGATAAACACCTTCCTTTTCTATATTGCCTACAATTAGGGAGGGATCATGTGTCTCTAAACCCTTCCTTAGTTCTGCTGCTAGTAGATTAAGACTGCCGGGGGACCTCCAATAATGTACTTGGCATCACTCCTTTAATGTTTGCTCTCTATATGTCTGTTCTTTTCATCTTATCTATCCCCTCACCCCCCAGCCAGTCGCAGCAGATGACTGCCCCTCCCTGAGCCTCGTTCTGCTAGAGGTTTCTTCCTATTAAAAGGGAGTTTTTCCTCTCCACCATCGCCAAGCGCTTGTTCACAGGGAATCGCCTGATTGCTGGGGTCTTTCTGCAATTGTGGGGGTTTCCCCTACATTTGAAAGTGCTATGAGATGACTGTTGTTGTGAAATGGTGCTATATAAATAAAGTTGAATTGAATTGACCATTTATATAAATGTATTATTGGAGTATTGTGTTTACTCACAATCAGCAGAAATGCATAACCAGGTGTTAACAGTTTGCATTGTTTTATTACTTTTGTCGCACACTATAAAGGCATCCACAAGTTTGTGGGGTTTGCTGTAACTGTACACTAAAATATGTACACACACATTACACAACAGCACATACAGTGTTAATTATAGCCAGCCGCCAAATAATCAACAACGATAAAAGATGAGTAAAATTTCCATCCATCCATCCATCCATCCATCTTCTACCGCTTTTCCGGAGGTCCAGTTCGCAGAGGCAGCAGTTCAAGCAGAGAAGCCCAGACTTCCCTATCCCCAGCCACCTGCTCCAGCTCTTCAGAGAGGTTACCAAGGCTTTCCCAGACCAGCTTGGAGACATAATCTCTCCAGAGAGTCCTGGGTCTGCCCCAGGGTCTCCTCCCAGAGGAACGTGCCTGAAACACCTCAAGTGGGAGGCGTCCAGGAGGCATCCTAATCAGATGCCCATACAACCTCAACTGACTCCTTTCAATGTGGAGGAGCAGCGGTTCTACTCTGAGCCTCTCCTGGATGACTGAGCTCTTCACCCTATCTCTGAGGGTGAGTCCAGAGATTCTACGAAGAAAGCTCATTTCAGCCGCTTGTATCCGTGACCTCATTCTTTCGGTCATTACCCAAAACTCGTGACCATAGGTGAGGGTAGGAACGTAGATTGACTGGTAAATCAACAGCTTTGCCTTAAAAATCAGCTCCCTCTTCACCACAACGGACCAGTACAACGTCCGCATCACTGCAGATGCTGCTCCGATCCATCTGTCAATCTCTCGCTCCATTCTCCCCTCACTTGTGAATAAGACCCCAAGATACTTAAGCTCCTCCACTTGGGGCAGGAGCCTGTCCCCAACCCGGAGAGGACAATACACCTTTTTCCGGCTGAGGACCATGGACTCGGACTTGGAGGTACTGATTCTCATCCCAGCCACTTCACACTCAGTGGCAAACCGTCCCAGTAAGACCTGTGGGTCATTGCTGGATGAAGCCAGCAGGACAACATCATCTGCCAACAACAGAGATGAGATCCTGTGGTCACCAAGCATGACACCCTCCGTTCCCTGGCTGCACCTAGAAATCCTGTCCATAAAAATTATGAACAGGATCAGTGACAAAGGGCAGCCCTGGCGGAGTCCAACTCTCACTGGGAATGAGTCCAACCGAGTGTTGGCAATACGAACCAAACTCTCACAACGGTCGTACAGAGACCGAATAGCTCGTAACAACAAGCCCGATACCCCATACTCCCGAAGCACCCCCCACAAAAAAACCATGAGGGACACGGTTGAATGCCTTCTCCAAGTCCACAAAACACATGTAAACTGGTTGGGCAAACTCCCATGAACCCTCGAGGATTCTTGAGAGGGTAAAGAGCTTTGTCCGATGTGCCACGGCCAGGACGAAAACCACATTGCTCCTCCTGAATCCAAGGTTTGACCAACAGCCGGACTCTCCTCTCCAGTACCTTGGCATAGACCTACCCAGGCAGGCTGAGGAGTGTGATCCCTCTAAAGTTGGAGCACACCCTCCAGTCCCCTTTTTTGAAGAGAGGAACCACCACCCCGGTTTGCCATGCCAAAGGCATGTCTTCCCTTAATGCTTCCACATCAACTAATAAATTATCCACCAAGCCCTTAATTTATCCTCTTTCTTTGTTTTATCATCTCCGTGTCTCCAGCAGTCTATGGTCTTCGGTAGCTTCCATGACTGGAATGAAGCCAGAAGGCTGATAACGCAACGGTAGAGTTTGTTTAGTACTGTCTACCACTATTCTCTACTAGTAACAGGTCCATTTGTGCTAATGTCACTTCTTCCTCTGTACTGCTACTTGTCCTCCAGTCTCCACGGTGCTGTCCGCATCCAAAATTTTTGCATTACAGTTTAAAGAAATTCAATTAAGTTGCCTGTCTTTTGGCAATTCAGTTTACTCCTAGATATAGGAGTAAACTGTAGCATATGTCTACAAGAAACACTATTGTGCCAAATAGGATAAAGATGCCTATTTAGTCTGAAAGTGTTCATTTGGAAAATATCAGTTGCAAATCCCCTTTTCTATAGAAGTGATAAGGATTATCTGAACGTCTCAGGCAAGGATCGAAACACACATAAGTTCAGGTAGCTGGGGGAAGTCTAGGAATGCTTTTTTTGTCTGTGTTTGATATGTCAAAGTCTTCCATGAAATCCACTACACATTCGTTTGTATACTCATGGTTCAATGGTTTGTTTTTCCTCAAAATAAATATAGTAAACTTCAGTCTGTCATACTAAAGTATATCTTCTTCTTCTTTCAGCTGCTCCCTTTAGGGGTTGTCACAGTGGATCATCTGCCTCCATCTCACCCTATCCCTTGCATCTTCCTCTGTAACACCAACCCTCTCCATGTCCTCCTTCACTACATCCATGAATCTTCTCTGTGGTCTTCCATCTTTTCTCCTTGCCTAGCAGCTCTGTCTTCAACATCCTTTGTCTAATATATCCACTATCCCTCCTCTGCACATGTCCAAATCATCTCAGCCTTGCCTCTCTTACTTTGTCTCCAACCCGCTTAACCTGAGCTGTCCCTCTGATAAACTCATTTCTAATCCTGTCTCTCTTAGTCACTCCCAATGAGAATCTTAGTATCTTCAACTCTGCCACCTCCAGCTCCACCTTCTGTCTTTTTGTCAGAGCCACCATCTCCAAACCATACATCCTAGCAGGTCTCATTACCAACTTGTTAATCTTCCTTTTCACTCTAGCTGCTATCCTTCTGTCACAAATCACCCCTGACACTTGTCTCCACCCACTCCAGCTTGTCTGCACTCTCTTCTTCACCTCTCTTGTGCATTTTCCATTGCTTTGGATGGTTGATGCCAGATATTTAAACACATCTAATGTACTTTCACTACCTCTTCTCCTTCCATCTTCACTGTTACACCTGTCTCCCTCTCATTCACACTCATATATTCTGCCTTGCTTCTACTGACTTTCATTCGTCTTCGCTCCAGTGCATACCTCCACCTCTTCAGGTTCTCTTCCACCTGCTCCCTACAAACCAGATCACAATGTCATCTGCAAACATCATGGTCCATGGAGACTCCAGCCTGACCTTGTCTGTCAGCCTGTCCATCACCATGGCAAAAATGAAGGGGCTCAGAGCCGATCCCTGATGTAATCCCACCCCCACCTTGAATCTGTCACTCCTACAGCACACCTCACCACCACCTCATTGTCCTCATACATGTCCTGCACCATCTTCACATACTTCTCTGCCATTCCTGAATTTCTCATACAGTACCAGACTTCCTCTCTTGGTACCCTACCATATACTTTCTCTAGATCCACAAAGACGCAGTGCAACTCTTTCTGACCTTCTCTATACTTCTCCATCAAAACTCTTAAACATTGCATCTGTAGTACTCTTTCTTGGCATGAAACTGTACTGCTGCTCACTGATTGTTACCTGTCCTGTCCTCTTAACCTGGCTTCAACAACTTTTTCCCATATCTTCATATTGTGACTGATGAACTTTATGCCTCTGTAGTTACTACAGCTCTGAGCATCACCCTTGTTCTTGAAAATTGGTACCACAACACTTCTTCTTCACTCCTCATGCATCCTCTCACTCTCCAAGATTGTGTTATACAATCTGGTTAAAAAGTCCACTGCCATTTCTTCTAAACATCTTCATACCTCCACCGGCCTTTCCATTTTTCATCCTCTTCAAAGCTGCCCTCACTTCTGCCTTGCTAATCCTCAGAAATTCCTTGTTCACCATCTTTCCTTCATCCATCCTCCTCTCTCTCTCATTTTCTTCATTCATCAACTCCTCAAAGTGTCATGGAGTGCACCCGTTTGTGGCACACACACAAGAGAACTGGACCCAAGCTCTGGAGCGGCAGTTTGCAGTGATTTATTTTAAGCCAAAAACAAGAAACTCGATGTGACATAAACTTAGCTTATGTGACATAACTTAGCATGATATGACAAAGCAGCACAGTAACTCAGTAATACAGTAGATCGTCGCACCAAGGGCAGTTTGAGGCTTGACTATATAATGCAGTGAATCAGGAGCACCCGTGGACAATCAGTAATCAGAAAATCAAAAGAAGCCGTGAATAATTAGCGAAGCAAAAAACCCACAACTTGAAAGCGGAAGTAAACAAAAGGTGCTGTCAAAACAAAAGCCCAAACTCGATTGTTGACAGGAATAAATATAACATAACCACGAAAATAATAATCATCAAAATTAAACATAGTCTTGACCGTGACAATAAAACCCAAACAAAGCCAAAAACATGATGCTATAAATAAGGAAAGTCTAAACATGAACTTAAAGCAAGGACATAGCCTGATTCGAATCCAGATAACAGACATAAATACACGAAACGTAACCGTGACTAAGATAAACATAATACCAACTACAGGACTATGAAAACTAAACTAAGACTAAAGTAAGGAGAATGACAAAACAGAACTAAGAAGGTAATGATAGCAGACAAAAATAAATGGCAAAATACAAAGGAACATGATTAGGGATCTGACCGTGAACATAAACCCAATAACCAAACTGAGCTGAGGTAAAGAAAACACCGTGAATATTCAAAGATAAACTTGAAGTGTGAGCATGGTTCCCAAGCCATGCTCTGAACCTAACAGAGCCCCGCCTTTAAGGGGTGGATTCCACACACCCCAAAATAACAGCAACAAAAAACAAACCAAAACACCCTCCTCAGAGTCCATACCAAGAACAAAGCAGTCAGTTGGGGCCAACCAGAGTCCCTGGCTCCAGACCTAAAACCGTGATGTGTCAGGTGGCCTCCCAGTGACCCAGAACCACCAGACCAGAGAGCATGATGCGTCGGGTAGCCTCCCAGAGTCCCTGAGCCACCAAACCGTAGGGTGTAATGCGTTGGGTGGCCTGCCTGAGTCCCTGAGGCACCAAACCATTCCCAAACCATGCTCAGAAACTAACACAAAGTGCTTTTTCCACCTTTTCAACACACTCTTGTCACTTGTTAGTACATTACCATTTATATCCTTAATCATCTTAACTTGCTGCACATCCTTTCCAGCTCGATCTCTCTGTCTAGCCAACAATACAAGTCCTTTTCTCCTTCCTTATTGTTCAGCCTCTCCTACAACTCACTATATGCCTTTTCCTTTGCCTTTGCCACTTCTCTCTTTGCCATACGCCTAGATTCCAAATATTCCTGTCTACTTTCTTCATCTCCCTGACTATCCCACTTTTTCTTTGCTAACCTCTTCCTTTGAATACTTTCCTGTACCTCCTCATTCACCACCAAGTCTCCTCGTCTTCTTTCCTCTGTCCAGAAGATGCACCATCTGTGAAAAAGTTTGTCCCCTTCCTGATTTCTCATGTTTTTGTATGTTTGTCACACTTAAATGTTTCAGATCATCAAACAAATTTAAATAGTAGACAAAGATAACACAGTGTACCCCGCCCTGTATGGGGTTACTGGGGCCCCACCCTGGAGCCAGGCCTGGAGGAGGGGCTCAGTGGCAAGCGCCTGGTGGCCGGGTTTCTGCCCATGGGACCCAGCCGGGCTCAGCCTGAAGGAGTTACAGGGGTCCACCCTTCAGTGGGCTCACCACCTGCAGGAGGGATCATGGGGGTCTGGTGCTATGTGGATCAGGTGGCAGTCAAAGGCGGAGACCTTGGCGGTCTAATCCCAGGCTTCCTAAACTGGCTTTTGGGACGTGGAATGTCACCTCTCTGGTGGGAAAGGAGCCTGAGCTGGTACATGAGGTTGAGAGATACCGGCTAAACATAGTCGGCCTCACCTCAACACACAGCTCCGGTTTCAGAACCGGTCTCCTGGAGAGGGGCTGGAGCTTGTCCTACTCTGGAGTTGCCCCGGGCTAGAGGCGACGAGCAGGGGTGGGTATTCTTGTATCCCCCCACCTTTCTGCCTCTATATTGGAGTTCTCCCCGGTGGACAAAAGGGTTGTTTCACCTGCGCCTTCAGGTTGGGAAACGTGTCCTGACCATCATTTGTGCCTATGCACCAAATGATGGTTCAGAGAACCCACCCTTTTTGGAGTCTCTGTCTGGGGTGCTGGAGGGTGCTCCTCTTGGAGACTCCATTGTCCTTCTGAGAGATTTCAATGCGCACATGGGCAACGACAGTGAAACCTGGAAGTGGGTGATTGGGAGGAATGGTCTGCCCGATCTGAACCTGAGTGGTATTCAGTTATTGGACTTCTGTGCTAACCACAGTTTGTCCATAACGAACACCATGTTCAAGCATAAGGGTGTCCATATGTGCACCTGGTACCAGGACACCCTAGGTCGCAGGCCAATAATCGATTTTGTTATCGTGCCATCAGACCTGCGACCGTATGTCTTGGACACTCGGGTAAAGAGAGGTGCAGACCTGTCAACTGATCACCACCTGGTGGTGAGTTGGATCCGATGGCAGGGGAGGATACCATTCAGACCTGGTAGACCCAAACATATAGTGAGGGTGTGCTGGGAATGTCTTGCTGAGGCTCCTGTCCGGGAGGACATCAACTCCCACCTCCGGAAGAACTTCAACCACATTCCGAGGGAGTCTGGAGACATGGAGTCTGAATGGGCCGTGTTCTCCACCTCCATTGTTGAAGGAGCGGCCCAGAGCTGCGGCCGCAAGGTCGTCGGGGCATCTCGTGGTGGAATCCCCCGAACCAAGTGGGGAACACCAGTGGTGAGGGGGGCCGTTAAGCTGAAAAAGGAGTCCTATCAAGCTTGGTTGGCTTGTGGGACTCCCGAAGCAGCTGAGGTGTACCAGCAGGCCAAGCGGAGTGCAGCTTGGGTGGTTGCTGAAGCAAAAACTCGGGTATGGGAGGAGTTTGGTGAGGCCATGGAACAAGAATTTCAGTCAGCCTCGAAGAGATTCTGGCAAGCTGTCCAGTGGCTCAGGAGGGGGAAGCAACTCCCTGTCCACACTGTGTATGGTGCGGATGGGGCGCTGTTGACTTCGACTGGGGATATCATCGGGCGGTGGAAGGAATACTTCGAGGATCTCCTCAATCCCACTGATACGCATCCTACAGAGGAAGCAGGGCTTGTGGACGAGGGGGACGACTCACCTATCACAGGGGCTGAGGACGCCGAAATGGTTAAAAATCTCTTTGGTGGCCAGGCCCCGGGGGTGGACGAGATTCGCCCTGAGTACCTCAAGGCCCTGGATGTTGTAGGGCTACAGTGGGGGGAAAAAAAGTATTTAGTCAGCCACCAATTGTGCAAGTTCTCCCACTTAAAAGATGAGAGAGGTCTCCAATTTTCATCACAGGTATACCTCAACTATGAGAGACAAAATGAGAAAAAAAAATCCAGAAAATCACATTGAAGGATTTTTAATGAATTAATTGGTAAATTCCTCGGTAAAATAAGTATTTGGTCAATAACAAAAGTTCATCTCAATACTTTGTTATATACCCTTTGTTGGCAATGACAGAGGTCAAACGTTTTCTGTAAGACTTCACAAGGTTTTCACACACTGTTGCTGGTATTTTGGCCCATTCCTCCATGCAGATCTCCTCTAGAGCAGTGATGTTTTGGGGCTGTCACTGGGCAACACAGACTTTCAACTCCCTCCAAAGATTTTCTATGTGGTTGAGATCTGGAGACTGGCTAGGCCACTCCAGGACCTTGAAATGCTTCTTACGAAGCCACTCCTTTGTTGCTCGGGCAGTGTGTTTGGGATCATTGTCATGCTGAAAGACCCAGCCACGTTTCATCTTCAATGCCCTTGCTGATGGAAGGAGGTTTTCACTCAAAATCTCACGATACATGGCCCCATTCATTCTTTCCTTTACACGGATCAGTCGTCCTGGTCCCTTTGCAGAAAAACAGCCCCAAAGTATGATGTTTCCACCCCCATGCTTCACAGTAGGTATGGTGTTCTTTCTCCTCCAAACACGACAAGTTGAGTTTTTACCAAAAAGTTCTATTTTGGTTTCATCTGACCATATGACACTCTCCCAATCCTCTTCTGGATCATCCAGATGATCTCTAGCAAACTTCAGATGGGCCTAGACATGTACTGGCTTAAGCAGGGGGACATGTCTGGCACTGCAGGATTTGAGTCCCTGGCGGCGTAGTGTGTTACTGATGTAGCCTTTGTTACTTTGGTCCCAGCTCTCTGCAGGTCATTCACTAGGTCCCCCCGTGTGGTTCTGGGATTTTTGCTCACCGTTCTCGTGATCATTTTGACCTCACGGGGTGAGATGTTGTGTGGAGCCCCAGATCGAGGGAGATTATCAGTGGTCTTGTATGTCTTCCATTTTCTAATAATTGCTCCCACAGTTGATTTCTTCACACCAAGCTGCTTACCTATTGCAGATTCAGTCTTCCCAGCCTGGTGCAGGTCTACAATTTTGTTTCTGGTGTCCTTTGACAGCTCTTTGGTCTTGGCCATAGTGGAGTTTTGAGTCTGACTGTTTGAGGTTGTGGACAGGTGTCTTTTATACTGATAATGAGTTCAAACAGGTGCCATTAATACAGGTAATGAGTGGAGGACAGAGGAGCCTCTTAAAGAAGAAGTTACAGGTCTGTGAGAGCCAGAAATCTTGCTTGTTTGTAGGTGACCAAATACTTATTTTACCAAGGAATTTACCAATTAATTCATTAAAAATCCTTCAATGTGATTTTCTGGATTTTTTTTTCTCATTTTGTCTCTCATAGTTGAGGTATACCTATGAGGAAAATTGGAGACCTCTCATCTTTTAAGTGGGACAACTTGCACAAATGGTGGCTGACTAAATACTTTTTTGCCCCACTGTATCATGGTTGACACACCTCTGCAACATTGCGTGGAGGTTGGGGGCAGGGCCTTTGGCATGGCAAACCGGGGTGGTGGTTCCTCTTTTCAAAAAAGGGAACCGAAGGGTGTGCTCCAATTTTAGAGGGCTCACACTCCATAGCCTCCCTGGGAAGGTCTATACCAAGGTACTGGAGAAGAGAGTCCGGCCGTTGGTCAAACTTTGGATTCAGGAGGAGCAATGTGGTTTTCGTCCTGGCCGTGGCACATCGAACACAGCTCTTTACCCTCTCGAGAATCCTTGAGGGTTCGTGGCAGTTTGCCCAACCAGTTTACATGTGTTTTGTGGACTTGGAGAAGGCATTCAACCGTGTCCCTCATGGTTTTTTTGTGGGGGGTGCTTCGGGAGTATGGGGTATCGGGCTTGTTACGAGCTATTCAGTCTCTGTATGACCATTGTGAGAGTTTGGTTTGTATTGCCAAGACTCGATCGGACTCATTCCCAGTGAGAGTTGGACTCCGCCAGGGCTGCCCTTTGTCACTGATCCTGTTCATAATTTTTATGGACAGGATTTCTAGGTGCAGCCAGGGAACGGAGGGTGTCATGCTTGGTGACCACAGGATCTCATCTCTGTTGTTTGCAGATGATGTTGTCCAGCTGGCTTCATCCAGCAATGACCTACAGTTCTTGCTGGGACGGTTTGCCGCTGAGTGTGATGCGGCTGGGATGAGAATCAGTACTTCCAAGTCCGAGTCATGGTCCTCAGCCAGAAAAAGCTGGATTGCCCTCTCCGATTTGGGGACAGGCTCCTGCCCCAAGTGAGGGGAGAATGGAGCGAGAGATTGACAGACGGATCGGAGCAGCATCTGCAACGATGCGGACGTTGTACTGGTCTGTTGTGGTGAAGAGGGAGCTGAGCTCTAAGAAAAAGCTGTCGATTTACCAGTCAATCTACGTTCCTACCCTCACCTATGGTCACGAGTTTTGGGTATTGACTGAAAGAATGAGATCGCAGATACAAGCGGCTGAAATGAGCTTTCTTCGTAGGATCACTGGACTCCCCCTCAGAGATTGGGTGAGGAGCTTAGTCATCCGGGAGAGGCTCAGAGTAGAACCGCTGCTCCTCCACATTGAAAGGAGCCAGTTGAGGTTGTATGGGCATCTGATCAGTATACCTCCTGGACGCCTCCCACTTGAAGTGTTTCAGGCACGTCCCTCTGGGAGGAGACCCCGGAGCAGACCCAGGACTCTCTGGAGAGACTATGTCTCCCAGCTGGTCTGGGAACGCCTTGGTATCCTCTCTGAAGAGCTGGAGCAGGTGTCTGGGGGGAGGGAAGTCTGGGCTTCTCTGCTTGAACTGCTGCCTCCGCGACCCGGACCTCGGGATAGGCGGTAGAAGATGGATGGACAAAGATAACACAAGTAAACACAAAATGCAGTTTTTAAATGAAGGTGTTTATTATTAAGCTTAAAAGAATCCAAACCTACATGGCCCAGTGTGAAAAAGTGATTGCCCCTCCCCCCCGATAAAACATAAATTAACTGTGGTTTATCACATCTTTGGAAAGCTAAGTTCTGTTTCTCTAGCCACACCCAGGCCTGATTACTGCCATACCTATTCTCAGTCAAGAAGTCACTTAAATAGGTAATTCTTTCCTACCACCCAGAGCCTGTATCAACTCCTTCCTGAACTCTGTCTGAGCTTCTGTAACTTCCCCCACTTAATCTTTGGCTCTGCCTTCACTCTCTTCCTCTTCTTGCTTTCCAAATTCCCCTATCTCCTTCAGATTTCTCCTTCTGCATAAAATGTAGTCCACCTGTGTTCACCTTCCTTCACTTCTGTAAGTGAAGGATGGCGGTGCGGTTAGCACTGTAGCAGCACAGCAACTCACCCTTGGCCATAGGATCCCTGGTTCGATCCCAGCCCCTGACCAACTGTGATCTGCGTGGAGTTTGCATGTTCTCCCCGTGTCTGCGTGGGTTTACTCCAGGAGTTCTCCGTATTCCTCCCACAGGCCAAAAACATGCAGGTTAGGTTAATTGGAGACTCTAAAGTGGCCCTAGGTGTGAATGTGTGTGTGAATGGTAAAGGGATTGCGCCGTACCGTGGCTGCTTCATCCATCCAGGTGGATGCCCTCAATTTCCCCTCTGGGGATCAATGAAGTATACAAAATTTAAAAAAAAAATCAAAAATGAATGCCAACATGTACTGTGACATACTGAAGCAAAGCATGATCCCCTCTCTTCGGAAACTGGACCACAGGGCAGTATTCCAACATGATATCCACCCCAAACACACCTCCAAGGTGACCACTGCCTTGCTGACGAAACTGAGGGTAAAGGTGATTGACTGGCCAAGCATGTCTCCAGACGTAAACCCTATTGAGCATCTGTGGGGCATCCTCAGACGAAAGGTGGAGGAGCCCAAGATCTCTAACATCCACCAGCTCCATGATGTCGTCATGGAGGAGTGGAAGAGGATTCCAGTGGCAACCTGTGAAGCTCTAGTGAACTCCATGCCCAAGAGAGTTAAGGCAGTGCTGGAAAATAATGGTGGCCACACAAAATATTGACACTTTGGGCACAATTTGGACATTTTCACTTAGGGTGTACTCACTTTTGTTGCCAGCGGTTTATACATTAATGGCTGTATTGAGTTATTTTGAGGGGACAGTCAATTTACACTATTATATAAGCTGTACACTGACTACTTTACATTGTATCAAAGTGTCATTTCTGCAGTGTTGTTCCATGAAAAGATATAATAAAATATTTACAAAAATGCGAGGGGTGTACTCCCTTTTGTGAGATGCTGTAAATGTTTCAGATCAAATAAATTTAAATATTAGAGAAAGATAACACAAGTAAACACAAAATGCAGTTTTTAAATGAAGGTGGTTATTATTAAGGGTAAACAAAAAATCCAAACCTACATGGCCCTGTGTGGAAAAAGTGATTGCCCCGCGTTAAACATAAAACAAGATGAACCTTGTGGAAGGTGTGTATCCCATTACATCTGGCGTAAAAGTAACACAGCATTTCAGAAAAGGAACATCATACCAACAGTAAAATATGGTGGTGGTAGTGTGATGGTCTGGGTCTGTTTTGCTGCTTCAGGACCTGGAAGACTTGCTGTGGTAAATAGAACCACGAATTCTGCTGTCTACCAAAAAATCCTGAAGGAGAATGTCCGTCCATCTGTTCGTGATCTCAAGCTGAAGTGCACTTGGGTTCTGCAGCAGGACAATGATCCAAAACACACCAGCAAGTCCACCTCTGAATGGCTTAAGAAAAACAAAATGAAGACTTTGGAGTGGTCTAGTTAAAGTCCTGACCTGAATCCAATTGAGATTCTGTGGCATGACCTTAAAAAGTTGGTTCACGCTCAAACCCTCCAATGTGGCTGAATTGCAACAATTCTGCAAAGATGAGTGGGCCAGAATTGCTCCACAGCGTTGTAAAAGACTCATTGCCAGTTATCACAAATGCTTGATTGCAGTTGCTGCTGCTAAGGGTGGTCCAACCAGTTATTAGGTTTTGGGGGCAGTCACTTTTTCACACAGGGCCATGTAGGTTTGTAGGTTTTTTCCCTTAATAATAAACACTTGAATTTAAAAACTGCATTTTGTGTTTACTTGTTATCTTTGTCTAATATTTAAATTTGTTTGATCTGAAACATTAAAGTGTGACAAATATACAAAAAATGAGAAATCAGGAAGGGGCAAACAGTTTTTCACACCACTGTATCTACTTTTCTTGTCTCCATCATATCAGCCAACTCTCTGCCTTTACCAGTCAGGTTAACATTGACATTCCTTAGGCCTTATTACTGTACAACGAGTAAAGCTAGGGTCACCAAAGTTACACAGGTTCACCCTTTGACCCTGACGTGTGACTATGGTTTTGGCATCGCATTTTCAAAGGTCAACATCAAAATGGCTTATAAATTATATCTCAACAACAAAGAAAGCTAGGGTCACCAAACCTGCTACACAGGTTCACCGTGGGATCCTGAGCTCAGACTATGGGTTTGGGGTCAAAGGTCAAGGTTACCATTCCCTATGCCTTATTACTGTACAATGAGTAAAGTTAGGGTCACCAAACTTGGTACACAGGCTCACCCTGTGATCCTGAAGTGTGACTATGGTTTTGGGATTGCAAGGTCAAAGGTCAACATCAAAATGGCTTATAAACTAAGATAAGATAAGCCTTTATTAGTCCCACAATGGGGAAATTCCAGGATTGCAACAGCACAGGGATAGCAACACTCAGAGCAACAATCAGAAAGCAAGAGAAAAACAAGAGCAGCGAGTATACATATGTACATATAAATATATATATATATATATATATATAGACACACAGTAATAATTTAGAAGTTAAGAAAATAAAGAGCAGTGAATATACTGTACATATGTACACATAAATATATAAATATACATACGCAGTGCGGAACATTGTCGCTAGATGGAATAAACAGCATAACAGTCTATTTAGTTACCCTACATAGTATGAATATGTACCCATACATATTGTTTCCCTCTGTAGCGATTGATATTGTCCTAGATGTATACTGGAGGGGGACCATTTTGTGTAAGTTTGTTGCGTCTTTTGCATTCAATACTGTTAGGTCGTAACGTTTTTTTTACTATCTCTGCGAGCAGCCCTGCTTAGGTTATAAAGTCTGACAGCCGTAGGTAGGAAGGACCTGCGAAACCTCTCGGTCGTGCACCTAGGATGATGTAGGCTACTGCTAAATGAGCTCCTCAGTGCGTTCAGTATGTCCTGCATAGGGTGGGACTCGGACTCCAGCAGAGATGACAGTTTAGCCACCATCCTTCTCTCTCCTATCTCCTCCACTGGGTCAAGGCACTGCCCCAGGACAGAGCTAGCTTTCTTGCTTTCTTGATCAGTTTGTTCAGTCTCTTCCTGTCGGCTGCTGTGATGCCGCTGCCCCAGCAGACCACTCCAAAAGTGATGGCTGATGCCACCACCGAATCGTAGAAGGTCTTCAGGAGCACCCCTTGTACACCAAAAGACCTGAGTCTCCTCAGTAGGAACAGCCTGTGCTGTCCTTTCTTGTAGAGTGCGTCGGTATTGTGTGACCAGTCTAGTTTATTGTTCAAATTAACACCCAGGTACTTGTAGGATGTCACCATCTCAATGTCTGTTCCCTGGATGTTTACTGGTGCTGTGAAGAGTTGTCCTTGCCTGTGGCAGTCCACCACCAGTTCCTTAGTTTTCCTCGCGTTGATGTGGATGCAGTTCCGATGGCACCAGTCCACGAATTGCTGGATAAGTCCTCTGTACTCAGCTTCATCTCCGTTGGAGAAGAGGCTGATGATTGCAGACTTGTCAGAGAACTTCTGTAGATGGCAGTGTGTTGTGTTGTGTGAGAAGTCTGCAGTATAAAGGGTGAACAGGAAGGGAGCCAAAACTGTTCCCTGGGGGGCCCCCGTACTGCCGATGATCGTGTCGGACACACAATCCTGTGTTCTCACAAACTGTGGCCGGTTTGTGAAGTAGTCCAGGATCCACGATGACAGGTGCTGGTCCATCCCTACGCACAGCAGCTTGTCCTTCAGGATCACCGGTTGGATGGTGTTGAAAGCATTAGAGAAGTCAAAGAACATGATCCTTACCGTGTTCCTAGGCTTCTCCAGGTGGAACAGGGAACGGTGAAGGAGGAAGATCACCGCATCCTCCACCCTGATGCCATGCTGGTAGGCGAACTGGAGTGGATCCATCGCTGGTCTCACCAGGGGGCGGAGGTGAGCAAGTAGCAGTCTCTCCAGGGTCTTCATCAGGTGAGAAGTGAGGTGCCACGAGGCGCCACGAGACGGCTTTTGTTGTGATGTGGCGCATTATAAATAAAGCTGAATTGAATTGAATTGAAAGTGAGGGCCACTGGTCTGTAGCTGTTCTGGTCTCTTGAGTGGGAAGTCTTTGGTATGGGTACCACACAAGATGTTTTCCACAACTGTGGTACCCTCCCCAGCTTCAGGCTCAGGTTACAGATGTGCTCCACAATCCCACACAGCTGGTCTGCGCAGGACTTGAGGAGCTTCGCGCTGATGCAGTCCGGACTCGAGGCCTTCTTCGCCTTGATCTTCCTCAGCTCCGCCCTCACCTGGGTCTTAGTGAGGGTCAGGTTAGGGCTGGGGGGCTGTGTGCTGGGAGTGGGGGGGTGTTGGTGGAGGGGGGTGGGGTGGACAGCAGGTCTCGATGACGGTAGAGGCAACAGTGGTTGTTGTGCAGGTGGAGGGGAGGGCGGTTGGTCAAACCTATTAAAAAACAGGTTCTAATTGTTCACTCTCTCCCTGCCCCCTGTGACCTGGGAGGAGGTATTCTGAAGCCCAGAGATGGTTTTGAGGTTTCTCCAGACCCCGTCAATGTCGCTCTGTTGCAGCTTGTCCTCCATCTTCTTCCTGAAGCTGTCCTTGCCTTCTCTGATCTTCCTCCTTAGCTCTCTCTGTACGGACTTCAGCATCTCCCTGTTCCCCGACCTAAAGATCCTTTTCTTCTCTCTCAGTAGTGATTTTATCTCAGGGTTGATCCATGGTTTGTTGTTTGAGCAGCACCGTATGATCTTGGTGGGTACGCTGTTGTCCACACAGAAGTTGATGTAGTCCGTGATGGTATGAGTGAGGCCGTCGATGTCCTCACCATATGGATTGCAGAGCTGCTCCCAGGCAGTGATTTCAAAACAGTCCTTTAGAGCGTCCATTGCCTCTTCAGACCATATCTTCACCGTGTGCGTAACCACAGGTTGTCTGTGTACTAGGAGTTTGTACACTGGCAGGAGATGAACCAAGTTGTGATCCGATCTCCTGAGTGGGGTGAGTGAGTGGCGATGAGGTGTACGCCTCCTTAGTATTCACATAGAATTAATCCAGTGTTTTATTGTCTCTGGTGGGGCATGTGACATACTGGGTGAACGTGGGCAGAATGGGGGACAGTGAGATATGGTTAAAATCACCTGAGATGAGGAGGAGAGCATCTGGGTGTTCTGTCAGAAGCCTGCCAGTGGCTGAGTGGATGGCGTCACGCGCTACCCCAGCGTTTGCCGTCGGATTTGCATAAATAACAATGCAGATCACGTGTGAGTATTCCCTCGGGAGATAAGCAGGCCGCATGCTAACAGCTAACAACTCAGTGTCTTTGCTGCAGTGTTGCTCTTTAACCGTGATGTGACCCGGTTTACACCAGCTGTTATTAACATACATTATCACTCCTCCGCCCCTTGCCTTCCCACTGTCTGGTGTCCAGTCTGCCCGTATTGCGTGAAAACCCTCCAGTTTGATGTTAGCATCTGTTGCTAGTTCTGTTAGCCACGTCTCAGTAAACGGCATCATGCTAATCTCTCTGAAGACGCTCTCGTAGCGGGATATGGCTGCTAGCTTGTCTGTCTTATTTAGTAGCAATCGTACGTTCCCCATGATAACAGATGGGAGGACGGATCTGTTCTTTATATTCCTCGCCCACCGTCTTACTCCAGCTCAACATCCACGCCGTTTCCGTCTGATTTCTCCCAGTATGTCGAGTTTTTGCGTTAGCGCCGTGGGCCGGTTAAGTGCTGACAGCTGGTCCCTGTTGTACTGTCTCCTGCTATAAACAGTGGCTCCGTCCGCCGGCTCGGGAGACATTTGGGGTGATCTGTGTGTCCGTGATGGATAGGGTGTCGCCGGATCAGAAAGTTTAGCGAGAGAAGCCAGATAGAAAATAAGAAATAGGAAGAAAAACTCAGAATTGACCCGCTGCTGCAAAAAGGCAGCCGACTAGTGTGGCGCCGGTTGAGTCTCAACAACAAAGAAAGTTAGGGTCACCAAACTTGGTACACAGGTTCACTCTGAGACCATGACCTCTGACTACAGGTTTGGGGTCAAAAGGTCAAAGGTCAAGGTTGACACAGCCTATGCCTTCTTACTATAGAACGTGTAAAGCTCTCTCGGGTCACTAAACTTGCTACACAGGTTCACCTCAGGATCCTGTCCTACGACTATGGATTGTATACTTTGTTGTATATTTATGGATGATGGGTTTATCATAATTCAGTTCTGCCACAGTAATTGTACTGAAAAGTTGAAAACTGCTTTCCATCAGTAATTGTTGGGATCTTCAAAGAAAACTGAGTTGGGGGTTATTACACTCACCTCAGAGTGCTCTTGTTTAAACATTAACAGAATTTCATGAAATTTGATGATTAGCATAAGAATACTGTTGTGATTGTGATTCTGAAGTTTCATCAAATTTGAATCAGTATATCTGGAGTTAAACCCCAAACTACGTGCCAAAGAAAAACTGTACACATTGATTGGCCTAGAAAATCAAAACAAATTGATATTTTTGGATAGTTTTAGCAACGTTTCATTATCAATGTCTGTAGATGATCTCTGCTTAGTTTCAAGCAATTTGGATGGATGGCCTAGGAGGAGTTCATTTTGAGTTCACTTGCACATTTTTGAAAATGTGAAGCAGAAAACTTCATTTTGAGACTTGCTACCATTGAAAAAAGCTACGGAAGATTTCAATGAATAGAATGATGAAAGAATTTTTAGTTTAGGCCCAGCCGTTCCCAAGATATTTACAACAACATAAAATGGTTAATTATAGCACCACCTCTGTACATAGTGCCTTGATTTTTTTTTTTTTTTTGTCTCTGAGTAGTGGGGAGAGTTTCTGATCAGATTGTAAAATTTCACATTTCCTTGTATTACTGTTTTTGCTACCTGCTGTTTATACGTGGGTATCATCGACACGTGGCTTTACGCCATTGGTAAACACCATTTGTTTACAATATGCGTGATCTTGCAGATGGCACAATATCAAAACTACATAGTGAACACTTTAATTTCATGGACCTATTTTGAGTGGCTTTTTCCTGGTAGCGCTCTCTAATACAGCTGCTATGCTGTAAAATGATTGACTGTAACCCTGAATTTACACTGACACCGGATGCAGTATGTTACAGCTGCGATCTGGCCTCTGCAGCAAATAGATCTCATTCTCGTCAATTTTCTAATCCCCACCTGGTTCGGACCACTGCGTAACGAATCCAGCTTGTCAAATTCGGTTTGCTAATGAAACACAAGGAGTCTATTTTTGACAGATGCCGGATCCAATCCGCAAGGAAATCCCACAGTATCTCTTGGTATTTAATAGCCGTTTGACCATTAAAAACAATTTAAGGATTGTCTGTTATTTTCTGAGGTCTGCTTCTCCACCACTGTATCAGAGAAGGTAAAAACTTGACTCAACATACAAGCGCTTCATAGAATTAAAATTAACAGGCTTACGTTTTATTTAGAGCCCAAAAATTCAGGTGGAGAGATGCTACATCACACTTCCTTGTTGTTATCACGTGATTGCAATCGGTTCATCTCGGTTATTCTTGGGTTTTTCTTGAGATCTTGCGTTATTTTGTATAATTCTCACGCAATCTTGTATTTCAAACTTTGTTGCCTGTGCAAAATACAAACTGAGCTAGTAGGGATGAACGCAAGGGGCCATCCGCACTGCATCTGCAATGGACTGCATCCGGAGTCAGTGTGAATCCTGGGTAAGAATAGTCGCACCAATCATACGAATGTAGCATAAACATGGGTGTTACATGAGTGAACCAGAGCTGAAGCTGATCTCTCCAATCGGGCAAAAAAGGAGTAGACTTTTAGGCTCAGTCGGGATAAACTTTATATTCTACTTTTCGCCATCTACCTTGGTGTTATCCAGCCACGGGGGGAGCACAAGCCAGTGTACTCTTAGTGCCGGTCCCAAACCCAGATAAATTGGGAGGGTTATCTCAGGAAGGGCATCCAGTGTAAAATGGATACCCATTACTACTGTTACTGTAAAATGTATTGTGATGGTTTTAATTTGTCACTTCATGCCAAAATGAATAGGATACTCCTAAAGTACCTTTCCTTCTGTTTAATAGTGAGAACTATAGCAGCCACTCTACCTCTACCCTAGACATCCCCCAAAGTGGAATCCACGTTTTTTGAATGCCAAGGAGAATACAATAGACCCATAAATCATTGTTCTCCATACAGCTCTCAGTGGTTTTGCAAAATTCTCCTAACTTGTTTCCCATCATCAATGAGCTAATGTCTACTTCACTAAAACACAATAGCTATTTGAATATGACATGGTTTTCTTGTATATTCATGCAGTTTGAAATGCTGTCACTCACACAAAGCTAAATTTGCAAAATAAACATGTTGCAGTTTAACCGGTCTTTGAAATGTTCCTGGCTGAGGAGAAAAATAGCTTTCCATTGTGACCTTGCATCCCACATGAAACGTCACTGGCGCAGCTCAAATGTCAGGACGTGTGTGAAAAGGCAAAATGAATGGAAAAGCTGGTTGCAGTGGGCTGCAACTCATCTCATAACCAGTTGGGTTCAACAGGTCTATGCCTCTGATTCCTTTAACAGGGCCTTTGTGCTGGAACTTTGTGCTGTTTTTTTTTTTTTTTTTTTTGCCCTGTGAGTTATGTTAGTTTGATTGAGAATGAAACTGAATGTCCAAGCCAGCCGGTTGGACAGTTGAGTTCCTCTCCTTCACCCAGGCAGCTGCAGCAGACATCAGGCTATGAAGGCTTTAGGCTTCACGCTGTCTGGTTGCCATTTTCTTCAGTAGCAGGTTGGCTTGTGTCAGATTTCGTGCCATCCAATGTTGTGCCTCAGCATGTAAAGAAAAATGATGAAAGGTCGATCAGATTGACTAAATTGTTCATTTTGATGTTGAATTCTTGGGCGTTGCTCACTCTCTTCGGAATCTCAGAAGTCATTGTATGGACTCCTGGGCTGACTTCAGTGGGCTACTGTGGAATGAGGTGGGGGCGGTTTGTCTGGGGCCAGCGACTAGAACTGGCTTTTGTCTACGTATGTAAAAAGATGGTGATTCCAAAGGAAAAAAAAAAAAACATAATATGATGGAATTTTGTCAAAAGTCTAAGCGTGCCATGGAGGGGGGTGGGAGACAGAAGAAGAAGAATGCATTGTCTTTGAAAAACCATGGAGAGCAGAAGGTGTGGAGGGAATGGAAAGAAAAATCCACCTCATCATCATTTCCATGTGAAGAAAGCTCATTGTTGAACAAAAAGTTACATTGTATAGTTTTGTTCATGCTATGAAGAAGTCTCACAACACACACTTCCCTCATCAAATCTAATCAAAATTTTTCCTGTTTAAACAAAAACTCTGAGGCTTACATGGGGCAGGGCAGAAATGGGCTGATGGATTCTGAACTAGATGATTGTTGAGTCGATGCAGAATCATTCACCGATTTTCTGTATCAACTTGTTATTTCTGTTTATTTCATTTCTTTTAGATGCATTTACAGAACACCTTTTTTTTTCTGTCCCAGAGTTGTGTTACATTCATGGGCAGTCATCTGTTCCATTGCGTTTAGTTATTTTTAAAATGCTCCGTTTCAGCTCAAGCTATGGCAGGGATATGGGTATTGATTGGCACTGTCAGACTTTCTGTTCTCACTGCGTTTCCTTTTTTTGTTGTATTGGTTTAGTCAGTTGTTTGGCTGCTTTATGCACAGCAGCATGAGAGTGTTATTTTAATGCCATGCGCTTTACTCCTTTTGGCCTCACTTACAAAATTTCCATGGACTTGAAACATCCGAGAAAAAACAACAGAGTAACCTAAGTTAAAAAGATTACAGCATGTTTTCTGTTTTCTTATGACAGTATGAATACAGTATTTAGCTTAAATGTTAGTGCAAATATGCAGCTAACCATTGCTGTACAATATTATGCGCCACAAAAATTTTCTTCTTTTTCCAATGGAAAGCCATTAACATATTAAATGCTACTTTGCAAAGTGAGCAAGAAAGCTGAAACCAGCACTCTCATTGCTGAAATATTGTACTGTCAGTCCTTTTCTACATCTTGTGGTTAGATACCACATCCACTCATAGAAATCACAGTGCTCTGTTCGTCTCTGTGCATGTGTAGTGCTCAGAAGATGCTCCACTCATCTCAGACTTGGTTCCACCGAACAGACGGCAATTTAAAACAAAGATCTTGTCAAATAAATGCTTCCATTTGGCAGCCATCTTGATAATACCTCTAGGTGCTTGAGTCCTGGGTATGACATTAAACTGCATCCAGTGGCGAGGCTTCTGTCCAGAAGGACAGAAGTTGTGGGGAACGTGGAGCTAGCCCTTAATTGTCACTGCTCCCAGGTCCGCTCCGGCCCAGAGTTGTAGTACCTGTCAGGGCTAAGGGAGAAAACCCTAACAGAGAATCTGGAGTGGTGCCCCGTAGGCAGTTAGCAGACAAATTTTTGATTTCTGGCAGCTCCTGCATCCTGGCTCACCCCCAGCCGTCTCGATATTTGTCTGGCCACTGAACCAGGTGCGCCAGGTGCAATTTTGGCCTTACCATTAGTACCAATAAGACCAAAGCGATGTTCCAGCCAGTCCCAAATAACCCATACCAGGACCCAAGCATCACAGTCAATGGAAAAACACTTCAGGCTGTTGAAAATTTCATTTACCTTGGCAGTACTCTCTCCCGTTCAGCCAACATTGATGCTGAAATCAACAACAGAATCTTCAAAGCCAGGAGTGCGTTTGGATGGCTCAGGAAGACGGTTTGGGAGAAAAAAGGGATCCATCTTGTTACCAAACTCAAAGTCTATAGAGCATGTAGTTCTTACTACTCTCCTGAATGGTTGTGAAGCCTGGACCGCATACAGACGACATTAAAACAGCTGAACCATTTCCATCTGAAATGCCTTCGGAATCTCCTGAATATCTGATGGCAAGACAGAATCTCTGACACTGAAGTGCTGCAACAAGCCAATATTCCCTGCATCATCACCACTCTCATACGTAAGGCCCAACTCAGATGGGTAGGTCATGCCATCCACATGCCTGAAAATTGCATCCCCAAGCAGCTGTTCTATGGGGAACTTCACCAAGGCAAACACTTTGTTGGAGGGCAGCACAAACGATGCAAGAACAGCCTGAAGGTTTCCCTGAGAGACTTCTCTATAGATACACTGGCTTGGGAGAACATCACTGCAGACCAACCCACATGGTGCAGCCTTATTCACAGCGGAGCTTGTTCAGCTGAAGACAATAGAACCAATGCTGTAGAGAAGAAATGTGAGATACGCAAGGCCAGAGCTGCAAGCACCCAGCACTCTACTCCCACCCACATGTGTCCCAGTTGTGAGAGAGGATTCATGTCCGGATTGAGCTCATCAGCCACCTCTGGACACATAAGATAAGATAAGATAAGATAAGCCTTTATTAGTCCCACAACGGGGAAATTCCAGGATTGCAACAGCACAGGGATAGCAACACTCAGAGCAACAATCAGAAGGCAAGAAAAAAACAAGCAAGCAAGAGCGGCTAATATACATATGTACATATTACTATAAAATAAATATATACACACACACACACAGACACACAGTGCAGAGCATTGTAGCTGGATGGAATAAATATATGAGTATATGAACACACAGTGCACAGTGCAGGGAGTGCAGGGGACACATCAAACCAGATCTACCAACATCTGATGATGTCATGGTCATCTTTGATTACGAAGGACGAACAACACCTGTAAGTACTGTTGTTGTACCTAGAAGTGCTAAGAGCAAGACTTTAATTGGTCGAGACCAAGGAAAGCCAAAGACCAAGACAGAGAAGAAAATGAGTCCAAGACCACTCTGAACAAAGGGGGAAATAAATATTGAACATGCAACATTTTTTTCAGTATATACAAATATTTCCAATGAGGCTACTCACATGAAATATTCACGAACTTTCAGAAGCAAAATCAAAACATTAAGGTTTGTCAATAAAGTTATGTGCAATAAAATGAAATGAAACAGAAAAAATATTGAGCATGGCAAAAAAGCAATAGCACAAGGCATGGAAAGGCAATGAATCAGCTGAAAGGTGGAAATTAATATCAGCAGAGTAGGTACTTCATGAGTGACTCTAAAGTTTTTTTGTTACCAAGCTGTCATACAAGAAACATCTCATGATGGGTAAAAGCCAAGAGTTCTCCCAAGTCCTTTGCAGCCTGATTGTTGCAAAAAACATTGATGGATTTGGTTCATTAATTCTGAATCTTCCAGTAAGCACCACTGCGGCTATTATTCGCAAGCAGAAGAAACATTACCATCAACCAGCTATGCACAGGTGCCCCTTGCAGGATATCTGACCAGGGAGTCAGAAGTATAGTCAGAGGAGTAACCCAAGACCCAAGGACAATTGGAAAGTGCCCCAGAAAGACTCTGAGGCAGCAAGTACAGTTGTGACAGAGAAAACAATAGGCAATGCATTCCCTTGTCATGTGCTCCATCCACACCTGCCTCACAAGACTCCATTATTAAAGAAAAGGCACAATAAACTTGTTTAAAGTTTGCTAAGCAGCACTTATGAAATCTATGAAATCCAGTGTGGTCAGATGACACAAAAATAGAACTTTTTCGCTGTCATACTACATACCATGTTTGCAGGAGAGCTGGCTCTGTACATCACCCAAAAACACAATTTCATCAGTGAAGTTTGGATGTGGAACCAGCACTGGCAGACTTCATATAAAGGAATAACGAATGGAGCCATGTACCAGAGTACATTTGAAGATTATCAGCTGCCATTCACCAGAATGATGACAATGAGTGGATGAGATCTGTGGTCGACCTTCCAGCAGGCCATGACTTCCAGACACACAGCAAACTCTCAATTGGTTTGCAACAAATAAAATTGAGTTGTTGATTGGCCAAGCTAATCACATGACTGATGTCCAGTTGAAAATTTGTGAAAAGAACGCAAGATCAGGATTCACGAGAGCAGCCTCCAGAATTTTCAGGATTTAAAGACAGTGTGTTTGGTAGAGCAGGAGTTAGCACCACAACAAGACGGTCATTGATTCAAACCCACCCCTGGCCAGCGGTGACCTTTCTGTGTGGAGTTTGCATGTTAGATAGATAGATGTACTTTATTGATCCCAAACTGGGAAATTACAGTGTAACAGCAGCATGACAGTAGACAACCAAATGACAGAAACACACACAGCATAATAGACAAAGGGATTACCCATGGAAAGTAAAACTACTAAAATAGCTTATCTACATCATAGCTGAATAGATGGTGACCTTTATAGATAAATGAATCATACCTGCTGTACAATGCAGGACTATCAGGAGCAGAGTGAAATGAGATGTGAGGTACCAAGTAGACTGTAAGATACAGTATGGCAGCATTGTTATGACCAGAATACAACATCAGAGTGAGTTATTGTACAGTGAAATGTCATGTGGCGGGAAAGCTGTTCTTCCCATGTCTGCATGGGTTTTCACCGGGTACTCCAGTTTCCCCTCCAGTTTCCCCACACAGTCCAAAGACATGCATATTAGGTTAATTGGCACCAACTGGGAATAAATTGTCTTTAGGTATGAATGTAAGAGTAAATGGTTGTCTGTCTCTCTGTATTGGCCCTGCAATGAACTAGCGATCTGTCCAGAGTGTGCCTTGCCTCTTGCCCAAAGATGCTGGGATAGGCTCCAGCCCACCCGAGGATTAAGCAGTTAAAAAGATGAATGAATGTTTAGAAGAATGGGACAAACTGCCACCTGTGCACTGCAGAACATTAGTTTATTCATACAAGGAAGGGTCTGAAATCTCTCACTGCAAACAAGTTTCTCCACTAAGTATTAAATACATTTGAGTTACCTTGTCCAGTACGTTTTTCCTGCTTCACTCCACTTCATTACATATAACTTTATTTATGAACTTTAATGTTACCAGCTCATATCAGAGACTGTGACAACTATCTAGCATTTAAAAAGAAACTTGTTTTGGTTAAAGACAAATAAGTCCTGTACTCATTCATAAAATGTCTCCATTATAGATGTCCATATCTTCAGGCTTGTGGGAAATCCTGACTTTTAACTATTCTGTTTATGGATTTATTGGTGTTGTCGTGTAAAATGTGTCCATTTTGTCTTATGTTTAGTGTGTTTTGTCCATGGATTGTCCTGTTAGCTGTGATATGTTGTATATTCTGTCTTATG
Source organism: Pholidichthys leucotaenia (assembly GCA_020510985.1). Lineage (NCBI taxonomy): Eukaryota > Metazoa > Chordata > Actinopteri > Cichliformes > Pholidichthyidae > Pholidichthys > Pholidichthys leucotaenia. Next base: position 229,264,569 of record CM035849.1, read on the forward strand.
GATTGTCTTGTTAGTTGTGACATCTGCAAACATGTCTTATGAATTATGGTGTGTGTGTGTGTGTGTGTGTGTGTGTGTGTGTGTGAAACCTGTCTTAGGACTACGGATAAAATTTAGCTATTGTGCTAATTCCAGCACATTTACATTGAAGCATAATGTTGATACTGTATGTTGATTAATGTGCATTGTCCTAATTCAGTAAATCAAATAGTTAGGCCCAGAAATATTTGGACAGTGACACAATCTTCATGATCTGGGCTCTGCATGCCACCACATTGGATTTGAAATGAAACAACGACAATGGAATTGAAGTGCAGACTTTAAGGTTTAATTCAAGGGGTTGAACAAAAATATATGATTAAACATGTAGGAATTGTAGCTATTTTTATACAAACGCTCCTCATTTCAGGGGCTCAAAAGTAATTGGACAAATAAACATAACCCTAAGTAAAATGTTACTTTTCAGTATTTTGTTGAGAATCCTTTGCAGGCAATGACTGCCTGAAGTCTGGAACCCATGGACATCACCAAATGCTGGGTTTCCTCCTTTGTGATGCTTTGCCAGGCCTTTACTGTTCAACTGTTGTCTTCAGTTGTTGCTTGTTTGTGGGTCTTTCTGCCTTAAGTTTTGTCTTGAGCAAGTGAAATCCATGCTCGATTGGGTTGAAATCTGGTGATTGACTCGGCCATTGCAGAATATTCCACTTCGTTGCTTTAAAAAACTCTTGGGTTGCTTTTGCAGTATGTTTTGGATCATTGGTGAAGCGCCGTCCAATCAACTTTGCTGCATTTGGCTGAATCTGAGCAGAAGGTATATCCCTATACACTTCAGAATTCATCCGGTTGCTTCTGTCTTTTGTCACATCATCAATAAACGCAAGTGACCCAGTGCCATTGGAAACCATGCATGCCCATGCCATCACACTGCCCGCACCATGTTTTACAGAAGATGTAGTGCTTTGGATCATGAGCTGTTCCAATTCTTCTCCAAACTTTCTTCTTCCCATCATTCTGGTACAGGTTGATCTTAGTCTCATCTGTCCAAAGAATGCTGTTCCAGAACTGGGCTGGCTTCTTCAGGTGTTTTTTGGCAAAGTCAATTCTGGCCTTTCTATTTTTGAGGCTGATTGTGGGTTTGCACCTTGTGGTGAATCCTTTGTATTTACTCTCATGAAGTCTTCTCTTTATGGTAGACTTAGATACTGATACACCTACTTCCTGGAGAGTGTTCTTCACTTGAGTGGATGTTGTGAAGGGCTGTTCTTCACCATGGAAAGGATTCTGTGATCATCCACCACTGTTGTCTTCCGTGGACGTCCAGGCCTTTTTGAGTTCCCAAGCTCACCAGTGCACTCTTTTTTTCTCAGAATGTACCAAACTGTTGATTTGGCCACTCCTAACATTTCTGCTATCTCTCTGATGGATTTCTTCTTTTTTTTCAGCCTCAGGATGGTCTGTTTCACCTCCATTGAGAGCACCTTTGACTGCATGTTGTGGGTTCACAGCAACAGCTTCCAAATGGAAACGCCACACCTGGAATCAACTCCAGACCTTTTAACTGCTTAATTGATGACAGGTTAACGAGGGAAGAACCCATGCAGCCTTGTTATTTTATTTTGCAGCCTTCTGAGTCAATTGTCCAATTACTTTTGGTCCCTTGAAAAAGAGGTGGCTACGTATTAAAGAGCTGTAATTCCTAAACTCTTGCTCCAATTTGGATGTGAATACTCTCAAATTACAGCTGAGAGTCTGCACTTTAAGCCCATATTGATTATATAATTGTATCCTGAATATGTTTTCGTAAACAGCTAAAATAACAAAACTTGTGTCACTGTCCAAATATTTTTGGGCCTAACTGTAAATAAAACATTCTACACCGCGTTCCAAATTCCATCCATCCATCTTCTACCGCTTTTCCGGAGGTCCGGGTCGCGGAGGCAGCAGTTCAAGCAGAGAAGCCCAGACTTCCCTCTCCCCAGCCACCTGCTCCAGCTCTTCAGAGGGGATACCAAGGCGTTCCCAGACCAGCTGGGAGACATAGTCTCTCCACCGAGTCCTGGGTCTGCCCCGGGGTCTCCTCCCAGTGGGACGTGCCTGAAACACCTCAAGTGGGAGGCGTCCAGGAGGCATCCTAATCAGATGCCCATACCACCTCAACTGACTCCTTTCAATGTGGAGGAGCAGCGGTTCTACTCTGAGCCTCTCCCGGATGACTGAGCTCCTCACCCTATCTCTGAGGGTGAGTCCAGCAATCCTACGGAGAAAGCTCATTTCAGCCGCTTGTATCCGCGATCTCGTTCTTTCGGTCATTACCCAAAGCTCGTGACCATAGGTGAGAGTAGGAACGTAGATTGACTGATAAATCGACAGCTTTGTCTTAGAACTAAGCTCCCTCTTCACCACAACAGACCGGTACAACGTCCGCATCACTGCAGATGCTGCTCCAATCCGTCTGTCGATCTCTCGCTCCATTCTCCCCTCACTCGTGAACAAGACCCCAAGATACTTAAACTCCTCCACTTGGGGCAGGAGCCTGTCCCCAACCCAGAGAGGACAATCCACCTTTTTCCGGCTGAGGACCATGGACTCGGACTTGGAGGTGCTGATTCTCATCCCAGCCGCTTCACACTCAGCGGCAAACCGTCCCAGCAAGAGCTGTAGGTCATTGCTGGATGAAGCCAACAGGACAACATCATCTGCAAACAACAGAGATGAGATCCTGTGGTCACCAAGCATGACACCCTCCATTCCCTGGCTGCGCCTAGAAATCCTATCCATAAAAATTATGAACAGGATCGGTGACAAAGGGCAGCCCTGGCGGAGTCCAACTCTCACTGGGAATGACTCCGACCGAGTGTTGGCAATACGAACCAAACTCTCACAACGGTCATACAGAGACCGAATAGCTCGTAACAACAAGCCCGATACCCCATACTCCCGAAGCACCTCCCACAAAAATCCACGAGGGACGCGGTCAAATGCCTTCTCCAAGTCCACAAAACACATATAAACTGGTTGGGCAAACTCCCACAAACCCTGGAGAATTCTCGAGAGGGTAAAGAGCTGGTCCGATGTGCCACGGCCAGGACGAAAACCACATTGCTCCTCCTGAATCCGAGGTTCGACCAACGGCCGGACTCTCCTCTCCAGTACCTTGGCATAGACCTTCCCAGGGAGGCTGAGGAGTGTGATCCCTCTAAAGTTGGAGCACACCCTCCGGTCCCCTTTTTTAAAGAGAGGAACCACCACCCCGGTTTGCCATGCCAAAGGCACTGCCCCCGACCTCCACGCAATGTTGCAGAGGCGTGTCAACCATGACAACCCAACAACATCCAGGGCCTTGAGGTACTCGGGGCAAATCTCGTCCACCCCTGGGGCCCGGCCACCAAGGAGATTTTTAACCACCTTGGCGACCTCAGCCCCTGTGATAGACGAGTCATCCCCCTCGTCCCCAAACCCTGCTTCCTCTGTGGAAGGCATATCAGTGGGATTGAGGAGATCCTCGAAGTATTCCTTCCACCGCCCGACGATGTCCCCAGTCGAAGTCAACAGTATCCCATCCGCACCATACACAGTGTGGACGGGGAGCTGCTTTCCCCTCCTGAGCCGCCGGACAGTTTGCCAGAATCTCTTTGAGGCCGACCGAAAGTCTTGTTCCATTGCCTCACCAAACTCCTCCCATACCCGGGTTTTTGCTTCAGCAACCACCCGAACTGCACTCCGCTTGGCCTGCTGGTACACCTCAGCTGCTTCGGGAGTCCCACAAGCCAACCAAGCTTGATAGGACTCCTTCTTCAGCTTAATGGCCCCCCTCACCACTGGTGTCCACCACTTGGTTCGGGGGTTGCCACCACGAGATGCACCGACCACCTTGCGGCCGCAGCTCTGGGCAGCCGCTTCAACAACAGAGGTGGAGAACATGGCCCATTCAGACTCCATGTCTCCAGACTCCCTCGGAATGTGGTTGAAGTTCTTCCGGAGGTGGGAGTTGAAGACCTCCCGGACAGGGGCCTCAGCCAGACGCTCCCAGCACACCCTCACTATACGTTTGGGTCTACCAGGTCTGAATGGCTTCCTCCCCTGCCATCGGATCCAACTCACCACCAGGTGGTGATCAGTTGACAGCTCTGCACCTCTCTTTACTCGGGTGTCCAAGACATACGGTCGCAGGTCTGATGACACGATAACAAAATCGATCATCGACCTGCGACCTAGGGTGTCCTGGTGCCAGGTGCACATATGGACACCCTTATGCTTGAACATGGTGTTCGTTATGGACAGACTGTGGTTAGCACAGAAGTCCAATAACTGAACACCACTCGGGTTCAGATCGGGCAGGCCGTTCCTCCCAATCACCCCCCTCCAGGTTTCACTGTCGTTGCCCACGTGCGCATTGAAGTCCCCCAGTAGGACAATGGAGTCTCCAAGAGGAGCACCCTCCAGCACCCCAGTCACAGACTCCAAAAAGGGTGGGTACTCTGAAACATCATTTGGTGCATAGGCACAAATGATGGTCAGGACCCGTTTCCCAACCCGAAGGTGCAGGGAAGCAACCCTTTCGTCCACCGGGGAAAACTCCAATATAGAGGCAGCAAGGTGGGGCGATACAAGAATACCCACCCCTGCTCGTCGCCTCTCGCCCGGGGCAACTCCAGAAAAGGCCAAGCTCCAGCCCCTCTCCAGGAGACTGGTTCCGGAACCAGAGCTGTGTGTTGAGGTGAGGCCGACTATATCTAGCCGGTATCTCTCAACCTCGTGCACCAGCTCAGGCTCCTTCCCCACCAGAGAGGTGACATTCCACGTACCAAAAGCCAGTTTAGAAAGCTTGGGATCAGTCCGCCAAGGTCTCCGCCTTTGACCGCCACCTGATCCACATAGCACCGGACCCCCATGATCCCTCCTGCAGGTGGTGAGCCCACTGGAGGGCGGACCCATGTAACTCCTTCGGGCTGAGCCCGGCCGGGTCCCATGGGTGGAAACCCGGCCACCAGACGCTAGCCTTCGAGCCCCTCCCCCAGGCCTGGCTCCAGGGTGGGGCCCCGGTAACCCCATACCGGGCGGGGTACACTGAATCCTTGATATACAATTCATGAGAGTCTGTTGGATCGTTCTTAGTCTGGCCCTTCACCCAGGACCAGTTTGTCTTGGGAGACCCTATCAGAGGCAAATTGCCCCGGACAACATAGCTCCTGGGATCACTGGGGCACGCAAACCCCCCCACCACGATAAGGTGACGATCCATGAAGGGGGCGTTCCAAATTATTATGCAAATTATATTTGTCTCTGATTTTCCTAAGTAGTCGATGGAAATGACAGTCAGTATAATTTTCAAGTCATGAACCGTTAAAGCATAATTCAAATTTTATTGAACAAAACTCCTAATGAAAACTTTTTTTTTTGCAAAAATAAAAAAAAACTCAAAATACACTGTTCCAAATTATTATGCACAACAGAGTTTCATAACATTTTATTGGTTGTAAAGAACTGAAAATGGTCATTTGTTTAATGTGCGGCTTTAGGAGGTCTTGTTTACTGAAATCAAAAGCTATTTCAATCAAAAAGATAAGATAAGCCTTTATTAGCCCCACAATGGGGAAATTCCAAGATTACAGCAGTAAAGGGATAGCAGCATTCAGAGCAATAGTTAATAAGATGATAAGAACTGATTAGCCAAAGCAGTAAATGAATATACATATGTACACAGATATATACACAGTGCAGGAGCATTGCAGCTAGATGGAATAAACAGCATTACGGTTTAAGTTACCCTGCAGAATAGGAATATGTACCCAAACATCTTAACAGGCCAAGTTACATGTTTACATAAGCCACATTCTTTGATATAACCTTCACAATTCTTGAATCCATTGAACTTGTGAGTTTTTGGAGAGTTTCTGCTTGAATTTATTTGCAAGATGTCAGAATAGCCTCTCACAGCTGCTGTTTTGATGTGAACTGCCTACCACCCTCACATAGCGTTTGCTTGAGGATGTTTCAAAGGTTCTCAATAGGGTTGAGGTCAGAGGAGGATGGGGGGCACACCATGAGTTTCTCTCCTTTTATGCCCATAGCAGCCAATGACACAGAGGTATTCTTTGCAGTATGAGATGGTGCATTGTCATGCTTGAAGATAATTTTGCTATGGAAGGCACGGTTCTTCTTTTTGCACCATGGAAGAAAGTGGTCAGTCAGAAACTCTATATGCTTTGCTGAGGTCATTTTCACACCTTCAGGGACACTAAAGGGGCCTACCAGCTCTCTCCCCATTTTTACGGCCCAAAACATGACTCCACTACCTGCTTGCTGATGTCACAGCCTTGTTGGGACATAGTGGCCATCCACCAACCATCCACTATGCCATCCATCTGGACCATCCATGGTTTCACAGCACTCATCAGTAAACAAGACTGTTTGAAAATTAGTCTTCATGTATTTTTGGGCCCACTGTAACCGTTTCTGCTTGTGAGTGTTGGTTAGCGGTGGCCGAATAGTAGGTTTATGCACAACTGCAAGCCTCTGGAGAATCCTACACCTTGAGGTTTGTGGGACTCCAGAGGCACCAGCAGCTTCAAATACCTGTTTGCTGCTTTGTAATGGCATTTTAGCAGCTGCTTTCTTAAGCCGATGAATTTGTCTGGCAGAAACCTTCCTCATTACGCCTTTATCTGCACAAACCCATCTATGCTCTCAATCAGCCACAAACTTCTTCACAGTATGATGATCACACTTAAATTTTCGTGAAATATCTAATGTTTTCATAGCTTGTCCAAGGCATTGTACTATTTGACACTTTTCGGCAGCAGAGAGACCCTTTTTCTTTCCCATATTGCTTGAAACCTGTGGCATGCTTAATAATGTGGATCATCCCTCTTAAGTAGTTTTCCTTTAATTGGGCTCACCTGGCAAACTAATTATGACAGGTGTCTGAGATTGATATCAGTGATCCAAAGAGCCCTGAGACGCAACATCATCCATGAGTTTAATGAAAAACAAAAAAATTGAATGTTTATGACACTAAAATCCTATTTGCATAATCATTTGGAATGTGGTGTATATATGTTTAGATTATTGGTTTATTTGTCAGAGGCCATGTACAGAAAAAGTAGAATAAAGATGCTCTGTACCAGATTATAGCATTCTCATTAATTTCCATCTGTAGTCCCTGAGGCAGGCAGGAAGATATTATATGAAAAACAACACATATAGAAAGCATTTCAGGTTGGGTTTCAGAAACTGTTGACCCTGAAACAATGTGTGGATTTATTGAGTTACTGTAATACCAAAGTCTGATGAAAATTTCATGGGAGTAGCCTCCTTGGAATTATATGTGCTGAAAAGTTGACACATTCAATTCTAATTCCTTCTATTGTACAGCTCCAGAAAAAAGATAAGAGACCACTACAAAATCTAACCTAAATTAGCATTTCTATATGTATGGCAGCCATTCAAGTTGAGTATCTGTTGAATTCCAACACAAGGACACCTCGATTTACTTAAGCAGGTACTAATTAGGTAATCATCTAGAGTTGGGAATCATCACTAATTTCCAGAATCAATTCGATTCCGATTCTTGGGGTTCTGAATCCTTTCAATTTCGATCCGATCCCGATTCAATCAGGGAAATTACCATTTTAATAGCTATCTTACTTGCTAGGGGAAAAAAAATCTTAAGAAACCTAATGCTGCAAATTGTAGCAGGAATACTCTAACTTTAATACATAAATTATCACATAAAGAACTGACCCAAAATCAGTTACAATAATGCACTTTTTATTATTTAACTTATGATTTCACAAAGTGCTAACAAGTGCTTTCTTTAGTGCAAAGGGTGTGTAGTGTCAAGTTAGCAACCCAAAGTCAGTTAACAAATTCATGCATGAAGCAAGTATACATACTGTAATCTCGCTGTCTTTCAGTCCCTCTAGGATTTTGTCAGCTGTTTTTGATTGTTGCGGCCCAAAAAGCCTGAATTCATGGAAGCTTTTCCAAAAAGTTGCGATAAAAGTTGTGACATTTTTAGAGGTTTGTTGCACTGAAAGTTGTGTAAGGAAGTACAGATTTTAAAGTAGCCACTTTTTCTATAGTTTAGTGATGCTATTCTATGTACCACCACAAGAAAAGCACAGGATTGCCAAAAATTTCCTGTTAAACAGTGACTTATTCAGAATTAAATGCTCAGTAAAATTGTCAAAAAAATGACCAACATTGTATTCTTGCTGAGAACTTACAGTGGTGTGAAAAAGTGTTTGCCCCCTTCCTGATTTCTGATTTTTTTGGGGATGTTTGTCACACTTAAATGTTTCAGATTATCAAACAAGTTTAAATGTTTGACAAAGATAACACAAATAAACACAAAATGCAGTTTTTAAATGAAAGTGTTTATTATTAAGGGAAAAAAAATCCAAACCTACATGACCCTGTGTGAAAAAAGTGATTGCCCCTTAAACCTAATAACTGGTTGGGCCACCCTTAGCAGCAACAACTGCAATCAAGCATTTACAATAACTGGCGATGAGTCTTTTACAGTGCTGTGGAGAAATTTTGGCCCACTCATCTTTGCAGAATTGTTGTAATTCAGCCACATTGGAGGGTTTTCGAGCATGAACCACCTTTTTAAGGTCATGCCACAGTATCTCAATCGGATTCAGGTCAGGACTTTGACTAGGCCACTCCAAAGTCTTCATTTTGTTTTTCTTAAGCCATTCAGAGGTGGACTACTGGTGTGCTTTGGGTCATTGTCCTGCTGCAGAACCCAACTGCGCTTCAGCGTGAGGTCACGAACAGATGGACGGACATTCTCCTTCAGGAATTTTTGGTAGACAGCAGAATTCATGGTTCCATTTACCACAGCAAGTCTTCCAGGTCCTGAAGCAGCAAAACAGCCCCAGACCATCACACTACCACCACCATATTTTACTGTTGGTATGATGTTCCTTTTCTGAAATGCTGTTACTTTTACGCCAGATGTAATAGGACACACACCTTCCAAAAAGTTCAACTTTTGTCTCATCAGTCCACAGAGTATTTTCTTAAAAGTCTTGGGGATCATCAAAAAGTTTTCTGGCAAAACTGAGACGAGCCTTTGTTCTTTTTGCTCAGCAGTCATTTTCATCTTGGAACTCATGCAGGCCATTTTTGCCCTGTCTTTTTCCTATGTTGGAGTCATGAACACTGACCTTAACTGAGGCAAGTGAGGCATGCAGTTTTTTGGATGATGTTGTGGGGTCTTTTGTGACCTCTTGGATGAGTCGCTCTTGGGGTAATTTTGGTCTGCCGGCCACTTCTGGGAAGGTTCACCACTGTTCCATGCTTTCGCCATTTGTAGATAATGGCTCTCACTGTGGTTCGCTGGAGTCCCAAAGCCATAGAAATGGCTTTATACCCTTTTCCAGACTGATAGATCTCAATTACTTTGTTTCTCATTTGTTCCTGAATTTCTTAGCTCGCAGCATGATTTCTAGCTTTGGAGGATCTTTTAGTCTACTTCACTTTGTCATGTAGGTCCTATTTAAGTGATTTCTTGATTCTTGATTCTTGAACAGGTGTGGCAGTAATCAGGCCTGGGTGTGGCTAGAGAAATTGAACTCAGCGTTCCAAAGATGTGATAAACCACAGTTAATTTATGTTTTAACAGGCATGGCAATCACTTTTTCACACAGGACCATGTAGGTTTGGATGGTTTTTTTTCCCTTAATAATAAACACTTTCATTTAAAATCTGCATTTTGTCTTTACCTGTATTGTCTTTGTCTCATATTTAAATTTGTTTGATGATCTGAAACATTTAAGTGTGACAAACATACAAAGAAATTTGTGAGAAATCAGGAAGGGGCAAACACTTTTTCACACCACTGTACCTTTATTTTGCATTTATTTGCAGCTCTTAACCAACATGTAACTACTGTATCCATAGTTTGTAAAAGAAAACACCATCATGCTGGATGACTTTACGACACAAATGTTAAAAATTTACTTACCCCCAACAGCTGCAACAGTCTCCCTCTCTGGCCTGTTGTCCATTCTCCGTGTGTTTTCCCTTTTAAAATTGTTTATCAATCATCGACTTTTATGTTCCAACACAGCGCTGCATGTAGTACAAAACCGTTTATCCCCATTTTATGAAAAATATTTGAGAACTGTTGAGCACGGTCTTTAGCCATGATTTTTGTTGATAAATTAACGTTGGCAACTCCACTCTGTGGCTGCCTGCCAAATGTAAACATGAAAGTAATGTGGGCGTGCAGCGATGAGAACTCTCGTGCAATTGTTCATTATGCAAGACTTCAGACGGCTGCTTGCGTTTTGTGTTTCAGACTGTAAAAAGCATTATATTAGAAGATTGATTCACAGATTTTGTGGATCGATATCGGCTCAGTTAAACATGGATCGATTCGAACTGTTGGATCAATCTTTTGAACCCACCCCTATAATCATCTAAGCATGGTAAGATGCATGAAAGTTGTGAATAAAAATCAGAATTATTGCACAAATAAAGGTTTTTTTGAGTTCTTCCTTATTTAGAACTTAAGTATTGTAGTGTTTAACTAGAAGTCCCAGAGAGGGTCCATTTGGCCTTTTTACCTAGAAAACCCATAGGGGGACCATCAAGAGGCCACAAGAGGGCCAACTTCTGGGACTTCTAGTGTTAAAAATGACCATGAACATGTTTTCTTTGCATTATTTGATCTAAAAGCAATCAAAAAGCACATTTACAAGCAACATTTTTTTGTTGTTTTGGCCAGGTCATTTTCTGTAAATAAATGCTCTGAGTGATGATATTTTGCCTCGGAATTTGGATGAGTGGTTTTCAGTCAGTTAGAGAATCAAACAATGAACAAATGTTCATTTTACTCAAACACATGCAACGGGGAAAATAAATACTGAACATGTCAACATTTTTCTCAAACATATTTCTGATGGAGCCATTGACCTGATATTTTCACCAGATATCATTAACAACCCAAGTAATCCATACATACAAAGAAGGCAGCTGCTGGTGAAATTCATGTAATATGTAGTTGAAAAGCCTTTGTTGGTAATAACAGCTTCCAGATGCCTCCTGTATGGAGAAACGAGGTGCAGGCGTTGTTCAGGAGTGATTTTAACTCATTCTTCCATACAAATTGTCTTCAAATCTTGAAGGTTCCATGGGTGTCTTCTATGAACTCTGATCTTCAGTTCGTTCCATAGATTTTCAATTGGATTCAGGTCAGGTGACTGACTGGGCCATTCTAGCAACTTTATTTTCCTTCTCTGGAGCCAGTTGAGAGTTTCCTTGTCTGTGTGTTTGGGATCATTGTCTTGCTGAAATATCCACCCTCGTTTCATCTTCAGCATCTTGGCAGATGGCAACAAATTCTTATGAAGGATGTCTCTGTACATTTGTCCATTCATCTTTCCTTCAATTATATGAAGTCTGCCTGTACCATGTGCTGAAAAACACTCCCCGCCCCCACACCATGATAGGATGTGCAGTGCCATTTCTCGTCCAGACATGCTGTGTGTTGTGGCATCCAGAAAGTTCAATTTTGGTCTAATCTTACCAGATTATATTCTCCCAATATTTTATTGGCTTGCCCAAATGTTGTGCAGCAAACTTTGAATGCGCTTCAACATGCTTTTTCTTCAGCAATGGAGTCTTGCGAGGTGAGCAGGCATAGAGCCTATGTCGGTTGAGTGCATTACTTATTGTTTTCTTTGAAACAGCAGTACCTGCTAACTCCAGGTCTTTCTGGAGCTCTCCACAAGTGGTCTTTGGCTCTTGGATAACGCTTCTAATAATTTGTTTGACTCTTCTGTCAGAAGTCTTGTGAGGAGCTCCTGGTCGTGGCCGATTTATGGTAAAATGATTTTCTTTTGACTTTCAGGTGATGCTCCAACAGTGCTCACTGGAACATTCAGCAATTTAGAAATGCACCTGTAACCAATGCCATCATTATGTTTTGCAACAATAAGGTTGTGAAGGTCTTTGCTTCTACCCATCATGAGTTCTTTGTGGTGTGACAATCTGATATTCATAGACCTTTTTAAAAGCTATCAGTCAGGACTTAACCAGCTGAAGGTAATTTGCACTGATGGAGGACGAGATGGCTTCCTAAATTCTGATGGATTTCAGCTGGTTTCTTGGCTTTCTATGCCTTTTTGCCCCTCTTTTTCTTCATGTGTTCAATACTTATTCCCTGTAGCATTCCACTTTATTAAATATAATTTGTTTTGTGAACACAGTTGCCTTGATTTCTTTGTATGTATGGATTACTTGGGTTGTTACTGATATCTGGTGAAAATCTCAGGTCAATGGCTCCATCAGAAATATGTTTGATGAGAAAAATGTTGATGTGTTCAATACTTATTTTCCCCGCTGTATGTGTAAATAGTAAAACCAGATAAAGTGATAATTTTGTGGTGTCTTGATTTTTCCTGAGCTGTATATCTGTCTCATCTTGGTATTGACCCCTAAAGGTCTGGGTCTTGTCTTGGTTTTGTTACACTCTAGTCTCTGTCTGGTCTTAGGGTGGTCTTGACTGCAACAGTACCTTCAAGACTCCATGGTTTGTTGTTTGTAGTGCTATTCCAAATCAACTTTAATATTCTGTATTGAATAAAACTGCAGGTCAGGCCTCAAAGGTTTGGTTTACCTTGTGACTAATGAAAAGCTGAAGTTTCAAATATCTTTGTCTTTGGCTCCTCTTCAGCTGTTTGGAAGCCAAGTATTAATAAAAGTGTTGTTTTTTGCATGTTATCAAATGCACACACCCATTTTTAAACAACTAGCTGGGTATTCCAGTATTTCAGCAGCTTCTAGCTAGATTTTGTTTACCGAGTACAATGCCACCTGTATTTTTGTGAAATATTGGATTGAATTGCCATAAAATGTATTACAGATGTCTGTGTCTCCTTAAGAAGACTTTTGGTGATCCATTCACTTTTGATCACAGGTAGTCATTAGATTAAAAAAAAAGTCATTAGATCAAAAAAACATTTTCTTACCCCTCAGCCTCTAAAAGGCGGAAGGGGCAATGCCTTCACCCTGCTGGGCATCAACACCTACCTTGTGAATGCGGTAACTAGAGAATGAAATGATGTAAACTTTTCAAATCTATACCATAGTTATCTCAAAGAGAAGTCTTTTAACCTTGAGGTCAAGGTCAAACATCAAGGTCAAAGGGCCATATAAACTATCTCAAGAACAAAAACAGCTAGGGTCACCAAACTTTGTACACAAGACACCCAGACCTTTGACTATGGGTTCAGGGTCAAAAGGTCAAAGGTCAAGTTGAGCATTCCTGATGCCTTATTACTATAGAAGGAGTAAAGCTAGGGTGACCAAGCTTTGTACACAGATTCACCCTGTGTAAAAACTGTGGGAACTGTGGCTATGGTTTTGAGATTGCAAGGTCAAAGGTCAAAGTCAAGATGCTATATCACTGTTTTTGTTTTTTTAAGGACAGTGCAGGTTGAGGAACATTGAAACTAATGTAAACTTGCCAGATTGTAGCCAGTGGCTAATTTCCATCTGTTGTCCATGGGTCACAATTTTTCCTTCCCCCATTCTATTATGCTGAGCACCAAGCTAGAGGGCGGGAAGTAGGGATGGGCATAATTTACCGATTAACCGATAATTGATCATTAAGAATTTCACCGAGGAAGTTCATTTTCGTCGACAAACCGTTTTTTTTTTTAAACAATCCGAGGCCTAGTGTACGGCCGTCCTCAAACAATGCAATGGCAAAATTTGGGCACCAGGGGGCAACATTACACCATCGCCGTACCCTGGCATGCCTCAGTTGATACACGCGGGCTTCCGTAGGGCAATCGCCAAATCATTAAGCGGTTACGGCGAAGTGTTGCGTGGGACCATTTCAATTTAAAAAATGACCAGGTGTACTGCAATCACTGCAATGCAGCATACAAATATACCTCATCGACAGGGTCCATGGAACACCCTTATTACGCAAAGAAACCGCCAACAGTGGTTGCGCGCTGAGTAATGGCGGTCGTGAAGATTCTTTTTTTTTTTTCAGAAACTTTATTGAGAAGGTCATGAAGATTCGGTGTACACACGTCGAGGGAAGCTGCAGGAGGCGGCGTAGTAGCTCGACGGGAAGACTATTTCGCACAAAATGGCACAAGAGAACAGCAAAAAGTTCTGCGCGGCTAGACTAAGTAACACGAGCGATAGAGCAATGAATGCGGTCTTCGTTTGTTGGGTGGCCGCTCGGCAGGGAGACAAGGTGGGTAAAACGTCTCGGCCAATCAGCTTGCGGGGTGAAACGTCTCGGCCAATCAGCTTGCGAGATTCCCGAGCCGAGCCAACACGAGAACAGAGAGAGGGCTCTCCGTGCACCTGATGTTATAATGTAGTCTACCTGCCTTGTTACGTACCTAAAAATGTTAATGATTAACCGATTATTAATCATTAATTCTCCTGACGATCGGTGAAGAAAATTTCACCGAATGCCCATCCCTAGCGGGAAGTATCATTTTTATGTTGTTTTTGGTATGACACGGCCGGGGCTTGAATCGTGGTCGGGGCTTGAATAGTGGTAGAGCACTTGCCCTCAGCCGAGAGGCGGGTGCTCTACCACTAGGCCACCACTCCGGTAAACTATATACTTTATAAACAATATCTCAAGAACAAAGAAAACTAGGGTCACCAAAATTGATGCTCAGGTTCACCTTGGAATCCTGACTTTGAACTATGAGCTTGAGGTGTAGTAATGATTTTACCTCTAAAGATGTACAAAAGCACTGGCTGTGGTGTTATATTTGCTCGTTTGTTTGTGGTTTTATGACGTCTCTCCTCACGCATGCTTCTGCAGCAGGGGTGCTTTCAGGTAGGTGGACTTTTGTCAACACAAACCCGGCACTTCGTACACGCGATCAGCATGGAGACTCAAGGAGGCACTGGTGGGCCGGGGGAGGTGGAGGAAGGGACTGTGTAGGAAAACTCGCGGGTGAGTCGTTTTTTTTTTTTAAATCACACACTCTGTTTTTTGCTGATGTGTTCCGTTAATACTCGCTGTAAACACGGAAGTGAGCGCAGTGCAGCAATGCATTTGATTTTGGTTAGACTGAGCGTTTGAGCGTTACTCAGGGAGAAATTTGTTTGGTGAAATCGGCGGAAGTTGACGATTGGCCAAAATTGCAGGAAATCCTGGAGGGACTGCCTATGCTCTATTCCTATAGAATGAGTAAAGCTAGGGTTTCTAAGCTTTGTTCACCCTGTGACCCTGACCTGTGACTATGTTTTGGGCTCCCAAGGTCAAAGATCAAGGTCAAAATGCCATATAAACTATATCTGAAGAACAAAGAAAGCTAGGGTAACTAAACTTGGTACACAGGTTCAGCTCAGCATCCTGTCCTTGAACTATGGGTTTGGCAGTAAAGTCAGAGGTCAAGATTAACATTCCCTGTGCATTAGTGCTATAGAACAAGTAATGCTAAGGTCACCAGACTTTGTACACAGGTTCACCTTGGGATCCTGATCTTAAACTATGGGTGTTGGATCAAAAGGTCAAAGGTCAAGGTTTTGATTTTGATTTCAAACCACTGTAGCTATGATAACTTGCAAAGGAAATGATATACATGTTTCACATTGATGCCATAGTTCTATGTTTGAAAAATCTGGGATGAGTTTAAATTTTAGTGACCTTGAGTTTGAATTTTAGTGACCTTGACCTAAGGTCAAGGTCAGAGGTCAACTCTCAAAAAAAACTTTTAAATGTAATAACTTGTGAATGAAGTGATGTAGGCTTTTCATATTGACCCCATAGTTGCATCTCTGAAAAATCTAAAACAGTTTCTATTATGTGCAACTTCACACAAAAATTCAGCCAGCCAGTGCTCTTAATGCCAACAGGCTGAGGGGTACCACATGCAGCCACCAGTATTGTTCTCCCTTATGTTCAAACACCGGCAAAAGTAACAATTATTAAAAAATACAAGTTCTTCTTCTTAGGCCTCCATCGGTCAGGGCTGACCATGGGTGAAGCATCCTAGTTGTGGTTGTCTGCTTGCCTGGAGCAGCGTCGTCTGTGGCTAACTAGACCGACACGGGAGTGGCAGTCTGTATCGCAAAGGTCACACCTGTGTGTAGTCTCTGGTCTGTTGGAGCTGCTGCTTTCCTTCCTGCGTGTTCATTTTTCTGCAGCAGCGTTCATCATTTTCTCCTCCTCTGATTTCAGGTGTTGCTTCAGGGTCCCTTTCCACTTTGCATGGTCACCTGCTAGGCTCTCCCAGGTCTCTGTGTTGATGTCGGTGGCCTTCATGTCTCTCTTAACGACATCTTTGTGCCGGAGCTGGGGGCGACCAGTGGATCCCCTCCCAGATGCCAGTTCTCCATAGAGGAAGTTCTTTGGGATGTGCCCATCATCCATGTGGTGGACATGGCCTAGCAAGTGCAGCCTGAGGAGAGTGAACATGCTGGGAAGTCCCGCATGATTTAAGACATCTGCGTTGGTTACCCTGTCCTGCCAGGATATGCCCCAGATGCGGCGGATGCTTTGCAGATGGAAGGTGTTGAGTCGCTTCTCCTGTCTGGCATATGTTGTCCATGACTCACTGCTGTACAGCAGTGTGCTGATGACACAGGTGTTATACACTGCCATCTTAGTCTTCACCGACAGCTTAGGGTTTGTCCACACTCTGGTTGTGAGGCGAGTGAGTGTTGTAGCTGCCTTCCCGATCCTCCTGTCTATTTCTGTGTCAAGGGAGAGGTTGTCGGTTATGGTAGAGCCAAGGTAGTTGAAGTGGTGGACGACGTCGAGTTCATAGTCATCATTGGTGATGGCAGGTGGTGATTCAGTGTCTTGTCCCAGGACACTGGTCTTTTCAGGCTAATGGTGAGTCCAAAATCCTTGCAGGCCTGTGAGAAGCGGTCCATCAGTGTCTGCAGCTCCTTTTGGGTGTGTTGCAATTCCTGCATCGTCAGCAAACAGCATGTCTCTGAGCGTTTTGCGAACCTTCGTCTTGGCTCTGAGGCGGGCAAGGTTGAACAGCTAGCCATCTGACCTGGTGTGTAGTTAAATTCCTTCAGTTGCAGTGCCAAAGGCATGCTTTAGGAGAACGGCAGAGAATATCCCAAATAGTGTGGGAGCAAGGGCACAGCCTTGTTTGACACCACTGCAGATGCTGAAGGGGTCGGAGGAACTCCCGTTGAATTGCACAGTCCCCTTCATGTCTGAGTGAAAAGACTCGATCATGCTGTGTAGCTTTGGTGGGCAGCCTAGCATTGGGAAAATCTTGAACAGGCCGTCTCTGCTGATGAGGCGGAACACCTTGGTGAGATCTATGAAGGCGGCATACAGGGGCATCTGCTGTTCTCTGCACTTCTCCTGGAGTTGGCGGAGGGAAAAGACCTTGTCTACCGTTGATTTCTTGGCATGAAAACCACACTGCGACTCTGGGTAGACGCGTTCTGCCAGCTTCTGCAGGCGGATCAAAATGACCCGAGTAAAGACTTTGCCAACGATGCTGAGTAGAGCGATGCCTCTGTAGTTGTTGCAGTCGCTTCCTTCGCTCTTGTTCTTATAGAGGGTGGTGATCTTGGCATCCCTCATGTCCTGTGGTACAGCCCCTTCTTGCAAGCACTGACAGAGGACTTCATGCAGTGGGAGCAGGAGGGTAGTCTTGCAGTGTTTGATCAGGTTTGGGGGAGTCCCGTCGCTGCTTGGGGCTTTGCCTAAGGCCAAGCTGTCGATGGCCTTCCTGAGTTCCTCTATGGTTGGCTCTACATCCAGCTCCTGTATGATTGGCATACCCTTCATGGCATCAAGAGCTGTGGGGGACACTGTGTTCTGTCTGGAGTAGAGGTCCGAGTAGTGTTCCTCCCATCTCTCCATCTTTTGGCCCTTGTCTATAATTACTACCCCAGTGGAAGATTTGAGGGCAGCTGTCTTGCTCTGGACTGCTCCGAGCACCTTCTTGATGCTGTCGTACATCTCTCTAATGTTGCCTGTAGCAGCATCTGTCTGGATGTCTTCACTGAGCTCTGTCCAGTATTCATTGGCACAATGCCTGGCAGTCTGCTGAGCCTTGCTCCTGGCAGCCTTGAGAATCTGCAGGCTCTTCTCACTGGGTGACCGCTTATACTTGGTGAGGGCGGCACACTTGGCTTCAGTGACGGGAGTCATCTCTGTGGACTTGGCCTCAAACCAGTCTTGAGACTTGGAGGACTTCTTCCCAAAGGTAGCCAACGTGGTGCGGTGCATGGTGTCCCGCAGTACTTCCCACTTCTCTGTGGCAGAGTCTCTGGACTGTAAGGTTTGCATTTCCTTCTTGAAGGTCTCTGCAAACTTTTCCACAAGGTCTAGTTGAGACATCTTGCTGACATCAATGTGGAGGTTCCCTTGTTTCTTTGAGCAGTGGATCCTCTTTGGCTGTAGCCTGATCTTGCAACAGACCAGAGAGTGATCTGTGTCGCAGTCCGCACTGTGGTAAGAGCGTGTGGGGGGGACATTCTTGATGGCGGCACGCCTGACCAGGATAAAATCTAGCTGATGCCAGTGCTTTGAGCGTGGGTGTCTCCAAGAGACCTTGTGCTGAGGCTTGGTCCTGAAGTAGGAGTTGACGATGCACAGTTTGTGGTAGTTGCAAAGCTCAAGCAGTCATTGGCCATTCTCGTTCATTTTGCCCACACCAAACTGTCCAAGGCAAGAGGGCCACAAGTCATGATCTGCATCCAGTCTGGCATTGAAGTCACCCAGGAGAACAAGTTGCTCCTTGCTGGGGATGCTTGCGATGACAGATGTGAGCTTCTCGTAGAACTCATCCTTTGTGTCCGGTGTGGAAGACACTGTCGGGGCATACACGTTAACAAGGGTGACTGGGCCTTTGGTGGTGTTGAGGCGAAGAGTGAGGAGAAGCTCTGTGCCGCTGCTGCCTGGCTCTACCATATTCAGCAGGTTGTTCCTCACTGCAAAGTGGACTCCATGCTCCCTTGGCTCGTGAGAGCCTTTCCCCTGCCAGTAGAATGTATAGTCCTCCTTCAGAATGCCTAAGTCATCAAGGCATGTTTCCTGAAGGGTGGCAATGTCCACATGCAGCCTCCTGAGCTCGTCATTTATGACAGCTGTTTTCCTGGAGTGACTGATGTCCTGAAGGTTTTCAGAAAGATCGGTCATCATTGTCCGAACGTTCCAACATCCCAGTTTCAAAGCTGGTTTCTTTCTTTGTTTTGTTTTGTTTCCTGGTGCAACAATTGCAGTCTGCTGTTTGGACGTTTCCTGATCCCCATGCACCCAATGAGGATGGCAGACTGTGGTGGGACAACACTTTACTGGCTGGGGGCTGCCCAGCTTGAGGCAGGCGGTAGTTGTCCGGTGAGATCCAAGGATCCCTCCCACCGTCAGGAACAACCCGTAGCACCAAGCTCTACGCCAATCGAGCAATGACTTATAACCGGTAACTGTTGTTCCCTGTGTTGTGTTGACACTGCAAGCGAAGCTGGAGTGACCTCTCTAGGGTGTAGGGTGTGAGTTTGTGTTGGTGAGTGTCGCTTGATGCTAGCCTGGGCAGTGTGATATGGAGGACAGGCTGTTGCCCATGTAGTATGTCCCCCCTCTCCACACCGCTGATAGATCCAAAGGAACAGCAAGGCTGTTACAGTTTGGCACCAGCGCCGTCGCAGGAGCTGCCAGAATGAAGTTTAAATCAACGACGGACTGCCTTAGCAGCTCTGACTCCGGATTTTACCTCAGGGTTGACTCCTGAAGTCTTTCCCGTGACCAGGTATGCCACAAGGTAGCAGAAGTTTGAAATCAGGATTTTCCTTCCCCTAGATGGACTACCCTCCCAGGTTGTCGAGCCCCATCTGCCCGAACCATCTGGTTTGAAGGCACCAGAGACTCTCCTTTGCCCCGTCTCCTGTCAGTAGAAGCAGTTCAGCCGGGCTTAGAAGCTAAGCCACACGAGCAGGCTAGGAGTTGGACTTGGTTGTCAGAGACTATTTGAGACGCACGCCATAAGGAGCATTTTTTGAGTGCTGGGAGCTTATCCCCAGCACCACTCCTGGCTATGACAACCTTAGGACCAGAAAAAATACAAGTTAACCACATACTATTTGCCGCAATAGCGCCTTGTGTGTCTGTTTGGAGATTTAAGTTCAAGTTCCATCAATGACTCTATGCTTCACCAGTTGGCAGGACACTACAGGATAGCAGAATATATAAAGTTGCAATTGAAATTATTCAACCCCTACTTGCAGTGGGGTTGAATATTTTGATTGCAACTGTATTACTGTTAGTGTCACTATAGGCTTAACCCTCCGAGTGTGTATGTTGCCGAACTGCAACATAACCCCTAGTGGTCAATACTTTTTGTCAATAAAATAGTTCTGATTTCCAAGGCTATAACTTGAAAGTGTTAAGAGATAATGGCTTACTGTCAATTAGAAAGATGTAAAATATGATCCAAAGTTTCAGATAGGAATAAATTTACGCATCTAATTTGCATAATGTCACGGCACCTCTTTAAATTCCATAACTCAGTCAAAACTGGACTTTGGACGTATTTACACAAAGAATGGTTCAGTCTTTTGACACTGTTTTTTGTACAGAGGTACCTCATCATCTTATCTTCAACGTATATGAACAAGAAATCAGTACATTTAAAAAAAACCCCAGAAATTTCTCACTTACTTTTGACAAAGTCAGAGTGAGAAGGCAGGCGCAGTGCCGCGCTCTGCCACTAGGGGCATGCAAATTCTCACACTCAAAGGGTTAAGTTATTAACTAATAGCGTCTGACTTAGGAAGATAATCCAAATATTTTCTCCCAGAATGTTGCATTTGAAAGGCACTCACAGCACCTTTAATGAATTTTGATACGTGCATGTCTATGGTTTGTCTTTGCGTGTGGCTATTTGAAGCCCAGATAAGTAGTCAATTGATTCATCCATTCTATTGAAATGAATGGAAGTGATATGTTGTTGTTTCTGTGAAGGCCTGTTGATCTTCACAGATTTGAAATTATACCCTAAATATTCTTACTGCTGGTCTGCCAGAAGGATCCGTTTTGTTAATTTTGGAGAAATGCTTCTCTTTGAACTTTTTCTGAAAGCCACTAATCTCCATGAAGGGGTTCTCGAATTGGATGTGTGTTTCTTTTAGTGCTAAAAGCAGACTGTATCCTGGATAGTGTTTTGTTTTTGTATACCACAAGTTTCAAAAAGTGCTAGAAGCCATTGTTGAATAAGATGAACAAGTTGTTTATAATGAGAACCTTATCATCTGAAGTACTGTATCTGAACAAATATTGAGGGATAATTTCATAAAATTACTTCAGTAAGAGAGCTAAATATGCCCCACTATCTCTGTGTGACAGTGCTAGTTTGTTTGTTGCCAGAGTCACATGTGAGAACTTCACTGGGCTTGCATAAACTTTCCTGTTACATAACAATTCTTGGTGTCACTGCTGAGTAATTGACAAAGTATTTATTCTGGCAGCAGCAATTTTCTGACTGAGATACAGGAATGCAAAGAGACAGACACTCTGGTAAGAGCAACATTACGTCACAGTTAATTGTTGTCACGTCTACCTTTGGTAGGCACGGGTGATGGACTCAGAAGGCAGGCAGAGTTACAGCGTGAAATGGTTTAATTAAATAACAAAAGCAAAGAACACAAAACACAGTTGGTGGGCTGGAAAATAGCTCAAGACAAGATTGCTAAACAGACTTATAAAGATTTCAGGATGCATAACACTAGGAAGACCCACAGGGAAAATCAGACGACCACACCACACAGACACTGAACACTCACATATATACTGAGGCAGGTAATCACAAATGAGAGACAGCTGGGGAAATAATCAGGGAAAGCAGGGAAGTGGCTGCAGGTGATCAGCACAGGATGGGCGGGGCTGTGCAGACAAATAGACAGGGGATGCACATGAAACAGGACAACAATGCAGGAGTAGTACAGAGATTGCAGTGGCTATGGGTACAGAAAACACGAGGAGCTGGAACAGTAGGTGAACAGGAACACACAACACCTCAGGACCAGACGGGATGACATAGAAGACAATGACAGAGGACTCAGGGGAACACAGAGGGCAATAAATGCAAATAATAGTTTAGTTTAGTTTAATGTTTATTTGAAAGGGACATTACATACTAATGGACATTAATACAAATATAAGTATGCCAGATTTAGCAATACTGCTAATTTGCATCTGTAGTGCCCCAGCAGGTCACAAAAACACACAAACAATCATACACGAGCAGAACAACTGCAATTAGAGTGTACAAAGTGTATATGCTAAAGTGCAAGAGTTAACCCCTTGCACGCCGGTCAATTTCCCTAAAAACGCCAAAAAATAATGTGCCCAAAGTAAATCGAAAGCTGTTCTTCAACCCTTTGCAGCATCTTCATGGGGTTGGTCTCATTTAAAAGAAAACACTTTGAATTTTTTGGCAAAAAAACCATGATCTCTCTAAGTGCTCCGGCCACTGAGTTACAGGCATCTAAACATAGTGAACTTGAAGAAAATAAATTTGGCCTGGGTGTTTTTTTGGATACAAATGCTTGCAAATAACACACAGCTTCTGATCTGGGCTGGAAAATGCAACAGAAATGTAGAACCAAGTGTTATCCAGCTGAGGTCCAAATTTTGTAACAATACCACAAAAAATGAATATATTACACAGCTTTGTTCTCAGGTAGTTCCCAGGCGTTTTGGAACTGTGCCAAATTGTGCCAAATGGCACAGTTTGGAAAAACGTCTGTAACTTTTGAATGATTCAATGTAGAAGCTTCATTTTGGGCTCTAATGAAAGGTGACACTCAGGGCTGTGTCTGTGTGTGTGGGGGGGGATTGTCCCCCCCCCCCCCCTCGCTACAGAAGACGGAGATCGGCCATCACTACATGACGGATTACACTCGGATGTGGTTATGTGGCCACAGCAGCGCTGTCACCGCGGCCCCCCCCCCCCCGCTACAGAATCGTAGCGGCGGGGGGGGGGGGGCGTTCACGGTCCGGAGGCGTCGAACGAACCGTGTAACGCGGCGCACACACTTCGGACATCGTGCGCCGCACAGTTGTAATTTACCGATCGGTCAAAAGTCATTTTTGATTACAATTTTCAGGGATAAAAAATAATTTGGCTTATAACACCTTACCTCTTCACAGCCACATTGTCCTGGCCAACTTCTCTTCTTCATTGTCAGACGAACGTGAAGCTAGTCCGCTCGTGGTTCTGGTCTCGCGACCCGGTCAAAACATAATTCCATGATTGCGGTTTTGGCGAATGATTTACGACCTTCGTCGTCGGCCTCCGTCGGTCTATGATGACCATATAAGAGAA
The DNA here is from genome assembly GCA_020510985.1 of Pholidichthys leucotaenia. Lineage (NCBI taxonomy): Eukaryota > Metazoa > Chordata > Actinopteri > Cichliformes > Pholidichthyidae > Pholidichthys > Pholidichthys leucotaenia. The sequence goes on from CM035849.1 coordinate 229,287,869, forward strand.
TCCTAAACACTCTGCTGGAATTTAAAAAAAAAAAAAAAACACTGCCTGTGGCTGCTGAAGCAGTCTCTCTTCACCCAGCTTTAGACAAAACAGCTCAGCGAACTTCTGTGCTTCAATTGGCTCGCTGCGTTGGTAGGTGGGTCCTTCTTGCGAGGTTTTCAGTCATTGATTCTTCAAGGTTTCAGAAACCCAATTCAAGGCTCTTATTAGTCGAATGAGAGGTCAATCAGATGAACTAATCTGTTCACGGCTGTGTCTGCAGCTTTTATTTTCAGTGCGCGCTTGGACGCCATACACCACCTACATCACAATCTCCATCATGCGTCCTAGAGTGCACGAGGGCGCTCTCGTGCGCTCTAGGACGCAGAGACTTGCCCGTCCGCGGTACAACGGAGTGCAAGAGGTTAAGGTGCTACAAAACAAAACATTCAAATGTCACACAAGTGTGCACACAATAATCATACATCACAGAAAAAAACAATACATGAACATAAAATGTGGACTTCATCTTATGATCAAGCCCAGATTATGACAGTTGTTGTGTTTGGGAATTCTTTACTACTTTACCACTGATCATAGTGCAGTTGTGCTGGGTGTTATATATACAGTTGTGTTCAAAATAATAGCAGTGTGTTGAAAAATGTGAATAAATGTCAAAATTCTTCAAATAAATTGTATTTTAATGAACACAAATGCATTGGGGACACTGCACATTCTATTTCAAAGCAAGAAAATTGGAAAAGGTAATTGAATTTGATAATATTTTACAGAAAGTCAAGAAATATAATGTTCAAAAAAACAGCAGTGTTGACATCTGTCTTTAGTGTGTTTGGGGTCATTGTCTTGTTGAAACACCCATTTCAAAGGCATTTCCTCTTCAGCATACGGCAACATGACTTCTTCCAGTATTCTGATGTACTCAAACTGATCCATGATCCCTGGTATGCGATGAATAGGACCAACACCATAGTACGAGAAACATCCCCATATCATGATGCTTGCACCACCATGCTTCACCGTCTTCACTGTGTACTGTGGCTTGAATTCAGTGTTTGCAGGACGTCTGACAAACTGTCTGTGGCCCTTAGACCCAAAAAGAACAATCTTACTCTCATCAGTCCACAAAATATTACGCCATTTCTTTTTAGGCCAGTCAATGCAAATTGTAACCGCTTCAGCACATGTCTTTTTTTTAACGATGGGACTTTGCGGGGGCTTCTTGCTGGTAGCTTGGCTTCACGTAGACGTTGTCTGATTGTTACAGTACTCACAGGCAACCTTAGATCTTCTTTGATCCTCCTGGAGCTGATCATTGGCTGAGCCTTTGCCAGTTTGGTTATTCTCCGATCTATTCGAATAGTCGTTTTTCTTTTTCTTCCTCGCCTTTCTGGTTTTGGCTGCCATTTTAAAGCATTTCAGGTTCAGGTTCAGGTTACTTTATTTGTACCCGTAGGTAAATTTGTTTTGCAGTCTGGTGATATCCATATTTACAAGCCACAAATTACATTCAACATAGACACAAACACAGGCACATATGAAGCTGACTATAAACATGATTAGAATACTCAAGGCTCCATCAATCAGGGTATAAAAAGACAAAGAGATGGGAGAAAAACCAGAGGTAAGAGAGAAGGGTCATATTAAAAGTTAAAAACTAGTCAAAGAGGTTAAAAACTCAAAGGTCTAAAACCCAATAAAATATTTAGAACCCAAGTGACATCCTACAAAAATAAGTAAATATAAAATGGAGTTAATAAATAGGTACCTAAATTATGTGCAATATATTGTTACAGCTTGTTCAACTCTTTGACAGCAGCAGGGACAAAGCTGTTTTTGTAGCGCTGGGTTCTATTTTTTGGGACAGCAAACCTCCGTCTTGAGGGAAGAAGCTGAAAGTGGCAGTGCAAAGGGTGGGAGTCATCATTTAAAATGGAGGTAGCCATCCTCTGTACTTGTCTGGTGTACAGGGATGTCAGGCTCAGCTGTGGCTCACCAAGCAAACGACTGGACCATCTAACTACCTGATCCAAGGATTTCCTCTGTTTCAGTTTGATCTGGCCAAACCGTGGCACTAAAGAAAAGGATAAAACGGATTCAATAAAAGCCCGATAAAACATTGCCATTATGGTTCGGTCAACTTGGAAGCGTGCAAGTTTTCTCAAGCAATGCAAATGTTGCTGACCCTTTTTGCACACCCTCTCACAGTTCTCTTCAAAGTTTAAATTACTATCAATAATCGTCCCAAGATATTTGTAGGATTGTACACATTCGGTGGTCTGGCCTTTTAGTACGGTGACTTTGTGCCTGGGATTTTTCCTCCTAAAGTCAATAATCATGTCTTTAGTTTTTGTCGTATTCAGCTGCAGGTAGGAATCCTCACACCAGTGAACAAAATCATCAACTACTGGGCCGTGGCCACTCTCACCATCCTGGAGGAGACTGACAATAACTGAGTCATCAGCATACTTTATAATGTGTCTGTAGTCATGTCTGCTCCGATACATGTTTGTGTACAGGATGAAGAGTAGTGGTGACAACACACACCCCTGAGGAGAGCCAGTAGAAGAGCACTTTAGGTCAGACAATGAACCATTGACCCTTACTCTCTGCGTCCTGTTGGTTAAGAAATCCAGAATCCAACCCACCAGATTGTTGCTCAAATCAAATTGCTGCAGGAGCCTTTCAACTAAGATATGAGGTTGGATTGTATTAAAGGCGGAGGAAAAGTCCACAAATAAAAGTCTGGCGTGTGTCCCATTAAAATCCAGATGTTTTAAAAGCATGTTAAACAGAGTGACAGTGGCATCCTCCACTCCTCTGTGAGGCGTATAGGCAAACTGCAGAGGATCCAATACATGCTCAGTCTGCTTTAGGACATCACATCTGACCAGTTTTTCAAGTTCCAGTTTGATATCATTTTAGCTGAACAGCCTATCATTTTCTGCACTTCTTTATAGGTTTTCCCCCCTTTTATTAATTTCTTAATCAAAGAACGCTCTTCTTCTGAACAGTGTCTTGAACGACCCATTTTACTCTGTTTTTCAAGGACAAATGCACAGCCAGCATATGCAGCGTCAGTTGCCTTGATCCTTAAATAAGGGCCACCTGTTTAACACCTATTTTTTTTCACAGAATCAATGACCTCACTAAGTGAACTCAGCACTGCTATTTTTTTTGAACACGCCCCTTTCAGTTAATGATTCAGTTTCACAGAATCAGCTGCATGCACGTCATGCCTGTTGGGTCTGTTGGTTTTCTGTACCTTTACTAAACCTTCTAGAAACTTACTTGCAGTGTAGAAGTAGAAATTCTAACAAAAACAGTGATTTATCTTGCTATTGATGTCGGACTGCTATTATTTTGAACACAACTGTACGTGTACTTTTAAGGTCCCCAAATTCGTTCTCAGAATGTCCTAGCTCATCCAAAGAAATTGACGAAATGGGGTGAAAATGGGGATCTTGGGGCACAGAATGCCTCGAATACGACACTATTTCGTTCTTACATAGTTTGAGACAAGCCCATTTATTTTCATCCCGGCTGTAGCCAGTTCTTACAACATTCAAAACAGGGGAAAGTAGCTATCCATCTCATTACTAATCCATTTCTAATCCGTTCTTGACAAGTTCAGCCTCGTCCTTATCTAGTTAAAACCCATTTCTGACCTATTTCACTCTGTTCTAAATCATTGTTACACAGTTCCTAACTTGACCATCTTGATCAAACTAATTTTTACTCCCTCCAGGATGTTTTCGTTGTGTCCTCATTGAGTCTCTAGTATGTTCAAAATGGATATCTCCATTGCGTTCTAGCCGAATAGCTATAAATACCAGCACATTCTTACCCGTTGTCATTCCCGTTCACTGCTTCGAGCTGTACAAATCACAATTGCTTCTACTATTTTCATATCATCATGGCTTCAAGACAGACAGGAAGAGGGACCAGGAAACAGAAGGGCTGAGGGAAAGGAGCCTCTTACCGATCCCCAAGCTATTCTACTCATTTTGAGGCTCCTGCTCATGATGACCCTGGTGTGTCTGTTGCTGGTGGTCAGGAGGAGTAGGAGGAGAGAGCTGCATCTGTAGGCAGTAAGGCACTTGCATCACCTCATTCTGAAATGGAAATTGCTGGAGAAGATGAAGAACTGCAATCTCAGTAGGCTAAAAAAAAAAAAGTTGGTGTTCAAACATACTTTTAATTTTTCCCCAACCGTGCCGCATTTTGCTCATTCTCGACATGTTTTTATCACATTCGAAGCATGACAGTTCCATTTGCAGTATACCCTCACTCAGTCTTTTTTCGGGCGGGATGGTCAAGGTGCACCCTTCCCGTCCATGCCCGTCCATGGGGTTCCAGAGTGGAGAGGTTTTCCCAGCTCTGTTTAAGCGCGTCCATATCTATGGAAATAAAGAGCTACGGCCCCAGTTTACAACAGATTTCAGCCAATCCATATACCAAGGAACATTCATTTCTCACAGAAAAATACAAACATGGAGCTGTCTGTATTTCTCACAAAAAATACAAGCTCCGTGATTAAACTTTAAGCTTGATGTGTTTATAGTTAGGATCAGGCTAAAAATGGGTTCTTAACGGTATCTGTAAAACTGCTTTTTTACACAATAGATGCAGCCTTGCATAGAAAAATAATCTTGAAAATTACAGCCGTGGACAAAATTGTTGGTACCCCTCTGTTAATGAAAGAAAAACCCACAGTGGTCACAGAAATAACTTGAATCTGACAAAAGTGGTAATAAATAAAAATTCTATGAAAATTAACCAATGAAAATCAGACAATGCTTTTGAATTGTGGTTCAACAGAATTATTTTAAAAAACAAGCTCATGAAACAGGCTTGGACAAAAATGATGGTGCAACTTAATATTTTGTTGCACAACCTTTTGAGGCAATGACTGCAATCAAACTATTTCTGTAACTGTCAATGAGACTTCTGCACCTCTCAGCAGGTATTTTGGCCCACTCCTCATGAGCAAACTGCTCCAGTTGTCTCAGGTTTGAAGGGTGCCTTCTCCAGACGGCATGTTTCAGCTCCTTCCACAGATGTTCAATAGGATTTAGATCAGGGCTCATAGAAGGCCACTTTAGAATAGTCCAATGTTTCGCTCTTAGCCATTCTTGAGTGTTTGTAGCTGTGTTTTGGGTCATTATCCTGTTGCAAGACCCATGACCTGCGACTGAGACCAAGCTGTCTGACACTGGGCAGCACATTTCTCTCTAGAATACCTTGATAGTCTTGAGATTTCATTGTACCCTGCACAGATTCAAAACACCCTGTGCCAGATGCAGCAAAGCAGCCCCAGAACATAACAGAACCTCCTCCATGTTTCACAGTAGGGACAGTGTTCTTTTCTTGGTATGCTTCATTTTTGCGTCTGTGAACATAGAGCTGATGTGCCTTGCCAAAAAGTTCCAGTTTTGTCTCGTCTGTCCATAGGACATTCTCCCAGAAGCTTTGTGGCTTGTCAACATGCAGTTTGGCATATTCCAGTCTGGCTTTTTTATGATTTGTTTTCAACAGTGGTGTCCTCCTTGGTCGTCTCCCATGAAGTCCACTTTGGCTCAAACAACGACGGATGGTGCGATCTGACACTGATGTATCTTGACCTTGGAGCTCACCATGAATGTGTTTAGAGGTTGTTCTGGGCTCTTTTGTTACCATTCGTATTATCCGTCTCTTCCATTTTTCATCAAGTTTCCTCCTGCGGCCACGTCCAGGGAGGTTGGCTACAGTCCCATGGATCTTAAATTTCTGAATAATATGTGCAACTGTAGTCACAGGAACATCAAGCTGCTTTGAGATGGTCTTATAGCCTTTACCTTTAACATGCTTGTCTATAATTTTCTTTCAAATCTCCTGAGACAACTCTCTCCTTTGCGTCCTCTGGTCCATGTTTAGCATGATACACACCATGTCACCAAACAGCACAGTGACTACTTGTCACCCTTTAAATAGGCCGACTGACTGATTACAAGTTTGTAGACACCTGTGATGTTAATTAGAGGACACATCTTGGCTGAACATGTCCCTATGGTCACATTATTTTCAATCTTTTCTAGGGGTACCGTCATTTTTGTCCAGGCCTGTTTCATGAGTTTGTTTTTTAAAATAATTCTGTTGAACCACAATTCAAAAGCATTGTCTGATTTTCATTGGTTAATTTTCACAGAATTTTTATTTAAGATAAGATAAGATAAGCCTTTATTAGTCCCACAATGGGGAAATTCCAGGATTGCAACAGCACAGGGATAGCAACACTCAGAGCAACAATCAGAAGGCAAGAGAAAAACAAGAGCAGCGAGTATACATGTGTACATATAAATATAAATATATATATACTGTATATATAGACAGTGCGGAGCATTGTAGCTAGATGGAATAAATATATAAATATATAAACACAGTGCGGAGCATTGTAGCTAGATGGAATAAATATATGAGTATATAAACACACAGTGCGGGTGTTTATTACCACTTTTGTCAGATTCAAGTTATTTCTGTGACCGTTGTGGGTTTTTCTTTCATTAACAGAGGGGTACCAACAATTTTGTCCACGTGTGTATAACCGAGGAGGTTGCCTACCTTTGTTGAATGATGAACAAATCACCGTGGAGCTGACGATGTTTCAAATCCAGTTTTGTGCTGCGCAAATAATGAGATGTGGCTGCAGCCTGACATCTCATCATATTGCTATTTTTTCTTACTTGTAATGCTTTTGTAAAAGTTATGACTGAAGATTCCTTATCAAATATTCAAACCAGCTGTCTGTAAGTCAGATTTTTTTATTGCCTGCAATTATATGGGTTATTTATTTAATTCAACTTTATTTGTATAATGCCTAATCACAACAAACGTCATCTCAATGTGCTATTTATTTATTTATTTATTACTCCCTCATTCTTTCAGCATAAAGAAAATGAATATAAATATTTATTGCAGATGAAATCTGGTGTTTATAGTAATAATCCAATGTCCCCAGTAAAACTTCTGCTTGTCATCTGTTAGTTCCAACAGCAGTTTTCACACCGTTGGTGGATTCGTGTGCATGTGCGGTTGCTTCTGTGAGGTGTTGTGTGCACGCAGATGTTTCTCTCTGGGTCTAAATGAAAACACTGTCATGTGCACCAGGCCTTAGTCTTTATTTCCTCCATTCAGCTCCAATCAGACCCTTTTAAACAAATATTCAAAATCAAGGAGGAAATTTTCTGTTTTCACTCGAACACAAAAACTTGTTTCTCGTTTAAATTTTGGAGCAAAATTAGTTGAAGGAATCTCATATTGTGCGGCTGTGATCTTTAATACTATTTTCACGCTCTTTTCTCAGTAATTTGTGTCCGTCTTGTCAGTTGAACCTCATGTGGCCTGCTAAGTGAGGGCACCCAGCGTGGTGAAGGTTAAGGTTACATGGTCGGGGTGAAGACTGGCTTTGTGTAGACGTGGGCCACGATTGGATTCTGCATCCCTTGTGGGGCCCAGGCATGTGTTTGCAGGTCACGGTGTGGGAAGCAGCTTTTCCTCCCACTAGCCGTCAGCAGCCTTTCAGTAGTCCCCAGGGTGTGTTTTGTGTTGAGCTGCAGGTCAGTGGCTGTTATGTTTTAGGCCATCAGGTTGTTTTCTTTGGCCTCCATGCTCACACCACACTCTCTTAGAAAAGGAGTCCGACACGGCTGCTAAATGCTTAGTTGTCTTCCTCTTAGTTAGAAAATGAGGCAGCTGCTCATTGTTATTTCATCAGCAGCAGTCAGACACATGCAGACACACAAACACATGTACAGTATATTTGAATGTACAAAGGTAGACTAACTCAGCCAGCTTTAAAGAAAATTATGTGTATAGTTGTTACAAAAAATGAATAAATGGTGCAAGCAGGGGTTGATATTATCACTGGAACACCAGCTAAATGAAAAATATTGAAGTCTACATTGGCCTATAGCTTCATCACTATTATTGGCCACGTTGGTAGGTGGCCCATTCTGTTATGTATATTTTATATATAGATAGATGTAATTTATTGATCCCAAACTGGGAAATTGCAGTGTAACAGCAGCATGACAGTAGACAACCAAACGACAGAAACACACACATGACAGACAAGGGGATTACCCATGGAAAGTAAAACTAACACTAGTATAAATTTAAAAAAAAAATAAAAATAAAAAAAATAAATATATATATATATATATATACAGTATATATATATATATATATATACAGTGGTACCTCTACTTACGAACGTCTCTACATACGGAATTTTCAGGTTACGAGACGCCTCAACGGGAAAATATTGCCTCTAGTTACGAACGAAATTTCAGGATACGAAAGGCAAAAAAGTACGCGCTCCTCGCAGCTTCCGTAGTTTACCGAACGTAAACATACCTGTAGCTGCTCTGCCATTGGCTATCGCCTAGCATCTTCCTGGTATCCCATTGGCCACGAAGTTTTTTTTTTTTCCAAAACTTTATGCGTTTGGTTGATCTCGCCAAAGAATATGGCCGTAATACATCAACGATCAGCACGGTATTAAAACAAAACGAAGCACTTACAAGCCGACAAAAGCAAACGTCCTTGGATCAGAACATGAACCAAAGAAGGCAAAAGGTGACGACGTCGACGACGATAGCAGTTAAAGGGTAAATGAACATAATTTTTATTATTCTTTCTCTTTTATTATTCTCTTTTATTATTCTTTCTCTCATTTTAAACTCTCATTTTATGTTTATTGTGCAGTAATCTAATTGTAACATGTATTTGTTACATGTTTTGATGCGTTTTTACGATTTATAAAAAATTTATGCCCGAATTTTGGGGGCTTGGAACGGATTACGGCATTTACATGTAAAACGCGCCTCTACTTACGAATTTTTCACGTTACGAGAATTCTTCCGGAACGAATTAAATTTGTAAGTAGAGGTACCACTGTATATATATATATACAGTATACTGTATATACAGTATATATACAGTTTCCACAAAGAGAATTATGAGAAGAAAGTAGTACATTTTTGATAATGGCACCGGACTGGAAAAATTCATTATGCCTAAGACAAGTGTTGGATGGCTTACACCCTGCTCTCTAGGTTAGGATTTGGGGTCAAAAGGTCAAAGGTCAATGTTAACATTCCCTTTGCACTATTACTATTGAACAAGTAAAGCTAGGGTCACCAAACTTGTTACACATGTTCACCTTGAGACCCTGACCTCTGACTATAGGTTTGGGGTCAAAGGTCAAGGTCAAATTACCATTTTATTTTATACTTTATTAATCCCCAGAGGTAAATTCAGGGCATCCACCTGGATGGACGAAGCAGCCACAGTACGGCGCCAATCCCTTCACCATTCACACACACATTCACACCTAGACCCCGACCTCGAGCTATGGGTTTTGGGGAGAAAAGATCAAGGTCAGAGTGCCCTATAAACTACATCTTAATAACAATGACAACTAGGGTAACCAAGCTTTGCACACATGTACACCCTGAGACCCTGACCTCTGGTTTGGAGTCAAAAGGTCAAAGGTCACTGTTAACTTCCCTTGTGCCCTATAGATATGCCGCTACAGAATGAGTAAAGCTAGAGTCATCAGACTTTGTACACAGGTTCACCCTGACCTCTGCGTATGGTTTTGGGATTGCAAGGTCAAGGTCAACATGCCATATAGACTACATCACAGCAACAAACAGAAGCTGAGGGGTACCACTGGCAGCCACCAGTGTTTTTGTATTTGCTAAACAATTTTTTAAAGAATTTTTAACTACTTTCTTCAAAGTCAGAAGTTTACATACATTTCCTTAGCATTTGGTAGCATTCCTGTCATAAATCCCCCTTTCCAAGGACCAAGCAGGACACCAAACGCTCTCTGTGAGTTTGCACATTTATTAACGTAAAGACAAACATACAAAGAACACAAAACATATACAAAAATGTGACTGAAGAAGCGCTGGAGGAGAGCGGGGCTCAACGCATGGGGGACGGAACCCTGGGAACGCCGGACAACAGGGGCAGAACCAGCCAGAGCGCACCCGAGAGACAGTGGGGCTCACGGCTGGAAATAAGAACGAAAAACTAACCTGGCAGAGCACTCCTGTTCTCCTCGACAGCTGCACCAACACACTCAGAGCCGGACTAGACATCTGAAGATGCCACAATGGTAGAAGGACTCGACAATGTTAAGAGGTTGTCGTGCCCTTATATACCGTTGCTTAATGTGTGACAGGTGTAGATACATGAGTGGAGAAAATAACAGAATGAATGACAGCTGTGCAGCTTGCGAGCCAGTTTGACAGCCAGAAGCTGCACAGCGCTGTCAAAATAAAACACAAACGGGAAACCATAATGAATACAACAACAATCCCCTGTGAGTGCTTGCTCACAGGGGATCGTCTGATTGCTGGGTCTTTCTGAAACTGTGGGGTTTTCTCTGCATTTTGTAGCACTATGAGATGACTTCTGTTGTGATGTGGCACTATATAAATAAAGCTGAATTGAATTGAAACAACACAACCCCAATATGTCAACATTACTACAAATGCAAAATGACACAATAAGATAAGATAAGATAAACCTTTATTAGTCCCACAATGGGGAAATTCCAGGATTGCAACAGCACAGGGATAGCAACACTCAGAGCAACAATCAGAAGGCAAGAGAAAAACAAGAGCAGTGAGTATACATATGTACATATAAATATAAATATATATATATATATATACTATATATATATACTGTATGTATGTATATATATATATATATATATATATATATATATATATATATATAGACACAGTGCGGAGCATTGTAGCTAGATGGAATAAATATAACTGGACAGGATAAACGGACAGAAAAAGATTAAACTAAACTGAAGACTGGGAACGGCACCCACTCGTGCCCAGGATCATGACAGTGCTCCCCCTCCCAAGTGGTGGAAACCAGACACCCCAGGGCAACTTCAAAGAGAAAAAGAATCCCCCCACAAAGAAGACCCCCCAACACAAAATAAACCAACCCACCCTGGGGGGAGGAGGGGGAACCCAGGCACGGGGAGACCGAGGCAAAACAAACAAACAAAAAAAAACAAAAAACAAAAGAAAACACTCATGACCCACAACACCGTACGACAGGTGGCAGCACGGAACTCAGCTTGACTGATCAGTGGATTAGACTGCTCGGGCGGCCTTCCAGAGTCCCAAGACCACTGGCGTCTGTGCTGGAACATGATGGGTGGCCTCCCCGTGTTCCAGAACCATCCGAGCAGGAGGGGCACCCCATCGGGCGGCCTCCCAGCATCCCTAAGCCAGTGAGCCACGACACACAACATGCCCCCCCCCCCGGGGGCAGCAGCCAGGCTAAGCACCCACCACAGAGCACAGGAGCCTGGAGGCGGCATCCACCTGAGATGGGCGACCGATCAGCGGGAACCTCCAGCGACGCTCAACGACACCCGATGAACCCCGACGAAGGCGAGGGATCCATGGCTACCTCAGGTGTCGGCAGAGACAGAGGACCCTCAGCGACCTTGGGTGGAGGCGCTGCATCCACGGGGGCCCCGGACTGGGGTGCAGCTCCCACGGAGGCCCCGGGCGGAGGGGGTGCATCTCCCAATGAGGCCCCGGACGGGGAGGGGCGCAGCACCCACAGTGGCCTCGGATAGGGGGGGGGCAGCACCAATGGCAGCCCCGGACTGGGATGCACAACACCCATGGTGGCAAGGCTGACCCACGAGAGAACCAGACCAAGGAGGCAATTAATCAGCAGGGTGCCAGATGGGGGCTGGGAAGGTGGGCCCACGGCAGCCTCAGACTGTGGCGTAGCACTCACGGAGGCCCCAGGCTGGGGTGTCGCCCCCACGGAGGCCTCAGACGGAGGTGTCGCCCCCACGGAGACCTCGGATGGAGGGGAAGCACCCACAGAGACCTCAGACGGTGGGAGAGCACCCATGGCAACCTTGGGAGAAGGCTCAAACACAAGGGAGACAGGCACCAAGTCAGGGTCACCAGCAGCAGTGGAGTCCAGCAAGGAGAGCTCAGGCACAGCGAACGGCTGCACTCAGCCTTCCCCACCAAGAGCCAGGCAAGATCTCTCAAGGACAGATAGAGTGAAAACAAAAAAGAGAACTTGCCTGAGCTTGAGCTTCACCGTCTTCCAGGACTCCGGTGGTCCAGGCTGGGGTGTCTTAGCTCTCTCCATCTGAGCGTCCACACCTGACACGGCCACCACCTCAGACAGGGAGGAAGGGAAAAACACTGGAACAGAGTTACCAGCAGTGGTAGAGCTTGGCAAGGAGAATTCAGGAGCAGAGGACATCTGCAGCCAGTTCTCCTCACCATGAGCCAGACAAGCATTCTCTAGATCTGCGGGTGGTAGGACAGAACAGAGTACTTGCCTGGACTCAAGCTCCACTGCCGCCCAGGACTCCAGCGACTCTGCTGCAATGACCCCAGCAGTAGATTAGTAGTAGTAGTAGCAGCACAGAGATTGTTGGGTGACCATTGAGAGATCCAAAATTAGCCCAGTCTCTTAACGATCTCCTGAAGCCGGAAAAGGCAATTTTTATATATTTATTTGGTTTATTGAATTAGGACAGTGCACATTAATCAACATATCAACATTACACTTCAATGTAAATGTGCCTGAATTGGCACAATAGCTAAATTTCATCCATAATTCTAAGGCAGGTATCTCACACACACACACACACACACACACACACACACACACACACACACACACACACACACACACACACACACTCTCACACAAAATATAATTCATGAGACATATTTCTGTGTAAATGTTTGGGAGATCCTTGTGTGTTTTGGACTGAGTCAAAACTTTGAGGAGACAATGGAGATCACTGGAAGATCATTGAGAGATTGTTAAGAGATCTTGGTGATTGCTGGGTGCTCATTGAAAGATCACACAGATTATGCAGAGCACAACAAGTCAGCACCATAGCTTTCACCAGCTGGATGTCACTGTCATTCCTTTTTCAGAAGGCAGCGCCACCTTCCCTTCAGCCTGCCAAAAGCATTCTCCACAACGACCCGTACTCGAGCGATGTTTTGGTTGAATATGTGCTGTTCTTCTGTCAGTCGTCCAGTGTCATGGAATGGTTTCAAGAGCCAGTTTTGCAAGGGATATGCCGAGTCTCTGAGGATGTAATAGCCCGCACTTACCGCACCAATGTTCCTGATGTGAGGTGGGAAGAGGCTTCCCCGGCTGGCTAGCTCCCACAGTGTGGACAGTCTCAGCACCCTAGCATCATGCAAGCTCCCTGGCAGCCCAGCAAACATATTCCAGAACAGCCCCTTTCCATCAACAACACGTCCCGAAGAAGCAAAGCAGCCCCAGACCATCACACTACCACCATCATGTTTGACTGTTGGAATGATGTTCTTTTTGCAGTGCTGTGCTAATTTTACACTAGATGTAACAGGATCCACACCTTCCAAAGAATAAACTTTTGTCTAGAAAATTGGCAAATGTGAGAAAAGCCTTCGTGTTCTTTTTGGTCAGCAGTGGTTTTCACCTTGGAACTCCCCCATGGATGCCGTTTTTTCCTCAGTCTCTCTTTTGTTGTTGAATCATGGACCAGTGTCCAAACTGAGGCAAGTGAGGCCTGCAGTTCTTTAGATGCTTTTTCTGGGGTTTTGTTTCTCATCTGAATTTCTTTAGATTGTGGTGTGATGTGTTGCTTCTTTAGATTGTGGTGTGATGTGTTGCTTCTTGAGATCTTTTACTTCACTTGGTCAGACAGGTTCTATTTAAGTAATTTCTTGATTCAACAGGTCTGGCAGTAATCAGGCCTGAGTGTAGCTACTGAAACTGAACTCAGCTTTCCAAAAAATGTGGTTAATCACAGTTAATTCATCATGTGACAAGGGAAGGGGCATTTACTTTTTCAGTTAGGACAAGGTGAGTTTGGATAGCTTTTTTTCTTTAATAAATGAAATTATTTACAAACTGCATTTTGTGTTTACTTAGGTTATCTTTGTCTAATATTAAAATTTGCTTGATGATCTGAAACATTTAAGTGTGACAAATATGCAAAAACATAAAAAATCAGGGAGGGGCAAATACTTTTAGACAGTACTGTATGTTTGAGAATTATGTTTGCACTTGGGCACTTTGAGGCTCAAAACAAGACCTGTTTTTTTTTTTTTTCCTTTTTTCATCAAACTGAAGCTTTAAACACAAAGCAATACCCACAACATTAAAGGTCATGAGGTCAATGACTCAAATTTGAACCGGCAGAGCAGTATAATTAATGCATGAACCTGAAATGTCTTTGGGAACCTCTAAACTGACAGATTAGGAATTACAACCACCCCGCCTGTCTTTTTTGATCTATTGTTTGAAGTTGTTTTCTAACAGTTGTGTTGTGGGGTCAACCTTTCAGCTCCAGTGCCTCTCCTTCTCCAAAAATTCTTCATGATGCTGTTGCTGGCAGTGGCTCATGTGTTCCTGGACACACACACACACACACACACACACACACACACACACACACACACACACACACACACACACACACACACACACACACACCTCCCTACAGTTCCTTACAGCTGCAGACTCTTTTAATGATCTCTCCACAGTGCATTTCAACCAGCACGTACATACAGTATTTCTACTCCAGTTAATCGCCTGGCTCCCCAAAAGTCATTTTTTTCTCTCTTACTGTCTTCTGTGTAGAGCAGGAGCAGTCTGCTTCTACTGTGGGAAGCCATTTTAAAAGAAAGAGAGAGAATTTTAAAGGTCTTTAATAAACACATTTTTTCATCATTTAGTACAATAACAAACTACTAATAAACATACTTACAGTACAAGAAGGATAATTCCATCAAAAAATGCCCAAACAAGAGCTGTCCATCATGGACTAAACAAAGGACATCCTCAAGGGACTAGAGGGTCCTAAAACCTTCCAAATGCCCATTCCCCATAAAAAACTGAAAGTCCAACCTTATTCTGGCTTTAACCCTCAAGCGACCGAGTGGGGTCATTTACGACCCCAGCCATATACTGTAATTTAATGTGCCGTCTCTTTATTTTTTATCCAAATTTTCTTTCCTAGCATGAATTTGTCAGTCTACTAATCCTACACACTTTCATAGTTTTTTGCAGGGATCAACCAATTGGTGTGGCGTAGACATCGCAAACTCTTGTGGGGTCATTTATGACCCCGAAGAGAAGCACTGGTTTTTAAACATTGGTTTTATAAATTTTATTCAAATGTTCCACTTCTAATAGATAGTTAGTTAATCCCTTCACACCTGAAGGTGTATATGGGTGGCGCCTATCTCCGTTTCTCTGACTCTAGGCCACACAGCTACTGTAAGTAGTGAAAGCTACAGCGGGGGGTCAGTCCTCTGGTAGCTCTGTGTGTAACTTTACTTTCCCCATTCCATTATGCGGAGCACCACGCTAGAAGGCAGAAAGCACCATTTTTATATGATCTTTGGTATGACCCGGCCGGGATTTGAACCCCTGCCTCCCGGGTGTGGGGCGGATGCTCTACCAACTGAGCCACCACTCCGGTTTCCACTTCTAATCTGTACTTTATATTGTATTGCAGTGAACCATGGCTAACAGACCTAGGATAGATAGATAGATAGATAGATTAGTTTATTTGACAGGGACAGCAAGATTTACATTTGTCTGTTTGTCTGGATTTGTCTGTTTTTCTGTTTGTTTGTCTGTTTGTTTGTCTGTTTGTTTGTCTGTTTGTTAGCAAGATAACTCAAAAAGTTATGGACGGATTTTCATGAAATTTTCACAGATTGTCAGAAATGGGGTATCCTACAGATGATTAGATTTTGGTGGTGATCCGGATCACCGTCCACAAGAAAACCGCCATTACGCAAAATGCCATAATAGGTATCATGATCATCATCGTAACTACAATAATAGGTATCATCATCATCATGATGATGATATGATGACTATGATGACTATGATGATGATGATGATGATACCTATTATTGTTACTATGATGATGATGATACCTATTATTGTTGTAACTATGATGATGATGATGATGATGATACCTATTATTGTAACTATGATGATAATAACTATGATGATGATGATGATGTTCCAAGAGTGAACTGACAAGGACTGTCTAAATAAATGTAATGTTGTTCTTACAGTCTGCGTTTTGGTTATTTCTTGCAATAAAAGTATTATTAGCAAACACATTTTACATTAGATCATTATAAAATACCTGTCTTAAATACAGGGAGTAGTTTTGGTATGATAAACCTCCAACCAGCCATTTATAATAAGGATCCCTGTACAGAGCACAATGGGGTCATAAATGACCCCACTTGGTCATTTCAGTCCGTAAAATAGCTTGGTCGCTTGAGGGTTAAGCAGCCTCACAATTAAAATTTTGGCATCAACATCATTTTCAACATATTCAAGTTTTCTTCTCCGCCTTACATAGATAGCCAACTTTGCCTGCCCTAAAACAAAGTTCAGTAGTTGACACTTCTGTTTAGACCGACGAGTGTACACAAAACCACAAATGAAAACCTGGTTGGCGAAAACTTCTTTAAAGCTGTGAAAAAAGTTTCACAATTAAAACTAAAAATGAAAATGAAAATAAAAGCTACTCAGTGTTTTATCTTATTAGAATTAAAATTACTGATAAAATTTTATCTGCCCTGCAATGGACTGGCGATCTGTCCAGCGTGTACCCTGCCTCTCGCCCAAAGATGCTAGGATAGGCTCCAGTCCCCCCCCCCCCGCCAAAAAAAGGATTAAGCAATAGAAGATGGATGGATGGATAAAATTATATCATGACCTAATTTTTAAAACTCTCTCCATCAAAATGATGACCAAAGAGAAATTCCCGATAATTAACAAATAAAAAAGCCAAGAAGAAAAGGAAATATGATAAGGCCTAGCTTGCTCTTGGGTTCATTGTGGATGTGGAGGGGCAGAGAAATAACTGTGTGTAGGTGGGCTTGTTAAGAAGAAGCCATCTTTATTGTCATTCAGTCTATATAGCCAATCATGTACATTCATTCATTCATTCATTCATTTTCTTCCGCTTAATCCTTTTTGGGTCGCGGGGGGGGGGGGGGGGGGGGGGGGGCTGGAGCCTATCCCAGCATCTTTGGGTGGGAGGCAGGGTACACCCTGGACAGATCGCCAGTCCATCGCAGGGCCAACACAGAGAGAGACAGACAACCATTCACTCTCACAGTTATACCTAAGGACAATTTAGAATCCCCAGTTTTGATGCCAGTTAACCTAACTTGCATGTTTTTTTGGCATGTGGGAGGAAACCGGAGAAATCCCGGAGTAAACCCACGCAGACACGGGGAGAACATGCAAACTCCACACAGATCACTGTTGGTCGGGGGCTGGGATCAAACCCAGGATCCCCCGGCCAAGGGTGAGTTGCTGTGCTGCCGCAGTGCTAACCACTCCGCCACCGTGCTGCCCTGCTAATCATGTACAGTACAACAAAATGTACAGTAGAACAAAATTACGTTTCTCCTATCTACAATGTTAATCACATGTAGAATCAGAGGGGTCGCTGCCATGCAAGGAACCACCACAAACAACTTCTCCTTTCTCCATTCTATTACGCTGAGCACCAAGCTAGAAGGCAGAAAGTACCATTTTTATGTGGTCTTTGGTATGACCCCGTCGGGACTTGAACCCCCAACCTCCCAGTTGTGGGGTGGATGCTCTATCAACTTGGCCACCACTCCAGTTAATCATCTGGCTCCCCAAAATGGGGAATAAAAAAAGTTTAAGAGCCACTGGTATAAATATATATATAAATCAGCAG
Organism: Pholidichthys leucotaenia; assembly: GCA_020510985.1. Taxonomy (NCBI): domain Eukaryota; kingdom Metazoa; phylum Chordata; class Actinopteri; order Cichliformes; family Pholidichthyidae; genus Pholidichthys; species Pholidichthys leucotaenia. The sequence continues at coordinate 229,305,684 of CM035849.1, forward strand.
ATTACAGTGACCACAGTCACTGAACTTTTATTGCTGACATGGGATTCAAGCAGTGTGCTTCAAGTCACGCTGTTTAGAATGAAACCTCAAAGCTTTGAATATTTTTCTGCACAATTAGAAGAAAAGCCACCAAGCTCCATGAGGCTTCACCTGCCAAACAAGAATAAATGCTACAGCTCCTCTGTAGTATTTATTCTTGTTTAAAAGCAGCCTACTTTGTACATTTATTGCTGTATACAGTCTATTAATGTGGTCTTTGCAGGCAACATACCTTAAAAACACATTCTTCTTCGTTGGTGCACTATTTCCTCTTGCTCCCTCACTCTTGTTCTCTCGCTTGCTGCAGGAGCAAGCTACATTTGTGGCTGCAGCCACAACAGCCATGAGTTGTACTGGTAGTACCTAGGTTTTGATTAGAGTTCCCTCTGCTGGCATACTTTATAATTGCATTTAAGAATGTGGTTCCAAATACGGCAAATGTGATATAAATAAATAATTGATTTTTGGAAATGGACTGGCAGGCTGCAGTGGATGAGGGGGCCACCAGTTACCCATCCGTGCTCTAGAGGAACAGGAAAAACACTCATCACTGACACTGCTGTTAATCACAGAGACAAAAGCGTTGACAGCTATAATGCCATGCAGGACCCTCCACTGTAAATTTCCATGCTTCTTAGGAAGGTTGGGGTTGGGGTTATAAAGAGCCATCCAGGCAGGCTGATGCCCTTTTTCCAGTCTAAAGTAGGCTCTCCATGGAGTGTCCACACAGGTTTTCAATCTGCCCTTGTTGAGCACCATCACCACAAGTCTGTACAGCGCCTTACCACTGGCTCCTCCAAAGTCCACACCAGAGGGAGCAAAGAATGCCAGTAAGGAGCTGGGGGAAACGTCAAAGTCCATATTAAATTAAATTAATTAAATCACCCTTTGTTGTCATTCAACCATACAACCAATCATGTACAGTAGAACGAAATTGTGTTTATCCTATCTACAGTGTTAATCACACACACCCCATGTGTAGAATCAGAGGGCCGCTGCCATGCAAGGCGCTGCCACGGAGTTCCCTCCTCCATTCCATTATTGCTGAGCACCAAGCTGGACGGCAGGAAGTTCCGCTTTTATATGGTCTTCGGCATGACCCGGCTGGGATTTGAACCCCTGCCTCCCGGGTGCGGGGCGGATGCTCTACCAACTGAGCCACCACTCCGGTATATGAAGTGTGAGGGAGGGAAAAGGGTCCGTGCTTTCTCCCTGCAGCGTGCCTTTGCTAAAGTCCATGAGTCGAGAGCGCTCAAGTCCATGAAGCTCCTGTTTCCAGTGTGAAAGAAGGCCGCCAATGAAACAATTTGAGATGAGATGAGATGAGATTCAACTTTATTGTCATTACACATGTATGAATACAAGGTAACGAAACGTGACTTGGCATTTGGGCACACTCTGCAGAGCGCATCCAAGGCCGGGGCAGCCGCTAGGCGCCAGTCATAATTTGATCTAAAACTGAGATGTACTGCTAAAGCTGAGGCATTATCTAGGCCAGGACCAGCCAGCTCCACCACCTGCTTCAGAGTGAGGACATTCCTGGAACATAACCTATCAAAGATGGCCCTTCCAACTCCTGGCAGGACACTAAGATGGCCACCAAAAACCAGTGGCTCCCTCAACCACCAGTGGAGGGAGTCGCATGGCCCTCTTTGTTTTTTAAAAAGAGTCCACACTGAAAACAGATTGTGGTAAAAACTGGGTAAAGACAGTGCACTAGAGTACTTAAAAACCATTAAAAACACAGGGAGGTCTAGCCCAAGCCCAAGGACTCGTAAAATAACACAGGCCAAAGGTCTCCACACCAGGTCCTGGGGGCCAATCAGCAGTCTCTGTATGAAGGCCAATCTAAAAGCAGCACCTCTGCTACCTAAATGAACAAGTCCTTGCCTCCCCCCTCCTCTTTGGAAGAAATAACAGGGCTTGAGGGACCCATTGAAGTCCACCCTCACAAAAAAAGTCCACCATAACAGATTGAATTTTTGGACAGCAAACCAGGACGGAGGGTCCATGCGCATGAGGCGGTGCCATAGGGATGAGGAAAATGAGCACTCTTCCTCCTTTTTTTGGCATTAGCCACTTCCACTTGCTGAGGCTACCCTTGATTTTCTCTATGATCCCGTCCCAATTTTTTTGCTCAAACTGTTGATTTCAGATAAAAACACCAAAATACTCGAAACCTCCGTTTTTTGGGGGTTTTTTTTCCAGTTCAACCCACCAGGCAGCTTGAGCTGATTTTCTAGTTTTTCCCCCAATATCAGAGCTTCGCTTTTTCCCCAATTTATTTTTGCAGAAGAAAGTTGCCCAAAAAGATTGACATTCTTAACCAAAACATCAATGTCTGTTTGTTTAGCAGAATGACTACATCACCTGCATAGGCCGACAGCCTAAACGTGGCTTCATAGCCGGGAAAAGTAACTCCTGACAGATCCCTTCTCAAACAGTGAAGTAAAGGCTCTATGTCGAGAGAGGGCAGCCCTGCCGAACCCCCCTCCGGACTTTTTAAATGGGGAGACAAGCCCCCATTTATCTTCAGTACACTCTCAATGTCACTGTACAAGACCTGTATCCTGGCTATAAAGCCTGGGCTGAACCCAAAAGTAGCTAATGTTTTCCATAAATACTGGTGTTCAACCCGGTCAAAAGCCTTTTCCTGGTGTATTCCGTGATCTAGCCGGAGTCTAGTCTGTGACGGCTTGGTCTCTTCCTGGCTATTGAAATCAGACCAGTTTCCCCAGCCAATGAACCAGAGACCTCCGAAACATCCCAAATTAAAGTGGCATTATCACTAATCAGCCTGCCAGGCACACAGTAAGTCTGGTCTACATGAATGATCTTGCTCATCACGTTTTTCAATCTTAGGGCCAGAGCTTTAGAAAGAATCTTATAGTCTGTGCACAGCAAAGGCACTGGTTTCCAGTTCTTTAGGCTCTGTAGGTCTCCCTTTTTTAATCAACAGTGTGATGATGGCCCTCCTACAGGTCGTGGGCAGAGTCCCCCTTTTCAAACTATCTTGGAAAATCTCCAGCAGGTCCGGACCAAGCAAGGGCCAGAATTCCTTATAAAAGTCCACAGAGAGACCATCTATGATTGGTGAATGTCCATTCTGGAGGCTTATTAGCGCTGCATGCAGCTCAGACAGAGACCGTGGAGCATCCAAGCCGGCAACAAGGTCCTCTGAGAGCACTGGAAGACCACCAAGGAAACTCTGGTCTCTCTCCACTCTGTTTTATACAGTTAGCTGTACAAACTAGCAGCATATTTTCAGCCAAGGCTGACTTTTTTGATTTAAGAGCCTCTAAGTGCTCTTGTTTTCCTGTAGAACTGAGTAACTCCTCTGTCTCTACCACCTCAGTCTCCAGAGCGTTCAAGGATTTGGTTAAGCTATGAGTGACATTTCGAGTGCATTGTTGACAGAGTTGTTTTATTTGTTCCTTACCAAAATCCCACCACATTTGGAGAGATTTGAAAGAGCTTTTCTGTTCCGTATGTGACCTCCATAAACAATTAAAAACTCTTTTAAAAGACACATCATTTAAAAATGTGCTATTAAAATGCCAAAAAGCAGTCTTACATTTTACATTTTCAATAAAAACAGAACAAAACAGCAGGCAGTGATCAGTGAAACCAACAGGACAGATACAACTATTTTAAAAATACTCATCTGATGTTTACAACCATAAAAATGGTCTAACCTAACCATAGATAAAAGGTTATCTTTAACATGGCTCCAGGTGTACTGCCTTTGGTCCCCATGATGTGATCTCCACACATCGGCCATTTCATGTGCCTTCACCAGTTCCCTCAGCCTATTGGCAGAAGCAGAGTGAGGCTCCTGATGGTTCCTGTCAAGTCTGTAGCTACGTTCCAATCCACAGTGTACTTCAAGTGTATTTCCTACTCCCTGCTCCGTTCTCAGGGAATATCAGTTAAAACTGCCTTTCACAAAATTTCTCCATTTGAAACACCCTGTAACCGTTGGCTCCCTCCTCCGTGTGTTACCATGGTAACCATGGGCACATACTGATACTATGGTGGATAATTTATATTTCTTAAACAAAATATTAATACAAATATATTTTTATTACTATCAGTTGACATAAACAATAACCAACATCAGCTTAGCTTGTTAATAACGTTAGCAACAATAGTTTGTTTTACTCGTATTTGAGGCGCAGTGGCATATGGGTAATCTTCCTGTCAACTTCCCGTGAAGTGATGTACCGTTGTTCACTTCTTCCCTGCTCAGTTCTCATTTCCCTGAACTGAAGACCATTCGCTCTCTTCAGTTTGGAATCTCATTTAATATAGCGGAATACCCTGTGCAGTCCACTTCAGAGTGCTACTTCAGAGTCCACTTCAGAGTATGCTACTGGGCAGTCCAATCATGTCAGCCTTTACTTCCAATCAGTGTCTTCAACAGCAGATTCCACTGAATTTCTTTCTGATCAGTGAAAACACCTGCTGAAGAGACTAGGTACAGTAGAAGAGAGAACCTGCAGGGTCTTGGCCCTCCATTGCACATGATTGGACACCCCTGCCCTAGAGAAAAGTATAGCAACCCTCCCCCACTGCTATTAGATTTGTGGCTAAAAAAATTGCAGCCATCCCACTCTTTTCTCCTAAGGCTCTACTGTACTGTGAGTCTCCTGGAACATCAGCACATCAAGCTTCTTTAAATTAAAAAAGCATGTATAAAGAGGCCCTTTTTGTGTCATCCCTGGCCCCATTAATATGTAGTTTGCCAATTCTCAGGTTAGGCATTAATGAGGATAAAAATAAGGTACAGTAAAAAAAAAAACATATGGAGCAGAAAAAGTAAAGGGAAAATTAAGCATCAACGTGGTTGTTTGTGATTTCAGCTTAAGCACAAGTTTCTTTAAACAATATATTTCCTGGTCAGTGAAAGTCTCATTCTCATCATTTAGTTTCATAAACCTGTGAGCCGATGCAACAAATAATTCCATATCTGGAAAATAATTTTCTACTTTCATAGCTCTACGCCCCTTAGTCACTTGAAGAAACCTCCCGATCTTTGTAAAGGAGTAGGAGCTTTCCTCCTCCTGCGTCTGCATAAGCTCAGACTCAACTTGGCTGTCATCAGAAGCACTCTCATCTAGCAGTTCCAAACCCTCCACCCTACTAGATTTAGCAAAGCTCTGCAAGTTTTCAGCACTTTTTTTTTTGTGCAGCTTTAAAAGGATCCTCCTCAACAAATCCATTTTCCTGCATTTCTTCATCAACTGCAGCGTTTGTCATGCAGCGTTTAGCTGGTGTGTCCATCACAGCCCCACTCTGCACCTCATCTGCCTGCAAAGTCTGTTCATTCACGTTTTTTTGCTTTAACTACAGTCTTCTTGCCCTTCACCTTTTTACTGAGTGACAGGCTCATCACAATGATCAGAGCCGACACCAGGCAGAAACTCCCCATCACTGTTTGGAGGAGCACCCACTGTGCCTGCCGCTTTACCGCTCACCGTGGGCGTGGTGAAAGGTGCTGCCGTGCCGTGCGCGGTCACATCGACCACACTGGTACACCCCTCAGCAGAAACGGATGCAGCAGTGGCATCTGGTGTGAACATGGTCCTCCACCGAACAGGACACTGTCAGGAGGATTCTAACATCATGCCTCCGGGTCAACTGCTCAAACTCCACACCACCATCAACTACCGGCATAATGCCGGGAAGAAGCAGCAGCAGAAGCTACTGTCCCCCTGATGAAACCACTACATAATAACAAGCACACACACCTCAACACAAACAAGATAGAGAAAAGTTAGAAACAAAGTTTAGAGTACTCACTCAATGCCACACTGCACACACCTGCTCCCACAAGCGCTCACACATGCGCACGGGAGAGAGAGAGAAAACTTCCTTCATCGTTAAAAAAAGCGTTACCAGTCTATTTTGTAAACAAAAAGTATATACAGTAATCTATATAAGTATAGTTTTATAAACATATTTTGTTTCTTTTAAATTTGCAACTTTTCTCTCATTTCTCTTATTTGTTTCCCTATCTGGCCTTGCTTCTAAACTTATGCGAGTAAGCTTAGCTTTAGTTTCAATTAAGATGTTTTATCAGTAATTATTAATAAAGAAGCTTATCTGAGCTTGGCAAACAGGTAAACTTCTTTCTCATAACTTTGTAACTCAGTTTTGTTTATTTTTTAAATTTACTACACTTTTAGATATACTGTATTTTCTGTTTTTTGTCTTGAGAATTTGTAAGGTATTTCATTTCAATTTCTAGCTTTTGTCATTATTTTTATCTTGCATATTTACAACTGTCATAAATTTGTATTTTTTTTTTTTTTTTGTCAAAGCCATAGGGAGCTACTGGTTAAGGATAGAAAAGCTGCATGTCACTCTGGAGGTGGTGTTTGCAGACCCCTGATCTAGTGGTATATAGATTTATTGGCCAGCTAGTATCATGGGTCAAATATAAAAAAAAGTCCAAATAAAATGACTACCCTCTAGTGTCATGGTCTTGGTCTTCTAAGTTTCTAAAAATATCTATGGGTTTGGCTATTTGAAATCTCTTTTTTGTTATTATAACATTAACTTTGAATTTGTTGTGTGTGTTTCTCTTCTGCTTTTTTGTGTTCCCCCTCCCAGTGTATCAAACAAAAGTTTTAGGTGTCAATTTGTAAATTACAGTGTAATATTATAAATAAAGATAATCAATACCCAATTAACCAGTTGATTGTTTGGCACACCTTTCTTCCATGCAAAGCACTACTATCTACTGTATATGGTAGCAACAGGAGAGATTTGTAGTAGTGTCAGTAGTTCTGTTTCAAATATTTTTATTATGAAGTGTTAGCACATAGTGACACTCAATAGCAATCTGTTGCTTATTTTCAATCAAGAGTAAATAACACAAAAGACAACTATACAAGAGGAGGAAAGGGAAAAAAAATCAAACAACGTAAGCAGCAAAGACCAACTTTGTCATATAAACTACCTGACATATACAGTGAGTGAGCAATTCAAACAGAACCCAAACACCTGTATATAGCTGCCTACAGAAAGAAGGAAAGAAAACAGACAGGCTCCCTCCCTTAAGCCCCCCCCACCCCCCCCAGGGCTGATCGTGTTCCATCTGCTAAATTTGAGATCAAAGGTTTCTAAATTCTCTCGAGCTCTTCAACCTTCCCTTGCATTGCAAAACATATCCTGTCTCGGTGAAGAGTGTCCATCAGATCTGTGAGCCAATGTTTCAGAGTTGGGATTTCTTTCTTTTTCCAAACCAGTAGAATAAGTTTCTTTGCAATGATACAGTCATGTGAAAAAATTAGAACACCCTGTATAAGCCTGTGTGTGTTTTTTAACATATTTGGACATATGGATATTTAATATCAATGTTGTGGAGGAATAAGATCAGGTGAGATTGACAAGCTGAAAGGTTGCAGAGTTTTATTTCCTCCATCAAAATGAGATGCACTTGTAGCGCTGTGCGCTACAGTGGTCTGCTGTGCTGTGTGTGCTGTGTTGCTGAGGCATGTATCGTCAGCTCTTTTATATGTTATACAAACAGAGAGAATGCATGGCACATTAGCATATTGATATACATATCAGTCAATACATATGATTAGCCTGACCAACTGCCGCCCGGACGTCTGCTCCTTAAACGGGTGATGTATAAACAATAGTCCATTGTTCTGGTTGTCCCCCCAGGGGCTCTCTGCCCATATGCAATCCCTGCTGAGCGTGAATAGTATCAGTCTGCATTGTGCTGGGTGACCACACGGCTCCCCCCAGACCGCTCGGAAGGGGCTGTGACCCCCCCCCCCCCCCCCCCCCCGTCGTTTGGGCTCCAGCTCCGGTAGAACTGTCCTGCTGTAAAGGAGTGCCGGAGGGCACGTCAGTCCGTGGGGGGAAGGGGGGGTGGGGGTGGAAAAGACAGTGTCCTCCGCTCCGAGTTCCAGCACGTTGAACGGCCGTGGATCATGGGCATCGGGGCCAGTGTGCGTCGTGCGTAATGGAACCAGACGGCGATCGGCCGGCTTTAGGGAGTGAGGTGCGGGAAGAGCGCTGTGGAGGAAGAGGGGGAGGGGGGTGGGAGTAAGTGAGTGCCGGCCCGGGACGTCAAAGGTGTCTGGGCTGTGCAAAAATTGCATATGGATCCTCGATGGTGAGGGACTTTCCCGTTAAACCTGGTGATGATCCACAGTGGCTGTGAAAAAAAAAAAAAATTGAAGTCTCTAACTCCTCTCGTGGCTCGATCCAGCGAGGATGTGGGGAAGACGAGCGGCCAAATTCCCCAAGGATGCGTAGCAGCTGTGAAACAACTGCAACTGTGTGAGGGACCTGGCAGTTTGGCTTTTAGGTGCAGAAGCAGCCCTAAAGCCATCGGGGACAACAATCGGCTAAATTCCCCTTGTGCGCCATAGCTGAGAAACCCATACAAAGTCCTGTGTGTGGGCTGCATGTCTGCTTCAGGTGCGTGAGCAGCCCTGAAGGTTCTGAGAGTGGCGATCGGCTGTGTTTCTCGGGCATGTGCAGCGGCGGAGGACGCTGTATCAGTCTGTGGAGCCGGTTTTGTCCCGTGCATGGCGCGTGCTTGGCTCAGTGACCACATAACTGGCAGTTGCGCTGTCCTTGTAATCCTGCGGTGTGCGTGCGGGGCTTCATTGTCACGAGCTGAGTCAGGGTCGGGGAGCTTGGTGGAAATCAACGCAGTCGGCATCGGTGACCGTCCCCGTTTAGGCTGCTTCCTTCGTTTCGCTCGTGTCGTCGTTCATGGTGCATGTCGGTCGCAGCGCTGCCCGCTTCGGGGAGTGCGCTCCGGTGAGGATGAAGAGGTTGCAGGCGTTTTCTGGTCCTCTGGGGTCCACAGTGTGGTGAGAGGGAGCAGACAGTCATTCTCTCTCGTCAGGTCACCAGTGTGGAGGGAAAAGATCAGGCGAGGGGCGCACCATGACACGTCGGGTCATCAGTGTGGAGGAATAAGTTCAGGCGAGTTATGACGAGCTGAAAGGTTGCAGAGTTTTATTTCCTCCATCAAAATGAGACGCACTTGTAGCGCTGTGCGCTACAGTGGTCTACTGTGCTGTGCTTTGTGTGCTGTGTTGCTGAGGCATGTATCGACAGCACTTTTATGTTATACAAACAGAGAGAATGCATGGCACATTATCATATTGATATACATATCAGTCAATACATATGATTAGCCTTACCAACTGGCGCCTGGACGTCTTCTCCTTAATCCGGGGATGTATAAACAATAGTCCATTGTTCTGGTTGTCCCACCAGGGGCTCTCCACCCGTATGCAATCCCTGCTGAGCGTGAATAGTATCAGTCTGCATTGTGCTGGGTAACCACAATGTTAAAAATACTGGGAGAGTCACGTAATACAACTAAACAATTAAAAACGAATTAAAGACTTTTTTCAGATTTTCTGTAAAATGTAATTCTAAACAAATGGTGAGGAATAAATTAGGACACCCCCATCTTTTTTTAGGACACCCCCACATTCATTCCCACTTACAATGGCTAAAATAAATTTTTTAAAAATTCAAATAAAAACAAAAACGAGGTTAGACATAGAGATGTGAACATTTCTTAATAAAGAACTGAATATTTAAAGGGGTGTCCAAATTTTTTCACATTCCACAGCCCCAAAATGATTAAGAGTGGGTCAGGTTCTATCTTAATATTCAGTACCAATGACAAATGAAAAAAAGACATCCTTCTAATACCATTGTATTTTGGGACAGAGGTCATAACTATGGAGTAAACTGCCTTCTTCTATTTCACATTTTTCACAGATACCGTAGGGGAAACATTTTGTGTAGCTTTTCCCTTGAATCATGTAGTCTGTGTAATATTTTAAATTGTATTAAACAGGGATGTGCATTTATGGAACACTTATGAATGTAACCTAGGCTCTCAGCCCAAATGTCATCCTGTGTGTCGGTCTCCAATTCCTTCTCCCACTAAGCCTTGATAGTGCCTGTGGTTGGGCAGCTAAGATCTTGAAATGGCTTTATATCTGTGATATTATGTCTTGGCCCTGCAAGCTCTTTCAAACAATCCTCCAGTCTGTCTGGTACAGCTGTTACATACTGGGGAAGATATACTTTCATGTAATTTATGATTTGGAGGAATCCAAGAAATGAATTCATCACCCAGTTGAAACTTTTCCAGGACAGCATAGAGGTACGGCCATTTGACTTGGTCAAACGCTTTTCTGTGTCCAAGCTCAATATTGGGAAGTCCTCCTGTAGTTTAGGAGAATACATGATATTTAACAGACATCTGAGATTATGAAAGGAGTTCCTGTCAGGGATAAAACCTGTTTGATCATTGTATACCAGTTTGCCCTATAGGGGACCAAGTCTCCTTGACAGTGTTTTGGCCAGAATCTTTTGGTCAGTGTTTGGCAAGGAGATTGGCCGATAGGAGCCACCCTCCTTCATATACTTCCCTTTCATGGGGATAACAGTAATAACTGCTTTGCTTAATGTTTGTAGCAGGAACCCATTTATATGTTCCTGATCCTACATTTTAAATAGATGGAGTAAAACGGTGCAGCATGGTGGCACAGTGGTTAGCACTGTGGCAGCACAGCAAGAAGGTCACAGGATCGATTCCACCCCTGACCATCGTGGGTTTGATCCCACGCCCAGACCATCAGTGACCCTTCTGTGTGGAGTTTGCATGTTCTTCCCATGTCTGTGTGGGTTTACTCCGGTTTCCTCCCACAGGCCAAAGACATGCAAGTTAGGTTAATTGGCATCAACTGGGGATTCTAAATTGTCCTTAGGTATGGATGTGAGAGTGAATGGTTTTCTGTCTCTCTGTGTTGGCCCTGTGATGGACTGGCGATCTGTCCAGGCTGTACCCTGCCTCTTGCCCAAAAGATGCTGGGATAGGCTCCAGCCCCCACCCCACCCCCCGGCAACCCGAAAGGATAAAGCAGTAGAAGATGGATGGATGGATGGAGTAAAATGTTAAACTTCTTTTACATAAATACCCTGCAAATATTATTAGAAAATGTTTTTTCTGGGAGGCTTGAAAATAAATTATACACCCTCTCATATAAGCCTTAAATGTTTCACATAACAGAGTAGGAGAGGTTTCTTTGTTATCATTTGTGTCAATGAAAAATTTGAAATGTGATTGTAGGTAATCACAGAATCATGGGTTGTGTAGATGTTTAGGATCAAATTGCCGTGTTTTCTGTGTTTTAGATGCATTTGCTACTGTCATTGAAAAGGAAACTGGGTAATGATATAATAATGTTGTGGTACTTTGTGGTGTGGGTAAGTGGCACTATGTTCCCATCTATTAGAAAATATTTGGTCCTAGAGTAAACATTATGTACCTTCATCTGAAAAGAATATTCCCACCCTGTTGGGTTCAGAATCTGTCGTACATCACAAAGATTCATGTTATCTATGAGTGTTTTCATGAGTGTGCTTGCATTAGAGTGCATTACCTTCTGTTAACAGGACCTACTGTATCCAAATATGGATCTAGAACAAAATTAAAAGATTCAAGATTTTGTCAATACTACTATACATACAGGACATACAGGAGAATTGAAATGGCATTTCTCTCTCTTCAGTGGTGTGCGCAATATAGTATATATATATGTATATGTATATTGGAAAGGAATAAGGCTGGAAAAACAGCAGTCTATGTACAGTAATGCTACTCATAGTGCAAATAGCGACAAAAGATAGACCCAGACATCCCATAGTGCAAATAAAGGTAAATGATAAAACCCAGCAATCCTATATACAGAAAAAGTAGAGCAGTAATACTTATGGTTGCAAGTTCAATGCAGTAGTATAGGTGCAGACAGTGACAGATAGGACTGCACATGATCAGTATTGCAATAACAGACAGCAGCAGGTATGGCATTTGTGCAAATGGTTGTAGTAAAGTGCAGAAACATACAGCAGCAGATGTATTACTGTTGGTGTGCCAGTGTTTCTGTGCCAACAGCTGAGGTAGCTATTGTCCGGGTGAGTGTGTTACAGTCCGGGGGGCGGGGGGGGGGGGGACTGGACAGAGTTCAGGGTCCTGATGGACAAAGCTGTTTAGCTGTCTTGTGGAGTGGGCCTGGAGGCTCCGGTACCTTTTCCCCGAGGGCAGGGGGCTGAAGAGGGAGTGTGAGGGGTGTGAGGTGTTGCCTGCAATGTTGATGGATCTGTGGGTGAAGTAGATGTCTGAGGTGGCGGGGGGCAGAGGGGCACCGATGATCTTGCTGGTTGCATTCACTGTGCGTTGTAGTGTCTTCCGGCAGGAGGCAATGCAACTTCCATACCACACCGTGATGCAGCTGGAGAGGATGCTCTCAATGGTGCCCTGGTAGAATGAGCACATGATGGGGGGTGGGACTTGTGCTTTCCTCGGTTTGCGGAGGAAATGGAGGCGAGTTTGAGCCTTCTTGGCCAGCGATGTGGTGCCGTTGGACCAGGAGAGGTCCCCAGAGATGTGCACAAAATTAAAATCCTCGCCTACTATTAAATTGGTGTTTGAAATATAAGGTATTAAACCCAAGACCTTTCTGAAAAACTCTGGGCCGTCATGGTTTGGTCCATATATAGATTCAGCAGTGTTGTTGGGATTAAAAACAGCTTCTCCTGCAACTATGGCATACCTCCCACCTTTATGCTGTATTATAGATTGATGTTTAAATCTGCGTGTCCACCAAATGCATTTTTTTCCGCTCTGGGCAGCTATTTTCCATTCATTCTGTATGTAGTCCAGCATTTACAGCGCTGAGTGCCCTCGACGCAGAAACGCTCTCGGCCATGGCCGTTTTTTGTCGCAGCGCTCAGAGCTGAAAAAAGTTCAACTTTTCAGAGATTGCAGCTGAGCTCGTCAATAGTCGGACCTTAGCAACCAATCAGAACTGTTGCGTGGGCGGGACATAGGACGCCGGTACTAGTCTGTACTCAGACTCCTGCTTTCTGTGTCATCATATTTTGCATCCAGAGCTGCCAGAAAACATTTCCTGTCCATTGTTATTTAGAGACTGCTATTAAAAAATCAGTAGAAAGTCTGACAATAGGAAAAGCGGAAGTGCTGAGCTGAGAGTGACAAGCTGTTGCTGGGATACAGGGCACAGGCTTTTTTTTTTAAACAGAGCGCCGTGCACAAACGCTGAAAAAAAAAATGCTCAAGGCGGACAGATCAGTGTGGTTATACCTCTATCCCTCATTGAAGATTAGAGTGATATATTTGGCTTATCCGCCGGCACCTGCTGTAAATCTAACATGAGCATTGTTTCTCAGATGAGTCTCTTGTAAGAAAATCCCATCTGCTTTAAGAGATTTTAGCTTGGACAAAACTTTGCCTCTTTTTGCTGGCTCAATAATACCATTCACATTCCACTTACAGAAAGTCACTTCTTCCCCCTTTATCCCTTTAACCTGATTGGCATACACGGCGATGGCACCTACGGTGGCGCAGTGGTTAGCACTGCGGCAGCACAGTTTACCCTTGGCCGGGGGATTGTGGGGATTGTGGGTTCGATCCCAGCCCCCGACCAACAGTGATCTGTGTGGAGTTTGCATGTTCTCCCCGTGTTGCGTGGGTTTACTCCGGGATTTCTCCGGTTTCCTCCCACATGCCAAAAACATGCATGTTAGGTTAATTGGCTGTTCTAAATTGTCCCTAGATATTTGTTTCCTATAGGCCCTTAGAATAGAGGGTTAGTATTAATGAAAGCACTTTGAGTGGTCTTTGTGACTAGAAAAGCGCTATATAAGTGCAGGTTAGTTAGTTAGTAGTAGTTAACCTGGGTTCCCTTGGTTTCCTCTCTCTCGCTCATTCCTGAGCAGCACTGGGTAAGGCCGCACCCATGCCCTCCCCGTCTGACAATTGTAAAAAAAACAAAACCCAACATTTCTGTAAGAAAACCACATGAACCTGTAGGAGGTGCTTACCTGCATTAACCCTAACAAAATATTAATAACATATCTCCAACATACAGTATCAAGTGTAAAATCTTAATCTCAAACTTCCTTATTCCTGAAATGGTAGCTCTACAGTACTTATAATTCACATAAAATATATAAAATAAAGCCTTGTATTATATACTAAAATATGATATTTCTTCCTGGTTTTATTCATAATGCAAATGAGCCAAAGCTTAAAATAAAATGAAATAGCAAAGAGTTGTGTTCTGAGTGGTCTGGGAGCAGATTTACTGTCTGTGTTCTGCTGATGTTGTTTCAGCAGTTAGAAATGAAATACAACATAATGCAAATAGCAATCTTCTCTGCCTCTATCTGTGTTTACTGAGTATAAAAGGTGGATAAGAAACCTGCAACACAAATCACTCTACACATGGGCAGAAGCTCATTTTGGCAATGGAACAACACATTCAATCCAGCACACAAGAAAAAATTGCCGATCACTGCCTTGGCGACGTACATCAGTAATGGCGTCAACATGATATGGGTGCATAAATCCAGCTTTAGTGTCTGAATTGTTGCTACACCTATCACCGTGTCTCTTCGGGGTCAGTGAACACCAGTTTTTTTGCCGTTTTGTGTTATTCTCATCTTTGCTGGGCAAAAAAAAAAAAATCCAAATTTCACCACAGGTTTATCCCACGAAAAGTTCCTTGCAGGGAAGAAGGCTGATCTGTATCTGGCCATGGCTTGTGGTAGGTCCCAGAATATGTGGATCTTGTCTTCTCCATGTTTTATATTCCTGTTGCCAGCAGATTTCTGTAGAATTTCTTCGAGTGTGGCAGTAATGTGCTCTTACAATGACATGTCGCAGAGGTCCATTGTCATCTGGACGAGTCCATAAGGTTCTGTCGGACAATGAGGGGGTTTCTGCTAACCCCAGCACACTTTGGAATAGCTGAGACACAAAATCGCTATAGTCTTTTGCCCCTTCTTCTCTCTCACAGCAGTTCTCATGTTTTGCCTTTTAGAATGTCCCTCTAAACTGGCATTAGTTGTCATGCGTGAGTTCTTCTCCATTTAAGCAGAAAAGTGGTTGTAGTATGTAGCTTTATCCTGCTCACTTATTACTATTAAAGTGTACTTTGAGGATGTGGCAGATTTTCACTTGTGAATTTTTGACTTTTGAAATCTGTCCTGTGGTAAGTGGTGGAAAGTTGGAGCCTGTGTAACAGTGTGTTCTTTAATTCAACCCTGGGCTCTAAAAGTATTTTTATGTGACACTTTTATGTCGTTCTCTTCATCTCACTGCATTTCTTTCCATTTGTTTGACAATGTCTCATGCTGTTTGCATCTGACATGTCCTTACTGGTTTTCACCACAAGTGTTGACCTGGGAGGGATTCATATTTTTCAAGGAGGTTCATGCAAATAATGATATTTTTTACTATTTGCTGGGCAATGAAGAAGGTGATACCCCCTCAATTTTCTTCAGCCAAATGCTTCCATGTAAAAGGGCTTAAGGTGGGCCTCACACGCTGAAATGATCTCTTTATCCTTGGATTGTCCACTGAGCTAAGATAGGACGGAGGGAGGGCTAGTAGGAGGAGGGCTGATGCTGAGATGAATGAAAATTTTGGGAGCCACAAGAGTCTAAACCAAAGTCTCTACAGAAGGTGAGCGTTAAGCTCCCATTTGGCATCAGTATTCAATAAAGTTTTGTTCAGAAGAAAGGCAGGAACAAAATACAGCTTAACTTCAAACATTTCTTGAGCCACAAATCTGAGCTGCTTTTCCTTTATTATAACTCTGAAAAAATAGAACGCTGTTGTAGTGCTTTTTTTTTTCCAAAATCATTTGAGTTGCATTATTTTTGCTTAGAGAGTAAGGCTGTGTGTCCACCAAATGCGTTTTTTCCGCTCTGGGCAGCTATTTTCCATTCATTTTCCGTTTACAGCTATTTTCTGTTTACAGGGCTGAGCGCCCTCAGCGCAGAAACACTGTCAGCAGTGGCCGTTTTTTGTCGCGGCACTCAGAGTTGAAAAAAGTTCAGCTTTTCAGAGACTGCAGCAGAGCTCGTCAATGTCAGACCTTAAGCACCCAATCAGAACTGCTGCATGGGCGGGACATAGGACGCCAGTATTAGTTTGTACTCAGACTCCTGCTTTCCATGTCATCATATTTTACATCCAGAGCTGCTAGAAAACATTTCCTGTCCATTGTTATTTAGAGACTGCTATTAAAAAATCAGTAGAAAGTCTGACAATAGGAAAAGCGTAAGTGCTGAGCTGAAAGTGACAAGCTGTTGCTGGGATACAGGGCACAGACTTTTTTTTTTTTTTTCCCCAGAGCACTGGGCACAAACGCTGAAAAAAAAAAAAATGCTCAAGGCGGTCGGGCGACAAAAAACGCGTTTGGTGGACACGCAGCCTAAAGCATAACTTTAAACTTCTAGATTGAAAAAATGGGACATCAGCACTCCCTGCCCCAGTCAAATGTCTTAACACATAAAAACCGTTGACTCATTTGCTCATGTCTTTCTTTCTTTCTTTCTTTCTTTCTTTCTTTCTTTCTTTCTTTCTTTCTTTCTTTCTTTCTCTGTTTAATGTTTAGTTGAAAGGGACATTACATACAATGAACATTAATACAAATGTAAGTAAGCCAGATTTAGCAATACTGCTAATTTGCATCTGTAGTCCCCCAGCGGGTCACAAAAACACACAATCATACACTAGAAGAACATCTGGAATGAAACTGTCCAAAGTGGATATGCTAAAGTGCAAGAGTTAAGGTGCTACAAAACAAAACATTCAAATGTCACAAGAGTGAAGTGCTGTGTATGCACACACACACATGCACCCAAGCACCTCACAGCAACAACAAGTAATAGCAACAAACAAGAGGCGGGGCATATGTGTGTGACGTACGGGCACATATACTGTATATGCGCATGCCACAGAAAGCAACCACTAGTTACGGGTACAGTTTTGGTTGTTTAAAAGGCAATTTTTACAATGAGTCTTAAAAGTGTTTAGTGTGGTACGTTCTCTGATTGCAGGTAGTACGTTATTCCAGATCTTGGTGCCCCTCACTGATAGCACAGATTAAGCAAATGTGGTGGGTCTGTGGGAGACCACACAGTCTCCTCCAGTGATTGCTCTGGTGGTTGTACTGGTGACAGTCCTCAGTTTAGCATATTCTCCTGGGGGGAGGGGGTGCAGAACCATTTATTATTTTATAAATTGAACAGGCAAATTTGAGAGTTTTATAATTTTCAAAAGACAGAAAATTGTATTTCTTGTAAATGTGACAACAATGATATGTGGGATCTTTCTTATCAAAGATTTTTATGGCTTTTTGTATAAAGATTCAATCGATTTGATTATGGTTACACCAGTGAGTGACCATTTAGTAAGACAGTAATCGATCTTTGAGAAGATCATTGCATGCAGGAACATTTTGGCCCCACTAACTGTCAGCGATGGTCTAGTTTGTTTACAATTTCTCAGATTGAATTTGATTGAGATATTTTTGATGTGTTTTTTAAAGGTTTACGAGGAGTCGAAAATCACACCGAATTACTTAAATTCCTCGACTAATAGCAGCTCCTCCCCTTTTAGGAAAATGTTTGAGTTTGTAATATTTGATCGTTGTTTAGATAGATAGATGTACTTTATTGATCCCAGGCTGGGAAATTACAGTGTTGTAACAGCAGCATGATAGAAGACATCCAAAACGGCAGAAACACACACAGCACAAAAGTAAAAGAAATTACCCAGGGAAAATAAAAACTGCCTAGATAACTTTATATACATCACAGATGATGACCCATTTGGATACATGAATTGTACTTGCTGTACAATGTATGACTATTGGGCGCAGGGTGAAATGTGAGGTACCAGTTACACTGCAGTATGGCAGCATTGTTATGACCAGAATTCAACATTAGAGTGAGTTATTGTACAGTGAGATGACGTGGCAGGAAAGATTTCCTGTACCTGACCATTCAACAGCGAAGCTGTAGCAGTCTACAGCAGTCTGTCTTGGTAAACATCATGCAAACAGTTTTTTTAGTGTTTAGTCGGAGACATGAGTTATTAAGCCAGTCATGGATTTGAGTCATCGCCATTGTAAGAATACAGGCGGCTTCTTGTGTGTTTTTTGCAGGTGTGAATATTACAATGTCATCTGCATACATTTGTATATGAATGTTTCTGCATGCATTTGGTAAATCATTTTCTGTATGTATAAGGAGAATAATATTGGCCCAAGTATGGAGCCTTGTGGGACACCCATATACTTTCTTTCTTTCAGAGGGCTGTTCATCACTATTCATGACCGTGGCCACATTGCTTCCATACTCCAGAACTGGCCAGAAAAGGACATCAGGGTAAAGAACATCACTCAAACACTGACAAGTTGTTTTATTTGATAGAAAATAATTTTGTTGTACTTCAGATAAGAGTAATTCACAATGGTAAAGCAGACATACAGTGGGGAAAAAAAGTATTTAGTCAGCCAGCAATTGTGCAAGTTCTCCCACTTAAAAGATGAGAGAGGTCTCCAATTTTCATCATAGGTATACCTCAACTATGAGAGACAAAATGAGAAAAAAAAAATCCAGAAAATCACATTGAAGGATTTTTAATGAATTAATTGGTAAATTCCTCGGTAAAATAAGTATTTGGTCAATAACAAAAGTTCATCTCAATACTTTGTTATATACCCTTTGTTGGCAATGACAGAGGTCAAACGTTTTCTGGAAGTCTTCACAAGGTTTTCACACACTGTTGCTGGTATTTTGGCCCATTCCTCCATGCAGATCTCCTCTAGAGCAGTGATGTTTTGGGGCTGTCGCTGGGCAACACGGACTTTCAACTTCCTCCAAAGATTTTCTATGGGGTTGAGATCTGGAGACTGGCTAGGCCACTCCAGGACCTTGAAATGCTTCTTACGAAGCCACTCCTTCGTTGCCTGGGTGGTGTGTTTGGGATCATTGTCATGCTGAAAGATCCAGCCACGTTTCATCTTCAATGCTCTTGCTGGTGGAAGGAGGTTTTCACTCAAAATCTCACGATACATGGCCCCATTCATTCTTTCCTTTACACGGATCAGTCGTCCTGGTCCCTTTGCAGAAAAACAGCCCCAAAGTATAATGTTCTTTCTCCTCCAAACACGACAAGTTGAGTTTTTACCAAAAAGTTCTATTTTGGTTTCATCTGACCATATGACATTCTCCTAATCTTCTTCTGGATCATCCAAATGCTCTCTAGCAAACTTCAGACGGGCCTGGACATGTACTGGCTTAAGCAGGGGGACACGTTTGGCACTGCACGATTTGAGTCCCTGGCGGCGTAGTGTGTTACTGATGTAGCCTTTGTTACTTTGGTCCCAGCTCTCTGCAGGTCATTCACTAGGTCCCCCCGTGTGGTTCTGGGATTTTTGCTCACCGTTCTCATGATCATTTTGACCCCACGGGGTGAGATCTTGCATGGAGCCCCAGATCGAGGGAGATTATCAGTGGTCTTGTATGTCTTCCATTTTCTAATAATTGCTCCCACAGTTGATTTCTTCACACCAAGCTGCTTACCTATTGCAGATTCAGTCTTTCCAGCCTGTTGCAGGTCTACAATTTTGTTTTTGGTGTCCTTTGATAGCTCTTTGGTCTTGGCGATAGTGGAGTTTGGAGTCTGACTGTTTGAGGTTGTGGACAGGTGTCTTTTATACTGATAATGAGTTCAAACAGGTGCCATTAATACAGCTAACGATTGGAGGACAGAGGAGCCTCTTAAAGAAGAAGTTACAGGTCTGTGAGAGCCAGAAATCTTGCTTGTTTGTAGGTAACCAAATACTTATTTTTCCAAGGAATTTACCAGTTCATTCATTAAAAATCCTTCAATGTGATTTTCTGGATTTTTTTTTTCTCATTTTGTCTCTCATAGTTGAGGTATACCTATGATGAAAATTGGAGACCTCTCTCATCTTTTAAGTGGGAGAACTTGCACAATTGGTGGTTGACTAAATACTTTTTTGCCCCACTGTAACAATACCTTCCTTTAATATTTTCCCAAATATATTCAAACTTCACTAACTTCATCAGAAGTTTATTGTAACTAATCCAGTAAAAAACTAACTAAAACTCAAAAGTATGATCCACAGCACACCAGCAATAATTGTGTGAATACAAGTGTTCACTGCCTCCTTATGTGTACTTAATGCTAGAAACACCATTCTGGTGTCATTCTGCTCAGCTTTTTAGGACATTTGTGAATCCATTTTACTACTTCACAGCTTTTGTACTTTTCTTATAATACTTGAGACTTTGACAGCTAAAAATATGTTAGAATTGATCTTGAAGTTCTTCAAACTCAACAGCATCAGCTTTTGAGACTCAAACCCTCTGCATACTTTCAACTTTTATTATATAACATTGTTCAGCTTTAAGATGGTTTATATTTTAAGATAGGATTGTAAGATCTGTTTTCATTTAGCATCTTTAAGCAAAAGTTTTTTCACCTTGAACTAGCTTTTATGGTAATGTGCAAATTAAAGCTATTTCAGCATTTAGACTGATATTGATCAGTGTTTTATTTAGCATTTAAAGTTAACTTTAGTCATCTTTAAGCTTTTTGGTGTTCTATGCTAATACCATTCAGATTTCAGATTTTAACCGTGACTAATTGCGATCAAAAAATTTGTTAGTGTTAATGGGAGTCTTGCATTAACCAGCGATTAACGCGTTAACTCCTTCACCACTAATATATACAGTGGAGAAAATAAGTATTGAACACGTCAACATTTTTCTCATTAAACGTATTTCTGATGGAGCCATTGACCTGAGATTTTTGCCAGATATCAGTAACAACCCAAGTAATCCATACATACAAAGAAATCAAGGCAACTGTGTTCACAAAACAAGTTATATTTAATAAAGTGGAATGACACAGGGAATAACTATTGAACACATGAAGAAAAAGCAGTGCAAAAAGGCATAGAAAGCCAAGAAACCAGCTGAAATCCATTAGAATTTAGGAAGCCATCCCATCCCCCATCAGTGCAAATTAATTTCAGCTGCTTAAGGTCCTGACTGATAGCCTTTAAAAAGGTCTGTGAATATCAGATTGTCACACCACAACAAACTCATGATGGGTAGAAGCAAAGAGCTCTTTCTAGACCTTCACAACCTTATTGTTGCAAAACATAATGATGGTATTGGTTACAGGCACATTTCTAAACTGCTGAATGTTCCAGTTAGCACTGTTGGAGCCATCATTCAGAAGTGGAAAGAACATCATTTTACCATAAACTGGGCACGACCAGGAGCTCCTCGCAAGATTTCTTTTTTTTTTTTTTTTACTTTTTATTTAGCATTTTCATTTTTCAATAAAAAAATAAAACAACAAAAAAGACAAAAATCAAAAACAAGCAGACGTATATGAAATAAAATTTACAATTTTCTTTGTTTCAGGTAATAGATCCATTTTTTTCCAGTATTTCTCAGATTTTCCATAGGCAAGTCTAAAGGGAAAGTCAATCGTTCCATCGTGTAGATTTCTTTAACAATGTCTCTCCACCCTAAAAATATTGGTGGTTCCGCACAAGACCATTTTAACTAGTCATCTTCAGACATTGTTATATTTTTCACTTTTTCCCATCTACCTTTAATGTACAATATGGGGGAAAAAAAGTATTTTCCCTTTGTAAACATAAATGTACTCTAGAAGTTTTTTTCCCCCTTTTTCTTCTCCCAAACAAAGAAAAAGAAAAAAAGGGTGCACAAACAAATGAGGTCTGGGAAACAATACTACAGAGATAAATATGTATATACATACACATGTACACATGCACACATATAGCAGTTTTTTATCACATAAATTATGCACAATTTGAAAATACAATGTTATCCTACATCTCTGAATAGTTACTAGAGTTCCATTTTTCCCCGTATTTCTCCCTTTTGTCCCGTTGAAGCCGAAGTCTGAAGATCATCTTCTCATTAATTCAGTAGCATTCACTATTTCAATGAAAAGAACAATAGTTGGGGAGCTTCTCTGGAGCCAACATTTTGTAATGGCTTTCTTACTTGCCACAAGAAATATCTTCACCAAGTATCTGTCCCTTTTAGAACTATAATTTGGAATTATTCCCAGGTAAAGGTAGGAGAAAGAAAAATCAGGTTTGAGTCCCACAGTCTCTGAAATAAGGTGTCCCACATCCCCCCAAAAGGACTGAATATGTGGACATAACCAAAAAATATGAGCATGGTCTGCCAAAGTAGATCCATACTCCCTCCAGCATGACTGCGAGGACCTGCTGAGTTTTGATTTTTGATGGGGGTTATAAAAACCAAATCAGAGACTTCCAACAGAAGTCTCTCCAAACAAAAGAGTTGGTGGTGGAGCACTGAGTCTCCCATACTTGGTGCCACTCCTCCTCTGTTATGACCACATCGACCGTTTCCGCCCAGCGTTGCTTAATGTATACTGTAGAAATTTTGTTCATCACAGTAAGGGCCCTATGCAGATTTCCTATTATACCTTTAATAGTACCAGAATTATATACATTGATAAATATTTGTATAATTCTTGAGGGTTCGACTGAACCAGTATTTCCTGTTTCTTTAAGAAAATAGTGTCGAACTTGCAAATAACAGTAAAAGTCACCCTTCCCCAATTCATAGCGTCGACAAAGTGCTTCAAAACTATAGAATTGACACAGAGCAGTAAGGCCTCGCTGGGCCCATAGGCGGAACCTATGGTCATGCAATGCCGGGGGGAAATGTACACTACTGTTCAAAAGTTTGGGGTCACTTAGAAATTTCCTTATTTTTTAAAGAAAAGCACTGTTTTTTTCAATGAAGATAACTTTAAACTAATCAGAAATACACTCTAATATCTAATATACATTGCTAATGTGGTAAATGACTATTCTAGCTGCAAATGTCTGGTTTTTGGTGCAATATCTACATAGGTGTATAGAGGCCCATTTCCAGCAACTATCACTCCAGTGTTCTAATGGTACAATGTGTTTGCTCATTGCGTCAGAAGGCTAATGGATGATTAGAAAACCCTTGTGCAATCATGTTAGCACAGCTGAAAACAGCTTAGCTGGTTAGAGAAGCTATAAAACTGACCTTCCTTTGAGCAGGTTGAGTATCTGGAAAAAATTATTATTTCAAATACAAATCATTATTTCTAACCTTGTCAATGTCTTGACTATATTTTCTATTCATTTTACAACTCATGGTGGTAAATAAGTGTGACTTTTCATGGAAAACACAAAATAATTGTCTGGGTGACCCCAAACTTTTGAACGGTAGTGTAGGTCATATGCTGGCCAACTCAACAATTTGATCTCCCTTTCTATATGGAGTCTCTTAATAACTTGTGACCAGATTTTTATAGAGAAAGTCACGTACCGATTTTGCAGCTGAGGAATATTGTTAGTTTTATTAAGACATCCCAATACTGACTGAGTAGGAAAACTCATTAGAGACAACTCGATGTCCTTCCATTTTGCTTCATACACTGGATTACACCAACATACCAGAGACCTCAACTGTGCTGATGCATAATAATCTCTCAAACACGGCGGGCACAAGCCTCCCCTCTCCCGTGGCAGCTGCAGAGTCACATATCTCACTCTAGGTCACTTGTTATTCCAAATGAACCTTGACAAATGTTTATCCCATTCCCTAAATTGAGTTACGGGTATTTCTGTTGGAAATGCTGCAAACAGGTACAATAATCTCGGGAGGACACTCATTTTTATTATCCGAATTCTGCTGCCAAGGTCAAGGGGAAGGAAGTCCCACCCATTCAGATCTTTGTATATGTTCTTATTAATATTCTTATAATTAATGTCATACAGTTTTGAGAGGTCGTGTGTCAGAAATCCCCCCAAATATTTAATGCTGGGTTTGTCCCAGTTAAACTGATATTTTCTTTTCAATTCTTGTGACGGGGTAAAGTCAAAACCTGGGTTTTTTGAACATTGAGGACATAACCAGAAAAACTCCTGTATATGCTCAATATTTTCATTAAAGATGGGATGCCAGATTCAGGTTGTTGGGAGTGTTACCAGAACATCATCTGCATATAAACAGACTTTATTTTTCACTCTACCTATGTGTATACCTTCTATATTTGACTCTTCTCGGATGGTTTGGGCCAAGGGTTCAATAAAGAGACTAAAAAGTGATGGGCTGAGAGGGCACCCCTGCCTACAGCTTTTCTGTAAGGCTATAGGATTTGAGAAGCTCCCATTAGTTTTAATTCTTGCTGTTGGAGATTAATACAGTGTTCTAATGCAATCTACAAATGTTTCACAAAAACCAAACTTCTCCATTACTTGAAATAAGAAATCCCAATGGACTGAATCAAAAGCCTTCTCGGCATCAATGCTGAGAAGGACTGCACCAATATTTGATTTAGAAATATAATCAATAACATGAAGAACTCATCTTATGTTATCATGGGTCTGCCTGTTTGTAACAAAGCCTGTTTAATCTTCATCTATGTCTTCATCTCTTGTCATTCTGTTCCAAATACTTTCAGTTATTCTTTAATTTCTGTTTTGAATAATTACTGTTTAACCCCTTGAACTCTGAATTCCGCGGGCGGGCACGTCTCTGCATCTTAGTGCATCTCAGTGCGCACTGAAAAAAAAAAGAAGCTGTATTTCTGGTCTTCCAGTACAGACACAGCCTTGTTACAACCTGAGAAAAAAGCTGTGTAATATATTCATTTTTTGTGGTATTTTTACAAAATTTTGACCTGAGCTTGAAAACACTTGGTTCTACATTTCTGTTGTGTTTTCCAGCCAGTATCTGACAGCTGTATGTTATTTGCAAGCATTTGTATTTTAAAAAAACACCCAGGCGAACTTTCTTGTTACTCAGTGGCAGGAGCACTTAGAGAGATTATGACTGTTTTGCCCAAAAATTCAGAGTGTTTTCTTTTAAATGAGACTAACCCCATGAAGATGCTGCAAAGGGTTGAAGAACAGCTTTTGATTTACTTTGGGCATGTTATTTTTAGGCGTTTTTAGGGAAGTTGAACAGAGTTCAACAGGTTAATAGACTCGTATTCATTCTCCAGTTAGTATTTTTGGGCCTCCCCTCCATATATATTTTAAGGTTCAGTGAAGAGTGATCAGAAATAGCCCTTTGTCCAATTGTACAGTCCTTAACTTTATAGTAGTCCTGATTATACATTAAGAAGTTATCAATTCTTGAATGATTATTGTGCCTAGCCGAATAGAAAGTGAACTGTGAAGTAGATCTATGCATTTGTCTCCAGATGTCAATTAATCCCAATTCTTGTAATATTTTATTTATTTGCTTCTCAGCTGGACTTGTTTTCCTTGTTCTGTTTGTAGTGTCTAATTTTGAGTTCAGGACTATATTGAAATCTCCTGAACAAATAAGAGTACCATAAGTTTCTGGAGCAATCAGATTGAATAATTTCTTAAAGAAAGTGACCTTGCTCCCTGGCGGAGCATAGACATTACACAGTGTAACCTCCTTGTGTTCCAATTTACCCTTCACCAATATAAATCTTCCCTCTTTGTCCTTATATTCTGAGATAAGTTCAAAGTTAATAGAGTTGGAAATAAATATAGCAACACCTCTTTTCTTTACTTTTTTTTATCAGAAGCAAATAATACATTTCTGTAGCTTTTTTTTTAAGTTTCTCATGTTCTGCATTAGATAGATGTGTCTCTTGCCAAAAAGCAATATTCACCTTTTCCCATTTTAACTTGGCTATTAACTTCCTTCTTTTAATGGGGCTTTTAATACCATTAACATTTAAAGACTGAATATTATAGCACTGCATATCAAATAAGGTTTATACTTATGTTCATATACCACTAAATTCCCAGACCTCAAAACACAAATATAATTTGGCAAGATTTCTGACAGAAGAGTCAAAAGAATTATCAGAAGAGTTATCCAAGAGCTAAAGACCACTCATGGAGAGCTCCAGAAGGATCTGGAGTTAGCAGGTACTGCTGTTTCAAAGAAAACAATAAGTAATGCACTCAATGGACATGGGCTGTATGGCCACTCACCTTGGAAGACACCATTGCTGAAGAAAAAGCATGTTGAAGCTCGTTTAAAGTTTGCTGCACAACATTTGGGCAAGCCAGTAAAATACTGGGAGAATAGTCTGGTCACATGAGACCAAAATTGAACTTTTTGGGTGCAACAACACACAGCATATTTGGAGGAGAAATGGCACTGCACATCAGCCCAAAAACACCATACCAACAGTGAAGTTTGGAGGTGGGAGCATCACAGTGTGGGGGTGTTTTTCAGCGCATGGTACAGGCAGACTTCATATAATTGAAGGAAAGATGAATGGACAAATGAACAGAGACATCCTTGATAAAAACCTGTTGCCATTTGTCAAGATGATGAAGATGAAACAAGGGTGGACATTTCAGCAAGACAATGACCCCAAACACACAGCCAAGAAAACTCTCTCAACTTGCTCCAGAGAAGGAAAATAAAACTGCTAGAATGGCCCAGTCAGTCGCCTGATCTGAATCCAATTGAAAATCTATGGAACAAACTGAAGATCAGAGTTCTAAGAAGACACCTACAGAACCTTCAAGATTTGACAGTTTGTGTGGAAGAATGGGCTAAAATCACTCCTGAGCAATGCCTGTGCCTAGTTTCTCTATACAGGAGGCGTCTGGAAGCTGTTATTATCAACAAAGGCTTTTCTACTAAATATTAAATGAAGTTCACCAAGTGTGTTCAATACGCTTGGCAGCTCGGTGGCACAGTGGTTAGCACTGTGGCAGCACAGCAAGAAGGTCACGGGATCAATCCCACCCCTGATCATCGTGGGTTTGATCCCACCCCCTGACCATCGGTGACCCTTCTGTGTGGAGTTTGCATGTTCTCCCCATGTCTTCATGGGTACTCCAGTTTCCTCCCACAGGCTAAAGGCATGCAGGTTAGGTTAATTGGCATCAACTGGGGATTGTAAATTGTCCTTAGGTATGAATGTGAGAGTGAATGGTTGTCTATCTGTCTGTGTTGGCCCTGTGATGGACTGGCGATCTGTCCAGGGTGTACCTTGCCTCTCGCCCAAAGATACTGAGATAGGCTCCAGCCCCCACGCCACTCGAAAAGGATTAAGCAGTCGAAGATGGATGGTTGGGTGGTGTTCAATACCTATTCCCTGTGTCATTCCACTTTATTAAATATAACTTTTGTGAACACAGTTGCCTTGATTTCTTTATATGTATGGATTACCTGGGTTGTTACTGATGTTTGGTGAAAATCTCAGGTCAGTGGGTCCATCAGAAGTATGTTTAATAAGAAAAATGTTGCCGTGTTCAATACTTATTTTCCCCGCTGTATGCAGTACTATATGACATACGTAAATATTGAAGAATAAAATATCTTAGAGCAACCTATCCGTTTTTACTATAGCTGTGAAAATGTAGTTGTTCTTCAGTTTTACATTAAAAATCAGTTTGGAACTTATTTATCCATCCATCCATCCATCTTCTACCGCTTTTCCGGAGGTCCGGGTCGCGGAGGCAGCAGTTCAAGCAGAGAAGCCCAGACTTCCCTCTCCCCAGCCACCTGCTCCAGCTCTTCAGAGGGGATACCAAGGCGTTCCCAGACCAGCTGGGAGACATAGTCTCTCCACCGAGTCCTGGGTCTGCCCCGGGGTCTCCTCCCAGTGGGACGTGCCTGAAACACCTCAAGTGGGAGGCGTCCAGGAGGCATCCTAATCAGATGCCCATACCACCTCAACTGACTCCTTTCAATGTGGAGGAGCAGCGGTTCTACTCTGAGCCTCTCCCGGATAACTGAGCTCCTCACCCTATCTCTGAGGGTGAGTCCAGCAATCCTACGGAGAAAGCTCATTTCAGCCGCTTGTATCCGCGATCTCGTTCTTTCGGTCATTACCCAAAGCTCATGACCATAGGTGAGAGTAGGAACATAGATTGACTGGTAAATCGACAGCTTTGCCTTAGAACTAAGCTCCCTCTTCACCACAACAGACCGGTACAACGTCCGCATCACTGCAGATGCTGCTCCAATCCGTCTGTCGATCTCTCGCTCCATTTTCCCCTCACTCGTGAACAAGACCCCAAGATACTTAAACTCCTCCACTTGGGGCAGTAGCCTGTCCCCAACCCGGAGAGGACAATCCACCTTTTTCCGGCTGAGGACCATGGACTCGGACTTGGAGGTGCTGATTCTCATTCCAGCCGCTTCACACTCAGCGGCAAACCGTCCCAGCAAGAGCTGTAGGTCATTGCTGGATGAAGCCAACAGGACAACATCATCTGCAAACAACAGAGATGAGATCCTGTGGTCACCAAGCATGACACCCTCCATTCCCTGGCTGCGCCTAGAAATCCTGTCCATAAAAATTATGAACAGGATCGGTGACAAAGGGCAGCCCTGGCGGAGTCCAACTCTCACTGGGAATAACTCCGACCGAGAGTTGGCAATACGAACCAAACTCTCACAACGGTTGTACAGAGACCGAATAGCTCGTAACAACAAGCCCGATACCCCATACTCCCGAAGCACCCCCCACAAAAATCCACGAGGGACGCGGTCAAACGCCTTCTCCAAGTCCACAAAACACATGTAAACTGGTTGGGCAAACTCCCACGAACCCTCAAGAATTCTCGAGAGGGTAAAGAGCTGGTCCGATGTGCCACGGCCAGGACGAAAACCACATTGCTCCTCCTGAATCCGAGGTTCGACCAACGGCCGGACTCTCCTCTCCAGTACCTTGGCATAGACCTTCCCAGGGAGGCTGAGGAGTGTGATCCCTCTAAAGTTGGAGCACACCCTCCGGTCCCCTTTTCTGAAGAGAGGAACCACCACCCCGGTTTGCCATGCCAAAGGCACTGCCCCCGACCTCCACGCAATGTTGCAAAGGCGTGTCAACCATGACAACCCAACAACATCCAGGGCCTTGAGGTACTCAGGGCGAATCTCGTCCACCCCCGGGGCCCGGCCACCAAGGAGATTTTTAACCACCTTGGCGACCTCAGCCCCTGTGATAGGCGAGTCATCCCCCTCGTCCCCAAACCCTGCTTCCTCTGTGGAAGGCGTATCAGTGGGATTGAGGAGATCCTCGAAGTATTCCTTCCACCGCCCGACGATATCCCCAGTTGAAGTCAACAGTGTCCCATCCGCACCATACACAGTGTGGACGGGGAGCTGCTTTCCCCTCCTGAGCCGCCGAACAGTTTGCCAGAATCTCTTTGAAGCCGACCGAAAGTCTTGTTCCATGGCCTCACCGAACTCCTCCCATACCCGGGTTTTTGCTTCAGCAACCACCCGAGCTGCACTCCGCTTGGCCTGTCGGTACACCTCAGCTGCTTCGGGAGTCCCACAAGCCAACCAAGCTTGATAGGACTCCTTCTTCAGCTTAATGGCCCCCCTCACCACTGGCGTCCACCACTTGGTTCGGGGGTTGCCACCACGAGATGCACCGACCACCTTGCGGCCGCAGCTCTGGGCCGCCGCTTCAACAACAGAGGTGGAGAACATGGCCCATTCAGACTCCATGTCTCCAGACTCCCTCGGAATGTGGTTGAAGTTCTTCCGGAGGTGGGAGTTGAAGACCTCCCGGACAGGGGCCTCAGCCAGACGCTTCCAGCACACCCTCACTATACGTTTGGGTCTACCAGGTCTGAATGGCTTCCTCCCCTGCCATCGGATCCAACTCACCACCAGGTGGTGATCAGTTGACAGCTCTGCACCTCTCTTTACTCGGGTGTCCAAGACATACGGTCGCAGGTCTGATGATACGATAACAAAATCGATCATCGACCTGCGACCTAGGGTGTCCTGGTGCCAAGTGCACATATGGACACCCTTATGCTTGAACATGGTGTTTGTTATGGACAGACTGTGGTTAGCACAGAAGTCCAATAACTGAACACCACTCGGGTTCAGATCGGGCAGGCCGTTCCTCCCAATCACCCCCCTCCAGGTTTCACTGTCGTTGCCCACGTGCGCATTGAAGTCCCCCAGTAGGACAATGGAGTCTCCAGGAGGAGCACCCTCCAGCACCCCAGTCACAGACTCCAAAAAGGGTGGGTACTCTGAAACATCATTTGGTGCATAGGCACAAATGATGGTCAGGACCCGTTTCCCAACCCGAAGGCGCAGGGGAGCAACCTTTTCGTCCACCGGGGAAAACTCCAATATAGAGGCAGCAAGGTGGGGCGATACAAGAATACCCACCCCTGCTCGTCGCCTCTCGCCCGGGGCAACTCCAGAAAAGGCCAAGCTCCAGCCCCTCTCCAGGAGACTGGTTCCGGAACCAGAGCTGTGTGTTGAGGTGAGGCCGACTATATCTAGCCGGTATCGCTCAACCTCGTACACCAGCTCAGGCTCCTTCCCCACCAGAGAGGTGACATTCCACGTACCAAAAGCCAGTTTAGAAAGCTTGGGATCAGTCCGCCAAGGTCTCCGCCTTTGACCGCCACCTAATCCACATAGCACCGGACCCCCATGATCCCTCCTGCAGGTGGTGAACCCACTGGAGGGCGGACCCATGTAACTCCTTCGGGCTGAGCCCGGCCGGGTCCCATGGGTGGAAACCCGGCCACCAGACGCTAGCCTTCGAGCCCCTCCCCCAGGCCTGGCTCCAGGGTGGGGCCCCGGTAACCCCATACCGGGCGGGGTACACTGAATCCTTGATATACAATTTATCATGAGAGTCTGTTGGATCGTTCTTAGTCTGGCCTTTCACCCAGGACCAGTTTGTCTTGGGAGACCCTATCAGAGGCAAATTGCCCCGGACAACATAGCTCCTGGGATCACTGGGGCACGCAAACCCCCCCACCACGATAAGGTGACGATCCATGAGGGAGGGAACTTATTTATCTTTAATATTATTTTAGGCTTGGAGAAACATTAATTAATGTCCCTCCACTTATTCCTCTACTGCAGTATGAGTGAGTTGGGTTACTAAGAACAGGGGAGTGTGGAGAGATGAATTGATGCATTCTGTTTGTTTTGGTCGTGTTGTTGGAATTTGGATTGAAGTAACACAGCAAACATCTGAATGACTGAAGTAAAGAAAGTAGTTGGAAATGAAGCATAACACCACAACAGATGTTGCTTTGATGTGGAAAGACAGATTATCTCTGTGGATTTAGACTCCCTGAAGAGGTTATTTAAAACTGGTTTATGTGTTCTCATGAAGTCCAAACAGTTTTAAAAGTTTACACGAAATATGATCCAAAGTCTTTTAAACATGCTTAAGATACTCTTTTTGTCACATTTTAAATATTGGCAGCTATCGTTGCCCATTTAATACTATATGACCATCAAACTTTACCAAATACTTCATAAAGGAGCTGTCACTAAACTATCCAGTAATTGTTCTAGGACTTGGATCTGTTAGCCTTAATTCCCTTTGACCACCTTATTGGCCAATTTCCCAAAACCCTGAGCTATTTCTTTACTCTCATCCACAAAGCAGCTATGTACAGGTCATGATAATCTGTCCATGTTTAGAATGACGACACCAGCAGGTATTCCTGGCATGTCAAATATACCTGCAGCCTCGGCCACCTGTTTATAGCTGTCAACAGCACAGCATTTTACCTCAGTGCTCACACACCGCCTCTCATTGTGAGGGTGGTCTTATCAGAGGCTCACCTAATGTGCCCTACTTTTAACATTTCAGCAGTCAGAGGGCAAATGGGGTGCCACGGTGGCTACTCACTGATAAACCCTGGAAGCTTTTCTGTCACATATTAACAAGTGATAGAAAAACCAAGTATGTCTGTTATGCCTTTTAACCAGTCAAGTAGGAAAACTGATGGCTGGATTAGGAAGGAAGGGAAGCTGTTTAGTGTTTGTGCTTAGCTTATACTGCATTGTGCCACTGCTGGAAAAACATTTAAAATTGGGAACATTTTGTATCTCCTGCTGCTGATATGAGGTGTTTCACAACTCACTGGTTTTTATGCCTTGCAATCAGTAAAGTGATCTGTGAGTGGAAAGCTTGGTGGGTGTTGGAGTGTTTGACTCACACTGAGGAAAGAAACATTGTTTGGATAAAGAAAGGTTGAGTTTGGGCTCAGATTGGACTGCTG
This sequence comes from Pholidichthys leucotaenia, assembly GCA_020510985.1. Classification (NCBI taxonomy): domain Eukaryota; kingdom Metazoa; phylum Chordata; class Actinopteri; order Cichliformes; family Pholidichthyidae; genus Pholidichthys; species Pholidichthys leucotaenia. Next base: position 229,337,702 of record CM035849.1, read on the forward strand.
CCTTAACTGATTCAGGGAAGGCTTATTAATCACGAATATGACTTCCTAATATAGAAGAAATTTATAATTTAAACATATTGTGGATTGAGACCAGCTTTTGTTGAGTAATGCTAATAAGTTGTGTCTATGAACAGGCTGTGTGTGTGACGGATGGAGAGAGGATCCTGGGCCTAGGAGACCTGGGCTGCCATGGCATGGGCATCCCAGTGGGCAAACTGGCCCTCTACACAACCTGTGGAGGGATGCCACCACAGCAGTGCCTGCCTGTCATGCTAGACGTTGGCACAGACAATGAGGTAAGAGCTGATGACTACATACAAAAGAAGTATCTGTTTACAGAGTTAACTATAATTATTTTTGAAAGTAGAGAGTATGTATGTGCTTGTATAGATAGATGTACTTTATTGATCTCAAACTGGGAAATTCCCCTCTTATAGTATTGGAACAGTGACACATTTTGGTGAAGAAAAACCCCTTCAACATCAACCCAAGTGAAGAGTACTCTCCAGGAAGTAGGCATACCAGTATCTAAGTCAAAGGATTTTAGTGTCATATACGTTCAATTTTTTGTTTTTCAATTAAACTCATGGATAGTATTGTGTCTCAGGGATCTTTGGAAGGATGTTCCACATGAATGAATGAATCTTTATTTCAGATAGATTAGATTAAAAGATTAAAAGAAAGGAACAGAATAATATAACAAAGGGGAAAAAAATCCAACAAGGTCAAATTAAACAATAACTCCTCGGATTATACAGTTCAACATAAGTTATCTGAAATGGGTGATGGCTGAAACCGCAGCTTATATTGCCCACCCATGTTCCATCTAAGAATTTAAAAATAAAATAAAATAAAAGTGGTTACAAATCAGAACAAAGCTAAGACAAAACGTGACAAAAAACTAAGCAGCAGCACAACACAGACTGGATATGATAATCCTTATGTGATTTTACATGTCGTTTTGTATATATGTTTGGAGTATTTGTTTATGTTGTATAATAACTAATAGCTATTAATGATAGCTAATAGCTCGCTTCTGAAGCATAAAGACTGGATATACAGTATGTTTGTTTTATATGTATTTCCCCATACTTCAGTACAATATGACATGTATGGGAGTATTAATGAATGATACAAAGTATATAGTGTGGGTTGATTCAGCAAATATTTCACTCTGTGTAGTATTGCGATTGATTTGGATATTTTACCTTTAATATAATTAATATGTGACTTCCAACACAGTTTATTATCAATTATTACTCCAAGAAATTTAATTTCGGATACCCTGTCTTATTTAAATTGAGCGTTAATTTGTTTGAATCAAACCACAGTTTAAGCTTTCCTAATTCCTTTCCGAGTGTATCCAAAATTTGATTCAAATTGCTTCCACTGCATAAATTAGTGTAATCTGCAAACAATATTAAATCCATTTTTCCCAAACTTTACATATATCATTTATATACATATTGATTAACAATGGCCCCAAAGGACTTCCGGTTATGGCGGCCACGTAGGAAGATGTGTTTCACTCTGCTCTGCTCCTAAAAATAAAAAGTTAGCTAAAACTCTCTCAATTGGAACAAAAACCTATCCCAGCGTTTGGGAGCGGATATGGTCAAGCCTAAGGCTGGGAAATTAGGCGGAGGAAAAAGTGAATCGTCGAAACAGTCCAAGTTAACAGACTTCCATGCTCGTGACGAAGCAGAAAAATCAGTAAAATAAGTATTTGGTCACCTACAAACAAGCAAGATTTCTGGCTCTCACAGATTGAAACAACTTCTTTAAGCGGCTCCTCTGTACTCCGCTCGTTACCTGTATTAATGGCACCTGTTTGAACTCATCAGTATAAAAGACACCTGTCCACAACCTCAAACAGTCAGACTCCAAACTCCACTATCGCCAAGACCAAAGAGCTGTCAAAGGACACCAGAAACAAAATTGTAGACCTGCACCAGGCTGGGAAGACTGAATCTGCAATAGGTAAGCAGCTTGGTGTGAAGAAATCAACTGTGGGAGCAATTATTAGAAAATGGAAGACATACAAGACCACTGATAATCTCCCTCGATCTAGGGCTCCACGCAAGATCTCACTCTGTAGGGTCAAAATGATCACGAGAACGGTGAGCAAAAATCCCAGAACCACATGGGGGGACCTAGTGAATGACCTGCAGAGAGCTGGGACCAAAGTAACAAAGGCTACATCAGAAACACACTACGCCGCCAGGGACTCAAATCCTGCAGTGCCAAACGTGTCCCCCTGCTTAAGCCAGTACATGTCCAGGCCCGTCTGAAGTTTGCTAGAGAGCATTTGGATGATCCAGAAGAGGATTGGGAGAATGTCATATGGTCAGATGAAACCAAAATAGAACTTTTTGGTAAAAACTCAACTTGTCGTGTTTGGAGGAGAAAGAACACCATACCTACTGTAAAGCATGGGGGTGGAAACATCATACTTTGGGGCTGTTTTTCTGCAAAGGGACCAGGATGACTGATCCGTGTAAAGGAAAGAATGAATGGGGCCATGTATCGTGAGATTTTGAGTGAAAACCTCCTTCCACCAGCAAGAGAATTGAAGATGAAACGTGGCTGGGTCTTTCAGCATGACAATGATCCCAAGCACACCGCCCGGGCAACGAAGGAGTGGCTTCGTAAGAAGCATTTCAAGGTCCTGGAGTGGCCTAGCCAGTCTCCAGATCTCAACCCCATAGAAAATCTTTGGAGGGAGTTGAAAGTCTGTGTTGCCCAGCGACAACCCCAAAACATCACTGCTCTAGAGGAGATCTGCATGGAGGAATGGGCCAAAATACCAGCAACAGTGTGTGAAAACCTTGTGAAAACTTACAGAAAACGTTTGACCTCTGTCATTGCCAACAAAGGGTATATAACAAAGTACTGAGGTGAACTTTTGTTATTGACCAAATACTTATTTTACCGAGGAATTTACCAATTAATTCATTAAAAATCCTTCAATGTGATTTTCTGGATTTTTTTTTCTTATTTTGTCTCTCATAGTTGAGGTATACCTATGATGAAAATTGGAGACCTCTCTCATCTTTTAAGTGGGAGAACTTGCACAATTGGTGGCTGACTAAATACTTTTTTACCCTACTGTATATGGAGAGAAATGAAACCACAAGTCAAAGCCTATTCTTGTTATTCTAATACCTACAAGACATTCTCACGTATTGACTATTTTTTGATCTCCACAGAATTAAGGTCCAAGATTCAAAACTGTTTCTATGATAACATTGTGATCTCTGATCATGCACCCTGCTGTCTAATATATGTAGATAAGAAACTGACAAAGGATCCAGGTAGGTGGAAATTTCAGCATAAATGGCTTCAGGATGAGGAATTTGTTAAGTACATAGAAAAACAGATAGATGAGTTCTTTGATATCAATACTACACAAACATCAGCATCTATAAAGTGGGAGGCTTTCAAAGCTTTTATTAGGGGGCATATTATTAGTTATACAGGTTCAAAATCTAAGAAGACTTGAGAGGAGAGAGTCCAATTGGAACATAAAATAAAAATTCTTCAAGAAAAAGTGTATGCAGGAAGTAACCCAAAGTTAGAGAATGAATTACTGATCCTGAGAGCTGAATATGACAAAATATCAGCGAATAGAGCTGCCTCGAGTCTTCTAAGATTGAAGCAATCTTTTTATGAACAAGGTGAAAAATCAGGGAAATTATTGGCATGGCAGATTAAACAATTAGAATTTAAAACACCAATTACCAGTATTATAAGTAATGGACAGGCAGTTGTAGATCCTTTAGAAATTAATAGTGCCTTTAGAGATTATTATGAAAAACTATATGATACAAAAAATGAAACTGACTTAACAAAACTAAATGGGTTTTTGGACGGATTATCTATACCGTGTATTCCAAATGAAAACAGGGAGATGCTAGAGTCTAAAATTAGTCAAGAAGAAGTTGGGCTAGCCATTGATGATATGAAATCAGGAAAAAGTGCAGGACCAGATGGTCTTCCAGTTGACCTCTATAAAAAATTTAAGAATAAATTAATAAAACCAAGGACTTCCGGTTATGGCGGCCATGTAGGAAGACGTGATTCACTCTGCTCTGCTCCTAAAAATAAAAAGTTGGCAAAAAACTCTCCCAATTGGAACAAAATCTATCCCAGCGTTTGGGCGCGGATATGCCGGTAAAGCCTAAGGCTGGGAAATTAGGTGGAGGAAAAACTGAACCGCCGAAACAGTCCAAGTTAATGGACTTCCACGTTCGTGACGAAGCAGAAAAATCTCCAGATACGGTGGAGCAAGCTAGCGGCGGAGCGGTGACTGCTGGCGAGGGCACAGGTGCGGTGCTCGCTGCCATTAGCGCAATGAGAGCAGACTTTTCTGCTAAATTTGATGGGATTATAGCAGCGATAGAAGGAATGAGGAAGGAAATAAGTGACTGTATGGAGCGAGTATCGCAGGAGGAGCTCCCAATTTCCAGCGCTGAGGATGACGTCACCAGCCTACAATTAAAGGTGCGCACATTGGAATTAAAAAATAAACGTCTGGAAGATAGTGCCCTGGACTTAGAATCCCGGTCGAGACGGAACAATCTGAGGCTGGTGGGCCTCCCGGAGAGAACAGAGGGACGGGACCCATGTTCCTTTTTGGAAAAGTGGATTCCAGAAGCGCTGAACAACGCGGATCTGCAGTCATCAGTCGTCTTAGAGAGCGCCCACCGAATCAGCCCACTGAGAGATAATAAGGCACCACCGAGGACGCTGATTATGAAGTTCCTCAGCTACAGAGACAAGATGACGATCTCCAACGCGACGCGAGCTAAAGGAGAAATTAAATATTAGGATCAACAGGTGCGGTTTTATCCAGATCTGGCCACAGGAATCCAACAATTAAGGAAACAGTTTGACCCCGCCCGTAGAGAGCTGCGCACCCTCGGGATTCGTCACGGAGTGATTTATCCGGCAAGACTGCTGGTCACATATAAAGGGAGAACCCACACCTTCAAGACTCCTGAGGAGGCGCAGGTGCTTATCAAGCAAATCCAAGAAGAGACTGGTGGGAGCTAAGCATGAAGCATGAACAAAATATAAAGGTAGAATATTTAAGTATTTGCACAGGCATCTGACTGATCTGAAGCATACAGCAAGTTTACAAAATATAGATTGTATTATAAAAAAAACTATGATGTACAAAGTTGCTATAAAATTTTGGAGTTAAGTTGGAAAACTACAGAAGAGAGTTAATGTTATGTCATTAAAAGCAGTAGAGTCAGGGTGATTGAGAGGGGAAAGAGTGGTTTTGACTGATCCTCGCGGGTGTGGACAGTAAATGGCTATAGCGGGAGACTGAATTTTTTTTTTTGATTTTGGGGGGATTACCACGAATGTGGGAAGGGGGAATTTGTTTGTGTGTAGTTTGTAGGATGAATGTTCAACCACTCATGTTTTTGCTTCTCTGTATGAGCATGTTTATATTGCGAGGTAATCTCAAACTCCTTATTGATCATAGATCAAAGCGTTAATCTTAATTTAACTTCATGGAATTGCAGAGGTCTACAAAATTTAAAAAAACTTAAACAAGTTATGAGTAAAATAAAAGACATAGGTTCAAAAATTGTGTTTTTACAAGAAACTCATCTAATAGAGGAGGATGTAAAAAGAATTAGGAGAAGATGGTAGGGAAGTGTGTTCACCTCATCATTTTCATCTCGAGCCAGGGGAGTTATGACTCTCATACATAAATCAGTCCCATTTCAAGTGAAAAATGTAACTGGAGACAAATTAGGAAGATATCTAATCATCCAAGGATCTTTGTTATTAGAAAATATAAATTTGGTGAATTTATACGGTCCCAATATAGATGATCAAAACTTCTGTGCTAATTTATTTCTTATTTTATCATCACTTACAGGGCAACATATAATAGCAGGGGATTTTAATTGTACATTGAATCCCGGTATAGACAGATCAACAGGACTGGACTGTACGCACAATGGATGCAAGATGATCATTAATCATTCTACGAAAGAATTGAGATTGCTAGATATATGGAGAGAAATGAAATCACAAGTTAAAGCCTACTCTTGCTATTCTAATACCTACAAGACATTCTCACGTATTGACTATTTTTTGATCTCCACAGAATTAAGGTCCAAGATTCAAAACTGTTTCTATGATAACATTGTGATCTCTGATCATGCACCCTAGTGTTTAATATATGTAGATAAGAAATTGACAAAGGAACCAGGTAGGTGGCAATTTCAGCATAAATGGCTTCAGGATGAGGAATTTGTTAAGTACATAGAAAAACAGATGAGTTCTTTGATATCAATACTACACAAACATCAGCATCTATAAAGTGGGAGGCTTTCAAAGCTTTTATTAAGGGGCATATTATTAGTTATACAGGTTCAAAATCTAAGAAGACTCGAGAGGAGAGAGTCCAATTGGAACATAAAATAAAAATTCTCCAAGAAAAAGTGTATGCAGGAAGTGACCCAAAATTAGAGAACGAATTACTGATTCTGAGAGCTGAATATGACAAAAAATCAGCGAATAGAGCTGCCTCGAGTCTTCTAAGATTGAAGCAATCTTTTTATGAACAAGGTGAAAAATCAGGGAAATTATTGGCATTGCAGATTAAACAATTAGAATTTAAAACCCCAATTGCCAGTATTATAAGTAACGGACAGGCAGTTGTAGATCCTTTAGAAATTAACAGTGCCTTTAGAGATTATTATGAAAAACTATATGATACAAAAAATGAAACTGACTTAACAAAACTAAATGGGTTTTTGGACGGATTATCTATACCGTGTATTCCAAATGAAAACAGGGAGATACTGGAGTCTAAAATTAGTCAAGAAGAAGTTGGGCTAGCCATTGATGATATGAAATCAGGAAAAAGTGCAGGACCAGATGGTCTTCCAGTTGACCTCTATAAAAAATTTAAGAATAAATTAATAAAGCCATTTTTGGAAATGGTTTTAGAAGCATTTCAAAATAGTAATTTACCACTATATATGAATAATGCCTTAATTATACTGTTGCCAAAACCAGGTAAACCCTCTAATAAATGTGAAATTATGAGACCAATAAGCCTATTAAATGCTGACCTTAAGATAATCTGTAAAATTTTAGCAAGACGACTACAAGAAATATTACCAAATATTATTAACCGAGATCAGAATGGCTTTATAAAGGGAAGACAAGGCTTCCATAATGTAAGAAGACTATTTAATATTATCTATTCTAATAAAGAAGCACCGGATACTGCTGTCCTATCATTGGACGCCGAAAAGGCCTTTGATAGGGTTGAATCGCCCTTTCTTTTTGAAGTCCTACAAAGGTTTGGACTTGGAAATAATTTCATAAAATGGGTTCAGATAATATACAATAATGCTACAGCAGAAATCCTAACAAACAGCAATATCTCAAAATCAATAAATATCAATAGAGGATGTCGACAAGGCTGTCCACTTTCACCTTTACTGTTTACTATGGCAATTGAACCTTTAGCGATGGCAGTACGTTTACATCCACAAATAAATGGAATTAGAGTAGGACCAACAGAACATAAAATCTCCCTGTATGCCGATGACATAATTTTGTTTATGTCGAATCTTAAAAAATCATTTCCGACCTTGTTGAATTTAATAAAGAACTTTGGGGAAATATCAGGATATAAAATAAATAAAACTAAATCTTCAATATTAATGCTAAATGAGACCCAGAGAAATCACCCAGCTCCTGAGGTAAATCAATTCAAAGTTGCAAATCAGTTTAAATATTTAGGAATTCAAATTGTGCCTAAGCTAGAATCAGTCACCAGTGCCAACTATGAAGCCTTAATGACAGACATTAATGAGTTACTTCAGAGATGGATGTCACTACCAATTTCGATGATTGGGAGAATTAATATACTTAAAAGTAATATCTTACCCAAGATACTTTATTTATTTCAATACATTCCTTTACCACCACCTTCAGATCTATTCTCAAGAATTAAAAAAAAGTTAATGGAATTTATATGGAACAATAGGAAGGCTAGATTACGTCTGTCCTCACTATATTTACCATTTGATCGTGGAGGTCTGAAATGTCCATACTTTATGTTGTATTACTGGTCAGCACAACTGAGGTCTATGACATATTATTTTTCATCAAATGATCTCCCTCACTGGACTGAAATGGAATCATACAATTTACCTTTACCTCTTCCCATATTCATATACTCAGACTCGGTAAAAAAATTACAGAAACAAGTTAAAAATCCATTTGTAAAGCATATGATCAAAATATGGTGTGAAACCAAAAAATATTTAAAAGATCCACACTTATTGTCACAATTTAGCCCAATATGGGGTAATCAATATTTTAAACCAGGGAGAGCGGATGCTGTATTTAAAGTATGGAATTTAAAAGGGATTCAAAAGATTCAAGACTTATATTTGTCATGTTCAGAAAACATAATGTCTTTTGAAGAACTGAGGATCAAATTTAATCTTAATAGAACACATTTTTTTAAAATATCTTCAGCTTAGGAACTTTATTCGATCAAATCAAAATAATGCTCTCACCCGACCTACTTATTCATCCATCCATCCATCCATCTTCTACCGCTTTTCCGGAGGTCCGGGTTGCGGAGGCAGCAGTTCAAGCAGAGAAGCCCAGACTTCCCTCTCCCCAGCCACCTGCTCCAGCTCTTCAGAGGGGATACCAAGGCGTTCCCAGACCAGCTGGGAGACATAGTCTCTCCACCGAGTCCTGGGTCTGCCCCGGGGTCTCCTCCCAGTGGGACATGCCTGAAACACCTCAAATGGGAGGCGTCCAGGAGGCATCCTAATCAGATGCCCATACCACCTCAACTGACTCCTTTCAATGTGGAGGAGCAGCGGTTCTACTCTGAGCCTCTCCCGGATAACTGAGCTCCTCACCCTATCTCTGAGGGTGAGTCCAGCAATCCTACGGAGAAAGCTCATTTCAGCCGCTTGTATCCGCGATCTCGTTCTTTCGGTCATTACCCAAAGCTCGTGACCATAGGTGAGAGTAGGAACGTAGATTGACTGGTAAATCGACAGCTTTGCCTTAGAACTAAGCTCCCTCTTCACCACAACAGACCGGTACAACGTCCGCATCACTGCAGATGCTGCTCCAATCCGTCTGTCGATCTCTCGCTCCATTTTCCCCTCACTCGTGAACAAGACCCCAAGATACTTAAACTCCTCCACTTGGGGCAGGAGCCTGTCCCCAACCCGGAGAGGACAATCCACCTTTTTCCGGCTGAGGACCATGGACTCGGACTTGGAGGTGCTGGTTCTCATCCCAGCCGCTTCACACTCAGCGGCAAACCGTCCCAGCAAGAGCTGTAGGTCATTGCTGGATGAAGCCAACAGGACAACATCATCTGCAAACAACAGAGATGAGATCCTGTGGTCACCAAGCATGACACCCTCCATTCCCTGGCTGCGCCTAAATGACTCCGACCGAGTGTTGACAATACGAACTAAACTCTCACAACGGTCGTACAGAGACCGAATAGCTCGTAACAACAAGCCCGATACCCCATACTCCCGAAGAACCCCCCACAAAAATCCACGAGGGACGCGGTCAAATGCCTTCTCCAAGTCCACAAAACACATGTAAACTGGTTGGGCAAACTCCCACGAACCCTCAAGAATTCTCGAGAGGGTAAAGAGCTGGTCCGATGTGCCACGGCCAGGACGAAAACCACATTGCTCCTCCTGAATCCGAGGTTCGACCAACGGCCGGACTCTCCTCTCCAGTACCTTGGCATAAACCTTCCCAGGGAGGCTGAGGGGTGTGATCCCTCTAAAGTTGGAGCACACCCTCCGGTCCCCTTTTTTGAAGAGAGGAACCACCACCCCGGTTTGCCATGCCAAAGGCACTGCCCCCGACCTCCACGCAATGTTGCAGAGGTGTGTCAACCATGACAACCCAACAACATCCAGGGCCTTGAGGTACTCGGGGCGAATCTCGTCCACCCCCGGGGCCCGGCCACCAAGGAGATTTTTAACCACCTTGGCGACCTCAGCCCCTGTGATAGGCGAGTCATCCCCCTCGTCCCCAAACCCTGCTTCCTCTGTGGAAGGCGTGTCAGTGGGATTGAGGAGATCCTCGAAGTATTCCTTCCACCGCCCGACAATATCCCCAGTTGAAGTCAACAGTGTCCCATCCGCACCATACACAGTGTGGACGGGGAGCTGCTTTCCCCTCCTGAGCCGCCGAACAGTTTGCCAGAATCTCTTTGAAGCCGACCGAAAGTCTTGTTCCATGGCCTCACCGAACTCCTCCCATACCCGGGTTTTTGCTTCAGCAACCACCCGAGCTGCACTCCGCTTGGCCTGCCGGTACACCTCAGCTGCTTCGGGAGTCCCACAAGCCAACCAAGCTTGATAGGACTCCTTCTTCAGCTTAATGGCCCCCCTCACCACTGGTGTCCACCACTTGGTTCGGGGGTTGCCACCACGAGATGCACCGACCACCTTGCGGCCGCAGCTCTGAGCCGCCGCTTCAACAACAGAGGTGGAGAACATGGCCCATTCAGACTCCATGTCTCCAGACTCCCTCGGAATGTGGTTGAAGTTCTTCCGGAGGTGGGAGTTGAAGACCTCCCGGACAGGGGCCTCAGCCAGACGCTCCCAGCACACCCTCACTATACGTTTGGGTCTACCAGGTCTGAATGGCTTCCTCCCCTGCCATCGGATCCAACTCACCACCAGGTGGTGATCAGTTGACAGCTCTGCACCTCTCTTTACTCGGGTGTCCAAGACATACGGTCGCAGGTCTGATGATACGATAACAAAATCGATCATCGACCTGCGACCTAGGGTGTCTTGGTGCCAGGTGCACATATGGACACCCTTATGCTTGAACATGGTGTTCGTTATGGACAGACTGTGGTTAGCACAGAAGTCCAATAACTGAACACCACTCGGGTTCAGATCGGGCAGGCCGTTCCTCCCAATCACCCCCCTCCAGGTTTCACTGTCGTTGCCCACGTGCGCATTGAAGTCCCCCAGTAGGACAATGGAGTCTCCAGGAGGAGCACCCTCCAGCACCCCAGTCACAGACTCCAAAAAGGGTGGGTACTCTGAAACATCATTTGGTGCATAGGCACAAATGATGGTCAGGACCCGTTTCCCAACCCGAAGGCGCAGGGAAGCAACCCTTTCGTCCACCGGGGAAAACTCCAATATAGAGGCAGCAAGGTGGGGCGATACAAGAATACCTACCCCTGCTCGTCGCCTCTCGCCCGGGGCAACTCCAGAAAAGGCCAAGCTCCAGCCCCTCTCCAGGAGACTGGTTCCAGAACCGGAGCTGTGTGTTGAGGTGAGGCCGACTATATCTAGCCGGTATTGCTCAATCTCGTACACCAGCTCAGGCTCCTTCCCCGCCAGAGAGGTGACATTCCACGTACCAAAAGCCAGTTTAGAAAGCTTGGGATCAGTCCGCCAAGGTCTCCGCCTTTGACTGCCACCTAATCCACATAGCACCGGACCTCCATGATCCCTCCTGCAGGTGGGATCCTACTTATTCATCCTTGGAAAAAATCTTGAAGAAAGATAGTAAGAGAAAGGGTATTATTTCAGAGTTTTATAACTCATTGACATTATCCTCAAGTGAAAACTCACAGAAAAGACTGAATTATTGGAAAGAAGACCTGCAAACTGAAATTTCAGAGGAACAATGGGAATTGGCTTGTACAGAAGCTCAAACCAAATCAATAAATGTACGTCTTAAATTGATACATTTTAAATGGTTAATGCGGATGTATGTTACACCGGTGGAGTTAAATAGATACAACACAAGCATACTAGATACATGTACAAAATGTATGGAAAGTAAAGGAACCCTGTTTCATTGTTTATGGGAATGTAGGAAAATTAGAATGTTTTGGGAAGAGGTGAGGGTAACAATTGAAAAAATAATTTCAAAACAATTCATATTGAATCCTAAATTGTTTTTGTTGGGTCTGTATCCAGAAAAGCATAACTTTAATAAGAGTGAAAGAGCATTCATAGACCTCAGTTTGCTTAATGCCAAAAAATGTATTGCACTACTGTGGAAAAAGACTCCTAGACCAGATGTGACTCAGTGGTTAAGACAGATGTTAACAAACCTTCCACTAGAAAGAATAACATACATACTGAAATCAAAGGAAAATGTGTTTGAGAATATATGGAGACCTTTCATTGATTATGTAAAGAAATTAAACATAACTTCCGAAGAAGAAGGTGAATGATGTGTGTGGACCTTGTAAATTCCAAATTGGTGAATGTATAATATGTATACTTATGTAATGGATTGCCTAGACTAAACAGAGGAGCATTGTTGAAGACTTGCCTTTGTTAGTGGTTGTTGGTGTTTTTAGTACATTTTTTTTATTTTATTATTTTTTTTATTAAATTACTTTAGTGTTATTGTTTGATTGTTTGTGTTATGTTTGTAAAAAAAAAAAAAAGGTTCAATAAAAAATATTGTGGAAAAAAACAATGGCCCCAAAACTGAACCCTGTGGGACTCCGCAAGTAACCTTCATTAACTGCGAGTTTTTGCTACCAACACATACCTACTGATATCTGTTCTTTAACCCCTTGCACTCTGGTCAATTTCCCTAAAAACGCCAAAAAATAACGTACCCAAAGTAAATCAAAAGCTGTTCTTCAACCCTTTGCAGCATCTTCATGGGGTTGGTCTCATTTAAAAGAAAACACTTTGAATTTTTTGGCAAAACAGTCATAATCTCTCTAAGTGCTCTGGCCACTGAGTAACAGTCATCTAAACATACTGAACTTGAAGAAAATAAATTTTGCCTGGGTGTTTTTTTGGATACAGATGCTTGCAAATAACACACAGCTGTCAGATACTGGCTGGAAAATGCAACAGAAATGTAGAACCAAGTGTTATCCAGCTGAGGTCAAAATTTTGGAACAATACCACAAAAAATGAATATATTACACAGCTTTTTTCTTAGGTTGTTCCCAGGCGTTTTTGAACTGTGCCAAATTGTGCCAAATGGCACAGTTTGGAAAAACGTCTGTAACTTTTGAATGATTCAATATAGAAGCTTCATCTTGGGCTCTAATGAAAGGTGACACTCAGGGCTGTGTGTGTGTGTGTGGGGGGGGGGTTGTTTATTCATTCATGAATGAATGAATGAACAAACAAGCCCCCACACACAAAGAAGCATGTCACGTAAAAAATGTGTGGCTTTTTTTACAAGTAAAAATAACCTACAGTGCACTAAAAATTATTCTAAAATATCTGTAATGTAGAAGATAACAACTCCCACCCCACCCCCCGCTACAGAGGACGGACATCGCCCGGTGCGCCGCGGTCACGGTGCGCCGCGGTCACGGTGCGCCGCGGTCTACTACGCACAGTTGTAATTTACCGATTGGTCAAAAGTCATTTTTGATTACAATTTTCAGGAATAAAGAATGATTTAGCTTATAACAATTACCTGTCCACAACAGCAATGTCGCTGGCGAACTTCTCTTCCTCATTGTCAGACGAACATGACGCTGATCCGCTTGTTACGGACTCGTGGTTCTGGTCACGCGACTCGGTCAAACCATAATTCCATTATTGCGGTTTTGCGCTTCCATGATTGTGGTTTTGGCGAACGATTTTTCAAAACAAATAAGAACAGTAGTAAGAAAAAAAGACTGGCGAACGCCTGTGTGTCACCCAGCCTTACACAAAACAGATTTTAGGCAAGGGAGGCACGCTTTCAAACTTCTGTGCTTCAATTGGCTGGCTGTATTCGCAGCCGTTGGTAGGCGGGTCCTTCTTGCTAGGTTTTCAATCATTGGTTCTTCAAGGTTTCAGAAACCCAATTCAAGGCTCTTATTAGTCGAATGAGAGGTCAATCACATCTAAACCAATCAAAGCACTCCTTTGGCTTTCTGTTCGCGGCTGTGTCTGTAGTGGAAGAACGGAAATGCAGCTTTTTTTTCCAGAGCACACTAGGACGCACAGTGAGGGCGCCCTCGTGCGCTCTAGGACGCAGAGACGTGTCCGCCCGCGGTACACCGAAGTGCAACAGGTTAAGTAACTACATCATCAGGACAGTGCTACCCCCCTAATACCATAATTGTGTAGTTTCTTTAACAATAATTTATGATCCACTGTATCAAATGCTTTTTTAAGAGCCAGGAATACCCCAACTGAATACTCTTTATTTTCTACAGCAGTTGATATTTTTTCTATAAATTCCATTAGAGCAAATGCAGTTGTCCTCTTGTGTCTGAACCCATATTGCTGCTCACACAATAAATTATTCTGCATTATAAAGTTGTCAATTCTCTCACAGAATATTTTTTTCGAGTATCTTAGAAAATTCCCTCTAAAGTGAAAGAGGGAATTTTAGAGGGATCACACTCCTCAGCCTCCCTGGGAAGGTCTATGCCAAGGTACTGGAGAGGAGAGTCCGGCTGTTGGTTGAACCTCGGATTCAGGAGGAGCAATGTGGTTTTTGTCCTGGCCGTGGCACATCGGACCAGCTCTTTACCCTCTTGAGAATTCTCGAGGGTTCGTGGGAGTTTGCCCAACCAGTTTACATGTGTTTTGTGGACTTGGAGAAGGCATTTGACCGCGTCCCTCGTGGTTTTTTGTGGGGGGTGCTTCGGGAGTATGGGTATCGGGCTTGTTGTTACAAGCTATTCGGTCTCTGTACGACTGTTGTGAGAGTTTGGTTTGTATTGCCAACACTCGGTCGGACTCATTCCCAGTGAGAGTTGGACTCCGCCAGGGCTGCCCTTTGTCACCGATCCTGTTCATAGTTTTTATGGACAGGATTTCTAGGCGCAGCCAGGGAACGGAGGGTGTCATGCTTGGTGACCACAGGATCTCATCTCTGTTGTTTGCAGATGATGTTGTCCTGTTGGCTTCATCCAGCAATGACCTACAGCTCTTGCTGGGATGGTTTGCCGCTGAGTGTGAAGTGGCTGGGATGAGAATCAGCACCTCCAAGTCCGAGTCCATGGTCCTCAGCCGGAAAAGGGTGGATTGTCTTCTCTGGGTTGGGGACAGGTTCCTGCCCCAAGTGGAGGAGTTTAAGTATCTTGGGGTCTTATTCACGAGTGAGGGGAAAATGGAGCGAGAGATTGACAGACGGATCGGAGCAGCATCTGCAGTGATGCGGACGTTGTACCGGTCTGTTGTGGTGAAGAGGGAGCTTAGTTCTAAGGCAAAGCTGTTGATTTACCAGTCAATCTACGTTCCTACTCTCACCTATGGTCTTGAGCTTTGGGTAATGACCGACAGAACAAGATAGCGGATACAAGTGGCTGAAATGAGCTTTCTCTGTAGGATTGCTGGACTCACCCTCAGGGAGAGGGTGAGGAGCTCAGTCATGTGGGAGAGGCTCAGAGTAGAACCGCTGCTCCTCCACATTGAAAGGAGTCAGTTGAGGTGGTATGGGCATCTGATTAGGATGCCTCCTGGACGCTTCCCACTTGAGGTGTTTCGGGCACGTCCCACTGGGAGGAGACCCTGGGGCAAACCCAGGACTCGGTGGAGAGACTGTCTCCCAGCTGGTCTGGGAATGCCTTGGTATCCTCTCTGAAGAACTGGAGCAGGTGGCTGGGGAGAGGGAAGTCTGGGCTTCTCTGCTTGAACTGCTGCCTCTGCGACCCGGACCTCCGGAAAAGCGGTAGAAGATGGATGGATGGATCTTAGAAAATTGCGGCAATAGTGAAATGGGCCTATAGTTTGAAAATTCCCCTCTGTCACCCGTCTTGTGTATCGGAATTACTTTGGCTATTTTCATTGCATTGGGAAATATACCTGTTTGGAGAGACAGGTTACAGATATACGTCAGTGGCTTCACTAAGCATTCATTGATAGTTTTGACTAAAAGCATGTCAATACCATCACAATCTGTAGATGTTTTATTTTTAAACGATTTAACAGTTTCAATGACCTCTCTCTCATCTGTGTTCTTTATGAAGATGGTCTTTTATAGCAATATTTTTGCTTATTGTATCATCTGTAGGTGCCGTAATGGGTATTTCTCGTGCCAAATTAGGACCAATGTTAACAAAAAATTTATTAAATTCATCTGCAGGTGAGACTGCATTCACACTCTGAGTTGTTTTTTTTTTTTTGTTTTTTTTTTTTTTTTTTTGAAAGATTGGTTGGTTAACCCCTTGCACTCCGGTCAATTTCCCTAAAAACGCCAAAAAATAACGTGCCCAAAGTAAATCGAAAGCTGTTCTTCAACCCTTTGCAGCATCTTCATGGGGTTGGTCTCATTTAAAAGAAAACACTTTGAATTTTTGGGCAAAACAGTCATAATCTCTCTAAGTTCTCTGGCCACTGAATTACAGTCATCTAAACATAGTGAACTTGAAGAAAATAAATTTGGCCTGGGTGTTTTTTTGGATACAAATGCTTGCAAATAACACACAGCTTCAGATCCGGGCTGGAAAATGCAACAGAAATGTAGAACCAAGTATTATCCAGCTGAGGTCCAAATTTTGTAACAATACCACAAAAAATGAATATATTACACAGCTTTTTCCTCAGGCTGTTCCCAGGCGTTTTGGAACTGTGCCAAATTGTGCCAAATGGCACAGTTTGGAAAAACGTCTGTAACTTTTGAATGCTTCAATGTAGAAGCTTCATTTTGGGCTCTAATGAAAGGTGACACTCAGGGCTGTGTCTCTGTGTGTGTGGGGGGGGGTTGTCCCCCCCCTCGCTACAGAGGATGGACATTGGCCATCGCTACATGACGGATTAGCCTCATGTGGGATGTGGGACAGCAGCTCAGTCACCGCGGCTCCCCCCCCCCCCCTCGCTACAGAAGAATAGCGGGGGGGGGGGGCGGCATTCACGGTCTGGACGCGATGAACGAACCGTGTACTGCGGCGCACGAAGTTCAGACTTCGTGCGCCGTACAGTTGTAATTTACCGATCGGTCAAAAGTCATTTTGGATTACAATTTTCAGGAATAAAGAATAATTTAGCTTATAACACCTTACCTCTTCACAGCAGTGTCCTGGCGAACTTCTCTTCCCCATTGTCAGACGAACGCGACGCTGGTCCACTCGTGGTTCTGGTCTCGCGACCCGTTCAAAACATAATTCCATTATTGCGGTTTTGTGCTTCCATGATTGCGGTTTTTGGCGAACGATTTTTCAAAACAAATAACAGTAGTAATTAAAAAAAGACTGGCGAAGGTGTGTGTGTCACTCAGCCTTCGTCGTCAGCCTCCGTCGGTCTATGACTATGGAAGAAATCATAACGTCTACTCTGCTGGAACCAAAACAAAATAAGCACCGCCTGTGGCCGAACATGCCGATGCGCAAATGGCACTCCCTGTCACACAGGTTGTATTTGTGGATGGTCTCCGTGCTGCTGGGTCTGTGGGGTTCTTCCTGCGGGTCCTTTTTTGATCCGCTGCAGCAGTCTTCACCCAGCCTTAAAAAAAACAGCTCGCGAACTTCCCTGCTTCAATTGGCTCACTGCATTCACAGCGTTGGTAGGCAGGTCCTTCTTGCTAGGTTTTCAGTCATTGGTTCTTCAAGGTTTCAGAAACCCAATTCAAGGCTCTTATTAGTCGAATGAGAGGTCAATCAGATGAACTAATCTGTTCGCGGCTGTGTCTGCAGCTTTTATTTTCAGTGCGCGCTTGGACGCCATACACCACCTACATCACCATCTCCATCATGCGTCCTAGAGCGCACGAGGGCGCTCTCGTGCTCCCTCGTGCGCTCTAGGACGCAGAGACTTGCCCGTCCGCGGTACAACGGAGTGCAAGAGGTTAACTTGTGTTTCTGTTTTTATTTCCAAGAATATTAAGTATTGTCCATGTATTTTTAGTGTTATCTCTGTTTTTCTCCAGTTCTTTACTGTAATAGTCTCTTTTACTACATCTTATTATATATATTAACTTATTTTTGTATATTTTATACCGCTGCTCTGCTTCTTTTGTCCTTTTCTTTAGAAAAGCTTTATATAGTGAATTTTTCTTTTTACACGCTTTTTGTAATCCTTTAGTTAACCGTGCGTGGCTCGTCAACAAATTTCTGTTTAAGCTTTTTCTTTACTAATGGACAATTTTTTTCATAAAGAGTGGTCACAATGTTCATGAATGTGTCGTAGGCTTCATTTACATCTGATACATAGACTTTTGTCCAGTCTTGCTTCAGCAGGTCTTCTTTAAAAGAACTGATTGCATTTTGTGATTTGTATCTGAAAGATTTTAAAGTTTTTTCTGTATTTGCTCCCGTCTGGCCATGGATAAGTGCAAAGACTGGCAGATGGTCACATGTCATTTATCAATAATCCACTTCCTATTTTCTTACCAATAATATTAACAAACAGGTTATCAATAAGTTTAGCAGTGTGAACTGTGATTCTACTGGGATGTGTTATTGTGGGATATAGACTCATACTGTACATAGAATTCATGAATGAATTACATTTTGTTGAAATGGATTTAGTAAATCAATATTGAAGTCTCCACAGATTACAACCATTTTCTTATTAGTTATATTATTGTACAGCTCGACTCACTTATCTCTGAATGTCTCAACGCAAGTTCCCTGCATTCTATATATACAATTTATAATTAGATTTTTTGTTTTATCTTGGTCAATCTCAACAGTAACACATTCCAGAATCCCTGGTAGTGCAAAGGACATTACAGTCACCTAAACCTATGTTCCAATTTTCATGACTCCAGGACGTTCCCACCCCTCCCCATAAGCTCACGGATTGAATGGCGAAGAGGGCGTGTCCATGGTAACACATTTCATGTCATGCTAAAATTGATGTTCAGTTATGATCATGGCTGTGGTCTGATGAATCTCAGAAAATTTCACATCATTCTGGCCAGCGGCGCATGAGTAATGAATAAAACAGTTTTCAGCAATTCTTTTGTTAACCACTATGTGGCGCTATAACTTTTGTCAGGGATTTTGATATAGTTGTGTTTGGGGCGGGACTATTTTCCGTAATGGAAAGTCTGGTGCACATTGGACAGGTTTTGGCCGAGTTACAGGTGGTTGAATTTGTAAGGGGAGGAGTCAAATTTCGCCATGGCGCCCTGGCAACACTTCCTTGTCAGTTATGTGTTGTCCACCCATATTGGACTATATGTGACTTAGGTTAGGGAGTTAAGGGGCGCTTGCGCACGCAGCGACCGGCAGCTGGTGGTTTGTCACCAGACTGCAAAACAAATCTACCTACGGGTACAAAATAAGTAATAAAAAAAAATAAATAATTACATTTACAAGTTTACACCTATACGTTCATCAATATACAGTGCAACGCCACCATCCTTTTTTTGAGATCTGTTAATATGAAACATTTGATACCCCTCTATTGCCATCAGAGGAGCCTGCTCTTCATTGAGCCAAGTTTCAGAGACTGCAGTAGCTGTAAATTTTCTATCTAGCTGTTTTAAATAGTCCCGAATCTGTGGAAAGTTTTTGTTAAGACTTCTGCTGTTGAAGTGTATTATTGATCGTTTACCATCTACTTGTACTTGACTTTTGAATTGCTTTTCAGTGTAATATTCACAGTGATTATGAATATTATTGAAGAAGTGGTTATCAGGATCAATATCATTGTCCATCGCTTGTAGTTTATGTTCAGCATAATGAGATTTTCAGAGTCTGAATTTCCTCTCTCTGTGTCAAAGGACTTCATCCAACTGGGGATGATTGATGTCTACTAAAGTCAGTCATGAGGGGGTTTTTTTGTTTTGTTTTTTAAAGTACATTATCATGTTATGTCACAAAAGGACTGTTCTTGCCGTGTGTGTGGATATGGATTATCCTCGTCTCTTAATTTTCTTAATCAGTGTTCATCTATATTTATTTAAGTCAGTGAGATCTCTTATTATTAAGCATGCCACAGGTTTCAAGTGATATGAGAAAGAAAAAGGATCTCTCTGCTGCCAAAAAGCATCAAATAGTGCAGTGCCTTGGACAAGGTATGAAAACATTAGATATTTCACGAAAACTTAAGTGTGATCATCGTACTGTGAAGAAATTTGTGGCTGATTCAGAGTACAGACGGGTTTGTGCAGATAAAGGCATAATCAGTGTTGGGCAAGTTACTAAAAAAGAGTAACTAGTTACAGTTACTAGTTACTTCTTTTCAAAAGTAACTGAGTTACTTTTGAGTTACTGCATCATTAAAGTACAGTAACTCAGTTATTTGGAAAAGTAACTTCCGTGTTACTTTTAAATGCATACTTAAATCATCTTGCACACATAGCAAGATCAACGGCCCCTTGTTCTCATCAGAAAAAAGAAGAAAAAGAAAACGAGAAAAAAGTCTCATCTTACAGAGAAAAAATGTGTTAGATTTACACAAACTATTGTAATCAGTAGAAAGTCAGAAATTTACTAGAAATAAAGCTGTAAATTCACAGAAAAAATTTTGGACCCCCGGTGGGCTGTTGTTGGCCCACAAACCATATGTTTGACACCCCTGGACCAGCTCATTAAAAAATGCATATTTAGAGGATTTACTTCCATGAAATAATTGCAAATCACAACAGCATGTAAATGAATGAGATAAAATAAAATAGAAAGCACAGATAAATGAAAGTTCACTGCTTACAAGAAGCTTACTGCAACAAACCACAGTCACTTTTTCTCTGTGCATAAGAAAACTTACACACAATTACTTACACAACTTACACATTTACACAACTGCGGACAAATGCGAGCTTCTTGCTCAAAAAATAGTCATATTTAACCACAGAGATAGGAGCTGCTGTGGGTCTATTCACACTCGGACAACAGGTGATCAGAGCTCCATATGAGAAGTCACCATGACATTTCTTCCCACCGTGGGACAGGAAACCAACCCATGGGGGAGGAGAATGACAGCTGCGCCAGCTATGGTAGGTTCAGTTTATTTGCACTAAAATATACATATATCCATATTAATAAAACGAGTAACACGAGTAACGCATCTGATCAAATTTCAATAACTAACGCATTACTGAATTTTTAAACAGTAATTTTGTTACAGAGCACGTTACTGCAAAAGTAGTGGCGTTACAGTAACGCTTTACTTTGTATCGTGTTACTCCCAACACTGGGTATAATGAGGAAGGTTTCTACCAGACAAATTCATCGGATTAAGAAAGCAGCTGCTAAAATGCCATTACAAAGCAGCAAACAGGTATTTGAAGCTGCTGGTGTCTCTGGAGTCCCACAAACCTCAAGGTGTAGGATCCTCCAGAGGCTTGCAGTTGTGCATAAACCTACTATTCAGTCACCCCTAACCAATGCTCACAAGCAGAAACGGTTGCAATGGGCCCAGAAATACATGAAGACTAATTTTCAAACAGTCTTGTTTACTGATGAGTGCTGTGCAGCCCTGGATGATCCAGATGGATGGAGTAGTGGATGAATGGCGGATGGCCACTATGTCCCAACAAGGCCGCAACGTCAGCAAGCAGGTGGTGGAGTCATGTTTTGGGCCGAAATCATGGGGAGAGAGCTGGTTGGCCCCTTTAGGGTCCTTGAAGGTGTGAAAATGACCTCGGCAAAGTATACAGAGTTTCTGACTGACCACTTTCTTCCATGGTATAAAAAGAAGAAAAATGCTTTCCGTAGCAAAATTATCTTCATGCATGGCAATGCACCATCTCATGCTGCAAAGAATACCTCTGTGTCATTGGCTGCTATGGGCATAAAAGAAGAGAAACTCGTGGTGTGGCTCCCATCCTCCCCTGACCTGAACCCTGTTAAGAACCCTTGGAACATCCTCAAGCAAAAGATCTATGAGGGTGGTAGGCAGTTCACATCAAAACAGCAGCTGTGGGAGGCTATTCTGACATCTTGCAAAGAAATTCAAGCAGAAACTCTCCAAACACTCACAAGTTCAATGGATGCAAGAATTGTGAAGGTTATATCAAAGAAGGGGTCCTATGGAAACATGTAACTTGGCCTGTTAAGATGTTTTTGATTGAAATAGCTTTTGATTTCAGTAACTATGACCTCCTAATGCTGCAAATTCAACAAATGACCCTTTCAGTTCTTTATAACCAATAAAATGTTTTGAAACTCTGTTGTGCATAATAATTGGAACAGCACATTTGAGTTTTTTTATTTTTGTAAAAAAATAGTTATCATTGGGAGGTTTGTTCAATAAAATTTGAATTATGCTCTTAGCGGTTGATGACTTGAAAATTATACTAACTGTCATTTGCATCGACTATTTAGGAAAGTCAGACAAATATAATTTGCATAATAATTTGGAACGCGGTGTTAAAAAATAATATTTTATTTGTGGTAATGTTAATTTGCTCCATTACTTTTGAGCCCTTGAATAAGGGGACTTTGTATAAAAATGGTTCAATTCCTAAACCGTTCCTCCAATTTGGATGTGAATACCCTCAAATTAAAGCTATGAGCAATACTTTTAGAGGGGAGTGTATCTACAGTGCTGGTTTTCAGAGGAAAATGTTATATGCTTTTGATCTTTATAGAATAAGTAACTTTTTTATGAATTAGGTTAAGATAGTTTGAGTGTGTTAACCAGAAGATGACAAATACTAGAGGGTACTCAGGGACTGCATACCTCTACCAAGGCTGTTTAAAGAAAGGAAAAAAGATTGAGAATCTGCATACTGATGGAGATCTGTCCCAAAACCTAATGGGTTCATCCTTGGGCTAAGGACAACCTTTGGTGAAAATTTCATCAAAATTTGTCTGGTAAATTTTTGGACATTCTGCTAATTGTCAAATAAACAGACAAATTAATGCAGATGAAAACAACCTCCCTGACAAAAGTACAAATTCAGAATGTATTTATTTTTTATCTCATTCCAGTAAAAGCAAAATAAACTAATGCTTAGGCACGTTTTCCATTACCCATCCATCCGTCTGTCCATCCACATTTCGCAGGAATTGCTGCTCTTTCTAGGCAGTTGCCACCGATACTCAATTTAAAGTGACACCCCGCCAAAAATTGAGTTTTTTTTCTTAACATGTCTGTGACGTGTTTTTTTTTTATGATTTACAAGACATATCAAGAGTGAAATCACTCAAACGTCTCATGTCTCTGTTTTTTTGCTTTAAAGTTTCACTTAAAGGGTACCTGTAGTGAATTTTAATCAATAGCTATTTCAGAGGATCAAATATGATACTAGTGGTTCCGTCCGGTAATTTTGGTCATGATTCCTTCTCAGATACGTGCGAGTTTCAAGTCACTGCTCTGTCAGTCAGTCATGGTCAGGGACATCTTTTCTCCTTCATGGGTTTGTGCATCATTACCGGTGCTCAAACGTATGCTTTGTGCGATTGACTGGGCTGCATTATAGCAGTCAACAAAGTTTTAACATCAGAATTTTATGTAATTTTTTACAACCATGTACAAGCAAATCTACCCGCATATAATTTAATGAAATAAAATTCTAGTGCAGATTTTGCACCATTTTCAACTTGGATCTCAACCCACTGAGCATCTGCTGAACACATTTACTTGTCTGCGATAAAGCCGGAATCAACAAGTGCATGTCACTTCTGGCCGGCAATGGCTGCTCCCCATTGGTTTTGACCGAGCAGTTTTCATAGGATAAAATTATTCAGTATACTGACTCTAGGGGGTTATTTTTACTGAATAAACACATTTTTGGTTTATACAGTAAGTAATACCTAAAGCACGATTAATGATAATGACCAGTACTGGTTTCCTTTAAGCCCCACCCACTGAAAAAAGATGAGTTTAGACAGATGTAACTATATACTGCTCTGGCACATCCGGAGTGTTGAGCCAATCAGGACTCTCTGGCTTAACTGGTTAGCCTTTAGGCCAGTTACCATTTTTGGACAGCTCCTTTGAAAACTTGACCCAAATTAAGATGGCTTTTACCATTAAACTGATTTTAATGACTGATGCAGTTTCAGTCATTATCCTAGGCCACCGTGCACACAACTTGGACATATCCTTCAACCGGTAAGTCTTTTTTATCACAGGAATTATGCCGTTTAATGTAGCACTAGCCACTCCTTGCCTTGTGGTATGTGGGTGGGTCTAGTCACAGAACCTGGTGTTTGAAGGAGGAAAAGTGAAAAGATTTTGACATGAAACTGTAAGATAATGAAAGATTTTGTTTGGAGAAAAAAAGGGCATAAGATACTGTTTTAGACACTGTAGACTTGTTTTTATAGGGGACGTATATTCACCGAAGTGCATCCTTAACAAAATTCTCAGTTGGAAATACAAACAATGTGCTGTTGCTGTTCTCTCTGAAGAGGTTTGACTGTATCATATGGGCAACAGAAAAAAGACACAAAAAATAACGTTACAAATCTGAGGTTTTAAAAAAGAAGGGTGTCTACTGTAAGGGTGTCCAAGCAGCAAACAATTTAAAAGGTGAAACTAGCAAAACAGCTCAACAGTTCAATGGTCAGTGGAGTAGGAGACCAAATCTATCTATAAATTCACAAAATTTCTGTGTGTTTGTGTGTCTGTTCCACGCTTATCTCTTGAACCGTTTGTCAGACTGGCCTCAGATTTTAAACATGCTTTGCTGAGCTTACGAAGGTGTGCAACCCCGAGTATGGAGTTGCTCAGTCAAAATATGTAAAGTTTAGCCACTGCTCTGTCTCATGCCCAGGCTTCTAGAAGTGTGGGCGGGCTTTGGTTTTGGATTGACTCCTACTCATTGGATAATATACGGCATTACGGTTATCAGTAACCACAGTGCTTCGTGTGCAAAATAAGGAAGCGAAATGCGACACATTTGACTAGAAAAAGATAATACTTAAGATTTAATGCTTAAAAAATTATACCATAAAGTTGCCGTGATTGCGTAGGTCTAATGGATAATTCAGCGGGGCGAATACGAGGTGTGCAGGTGCGCTGGGGAAGGGGGGTGGAGCAGCAGCTGAACCGCTGGCACCACGGGTAAAGCAACAGCCGAAACTCCCGTTAACTGGGCAGGCTAGGCTTGGCTCCCTGTGAAGGATTGCGATCCACCAGTTCAGCTGGTGCTTCTCCAACACCAGTGTCCGACCGGGCACTCCACGATCCTTCGCGGGGAGGCACGCTCAGCCTGCCCAGTCAGTGGTCGACGGGAGTCCTTTTGCAGGAACACGACTCACCGTCACCAATGGCACTTCTCTGTGTGCTTGCACAATTATTAAAAGTTAATTATTAAAAGTTAATAATTGTGGAGCAGAATGCCCAGATCAACTGCATATCATATGCAGCCACATGCACGGTTTGACTAAACGATGACCGTCACCAAACTGGACACAAAAACACTCAATAACTCATTAAAGATCACACAAATAAGTGATCTGACAAAAAAATAAACAGGCGGTTCTTAAACAGTGGCTAATATTGGATGTCCCATTCATTTTCAGTTATTCTGTAATTAATATTCACACAATCAAATAAATCTCAGTTCAGTCCCTTTCATATTTGTCAAAGTCTAACATGTGTGATTGCCTACATATAGGCTACACCTCTGTATTCCACTTTCAAACACAGCTTATGCGGCCAGACATGACCTGGCTCAAAGGCACGCTAACTGATGGCAATTTAAAAAAAAAAAAAAAGCTATTTTCAATAAAGTGAAAAAAAAGATAATGCATGGAGTGTGCTTTTGGACTGAGGCTGATTTATCATGGAAAACAGCTGAGCTCTGTGGTTCGAGGGATCAGCTGATTGGATCCACTTTTTTTTTTTTTACCAAAGATAAAAAAGAAACATGGGGGGAAGGCCCTACAACCTTTGATTCACGAATGTGGGACGTATCAACCATATGCTGGATAAATTTTCAGCATGGGGTGCATATTTTTTCCAGTTTATAAAATTTTTCACTGGGTCTGAGGTGTGTGTGGAAAAAAAAAATTGTGTTTTGGTTAATGTTTAGAGGGTCAAAAATGTGATGGTTTAGGTGGAATAATAATAAATAACCTTCTCACATCAATAAAAAACAAACGCTTACAATAGAGCTGCGGCGCTCACATTGTTAGTCTTTGCCAGTCACACCCTCAAGGTTCAGATCATTATTTGGCCTCAGTATTGCCTTGAACTAAAGAACATATCAAAAAAAGAACTTGGAAATATATCCCAATGGATGTCAAATAGGTCACAAGGAACCAACTGGACCATTTGACTAAAGGTCCCTAACACTAAAGACAAAAACAAAAGGAATAAAGGAGTGTATGTGTATACATGAGTATGCTGACTAAGTGAGCACAGTTGGCAGGCTCTTTACCAGTGAAACCAATGAACAAAACTAAAACTAGCAGAAAGGACCAAGTGCCAAATTATTCAAAATGGCACAAGAATTAATGTAAGAACAAACAAAAACCCACCAAGTGTCAACATGTCACGGTCATAGTTTCTGTCTTTTCCTCACCTAGGTTTTTACTTCCCTCATTTGTTCTCTTCTGTTATTTAAATTGAGTTCCCCTCTGTCTTATCTCTCCTTTACCTGGTCTGTACTTACACCTTGCTGTGTCTCCCCCAGTGTTCCTGGTCTTCATCGATACCTTGTGCTATCTTTAGCTTTACTTTTTTATACCTCTGGTTGCTTGCTGCTTTGTGATTACCCTTACTGTGTTTGATCCTGCAACCACCACACAGGACTGGTGGTTGCTTATGTTGGACTTCAGTAACTGAAGGACATTAATGTGCCACCTGCCTTGGTTGTCTGCATTGAGCCCCTCAGTTCCAGATTGTGTCTCAGATGTAACAGTGTGTGGAGACAGACTTACTAAATGACACACTTGGCTTCTCATGCGGCTAAGATGCAGAGGCTGCTTAATGGTAGCACGTCTGAGACTGATGATGCGAGAAGTATAAATGACTTCAATTCCGAGATGAGACTAAGACCTTGAAAATGTGCTTTCAAGACTGGTCTCAAGACCACGATTGATCTCGAGTACCTCAACACTGCTTAAAAGTATAGATTTTTCTTCAAAAATTGACTTGAGTTAGAGTAAAAAGTGTCCTTCAATAAAACTACTCATAAAAGTATATTTTTATTAAAAAGTTACCTGAGTACATGTACTTCAGTAAATCTTATTAGTTATTACCCATGTCTGGTTTTCAATATAAGCTCAGCATCAGTGCTGACAATTACAAATAGTTGAATGTGTCATTTTAATCACTTTTCACTAATGCTCTTTGCCGTGGTGATGTGAACAAAGAAACATTGACTTGTACTTCTCTCTCTTGTCTTTTAACCGCTGAGCCCATGCACAGTATTTTCATTTTGGCTTTACAGTTGGGGATCTGTTGCTGATTTAATTTGGGTGTTTTTTCGGGTAGAAAAAAAATTGCCTAGAGCTCAAATGTTTAATCCACCGTAGGTAGGTAGGTCCCTCCTCAAAAATGAGCCAAGAAAAAGAAAACAAACCTCACGCTTTACTAGCAGGAAACACCCTTTACACAAGTGAGGCAAACAGCTCCACTGATGGATGCCAGTTGGGAAAGCACCTTTCCTTTTTGCCAGCCTGTGAAATTAACAGCCAACAGGCTGTAGTCAGCCACCTACAGTCCATCAAGGTTCCTGTTGTGTATGTCAGCATCGTTGAAAGATGATCCAAATTCTGGGTAGGGTAACACATGTGGTGGTAGCCTTAAACAGACTATGAATAGCCCATGTGCACTTCTAAATATACACATAGCTCCTGGCCTCGGCCAAGGGTGTGGCAGACTCAGATGCCAGCATGCCTGACTCAGCTCAGCTCCCTCATATTATCCCTGATTTTCCAAGACAGTCTTCAGATGACTCGGTCCCAGGACAGTTTCATTTCAAGCCAACAAATAAATCAAAGTCAGAATATGTCTTAAAACTTTGATGAACTTTTAAATTCAGCAATAAATGTTTCATAGAAAGAAATATAAATGTAGTAAGACTAGAAGAGCACAGGCAGAAGTTTTTAGTTTTTTTTTTTTTTAAGGTAATGTAACTGATCTATGATGATCTGAGGTCACTTTCTGACAATACAAATTAATACGCACATCACAGAAGGGCTTAACATCACATCTAAATTCCTTCCCCTTTAATAGCAGAAACACAGTCTTTCCAGGCAACTCATAAAAGATATTACTTTGCTACTTTTAGCCTTTTTTTGCCATCAAAACTACATTAAGAGTAAAATTATTCTTCCAAGCCTTCCACTTCAGCTCTTATGTCTATAGACCAAATTATATATACTGTATGTACTGTAAATGTAACTTTTGACTTCTTTTGTATTAGCTTATCCTTCCTTTAAAAGTTTCCATTTAGCTGTCTGGGGCAGTTTGATTGTTTTTTCAGAGCGATATCATCACAATACACGTTAATAATTTTGTGAATCTTTTTATTAAAATTTATCTCAAAGTAGAAGAAACAAGAATACACTCACCACCCACTTTAAGAGGTACAACTACTTCAACTACTTGCTAATGAAAATATCCATGTAAATGTTCGGTAGTGAATGTATGTATGAATGTAAATGTTCGGTGGTGGTTGGAAAAGCCATTGGTGCGGATTGGCAGCCACATTTTTGTCAGTCTTCCCCAGGGCAGCTGTGGCTACAAATGTAGCTTACCACTGCCAGTGTCTGTCTGGAGTGAATAAATAATGGACTCACTGTAAGTGCTTTGAGATGTCACTTCACATGTGAAGTGCCATATAAATCTAATCCATTATTATTATATGATATTGTCCCGATACTTGGGCCATGATACAATATTATCATGATTCTGTGATATGTTAGGTATTGCAATATCATTTATAGAGCTTCCCCATCCATATCTTTGTCTTCTCCAACTCCTGTTTAGATTTTGCAAGTCACTCCTTTGTTGTGCTGACTTAACTAGACGGTAAGCATTCAGCACCATATAGTGATTTGAAGAGTCAGTTGGTTTTTATTTCTCTGATGCCCAAAAAGCTGAGTTTGTCTTTGCAACATTTATTAACACCTTTATTAAAATATTGTGATACTGGTGTCTCTGACTCAATACAAAAGCTTGACACAAAGGGCCCTATTTTGACAGTCATCAGTGGATTTCTTTGCACTGCGCTTCCCGCTGTACACCAGTGCTTTTGTTAGTTTCTGTCAGCATATTGTCTGTTTTTACACTTTGCTTCATACCATCTAATTACCACTGTATGCTGGGAGGAGGAAGCTCATTTCAAAGAGGTATGATGGTGTGCAGTCTCATGCACATCAGTATTATGGTGCATTTAATGACAATGCACTTTTGATCAGGAAAAACGAGGTCTGTCATCAAAAGCGCATTGTTTAATGTTATTTCAGTGGCGGATCTTGAAATCATGCAGGTCCTACTGACAGGAGCTCAGAAGGAAACACAGCATGCACTGGGATTTACAGCAGGGGTGTCCAATCATGTGCCATGGAGGGCCAAGATGCTGCAGGCTTTATATCCAACCAGTGTGTTCAACACCAGGTTCCACTGAATTTCTTCCCACTGACTGCTGATAAGTGAAACCACCTGCTGAAGAGACTGGGTAGAAGAGAAAACCTGCAGGTTCTTGACCCTCCATGGCACATGATTGGACACCCCTGATTTACAGCTATTCTAATGGAGAGAGTTGGAACTGTTATAATATAATCACCGGTCATTTTAATTATAATACACTACTATTTTTTTATTCCATCCACATTGTCATTTTAATTGCAGACTTTATTGTTGGAATCTATAGATTAGGCATTATTGCATGAACTTTTTGGGGAATGAATAAATAGCCAGTTTCGAAAGCCGGGGATCAGACCGTGAAGGTCCCTGCCTTCGCCTGCTGTCTGATCTGCATAGCACCAGACCCCCATGGTCCCTCCTGTAGGTAGTAAGCCCAATGGAGGGTGGACCCATGTAACTCCTTCGGGCCGAGCCCGGCTGGGTCCCATAGGCAGAAATCCGGCCACCAGGCGCTAGCCATTGAGCCCCTCCCCAAGGTCTGGCTCCAGGGTGGGGCCCCGGTAACCCCATACCGGGTGGGGTACACTGAATCCTTGATTTTTTATTCGTCATAGGAGTCTATTGGATCACTCTGTCTGGCCCTTCACCCAGGACCAGTTTGTCTTGGGAGACCCTACCAGAGGCAAATCGCCCCAGACAACATAGCTCCTGGGATCACTAGGGCACACAAACCCCCTGCCACGATAAGGAGGCAATCCATGTTTTGGGGGGGGGGGGGTGATCTCTTGTGGGGGGTGCTGCAGGAGTATGGGGTATCGGGCTCTTTGTTACGAGCTATTTGGTCCCTATACGACCGCTGCAAGAGTTTGGTTCATGTTGCCAACACCCAGTCAAACTCGTTTCCAGTGAGAGTTGGACTCTGCCAAGGCTGCCCTTTGTCACCAATCCTATTCATAATTTTTATGGACAGGATATCTAGGCACAGCCAAGGATTGGAGGGTGTCATGCTCAGTGACCACACAATTTCATCTCTGCTGTGTGCGGATGATGTTGGCTTGATCAAGCAATGACCTACAGGCCTTGCTGGAATGGTTTGCTACTGAGTGTGAAGCAGCTGGGATGAGAATCAGCACCTCCATGTCCAAGTCCATGGCCCTCAGCCGTAAAAAGGTGGATTGTCCTTTCCGGGTTGGAGACAAGCTCCTGCCCCAAGTGGAGGAGTTTAAGTATCTCGGGGTCTCATTCACGAGTGAGGGAAGAATGGAGCAAGAGGTTGACAGATGGACCGGAGCAGCATCTGCAGTGATGCAGACATTGTACTGGTCTGTCATGGTGAAGAGGAAGCTGAGCTCTAAAGCAAAGCTGTCAATTTACCGGTCAAGCTACATTCCTGCCCTCACCTATGGTCATGAGCTTTGGGTAATGACCAAAAGAATGAGATCATGGATACAAATGGCTGAAATGAGCTTCCTCCGTAGGATTGCTGGACTCACCCTTAGAGATAGGGTGAGGAGCTTTGTCATCCAGGAGAGGCTCAGAGTAGAACTACTGCTCCTCCATATCAAAAGGAGCCAGTTGAGGTGATTTGGGCATCTGGCCTCCTGGATGCCTCCCACTTGAGGTGTTTCAGGCATGTCCCACTGGGAGGAGATCCCGAGGCAGACCCAATTCAATTCAACTTTATTTATATAGCGCCATTTCACAACAACAGTCATCTCCTAGCACTATCAACTGTAGGGGGAACCCCCACAGTTGCAGAAAGACCCCAGCAATCAGGCGATCCCCTGTGAGCAAGCACTTGGCAACGGTGGAGAGGAAAAACTCCCTTTTAACAGGAAGAAACCTCCAGCAGAACCAGGCTCAGGGAGGGGCAGTCATCTGCTGCGACTGGCTGGGGGGTGAGGGGACAGAGAAGATGAAAAAGATGAAAACCCAAGCCTCGCTGGAGAGACTACGTCTCCCAGTTGGTCTGGGAATGCCTTGGTATCCTCAATGAAGAGCTGGAGCAAGTGGCTGGGGAGAGAGAAGTTTAGGCTTCTCTGCTTGAGCTGCTGCCTCCGTGACCCGGACCTCCAGAAAAGCAGTAGAAAATGGATGGATGGACGGATGAATGAATGAATGAATGAATAGGGAGCATGTGTGCATTCCAGTCTGGATGAGGTGCACAGGGGCAGGTGGAAAGCCATGACTCCATCCCCGACGTGTATCAGCTGTGTGTCCCGCTTTAAGAAAGTTTCTGAGTTGGAATTGAGACTCTCCAGCCTATATAAGATTCGGGAGGCTGAAGACCACCTAAATACTATAATTTTTGGGCGGACATCTGCCCCGGTGACCAACTCGCAGCTAGCAGTGACAGCTACTTACCTGGGTGAAATTAACACATCGCTATCCACTTCCACCCCTGCTCCGGTCACCTCAGCTGTCCATAACCCCAGCAATCAACACTGGCTTCAGCTCGGAGCTAAACCCAAAGCCCTGGGTGGTTTTTCACAGCCTCAATGCGCACCCTGGACCTTGGTTGGACCAACTAACAAATTTCTAGCAATTGGCAAACGTCTGGGATTGACCAGACATGGCTGCGCCTCCTCCCTTCCCCTTTTGCTGGAAAACAAATTCGACATCCTTTCCCTGGAAGATTTCCCCCACCTGGACGTCGATCTTCCTCCCACGGCTGCCCCTCCTCCTTCAGCAGTGGCCCAAACCTGCAAGCCCCAGATTAAAACTACTTTAGGTGTGCCAAACTATACACCAGCTCCAAAAAGAAGAAAGCGCATCACCCTGCCATCACTGCAACAACTACGGCAAAATTATCCACCATTTCAGAAGCCACCAACAAAGCGCCCCACCCCCACCCCAGACGACACTGGTAATTGGTGATTTGATAATGAGGAACGTCAGAAGCAGGTACTATGTCACTAAATTTTTTCCTGGGGCTAAAGTGTCAGACATTGAGGCTCTTATCCCTGACCTATTAAATGAATACCCCCACACTAAAACTGTCACTGTGCATGTTGGATACAACGATATCCCAAATGAAGCGTCAGAGATCTTAAAGAGTGACTTCAAGAGCCTTCTGTCCACTCTTATGAACTGTGGCAGACGTGTATTTATTTCTGGGCTATTGGCACCTTTTAGAAGTGGTTGCAATTATTTTAGCAGAACTCTCAGCCTTAATACCTGGTTGTGTTCTACATGTCCTACTTTTAACATTGGTTTTGTAGACAATTTCAACCTTTTTTGGAACTGCCCATCATTTATGAGGCCAGATGGCATCCATCCAAATAGACTTGGTGCATGTGTTTTAAGGGACAATCTGTTCTATTCCATTCAGTGTTTTTTAGTACAGTGACTGAAATCTGGTGCGTTAACTCACCCCGAAGTTCCTGGGTCTGCCATCCAGCCCTTCTTTGCTTCCACTTCTCATATTAATCCAAATAATTCTCACCGTTTAGGTCAGTCTTCAGTTCATAACCCCATAGAGATTGTGTCTGTTTCCCGTTACCCAAAACATTTTAACCCAAGACAAATACAACATAACTTGATAAATACACGCCTCTCTGCAGCTCCTCCTCATCCGCCACCCCTCAACTTAGCCCCTATCTTCCCCATCAGAGAACCTTTGTCTACTCCCCCCAAAGTTAATAAAAATATAATGTATAAGCATCCCAAAGTGATTAAACAAAAAGTTGGCAAAACTCATATTAAACATCAAGTCTCTAAATGTAATGATTTGGCCTCTCTTCCTCCTCATAATTTAAAAATTAAATGCGGTTTGTTAAATATTAGGTCTCTAACTCCCAATTCTCTACTAGTCCATGATCTGTTAATTGATCATTAGATTGAGTTAATATCCCTTACAGAGATTTGGTTAGGGCAAGATGATTATGTTGGTTTAAATGAATCAACTCCCTCTGGTTATCTAAACTATCAAAATCCCAGAAGTTCTGGTCGTGGAGGAGGAGTAGCGGCAATTTACCATTCTAAATTACTAGTTAATGTAAAGCAAAAAACATGTTTTAATTCCTTTGAGGGCCTGGTCCTCAGTATTGGGCATGTTAGCAATCTTAGCTTAAACCCAATTTTCTTTGCCATAGTTTACCATCCTCTCTCAGCCTGCTCAGAGTTTTTATCTGAATTTGCCGAATTCGTAGCTGATTTAGTGCTGAAATCAGATTAATTATAAGATAAGATAAGATAAGCCTTTATTAGTCCCACAATGGGGAAATTCCAGGATTGCAACAGCATAGGGATAGCAACACTCAGAGCAACAATCAGAAGGCAAGAAAAAAACAACATCTAGTAAACATATGTCCATATTACTATAAATGTATATATATAGAGACAGTGCAGAGCATTATGGTTGGTTGGTGAATGTGCAGCAGAAAGTCTAAGCTCTCTCTCCGCGGATGCAGCGGGCCAGCTGGAAGTCTTTGGGCATGATGGTGACCCCCTTAGCGAAGAAGAGACCACCAGGTGTGCCCCCTTATAGTAGGGGATTTTAATATACATGTTGATGTAGATAGTGACTGTCTTAATAAGGCATTTAATTCAATATTAGACTCGATGGGGTTTTCCCAGAAAGTAGAAAATTCTACCCATTATTTCCACCACACATTGGACCTTGTTCTGACATACGGCATAGAAATAGAAAATCTGGTAGTGCCTCCTCATAATCCTGTACTGTCAGACCATTGTCTGTTAACCTTTGATTTCACTATTCCTGACTATTTGATTCCTAAAGAAAAATATTACTACAGCAGATGTCTTTCAGATGATGTTGTTACCAAATTTATGCAGATTGTCTCCTCTATGCCATGTGTCAACACAACGGAAATAAGCGATGGAGAGCTTGCTTCTTCCATAATTGATAGCATGGCAGATAGTGTTACAGCTTCTCTGCATCAGACTCTAGACTTGGTGGCCCCTTTAAAAAAGAAAAAAGTCCAATCAGAGATTTCTAACCCCTTGATTTAACACAGAAACTCATAGCTTAAAACAGAAGACTCATCAATTAGAAAGAAAATGGCGTTCCACTAATTTAAATGAAATCTATTCAGCTTGGAGAAATTATCTTTTAATTTATAAAAAAATCTCTTAGAAAAGCTAGAACAAGTTATTATTCTGCATTAATAGAAGAGAACAAGAATAATCCCAGGTTTCTTTTCAGCACTGTAGCCAGGCTGACAAAGAGTCAGGACTCTGTCAATCCTCGCATCCCCCTAGAGCTTGCTAGTCAGGACTTCATGGACTTTTTCAATCATAAAATTTCATCTATTAGAGATAAAATCAGTCAGATTCTTCCCACCGTAAACTTAAGTACAGTAACTACTACAACTCCTTCAATTGATATCTGTTTGGATAAGCTTACTCGAACTGACCTTTTAGAGTTAGATAAAATAATTTCCTCATCCAAGCCTTCAACTTGTCTTTTAGACCCTATTCCTACCAGGTTATTTAAAAAAGTCTTCCCATTTATTGATAGCCGTATTCTTCAAACAATCAATTCTTCTTTAACATTAGGCCATGTACCACAGCCTTTTAAAACTGCTGTAATTAAACCCTTACTCAAAAAGCCAACGCTGGATCCAGGAGTTTTAGCTAACTATCAACCAATCTCTAATCTGCCTTTGATTTCAAAAATCTTAGAAATTGTTGCTACGCAATTATTTGACCACTTGCAGGGAAATGGTTTATTTGAAGAGTTTCAATCTGGTTTCAGAATCCATCATAGTACTGAAACAGCCTTAGTGAAGGTCACTAATGACCTCCTTATCGCATCTGATAATGGACTTGTTTCTGTACTTGTCATTTTAGATCTGCAGCCTTTGATACTATCGACCATGATATTCTACTTGATAGATTAGAACACTATGTTGGACTTAATGGAACTTTGCTGCAATGGTTTAGATCTTATTTGTCTGATAGGCTTCAATTTGTTCATGTCAATAATGAGTTTTCTTCCAACTCTAAGCTCAGTCATGGAGTTCCACAGGGATCTGTGCTAGGCCCTACTCTTTTTAGTTTGTATATGCTTCCGTTAGGCAACATCATTAGAAAGCACTGCATACATTTTCATTGTTATGCAGATGACGCACAGTTATACCTGTCAATGAAGCCAGATGATAGTAATCAATTAGCCAAGTTAGATGCCTGTCTTAAGGAAATCAAAGCTTGGATGATTTGTAATTTTCTGCTATTAAACTCTGATAAGACTGAAGTCATTCTTGTTGGTCCAAAAAACCTTAGAAATACCTTTCCAAATCAAACTCTTAGTTTGGATGCAGTTACTCTTTCTCTGAATAGTTCTGTGAGGAACCTTGGAGTTATTTTTGATCAAGATCTGTTTTTCAATTCACATATTATATTTGTTTCTAAGACTGCCTTATATTATTTGCATAATATTGCCAAGATTAGGAGCATCTTGTCTCAGAGTGATGCTGAGAAACTGATCCACGCTTTTGTTAGCACTAGATTAGATTATTGTAACTCTTTATTATCAGGTTGTACTAAAATATCTTTAAAAAGTCTTCAGTTGATCCAAAATGCTGCAGCAAGAGTTTAAACAGGTACTAGAAAGAGAGATCATATCTCTCCGCTTCTGGCCTCCCTTCATTGGCTTCCCATAGAGTTTAGAATTAAGTTTAAAATCCTTCTTCTTACTTACAAAGCTCTTAACAATCAGGCCCCTTTTTATTTAAAAGATCTGATATTACCCTATCATCCTAACAGAGCACTACACTCCCAAAATGCTGGATTACTTGTAATACCTAGAATCTCCAAAAGTATAATGGGAGGCAGAGCCTTCAGCTATCAAGCCCCTTTCCTGTGGAACCAGTTACCAATCTGGATTTGGGAGTCAGACTCGATCTCTGTTTTTTAAGAATAGGGTAAAAACCTTCCTTTTCGATATAGCCTACGATTAGGGAGTGTCTCTAAACCCTCCCTTAGTTCTGCTGCTAATAGATTTAGACTGCCGGGGGACCTCCAATAATGTACTTGGCTTCACTCCTTTAATGTTTGCTCTCTATATGTCTGTTCTTTTCATCTTCTCTATCCCCTCATCCCCCAGCCAGTTGCAGCAGATGACTGTCCCTCCCTGAGCTTGGTTCTGCTAGAGGTTTTTTCCTGTTAAAAGGGAGTTTTTCCTCTCCACCATCGCCAAGCGCTTGCTCACAGGGGATCGCCTGATTGCTGGGGTCTTTCTGCAATTGTGGGGGTTTCCCCTACATTTGAAAGTGCTATGAGATGACTATTGTTGTGAAATGGCACTATATAAATAAAGTTGAATGAATGAATGAATGAATGAAGGTGTGGTGCAATATGGTCAGTCTGAAGATTTTCACTCCATCCACATTTTCATTTTTGTCACAGACTTATTAGGCATTAGTGTGTTTATTTTTAAGGGAATGAATGAACAGGGAGTGTGCCACATTCTACTTTTCACTGTAACTTCCAAGAGGGACAGGAGGTGCGTCTATATCTGCCTCAGCTGGTGCAGCCTCTGGTCGGGTCTGGACAGACCGGTGGTTCGGTGCCCTCACCAGCTGGTGTTTGTTCTCTTTCTCTTCCATTCAGAGGAGTATTATGCAAGGTTAAAAAGTGTTATGCTGTCCATATAATCTATAATGTCTGTGTCCCCTCAGTCATCGCCTTCAATCAGTCTTTTGACCATTCATGTGTCCTTTGCAGGGTGATAAAAAATGTACACTCAGTTGTTTTTCTGTTAGATGTACAGTATTAATCCAAGGACAATAAAGATAAGATAATCCTCTTTTAGTCCCACAATGGGGAAATTTACAAGGAGGGCGGAGAGTTCGGTACCCAGGGGCACGCAGCATGACAGCCAGGGTGAGGCCACCCGCACCGCATTTACGGTCAGGGTTCTCAAATGGTGGGTGCCTCAGACCGCCAGCCCCCAACGAGTGCCCCGACTGCCACCTGTCAGCCCCCGAGAGGGGCTGCAGAGAGCCGGTGTTGCTTTGTAGCGGGGGTCAGTGGCGGACGGGACGCTGTGCTGGCTGTCCTCCTGGATGGAAGGGATGGGGAGAAAGAGCTAAAAACCTCGGGAGACCCAAGCACTAGACGGGGGAGACCCTCAGTCGATGAGAGCAACAGGAGAGGGAGACCTCTGACTCCCCACGGGGGCGGGAGTGACTTCCGTGCCACCGTTAATAATCTTTCCATTGTATGAAAGCTTATGAAAATTTGCACAGATATCGTCCTCTTTTCCTGAGGTTTCAAAACCATTCATGTCTACATGTTGCATCCGTGCACACTATGTATGTTAAACCATTCAGCTTGTTTGTTCTGCCCAACATTATCTCTTCCCAGGTTCTCATTTCTAAAATAACTAATTAGGCATCAACTGGGATTGATGCCTGCTCAATGCCAGGCACCGTTACTATTGCATACATTTTCGCTCATGTGCATGCCCTTTGGCCAGAGCACACCCAGTTTAAACAGTTAAACACACCCAGTAGTGTCATGGGTGGCTCTCGCGAGCCACCATAAGACGCCACACAGTCGCCAGTGAGTTCAGTGAGTTTTATTTACGGTGAAAATATAGTGACAACACAGTCTGCTGAGACAATGACACAAGAGTCTACTCACAACAGGAGGCATAGGGCTATACAGCTCACTACAGGTCCAGAGCAGGAGACGGTCATACACAGGCAGGCTTGGTTGTTGAAAATAATAACGATACACAGGCTGCTAAGGCAGAGACTCACAGAGATCAATTCACACCGGGAGGAATAAGGCTAATACAGCACACTTACTAGTTCCGGGGAACGACGGTCAAACCAAAAGCAGACGAGGTGGGAAATAGTCCAGGCAACCGTAACATGACAGAGGGTGAACAGGGAAGTGAACAGACACTGCTGCGAGATGCGATCGCCAGCATGGGTTAAAATAGCCTGAGCGCTAACGACCACAAATGCAGCACAGCTGTCGAGGGTTTGACAGCTGGGCGGAAGCCTCCCCGAGCACTATCGCAATAAGAGCTCGGAGAGCTAGAATCATAACGCCGCTGTCAAACCCTGACAAGAATAACCCGAGCACCAAGGCATAGTGCTCGGGTCATGACAGTAGGCCCCCCTCCCATGACGGGCTCCGAACGTCAAGTAACACCTAACCCCCCCCCCCCCCAACCACAGGGTGAGCGGGTTGAGGAACAGGCAAGGAGGGAACCAAACAACCTAACAAGACCTAACACAGAAAGGGAAAAGAATACATCACCCGACATATCCAATCAATTTCTCCCCAGAAGAATGACGAGAAAAAACAGACCCAAAAAAAAAAAAAACAAAAAAAAAAAAAACAAGACATGACTACAAGGAAAAAAACAATCATAAACAGCAAACAACACCTGACTCTGAAAGTTTTCCCACCGAGACCACAGACAACCCGTCTAACTCCAGTGTACCTAACCTAGCCAAAGAAATACACCCAAACACACGGTAATTATAGAAACAAACAAGAAATAAATGCAAACACATGACTCTGGAAAAAAAAAAGAAATACATGACTGTAACTATGGAAACAAAAGAAATAAATGCAAACACATGACTCTGGAAAAAAAAAAAGAAATACATGACTGTAACTATGGAAACAAAAGAAATAAATGCAAACATAACTATGGAAGAAAGGAAAGAAATACATAACTGTAACTATGGAAACAAAAGAAATACGTGCTAAACACGGTGACTATGAAAAAACAAAAAAACAAACGAAGCCAGAAATATACACTACCGTTCAAAAGTTTGGGGTCACCCAGACAATTATTTTGTTTTCCATGAAAAGTCACACTTATTTACCACCATGAGTTTTAAAATGATTAGAAAATATAGTCAAGATATTGACAAGGTTAGAAATAAGGATTTGTATTTGAAATAATATTTTTTTCCTTCAAACTTTGCTTTCGTCAAAGAATCCTCCATTTGCAGCAGTTACAGCATTGCAGACCTAACGTGATTGCACAAGGGTTTTCTAATCATCCATTAGCCTTCTGACGCAATGAGCAAACACATTGTACCATTAGAACACTGGAGTGACAGTTGCTGGAAATGGGTCTCTATACACCTATCTAGATATTGCACCAAAAACCAGACATTTGCAGCTAGAATAGTCATTTACCACATTAGCAATGTATAGAGTGTATTTCTGATTAGTTTAAACTTATCTTCATTGAAAAAAAAGTGCTTTTCTTTCAAAAATAAGGAAATTTCTAAGTGACCCCAAACTTTTGAACGGTAGTGTATGCAAACACTCGGTAACTATGGACAAAACCCCCATACTATAGCCCCTCAAGGAAAGAGGGGAGGACAAAACAAAGACAAAACTTGACCATAGCCCCTCAAAAAAAGAGAGGAGGACAGAACAAGAACAAAACCAGACTATGGATTGCAAAACACATGAGGCAATGTAGATTGCTTTACCTGACTTAACAAGACTATGGATTACAAAACACATGAGGCAAACTAGATTGCTTTACATGACTTAACTAGACAAAAACCTGACACCGTATGGGCCAAAACAAAAGATGATCGGCGGAGATCCAACGCCCCCCAGGCAGAGCTCCAGCGACCTCCCTGCCTCCGATGGCCCACGGATAGTCCTACAAAACAGTACATGATCAGGCGGCCTGCCCCAGTCCCAGGCCCCCAGAAACAAGTCCTCTGGTGGCCGAACCAGGCCACCCAGTAGCAGACACAGTTTATCGGGTGACCAACCCAAGACGCTGAACGCACAAAGCAGTTCCTCGGGTGGCCGACCCGCATCCCATAACCGCCAGGACCGTGGAGGAATAGCATGCAGCCCGCCTAATGAAGACCAGACATGAGGGCGCCAGTCTGCCAGACAAAACCCTCCAACGGCCCCCAGCTGGTGGCTCCTGAGAGGGGAACAATCACGAAATTGGACCCCCTCGAATCCTGATTGGGTCACAGCCGCACCTGCGCTGGACCCCCACTGGACCTCGTCGGACCCCGACTGGGTCAGGACGGACCCCGATTGGGTCATCGCTGCACCCACGTTGGACCCCGACTGGGTCACCTCAGCCCATGCGTTGGACCCCGACTGGGTCAGGACGGACCCCGATTGGGTCACCGCTGCACCCACGTTGGACCCCGACTGAGTCACCTCGGCCCATGCGTCGGACCCCGACTGGGTCAGAACGGACCCCGATTGGGTCACCGCTGCACCCACATTGGACCCCGACTGGGTCACCTCGGCCCACGCGTCGGACCCTGACTGGGTCAGGACGGACCCCGATTGGGTCACCGCTGCACCCACGTTGAACCCCGACTGGGTCACCTCGGCCCACGCGTCGGACCCCGACTGGGTCAGGACTGCACCGGCGACGACCTCCATCCCCGAACCTGGAACCCCCAGTCCTGTGACCTTGACAGACTCCAGACCGGTAACGCTGTGGAGGGGCTCAGAGAACAGGAGAGGACCGGGATTAGTTCCACCGGCAGCGCCAGAGCCCAGCGA
This sequence comes from Pholidichthys leucotaenia, assembly GCA_020510985.1. Lineage (NCBI taxonomy): Eukaryota > Metazoa > Chordata > Actinopteri > Cichliformes > Pholidichthyidae > Pholidichthys > Pholidichthys leucotaenia. Next base: position 229,378,570 of record CM035849.1, read on the forward strand.
GACGAGCTCGGGTGCAGCAGACGGCTGCCCCTCGCTCGCCTCCCCATGAGGCAGGCAAAAATGCTCTAACACACCACAAAGGTAAACAAAGAAGAGCACTTGCCTGCACTCGGGCTCTGGAGCCGTCCAGGACTTCGTCGATCCGGGTTCAGGTAGACGCTCGTCGTCGGGCTCCCATTCGGCTGCGTCGGGTTCCACAGCCGGCCTGATGGTCTCTGCAGCTGGATCCTCCCACGCTGGCGTCCACGCCAATAACCCGTATGGCGTGGGGGCAGAGGACCCTCGACCTGCTGACTCGGGCTGCATCTCTGAGGAACCCTGGGGACGCTCACTCGTCGGCTCTGGCTCCTCACCGCAGTCCGTTCTCCTCCTCTGTCCAACACAAGGCTGCAGGGCCGGGATATCTCCCAGAGCCGCAGGCCTCCCCCCCGTCCGACGGCGTGGAACTGACGCCGAGGACCGCTCAGCAGGAGGAAACGCAGAGGCAGCAGGTTCAGTATAATTAGCTACAGCTGGAGAAGGAAACTCGGGGAGCTGCGAACCCCGAGCTTCACCCGCAGGAGTCAGACAAGACAGATCACTACGATTAATAGTAAAGTGAAATTGAACTTGCCTGTCTCCCAAAGGGAAGATGGTGCCAGCTGTAGAGGACGTTGCTCCTTCCCTCGCTCGCTGGATGGTAACACAGGACCCATGGACGGAGCTCACCGGCGCAGGACTCAGATCACTCTCAGCAGCTGGCTGATTGAGTGGGTCACTCCGGTGGCCCGGAACTGGATCCGGAATAGGAGCTTGCTGAAGACGTACTTGACCTCGGCGTCGGCGCTTCCGCCGGCCTCCCGGTGGTGCGAACTCTAGGGCTGGATCAGGATCCGTAGGCCATGGGCAGGAGTGCCTCTCCTCCTGCTTTACGTTGCGTTCCTCCTCCAGCATCAGGAATATCTCGCGTTGCGCGACGATATCCTCCCTTCTCGCGTCGACTTCCGGGTGGTCGGCCCAGCGGGGAGAGAGATGACGAAGAACGTCTTCCGCAGCGTCTAGGTACCAATGTTTGCCATGATGGTAGTCCAACAGGGAAGCGGAGATGAGCAACTCATCCACAACTTCCAGAACTGCCATCAGCTCGTGGCTCGGACTCCAAGCGCGGCCCCTCCGCGACGGCATTCCTCACACACACACACACAGTACCCAGACGGAAACAGCAACTGTCCAAAAACTCAAACTCACTGGTGAATTGCGTCTCGGGTTGGCGTCACCGTAAACGCTGTTTTGGCAGCAGTGTACTGTCATGGGTGGCTCTCGCGAGCCACCATAAGACGCCACACAGTCACCAGTGAGTTCAGTGAGTTTTATTTACGGTGAAAAAGTGACAACACAGTCTGCTGAGACAATGACACAAGAGTCTACTCACAACAGGAGGCATAGGGCTATACAGCTCACTACAGGTCCAGAGCAGGAGACGGTCATACACAGGCAGGCTTGGTTGTTGAAAATAATAACGATACACATGCTGCTAAGGCAGAGACTCACAGAGATCAATTCACACCGGGAGGAATAAGGCTAATACAGCACACTTACTAGTTCCGGGGAACGACGGTCAAACCAAAAGCAGACGAGGTGGGAAATAGTCCAGGCATCCGTAACATGACGGAGGGTGAACAGGGAAGTAAACAGACACTGCTGCGAGATGCGATCGCCAGCATGGGTTAAAATAGCCTGAGCGCTAACGACCACAAATGCAGCACAGCTGTTGAGGGTTTGACAGCTGGGCGGAAGCCTCCCCGAGCACTATCACAATAAGAGCTCGGAGAGCTAGAATCATAACGCCGCTGTCAAACCCTGACAAGAATAACCCGAGCACCAAGGCATAGTGCTCGGGTCATGACAAGTAGTTCACTTTAGATAATCTGCCTCTATGCAGTAAAGGGAAGGGCAGGACCACTTTGGACTATATTATCCAAAACAGACCTTTGAATAATTAGACCAGCCTCTTTGTGCTTCCCATCAGGTGCACCACAAGAAACGTGATTTAAGTGACTGTGAATGTGGCATGGTTGTTGATACCAGACAGGTTGGTCTGACTATTTTAGAAACTGCTGATGTACTGAGATTTTCATCCCAAGGGTTTACATGGCACTGGGCAAAAATTTGAGTTTCCACTCACTAGGAGCACATGTTCATGGCTAGAAACGCACAATATACGGGAAAGACAGGGCACCAGTGCTACCGGGGCAGGGATTTTAAATTTTCAATCATGTCCAAAAGCGGACCACTTCTGTGATCAGACGTGTGTGTCCATGTGTATCTTTCACACACTGAACCCCCCACATAGAATACACTGGCATATGTTCATACTTATTTATAGAAAACTTTAGTTGCTTATAGATTTATATACAACCAAGGATGGGACGCTCTGTAAAATTTAGATAAAAATAGAATACAATGATTTGCAACTCTCATAAAACACTATTTTACTCAGAATAGGACACAGAAAATTCCATCCATCCATCCATCCATCCATCCATCTTCTACCGCTTTTCCGGAGGTCCGGGTCACGGAGGCAGCAGTTCAAGCAGAGAAGCCCAGACTTCCCTCTCCCCAGCCACCTGCTCCAGCTCTTCAAAGAGGATACCAAGGCATTCCCAGACCAACTGGGAGGCGTAGTCTCTCCAGCAAGTCTTGGGTCTGCGTCAGGATCTCCTCCCAGTGGGACGTGCCTGAAACACCTCATGTGGGAGGCATCCAAGAGGCATCCTAATCAGATGCCCATACCATCTCAACTGGCTCCTTTCAATGTGGAGGAGCAGCGGTTCTACTCTGAGCCTCTCCTGGATGACTGAGTTCCTCACCCTATCTCTGAGGGTGAGTCAAGCAATCCTACGAAGAAAGCTCATTTTAGCCGGTTGTATCCGCGATCTCATTCTTTCAGTCATTACCCAAAGCTCGTGACCATAGGTGAAGGTAGGAATGTAGATTGACTGGTAAATCGACAGCTTTGCCTTAGAGCTCAGCTCCCTCTTCACCACAACAGACTGGTACAACGACCGCATCACTGCAGATGCTGCCCGATCCGTCTGTCAATCCACCCTCCAGTGGGCTCACCACCTGCAGAAGGGACCATGGGGGTCCGGTGCTTTGTGGATATGGTGGCGATCGAAGGCAGAGACCTTGGCGGTCTGATCCCAGGCTTCCTAAACTGGCTTTTGGACACAGAAAACTGTTGGCACTGAAACATTTTACAGTATTATGAAAAATATTTAGGTCATGTTTATTTATTTATTTAGCACAGGAATTCTCATTCTCTTAACTGTTAACTTTATTCAGGATTAAGTACTGAGCAGCATTCAGTATAATGTGTTAAATATTTATTGCAACCTTGTGATCATCAACCAAATTAAAAAGTAGTTTTCCTAACAAGTGTAAAGAAAGTGACTTTTTTTACAACCCATTTTTTAAAAGTTTTGATATTCTAGACATGATTAATGGTCTGTCATCTAAAAGAAAAGAACACACTGAACAGCCTACATACAGTAAGTATTGCTGCTTATGCAATTAGTATTGGAAGTTAAAAAAAAATAAATAATGCGGTTTGTGCAACTGTGGCTGACTGTTCCATCTTGCTATTATTCTAAAGAGATGACAGAATAAATGAGATGTAATGGGATAAATGGACTGGCTGTGTGAGAGTGTGTACATGTGTAGTTCCCCTGGACCGCAGGCTCGCCTGCTGCCCCTCCATAGTCGGCCTCACTCTGCTGCAGTGGCTCTGCACCAAAGATGGGAGCTGATGAGGGTGGGAGGATATGAGGTAGTTAATTATTAAAATGACTGCTATTATGGGATTAAATTTGTCCTTGTGTGGGTCGGGGGAGGTGGGGGAGGGGTAGAGAGAGAGAAGCAGGCAGGTATCCAAATATTCAACCAGGCAGGACCCCAAAACCAAGGCATACCTTTGTTGGGTTTTTTTTGGGGTTTTTTGGGTTTTTTTTTCAGTACTTTATCATTTTGGGGCATGCTATAACTGGCTTATTTCCTTTCTTGCCAAGATTTATGTCAAGAAAAAAAATGCTTTCTGCTTTTATATCTTTGCAGTAAATGTGAACCTTGGGTCTGCCGATGGCTTGGCTCAGCACAACCATATCATTAGCTTTATCCAATGGTTACAAAATCTGCCAACCTACTGTCACTGTTAAACAAATTTTTGATCTTATTTAGATTCTTTCTACAAGATTGAAAGTCAAAAATAAAATCATATACTTTTCTATTTTTTAAGGCTTTATATGAGACCAAATTCTTTACAGAAGCAAGTTTACTCAGCAGCCATCTTGGTTGTGCATTGGGGCAGTTATTTGGAAATGTTGAATTGTGTTGATAATTGTGAATCAGATGAATTTGAACAGCTTAGGAAACTCGCTCACTTCAACCCAAATTTATTATCTATCTGATATAGAATTATCCCATACAGTATGTATTTTGATTTATGTTGCTTACAGTGCCTCTTCTTTCTTTTATAACAAGAATTTTCAAAATCAGTGGTGGAAGGGTTGCACTGTTTAGAACACTGACATTAGAGTGGTACAGTTCTTGTTTTTGTCGCGGTTTGGTAGTGACTGGACCCAAATCCTGGACTTAAGTTTAACAGTTTTATTGGGAGCTGGTCACCCAGACGCAGCTCACGGGCTAAAACAGAAAATAACACTCAGCTCCAAATCTGGAATAAAAAGCTACAGCAAAACATACTAGAACAGGACATGACTCAGGCACAGCAGAATACAGGCCAAACAGGACTTGACTAAGAACTGAAGTGTGTTGTTCACGCCATAAGACTAAAGTAACCCAAGCAGAACAAAGGTAGAACAGAACTTAAATAGTCAAGGGGGCAGTCAAGACAACACAGCACAGGTTGGGAGACCAATCATGACTGACAACTGACACATGAGGAAAACAGAGGTGACAGGTGTAGAGGACAGGAAGGGCGGCGATGCACATACAATCACAAACAGGGGATGCACAGAAACATGAACAAAGGACCAGGGGAGACGTGACAATGGCAATAATAATAATAATAATAATTAACTGAGAGCCGGGGCAGGGAATACACATGAGACATGATGACAAAGACAAGGATAATACCACAAAACCCATGACAACAATAATACACATAATGACCGAACTAAACCCAAGATAATAATCAAAGCCCAAAGCAAAGCAGGAGAAAACATAAAACAAGAACATAATACTGATAACAATAAGGACCAAAACAAAACAGAAAATCATACAATACTCAAGGCAAGGATGTGGGCTGGGACCCATTCCCTGGAGACGAGGAATATAAATTATAAATCAAGGTGAGGACATGGGGTCCAGTCCATGTCCTTACAGTTTTTTGCCCAACTGCCTACTATGGAAGAATAGCTTGTGTGCAGTATTGCCTGCTTGGTGAAATTGTTATTTCTACATTTTAAAGATTCCATATTGTGTATTTAAATTTTGATATCCTTGAGGACATATAGGCTACGTTCACACTGCAGGTTTAAGCAACCTCAGTCTGAATGGTTATTGTTGCATTTCATCCTACTTCTATCTCATTAAAGTGAGACAGACATGACAATTCTGCGGTGGAGGATGCAGCAAGCATGGCAGACACAGCTGATTTGTACTCTCTTTTTAATCAATCTTCTACCCTTTACCACTGGATCGTAATTTTGTCAGCTCCGACTGCAAAACAGTTTCAAAATTTCGGGGGGGTTTCGGGGCTGAAACCATCAGACAAGCAGGCACACAGTAACGGCACATTTACTGGACGCTGCAAATTCCTTTTTCCCTGTAAACAGCACAACGTGAGTCGTGGCTACTGTAATATCTAAAATGTAAAGTTAATACCGACATGACTTTGGAGCGGAATGGCCAGATACGGGTATATGAGGAAACACAGACCAGGAGGGGGGAAGTCTGCAAAGGCTTCTCCTTCTTGTGCGGGACCGGTGTTATGCCGCTGGTATGAGCCACACTTTTTGTTAGGGCCCGACTGACAACATCAGTGGGCGAGAGCCCTATTGTAATCACTAGGATTATTTATTATTAACCTTATTTATGCAGGTAATCCCATTGAGACACAGGGTCTCATTTTCAAGAGAGCTGTTCATTTGATCAATTCTGTTAAAGCAGGGCTGATCACAGCGGTCATCTGGCATGTAAAGGAATGAAGCTGGTTTGTTATTTTGTGCATAATCATTTCTGAATGATTTTAACATTTTATTTTGCTGCGCTTCATCAAGGTGAAGAAGTTCTGTCCCCCTCAATCATTCGGGGCTCATATTCACTTCCGTAAACACAACGCTGTGTCTGATGTTAGGTTTTCTTCTGTGCAAGTGGGTCACATCATAGCTATAGACCGTTCACACTGGAGTCTGATGAGGGTCGCATTTAAATTATAATGCGAACACCCACACAAAAAAAATCGGATCTTGGCAAAAAGTCAGAAATGAACATTAAGACCTGCTGTGCCATAGATGTAGTTTATAAGACAAAAATCCTTTCCTGAGTTGTTTTACAGCTCAGTAAAGAACTGTCTGTGAAGTTCTGACACGGTCAGTTCCTAGCCTACTCATTATTATCAATAAGCCCCTAATCTGATTGGGTAGATTTTATGAGTGAGCCAAAGGCAATAAAATGTGTAGTTGGGGTGTGTTTGTTTTACTAACTCAGATAGCAGAAGGTGGGGCGTGCTGGTTTGTGATGTCAAAAAATCCAGAAACTGCAATCAGTTCTTTTTTTAAGAGATTAACTAAATAAAGACAATATGCATTTTTTTGTGATGCGAGTGTTTTGATATTTCAGCAGTATACATATGACCCATGGCCGTATTTTATAAGTTTAAAACCCACAAAACACCATTTTGCACAATATGGTCTTTGTAAAAGTATTTAACTCAATCATTATGTTTTGGTTTGATCAAACTCGTATAGATTGAGTATATTTTTTTCAATTTTAGCTACTAATTTTACTAATATTTTATGTTTATAGACAGTTATTTATTCAAAAACATGCAATATAATTGGCAACGTCAGTGATCGACTAGATGCCTGTGTGTATTACTCAGAGATTTAAGGGGGAAAGAAGGGAAGAAGTTGATGAAACCAAAATATAGTTTAAATGCACGTATGTATTTCTGGCAGAATGCCATTTCTCTTTATCATGTAATCTAGCTGTGTTGTCTTTGGTGTGGTCTGTGGCTCTGTTGTAAATGACTGTTTTATGGAGTAGAAGCTATATTGCTCAATGATATTTAACCACTCTCTATCAACCTGCAGTCAGTAGTATCTGTGACAGACACTGTTATCTTGGTTTAACATTTCATGATTTTTATATCCACCATAGAAGCATAAGAGTAGGATCCACCATTTCATGTCTGAGTTTGTGAAAGTTCATTAGAATCATTAGCAAGCTCTAGCTGTGCAGTTGTTGAGTTTTAGGGCGCAAAACACGGTCGCTGTATAGTCCTTGTGTTTGAGCCAGCTTTTAAATCTAACCCCCATGATGCTTCATATCTCTTTCCCACATAACACAGAACACTCAACAGCACATTTTGAACCAACTGCATGGTGAGAGGTTCAGAAAAATACAGCACAAAGAAAAGCAAACTATTTTTCTGCATCACCCTGGTATCTCCTCAGACTGTGTCTGTCTGACTCGTGCTGAAATGAGAACATGATGTCATCCTGGACAATATGCCATTTGTGTGTATCCTGGGTGGGCTATCAGAAGTTCAGTGCTGGTGTCTTTTTCCTTGGTCAGGTCTAGGCTGGTGATTATCTCTGGCCCTGTTCCAGCTCTTCTTCTTTTATGAAAGCTGCAGTTAAAATTTCAATACTGAATGTTGCTTATTAACCTACAAAAACATAACTTAGCACAACAAAGCAACTGTATACAACCTTTTACTGTATACAACCATTTTATTTCAAAGTCCAGAAGATGAAAATGAAGCTCCTCTGTCTTGAGCAGTAACAGTAAAGTCATAGACCAGGACTAATCCCCTCTGAAAAGAGGGACCTGTGTAGCACAAAGAACAATTTAGCCAATCAGTAGCAGATAATCTGGAACAGAGAGGACAACTCATGTTAACAGCTCAGCACAGTGTCAATGAGGTCAAACCACTTAAAAATCACCCAGGACTTCTCGTCTTTCACTTTGAAAAGATGTGCAGAAAAAGTGCTGTTTCTGTTCTCTTAGCTTTCACATTGTTGCATCATTTTGCAAAATTACCAACAAAATCTCTCTCTGATATCAGACCCCATCGCTGTGGGATCTCATATAAATGTTTGGCTTGTTTTGGTTACAGCTGAACTTGGCTACCTCCTGTGTGTTACAATCCATGCCAGGAAATGAGTTGTCAACTTCAAATAAATATAGCCTTAAATGAGCTCTCTGGGTTGCTCTTGGACTTGTTGGATTTTGACCCTGCCATGGAAAGGTGGCTTTGTCCTTCTCCAAGCCACGCTCATCTTAGAGTCTCCCTCTAATTATCCATCTCTTTAAGTAAAGGTCTTCTGTCCTTATGAAGCATGACATCTCTGTGGATCAGTGTACTAACTTTGGGATAAATTTTTTTCCCCAAGTTAGCCTTTATAGAGTTCAGCACATTTAGGGCTGTATTACAGCGGTGCAGTCCACAATCAACTGTCTGAGGCGTGGGGCTCATGTATGAGTGTTTCCAAGTTCATTTTGTTATTTACAGCAGCTCAAAAACAATTTTGCATTGGGCACAAAGTTCAAAGAGGCTGTCCTATTGCTCTTAATTATTCAGAGGTGTGTTTGGGATGTAACGTGAAATAAACCAATCGCTGTCTTTACTCTCATTCCCTTTAATAAACAGAGACACAAGATAAAATGCTTAATGCTAACATGACAGTGTTTAAATGGGAGAACAAATCCATTTTGCGCTGAGGACAATGTGCTCGTTCACAAAGTGAAAATGTGTTTAAGGGCAGAGAGCTCTTAAGGAGCTTTTTTAACCTCCTTCTCCACAGCGCTTCTCACACTGGGGAGACTTGATCATAATTATCCACAGATGAGAGCTGTGGGCTACAGTTCAGAGCTTGTCTTTCTCGTTGTCCATGATTTTGACAGAGTTGTAAAATTTCCTTCAGTTATATTATCATTTATCCAAACTTCTCTTTTAAACTGAGAAAGAACGTTGTGTTAATTCAAAGCAACTGTCAGGATATTTTTGTTTTGAATTATTCTGTTAAAGAATGACACTGAATGACATTAAAAATTGTAAAATCTGTCATCATAGATAATGCTAAATGTCGGTTTTGCACACACCTGTCGGCTCTTCTGAGGGCCGTGGTGACAGCTCTTTTTTTTGCGGTATCAGACTGATCCCACTGCGGTCCAGTGGTTAAATTAAAAAGAGGATTATCCACTGAATCATAAACCATAATCATAAACCCACGCACCTTTTTTTTTTTTTCCCTCTGTGCAGTGAAAACTGTGCTATGTCTATTTAACTGTCCTCATTTAACAGAAAGCAATGGCTGAGTGTTTTTTTTTTTCATTAAGCGGGATGCACAAGCACAAATGGACATGAGACATGAGGATGTGATATAATGACCGATAAGTGGACAGAATACTTGGTCACAGAAGAGAGGTTTGTCGTTTAAAATCTTCAGACTGCCAGTATTCCACCATGCCTCCCCTTTGCGCCGCATTCATATGCTCCCTGTTTAGTTATTCATTCCCCTAAAAAATTAATACATCAATGCCCAATCTATAGATTCCAATGGTAAGTCTGCACTTAAAATGAAAATGTGGATGTGTGGTAACACAAAGGATATGACACTCCACCCAGTACTTCAGGGTGTTGGGGGTGCTAGCCAGGAGCGCCAGAGCACCTGGGGTATGTAGTAAATAAAGATGTGCCTTTCGCCTCCACTGTGCCAGGCTCACACCTGAGGACGCAGGGGCGCGATTGTGTTAATGTGTATGTTGGTGTGTGTTGACACTTGGTAACAGTTATGTAAATGTGTTTACCCTGAGTGCCAGAGGCGGGGAGAAAATGTATAAAGCAGATCGCTCTGGCACTCAGAGTTAGTCTGTTCTGTGTTGGAGGAGAAATAAACCTGTGTCATCAGCTCGTGTCTCATCTGCTTTCATCCTCCACATTGGTGACCTAGAGACATGAAATGGAAAATGAACCGAGCACCACCACAGACACTCTCCCACTGGAGTCTCCCACCGTTGCATGGGCTGTTGCAGTCAGACTCCCAGACTTTTGGCTTCACTACCCGGCCACTTGGTTTATTCATGTGGAAGCCCAGTTCACCGTCTGTGGAGTCATGGCAGACGACACAAAGTACCACCATGTGGTGGCATCGCTGGACGCGCGCGCCACGCAACGTGCCATGAGTCTACTTCGAGCCCCGCCAGCCCAAGGAAAATATGGCGCTCTCAAGTGACTGCTGCTGTGCCGTTATAACCTTTCAGACACAGAGAGGGGAGAAAAGCTGCTCAGAGCTAGGAGACAGATCGGCTGTGGACCTGATGGAGAGCATGCTTACGTTGATGGGCACCAAAGATGGATCTGTGTGCAGGCAGAGAGACCGGGCTCTCCAGCGGCGCCCAGCGAGGTCAAGAAGACAATGGCGGTGGCCGGGACAGCCACCCGAAGAAACAGGACCAGGACGCTGTGTTTTTATGACCGCTGTTTTGGCAAGGAAGCGCAACGTTGTCTGCTGTCGTGCCACTTCAAGAAGCCGGGAAACGGGACAGCCAGCGGTCAGTAGCAGCTGTGACTGCTGGCGACAGGGAGAAGCTGCTTTTCATCACGGACACATGTTCGGGGAAACGTTTTCTGGTAGACTCTGGCTCCCAGAAGAGCCTCATTTTGCCAGTCAGCGCAGACAGGCTGGCAGAAGGCTGTGGGCCGTCTTTAACAGCCGCAAACGGATCCCGCATCAGGACGTTTGGAGAAAGGATGGTGACTGTATGTTTACATGGACGCAATTACCAGTGGGACTTTGTGATAGCTGCATGTTCGGTCCCCATCTTAGGTGCTGATTTTCTGTGTGCTCATTGACTACTTGTTGATGTTGCTAATTGGCGTTTAGTGGATGCTGTATCTTTTTCCTCCTTGCCCTGCACAGCTCAGGGAGTTGGGTCACCAATACACGCAAATATTCTAGCTCCAGGGGGTAAGTGCCAGCATTTGCTTTCCGAGTTCCCAGCACTCCTGGTGCCCACTTTTTCCGCTACGGTAACCAAGCACAGGGTCGAGCATTTTATCACCACGAAAGGTCCACCTGTGTTTGCGTGCCCTCGTCGCCTGGATGTGGCTAAACTAGCCATCATGCGCAAGGAGTTTGCCAACTTAGAACGCTTAAGCATCGTTAGGCGCTCCAACAGCCCTTGGGCATCCCCGCTGCACATGGTGCCCAAATCCAATGGATCATGGCAGCTGTGCGGCGATTTCTGATGCTTAAACAACGCCATGGAACATGATCGTTACCCCATCCCGCACATCCAGGATTTTTCCGTGCACCTGGCCGGAACGCGTATTTTTTCAAAAGTGGATCTGGTCTCCGGTTTCCACCAGGTCCCGGTGCGTGCAGAGGATGTCCCCAAAATGGCAGTAATAACTCCCTTCGGTCTTTTCGAGTTTTTGCACATGCCGTTTGGGTTAAAAGGCGCAGCACAAACTTTCCAGAGGATGATGGATGCGGTGCTCTGTGACTTGCCGTTTGTTTTTGTCAACTTGGACGACATTTTGTTGGCTAGCTTGTAAGAGGAGGAGTACCTTGCCCATCTCAAACAAGTTTTCCAACGTTTGGAAACGCACGGGCTGATTGTTAACTCAGCAAAGTGTTAGTTTGGACAGCCGATAATCAACTTTTTGGGCCACTGCATCTCGCCAAATGGCGCAAACCAGATAAAGTGTATGCAGTGTCGGATTTTCCATGTCCACAGACCGTGAGGGCGCTGCAGGAATTTTTGGGGGTGATCAGTTTTTACAACCGCTTCCTCCCCCGCACAGCCCAGCTGCTGCAGCCGCTCTACGGCACGCTCAAGAAAAAGAAGCCCACGGATAGCATTGACTGGACCCCTGAGTGGATCCAGGTGTTCACAAATGCCAGAACGACGCGCACTAAAGCAGCTTTGCTGGCCCACCCAGCCCTGTCAGCGCGGATAGCGCTCACCACAGATGCATCTGACATCACGGTAGGAGCTGTAGTGGAGCAGTACATCTCCGGTTTGTGGCAGTCCTCACCTTTTTCAGCCGTACTTTGCACAACAACGAGCGTAGGTATAGCACTTTCGACAGAGAGTTGTTGACTCTCCACCTCGCTACGTGTCATTTTCTGTTCTGGCTCGAGGGTTGTGAGTTTTCCACGTTTGTCGATCATAACCCACTGACTTACGTGATATCCAAAGTCTCGGAACCGTGGTCAACTCAGCAACAACGGCACTTGGCCGCCATTTCGGAGTTCACAACCGACATCCAACATGTAGCCGATAAATTGAACGTTGTGGCAGACTGCTTGTCACGCGCGTTGGTCTCACCGGTATACACGGGCATCGATTTTTCCTCAGTGGCCGCCGACCAAACCAGGGACGCAGACATTTGTGCACTCCAGTCTGCAGCTACTGGAATAAAACTTGAGAGCAGGGTGGTACAAGAAGGGTGCCCCCCCCCCCTTGCTCTGTGACGTCTCCACCGGCCGCACCCGCCCTGTGGCCCCGAGCTCCTGGCGCTGCCACGTTTTCGAGACCATTCACTCCCTTTCACATCTCGGCGTGCGAGCCTCAGTTAAACTAGTTGGGGTCCAAACTCGTTTGGCCTCACTTACGCAGGGATGTGAAAGAATGGGCTGCAGCGTGTGTTGCGTGCCAACGGGCTAAGGTGCATAAGCACACCAAAGCCCCCCTTGAGCCTTTTCAAATTCCAGCCAGGAGGTTCGACCACGTACACGTGGACTTAGTGAGTCCCCTTACACCATCGCAGGGGTTCACACACCTTTTAACAATCGTGGACCGCACTACGCGTTGGCCAGAGGTGGTTTCGCTGAGTTCCACCACGTCGGCTGAGGTAGCCCGCACGTTTTTATCATCTTGGGTCCCATAGTTCGAATCCCTGTCGGACATCACGTCTGACAGGGGTCCACAATTTGTTTCGGAACTTTGGTCCGCGATGGCCAGCAGCCTGGTGGTCAAAATCCACCGCACCACCGCATACAACCCACAGGCTAACGGTTTGATCAAGCGTTTTTACAGGTCGCTTAAAGCAGTGCTCAGAACCTCGCTAACGGATACAAATTGGGTCGACCGCCTGCCTTGGGTCCTATTGGGGTTGCGCTCCATACCTAAGGAAGATTTGGCAGCTTCCCTGGCAGAACTCATTTTTTCTCAGCCATTGCGGATCCCAGGAGAATTTTTGCCAGAGATCCTCACGCCCGATACCAATCCACCTGCGCACTTTTTTCCTGGTACAGGGGCTGCCAGTGTTCTGGGCCCGGCTCATCATTGTTTTCCCCACACTTTTGTTCCAAAGCGCTTAGAGAACACCAAATTCATTTTCGTCAGGCACGATGCCCACAGAATCCCACTGCGTCCACCGTACGACGGCCTGTTCAGAGTGCTAGAAACTGGGGAGAAACATTTTGTGTTAGACTTTGGGCGGGGGGGGGGGCAAGGAAATCGTCTGCATAGACAGGCTGAAGCCTGCTTATGTGTTGGCAGACGAGCAGGTGGTGTCGGTTCAAGCTCCCCGGCGCGGGCGCCCTCCTACAGTGGGTCCACAAGTTAGTGTTCCCCTGACAGAGGACTGTTTTCAGGAAACTAACTTATTCCCCTCCCCACCCTTTCCCCCTCCAGAGACCAAGCCTTTCTCTTACCCACCTCAACAGGAAGGCACTTTGACCGGCCCACGTTACAGTCGCTATGGGCACTTGCTCAAGCCCAAAGGTCCGGAGGGTTAGGACCCCTTCTGGGTGTTCGAAGGGGTGGGGGGGCGCTGTGTGGTGACACAAAGGAGATCACACTCCACCCAGTACTTCAGGGTGTTGGGGGTGTTAGCCAGGAGCGCCAGAGCACCTGGGAGTATGTAGTAAATAAGATAAGATAAGCCTTTATTAGTCCCACAATGGGGAAATTCCAGGATTGCAACAGCACAGGGATAGCAACACTCAGAGCAACAATCAGAAGGCAAGAAAAAACAACATCTAGTAAACATATGTTCATATTACTATAAATGTATATATATAGACACAGTGCAGAGCATTATGGTTGGTTGGTGAATGTGCAGCAGAAAGTCTAAGCTCTCTCTCCGCGGATGCGGTGGGCCAGCTGGAAGTCTTTGGGCATGATGGTGACCCCCTTAGCGAAGAAGAGACCACCAGGTGGGCCTCGCTGGTCTCCTGCAGAGCCATGACGGCGAAGCTCAGGAAACGCAGGACGGTCTTGAAGTCCTGAGCGATCTCCCTCACCAGGCGCTGGACGGGCAGCTTACGGATGAGCAGCTCCGTGGATTTCTGGCAGCGACGGATCTCTCTGAGCCACGGGCCTGTAACGGTGAGGCCTCTTCACTCTGCCGGTGGCCGGAGCGCCTCTCCGAGCAGCCCTGGTGGCTAGCTGTCTCCTGGGGGGCTTCTTCCTCCAGTAGATTTTACGGGCGGTCTGCTTGGTTCTTGCCATCGCTCTTTATTATTCTGTCTTATATTTCTTGCACGCCGCCTAAACTCCAGCCCGGCGCCCGCGTCGTTTTCGCTACAGCTCCCGGTATGTCGAGTTTCCCATTAGCACCGGGCGGCGGCCAAGTGCTAGCTAGCACTAGCTCCTCCCCACTGTAGCGTCTCCCGCTGCAAACCGTGGCTCCGTCCGCCGACCCGGGAGACCCCCAGGGCGATCCGTGCGTCCGTGATATATATACAGAGTGAAAGGTGTAGAAAGAAGAAGGAAGATAAAAAAAAGGCTGTTGCAACGGGCAGCCTACTCGTGTGGCGCCACCGGTCCGGTGGAACCGGAACCGGTTGATAAAGGAGTAAAGATGTGCCTTTCACCCCCGCTGTGCCAGGCTCACACCTGAGGACTCAGGAGCGCAAATGTGTTAATGTGTATGTTGATGTGTATTCACACTTGGTAACAGGTATGTAAATGTGTTTACCCTGAGTGCCAGAGGCAGGGAGAAAATGTATAAAGCAGATTGCTTTGGCACTCAGGGTTAGTCTGTTCTGTGTTGGAGGAGAAATAAACCTCTGTGTCGTCAGCTTGTGTCTCATCTGCTTTCATCCTCCACTGATGGAATAAAAAACTATTAAGTGTATCACCATATAATAATTAAAATGACAGACAATTAAATTATTACTGTTACAATTCTATTAAAATAATAGATAATCCCAGTACATGCTGTGTTTCCTCATGTGCTCTTGTCAGTAGGAGCTGCACAATTTAAAAAAAAAGCTACTGAAATAGCAATAAACAATGCACTTCTGACAACAAACCTCCTTTTCCCTGGTTAGCACCTGTCACCGTGGGTCCTGGACTACTGTACCTCACAGACCGACCACAGTTTGTGAGAACCCAGGACTGAGTGTTTGACACCATCACCTGCAGTACAGGGCCCCCCCAGGAAACAGTTCTGGCTCCCTTCTTGTTCACCCTCTACACTGCTGACTTTTCACACAACACACCACACTGCCATCTACAGAAGTTCTCTGATGACTCTGCGATCGGCCTCATCTCCGATGGGAATGACCTGTAGTACAGAGGACTTATCCAGGACTTTGTGGACTGCTGCCTGCGGAACTGCCTCCAGATCGATGCGAGGAAAACCAAGGAACTCGTAGTGGACTGCTGGAGGCATGAACAACCCCTCCACAACACCGGTAAACATCCAGGGATCAGACATTGAGATGGTGACATCTTACAAGTACCTGGGTGTTCATCTGAACAATAAACTGGACTGGACACATAACACCAATGTGCTCTACAAGAAGGTGCAGCGCAAGCTGTACCTCCTGAGGAGACTCGGGTCTTTTGGAGTGTGAGGAGCACTCCTGAAGACCTTCTATGGTTTGGTGGTGGCATCAGCCATAACGTCTGGAGTGGTCTGCTGGGGCAGCGGCATCACGGCAGCTGATAGGACGAGACTGAACAGGCTGATCAAAAAAGCCAGCTCTGTTCTGGGGCGCTGCCTTGACCCAGTGGAGGAGATAGGAGAGAGGAGGATGGTAGCTAAGCTGTCATCTCTGCTGGAGTCTGAGTCCCACCCCATGCAGGACACACTGAACGCACTGAGGAGCTCATTTAGCCGTAGGCTATGCCATCCTAAGTGCTTGAGGGAGAGGTTCCGCAGGTCCTTCCTACCTACGGCTGTCAGACTTCACATTTCAAATGTGAAATAAGATAAGATAAGATAAGCCTTTATTAGTCCCACAATGGGGAAATTCCAGGATTGCAACAGCACAGGAATAGCAACACTCAGAGCAACAATCAGAAGGCAAGAGAAAAAAAAAGAAACAAGAGCAGCAAGTATACATATGTACATATAAACATATAGTATATTTACATAGAGAGAGAGAGAGAGAGAGAGAGAGAGAGAGAGAGAGAGAGAGAGAGAGAGTGTGGAGCATTGTAGCTAGATGGAATAAATATGTAAATATATAAACACACACAGTGTGGAGCATTGTAGCTAGATGGAATAATATGTAGATATATAAAAACACAGTGCGGCGCATTGTAGCTAGATGGAACAAATATGTAGATATATAAACACACCCAGTGCGGAGCATTGTAGCTAGATGGAATAAATATGTAAATATATAAACTAAATATATTACGAAATATATTGTCTGGGCCTATATTTATATTTTACCAGTTAATTTAATTAACTGTAATGCTGTCGATACCATCTAGCTGCAATGCTCCTGCGCTGTGTATATAACTGTGTACATACAGTATGTGTATTTCTTTACTGCTTTGGCTAACCAATTCTTATCTTATTATCTTATTTACTATTGCTCTGAGTGATGCTATCCCTGCTGCAATCTTGGAATTTCCTCATTGTGGGACTAATAAAGTCTTATCTTATCAAAAGCACATTGTCATAAAATGCACAAAAATACTGATGCACATGAGGTTGCACCCTGTCACACCTCTTCCACTCCTCCAAGCACAAAGTCAGCACACTGTCTACTGATAATTAGATAGTGTGATGAAAATGTGAAAACTTTCTTATATCTCATATCATCATGCATTCTTTACTCCCCTTGTTTTTTTTTAGGATTTTCCTATTTAGAAAAAAAAACTTCTTAAATCATGACCATATTGACTACTAAGCCTAAACCTGGATTCATGCTGCACCTCTGTTGTCCATGTACACACAACCGGAAGGCTTGTGTGATGAAAATTTATATCGTATCTTCCAGTCCGCTAGTCCAACAACCGCGTTCAGCCCAAATTTTCTGACCGCACGGCCTGACCGCATTGACTGCGCATGTGCAAGATTGAACGTCTCATTCACGAGGTGGCGCTGCCAACACAGCATACAAAGTCAAAGCAGATGAAGAGGAAGCGGAAGATGAGAATAAACATACATGAATCATTTTGCAGCAGCACCAGCTTGAGCGGAGAAGAGCACTGAAGAACGGTAATTCCTCCTTTTCGTTGCTACAAAAAAAAAATGTGTGTCGCTCTCGCGTTTATAGCCGATGAATAAACTGGTGTGTTAGCGCATTTGGCTACCCATAGATCATTTTTGGGAATGCACAGTCTGTGAGAAACAAGGTGGAAGAAATTCAAGGCAACGTACGTTACCAGAAGGATTTTAAGAACTGCTGCGTCATGGCTTTCACTGAATCTTGGCTTACTGCGCATGATCGGGATGCAGACCTGTGGATTGACGGCTTTGGCGCTCCGCTGCGCTCGGATCGGCAGGAAGAGGTAACTGGGAAGCGTCAGGGGGGCGGCGTATGTTTATACATTAATAAGCAGTACTGCACATCTGTCACGGTCAGAGAGCGCATCTGTACACCCCATGTGGAGCTGCTGTCTGTGTCACTACGCCCCTTTTATTTGCCTCGAGAGTTTCCCCAACTTTTCATCACAGTTGTGTACATTCATCCGAGGGCAGACGCTGACTCCGCCTCCAGCACCATCTCTGATGTGGTGCAGCGACTGCAGTCAATTTCTCCAGAGGCGCCAAACTTCATTCTTGGGGATTTTAACCATGTTTCTTTAAAGAAGACACTTAAAAACTTTCATCAGTATGTCTCCTGCCCAACCAGGCGAAAAAAGACATTGGACCTGTGCTATGGATCCATAGAGAGGGCCTATAAATCACTCCCCCTTCCTCCTTTAGGATCCTCAGATCACAACTGTGTACATTTGCTGCCCACATATAAAACTGCTCTCAGAAGAGGCAAGGTGGAGATGAGAGACATTGATGTGTGGACAGAAGATTCAGAGCACAGCCTCCAGGAATGCTTTGACTGTACAGACTGGGAGATGTTCATAATGGCCTGTGGGGATGATTTGGACTCTCTGGCTGAGCTCACATGCTCATACATGGCTTACTGTCAAAATAAGTTTGTTCCACGTAAACGTGTCAAAATATACCCCAACAACAAACCATGGGTAACTAAATCAGTTAAATCCTGCTTACAGAGGAAAGCTCTTGCCTTTAAACAGGGGTCTGTTTCTGAGCTACAGGTTGCCACCAAGGAGCTGAAGTCTGAAATTTTAAGAGCAAAACAGAATTATAAATCAGAGTTGGAAAGCAAGATGGCAGCAAATAAACTTGGTTCGGCCTGGGCCAGTATGAAAACTATTGCAGGCCTTCAGATCACAGAGCGCAGTAATCGTGTGTTTTTAGATGGTTTTAGTTCAGACACAGAGCTGGCTAATGCTCTTAATTGTTTTTATGGTCGTTTTGACTCCTTTGATTTTAGCACAGAAATCCAAGATTTGAAAAAGAAACTCAAAGACAATCAGCACTTTAATATTGAGATGCAGGATGTTAAAAGGGAGTTCCGCGCTGTAAAAGTGAACAAAAGTCAGGGCCCTGATAATATATGTGGACGCCTGGTAAAGTCCTGTGCACATGAACTGAGTCCTATATTTCATTATATTTTCAATAAGTCCTTACAAACACAACATGTGCCTAAGATCTGGAAAGGTGCCGTGGTTGTTCCCGTTCCAAAATCCAGCTGTCCTAAAACGGTAAACGACTTTAGACCAGTTGCTTTGACTTCAATTTTAATGAAAATTTTTGAAAAACTGGTCAGATGTGAGGTCCTAAGGCAGACTGAACATGCATTGGATCCTCTGCAGTTTGCCTATAGGCCTCACAGAGGAGTGGAGGATGCCACTGTCACTCTGTTTGACATGCTTTTTAAACATCTAGATTTTAATGAGACACACGCCAGGCTTTTATTTGTGGACTTTTCTTCTGCCTTTAATACAATCCAACCTCATATTTTAGTTGAAAGGCTCCTGCAACAATTTGATTTAAGCAATAATCTGGTGGGTTGGATTCTGGATTTCTTAACCAACAGGACGCAGAGAGTAAGGGTCAATGGCACATTGTCTGACCTAAAGTGCTCTTCTACTGGCTCTCCTCAGGGGTGTGTGTTGTCACCACTACTCTTCATCCTGTACACAAACATGTGTCGGAGCAGACATGACAACAGACACATTATAAAGTATGCTGATGACTCAGTCATTGTCAGTCTCCTCCAGGATGGTGAGAGTGGCCACGGCCCAGTAGTTGATGACTTTGTTCACTGGTGTGAGGATTCCTACCTGCAGCTGAATACAACAAAAACGAAAGATATGATTATTGACTTTAGGAGGAAAACTCCCAGGCACAAAGTCACCATACTAAAAGGCCAGACCACCGAATGTGTACAATCGTACAAATATCTTGGGACGATTATTGATAGTGGATTGAACTTTGAGGTGAACTGTGAAAGGGTGTGCAAAAAGGGTCAGCAAAATTTGCATTGTTTGAGGAAACTTGCACGCTTCCTAATTGACCGAACCATAATGACTATGTTTTATCGGGCTTTTATTGAATCTGTTTTATCCTTTTCTTTAATGTCATGGTTTGGTCAGATAAAACTGAAACAGAGGAAATCCTTGGATCAGGTAGTCAGATGGTCCAGTCGTTTGCTTGGTGAGTCACAGCTGAGCCTGACATCCCTGTACACCAGACAAGTACAGAGGATGGCTGACTCGATTTTAAATGATGACTCCCACCCTTTGCACTGCAACTTTCAGCTTCTTCCCTCCAGACGGAGGTTTGCTGTCCCAAAAAGTAGAACCCAGCGCTACAAAAACAGCTTTGTCCCTGCTGCTGTCAAAGAGTTGAACAAGCTATAAAAATTATATTGTACATATTTTATATTTACCTATTTTGTAAGATGTGTGCCTGTGTTTGTGTCTATGTTGAATGTAATTAGTGGCTTGTAAATATGGATGCCACCAACTGCAAAACAAATCTACCTACGGGTACAAATAAAGTAACCTGAACCTGAACCTGAACCTGAACCATAGGGCTGGGGCGAAACTACAAATAACAGCTGTGCGCATGCGTCAACCGCTTGGCCTGGTAGATGAAAAAAGTGAGCATGTACAGCACCGTGTGCATGCCGGGCTCGTCCAAAGTCCACGCGGACCAAAGTGGACCAGAGGGGAAATGCAGCATGAATCCAGCTTAAGGGTGTAGTGTGTCTGTTGTAAGATGATGTGTGAATAGGATAAATCACAGTTAACACTGTATGCTTGGCACATTGCCAAATTTTTATATATTTGGAGGACCTAAAATGTGATAACCGCACAGAAGTAAATGCAGTGTACAGTAGTTTGATTGGTGAAGTTTTACTAATGGGAAGGCTACCAGTTCAAAACTTTGACTGTTTTATTTACCCATGCCAAGGACATGGCATGGATACAGCAGTAGGTACTGTCTGCCACCAGCTATGTTTATGCTCTAACTCAACAGGAAATGAGATTAAAGCCACCAAACTTGTTACATAAGTTGACCTTGCGACTAGCACCTATGGCTATACCTTTGGGGTCAATAGGTCAAACATCAAAGTTAGAATGGCATATAAACTATATCTCAACAACAAAAACAGCTAGGGTCACAAAACGTGGTAGACAGGTTCACCCTGAGACCCTGACCTCCGACTATGGGTTTGGGGTCTAAAGGTCAAAGGTCAAGGTTTACATTCCCTATGCCTTATTACTATAGAACGAGTAAAGCTAGGGTCACCAAATTTGGTACACAGGCTCACCTTGGGATCCTGGACTGTGAATATGGTTTTGGGATTGCAGGGTCAAAGGTCAAAGCTAAAATCCCATGTAAACTATATCTCAAGAACAACGAATGCTAGGGTCACCAAACTTGGCACACAGGTACACCCTGAACTCTGACTATGGGTTTGGAGTCAGCAGGTCAAAGGTCAAAGTTTTAAATCTATAGGATGGCAGAAGGCGGGGGTGTGCATCTCTGTTGAGTACATTCTTGTGAAAAAGGCAACTGATTTGAAGTGAATGGTGAATATTTGCATGAATAGTTAATTTAATGGAACAGTAACCTCTTCTGTTTTCCGGTGTGCTAACCTGTCCCCCCATGTGTTTCTGCAGACTCTCCTAAAGGATCCTCTCTATATTGGGCTGAGGCATAAGAGAGTACGAGGTCAGGCCTACGATGACCTGCTGGATGAGTTTATGAAGGCGGTGTCAGACAGGTACGACCACACTTACTTTCTATTCATCATTTGCCCACTTCCTTTCAGCAGTCTGCTATCATCATTTCAGTCCCAACAGCACACAACACTCTTAAAAGAAATATGTTAAGCAGTTTAGCATGGTTCTTTCTGATGCAGCCAGATTTGTTTGAAATTCAGTGTCTGGAGCTTAAGTTATCGCTGATTCACCTTCCATAAACTTAAGAAAAATACTACTCAAAGCTCTGGTTGCTGCCATAATGGCAGCATTGGTTTCTTGAAAAGTGATCAGAGAACCTTTGTGACTTTGGGAGCTTTTGATATTGTTTGTATGTTATCCTTCTGAGCCGATGGCTGAGAGCAGCCTACAGTATGAAACATCTAATTTAAAACTGTCCACAATGATCTGACTTTTTAGTCAGTCCTTTGTTGGTTGTAAGCTGCATGTTCATGAATGTGATAGTTGATTATTATAAATGGCTGAGGCCTGTGGTTTATGGGGGAATGCATTTTCCTCCAAGCCAGTAATCCACACCAGAGTATCCGGTCATATCATCCCAGATAAAAAAAAAAAGCCTAACTCTGAATGGTGATGTCATTTTAACATATTAAACCTTGTTAGTGGTTAGTTGTGGCTTTTTTTTTTTTTTTACATCAAGTTATTGAAATCTTTAGTGTTTCATGATGTCACTTATTTGGTTTGTTATACCTGATACTTAAGGTTCTTTTATGGGCCAAATGTAAGAGGAACACTTTGGTTCTTAATGGAATTGGTACCCAGTATTTTATTGCAGTACTGTTCTTTATGCACATTTTTGGATACCTTTGCTTTGCGTTCATGCTCACGTGTCTGCATCCGTGTTCTATGGAGCCACACAGCCATGCACACAGGGGCCTGGATAAGCCTTATCCTATGCAGAGAGATGGGAGTCCAGAGGGAGAAGTCTGGGTCTGGGTCCCCTCCAGCTGGCAACAGGAAGCCATGACTTTAATAACTGGGTAGCTTCTCAACTACAGGGAAGAGCAATGGTTTTTTTCCCCAAAGGAGCCAGAATGGCGGAAAATGAATAATTATGGGCTCAAATTCTCAATGAATGATTACAGTTCTGCAGCCTTTTAAGTAATATTCATGTTTAGTTTTCTAAGAGACTTAATGTGAACCAAAATGCTCCAGACTGAATTATTGTCATCAACAAGGGATTTTTTTTAATCCACCATTTACAAAATACTTAGAGTTAAACGCAAATGGTTGGAGATGCAACAGACTCAGATTTTTAGAAAACAGTCTGGACAGTCTTTGTGTGGAAATTAAGATATTATCTCATAATCCCACTCTTGCTGTAGAAGAAGATGCAGCCATCTCTATTGTTGTTTAGTCCATACAGCTAATCGTGTACAGTAGAACGAAATTAATGTTTCTCCTATCTACGTTAATCACATGTAGAATCAGAGGGGTCACTGACATGCAAGGCATCACCACAAACAACTTCTCCTTCCCCCATTCTATTACGCTGAGCACCAAGCTAGAAGGGGGGGAAGTATCATTTTTATATGATCTTTTGGTATGACCTGGCCGGGCCTTGAACCCCCAGCCTCCTGGTTGTGGGGCGGGTGCTCTATCAACTAGGCCACCACTCCGGTACACACCTACATTGTGGGCATCCGTCAGTCTTGAGAGTCTTCATCCATTCACTAAAGTGAGCGTAAATATGAGGTGACTCTATTTCCTTCTAATTCTCTGTGTTGGCCCTAGGATGGACTGGCGATCTGTCCAGGGTGTACCCTGCCTCTCGCCCAAAGATGCTGGGATAGGCTTCACCCCCACCCCCATCCCCCCACAACCCAAAAGGGATTAAGCGGTTGAAGACGAATGAATGAGCAAATGTTTTAGGGGAGATTATCTAACTGTAGCATATGCACAGGGAACCCCTCTGTTCTGGGTGTATGTGCTGGCTGTGGCCTGTTTTCTTCAGAATGGGTACATGCCTGCTACTGTCCTACCAAATACTGTAGCTGTCTAAGCTTTTAAGCAAGTCAAAAAAATAACAAAGGATTTAGAAAAGCATAGGAAAAGAGAGTGTTACAACAGAATGAACACAACTCTGGCAATGCAAGGAAGTAATTAAAGGAGAGCTTTGGGATTCCATTGGTGTAAAGTTTGATTGGGGCATTTTTGTTTCTCTCCTTCACAGATGAACTACTGATTGTTGTAGTGTTTATTTACATTAGGTATTTATCAGTATGTTTGTTTTGCATGTAACATTTAGCTAAAAGTTCATGCCTGACTATAATTTACTCTGATGTATATTAAGAGATGATATTCCGTGTTCCAAAAACCAGTCTAGGAAGCCAGGGATCAGACTGCAAAGGTCTCCAACTTTGACTTCTGCCCCGTAACCTCTGTTACAGGTGGTAAGCCCACTGGAGGGTTGACCCTGTGGCTCATTTGGGCTGAAATGAGCTCTCCCATAGGGTGGATGGACTCATCCTTAGAGATAGAGTAGCTCCGATATCGGAGGGGCTCAGAGTAGAGCTGCTGCTCCTCCAAATCAAAAGTAACCTCCAGAGGTGGCTTGGGTGTCTGATCAGAATGCTTGCTGTATGCCTTCTGTGTGAGATGTTTTGAGAACGTCGCACTGGGAGAAGACCCTGAAGAAGACTCAGGACACACTGGAGATACTATGACTTCAGGCTGGCTTGCAAATGCCTTGGTATCCTCCCTGAAGAGTTGGAGAAGGTAGCCGGAGAGAGATCGGTCTGGGTTTCTCTACTTTGACTGCTGCCCCCATAACATACATGAATGGATGGATGGTGGGTGTATTAAAATATGTGGTGCTGGGTATCAAAGTATATCAACATCATGCTTTTCTACTGGCCCAAACATTGAAACTGATGTGAAATCTAGTGTGTTCACAATAATAATGGTAAAAGCTGAAAGCAAACAGAGACTGCACATGTGTACTGGAAGCACATTTACTCATGCATTAGTTTAGAAAAATGAAGCAAGAACCTACAATCAGCACCTTTAGAGGTGCTGACTGTACTGTAGGTAGGTTTAAGATTAACTTAATGGGGGTGCATTTCACTTATACCCCCTTTACACAGGGGTGGAGCTCATTGAGAGATCGTTGAAAGATCTGGCCAATTTTTGATCTATCAATGATCTTCAGTGCTCTCCACAGTTGCCACGGTCTCCTTTTGAGTCAGTTCAAAACGCACAGGGATCTCCAACGATCAAAAATTGGCCCAGTCTCTCAACAATCTCCATGCTGTGTAAAGGGGCCCTTAGTGACAACATCTGAATACTAAGTGTTATTAACATTAAAAAAAGAAGTCATTGGTTTGGTCTTAATCCCACTTTGGAATTTTAGTTCTGTGATTGCAGTGTATTTTTGTCTGTCAATAAAATATTTTTAAGATAGTTCTGTTCAAGGACATTTTGAAATCCAAAATATACTGAACTCATTTTGATGCACTTTGCATCATGGAGTCAGAACAGTTTATGCTGCAGGGTTTGTAGAGTGCAGTATTTGACAGAACAAACTTGAGTGTTACCTACTTAAACCTGCATAGCATGCAGAGATTGTAGGAATTTAATAAAATATTTTAAACTCTTGGCACTGAGAGAATGAGGAACAGGCAGACAGACCGACTGATGGATTAAAGGACCAACAGAGCAATGGGGAAAAGAATGCAGCATACGTCTTTCTTTAATGACTGTTCAGGGATTTGTGAAATAATGTGTGCTGAGAGATGCTGGCTCTCTGGAGAGTGAGAGGGGGCAGGGAATTTATTAAGGCCGCAGCCACAAAGCCCAGTTGGGATAGAGATAATAGGTAGGCTCTGTGTGTGTTTCTGTGTATGTACCAAGACACGTGTGCACACAGGTCTGACAGCTGTGTTTGGACAGAGCACCCTTGTCTGTGACCTTCTTTTGCTTCTCTGACAGCCATTATGATTGCACCCCATCTAAAAGAGTCGGTTCATACCTTCTCCTCTGCTTTCAGTCTCCCCCGACAGTGTGTGTGTGACAACCAGTCACTTCCTCTTAGCTGGAGATTCAAGTTTCATTGAGTCCCAGATGAAGTCAGATTGTGTTTCCTGAAGGAGTGCAGTCACTCGTTTACTTCCCTGGCGTTACAGACGTAACACCAGACGTCTGAGTGATTCACCACATGGGAGAGGGTCTGTTCTCTCATGTCTCATTTTTATACAATATCAAACACTAATGTTATTGTTACTTGCATTTACTGTCTATATGTTAGAACCCTTAAAAATTGCTCTGGGGAACAATAAGTCTTTTCTGCTGTTAGCTGTATAATTGTGGCAAATAAATAATGTTAAGTTTAAGTTAAAATGTGCTTTGTGATGTTCTAGCATTCTAACTTGGATTGCTTCAACAGCCTTGCGGCAGCAAAGGTTAGACTTCTGTTTTGTCTGCATGTCTGGTTGCTTCTAGAAGTTTCTGATGTGCACATCAATCAAAACACCTGCTTTCGTATCATAGTTTGTTGTATGGATTGGCTTAAGTGTTTCATTAATAAGCAATTCTTGCAAGATATTTTTTTTTTTTTTTTGCAGATGAATAATGTGACTCTCCACAAACAACAGCTTTGTTTTTGCTGCTGCAGTTTCTTAGTAGTTTAATATGGGTGTGAGTTCAGTTGGGGAAAAAACTGCGTACTTGTAAACACAAATTGTGCATGATTTGTTGTGTAACCACAACCACAAAGGCTCCAAGAATCTTCAATGCCACAAACAGGAAATGGAACAATCGCCAAAAGGACCAAAAGGACCAAAGGGGGATTATGTTATGGTGATGTCCATCTGTCTGTCTATCCGTCGGTCCCACACAAGGTTCCTGTTTTGTGAAAGCAACTCCACCTACAGTTTTGTTCCAGCTGTTTTGAAATATGGTACCAGGGTTTGATATACGGTATCTCACAAAAGTGAGTACACCCCTCACATTTTTGTAAATATTTTATTATATCTTTTCATGGGACAACACTGAAGATATGACACTTCGATGCAATGTAAAGTAGTCAGTGTACAGCTTGTATAACAGTGTAAATTTGCTGTCCCCTCAAAATAACTCAACACACAGCCATTAATGTCTAAACCACTGGCAACAAAAGTGAGTACACCCCTAAGTGAAAATGTACAATTTGTGCCCAATTAGTCATTTTCCCTCCCCGGTGTCATGTGACTCGTTAGTGTTACAAAGTCTCAGGTGTGAATGGGGAGCAGGTGTGTTAAATTTGGTGTCATCACTCTCACACTCTTCTCATACTGGTCACTGGAAGTTCAGCATGGCACATCATTGCAAAGAACTCTCTGATATGGAAAAAAGAATTGTTTCTCTACATACAGTGGTGTGAAAAAGTGTTTGCCCCCTTCCTGATTTCTCATTTTTTTGTAAATTTGTCACACTTAAATGTTTCAGCTCATCAAACAAATTTAAATATTTGACAAAGATAACACAAGCAAACACAAAGTGCAGTTTTTAAATGAAGTTGTTAAGGGTAAAAAAAATCCAAACCTACATGGCCCTGTGTGAAAAAGTGACCCCCCCCCCCCCATGTTAAAACATAAAATCACTGTGGTTTATCACATCTGTGGAAAGCTGAGTTCATTTTCTCTAGCCACACCCAGGTGTGATTACTGCCACACATGTTCTCAATCAAGAAATCACTTAAATAGGACCTGCCTGACAAAGTGAAGTAGACTAAAAGATCCTCAAAAGCTACACATCATGCTGTGAGCCAAACAAATTCAGGAATAAATGAGAAACAAAGTAATTGAGAGCTATCAGTCTGGAAAAGGTTATAAAGCCATTTCTAAAGCTTTGAGACTCCAGCAAACTACAGTGAGAACCATCCACAAATGCTGAAAACATGGAACAGTGGTGAACCTTCCCAGGAGTGGCCAGCCGATCAAAATTACCCCAAGAGCGCAGCGACAACTCAGAATCAGAATCAGAATCAGAATCAGGTTTATTGCCATTGTTCATGTAGTACACAAACTAGGAATTTGTCTCGGTACAATGCTGCAACATTAAACATGATAAGATAAGAGAAATAAACTATACATGTAACTCATCCAAGAGGTCACAAAAGACCCCACAACAACATCCAAAGAACTGCAGGCCTTATTCCAGACTCCACCATAAGAAAGAGACGGAGCAAAAATGGCCTGTGTGGCAGAGTTCCAAGACAAAAAACACTGCTGAGCAAAAAGAACATAAAGGCTTGTCTCAGTTTTGCCAGAAAACATCTTGATGATCCCCAAGACTTTTGGGAAAATGCTCTGTGGACTGACGAGACAAAAGTTGAACTTTTTGGAAGGTGTGTGCCCCATTACATCTGGCATATAAGTAACAGCATTTCAGAAAAGGAACATTATGCCAATAATAAAATATGGTGGTGGTAGTGTGATGGTCTGGGGCTGTTTTGCTGCTTCAGGACCTGGAAGACTTGCTGTGGTAAATGGAACCATGAATTCTGCTGTCTACCAAAAAATCCTGAAGAAGAATGTCCGGCCAGCTCTTCGTGACCTCAAGCTGAAGCACACTTGGGTTCTGCAGCAGGACAATGATCCAAAACACACCAGCAAGTCCACCTCTGAATGGCTTAAGAAAAACAAAACGAAGACCTTGGAGTAGCCTAGTCAAAGTCCTGACCTGAATCCGATTGAGATGCTGTGGTGGCATGACCTTAAAAAGGCAGTTCATGCTTGAAAACCCTCCAGTGCGGCTGAATTACAACAATTCTGAAAAGATGAGTGGGCCAAAATTCCTCAACAGTGCTGTAAAAGACTCATTGCCAGTTATCACAAACGCTTAATTGCAGTTGTTGCTGCTAAGGGTGGCCCAACCAGATATTAGGTTTAGGGGGCAATCACTTTTTCCACACAAGGCCATGAAGGTTTGGATTTTTTTCCCCTTAATAATAAACACCTTCATTTAAAAACTGCATTTTGTGTTTACTTGTGTTATCTCTGTCTAATATTTAAATTTATTTGATGATCTGAAACATTTAAGTGTGACAACCATACAAAAAAAATGAGAAATCAGGAAGGGGGCAAACACTTTTTTGAAGATGCTTTCTGGCAAAACCGAGACAAACCTTTGTTCTTTTTGCTCAGCAGTGTTTTTTGTCTTGGAACTCTGCTACGCAGGCCCAGTTTTGCCCAGTCTCTTTCTTATGGTGGAGTCATGAACAATGACCTTAACTGAGGCAAGTGAGGCCTGCAGTTCTTTGGATGTTGTTGTGGGGTTTTTTGTGACCTCTTGGATGTGTCATTGCTGCATTCTTGGGGTAATTTTGGTCGACCAGCCACTCCTGGGAAGGTTCACGACTGTTCCATGTTTTCGCCATTTGTGGATAATGGCTCTCACTGTGGTTGGCTGGAGTCCCAAAGCTTTAGAAATGGCTTTATAACCTTTTCCAGACTGATAGCTCTCACTTATTTTGTTTCTCATTTGTTCCTGAATTTCTTTGGATTGCCGCATGATGGCTAGCTTTTGAGGATCTTTTAGTCTACTTCACTTTGTCAGGCAGGTCCTATTTAAGTGATTTCTTTATTGAGAACAGGTGTGGCAGTAATCAGGCCTGGGTTTGGCTAGAGAAATTGAACTCAGCTTTCCAAAGATGTGATAAACCACAGTTAATTTATGTTTTAACATGGGGGGGGGGGGTATCACTTTTTCACATAGGGCCATGTAGGTTTGGATTTTTTTTTACCCTTAATGATCAACGCCTTCATTTAAAAACTGCACTTGGTGTTTACTTGTGTTATCTTTGTCTAATATTTAAATTTCTTTGATGATCTTAAACATTTAAGTGTGACAAACATACAAAAAAATGAGAAATCGGGAAGGGGCAAACACTTATTCACACCACTGTATAAACTCAGAAGGTGATTACATAGGAACTGTAAAGTCAAGAGGTGACCAAATGGGCACTTTAAACTCAGGAGGTAATGACAATACAGGAACTTGAATCTCAGGAGAGAATGACAACATGAGATTTCCTTGCACTAGAGATAACATAGAAGTTTTAAACTCAGGAAATAACATAGGTACCTCTTGCTCAAAAGAAAATAACATAGGAGTTTTAAAATCAGGAGATGACATTGGTGCTCTTTGCTCTGGAGACCACAAAGGAACCATTTGGTCTGAAAATAACCACGTTGGAGCTGGTTGCTCTGAAAATAACCACATACTAGCTGGTCGCTCTGAAAATGAAAGCACCAAAGTGCTGATGCCTCAGTGCCTGTGGCATGGGGGGCTGTAAAAAAGTCACACTGCCACTTATAGTGGGCGGGCATAGTTATTACAATACCTTTTTTCACAGCTGTATTGATGGTAAAGGTGAGTTAAATTTGTATTTATTTTGAAAACAAAGCCTTATCTGGAAATTGTGGCGAATTAAAAGTTGAGAAAATATGGAGATACAATGATCCAAGCCTTTAGTCCCAGTTAATTATGAGTGGGTGAGCTGAAAAGCTGGTAACAGACAGACACATGAAGTGATTATCATATGCCTACGTTGCCTTTGCGCCGAGGCATAAAAATACAGAATCACAAGAATAAAATTAGGAGCACAAAGGAAAATGCTGGAGTAAAAGATTTTATTAATTGAATGCATGTATAGTTACACGATGGCATGCTATAGCAGGTAAACATATCAAAATTTCCTAAAGTAAAAGCATAATTATTAATATTACATCCAACGGTTTGGAATGTTTCACACTTATGTGTAATGAATATTGAGAGTTTCTTAAATAATCTTGCAACAAACTAAGTTTGTCCAAACATTAATTTATTGAAATACATTAACAGTTTCTGGTATAAACAGTAAACATGTAATATCCTGACTTCCGGTTATGGCGGCCGCCTAGAAGGACACGTATCACTCTGCTCTGCCCCTGGAAATAAAAATTCGGCAAATAACTCTCTCATTTGGAACAGAACTTTTCCCAGCGTTTGGGTGAGGATATGCCGGTGAAGACTAAGGCTGGGAAATCAGGAGGGGGAAAAATTGAATCGCCGAAGCAGTCCAAATTAACAGACTTTAAAGTTTGTGGCGCAGTAGAAAAAGCTGCGGATATGGCGGATGAAACTAGCGGTGGTGCGGTAACTGCTGCTGCTGACGATGGCGGCACAGGTGCAGTGCTGGCTGCCATTAGCTCAGTGAGAGCAGACTTTTCCGCTAAACTTGATGGGATTATGGCAGCGTTGGATGCAATGAGAAATGAGTTGGGTGACTGCGTGGAGCGAGTGACACAGGCGGAGCTTCGTGTTTCAAGTGCGGAGGATGAAATCAGCGGACTTCAAATAAAGGTGCGCACTTTGGAAAAAAAAATAAAGACCTGGAAAATAGCGTTCTGGACTTGGAATCTCGGTCCAGAAGGAACAACCTGAGGCTGGTGGGTTTACCGGAGGGAGCCGAAGGTCGTGATTCATGCTCCTTTTTGGAGGGGTGGATCCCGGAGGCGCTGAACAACGCGGAGCTAAAATCATCAGTCATCTTGGAAAGCTCCCACCGAATTGGCCCACCGAGAGGTAACAAGGCAGCACCGAGGACGCTAATTATGAAGTTTCTCAGCTACAGAGACAGGATGACGATCTCCAACGCGGTGCGGGCCAAAGGAGAAATTAAATACCAAGATCAGCAGGTGCGGTTCTACCCAGATCTGGCCTCAGGAATCCAACAATTAAGGAAGCAGTTTGACCCCATCCGCAAAGAACTGCGCAACCTTGAGATTCGTCATGGAGTGATTCACCCTGCAAGACTTCTGGTCACATATGAGGGCAGAACACGCATCTTCAAGACCCCCGAGGAGGCGCAGGAGCTCATCAAGAAGATCCAGGAAGAGACTGGTGGGAGCTAAGCATGAACAGAAT
This sequence comes from Pholidichthys leucotaenia, assembly GCA_020510985.1. Classification (NCBI taxonomy): domain Eukaryota; kingdom Metazoa; phylum Chordata; class Actinopteri; order Cichliformes; family Pholidichthyidae; genus Pholidichthys; species Pholidichthys leucotaenia. The sequence goes on from CM035849.1 coordinate 229,410,205, forward strand.
ATAGGGTAGAATATTTGAGCATTTAACTGATTAGAAGCATATAACAAGATTACAAAATATAGAATGTATTACATATTAAAAAAAAAAAGTACAAAATTGCTAAAAAAAATTTGGAGTTAAATTGGAAAATTACAGAAGAGAGTTAATGTTACGTTATTAAAAGCAGTAGAGTTAGGGTGATTGGGAGGATGAAGAAGGAGTGGCTTTGGCTGTTCCTCGTGGGTGTGGAACGGTCGATGGCTATATCGGGAGACAGAATTTTTCTTTTGCTTTTGGGGGGATTGCCACAAATGTGGGAAGGGGGAATTTGTTTGTGTGTAGTTTGTAGGGTGAATGTTCAACCACTCATTTTTTTGCTTTTCTGTTTGAGCATGTTTACACTGCAAGGTAATCCCAAACTCCCTATTGATTATAAATCAAAGCGTTAATCTTAATTTAACTTCATGGAATTGCAGAGGTCTACAAAATTTAAAAAAACTTAAACAAGTTATGAATAAAATAAAAGACATGGGTTCAAAAATTGTGTTTTTACAAGAAACTCATCTAATAGAGCAAGATGTAAAAAGAATTAGGAGTAGATGGCAAGGAAATGTTTTCACCTCATCATTTTCATCCCGAGCCAGGGGAGTTATGACTCTCATACATAAATCAGTCCCATTTCAAGTGAAAAATGTAATTGGAGACAAATTTGGAAGATATGTAATCATTCAAGGATCTTTGCTATTAGAAAACATAAATTTGGTGAACTTATATGGTCCCAATATAGATGATCAAAAGTTCTTTGCCAATTTATTTCTTATCTTATCATCACTTACAGGGCAACATATAATAGCAGGGGATTTTAATTGTACATTGAATCCCAGTGTAGATAGATCAACAGGACTGGACTGTACGCACAATGGATGTAGGATGACCATTAATCATTTTATGAAAGAATTGAAATTGATAGATATATGGAGAGAAATGAAACCACAAGTTAAAGCATACTCTTGTTACTCCAATACCTACAAGACATTCTCACGTATAGATTATTTTTTGATCTCCACAGAATTAAGGTCCAAGATTCAAAACTGTTTTTATGATAACATCGTGATCTCTGATCATGCACCCTGCTGTCTAATGTATGTAGATAAGAAATTGACAAAGGAACCAGGTAGATGGCAATTTCAGCATAAATGGCTTCAGGATGAGGAATTTGTTAAGTATATAGAAAAACAGATAGATGAGTTCTTTGATATCAATACTACACAAACATCAGCATGTGTAAAGTGGGAGGCTTTCAAAGCTTTTATTAGGGGACATATTATTAGTTATACAGGTTCAAAATCTAAGAAGACTCGAGAGGAGAGAGTCCAATTGGAACATAAAATAAAAATTCTTCAAGAAAGAGTATATGCAGGAAGAGATCCAAGGTTGGAGAACGAATTACTGATTTTGAGAGCTGAATATGACAAAAAATCAGCGAATAGAGCTGCCTCGAGTCTTCTAAGATTGAAACAATCTTTTTATGAACAAGGTGAAAAATCAGGAAAGTTATTGGCATGGCAGATTAAACAATTAGAATCTAAAACACCAATTACCAGTATTATAAGTAACGGACAGGTAGTTATAGATCCTTCAGAAATTAATAGAGCCTTTAGAGATTACTATGAAAAATTATATGATACCAAAAATGAATCTGACTTAACAAAACTACATGGGTTTTTGAATGAACTATTTATACCGTGTATTCCAAATGAAAACAGGGAGATACTGGAGTCTAAAATTAGTCAAGAAGAAGTTGGACTAGCCATTGATAATATGAAATCAGGAAAAAGTGCAGGACCAGATGGTCTTCCAGTTGACCTTTATAAAAAATTTAAGAATAAATTAACAAAACCTTTTTTGGAAATGGTTTTAGAAGCATTTCAAAATAGTAATTTACCATCATATATGAATAATGCCTTAATTATACTGTTGCCAAAACCAGGTAAGCCCTCTAATAAATGTGAAAATATGAGACCAATAAGCCTATTAAATGCCGACCTTAAGATAATTTGTAAAATTTTAGCAAGACGAATACAAGAAATTTTACCAAATATTATTAATCGAGATCAGAATGGCTTTATAAAGGGAAGACAAGGCTTCCATAATGTAAGAAGACTATTTAATATTATTTATTCTAATAAAGAAACACCGGATACAGCTCTCTTATCACTGGATGCCGAAAAAGCCTTTGATAGAGTTGAATGGCCCTTTCTTTTTGAAGTCTTACAAAGGTTTGGACTTGGAAATAATTTCATAAAATGGGTCCAGATAATATATAATAATGCTACTGCAGAAATTCTAACAAATAACAATATTTCAAAATCAATAAAAATCAATAGAGGATGTCGACAAGGCTGTCCACTTTCACCTTTACTGTTTACTATGGCAATTGAACCTTTAGCGATGGCGATACGTCTACAGTCACAAATATATGGAATTAAAGTTGGACCAACAGAACATAAAATCTCCCTGTATGCCGATGACATAATTTTGTTTATGTCGAATCTTAAAAAATCAATTCCGACCTTGTTGAATTTAATAAAGAATTTCGGGGAAATATCAGGATATAAAATAAATAAAACTAAATCTTCAATATTAATGCTAAATGAGACCCAGAGAAATTACCCAGCCCCTGAGGTAAATCAATTCAATGTTGTAAATCAGTTCAAATATTTAGGAATCCAAATTGTGCCTAAGCTAGAATCAGTCGCCAGTGTCAATTATGAAGCCTTAATGACAGATATTGATGAGTTACTTCAGAGATGGATGTCACTACCAATGTCGATGATCGGAAGAATTAATATACTTAAAAGTAATATCTTACCTAAAATACTTTATTTATTCCAATACATTCCCTTACCACCACCTTTAGATTTATTCTCAAGAATTAAAAAAAAGTTAGTGGAATTTATATGGAACAACAGGAGGGCTAGATTACGTCTGTCTTTATTATATTTACCATTTGATCGTGGAGGTCTGAAATGTCCAAATTTTATGTTGTATTATTGGTCGGCACAACTGAGGTCTATGACATATTATTTTTCATCAAATGATCTCCCTCACTGGACTGAAATGGAATCATACAATTTACCTTTACCTCTTCCCATATTCATATACTCAGATTCGGCAAAAAAATTACAAAAACAAGTTAAAAATCCATTTGTAAAGCATATGATCAAAATATGGTGTGAAGCTAAAAACTATTTAAAAGAACCACAGTTATTGTCACAATTTAGTCCAATATGGGGTAATCAATATTTTAAACCAGGGAGAGCGGACGCTGTATTTAAAGTATGGAATTTGAAAGGGATACAAAAGATTCAGGATTTATATTTGCCATGTGCAGAAAACATAATGTCTTTTGAAGAGTTGAGGATCAAATTTAATCTCAATAGAACACAGTTTTTTAAATATCTTCAACTTAGAAACTTTATTCGATCAAATCAAAATAAAGCTCTCACTCGACCTATCTATTCATCCTTGGAAAAAATGTTGATGAAAGATAGTAAAAGAAAGGGTATTATTTCAGAGTTTTATAACTCATTGACACTATTTTCAAGTGAAAATTCACTGAAAAGATTAAACTACTGGAAAGAAGATCTGCAAACTGAAATTTCAGAGGAACAATGGGAATTGGCTTGTACAGAAGCTCAAACCAAATCAATAAATGTACGCCTTAAATTGATACATTTCAAATGGTTAATGCGGATGTATGTTACACCGGAGGAGTTAAATAGATATAACAAAAATATACCAGAAACGTGCACAAAATGTATGGAAAGTAAAGGAACTCTATTTCATTATGTATGGGAATGTAGATTAATAAGAATGTTTTGGGAAGAGGTGAGGGTAACAATTGAAAAAATAATCTCAAAACAAATCATATTGAATCCTAAACTGTTTTTGTTGGGTCTATACCCAGAAAAGCATAATTTTAATAAAAGTGAAAGAACATTCATAGACCTCAGTTTGCTTAAGGCCAAAAAATGTATTGCACTATTATGGAAAAAGACTCATAGACCAGATGTGACTCAGTGGTTAAGACAGATGTTAACAAACCTTCCATTAGAAAGAATAACATATATACTGAAATCAAAGGAAATTGTGTTTGAGAATATATGGAGACCTTTTATTGATTATGTAAAAAATTTAAACATAACTCTTGAAGAAGAAGGTGAATGATATGTGTGGACCTTGTAAATTCCAAACTGGTGAACATAATATGTATACTTATGTGTTGGATTGTCTAGACTAAACAGAGGAGCATTGTTGAAGATTTGATTTTGTTGGTGGTTGTTGGTGTTTTTTAGTGCATTTTTTTTTTTTTGTAGTACTTTAGTGTTAGTGCTTGATTGTTTATATCATGTTTGTTTAAAAAAAAAAAAAAGGTTCAATAAAGATATTGTGGAAAAAAAAAAACATGTAATATCCTTATTTAGCTTCCAGCCTGTTATCTTCACAACTGCTCTGACTGCTGACCCTCAGGTTCACCACCATGGACCTCAGAGAGACAAAGAGGAAAGAAAAACAGCATAAAAAATTTGATTATTGTTACAGATGTGATAGACATAAAAAAAAATACAGATGTCATGTTTCTCCTCAGCTTAATAAATTGCTTGATTTAGTGAGTGAATCATTTTAAAGTGAGTGAATGAAGCACGTCACACTATGGTGTTTTTATATAACTGACATTAGTATTAAGACTTAAAAAAATCAGCTGAACTTTAGAGAAAACAATTTAGAAAACAATTTAACAGGTTAAATTACAGTAATGGAACCATGCAGTCCTCACATGGGAAAAAAAATCAGACATTGGAAAAAAAATATTGAAATCGCTGCATAATTTATGCACAAAACTTATTCTGCACAGGTGTCTGCTGCAGTGGTCTGCTGTGGTCCACCATGTTTTTGAGGCAAGGAATTTTGGGACTTGTAGTATTTAGTGAACTGAAAACTCCAGGGAAAAAAAAGTACCTCGTCCTTCCTCTGCAAAGCTAACCAGCAAAACCAGTGTGAAAACAATCGATGTGATGAATAAATGGTGTAGTTGCTGAATACGTGTTTTTTCCAGTAACCACTATTTTATAACCGCTTTTTATCTCTCTGCTAGAGATCGACTGTGACAGGAAGTTATCCATGTGCTGTAAAAAAAAAAAAAGTTGCACTGCCGCTTCTAGTGGCCCGGCATAGTTATTACAATACCATTTTTCCCGGCTTCATTGATGGAAAAGGTGAGTTAAATTTATGTTTATTTTGAAAACAAAACCTTATCTCGAAATTCTGGTAAATTAAAAGTTGAGAAAATATGGCCATACGATGATACAAGCCTTTAGTTGCACTTAATTTTGAGTAGGTGAGCTGAAAAGCTGGTAACAGCCAGCCACACACACACACACACACATTAATTGATTACTGTATACCTCCATTTTCACTGAGGCATAATAACCATGTAGGAGCTGTTTGCTCTAAAAACAACCACGTAGGAGCTGTTTGCTCTGAAAATAACATAGGAACCTTTTGCTCTGAACACAACAACATAGGAACCCTTTGCTCTGAAGATAACAATATGGGAGCCTTTTGCTCTGAGCACAACATAGGAGCCCTTTGCTCTGAAGATATGGGAGCCTTTTGCTCTGAAAATGACAACATAGAAGCTTTTTGCTCTTAACATAACAACATAGGAGCCTTTTGCTCTGAAGATAACAACATGGGAGCCTTCCACTCCGAAGGTGAAGATAACAACATGGGAGCTTTTTGCTTTGAAGATGGTGCCTGAGGGGCCTTCGGTGCAGGGGCCAACAGCAGCTGAGGAGCGGTGGCCCCAGACGATGAAGGTGAAGCAGCCAGGTGGAGTGGACTACTTTGACTGCCAAGGTGGAGCGGACTGCTCTATCCCTTGGACAACTGGTGGAGGTCTCCTGACCTCTTGGACGAAGGGTGAAGTGGATGGCTTAACCCCCTGGACGGCTGGTGGAGTGGACTGCTCTGATGACAATGATGATGGAGCGGCATGCTCCGATGATGGAGATGATGGAGCGGCATGCTCCGATGATGGAGCATGGTCCTCCTGTGGCTCCATCCTCGACTTGGCCACCTTGGACGATGGAGGGAAACAGGAGGTCAGTGAGGTGACACCACAGTCCTAAGCAGCAAAGACTGGTGGGGAGTGTGCTTGTGTCCCCCCACCAGAAGCAAGGCTAGTCTTTTCATAAATAGTCATAGAACATAAATGAAAAGGTACTTGCCTTAACTCCTGGTCTCTTGCTGTTAGGGTGACAACCTCAGGATGAATAGTTGGAACCGAAGCGTGCACTTTGGGAAGAGCAGGAACTGTAATGAGCACCGTGGGGATGGCTGGAGCTGTTGCGTGCACCTCAGGGGCAGCAGGAGCCATTGTGCATACCTTGGAGACAGCTGGAGCTGATGTGTGCACCTCGGCGACGGCTGGAGCTGTGACGTGCACCTTGCAAGCAGTTGGAGCTGTCTAAAGAGGAGTTGGAGTTGGTGCTAGAGCTGGGAGGTGCCCTGGAGCAGGCACTGGAGCTGAGAAGTGACGAGGAGCCAGCACCGAAGCTGGGGTGTGCATCACGTAGACAGCTGAAGGTGAAGTGTCCTCCATCCCTGTCGCAGCCACCTCGGCCGGGAAGGAAGAAACACAGGATGGGTCATCACAGTTGTCAGCAGCAGAGACCAGCAGAAAGGACCCAGAGGCAGATGGGAACTGCACTTGGGACTCCACACCAGGAGGAAGACAAGTCTTTTCAAGACTAGTGGTAGAACATAAATGAAAAGGGACTTGTCTTAACTCCTGGTCCCCTGCTGCTGGGTTGACGGTTTCAGGTGAGGCTGCTGGTGGTGTGACGACCTTAGAAGACACTGGAGGAGCTGGTGTGACGGCCTCTGGAGACACTGGCGGAACAGCGAATGAGGCAGTCTGAAGTAAAGCTGTGGGCGAGGGGACCAGCACAACAACTGTGGGAGCCGGCTCTGCAACTGCTGTGGAAACTGGCGTAGGAGGGCCCTCTGGGGCTAGAAAATTCCATGGGGCTGGAGCGGAGGCAGAAGAGTGGCGAGGAGGTGAAAAGCTGGAGCTGTGGGTGTTGGAGGCTCAGCTGGAGGAGCAGCGATCTCCCAGAGCCTCCCTTCCAACCCAGACCACAGTGCACCCTGCAGGTCCCATAGTACTCCACAGGGATAGAGGGAACAGCAGCCAACGGCAGGTCGTGGTAAACTGGCTGTGAGAAGGAAACTGGCATTGAGGCTGTTGACGGAGCCAGGGGACGTTTTACCGTCGGCACAGGCTCCGGGCTTTTCACCAGTGCACAAAGCGAATTTTGCAGGTTTGTTACCAAGATGAGCAATCCAGCCAGACCGGGGTAGTCTCGCAAACTGGGGTAATCCTCAATCATTCCGGCCGTGGTGTCCAGGAACATCATGGCTCATTCAGGAGTGTGGCATGACCGGGCATCAGAGATCAGCCCCTCGATCAGCTGAGCCACCCAACACTCAAACTCGTCCAAACCAAACACAGTGTAGTCCATACCTGCAGTCTACTTTTGGTCAGGACATTCTGTCAGAAAACAACCTCCAGCAGACGGGATAGATGACTCCTTCAGGCAGGTAGGACTTTTAAGTGCAAAATGATTTATTCACAAGCTAAACATTCCAACTGTGATAAAGATACAGAAGGGAGAATACTGAAATGTCCTGACAATGGGCAACAGAAAATGACAACTTAAATAGGGAGCAAATAATTAGCTTAACACATGACAGCTGAGACTAATCAAGGGTAATTGAAAACACACGTGCGTGGCTAGAGGTATGGAAAATAATAAGGGAGACTAGAAAAAGGGGCTGAAACAAGAAACTAAAGGATAAACCAACAAACTAATGATAACAGAATAAAGATGCAAACAGATCAAAAACACAGAAAGCGTGGACATGGTAGGAAACCATGTCCAGATATGACAAGCTGCTCAGTTAGGCAATTTTGGGTGGAGGAATCATTGAGCCTGGTTACTTGATCACAATAATCTGATAACTGGCAATAATCAGATTTGATGTTACTTGAGTTAATCTGATTTCTCATAATCTGATAATGGCCTTTATCTGGTTATTCTATTTACATGACTACTTGAATAATCAAATAACTCCAGAAGGCTGATTCTAATCAGTTTATTAGTGTACATGTACGGGGCGGGGGGGTTGTGGGGCTGAAAAGATCATAGTGGTCAAATCTGACCAAATGTGGTTTATTTTTCAACATAGTCTCCCCTTCAGTTCACACACTTCTTCCATCAGTGTTGCAGTGCTTGGATCCTTGCGGTTGAAAAATAAACCACATTTGGTCAAATATGACCACTATAAACTTTTCAGCCCCCCTTGTAAACCATTGACTCAAGAGGATATAGATAAGACCCAATATAATCACCTGTTCTTTTGTCACTTTGTTTCAGTTCTTCAAACAAAAACAAAAATGACCATAACAGAATAAAGAGTTTTCTCTGTCATTTTTTTACATTCTTAAGCACCTGTTGGGATGATTTCCTCCCCGGACCAAACTTTGTTTTTGGTCTCAGAGCAGTCAAAGCAGATACTGCTGTTGACAAAACAATGAGCAGAAAGATGAAAGTTGATATTCTTTTTCCAAATCTGTGCAGCGGGATTAAATAGTCTCTATTTCTTATAAAATAGAGGTGACTTTGTTTCACTTTTCAATAATAATCTTTTTTTTAATTTTAGTAAAAGGTCACAGGTCAATAATAGTGGCTGTTATTTGTTTGAATGAGGAGAACAGGCTGTAGTTACTGAGTTACCCTAAGTGTCATAAAAACAAAGGTATTCCAGAATTACGAAGAAAACCATACATGTTAAGATTACTTATGTTAAGGTTATCATCTTTAAAAAAAAAGGTTGTACTTGAGATTTAAATCTTTTTGATCTGTATCATGCCATTAATACCAGTATTTAAAATTAACTTTTACCTTAAATGTATAATAGTAAAATAATCTTTTAAATTGACAAACATATGTATAACTCATGGCAAAATTTGATCAGGATCAAAAGATATTTTTGTTCTTGCCATTCATTTCAATGGAGAATTTTTCCAATTTAAGGTCCCATATGTGGAAGTAGAGGAGGTGTGACTTAGGCTCTCTATTCACCAGCCTCTCCCAGGTAGTATGGGATGTCCTTAGGGAATAACATTGTGGGTACATTGTGACAATGTTACAAATTAATGTCCACAATGCTACCAAATATGTACAACAATATATGCCACAACATCCATTTATGTAGCACCCTCTTGAAACTAATGCTTGCACATGTGCAGTGACAGCTGTTTTGGCCCATCAAGTGTTGTTTAGAAAGGATCTACTTTTGTTGACATTCATCGAGAATATTGGATGTTTTGAAAAAGTTAATGCATATGTGCTATGTTTTGTTTATGTGATGGTGTCAGTAACAAGCTTTCCTACTTAGGTTGCCAAGTCATTTCTCAATCTTGGTGACACAGGTACAGTCCAGGAAGTTGTGAGTGATCCCCCATCAGATACAGCCAGTTGGGCTTTACTGCACACCCTTTTTACATTTACATTTAATAATAATAATAATAATAATAATAATAATAATAATAATGGATTGCATTTATATAGCACCTTTCATGATACTCAAAGCACTTTACAATGAGTCTGTTATACATTCACTCCACAGACGGACAATGGTAGTGGTAAACTACTGCTGTAGCCACAGCTGCCCTGGGGCAGACTGATGGAAATGTTCCTGCCAGTCCGCACCAACGGCCTTTCCGACCACTATCGAACATTTATACACGATCATACCCAGTGTCATGAATACTTGATTCAGTTGGCGCCTGGATTCAGTTGGGTATCGAAAAAGCCACACAGCATAAGAGGATCCTGGAGGAGAGACACAGAGTTGAGACGGAGACTCCTTGGAGGACCAGATACTTTGACAGAGAGATGAACAACTTTATGTGACGTTTTACATATCTGCTGTGGTTTAGAGACATAACAGCAACATAGTCAAAAGATGTTGGTGATTTGGTTCTGACAGTCATGTGTGAGAGAGTTTGGGGGCCAAGGCCACAGATTTGATTTAATTTTTGAACAGGTGACTGCTTTCAAAGTCTGTCTTCATTTGATTTTATTATAAAAAATTGTTATTGGAAACAATGACTTTGATACTCCTGTCAGGATGTTAATTGGTGTATGGAGTGTCAGGGAGGGATAGTACCTCTGACGGGGCAACAGTCGCACCTCCGGGGGGTCGGTCCGCTTTGGTTCCAACTTGGCACTCAACTCTTACCTGTGGCTCCAAGTAGCTGTTTGCATGCAACAGCGGCCATACCCCAGTAAACCGCTTCGACTGGTGGGCAAAACCAGGTGAGGGTAGCAGACGGGTTTGAAACCCTCGGTGTGGTAGGACTTGTCTACCTACACATGTGTAGACTGGACCTAGCGGACTGCGTGGAGGAAACCACCAGATTGGCTCAACGGGCAGGAAGGCAGACCCAGCAAAGCATTGTGGAGCGCAACTAGGGCACAGTGAGACACGCAAGATACTGCTGGCCATCCACTGTATCCTAACCTATCTCCTGCTGTCTTGACTATGTCTTGCCACTGGATCCAGATAGGCTGGGACGAGAGAGTGAGGCTGACGACACTGTGCAACTCTCCCTCACTTAAACCAAATTTACGCACAAGTCGAGACATCACCCCCCCCCCAATTTCCTTCTCATCCCCCCCCTCTCCCTCCAATTCCTGTGGCGATGGGCGAGTGACAAAGCAGCAGGTGAGGATACACTGGAAGCTGTAGCCACAATCCCACACACAGGCGGCCCCGGGCATAGGGTCACTCTCTACTGGACCGAAGCAGCAGTGGAGTTCGGCAGCCCTCTTTAGGATTTGCTCTGCTCACCTCCATGGCCTGAGGAAGGGGCTAGAAAAGGTGCCCTAAACATAGCCTGCTTCGCTACACTCTGGCCAGCAAGCCACAGCTGGCGGGGATCCCACCCTAGTGGTCGAAATTTTCAGAAGAAATCAATTAAGGTGACATCACTCACCATTGGCACTTGGAATGTGCGAACGCTCATGGACAGCGCCAAGGCGGACAGACCTGAGAGACGGACAGCACAAGAGAACTCAGCAGGTACAACATCCACATCGCAGCTCTGAGCGAGACCAGGTTTGCAGACGAAAGTCAGCTGACAGAAGTCAAAGCCGGCTACAGCTTTTTCTGAAGTGGCCGAGGCAGCGAAGAATGTCGTGAAGCAGGAGTGAGTTTCGCAATCAGATCCAATCTGATCAGCAAGCTTACCAGCCTCCCCAACGGAACCAACGACTGCCTCATGACCCTGTGGCTGCCCCTCTGAGGAAAATGCCATGCCACATTCATCAGTGCATATGCCCCCACCATGACAAACCCAGATGAGATCCGATTGTGCAGTTCCAAATGGCATTTGAGTGTACATATTGTAATAAAGTGATGTATGAAAATGGATACTGCCTTTTGGTCTTTCTGTGGTCTTAAAGGTGTAATATCAGTGGCTGCACTCCCAAACCCATACCTGTTGTAATGTTGCAGGTACCTTGTTACAGAGTGTCTTAATATGGCTGTTAGCAACACTGCATGAACATTATAGGGAGTATATGTTAGGTTTGCCCCTCTGGGGCATATAGGAGAACTCGAATGCATGGCGAAGTTCGTACATAATTTTATTAACAATTAAGTAGGTCAAGAGGTGAAAACACAAAAGGCTGTAATGGCAGGACACTTAAGCTGGATTCATGCTGCAGCTCACTGTCCACGTCTGCTCGATCGTGAGGCTTGTGTGACGGAAATTACATCATTGTCTCCAGTCCACTTGCAGCCCAAGTTTTCTGACCATGCAGCCTGACCATGTTGACTGCGCATGCACAAGACTGAACCTCTCATTCGTGAGGTGGCGCCACCAACACAGCATACAAAGTCAAAGTAGCTTAAGAAGACAAAGAGGAAGACAAGTATAAACATACATGAATCGTTTTGCACCAGCTTGAGCAGACAAGAGCACTGAAAAACCATAATTCCTCCTTTTCCTTGAAACAATGCCAATGTTTCTACAAAAAAAAAAAAATGTGCATCACTCGCGTTTATAGCCGGTAAACAAACTGGCATTAGCGCATTTGCGTTACCCACAGGGCTGGGGCAAAACTACAAATAACAGTTGTGTGTATGTGTCAACTGCTTGGGCAGGTAGACAAAAAAAGTGAATCATATACATAACCACGTGCATGGCAGCCTCGTGACATGCACCTCAGTGGACCAGAGTGGAAAAGTATCATGAATCCAGCTTTACAGTCTGTAGGAATAATGTGGACGCCAAGGTGGCATGGAGAGGAACATGTAACGTTCAGACACAGGATCCAACGTTACTGAATACAATGGAGGATGCCACACTGAGGGCAGGCGACAACGTGAATAAATGATGAGAATAATTGTAAAAGGCGGCTCAGTGGTCCAGTGGTTACCGCTGTGGCAGCACAACAAGAAGGTCGTGGGTTCAATCCCACCCCCTGACCATCGGTGACCCTGCTGTGTGGAGTTTGCATGTTCTCCCCATGTCTGCATGGGTTTTCTCTGAGTACTCCAGCTTCCTCCCACAGGACAAGGACATGCACGTTAGGTTAATTGGCATCAGCTGGGAATTCTAAATCATCTTTTGGTATGAATGTGAGAGTGAATGGTTGTCTGTCTCTCTGTTGGTCATGTGATGGACTGGAGATCTGTCCAGGGTGTACCCTGCCTCTTGCCCAAAGATGCTGAGATAGACTCCACCCCCCCCCCCCCACCCAACGACCCAAAAAGGATTAAGCGGTAGAAGATGGATGGATAATTAGAAAATTAGAAACAGTCATCAGCGATAAAGAATGACAGGGATAAACAGGGAAAGAACTATGCAAAACAGGAAGTAAACAAAGGGCATTACCAAAATAAAAGACAACTTAGAAACTATGGTAAAGAGAGGAATAAACTCAGTATTGGGTTCGATCCAGGCAAAATGGCTGGATCGGTATCGATAAGGAATAAAAGTAATTTACTGATACAATACATTAATTATAATAAAATGAAGGCATGATCCTGTTCTCAGCCGCGCTGTGCATGGCTTCTGTGAACTAAGGCAAGGAGTGTCAAATCATTGGAGCCTGTCTGTAGGACTCGCCTCAGTATGTTGCAGTGTGGTACCAGCATTTAAAATTTTACACCACCAACTTGATGAAACACTTGCAAAAGTATCACGGCAAAGAGATATGCTGAATTCTTTCAAGAACCGAGCAGAAACAATTGTGTCATGCAGCAACTGCTGCTGTTTTACTGCTGGAATATACTAAAAGAGAAACTAAAAGAAGGAAACTGAAAGTAAAAATCAGATGAGCAGGAATGAAGACATAACATGGGCTTACCTTTAGATGGACAGTTACAGCTGATGAGAGGTAGGTGACAGAAACAAACAGCAAAATATAACCGGTGAATTGAAAGCAGGACTAAAGGCTACATGAAATGAAACAGGGATGATATCAAAATAAGAGCAAACCCAAAAACTATTGACAAGGAATAAACTACTAAATAAACTGAGGACCAGGAGAATACTTATGATGATAATAATAATAATAGTAATAATAATAATAATGGATGACAAAAATACAACTTAAAGTGTTGGTTCCTTATTTCAGATCTACAGAACTTTTTCACCTCATGCACAGTGGCACTTTGAATTTCATCTGAATGTTTACTTAAATACTCAGTTTTAAAGTTTTGCAATAAACTTGCACTTAAAACTTCAGAATTCATGTTTACATGGTGCTGACCAGTGAAATGCTGCCAATGTTGCAAAGTTTAAAATTAAAAAAAGCAGCAGCGTTGCTGAACTGAGTCAAATTTGTAATATATTCTTTGACTTTTAAATTTATGTTTTTATATGTATGCAAAATGCAACCAGAGTGTGTTCTGTACTATTGTTTTAAATAAGAGAGATGATGTCGTGTTTGGATCGGTATCGGCCGATACTCAAAGTCACAGTGTTGGTATCAGTATCAGTCTTGAAAAAGTGTTATCGGCTCATCCCTAGAATAAACAATACATTAACCTACCAACATAACTGAGAATGACAATTATAATAGTAATAATAATAGCAATAAAGAAGAAAGTCCAAAAACAACCAAAAGCAAGGACATGGGCACGGCCCCTGTCCCGATCATGATAGCATACACAACATTGCTGCAATTTTGCATATCATTGTTACTGCAGTCAACTTGTAGTGTGGCAGCAACATGGAGGCAACATAATTATGTTAACTGGATTGATAATGTATTCTTTGAGGTGTTGTGTTCCATTATTGGTGCCTAGTGAGTGTTTAAAGTAACACCTAGTACCTAATGTTTCTACCTGAATGAATGATTTGATTTAGGACTGTGAAACATAGCTCAAATGCATCACACTATCATTTCTTGATTTCACAATACACTGCATTATATACACTACTCACAAAAAGTTAGGGATATTCAAAGATTTTTATTTGTCAATACTTCTATACGTACTGGAGAACTGAAATGTCATTTCTCTCTCTCTCTCTCTCTCTCTGTTGTGTGCGTAATATATAAGAAAAGGAATAAGGATGAAAAACAGCAGTTTATGTACAGTAATGCTACCTGTAGTGTATATAAAGATAAAACCCAGCAGTCCCGTAGTGGGGAAAAAAAAGATAAACGATAACACCCAGCAATCCTAAATACAGAAGAGGTGGAGCCATAATACCCATAATTGCAAGTTCAATGCAGTAGTGGCGGTGCAGACAGTGACAGATTGGACTGCATGTGGTCAATATTGCAATAACAGACAGACAGACAGCAGCAGGTATGGCAATTGTGCAAATGGTTGCAGTAAGGTGCAGAGATATACAGCAGCAGATGTAATTACCCTTGGTGTGCCAAGTCTTTCTGTGCAAACAGCTGAGGTAGTTATTGTGTGGGTGAGTGTGTTCAAGGTCCTGATGCCCTGGTGAACAAAGCTGTTTAGCAATCTTGTGGAGCGAGCCCGGAGGTTCCGATACCTTTTCCCCGAGGCCAGAAGGCTGAAGAGGGAGTGTGAGGGGTGGGAGGTGTCACCGGCAATGTTGATGACTCTGGGTGAGGCAGGTGTGGTAGATGCCACGGGTAGGTTGGGGGGGGGGGCACCGACGATCTTACTGGCTGCTTTCACTATGTTGTGAGGGGCGTGCGACCGATGTATGGCCTTATTAGTTCAAGTAGGTTCATTTTGTCTTCTTATAATTGTTTACCTTTTGTTCTTATTAAAGACAAAAATAGAAAGGAGTTGTTTTTACCTTCTTTACATGTTTCGACTGTGCACTGCAGCCTTCGTCAGAAGAGTCAGCTGATTGCTGCCAGGTGTCATTTTATCAGCTGACTTTCATAGGCGGGGCCAGCCCAGCAGACTTGTCAGATCCACCGAGCCGGCCCCGCTTTCCGCCGTCCGATGGTCTCTGGAAAATGTGGTCCCAGGTGTGGGAAAGCATAAAGGATTCGCAATGGGAGACCCACTATCAGCCATTATGAGCAGTTTTTTCATGGAGGATCTGGAAAACAAAGCCATCAACACAGCACCTACACAGTGTAAACCCACCCTCTGGAAGAGATACGTGGACAACATTCTGGAGAAAATAAGGAAAAGAACACACACAAGAACTCAATGACCATCTGAATAACATGGACAGCACTGGGAATATAAAATTCACATACGAAGAGGAAGAAAATGGCACCATAGCCTTTCTGGACATGAAAATCCACCACAACAATGACGGCAGCATAAAAATCACAGTCTACAGGAAACCAACCCACACAGACCAATACCTACTATGGACATCAGAACACCCCACAGCACACAAACTATCAGTTGTCAGGACGTTATATGAACAGGCCACCATCATCACAGACCAAGAAGACGGACAGGAGGAGGAAACCCACATAAAACATGCACTCATACGCTGCCAATATCCAGTATGGGCCATAAACAAAGGGAAACAGCAAGTCAAAAACAAAGAAAACAAACAGGAAATAAGACACAGAACAAAAGCCGAAATCAAAAACAAGGACACCATAACTATACCATACATCCGAGGGATAACGGAACCAATTCAAAGGATCATGAAAAAAATACAAAATAAACACAGCAGTAAAACCACACAAAAATTTAAGACAGTTATTGGTACACCCCAAGGACAAAATAGAAGAAGACAAAAAATGCAATGTAATATATGAAATATCATGCAGATCATGCAACAAAACCTACATTGGAGAAACCACAAGATCATTCACCACAAGGCAAAAAGAACACCAGAAGGAATGTGAGAAGGAAGCACAAGGAAGACTCACAAGATCACAAAAAGAAAAGCCAGAACAAGAAACATTAAAATCAGCAATATCAGATCACTGCAAAAGAAATAATCACATCATGGACTGGGACAACGCAAAAATTATTGGATCGGAGAGCAACAGACACAAACGCTGGATCAAGGAGGCCATAGAATCAGGAAGCGGGGAAAGATACCATGAACTGGGATGAGGGGGTCTTTATGCTTTCCCACACCTGGGACCACATTCTCCAGAGACCATCTGACGGTGAAAAGCTGGGCCGGCTCGGTGGATCTGACAGGTCTGCTGGGCTGGCCCCGCCTACGAAAGTCAGCTGATAAAATGACACCTGGCAGCAATCAGCTGACTCTTCTGACAAAGGCTGCAGTGCACAGTCGAAAGATGTAAAGAAGGTAAAAACATCTTCTTTCTATTTTTGTCTTTAATAAGAACAAAAGGTGTAAAAAAAAAAAGGTATGGCCTTATTTTCAAAAACTTGGGACATGGGCATTACCCAGTTCTTTTCCAAAAATATTGAAAAAAATCCTTCATTTATAACATGTCAGATCCTGAAATTAAGATAAAAATAAAATAAGATAAGCCTTTATTAATCCCACAATGGGGAAATTACAGGATTGCAGCAGCACAGCCATAGGTAGAAAGGACCTGCAGAACCTCTCCCTCAAGCATTTAGCAGGGCACAACCACTAAATGAACTCCTCAGTGTGTCCTGCATGGGGTGGGACTTCGTCTCCAACAGAGATGACCGCTTAGCCACCATGCTCCTCTCTCCTATCTCCTTCACTGGGTTGAGGTGGCGCCCCAGAACAGAGCTAGCTTTTATGATCAGCCTGTTCAGTCTCTTCTGTGAAGACTAGGGCTGGAGTTATTTTGGTCAGGCAGATTCTAGTTTAGTGGAATCATGTACTTGCTCTGATATATTCTAGTTTTGTGAGGCACCATAAATATTAAGTTGTTTTTTTTTTTTTAAATTGTTGGCAGAGGTGTGAGTCATTGTCAGTGATGGTTGATATAATAGCTGATTTTGTTAAAGCTCCGTCTGAAGAAATTTTAGATCAATGCTCACGGGATCAGTTATTGAAAATTTTGGATCACTATAAAATGCAAAAGGCATATTAAAGGCAAAATTAATTGCTAAAGAAATTTTAGTTGAGTCTTGGGGTGAAATTTCTGCTCCACCTGCATCTGTTGCTTGTCCTCCACCACTTTAAAAAGAAATGTTACTGTTACAAATGGAATTTGAAAAATGAAACATAATGCACAAATTGAATGTGACAGATTGCAGATGGAACATGAAAAAATGAAGCATAATGTAGAAATTGAGAAACAGTTGACTGTGGAAAAAATGCGCTGTGAAACAGTACAGGCAGAACTGTCATTGGAGCAGCGCAAATTTTATTTCATTTATTTGCACAGATTTAAAATAATATACTGAATCAGAAATTAGAATCTTGAAATTAAAACAATAGAAGACATTTTAGTGCAGGGGAGGGAAAGAAACCCCTAGGGAATTATGGACTACCACCCCAACCAGAATAGACAAATTAAAAGAACCATTGATAGATAATAAATCAAAGTAAAGTTAACACTGAATCTAAATATTACTTCCATCAGTCATGAAATTAGAAGAAAGAAAAAATCAAATATTAGACAGATATATACATGGTAAAAAATAAATATGCAATTTGTATTTCAATTTGATTACAATTTGTAGATTCCAAAAATTCAGACAAGGCTCAAAATTCAAGCTGTCACGTTTTGATAACAAATGCTGTTTTAGTCTCCTTTTGAAAATAGATAGAGAAGGTGACATTTTTATGGTATTCATCTCATTCCATATTTGAGGACCTCTATTAGCAATGCTAAAACCTGTGCATACACATTTGTTGTTGTTTTTTTACCCATAATTAGATGCTTGTTTCTAGTCTCATATGTATGCAAAAAAAATATAGAGGTATGAGTTTGCATAATCTGTCATTAGGTTTATTAACAACTTTATACATTGTACAAGCATTATGAAAAACATTACACTCAGTAAGATTTAGTAATCTGTATCTGTGGAAAAAGAGGATTTGTGGGTGAATTTGCCATAGACCCAAGATATGGAACATATATTTTTTTTTTCTGTAACGTCATCAATTTTAGCAAAAAACTAGGAAAAGTACTGCACCATATTATATTGCAGTAATTCAAGTGAGGCTCAATTAATGACTGATAACATTAAAAGTGCCTTGAAAGGAAGGAAATGTAACTTAAAAAATAAACCAACATATTTAGACAACTTATTTATTAGTTCCTCAATATGTTTCTTGAAATTCAAATGTTCATCTATAAATACCCCCAGAAATTTAGAAAAAGCCACTTAATTTCCAAGCCATTTATAAAAATAACAGAAAATTTTGAAATATTTTTCTTTCTTACAGGGTATAACAATATGTAATTAGTTTTATTTATATTTGTAGATAATTTATTGCATTTAAACCATGTATCCACCTTAATTAAATCTTCATTTAATTTATCTTGTAAATCTTTAAGATTTTTATGTGCCAAGAATAAATTTGTATCATCAGCAAATTCAATTCAATTCAATTCAACTTTATTTATATAGCGCCATTTCACAACAACAGTCATCTCATAGCACTATCAACTGTAGGGGGAACCCCCACAGTTGCAGAAAGACCCCAGCAATCAGGCGATCCCCTGTAAGCAAGCACTTGGCGACGGTGGAGAGGAAAAACTCCCTTTTAACAGGAAGAAACCTCCAGCAGAACCAGGCTCAGGGAGGGGCAGTCATCTGCTGCGACTGGCTGGGGGGTGAGGGGATAGAGAAGAAGAAAAGAACAGACATGTAGAGAGCAAACAGCACAATGGGGACTCAATCTATGGGAGAGAACAAACAAATGTTAATGACCAGCAAAAAAAATATTTCATTGAGAGTGAGAAAAGGAGTGAGGCCCAGTGCATTACTGGAGGTCCCCCGGCTGACTAAACCTATTAGCAGCATAACTAAGGGAGGGTTCAGAAACACATGATCCCTCCCTAATTGTAGGCTATATCAAAAAGGTAGGTTTTAGCCCTATTCTTAAAAACAGAGATAGAGTCTGACTCCCGAATCCAGATTGGCAGCTGATTCCACAGGAGAGGAGCTTGATAACTGAAGGCTCTGCCTCCCATTGTACTTTTGGAGATTCTAGGTATTACAAGTAATCCTGCATTTTGGGAGTGTAGTGCTCTGTTAGGATAATACGGTAGTATCAGATCTTTTAAATAAAAAGGAGCCTGATTGTTTAGAGCTTTGTAAGTAAGAAGAAGGATTTTAAACTTAATTCTAAACTCTATGGGAAGCCAATGAAGGGAGGCCAGAACCAGAGAGATATGATCTCTCTTTCTAGTACCTGTTAAAACTCTTGCTGCAGCATTTTGGATCAGCTGAAGACTTTTTAAAGATGTTTTAGGACAGCCTGATAATAAAGAATTACAATAATCTAATCTCGAGCTAACAAAAGCGTGGATCAGTTTCTCAGCATCACTCTGAGACAAGATGCTCCTAATCTTGGCAATATTACGCAAATGATAGAAGGCAGTCTTAGAAACAAATTTAATATGTGAATTGAAGGACAAATCCTGATCAAAAATAACTCCAAGGTTCCTCACAGAGCTATTAAGAGAAAGAGTAACCGCATCCAAACTGAAAGTTTGATTTGGAAAGGAATTTCTAAGGTTTTTTGGACCAACAAGAATGACTTCAGTCTTATCTGAATTTAATAGCAGGAAATTACAAGTCACCCAAGCTTTGATTTCCTTAAGACAGGCTTCTAACTTGGCTAATTGATTACTATCATCTGGCTTCATTGACAGGTATAATTGTGTGTCATCAGCATAACAATGAAAATGTATACAGTGCTTTCTAATAATGTTGCCTAACGGAAGCATATATAAACTAAAAAGAGTAGGGCCTAGCACAGATCCCTGTGGAACTCCATGACTAAGCTTTGAGTTGAAAGAAAACTCATTATTTACATGAACAAACTGGAACCTATCAGATAAATAAGATCTAAACCACTGCAACGAAGTTCCATTAAGTCCAACATAGTGTTCTAATCTATCAAGTACAATATTATGATCGATAGTATCAAAAGCTGCACTAAGGCCTAAAAGGACAAGTACAGAAACTAGTCCATTATCAGATGCAATGAGGAGGTCGTTAGTGACCTTTGCTAAGGCTGTTTCAGTACTATGATGGATTCTAAACCCAGATTGAAACTCTTCAAGTAAACCATTTCCCTGCAAGTGGTCAAATAATTGCATAGCAACAACTCTTTCTAAGATTTTTGAAATGAAAGGGAGATTAGAGATTGGTCTATAGTTAGCTAAAGCTCCTGGATCTAGCGTTGGCTTTTTGAGTAAGGGTTTAATTACAGCCGTTTTAAAAGCCTGCGGTACATGGCCTAAAGTTAATGAAGAATTGATTATATGAAGAATAAGGCTACCAATAAGTGGGAAGACTTCTTTAAATAACCTGGTAGGAATAGGGTCTAAAAGACAAGTTGAAGGTTTGGATAAGGAAACTATTTTGTCTAACTCACAAAGGTCGATTGGAGTAAACTCATTAAGACAGACATCAATAGAAGGAGTTGTAGTAGTTACAGTATTTAAGTTAACTGTGGGAAGAATCTGATTGATTTTATCTCTGATGGATGAAATTTTATTATTGAAAAAGTTCATAAAGTCCTGACTAGTAAGCTCTAAGGGAATGCTAGGATTGACAGAGTCCTGACTCTTTGTCAACCTGGCTACAGTACTGAAAAGAAACCTGGGATTATTCTTGTTCTCTTCTATTAATGCAGAGTAATAACTCGTTCTAGCTTTTCTAAGAGATTTTTTATAAATTAAAAGATGATTTCTCCAAGCTAAATAGATTTCATCTAAATTAGTGGAGCGCCATTTTCTTTCTAATTGACGAGTCTTCTGTTTTAAGCTACGAGTTTCTGTGTTGAACCAAGGAGTTAGAAATCTCTGATTGGACTTTTTCTTTTTTAAGGGGGCCACCAAGTCTAGAGTCTGATGCAGAGAAGCTGAAACACTATCCACCATGTTATCAATTA
Source organism: Pholidichthys leucotaenia (assembly GCA_020510985.1). Lineage (NCBI taxonomy): Eukaryota > Metazoa > Chordata > Actinopteri > Cichliformes > Pholidichthyidae > Pholidichthys > Pholidichthys leucotaenia. Next base: position 229,431,767 of record CM035849.1, read on the forward strand.
AGAAGGAGCAAGCTGTTTATAGCTTATTTCCGTTGTGTTGACACATGGCATAGAGGAAACAATCTGCATAAATTTGGTAACAGCATCATCTGAGAGGCATCTACTGTAATAATATTTTTCTTTAGGAGCCAAATAGAAATAGTAAAATCAAAGGTTAACAGACAATGGTCTGACAGTACAGGGTTATGAGGAGACACTACAAGATTTTCTATTTCTATGCCATATGTCAGGACAAGGTCCAATGTATGGTGGAGTTAATGAGTAGAATTTCCTACTTTCTGAGAAAACCCAATCGAGTCTAATATTGAATTAAATGCCGCATTAAGGCAGTCACTATCTACATCCACATGTATATTAAAGTCCCCTACTATAATTATTCTATCAGATTTCAGCACTAAATCAGCTAAGAAATCAGCAAATTCGGATAAAAATTCTGAGTAGGTTGATGGGGGACGATAAACTATGGCAAATAAAATTGGGTTTAACCTAAAATTGCTCAAGTGCCCAATACTGAGGACCAGGCCCTCAAAGGAATTATAACATGTTTTTTGCTTTACATTAACTAGTAATTTGGAATGGTAAATTGTTGCTACTCCTCCTCCACGACCAGAACTTCTGGGATTTTGACTATTTAAATAACCAGAGGGAGTTGATTCATTTAAACCAACATAATCCTCTTGCCCTAACCAAGTCTCTGTAAGGGAAATTAAATCAATCTGATGATCAATTAACAGATCATGGACTAACAGAGACATGGGAGTTAGAGACCTAATATTTAATAAACCACATTTCATTTTTAAATTATGAGGAGGAACAGAGGCCAATTCATTCAATTTAGAGGCTTTATGTTTAATTTGAGTTTTACCAATATTTTGCTTTATCACTTTGGGATGCTTATGCATTATATTTTTATTTACTTTGGAGGGAGCAGACAACGATTCTCTGATGGGGAAGACAGGGGCTAAGTTGAGGGGTGGCGGATGAAGAGGAGCTGCAGAGAGGCGTGTAAGACTGCGACTCTGCTTCCTGGTCCCAACTCTGAGTAGTCAGGGTTTTGGAAATTTGGATAAAAAAGATGCCAGATTGTTAGATAAATGAGAAGCACCATCCAAAGTGGGATGAATGCTGTCTCGTCTCATAAGACCAGGTTTTCCCCAAAAAGAGCTCCAATTGTCAATGTAGCCCACGTCATTTGCAGGACACCACACAGACAGCCAGCGGTTCAAGGATGACGAGCGGCTAAACATGTCATCACTGGTCAGATTGGGGAGGGGCCCAGAGAATACTACAGTGGCAGACATCGTTTTTGCAAAGTCACACACCGATTCTATATTAAGTTTCGTGACTTACGACTGCCGGAGACGGATGTCATTAATGCCGGCGTGAATAACAATTGTGGAATATTTACAGTTACTTTTAGCCAGCATTTTCAAATTTGACTCGATGTCGCCTGCTCTGGCCCCAGGAATGCATTTGACTATGGCCGCTGGAGTCTCTAAGTTCACGTTTCTGACTACAGAGTCGCCAATGATCAGAGTTTTTTCCTCAGCGGGTGTGTCGCTGAGCGGGGAAAAACGATTAGAAATGTGAACAGGTTGGTGGTGTACCGGGGCTTTGCGACTAGGCTTCCTTCTCACCGTCACCCACCCAGTTTCCTCGCTGCTGAGGAGAGCCGGAGGACCGCTGACAGTGGGGCCTAAGCTAGCTAGCTCCGCTGCAGCTAAGGGGCGTCCGTCGAGATTAACTGGCGCAGACGGTGTTTCAGTGCAGCGGAGCCGGGATTCCAAATCAGACAACCTCGCCTCGAGCGCCTCAAAAAGACAACATTTATTACATTTACCGTTATCACTAAAAGAGGTAGAGGTGTAGCTAAACATCTGACAGAGAGAGCACACCAGAGGAGGAGAGGAAAGAGAGCTAGTAGCCATAGCTAGTGGCTAGCTAGTGGCTGGAGAGCAAACCACACAGGCAGACAGCAAAACAGGAAGTGATGATACGTTACCACAAGGAAGTGACGAACAAATACAAATAGTATCTTATGTAAAATATCTGATGTATGTGATGAATTATTAAAATCATTTACATATAATATAAAAAGAAGAGGACCAAATATAAATCCCTGAGGGACCCCACAATACCCCCACAATTGCCAATTTTCTTTACCAATTTGATACCATTTATAGATACATATTGCTCCCTCCCATATAAATAACTTCGAAACCAATGTAAAGCTGTACTGTAACTCTGACACCATAATGTTCCAGCTTGCATAAAAGAATCTCAAAATCAATAGTATTGAAAGCTTTTGACAAATCAAGAAAGACTCCAATTCCATATTCACCTTTGTCAGTTGCTTCATTGACTTTATCAACAAGGTCAGGTATAGCCATACATGTAGTTCTTTTTTCCCTAAAATCATACTAACGTGAAGTTATATTTATTTATTTAATTTTATTAAATTGGACCTAATTAAGAGTGGTGACTTAATAGGTGGTGATTCTGTGGCTCTTGAAGGTCTGTTATCTACTTGATTTTTTAAAAGGAAGACTTTGATATTTTGAGAAACTTGAAACCGTTGCCACGATTTAATGAAGAGAAACTGGAGGTATTTTTTTTTTTTGTTTTCATTGTTTGAACGCATCGTAGATACAAGGAAATGGCCGGAATGTGAGTGCAGTAAAATGCTGCAATGTGTTTTGACAGGCAGGGCACAGCAGGCACACTCAGCTCTGTCAGATGAACACTGTCATAATTATTCTGCCATTAAATCAGCATCATCAGATCAGGTCATCTTTATGTTATGCTCTTTAATTTCTGATTTTATTTGTGTAGAAAAATTACCAGCGGATGTTTCAGCACATTATGTAGCCCAAACGGCATTGCTTTGTAGCTGTATAAACTGCTAGGTGTAATGAAAGCATAAATTGTCTGAGCGAGCAATTTTTTTCCTCCATACGAAGAAGAGGAAATGCATCTGACTTAGTTACTGCATTTACTTTTCTGAAGTCAGTACAAAACCTATGAGTGCTGTCTGGCTTTGGAATCAAGCTACTGTACATAGGGAAGCCCAGCTAGAAGAAGACTGCTCTGCAATCCCATGATCTAACATACAGGTACATCTCAAAAAATTAGAATATCATGAAAAAGTTCAATATTTTTTGTCACTCATTTCAGAAAGTGAAACCCATATAGTATATAGATTCATTACACAGAGAGTGATATATTTCAAGTGTTTATTTTAATTTTGATGATTATGGCTTACAGCCCATGAAAACCCCAAATTCAGTTTATCAAAAAATTAGAATATTACATAAAATTAATTTTAAAAAAGTAGTTTTTTAATGGAAATGCTGGCCGACTGAAAAGTATTCCATGTACACACTCAATACTTGGTCGGGGCTCCTTTTGGATTAATTACTGTATTAATATGGCGTGGCATGGAGGTGATCAGCCTGTGGCACTGCTGAGGTGTTGTGGAGGCCCAGGTTGCTTTGATAGTGACCTTCAGCTCATCTGCATTGTTGGGTCTGGTGTCTCATCTTCCTCTTGACAATACTCCATTGATTCTCTATGGGGTTTAGGTCAGGAGAGTTTGCTGGCCAATCAAACACAGTGATGCCATGGTCATTAAACCAGGTTTTGATACTTTTGGCAGTGTGGGGGGTGCCAAGTCCTGCTGAAAAATGAAATCAGCTTCTCCATAAAGCTTGTCAGCAGAGGGAAGCATGAAGTGCTCTAAAATTTCCTGGTAGATGACTGTGGTGACTTTGGTCTTGATAAAACACAGTCGACCAACACCAGCAGATGACCTCTGTTCAGATAAAAGTAAATTTTCCATTTGATTTGGAAATCAAAGTCCCAGAATCTGGAGAAAGAGTGGAGAGGCACAGACTCTAAGTTGCTTGAGGTTTAGTGTGAAGTTTCCACAGTCAGTGATGATTTGAGGAACCACTGTGCTTTATCAAGACCAAAGTCAGCGCAGTCATCTACCTGGAAACTTTAGAGCACTTCATGCTTCCCCCTGCTGACAAGCTTTATGGAGAAGCTGATTTCATTATCCAGCAGGACTTGGTACCCCCCCCCCCCCACACACACACACACACTGCCAAAAGTATCAAAACCTGGTTTAATGACCATGGCGTCACTGTGTTTGATTGGCCAGCAAACTCTCCTGACCTAAACCCCATAGACAATCGATGGAGTATTGTCAAGAGGAAGATGAGACACCAGACCCAACAATGCAGACGAGCTGAAGGTCACTATCAAAGCAACCTGGACCTTCATAACATCTCAGCAGTGCCACAGGCTGATCACCTCCATGCCACATTGATACAGTAATTAATCCAAAAGGAGCCCCAACCAAGTACTGAGTGTGTACATGGACATACTTTTCAGTCGCCAACATTTCTGTTAAAAAACTATTTTTTTAATTAATTTTATGTAATATTCTAATTTTTTGAGAAATTGAATTTGGAGTTTTCATGGGCTGTAAGCCATAATCATCAAAATTAAAATAAATAAACACTTGGGATATATCACTCTTTGTGTAATGAATCTATATAATATATGGGTTTCACTTTCTGAAATGAGTGACAAAAAATATTGAGCTTTTTCATGATATTCTAATTTTTTTAGATGTACCTGTATGTCAAGTTGTTTGGGTCTTGGCTTCAATGTCTGCCTAAACTTGACTCAGCCTAGGTGTCAACAGAGGATGCTGGTCAATTCCACTCTTTTTCTTCTTTATTTTATTCTTTATTAATGAAATTAATCAAACTTAGTGCCTGTAATCAGGTTGGAAGTAAGCAATAGGAAGTAGGGAGTAGGTTGATAACCTTTAAAAGGAAAAAAAAAAGGAAAATAAACAAAATCATATCAATGAAATCAGTTCATCCACCTATGATAATTCATTCTTATTTTAACCACCTTTGAGCTAAATCAAATACATGGCCATCTTTGGCTCCCATGACTATGATATTTTAACCTATTTTTTACAGCTTTAACTTATTTATTGTAGCAAAGGTTTTAATATTGTTTTTTTTTTTCCACAATATCTTTATTGAACCTTTTTTTTTTTTTTAACAAACATGATACAAACAATCAAACACTAACACTAAAATACTACAAAAAAAAAAAAAATACCCTAAAAACACCAACAACCACCAACAAAATCAAGTCTTCAACAATGCTCCTCTGTTTAGTCTAGACAATCCAATACATTAGTATACATATTATGTTCACCAGTTTGGAATTTACAAGGTCCACACACATCATTCACCTTCTTCTTCAAAAGTTATGTTTAAATTTTTTACATAATCAATAAAAGGTCTCCATATATTCTCAAACACAATTTCCTTTGATTTCAGTATATATGTTATTCTTTCTAATGGAAGGTTTGTTAACATCTGTCTTAACCACTGAGTCACATCTGGTCTATGAGTCTTTTTCCATAATAGTGCAATACATTTTTTGGCATTAAGCAAACTGAGGTCTATGAATGTTCTTTCACTTTTATTGAAATTATGCTTTTCTGGGTACAGACCCAACAAAAACAGTTTAGGATTCAATATGATTTGTTTTGAGATTATTTTTTCAATTGTTACCCTCACCTCCTCCCAAAACATTCTTATTAATCTACATTCCCATAAACAATGAAATAGGGTTCCTTTACTTTCCATGCATTTTGTGCATGTATCTGGTATATTTTTGTTATATCTATTTAACTCCTCCGGTGTAACATACATCCGCATTAACCATTTGAAATGTATCAATTTAAGGCGTGCATTTATTGATTTGGTTTGAGCTTCTGTACAAGCCAGTTCCCATTGTTCCTCTGAAATTTCAATTTGCAGATCTTCTTTCCAGTAGTTTAATCTTTTCAGTGAATTTTCACTTGAAGATAGTGTCAATGAGTTATAAAACTCTGAAATAATACCCTTTCTTTTACTATCTTTCATCATCATTTTTTCCAAGGATGAATAAATAGGTCGAGTGAGAGCTTTATTTTGATTTGATCGAATAAAGTTTCTAAGTTGAAGATATTTAAAAAAATGTGTTCTATTGAGATTAAATTTGATCCTCAGCTCTTCAAAAGACATTATGTTGTCTGCACATGGCAAATATAAATCCTGAATCTTTTGTATCCCTTTTAAATTCCATACTTTAAATACAGCGTCCGCTCTCCCTGGTTTAAAATATTGATTACCCCATATTGGACTAAATTGTGACAATAACTGTGGTTCTTTTAAATAGTTTTTAGCTTCACACCATATTTTGATCATATGCTTTACAAATGGATTTTTAACTTGTTTTTGTAATTTTTTTGCCGAATCTGAGTATATGAATATGGGAAGAGGTAAAGGTAAATTGTATGATTCCATTTCAGTCCAGTGAGGGAGATCATTTGATGAAAAATAATATGTCATAGACCTCAGTTGTGCAGTCCAATAATACAACATAAAATTTGGACATTTCAGACCTCCACGATCAAATGGTAAATATAATAAAGACAAACGTAATCTAGCCCTCCTGTTGTTCCATATAAATTCCACTAACTTTTTTTTTATTCTTGAGAATAGATCTAAAGGTGGTGATAAGGGAATGTATTGAAATAAATAAAGTATTTTAGGTAAAATATTACTTTTAAGTATATTGATTCTCCCGATCATCGACATTGGTAGTGACATCCATCTCTGAGTTAACTCATTGATATCTGACATTAAGGCTTCATAGTTGACACTGGCGACTGATTCTAGCTTAGGCATAATTTGGATTCCTAAATATTTAAACTGATTTACAACATTGAATTGATTTACCTCAGGGGCTGGGTAATTTCTCTGGGTCTCATTTAGCATTAATATTGAAGATTTAGTTTTATTTATTTTATATCCTGATATTTCCCCAAAATTCTTTATTAAATTCAACAAGGTTGGAATTGATTTTTTTAGATTCGACATAAACAAAATTATATCATCGGCGTACAGGGAGATTTTATGTTCTGTTGGTCCAACTTTAATTCCATATATTTGTGAATGTAAACGTATCGCTATCGCTAAAGGTTCAATTGCCATAGTAAACAGTAAAGGTGAAAGTGGACAGCCTTGTCGACATCCTCTATTGATTTTTATTGGTTTTGAAATATTGTTATTTGTTAGGATTTCTGCTGTAGCATTATTGTATATTATTTGAACCCATTTTATGAAATTATTTCCAAGTCCAAACCTTTGTAGGACTTCAAAAAGAAAGGGCCATTCAACTCTATCAAAGGCCTTTTCGGCGTCCAATGATAGGAGAGCTGTATCCGGTGCTTCTTTATTAAAATAAATAATATTAAATAGTCTTCTTACATTATGGAAGCCTTGTCTACCCTTTATAAAGCCATTCTGATCTCGATTAATAATATTTGGTAAAATTTCTTGTATTCGTCTTGCTAAAATTTTACAGATTATCTTAAGGTCGGCGTTTAATAGGCTTATTGGTCTCATATTTTCACATTTATTAGAGGGCTTACCTGGTTTTGGCAACAGTATAATTAAGGCATTATTTATGTATGATGGTAAATTATTATTTTGAAATGCTTCTAAAACCATTTCCAAAAAAGGTTTTATTAATTTATTCTTAAATTTTTTATAAAGGTCAACTGGAAGACCATCTGGTCCTGCACTTTTTCCTGATTTCATATTATCAATGGCTAGCCCAACTTCTTCTTGACTAATTTTAGACTCCAATATCTCCCTGTTTTCATTTGGAATACACGGTATAGATAGTTCGTTCAAAAACCCATTTAGTTTTGTTAAATCAGGTTCATTTTTGGTATCATATAATTTTTCATAGTAATCTCTAAAGGCTCTATTAATTTCTAAAGGATCTATAACTACCTGTCCATTACTTATAATACTGGTAATTGGTGTTTTAATTTCCAATTGTTTAATCTGCCATGCTAATAATTTTCCTGATTTTTCACCTTGTTCATAAAAAGATTGTTTCAATCTTAGAAGACTCGAGGCAGCTCTATTCGCTGATTTTTTGTCGCATTCAGCTCTCAAAATCAGTAATTCATTCTCCAACCTTGGGTCACTTCCTGCATACACTTTTTCCTGAAGACTTTTTATTTTATGTTCCAATTTAGCTCTCTCCTCTCGAGTCTTCTTAGATTTTGATCCTGTATAACTAATAATATGTCCCCTAATAAAAGCTTTGAAAGCCTCCCACTTTACACATGCTGATGTTTGTGTAGTATTGATGTCAAAGAACTCGTCTTTTAATATTGTTTTTAAATAAGATTTCCCATGCTTCTAGACCAGAAATGAACCACTCATAACCAAAATGGCAACCCAGTTTACTTTGACAAATTAAACTCAACTTCATCCATATAATTTTGCTACTACACTCAGTATGACATCCACATTATACTTCTACATTTCTAAATTATAATCAAGATTAAGAAAAGTAAACAGCCAGTTATCTAGTCGAATGACCAAAAATACACAACACAAAATCTCTACAATTAGTCAATTAAGTAATTAGGCACAAAATCTGCAGAAAACACCACCAATATTGAACAAAATTTACTGCCACACAACTGAAAGAAATTACTACATCTATACATGCCAATAGCGTCTCCAAGCACATCTACACATTGAAGCTCACACCTTCTTCTTCTTGGGTATGGCAGACTAGACGCATCAAAGGCGTACTGCTGCCCTCCAGAGTTCATACATCATGTTGGTAGCTGCGTTTCAAATTCCCCCATACAAGCCGGTTCTGTGCAGATACTCCAATAGTTTTTTGACTTTACTCCAACTGTCCAGGTTCATCAAGGTGTACATGTTAAAGACAGTTTCTCTGGCGGATCCCAGGTCTCTAAACGGTCTCCGTTGTCCAGCACATTTTTGCGGTGGATTATGATATGAGACACTGTTTACAGTCACATTTGCCATTAGGGTGTTTCCCTATCAGAGCCAGCCCACTTCTGAGCCCACAGTGCCCAAGCCTCAACCTGGTTAAAACAACTGAGTCTTTCCTTTTGCAAGTAAAAGGATTATTATGTCTAGCAACTTGTTTCTGTATGTTATAATAATGTCTTCCTCTCCCTTCATTTTCCCATGCTTTCCCCCACTGCTCTTTTATTGATTTATTAATCCTTTCCCCAATTTCAGGAGGACTGTACTGGAGAGTAAGCTCTATTTCTTCCCTGTGTATTCCCCTTTTCCAGTCTGTCAGCCCCCTCATCCCCCTCTACTCCCACATGTGCTGGAACCCACATAAAACTCACCTCACACCCAGCTCTGTGAAGTCTGAACAATGTAAGATATATTTCTGTGAGTAAATCTGATCTTCCTTTGGATTTCTTTGCTCGCTACCAAAACTGCTGAAGAATCACTGCATATAACTGAATACCTTCTGTTCTGTTCTTCCACCCACCAAAGTGCCCATAAGACCGCCACCATTTTTGCTTCAAGTGTGAGATCAGGAATAAAACCCCCAAATGCCACCTTCCCATTCTCTTATTCTCTCCAATAATTACTTAAACAAGTTTGCACCTCCTTCACCATTTCTCCTGATGTTTTCCTCATCCTGTTTTTAAGAATGCTGAGGTCAGTTCTGGGTTCTGGGAAGATCCATGGAGGTACATCTCACCAACAGACTAGAGGACACATGCTAGCATTAAAAATACTATTTTGCTCTGCTAGTGATTTAACTTTTTCAATAAAATTAGTTCTACTCCTTCTCTTTGACCCCATGAACTCCCAGTGCTGTCTCAACATATTTTAGAAGAGATTTTATCCTGTCCTTTTAATTTCATTAAATATTTCAATCCAAGACTGTACCTTCTTAACTGCAAAGGTGTTTCACCCATTTCTATAAGAGCTGGAATGGGAGTGGTACAGAATGCCCCACTACACACTCTTAGTGCCTTTACTTGAATTATATCAAGCTTATTAATTACTGTACAGATCGTGCAGCTGACCTTAAGCCATACACCCATAGTCAACTGTTGATCTTATCATAGCTCTATATATCATTAACAATGTTTCTCTATCAGCCCCCAAGTCAGATCCTGCCACACACCTAAGCACATTTGTGATTTTTTCACACTTTCCACAAATTTTGTCAATATGAGTTTTCCATGTTAACCTTTGATCCAGCCACACTCCAAGGAATTTAAAATACTTAACTCTTTCAATGTCCTCTCCATATAATCGCAAGTGCCATGTGGGTAATTTCTTTTTATGCCTAAATACCATATACTTGGTCTTATCAACTGATATTTTAAAGCCCCATTCATCAACCCATCCTATTATATTATCTAGGGCTTTCTGAACCTGGTTGTATACATAAGTTAAGTTCCTGCCTCATTTCCATATAGCCCCATCATCTGCAAATAGGGAAACTCCAAATTCTTTTCCCACTCTACTAAACATACCATTCACCAGAAGAGGACAGGGCTAATCACACTTCCTTGCAGAGTTCCATTCTTCACCTCAGGTTCCTCAGAGAGTTCCCTCCCCACCCAGACCTGAATTGTTCTATTACAAAGAAAATTCTTGATCCAATTAAACATTCTCCCTTGGATTTCAGCATCATGTAATGCGATCAATAGCCCTTCCTTCCACAGCATATCATACATCTTCTCAATATCCATGAAGACTGCCACTACTGCCTCTCTACTGGCAATTTCCTTCCTAATATCAGCGTCTAAATTTAGGACAGCATCCATAGTAGAGCGTCCCTGCCTAAATCCACTTTGATAGTCCACAAAGAACCCGCTTTTCTCAAGCTTCCACACTAGCCTTTCTGTTATCATCCGCTCCATTATTTTACATAGTACCGAGGTCAGAGCAATAGGTCTATAGGAGCTTGGGCTGCTGGCCACCTTCCCAGGTTTCAAAATTGTAACTATTACAGCATACTTCCACTCCTTAGGAGGACACCCACTTTCCCACACACTGTTAAGCAGGGTCAATACCTCCTCTAGCAATACCACCCCAACCTGTTTAAATAATTGGTAGCTCAGCCCATCTCTTCCCGGAGATGTGTCCTTTCCCCTATCTAGAGCTCTTTTAAGTTCATTTAAGGTGAACATTGCATTAACCCTTTAACTGCCCAAATTAAATGGACGGGTCCCGTGCCCCCAGTGGCACAGTGCAGCAACTGCATGTGTCAACTTATTGACTGAGTTATGTAATTTATATAGCTGCCGTGACATTATGCAAATTAGATGTGTAAATTTATTCCTATCTGAAACTTTGGATCATATTCTACATCTTTCTAATTGACAGTAAGCCATTATCTCTTGTAACTTTCAAGTTATAGCCTTGGAAATCTGAACTATTTTATTGACAATTTTTTTTTTACCACTCTTGACCACTGGGGGGGCCTTGAGTTGCCTTGCATTGCCCCAGGCGCCACATGGCAGCTAGGGCAGTTAAAGGATTAATGGTGTCAGAAGCCTCACTATTCGCTCGCAATTTGTACTGCTGCTTTTCTACAATCTCTGCTCTTTTTCTTCTGCTTTCCTCACTTATATTACTTTGGCTGTGCACCTTTTGAAATTGTTTAACCAGTATCTTTGATTTTTCTTTACTATTTACTGCCTCACATCCATTATACTGAAGAAGAGATTACGTCTGCCTAAAGGCTCCTGTCATTCTACGAACTAAACTCCAGACTTTTTTAACAGGAGTATCTGGACCCAATTTTTCACAGAAATTTCTCTAGCTTTGTTTTTTTGCTTCTTTGATTACTCTCCTTGCTTTAGCTCGCAGTCCTTTAAACTCAATTGCTAAGCTTTTGTTTGGATGCCTCTTTAACCTGCTATACGCTCTGTTCCTGGCTTTAATTGACAGGCTACATTCTTCATTCCACCAAGGGACCATAGTTCCTCCCTTAGGAATCTTTTTCCTAGGGATAATCTCTGATGCAGCAGTCCAAATCACTTTAGTTAAAGAATTGTTCCACTCATCCACTCCTTTCTCACTCTGTATACTGTATCTGCTACTTTCAGGTTTATTTTTTCCTTATACTCTACCCAGTTTGCTCTTTTATAGTTTAGCCTCGGGGCGGGGGGGGGGGGTTGGATCCTCAATAAGAGTTCTGCCAAATTTGGCAATTATTGGCACATGATCACTGCCCGATAGGTTCCAATCCATTATCTTCTATGTACCAATAGCTGCCAACTCAGCCGATGCAATTGTAATATCAGTTGAGGTTGCCATTCCCCAGCCTGTTCCAAACCAAGTAGGCTGCCCATCATTTAGCACAACCAAATTATATTTATCCATGAAATCCTCTACAATCTTACCATTTCTATTCCTTTTCCTGCTTCCCCATAACTCATTGTGCGCATTGAAATCCCCAAGCCAAACTACTGGGAGACTAACTTTATCCATAACTTCCTGGAAATGACTTTCTTCTAAATTGATGCATGGATTATATACATTTCCAATTGACACTTTCCCTCGGTTAGTCCACATTTCTGTTGTTATGCTCTTTACGTACTTTTAATTTCCCTTCTCCTGTACTGAATCCCATCTCTGATAAACGTTGCACATCCGCCTCCTGAACTGATCTCTCTTATCGTTCCTCTCACACTTGTATCCCGGTACTACAAAATCTAGGTGTGGCTTTAACCAAGTCTTCTTCAATAAAAATTACATCTGGCTTCTCCTCAAGCTCCTTCAAAAAGTGTTTAAGTTCTTGTCCGTTTGCCATCAGGCTCCTAGCATTCCATTGCATAATACAAAACATTATGCCAAGGAAGCTAATCATCACCATTTTCACTATCCTTACTGGCCATTTCATCCTCCTCACAGTTGCTATAGTCTAATTCCTGGTACCGACTTCCTCCTGACCCTTGGCCTCCACCACAGTAGGTAAATTGCCAAACTTCTTCTGGATCTATTCCTTTGAAATCCAACAGCCTTTCAGCAGCAGAAGTGATTTCACGTACTACATCTGATTTTTTTATTTGCCACCAATTTTACTCTCCACATTACTTCCACCATAAACGCTAATAGCGCCCATCATTTCCTGGTATGCTATTCACCCTTGGTTCTTTGCCCAATGACTCGCCATGCTGTTGCCTGGTTCCCTGCACTCCCTCCATCTGTTCCACTGCTTCTGCATGTGAGATTTTGTTTTCGCTCTTGATTTTTTTCAACATTCTCTGCCTTAATATAATTGACACACCCTTTGAATGAGGCTGGATGGTCACCTCCACAGTTAACATTTCAGTGACTCTTTGCATTCCTTGTCATCATGATCTGTACCACACCGTCTGCACCTCCGACCACCTCCACATACTGTAGCTACATGACCATATTTTTGACATTTAAAGCACCTCAGTGGGGGCCTTTTATAATCTTTTACATTGTAACTGATGTACCCCAGCATTACTCCCCTTGGCAGTTTATCTTTAAAGGTAATAAGGACAGGAGTAGAGCCGCCACTCCTCTCACCCCTTCCCATGCGCCTGACTGCAACAACTTTACCCCTTTTCAGACAGCCAGCAGCTCTTGGTCAGTTATTTCAGATGACACATTATAAATAACTCCTTAACCTCTGAAGTGGCATGCAGTTTAAATGTTTCCACACTTTTCCCTAACAAACTTTTAATCTTGAGTGCTTTAGTCTGTTGATTAGATGAGTTACATATTACAAACATCATCCCACTTTTCAAGATTGTAACACGCATGACATCTCCGATTTCTCGTTTAATTTCTTTTGCCAATTTTAAGAGATTCACAGAAGAAAACCCAGAACCTTCCTTCACTTTTATATAAACTTTGTAACTAACCTTCTTTTTTTCCTCCTTCCTTCCTATTTTATCCCGAGCACCATCATCAGAGTCACAACCTCGAGACCCGTCCTCCCATTTCTTCCTCTTTGGCCTGCTTTTACCCATGACTTGCCACCCACCCCCATCCCACTCACCACCTGCCTGCATGGGCCGACTCTGATAGTCCCCAAAACAAGGCAAATTTCTCCTGAAAGGCTTTTCCTTTTATCTTCTTTAGCGAAAATTTGAACTTGCCACCGACCTCTCTCCAACTCAACAGCCAAGTCCAATCTCTCTTCCGACATCCAAGATGGATTCTCCCCACCAAACAGAGGCTTCTGTCACGGTTCAGCTCACACCCTCAAGAGCCATGCTGAACCAAAGACCAAACCAAAGACCTACACACCTGGCTTCCTAATCAACACTCTCCCTACCTGCCTGCTAGGATATTGAGCTGCTACTACACCTGTCCAAGTGAACACTGCCCCCTTGAGTGTCACCTAAAAATCACCATCACTTATCCTAACCCAAATCCTTTGACTAAACGAAGAGAAAAAAAATGAGAATGGAAAAATACACCCACACACATGCACACACACAAAGTCCAGTGACTTAGAGAGCAACAGTATGTGACTTCAGCATCCAGGAATTTATGTTTGTTACTCTAAGTTGGCACGATAAAAGCGCTGTCTAATAAGTTGAGCCCCACCCACATCAATGCCATGTTCAATTACATGTGTCTGAGTTGAAACGTTACCAAATAAACAAGGGAACGCCATAATAGTGTAAACCAGGTCTGTTTTCTGTGACTCTGGAAGTTGACCAAGCAACCCACCTAGATTACATAGTGTCTCAGATTTGGAGAAATGGAGAGTTACAGAAATGGTAACTGTAGTATGTGACTACAGGGGGTTAACCGGCGCCGGCGTTGTGATGCAGCCATGCGGTGACGTCATTACGCTGGACCGCTATAAGGAGGGTCAGCCATCTTATGGTCTTTTTCCATCGTTGGATCAATACTACAGCAGACCTGAACCGTATGTGATTTAGCTTGTTGTAATAAAGTTTGTGTTCAAAGCAACACCACTGATGAGAGTTGAGCCATGGAAGTGTGCTTGGGGTCACTACGACCATTTCTGGAAACCCCAGGTGAGCCACCCATCCTGTGGTACCGCTGGTTTGACACGTTTAAGGATTATGTCAATGCAGCTGGCCTGAATGGCACTGACAACATTAGGTGAGGAAGGACGGCGCATGCACCATACTCTAGGTAAAGCGGACTCATTTGGCGAATGTGTGATTCTGATAGAGGCTTTACTATGGCTGGACCAACGTCACGGCCCGAAGAGTCACTTTATTCAACCGCAAACAAATGGCGAGTGAGTCAACTCAACGTTATGTCTTGGAGGTCCAAGTCTTAATAAGCATGTGCGCCTTTGGGCCCTTAGCAGACGAGCTAATCAGTGTCAAGCTAATGGGAGAATATAGCACAGAGAGGTGACCACAGCACAGAGGGTGAACACAACATGGAGAGCGTACACAACATGAAGGCAGAGCAGGGACCGGACTCGCCTCAGTTCCTCGCCCAGCATGAGCCTCCAGGAGCCACTGCAGAGCTGCAGGAGAGGGAGCCCACATCTATCGGGAACCCAGCATATTGCCACGACAAGACTTCCCGGGAGAAAGGGAGAACAAACTGGACTCGCCTCCGATCCGAGCTCCAGACAGACTGAGCTCCAGACAGCTGCTGTGGAGCCACAGGAGAGGGAGTTCGTGGACAAAGGGGACCCCGATGACCAAAGACGGCCCGACGCATGTCTTGTTACCAACAACAATGACACATCACCCCAACTTCAACCAGCACCAGGTGAAAGAGAGAAGGAACCGGACTGCTTCCGAGTCCACACACAGCAGCAGCCTGCAAGAGCCGCCGCCGAGCCACTGGATGAAGAGTCCTTGAGCATACCGAAAGCAGTAGAGTCACCGGATGTCTTCCGAATCCACGATTGACACTGACCCCCAGAAGCCACCGCTGAGCTGCAGGATGAAGAGTCTGTGACCCAACAGGATGCAGCAGAATCACCACAACCTGGTGAATGCCCCGCACAGATGTGAGAGTCATAACATCGCAACCACAGTTCCAAATGCAGCCAACCAGAGGACCACTCACAGTGATGAACTGGGTTTGGGTCCGCAGAACCAAGTGACTGGGCTCACAGTCAGCCTTAACGTCGTCACCACCACGACACATATGAAGATCGCTGTGCAGCGGCGATCAGCCACCATTCAGATGGCGGATGGATCGAGATGGCAGGCCAGCAGTCTGCGGAAGATGAGAGCAGCTGCCACAGATCAAGACGCAGCATTGGAGCCGACCCAGCTGGTGTGAGATCCAGGCTGGGACATTGTTGACGAGCGTGCCGTGGCTCCAGCAGGATGGCACCCGGGCCTGCTGAAATTGGCGCCTCCAGGGGTGTGTCCACCACGAGCTTGCCTCAGGGCCCCCCCCGACTTCACTGCCCTCATCAGAGAAGAAAGAAGCGAGGACTGTTTAGCTAGGGGCAGAATAGAGTGGAGAAGAGTGGCAGAATAACCCACTCAGCCACGCTGGGCTGTGCGGTGGTCTACCCTTTAGTCCTAGCAAGTTTGTGTTACCAAATTGGGGAGGGTTAATTTGAATGTATAATGTTCTGTGTTTTTCCAGGGGGGTGGGTGAATGTAGTGTGTGAGGCAGCCATGTGGTGATGTCATCATGCCGGATTGCTATAAGGAGGGTTGGCTATCTTATGGTCTCTTTCCCTCGTTGGATCAATACTACAGCAGACCTGGACTGTATGTGATTTAGCTTGTTGTAATAAAGTTTGTGCTCAAAGCAGCACCACTCTCTGTGAGTCTCTCCGGTTTCCAGACATAACAGTAACACACTAACAAGTGACAAGAGTGTGTTGAAAAGGTGGAAGGAGTACTTTGAGCAGCTGATGAATTTAGAAAATGAGAGAGAGGAGGATCGATGAAGGATAGATGGTGAACAAGGAAGTCCTGAGGATTAGCACTTTGGTAGTTCACACACCTGCACCCAATGACACCACACAAATAACACTCACCCATCCCGATTTACACATGGGGGATAGGGGCGGGGGGTCTTCCTCCATCTCTGCTGCCCTCCTTCTGCCAGGGGCCTGGCTGGTGACCTGGTGCCCGTCATGTTGTCGTTATCCCAGGGCGCTACTGCGAGTGAATAGGTGCAAGCAAGGGAGTGAGCGAGAGAGAGAGAGAGAGCGTGAGCAAGTGAGAGCAAGTGAGTAAGTGAAGCTGCGTTCCGATCACCCAATAGTATACTCCGAAGTGGACTGCACAGGGTATCTGCCATATTAACCGAGATTCCAAACCGAAGGGAGCGAACAGTCTTTAGTTCAAAGGGACCTGGCAACTGTGCAGGGAAGAAGTGAACAATGGGGCATCACTTCACCGGAAGTTGATAAGAAGATTACACATAAGCCATTACGCCTCAAATACAAGAAAAACAAACTATTGTTGCTAATGTTATTAACAAGCTAACCTGATGTTGGTTATTGTTTATATCAACTGATAGTAATAAAAATACTATATTGGTATTAATATTTTATTTAAGAAATATAAATTATCCACCATAGTATCAGTACGTGTCCATGGTTACCGTGATAACTCATGGAGGAGGAGCCGACAATTACAGGGTGTTTCAAATGGAGAAATTTTGTGAAGGGCAGTTAACTTACTGATATTTCCTGAGAACGGAGCAGGGAGTAGGGAATACAGTTTGAAGTACACTGTGGATCGGAATGTAGCTTATGAGTGAGGGAGTGATGAGTAGTGATGGTGGTGGTGGGTTGGATTTGTGTGGTAGACTGCCTTTTATCATTTACATAATATTGTCAAGATTAGGAGCATCTTGTCTCAGAGTGATGCTGAGAAACTAATCCATACTTTTATTAGCTCTTGATTAGATTATTGTAACGCTTTATTATCAGGCTGTCCTAAAACGTATTTTAAAAGTCTTCAACTGATCCAAAATGCTACAGAAAGAGTTTTAACAGGTACTAGAAAGAGAGATCACATCTTTCCGGTTCTGACCTCCCTTCAATGACTTCCCATAGAATTGAGAATTAAGTTTAAAATCCTTCTTCTCACTTACAAAGCTCTAAACAATCAGGCCCCTTTTTATTTAAAAAATCTGATAGTACCTTATCATCTCAACAGAGTACTATGCTCCCAAAATGCAGGATTACTTGTAATAACTCCCTTAACCTCTGAAGTGGCACGCGGTTTAAATGTTTCCACACTTTTCCCTAACAAACTTTTAATCTTGAGTGCTTTAGTCTGTTGATTAGATGATTTACATATTAATAATAACTATTACATATTAATAATAACTTGTAATAACTTGTAGTAACACACAAGACGTACCGGAGACTATCTGTAGACCAGCGGGATCACCATGGATTGTTGTCGGTCCTGGGAAGCGACGCAGACGGAGGAGGGAGAGAAAGAAAAAGCGGGGATGCCGGTCGGGCCTGCTAGCGAGGCTAAAGAGACAACCGCATAGACCGCCACTACCGAGCATTTTTCTCTCCAACGCCAGAAGCATCGTCCACAAGATGGATGATCTAGAGCTACAGCTGGCAACTAATAAAACTGTGAGAGACTGCTGTGTGCTGTTGTTAACGGAAAGCTGGCTCCACCCGTTGATCACCGATACTGCAATACAGCTGCCAGGACGCACACTTCACCGATTGGACCGCACAGCAGAATCCGGTAAAAAAAGAGGAGGCGGCCTCTGCATTTTCCTTCACAACACTTGGACTAATCACAGCAGTATTATTAACACTTACTGTTCTCCTGATCTAGAGACAATGTCAGTCTTATGTCGGCCTTTTTATCTTCCTAGAGAGCTGAGCGTGATCATTATAAGAGCCGTCTATATTCCCCCTGATGCAAATACTAAAGCGGCCCTTAGTCATTTGTACAGTGTAATAAATAAACAGCAGCAGGCCTATCCCGAGGGTGTTCACATTATAGCTGGTGATTTTAATCAAGCATGCTTGAAAACTGTGCTGCCTAATTTCACACAGTATGTGAAATGTGCCACTAGGGGAAAGAATTGTCTTGATCGGGTGTATTCGAACCTGAAGCATGCTTACAGAGCTGTGCCGTGTCCACATCTTGGCCTGTCAGACCATCTATCATTGCTCCTCATCCCAGCATACACCCCCCTCAGGAGAACTGCTAGACCTACTATAAAGAACATCACAACATAGCCCGAGGGAGCTCTTTCTCAGCTGCAGGACTGTTTTTCAAACACTCTATGGGATTTATTCAAGAATGAGGATCTGGAAATGTACACACAGACTGTATTACACTACATTACCTTCTGTATCAATCAGGTGACTGTGGAAAAACGCAACAGGGTTTTTCCTAACCAGAAGCCTTGGATGACAAAAGAAGTCCAGGCACTCCTCAGAGCTCTTGATACAGCCTTCACGTCAGGGGATAAGATAAGATAAGATAAGATAAGCCTTTATTAGTCCCACAACGGGGAAATTCCAGGATTGCAACAGCACAGGGATAGCAGAGCAACAATCAGAAGGCAAGAAAAAAAAAAAAAAACAAGCAAGCAAGAGCAGCTAATATACATATGTACGTATTACTATAAAATATATACAGTATATATACACACACACACAGACACACAGTGCAGAGCATTGTAGCTGGATGGAATAAATATATGAATATATGAACACACAGTGCAGAGCATTGTAGCTAGATGGAATAAATATGTAAATATATAAACACCCACAGTACGGAGCATTGCAGCTAGGTGGAATAAATATGCAAGTATATAAACACACACAGTGCGGAGCAATGTAGCTAGATGGAATAATATGTAGATATATAAATATATAAACACACCCAGTGCTGAGCATTGTAGCTAGATGGAATAAATATGTAAATATATAAACACACACAGTGCAGAGCATTGTTGCTAGATGGAATGAAACAGCATAACCGTCTACTTAGTTATCCTACATGGTATGATTATGTGCCCATACATATTCTCACCCTCCATAGCGACCGGTAAGTTCCTAGTTGTATGCCGGAGGGGACCATTGTGTAAGTCTATTGCATCTTTTGCATTCAAAAAACTATTAGTTTGTTACGTCTTTTTGCTATCTCTGCGAGCAGCCCTGCTTAGGTTGTACAGTCTGACAGCCGTTGGTAGGAAGGACCTACGAAACCTCTCGGTTGTGCACCTGGGATGATGTAGTCTGCTGCTAAATGAGCTCCTCAGTGCATTCAGTATGTCCTGCATAGGGTGGAACTCGGACTCCAGCAGAGATGACAGTTTAGCCACCGTCCTTCTCTCTCCTATCTCCTCCATCGGATCAAGGCGCTGCCCCAGGACAGAGCTAGCTTTCTTAATCAGTTTGTTCAGTCTCTTCCTATCGGCTGCAGTAATGCCACTGCCCCAGCAGACCACTCCAAAAGTGATGGCTGATGCCACCACCGTGTCATAGAATGACTTCAGCAGCGCCCCTTGTACACCAAAAGACCTGAGTCTCCTCAGCAGGAACAGCCTGCGCTGTCCCTTCTTGTAGAGTGCATCAGTATTGTGATGTCTCACCTCATCATCTCATACAGATACAGATCTGTATAGCACTGCCCGGGCTAATCTGAAGAAAGGCATTAAGGAGGCTAAACAGACCTATAAGAAGAAAGTCGAGGACCATTTTTCTGAGACGAGTATGGCAAGGCTTTAACCATATCACAAACTATAAGGGCAGCAGCATCATTTCCAGTGACATCAGCGCCACTGGCAGAAGAACTGAACTGCTTTTTCGCACGGTTTGAGGCAAATGCACCTCGCCCGGACCCACAGATGTTATTGAATGCCAGCTCTGATGTGCTTATCCTGCAGGATCATGAGGTGAGACAGACACTGAGAGCAGTTCACCCGAGAAAGCCTACTGGTCCCGATGGAGTGCCAGGAAAGGTGCTCAGAGCATGTGCAGATCAGCTATGCTCTGTTTTGACTGACATTTTTTAACTTGTCTCTCAAGGCAGCCGTTGTTCCACAGTGTTTAAAATCTGCAGTCATTATTCCTGTACCAAAAAAACATACTATTAGCAGTCTGAATGACTATCGACCAGTAGCATTAACACCCATTGTTATGAAGTGCTTTGAGAAAATGGTATTGAAACATCTTTTGCCTAGTCTCCCCCCAGACTTTGATTGGTACCAGTTAGCCTACAGGCGGGGCAGATTCACTGAAGATGCTATTGCTATAGCTCTCCACTCGGCATTCAGCCATTTAGAAGACAAGGGGAGCTATGTAAGAATGGTGTTTGTTGACTATAGCTCGGCATTTAATACAGTTATTCCCAACATTCTCATCACCAAATTGCTTCAGCTTGGTCTGCCTACTCACACTTGCAGCTGGATTAAGGGCTTCCTAACAAACAGAACACAGACTGTTAGACTCGGACCCCATTCCTCCTCTACAGTCATGCTTAACACAGGCTCGCCACAGGGCTGTGTGTTGAGCCCCACTTTGTATTCATTGTACACATATGACTGCATACCCGTTCATCCCACAAACATTATAGTGAAGTTTGCAGATGACACAACAGTAGTGGGGTTCATATCAGGAGGAGATGAGTCCGCATACAGAGATGAGGTCCAGAAACTGGTGAGATGGTGCTCAGATAATAATCTGCTATTGAATACAAAAAAAACAAAAGAAGTCATTGTTGATTTTAGGAAGCATAGCAGTGAGCCTCCTCCTCTATATATAGGCAAGGAGCGTGTGGAGAGGGTGGAGGCTTTTAAGTTTTTGGGTGTTCATATTTCTCACAACCTTACCTGGGCAGTTAACACCATAGCTACGATAAAAAAGGCTCAACAACGTCTACACTTTCTGAGGCTCCTCAAGAAGAATGGCCTGAATGCACAGTTGCTGGTTTTATTTTATTGCTCTGCTATTGAGAGCATTCTGTCATATGGCATCACGGTTTGGTATGAGGGCTGTTCAGCCGCAGACTGCAAAGCCTTCCAGAGAGTGATCGAGACTGCGCAAAAAATCACTGGCTGTTCTCTCCTTTCTCTGGAAGAGATTTCCAGGTCTCGGTACCTCAACAGAGCTACTGCCATCATTAAAGACTGTGCTCATCCAGGCCATGACTTCTTTCACTTGCTCACCTCGGGAAAGTGGTACAGATCCCATAAAACCCGGACTACCAGGTTTAATCATAGTTTTTTCCCAACAGCAGTACGTATTTTGAACGGATTTATGTAACACGCACAGACTGCTGATATTTTTTGTTATTTTAGGTTATTTTGTAGCAACAACCCTGTGTGTATAAGCTGGTCTTTTGTATTTATCGCTCAGTATGTTTTTCATTATTGCTACGTACATATTGTATTCAACTTTTAGGTAATTTTGTTTCAAGCATTATTTATTGTTGTAATTATAAGAATGTTAAATGCATGAGTGAACTGTGAGTGTGATAGTTTGTTTATAGTTTGTTTTTAGGGAGCAGCATCTCAGTTTCGTTGCATTGTTCATTAACAATGGAATGACAATAAAGGCACTTTGACTTTTGACTTTGACTTTGAATACCTAGAATCTCCAAAAGAACAATGGGAGGCAGAGCTTTCAGTTATCAAGCTCCTCTCCTTTGGAACCAGCTGCCAGTCTTGATTTGGGAGTCAGACTCAATCTCGGTTTTTAAGAATAGGGTTAAAACCTTCCTTTTTGACATAGCCTATAGTTAGGATGGGATCAGGTGCCCCTGAACCCTCCCTTAATTATGCTGCTAATAGGTTTAGACAGCCGGGGGACCTCCAACAATACACTGGGTGTCACAAGCTGGGGATGGGATTCCTGCTGGACCCAGGCTTGTGACTTTCCTTGTACATTTATTTATTTATTTTTATTTTATTATTGTGCCCTATTAATGTTATTCTGCCTCTCATTTCCCTCCAGTTGTGTTCCTGTTATTTTTGGCCATATCTTGTTTTGTATGGTTTTTGGATTCATGTTTATTTGTATTCAGTTTTAGTCTGCTGTGATTATGTTTGTTCTGTTCTCTGGGTTGACAGCTGTCCGTCGATTTCCTGGTTTTTACTCTGCTGGGGGGCGTCGCCTGTCAAGTTCAGCCACTCCTCCCTCACATATCAACTGATTCCAATCACCTGTGTGCCTCTCTCGCTTGCCGATATGTCCACACCGGAGTTCAACTATGTTGTCACCTCTCCTTGTATTTAAACGCTGCCATTATTCTTATTCTTTGCTGTTTCGTTGGATGACTCTCCTGTATTCACCGGTCTCTACAATTGTGCTGCTCATTTCCTCCAGAGCTTCCCGCTCCGAGGCACATTTTGTAAGTCTCCCCTTGTTTGACTTCTTTGTATTTTTGGGCTTATTTTTGTCTGTCAAGTTTCTTTTCTTAATAAAATGCACAAACACCACCAGCGCTTGGGCTGTCTCTCTGCGCCTCGCAGAAGCGCACATGACAGAACGAAATGGCCAGTTTAAGCCCAGCTGTGGTGTAAGCGTGCATTTTTTTCACCTTTTTGTGTTTTGTTTACTCACCTGTGTTGGAGCACACCATGTCTGGTCTTAATGACATGGAGCAGCGGGCAGTGCGTCTCCTGTGGGACATATGCTCGCGGACGCAGGCCTCCCGTTCTCTCGAGACAGTCCAAGAGAGTCAGGGTGGGGCTGCGCGGGTGATGAGGGCGTTCCCCAGCCTATGGAATCGCCCGGAGTCTACAGACATCCTCCTCGCCATCTTCTCCCTTCCCACTTCGTCCAGCTGTCCCTCAGCTTCAGCACAACACATCGCCTGCTCCACAGCGAAAGCGTCATCCTGCCATGGTGCCCCAGAGGAATTCTTCCGCCTCTTCGCCAACCTCTTTCCCTACACCGATCCTGACAACTCCAGCAGCGGAGCGTCTTTTTCTCCAGTTCTCATCAGCAGTCCCGCCTGCTGTACCTTCTCTCATCGCCACTACAACCCCCGCCACCTTGGCGTATCCTCCTGCTGACAAGAGGTCCTCCACAATCCATCCGGCCACGTCTCCCTCCGTGAAAATAGGGACTACCCCTCCACAATCCTCAGAGGGGTCCACTGTCGCCATGCACACGGAGAGCCATGACGCAACTCCAGCTGCAGCAGTCAACATTGCTTACCAGGAGAACAAGCAAGTAGCATTTCATTCACTTTCAGTTTCTGATGATATATTTTGCCTGATCCCTGGTAGGGAGACTCTGTGTGTGCAGTCCCCAGAGCTTCCTTCACCTGCTGCCATCCATCAATTCTCACCTGTTCTGTCCGTGTCTCCTCTGGTTATCCCTGAGTGTCTGTTGGCTCCAGAACCAAACCGCGGAATGATGGAGGAGCCCGTGGCCCTGGAAGACTCAAAACCAGTGCCAGGATGGAGCCGACCCCCATTCGCCATGCCAGAGGATCCACCAGCGTGGGTTATTTCGCCTGGGGGCACCATGACTGCTGTGACCATCATGCCTGCTGCCGAGGCCACCGCAGCAGAGTGGGAGCCCGAGGTGGACCTCCTGCGGCCCGAACCCGAAGAGCCATCGTCACCTGGATTGTCGGAGTCCTGGACAGCGGAGGAGCTCAAGCTCAGGCAAGTGCTCTCTTTTGTTTCCCTCCTCTCAGTCCTTGAGCAATCTTGCCTGACTCTTGGTGAGGAGACCCAGGTGCAGCCGTCCACTGCATCTGAGCTTGCCTCGCCGGGCTCTGCCGCTGCTGGCAACCCTGACCCTCCTTCTCGTTTTTTGTCCAAGCTCTCTCCCAGGGTCGCTGGAGAGAATCCCAACATCGCCAAATGCCTCAGAAGATCCAGGTTCGCCACTGGGGGTCGCTCAGGAGCCAGCTTCATCCGTCAAGGTCGTTATGGGTGTCCCGTCCCAGCCTGGGATCTCTGTTGGTGCAGCTACGGCCCAGGCTGGGTCCTCCGCTGGTGCAGCTCCACTTCTGCCTGAGGCCGTCGTCTGGGTTCCCCCTCCACAGTCCAGGTCTCCGTGGATGCTGCATCCCAGCCGGGGGCCCTTGTGGGGGCTACGCCCCAGCCCAGGGGCCACCGTGGGTGCAGCGTTGACCCAGCCCTGGTCCACCATGGGTGCAATATTGGCCCAGCTGGGGCTCAACGTGGGTGCAACGTTGGCCAAACTGGGGCCCACCATGGGTGCAACGTTGGCCCAGTCGGGGCCCACCGTGGGTGCTGCAGAGCTCCAGCCCAGAGCCACTGTGGGTGCTGCAGAGCTCCAGCCCGGAGCCACTGCGGGTGCTGCTGAGCTCCAGCCCAGAGCCACCACAGGTGCTGCTACGCTCCAGCCCAGAGCCAACGCAGGTGCAACTTTTTCACAGTCCAAGACCACTCAGGGCATCGTGGTCCCCTCTCCTTCCCAACCAAATGCCGTCATGGTCCCTCTCCCTCCTCAGCTTGATGCTGTCAGGGCCCCCCTTCCTGCTCTGCCTGACGACATCAAGGCTCCCCCTTCTTGGCTCTCCCTCCTCGGCTCCCCGCTCCTTCTTTGAGTATCCAAGTGGGGAAGCCGCCTCCCGGGCTGCCTCACCTGTTCAGGTGGCTCAAGAACTCGGGCCGGCCGCCAGAAAGACTTGAGTTGCTGGGTTGGGTGGTCTATGTTCTCTGGCAGGCCACCCGACTCATACCACCTGGCCGTCCGGTTGGCCTGGGACTTCGGCAGGCCACCTGACTAGGTTCACCTTGCCGCACGACGGGCCAGGGACTTTGAGTGGCCCCCTGAACTTTAGAGGGCCATGGGCCTTTATTCTGTGGTTTCTGGTGTGGGCCCTGAGCAGGGTTGTTTTTGTTCCCTCTGGGCCTATTTCCCCCCACCACCCACCCTGGGTCGATTGTTGTGGTTCCTGCTGGGGGAAGGGGGGCATGTCTTTCTTTTTCTGTTGTTACGTTGGGGTGTCTGGACCACCCCTTGAGGAGGGGGCTCTGTCATGAGCTGGGGTTGGGATTCCTGCTGGACCCAGGCCCATGACTTTCCCTGTACATTTATTTATTTATTGTGTTATTGTGCCCTGTTAATGTTATTCTGCCTCTCATTTCCCTCCAGTTGTGTTCCTGTTATTTTTGGCCATGTCTTGTTTTGTATGGGTTTTGGATTCATGTTTATTTGTATTCGGTTTTAGTCTGCTGTGATTATGTTTGTTCTGTTCTCTGGGTGGACAGCTGTCAGACGATTTCCTGGTTTTTGCTCTGCTGGAGGGCGTCGCCTGTCAAGTTGTCAATCTAGCCACTCCTTCCTCACGTATCAGCTGAATCCAATCACCTGTGTGCCACTCTTGCCTGCTCATGTGTCCACACTGGAGTTCAGTTATGTTATCACCTCTCCTTGTATTTAAATGCTGCCATTATTCTTATTCTTTGCCGTTTTGTTGGATGACTCGCCTGTATTCACCGGTCTCTACAATTGTGCTGCTCATTTCCTCCAGAGCTTCCCGCTCCAAGGCACATTTTGTAAGTCTCCCCTTGTTTGACTTTGCATTTTTGGCTTATTTTTGTCTGTCAAGTTTCTTTTCTTAATAAAATGCACAAACACCACCAGCGCTTGGGCTGTCTCTCTGCGCCTCGCAGAGGCACACATGACACCGGGCTTCACTCCTTTCTTCACTCTCAATGAAATATTTTTGCTGGTCATTAACATCTGTTTGTTCTCTCCCATAGATTGAGTCCCTGTCGTGCTGTTTGCTCTCTGCATGTCTGTTGTTTTCTTCTTCTTCTCTACCCCCTCACCCCCCAGCCAGTCGCAGCAGATGAACTGCCCCTCCCTGAGCTTGGTTCTGCTGGAGGTTTTTTCCTGCAAAAAGGGAGTTTTTCCTCTCCACCGTTGCCAAGTGCTTGCTCACAGGGGATCGCCTGATTGCTGGGGCCTTTCTGCAATTATGGAGTGTTCCCCTACAGTTGAAAGTGCTATGAGATGACTGTTGTTCTGAAATGGCGCTATATAAATAAAGTTGAATTGAATTGGTGCTTTGCATGTCGGGTGGCATCTCTGGGCGCTTGCAGTAGGTCCATTGACTGTTCGCTCCGGGTGGGCATTGGTGACAGTGGGCTGCTTTTGTGGCCGCAGCTGCCCTGGGGCAGGTTGGCGGGGGTGCGGCTGCTGGTTTGCACTGGTGGCCTCCCCAGCTTCTGCCGGGCATTGGTGCACATTCATGCCCACTGCATCTGCACCACGGCCGCTCCAAGTGTTAAGGGTGAATAAGTGTGAGTGTGTAAGAGAGAGCACGAGTAAATGTGAGTGAGTCAGAGCACAAATGAGAGTGTACGTATATATGAGTGAGTATGCATGGAAGGAAGCATGTGTGAATGCGAGTGACTGTGAGGGCGAGTGGGAATGGGAGCGAAACTTAACAAGTATGGGAGTGGGTGAGAGTGAATGAGTCTGAATGTGGGAGTGAAAGTGTAAGATTGTGCGAAGAAGAGGGTGAGTGAGAGAGCTTGAGTGAGAATGAGTGTGTGAGTACGAGTGAGTGCATGTGAGAGAATGAGGGTGTGAGTGTGTGAGAGTGAGTGAATGTGCTGGTGGGGGGTACTGGACTGAGGGAATGGCACCTCCTGGTGCCGTCTGGCCGCATGGGCTCCCTTGGACTGGGGGGGCTGGCCCCCCGTGGGGCTTCCTGCGCCTTTCTGCCACCTTCCCTGGGCCTGGGGGCCCGGGGGCTCCCGGGGCATGGGTCTGTGGCGCTGGGGTGGGCACGGACCCCCTGTGGGGGGGTTTCCAGCCCGGGGGGAGGGGGAGTGTTGGTCTTCTGGGGCCCATGGGCTGGTGTTGGCTCTGCTGGGGGTGCGGGGGTGCGCCGTGCCGGCTGCTTTGTGGCCCGGCCTCCCTCAACTGCCCCTCCTGAGGCGGTTGCCTGGCTGTCCTGGGGTTTGCTGGCTTCAGGGCATTTGTGTTCTGTGGGGGCTGGTGGCACTGTCTTGCTTGCTTGGGGTTTCCGGGGGGGGGGGGGGAATTGCTGTGACCTCCTGCTCTCTTTGTATGTTTCCTGGCAAACCACTCACATGCACACACTCACTTTGCACGCGCTCTCATACACGCACATGCACGCACACATGTTCTTTTGCAGGTGCAAATACCAGACTCGTGATGAGACTTTTTCAGAGGAAGAGGCAGTTTGTCTTCTGTTTGTTTCAGTTGAGTCAGTTTGTTTGTTTTTTCTGTTTGTTCCTCTCTTTTTTCCTCTTCCCCACTCCTCCCTTCCCCATTTTCCCCCGTCAGGTCTATCATGGGTAAAGCAATTTATATAAAGTATTAAAAGCTATTACAAGAGGAGTCTATAGATAATATACAGTACATACAGTGGTTCGAAAAAGTGTTTGTCCCCTTCCTGATTTCTCATTTTTTTGTGTTTATCACACTTAAAGGGCCTATATCATGCTATTTTAAACCTTTCAGAGTAAACTATATGCATGTATGTGATAGTATATTACCTTTGGTACATTGGAGAATGAATTTCTTATGAAATGTGAGTTATTTTTGCGAGCTACTTTTCCAACCCGAAAGTAAGATGCCTCGATCTCTGAGGCTCCGCCTCTCCTTCTTGTGGCTGCCGCCCATTTCATGATGTAACCCCTGAGCCGGCTGCTGCAGCGTGTCGCTAGGTTCCGCCCACGTTTGGTTTGACGCGTACTCCCGAAAATAAACTCCAACCATTTCTGACGAGTAGGCTCTTCTTTAGGAAGGCTGAACAAACTCCTAAATCTCTCACAGCCAAAGACACATTTACGCCACTTAGAAGACATTGTCTTACGTAAAAAAGCAAACAGTTGTTGTCACTGAGCAGATTAGGTCCGAGAGGAACTACTTCTTCACAGCGTCAATGCTAAAGTGAAAGCGTTTTGCTGATCACCGCTCCGTTAGCTGCGTGGAGAAAGTGGGTGTGTGTGTTAGCCTGGGGGCGGTGCTGGCAGCACAGGCACTTCCTGGAGTGGGCGGCTCACCCACGTTCATACGTATGAACGTGGGGACCCACTCATTATCAGGGACAGGGTGGAGCAGCAGCTCAGAGAGCAGGGTTGAGGAGGAATACTCAGAAATGCATGAATGGAGCAAAATACCACTTTGGGGGTGTTTTTGGTGAGGAATTAACATTATAACATGCTTAAAAGCTCAAAAAAGTCGATTTTGCATGATATAGGCCCTTTAAATGTTTCAGATCATCAAAAACAAATTTAAATATTAGACAACGATAACACAAGTAAACACAAAATGCAGTTTTTAAATGAAGATGTTTATTGTTAAGGGGAAAAAAATCCAAACCTACATGGCCCTGTGTGAAAAAGTGACCGCCCCCCCATTAAAACATAAATTAACTGTGGTTTATCACATCTTTGGGAAGTGGAGTTCAATTTCTCCAGCCACACCCAGGCCTGATTACTGTCATACCTGTTCTCAATCAAGAAATCACTTACATAGGATCTGCCTGACAAAGTGAAGTAGATCCTATGTAAGATCCTCAAAAGCTAGACATCATGCTGTGATCCAAAGAAATTCAGGAACAAATGATAAACAAAGTAATTGAGATCTATCAGTCTGGAAAAGGTTATAAAACCATTTCTAAAGCTTTGGGACTCCAGCCAACCACAGTGAGAGCCATTATCCACAAATGGCGAAAACATGGAACAGTCGTGAACCTTCCCAGGAGTGGCCGGCCAACCAAAATTACCCCAAGAGCGCAGCAACGACTCATCCAAGAGATCACAAAAGGCCCCACAACAACATCCAAAGAACTGCAGGCCTCACTTGCCTCAGTTAAGGTCAGTGTTCATGACTCCACCATAAGAAAGAGACTGGGCAAAAATGGCCAGCATGGCAGAGTTTCAAGACAAAAACCACTGCTGAGCAAAAAGAACATAAAGGCTCGTCTCAGTTTTGCAAGAAAACATCTTGATGATCCCAGAGACTTTTGGAAAAATACTCTGTGGACTGACAAGACAAAAGTTGAACTTTCTGGAAGGTGTGTATCCCATCACACCTGACATAAAAGTAACACAGCATTTCAGAAAAGGAACATCATACCAACGGTAAAATATGGTGGTGGTATTGTGATGGTCTGGGGCTGTTTTGCTGCTTCAGGACCTAGAAGACTTGCTGTGGTAAATGGAACCATGAATTCTGCTGTCTACCAAAAAATCCTGAAGGAGAATGTCCGTCCATCTGTTTGTGACCTCAAGCTGAAGCGCACTTGGGTTCTGCAGCAGGATAATGATCCAAAACACACCAGCAAGTCCACCTCTGAATGGCTTAAGAAAAAAAAAATCAAGACTTTGGAGTGGCCTCGTCAAAGTCCTGACCTGAATCCGATTGAGATGCTGTGGCATGACCTTAAAAAGGCAGTTCCTGCTCGAAAACCCTCCAATGTGGCTGAATTCCAACAATTCTGCAAAGATGAGTGGGCCAAAATTCCTCCACAGAGCTGTAAAAGACTCATTGCCAGTTATCACAAATGCTTGATTGCAGTTGTTACTACTAAAGCCCCTTTTCCACTAGTGTCAGTTTGGTACGGTACGGTACGCTTTGTAGGCTTTTCCATTAGGGACTGTATCGGTAACGATTCCGATTTTTCGGACCCGCTGGATTGGGGTTCCGACCGTACTGTTGTGACACCAAAATGTGACGTAAAAACACTGCAGGCCACTGATTGGTCTGGGCGTAACATCATGAGAGTGAGCGTAACGCTAAGGGTGGCCCAACCAGTTATTAGGTTTAGGGGGGCAATCACTTTTTCACACAGGGCCACGTAGGTTGGGATTTTTTTTTTCCATTAATAATAAACACCTTCATTTAAAAACTGCAGTTGCTGTTGACTTGTGTTATCTTTGTCTAATATTTAAATTTGTTTGATGATCTAAAACATTTAAGTGTGACAAATATACAAAAAAATGAGAAATCAGGAAGGGGGCAAACACTTTTTCACACCACTGTAGATATGTGCTGTATGAAGCTCCTTTTGGCAAAGTAAATCTGTTTGGCACAATAAGGGAAGCAGATTTCTGTTCTGCTTGCCTAGCTGCTTGACAGGACAAGGGGGGAAAAAGGAGTAGAAGTAGTGAAGGTAGATGAGTTTGAATACCTGGGGTCAGCCATCCAAAGCAATGAAAAATGCGCAAGAGAGGTGAAGAGGAGAGTGCAGGCAGGGTGGAGTAGGTGGAGACGACTGTCAGGGGTGATTTGTGACAGAAGGATAGCAGCTAGAGTGAAAGGGAAGATTTACAAGGCAGTAGTGAGACATGCTGTGATGTATGGTTTGGAGATGGTGGCACTGACAAAAAGACATGAGGTGGAGCTGGAGGTGGCAGAGTTGAAAATGCTAAGGTTCTCATTGGTAGTGACTAGGAGGGACAGGATTAAAAATGAGTATATCAGAGGGACAGTTTAGGTTGAATAGTTTGAAGACAAAGTAAGAGTCAAGGCTGAGATGGTTTGGACATGTGCAGAGGAGGGATAGTGGATACGTATATTGGACAAAGGATGTTGAAGATGGTGCTGCCAGGCAGGGGGGAAGAGAGGAAGACCACAGAGAAGATTCATGGATGTAGTGAAGGAGGACATGGAGAGGGTTGGTGTTACTGAGGAAGATGCAAGGGATAGGGTGAGATGGAGGCAGATGATCCACTGTGGCAACCCCTAAAGGGAGCAGCCGAAAGAAGAAGATAAAAATTATTTAGCAAATAGCACTGTCACACAGTGAAGGATAAAAGGTTATATGTGCTTTTATACAGTGTATGTAAACTTTTGGTTTCAATTGTACGTGTATATACTGTATATATACGGTGCCTCTGGAAAGTATTCACAGCGCTTCACTTTTTCCACATTTTGTTATGTTAGAGCCTTATTCTAAAATGGATTAAATTAATTTTTTTTCTCAAAATTCTACACATAATACCCCATTAATGATAACGTGAAAAAAGTTTTGGGTTTTTTTTTAGTTTTTTCCAAATTTATTAAAAATAAAAAAACTAAGAAATCACATGTACATAAGTATTCACAGCCTTTGCTATTAAGCTCAAAATTGAGCTTAGGTGCATCCTGTTTCCACTGATCATCCTTGAGATGTTTCTAGGGCTTACCTGGAGTCCACCTGTGGTAAATTCAGTTGATTGGATATAATTTGGAAAGGCACACACCTGTCTATATCAGGTCCCACAGCTGACAGCGCATGTCAGAGCACAAACCAAGCATGAAGTCAAAGGAATTGTCTGTAGACCTCCAAGACAGGATTGTCTCGAGGCACAAACCTGGTGAAGGGTACAGAAAAATTTCTGCTGCTTTGAAGGTCCCAATGAGCACAGTGGCCTCCATCATCCATAAATGGAAGAAGTTCATAACCACCACAACTTTTCCTAGAGTTAGCCGGCTGTCTTAACTGAGCGATCGGGGGAGAAGGACCTTAGTCAGGGAGGTGACCAAGAACCCAATGGTCACTCTGTCAGAGCTCCACCATTCCTCTGTGAAGAGAGGAGAACCTTCCAGAAGGACAACCATCTCTGCAGCAATCTACCAATCAGGCCTGTATGGTAGAGTGGCCAGATGGAAGCCACTCCCTGGTAAAAGGCACATGGCAGCCCGCCTGGAGTTTGCCAAAAGGCACCTGAAGGACTCTCAGACCATGAAAAACAAAACTCTCTGGTCTGATGAGACAAAGATTGAACTCTTTGGGCATGAATGCCAGGCGTCATATTTGGAAGAAACCAAGCACCGCTCATAACCACACCAGTGGTGGTGGCAGCATCATGCTGTGGGGATGTTTTTCAGCGGAGGAACTGGGAGACTAGTCAGGATAGAGGGAAAGATGAATGCAGCAATGTGTAGAGACATTCTGGGTGAAAACCTGCTCTAGAGTGCTCTTGACCACAGACTGGGGCGATGGTTCATCTTTCATCAGGACAACGACCCTAAGCACACAGCCAAGATATCAAAGGAGTGGCTTCAGGACAACTCTGTGATTGTTCTTGAGTGGCCCAGCCAGAGCCCAGACTTGAATCCAATTGATCGTCTCTGGAGAAATCTGAAAGTGGCTGTGCACTGACGCTTCCCATCCAACCTGATAGAGCTTGAGAGGTGCTGCAAAGAGGAATGGGCAAAACTGCCCAAAGATAGGTGTGCCAAGCTTGTGGCATCATATTCAAAAAAACTTGAGGCTGTAATTGCTGCCAAAGGTGCATCAACAAAGTATTAAGCAAAGGCTGTGGATACTTATGTACATGTGATTTCTTAGTTTCTTATTTTTAATAAATTTGCAAAAATCTAAAAAAACCCCCAACTTTTTCACATTGTTATTATGGGGTATTGTTTGTAGAATTTTGAGGAAAAAAATGAATTTAATCCCTTTTGGAATAAGGCTGTAACATAACAAAATGTGAAAAAAGTGAACTGCTGTGAATACTTTCCGGATGCACTGTATAAACAAAAGTGCACATTAGAGAAAGTTCTTCAAAACAATATGTATCTTTCCTTGCTTAACAACGCTCATCAAATATTTCAGTTTACCACACAGTTCGTACTTGGCAGTAGAAAAGGAGGCAAAAGTTTAATTTGTCGTTATTTTCTACTTTTTATGTGTTTACAATCAGTTCTTTAGCAAGCCACTCACTCTCATTGTGAAGATTTACAAGACCAGATGGCAACTCTTATTTTGAAAGTTCTCTAACAAAGCAAAAATGATTTACATACCTGCACAATGCAGACTGCACCCTAAACATGGTGTAGTTGTCAGTAATCCTCCGTTTCATGTGCTCAGAGATGGACCTGCTTTGATTCTGTTGGTTGGACCATTTTTCTCTGCTCCCAGCATTAGCCAGTCTTTTGGCTGGAACAGGAGTGAATGAGACATTCTCCATGAGTGGCAGTTTAAGGTGTTGGGGTGGCAGACACATTGGACAGTGTGATTGCTACCTCCTAACAATGTTATAAAGTATTTACACACGTGGACAAAATTGTTGGTACCCCTCTGTTAATGAAAGAAAAACCCACAATGGTCACAGAAATAACTTGAATCTGACAAAAGTGGTAATAAATAAAAATTCTATGAAAATTAACCAGTGAAAATCAGACAATGCTTTTGAATTGTGGTTCAACAGAATTACTTTAAAAAAGGCCTGGCCAAAAATGATGGTACCCCTAGAAAAGATTGAAAATAATGTGACCATAGGGACATGTTCAACCAAGATGTGTCCTCTAATTAACATCACAGGTGTCTACAAACTTGTAATCAGTCAGTCGGCCTATTTAAAGGGTGACAAGTAGTCACTGCACTGTGCTGTTTGGTGACATGGTGTGTACCACACTAAACATGGACCAGAGGAAGCAAAGGAGAGAGTTATCTCAGGAGATTAGAAAGAAAATTATAGACAAGCATGTTAAAGGTAAAGACTATAAGACCATCTCCAAGCAGCTTGATGTTCCTGTGACTACAGTTGCACATATTATTCAGAAATTTAAGATCCACGGGGCTGTAGCCAACCTCCCTGGACGTGGTCGCAGGAGGAGACTTGATGAAAAATGGAAGAGACGGATAATACAAATGGTAACAAAAGAGCCCAGAACAACCTCTAAACACATTCATGGTGAACTCCAAGGTCAAGGTACATCAGTGTCAGATCGCACCATCCATCGTTGTTTGAGCCAAAGTGGACTTCATAGGAGACGACCAAGGAGGACACCACTGTTGAAAACAATTCATCAAAAAGCCAGACTGGAATTTGCCAAACTGCATGTTGACAAGCCACAAAGCTTCTGGGAGAATGTCCTATGGACAGACGAGACAAAACTGGAACTTTTTGGCAAGGCACATCAGCTCTATGTTCATAGACACAAAAATGAAGCATACCAAGAAAAGAACACTGTCCCTACTGTGAAACATGGAGGAGGTTCTGTTATGTTCTGGGGCTGCTTTGCTGCATCTGGCACAGGGTGTCTTGAATCTGTGCAGGGTACAATGAAATGACTATCAAGGTATTCTAGAGAGAAATGTGCTGCCTAGTGTCAGACAGCTTGGTCTCAGTGGCAGGTCATGGGTCTTGCAACAGCACAATGACCCAAAACACACAGCTAAAAACACCCAAGAATGGCTAAGAGCGAAACATTGTACTATTCTAAAGTGGCCTTCTATGAGCCCTGATCTAAATCCTATTGAACATCTGTGGAAGGAGCTGAAACATACCGTCTAGAGAAGGCACCCTTCAAACCTGAGACAACTGGAGCAGTTTGCTCATGAGGAGTGGGCCAAAATACCTGCTGAGAGATGCAGAAGTCTCAATGACAGTTACGGAAATTGTTTGATTGCGGTGATTGTCTCCAAAGGTTGTGCAACAAAATATTAAATTAAGGGTACCATCATTTTTGTCCAGGCCTGTTTCATGAGTTTGTTTTTTAAAATAATTCTGTTGAACCACAATTCAAAAGCATTGTCTGATTTTCACTGGTTAATTTTCATAGACTTTTTATTTATTACCACTTTTGTCAGATTCAATTTATTTCTGTGACCACTGTGGATTTTTCTTTCATTAACAGAGGGGTACCAACAATTTTATCCACGGCTGTATAACATTAAATACTTGAAAGCTTGGATGGGCGAAAGGAATTTTCTGAAGAAAGAAGTCTTTCCCGCTTCTCCAGTTTTAAAAACATGCAGGTTATCTGGTTTGGTAGGCGCAGTGTGGAGCAGCAGCAGCACTGTGAGAGGAGGAGGAGAGAGAGAGAAAGAGATGTGGAATTCTGAGCCGAATTAAATACTGTCGGCTTACTTATTCAATTGGAGCAATATAGGCATTTTTTGTATCTCATTCAGACAAATGTATTGATACATGAATATATCCGATATATCACCCACCCCAATTTGATTTAATCTGTACCAGTCAGCAACAACAACCAAAATCAAAAGTTCTACAGGAGTTAAGGGCTATCCAAAAAAGAATGAGTTAGAATGATTTTTAAAACTACAATTTTATAGTTATCTTTATCATACTTGGTGTGGGCGGCCCTTTACCGTTGAAACATCAGCACTTTGTTTATCCTTTACAATAGGTACACTCTTGTTCCTTTGCTGCTGAGAGATGGGTGCATTTTAACAACACATTCAGGAATCTGGTCAGCGCTTTCCTTCTTCAGGGTGTGCCTGGGCTTGCCTAAGTTACTGCCGAGATATTTCAATTTAAACACAAAAGAAAATCCTGCTTCTTCTGTCCATTTTTTTCAGCTGGTGTGGAGTGACATTGTCAAACTGTGGCGGTGCTTTCAGCTGGGTCATCAGGGAAAAACTTTCAAGCAGAATGGGGAGAGAGAGCACAATTGGGCTTTTGTAAAGAGCTTTGTACTGTGCACACAAACACAGTTGTCAGAAACAATCCCTTTATCTTTATTGGTTCAGGCCATGGAAAAAAGAGCTTTCTTTATACAACGCAACAACCACAGTGCCAGGTTATGGTCAAGCAATGCTCATGAATATCCATGTGTTTCCAGGTCATCATCCATTCCATCTCAGAAGCATGTCAGATGTCTATGAAAAGATGTCCGCTATCTTACTCTGTCTGAGAATGGTTGCATTTAGTAAGGAACTTTTCACTTTGGACAGGACTATAATCTAACATCCTCTTCTGGTGTACTACCAGTCTGCACCAATCTATACCAGAGGGACCTCTGATGGCAACTCGGCAATCGACTCGACACATCTACCCTCGCCTGTCTCCATCCCCTGAAGCTCAAACACAATGAAAAGTTTATAGGTCCCTTCTTGGCCTTATTATTCATCCGCTTCTCACAGACTCTCAGTGCTGCTCCCTGCTTGATAGAAAACACATTTCTCTCCTCAATGCTACTGCACTGTTGGCAGTAAGTCAGCCACACCGTCAGTTACTGCATTAGGCATCCGTATCCTGCAATGTGGCAGAAGAAAGAAATAAACACTGACACCACGATTGCACTCTCATCACGACATTAAGTTTTATTACAGCCTGACTTTTTGACTTTTTCCCTAGCCTCTGCTCCGTTCAGCTTTGTCCTCCTCCGTACTTGCTGAAATATCTAAGCAGTTTAGCAGCCTCTTTAACAAGTGGGGAAACAGATTTAGAGAGATGTATAAAAACAGTACCAACAAGGGCTGCTTTCTTATGAGGTTCTAGGTGGGGTTTTATGAAAAGACTGAAAAAGAAATGGACAAAAACACTCAAAGGCAGAGGAAGGAGAAAAGAAAGTTTAACTCTCAGCACCTCTCTGTTGTACAGTTAGTTGACAGGGTGCAGGTGCTGGAGCAGACTCACTCCTTTTGCTTGGCCTGTCCCCAATTTCCTCCACCACTAACACTCTGAAACATGAGCTGAGGTGTTTTCAGTACAGATTTCAAACCTCACCTTCTATTCCACTGTTTGTGGCCTTAAAATATGTCAGACCTAATGAAAGTTCAGATCCATTGGTGTTTTTTGTTTTTTTGTTTTTAAATACAGTACGTCCTCTAGTTTTAAAATCATGAATGTTGTGAATGTTGGAGTAAGTCTTCATATTTTTTTAGAATTGTCTTCAAACAGAAAAGCCCCTTTTACATCACATAAAAGGGAAGACAATGGAGCTAGGTCTGTGTTTACATTTTTGTTTTTATTAGCTCAGATTAATGTCTTCTAAGAAAATGAAATTAACTGCTACATAGATTAGTGTATGTTTTTTGTACCTGTTTAACTCCATGCTAATTGTTTGTTAAAGCAAAAGAGGTTAAATCAAATGTAATTAACTCAGAGTAAAATACATGTATTTTCATAGGTGTAATTTATGGGTGGGTTAGAGGGGTTATAACCCCCCCATAATCAAATCCAGCCAATATACATACCCCCTCTCCCCAATAATCATATAATTATAATTAATAAAAATATCTACAACTTAAGCAAGTATGAAGAAGTTGTCATTTTTTCATTTGCAAGCAACAAAAAGTAATAGTTTTAATAATCCAACAATGTATCCTCCCCTGCTGCAGACTTGGTATTGCCCAACCGGTACTTGTACCTTCTCTGAGCAGGAGTCAGTTGTCAGGGTGGCAGGTGGGGATGCTGGTATGGAATACATTCAGCTCAGTGAGAGAACATGAAACGAGCTCCACAAGGGCAACAAACCATTTTAAATTGGTTGAACTTGTCAAAAGGACCAAACCCTCTGTCCAAAATGAGGTAAATATCATATTATTGATTTAGCTTGTGAATTGTTGTGTGAAATTAGCTGGTTGCTAATTTGCTAATCGGAGTTACACCACTCAATAACTGTGCTGGCTGGTAGGATTTAGCTGATCTGAGAAATGATTAGCTTTTCTCATGCAAATTTGGTCTTTACATTGTATTAATCATTCATGAAATGTGATCAGAATAGATTTGTTCATCAACTGTTAGAGTGAAATTTATGTATATTTCAACATTCATCAAAACGTTAGCAGCTTTGAACATTTATCAAGTGCAACCAAAATCTACTCCAACCACCAGTCCTTAAATATAAATGTGTTTAAATATTGCGAAGCTACAATTCTCCGCACTGTGTGTCTATATATATATATATATATATATATATATATATATATATATATATATATATATATATACATATGTATACTTGCTGCTCTTGTTTTTCTCTTGCCTTCTGATTGTTGCTCTGAGTGTTGCTATCCCTGTGCTGTTGCAATCCTGGAATTTCCCCATTGTGGGACTAATAAAGGCTTATCTTATCTTATCTTATCTTATCTTATATTGCTTGTCATCCCCACAGAATTCAAGTTAACCTTAAACTGTTCTGTATTTTTAAAATGTCATGATTTTGATCATTATAAAATTCAATTAAAAAAACAAGTTTTACCACTTTTGATTACAGACTAAGTCACTCTGAAGGCTATTCTTAAATATCCACATTAAAAGATGTTGATTATTTTCCATACAGATCATTTTCAGATCTTCTATCCTCTGTTAAAATACCAAAACTGCACAACAGAGTATCTAAACAAATATATAAGAAATAAACACCAAATAGATGAGTGAAAGAATAGATGCATTTCATATTCCTACACTTTTTTATAAACTTTTTTACATGTTAAAATGAGTTCAAAAGCACTACAGTACAGCATCACATATTTATTTATTTATTTTAATTATTGAGCTTATAATCACATTTCTAGTTTTCTGTTCCCATTTTATTTAATCACGAGACAGCATTACACAAATTAGACAGTGACCAAACACTGAGATATTGATGGCTTATTATCACTGTATAGTGATTTAGCTCCTAGTATGATTCATCACCTTAACACTGTATCTTTTGAGTTTGTTGGTGTTTAAGGGTCCATTTGCAATCAAGGGAGAGCTAAAAATATAAATAAATTGACAACTAAAAAGTTGCAACGCTTCTTTCAGCATTTTTTTTTCAGCATTTGTCACGTTCTCCAGCCTGTTGCTTTTCCTGTCAAGTGGGGGTCTCTGCAGAACGCTGTGCTGCACCTAGAGAAAGCATATTATAAACCCATTTAAAGTTGGAGCTGTCCTCATTACCAACTTTTTGAGCTCCAAATATTCTCTTCAATCTTTTTTCCTCCCTTAGTAAACTTCATCAGTGTTTTATGTAGCACTGTGACATTTCTAATGTCACTTTTTCGTGTGTGCAACTTTGTTATAGTTTTACAGCTTTTCTTGTAAATCAGAGATTTTTTTTCTTGTAAATTTGCCTACTTTTTGTATAAATATGCAGAATTTCCCCCATGTTGTTTTCCCCCTAAATTCAGTTTCTCACAAAAATGTAGCATTTTTCTTAAATTTGTCATGGAAAATAAGCCTTTTTTCTTACATATTTGCAAAATAATTTAAATTTCAAATTTTTTAAAAATAACTTTTTGACAATCATCAAGTTGCTACTTTTTTCGTGTGAATTTTTACTATTTTCTCCTAAATTTGTACATTTTTTTCTGGTAAATTTGGTAAATTTGTTATTTACCTTTTACGAGGGGAGGGGGGCAAATACCTGAATCCTAAATTTGAAAACTGAATGCCAATGTAAAAAATTAAATGTCTAGATAATGAATCAAGAGTAAGTTTTTAATGCCAGGATTATTTTGTCACAAATTTCACAAATTTATTATCATTTAATGAGTGACACATAACACACCCAAGGTGTGGTGTACTATGTTCATAATGCCTCTGCAGGCAGGATAACTGTTACTTTTGTCATAGTCTAGCTGACTAAATCACACATAGTGTCCTTGGCTCATCTATGTGGTAAAAAATAGCTGCACAGTGGTAAGCCTCATCCACACTCAGCAGCTGCATTAACCTCAGTTCTGTGGCTAGAATGATGATCATGGCTTCAAAATAAACCAGACGGCCTAATGCACCTGCTGATAGCGCTGTTAAGATGCTATTAAGAGGGAAAAGGGGGGAAACATTTTACATCTTTCCAAGTTTTTTGCGGGGGAAATTCTTGCATGAATTACATCTTCCAAAATTGTCAGTGAAGTACCTCTCTTAAACCACTTGAACATTAATTGAGCTTATTTTATGTCAGGAGCAAGAATGTAAAAGTGACAGCAGCAGGGATAACAAAGAGGGAGAGAGGGAGCAGAGGGGTGGCCCAGGTGACCAGAGGGAGAGTGAGGCAGCAAATGGATCAGTGAGAGCGATGCGGCACAGGAGGCACAAGTGACCAGGTATCAATAAAAAATGAACTTTGCGCCTTAGAGAACAGACTGCTGACTAGATTGTCATAATAATGTTCTTTTGGACAAACTAATGAATTTTAGACTTGTCCTCATAAATGGCTAACATTTTCTTTTTGTTCATGTGATTTCCTCACAGAGAAACGCAGGATGAGGGCAGCAGTCAGGCAAATCCATTGTTATTATCACTGTGTAGTGATTTAGCTAAGAGTCAGGGTAAGATTAATCCTAGTGACTTGTCTGTTAGTGCAAGGGTCAATGCTATGAGAAATCAGTGCTTTTTACATCACTAAAATGTAACCGTGTTTAGTGATGCGGGATGATGGGAGTTGTTGTCCACTAGTTGTTTAAACAAAAACTAAATATTACTCTGTTATTATATGACAGCTGACAACTTTAATTATATGGAAAGTTATCTTTTAAATTGACAAACATCATACAGTATATGTGTAACTTGTTGCAAAATTTGATCGGGATCAAAAGATCATGTTGCTCCAGTATGCAGAGGTCCAGTATGCAGAAGTGGAGGAGGCATGACTTAGGCTCTCTATACAGGCAGAGATCCCAACCCCACCAATGTTTGAAACAAAGTTACGCCCTTGTGTATTTTACTATCTTGGACATGACAGTTAAAAGTGAGTGTTCAAATGCTTTTTTATACCATTATGATATAGCTGGGATTTCAAAATAAAGATACCCAAGTATTGATAACTAAGCTGCTCACTCGTTGAGCCTTGGATATCTAATGTACATTTTTATTTCATATAACAAAAACCCAGTGGATCCAAGTGTATTGCTAAAACTGTGTATTTTTAGAACACCTGTCTATTTTGTGTAATTTTTAAAATTCATTGTTAGCACCGTAGTATTTTAAACATTCTTAAGGTCAAGGTCATGGTCATCTTTATTATCCTCAAGGGAGATATTTATTGTTATACAACCTTCAGCAGGCACAACTCAAAAATTGCATTCGGCTAAAAAACAAACAGAAACAGCAGCAAACATTTATTCATTCATTTAAAACATCAATGGCAACAGTGACAAGTTAATTTTTAAACAAGCTTGTCCTGCATCTTTGTATCTACAGCCCAAAGTTTTCTGGCTATGGGGGATACTCAGAATGCACTTAGTAACAATATTCAACTCTTTTGATTGAGGCAAAGTTTTGGCCATTTTACAAGAACACGGTCAGTCAGTTGTCACTGATGTAGAACGCATTTATGGGCATTTCCAAGTTCATTTCCTTATCACAGCAGTGCAGAAATGAATTTTCCACTGGGCACATGTTGCAAAGAGGCCGGTCTAATTATTCAGAGGTTTGTTTTGGATAATCCAATCCAAAGCGCTCCTGCCCATCCCTTTAAAGGGGTCATTAACTGAAAAATGGTGTGTCTGTAGGTTTTAACTATCTGAAATTAGTCTATTGGTCACCTGATTATCAAAAAATTTTCAAAACAGTCAATTCTCTTAAAAAAAACCCCAACCACACAGCCTCTATCTCGTTTTTCTCTCCCAGAAATGTTTTTGACTCTTCCATCTAAATCGTATACGTGACGATTAGAAAAAGCCAACCCACCATGGTCCTTGAGACCCACCCACTACTCTGTTATTGGCCCACCTAGCTGTCTGTCATGTAGATGCAAGGGGTGTTAAAGGTAGCCTATTAGCCCCTTAGCTATTAGCCCCCAAACTAATACTGGTACTAGGAAGCTCAAACCAAGCGTGGCTTATATTGTTATTTTCTTCAGATCATAGTCACCCTAATCAGCTCCTCCAGGATTTTGCAGGATGTTTTTATGATTGTTGAGGCCCAAAAAGCCTGAATTCGTGGGAGCTTTTTAAAAAGTTGCGATAAAAGTTGCAATGTTTTGAGAGTTTTTTTTGCACTAAAAGTTGTGGGAAGAATTACAAATTTTAAAGCAGATGTTTTGTTTTTTGTTTTTTTTCCCAGTTTACTGCAGTGATATTCTATATAACACTACAAGAAAAGCACAGGATTGTCAAAAATTTCCTATTAAACAGTGATTTGTAAATTAAGCAGAAACTTCTGCTATACAGAAAAACTCTTTTGTGCAACACCAAATACAGACTT
Organism: Pholidichthys leucotaenia; assembly: GCA_020510985.1. NCBI lineage: Eukaryota > Metazoa > Chordata > Actinopteri > Cichliformes > Pholidichthyidae > Pholidichthys > Pholidichthys leucotaenia. Next base: position 229,474,405 of record CM035849.1, read on the forward strand.
TAAGACAATATCCATTACAACTGCTAAATTGCACTGAATGCATGTTAAAGAGTATAGATTTAGAAATGACTGGCAGCACTTTCATTTGAAAACTCCCTGCGGGGACCGAGCCAAGAGGAAAAAAATAAATAATTTATTCTGTTGTTCTGTGTTGTCTGTCGGAGTCTGTGTTTTTCTCTCTCTCCTTCCCTGCCTAACTCCTACCTGTCTATCTGCTGTGCATCTTGACACACACCTGTCTCATCAGACACTCATCTTTCATTTGCGGGGGGAAAGGCCTATTTGTCCGTGCCCAGACCTGAGAGTCACAGTTGTAAAGCTCATTGACGAGATGTAGTAATGATTTTACCTCTAAAGATGTATAAAATGTTCCAAATACTGGCTGTAGTGTTAGATTTGCTTGTTTTGTTTGTGGTTTTATGCCGTGTCTCCTCACGCGTGCTCCTGCGACGGGGTACTTTTAGAGCAGGTGGACATTTTTCAACACAGATCCAGCACTTCATACATGCGGTCAGGACAGAGATGTCCACTGGCAGGCTGGGGGAGACATAGGAAGGGGCAGTGTTGGAAACCTTGCGGGTGAGTATTTTTTTTTAAATCACACACTGTTTTTGCTGATGTGTTCCGTTTGTACTCACTGTAAACACAGAATGAACGCGGTGCATTGACACATTTGATATGTTAGACTGAGTGTTTCAGTGTCACTCAAGGACAGATTTCATTAATGAAATTGGTGGAAGTTGATGAGGATTGGCCAAAATTGCGGGAAAGTTGCGGTGATTGGACAAAGTTGCAAGGTCGCGCAATAGTTGCATTGATTGGCTGATTTTGCATGAATTGACGCTATCGCAACGTCGCAAAATCCTGGAGTGACTGCCTGTTGACCTTCCCTGTTACCACCTGGTTCACCAGTCCACAGTCCACAATATACCTTGCATCGCTCCGACCCATCTCCCAGTGGTTTCGCCGTGATTCTGCAGCAGGTTGCCGGCGCCAGCATGCCGGTCGCAGCAACCACCTACTCCGCAACCCGAGGCTGCTGGCTGGAGGCTGCTGGCTGTCATGGCCAGCTCCTCCACCTTCCTACAAGGCTCCGTGCGACTTCGCTCTACTCTCGCAGGCAACGTAGGGGAGCCGCTTTGTGATGGAGCATCCCCCAGCTGGCCATGGGAAAGGAGTGGAGTCCCGAGGAACAAGACACTGCCCTTTGGGATCCCGTGGCTCAGCAGCTTGGCTAGGCCAGCAGCCTCTGGTTGCAGCGATTGGTAGGTTGCCCAGCGCGTGGTGCTGGCAATTTGTTGTGGCATCCTGGTGAGGTTGTTGGGAGATAGGCCGGAGTGACACGAGATACACAGTCAACTATGGATCAGTGAACCAGTGCTGCTCATCCAAGCTAGGAGTCTAGAAGCTAGTCAGCTAATGGCTAATTGACGTAAGAGGGAGGGCAAAGTTGAATTGATGAAGGATGTTTCTTAAAGTGATAGGCTTTAAATCAGAGCATTTCTGTCATGGTCCGTGTGCTGACTTTGTCAGCACTCGGATTGTCCGGTTGTTCTCCGTTCTCTTCTCAGGTGCACCACTAAGCCGCCGGGCTTTTATTCTGACAGCGTCTCAGAGGGGCTTCCGGCTGTCAGAGCGGAGCTTCGCTGAATGGCGAGATTCCAATCAGCTGATGACCTTTCATCAGCTGATTAATCTGTCAAAGCCCTATTTAAGGGAGCAGCTCTGTTTGCTCAGGGCTGCGACCTCGTTTATGGATAACGCTGGTCTCCCCAACATTAGACTGGAGTCCCTACGTCCCGACTCCAGTCATCCTCTGACTCCTCTCTGCTTTCTGTAAGTTTATTCCTTAATCAGTGTTTATCGTCAGTGTATCCTTGCCTTGGTCCTTTATTTGTGTTTAGCCCCTCGTGGCTCATTATTTTGTACCTTTTTGTCATTGTTTAATAAATTTGCAACTCACTGGTCGCCTATAGCGTCTCATTGCGGTCCGTGAGGGCTGCACCGTAACAATTTCAAGAAAGCCAGGAAAAATGCAGAACAAGTTTGCTTCAATAATTAAAAAATTAAAGAAGGAGATGGAGTGCTCCTTTTCCTGTTTCTTTCGCCGACTGAGGGTCTCCCCCATCTCGTGTGGGGTCTGCCGAGGTTTGCAGCTCTCTATCACAGTCCCTTCCGGGCAGGAGGGAAGGAGAATATCTGGTGCAGTTTCCCATCTGCCACAACCTCCGCCACGAAACAAGGCCTCTCTTGGCAGCCCCTGCTGGGGACTGATGAGTGGCAGTCAGGGGACTTGCTGGGGGAGAACCACGACCATAGGCAAGGTGCGGGAGGCCTCGACCTGGCTGCAAATCTGTGGGGGGGGGGGCAGATGTCAACACATCTCCGGTCTCTCTGGGGAGTTACAGTGAAAAGTAAAATGCTGCACACTCTTTGTTGATTCATTTATTCCCCTAAAAAGAATCCTATATTAATGCCGAATCTAAAGACTCCAACGGTAAATCTGCAATTAAAATAAGAGTGTGGATGGAATAAAAAAAACTATTTAGTGTGTAGTCATATTATAAATAAAATGATGGGCGATTATATTATGACTGTTACAATTCTCTCCATTGAAATAATAGAGAATCCCAGCGCATGCTGTTTTCTCATGAGCTCAGGAGATGCCTGATTTCAAAACACACCACTGAAAGAGCATTAAACAATGTGCTTCTGACAAGAGATCTACTTTATGTTGATCAAAAGCAGATTGCCATGAAATGCCCTATAATAATGATGCACATGAGACCGCGGCCGCCACACCTCTTTGAAATGAGCCTCCGCCTCCCAGCGCAAAGTAGGCGCACTGTCTACTGGTAATTAGATGGCGTAACACAAAATGTCAAAAACAGACAATGCACTGACAGAAACTAACAAAAACACTGGCTCATGGTGGGAAGTCTGGTGGAAAAGTCCGCTGATGACCGTCAGTTAGTGTTTATGTGCACTTTTTTCCAGATCAGATCAGATCAGTTCACACTTCGACAGGCAGCGAAAAGTAAGCTAGGAGCAGGAAGACAAAAGAAGAGGAAAACAGAAGCCTTGTGTGTAGCAGAATGGAATGTACGCACTCTGTTGGACAGAACAACATCACAGCGCCCAGAAAAACAGACCACGCTTGTGGCCCTGGAAATGAACAGGTACAATGTAGACATAGCTGCACTTAGTGAAACAAGATTGCCTGGATATGACAGCTTGGAAGACCATGGGTACATCTTCTTTTGGAGTAGGAGATCAACTCAAGAAAGGAGAGAAGCAGGAGTGGGCTTTGCATTTAGAAAGGAGATAGCAGCGATGCTTGATGAGGAACCGGTGCCAATCAACGACAGGATAATGACTATGAGACTCCCACTACAGCAGAAGATATACGTATGCCACACTCAACAGTGTATATGCCCCAATAATGACCAACACAGAGGTGGTGAAGGAAGAGTTCTACAGTGATTTACGTGAGACTATCAGGCGTGTACCGACTGATGACAGGCTGATACTCGTTGGAGATTTTAATGCCAGAGTTGGTTCAGACACTGAGAAATAGAAAGGAGTGCTAGGCAGTCATGGAGTAGGCAAGTGCAATGCTAATGGAGAACTTCTACTTGCACTATGTTCAGAGTACAACCTTGTGATAACCAACACTCTATTTAAGCACAAGGACACACACAAGAAGACATGGATGCACCCAAGATCCAAGCACTGGCACTTATTAGGCTACATCATAGTCAGGCAGAGAGACATAAAGGATGTATTGGACACTAGAGCAATGAGAGGCGCGGACTGTGGTACTGATCATGTTATGCTGAGATCTAGATTAAGGATTTGCAGATGAAAACAGCACTGCAGGACGGGTGCGAAGCCACTACGGAAGCTAAACACTAGTGCACTGAAAGGCCAAAAGAAGCAGGAAGATCTTACACAGGAAATGGATGAAAACTTGAAAGACTGGGACAGCAACAACTCAGAGAATGACATAGAAGAGAAATGGGCAAAACTGAAGGATATGGTGTATCAGACTGTGAGTGATGTATTAGGCCACCCTGAGAGGAAACATCACGATTGGTTTGATGAGCATGATGAACACCTGAAGAAACTACTAGAAGCGAGGAATACAGCTAGGCAGGAAAACCTACAGTGTAACACAAGGTCAAAGAAGAAGAAATACTCAAAGGCTCAGAATGAGCTACAGAAGTACACCAGAGAGATGAAGTCCAACTGGTGGGATGAAAAAGTGGAGGAACTTCAAACTGCAGCAGACAGGAAGGACATGAAAACATTCTTCACAGGTTTGAGAGAAATCTACAACCCTAAACCAAGAGGACTGATCCAACTAAAGGCTATGGATGATGAAACGGTTTTGCAGGAGAAAGACAAGATCCTGGACAGATTTGCAGACCACTTTGACCAACTACTAAACAACCTTGGAGATCGCACTGAAGAGGCTAAAGGAGCTCTAGTGCAGCGACCAGCTGTATCAAGTCTGGATGAACCACCAAATTTTGATGAACTAATGGCAGCTATCAGGACAACACAGGATGGTAAAGCTCCAGGAAGGGATGGAATTCCAGCAGAAGTGTGGAAATTTGGTGGTGTTCAGCTGACCAACTGCCTGCACAAGCTCATCCAAGAGATATGGGATGCCCAGAAAGTACCTCAAGACTGGAAAGATGCAAGTATTGTGCCTTTGTTCAAGAAAGGTGACAGGAAAGATTGTGGAAATTACCGAGGTATATCGCTGCTAGCCACTGTTGGTAAGATTCTCTCACGTGTACTACTTAACAGACTCAATGAACACATCTCGCAGAATGTACTACCGGAAACCCAGTGCGGCTTTAGAAGTGGAAGAAGCACAATGGACATGATTTTCTGCTTGAAACAGGTTCAAGAAAAGTGTATTGAACAGAACATGCCGCTTTATGTAGTCTTCATAGACTTCAGTAAAGCCTTTGATACTGTTTCACGACAAGGACTTTGGCAGGTACTCAAGAAATATGGCTGTACAGAGAAGTTTGTCAGCCTGATCGAGGCACTCCATACAGGTATGCAAGCAAACGTGGCAATGAGTGGTTCAGTATCTAAAGACTTTTCAGTAAGCAACGGGGTGAAACAAGGGTGTGTGCTGGCACCTACTCTCTTCTCGCCATATCTGGCAGCCATGCTTGAGGTGGCCTTCAAAGATAATTCAATTCAATTCAATTCAATTCAACTTTATTTATATAGCGCCATTTCACAACAACAGTCATCTCATAGCACTATCAACTGTAGGGGGGAACCCCCACAGTTGCAGAAAGACCCCAGCAATCAGGTGATCCCCTGTGAGCAAGCACTTGGCGACGGTGGAGAGGAAAAACTCCCTTTTAACAGGAAGAAACCTCCAGCAGAACCAGGCTCAGGGAGGGGCAGTCATCTGCTGCGACTGGCTGGGGGGTGAGGGGACAGAGAAGATGAAAAGAACAGACATGTAGAGAGCAAACAGCACGATGGGGACTCAATCTATGGGAGAGAACAAACAAATGTTAATGACCAGCAAAAAAAAAATATTTCATAGAGAGTGAGGAAAGGAGTGAGGCCCAGTGCATTACTGGAGGTCCCCCGGCTGACTAAACCTATTAGCAGCATAACTAAGGGAGGGTTCAGAAACACATGATCCCTCCCTAATTGTAGGCTATATCAAAAAGGTAGGTTTTAACCCTAATCTTAAAAACAGAGATCGAGTCTGACTCCCGAATCCAGATTGGCAGCTGATTCCACAGGAGAGGAGCTTGATAACTGAAGGCTCTGCCTCCCATTGTACTTTTGGAGATTCTAGGTATTACAAGTAGTCCTGCATTTTGGGAGCGTAGTGCTCTGTTAGGATAATACGGTAGTATCAGATCTTTTAAATAAAAAGGAGCCTGATTGTTTAGAGCTTTGTAAGTAAGAAGAAGGATTTTAAACTTAATTCTAAACTCTATGGGAAGCCAATGAAGGGAGGCCAGAACCAGAACCAGATACTTCAGAAGGTGTATACATTCAAACAAGGAAAGAAGCAGAGTTGTTCAATGTGGCACAGTTTAAAGCCAAGAGTAAGACATCGATAAAAGTAGTAAGAGAAATGCTCTTTGCTGACGACAGTGCTCTAGTTGCACACAGTGTGGAAGATATGCAATCTTTAGTGGAGAAATTTGCAAGAGCAGCTAGCCAATTCAGCCTCCAAATCAACATCAAGAAGACAGAGTGCCTTTATCAACCACCAAAGTTCCAATTATCAACATCACTACCAGAAGAAATCAGCATTGGTACAGAGCCACTAGTCAAGTGCAAGACTTTCAAGTATCTAGGGAGTACTGTTTCAGAGAATGCTAGGCTGGAGGATGAACTATCTCTCAGAATGGGAAGAGTGAGCACTGTGTTTGGAAACTTGAGGGAGAGACTGTGGAACAATCGACATGTGTCTATCCGTGTGAAATGCAAAGTGTGCAGAGCGACAGTACTGGCTACTCTATTGTACGGTGCTGAAACTTGGACTGTCTACAGAGTGCAGGTGAAGAAACTCCACGCGTACATGATGAGACACCTTCGAGCCATAATGAACATCTCATGGAAAGACAAGATAACCAACATAGAAGTGTTGAAACGAGCTGGTCTACCATCAATGGAGAACAGATGAACCTGAGATGGCTCGGACATGTTGAGAGGATGGACCACCAGCGTCTCCCTCGGCAGTTACTCTACTCACAGTTATGTGAGGGCAAACGCAATCAGGGTAGACCAAGGCTCAGATTTAAAGACACTGTAAAAAGAAACTTGAAGAAGTTGGATATAGACAGGAGTTCCTGGCAGCGGAAGGCTAAGGATAGAACTGTGTGGAGGAATCTGATCAGACCTAAATGAAACAGTCATTGTCGCCCACGACAGACTGCTATGATGATGATGGATGATGCACTTTTTTCCCTTGACTTCTGTTTTAAAATTAAAATGGGCTTTTGGATTGGAAGAACTGCCAAAGATTTACATTTGTAAAAATGTTTAAAAAAATGTTTTCAATGATGCCTATGGTACAGTAGTGTATACTGCACTGCCCTACAAAGCAAAAGTGCAGTATCTGCAAAAATGCCAAACTGAGGAAAAAATGCTTTTTGTGTTGTTCTTTCACCAAGCATAAGCATCAAATTATATTTAACTACCTATTTAATCATACACTTAGTAGTTAAATAGAATTTGATGCTCATGCATGCTGAAAAAATCCCATAAAAAGTAGTTGTTCTCAGTTTGGCATTTTTGCAGATACTGCACTTCGCCTTTGCAGGGCGGTGCAGCCCTTCATAAAAATGAATGAAGAGGGAGGGTTCAAGATTTTTTTTCTTGTGTTAATTGGAAACATTATAGTGTATCAGACCATTGTTTCTTTGGTTTAAATTACTGCCGAGTTTCTTAGTTTTGTCTGAAAAAATTTTTTTGAAGCTACAAAAGTGCATGATGGTGGCACATACACGCATAATAAATAATAAATACATTAAAACGGGTCGGAGGAGCACGTTGGCTCTTAATGCAATTTATTTGATTTCTAATAATTTTAATTAGTCAAGTTGCGATAATGAGTAAAGTCATCACATGTATTTTATTGCATTACCTTTTGTGTCTTTGATTTTCAGATCATGACCAGTCTGAAATATTTTTACTCAGAAACAAACAGGTTAAATCAGGCCAGAATGGCAGTCTTCAGGCTGTAGCTCCACACTTACATTTTCATTGATTTAAACTATTGATTGATTGATTGATTTAAACAGCTAATTTATATCTGTAGATGGAATCGATGGGTAATTTTCTCATTTTCAGACATTTTTTTTTTTTTTTTTTTTTTTTTTTTTTTTTTTTTTTTGGCTATTCCCTTCTGGCTCAGGAAATATTTAACTTATTAATGTTTACTTTTTATTCATATGATATGATTTAGAAGAAAAACCTCAAATTTATGAGAATGAAGTCTCGAATGCACATTAAAAAACAATTTTATAGCAACACTGTAAAATTATGAGGGAAAAGGTGCATGTAAAAAAAAAAAAAAGATGGTCTTTTTATGTGATTAAACTGTAGAATTTACAGAAAATGTATATCGAGATAGATATCGTGATATGAAATTTTGGTCATATCACACAGCCCTACTTTGTTGTATATTTGTGGATGATGGGCTTATCATACTGTAATTTGGTTTTGCCACAGTAATTATATTGAAAAGTTGAAAACCGCTCTTTGTCAGTAAGTATTAGGATCATCAAAGAAAACGGAGGTGGGGCATATTGCACTTGCCCCAGAGTGCTCTTGTTCTTTGTTTTTGTCTACGTTTTTACACAATAAACTAAACTGTCTAATGAAAGCCCCCTGCGATGGACTGGCGATCTGTCCAGGGTGTATCCTGCCTCTCACCCAAAGAAGCTGGGATAGGCTCCAGCCCCACCACGACCCAAAAAGGATTAAGTGGTAGAAGATAGATGGATGGATGAATAGAATAGGTTTTATCGTCATTGTCATTGTACAGTTGTACAGCACAACAAAATTGTGGTTGCTCCACCAGGCTACTGGTGACTACTAAAGTCAGAGAGAATAATTTGAATAAAACAGTTACAGAACACATGATTAAACATACGACTGAAATAAAAATAAAATAGCCCATAGGTACAGTATATACACAGGTATGGTAGTGGTTTCATGGGTAGAACTCTGTACATAAGAGTGCGGAGTACAGAGCACATAATTGAGTAAAATGGCCCAAGGATTATGGAAAATATGTACGGTAGTGATTTCACGGATGGGTCAATATACATCAAAGTGTGGAGTACAAAGACAGGTGAGTTACAGTGATAATTAAAAGGACCTCGGTTCTGAGCATGTGAGCGTTCAGAGGGAAGGGGTTGGGACCTCTGACTGTTTGCAGTTCGGCTGGCCCAGGGGAAGAAACTGTTTGTCAGTGTGGAGGTGTGGGACCTGATTGATCTGAACCGTCGTAAAGAGGGAAGCAGGTCAAATGGGGGGGTGGGCGGGATGTGAGGGGTCTCTTGTGATGGCCTTGATCCTTCTGAGACAGGAGGGCCTGGAGATGTCTCCAGGGAGGACAGAGGGCTACCGATGATTTTTTTTAGGCGGTGTTTATGACTGTCTGCACAGCCTTCCTGTTCTCCACCGTGGAGCCGGCGTACCACACACCCAGACAGTAGGTGAGCACACTCTTCACTGAGCAGTGGTGGAAGGCCAGCAGCAGCTTCTGGTCCAGGTTGTGCTTCCTCAGGACTCCGTGTCCTGAGGAAGCACAACCTGGAAGTGCAGCCGCTGCTGGGCTTTCTTCACCAGGGCCTCGGTGTTGATAGTCCAGGAGAGGTCAAAGGAGATGTGGGTGCCCAGGAACTTCAAGTCGGGGTTTCTGTGTGGTCGCCGTTTATTGGGGGGGGGGGGGTGTCCTGTCTGTTCTTCCTGAAGTCCAGTATGAGTTCTTTGATTTTTTTGGACATTCAGTTTCAGGTTGTTTGCCTAGCATCACAGCAGCAGCAGCAGAAAGCCTGGAAGTTCCAAGGAAACTCTTGTCTAAAGACTGAGAGGGCTCACTCACTCTGTTCTAGTGGATACACTATATCAGCTACATTGTAATTTAATAAGACCTTAAAGTACATCATGTGATATCAGAAATATATTATTTGACCAAATTCATATCTTAATATGCTTTTTGTTCTGTTTTTGTAGTTTTACAGTATACCTTTAGAGTGACAAACGACATGTCCCACGGTGCATTTGGTGTTGTCATTGGTTCAGTGAACTACAGTCGGCAGTGTTCCCACATCAGTCATATCCAAAAATCAGAGTTAGAGAATTACCTCTACATCTAATGACACAACTAGATTTTAGCTATTGTATATATTTTTTACTCTGAGTCAAGTTTATATATAGTTAGAATTACATTATCATGTCAACTGAAGTCATTTTAAGTGTATAGAGTTAGATAATGCTCTACACTCTTACTCTGGTTCTGGGGAAAAACTGTGTATGTGTCTTTTATTTCCTTAAAGCATGCTTAATAAAAAATTCAAAGGCTGTTTTTTCCGAGTTTTTAAACTAACCTAGTGTCAGTCGCAATTTTATTTTAATTTTAAGAATGGTGTCCTTTTTAAGAGTCCACCCCTGGTGGTGGTAATACATAAATGCAAATATATGGAAGTGTAGCACATGAAAACCTAAGTGGGTTTGTAGATGTGAGGAGGTGAAAATTTGATTCCCCCCCCCCCCCCCATGTTTTCACTTTCTCTGCTCATTCAGCCTGAAGATTACACTCAGCTCTTGTGTTGTTGTGTTTGCAGGTATGGAATGGATTGTCTGATTCAATTTGAGGACTTTGCAAATATTAATGCTTTCCGTCTGCTGAGCAAGTATCGCAACAAGTACTGCACATTTAATGACGACATCCAAGGTAACATCAAATGGACACACACGTTATGTAGCCCACAAATTTTGCTGACTTTAGTAGATGAATGAATAAATGAATGAATGAATGATATAGAGCAGGGGTGTCCAATCATGTGCCATGGAGGGCCAAGACCCTGCAGGTTTTCTCTTCTACCCAGTTTCTTCAGCAGGTGTTTTCACTTATCAGCAATCAGTGGGAAGAAATTCAGTGAAATCTGCTGTTGAAGACACTGGTTGGAGGTAAAGCCTGTAGAGTCTTAGCCCTCCATGACACATGATTGGACACCCCTGATATAGAGGAACAAAGCCCTTGTCCTTCTTTTCACTGAATATGCTATGAAAAATGTGTACATGTGTGTATATATACAGTGGTGTGAAAAAGTGTTTGCCCCCTTCCCGATTTCTCATTTTTTTTTGTATGTTTGTCACACTTAAATGTTTCAGATCATCAAACAAATTTAAGTATTAGACAAAGATAACACAAGTAAACACAAAGTGCAATTTTTAAATGAAGGTGTTTATTATTAGGGGGGAAAAAAAGTCCAAACCTACATGGCCCTGTGTGAAAAAGTGATTGCCCCCTAAATCTAATAACTGGTTGGGCCACCCTTAGCAGCAACAACTGCAATCAAGTATTTGCGATAACTGGCAATGAGTCTTTTACAGCGCTGTTGAGGAATTTTGGCCCACTCATCTTTGCAGAATTGTTGTAATTCAGACACACTGGAGGGTTTTCGAGCATGAACCACCTTTTTAAGGTCATGCCACAGCATCTCAATCAGATTCAGTTCAGGACTTTGACTAAGCCACTCCAAAATCTTCATTTTGTTTTTCTTAAGACATTCAGAGGTGGACTTGCTGGTGTGTTTTGGATCATTGTCCTGCTGCAGAACCCAAGTGCACTTCAGCTTGAGGTCACAAACAGATGGCCGGACAGTCTTCAGAATTTTTTGGTAGACAGCAGAATTCATGGCTCCATTTACCACAGCAAGTCTTCCAGGTCCTGAAGCAGCAAAACGGCCACAGACCATCATACCACCACCACCATATTTTACTGTTAGTATGATGTTCCTTTTCTGAAATACTGTGTTACTTTTACGCCGGATGAAATGGGACACACACCTTCCAAAAAGTTCAACTTTTGTCTCGTCAGTCCACAGAGTATTTTCCCAAAAGTCTTGGGGATCATCAAGATGTTTTCTGGCAAAACTGAGACAAGCCTTTATGTTCTTTTTGCTCAGCAGTGGTTTTTGTCTTGGAACTCTGCCATGTAGGCCATTTTTGCCCAGTCTCTTTCTTATGGTGGAGTCATGAACACTGACCTTAATTGAGGCAAGTGAGGCCTGCAGTTCTTTGGATGTTTGTTGTGGGATCTTTTGTGACCTCTTGGATGAGTCATGGCTCTGCTCTTGGGGTAATTTTGGTCGGCCGGCCACTCCTGGGAAGGTTCACCAATGTTCCATATTTTCGCCATTTGTGGATAATGGCTCTCACTGTGGTTTGCTGGAATCCCAAAGCTTTAGAAATGGATTTATAACCTCTTCCAGACTGATAGTTCTCAATTACCTTCTTTCTCATTTGTTCCTTAATTTGTTTGGATCACATCATGATGTCTAGCTTTTGAGGATCTTTTGGTCTACTTCACTTTGTCAGGCAGGTTCTATTTAAGTGATTTCTTGATTGAGAACAGGTGTGGCAGTAATCTGGCCTGGGTGTGGCTAGAGAAATTAAACTCAGCTTCACAAAGATGTAACAAACCACAGTTAATTTATGTTTTAACGGTACGGGGGAGCAGTCACTTTTTCACACAGGGCCATGTAGTTTTGGATTTTTTTTTCCCTTTAATAATAAACACCTTCATTTAAAAACTGCAGTTTGTGTTTACTTGTGTTGTCTTTGTCTAATATTTAAATTTGTTTGATGATCTGAAACATTTAAGTGTGACGTACAAAAAATGAGAAATCAGGAAGGGGGCAAACACTTTTTCACACCACTGTAGGTGCACCTCAATAAATTAGAATATCACCAAAAATTTGATTTATTTCAGTAATTCAACTCAAAAAATGAAACTTACGTATTATGTAGATTGATTACATGCAGTGATATATTTCAAGTGTTTAAGTCTTTTAATTTTGATGTTTATGGCTTATAGTTCATGAAAACCCCAAAATTCAGTTTCTGAAAAAATTAGAATATTACATAAAATGAATTAACAAAAAAAAAAATTATTAATAGAAATGCTGGTTGACTGAAAAGTATGTCCATGTACAAACTCAGTACTTGGTCTGGGCTCCTTTTGACTGGAGTGGTTAAATGGTAAATGGTGTTCACTTATATAGCGCTTTTATTCTCATCTCTTGATGACCAAAGCACTTTACAGATCCTGCCATCCACCCATTCACGCACACATTCACACACTGATGGCGACAGTGATGGCCTAGTTTATAGAGCATCTGCCCCACAACTGGGAGGTTAGGTGTTCAAGTCCCTGCCAGGTTATACCAAAGACCATATAAAAATGGTACTTTCTGCCTTCTAGCTTGGTGCTCAGCGTAATAGAATGGGGGAAGGAGAAGTTGTTTGTGGTGGCGCCTTGCATGGCAGCGACACCTCTGATTCTACATGTGATTAACATTGTCGATAGGAGAAAAGTAATTTCATTCTACTGTACATGATTGGCTGTATAGACTGAATAACAATAGAGATGGCTTCTTCTTCTTTTGCATGAATTATTGCATCAATACGGCATGTCATGGAGGCGATCAACCTGTGGTACTGCTGAGGTGTTATGGAGGCCCAAATTGCTTTGATAGTGGCCTTCAGCCCATCTGCATTATTGGATCTGGTGTCTTTCATCTTCATCTTGACGATACACCATATAGTTTCTATGGGGTTTAGGTTAGGAGAGTTTGGTAGCTAATCAAGCACAGTGATACCATGGTTATGAAACCAGGTTCTGATACTTTTGGCAGTGTGGGCAGGTGCCAAGTACTGCTGAAAAATGAAATCAGCATCTACATAAAACTTGTCAGCAGAGGGAAGCATGAAGTGCCTAGTAGCCATCTGCGCCGAATTTGGACTTGATAAAACGCAGTGGATCAACACCAACAGATGACATGGCTTTCCAAATCACAACACAGTCACAAACTGCAGTCACAAATTATACTACCAGGGACTTGACCCTTATTGTTAAAAACATGGCCAAACAAGAAAAGTGAACTTTATTTTTTTAATATGGTTTTAAAATAGCTTTCTCTAGAATTCTTGCTTAATGCACTTTTAATTGTGTTGAGTCATGGTTTTTGTTTGTTTGTTTTTTGTTTTGTTTTGTTTGTAATGGTTTTATTACAGGCCATTGTTGCAAATTTATGAGTGGAGTTGTCTGACTGGTTCAGTAAAGTTTGCTAAATTTAACTTGATTTACCCCCCCCCCCATGCTAATTTAAAACAATGCAATACATGGGTCTGTTTTTATCTATCATGTCTGTTTCTATGATGCTGGTGTCATTTTATGCAAAGGTTTTACATTTATACAGTGATGTGGAGGAGATCTCAAGATGTTGTGATATATATCGTGTATCACAATAAAACCCTAAATGTATTGCGATATATTAATTAATTAAATCACCCTTATTGTCATTCAACTGTACAACCAATCATGTACAGTAGAACGAGATTGTGCTTTACCTATCTACAGTGTCAAATCACACACACCCCAGTGCAGAATCAGAGGGCCGCTGCCAGGCAAGGCGCCGCCACAGATTTCCCTCCTCCATTCCATTATTGCTGAGTACCAAGCTGGACGGCAGGAAGTTCCACTTTTATATGGTCTTTGGCATGACCCGGCCGGGATTTGAACCCCTGCCTCCCGGGTGTGGGGCGGATGCTCTACCAACTGAGCCACCACTCCGGTAATATGTTAAATGATATATGTTAAATATATCATTATATTGTGGAGAATGCGGAAGGACGAGGCTGAGTTTATTTCACAAGTCAGGTTTATTCACATTCTCCAACATCATCCAAAAACAGAAAGAGAAAGAATCCCCCAACATCTGTCCCTTTTATACCCCAGGACATCAAAGCACACAGTCACATTGTCTTTTAATCCCAAGTCACAATGCGTCTTCTTCCAGGTCTTCTCACCTCCACCTAAAGTCACTGGTGGTCAGGAAATCCCTCAAGGTCATCTCTTTGCATACAAAAGGCCACATTTCACATCCTCCTGTTATCTCCTAGGAGGTTCAGTCCTTTTGTTCCTCTGAGACATGAAGCATACAATAAGCATACAGTAATATACATGTGAAGCATATGAAACCCACATATGTGTCCCACATGACCCCCCCCCACCAAACGTCTAAGATGGAACAACGTAATAACAGTTTGCATGTCATAATAAAATCACTACACATCAGTCCACATGCTGCTTGGGCCTCAGTCTTCTCCCATATTTGCTGTAAGCAGGCTTTACCACCTCCGTGGTGCCCTCCTGCTGGGGAGCTGCTGTCTGAGGATGAGAACTGTTAGTCAATCTCTGTGGGTGTTCTGGGGAATGCTCTCTAGGGAGTCTGCCGCGCCGAGGAGCCTTAGCCAACTGCACACCTTCGTCAGCCACCACAAAAGCGAGTTTGAGCCTGTTTATGCCAATCATTTCTTTTCTGCCCCCCAAATTTAGCAAAAAATGCTTATCCCCTGTTTCTGGCACTCTATATGGTCCATCATAAGGTGGTCGTAACGGTGGGCGATGGGTATCATGTCTGACAAAAACAAACTCCGCATTTTTTAAAGCCTTAGGCACAAAAACGCGCAGAAAACTGTGGTGAACGGGGCCAGGTAGCGTGCTCGAGTCCGTGCTACTCTGTAACCGCTCAGCTGGGGAGCACTCTGGCGCCGGATTATCTGGGAGAAATTCCCCGGGCAGCCGAAGTGGCTGTGCGAAAACTAGCTCAGCTGGGGAGGCTTCTAAATCCTCTTTAGGTGCAGAACACAACCCCAATAAAACCCATGGTAGCCTGTCCACCCAATTTGCATCCGTAAGCGACGCTCTGAGGGCCGCCTTCAATGACCTGTGAAAACGTTCGCATAACCCGTTAGCCTGCGGATTGTACGCGGTCGTGCGGTGGATCGTTGCCCCCAGGCTGCGGGCCATCGCTGACCAAAGTTCAGAAACAAATTGACGTAATGTCCGACGGGACTCCAAAACGCGCTACCAATGCTGTTAAAAAGGCGCGCGCCACCTCAAGTAGAGCAGCTTGTTCTCCTCTCCGAGGGCCGCAGCTGCTACCGACCCCCGGTCTTGGCGTTTCCCGAGCGCTTGAAATGGCATGGTGGTATACATTTGCGTGCCCTCTCTGCAAAGCGGCGATGGTAGAAACAAAGGACGTCGTCTGTTCCGTGTTTCCTGGCCCCTGCAGCCACCGTCATCGGTGAGCCTGGTACTGCAGCCTCTGGCCCCCTGCCATCTTCGGATGTTGCGCCGAGCTCCGCTGCTGCGGCCGTGGCAGCTCGCCGTTTATTGGCGTTGACGAGTCGCTGCGCCTCCTGGCCCAGCTCGCGGTAGTCTCGTCGGGCCAACAGTGGTGAACTGGCCAGGGTCACTCTCACCGCTGACGGTAGGGTCCTGAGGAAAAGGTGGGTGAAGATGAAGTGATCATCGTCAGAGTCTTTCAACCTCAACAGCTTCTCCATCAGGTCCGCAGGCCTGTCGCTTTCAAATTCAGTCAGCGCCAGGAGCCCCTCTGTTCGCTCCTCCACCGAGGGGGTGAAGTAACGGATGAGTGCAACCTTCAACGCGCTGTACTTGTCGCTGTCCGGCGGCTGGTTGATCAGGCTCTCCACCCGCTGGGCTGTGTGGTTGTCCAGCTTTGCAACCACATGGTAGAACTTTGTGTCATCTACCGAAATCCTCCGGAGGTTGAACTGCGCCTCGACCGCGTTAAACCAGGAGCGCGGATTGTTCTGCCAGAAGTCTGGTAGCTGAACTGTGGCTGCATTCGTTTGGCTGGCTCCTGACAAGTCTGGCTCGGGAGAATTTCTTCCACTCATGATACGTCTTAGGGTCACCAGTGTGGAGAATGTGGAAGGACGAGGCTGAGTTTATTTCACAAGTCAGGTTTATTCACATTCTCCAACATCATCCAAAAACAGAAAGAGAAAGAATCCCCCAACATCTGTCCCTTTTATACCCCAGGACATCAAAGCACACACATTGTCTTTTAATCCCAAGTCACAATGCGTCTTCTTCCAGGTATTCTCACCTCCACCTAAAGTCACTGGTGGTCAGGAAATCCCTCAAGGTCATCACTTTGCATACAAAAGGCCACATTTCACATCCTCCTGTTATCTCCTAGGAGGTTCAGTCCTTTTGTTCCTCTGAGACGTGAAGCATACAATAAGCATGCAGTAATATACATGTGAAGCATATGAAACCCACATATGTGTCCCACAATATCATATATATATGTTAAATGCCATATTGCCCAGCCTTAGTGCTATGAGGAAAAAAGTTGACATAGAACCCTGTGTATATATGTGTGTATATATATATATATATATATATACTGTATATAGATATATAGATATAGATATAGATAGATAGATAGATACTTCACGTGGCCTTAAAACATCAAAATAGCAAAACCACTCAAACTAACTACAGTTTCTTGGCTCAATTTTTAAAAAATAAAAAGCATTCTATCAGCATATAGAATGTTTTTCTTGTGTGTAAGCTACCAACACTGACTGTAACATATCAGCATGAGTTGCTATGAATAAACTAAATGAACAGCTGTTGTTGATGTTGTTCCATCACTCTCCTCAGGTACAGCTGCGGTAGCAGTGGCTGGACTGTTAGCCGCCCTCCGCATCACCAAAACCAAAATGTGTGATCATACTATCTTGTTCCAGGGAGCTGGGGAGGTAAATGCACCATTTCTTTAGCAAAACTACATATTTAAGACATATAAAGTACATGCAGAGTCTACTGAAGTGAGTAACAGTGTATTTTTTTCTGTTTTAATTAGTTAAAGTCAAATCAAAGATGTATACATCAATCTTTTTTTTAGTTTGAATAGTGAAAAGAATGATAACTTCAGCAATGGCAAACAGCAAAAAAATTATATTAATTAGTTATTATTACATGGTAGCTCGGTGGTGCAGTGGTTAGCACTGTGGCAGCACAGCAAGAAGGTCATGGGTTCGATCCCACCCCTGACCATTGGTGACCCTTCTGTGTGGAGTTTGCATGTTCTCCCTTGGTCTGTGTAGGTTTTCTCTGGGTACACCCGTATCCTCCCACAGGCCAAAAACATGCATGTTAGGTTAATTGGCATCAACTGGGGATTCTAAGTTGTCCTTAGGTATGAATGTAAGAATGAAAGGTTGTCTGCCTCTCTGTGTTGGCCCTGCGATTGACTGACAATCTGTCCAGGGTGTGCCCTGCTCTCGCCCAAAGATGCTGGGATAGGCTCTAGCGACCCCCCTACCCCTCATGAACTAAAAGGGATTAAGCTGTAGAAGATAAATGAATTAATTATTATTATTACATGTTGAGTGGATGTGATAAACATCAAAGTGGAAGTTTGTTCTTTTCATTGAGGCAGCAGAGAATTCCTTTACTGCTCACAGCATGCCGCATGGCTACACAGAATGTGCTAACCACTGAAGGTGCTAAGAGAAATAAAAAAAAAATTCAATTTGTTTCTCTCTATCACAGTCACAATGACAAGCAAGATGTTAATATTCAAATCAAAATGAGCTGTCAGTTTTGTTTGAAAACTTTATCCACTTTAGTCTCTGGAATTTACCTGCAAGCCACCTACACAACACATCTGACTCTTTAGTTGTTGTTTTTTAAATGGCCAGAGTCAGAGCTCTCCGAGCTTGCATGAAATATTGAAAAAACATATTTGGGCATTTTTTTTTACCTCATATTACCATGGCAAAGGCTTACATCTACTGTTGTTATCTGCTACTTGGCACATTTTTTAACCAGAAACTTGAATGCAAAACGTGAATGCAACATAAAGGTCCTGTTTCTGGTAAAAAAGGTGTGAAGAAGCTTCTCCTGTCCTGGTTAACCCTCCCTTTGTTTTGCTCTCAGGCAGCGATGGGGATAGCTGAGCTGATCTCCATGACTATGGAGAAAGAGGGACTCACCAAAGATGAAAGCTTGAAAAAAATCTGGATGGTGGATTCAAAGGGTCTCATTGTCAAGGTTTCTAAGACTGCTAACACATTTCCCTATCTGATGTTTTCACCGTGTCTTTGGTTTGACTCTTTATTCTCCTCTTTTAAATTGTTAGGGTCGGGACCACCTAACTTGTGAGAAGCAGCGGTTTGCACATGAGCACCCACAGAGGAAGAAACTGGAAGATGTTGTGCAAGAACTTAAGCCAACAGCCATCATTGGTAAAGCAACTGTAATTGAGTTTGATTTGATAGATGTCTAAATGTTAATGAGAATTTGGATTGAATGTGCACAGTATACATACAACCGTGGATACAGATATTAAACATGGCACATTTCAAACAATGACCTCAAAGTACATGTACCCCACTTTTTAATTCTTCAAGCTGTTATGGCCCCACTCCTTTGGAGTGGGTCCTGGGGTTTCCCCTCTTTTCCTTGTGTTGTAGGTGGAGCTGTGGAGGACCGCCTCTGGCCAAGGTGTTCCCCTATATAAGCCACACCTGTGCACTTGTCAACAGCTTTTGGCCGAGGCCGGTTGCCTATCTGCTGTGTCAGCGCTTGCCCACTGCTCCTGTTTCCTGTGCGCTTGTTCTGGGCTACACCGGCTGCTTCTGCTTGCTGTCTGCTGCTTGCGTGTTTCTGTTTAGGCTTGCTGCTGCTCATGCTCCAGACAGAGGCGTGCAGTCACTGGGTTGGCTAGTGACTGTTTTTGTCTCATGCATCCAACACACACACACACACACCACTGATATTTACAGACACATTTATTTTCTTTAAATTACCTTTTGGTTAATTGGCACCTCCGTGTGGTCTCCCTTTTGTCCAGCCTTAAACTGGATTGTGACAAAATGGGGGCTCGTCCGGCTGTTTGAACCCGGACCCATTCACTCATCCATTCGTTTAAGAGTAGATCCTTTTCTTGCAAAATGGGGGCTTGTCCGGCCGTTTGAACACGGTCTGTTTGTTTGAGTTTAGACTCATTTGTGACAAAATGGGGGCTCATCCAGCCGTTTGAATCCGGACCCATTCATTCATCTGTCCATTTAACTGCGGGCTCTTTGTCATAAAAACAGGAGCTCATCCGGTCATTTTTGGCTTATTCGTCTGTCTGTTTTTTCCTTGACTAGGTTTAATTTGTGTAAGTGTTTTCATGCATTTTTCTCTGATCTTTGATATCACTGGAAATTTCTTTTGCTAGGTTTAACAGTTAATTCCATTAGGGGATTTGCTGTCTGTGGTTTAGTGCTGTGGTGAAAGCAGCCTGGGGCCACGTCCACGGGACTCTGTGAGTCACTGCGTAGCAGTTGCTTGTCAGCTCCTGGGGGTTTTGTGAGTAAAGAACCTTCTGACGGTAACTGCGTGAAGACTAGGGTCTACTTTATGTAGATAGTTTTTTTGCTAGTTAGTCAGGGTGGAGAGTTTCCAGGGTGCCATTTTGTGACTATTTTTGGAAACACTTTCTTCTGTTTGTTTTTGTTTGCCCAGTTTAGTTTTGGTCTGGTTGCACAATCAACTCACATGTGTGATTAGAGGCGTTGATGGCGTTTTTGTGAATGGGCGAGTGAGTGTAGTGTCTGTGTGATGTCGGCGCTCATTGTGCAACATTTTGTGAATGAACACACACCTCTTGGGGAGACACGGAGGGTAGTGAGTGTTTGAATTAATCTGTAATTTGTGGTGTTTTGCTGTGCTTCGGACATGAGTTAATTATTTTCTAGTTGTTGTGCAGAGTGTTGCACCTGTAATAATTAACTTTTGTGCATGAGTTTGGATTTGTTTGCACGTATTGCCGTTTGTTTATGTTTATGATGTCTGAAGCGGGTTTAGTTGGGAATGTTACCGGGTTAACGTTTGAACAGTGGTAAAGGTTGTTACTGCTGGAAATAGAATTAAGACAGTCGCAATTGGAGGAACTCAGATTGAGTATTAATGCTGATGGTGGTGCTGGTTTAGATCCAGACAGTGCTTTTAGATGTGCACTCTCATTTGATGTTTCCTCTAATTTACACCTAGTTCCCTCTGTCTCGAGGACAGTGCATGACCGGAGTGCTCGTGAGTTGTTTACAGTATGCGCAGTGACACCTGCGATGTTGGCAGCTCCAATAAATTATATCAACTCTAAAAATTTGTGTGTTGAGCCTCCTTCAGGTTCAGGTTCAGGTTACTTTATTTGTACCCGTAGGTAGATTTGTTTTGCAGTCTGGTGACATCCATATTTACAAGCCACAAATTACATTCAACATAGACACAAACACAGGCACATATGAAGCTGACTATAAACATGATAAAAATACTCAAGGCTCCATCAGTCAGGGTATAAAAAGACAAAGAGATGGGAGAAAAACCAGAGGTAAGAGAGAAGGGTCATATTAAAAGTTAAAAACTAGTCAGAGGTTAAAAACTCAAAGGTCTAAAACCCAATAAAATATTTAAAAAATATTTAGAACCCAAGTGACATCCTACAAAAATAAGTAAATATAAAATGGAGTTAATAAATAGGTACCTAAATTATGTGCAGTATATTTTTACAGCTTGTTCAACTCTTTGACAGCAGCAGGGACAAAGCTGTTTTTGTAGCGCTGGGTTCTACTTTTTGGGACAGCAAACCTCCGTCTTGAGGGAAGAAGCTGGAAGTGGCAGTGCAAAGGGTGGGAGTCATCATTTAAAATGGAGGTAGCCATCCTCTGTACTTGTCTGGTGTACAGGGATGTCAGGCTCAGCTGTGGCTCACCAAGCAAACGACTGGACCATCTAACTACCTGATCCAAGGATTTCCTCTGTTTCAGTTTTATCTGACCAAACCATGACACTAAAGAAAAGGATAAAACAGATTCCTTGTGTGCTTTCTGGCTGTGATTCATCAGTAACACCAGTTGATGTGTCAGAGAAAGTGAGTTCTGTAATAAACTGTCCACTGGAACAGTCAGCTTTTTCAGCTATTTTCTCTGACAGTCAGGTAGCTCTGGGCGACACTGTCAAAGAGCCTGTCAAACTGGTTTCTGGTGAAGCTTGCTTGTTGTCCACACCTGACCATAAAAAGGAAATGCAGCTTTGCCAGGTTAGTCTGTTGAAAGCAGATTATTCCCGGAGAAAGCTGGTCTTTGAACCGCGGGGGGTGGGGGTGGTTATAACTTAGCAGTGTGTTAGCTCAGTAGCTGCTGTACTGTCTGTGGATGTGCATGTTTCAGATGATGACATGGTGGTTGCTCCTGATGAGTGTAGGTTGCAGGTCATGATGAAAGATTATGAGTCGCTGCAAAACCTGCATGGGCTGTGGTCCTTGGCTTCTGAGCTGTGCCACCTTGTTCCTGTTCTGAAACCTCTGCATGCCTTGTTGGTTTTTGATTGTGGTTCTCCCTGCGATGAGCATCTCTATTTTGTCACTGTGGACTTGGGTCAGCCTCCCGGGAGGTTTCTCCTCTGTCCGGTTGACCCTGGATTTCAGTCGTCCTCCTGAGGGACACCTACTTCTGTTTTTGCAGACCTACTATGTAGACCTCCATCATATAAATATCCCGGCCGGGTCATGCCGAAGACCATATAAAAGTGGAACTTCCTGCTGTCCAGCTTGGTTGTCAGCAATAATGGAACGGAGGAGGGAAATTTGTGGCAGCACCTTGCATGGCAGCGACCCCTCTGACTGTAGATGTGATTAACATTGTAGATAAGAGAAACATAATTTCGTTCTACTGTACATGATTGGCTGTATGGATTGAATGACAGTAAAGTTGGCTTTACCTTTACCTTTAAAAGGCTCAGAATGTTGTGGTGGTTGCTATGCTTTGCTTTGTCTAGGGCACCAAGTTCTTAAATGTTAAGACTTAAAATCTTGTCTATAGCTACCTAGGCCATCTTTCATGCTTCTGTTGGTCTTAAACTGCTTCTCCAGGTACTAGAGTTGCTGGGTAACTAAGGGTCGTGATTGGTTGGCTGGGTGCTTATATTAAGACTTGGTGAGTGAAATAGTGGATCTGCATCTGAGGTATGTTATACACAAAGTAACTGTAAATATTAAAGAAAATTAGAAATATTTATGAATGAATGAATGAATGAATGAATTTATTTATTTTATTTATTTATTTATTTATTTATTTCGGATAGTACATTACAGGTTAAAAGAAACTGTATAATATAACAACAAGGTCAAATTAGACAAAGACTCCTTCTACTATACAATTCCACGTGAGTTATCCGAAATGGGTGATGGCTGAAGCCGCAGCTTATATTGCCCACCCATATTCCATCCAAGAATTCAAAGGAGAAAAAAGAGAAAACAAGACAAGAGCGATTACAATTTAAAACAAGGCTAAGACAAAATATGACTGAGAGAAAAAGAAAACTGAGCTAGTCTAAGTTAAGCGGTTACTATTCAAAAACAAATCTAAGACATAGTGTCACAGAGAAAAAAGAAAAACTAAACTATAACACAACACAGGCTGGAAATGTCAATCCTTATGTGAGTTTACATGTCGTCTTGTAAATATGTTTGGAGTATTTCTTCCTTTAGTTTTTGTTTAAATTGTCCAAGCTTTGTACATGATTTTAATTCAGGTCCAAAATCGTTCCATAATCTGACACCTTGCACTGAAATACAGTGTTGCTTGGTAGTTGTTCTCACTGTAGGCTTTTGAAATATACATGTTCCTCTGAAGTGATATCGTTTCTCCCTTGTTTGGAACAACAAAATATTTATTATTGGATTATAAATTCTTATATTATTAGTTTGGTTCGCAGGTCAGTCTGTGCTGGCCTTCCTAGTGGGAAGACCATTTGTTGTGTGTGTGTGTGTGTGTGTGGGGGGGGGGGGGTTGGTCCCACTCCTTTTGGAGTGGGTCCTGGGGTTTCCCCTCTTTTCCTTGTGTTGTAGGTGGAGCTGTGGAGGACCGCCCCTGGCCAAAGTGTTCCCTTATATACAGTGGTGTGAACAAGAGTTTGCCTCCTTCCTGAGTTCTCATTTTTTGTATGTTTGTCAAACTTAAATGTTTCAGATCATCCATCCATCCATCCACCTTCTTCCGCTTAATCCTTTTCGGGTCGCAGGGGGGCTGGAGCCTATCCCAGCATCTTTGGGCGAGAGGCAGGGTACACCCTGGACAGATCGCCAGTCCATCACAGGGCCAACACAGAGAGACAGACAACCATTCACTCTCACAGCCATACCTAAGAACAATTTAGAATCCCCAGTTTGATGCCAATTAACCTAACTTGCATGTTTTTGGCATGTGGGAGGAAACCGGAGAAATCCCGCAGTAAACCCATGCAGACACAGGGAGAACATGCAAACTCCACACAGATCACTGTTGGTTGGGGGCTGGGATCGAACCTAGGATCCCCCGGCCAAGGGTGAATTGCTGTGATGCCGTAGTGCTAACCACCCCACCACCGTGCTGCCCATTTCAGATCATCAAACAAATTTAAATATTAGACAAAGATAATACAAGTAAACACAAAATGCAGTTTTTAAATGAAGGTGTTTATTATTAGGGGAAAAAAAAATCCAAACCTACATGGCCCTGTGTGAAAAAGTGATTGCCCCCTAAACCTAATAACTGTTTGGGCCATCCTTAGCAGCAACAACTGCAATCAAGCATTTGTGATAACTGGCAATGAGTTTCTTACAGCTCTGTGGAGGAAATTTGGCCCACTCATCTTTGCAGAATTGTTGTAATTCAGCCACATCGGAGGGTTTTCGAGCAGGAACCGCCTTTTTAAGGTCATGCCACAGCATCTCAATCAGATTCCGGTCAGGACTTTCACTAGGCCACTCCAGAGTCTTCATTTTGTGTTTCTTAAGCCATTCAGAGGTGGACTTGCTGGTGTGTTTTGGATCATTGTCCTGCTGCAGAACCCAAGTGCGCTTCAGCTTGAGGTCACGAACAGATGGCCAGACATTCTCCTTCAGGATTTATTGGTAGACAGCACAACTCATGGTTCCGTTTACCACAGCAAGTCTTCCAGGTCCTGAAGCAGCAAAACAGCCCCAGACCATCATACTACCACCACCATATTTTACTGTTAGTATGATGTACCTTTTCTGAAATGCTATGTTACTTTTACGTTGGATATAGGCTGGGTGTCCACCAAACATGTTTTTTTTTTCCGTTCTGGGCGACTGTTTTCTATCCATTCTTTATGAAGTTAAGCGTTTACAGCGCTGAGCGCCACCTGGCGCTAAAACGCTTTGAGCGGTGGCCGTTTTTTGTCACAGCGCTCAGGGCACTCGGCGTTGAAAAAAAACAACTTTTCAGACTGCAGCTGAGCTCGTTGATGTCAGACCTTTCTAAGCAGCCAATCAGAATTAAGGAAGGGGGGGACATGGGACGCCGATACAGTCTCTACTCAGACTCCTGTTTTCCGTGTCATCATATTTTACATCCAGAGCTGCCAAAAACATGTTTCCTGTCCATTGTTATTTAGAGACTGCTAGTAAAAAATAAGTAGAAAGTTTGACCATAGGAAAAGCGGAAGTGATGAGCTGAGAGTGACAAGATGTTGCTGGGATACAGGGCACAGACTTTTTTTTTTTTCCCAGAGCGCGGCGCACAAATGCTGAAAAAAAGATATTCAGGGCGGTCGGGCAACAAAAAACGCATTTGGTGGACACGCAGCCATAATGGTACACACACCTTCCAGAAAGTTAAACTTTTGTCTCGTCAGTCCACAGAGTATTTTCCCAAAAGTCTTGGGGATCATCAAGATGTTTTCTGGCAAAACTGAGACAAGACTTTATATTCTTTTTGCTCAGCAGTTGTTTTCGTCTTGGAACTCTGCCATGCATGCCATTTTTGCCCAGTCTCTTTCTTATGGTGGATTCATGAACACTGACCTTAACTGAGGCAAGTGAGGCCTGCAGTTCTTTGGATGTTTTTGTGGGGTCTTTTGTGACCTCTTGGATGAGTCGTGGCTGCACTCTTGGGGTAATTTTGGTCGGCTGGCCACTCCTGGGAAGGTTCACCACTGTTACATATTTTCGCCATTTGTGGATAATGGCTCTCACTGTGGTTGGCTGGAGTCCCAAAGCTGTAGAAATGGCTTTATAACCTCTTCCAGACTGATAGATCTCAATTACTTTGTTCCTCATTTGTTCCTGAATTTGTTTGGATCACAGCATGATGTCTAGCTTTTGAGGATCTTTTGGTCTACTTCACTTTGTCAGGCAGGTCCTATTTAAGTAATTTCTTAATTGGGAACAGGTAGGACATGAAGATCCATGACAAACAGTTTCAAAGGTGAAGACTTACAAAAGGTACGAAAAACACTTACAGCGGGCGTTCGGGGGCCGGCATCACCTCACAAATGCATGAAGAGAGATGTGTATCCACGCTGGCGTCCCACAGCCGGAATCGCTATGGGAGCGCAAGAGAACCACGGACTGCGCGGCGTGGATACACGTCATCGTGGAGCTGACAGTTCACTGATTCCACACACAATCCCTCAGTCGATCAGTAGACAATCAGTTAGTCAAAGACCCAGCAGTGTGTGACTGGCAAAAGGCACTTAAGTACATGCACTGCTGGTGATGATGTGATTAGAAACACCTGGGCGATGAGTGTGAAGATGGCACGCGGGAATGGGAACAGCTGGTGATAATGAGAGAGGGGGGCGTGGCTGGACCGGCGAGCTGTTAGCAGTGCTCACAGAAAGTAGGTCACTGAGGCTGTCTAACAGCTGCCGGTCAAACAGTGGCTGTGGGTAAGGAAGCACACAGAAATACACTACCGTTCAAAAGTTTGGGGTCACCCAGACAATTTTGTTTTCCATGAAAAGTCACACTTTTATTTACCACCATGAGTTGTAAAATGAATAGAAAATATAGTCAAGACATTGACAAGGTTAGAAATAATGATTTGTATTTGAAATAATAATTTTTTTCCTTCAAACTTTGCTTTCGTCAAAGAATCCTCCATTTGCGAGGATTCTTCATTTAAAAACTGCATTTTATGTTTACTTGTGTTATCTTTGTATAATCTTTAAATTTGTTTGATGATCTGAAACATTTGTGTGAAAAACATAGAAAAAAAAGAGAAATCAGGAAGGGGGCAAACACTTTTTCACACCACTGTAAGCCACACCTGCACACTTGTCAGCAGCTTTTGGCTCCCGCTGAGGCCTGTTGCCTCTGCTGTGTCAGCGCTCTGCCCTCTGCTCCTGCTTCCTGTGTGCTTGTTCTGGACTACACTAGCTGCTTCTGCTTGTGCTGTCTGCTGCTTGTGGGTTTCTGTTTAGGCTTGCTGCTGCCATTGCTGCCGCTCATGCTCCAGACAGAGGCGTGCGGTCCCTGGGCTGGCTAGTGACTGTTTTTGTCTCGTGCATCCAACACACACACACCCCACTGATATTCACAGACACATTCATTTTCTTTAAATAAACTTTTGGCACTTCTGTGGGGCCCCTTTTTTGCCCAGCCTTAAGCTGGATTGTGACAAAGCCAGTTAGAAAAAATAAAAGGCAGATGACTATTTTTCTCACTTCAAGACTTTTTTTTGGCTGTTTCAGTCACCTTGGTTGGTTCTAGCAATAAAAGAATGAATAATGAAATTAGTATAATTGATTCAAATTTTGGTATGATCCCGAAAATTAAAAACAAGAAGCATTCAGCAAATGTCCAAAGACGTAGTATAACACTGAGAATTTTTTCTTGTTGATTACTTTTTGTTTCAGGCGTGGCAGCTGTAGCTGGGGCTTTCTCAGAGCAGATCATCAGAGACATGGCCTCCATCAATGAACGCCCCATCATCTTTGCCCTCAGCAACCCAACCAGCAAAGCCGAATGCACTGCTGAGCAGTGCTACAAATTCACTGAGGTGCTCGAGATCATGCAGTTAGATTCCCTTATGTGGTGAAGGATTATTTTATTTCTTTATATTGAAACCAGGAGTTTAATTTACTAAATTACACCTGTGCTGCAGGGGCGTGGTATCTTTGCCAGTGGCAGTCCGTTTGATCCCGTTACCCTGCCTGATGGGAGAACCTTCTACCCCGGTCAGGGCAACAATGCCTACATCTTCCCAGGGGTGGGGTTGGGAGTCACTGCTTGTGGCTTGCGACATATTTCTGAGGAAATCTTTCATACTGCTGCAGAGGTAACACAATCTCATACCTTATAGAGATGCATTTCAATAAATTAGAATGTTATCAAAAAGTTTATTTAATTACATGTTTTAATTCAATTCAAAAAAATGAAACTCTAGATTCATTACACCCAGAGTGGTATATTTCAGGTGTGTATTTCTTTTGGTTTTAATCTGTTTATTAAAATAGCACATGTGAAAATCACATGTACATTACAACTTTTTTCCTTTATAAACACTCAGAACACCCCACTATGTCCCTGTAGCAGTGCAACTAAAACAAATCAAAAGTTCACATTAGACTTTAAGTTAACTGTATTGAAGTCATTTGAAAATAAATATTGCAAAGTTGCACTGTTGCATTAATATGACAGTTAAAAGCAAATAAACAAATAAACCTTGTGGAGGAATTATAAATATATGAAAAGAGTGGAGATAATTTACAATGTTTGCAAAGAGGTGAAATAGTCAGTAAAGTTGTTCCATTTTGGGGAAAAAAGTTCCGAATTGCCTCTAATTGTGAAATTAATCTTGTCTATTTTGATAAATGACAATGTCTTTGAGCCACATAGAGATAGATGGAGGTTTAGGAGATTTCCAGAGGAGTAGGATACAGTGCCTCCCTAATACAGAAGTTAAGGCCAATATTTTATGTTGTGTGGGAGTTATTGGGAGGGGAGCACGAGGAATCCCAAAGACAGCAATGTAAGGGTCCATTTGAATCTTGGTTCTCAGAACTGTGGACAAGGTAATGAAATAGTCTGCCGAAAACTTCTGCAGCTGACTACAGGAATAAAACATGTGTGCAAGGTTACAGGGTGAAGCATGACATCTGTCACACTGGTCCACTATGTTGGGATAGATTTTTGACAGTCTAGACTTTGAAAAATAAACTCTGTTGAGGACCTTAAACTGTATTAATTGTAACCGGACACAAGATGTACATGATCTAGCAGAGAGAACAGCATTATCCCACCATTTATTGCTTATCTCAATTTCCATCTCCTGCTCCCAGGCCTGTTTATTTTTCACTACAGTACAAGAATCTAGTGTCATGAGAGAATTATAAATTTTGGAGATGACAGATATTTGACCAAGTCCAATTGCTAAAAGGTTGTCCCATGGTTGATCAGAAGGGAGCAAAGAAAGCAAGGTAAAAGGGATGAGACAAAGTGTCTAAGCTGAAAGTAAAGAAATAGGTAGGAAGCAGGGAGATTAAAGTCAGTGGCTAAGTCAGAAAAATTTGCAAAGATGCCATCTTTTTAAAGATCATTAACAGTTCTAATTCCTCTGTTGTGCCACAGAAGATATGAAGCATTATTAAGAGAAGGAGGAAATAAATGCTTTTTGAATAGTGGCATCTTCACAGACGGAGACAGGAACTTGAAATGATGTCTAAACTGTGACCAAATCTTAAGAGTGGATGAAACCACCAGGTTTTGTGTAAACTTAGCTGGGTTAAAAGGTATCAAAGAGGTTATCAGTGCTGCAGGTGAAGAAGACAGAAAAGACTGAACTTCAAGTCTACGCTATAACTGTTAGGAAGATGAAGCCAATATAGCAATTTATGAAGACATGAAGACCAATAGTACAAAAGAAGATTAGGGAGAGAAACGCCCCCATCAGAAGTAAATTTCTGTAATAAAGATAAACTTAGTCTGGGGGTCCTTCCACTCCATATTTCTTTTAATTTTGATGATTATGGCTTAAAGTTCATGAAAGCCTCAAATTTAGTTTCTCAAAAAAAACACAAAAATTTGACTATTGTGAAAAAGTTCAGTATTGTAAACTGATGGGGCCCTATTTTGACGGTCATCTGTGCACTTTTCCGACAGACTTTCCACCTGTTTTTTACACCTTGCGTCACACCATCAAATTACCAGTAGATGGCGTGCCCGCTCTGCGCTGGGAGAAGGAGAGTCATTTCAAAGAGGTGTGGCGGCGTGCAATCTAATGCGCATTACTATTATAGTGCATTCCATGTGAATCCGCTTTTGATCAGGAAAAAGGACGTCTATCATTAGAAGCGCATTTTTTAATAATATTTCAGTGGTGTGTTTTGACATTGCGCAGCTCCGGAGCTCAGGAAACAGCATGCACTGGGATTTTATTTTAATAGAGAGAGTTGTAACAGTCATAATCGCCCATCATTTTAATCATATGATGATCACACGCTAGTTTTTTTTTTTATTCCATCCACACTCATTTTAATTGCAGACTTACGGTTTGAGTCTATAGATTAGGCATTAAAGTATTTTTTTTTATTTATTTATTTTTTTTTAGGGGAATGAATGAATCAACAGGAAGCATGTCTGCCAGTGTGTTCCAATGTGATGCACGGGGCGGGGGGGGTGTCATTTTCATCGTGGACTTATTAGGCATTAATGTGTTTATTTTTAGGGGAATAAATGAATGAACAAGGCGCCAGATCACCGCCTTCCCTCCTACCCAGGAGGGATGGGGGAGACCCTCAGTTGGCAATAGCAACAGGAGAGGGAGCACTCCATCACCCCACAGCCGGGAGCGACTTCTACGTCATCGTTAGTGAAAGTTTATGAAAGTTTGCAGAGGCGTCATCCTCTTTTCCTTAAGTTTCAAATCCATTCATGTCAGTGTTGCATCCGTATGCACTACGTTAAACCATTCAGTTGATTTTTTTCAGCCCATTCTTCACCATTTGTTCTTTGTAACATAACTAACTAGGCATGAACTGTGATTGATGTCTTCCTTATTACCAAGCAGCGTTACTATCCCATTTATTTTGGCTCTCACACATAGGCTTTGGTCAGAGCAAAACCCATCTTAAACGGTTATGATCACAATTCATTTTAGATAATCCGCTTCTTTGCATTAAAGGGATGGGAAGGAGCACTTTAGATTGGATTATCCAAAAACACACCTCTGGATGATTAGACTGGCCAGCCTCTTTACGTCACGCACCAGCGGAAAGTTCATTTTCATGCCATTGTGATAAGGAAATGAACTTGGAAACACCCATAAACACGTTCTGCGTCAGTGACAACTGATCAACCAATGCTATCATTGTAACACAGCCCCGTAGTGTCACATTCTAATCAGCTAATTAACTCCAAACATATGCAAGGGTTTCCTGAGCCTTAAAATGGTCTCTGTCTGGTTCAGTAGTCTACACAATCATGAGGAAGACTGCTGACTTGACAGTTGTCCAGAAGACCATCATTGACACCCTCCACAGGAAGGGTAATCCACAAAAGGTCATTGCTAAAGAAGCTTGCTGTTCATGGGGTTCTGAATGCTGAATCCAAGCATATTAATAGAAAGGTGAGTGGAAGGAAAAAGTGTGGCAGAAAAAGGTGTGCAAGCATCAGGGAAAACTGCAGCCTTGAGAGTAGGGGTGGGCAATATGGCCTAAAAATGATATCACATATTTCTGTGAATTTTCACGACAATGATATTTTTCCTGATATTACAGAATACATTTTTTTCTTTTAAATTTATGCAAAAAGGACAGTTTCATAGGCCAGCATTATTTACCTTAAAACAAAACAAGAACTCTTATTTCTCCAGTTTATAAACAGCAGCTCAGATTTAGTTTAAAATATTTTTTAGTTCTCTATCAAATATTATAAGAAAATGATATAAACTGTTACATCTTAACTACACACAGATGTCAGGTTTTATGCTGACTCACTTTACCTTCAGTACTCTCATTCCATGGACCTCTCCTGGGACTTTTTGGCGCTTGTTGCACTGAACAGATGTTTTTTTTTTTTTTTTCTATGTTCGGTTGCTTGAATAAAATTAACAAGAAGCAATCAAAACGGAACTAAAATACAACTACAGCCACTTTGAGCAGCACATTGTCTGACATTAATACCGCTCCAGCGGGTTCTTGACGTGCGACAAAATGCAGGCAGATTATTCACATTGCTGCACCGCTTTTTTTTTTTTTTAACACGACAACAGTCTGAAACAGAAAGTGAAACTTAAATATTTCCACTCAACTGGATATAGACAGTCTGACTTCGGAGCTGCAGCTTCTCATGCCATATTTGTTTTGCCATTTCTATGCTAAGGAGCAGGGCTTGACATTAACACCTGCCCACTCACCTCTGGCGGGTGTATTTTACCGGTGGTGGGTAAGACAGCCAATCTCACTAGCCACTTTGATGAGTTGTAGTTTTCTCAAGCAACATCTAAATAATAAGTATATCGCAGCATGAGACTACAAAACTCCAACTCCCATGAGTACTATCTGCACACACAGTGTATTGTCATCGGCCCACTGTTGTTGTAGGTGTGGTCTGGCTCAACTCTCTGCACGGTACACAGGAGTGCTCCAGGCTGGAGACAGGAGAAACCGCGGATGCTGTGGTCCGCAGGTTAGTTCATTTTGTGGCCAGAAATGGCACCAATCTGACAGTAGGCCAGCAGAACACACGAACACACCTGTCTCCGCTCTCAGTGATCAGACCACCAGGGGAATTCCACCTGATTCTCTGTTGTCACAGCGTGAGTAGTTAAACTGTGCTCTCCCTCCACATCAGCTCCTTCCTCTGTGGTTAAATACGATTATTTTTACAGCAAGAAGCCCCGATTTACTGTTCACAGCTGTGCAAATTTAAATTTTTATATGACAGAGAGAAAAAGTGACTAAACTTTATGTTGCTGTAAAGAGCAAATGAAGCTTCTTGTGAGGTGAACTTTTGTTTATCTGTGATTATCTAGGATGTCTGTGATATGCAACTTTTTCATGGAAGTAGAATCTCTAATTTTGTATTTTTAATGTGCTGGTCCAGGTTTTATCAAACATGTGGCCAGCGGGCCAAAAACGGCCCACCAGGGGGTCCAAGTTTTTTTTTTCTGAATTTACAACTTTCTTTCTAGTAAATGTCTGACTTTTTCTATTGATTAGAATTGTTCGTGTAAATTTGAACCATTTTTCTCCGTAATACAGTATGAGAATTTTTCCTCATCAGTTTGCTTTTCCTTCTTTTTTCTGGTGAAAACAGGTAGTGTTGATGTAGATTAAATCCATCAGCAACTACTAATCACCATGTGCAACCCTGAACGGGTGTCCCAATTCATGGGGGTAATAATAGACTAGAATAGGCTTTATTGTCATTGTACAGTTGTACAGTACAACCTTTTCAACCTCTATCAAGGGTCAAGGGGTAGGAGTAGGCAAAGGAGAAGGGGTAGGGATACAAGTGAGAATTGGGACAGACCCCAAATCTATCTGTACTTTACTGTCATATTGCAAATATTTTTCTAGACTGTTTTACAGCATTTACTGCTGTTAATACATAATTCAACTGTTTCTCTTGTTATTTTTATGTATCTATAAGGGTCATTTCCATTTAAAATGATTATAAATTTAGTTCAAGTAAATTTTAGCATGTGATACTCAGATTTGATCATATTAAACACAATTTTCCAACCACAAAATTGTGGCTAGTAAAAAGGTTGAGTGGCTAGTGACTTTGAAAAATCACTAGCCACAGTGGCTGGTGAGCAAAAAACTTAATGTCAAGCCCTGCTAACATGCAACTTCCGTCGGCAGCATTACAGTGTGACGTTGTCATGCAGCAGACCCCAAATATCGCAATATTCATTTTTACAGGGGTATCAAAATTTATACCGTATTATTGTGAACGATATGATATGGCACACCCCTACTTGAGAGGATTGTGAAGCAAAGCCCATTCAAGAATTTGGGGGAAATTCACAAGGAGTGGACTGGGGCTGGAGTCAGTGCTTCAAGAGCCACCACACACACACACGTATCCAGGTACATGGGCTACAACTGTCACATTTCTTGTGTCGAGCCACTCCTGAACCAGAGACAGCGTCAGAAGCGTCTTACCTGGGCTAAGAAGAAAACAGACTGGACTGTTGCTCAGTGCTCCAAAGTGCTCAGATGGGAATAAATCTTTTTAGATGAGAATAAGTCTTGTATTTCATTTAGAAATCAAAGTCCTAGAGTCTGGAGGAAGAGTGGAGAGGCACAGAATCTAAGTTGCTTGAGGTCCAGTGTGAAATTTCCACAGTCACTGATGATTAAAGGAGCCATGTCATCTGCTGGTGTTGGTCCACTGTGTTTTATCAAGTTCAAAGTCAGTGCAGCTGTCTACCAGGAAACTTTAGAGCACTTCATGCTTCCTTTCACTGACAAGATTTGTGGAGATGCTGATTTCATCTTCCAGCAGGACTTTGCACCTGCCCACATTGCCAAAAGTATCAATACCTGGCTTAATGACCGTGGTATCACTGTGCTTGAATGGCCAGCAAATTCTCCTGACCTAAACCCCATAGAGAATCTATGGAATATTGTCAAGAGGAAGATGAGAGACACCAGACCCAATAATGCAGATGAGCTGAAGGCCGCTATCAAAGCAACTTGGGCCTCCATAACACCTCAGCAGTGCCACAGGTTGATGCAGTAATTCATGCAAAAGGAGCCCCAACCAAGTACTGAGCCCCAGCCAAGTACTGAGTGTGTACATCAGGGGTGTCAAACTCATTTTACGGGCCACTTAATCCAGGATTTAATGTCAAGTGGGCCAGACCAGTAAAATCATAGCAAAACAACCTAATGGCAACTCCAGATTTAGTACAAAGAAGTACAAGTACATTATGAAATGTTTACATTTACTGAACCATTGATCTTTTACAAAACATGAACAACCTATGTAAATGATGAATCTTCATCAAAGTATGAACAACCTGGATTTTTTTGTTCTTTTCTGCTTTGTTTTGAACTGAAGCTGCTGACAAACGATATCTTAATCACGATAAAAACAAATGCCATTAGAAGAACCAGATATCATATCGCTGCCATCTACTGTTTAGTCCTGGAACTTGTTTGTATTTTGAACAATGACCCCAGTTACATGGTCACAATAAACTGATCACTGGCAATAAACTGATAATGCCGTTAATCAGTTTTCTTGTGTGTTTACATGCACTGAATAAACGGATTACTGGAGGGTAAACCACTTGAGTTAATGACCCCAGTTACAAAGCCTTTATTGGCTTATTCTGTTTACATGGCCACTTGAATAATCAGATAACTGCAGAAATCCAATCATAACCGGTTTATTAGTATACATGTAAACATGGTCATTAACCATATTTACATGCACATGAATAAACCGGTTATGATTGGATTTCTGGAGTTTCAATCCAGATTAAGACCCTTAATCAATTTTTGGCAGGCATAATACAGAATTATTGTCCTTTGAGACTATTTCACAAGTGTGAGAGAGCAGGTTACAGTACTATATTCACAATTTAATCCTGAACCAAATAAAATCATTTTTAAAGCATGCAACCTGTTTCAATCAACATTAAGACCTTTAATCATTTTTTAACAGGTGAAATAACATACTTATAAGCTATAACAGCCCTTTGAGACTATTTCACAAGTGTGACAGAGCAAGTTACAGTATTATATTCACAATTTAACCCTGAAGAACCAACTCAAGTTATTTTTAAAGCATGAAAATGGTTTCAATCCAGATTAAGACCTTTAATCAATTTTTGACAGGTGAAATAACATATTTATAAGCTATAACAGCCATTTGAGACTATTCACAAGTTGGACAGAACATGCTATATTATAATCTTCACAGTTCAACCTTGAAGAACCAAATCAAGTAATTTTTTGGCAGATAAAATGTTTGAATTCAAATTGGGAGCCTTAATGAATTTTTGACATATGAAGTATACATTTTGTGGATTCTACTTACATTATATAATTATAGAAGGTAAATAGTGCACAAAAACTAGTATTCATGGTAAAAAAAAGCTTTATTGACTTTTACATTGTTATACACAGATTTTGTTAATTTCAGCACACTTTTCTTAACATGTAAGGCAAAACATCAAAAGTTGCTACAGGATAAAATGTCATATCTGATTATTCTAACATAAAACTCATGGGTCTAAAATTATGACTAATCCCTCACTGCATTAATATTCACAGACATATCTTTGCTAATTGCATGGACAAAAAGTTACGTCCGCTTTGCTCAAAAGCAGCTGTCGGACTCAGAATCAGAAGAGAAATGACTTTAGCCGAGCGAGGTGCACTCCCTCAGTGAGCCGAACAGTTTCTGGTGGCCCATCACTTTTTGGCAAGACACCACAGCTTCTCTTGTTTTGAACATGTTCAAAAAATTTTGTGACAAGAAAACTGGTTCTGATCGTAAAAACATCTAGCAAAAGGCAGTGAACTCCCCCCCCCCCCAGCACCCACCGAACTGTGAGACATGGGGGTAAATGTATTTTTAAAGAACAGTTATTAAATACTGTAAACACTGTGACATTTCAGTGTGTGCTGGATCTGGCATCCATAATAAAAGGTGGGAAAAGTTTGCCTTGGAGTCTTTCTGGAAGAAATCCTGTCCTCCCGACTTACGTAACAGACTCCCTCAGTGGAAATCAGGGATCACTTTTGTGTCTGCTACTCTTGTGCGACCCCCAAATGGACAAATTGGGAATAGCAGCTACTTTATTGTGCACCACCGGTGCTGTTGCACAAGCCAGTGTACTTCTAGTACCGGTCCCAAGCCCAGGTAAATGGGGAGGGTTGTGCCAGGAAGGTCATTCGACGTAAAACCTTTGCCAAATCAAACATGCGGATCATGATCGGTCGAGGCCCCAGTTAATAACGACCACCACCGGTGCTGTTAACCGACAGGGGGCTGGTGGAAATTGGGCTACTGTTGGTCAAAGATAGAGGAGGAGGAGAGGGGGAAGGTGTGTTAAGAGGGAGAGAGAGAAAAGGAAAGGTAGAAGTGTGGAGGTGAGAGTAGGAACATTAAATGTATTCTGGAATAAGTTTGATGAAGTGGTAGAGAGTGTTCCGGGGGGAGAGAGTTTTGATTGCAGCGGACTTTAATGGACATGTAGCTGAAGGGAACAGAGCTGATGAGGAGGTCCTGGGTAGGTATGGTCTTAAGGAGAGAAATGTGGAAGGACAGATGGCTGTGGATTTTGCTAAAAGGATGAAAATGGCTGTAGTGAACGGATACTTCAAGAAGAGAGAGGAACATTGGGTGACTGACAGAGTGAAGAAAGGTGCGCACAGGTGGACTACATCTTATGCAGAAGGAGAAATCTGATAGAGATAGGAGACTGCAAGGTGGTGGCAGGTGGAAAGGTGTAGGTGGAAGGCAAGGTGGAAAATGCAGCTAGACAGCATTGGATGGTAGTCTGCAGGATGACTTTGCAAAGCAAAAAGAAGAAAACAGTGAAGGCAGAGCCAAAGATTAAGTGGGGGAAGTTACAGAAGGAAGAAGGTCGCACAGACTTCAGGAAGGAGTTGATACAGGTTCTGGGTGGTAGGGAAGAATTACCAGATGGATGAGAAAGTACAGCAAAAGTACTGAGGGAAACGGGTAGAAAGGTATGTGGTGTATGCAGTGGACAGAGGAAGGAAGACAAGAACACTTGGTGGTGGAATGAGGAGGTACAGGAAAGTATCCAAAGGAAGAGATTAGCAAAGAAAAAGTGGGATAGTCAGAGAGATGAAGAAAGTAGACAGGAGTATTTGGAATCTAGGCACATGGCAAAGAGAGAGGTGGCAAAGGAAGTCTCGAGGATTAGCAAGGCGGAAGTGAGGGCAGCTTTGAAGAGGGTGAAGAAGGGAAAGGCGGTTGGTCCAGATGATATACCTGTGGAGGTATGGAGATGTTTAGGAGAGATGGCAGTGGACTTTTTAACCAGACTGTTTAACACAGTCTTGGAGAGTGAGAGGATGCCTGAGGAATGAAGAAGTGTTTTGGTACTAATTTTCAAGAACAAAGGTGCTGCTCAGAGCTGTAGTAACTACAGAGGCATAAAGTTGATCAGCCACACTACAGGGATGTGATTTTTCCGCTAAGTCGCGGAATTTCGCTTTTTTTATCTTCCAAAATAAAAAAAAATATTATATGAGTATATACCGGATTCCGACTTTTAGTAATTCCCTAACCGTAATGAAACGACGCGCCTGGCTGTTGCAGTGATGTTGGTGATTGAACGTAAAGATGCTCCGAGAATTAAAGAAATTGACAAGATCGTGAAAAACAAATTTCGTTGGGATTGGCTAGAAAAGGAGATTGCAACGGATGTTGGTAAGAAAACTGTGACAAATTTGTTTAGTGATTTTATATGGAAAATCGACCGTGCCGGGAAGGCACGGAAAACATGTACAAGAAGGAGCAAAAAACATGTACAAGGGATCAAATCGAGGTCCACTAATTATTCAATTGCTGAAACTTTCGGTGTTCAGAAAAAACCATCGAAACCATAAGGCCTCTACCCTCTGTTAACAACACGATCGGACATGGAAATTGAAAGGAGTGATCCACCCCAACAACCAGTGCCAGTTGCGGTTAGAGTAGTGAATTTTGAGGTATGTGAAGATGTATTTTTGTATACATGTCATCTAGTTAATATTTTCTTCATCTTGCCTGCTGAAGATGTTTTGGACTTTATTTAGAAAATATTTTTAACGCAGTGCACAGTGGACATTGACTCATAACTTTTGAATATTTCTAAGACTTAGCTACATCAGTGATTGTGCAAAATGAACTGCTCAAGACTCAATGGAGATTGAAACTGGTGATCTGAAATGAATGCTGAAATTATAAAAAGTAATGGTATGTTGGAATTTTATTTCTATTATGGAATAGATAAAATTAACTGATTTTGATCAAGTGTTAAAGCATGTGATGGATAATGCTTGTTGGAATATTTTACGAATGCTATCTTCTTGAAACATAAGTCAATATTATACAGTAATAAGTGGCATTCAGCTGTTTGTTTTATGTCATTTAAGCACAGTTCTGGTACTTAAAAATCATAAAAACCCAGGAGCTTTGGGGGGCTAGGCCCCCCCAACCCCCCTCACCGGGGCTCTGTCCCCCAGACCCCCTGCAAAATTTTCAGATAATTTCACCAACCCCAAATCATATCCCTGATACTATAAAAATATAGGAAAGAGTTGTTGAAGCCAGGTTAAGAGGAGAGGTGACAATCAGTGAGCAGCAGTATGGTTTCATGCCAAGAAGGAGTACTACAAATGCAGTGTTTGCTCTAAGAGTTTTGATGGAGAAGTATAGAGAAGGTCAGGAGTTGCACCGTGTCTTTGTGGATCTAGAGAAATTATATGATAGGGCACCAAGAGAGGAAGTGTGGCACTGTATGAGAAAGTCAGGTGTGGCAGAAAAGTATGTGAGGGTGGTACAGGACATGTATGAGGACAGCGAGACGGTAGTGAAGTGCGCTATTGGAGTGACTGATGAATTCAAGGTGGGGGTGGGATAGCATCAGGGATCGGCTCTGAGCCCCTTCTTGTTTGCCATGGTGATGGACAGGCTGACAGATGAGGTCAGGCAGGAGTCTCTGTGGACCATGATATTTGCAGACAACATTGTGATCTGCAGTGAGAGTAGGGAGTGGGTGGAAGAAAACCTGGAGAGGTGGAGGTATGCTCTGGAGAGAAGAGGAATGAAAGTCAGTAGAAGCAAGACAGAATACATGAGTGTGAATGAGAGGGAGGCAGGTGTAACGGTGAAGATGGAAGGAGTAGCTGTAGTGAAAGTAGAGAGTTTAAATACCTGGGGTCAACCATCCAAAGCAATGGAAAATGCACAAGAGAGGTGAAGAAGAGAGTGAAGGCAGGGTGGAGTGGGTGGAGACAAGTATCAGGGGTGATTTGTGACAGAAAGGTAGCAGCAAGAGTGAAAGGCAAGATTTACAAGATGGTAGTGAGACCTGCTATGATGTATGGTTTGGAGACGTGGTGCTGACCAAAAGACAGGAGGTGGAGCTGGAGGTGGCAGAGTTGAAGATGCTAAGATTTTCATTAGGAATGACTAGGAGAGACAAGATAAGAAATGAGTATATCAGAGAGACAGCTCAGGTTGAGCAATTTGGAGACAAAGTAAGAGAGGCAAGGCTGAGATGGTTTGGACATGTGCAGAGGAGGGATAGTGGATATATTGGACAAAGGATGTTGAGGATGGAGCTGCCAGGCAGGAGGAAAAGAGGAAGAACACAGAGAAGATTTGTGGATGTAGTGAAGGAGAACATGGAGAGGGTTGGAGTTACAGAGGAAGATGCAAGGGATAGGGTGAGATGGATCAGATGATCCACTGTGGTGACCCCTAAAGGGAGCAGCTGAAAGAAAAAAAAAAGAAGAAAAAGAACTGAGTACTTAATTCTCACATTGTACAAAATTATATATTTGCTCTTGCTCAAAAGAGTTTCTGTTTTGGAGTTTTTGTTTAGTAGGAAATTTGACAATCCTGTGCTTTTCTTGTGGTGTTGTATAGAATAGCACGCAGTGAACTATGGAAAAAAGCAGCTGCTTTAAAATTTGTAGTTCTGTGCATAACTTTCAGTGCAAAAAAACTCAAATGTTGCAACACAACTTTTTAGAAAAGCTGCAGCAAATTCAAGCTTTTTGGGCCAAAACAATCAGAAAAACAGCCTGTGAAATCCTGGAGGGACTGATCTATGTGGAATGTGTAAGGGAGGCACACGATCACATTAGTTGGAGAAATGACAACTGGCCTCTTGGATGAAGATGGCACATAAAGAAAGGGTTTTCCCCATTATCAATACATTATACTGTTGTCACCTAAAGCCTAGAGAGAATTAACAAGCCTACTATAAAAGTCATGACTAAAGCGAAAAGCTGCTCAAAGTAAAGAGACCTGATTTATTTTTCATCTGTGCTTTAACCTGAGGTGTTTTGTCTTTAACAGAGTCTTTCTCACCTGGTGACCGAGAAGGACCTGTCAGAGGGAAGACTGTATCCCCCCCTCAGCTCCATCAGGGATGTCTCTCTCAAACTGGCAGCCAGGGTGAGGGCTTAGTAAACACACCATATACTGAATGATACGCCATCAGAGCTCATCTGAATCAGGTTTTAAAAGTGCATACATGTATGTTGTTTCAGATCATGGAGTATGCCTACGAGCACCGCATAGCCACGCTTTTCCCCGAGCCATTGGACAAAGAGGCATACGTACTCTCACTCTCCTTTAGCACTGACTATGACCAGTTTACTGTCGACTCATACCACTGGCCAGCGAACAGCATGGCTGTGCAAACATGCAAACTGTAGTGGGTAGAGACAGAGTGACCACTGACGTGCAATACATCATAATGGCGACACTGGGACAGAAGCTGTGTGCAAATTTTTCTCATCAAAATATAACACTGAAATACAGTGGGAATGTTTACACAGGAGAATAAAAAAAAATACACATTTATGAATTTAATGATAGCTATCACATCTTTTTACAAAAAAAAAACTATGAGAAAGCCCTGCACAGTTTCTTTTTTATTTAATTGTTCTGTAATGGGCAGTTGGTGTATGGAATATTCTTTATCAAATAAAATGGTTTTGATGATTATTTTTGAAGAAGTCTCTATTGAATTTTGTCACAAAATCTCTTCAGATACACAGAGTGGGCGTGTTGATTTGGCATTTTTATAGATGTAGGTATCAGAGGCGGGTCTATACGGAAGAGGATTAGGGCCACTGGAAAAAAATTACTTTTTCACAATTCTGAGAAAAAAGTCAGAATTCTGAGAATTAAGTTAGAATTCTGACTTGATTGTCAGCAGAGCATGGAAAGAGCCACTGAAAACCATTGTGGGTCATTACTGTTTTTCACAATTCTGAGGAAAAAAGAATTATGACATTATTCTTAGAATTCTGACTTGATTCTCAGAATTCTGACTTTATTTTCATGCTGTTGGAAATGTCCACTCATTCACTACATAGTGCACTACGTTTGAATAAGAGTGAATTTCAAGTGTGGTGCACTATGTAGTGAATGAGTGGACAGTTGGAACAGTGTCAGAATTCTGACTTTTTTCTCAGAATTGTGAAAAAAGTAATGACCCCCCCCCCGTTTTTTTTTCCAGTGGCCCTAATCCATAGGTGTAGTAGCCACAAATAGTATTCAAGTAATTACTTTATACTAATCGTACAAGTAATAATAGATACCAGAAAAGTAACTCAAGTAAGAACAAGAAAGTATCTACTAAGAGTTCCATGAGTAGTAACAACCTTACTCTTGTTAATTTCTGACTTTTTTCTCATGAATTTGTGCCTTTTTCTAGTAAATTTACTATTGTTTCTTTATGAATATGAAACTTTTTTACATAAATTTGTGCTTCCTTGGAAAGTGTACATTTGAAACTTTATTCTCATAAATTTGTGAGGTTTTGCTTATTAGAGACATTCTTTAGCTCATTCTGGTGAAGCCGAAAGCAGCTACTGCAATGATGTGGCGTCCATCGTAAATCGTCCGTCCATCCCCATTTCACAGGAATCGCTACTCCTCCTAGACACTTTCCCCAATGCTCACAAAACTCACTCACAATAATCCTCAGGTGGCTCTGCATCCAGGCTGTGTTCAAGGTCAAAGGTCATGAGATCTGGGCACTTATGTGATTTCAGAAAAATCACTCCTCCTCCTAGGAAATTGCCTCAATATTCACCAAACTCACTGATAATCGACAGGTGGGTCTGCATCCAGGTTGAGGTTGAGGTCATTGTCAAAGGTCAGGAGGTCTGGGCATTTATGATTTCATGAAAAACATTACTCCTCCAAAGCCATTGACCTTGACTTTATGCACATCTTTGATTGGTCTGTATCTAGGCTGTGGTTAAGGTTAAGGTCAATGATCAGGAGATCTGAGCACCCCCAGGTGATTTCGCCAGGCCAGAATAAACTACTCCATCACTGACGCTCTGATCTTGTAAATTTACAACTTTTTTCTGATTGTAATAATTTTCCCTTATAAATTTGTTACTTTGGCTGTAATAAATTTACTTCTTTTGCAATAAATTTGCTACTCTTCACAAAGATTTCCAATCATTTTCTCTTATCAC
The DNA here is from genome assembly GCA_020510985.1 of Pholidichthys leucotaenia. Taxonomy (NCBI): domain Eukaryota; kingdom Metazoa; phylum Chordata; class Actinopteri; order Cichliformes; family Pholidichthyidae; genus Pholidichthys; species Pholidichthys leucotaenia. The sequence goes on from CM035849.1 coordinate 229,517,012, forward strand.
AACTTTTTCTCATTCCTTTGCAAGTTTTATTCAGTAAAATTGTAGCTTTGCCTTACAAAATATGTGATTTTTAAAAAAAAAAAATTGTGTTGGTGTAAGGGAAATAAACCGTATAAGCTATCTGTGGTGATGCGCGCTGTGTGTGCCTTGCCCCAGTGTGGCTCTCTACGACGAACATCAACCTGAAGGGTGAGACCAAGAAGTTGTCACAGCATTTCATTGGCCCTTTTGCTATCACTGATATCGTCAACCCCGTTGCTGTGCGCCTGGCTCTACCCCCTCTCTATGCACATCTGTCCTACCTTCCATGTCTCCCAGGTGAAGCCATTTGAGTCCAGCCCACTGTGTCCCCCACCCAGACCTCCACCTCCGCCAATAATGATCAATGTGGTCCTGCGCACCAGGTCAATCGCATCCTGGATGTCCGCCGCAGAGGGCGCGGTCTGCAATATCTGGTGGACTGGGAGGGGTATGGACCTGATGCGTGATCCTGGGTGTGTCCCTCGTTTGTGTTGGATCCCCAACTCATCCGGGAGTTCCATCGGACGCACCCGGACAGGTTAGAACGGCTGCCGGGAGGCGTCCCATAGGGGGAGTACTGTGGCGATCCGCGGTGTGTGTGCTTTGCTCTAATTATCTTTCACAGCTGCGGGCACACCTGCTTGCCCTCATCAAGCACCCTTTATAAGGAACACTGCCCAGAAGGCAGCACGGAGATGTCTACGCTTTCTCCCAGGAAGAACTCCTCCTTAGAGTCTTCCTACACCTCGCTATGCTTAGAGAATTCATGTCTACTCATCTGCCTCTCGTCGCTCGGCAGTTCCATCTCCTCAATGCTACCTAAGCTTGCTTTGTGCTATTACCTGCACCTGCCTTTCTTCCCCTTGCTCCCTGTGCACAGGTGGACCACCCTCCAGGCGGACCTTCCTTTCCTCCAGGCGGCGGACCGGACTTCAGCTGTGCTCGGAGACTTTCACCCCTCGCACATTGGTGAGCTGGAGCACACGTCACGCATCCTTCTCCGGAGCTGCACTGTAATTATTCTGCACCTGCACTACAGCATCACAACGGGACGCTGGACCGGTATTGGGAAATCATCTCTTCGGAGCTGGATTAACTCTTCACTGCCGTAAGACTGTAAAATCTCTACTAATATCATTACCTGCCAGCCTGTGTCTAATTCCCCTGTCTCTGCTGTCATTCCAGGGTTGCCAGACGTGTCCTGTCGTTCACGCTCCTGCTTCCACTACACAACACTATTCGCACGCACACACCTCACTTTCATTCAATAAAAGATGATTGTTGTCACTGAGCCTGCGTCTGTTTCTGGGTGTTTCTGGAAATCATGTCATTATCCACATGTGCCTTCTAATTTAATCCTAATTATATAAAGAAACAGCAGACAGTGACAGTAATAAAGTCAATATACCTGGAGCGGCAATAGATGATTTCAGTGCTAATTTAAATTAAATATTTGCTGAAATGGCTGAGTCATTTATGATAACAATAAATTACAAGCACACTTCTAATGAATTTTCTACTCTGTGAAATCAAAGTTAAAAAGTGCAACTAAATGTACATGAATAAAAGTACAGGTTTTTTTTTTAAATAAATTTACTCAACTGAGAATTAAGAAGTGTCCTATTATCCAGCCAATGGGTAAAGCATTAATCCAGTGTGCTCCTTGTGATGGTCCCAAGCCCAGTAAATGGGGGAGGGTTGCATCAGGAAGGGTACAGTATTTCGTGTAAAAAGTGGACACATGATCCACTGTGGACCCGGATAGGGAGCAGCCAGAAGGCAGGTGTGTGTGAGTGTACTCAGTAAAGTGCAGTTCTGTAAAAGTTCCTTGAGAACTACTTGTACCCAGCTCACCCAGTGAAATTTCATGAAAGATGAATTTGGATGTTTGACAGCCAGAAGTAGCACGATGTGGTGCTCTAACTCCCTCTAAAGGAAAACTTATGTCACCACAATTCAGCAAGCTGCAGCGCTAGATCATGTAGAATATGTGCATTCTTGTGTGTGCTGATTTCTTGTGGTGGTCTTGGTGACAACATTCTCAACTAGAAAATTCTGATTAAATTTTGGTGGTGTACCAGTGCAGCTGCTGCCTGGTAATGTTGCATTTAAGCTGTGAGGATTTAATGTAAAGCGGGAGGAGCTGGCTGCACTATACCAGTCAGGAATGCTCATTATAAAAATGCAAAAAAAAAAAAAAAATCAGGTAAAAAAATTCATCCACACATGATAAACTTGACAATACTGAGAAACACAGATGACATGAAGTGAAAGATGAAGGAATTTACCACATTTTGAATCAAAATATTGTAGCGAACTCAATATGAGCACCCTACTTGGCTTGCCAAGTGGGTTGACCCTATTGGCGACACAGGTAGGGTGCGGGACTCCGGAGCGGGAGGCGTGAGTTCGAATCTCCCGGTGGGACGTCGCCATGTCGAGCAGCACGTTACAACATGTTTGTGTCTCAGGGACTGCAGATGGAAATTAGCTCAGTGAGCTATAATCTGGTGCAAGTCATATTTTCCTCTGATTAATGCTGTTGTGCATTGTCCCTGTTCAATAATCTAGCTAAACTAAACAAAAAAAAAATAGAGTTTCTGTGACAATGTATGGCAGAGGTTTACTGAAGAATCTTTTTACTGAAGATTCCCATTCATTTCAATGAGGAAAAGCTTCATCTATTCGGGTGAATATTTAGGAAACAGTGAAAAATCAAAAATCTGGATAGAAGCAACTTAATCAAGATGTAGCTGAATAGTTTGACAGCTTTTGTGGGGTTTCTCTCTCAAAGCTGCCGGAGATGTAAATTTTTTTTTGCCAGGTTTAGGCATAAGAAGAAGAATAACTATAAACTGGAATACACTGCGAAAGAATAGTGTTTGAACTGGCCACACACGCTCTGAGTGGGAGAGCCACGATAAAATCAGCAGGTTGGCCAAACTATTGTATGGACTAGCCATGTATCTCCTATATCCCTGGGGCTGTCTGTTAAGCAGAGGATGATTTTAACATTACTGATTTAATCAATCACCAGCCAGACAAACAGAACCAGAGGCCTTGGCTGGCCCACTGCCCGTCCCTGTCTGAAATCAATAGAGAAGCAACCAGACCAGTCAGCGTCCAGTGTTGAGCGTCCCACCTCAGGCAACATTCAAAAAGACACCCTGGGCAAAAAAACTGTGACCCCATGATAAATGTGTCTCAGTGTCAGCAATACTATTGATGGTCCAGCTGTCTGGGCCACTGAAGGTGCATCGTTTAAACACACCAATCAGCGTTCTTTGATGGTGTATGCAGTTATCAGGATGAATTTCTTTATAATGCTGAACAAAATGCAGATGGAGGACACTTAATCCTTAAAAGTTGTCTCAGAATTACCCATTTAGCATTTTTTTAATTTGTTGAAATACTAATAAGTGTCCTAAAATTCTGTATACCTGTATATCCTAGCCTTTTTGGTTTGTGTAGTTCTAAACATACAAACTGACTTTCTCCACTTAGCTACTGGTTCTTTGTATGCAGTTTAGTACAGATGCTATAGGTTTTATGAGAATACTGTAGTTATAAATAACTAAATGGCTACAATTATGTTTATGGATTAAAAAAAATCAGAAATATTTACATTTTATTTACTGAGAAATGTACTGGGAAGATGGAAGGAGTACTTTGACGAGCTGGTGAATGAAGAAAATGAGAGACAAAGGAGGCTGGATGAAGGAAAGATAGTGAACCAGGAAGTTCCAAAGATTAGTAAGGAAAAGTGAGGGCAGCTATGAACCGTAGAAAGGTGGTTGGACAAAGAATGTTGAAGATGGAGCTGCCAGGCAGGAGGAAGAGGAAAACCACAGAAGATTCATGGATGTAGTGAAGAAGGACATGGAGAAGGTTGGAGTTACAGAGGAATATGCAAGGGATAGGGTGAGATGGAGGCAGATGATCCACTGTGGCGACTCATAAAGAAGAAGTCGCAAGTGGGACAGAGGACATAAAAGTGAAGGAAGGATTTTACCATGGCAGGGCTCAACTGGAACAAAGTGGATTACTTACCTTCTTACCCCTTTTCTTTGATGTCACTGGAGGAAAAAATGGAAATAAAGAAACAGGGAGCATATCACCCAACAGATTTGCAAATTACACAAAAGGACAAATGTCAAAATAATAACTTGCGTGTTACTTGATTTGAACACAAGGACTGCCTGGCAACTAGCTTAGGTCAGAAATTTTTATTCTGTTTCCCCTCCTTGCCATAGGGAGGAGACAGCTTGGACACAATAAGGTGTTGTGGATTTAAAACACCTTTCTGTTAAAATTAGGACGCATGAATGCTGCACGAGTCCCACTGAGAATTGTGTAAAGTTGCCGATGCTTGGTGAAGTGAATGTTGCCACCATATGGCTATACAGAGACAAAATGAGCAGGTGAAAAAATAGACATTCACTGTCCAGGATTGCAAACTGTATTAAACACGCTTTTGCATTTTGATATCTTATTTAACATACTTCAGAAGTGCACCACGGATCCCCTCAAAACTAGAGAGGCCCTGAAAATTATTTCCAGCTTTATCACTGAGTTGAGGGACAAACTGACTGCAGAGGAAAACCAGCCCCATACAGAGCATGACACGCTGCTGCTGAAAGGCCACACAGAATGTGGCAGCCCAGTAATGTTTCAGCTGCCACACCGTGCTGTGAAATAATGACCATGCTCATTTTGAGAAAGCCCAACATTTGATGTCTTTTGAACTTATTGATCCTGGACTATTCCCACTGTTTAAGGCTAGTTTCCCTCAGAAACAGTTGGACATTGCAAGCGAATGTTTCTCAATGATCTTCAAGGAGAAGATGCAAAGTGAGCTGACAGAGAAGTCATTAAACACTACACAGCAAAATTAAAAACACTGCATCCAGTACATGTAGAACATATTGTTTATTACATGTTGTAAATTCATTTAACATTTCATAAAAGACCAAAGAAAACTATAAATGAAAAGCACATTACTGTGAAACAATCAAAAAGCTTGTACATCCTCAAAGTAAATTGATGGCAGGTCCAGTCTACCTCAGCATCATGTCTTTGTGCAGCACAAGCGAGCCACATGGGTCAATCCTCCAGTGGGCTCACCACCTGCAGGAGGGATCATGGTGCTGTGTGAACTGGGCAGCAGTCTGGGCTACTCTGTTTAGATGGCTTCCCCTGCTACCCGGACCTCCGGATAAGTGGTAGAGGATGGATGGATGGATGGACAACACTCTTTTTCAGCAACGACCTTCTGTGGCCTATCCTTCTCGTGGAGTATGTTCATGGGTGACTCTGTCAACTCAGCAGTCTTTCTCATAACTGTGGCTGTGAGTCCTGAACTGGGCAATGCCATATTTATAGTGTTTGAACAGCAGCTTTGGGCAAGTGTACTAAAAAATAGTAACTAGTTACAGTTACCAGTTACATCTTTTCAAAAGTAACGGAGTCACTTTTGAGTTACTGCATGATTAAAGTAACTAGTTACTTGGAAAAGTAACTTTCACGTTACTTTTAAATGCATACTTGAATCATCTTGCACACATAGCAAGATCAAGGGCTCCTCATTCTCATCAGAAAAAAGAAGAAAAAAAACTGAGAAAAAAGTTTCATCTTGCAGAGAAAAAATGTCTCAGATTTACATAAACTATTGTAATCAGTAAAAGACAGAAATTTGCTAGAAATAAAGCTGTGAATTCACAGAGAAAATTTTGGACCCCCTGGTGGGCTGTTTTTGGCCCACGAGCCATATGTTTGACACCCCTGGACCAGCTCATTAAAAATGGTAAATGGCGTTCACTTATATAGTGCTTTTTCTCATCTCTGGATGGCCAAAGCACTTTACAGATCCTGCTATCCACCCATTCATGCACACATTCACACACTGATGGTGGCATTGCTGTCATACACACACAGGCGCTAGCCTGGCCACCAGGAGCAACTGGAGGTTCAGTGTCTTGCTCAAGGACACTTCAACATGCAGACTGTAGACAGAGTGGGAATTGAACTGCTGACCTTCCGATCAGAAGTCGGCCACACTACACCTGCACCACAGCCGCCCCCAAAAATGCATATTTAGAGGATTTACTTCCATGAAATAGTTGCATATCACAACAGCATGTAAATGAATGAGATAAAATAAAATAGAAAACAGATAAATGAAAGTTCACCGCTTACAAGAAGCTGTTCTTTACTGCAACAAATCACAGTCACTTTTTCTCTGCGCATAAGAAAACTTTAAATGCATTTAATGCAGACATTAAATGTGAGCCTCTTGCTCAAAAAAATACTCATGTTTAACCACAGAGGTAGGAGCTGATAGGGGCTACTCACCGCTTGGACAACAGGTGATCAGGGCTCGATATGAGAAGTCGCCACCGCCACGGCATTTCTTCACCGGGTTGTGATGTGAACTGGGACAAGACAGGAAATGGACCAATGGAGGAGACTGTGTGACGGCTGCGTCAGTTACGGTAGGGTCAATTTGCTTATTTACTTGCCTGCCTTTGCCTTTGGCATGACAACCTACAGTGGCTTTAGGCCGGTGGTGGTTCTGGGGATGGCAGCTGTCCCGCCCATAGTTGCCAAAACTGTGTATTCATCCCCAGTTGGGAGCGGATGAGGAGGGTGTCTAGCAACTGCAAGTTGTATGATTGTCTATTTGCTCTATAATATCCATCCATATTAATAAAATGAATTTCAGTAACTGTAACGCATTACTGAATTTTTAAACAGTAATGTCATTACACAGCACGTTACTGCAAAAGTAGTGGCGTTACAGTAATGCGTTACTTTGTAACGTTACTCCCAACACTGTCGAACAGTAATTTACTCAAGAAATGAAGTGATTTTCACAAGCTATAAATTCTAATCATCAAAGTTAACAGGTGTGAAATATTTCTATTCATGTTTAAAGAATATAAAATATATAAAAGTTTACTTTTGAAACTAAATGAAAAAGGAAGTTTTTTTTCTCCACCATCTTCAAAATACAGAAAGGCGGTGTTCAAAATACAGAAAGGCCTTGTTTACAGTCTCCTATTATATGACACCTTGCTAAGACTTTTTTATCGATGTCAATCAGTAAAAACCCTCAAGGCAAAGTTGTCTGTCTGCTATTCCACTAAAAACCATCCCCCAGCTGCAGACCAGCCATGCCACACAACCAGTCAGCATCGCTTTTATTCCAGAGAGGACCCACAGTTGTACTCAATTTAAATTACCTTGGTTCATTATGAATAAGCCAGCCTTGCACTTTACTAAACCCCCCTTTTAAATTTGGTGATAGTCTGTGTTGATGACTAAAGCTGGACCAGGAAATAAAAGGACAAGAATGCTGCAGACATGCATTCAGCAAGTGTTCCTTAGCCTGAGCAGGAAGCTCCAGGCCCCATGAACTCACCATCACTGAAAAGTATTGGGTTGATTCAGGGCACACATGCTTTTACTCTGCCTGTACTTTATAACAAGCTTCTGTAATGGTCCAGCAGAGGGAGCTCTAATACATCATTTAAGCAGAGCTCTTTAAACTGAATGAATGAATTTATTTTATTTTATTTCGGATAGTACATTACAGGTTAAAAGAAACTGTATAATATAACAACAAGGTCAAATTAGACAAAGACTCCTTCTACTATACAATTCCACGTGAGTTATCCGAAATGGGTGATGGCTGAAGCCGCAGCTTATATTGCCCACCCATATTCCATCCAAGAATTCAAAGGAGAAAAAAGAGAAAACAAGACAAGAGCGATTACAATTTAAAACAAGGCTAAGACAAAATATGACTGAGAGAAAAAGAAAACTGAGCTAGTCTAAGTTAAGCGGTTACTATTCAAAAACAAATCTAAGACATAGTGTCACAGAGAAAAAAGAAAAACTAAGCTATAACACAACACAGGCTGGAAATGTCAATCCTTATGTGAGTTTACATGTCGTCTTGTAAATATGTTTGGAGTATTTCTTCCTTTAGTTTTTGTTTAAATTGTCCAAGCTTTGTACATGATTTTAATTCAGGTCCAAAATCGTTCCATAATCTGACACCTTGCACTGAAATACAGTGTTGCTTGGTAGTTGTTCTCACTGTAGGCTTTTGAAATATACATGTTCCTCTGAAGTGATATCGTTTCTCCCTTGTTTGGAACAACTTTTGGATATTTGCGGGCAGTGATAGATTCTTCACTTTGAACATTATTATTGCGGTTTTAAAGTCGATCAGATCTTTCAACTTGAGAGTTTTTTGTTTAAGAAAAAGTGGGTTTGTTGGTTCCCTGTAAGCTGCTTTGTTGATTATTCTAATAGCTCTCTTTTGAAGCATAAAGAGTGGATATATGTTTGTTTTATATGTATTTCCCCATACTTCATTACAATATGTCATGTATGGGAGTATTAATGAATGATACAAGGTGTATAGTGTGGGTTGATTCAGCAAATTTTTCACTCTGTGTAATATTGCAATTGATTTGGATACTTTACCTTTTATATAATTAATATGTGACTTCCAACACAGTTTGTTATCAATTATTACTCCAAGGAATTTAGTTTCGGATACCCTTTCAATCTCTACACCATTTACACTGAGTTTGGGTACTGGGTAGTTGTGATGGTTGTTAAAGACTATAAATTTTGTCTTGCTTAAATTGAGCGTTAATTTGTTTGAATCAAACCACAGTTTCAGCTTTCCTAATTCCTTTCCGAGTGTATCCAGAAGTTGTTCCAAGTTGTTTCCACTGCATAGCAGGTTAGTGTCATCAGCAAACAATATTAAGTCCATTTTTTCTGAAACTTTACATATATCATTTATATACATATTGAATAATAATGGTGCCAAAACTGAACCCTGTGGGACTCCACAGGTGACCTTCAGTAGCTCTGAGTTTTTGTTGTTAACACATACAAACTGATATCTATTCTTTAAGTAACTTCTTAACCAGGACAGTGCTACACCTCTAATACCACAATTTTGTAGTTTCTTTAATAATAGATTGTGATCTACTGTATCAAATGCTTTTTTAAGATCCAGGAATACTCCAACTGAATACTCTTTATTTTCAATGGCTGTTGATATTTTTTCTGTAAATTCCATTAAGGCATATGCTGTTGTCCTTTTGTGTCTGAACCCATATTGCTGCTCACACAATAAATTATTCTTCAGTATGAAGTTGTCAATTCTCTCATAGAATATTTTTTCAAGTATCTTGGAAAATTGCGGTAATAGTGAAATTGGTCTGTAGTTGGAGAGTTCCCCTCTGTCGCCTGTCTTGTAAATCGGAATTACTTTAGCTATTTTCATTGCATTGGGAAATATACCTGATTGGAGAGACAGGTTACAGATATACGTCAGTGGTTTCACTATGCATTCGATAACAGTTTTGACTAGTAGCATATCAATACCATCGCAGTCAGTAGATGTTTTACTTTTGAACGATTTAACAATTTCAATGACCTCTCTTTCATCTGTGTTCTTTATGAAGATGGAGTCTTTTACAGCAGTGTTATTGCATATTGAATCACCTGTAGGCACCGTAGTGGGTATTTCTCGGGCCAGTTTAGGTCCAATGTTAACAAAAAAATTATTAAATTCATCTGCAGGTGAAGCTATATTCACATTCGGAGTCGATTTATTATTTTTTGGAGTGTTAGTTGGGTAGCTGGTATTTCTGCTTTTATTTCCAAGGATACTGTTGATTATTGTCCATGTATTTTTAATATTGTCTTTGTTTTTTTCCAGTTCTTTACTGTAATAGTCTCTTTTACTACATCTTATTATATATGTTAACTTATTTTTGTATGTTTTATACCGCTGCTCTGCTTCTTTTGTCCTTTTCTTTATGAAAGCTTTATATAATAAATTTTTCTTTTTACACGCCTTTTGTAGTCCTTTGGTTAGCCATGGTTTGTCAGTAAATTTGTGTTTAAGCTTTTTTTTAACTAATGGGCAGTTTTTTTCATAAAGAGTGGTTACAATGTTTGTAAATGTGTCATAGGCTTCATTTACATCTGATACATAGACTTCTGTCCAGTCTTGCTTCAGCAAGTCCTCTTTAAAAGAACTGATTGCGTTTGGTGATTTGTGTCTGAACGATTTTGAGATTTTTTCTGGGTTGGGCCCCGTGTGGCCATGGATAAGTGCAAAGATTGGCAAGTGGTCGCTTATATCATTTATCAATAATCCACTTTCTATTTTCTTGTCGAGAACATTGACAAACAGGTTGTCAATAAGTGTAGCAGAGTGAGCTGTGATTCTACTGGGATGTGTTATTGTGGGATATAGACTCATGCTGTACATAGGGTTCATGAACTCTGTAACTACATTTTGTTGATGTGGATTAAGTAGATCAATATTGAAATCTCCACAAATTGCTACCATTTTCTTACTAGTAATATTATTGTACAGCTCGACTAATTTATCTCTGAATGTCTCAATGCAAGTTCCCGGCGTTCTGTATATGCAGCTTATGATTAGATTTTTTGTTTTGTCTAGGTCAATCTCAACAGTAACACATTCCAGAATCCCTGGTAGTGCTGAGGACATTTCATTTACAAGCTTACACCTGTACAGGTCATCAATATACAGTGCAACACCACCACCCTTTTTTTGAGATCTGTTAATGTTAAACATCTGATATCCCTCTATTGCCATCAGGGGAGCCTGGTCTGCATTAAGCCAGGTTTCAGAGACTGCTATAGCTGTGAATTTTCTGTTTAGCTGTTTTAAATAGTCCTGAATCTGTGAGAAGTTTTTGTTAAGACTTCTGCTATTGAAGCGTATTATTGACAGTTTACCATCTAATTGCACTTGACTTTTGAATTGCTTTTCAGTGTAATATTCACAGTGGTTATGAATATTATTGAAAAAGTGGTTATCAGGATCAATATCGTTCTCCATCTCTTGTGGTTTATGTTCAGCATAGTGGCATATTTTTAGAGTTTGAGTTTCCTCACTCTGTGTTTCATAGTCAGTGTTCATTTGTATTTATCTAAGTCAGTAGCATCTCTGATCATTATACTTTTTGCTTGCTCAGGTGTTCCATTTAGTTTAATCCAAATTCTACAATTTCTTGTCCAGGTTGACTGTATCTTATTATGTTTCTTTAGCATCCGTGCCTGCCGTGCTAATTCAGCGTTTTTTTTTGTCAGGTGTTCATTTAGGTAAACTTGAGTTTCCTTTAGTTTTTTGGCCTGCCTCAGTATGTCATTTTTCACCCTCCTGTTCACAAAGCGCATCACAATTGATTTCTTTGTTTTGTTATCTTTCTTCGGTAAAGCATAACAGGCTGAGATCGCATTGGCTTCTACCTTAATGTCTTTATCATTAAGGAACTGAAGCACTTGGTTTTCTAAGGACATTGATTCACTTATGGAAGCATGTTCACCACTCAGTCCTGTAGCGGCATGGGCGTACGACTGATATCTGATGTCTAGTCCACTTATAACTATGTCATCAATGCGAGAACCTTGTTCAAGATCCTCAACGCGTTGCTCCAAAAGACTCCGTAAACTCCGTTGACATCCAGCCCAACTCTTTTCATGTCTCCTGTTCTGAAGGAGTAAATTGGCTGGAGTCTAACTCTTGCTGTAGATCAATGGCTGGTTAATGATCATGACTAACTGGTAAACACCGATCTTGGTAGCATAATTGTTAATAATTTACTAGTTCAACACAACACTGTAAGCTATCATATCACCCATTATATTACCCGGTTATCATCTGGTAAGAATAAACTTTTGCATTCCCATTTAATTTTTGAATTGTTTTTAACATTTATTTGTTTACTCACTTATTTAATATTTCAATATATTTTTATTGTCCCAAGACATTATCATCTCTACCAGCTGTAACGTTTCAATTTATTTTCCATGCATGTTTATTTGTAATTACATTAATAGGTATACAAGATAATAAATGCAAGTTGTAATCACCAATTTCTGCCTTTCATTAGACATTACAGGGTCATAAAGTCATGCAGGTTATGTTGGTATAGCTCAGGGGTGGGCAGTGAGGGCCATTCCACTGCAGGTTTTCTGTTCCACTCAGTCTCTTTCAGCAGGTGTTTGCTCTGATCAGCTTCAAGGGTTGCTAATCATTGGAAACACCTGCTAAAGAGACTAGGTGGAACAGAAAAACCGCAGTGGAATGGCCCTCCATGGCACATGATTGCCCACCCCTGGTATAGCTTGTCACATCAGGTACAGTCTCCAGCTGTGCCTTGCTATCCTTACGTGTTCCTGTGCCTACCTGTAATGGTAAATGGTAAATGGCGTTCACTTATATAGTGCTTTTTCTTCTCATCTAGGATGACCAAAGCGCTTTACAGCTCCTGCAATCCACCCATTCACGCACACATTCACACAGTGATGGCAGCAGAGCTGCCATACACACAGGCGCTAACCAGGCCACCAGGAGCAACTGGGGGTTCAGTGTCTTGCTCAAGGATACTTCAGTACCTGTGTGTTTTATGCGAACATATAATGTTGGCTTGTGCTGTAATAAAGCATAAGGAGACGTTTTCATTACAGGTTTTTGGATGCAGGTGTTTTATTTCTATTATTATCTTGGCTAGAATAATCATGAGCGAAACTTTTATAAATGTCCCATTGCTAATGAATAGATGTATTTGTATATGTGTCGTATGCATACACTTACTGTATATGAATATGTATTTAATATAGATTTATAAAGGTTTGGGTTTGTATACACTTAAAGGTTTATGATCACCTGGAACGTGTAATGTGATGTAATGCGTGATGTAACGTGTAATGTGTTTTCCATGAAAACACATTACTTTGAATTGAAAATGTGCCAAACGATTAATGCACCTTTCATTATTAGTTAATAATTAGCAGGCACAACATGACACTGAAGCACAAGACTGATGGTTGCTGATAATAGGCTTCTGTGTGACTGTGTGGATCTTTCTTTAAAAATCACTGTGGAAAATATGTTTTTTCATGGAAAACAAGAAAATTTTCAATTGATCCAAAACTTTTGAAAGGTAGCGTTTATGCTTCTATTTACTCTGCACTGTGATGGATAGCCTCTAAATAAGGCATTTGAGTTCATATTTGTTCAGTTAGCTCCATTATTTGTGATTGATGGCTTCACAAACTCTAGTTTGAGTTATAAAACCGAAATAAATCCATCTTCTTCCACTTAATCCTTTTCGGGTCGGGGGGGGGGGGGGGGGCTGGAGCCTATCCCAGCATCTTTGGGCGAGAGGCAGGGTACACCCTAGACAGATCGCCAGTCCATCGCAGGGCCAATACAGAGAGACAGACAACCATTCACTCTCACAGTCATACCTAAGGACAATTTAGAATCCCCAGTTGATGTCAATTAACCTAACTTGCATGTTTTTGGCATGTGGGAGGAAACCGAAGAAATCCCGGAGTACCGCGCTGCCCTTTGAAATAAATAATAGATATAAAAAAATAGAAAACCAACACTGTAAACATTATATAAAACACTGAACTTACCCTTTAATACACAAGCCCTTGAGGGTAAAGCAAGGAAAACTAATAGAAAGAAGACCTTTAAAAACTTGTTTGTTTATCAGCTGCCTGACATCTGCTGTGAGAATTCAAAAGCAGCAATGTCTTTCACCGGACAGCAAGTTTACACTTCAAGGATGTTGTGCACGCTGGTATGCAGTTGTTTGTCCTCACTCAAACTGCATGGAAAGTTTTGAAACGGTGACGTGTATTGACTGCAGAGTACAACCCGTAATCATGAAAGGAATTGAACCAACTTGCAGCTTTTGAAACAGCCTTATTTGTGATGTGACAAATTCGCCACATAAGAACAAACATGCTTCATTCACTGCTTTTGTCTACTGGAAAGAGAGAAACATTATCAACTGAAATCAAAGTTTCACAGCAACCCCCAGGCCAGGAAAGCACAGTGTCACAACAGAAATTTGTGTTTTGATAGTTTCGGAGGAGTCTGTGCCTATGGTGTGAGGTGAGCTAGAGCATGTGTGCATTTGTGAACGGCTTCTCATGCAACTACATTCAAAGTAAGTTTGGAGGTTGCCTGAGATACTGCTAACCAAGTTTGTGCAGAACTGTTAATATTTTGGAAGTTATTGATTTCCCTTGCTCAATAGCAAGCAAAAGGACCTCCCAAATGGAGTCATCAAAAAAAACTTACAAAAAAAAACCCTGGTCCAGCTCATCCAACAGTCCTCACTGTTATGTCTGGAAATAAGGGTGGACACAACCATGTGTTGAGGTTAGCTTTATTGATGTTTCAGTATACAGAACAGCGTATGGTTGGAAGCAGGTAAATGCAGGAAGAGGGCAACTGGTGCTGGGCAGTCGCCTAATATACCTTGAGGCGCCCTGATGTCACAGGTGCGTGTGTGCTAACGCAGCTTAGTGTGTAGCACAGTTTTATATACACCACATTTACTCCCGCCCTGAGAAACACAGAACAGTAGCTTACTTAGCTGGTTTAGCAGAAATGTGCTGGCATTAGAATGGACTTATTAGCATATTGGCTACTGCAAAATAGAACACATACTTGGCTGGGCCGAACAGGCCGGTATAACGAACCACTTAAAGCACATTTCAACCATAACATTACTAACTGGGCAACCGGGTAGACTGCTGGTTTGCCCACATGGTCATGTGGGTTATTCTGCTACTCAGTAGACCATGCCCTAACTACCAATGTATTTAAAGTCAGTAACATAGTCCTCAAGATGAAGGGGCCTCCATCAGACTCGTGCCAAGCAGGGCTCAGGCTGCGCCAACTCAGGTAGTTCCGGAGGGTGCCCTGCTGGGGCTGCAGCCTGCTCATCGGCGAAGTCCCAGTCTGGATGGGTTGACTGGGTTGCGGTCTTAGAAGCGGGAGATGGTGTCATCCTTCTGCGGCGGCTGGTGTACCATCGTGACCCATCCGTCAGATGGAAGGTGGGTGGTCCTAGCTGAGCGGTTATCTGCATTGGCGCTGGCCAGAATGACTGCACCTTGTACAAGCGATTGGGTTGATGTACCCGGGCCCAGTCGAGCATCGTGAGTGAAGGACGCTCCACTTGGCATTCCTTGTTCATGACATACAGTTGTTGCTCTGCCACCCTGTTGTCAGGGGAAAGCGCCACCGCTGGAGAGTCATCTAATGGAGGACGTGACCGGTCCTGTTCAGACACAGCTTGCAACTCATGCAGTGATGGGGCAACTTGAAGAGGCTCGTGCTGCATGAGGCACTTCTGTCGTTGTTCTTCTGTCCCGCTGCTGGAGAAGGGCGCCATTACTATTATATCTGCAGCGACTCCTGTAGCATTTCCACCATGTCTGCCAATGGCAAGTTGTTCAGCGCGATCAGCAGCATCCCCCCCATCGTCCGTATCCAAGGTGTATGTCTCCAACTGTCCTCGCACCAACTCGTCTTCTAAGTGTCTGAACTCGCATGTGCTAGCCAAACAGCAGAGGGTGGCTACGTACTGTGGGACCAACTCATCTGGTCGCTGTCGGTGCTGGTGAAACACAAATCTTCAGGCCATTATGCTCTGTGGAGCAGTGAAATGTCCACTCAATAAAGCTAAACATTTGTCGTAGGTGTCTGCAGGTCCGAGCGACTGACAGATGCGCTGTCCGTCGATGCCAAGTTTATGAATGAGTATGGCCCTTAGCATTGCCTTGCTAACGTTAGCTAGGCTGGAGGTGGTTATGAAGGTTTCAAATGATTTATACCAGCGGGGCCATGGAATCAGTGGTTCACCAGGTAGGGTGAGGAACGGCGGCGATGTAAGCAAAGTCTCCATTATCCTCGTCGCCAATGTTACGTGTACAAATAAGGGCAGACACAACCATGTGTTGATGTTAGCTTTATTGAAGTTTCAACATACAGAACAGCATGTGGCTGGAAGCAGATAAATGCAGGAAGAGTGTGACTGGCGCTGGGCAGTCGCCTAATATGCCCTGAGGCGCCCTGACGTCACATGTGCATGTGTGCTACCGCAGTGTAGTGCATCGCGCCGTTTTACATACACTACACTCACCCCCTACACTGAGAATTCAACCGCTCACCTTCCAGGTTTATTGTACAGGTTTCTTTTAGTCAGAATCTCAGTGCTGACCTCTCACCTCTATTTGCACTGTTGACCAATCAGAAACCAGTAAACTGACTTGCCTTCCTTTGACAGATAATACTGTAATCACTTAATAAGCAGTTTATATAGAACTGAAATCATTGTGGTCAGAAAACATTGAACCAGGGCCTGACATTCTCTTCTGCCCACAAGTTAAATGCCTGTGAAGTTTGGCAGTGCTCTATAGAAATTTGGCAGAGTTAATATAGTACTCTTCTCAATAGACAACTGAAGTAATAAACCCACAGCACCCATGACACGACAAAACTACAGCTAATATGAGCACTGGCATGCACACACCCACACACACACACACACACACACACACACACACACACACACACACACACACACACACACACACCATAGACAACTTTCACGAGGAAAAATGAAATAAAAACAACTGCACATATGATTACTGAAAATTTTGTTTAATAATTTGCTTGATGAACCAAAAAGTTAATGCTGAGCCCTGCACAAAACCAGCACACACAATGACTTTAATTTTGTTACGAGCTAAGTTTTATTTTCACTGCAGATTCGGTACCCTGCTTGGCAGGTGGTCGACTGAATGAGGACTTTTATCAGGAAGCAACCTCTGCTCAGCAGCTTCCTACCGCTCTCCCTGCCCTGTGAAGGATTCTGTGAGTAATTCAGATGGACGCCAATGTTTCACAGACAGTTCGTGAGGCCCAGACGTTGCACAGGTTTTAGCCTGAGAGGCAGTGGTGGGCGCAGGTTTCTGACAGCCTGTTGTTTCTCGGGCGGGTACCACGCGCTGATACCAAGCATGAGCGCCAGCGCCTTGACAACTTTTCCATAATTAAATGAGGCCTCACACCCGGCATGAGGATTCTTGCACTGAAATCTAACATGACATGTGTGACCACGACCCAAAGTCGTGTTTAATTAATTATTGCTGCAACACAGGGTGAGTAGACATCATTCCCTGCAGCTCTTGCCACTGAAAAAAACAGTATTTGACTAAAATAGGCCAATCTGGTAAAACTGTGAGTGATTACATGTATGTGTGTTAAGTTAAACCTGCATTTTAGACAAAATTCAACAAGTGAAAAATCCAAACCTTTGGCTGTAAGTACGTGGACATTGTTAACCTAGCTAAAAATCAAGAGCAGGAAATTGTAAGTTGTTTCAACCTACTTTTGTTAAGCTTCTGTACAGCATGTTGCCTTTAGCTATTGAGCACGTCTTTGCTGCGCTTTGAATGTTGGCACATGCTAGCCAGACTTGTGCTTATTTTTTGCTGCAAGCTCCAGATGGATCAACACATGCTGAAAATATTACAAGCAAGACATTTGCATGCGACCTAAATCACTCATTTCTGTTCTGCCATGCAAAAAAGTCAGTTCAAAGAAGAGACATTTAAGAAGCCCAGATTGGGCCATTTGAATCCAATTTTCCCTCTGATAGATGTGCTGTATACTCACTGTATACTCACAGCCAATGAAAACGCAACACAATTTTTGCATAAATATTTTTTGAGCTTGAGCAATAGTGTATGACTCAAAATATGTCTAGAACTCATTTTCAATGGTTGTACTCACTGTCATGACTCACTGCCTTTGAGCTCTGGCTCTATATATCTGGCTCTTCCTGAAGACCTTCTACGATTCGGTGGTGGCATCAGCCATCACTTTTGGAGTGGTCTGCTGGGGCAGTGGAATCACAGCAGCCGATAGGAAGAGACTGAACAAACTGATCAAGCAAGCTAGCTCTGTCTTGGGGCAACGCCTTGACCCAGTGGAGGAGTTAGGTGAGAGAAGGATGGTGGCTAAGCTGTCATCTCTGCTGGAGTCCGAGTCCCACCCTATGCAGGACATACTGAATGCACTGAGGAGCTCATTTAGCAGTAGGCTACATCATCCTAGGTGCGCGACCAAGAGGTTTCACAGGTCCTTCCTACCTACGGCTGTCAGACTGTATAACCTAAGCAGGGCTGCTCACAGCGATAGCAAAAAAAATGACGACCTAATAGTACTGAATGCAAAAGATGCAACAGACTTACACAAAATGGTCCCCTCCAGTATACAACTAGGACAATATCAATCGCTACGGAGGGTGACAGTATGCATGGGTGCATATTCATACTATGTGGGGTAACTAAATAGACTGTTATGCTGTTTAGTCCATCTAGCTACAATGCTCCGCACTGTGTATATATACTGTATTTATATATTTATGTGTACATACACTATCGTTCAAAAGTTTGGGGTCACTTAGAAATTTCCTTATTTTTGAAAGAAAAGCACTGTTTTTTTCAATGAAGATAACTTTAAACTAATCAGAAATACACTCTAATATCTAATATACATTGCTAATGTGGTAAATGACTATTCTAGCTGCAAATGTCTGGTTTTTGGTGCAATATCTACATAGGTGTATAGAGGCCCATTTCCAGCAGCTATCACTCCAGTGTTCTAATGGTACAATGTGTTTGCTCATTGCATCAGAAGGCTAATGGATGATTAGAAAACCCTTGTGCAATCATGTTAGCACAGCTGAAAACAGTTTAGCTGGTTAGAGAAGCTATAAAACTGACCTTCCTTTGAGCAGGTTGAGTATCTGGAAAAAAATATTATTTCAAATACAAATCATTATTTCTAACCTTGTCAATGTCTTGACTATATTTTCTATTCATTTTACAACTCATGGTGGTAAATAAGTGTGACTTTTCATGGAAAACACAAAATAATTGTCTGGGTGACCCTAAACTTTTGAACGGTAGTGCATGTATATTCACTGCTCTTATTTTCTTATCTTCTAAATTATTGCTCTGAGTGTTGCTATCCCTGTGCTGTTGCAATCCTGGAATTTCCCCGTTGTGGGACTAATAAAGGCTTATCTTATCTTATAGTCTTTCTGAACTCGTGTTTGTTTTGTTTTTTTTTCAGAAGTCAAAAATGGGTGATTTTAAGAAGCGGTCATCTTCCCTATATAAAGGTGAACAAAAATGCATAACACTATGTTGTGAAATCTCCACGATGCCATGACGTGGCTGTGTTCCAGCAGACAATGCTCATCCACATGCCTCCCAAGTCTACCACAGAGTACCTGCAGTAACAGAACTTTGATGTCCTTCCTTGAACTTCTTATTCTCTGGATTTATCCCCCATTGAACACTTGTGGGATCAACTTCGGTGACCTGTTTCAGCCAGAGTACTGGCATCACAGAACAGACAGGAAATGGTCATGGCATTGCAGGAGGAGTGGCTAAATACCCCCCAGGACAACATTATGGCCCTTTTCCACTAGACCCTACTCAGCCCGACTCACCTCGACTTTACTTGGCGCGACACAGTTTAGGTTGGTTTCCATTACAAATGAGTACCACCTCAAGGTGGGTGGGTTCATTACAGGAATGTGGCCTGTTATGTTGTTGACATGCTGACGTTTTGCTGTTTTGCTGTTTTGCTGACAACGGCAATAACCTTGTTTGTCCAAAGTGATCTTGCCAGCAATGGGATAAATAACATAAAAGATGCTTAAAATCAAAAAACGCTCACCATCTTCCCCATGAGCAGCCATCAGCTCGGAGACCTCCTGATATTTTTCATTTTGGGTCACTCCATCGATGGGGCTGAAAGGTTCATAGTGGTCAAATTTGACCAAATATGATTTATTTTTCAACCGCAGGGATCCAAGCGCTGCAACACTAATGGAAGAAGTGTGTGGACTGAGGGGGAGACTGTTGAAAAATAAACACATTTGGTCAAATTTGAGCAATATATGTACTTTTCAGCCTATGAACTTTTCAGCCCCATAGCCCACTCTGAATTCTCTCGTTAGCCTCCAAGCACAGAAGAGCCCGCACCTCGTTGTTGAACCACAGTGTTGATTTGTGTGTAGTCATTAAATGGCTACACACAACAAAATAAATTATAATCAACAAAATAAATTTTATTTTGTTGATTATCACAGAAATAATAAAAACTCATGGCCGAATTTACAAATGGCGGTTATGACTCTTGTGAAGACGTCGCTTTCATCCAGTGACGTTATGCCCTAGCCAATCAGTGGCCTGCAATCTGTTGAAGTCACATTTTCAGCTCAACTCAGTTCGCTTGGAACCCAAAATGAGTAGGTACAAAAACTGTCTGGCACCAGGTACTAGGTACTAATGGAAAACCCTTCAAACCGAGTAGAGAGGCGAGTTGAGCTGAGTAGGTGCTAGTGGAAAAGGGGCTTTATCTGGCTCATGAGGTCCGTGCAGAGGCATATTACTGCCTGCATTCAATACTGAACTTTGTTTTAAGACAGACATTGTAGTGTGATTTTGGAAAGTCAGTTTTTGGAAAGTCAGTTTTGAAAATTGTTGACACTGATTTTCACTTGTCGATCTCTGATGTTGTTTTGAAGATGTCTAAAAATAATTTGATCCTTTAATTGACCATTTCCATAAAAATTGGTAAAAATATCAAAATTTTCTAGAGTGTTGCATTTTCATTGAGAGTTAATATACTTACTGTGTGTGTGTGTGTGTGTGTGCGCACACACACACACACACACACACAAAATGTTGCCCAGGTTAATTCACATTGTATTTAAACAGTATGTTATCTGTGGCCTTTTGTTTATTTTATTTTATTTTATTTTATTTTTTGGTAAACTTTTCAGACTAAGAAAGAAAAACAAAACTAATGCAGATATGCTAAAAGCTGTACTGTAGATATATTTTATCATCTAAGCAGTTTGAAATGGTTAAGAATTGTATTATAAATTCTGCAGGAGTTAATTGTATTTACAGATGAATCAATATGTGTGCACCAACAAAATGTTCAAATTTATGGGGAAAAATAGTACATTCATTAGAAAAAAAATACAAAATTATAAGAAATAATTAAACAAAAATAGAATTGCAAATTTATGGGGAAAAATTGCAAAAAAAAAAAAGAAATCGCAACTTATGAGAAAATTTTGTGCGTTTGATCCCCACCCCCTGACCATTGGTGACCCTTCTGTGTGGAGTTTGCATGTTCTCCCCGTGTCTGCGTGGGTTTACCCCGGGTACTCCGGTTTCCTCCCTCAGGCCTAAAACATGCAAGTTAGGTTAACTGATGGCTCTAAAGTGGCCCTAGGTGTGAATGTGTGTGTGAATGGTGAAGGGATTGGTGCTGCACCATGGCTGCCTCATCCATCCACGTGGATGCCCAGAATTTCCCTCTGGGATTAATAAAGTATACCAAAAAAAGCCTCAAATTTATAAGAAAAAATAGTAACACTGGACCAACTCTTCACTTTCTCAAGGATCATCAGGGGTTCATGGAAGTTTGCCCAACCAGTCTACATGTGGTTTTGTGAACTTGGAGAAAGTGCTCGACCTTGTCCCTCATGGTTTCTTCTGGGGGGTCCTTTAGGAGTATGGTGTATTGGGCTCATTGCTGTGAGCTATCTGGTCTCTATAAAACTATTACCAGTGGTTGGTTCATTTTGCCAACAATCAGTCAAACTCATTCCCAGTGACAGTAGTACGCCGTGCTTCCCTTTGTCACCAATCCCGTTTATAATTTTTATGAACAGGACTTGTAGGCACAGCTCAATAAGCAGTTCGGTAGAACACTGGTTAGCACTGTGCCAACACAGCAAGAAGTTCATGATTTCAATCCCACCCATGACCATTGTGGGTTCGATCCCACCCCTGACCATCAGTGACCTTTCTGTGCGAAGTTTGCATGTTCTCCCCTTGTCTGCATGGGTTTTCTTCAGGCAGGGGCATTGGGGGAGGGGTACTCTTTACCCAGGGCCCACAAAAAGCCTGGAATGAAAACATTTTCCTGTGTTGCATTCTTTTAATTTCTTTTTTTTTTTTTTTTTTTTTATTTAAGTTTTTGTAAAGGGTATACAGGTCGTTACAGCAATGCAGTGTTTACATTTTCATCACATGTTCCCTTATTTTCTGATATCTGACAACATTGGAAGATTAATTCTTACAACACCCCTTATTTTTTTTTTTTTTTTAAGTGAAAGAAAAAGTGAAATTAAAGAGAAAAAAAAACAAAACAAAAAACAAAAAAAAACCAAACAAACCAGTAAAAAACAAACAAAAAGAAAAAGTAAGTAAATAAAGATAAAAGAGCATCTGAGTAGCATTGGAACAAAGAGCAGAACCATTATTGAAATGGTATTTGTCAAAGATTAGATCTAATGGAAGACACATATGCGGTCCAGGGTTGCCAAAAGTTCATGAACCCATCCATGTCCTGTCTCAGTGCGAATGTCAACTTTTCCATCGAGTAAATGTCTTGGATCACGTTAGTCCAATCTTCAGGTGTAGGACAGTCCTTCAACATCCATTTTTTAGTTAGAGCTTTTTTGCTTGCCAATATTAAAACATTGAATAAGTATTTTTCTCCTCGTCTTTCCAGTGAGTCCGGTAGTAAACCCAAATACAAAGTTACAAAAGAAAAGGGAACTGTAATTTTGAATATTTTCCCCAATATTGTCTGTACATTGGTCCAATATTGGTGGATAACTGGGCATGACCAAAACACATGAAAATGATTTGCAGTCTTTTCACCACACAAGCGCCAACAGTTCAATCCCTTATGGGTAAATTTGATTTGTGCAGGTGTTCTGAAAAATCTTGCCAAGTTTTTCCATCCAAATTCTCTCCACTGCAGGGATGAGGTACTTTTCCATTGCTGTTTATTTAGCTTTTCCCATATTTCCAGATGTAAAGTGAAATTCCCCTCTTTTTCCCATCTCTCTTTTATATAAGATGTGTTGTCTCCTTTTAAGTCTTGAAGACCTTGGTATATTTTAGAAATGTATCTGATCCCTGGGATCCCTTTATATGCCATTAAGAAGACCTTCAGAACACCTGACTGGGCCCTTTCCAAAACCTCCTTTTTAAGTATATTGTTTATGTGGTGTCTAAGCTGGAAGAACCTGTAAAGGTCTTGATTTATTAGGCCTTGTTTTTTCAAATCTTCAAAACTTCTTAAGATTTGCCCTTTAAAAAAATCGTAATATTTTATCAGCCCCTTCTCCTTCCACTTTTTAAATCTGGTGTCTGTTTTATTAGGAGTAAAGTCCTGATCATAGGCGATCCATTGCAGAAGTCGATAGGGCTCTTTAGTTTGATTCTCTCTGACTATCTTAAACCAAATTTTTAGCGGGGTCTCTATCCACGGGTTAGTGTTATTCAAAAGCTTAGGTAAGACATTGTTCCCTATTATCGCCTGTAGGGGGATGTCACTTGTTATTTGGCATTCGATCTCCTTCCATTGTGCAGAGTAGACTGGGTTACATATCTCTACTAAAGTTTTAATTTGTGCGGCTTTAAAGTAGTCCCTGATATTTGGCAGCGCGAGCCCACCTTTGTCTTTGTTTAGCTGTAGGGTTCTATATCTGATTCTAGGTCTCTTGCCCTGCCATATGAATCTTGAGATCCTTCTGTCCAGCTCCTGCCATGTTTTTTTGGGAGGTTCTACCGGTATTGTTTGGAAAAGGTATAGAAGACGTGGAAGTATATTCATTTTGACTGCTTCAATTCTTTGTGCAATACCCAAGAATGGTATCATATTCCATCTTGCTAGGTCAGATTTTATTTTTGTCACCAGTGGATCATAGTTTAGTGATATAATTTTGTTGAGTTGTTTCGGGATATTGACCCCCAGATATTTCATAGATTCCGACTCCCAGTTAGTTTTGAGTTTGCTTAGTGAATAATGATTTGGGTCATAGTTGAATGTTAAAACTTGGGTTTTATGCATATTTAATTTGTACCCCGATAAATCTCCATACTCTGAAAAAACTGAGGTTAGTTCTGGTAAAGAAGTGTCCGGCTGCCCTAGGTATATTAAAATGTCATCAGCAAAGAGTGCTATTTTATGTTCCTTCTGACCAAGTGTAATACCTTGAATTTTTTGGTTTTGTCTTATCCATTGGCTCAGAGGTTCTATGAAGATTGCAAAGAGCAGTGGAGACAGGGGGCAGCCCTGACGACATCCTCTTTCCAGTTCAAAAGATGATGATAAATTACCGTTAATCCTTATTTTAGCTGTTGGTTTTTTATATAATGCCTGTATAGTTCTAATGAAGTTGTTATGAAAATTGAAACTGGATAAGATTCTGTATAGAAAAGACCAGTCAACCGAATCGAATGCTTTTTCAGCATCTATTCCTAATATGACTGCATTTAAGTTATAATTTTTTATATGATGAATTATGTGTAAAGTGCGTCGAATGTTGTCTTGTGTCTGTCTTTGTCTTATAAAACCTGTTTGGTCTAAATGAATTAGGTCTGTCAGTATATTCTCTAACCTTTTGGCAAGGATAATGGTAAAAAGCTTATAGTCCTGATTTAGTACACTGATTGGTCTGTAGTTGGAGCACTCTAGTTTATCCTTTTCAGGTTTAGGTATAACTGCAATGACCCCTTCTCTCCAGGAGGGGGGGATTTCCCCTGTGTGGAGGACATAATTAAATGTTTTCAGGAGGAGAGGAGATAGTTGCTGTTTAAAGGTTTTGTACCACTCTGCTGTATAGCCATCAGCTCCTGGGGATTTGTTAGCTTTAAGTTTCATAATTGCTTTTTCCAATTCTTTAGAATGTATTTCTGACAGTAGTGTTTTATTTTGTGACTCCGTAAGTTGGGGAAGGTTTAATGTGTTTAGGAATGCCTCGGATGCGTTTTTATGTTTTTTGTGGGAGTATAAGTTCTTATAGTAATTCTCGAAGTTTTTAAGAATATCCTGAATTCTGAATTTTATTTCCTTTGATACTGGGTCTCTGATTTTGTAGATTGCTCTTTCTGTTTGATGTTTCCTCAATTTATAGGCTAGCAATTTTGCCGATTTACTGCCTGCTTCATAGTATTTTTGTTTCAGAAATGTAAGTTTCTTCTGGATTTCTATTGTGTAGATCTCATTTATTTGGTTTTTAATTTCCTTAATCTTGAGCGAGTCAGTAGAATGAGTGTTGCCTTTGTGTTCTTTTTCTAGGTTCCTAAGTTCTGACTCTAATGTGGATAGTTTTTCTTGTCTTAGTTTCTTTTGGGTTGCCAGTTTTGCAATAATCTTTCCTCTTATTACAGCTTTACATGCATCCCACAGTATTAAAGGGGATACTTCTCCATTATCGTTATCTTCCAAATATCTGAGAATATCTGACTCCAATTCATCTTTCAATGGTCCTTTCAGGACATTTGAATTTAACCTCCAAGAAAATGTATTATTTGTGTATTTTTGGATATTTAAGTCCATGTAGATCGGACTGTGGTCGGAGAGATCCATCAGTCCTATTTTACATGTTTTTACTCTACCAATGTCTCTATTAAACATAAAAAAATAGTCAATCCTTGAGTAAGATGAATGTGGAGTTGAGTAAAATGTATAGTCTTTTACACTGGGGTTGAGTTCCCTCCACATATCACAGATTCCCATTTCTTTTAGTAGCATCCGAGTCTTCCTGTTTTGGGTGTTATTTTGATGTGGGGAATTACCAGAAGCATCCCAGTATGGATTCAGTCTAAGATTGAAGTCCCCACCACATATCACTAAACCTTGAGCTTTAGTTATCATTAGGTCGAATACATTTTTATAAAATTTCCAGTTAGCCCCTGGGGGAGCATACACATTCAGCAGGGTGATATCTTCTCCCTCTAGCCGCCCAGTTACCAAACTGTATCTCCCTTCTTTATCTTTGTGTTCTGATTTTTTTTCAAATGTAATTTTGGTTGATATCAATGTCGCTACTCCCCTCCTCCTCCCTGATTTATATGAAGATGAAGAGATCATTTTAAACCCTTGTCTACTGAGTTTATTGTGTTCCACGTCTGTTAGGTGGGTTTCTTGTAAAAGTATTATTCCTGCTTTGTCTTTTTTCATTTTGCCTAGAATCTTGGATCTTTTAACTGGATTCAGGATCCCTTTTACATTATATGAAATTATTTTGGTTACACCCTGTTTCTCCATTGTGTTGTTTTGTTTAGTATAACTGTGTGGTGGCCCTCTTTTGTGCTACTCAGAAACTGAAAGAACATTAAAAACAAGAAAAACATTAAGAACATAGTGTAAAAAACTTTAAAACAAAAAACTGTCAAAAGAACTTCCTGAGCTGAGGTCTTTTTAAAGACCCTGTAAGAGCCTTGATGGAGTGAAGGCCCTGAGGGAAATTCCTCAAACTCTGTTACGTGTTGAGGGCCCTCTCGTACCACTGAAAGTAGTCCCATGCTTTTAACGTGAGTTTCAGAACCCAATCCAAACTTGTAATGATTTTTTTTTTTTTTCCTTTTATGCCTAAACCCTGTGAAATTGTGTGCACCCTCCCACCCCCATCACATCAAACATTCACGCAAAAACAGTATTTGTTAGTATGAGCAGAACATGTGGATTATTGTCACATTTCTATTTTAACAAGTTTTTTTTTTTTTTTATTACAAAGACTTATTTGTTTCAAATAATATGATTGTTCCATGAAATGTTTTACCACATGCTGAATATGCATCTCCTTTAATGTTTGTTACCTTGTATGAGGGGGGTTGGATGTGCGGATTGATTCA
Organism: Pholidichthys leucotaenia; assembly: GCA_020510985.1. Taxonomy (NCBI): domain Eukaryota; kingdom Metazoa; phylum Chordata; class Actinopteri; order Cichliformes; family Pholidichthyidae; genus Pholidichthys; species Pholidichthys leucotaenia. Next base: position 229,543,664 of record CM035849.1, read on the forward strand.
AGAGGAAGGGAAAAAAAAAAAAAGGTCGCTATTCCAACCTGAAAACGGATAGTTTATCCGCGACGCTCTGGTGCTGGGTTTCCCGCTGCTGGTCCGTGGATTTTGAGGGTCTTTGTGTTGTCCATGTTTGCGCTTTGATCTTCTCACTCGGGTCTGCTGCGGGTTTAAACACCGTTACCGGGAGCCCTCTTCTCGCCATGTCAGCTGTTGCTTCTTCCGCCGAATTATAGAGACACGTTTCATCGCCGTAGAAGACCCTTAACTTCGCAGGAAATGGTGTCTGAAAGCGCAATTTCTTCTCTCTTAACACCTTTTTCGCGTCATTGTATTCCCTGCGCTTTTTAAGGACCTCCGGGGCGTAATCGTGTTCCACGTAGACTTTTCTCTCCTGGTGCATAAATCCTTTTTTCTGCCAGGCCAGTCTTACAACCTCTTGTTTTATTTTGAAATTGGAAAATCTTACCAACACCGAACGTGGGGGCGCTTCCGCCGCCGGCCTAGCGGCTAATGAACGATGTGCCTTTTCTATCTTCAAGTCGGTGGTTTGTGGAATATCCAATTTCTCTCTTAGTAAGGATTCCACGCATTCTGCCATTGAGTTAAAACCATTTTCGGTTCCTTCTATCAGACCATGAATTCTTATGTTGTCTCTTCTTTGTTTTCCTTCTTGGTCGGTTAGCTTAGCCTCTATAGCTGCTTGTCTTTTGCGTAGGTCCAGCACAGAATCTTCGAGCACTTTTATTCGATCCTCTGTTTCCAAGATTCGGTTCTCGGCCTGGTCCACTCTGCTGTTTGTCCTTTTCAATTCTTCTCTGAATTCCCGAAATTCGGCCGTAACATCTCGGCGAAATCGTCGTAGTTCCTCAAATAGTGATTTCAGGCTAACCCTTTTGTTAGCTATCACCAGCTCCTCGTCTTCTGAACGGGGATCTTCCAGTTCAGATTCTCCGGCCGATACGTGTCCTAGCCTGGAGAATTTCAGTTTCTTCTGTTTTCCTTTAGACATGATGATTTTGTCTTTTGATTTTCACTCCTCCAAAAATCCGTTAAGTTTGATTTTCAAGGTGTTATCCTGGATTGAGTCTGAGAGCTTCAGTGTTAAGCTGCAGTCGCCATGGCGTCCAGACCGGAAGTCTGCATTCTTTTAATTTCTAATTAATTAATGTCACAGTAAAATTCAGCCTGGATGAATGAAGTCTTTGAGAGACTGAATTTTGCATCAACAGTAATGATGGATGTTGTCTGAGTGACATGATTCGACACCCAGGAAGCAGACACAGACTCAGAAATAAACTCAATTATCTTTATTGTATAGTGAGTGTGTGAGTGAGTGCATGTATGTGTAAATGTAGCAGCCGGGGCGAGCAGAGCACCGTACAGCCTGGCAACCCTATGGAAGAGCAGAGACAGGGATGATTAGTGCCAACACTCGGGAGAGAACGTTCAGTTATGTTTGGTCTTTCTGTTGACAAGCTAGTGAACAGCTCAGGCTTGGCCCCGAAAGCTCCGGCCAGGAAGATAGTGTCTTCAGGCCCAGTTGCAGAGGGAATGTAGGGAGGAGTTGTTGAGGTGCAGGGTGTGCTCGGTCCGCCGCTAGGAGGAAGAGGTCCACCGCCACGGATTTCCACCTGTGCACAGGGGAGCAGAGCGTAGAGTGGTGATACAGGTGAAGACGGCTTACTTGACGCTAGGGAGTAGGAACTCCCAGGAGAACGATAAAGTAGGGAAGGATTCTCTGGAGAATGATGAGGTCGAGAGGCATTCTCTGGAGAACAACGACGAAGAGAAGGAATCTCTGAAAATAACGAAGAGGTGTAACGGTCTCATCAGACCAGGGAGTTAGACGACTCCGTGCAGACCAGAGGGTAGCACGGCTTAAATAGTCAGGCTGATGAGGAGAGCAGGTGTGCGCACAGCTGTGGAGGATAAGGCAACAGGCAGGCAGAGTGGATCATCACAGTACTCCCCCCCCCCCCACGTGATGCGACTCGGCGACCGATCTAACCTACCCAGGTGCGTCCAGTGGAAGTCCCTGATGATCTCAGGATCCAGCACAAAGGAAGGATGCACCCAGGACCTCCATTCAGGGCCGTAACCCTCCCAGTCCACCAGGTACTGGAGGCCGCGACCCCGGTGATGGACGTCCAGAATGGCATTGACCTTCCACACCGGGTCACCATCGATCACAACTGGTGGTTGTGGCATCTTGGGAGGGGGGCACAGAGGGCTGGAGCAGAATGGCTTCACCTGAGAGACGTGAAAGGTGGGGCAGATGCAGAGGGCGGGGGGGGGGGGGAGAGCTAGGTGCACAGCCACAGGATTCACAATATGGGTGATAGCAAAAGGACCAATAAAGCACTGAGAGAGTTTCCTCGACTCAGCCTTGAGGTTGATGTTTTTCATAGAAAGCTATACCTGTTGCCCAACCTGGTAGGGTGGAGCCGAGGTCCTGTGACGGTTGGCGATGGTGGAGTTGCGATCCACTGTGTGCCGCAGAGCGGCCCGGGTAGCCTTCCACAACCAGCGGAAGTGTCTCAGGTGGGCATGCACAGAAGGTACGGCAATGTCCCCCTCCTCCTCGGGAAACAGTGGGGGGTTGTAGCCCAGAGAGGCCTCAAATGGTGACATGCCTATGGCAGATGACATGGTGGTGTTGTGAGCGTACTCAATCCATGGAAGATAGGTGCTCCAGGATGCTGGGTTGGCGTGGTGATGCACCGTAGAGCTGTCTCTAGCTCCTGATTGGCACGCTTACATTGGCCGTTGCTCTGTGGGTGGTAACCTGATGACAGGCTCACCGTAGCCCCAATGGCATTGCAAAAAGCCCTCCATACCTGCAAGATGAACTGGGGCCCACAGTCCGATACGATGTCAAGGGGAATGCCGTGCAGCCTCACCACATGGAGGACAAGCAGGTCCGCTGTCTCCTTCACCGTGCGCAGGCCCTGCAGGGGGATGAAGTGGGCTACCTTGGAGAATCGGTCCACGATGTTGAGGATGACGGTGTTGTTGGCAGAGGATGGGAGGCCTGTGACGAAATCCAGGGCCACGTGGGACCAGGGCTTGCCAGGGATAGGGAGATGATGGAGCAGGCCCGCCGGAGGAGAGGAGGACGTCATGCCGGTGGCACACTGGGGACAGGCACGGATCTACTCCCCGACATCCTTCCAGAGAGATGGCCACCAAAAGGTCCTCTGCAGAAGAGTCACAGTACGTGTCATCCCTGGATGGCACAAGAGCTTGGAGGAATGGGCCCAATTAATCACCTTGCCCCGGACGGCAGGCGGCAGGTACAACTTTCCCATAGGTCCCCCGCCGGGTCTGCCTCAGTCTCCTGCACTCTCAGGACCCTCTCCTTAATACCCCACGAAAGGGCGGCAACAATACACGATGGGGGGATGATGGGGTGCGCTGGTACCGCCGCAGCATCTGAGGCGAATTGCCTAGATAAGGCGTCAGGCTTGGTGTTCTTGGACCCTGGGCGGTAGGTGATGGTAAAGTCAAACCGGCCAAAAAACAGGGACCAATGAGCCTGGCGTGTGTTCAGTCGCTTGGCCGTCCTGAGGTATTCCAAGTTCTTATGGTCCGTCCAGATGATGAACAGCTGGGAGGCTCCCTCCAGCCAATAGCCCCACTCCTCCAGTGCCAGCTTCACCGCCAGGAGCTCCCTGTCGCCGATGTCATAGTTCCTCTCCGCCGGGGAAAGGCGACGGGAGAAGAACGCGCAGAGGTGAATCTTGCCGTCCACTGGAGAGTGTTGAGACAGCACGGCTCCAACGCCCGAATCCGAAGCGTCTACCTCAACCAAGCACTGCAGATCAGGGTCCACCTGCGCCAAGATGGGAAGGGGAGGAGAATTTAGATTTTAGTGTCACAAAGGCTGCTTCAGCCTCCTCCGTCCACCGGAAGGGCACCTTGGAGGAGGTGAGGCAAGTAAGAGGAAGAGCAATGATGCTATAGTTCTTTATGAAGTGGCGATAGAAATTGACGAATCCCAGAAACTGCTGAAGCTGTTTCCGGGAGGAGGGAGTCGGCCATTCTGCCACTGCCTTTACCTTGGCAGGATCTGCAATGATTTCGTTGTGCAAGATGAAGAAGCCCAGAAATGACGTGGTTGGTGTGTGGAACTCGCACTTCTCCGCCTTCACGAGCTTGTTCTTGAGCAGCTGCTGCAACACTCGCCTCACGTGCACCCGGTGTTCATCGAGGGACTGAGAAAAAAATCAGGATATCATCAAGGTAAACAAAGACAAATGAGCCCAGAAAGTCCCTCAACACATTGTTGATAAGCCGTTGGAACACAGCAGGAGCGTTGGTCAGCCCAAATGGCATGACGAGGTACTCAAAATGACCGCTAGGGGTCCGGAACCCCATCTTCCATTTGTCTCCCTCCCGGATCCGCACCAGGTGGTAGGCGTTGCGGAGGTCTAGTTTGGTGAACCAGGAGGCCCCCCGGAGGGAGTCAAATGCCGTGTTGATGAGCGGGAGAGTGTATTTATCCTTGATGGTGATGTTATTAAACTCTCAGAAATCAATGCACGGTCTCAGCGAGCCGTCCTTTTTGCCCACGAAGAAGAATCCCGCCCTCACAGCCGAGGATGATGGACGAATTATGCTTGAGTTCAAGGAGTCCTTAATGTAAGTCTCCATGGCCTCCCGCTCCGGAGCTGACAGGCTGTACAGCCGACTAGATGGTAACGGAGCTCCAGACCGGAGGTTAATGGCACAATCGTATGGGCGGTGGGAGGGAAGAGATAGGGCTTGGTACTTACTAAAGGTGGCCCCCAGGTCGTGGTATTCCGGGGGAACCTTGGACAGGTCAGGTGGAGGTGTGTCAGGGACACCGAGGGCACGGATGGCGAGCAAGCAGCGGACTGAAGACATGCACTGAGGCAAAACGAACTCCAAGAGATTAAGTTCCCTGAGTGCCAGTCAATGGTGGGGCTGTGCAACCGGAGCCAGGGGTAACCTAAAATAACCAGTGAGGTGGATACCGGAAGCACAAATAACCTGAGCTGCTCACGGTGATTTCCTGACACAATAACTGATACCAGGGCAGTTTGTTTCGACACCATGGCCAGTGGGGCCTTGGACAGAGTGATGAATCTCAGAGGTGTCCTCAATTGGTGAAAGGGAAGCCCCAACTGGGTTGCCAGTTCCCCAGAGATGAAGCTCTGCTCGGCCCCTGAGTCGATAAGTGCATGTGTGGCTATTTCAACCTGATTATGAATAAAACGGATGGGCAATAAGAATTTAGTGAGGGGATCGTTCTGGAGTGAGTCTGTGAGTCCCCCTACTGTGACGCACGGACTCCCTCTTTTGGCCATATGGGACAAGTAGCGACCTCATGTTCGTCACTGCTGCAATACAGACATAGCCCCAACTCCCGGAGGCGTTGTTTCTCCGCTGGTGGTAACTTGGACTGTCCTACTACCATTTGCTCAGAGGAGTCTAATGAATCAGAGCGAGGAAGGGCCAGCAGGGGGAGCTGCGGGGAGTGGCAGAACTGGTTGTCTGAGTGACCGGAAGCTTTACGCTCATTGGCTCTCTCCCTTAACCGATTGTCCAAGCTTATGGCCAGCGAATTAAGCTCGGTTAACCTACTGGGCTTTTCCAGACGGGCTAGCTCATCCCTCAGGCTAGGGCTAAGGCTACGGACAAAGATGCTGCAAAGGGAGGCATCCTCCCATCCAACCTCCGTGGCTACCACTCGGAAGTCTATGGCGTAGTCGGCTACTGACTTGTTCCCTTGCCTTAAGTTGAGTAGCCGGGAGGTAAGCACGCTGAGGCTGATGAGAAGAGCAGGTGTGTGCACAGTTGTGGAGGATAAGGCAACAGGCAGGCAGAGCTGATCATCACACTGAGGCCCCTATCACCCCTTTAAAAATTTGCAAATAATTTAGTCCACACACATGCACCTGGTTGACTGAACTGCAGCACCAGTCAAAAAGCAATCTGCAGCCTATTCCCACTACATGTCTGTTTCCTCAACCAGGTTAGTGCATCATTACCCGAAACTTCACCTCTTATATTTATTTATTCCTATTTATTTATTGCTTTGTGAAAGTACACGCAGTGATTTATTATTTTTTAACAAGGGGGTTGTGGGTGATATTCATAAAGTTAGCATGTGGTAGAACTACAAAGGTATAAACGTAGTTTCAGTACAAATTTGCAAGAATAAAGGGGCAAAAATATAATAAAATTGTCATGAATTGCCCTTCGGGACAGAAAGGTGAGACCCACGTGTTGAACTGTGAGTTTGGGAGATTTAATAAAAAAACAACAAACAAAGTCCACACAGTGCTCTAACGGAAAATACAAACAACGGGTAAACTTACTAATACAGTGCACCAGAGCAGGGACAGGGCTCTGGTGGAGACGAAGAGAAACTTCCTCAAGACAGCGGTAATCAGAAATGAAAATAACAGCCCTTAAATAGGGTCAAAAACAATTTACATAAGTAGCGACAGGTGTGGGTCACATGAGCGGACAGAAGAAACTAATGATACATAATAGGACCAGCTGGGGGCAATGAGAGGAGAGCGGCTGAAGCTGACAGCTGACAGGTGCGACGCCCACACGAAGCACAAAACCCGGAAACGCCCTTGACAGTTGTCAACCCAACAGTAAAGAACTAGAGGATAAAATATCAACAAATGCAGACTGAAATAGAAATGTGAATTAATACAAAATAAGAGTGTAACAAAACTAAAACATATAAACAGGACTAGAAAAGCACTCATAGAGCGCATACCACCGCCAAGACTCCTTCCATTTCTCATGGATCACCTCCAAAATGTAATGGGATTGTGTATAGGCCTATAGCCACTTGTGGTGAAAATGGCCTCAAAGTCTGTCCATCAGTTTTGGAGTATTGTTGCTAACACACTGTGAGAAGATAAGAGCCTTGGCTGAGGTATGCATTCTCAGATCATCACCAAAATATAATGGGTTCCTCTCTAGGCCAAGAACCACCTCTGGTGAAAATTTCATCCAAATCCATCCAGTAGTTTTTGTGTAATCCTGCTGCACAAATACAAACAAAGCCCTTGGTGGAGGTATGCACTCTCAGATCATCACCAAAATCTAATCATCTGTTCCCCGTGCCATTACACACCTTTCTTGAAAATTCCGTCAAAATCCATTCATAACTTTTTGAGTTATGTTGGTAACAGACAGACAAACAGACAGACAGACAAACCCCAGTAAAAACATTACCTCCTTGGCAAAGGTAAAAATAGCAAACAGAATCAGAATCAGAATCAGAATCAGAATCAGCTTTATTGCCAAGTATATTTACAAGTAAACACACAAGGAATTTGCCTTGACATTGGGCGCGCACATTAGGCGCATCCAATGACACGGCAGCCATAGAGGCGCCTGTCTGCAGTGGGGGTAAAGGGGGGAGGGGGGGGGGAAACACAATAGGCAGAGAGAAAAAACATAGTTATCAGAATCACGCTCGTATAAGCTCATATAAGCTTATGAGCCAAATTTTGATTACACAGAAAAAAACCCTCTATGCACATTAGCAGACGATAGATACAATCACACAGCAGAGGGAGGGAGAGCAGTGTGTGTATATTTGCATGTCATTGTGTAGTGTGAGTGTAACAGTTGTTAGTGAGCAGCAGAGGGCGCCTCCAGGCAGTGGATAGATGTTATAATCATGTGACTTATAAACAAGTCAGAGATCAGAGTCTGTCTCTCTTTTCCTCTTCCTTGCAGAAGGCACATGGGCAATGTCCTCGAGAGACCAATCCGCTGACGACAACAACTGATTGTTGATGTATGGGTAGACATAAGCCACTTCCCAGCGTTATCTTCATCGAGGAGGAATGTAAACAAAGGCGCCAAAACACAAGGTCAAATCTGCACAGTGCACTCAGAGAATAAAAAATTTCTCTCTCTTCGATTCTGTGCTTCAATTTCATACAGGCTTGAATCATACTTTAGATCATTCTCTGGAGAGCACTCAGCGATCCACAGATGTTATCCACCTACCGAAACATAGGTAAAACATGTCCAGAGAGTTCGTTCTCTCTTCAATGCATGCCAGATAGTAAATTCCATGTTAATCCTGCCGCTGACAGTCAGTGCTCCCCCCAGCTGGACGAATTGTTGAATTTGTTAAGGGAGCTACGCCGGGGTCCGCATTTGATTAGCTCACCCAGATAATTTCGATACACTAGGAAAACTCCAGGGGCCAAACAGAAGATCCTGTGATCAGTTCAATCTCAGTCGAATCACACAGACATCCATCCATCCATCCATCCATCCATCCATCTTCTACCGCTTTTCCGGAGGTCCGGGTCGCGGAGGCAGCAGTTCAAGCAGAGAAGCCCAGACTTCCCTCTCCCCAGCCACCTGCTCCAGCTCTTCAGAGGGGATACCAAGGCGTTCCCAGACCAGCTGGGAGACATAGTCTCTCCACCGAGTCCTGGGTCTGCCCCGGGGTCTCCTCCCAGTGGGACGTGCCTGAAACACCTCAAGTGGGAGGCGTCCAGGAGGCATCCTAATCAGATGCCCATACCACCTCAACTGACTCCTTTCAATGTGGAGGAGCAGCGGTTCTACTCTGAGCCTCTCCCGGATGACTGAGCTCCTCACCCTATCTCTGAGGGTGAGTCCAGCAATCCTACGGAGAAAGCTCATTTCAGCCGCTTGTATCCGCGATCTCGTTCTTTCGGTCATTACCCAAAGCTCGTGACCATAGGTGAGAGTAGGAACGTAGATTGACTGGTAAATCGACAGCTTTGCCTTAGAACTAAGCTCCCTCTTCACCACAACAGACCGGTACAACGTCCGCATCACTGCAGATGCTGCTCCAATCCGTCTGTCGATCTCTCGCTCCATTTTCCCCTCACTCGTGAACAAGACCCCAAGATACTTAAACTCCTCCACTTGGGGCAGGAGCCTGTCCCCAACCCGGAGAGGACAATCCACCTTTTTCCGGCTGAGGACCATGGACTCGGACTTGGAGGTGCTGATTCTCATCCCAGCCGCTTCACACTCAGCGGCAAACCGTCCCAGCAAGAGCTGTAGGTCATTGCTGGATGAAGCCAACAGGACAACATCATCTGCAAACAACAGAGATGAGATCCTGTGGTCACCAAGCATGACACCCTCCATTCCCTGGCTGTGCCTAGAAATCCTGTCCATAAAAATTATGAACAGGACCGGTGACAAAGGGCAGCCCTGGCGGAGTCCAACTCTCACTGGGAATGACTCCGACCGAGTGTTGGCAATGCGAACTAAACTCTCACAACGGTCGTACAGAGACCGAATAGCTCGTAACAACAAGCCCGATACCCCATACTCCCGAAGCACCCCCCACAAAAATCCACGAGGGACGCGGTCAAATGCCTTCTCCAAGTCCACAAAACACATGTAAACTGGTTGGGCAAACTCCCACGAACCCTCAAGAATTCTCGAGAGGGTAAAGAGCTGGTCCGATGTGCCACGGCCAGGACGAAAACCACATTGCTCCTCCTGAATCCGAGGTTCGACCAACGGCCGGACTCTCCTCTCCAGTACCTTGGCATAGACCTTCCCAGGGAGGCTGAGGAGTGTGATCCCTCTAAAGTTGGAGCACACCCTCCGGTCCCCTTTTTTGAAGAGAGGAACCACCACCCCGGTTTGCCATGCCAAAGGCACTGCCCCCGACCTCCACGCAATGTTGCAGAGGCGTGTCAACCATGACAACCCAACAACATCCAGGGCCTTGAGGTACTCGGGGCGAATCTCGTCCACCCCCGGGGCCCGGCCACCAAGGAGATTTTTAACCACCTTGGCGACCTCAGCCCCTGTGATAGGCGAGTCATCCCCCTCGTCCCCAAACCCTGCTTCCTCTGTGGAAGGCGTATCAGTGGGATTGAGGAGATCCTCGAAGTATTCCTTCCACCGCCCGACGATATCCCCAGTTGAAGTCAACAGTGTCCCATCCGCACCATACACAGTGTGGACGGGGAGCTGCTTTCCCCTCCTGAGCCGCCGAACAGTTTGCCAGAATCTCTTTGAAGCCGACCGAAAGTCTTGTTCCATGGCCTCACCGAACTCCTCCCATACCCGGGTTTTTGCTTCAGCAACCACCCGAGCTGCACTCCGCTTAGCCTGCCGGTACACCTCAGCTGCTTCGGGAGTCCCACAAGCCAACCAAGCTTGATAGGACTCCTTCTTCAGCTTAATGGCCCCCCTCACCACTGGTGTCCACCACTTGGTTCGGGGGTTGCCACCACGAGATGCACCGACCACCTTGCGGCCGCAGCTCTGGGCTGCCGCTTCAACAACAGAGGTGGAGAACATGGCCCATTCAGACTCCATGTCTCCAGACTCCCTCGGAATGTGGTTGAAGTTCTTCCGGAGGTGGGAGTTGAAGACCTCCCGGACAGGGGCCTCAGCCAGACGCTCCCAGCACACCCTCACTATACGTTTGGGTCTACCAGGTCTGAATGGCTTCCTCCCCTGCCATCGGATCCAACTCACCACCAGGTGGTGATCAGTTGACAGCTCTGCACCTCTCTTTACTCGGGTGTCCAAGACATACGGTCGCAGGTCTGATGATACGATAACAAAATCGATCATCGACCTGCGGCCTAGGGTGTCCTGGTGCCAGGTGCACATATGGACACCCTTATGCTTGAACATGGTGTTCGTTATAGACAGACTGTGGTTAGCACAGAAGTCCAATAACTGAACACCACTCGGGTTCAGATCGGGCAGGCCGTTCCTCCCAATCACCCCCCTCCAGGTTTCACTGTCGTTGCCCACGTGCGCATTGAAGTCCCCCAGTAGGACAATGGAGTCTCCAGGAGGAGCACCCTCCAGCACCCCAGTCACAGACTCCAAAAAGGGTGGGTACTCTGAAACATCATTTGGTGCATAGGCACAAATGATGGTCAGGACCCGTTTCCCAACCCGAAGGCGCAGGGAAGCAACCCTTTCGTCCACCGGGGAAAACTCCAATATAGAGGCAGCAAGGTGGGGCGATACAAGAATACCTACCCCTGCTCGTCGCCTCTCGCCCGGGGCAACTCCAGAAAAGGCCAAGCTCCAGCCCCTCTCCAGGAGACTGGTTCCGGAACCGGAGCTGTGTGTTGAGGTGAGGCCGACTATATCTAGCCGGTATCGCTCAATCTCGTACACCAGCTCAGGTTCCTTCCCCACCAGAGAGGTGACATTCCACGTACCAAAAGCCAGTTTAGAAAGCTTGGGATCAGTCCGCCAAGGTCTCCGCCTTTGACTGCCACCTAATCCACATAGCACCGGACTTCCATGATCCCTCCTGCAGGTGGTGAACCTACTGGAGGGCGGACCCATGTAACTCCTTCGGGCTGAGCCCGGCCGGGTCCCATGGGTGGAAACCCGGCCACCAGACGCTAGCCTTCGAGCCCCTCCCCCAGGCCTGGCTCCAGGGTGGGGCCCCGGTAACCCCATACCGGGCGGGGTACACTGAATCCTTGATATACAATTTATCATGAGAGTCTGTTGGATCACTGTGTGTCACACAGACACATGAATTCCAATACCATGAGTCTCCCTTGGGTTCCCCCTGACCCGATCTTCTACTTTTTAAAGTGGTGACAATCGCATATAAGTCGCTTTCCAGATCCATAATTTCCATTTGGATTAAGATTCAGCCAGGAGAAGAGTGACATTGCAAGCTGGGATCAGAAGGGAGAGGATTAGGAGGGAGAGGGAAGAAAAGCGTCTGCTCTCTCTCAGAAGCGGAAGTGAAGTGTGACACTTCTTGTACAAACAGTACAAGAATTACAGAAACCCAAAAAGCACAAAATACAACAAATATGTACAGATAAGGAAAAAGCCATGAGACCGAGCCTGGCGGAAACCTCCAGTGCTCGGCTCATGACAAAAATATGATAATTTACAACTTAAATAGTCACATATTTACTACAAACAAGTTCAAAATTTATGAGAAAAACATTAGATTTTCGTGAGCAAAACCAGAGCTTCCAAATGGCGTCCCCCACCCCACACACACTCTTTTTTTTTTTAAGAAAAAAAAAAATCTGAGATTTACAATAGTAAAGTCAAAAATTTACAAGACAGAAAGTTTTTCTGAAACATATATATGTGTATATGTCTCAGGGGCACCCAACCTGGGGCTCCTGGAGCATTCAGGTTTCTGTGGGAAATTTTCCCATTTAACTTCTTAATTGGTCCAAAGATTTGCAAATAATTTGTCATTGTTGTGCATGTGTTCTGTAGGCACCCATGCAAAACAACAGCAAATTATTTGCAAATCTTTGTGAAATGAGAAAATTTCCCACAGAAATCTGAATATTCCAGGAGCCCCAGGTTGGGCACCCCTGATATATGTGTATATATATATATTCAATTCAATTCAATTCAACTTTATTTATATAGCGCCATTTCACAACAACAGTCATCTCATAGCACTATCAACTGTAGGGGGGAACCCCCACAGTTGCAGAAAGACCCCAGCAATCAGGTGATCCCCTGTAAGCAAGCACTTGGCGACGGTGGAGAGGAAAAACTCCCTTTTAACAGGAAGAAACCTCCAGCAGAACCAGGCTCAGGGAGGGGCAGTCATCTGCTGCGACTGGCTGGGGGGTGAGGGGATAGAGAAGAAGAAAAGAACAGACATGTAGAGAGCAAACAGCACGATGGGGACTCAATCTATGGGAGAGAACAAACAGATGTTAATGACCAGCAAAAAAAAAATATTTCATAGAGAGTGAGGAAAGGAGTGAGGCCCAGTGCATTACTGGAGGTCCCCCGGCTGACTAAACCTATTAGCAGCATAACTTAGGGAGGGTTCAGAAACACATGATCCCTCCCTAATTGTAGGCTATATCAAAAAGGTAGGTTTTAGCCCTATTCTTAAAAACAGAGATCGAGTCTGACTCCCGAATCCAGATTGGCAGCTGATTCCACAGGAGAGGAGCTTGATAACTGAAGGCTCTGCCTCCCATTGTACTTTTGGAGATTCTAGGTATTACAAGTAATCCTGCATTTTGGGAGCGTAGTGCTCTGTTAGGATAATACGGTAGTATCAGATCTTTTAAATAAAAAGGAGCCTGATTGTTTAGAGCTTTGTAAGTAAGAAGAAGGATTTTAAACTTAATTCTAAACTCTATGGGAAGCCAATGAAGGGAGGCCAGAACCGGAGAGATATGATCTCTCTTTCTAGTACCTGTTAAAACTCTTGCTGCAGCATTTTGGATCAGCTGAAGACTTTTTAAAGATGTTTTAGGACAGCCTGATAATAAAGAATTACAATAATCTAATCTCGAGCTAACAAAAGCGTGGATCAGTTTCTCAGCATCACTCTGAGACAAGATGCTCCTAATCTTGGCAATATTACGCAAATGATAGAAGGCAGTCTTAGAAACAAATTTAATATGTGAATTGAAGGACAAATCCTGATCAAAAATAACTCCAAGGTTCCTCACAGAGCTATTAAAAGAAAGAGTAACCGCATCCAAACTGAAAGTTTGATTTGGAAAGGAATTTCTAAGGTTTTTTGGACCAACAAGAATGACTTCAGTCTTATCTGAATTTAATAGCAGGAAATTACAAGTCATCCAAGCTTTGATTTCCTTAAGACAGGCTTCTAACTTGGCTAATTGATTACTATCATCTGGCTTCATTGACAGGTATAATTGTGTGTCATCTGCATAACAATGAAAATGTATACAGTGCTTTCTAATAATGTTGCCTAATGGAAGCATATATAAACTAAAAAGAGTAGGGCCTAGCACAGATCCCTGTGGAACTCCATGACTAAGCTTTGAGTTGAAAGAAAACTCATTATTTACATGAACAAACTGGAACCTATCAGATAAATAAGATCTAAACCATTGCAAAGAAGTTCCATTAAGTCCAACATAATGTTCTAATCTATCAAGTAGAATATTATGATCGATAGTATCAAAAGCTGCACTAAGGTCTAAAAGGACAAGTACAGAAACTAGTCCATTATCAGATGCAATGAGGAGGTCGTTAGTGACCTTCGCTAAGGCTGTTTCAGTACTATTATGGATTCTAAACCCAGATTGAAACTCTTCAAGGAAACCATTTCCCTGCAGGTGGTCAAATAATTGCGTAGCAACAACTCTTTCTAAGATTTTTAAAATGAAAGGGAGATTAGAGATTGGTCTATAGTTAGCTAAAGCTCCTGCATCTAGTGTTGGCTTTTTGAGTAAGGGTTTAATTACAGCCATTTTAAAAGCCTGCGGTACATGGCCTAAAGTTAATGAAGAATTGATTATATGAAGAATAAAGCTACCAATAAGTGGGAAGACTTCTTTAAATAACCTGGTAGGAATAGGGTCTAAAAGACAAGTTGAAGGTTTGGATGAGGAAACTATTTTGTCTAACTCACAAAGGTCGATTGGAGTAAACTCATCAAGACAGACATCAATAGAAGGAGTTGTAGCAGTTACAGCATTTAAGTTAACTGTGGGAAGAATCTGATTGATTTTATCTCTGATGGATGAAATTTTATTATTGAAAAAGTTCATAAAGTCCTGACTAGTAAGCTCTAAGGGAATGCTAGGATTGACAGAGTCCTGACTCTTTGTCAACCTGGCTACAGTACTGAAAAGAAACCTGGGATTATTCTTGTTCTCTTCTATTAATGCAGAGTAATAACTCGTTCTAGCTTTTCTAAGAGATTTTTTATAAATTAAAAGATGATTTCTCCAAGCTAAATAGATTTCATCTAAATTAGTAGAGCGCCATTTTCTTTCTAATTGACGAGTCTTCTGTTTTAAGGTACGAGTTTCTGTGTTGAACCAAGGAGTTAGAAATCTCTGATTAGACTTTTTCTTTTTTAAGGGGGCCACCAAGTCTAGAGCCTGATGCAGAGAAGCTGAAACACTATCCTCCATGTTATCAATTACAGAAGGAGCAAGCTGTCTATAGCTTATTTCCGTTGTGTTGACACATGGCATAGAGGAAACAATCTGCATAAATTTGGAAACAGCATCATCTGAGAGGCATCTACTGTAATAATATTTTTCTTTAGGAGCCAAATAGTCAGAAATAGTAAAATCAAAGGTTAACAGACAATGGTCTGACAGTACAGGGTTATGAGGAGACACTACAAGATTTTCTATTTCTATGCCATATGTCAGAACAAGGTCCAATGTATGGTGGAGGTAATGAGTAGAATTTCCTACTTTCTGAGAAAACCCAATCGAATCTAATATTGAATTGAATGCCACATTAAGGCAGTCACTATCTACATCCACATGTATATTAAAGTCCCCTACTATAATTATTCTATCAGATTTCAGCACTAAATCAGCTAAGAAATCAGCAAATTCTGATAAAAATTCTGAGTAGGTTGATGGGGGACGATAAACTATGGCAAATAAAATTGGGTTTAACCTAAAATTGCTTAAGTGCCCAATACTGAGGACCAGGCCCTCAAAGGAATTATAACATGTTTTTTGCTTTACATTAACTAGTAATTTGGAATGGTAAATTGTTGCTACTCCTCCTCCACGACCAGAACTTCTGGGATTTTGACAGTTTAAATAACCAGAGGGAGTTGATTCATTTAAACCAACATAATCCTCTTGCCCTAACCAAGTCTCTGTAAGGGAAATTAAATCAATCTGATGATCAATTAACAAATCATGGACTAACAGAGACTTGGGAGTTAGAGACCTAATATTTAATAAACCACATTTAATTTTTAAATTATGAGGACGAACAGAGGCCAAATCATTCAATTTAGAGGCTTTATGTTTAATTTGAGTTTTACCAATATTTTGCTTTATCACTTTGGGATGCTTATACATTATATTTTTATTCACTTTGGAGGGAGCAGACAATGATTCTCTGATGGGGAAGACAGGGGCTAAGCTGAGGGGTGGCGGATGAAGAGGAGCTGCAGAGAGGCGTGTAAGACTGCGACTTTGCTTCCTGGTCCCAACTCTGAGTAGTCATGGTTTTGGAAATTTGGATAAAAAAGATGCCAGATTGTTAGATAAATGAGAAGCACCATCCAAAGTGGGATGAATGCTGTCTCGTCTCATAAGACCAGGTTTTCCCCAAAAAGAGCTCCAATTGTCAATGTAGCCCACGTCATTTGCAGGACACCACACAGACAGCCAGCGGTTCAAGGATGACGAGCGACTAAACATGTCATCACTGGTCAGATTGGGGAGGGGCCCAGAGAATACTACAGTGGCAGACATCGTTTTTGCAAAGTCACACACCGATTCTATATTAAGTTTCGTGACTTCCGACTGCCGGAGACGGATGTCATTAATGCCGGCGTGAATAACAATTGTGGAGTATTTACAGTTACTTTTAGCCAACATTTTCAAATTTGACTCGATGTCGCCTGCTCTGGCCCCAGGGATGCATTTGACTATGGCCGCTGGAGTCTCTAGGTTCACGTTTCTGACTACAGAGTCGCAATGATCAGAGTTTTTTCCTCAGCGGGTGTGTCGCTGAGCGGGGAAAAACGATTAGAAACGTGAACAGGTTGGTGGTGAACCGGGGCTTTGCGACTAGGCTTCCTTCTCACCGTCACCCACCCAGTCTCCTCGCTGCTGAGGAGAGCCGAGGAACCGCTGACAGTGGGACCTAAGCTAGCTAGCTCCGCTGCAGCTAATGGGCGTCCGTCAAGATTAACTGGCGCAGACGGTGTTTCAATGCAGTGGAGCCGGGATTCCAAATCAGACAACCTCGCCTCGAGCGCCTCAAAAAGACAACATTTATTACATTTACCGTTATCGCTAAAAGAGACAGAGGTGTAGCTAAACATCTGACAGAGAGAGCACACCAGAGGAGGAGAGGAAGGAGCGCTAGTAGCCATAGCTAATGGCTAGAGAGCAAACCACACAGGCAGACAGCAAAACAGGAAGTGACGATCCAATTCCCGATCCTTCTTCTTCTTCTGAATTGAATTATTTCAATTTCAATTTCAAATATATATATATATTTCAATTTCAATTTCAAATATATATATATATATATATTTCAATTTCAAATTGAAATATATGTATATTTATATATATTGAAAATTGAAAATTGAAATTTCAATTTTCAAAATTGAAATTTCAATTTCAATTTCAAATATATATATATATATATATATATATATATATATTTATATATACAGACAATTGTTGGTACCCCTCTGTTAATGAAAGAAAAACCCACAGTGGTCACAGAAATAACTTGAATCTGACAAAAGTGGTAATAAATAAAAATTCTATGAAAATTAACCAATGAAAATCAGACAATGCTTTTGAATTGTGCTTCAACAGAATTATTTAAAAAAAAAACAAACTCATGAAACAGGCTTGGACAAAAATGATGGTACCCTTAACTTGATATTTTGTTGCACAACCTTTTGAGGCAATCACTGCAATCAAACGATTTCTGTAATTGTGAATGAGACTTCTGCACCTCTCAGCAGCTATTTTGGCCCACTCCTCATGAGCAAACTGCTCCAGTTGTCTCAGGTTTGAAGGGTGCCTTCTCCAGACAGCATGTTTCAGCTCCTTCCACAGATGTTCAATGGGATTTAGATCAGGGCTCATAGAAGGCCACTTTAAGAATAGTCCAATGTTTGGCTCTTAGCCATTCTTGGGTGTTTTTAGCTGTGTGTTTTGGGTCATTATCCTGTCGCAAGACCCATGACCTGCGACTGAGACCAAGCTGTCTGACACTGGGCAGCACATTTCTCTCTAGAATACCTTGACAGTCTTGAGATTTCATTGTACCCTGCACAGATTCAAGACACCCTGTGCCAGATGCAGCAAAGCAGCCCCAGAACATAACAGAACCTCCTCCATGTTTCACAGTAGGGACAGTGTTCTTTTCTTGGTATGCTTCATTTTTGCATCTGTGAACATAGAGCTGATGTGCCTTGCCAAAAAGTTCCAGTTTTGTCTCGTCTGTCCATAGGACATTCTCCCAGAAGCTTTGTAGCTTGTCAACATGCAGTTTGGCAAATTCCAGTCTGGCTTTTTTATGATTTGTTTGCAACAGTGGTGTCCTCCTTGGTCGTCTCCCATGAAGTACACTTTGGATCAAACAACAACGGATGGTACGATCTGGCATTGATGTACCTTGACCTTGGAGTTCACCATGAATGTGTTTAGAGGTTGTTCTGGGATCTTTTGTTACCATTCGTATTATCCGTCTCCTCCTGCGTCCAAGTCCAGGGAGGTTGGCTACAGTCCCGTGGATCTTAAATTTAAAAAATACTTTTTCTTCTGTTTTGAGCTCAAACTTCTCTTTTATATCGAGTGAAACTCTGTGTTCTCAGATGGTTTTTTTTTTTCTATTTTATTCTGTTAAACTTTTTCTGTTGATTTTTCTTAACTCACCGTGTTTTAAAGTGGACTGATCGGGTTTTTTTCTCACACTGGAAGATGTTTTCGGAAATCACCACGACATCTGAAGAACTTGGATTTCGTGGCTTAAATACATTTTTTTTTCTCTTTGATTCTGTGACTTTGATCAGACTTTGAACTATCTCCAATTTATTTGGACCCGGGAGAGCTGCTGAAAAAAACCCTCTCACGTTGTCCACATGACATACTGCTTCAGCGGCCAGCAGCCCAAATAAAGCTTCAGTAAAGGATCCAGCTGAAAGCCAATGCAACAGGTCACGTGAGCCAGATCCCTTTGTTTCATCTGCTGAGTAATGTGATGTCCATCACCTTAAAGTATGTCATAAAAGTCATAATTTGTCTCAGGTTTAAAAACTAGTTCATAATTCTGATCGGAGCTATAGAATTAAAGAGAAATAGTATCCTCCATCCATTCATCCATCCATCTTCTTCCGCTTAATCCTTTTTGGGTCGCGGGGGTTTCTTCATAAAATTTGCATCCAACTTTCTTCATATTTTGGTTACAGTTATTTCAGTTTCCATTTTTATCATGGTTACAAATTCATACTAAGGTTTTCTTGGTTCCACAAATGTGATTATACAGTTTTTGCTCAATAATCAGTTACAAGTTGAATGTGATGCTTGATACTTGATCATTTCACCTGACCAACAAGTCCGTTGAATGTAATGCCATTTAATCTGAGTCTGATCATTAAAACTGTAAATGGTATATGGAAGTTTCTGTTGATTTCTTTTTCCTGTGTCTGTTTCTGAAGTCACCCAGGAGAATTCACGAATATTTGAGACTGATTGATTGAAGGTATAAAGATTAGTTAAGACATTATCCAGGTTTTGGACTGGTGCCCCCAAAACGAGTTTTTGTTGTGTGTGCGTGGACCCAAAACAAACCTTCATTCAGGATCATGTTCTTTGACTTCTCCAGTGCTTTCAACACCATCCAACCGATGATCCTGAAGGACAAGCTGCTGTGCGCAGGGGTGGACCAGCACCTGTCATCATGGATCCTGGACTACCTCACGAACCGGCCTCAGTTTGTGAGAACCCGGGACTGTGTGTCCGACACGATCATCGGTAGCATGGGGGCCCCCCAGGGAACGGTTTTGGCTCCCTTCCTGTTCACCCTTTATACTGCGGACTTCTCACACAACACAACACACTGCCATTTACAGAAGTTCTCTGATGACACTGCGATCGTTGGCCTCATCTCCAATGGAGATGAAGCTGAGTACAGAGGGCTTATCCAGGACTTCGTGGACTGGTGCCATCAGAACTACCTCCAGATCAACGCGAGAAAAACTAAGGAGCTGGTGGTGGACTGCCGCAGGCAAGGACAACCCCTCACAGCACCAGTAAATATACAGGGAACAGACATCGAGATGGTGACATCCTACAAGTACCTGGGTGTTCATCTGAACAATAAACTAGACTGGCCACACAATACTGACGCACTCTACAAGAAGGGACAGCGCAGGCTGTTCCTACTGAGGAGACTCATCTTTTGGTGTACAAGGGGCGCTGCTGAAGACATTCTATGACACGGTGGTGGCATCAGCCATCACTTTTGGAGTGGTCTGCTGGGGCAGTGGCATTACCGCAGCCGATAGGAAGAGACTGAACAAACTGATCAAGAAAGCTAGCTCTGTCCTGGGGCAGCGCCTTGACCCAGTGGAGGAGATAGGAGAGAGAAGGACGGTGGCTAAACTGTCATCTCTGCTGGATTCCGAGTTCCACCCTATGCAGGACATACTGAATGCACTGAGGAGCTCATTTAGCAGCAGACTACATCATCCCAGGTGCACAACCGAGAGGTTTTGCAGGTCCTTCCTACCAACGGCTGTCAGACTGTACAACCTAAGCAGGGCTGCTCGCAGAGATAGCAAAAAGGCGTAACAACCTAATAGTTTTGAATGCAAAAGATGCAATGGACTTACACAATGGTCCCCTCCGGCATACAACTAGGAAAATACCGGTCGCTATGGAGGGTGAGAATATGTATGGGTACATAATCATACCATGTAGGATAACTAAGTAGACGGCTGTGCTGTTTCATTCCATCTAGCAACAATGCTCTGCACTGTGTGTTTATATATTTACATATTTATTCCATCTAGCTACAATGCTCCGCACTGTGTGTTTATATATCTACATATTATTCTATCTAGCTACAATGCTCCGCACTGTGTGTGTTTATATATTTACATATTTATTTCACCTAGCTGCAATGCTCCGTACTGTGGGTGTTTATATATCTACATATTTATTCCATCTAGCTACAATGCTCCGCACTGTGTGTGTTTATATATTTACATATTTATTCCACCTAGCTGCAATGCTCCGCACTGTGTGCGTTTAGATATTTACATATTTATTCCACCTAGCTGCAATGCTCCGCACTGTGTTTATATACTCATATATTTATTCCATCCAGCTACAATGCTCTGCACTGTGTCTGTGTATATATATATTTATAGTAATATGTACATATGTATATTAGCTGCTCTTGCTTTTTTTTTTTTTCTTGCCTTCTGATTGTTGCTCTGAGTGTTGCTATCCCTGTGCTGTTGCAATCCTGGAATTTCCCCATTGTGGGACTAATAAAGGCTTATCTTATCTTATCTTATCTTATTTCCACACACACCAGTAGGTATAAATTAAATAATCTTTGTACCTTATAACCAATTTCACCTACATATTTTACTGTATGATGCTCCAGCATGATGCTGCGTGCACTTTTGACACAGATGGAAAAAAGAATATTAAGCCATAAGCTGTGTGTGTATGTTCTGGTCAAATCTGATCCCCTTTAAAAAAAAAACAAAACAAAAAAAAACAAAACGGTGGAGCTTTTTTTATGTGTGTATATCTGTTGTCCTCCAGGGGTCTGTAGTCAGTGTTTTTGTGTCTTGCTGATCACCGGGGGGGGGGGGGATTTGGCCCACTTCTCCCATCCTGATCACAGTCATTTGTTTTTTTAAAGCATACTAAAAGTTCAGAAAAGCATTATCATATGCTCGTGCGCTATGGCCAGTTTAGCTGTGTCCAAGCGCCGAGGTCTTGCAAAAACGGGCGGCCCGGTGGTGGTCCACCCCGTGTTTAGCGATGGCCACGGAAAACGTCGGGACCGTGAGTGCTGGGAACTGAGTGAGTAGTGTGTGGAACTTATCGCCTGTAGCTGTGACGTTGGCTTGTGCTGTTGGCTGGGTCACTCGAGCTATACAGGGGACAGAGTCAAAGGACAGTGCATTAACCAGGTACCTGTTAGCAACATCAACCAGTAAACCATATGCACACAGAAAATCAGCCCCCAGTATGTGGTAATTCAGTGCTGCTACGACAAAAGTCCACTCATATGTACGGCCGTGTAGAGATAAGAGCAGAGTCCTCTCACCAAAGGTCTTAATATCCGAGCCGTTTGCTGCCAACATCCCGGGGCCACTAGATCCTGCCAGCCGGTCAGCGTAGGTCGGCCGGATGAAGCTCTTCTGGGCTCCGGTGTCCACGAGGAAACGCCTCCCAGAGCGTGCATCCGTTAAGTAGAGCAGCTTGTTCTCTTCACCGAGGGTCGCAGCTGCTACCGACCCCCGGCCTTGGCGTGTTCCCGAGCGCTTGAATTGGCACGGTGGCGCACATCTGCGTGCCTTCTCTCCGACGCGGCGGTGGTAGAAGCAGAGCGTGCCTCTCTGGCACTCCTTGGCCCCCGCTGCCGCTACCGTCGGTGGCTCCTCGCCTCCTCTGGTCGTCTCGCTGGGCTCCGCTGCTGCCGCGTTGACTGTGATCACCCTGGTGGTGATGATGATGATCCAGTCTGCCTCCTGGGCTAGCGCACAGTAGTCGCGCGCGGCCAGCTACGGCGAATTGGCCAGAACCGCTCTTGCCACCGTTGGAAGGTTCCGTAGGAAGAGGTGGGCAAACAGAAAGTGCCCGTCATCCGTGCCCATCAATGCCAGCATCTTCTCCATCATGTCTACGACTGAACCATCTCCTAACTCGGTCCGCATCAGGAGCCTCTCCGCTCTCTCACATTCCGAGAGTGTGTAGCGCTGGATGAGCGCAGCCTTGAGCGCTTCATATTTGCTGCTGGCTGGTGGCTGATCGAGCAGGCTCGCTACCTGCTGAGCAGTGCGGGCGTCGAGCGCTGTGACCACATGGTAGAATCTGGTATCATCTACCGTTATTCCCCGGAGGGCGAACTGGGCCTTGGTGAAGTGGAACCAAGAGCGCGGGTTGTGCTGCCAGAAATCCGGTAGCTTGACTGAAACTGCACACACGTGGCTGTAGGTTCCGGTCCTGGCTGTTTGTGGGATGGCTGCCGCCTCGCTGTAGCTTCCTGACCGGGCCGGCTCCAGGGATCTTGCCTAGTGTTCCATAATACGTCTTGGGTCACCAGTGTGGAGAACATTATATCCTCTGCAACGTTGTTGTGTGGGATATAATAATTATATCGATTGTTGTGTGAACTCTAATTCATAAAAATAATAAAATGAATCCAGATAACTATAAGAAACTTTTATTAATTCTTGCACGTTCAAAACTGTAATAAGTATTACAAACAAAATAAATAGGTCAAACATACACCAGTGTGGAGTGTGTGAAATCAGAGGCGAAATCATTTCAGACGATTTATTACACACTCACATCTTTCAAGCACAGAACAGACTGAACTCTCAAGCAGAAACTCCTCTCTTAAGTTTCATGGCATTTACATCACACACAACATGACATTTGCATCACACCGCATTCAACCCCCACATCCTTGACTCCTTCCTGCTATCTCAACAGGGATCCCCTGCTCTTTGTTCTCCCAAGCTTATCCACTGTCTCCTGTCTGAGATGCTAGAAAATCTGGCTCTCCCAAGGTGCTACACATCGCTACAACAGATATAATAGATAGATAGATTAGTTTATTTGACAGGGACAGTGCAATAAACATAGACAATTAATCAATGACAATCAATCTGATGTGTTGCACATAGAGTGTATAGCTATTAGCTAATTTGCAACTCTTGTCCCTGGATGGGCTTTAGAAAAGAGAATCAAGTAAAAAAAAGAAAAAGAAAATACACAATAACCACATACATCAATGCAAAAAGATTATAAATACACAATTATAAATATTATAAATATTATAAACACACAAATATAACAACCTGATTCACATTTGCCTATTTCAGGCCTCCCTCCCTTCGTCACTCATTATAAACAAACACATTCATTCCTTCCCTTCATTCACGCTCACTTTGCAGACAATCAATTCATACATGAGTACATTCTTGTTTATTTTTCAGCCAGTTTTTAACCTTTCCAGTTTTTTAATGTTGGCACCGTGAGACTGCTGAGACTCTGAGCTACACAGTGATGTAAATTTTATGTTCTTAAACGTAAAACTGTGCTCACAGTCGCAAGTTAAAACTGAGAAAAATTTTGGATCAATATTTTTCTCTCCCATTTAAAGGTATGGCAGGATTCACCGGTTTTTCTCCTCTTCAGGGCTCCTGGAGATAAAACTACAGAAGTTATGGCTTAGATGAAAAGTTTGGGAGTGTCAGGACATCTGTGGCTACGTTTTTGGAAAAAATGAAGTCAGTAGAGTGAAAATTGTGGCCACAATCACAATTTATCCAGAAATATTTTGTAAATACTTCACACTCTAGCGATGACATCATGCACTCTCTGCCAGCAGCCCATCCCATTGACTTCAGTGTTAAGCGGTGATTTTTGCAGAAAAACCTGAGTTTAGATGTGAATATTTCAAAAACCGTAAAAGTTATCGAAAAGCTGAATGGAAGTTAAGTAGCTGACACTTGCGGAAACAAAATAAAGGCAGAATGGTTTCTGTAACTTCAAAATTGCAGAATTTATTAAGCATAAAAGCAGAAGCAGAAAAAACAGAATTTGCCGAAGTTTCCCATAGAAATGAATGGGATTTAAAAAACTAAAAAAATCTACAAAAAGTATAACAGTTCGTAATAAGAAAATCACAAGTGCACTATTCCAGAAAAAGCTGAACGTTTTGACACAGAAATGAAGTATGTACAACAAAAACTGCGGAATGAGTTAAAGTCTAAAGTTTCGAAAAGATTATATACAAGAAAGTGAGTGGATAACGATGTGTGAATGCTGAATTCACATTCACACAATAAGCTGGAATAAATTTCGAGATAGTAATATAGTGTTTCCCAATGCGAAGCATTGGGACACACTATAATAATAACAAACAGTAATGCCCCCCATGATAGTGCCCCCCCCCCACACACACCACCAAGAGGGGATTCCAGACGGCCCTGGGAAAAAAAGAAGGGAGGCCCAAAACCGGGTGGGTGGTGAGGGACCAAGGGCGGGGGGGGGGGGGCAGGTTGAAAACATGCCTCCCCAACGCCAAAACAGTCCAGGGCCGAACAGCGGGAACAGTATGTTGGGTGGCCTATCAAGGTCCATGGACCACCCGGCGAAGGGAGGCGATTCATCTGGTGGCCGACCCAAGTCCATTGACCACCAGACGGAGGAGCACAGCATGTTGGGTGGCCTACCGGAGTCGCAGAGCAACCAGACGGAGGAAAACGGTGTGTCGGGTGGCCCACCAAAGTCCCTGGGCTACCAGAAGGATGAATACAAAGCTGGGCCCCAGAGCTCAGGAAACAGCAGCTGGGGAGCGCTGAGCCCAGAGGGAGATGACTGGGGAGTGCTGACCTCAGGATGAGATGACTAGGGCATGCTGACCTCAGGATGAGACGACTGGGGTGCGCTGACCACAGCGGGAGACGACTGGAGCGCGCTAGCCACAGTGGGAGAAGACTGAGTGTGAACCTCCTGGAGCATAGGCGGCTGAGAGTGAGTGTGGTCCTCCTACGGCTCCACCTTTGACATAGCCACCTTGGATGAGAGAGAACAGGAGGTCATTGAGGTGACACCACAGTTATCAACAGCAGGGACTGGTGGGGAGGACCCAGAGGCAGGTGGAATCTGCACTTGGGCCCCTCCACCAGAGCAAGGCAAGCCTTTTCTAAAACTTATGTTAAAAATAAAGGGAAAAGTACTTGCCTTAACTCCTGATCGCCTACTGCTGGAGTGACAGCCTCAGGGTGAGCTGCAGGATGATCAGTGGTGGAACTAGACAGTGCAGACTGATCAGCAGTGAACCCAAATGAAACAGGCTGATCAATGGAGAAGCCAGGCAATGCAGGCGGATCAGCAACGAAACCTGACAATGACGGCTGACCAGCGGTGACACCAAATGTTGGCATGGAGACCTTGACAGGATCTACAGCTATGGCGACCTCGAGAAGAGCTGCAGCCACGGCAATCTCAAGAGGAGCTGCAGGTGAAACAGCGGAGGAGGAGGTCTAGAAAGAAGCAGCAGGCGAGGAGGTCAGTAGCATTTGAGAAGCTCTGGAGCTGAGGAGCTGACATGACCGTTGGTGAGAAGCTCCCCAACTGGGGAGCTGGCGTGGACAATGTGGAGGAGAGGTGGTGAGCAGCAGCTGAAGAGGAAAACTCTATTTCAAATGAGCAGGGAGGCGCTTGCCCCTTCACTTCTGGTGAGGAGGAGAACTTGGGGGACAGCTTAAACTCCTACAGGAATGATGGAATGTCCCCAAGCACATGGGGCTTTAACGCTGCTACCTGACGAGCCTCCTCCTACTCCTCACTCTGCCATTCGTCTCCTTGACTGAACAGTTTGTAGCACTCCCTGAGGTCCCTGATGAGATCTTGCAGCTCCATGCAATGACTTCATTCCTGAGCTGGGGAAGGAACCATCTCCGGCATGGAGGTGAGGAGGGCAGCTTCTGCAGGCACATTTATCCCCTCGGATGTGGAGACCATGGTGGTGGAGCCAACCTCAGATGGGAGTGGGAGAGCAGAGATAAGTGAAAGTGTATTAACAGGAACGGCAGCAGAGACAGGGACAAGACAAGATACATCACCCAAAGATGAGTTAAATGTACTTGCCTTGTCCCCTGTCCCGCTGCCACCGATGCTGCTGCAAAGGGTCCCGGCATGTCTCCCAGGGTGGTGATGGAGATCCGATGGGAAGCAGCAGCTGGAGGGTGATGAGGAGCTGCCTCTGGGGATGCTGCTGGAGTGGGAGTGATGACCTCCAGGGATGCTGATGGAACAGCGGACAATGTGGTCCCAAACTCAGCAGCAGGTGACGCCAGCATGGAGACCTGGAGGGTAGGCACCGATGGCACGGAGGCGAGGCAAGAAACAGCAGCAGCCTCTCCGAGCGATGAAGCTGGTGCGGCTGCCGGAGCCCTCGGACAAGGTGAGGGAGTGGAGAAAGCTGGTGGCGATGGTATAGCCGGAACAGGGAGCCTCTGCGCCCAGGGAAGGGAGTGTAGACTCGGGTGGACCTCCAGGAAGTTATCGACTGCCCCCCCCCCCCAACAGTCTGAGGCAACCTCTGGGGAAAAGGAGCTGTGGGTGGCGGTGATAAGGTCCAACAGCTTGTTAGCTAATTGCAGCTCTTCCTCTTTCTGCCTCCTCCTCATTCTGCCCTTTTCACCCGCTGAGTCCAGTCTTGGTGGCACCCTACTGTCATAATTGCCCCACCAGGGCATTAAGGAGGACTCAAGAGCTGGGCGATGTTTAGGCATATTTATTGGACAAAACAACACAGCACGAGGGCTGAAAACAAGTGATGAAGCCGTACGGCAGGAAACTCATAGCACAGGCAATGGTAGTGTGGAGTAGCAAGTAAGTCACACACAGTGAAGAGTGAAGAGGAGGCCGCACAGAGGTAAGGAGCAATGTCAACTAAATAGGCATACAAAT
This sequence comes from Pholidichthys leucotaenia, assembly GCA_020510985.1. Taxonomy (NCBI): domain Eukaryota; kingdom Metazoa; phylum Chordata; class Actinopteri; order Cichliformes; family Pholidichthyidae; genus Pholidichthys; species Pholidichthys leucotaenia. The sequence goes on from CM035849.1 coordinate 229,570,807, forward strand.
GATAAACCAAATAAGCAACACTTATGGCAAATTTGAAACGACAATGGTGATAACAGGAAATGAGGAACAACAGTGATGCTAAACAAACCAGAATATACTTCAAAGTAAGAGTGAACTAAGGACTCAGGAGCATTAATAATAATAATAAACAGTAATCATAACTTAAAGGGTGGGACATGTCTATAAACTTATCACCCATGATAAAAATTGGAAGAATACAAAAGAATAAGACCAATGGAATAGAAAAAATATATATAAATAAATAAATGAGTGCTCATGTAAGTTCATGTAAGTAAATAAGTGTGTAAATGGAAAAATACCACAGGTCCAAAGAGGTTTGGAAATACTATACAAGCATCAAATTCTCCATAACAGTGGAGCTTGCTAACTAAGGCTTTTAAGGGAAATGGCACCATCTTAAACCTTGGAATGTAAAATTCTAAATTTGGTTTGTGTTTGAGGGGCCCACACACACAGTGCTGTACCCAGGGCCCAAAATGTGGTGCTACTTCCCTGTCTCCAGGTACTCCGGTTTCCTGCCACAGGCCAAAGACATACACGTTAGGTTAAGTGGCATCATTTGGGGATTCCAAATTGTCCTTGGGTATGAATGTGAGAGTGACTGGTTGTCTGTCTCTCTGTGTTGGTCCTTCGATAGAATGACGATCTGTCTAGGGTGTACCCTGTCTCACGCCCAAATATGCTGGGATAGGCTCCAGCCCCCCTGTGACCCGAAAAGGATTAAGCGGTAGAAGATGGATGGATGGATGCATGCATGCATTTCCATCTAATGCATTTCTTTGTAATCCACAAAAAGCAAGTCTAAAATCAGCCATGTATTATCAACCACTATTTCAGCAGCACATTTAAAAGGTGTGAACATTCATGTATGCCTTTTACTGCACTGAAGCTAGAATTTGTCAGTGTCCTTTATTTTGACCGACTGAGTTTGTAAAAATCTGTCATGCCTGAGCTTTCATTCATTCATTGGGGATCGCCTGATTGCTGGGGTCTTTCTGCAATTGTGGGGGTTTCCCCTACAAAACGTAATATACAAATTCTTCGTATCAATTTCGTATACAAACGAAAGTGCTATGAGATGACTGTTGTTGTGAAATGGCGCTATATACTGTAAATAAAGTTGAATTGACCCGAAAAGGATTAAGCAGAAGAAGATGAATGAATGAATGAATGAATGAATGAATTCAATTCAATTCAATTGATCCTTCAGTTGTTGAACTGATAAACATTTCACTTTCAGCTGGTGTGGTTCCCAGCTCCTTCAAACATGCAGTGGTTGAACCAACTCTTAAGAAGCCGAGTTTGGATCCTTCACAGCCAAATTATTATAGGCCAATCTCTAAACTCCCTTTCATATCAGAAATTCTGGAAAAAGTCGTGGCTGAGCACCTTTTGTCATTTATGGCAAATTGTAATATTGTGGGGAACCCACTCAGTAGTTACTCAGTAGTTTTCCCTCAGACTGAAGTGGCAGATCAAAGGTGGGGAGCGTGGGGAGTGATATGTTAATGCAGCACCCCAGGTAGCAGAGAAGTGTTAGTGCTGTGATGTAAAAGAGAGTGCCTGCAACCTGGTGGTGATGTTTTCTGATTCTGGTGAATGTGAGAGAGAGTGGAATAAAGTTTCATCTGCTCGGAAAAGTTCGGCCTGGTTATTCTCTCCACACTGGTGACCCTTGACGCACAATGGAACGCGAGGCGAACACCCCGGAGACGACCCGGACGGGAAGTGCCAGCAACACGTGTGCCGTTTCGGTCAAACTCCCAGACTTTTAGCTACACGACCCAAAGTCTTGGTTCCTTCACACCGAGGCCCAGTTCGCGCTCCGGGGAATAACGGCAGATGACACCAGATATTACTACATGGTCGCAGCGCTGGATGCACACACAACTCAGCAGGTGGTGAGCCTGCTCCAACAACCCCCAGCCCACGACAAATACGGTGCTCTCAAAACCGCGCTGACCCAGCGCTACACGCTCTTGGACTATGAGAGAGCGGAGAGGCTCCTGACGCGCTCCAAGTTAGGAGACGGGTCAGTGGTCGAATTGATGGAGAAGATGTTGGTGTTGATGGGCACAGATGACGGGCATTTTCTCTTTGCCCACCTTTTCCTCTGGAACTTCCCGATGGCGGCCAGAGCGGTCCTTGCCAATTCACCGCTGCTGGCCGCGCGCAACTACCGGGCACTAGCTCAGCAGGCAGATCGGATCATCTTCACTACCAGAGCCCTCACAGTGAACGCAGCGGCATCAGAACCCGGCGAGACGGCCAGCGGAGGCGAGGAGCCAGCGATGGTGGCTGCAGCAGGGGCCAAGAAGCAGCGGAGAGACACACTCTGTTTCTACCACCGCCGTTTTGGAGAGGACGCACGCCGATGCATGCCACTGTGCCAATTCAAGCGTTCGGGAAACGCCAGGACCAGCAGTCGGTAGCAGCTGCGACCGCCGGTGAAGCAAACAAGCTGCTCTATGTGACAGACTCACGCTAGGGGAGACGGTTCCTCGTGGACTCCGGCTCCCAAAAGAGCCTCATCCTGCCATCCTATGCCAACCGGCTGGCGGGAACTAACGGCCCCGAGCTGACGGCTGCAAACGGCTCAGACATTAAGACTTTTGGAGAGAGGACACTGACTGTATCCTTGCACGGCCGTACATACCAATAGTCATTCGTCATAGCGGCATGCAGCTTCCCCATTTTAGGCGCTGATTTTTTGTGTGCACACGGACTACTAAAGACGGAAGAATAACGCATCTAGCCATGTGAGTCGGTCGGCAGTCTACCTGGCCCCCCTCTAGTTTATTTGTGTGAATGGGTAGGCCTGTTTATTTATTTCTGTACATAGGTGTTTTACTGTTAGCGTATGAGTCGGGTTTAAATTTGAGAGGGCCTAGTTGGTGTGTTTGACATTTTTCTAAGGGGAGGGGAAAATGTAGTGTATAAAGATGGTGCCAGGTACACCCTGGGTGTAGTGGGAGGTGACGGACCGCCTTTCCGGTTCCGCCATCACCTGGGGTATAAAGGACACAGCCGGAAGAGACAGGGTCTCCGACTGTCGACCATCCACTTGTACGGAGCACTTGGTATTGTGTGTGGTTCTGTTTAAGAAACATTCAACTGTGTTCACGGCCTCCTCCTTGAGTACCAAAATAAACGACATAACACTGCTGTCACCACAGCACCTTCGCAGGGGCAGACGAAGCGTGGGGCTGAGGCTCCAATGCTGTCTGACATTCCAGCTGGTGAGTCCCCTGACCAGTTACAGCCTGAGGAAGACATGAGGTTGGCTCTTTGTTTGAGAGAGGTAGTGCTGGAAACAAAGAGAAGAGAATTAAAGCTCCTGCAGTTACGCATTAGAGCCATGGAGATGGACGCCTCCCAACAGGGTGTCTTTACTCCTGCAGGCTTCTTAGCTCCTGCAGCTCCCTCTGCTCACTTTGACACGAGCAATCAGATTACTTTAGTGCCACCACTTAGAGAAAAGGAAGTTGATTCATATTCAGTGCTTTTGAATTTGTCATTACCACACTAAACTACCCTAAAGAGGTGGGGAGTTTGTTGCAGCAATGCAAATTAGTGGGAAAGGCACAGGAGGTATGCACAACTTTATCCATTGAAGATAGTCTGGATTATGAGAAAGTTAAAGAGACAATACTCCAGGCTTATGTGCTAGTACCTGAGGCTTATTACCAAAAATTTAGAGCCTGTGAGAAATCCGTAAGCCAGACATACAGACGTGGACAAAATTGTCGGTACCCCTCTGTTAATGAAAGAAAAACCCACAATGGTCACAGAAATAACTTGAATCTGACAAAAATGGTAATAAATAAAAATTCTATGATCAAATAATAATAAATATAAATAAAATCAGACAGTGCTTTTGAATTGTGGTTCAGCAGAATTATGTTAAAAAGCAAACTCATGAAACAGGCCTGGACAAAAATGATGGTACCCCTAGAAAAGACTGAAAATAATGTGACCATAGGGACATGTTCAACCAAGATGTGTCCTCTAATTAACATCACAGGTGTCTACAAACTTGTAATCAGTCGGTCGGCCTATTTAAAGGGTGACAAGTAGTCACTGTGCTGTTTGGTGACATGGTGTGTACCACATTAAACATGGACCAGAGGAAGCAAAGGAGAGAGTTGTCTCAGGAGGTTAGAAAGAAAATTATAGACAAGCATGTTAAAAATAAAGGCTATAAGACCATCCCCAAGCAGCTTGATGTTCCTGTGACTACAGTTGCACATATTATTCAGAAATTTAAGATCCACGGGACTGTAGCCAACCTCCCTGGACGTGGCTGCAGGAGGAGATGGATAATACGAATGGTAACAAAAGAGCCCAGAACAACCTCTAAACACATTCATGGTGAACTCTAAGGTCAAGGTACATCAGTGTCAGATTGCACCATCCGTCATTGTTTGCACCAAAGTGGACTTCCTGGGAGACGACCAAGGAGGACACCACTGTTCCAAACAAATCATAAAAAAGCCAGACTGGAATTTGCCAAACTGCATGTTGACAAGCCACAAAGCTTCTGGGAGAATGTCCTATGGACAGACGAGACAAAACTGGAACTTTTTGGCAAGGCACATCAGCTCTATGTTCACAGACACAAAAATGAAGCATACCAAGAAAAGAACACTGTCCCTACTGTGAAACATGGAGGAGGTTCTGTTATGTTCTGGGGCTGCTTTGCTGCATCTGGCACAGGGTGTCTTGAATCTGTGCAGGGTACAATGAAATCTCAAGACTATCAAGGTATTCTAGAGAGAAATGTGCTGCTCAGTGTCAGATATCTTGGTCTCAGTCGCAGGCCATGGGTCTTGCGACAGGATAATGACCCAAAACACAGAGCTAAAAACACCCAAGAATGGCTAAGAGCGAAACATTGGACTATTCTAAAGTGGCCTTCTATGAGCCCTGATCTAAATCCCATTGAACATCTGTGGAAGGAGCTGAAACATGCTGTCTGGAGAAGGCACCCTTCAAACCTGAGACAACTGGAGCAGTTTGCTCATGAGGATTGGGTCAAAATACCTGCTGAGAGGTGCAGAAGTCTCATTGGCAGTTACAGAAATTGTTTGATTGCAGTGATTGCCTCAAAAGGTTGTGCAACAAAATATTAAGTTAAGGGTACCATCATTTTTGTCCAGGCCTGTTTCATGAGTTTGTTTTTTAAAATAATTCTGTTGAACCACAATTCAAAAACATTGTCTGATTTTCATTGGTTAATTTTCATAGAATTTTTATTTATTACCACTTTTGTCAGATTCAAGTTATTTCTGTGACCATTGTGGGTTTTTCTTTCATTAACAGAGGGGTGCCAACAATTTTGTCCACGTCTGTATGTGGAGTTTGCACGTGTGAAGTCTGTTCTTTTTGATAAATGGTGCTCTGCGAGTAAAGTGTCTGATTTTCCTCAGCTCTGGGAATTAATTTTATTGGAAAAATTTAAATCTTTTTTGCTTGATAATGTGGTGATGTGGTGGTTAACTTAAATGAGCAAAAAGTGGATAAGCTGTCTAAAGCGGCGGTGATGGCGGATTTATTTTGTCCCATCAGGTTGTTTTCGCTGCTGGGCACCATGATCACACTCTGTTCAATAAGCCCAGTAGGAGTAAAACTCCTCCGAAATTTAGAACTTGCACACTGTGCTCCAATTCTTCTTCTCAATCTGAAGAATGTTTCTACCGTCATGAACTGGGTCACCGCATAACCGACTGTCCTACTCTTAAACAGAAAAACGAGATTTTCAAGAAACGTAAGAGTGTTGTTTTCTGACCCCGGAGATGGTTGAAAACCCTGTTCTTGACTCCTGCATGTCTACTCCTGCTGCTGTCAACCTATCCACTGTGTTCCCTGCGTGTATGGTTACATGTGGTGATGGGAAGGCAGGCTCCGGAGCTCCGAGGGGTGCTCCGAGCTTATCCAGGAAATAGCTGGTGAGGCACGTTTCAAGGCGTGCATCGTGACATACTGTATGTGTTGACATCGGACCACGTAACTGGGTCAGGAAGCCGTTCATGATTTTGCACGCAACATGAAACAAAGTAAGCAGTGATACCCAATGGAAATCCCCTTCCTTCACGTTTTGTGTTGTCATGTTTGACTGTGTAAGGGGTTTGTCACAGCCAATTTTCACATGGAGACAGCAGCAAAAAGACAGACTTCTCCTGTTTGGGAACATTTTGAACGCGTTTCTCCCATAAATGTATTTTTTACAAATAGTGGATAAGATAAGATAAGATAAGCCTTTATTAGTCCCACAATGGGGAAATTCCAGGATTGCAACAGCACAGGGATAGCAACACTCAGAGCAATAATTAAGAAGACATGAAAAATATAAATAAGAGCAGTGGATATACATATGTACACATAAATACATAAATATATATACAAAGTGCGGAACATTGTAGCAAGATGGAATAAACAGCATAACTGTCTACTTAGTTATCCTACATAGTATGAATATGTACCCATACATATTGTCACCCTCCGCAGCAACTGATATTGTCCTAGTTGTATACTGGAGGGGACCATTTGTGTAAGTCTGTTGCATCTTTTGCATTCAATACTACTAGGTCGTCACGTTTTCTTGCTATCTCTGCGAGCAGCCCTGCTTAGGCTATACAGTCTGACAGCTGTAGGTAGGAAGGACCTGCGAAACCTCTCGGTTGCGCACCTAGGAGGATGTAGTCTACTGCTAAATGAGCTCCTCAGTGCGTTCAATATGTCCTGCATAGGGTGGGGCTCAGACTCCAGCAGAGATGACAGTTTAGCCAACATCCTTCTCTCTCCTATCTCCTCCACTGGGTCAAGGCGTTGCCCCAGGACAGAGCTAGCTTTCTTGATCAATTTGTTCAGTTTCTTCCTATTGGCTGCTGTAATGCCGTTGCCCCAGAAGACCACTCCAAAAGTGATGGCTGATGCCACCACCGTGTCGTAGAATGTCTTCAGCAGTGCCCTTTGTACACCAAAAGACCTGAGCCTCCTCAGTAGGAACAGCCTGCACTGTCCCCTCTTGTAGAGTGCGTCGGTATTGTGTGACCAGTCTAGTTTATTGTTCAGATGAACACCAAGGTACTTGTAGGATGTCACCATCTCAATGTCTGTTCCCTGTATGTTTACTTGTGCTGTGAGGGGTTGTCCTTGCCTGCAGCAGTGTACCACCAGCTACTTAGTTTTCCTCGCGTTGATCTGGAGGCAGTTCCGATGGCACCAGTCCACGAAGTCCTGGATAAGTCCTCTGTACTCAGCTTCATCTCCGTTGGAGATGAGGCCGACGATCGCAGAGTCGTCAGAGAACTTCTGTAGATGGCAATGTGTTGTGTTGTGTGAGAAGTCCGCAGTATAAAGGGTGAACAGGAAGGGAGCCAAAACCGTTCCCTGGGGGGCCCCCGTGCTACCGATGATTGTGTCAGACACACAATCTCGGGTTCTCACAAACTGTGGCCGGTTAGTGAGGTAGTCCAGGATCCATGATGACAGGTGCTGGTCCACCCCTGCGCACAGCAGCTTGTCCTTCAGGATCATCGGTTGGATGGTGTTGAAAGCACTGGAGAAGTCAAAGAACATGATCCTCTCCGCATTCCCGGGCTTCTCCAGGTGGGACAGAGAATGGTGAAGGAGGAAGATCACCGCATCCTCCACCCCAATGCCATGCTGGTAGGCGAACTGGAGTGGATCCATCGCTGGTCCCACCAGGGGGCGGAGGTGAGCAAGGAGCAGTCTCTCCAGGTTTTTCATCACTGTGAGACGTCAGGGCCACTGGTCTGTAGCTGTTCAGATCTTTCGGGTGGGAAGTCTTTGGTACAGGTACCACACAAGATGTTTTCCACAACTGTGGTACCCTCCCCAGCTTCAGGCTCAGGTTGAAGATGTGCTCCACAATCCCACACAACTGGTCTGCACAGGACTTGAGGAGCTTTGTGCTGATGCCGTCCAGTCCCGAGGCCTTCCTTGCCTTGATCTTCCTCAGCTCTGTCCTCACCTGGGTCTTGGATACTTAAGCCAGCTGAGGTGATGGCTTAGTGGTAAAGCACTTCCTCTACAAGCTGAAGTCTTGGGTTCAAATCCCAGTTGTATCATTCTTGTCATTTTATTTGTATTTGCAAGGTGAAGTTTCTGTTGTGTTTCAAAGAGCTTGGATCATTATTACGCATCATTATGCTGAGGCACTATTGCTATTGTTCCCTGCATGAGAATAAGGTCAGTGTTGAATATACTGGGGCAGTATAAGACTGTTGAAAATTTATTATTTCTTAATAAAAATGGATAAGTAGTACAAGCACATGAAGTAACACAGACACATTCACTGGAGTCACCCCGGTTTTATTATTTCTTTTTACCCTTATGATCATTGATAATGCCGTTGTAAAAATCTGCATGCTGTCTACTTTGTCTACTACATGGACTAATAGAGCAAATGAAGTTTCACATGAGGCCTCGTCTATATGAACCATTTTGATGAAAGGCTCAAGTGCTCAAGAAAGCCTCAACTGCTCAAGACTAAGTAGTAGCATAGAGGTAAAATATCTCTCCTGCAATTGGAAAGCTGGGGTTCAAGTCCTAGCTGCGTCATTCTAATAATTTATCTTTATTTGCGCAGTGAAGCGTCTGTTGTGTTTCAAAGAGCTTGGATACAACAATAACACATCATTATGCTGAGGCACTATTGTGCCCTGCATGACAATAAGGACAGAGATGAATGTACTAAGAAAGAGAGTATGACTGTTGAAAAGTTATTATTTCTTGGATAAGTAGCTCAAGCACATTCACTGTAGTCACCTCAGTTTTATTTATTTTTTTTGCCTTATGATCATTGATATTTCTTAAAAGACAGTGCATTTATTGAAATGAAAAAAAAAACCCAAAAACACATTAAACCAATGATACCCTTGTAAAAATCAGCATGTTGTATATGTTTTGTACACTAGGTGCCCTGGTAGAGAAAATGAAGTCCCACATGTCTATATGAGCCATTTTGATGAAAGGCTTCAAGTCCTCCAGAAAGCCTCATTTGGCCATCACTAGATACATACGCACAGGCAGGTAAGTTTGATGAAGTAAGTTTGATTCATTCATGTACTCTGAAGTTGCCCTGCCCATGGCGGAGCCGTTTCAGAAGAAAACTGAAAAATGTGGGGAGTTGTTACCTGAGATTGTTAATCTTGATTTTGATGCTGACAAAGTTAAACTTTTTCAGGTACAACAAACTGAGAAGACAAAAAGGAAAAAAAAATGAAAAAATGAAGAATGAAAAAAGAAATTAAACATAAAATGGGAACTGAAAATATGATGGCTGACACACTTTCTTCTGTTCCTACCTGAAGTAAGACATCTTTGGGGAACATGTCTTGTCTTTAGGGAGGGAGATGTTACAGCCCTGACCATTTGTTTATTGTTTTCCCTGTGTTCTGTTTGGTGTTTTTCTGCTGCAGTGAGTCATCTTCTTCATAGAGGATCTTCCTCAGCGCAACGTGCCACAGCTGGACAGAAGTCACTGGGGATTGTGTGATGTTGTTTATTATACTAATATGTTGTATTATTGTATGATATGGATGGTGGCTCCACCTTTCCGGTTCCGCTGCCACCTGGGGTATAAAAGGCTGATGTGGAAGAGGCACACTCTCTTTGACCACCTCTCTGCCTAGCAGGAGCATCTGTCTGAATACTATGAATCATATAATAAAGTCCTGTTCAGTTCACCACTCGCCTCATTATTGTGCCATGTTTTACGGACATAACATTTGGCGATTAGGATAAAGTATGGATGCAAGCGTGTTGTCTTTTAGGCCATTTTTGGAGACTCTGGGGGAGCCTCTAGTACCTTGGATGAGGTGGTTTGCTGAAATCAGGACTGTCTGGTGGCACTAAACATTGGCGAACTGAAGAAGGTACTAACAAGGGCAGTTTTGGTCCATAATTTGGGTATGGAAGGACAACGTATCTGTTACATATGGGAATTGTGCCTTGGGGCTTGCTGTAGCTCAGCTGGGAGGTTGGGGGTGGATGACATCAGGCGGGCTATGGCTGGGATATATATATTGTGCTGTTCAGTTCAATGAAGGGAGTTCAGTGTTCAGCAGAGCGAGGTCTCTCTCTCCTATTCTTTAGACACAATATTTGGCAACAAGGAAAAATGGGTGCTTGTGTCAGAGAGCCACCTCCATTCTTGCAGTACCAGGGCACACCGGCTATACTGTGAGCCCGCTGGAAAAGCATAAAGTGTATGTGACAGCGGATGGACTTGGTAACGCCAGCGAGGAGAGATGGAGGAGCTTGTTAGTCCACTATCTCGGCGACGAGGGGCAGCAGCTTTTCTTTGGACTGTGTGGTGACGGTTCGCTGGAAGACAGGCTGGTATTAATGGACAGTACCTTCGGTGACCATTCCACCATTACTGAGCGGAGATACAAATTTTTTGACTGCCAACAGTGAACGGGTGAGTCCACACAGTCATTTATTATGGAGCTACGCAGCTTAGCGAGGGAGTGTGCCTTCGGACCTATCGGGGAAGAGCTAGTGAGAGATAAGCTAGCCCACAGCACCAACAACGTGTGGCTGAGAAACAATCTAAGGATAACTTGGGAGGTCCTCTCACTGGAACATGTGTTGGACTTGGTCAGACAGAGGGAGTCCATGGCCCTGCAGAAGCTAACAGCGTCGGCTAGCGAGGGGCCAGCTAGTCACAGTTTCCCACCGAGACCAACGGTTAGCATGCTAACTAGGCCTCAAGAGCGGGCTAAGAAGAAACAGCAGATAAAGGTGTGTAACAGGGCCCACCCTGTAACCCCTGGCTCAATAATGGCAGAGCCCAGTGACACCGGACGTGTGTGTGTGTGGCACATATGGGCAAAGGGCTACTAAAATGGTATGTGCTTCAGCTCAACTGGGTCGACGTGCCCCTTATGGTGGACTCGGGGGCCAGTAGGTCTATCCTATGCTTGACCACGGTGAGGAGACTGTTCCCCAAAAAGACCATCAAAGCGGGTGCAGTGAAGATATTCAGGTATGGACATGCAGAGATCGAAATGGTGGGAACGGCATATTTTTCAGTGACGTGTGGGTCGAAGATGGTGTCCAGCTTCACTTTCCAGGTGGCACATCAGGGGGCGGACCTGTTGAGAAGGATAACATTGTGGCGAACCTCCTGTCCCGTGCCACTGTCAATCCCTCGCTACCAGATGATGGTGACGACGACCCTACAGAGGCAGAACTAATCCACACGCTGCACGAGACCTTCCAGGATATGGTGTCTCCTCGGGAACTCCAGGCGGAGTCGGAACGGGATCCAGTACTGATGCAGCTGCGCTCGACCATTAGGGAGAGTTGGCCAGCAAAGGTGCAGGGCGAGCTAGCACCTTACCATCAAGCTAAGGATGAGCTGAGCTGCTGGAACAAGGTGTGCATGGCAAGAGGACACTGTGCCCTGATCCAGTCGTCCCTGAGGGCACGTGTCATGACGATGCTGCAGGAGGGTCATCTGGGTGTGGTCAAGGTGAAGCAACACAGTAGGGACTCCGTCTGTTGGCTGGGCATCGATAAGGACATCGAGGCAATGGTGAAACACTGCATGCCATGTTTGGAGAGCGGCAAGACTGGCGGACCCCCCACCCCCACCCCTGCGGCCGGTGGCATATCTGGAAGAACCCGGAGACACATTGAGCTGGATATCTGTAGCTAGCTGTACGCAGGACCCTCGAATAGCCAGTACCTACTCGTGGCCTATGCCGTGTTCTCGAAGTGGCCGGAGGTGTTGCCAATGAACTCAGTCACGACAGACGTAGTCACAAGTTTCCTGTCATCCCTGTTTGTCAGGTGGGGGACACTGGGCACGGTTACGACGGACAATGGCCCGCAGTTCACCTCCGGAGCATTTGAGGAGTTCCTGAGTAGTAGGGGTGTGGAACATGCCAAAACAGCGTTCTATCACCTTCAAGCCAACGGAGGTGTTGAGCGGTTTAACAAAATGTTGAAGAATGGACTGAGAGCTCATTTAGCGGAGGGTTTTGCATTCCTGGATACCCTACAAAGCACACTGTTGCAATACAGAGTGTCTAGCCATGCCACGACAGACTGTTTCCCAGTGGCTCTCATGCTGGGGTGTGAATTGCTCCTGCCGGTGGATCGATTGAGGCTGCCCACGATGCATCCCATGAAAGGTACGGATGCAGTTCAGAGCCATGTTACCAGGCAGCAACATAAAATGAAGAGGCGATTCGATACGAAGCACAGGGCGAGGGGTCACGGACTGAAAGTGGCGGACTGGGTGTGGATCAAACATCCTGTCCGCACCCATAAGCTGCAACTCGCAGCAGATCACAAGGCAGCGGGGCCGGGATACATTTGAGCTTGAAGACGGTTCACGGTGGCACACTGGTAGACTTAGAAGATCGCCACTGAAGCAGAGGACTGAAGCTGCAGTGGGATGTTTTGATGCAAGCTGGGACTGGGGGGTCCTGACTGATGAGGGCCCTCAAGCGAGGCCGATGGTGCCAGGTGCAGGGTCCCCTCCTAGGAGATGCCCAGCTAGAATTTGTCGGAGGCCCAGGCACTTGGAGGACTATGTGGTGAGGACTGCCATATTTGACGCCTGTTGGGACTAGCGGCAGAATAATCCACTCCAACAAGGCGGGGCGTTCTGGCAGTCTACCCAGATGCCCATGTAGTTCACCTGTTTATAGTTATGCATGTAGATATGTTTAAAAAAAGATTGGATGGTGATGTTTGATGAGTTTCATGTTCATTGGTTCCTTGAAATGGGGGGGTCTGGATCTTTGTGTGTGTGTGGGTGGGGGGGTTACATATGGGAATTGTGCCTCGGGGCTTGCCATAGCTCAGCCGGGGGGTTGGGGGTGGATGACGTCAGGCGGGCTATGGCTGGGATATATACAGTATATTGTACTGTTCAGTTCAATAAAAGGAGTTCAGTGTTAAGCAGAGAGAGGCCTCTGTCTCCTATTCTTCAGACGCAACAGTATCCTTTTGACTTTGGGAGCTAGCGATAGCTTTGATGACGTTATTGAGCAAATGGCGCGACATTTCTGTGCACCTACAAACGTCATCGTCAGGAGGGTCCAGTTTCGGCAGTGTCTCCAGTGGGCCAGTGAGTCGGTGCAGCACTACATTGCAGACCTACAGCAGCTGGCTGGGGACTGCCAGTTTGGGGAGGTGGAGGAAGAAATGGTCCGCGACCAGCTGCTGGAGCACACTTTGTTCATCAGCTCATTCAAGAGTGCTTACACACTCCGGCTAATTAAGTTTTTTTTTTTTGTAATTTTCTCTTTATTGACATTCTTTAGAAAGTAGGTTTAAGCCATCATTTCATTTGATAATTACATTTGAATGTCCCTTTTTTTTAATGAAAAAGAAATAAGAAAAAAAGGGAGGGTCAGCATAAACATCTGCATATAGGGAGTAAGTGTTGATGTACTGTACACACTCTTGTATATATATTAACAGGGTCTGCTATATCAGTTCTGCAAACTGAAAGTCCGGCCTGAGTGGTGTTACATATTTAGTCCATTTTTCCCATTGTGACATAAACAAATCCTTTTTGTAATTGACATAAGCTGTTATTTTCTCCATCTTATAAATATCCATTGTAATGTCCATCCACAAATCAAGAGACGGGCTCTCCTGTGAAGGCCATTTTTTTGTAATTGTCTTTCTGCTTGCAATCAGTAGAATACATAATAAATATTTGTCCCTCTTTGACCAATCTGCGGGCACAAGCCCAAAGAATAGAGTTTTGCTTTCCAGTGGTAACTGACATCCAAAAATATCTTGTATAGCTTTATGAATTTCCTTCCAATAATTTTGAATAACATGACAGAGCCAAAATATATGATAATGATTTGCATTTGTACTACCACATTTTCTCCAACAAGTTGGGGAGTTCCCTTTGTACTGAGCCTTCTGGGAAGGCGTGATAAAGTATCTAATTAGGCTTTTCCAGCCAAACTCCCTCCAGCTCTGTGAACTACTGCATTTCCATTGATTTGACCATATTAATTTCCATTCCTCTTCCGATATTTCTATTCCTCCTTCTTTTTCCCATTTTGTTTTAACATATAGAGTTGAGTGTCTTTTCAGGTTTATAAGGCCTTTATATAAACCTGAAATTAAGCTTTTATCTTTATTTGAGTTATATGCCCTTTTAAATAAATTTAGCAATGGTTTACATGATTCTACTATACATTTTAACCTGTTATTTACAAAGTGTCTCATCTGCAAGTAGCGATAGAAGTCTTGTGATTCCAACTGATACTTCCCTTTAAGTGTTTCAAAACTAAGTAGTGTGTCATCTTTCATTATCTTACATATGGCTGTTATCCCTCTGTTTGCCCAAACTTTAAATCTTGTGTCTGACTTATTTGGAGTGAAATGTGAGTCATATGCGCACCACTTTAAAATTACTATGTTCTCTTCTAGATTATATTTTGATACTACTCTTCTCCAGATTTTAAGAGTCCACTTAACCCATGGATTTTCTATGTTCTTGATAATGTCTTGTAGGTTACCATCAGCTATTGTCGCTTGTATAGGAGTGGGGCTCATTCCCTCTTCAATACTCTTCCACTGGGCAGTATACTGTATGAAGGATTACACCAGCAAATTATGGGTCTAAGTTGTGCTGCCCAATGTGTACGCTGGCCTCAAGAGCGGGCTAAGAAGAAACAGCGGATAAAGGTGTGCAACAGGGTTGTTACAGTGTGTAACAGGGCCTTCCTTCTCTCAGGGAAGGAAGGCCCCACCCCCCTTTTTGTTTTGACAGTTGTAGAGTTTTAAATTGGATTCTAGGTTTCTTACCTTGCCATATGTACCTGGACAGCATTTTGTCCCATTCATTAAATTGTTTTTCACTTATCTCTATTGGCAAAATTTGAAATAAATATAATAATTTGGGGAGTATATTCATTTTAATTGAATCAATTCTTGAATTTAGGTTTAAATATGGAATTAGATTCCATCTTGCGATGTCCTCTTTGATTTTTCTTTGGATTGGTGAATAATTGCATTCTAGTAGTTCAGAGAGGTTTTTTGGTATTATGACTCCCAAGTACTTTAAGAATTCTGTTTGCCAAGCAAATTGAAATTATTTTTAATTTCTTCTGGTGGATTATAATTATATTTAAGCAACTGTGTTTTACTTATGTTAATTTTGTATCCTGATAATTGACCAAAATAGTTGAATGATTCCATAAGTTTAGGTAGGGAATCTGTTGGTTTCCCCAGGTAGATCAAAATATCATCTGCGTAGCAGGCTAATTTATGCTCCTTTCCATTTATATTGATGCCTTGTATTCCTTTGTTCTGTCTAATATACTGGGCAAATGGTTCCAGATATAATGCAAATAATAACGGTGAACATGCACAACCCTGTCTAGACCCTCTTTCTAGGTTGAAACTACTTGACAAACAGCCGTTAACTTTAATTCTTGCAGTGGGTTTATTATATAATGCCTGTATTGTTTTGATCATTTTTTCATGTAAGCCAAATCTGTATAAAACTTGATTAAGAAAACTCCAGTCCACAGAATCAAAGGCCTTTTCTGCATCAACACTGATTACCATTGCTGCGATATTTTTTCTTTGTATATGATTGATAAAATGGAGAGTTCGGCGTATATTATCTTGTGTTTGACGCTCTCGGATAAAGCCTGTCTGATCGTTGTGTATCAAATGTGATATGGATTTTTCTAATCTTCTAGCCATGATTGCAGTGAACAGCCTATAATCGATATTAAGAACCGATATTGGCCTATAGGATCCACATTCTAATTTATCCTTGTTTTCTTTTGGTACAGCAGAAATTATTGCTTCATTCCAACCAGGTGGTATTTGTGCCTTCTTTAGAACCCAATTGAATGCGGATAGTATCACCGGCATCAGTTCTTCTTTAAACTCCTTATACTACTCTGCAGTGTACCCATCTGATCCTGGTGATTTGTTTAGTTTAAGCTTACTTATTGCTAATTGTAATTCCTTTTCTGTGATATCCTCGATCATTATTTTACTTTGTTCCTCGTTTAATACTGGTAAATCCAAGCAGTCCAAAAAAGAGTTTATGTCAGTAGTACTACATGTTGTGGTTTTAGAGTACAAAGTCTTATAAAATACTTCAAAGGCCCCCTGAATTTCATTTAATTTACTTTTTATCATTTTAGTATTTGGATCTTTAATTTTATGAACTGTGTTCTGTGCTATTTTCTTTTTAAGTTTCCAAGCTAAAACTTTCATTGATTTTGATCCACTTTCATAATATCTCTGTTTAAGGAACATTAATTTTTTCTTAACTTCATTAGTAGTCAGATCATTAATTTCATTTCTAATTTTTTTGATTTCCTCCAATTTATCCTGATCCATTGTTATTTTATGTTTTTTCTCTAGTTCTTTTAATTTATTCTGGAGCTCCTCTAGTTTGTTATTTGGCATTTTCTTCTTATAGAAGGATATTGCTATAATTTTCCCTCTTAGAACAGCCTTTAATGCATCCCATAGAATTGGAGGGGACACAGTACCATTATCATTATTCTCTAGATAAAAAAAATTATCTCTTTTTTAACTTGCTCTATAAAGTGTGAATCATTGAGCAGGCTTGAATTTAGCTTCCAATTTATAATTTTTGGTTGTAGATGAAGATCTACAGATAGGTATATAGGAGCATGATCACTTAAATCTATTGTCCCAATTTCACAGGTGTTTATTTTTTCTTTGTTTTTTCCAAATGTTATAAAATAATCTATTCTTGTGTATAGTGAATGAGGTGAGGTAAGTGTAATCTCTTCTGACTGGATGCAGGTCTCTCCAAATATCAATTAGACCCACCTCTTCAAATAGTGTATTAATTTTCTTAATTAAAGGCAGTTTGTCAGATGCTTTACCATTGGAGATATCCAGATTTGGCTGTAAATGTATATTGAGGTCTCCTCCACAAACTAGAAGGCCTACTGTCTCAGTTGTTATTATGTCAATGATTCTCCTGAAGAAGTGAAAATCACTTCCAGGAAGTGCATATATATTTAGCAACATAACTGAATTTGCCTCTATCTTTCCCCTTACTAAAATAAAACGACCCTCCTTATCACTCATCTCAAATTCTTTTTCAAAATGTAATTTATCTGAAAGAAGGATAGCAACTCATCTCCTTTGTCCCACTTTGTATGATGAAAAAAAAACATTAGTAAAGCCCATTCTTTTTAATTTGTCGTGTTCCTTATTGTCCAAATGAGTTTCCTGTAAATATATTATCTGTGCGTGTTCTTTCTTCATTTTGGTTAAGATTCTGCTACATTTAATTGGATTCAACAGACCGTTAACATTGAAGGAGATAATTTTTTATCTTGCTACTAATCATTTTCGATTGTTCTGATATCATTAACATAGCAGAACCTATATCTATATAAAACAGAACTCTCCCTACATGTACAAAAACATATACAATAAGGCTGCCCAAACCTGCAGCAAAAAAACTCCAAACAAAAACTCATCCAACAAAAAAATATAAAATAAAAATATAAAATAAAAATATAAACAACTAAGCTATTGACTTCCGTCCGTGGGGTCTTACGTATGACCCTAATTTGGCCCCTATACTTAGGGAACCTTGAAGGGGAGCTTCTCTCATATATTTGTGAAAGAGGGCCTTCTTCTGCCAATTGGCCAATGTCCATCTTCATACAGCACAGGAAAAACATCTGACTATGAAAACTCTATATTGCCAAACTGTATGTTTGTTTTTGCACGGGATTTTAATCTATTCTTACATAGATTATTCATAGTTTACATTGTTTTCTGTCCTGGCAGTTTATTATAAATAGTAAGCTCACCATCTGTATTTCCATTCAGTCTCAGTTCTCAATCTGTCTGCGTCGCTCTCATAGTCATTCTTGCTCTTGTCGTCTGAATGCTTGTAGTTTTTCTTTGAAGTCCCGGGTGCGTTCTTCAGTCGCTCGACCTCTTGTCCTCCTTTTTGTGCGCCATGTTAGCTGCTGGATCTGTTCCAGGAGAGTCTCCGGGCGTCTGACGACAGTCACCGGGAATCCCCTCTTCTCCATATCAGCGGTCGCCTCCTTGGCCAAGTCATATAACATGGTTCCATCTGAATAAAAAACTCTCATTTTCGCTGGGAAAGGGGTTTGAAATCAAATTTTCTTTTCTTTAAGTACCAACTTTATTTCAGCATACTCCCTCCGCCTCTTCATGATCTCAGGTGCGTAGTCGTGGTCCAAATTAACCTTCTTCCCAAGGTATTTGAATCCACGTTTCTGCCAGGTCAGTTTCAGAGTTTCTTCTTTTATCCTGGAACTGGCCATTTTGATGACAATTGATCGTGGAGGTGCGTTTGGCAGAGGTTTCGGCATCAGTGCGCGATGCGCTCTTTCCACTCGTAGTTCCGCGGGGTTGGAAAATTCCAGATTCTCCCTTAATAAGCTTTCCACAAAAGCAATCATTGATGGAAAATCATCTTCAGACCCCTCTTTCACTCCATATAGTCTGATATTATCTCTCCGGGATCGTCCCTCAAGATCCGTGAGCTTAAACTCCGTTTGAATATGGAGTTTGACGATCTCAGCCAGGGCCTCTTCATTAGTCTGTAATCGAGTTTCTGCTTCCAAAATCCTTTCTTCCGCTTCTTCTAGTCTCTTGTTTATTTTATTCATTTCTTCTTTAATAGCTGCCAGCTGGACTTTATTATCTTTTCTGAAATCACGCAGTTCTTTCAATACCAAGTCCAAACTCGCGCTGCTAGCTTGTTCTGACACACCTGTTGGCATGTCATTATCCTCCATGGCGTTGTCAGCGGCTGAGATCTGCTTATCTCCGTCTTCCTCGTGTAATTCGCGCTGTGCTGATTTTTTAATATTTTTTAGTTTCAGCATCTTGAAGCCCTTACTGTCATAACTCCATGTAATAAAATTTTTAGAAATTCGTGTTTCTTTAGGTAATTTATAACCTAAATGTTGGGGATCACATTTCCCTGTGTTGCCTCCTCATACCCTACCATACCCGGAAGTCCCCGGCAAATTAACTTTAGCCATGGCTGTGGAGATAGCCCAGCAGTGTGACGTGGCAGACAAGTTATCACATGACCTCAGTGAAAGAGCTACGCTACGCCGCCATGACTCACAATCAATGACGCAGGCTGTGGATCCGGACAGCGACAACAGCAAGCAAGAGGAATGCACTGCAGCTGTAAAGATGAGGTCCGCCCCAGGATCACCCAAATGTTCGGGTTGTGGGTCCATTAAGCACCGGTACAAGGCTAGAGAGTGTCCAGCAAGGGGTAAACGCTGTGGTAAGTGTGGACTCCTGCATCATTTTGCCAGGGCCTGTAAGAAGTTCAAGGGAGGGGAATGGTGACACAAAGCAAATACCTCTGCTCCAACTCCCACGGTTATCCACACCGTTTCCCCAGACACTGACGGCCGTACGTATTGTGTGGTGGAACTGGATGGTGTGAGGTACCATTATTGGTGGACACGGGTGCGGTGCGGTCGGCATTGAGTTGGCCCACCGTGAGGAGTTTCTTTCCATATCATCAGTTGAGGGGTCATTTGAAACCTGTATGCGGCTATGGAGGACGGAGGCTGCCCATCGTGGGTTCGGTGGAGCTGACTGCCCGTTATAAATCATCGGTGGTCGCTAGCCTGAAGTGTTTGGTGACTGGCATGGGCAAAAATGTGATGGGCTGCGATCTCTTCTGTGGGCTGGGGTTTTCCATCAGCAGTGGCGTGGGTGAGAAGTGGTCGGGCTGTGGTTTATGGGACTGACCAATCCCGGCAGTGGTGGATGATGCAATATGGGACGAACCTTGTCCTAGTAATCTGGAAAGTGAACAGGACCAACCCCATCCAGGGCCGTCGCGGGAAAGTTCCTGCGCCAGAGCTAAGTTACCCTAGCTGAGGGAACTGGGCAGCGTCATGGGATGCCTGTGATGGCAGATGGAGCCGAGTGGCTGATTCATTCTGCTTCCGGAGTTCGGCTGGGAGGTACCAAGAAGCAGGGGGTCACAACGGCTTTGCCGGCGTCTAAAATGATAGTCAGCGGGGCAGGACCGGCTGGCACAGTTAAACGATGGGCCCCACAGGAACACTGGAAGCCAAGCAGGGCTCCTCTGGGGGTCACTGATTTTGTTCAACCCAGAGCGGAGGACCGATTGAGAGGAGCCTACAGGAAGCAATGGAGACAAGAGATTCAAGATTCAAAGGCTTTATTATCATGTGCACAGTTAAGAAATGCTACATTTCCTGAGCAGTGAAATTCTCACTTTGCTCTCCGACGAATGCCATGTTAAAGGTACAGAAACAACTATTCTAATAGGTCATGACATACTAACACAATAACTCAATCCTAGTACTGGTGGATGCTAAGACACATACACCAACACACGGTTAGGCAGTAGAGGAATGAAAATGAAGTCACCGAATGACTAAAGTGATAGTGGTATATTGATATCAGAGATGATGTGAACCTGAGATGGCATGAACTTATGTACAGTGTGCAAATGAGCAGTGTGCAACCTGATGTGAACCCGAGATGGCATAGACTTATGTATAGTGTGCAAATGAGCATTCTGCAACAAGCAGTGTATAATTACAAATTATTGGTGAGTAGCAGAAGAGATGATATGGACATTAAACAGGTGATACTGTATCTACTGTACAGGTGAGCAGTGTGCAAATTTAGCAGCCGGTGTGTGAGTTCCTATATGCAAAGCTGTGTTACAGAGTTTTGGGAGTTGTTGTCTGTTCATGAGTCTGATGGCGGTGGGAAAGAAGAAGTTTTTCAGTCTGGTTGTCCGGCATTTCACAGTTCTGTACCTCCGACCTGAGGGTAGAAGTGTGAACAGTCTGTGTTGGGGGTGGGTGGGGTTCCAGAGGATGATGTCAGCTCTCTTTTGGACTCTGTGGTGGTAGGTGCTCTGCAGAGAGGGGAGTGGAGTCCTGATGATCTTCTCCGCTGTCTTCACCACTCTCTGCAGGTGTTTGCGCTCCAGGGCAGTGGTGTTTCTGTACCACGCAGTGATGCTGTTGGTCAGGATGCTCTCGATGATGCAGCTGTAGAAATTGTTGAGGATCCTGGAAGACATGCCGAACTTCTTCAGCCTCCTCAGAAAGTACAGTCGTTGTTGAACTCTCTTGACCAGCTCTGTGGTGTTGTGTGTCCACTTAAGGTCCTCGCTGATGTGGATGCCCACGTACTTAAAGCTGCTCACTCTCTCCACCTCAAGCTTCTGGATGAACAGTGGCTGATGGGGTCTCCTCCTCCCTTTCCTCATGTCCACTATCATTTCCTTTGTCTTGTCCGTATTGAGGGTGAGATTGTTGTCCTCACACCATGACACCAGGTTGGCCACCTCCCTCCTGTAGGATGCTTCGTCATCACCAGTGATGCGTCCTATCACTGCTATGTCATCCGCAAACTTTAGGATGATGTTGTCTTTGTGGGAGGCAGCACAGTCATGCGTGAAGAGGCTGTAGAGGATGGGGCTGAGAACACAACCCTGGGGGACACCTGTGTTTGTGATGCTGCTGGCTGAGGTCCCGTTACCCATCCTGACAGACTGAAGCCTGCCAGTTAGAAAGTCCAGTAGCCAGTCACAGAGGGTGGGGTGCAAGCCAAGTGAAGACAGTTTGTCAGTGAGTTTGTGGGGGATTACCGTGTTGAAGGCGGAGCTGTAGTTGACAAAGACCGTCCTAATGTAGGAGTCTTTATCTTCCAGGTGGGAAAAAGATTAATGGAGTGCTGCAGCGATGGCATCTGAGGTGGATCTGTTGGGCCAGTAGGCATACTGCAGGGGGTCCAGGGTGCCCGGTATGCTGTCCTGAATGGGGGGCAGCACCACTCTCTCAAAGCACTTCATGATGATTGGAGTGAGTGCTACTGGCCTGTAATCATTCAGACAGGTTGGCGAGCTCCTTTTGGGGACAGGGATGATAGTTGTTGTTTTGAAGCACAAGGGGACTATGTTCTGGTTGAGGGAGAGGCTGAAGATTGCTGTGAGAACATCAGTCAGCTCTGCAGCGCATGCTCTGAGGGCCCGCCCAGGGATGTTGTCTGGTCCTGCTGCCTTGTGAGGGTTGATATTTCTCAGTGCTTTGTTTACCTGGTCTGGTGAGACTCTTAGTGGGTGGGTGGGTGTGTGTGTGTGTGAGTGTGTGTCTCTTCTCTGTGCTGTGGCTGATGGTCTCGAAGCGGATGTAAAAGATGTTGAGATCGTCCGGCAGGCTGTCTGTAGGGCTAGCGGTACTGCTGTTGGTCTTCTTGTAGTCTGTGATGTGGTGCAGGCCTTGCCACATGCGCCCCGGGTCAGGAGTGGAGTAGAGGCTGTCCAGCCTTTCTCTGTACTGCCTCTTGGCTGTTGTTATAGCCTTCCTCAGTCCATACTTTGCAGCTTTGTACTCAACCTCACAGCCTGATTTAAATGCATGAGAGCGAGCACACAGCATCTGACGTACCTGACTGCCGATCCAGGCCTTCTGGTTGGGGAACTTCCTGATCTGTATGGTGGGTACAATGGTATCAACGCATGTGCTGATGTACGCAGTCACGTATTCAGCACAGTCCTGTATGTTAACAGAAGAGTCCTCCCGAGCGGCTGCAGCTTTAAACACATCCCAGTCTGTGCAGGCAAAACAGTCTTGCAGGATGTTCTCAGTCTCTGGAGTCCAGCGCTTAATTTGCTTAGTAACTGGATTTGTTTGTTTCAGCTTTTGTCTGTAGGCTGGGTACATAAACAGTGAGATGTGATCTGACTGTCCAAAGTGGGGGCGGGGTGCCGCTCTGTAGGCGCCACATATGTTGGAATAAACATGATCCAATATGCTTTAATCGTGGGTGGGAATGTTCACATGCTGGTAATATTTGGGGAGTGTGGTTAATAAATTGCACTGGTTAAAGTTGCCAGCAACAATAAAAACAGCATCGGGATGTTTCGTCTCTACTGCGCTGATGACGTTATGGAGTTTGTTTTGCGCTACTGTGTAGTTGCTCTGTGGACAGATGTATACAGTGGGCAAAAACACAGCGGTAAATTCCCTCGGTAAATAATAGGGACGGCATTTCAGCAGTAAAAACTCCACGTCGGGCGAGCAGTGCTTGTAAACAGTCTGTACATCTCCACACCACGAGTGGTTTAAAAATACACACACACACCCACCCCTCATCTTATCAGAGTCTCCTGTTCTGTCTGCCCGGTGTGTTGAGTGGGTCTGGAGCTGAACAGCGCTCTCCAGGACTCTGTTTGAAAGCCAGGTTTCACAGAATATTAGGGCACAACACTCTCTTGTCTCCCGCTGGTCTTCAATCCTTGCTCTTAGTTCGTCTAGCTTATTTTCCAAAGACCGAACGTTTGCAATTAACAACCAACCAATGCTGCACCAATCAGTCAATTAACATTGATTGATTGGTGCAGCTGTGCAGCCTTTGGTCGCGTCAGAGTATTATTTTCTCCGCTTTTGTTTGTTTTTATCGATTTCATTTTTAATTTTTTACCTCTGTTTATGATACTAGTCTGTGTTTGCTGTTAGCTCAGCATTGGCCTCGCCTAAAAGCCCGTTCGGACTCGCGAGTAGGTCCGATCCCCGGCTGGGCTGCTTTTTACCGGGCTAGCCTACTTGCTAGCCTGTTTTTAGCCTTTTAGCTGTTTTTAGCTAACTTTCCGCTAACTTGTTTTTAGCTATTTTAGCTGTTTTTGGCTAATTAGCGGACTATCCATCTCAGCCCCTGGAACACCATGGCTCCGTCTCCAACTTGTATTAGCTGCTTATCTCTCCTTGGTAAGGTCTCTGAGTTGGAAACGGGGCTCTCCAACCTTTATAAGATTCAGGAGGCCAAAGATCACCTCGATACCATCATTCTCGGGCGTACATCGGCTCCGCCTACCAACTCACAGTTGGCAGAGACAGCTACTTACTTGGGTGAGCTCAGCACTTCTCCATCCACCTCTACACCTGCTCCAGCCTCTGCAGACGCCCATGACCAAAGTAATAAACACTGGCTTCATCTCGGGGCTAAATCCAAAGCTTCAGTTGGTCCCTCTCATCCTCCATGTGCGCCCTGGACCTTGGTTCAACCAGCTAACAACTATCGTCGATCAACCAGAAAGGGCCGTGCCGCTTCTCTTCCCGTGTCCCTGGATAACAAATTTGATATTCTTTCTATGGAGGATTTTCCCCACCTGCACACTGGCTGTCCACCCCTGGACGCCCCTCGCCCTCCCTCCCTCTTCTTCAGAGGCGGCTCACGTCCGCAAACCTCGGATAAAGACCACCGTGGGTGTGTTAAATCACACACCAGCTCCAGATAGAAGAGAGCGCTTCTCCCCGCCTTCGCAACAACATCACCCTCTACAGAATTACTCTCCTCGTCAGAATCCACCGACAAAAACCCCCAGACGACGCTGGTAATTGGTGACTCGATCGTGAGGAACGTCAGAAGCAGGTACTGTGTTACTTGATTTTTTTCCCGGGGCGAGAGTCTCTGACAGTGAGGCTCTTATCCCTGACCTGCTGAATGAATTCCCTCACGTACAAACTGTCGTTGTACATGTGGGATGCAATAACATCCCAGATGAAGTGTCGGAGATTTTAAAAAGTGACTTCAGGAGCCTCTGTCCACTCTTATGAACTGTGGCAGACGTGCGCTCATCTCTGGGCCTTTGGCACCTTTCAGACGAGGCTGCAATTGTTTTAGCAGAACTCTCAGTCTTAATACTTGGCTGTTTTTTTTACTTGTCCTATTTTTAACATTGGTTTTGTAGACAGTTTTAACTTGTTTTGAAACCGCCCATCACTTATGAGGCCTGATGGCATCCACCCAAATAGACTTGGTGCACGTGTTTTAAGAGACAATCTATTCTATTCCATTTGGTGTTTTTTAGTACAGTGACTGAGTCTTGGTGTGTTTACTCACTCTGAAGCTTCTGGGTTTGCCAAACTGCCCTTTTCTGGTTCTGTTCCCACTTCTTGTATTGATCCCATTAATTCTGGTAGTCTTTACCGTTTGGATCAGCCTTTGATTTATAATCCTACAGAGATTGTGTCTGTCTCCAGTTGCCCTAAATATTGTAACCCAGGACAAATACAATATAACTTGAAAGACACACGCACTTCTGTAGCTCCTCCTCATCCACCACCCTTCAACTTTGCCCCTGTCTCCTCCCTTAGAGAACCTTTTTCTGCTTCCTTCAAAGCTAATAAAAAAGTTAGTTAATAAAAATAGAATTCATAAACATCCGAAATTGATTAAACAAAATGTTGGTAAAATTCAAATCCATCCTCAAGTCCCTAAAATTAATAAATTGGTCTCTGTTCCTCCCCAAAACTTAAATATTAAATGTGGTCTATTAAATATTAGGTCTCTAACTTCTAAGTCTCTTCTGGTTCATGATCTATTAATCGATCATCAGATCGATCTATTATCCCTCACAGAGACCTGGCTTGGGGAAGATGATTATGTTGGTTTGAATAAATCAACTCTCTCTGGGTATTTAAACTGTCGTAACGCCAGAGGTTCTGGTCGTGGTGGTGGAGTGGCGGAAATTTTCCGTTCTAAATTATTAGTTAATGTTAAGCAAAAATTATGTTTTAATTCCTTTGAAGGTTTGGTCCTCAGAGTGGGGTTTGTTGGCAATCTTGGCTTGAACCCAATTTTCTTTGCCATAGTTTATCGTCCTCCCTTGGCCTATTCAGAGTTTCTATCGGAATTTGCTGAATTTTTAGCTGATTTAGTGCTGAAATCCAATAGAATAATTATTGTAGGGGACTTTAATATACATGTTGATGTAGAGAGTGATTGTCTTAATAAGGCATTCAATTCAATTTTAGACTCAGTGGGGTTTTCCCAGAAAGTAAAAAATTCTACCCATCATTTCCACCATACATTGGACCTTGTTCTGACTTATGGCATAGATATCAAAAATCTGGTAGTGTCTCCTCATAATCCTGTACTGTCTGACCATTGTCTGTTAATTTTTGACTTCATTATCTCTGATCACTTGTTTCCTAAAGAAAAATACTACTACAGCAGATGTCTTTCTGATGACGTTGTTGCCAAGTTTTTGCAGATTGTCTCCTCTATGCCATGGGTCAACACAATAGAAACAACAGAAATAATAGATGGAGACTCTGCTCCATTCGTGATTGATGGCATGGTTGATAGTGTTACAGCCTCTCTGCATTGGACTCTAGATTTGGTAGCCTCTTTAAAAAAAGAAAAAGTCTAACCAGAGATTTCTAACCCCTTGGTTTAACTCAGAAACTTGTGACTTAAAACAGAAAACTCGTCAATTGGAAAGGAAATGGTGTTCAACTAATTCAGATGAATTCTACTTAGCGTGGAGAAATCATTTCCTAATCTATAAAAAGTCTCTTAGAAAAGCTAGATCAAGCTATTATTCTGCAGTAATAGAAGCGAACATGAATAACCCCAGGTTTCTCTTCAACACTATAGCCAGGCATACAAAGAGCCAGGACTCGATCAATCCTCGCATCCCCCCTGAATTTTCTAGTCAGGACTTTCTGAACTTTTTCGATCTTAAAATTTTATCTATTAGAGATGAAATCAGTCAGATTCTTCCTACCGTAAACTCAAGTACATTAACTTCTACAGCTCCCTCAGTTGATATCTGCTTAGATAAGTTTACTCCAATCGACCTCTTGGAGTTGGATAAAATAATTTCCTCATCTAAGTCTTCATCTTGCCTTTTAGACCCTAGTCCTTCTAGGTTATTTAAAATCACCTTCCCAATTATTGGTAGCCATATTCTTCTTATAATTAATTCTTCTTTAACTCTGGGTTATGTACCACTGGCTTTTAAAACTGCTGTAATTAAACCCTTACTCAAAAAACCGACTCACGATCCAGGACTTTTGGCCCATTATCGACCAATCTCTAATTTGCCTTTCATTTCAAATATCTTGGAAAGAGTTGTTGCTGTGCAACTAACTGACCATTTGCAGGGAGTTGGTTTGTTTGAGGTGTTTCAATCTGGGTTCAGAGCTAATCACAGCACTGAAACTGCTTTAGTGAAGGTGACTAATGACCTCCTGATCGCATCTGATAATGGATTTGTCTCTGTTCTTGTTCTTTTAGATCTCAGTGCAGCCTTTGACACTATCGATCATGCCATTCTACTTGATAGATTAGAACACTTTGCTGGACTAAATGGAACTCTGTTGCAGTGGTTTAGATCTTATTTGTCCGATATGATTTCAGTTTGTTCACATTAACAATGAAGTTTCTTCCAACTCTAGGCTCAGTCACGGAGTTTCACAGGGATCTGTGTTGGGCCCTGCTCTTTTTAGTGTATATATGCTCCCATTAGGCAAAATCATCAGAAAGCACTGTATTGAGTTTTTGCATATGACATCAGGGGGCGTGCCGCACTGGCCCGTTAGAGTGTGCCGCCATATTGGATGGCAAGAAACAGCAGCAGCAGGGTGAAACAAACCACATAGCTCACGTGTACCTACAAACTCGGCAAAATGGTGTACTCCTGTTGTTCCCCCTGATAAGGGGATAAGCGGGGAATTAAATGGCCGGTGTGAAATGCAAAAAAAAAAAAAAAAGTTGGATTTTTGAATAATTACCTTCACTGACGTAATCTCTCACTTTCTCATAACGGGCTGCACGGTGGAGCAGTGGTTTAGCACTGTGACAGCACAGTTTACCCTCGGCTGGGGGATCGCGGGGATCATGAGACCGTGGGCTCAATCCCAGCCCACGACTAACAGTGAGCTGTGTGGAGTTTGCATGTTCTCCCCGTGTTGCGTGGGTTTACTCCGGGATTTCTCCGGTTTCCTCCCGCATACCAAAAACATGTAGGTTTAGGGCGCTCGCGCACGCAGCGGCCGGTGGCTTGTCACCAGACTGCAAACCAAATCTACCTACAGGTACAAATAAGTAACAAAAAAAAAAAAAAAAAAACAACTTTGTGAGTCGGGTCTGGTTTGGGGGCGCCTCTCTGCTTGCTACAAAGGACAATGCACACATGAAAGGGGAGAAAACTATTGTAAATGTGCATAAAATCAGGTATGTTTTAACGCGGCGCGCCGTGGAGAGCCTTTAAAAAAAAAAAAAAACACGCAGCGCGCTTCACTCACCTCCGAGTCCGAGGAGCTGCTGTTGTTTTCCGACTCGTTCACCAGCAAAGACTTCACATCATCCAGATCCCTTTCCGCTGACACGTTTTCCGATATCTTTTCCTCCTGCTCCCCTTTGTCTTTGAAAGATATCATCTCATCGTTTGCCCCCAAAATCATCCCCGCTGAGCAGATTACTGGCAGTCATTGTTCTGCTAATTGCTCCAGCTGTTACCCCACACCCACCACCTCCGTTCAACTGAGGCATTTCGGCACACCAGAGGAGCGCACGGGAGCAAGATTAAAAACACTTGTCTGCTGTTATGACTGCTGACAATGACTCCACTGAATGTGACACAGACATCGCAGACACAGTGTCAGAGGCCACAGTGTCAGTTGTTGAAGAGGATGATAGGATGTTATTATGTCAGACTGTGACTGTGTGTTCTCCTCACTCATTCTGATCGCTAAACAGTACAAGTTACGCCTGGGTTGTCACAGTGCAACTGCTGCTCTTGCCATCCAAGATGGCGGCACCTACGGCGTGTTTATGTTTACCCCCGCGAGTCACGTGAATTTTACGAGCCTATGCAAAAACTCTATACATTTTCACTGTTACGCAGACGACACACAACTATACCTGTCGATGAAGCCCGATGAGTGTAATCAATTAGCCAAGTTAGATGCCTGTCTTGAGGACATCAAAGCTTGGATGACTTGTAATTTTCTAATATTAAGCTCTGATAAGACTGAAGTCATTCTTGTTGGCCCAAAACATCTTCGGAATTCCTTCTCAAATTATGCCTTTCATTTAGATACCGCTACTCTCACTTTGAATAGTTCTGTGAGGAATCTTGGAGTTATTTTTGATCAAGATTTGTCTTTAATTCACATATTAAAATTGTTTCTAAGACTGCCTTCTATCATCTGCTCAGTATTGCCAAGATCAGGAGCACCCTGTCTCTAAATGATGCTGAGAAACTGATTCACACCTTTGTCAGCTCTCGATTAGATTATTGTAATTCGTTATTATCTGGTTGTCCTAAAGTATCCTTAAAAATTCTTCATTTGATTCAAAATGCTGCTGCTAGAGTTTTAATTGGTTCTAGAAAAAGAGATCATATCTCTCCGGTTCTGTCCTCCCTTCACTGGCTTCCCATAGAATTTAGAATCAAGTTTAAAATCCTTCTTCTTACTTTCAAAGCTCTTAATAATCAGGCCCCCCAGTATATAAAAGATCTGATATTACCTTACCATCCTAATAGAGCATTACGCTCCCAAAATACTGGCTTACTTGTGGTGCCCAGAATCTCCAAAAGTACAGTGAGAGGCAGAGCCTTCTGCTACCAGGCTCCTTCTCTCTGGAACCAGTTACCACTCTGGGTCCGGGAGTCAGACTCGGTCTCTGTTTTTAAAAACAGGGTAAAATCCTTCTTTTTTAATATAGCTTACGTTTAAGGAGGGATTTTGTGTCTTTTATCCCCACTTTTGTTCTGCTGTTATTTGAGCCATACTGCTGGTTGACCTCCAATAATGTACTTCGCACCTTACTGTTATGTTTTTATGTCTGCTCTCTCCATCCTCCCTATCCCCTCACCCCCAGCCAGTTGCAGCAGATGACTGCCCCTCCCTGAGCCTGGTTCTGCTAGAGGTTTCTTCCTGCCAAATGGGAGTTTTTCCTCTCCGCTGTCACTTAGTTCTTGCTCATTGGGGATCGTCTGATTGCTGGGTTTTTCTGAGACTGTGGGGTTTTTCTCTGCACTCTGGCGCCATGAGACGGCCTCTGTTGTGATGTGGTGCAGTATAAATAAAGCTGAATTGAATTGAACTGAATTGAACAGACTGGGTAGCAGTGGCCGGCTGGAGCGAGCCTTTATCCTAGCCTGTAGCCCTCCTCTCTTGCCTCGCCTTTGGCACCTTCGACCCCGCCTCCGACACGCTTCTTTCGGGTCAGCATGCTCATGTGGGTTCGGTGCTTCGGGGCCTTCCTTGGGGTGCTGATGGTCATCGTTGGGGCGGACGATGCATTGCAGGTCGGGTGGTATAAAGCCAGTAAACTCCGTGTGGCTGCTTGACTTGGCAATATCCAGTAGTGTTTGTCGGTCTCATGTTAGCAGCGCATGACTTCCATGCGCTGTAGAAAGAACAACAACTATGCAATAAAGGAGAAAAGTTGGCATTCGGGAGCAGAATGAGCAAAGACGTTTGGTGGGTGCCATCTTGGCGCCATCTTGGCGCCAGCTTGACCAGCCAGCCCTGGTCAAGAGGACCAAGGGTGGCTATAGGTGGTGGCTGTTTGGGAGGACAGTTACCTGCAGCTGACGGATGGTATGGAGAGACACCCCAATGAGCTCTGGCGTGTTTATGAGGAAGGTGAGGCGCTTCAGTACCGGCGTGGGTCATCCCCGGGTGCCAAGAAGAGACAACACTCTGGTCAGGACCCACCTGACGGGTCTCCGGGGGGGCGGGGGGGGCTCTCCATGGAGTGTGACTGATGAGTTAAAGGGAGCAATGTCTTTACGATGTGTTATTAATAATTGCCCATGTGGAAAAGAAATAGTGTTTGTGTTAGCATGTGTGGGGGGCTTGTTTTACTGTGTGAATTGCTAAATATTAATGTGTGCATTGTTCTGGTTACGTAGCCAGTATGTCAATGTGGTTAATACACAAAATTGCTCTGTGAGCTGTCCATGGTGCTGAGTGATTGTTTGACGAGTTTAGCATATGGGGCTGTGGTGTGGGCTGCCCAGGTTGTGGGGTTGGTGTGTATATTGACATATATGGTAATTAAGTGGTGTATTGAATTCAAGCTTGAGGGTATAACCTGTGTGTATATACGTTTGAGGGATTATTTTTTTTATGTTTACATTAGGAAAACAGCAATCTTTCTTTTTCTTTCTTTTATGGACTACGGTATAACAAAGATGGCAGAATAATCCATCTGGCTGTGTGGGGGTGGGACAGCAGTCCACCTGTCCCCCTCTAGTTTTAGTTGTTTGTGTGTGCATGGATAGGCCTACTTATTTTGTTTATTGATTCGGGCACTATATTTGGGAGAGCCTAATTAGTGTGCATGTGTTTTGGACTTTTGAAAGGGGGGGGGAATGTGATGTTTAGTATATTAATATATTGTATTATTGTATGATATGGGTGGTGGCTCCACCCTTCCTGTTCTGCCGCCACCCGGGGTATAAAGGGTTGAAGTGGAAGAGGCACACTCTCTTTGACCACCTCTCTGCCTAGCGGGAGCGTCTGTCAGAATACTTTGAGTCATATCATAAAGTCCTGTTCAGTTCACCACTCGCCTCATTATTGTGCCACGTTTTACGGACATAAAAGATTGGCTGAAACTGGCACCAACACCAGTTTAAAACCTCGGCCAGACCAGGAGACAGTTGACATCTTGACAGCAGCAGTGTCTCGTTTCGGCCTCCAAAAATAGTGTGCTTTGAGTAGTTTGATTAATTTGTTGTTAGTTACTTTGTGACTTTTTCCTAAAGGACTTGTAAATACTCGTGTATATAAATTGGTAAGACCACATCCTTATGTATATTCACAGAGCAGAAGAGGTGAGCTGCCTGTTTTTTTGTGTCCATTTTTCTCCTGGTTTTGTTAGTGTAGGGAGTCAGGTGTAGGGTAGTCTTTTTGTTCCTTTTGTTTTACTTAGGGACTAATGTAATGGCCTCTGTTGGTGGATCTCCACCATAGATGATGCGCCCTCTTGGTTTGTCATCGTGGAGCTGTCTCAGCTGGCACAGTGTCGGCTGTGGCTGATCAATCCAATGCGGGAGTGGCAGTCTCTACCACATCTGGTGCAGGTGTGGGTGGTCACAGTATTTACTTCACAGGCACACGCCTTCCATCTGGCTTTCTTTTCTTTGGCCAAGGTCTGGAATTTTTCCTCTTCTGCCTTGAGTTGTTTCAGGAGAGTGCTGCACCATCTACTGCGATCACCTGCTATATCCTCCCAACACTCAGTGCTAATGCCCAGGACTTTCATGTCACGTTTACAGACATCCTTGTAGTGCAGCTGGGGATGGCCAACAGATCTCTTGCCGGAGGCAAGCTCGCCATACAGAACGTCCTTAGGTATGCGTCCATTTTCCATTCGGTGCACATGGCCAAGCCAGCACAGCCTACATTGCCTGAGCAGCGTATACATAGTGGGAAGACCAGCACGTGTGAGGACCTGGGCATTTGGCACTTTGTCCCTCCTTGTGATGCTGCACGGTGGCGCAGGGGCTGCACGGTGGCGCAGTGGTTAGCGCTGCGGCAGCACAGTTTACCCTTGGCCGGGGGATTGTGGGGATCGTGGGATCGTGGGTTCGATCCCAGCCCCCGACCAACAGTGATCTGTGTGGAGTTTGCATGTTCTCCCCGTGTTGCGTGGGTTTACTCCGGGATTTCTCCGGTTTCCTCCCACATGCCAAAGACATGCATGTTGGGTTGATTGGCTGTTCTAAATTGTCCCTAGATGTTTGTTTCCTATGGGCCCTTAGAATAGAGGGTTAGTATTAATGAAAGCGCTTTGAGTGGTCTTTGTGACTAGAAAAGCGCTATATAAGTGCAGGTTAGTTAGTTAGTTAGTTAGATGCTGAGGATGTGACATAGGCAGCGCAGGTGGAAGCTGTTCAGCTTCTTCTCTTGCTTGGCATATGTTGTCCATGCCTCGCTGCCATACAGCAGTGTGCTGATGATGCAGGCATTGTACACTTCCACCTTGGTTGACACTGTCAATATTGGATTCTTCCACATTCGGGCTGTAAGCTGGCCTATTGTTGTTGCGGCCTTTCCGATGCACTGGTTGATTTCTGCATTAAGGAACAAGTTGTCACTGATGGTTAACCCAAGATATGTGAACTGGTGGACAGCAACTAGTTCATAACTGCCGATGGTGATAACTGCCAATGGTGATGACAGGTGTTGTTTCCACATCTTGGCCCAACACATTGGTCTTTTTCAGGCTGATGGTGAGCCCCAAAGTCTTTGCGTGCTTGGGAGAATCCATCTATGAAACACTGGAGTTGTTGCTCAGTTTGTGAAATGACTACAGCATCATCAGCAAAGAGCATATCTCTGATAATGTTGTTGTAACTACCATATGGCTACCTATTATTATGGTTATTATTATTATAGTATATGGTTACTTATTGCGCCTAGGTATTGTAAGCCATGTGGGGGGTATATGGTGGTATATATGGTGATTTTGATGATGATAATATTGTCTATAATTATATTAAACATACCAGAAGTATTTATTTATTATTATTACAATTATTATTAGAAGTTGGTATTATTGTCAATATAAACTATCATTCAGGTTCAGGTTCAGGTTCAGGTTCAGGTTACTTTATTTGTACCCGTAGGTAGATTTGTTTTGCAGTTGGTGACATCCATATTTACAAGCCACTAATTACATTCAACATAGACACAAACACAGGCACACATCTTACAAAATAGGTAAATATAAAATATGTACAATATAATTTTTTATAGCTTGTTCAACTCTTTCTCTCATTGTTGTATCATTTCTATTACATAATTTAATTATAAGGTGTATTATATGTTATGGTATTGTTTTATTATTATCGCCTTTCACCCGAAACGGGTATATCCACAGTTCCTTCCTTACTTCTCTCCACTCTGCGTCGAGCCCGTCTTTTCTCGTGAGCTATCACTCTCTTTGTATTATGCGCCCTGCAAACTTTCCACATGAGGTTCTTCCATTCCGCTCTATCATGTACTACCAATTGCCATTGATCTAAAACATCGGCACACTTCAATACATTTTTGCATGTGTCCTTAAAACGGAGTTTGGGTCGACCTACTTTGCGAGAACCGTGAGACAGCTCACAATACAGGAGTTCCTTCACCAGCCTATCATCATTCATTTGACAGACATGACCTAACCAGCGCAGGCGACTCATTACAAGCTTGATCTTGATGTCTTTGACGTGTGCCCGCCGCAGCACCTCCTCATTGCTGATGAAATCATCCCACTTGATGTTTAGTATCAGGCGAAGATGACGCTGTTGGATTATGCGAAGCTGCTGGTATAGGGTCCAGGTTTCGCTGCCATACATCAGGAGGGGCATAAGGCACTGATTGTAAACTGCAACTTTGGTAGAGACTGTGAGGTCATGCAAATCAAACACCATCTTGCGCAGACGACCAAAAGCACACGATGCTGCTTGAATGCGAGATGCAAGTTCTTCCTTCATAGAGCAGCCACTATATGGTATTGTATAATGAATGTAATTGTGGGATGAATAATGACTAGAATGATATTATAATTTATTGGGTATGGAAAAGGGGTGGGACTATATAAGTATTGGCTTCTTCCCACTCCTTTTGAATATTTTATTTTTTTGGTTTTGATTTTTGTTATAAATTCTTTTTTTCTTTTTGTCTGAATGTTCAAATAAATAAAATCAATCAATCAATCAATAATGGCCTTGCACACCTTGGTCTTCGCTCTCTGTCTAGCAAGGTTGAAGAGTTGTCCATCTGATCTGGTGTGTAGGTACACTCCTGTCGAGGTCGCAAAGGCGTGCTTCAGGAGCAGAGAAAAGAAAATGCTGAAGACAGTGGGTGCAAGGACGCAACCTTGTTTCACACCACTCTTAGGGGCAGATTTACTAAGGCAGTGCAAATTAACGAGTGCACAAATTAGACAGAGCGCCTCTGGCCAATTTTTGCCAGTGATCTACTATCAATACGCAAAATTATGAACACAGATGCAGTCACTTCATTTCAATAATGCCCACCCAGCCGCCAAAAGCACTGCAAAATTGCACAGAGGCACACCTAATGAGGAAGTGGGTCATTAACAAAGGCACAGCCAGTTTGGAGGAGCATAATATAATTTTTTAAATCTTTTTTTTAAGCTTTTGTTTAAGCGCAAACCCCTGTAAAATAGTTCATATTTGTTCTTCATATATCAAAGTTTTGATTTTCATTTCACATGGCAGACTCCTGAATGAATGAATGAATGAATGAATGAATCTTTATTTCGGATAGATTAAAAGTAAAGATTAAAAGAAAGGAACAGAATAATACAACAAAGGGAAAAAAAACATCTTACAATGTCAAATTAAACAATAACTCCTATGATCATACAGTTCAACATAAGTTATCCAAAATGGGTGATGGCTGTCATGCTAGACATTGGCACAGACAATGGGGTAATAGCTGATGACTACACACAAAAGAAGTATCTGTTTACAGAGTTAACTATAAATATTTTTGAAAGTAGTATTTATGTGCTTGTATAGATAGATGTACTTTATTGATCTCAAACTGGGAATTTCCCCTCTTAACGTATTGGAACAGTGACACATTTTGGTGAAGAAAAACCCCTTTAACATTGACCCAAGTGAAGAACACTCTCCAGGAAGTAGGCATATCAGTATCTAAGTCAAAGGATTTTAGTGTCATATACAGTACGTTCAATTTTTTTTTGTTTTTCAGTTAAACTCATGGATAGTATTGTGTCTCAGGGCTCTTTGGAAGGATGTTCCACATGAATGAATGAATCTTTATTTCGGATAGATTAGATTAAAAGATTAAAAGAAAGGAACAGAATAATATAACAAACGAAAAAAAAAAAAACCCAACAAGGTCAAATTAAACAATAACTCCTCAGATTATACAATTCAACATAAGTTATTCGAAATGGGTGATGGCTGAAGCCGCAGCTTATATTGCCCACCCATGTTCCATCTAAGAATTCAAAAATAAAATAAAATAAAAGTGATTACAAATCAGAACAAAGCTAAGACAAAACGTGACAAAAAACTAAGCAACAGCACAACACAGACTGGATATGATAATCCTTATGTGGTTTTACATGTCGTTTTGTATGTATGTTTGGAGTATTTTTTCCTTTTGTTTTTGTTTAAATTGTCCAAGCATTGTACATGATTTTAATTCAGGTCCAAAAGCATTCCACAATCTGACTTCTTGCACTGAGACACAGTGTTGCTTGGTGGTAGTTCTCACTGAAGGTTTTTGAAATATACATGTTCTTCTGAAATGATATTGTTTCTCCCTTATTTGGAACAACTTTTGGATATTTGCGGGCAGTGATAGATTCTTCACTTTAAACATTATTACTGCAGTTTTAAAGCCAACCAGATCTTTCAACTTGAGAGCTTTTAATTTAAGAAAAAGTGGGTTTGTTGGTTCCCTGTAAGCAGCTTTGTTTATTATTCTAAGAGCTCTCTTCTGGAGCATAAAGACTGGATATATGTTTGTTTTATATGTATTTCCCCATACTTCAGTACAATATGTCATGTATGGGAATATTAAGGAATGATACAAAGTATATAATGTGGGTTGATTCAGCAAATATTTCACTCTGTGTAGTATTGCAATTGATTTAGATATTTTACCTTTAATATAATTAATATGTGACTTCCAACACAGTTTATTATCAATTATTACTCCAAGAATTTTAGTTTTGGATACCCTTTCAATCTCTACACCATTTACACTGAGTTTAGATACTAAGTTGTTGTGATGATTGTTAAAAACTATAAATTTTGTCTTACTTAAATTTAGCATTAATTTGTTTGAATCAAACC
Source organism: Pholidichthys leucotaenia (assembly GCA_020510985.1). Lineage (NCBI taxonomy): Eukaryota > Metazoa > Chordata > Actinopteri > Cichliformes > Pholidichthyidae > Pholidichthys > Pholidichthys leucotaenia. The sequence goes on from CM035849.1 coordinate 229,607,510, forward strand.
ACAGTTTAAGCTTTCTTAATTCCTTTCCGAGTGTATCCAAAAGTTGTTCCAAATTGCTTCTACTGCATAATAAATTAATGTCATCGGCAAACAATATTAAACCCATTTTTTCCAAAACTTTACATATATCATTTGTATACATATTGAATAACAGTGGCCCCAAAACTGAGCCCTGTGGGACTCCACAAGTAACCTTCAGTAACTGTGAGTTTTTGTTACCAACACATACATACTGATATCTATTCTTTAAGTAACTACATACAGTAACCAGGACAGTGCTACCCCCCAATACCACAATTTTGTAGTTTCTTTAATAATAAATTATGATCCACTGTATCAAATGCTTTTTTTAAGATCCAGGAATACCCCAACTGAATATTCTCTATTTTCAACTGCAGTTGATATTTTTTCTATAAATTCCATTAGAGCAAATGCAGTTGTCCTCTTGTGTCTGAACCCATATTGCTGCTCCCACAATAAATTATTCTTCATTATGAAGTTGTCAATTCTCACACAGAATATTTTTCAAGTATCTTGGAAAATTGCGGCAATAGTGAAATTGGTCTATAGTTTGAACATTCCCCTCTGTCACCCGTCTTGTATATCAGAATTACTTTAGCTATTTACATTGCATTGAGAAATATACCTGTTTGGAGAGACAGGTTACAAATATATGTCAGTGGCTTCACTAAGCATTCAATGATAGTTTCGACTAAAAGCTTGTCAATACCATTACAATGAGTAGATGTTTTACTTTTAAACAATTTTACAATTTCAATGACCTCTCTCTCGTCTGTATTTTTATGAAAATGGAGTTGTTTATAGCAATGTTTTTGCTTATTGTATCACCTGTAGGTGCCATAATGGGTATTTCTCGAGCCAAATTAGAACCAATGTTGACAAAAAATTTATTAAATTCATCTGCAGGTGAGACTGCATTCACACTCTGAGTCGTTTTATTTTTTATTTTTTTTAAAAGATTGGTTGGGTAGCTTGTATTTCTGTTTTTATTTCCAAGAATATTAAGTATTGTCCATGTATTTTTAATATTGTCTGTTTTTCTCCAGTTACTAAATCTCATTATATATGTTAACTTATTTTTGTATGTTTTATACCGCTGCTCTGCATCTTTTGTCCTTTTCTTTAGAAAAGCTTTATATAATGAGTTTTTCTTTTTACATGCCTTTTGTAATCCTTTGGTTAACCATGGCTTGTCGACAAATTTCTGTTTAAGCTTTTTCTTTACTAATGGATAATTTTTTCGTAAAGAGTGGTTACAATGTTCATGAATGCGTCATAGGCTTCATTTACATCTGATACATAGACTTTTGTCCAGTCTTGCTTCAGCAAGTCTTCTTTAAAAGAAGTGATTGCATTTTGTGATTTGTATCTGAAAGTTTTGTATTGGCCCCCGTGTGGCCATGGATGAGTGCAAAGACTGGCAAATGGTCACTTATATCATTTATCAATAATCCACTTTCTATTTTCTTATCAATAATATTAACAAACAGGCTATCAATAAGTGTAGCAGTGTGAACTGTGATTCTACTGGGATGTGTTATTGTGGGATATAGACTCATACTGTACATAGAATTCATGAACTCTGTAATTACATTTTGTTGAAATGGATTTAGTAAATCAATATTGAAATCTCCACAAATTACAACCATTTTCTTACTAGTAATATTATTGTACAGCTCGACTAATTTGTCTCTGAATGTCTCAATGTAAGTTCCCGGCATTCTATATCATCATCATCATCATCATCATCATAGCAGTCTGTCATGGGTGACAATGACTGTTTCATTTAGGTCTGATCAGATTCCTCCACACAGCTCTGTCCATAGCCTTCCACTGCCAGGAACTCCTGTTTATGTCCAACTTCTTCAAGTTTTTTTTTTACAGTGTCTTTAAATCTGAGCCTTGGTCTACCCTGGTTGCATTTGCCCTTACATAACTGAGTAGAGTAACTGCCGAGGGAGACGCTGGTGGTCCATCCTCTCAACATGTCCGAGCCATCTCAGGTTCATCTGTATTAGCATCTGCTCCACTGATGGTAGACCAGCTCGTTTCAACACTTCTAAGTTGGTTACCTTGTCTTTCCATGAGATGTTCATTATGGCTCGAAGATGTCTCATCACGTACGCGTGGAGTTTCTTCACCTGCAATCTGTAGACAGTCCAAGTTTCTGCACTGTACAATAGAGTAGCCAGTACTGTCGCTCTGTACACTTTGCATTTCACACGGGTAGACACAGGTCGATTGTTCCACAGTCTTCCAAGTCCACAGTCTTGATGTTGATTTGGAGGCTGAATTGGCTAGCTGCTCTTGCAAATTTCTCCACTAAAGATTGCATATCTTCCACGCTGTGTGCAGCTAGAACACTGTCGTCGGCAAAGAGCATTTCTCTTACTACCTTTATCAATGTCTTACTCTTGGCTTTAAACTGTGCCACATTGAACAAGTCTGCTTCTTTCCTTGTTTGAATGTATACTCCTTCTGAAGTGTCTTTGAAGGCCACCTCAAGCATGGCTGCCAGATATAGCGAGAAGAGTGTAGGTGCCAGCACACACCCTTGTTTCACCCCGTTGCTTACTGAAAAGTCTTTAGATACTGAACCACTAATTGCCATGTTTGCTTGCATACCTGTATGGAGTGCCTCGATCAGGCTGACAAACTTCTCTGTACAACCATATTTCTTGAGTACCTGCCAAAGTCCTTGTCGCAAAACAGAATCAAAGGCTTTACTGAAGTCTATGAAGACTACATAAAGTGGCATGTTCTGTTCGATACACTTTTCTTGAACCTGTTTCAAGCAGAAATGTCCATTGTGCTTCTTTCACTTCTAAAGCCGCACTGGGTTTCCGGTAGTACATTCTGCAAGATGTGTTCACTGAGTCTGTTAAGTAGTACACGTGAGAGAATCTTACCAACAGTGGCTAGCAGTGATGTACCTTGGTAATTTCCACAATCCTTCCTGTCACCTTTCTTGAACAAAGGCACAATACTTGCATCCTTCCAGTCTTGAGGTACTTTCTGGGCATCCCATATCTCTTGGATGAGCTTGTGCAGGCAGTTGGTCAGCTGAACACCACCAGATTTCCACACCTCTGCTGGAATTCCATCCCTTCCTGGAGCTTTACCATCCTGTGTTGTCCTGATAGCTGCCATTAGTTCATCAAAATTTGGTGGTTCATCCAGACTTGATACAGCTGGTTGCTGCACTAGAGCTTCTTTAGCCTCTTCAGTGAGATCTCCAGGGTTGTTTAGTAGTTGGTCAAAGTGGTCTACAAATCTGTCCAAGATCTTGTCTTTCTCCTGCAAAACCGTTTCACCATCCATAGCCTTTAGTTGGATCAATCCTCTTGGTTTAGGGCCGTTCTCACCGTTCTTCACTGTTCTCTGTTCCACCTGGAGAAGCCCGGGAATGCAGTGAGGATCATGTTCTTTGACTTCTCCAGTGCTTTCAACACCATCCAACCGATGATCCTGAAGGACAAGCTGCTGTGCGCAGGGGTGGACAAGCCCCTGTCATCATGGATCCTGGACTACCTCACAAACCAGCCACAGTTTGTGAGAACCCGGGACTGTGTGTCCGACACGATTATCGGCAGCACGGGGGCCCCCAAGGTAACGGTTTTGGCTCCCTTCCTGTTCACCCTTTATACTGCGGATTTCTCACACAACACAACACACTGCCATCTACAGAAGTTCTCTGACGACTCTGTGATCGTTGGCCTCATCTCCAACGGAGATGAAGCTGAGTACAGAGGGCTTATCCAGGACTTTGTGGACTGGTGCCATCGGAACTGCCTCCAGATCAATGCAAGGAAAACTAAGGAGCTGGTGGTGGACTGCCGCAGGCAAGGACAACCCCTCACAGCAACAGTAAATATACAGGGAACAGACATTGAGATGGTGACATCCTACAAGTACCTGGGTGTTCATCTGAACAATAAACTAGACTGGTCACACAATACTGACGCACGAAGGGACAGCGCAGGCTGTTCCTACTGAGGAGACTCAGGTCTTTTGGTGTACAAGGGGTGCTGCTGAAGACATTCTACGACACGGTGGTGGCATCAGCCATCACTTTTGGAGTGGTCTGCTGGGGCAGTGGCATTACAGCAGCCGATAGGAAGAGACTGAACAAACTGATCAAGAAAGCTAGCTCTGTCCTGGGACAGCACCTTGACCCAGTGGAGGAGATGGGAGAGAGAAGGATGGTGGCTAAACTGTCATCTCTGCTGGAGTCCGAGTTCCACCCTATGCAGGACACACTGAATGCACTAAGGAGCTCATTTAGCAGCAGACTACATCATCCTAGGTGCACAACCGAGAGGTTTCGCAGGTCCTTCGTACCAACGGCTGTCAGACTGTATAACCTAAGCAGGGCTGCTCACAGAGATAGCAAAAAGACGTGACAACCTAATAGTATTGAATGCAAAAGACGCAATAGACTTACACAATGGTCCCCTCCGGTATACAACTAGGAAAATACCGGCAGCTACGGAGGGTGACATTATGTATGGGTACATAATCATACCATGTAGGATAACTACAATACCGTTCAAAAGTTTGGGGTCACCCAGACAATTATTTTGTGTTTTCCATGAAAAGTCACACTTATTTACCACCATGAGTTGTAAAATGAATAGAAAATATAGTCAAGACATTGACAAGATTAGAAATAATGATTTGTATTTGAAATAATAATTTTTTCCAGATACTCAACCTGCTCAAAGGAAGGTCAGTTTTATAGCTTCTCTAACCAGCTAAACTCTTTTCAGCTGTGCTAACATGATTGCACAAGGGTTTTCTAATCATCCATTAGCCTTCCGACGCAATGACCAAACACATTGTACCATTAGAACACTGGAGTGATAGTTGCTGGAAATGGGCCTCTATACACCTATGTAGATATTGCACCAAAAACCAGACATTTGCAGCTATAATAGTCATTTACCACATTAGCAATGTATATTAGATATTAGAGTGTATTTCTGATTAGATTAAAGTTATCTTCATTGAAGAAAACAGTGCTTTTCTTTCAAAAATAAGGAAATTTCTAAGTGACCCCAAACTTTTGAATGGTAGTGTAAGTAGACGGTTATGCTGTTTCATTCCATCTAGCTACAATGCTCCGCACTGTGTGTGTTTATGTATTTATTCCATCTAGCGACAATGCTCCACACTGTGTGTTTATATATTTACATATTTATTCCATCTAGCTACAATGCTCTGCACTGTGTGTGTTTATATATTTACATATCTATTCCATCTAGCTACAATGCTCCGCACTGTGTGTGTGTTTATATATTTACATATTTATTCCATCTAGCTACAATGCTCCGCACTGTGTGTTTATATATTTACATATCTATTCCATCTAGCTACAATGCTCCGCACTGTGTGTGGGTTTATATATTTACATATTTATTCCATCTAGCTACAATGCTCCGCACTGTGTGTTTATATATTTACATATCTATTCCATCTAGCTACAATGCTCCGCACTGTGTGTTTATATATTTACATATCTATTCCATCTAGCCACAGTGCTCCGCACTGTGTGTTTATATATTTACATATTTATTCCATCTAGCTACAACGCTCCACACTGTGTGTGTGTTTATATATTCACATATTTATTCCATCTAGCTACAATGCTCCGCACTTGTGTGTTTATACTGTATATTCATATATTTATTCCATCTAGCTACAATGCTCCGCACTGTGTGTTTATATATTTATATATTTATTCCATCTAGCTACAACGCTCCGCACTGTGTGTCTATATATTTATGTTTATATGTACATATGTATACTCGCTGCTCTTGTTTTCTCTTGCCTTCTGATTGTTGCTCTGAGTGTTGCTATCCCTGTGCTGTTGCAATCCTGGAATTTCCCCATTGTGGGACTAATAAAGGTTTATCTTATTTTATCTAGATTTCTCTCAAACCTGTGAAGAATGTTTTCATGTCCTTCCTGTTTGCTGCAGTTTGAAGTTTCTCCGCTTTTTCATCCCACCGGTTGGACTTCATCTCTCTGGTGTACTTCTGTAGCTCACTCTGAGCCTTTGAGTATTTCTTCTTCTTCGACCTTGTGTTACACGATAGGTTTTCCTGCCTAGCTGTATTCCTCCCTTCTAGTAGTTTCTTCAGGTGTTCATCATGCTCATCAAACCAATCTTGATGTTTCCTCTCAGGGTAGCCTAATACATCACTCGCAGTCTGATACACCGTATCCTTCAGTGTTGCCCATTTCTCTTCTATGTCATTCTCTGAGTTGTTGCTGTCCCAGTCTTTCAAGTTTTCATCCATTTCCTGTGTAAGTTCTTCCTGCTTCTTTTGACCTTTCAGTGCACTAGTGTTTAGCGTCCGTGGTGGCTTCACACCCATCATGAAGTGCTGTTTTGGTCTCCAAATCCTTAATCTAGATCTCAGCATAACATGATCAGTGCTACAGTCCGCGCCTCTTATTGCTCTGGTGTCCAATACATCCCTTCTGTCTCTCTGCCTGACTATGATGTGGTCTAATGAGTGCCAGTGCTTGGATCTTGGGTGCATCCATGTCTTCTTGTGTGTGTCTTTGTGCTTAAATAGAGTGTTGGTTATCACAAGGTCGTACTCTGAACATAGTGCAAGTAGAAGTTCTCCATTAGCATTGCACTTGCCTACTCCATGACTGCCTAGCATTCCTTTCCATTTCTCAGTGTCCGAACCAACTCTGGCATTAAAATCTCCAACGAGTATCAGCCTGTCATCAGTCGGTACATGCCTGACAGTCTCACGTAAATCACTAAACTCTTCCTTCACCTCCTCTGTGTTGGTCATTGTTGGGGCATATACACTGATGAGTGTGGCATACATCTTCCGCTGTAGTGGGAGTCTCATAGTCATTATCCTGTCGTTGATTGGCACTGGTTCATCATCAAGCATTGCTGCAATCTCCTTTCTAACTGCAAAGCCCACTCCTGCTTCTCTCCTTTCTTGAGTTGATCTCCCACTCCAAAAGAAGATGTACCCATGGTCTTCCAAGCTGTCATATCCAAACAATCTTGTTTCACTAAGTGCAGCTATGTCTACATTGTGCCTGTTCATTTCCAGGGCCACAAGCGCGGTCTGTCTTTCTGGGTGCTGTGATGTTGTTCTGTCCAACAGAGTGCGTACATTCCATTCTGCTACACACAAGGTTGCTGTTTTCCTCTTCTTTTGTCTTCCTGCTCCTAGCTTACTTTTCGCTGCCTGTCGGAGTGTGAACAGATCAGATCAGAATGGTGAATCATACAATATCATATTGCATCACTAGAGAGTGTCACAATCCAACAGTCCGTCAAAGGATTTTCAAGGTCAAGGTGGGTGGCCCACTGTGAGTGAGTTAGAGTCTCCAGAAGACCAGACAAAGCGGTCTAAAAATGGTTGCCAGATGTTGTAAAACTTCTCAGGTTGGTTCATCATGTCGTCTTGGATTTTCTCCATATGTAATACACTAATAAATTCTGTTAGCCACGTCCTGAACTGTGGTACAATGTCCGATTTCCATAATCTTAAAATCAGTCTCTTTGCAATTACCATTCCATACATAATGGTGCTCTGTACTGAGTGGCTGTGTTTTTGGAAATGCAGAGTATATCCAAACAATGCAATCTCAGGGTCAGGGTCAACTCAACCAGACTCATGTCAATCATCACTGTTTTCTTCCTGCATTACCGACTGCACTATATAGTTCTCCACAGTATCTGCTGCTGGCTAATATATATTTTAACTGTTGACCAGTATCACTTAATCTTATCCTACACTTTATTACATGTATAGTTTATTTCTCTTATCTTATCATGTTTAATGTTGCAGCATTGTACCGAGACAAATTCCTAGTTTGTGTACTACATGAACAATGGCAATAAACCTGATTCTGATTCTGATTCTGATTCTGATTCTGAAATACACAATCATATACTTCAGAAAACCACTTGAATATGTTACACCAAAAGTTATACAATTTTGGACCGGTCCAAAAAGTATGGGTTAGATAGCCTGCGGCAGACTTACACCTGATTACAGAGAAATTGTGGGAAAAATTCTATTCAGTTTGACTTTTGAATAGTGAAGCCTGTGCATCATCTTAAATTGAATTAACTGGTGCATTGCATTAATGGAATAGGAGCGGATTCTGCCGAGGCTCTCCTCCCATACATCATCATCCTCAATCTGAATTCCCAGCTCTGCCTCCCAAGCTGCCTTTAAAGATTGGGTGGCAGGGTTAACTTGATCAAGGAATATTTTAACAAAGTTAGTAACCAAGCCTCTGGAATCACACGGTCTTAGCAAAAGCGAGCAAACCTTTATTTTCCTCAGGGAGGTTTTCAAAATTTGGCAGACATTGGTGGACATAATTTCTGATTTGCAAATATTTTTAAAAAATGTGTTGGAGGGAGGGAAAATCTGTCTTTTAACTGGGCAAAAGAGACAATTTTTTTTTATTAATGTATATCTTTTAAAGTGACTAGGCCTTTTTGCCTCCAGGTGTCAAATGCAGTATCTGAAAGTGATGGAAGGAATGCATGGTTATGATAAACTGGAGAGTAAACAGAAATACCCGGCAACTTGCAGATCTTCTTAATTTGTTGCCAAATTTTGAGACAGCTTGAAACTATCTGGTTGTTCACCTTTGTGCCTACAGGCAGACCAGGTGTTGGAAAACAGAAGTGCTGGTAGCGAGTTGTTTATAACACCTTTCAATTCAATGGCAGCCCAAGTGGGGGTACCTGTTGAGACTTCAAGTTTGTAACCTTCCTGCCAATAAACAAGAGCCCTTAAATTTGCAGCCCAGTAATAATGCTGGAAGCAAGGAAGTCCCAATCCTTCTTTCTCTTTTGATTTATATAACTGAGTTACAGTATATAAGACATCTTCGGCATTCTATATATACAACTTATAATTAGATTTTTTGTTTTATCTTGGTCAATCTCAACAGTAACACATTCCAGAATCTCTGGTAGTGCAAAGGACATTCCATTTACAAGTTTACACCTATACAGGTCATCAGTATACAGTGCAACACCACCACCCTTTTTTTGAGATCTGTTAATATGAAACATCTGATATCCCTCTATTGCCATCAGAGGAGCCTGCTCTTCATTAAGGCAAGTTTCAGAGACTGTGATAGCTGTAAATTTTCTGTCTAGCTGTTTTAAATAGTCCTGAATCTGTAGAAAGTTTTTAAGACTTCTGCTGTTGAAGTGTATTATTGATAGTTTACCATCTAATTGCACTTGACTTCTGAATTGCTTTTCAGTATAATATTCACAATGATTATGAATATTATTGAAAAAGTGGTTATCGGGATCAATATCATTCTCCATCTCTTGTAGTTTATGTTCAGCATAATGGCATATTTTCAGAGTTTGAATTTCCTCACTCTGTGTCAAATGACTTCCTCCAACTGGGGATAATTGATGTCCACTCAAGTCAGTCATAAGTTTTTTTTGTTTTGTTTAGTTTTTGTTTTTTTTAAAGTACATTGACATGGTATGTCACAAAAGAACTATTCTTGCCGTGTGTGTGGATATGGATTATCATAGTCTCATGATTTTCTTAATCAGTGTTCATCTATATTTATTTAAGTCAGTGAGATCTCTGATTATTACAACCTAATAACATGACAACCTAATGACAACCTAATAGTATTGAATGCAAAAGACACAATAGACTTACACAATGGTCCCCTCCGGTATACAACTAGGAAAATACCAGTCGCTATGGAGGGTGAGAATATGTATGGGTACATAATCATACCATGTAGGATAACTAAGTAGACGTTGTGCTGTTTCATTCCATCTAGCCACAATGCTCCGCACTGTGTGTGTTTATATATTTATATATTTATTCCATCTAGCAACAATGCTCCACGCTGTGTGTGTTTATATATTTACATATTTATTCCATCTAGCTACAATGCTCCGCACTGTGTGTTTATATATTTACATATTTATTTCATCTAGCTACAATGCTCCACACTGTGTGTGTTTATATATATTTATTCCATCTAGCAACAATGCTTCACACTGTGTGTGTTTATATATTTACATATTTATTCCATCTAGCTACAATGCTCCACACTGTGTGTGTTTATATATATTTATTCCATCTAGCAACAATGCTTCACACTGTGTGTGTTTATATATTTACATATTTATTCCATCTAGCTACAATGCTCCGCACTGTGTGTTTATATATCTACATATTTATTCCATCTAGCTACAATGCTCCGCACTGTGTTTATATATCTACATATTTATTCCATCTAGCTACAATGCTCCGCAGTGTGTGTTTATATATTCATATATTTATTCCATCTAGCTACAATGCTCTGCACTGTGTGTGTTTATATATCTACATATTATTCCATCTAGCTACAATGCTCCGCACTGTGTGTGTTTATATATCTACATATTTATTCCATCTAGCTACAATGCTCCGCACTGTGTTTATATATCTACATATTTATTCCATCTAGCTACAATGCTCCGCACTGTGTGTTTATATATTCACATATTCGTTCCATCTAGCTACAATACTCCGCACTGTGTGTTTATATACTCATATATTTATTCCATCCAGCTACAGTGCTCCACACTGTGTTTATATATTTATATATCTATCCCATCTAGCTACAATGCTCCGCACTGTGTGTGTATATATATATATATATATATATATGTGCATACTCGCTGCTCTTGTTTTTTTTTCTCTTGCCTTCTGATTGTTGCTCTGAGTGTTGCTATCCCTGTGCTGTTGCAATCCTGGAATTTCCCCATTGTGGGACTAATAAAGGCTTATCTTATCTTATCTTATTATGGCCTTTGCAATATGTATAATGTGTTTGTTTAATATGTATAAATTAAGGACTATTCATGAATAAATTGATTATTGACCAATGATATGATGGAGACTCTGGGGTTTTATTATGTGAATAACTTTGTTTTAACAAAATCTACAGGCCTCCCAGTCCATGACTTTTCATAAGTACTGTATGTGCATTTTATCTTTTATGAAGTCTGGAACATAATAAAATTAAACACAATTTCACTTATTCCTCGGACAGCCACAGCAAAGACTGCTGTCACTGAGTTACTACGATGTTGCAGTGTCAGGGGATGTTATGGATCTGTGATTTTTATTTTGTCCACTCCAGGTAGGAAGAGCTGTACTATTTTATGGATATGAATTCATTGTTTAGGAAAGCCTTTTCATTTTATTTATTTGACCTTTATTTTACCAGGTAAAATATTTGAGAGCAATTCTCACCAAGAATGCCCTGATGTGTCATCGTATGTACTTAATGTTTGCTTTTATATTTGTTCTTAATCCTATTTGTGGAGAGATTTTGCCCTGAGATGTAAAGTATCTCCTACTCTGGATTTTTCCTCAGGGTTGACTCCCAAAACCTTTCCCATGACCAGGCACAGTGCATCCAGAAAGTATTCACAGCGCTTCACTTTTTTCACATTTTGTTATGTTACAGCCTTATACAAAAAGGATTAAATTCAATTTTTCATCAAAATTCTACACGGAACACCCCATAATGATGATGTGAAAAAAGTTTTTTTTGAGATTTTTGCAAATTTATTAAAAAATAAAAAACTAAGAAATCACACGTACGTAAGTATTCACAGCCTTTGCTCAATACTTTATTGATGCACCTTTGGCAGCAATTACAGCCTCAAGTCTTTTGAATATGATGCCACAAGCTTGGCATGCCTATCTTTGGGCAGTTTCGTCCATTCCCCTTTGCAGCAACGCTCAAGTTCCATCAGGTTGGATGGGAAGCTTGAGTGCACAGCCATTTTCAGATCTCTCCAGAGATGTTCAATTGGATTCAAGTCTGGGCTCTGGCTGGGCCACTCAAGGACATTCACAGAGTTGTCCTGAAGCCACTCCTTTGATATCTTGGCTGTGGGCTTAGGGTTGTTGTGCTGCTGAAAGATGAACCGTCGCCCCAGTCTGAGGTCAAGAGCACGCTGGAGCAGGTTTTCACCCATAATGTCTCAGTACATTGCTGCATTCATCTTTCCCTCTATCCTGACTAGTCTCCCAGTTCTTGCCACTGAAAAACATCCCCACAGCATGATGCTGCCACCACCATTGGCGTGGTTATGAGCATTGCCTGGTTTCCTCCAAACATGACCCCTGGTATTCATGCCAAAGAGTTTAATCTTTGTCTCATCAGACCAGAGAATTTTGTTTCTTATGGTTTGAGAGTCCTTTAGGTGCCTTTTGGCAAACTCCAGGCAGGCTGCCATGTGCCTTTTACTAAGGAATGGCTTCCATCTGGCCACTCTACCATACAGGCCTGATTGGTGGATTGCTGCAGAGATGGTTGTCCTTCTGGAAGGTTATCCTCTCTCCACAGAGGAACACTGGGGCTCTGAGAGTGACCATTGGTTTCTTAGTCACCTCCTTGACTAAGGCCCTTCTCCCCCGATCGCTCAGTTTAGATGGCCGGCCAGCTCTAGGAAGAGTCCTGGTGGTTCTGAACTTCTTCCATTTACGAATAATGGAGGTCACTGTGTTCACTGGGACCTTCAAAGCAGCAGAAATTTTTCTGTACCCTTCCCCAAATTTGTGCCTTGAGACAATTCTGTCTCGGAGGTCTACAGACAATTCCTTCAACCTTCATGCTTGGTTTGTGCTCTGACATGCACTGTCAACTGTGGGACCTTATATAGACAGGTGTGTACCTTTGCAACTCATGTCCAGTCAACTGAATTTACCACAGGTGGACTCCAATTAAGCTGTAGAAACATCTCAAGGATGATCAGTGGAAAAAGGATGCACCTGAGCTCAATTTTGAGCTTCATGGCAAAGGCTGTGAATACTTATGTACATGTGATTTCGTAGTTTTTTTTTTAATAAGTTTGCAAAAATCTCAAAAAAAAAACCCCAAAAAACTTCTCACGTTGTCATTATGGGGTATTGTGTGTAGAATGTCAAGGAAGTAATGAATTTAATCCCTTTTGGAATAAGGCTGTAACATAACAAAATGTGCAGAAAGTGAAGCACTGTGAATACTTTCTGGATGCACTGTATGCCGCAAAGCAGCGGAGGTTTGAATTCAGGGTTTTGCTTCCCCTAGATGGGCTATCCTCCCAAATCGATGAGTCCCACCTACCCGAAGCAACTGGTTTTAAGGTGCCAGAGGCCCACCCTTGCCCCTTCTCCTGTCAGTAGAAGCAGTTCCACCGGACTTGAGGCCAAGCTGCACAAGCAGGCCAGGAGCTGGACTTGGTTGTCAGAGGCTATTTGAGATGCACGCCATAAGGAGCATTTTATAAGCACTGGGACACCTATCCCCAGCACCACTGGGACCTTATCCCCAGCACCACCCCCAGCTACGACAACCTTGAGAACCTGTTTATTATTTTTGCCTTGGTTCACCCCAGAGATTCGCTCACCAGTTTGTAAATAATTCACATGTAAATAAAGCACACCAAACTTTTTATTAATCTCCGGTTGTGGTATTTTTGGGACCGGGACTGGGCTTTTACCCATTCTGTTTATGGTGCGCTCCTTTTCCCCTAGACAGGGGCATAACAACGAATTAATTAACTAATTAATTGTAAATTTACAGACAAATACACACATTAAGCATTCAGATATTTATTTATGCTCTCCTTAAGTCAACAAAACGTGGGTCACGCTTCTTTCTTTTTTTTTTTCTTTTTTTTTTTTTTAAATTCAACTACCAGACTTTACTGTGGTGCACAGTGAGCAGTGTTCCCTTCACTGGAAAACACAACTGTCATTTGCGGGTGAAGGAGATCCCGGCAGTATTCTATTCAGCGAAACATCAAAGTATGCAATGCTGACATCCCCAATTATCTAGTTTATGAGAGTTTTTAAATATTATCCACCTCATTCATTGTCATTCTTTTAAGACACTTTTGCTTATCAGTTTGGTGCCTTTTTAATAAGCGATCAGTGGGAAGAAATTCATTTAAATCACCTGTGGAAGACACTGGGTGGAGGTAAAACCCAGTACTAACAGAAAACCCTGCAAACCGAGTAGAGTCAAGGCGAGTCAGGCTGAGTAGGTGCTAGTGGAAAAGGGTCATTACTCTTAGCAAGGCCATAGCCTACTCCACTGTGCTTCGCAGAGAATGAACCCGGATCCCCATGAGAGAAAGAGTGGTGCATGGCTGTGAGGGATAACGTAATTTTCATTAATGATTATTTGCCTTTTTCAATAACACCACTGAGTCCCTTGAATCTAATGTCCTCTTGTGTTTGCATGTGAGGTTTTAAATTCTGAAGGCATAAACAGAAGTGAGACAGAGAAAATCATTCCTCAAGTTTGTACCTGTGGTAAAAGATTTGCCAGTAAGTACCCGCTTTTTGGGGTCAAAGTAAATCAGGCCAGTGAGTATGGATGGTCCTTAAATGCACTGTCACTTTGTGAACTAGCCTGGATTGTCTCTAGCACAAAATGGATTTGTTCTATGTAAACAGTGTCATATTAGTAGTACGCCTTAGATCATGCACCTGTCTTTATTAAAGGGAATGAGAGCAAAGACAGTGACTGGTTTATTTCATGTTACACCCAAAACACACCTCTGAATAATTAAGAGCATTGGGACAGCCTCTACCCCAGGGCTATTCAATTTCAAAATCAGTTGGGCCACAATTTGAAATCAAGACATGCAACTGGGCCACACATGTTCAGTGATCTGTTGAATATGACAAATTTCAAACCAACACAGATCAGTAAGACAAAAAATATGCACTTTTTATTCATTGTCTTGGTTTTAAATGTGCACTTGGCACATGACAAAGGCACAAAGGCATCAATCGTACATAAAAACACAATGATAGTGCTGGAGTTGTCAAGAACTTGAAGTAGTAGAAATATTTTTCCTCTTGAACAACAATTAAATAAATAGAGTGAAAAAAATTCTGTAAATAATCATTTTGGTCACACCTTTCTCAGGCATATCTCAAAGTGCATAAAAATTCAATGTGCATGTTAGTACCATTAAAATTTGTTTCCCTTTTGAAATAAAATATAATAAAATATGCTACATCCTGGTCATGACTGACCTTGGCACATCACAAAGTGCATTTAGCTGAATAAAAAATGAACTATCAAGCACTTCAGTACACAAACCCCCCAAGAAAAGATTGATAACCATTAACAAACATTGCACATCCACCATTGTGGTTTGTTTTGTTTTAAATCACCACGTGTGAGTAGGAACCTCTTTTTATAACTACACATTCCATTACACACACATAACTTACACACACTTAGTCAACCAAAAATGTCTAGTAGAGTTAAGGATGCAAAAAGCACCCACTTAAAAACTTGAGTAATGACTTCAGTCTTGAAGGTTTGAGGTTTTTCTCCAAAATGTGTAACAATTTTATTATAGTTTTCTACTTTTCTCTGTAAATTTATCTAAATTTGAAACCATTTTCCTCAAATTTGTAATTTCCTCTTGTAAAATTTACTTTTCTTTTACATTTGAGACTTTATTATAAATTTGTGGATTATTTCATGGCTAATTTTTGTCTATTTTTTAATAAAATTACTGTTTTTTTTAAATAAATTTGAAACAGATTGTGATAAAGATTTGACCTTTTTTCCTTATACAATTTACACTTTTGACCATAATTTTGCAGAGCCAGAACAGAACAATAATTTAACTCTGATTTCAAAGAAAAAATATTTATAAAATTGCATTTAATGAAATAAATTAACCTAAATTACCAAAGATTCAGTTATTTCAGTTAAAACATTTCTATATATTTATGGGGGGGGGGGGGTTGTTGTTGTTGTTTTTTTTTTTTGTTTTTTTTTTTTTAAATCTCCTCACCAACCAGACAGCAGGAAAAACCTCCCTTATTTTGAAATCCAAATGTTGGCACATTTAGCTTGTCTGAAGGCTGCTGATGGATTAAAGTCACTGACTTCGTGAATTTTGGTCATCTTAACTTGCCAGGTACATAATAATGAACATAAATTATTGTAATGGCTGGTGAAGTAAGTCCTCAGCGATTCAGTCACTCTTGCCTCTTTCCTTGCATATGAATCCTAACCACACCTGTTTGCACAGCGACTCTTTGTTCCCGTTACCAGAGGGTTAAAACCACCATAAATGCCTCCATTGCTTACACATGTCTTCTGCTTTTTTAAAGATAACCTTAATGGTTTCAGCTTTGATTTTTTTTAAGAGAGGCTAAACACATCTTGTGATGTCATTCAGAAAAGCAGTAAATATGAATGTATAACATATAACAAACCATAGCCAAACTTAAAAGGGTTAACAAGACCAACTTACTTCTTCACTTGTAGCCACAGACCTACTTTATCCTTATGCTGCAAACCAATGATTATACCTCAAGAGGAGCAGTTTCTCAAATTTCTGATCTGACAGTCTGTTCCTCTTTGGAGAGAGAATGAGGTTTCACAGGCAATAGAGTCTTTCTACAGGGGCACTGGACGGGGTGGCTGCATCATACTTAAGAGATATTTTCTTTATTGTGGAAAATTGATTCAGAGCATCCATCCCTGTCATTCCTGATTTAAGGTACTCAGCTACTTCAGTTTCAACTGTGGCAAAATCCTGATCTTCTCCAAAGGAAAAGAGCTCCTCTTTTATGGTAGAAGCTGTGTGTTGTGTTACCTGGGTTCTAACTGGTTGCTGCTCCTTCTCAGGGGCATATTTTTGGCACTCTGCTACCAGACTTGCTTTGGCCAGGTTCCTCTGCTCCTGGTCACGCAGCCACCCTAACCTGACCTTGGGTAGTGTCACAGCCACCAGCAGAGCATCTCTACTTGCAAGCACATGTGCAAATCTGGTTCTGATTGCTTGAAACATATGGTACAAAAAATAAATAAATAAATAAATAAATAAAGAGAGAGAGAGAGAGAGAGAGAGAGAGAGAGAGAGAGAGAGAGAGAGAGAGAGAGAGAGAGAGAGAGAGAGAGAGAGAAGCACTGTTGAGTAAAAAATTACATGAGCATGTTTAGGTTTAAAGTTTATGAGTGCTAATTAAACCAAACATTATAGAATATAGTTTTAAACTGTTTTTTTTAATAAGTGAGCCTTGTCTCACTGATTGATATGAGGAGGGTTAAAAAAAATTAAAACTTGTATCAGTACAACACATTGTGAATACAATATCACTCAAACAAAAACTAATTCTTATTACCTTTATAAAACTCAGATTTATCAAATGACTGGTGGATAAAAATGGAGTAATTAAAGGTTGATGTTTTATTATATACTGTATGACATTATAAAAAAGCTATTAAAAAAATTGAAGACAAAGGCCACATACCAACCAATATTACGCTAGTAAGTTTACGTACTGTATTGAAATAATAAAACTGATTTCTTGAATTAAAACTCAGTGTAAAAGAAAGTAACAGTTCTTACCTGAACAATTACCTCTGGTAGGTCAGCAAGGATTGAAAGGCCATCTTTCAGTTCCAATGTCTTAGATGTCAGTATCTCCAGTGTGGGCAAGAGTGTGCCATAAAAACAGTTGTCTTCTCCATGCAGAATGTCCAGTGCCACAGTAAGTTGCTTCATGACAGCACAGTACTCTTTAAGAAACTGATGTTTCCCCTCGCTGATACATTACAGCTGCAGTTTTGAAGAGATAGTGTTCAGATGGGTTAAAGTTATCTCTGAAATTTGAACCACGGCATCATAGAACAAATTCCATCTGGTTGTGCAAGGCACTGGTAACTTCATGCCAAGAACATCATCCACAATCTCAGAAGCCACTGTGGACCTGTTTGCCTTGTTCCACAGCCCTGCATATTTTGTGGTAGTGCTTCTGTAAATGTTTTTTGTTTCAGCTTTTGACATCAGTCCCTTTGAAGGATATGCCAAAATAAGAGTGAATGCTATCAATCTCGCTAGCAATGATTTTGTATGTATGCCGACCCTTAATTAATCTACATGCCAGCGCTGCTTTCTGGTGCTGCAGATTGTGTGGATTAATCCAATGTGCAGTTATCCCACGAAAACTTTTATTATGCACAGTCTAAATGTCTGCAGTGGTGGTGACCTAATCCAGTCCCTCTAATGTCTTTTTGAGCTCAACATCTATTTGTGAATATTCTTTATCTAGATAGCTGGAAAATGTTGGGGTTTTTTTTTCTTTTTCTGCAAGGTGGCCCACATTCCTTAGTTGTCATCTGTATTTTACTAATCAGGTGTCTAAAAGCAACTGACTTGATTGTTGATAACAGTAGCATCTCTTCAACGACATATCATGCAATCAGTTTGTTTAATTCTTGCTGAGTTACAGATGCATACCTCAAATTGAACTCCAGCCACTGCTGTTTAGCTGAAGTGGGTCCATCATCAGCGGTGCTAGGATCTGTTTGCTTTTCTTTAGGAACTAGCTTAGCTGAAACATGCGTTTTAACCAGGTGCTTCTGAAGATTTGAGTTACTATTCTTTGTTGTGGAGTAGGTCTTCAAGCTGGCACATAGTTTGCAACTCACCAATGTATTTTTGTCCTTTACTCTGAGAAAGTTAAAATAATGTGTGTACTTCCATGAAAAGAAACTTGCTGCTTCTTCTCTGTCATTTTCACCGCTCTTCACCATGTTGAGTGACAGCACCCAGGTGAGTTCACATTTGTTTTGTGTAAAGTAAAATAAAATGTATATAAAATGAATAACATGAGTGACAAATATGTTAAAAATTCAGGAATTGTAATGCATTACTGAATTTTAAGCAGTAATGTCATTACACAACAAGTTACTGCAAAAGTAGTGGCATTACAGTAACACGTTACTTTGTAACACGTTACTCCCAACACTGGTCATTACTCACTACTCAAGTATTATTTTTATTTTTCATAGGTACTTTCTTACTCATACTCAAGTTGTTGTTTGGTGAATAGCCTTGAACTTGAGTAATTATCATGATAGGGTAATGCTGTTTTTACTTAAGTAGAATTTCTGGCTTCTGTATTCCCGTACATATGTATGTTACAATAAGAACTCAATAGCATCCTCTCTATTATGTATGTAAATACATTGGATGCACCTTGATGACCAAACTTGCTTGCATTAAGTTAAACTTTGCTGGCTGTCATGAGCACCTGTTGGCTTCAACAAGCCAATTGATGATGTCAATACAGCTCCATCTGTCTTTAATGCATAGTACAGTTTACCTCTTACTCAGTACTTATCTATATACATTCTATATGGGTCATCCTTTATTCTTAGTTTTTAGTTAGTGTGTTTAGCTGTTCTTGGTAAGTGTTTTATCTATTTTTTTTATTATTCTGTTATGCTGTGGGTGTATATGTCTGTTTGTTCTGGTTACTGTATGTCATGCTGCTTTTACATTAAAATGTCCCAGTTTGGGATCAATCAGGGTTTCCCCTGGTGACAATCCCACATGACAGGCTGCTACTCTTGAAGTTATGCCACCACACTAATAGGAAATATAAATTTAAGAAAAATAAAATAATGAATGATGCTCCATAAGCACACACATGAACAACGCATGTGACACTTATCCTCGCACTGGAGTTTGGAAGCGCACCGCCTGCATGACCGTCAGTCTGCAGGCAAAGTGTCTCTCAAGCATTGGTGTCCGAGAGAAGCATAAGCTTATTAAAATACTTTAAACACAGAAAAAAAAGCAGAAGAGGTATGTAAGCAGTGGAGGCATTTATGGTGGTTTTAACTTTCTGGTAACGGGAACAATAGTGATGATTCACTTAGCTAACAGGTATGGTTAGGGCTTCATATCGATTGCTGAAATGCAAAACCTCCTATCTGAAAAATGCACTATTTTTTGAGAAAACTAAAAAAAACTTTTTTTGTTTTCTTGCAGAATGCTATTTTTTAAGAATACTCAGCACATAATACACTGTTTTGGACTATATTACTATATTATGTGTTAACAATACCACCTCGTATCTGCACTTTGCAAGGCACTAATGCCTCAGTGCATTTTTCAGAGGTTTTTGTTTTTCGACCATCGATATGCAGGGAAAGGCAAGAGTGACTGAATCGCTGAGGATATACAGACTTGGACAAAATTGTTGGTACCCCTCTGTTAATGAAAGAAAAACCCACAATGGTCACAGAAATAATTTGAATCTGACAAAAGTGGTAATAAATAAAAATTCTATGAAAATTAACCAATGAAAATCAGACAATGCTTTTGAATTGTGCTTCAACAGAATTATTTTAAAAAACAAACCCATGAAACAGGCCTGGACAAAAATGATGGTACCCTTAACTTAATATTTTGTTGCACAACCTTTTGAGGCAATCGCTGCAATCAAACGATTTCTGTAACTGTCAATGAGACTTCTGCACCTCTCAGCAGGTATTTTGGCCCACTCCTCATGAGCAAACTGCTCCAGTTGTCTCAGGTTTGAAGGGTTATTTAGCAAATGCAAAGTCCTCAAGCCAAGCAGTTGCCTCCTGGTTTGCTGTATGGAGAGTGTGTAATCCTCCTTCCAGTCTTTGGAGCGGGCAAGCCTCTATGATGTGTTCCATTGTTTGCTCCTCTCCACATGCGCACAGTGGGCTAGGGCTACTGCCCTATCTGTGAAGGTTGGCCAAGCAGGGGCCATGTCCAGTCCTGAAGTGATAGAGTGTAGACCACTGTCTCCTTGGGAGGTTGATGCCCGGGACCTGTTGGTTGGGGTTTGTCACCAGGTGTTTGTTTGGGACCTCCTTGGTCTCCCATTCTTCTTGCCAAGCTGTCTGGATGGTGAAGTCAGCTGGGGGAGGGTTTTTCCAAATCGGCCATCTGGATGGAAGTTGGGCAATGGGTGGGGTGTAGATATCTGCATAGATTGGTAAGTGAGGAGAATCTTTGGCTTTTTGAAGCATCCTTTGAGTTAGTGCTGCTCGCCAGATGTGTGGGGGGGCTATGTTTGACAGTACAGGGAGCCAGGGGAGTGGTGTTGAGCGGATTGTCCCAGTTATGGTTCTCATGGTTGTGTTGAGCTGGGTGTCTACGTGGTGTGTGTAGGATGACCTGGACCAGACAGGGGCACCATATTCTGCTACAGAGTATGAAAGGGCCAGTGCTGAGGTGCGCAGGGTGGAGGCTGCTGCCCCCCATTTTACACCAGTGAGCTTGCAGAGCAGGTTGTTTCATGCCTTCACCTTAGCAGCTGTCCCCTTTAAATGTTCCTTGAAGGATAGGGTCCTGTCAAGGGTCACTCCAAGGTAGGTTGGATTCGAGGCATGCTTAAGCTTAAGTCCACTCAGGTGGATGTTTAGTTCTCTGGCAGCTTTTACATTGTGGAGATGGAATATACTGGAGACGGTTTTTGCTGGGCTTGGTTTTAGGTGCCAGGTTTTGCAGAACTGGTCCAGTTTGGCAAGATCTTCCGTGAGCACCCGTTCCAGTGGCTCAAAGTCTGGTGCTTGGACTGCCAAACAGATGTCGTCTGCATAGATGAATTTGCGGGATTTTGTAGTGGGCAGGTCGTTTATGTAGAGGCTGAACAGGGTTGGAGCTAGAACTGAGCCTTGTGGGAGTCCGTTTTTCTGCATTCTCCATGCGCTTGTGTTCTGACCGAGGTGGACTCTGAACCTTTGGTTGGTCAGCAGGGTTTTTATAATTGCTGATGCCCAGGCAGGGATCGCCTTTGTAAGTTTCAGGAGGAGGCCTTTGTGCCAGACCGTATCAAAGGCGGCTGTAAGATCGAGAAACACAGCCCCTGTCTTCAGTCTGCTCTCGAAACCATTTTCGATGAAGGTGGTTAGGGCCAGTACTTGCTCTCCTGTGCTGCGGTCCTTGCAGAAACCTGCTTGATCCACACTTAGAATTTCCTCTATTCCTGGGAAAATACGTTGCAGTATCAGGCGCTCCATGATTTTATAAGGAACGCTGAGTAGGGAGATTGGGCGGTAGCTTGCTGGTAGTTTGTGGTCTTTGCCAGGTTTTGGTATAGCAATGACCTTTGCTGTCCGCCATTTCTTTGGGATCGAGTTTGTTTGTATGATCCTTGTGTAGAGTTGTGTCAATCAGGTTAGGGCTCGGGGGGCAAGGTTTGAAGGGTGCCTTCTCCAGACGGCATGCTTCAGCTCCTTCCACAGATGTTCAGTAGGATTTACTGTAGATCGGGGCTCATAGAAGGCCACTTTAGAATAGTCCAATCTTTCGCTCTTAGCCATTCTTGGGTGTTTTTAGCGGTGTGTTTTGGGTCATTATCCTGTTGCAAGACCCATGACCTGCGACTGAGACCAAGCTGTCTGACAGTGGGCAGCACATTTCTCTCTAGAATACCTTGATAGTCTTGAGATTTCATTGTACCCTGCACAGATTCAAGACACCCTGTGCCAGATGCAGCAAAGCAGCCCCAGAACATAACAGAACTCCCTCCATGTTTCACAGTAGGGACAGTGTTCTTTTCTTGGTATGCTTCATTTTTGCGTCTGTGAACATAGAGCTGATGTGCCTTGCCAGAAAGTTGCAGTTTTGTCTCGTCTGTCCATAGGACACTCTCCCAGAAGCTTTGTGGCTTGTCAACATACAGTTTGGCAAATTCCGGTCTGGCTTTTTTATGATTTGTTTTCAACAGTGGTGTCCTCCTTAGTCATCTCCCATGAAGTCCACTTTGGCTCAAACAACGACGGATGGTGCAATCTGGCACTGATGTACCTTGACCTTGAAGTTCACCATGAATGTGTTTAGAGGTTGTTCTGGGCTCTTTTGTTACCATTTGTATTATCCGTCTCCTCCTGCGGCCATGTCCAGGGAGGTTGGCTACAATCCCGTGGATCTTAAATTTCTGAATAATATGTGCAACTGTAGTCACAGGAACATAGAGCTGCTTGGAGATGGTCTTATAGCCTTTACCTTTAACATGCTTGTCTATAATTTTCTTTCTAATCTCCTGAGACAACTCTCTCCTTTGCTTCCTCTGGTCCATGTTTAGTGTGGTACACAGCATGTCAACAAACAGCATAGTGACTACTTGTTACTCTTTAAATAGGCCGACTGACTGATTACAAGTTTGTAGACACCTGTGATGTTAATTAGATTACACATCTTGGTTGAACATGTCCCTATGGTCACATTATTTCCAATCTTTTCTAGGGGTACCATCATTTTTGTCCAGGCCTGTTTCATGAGTTTGTTTTTTTTTAAATAATTCTGTTGAAGCACAATTCAAAAGCATTGTCTGATTTTCATTGGTTAATTTTCATCAAATTTTTTATTTATTACCACTTTTGTCAGATTCAAGTTATTTCTGTGACTATTGTGGGTTTTTCTTTCATTAACAGAGGGGTGCCAACAATTTTGTACATGTCTGTACTTCACCAGCCACTACAATATTAACTAATTTATGTTCATTATTATGTACCCGGTAAATTAAGATGACCGAAATCCATGAAGTCAATGACTTTAATCCACCAACAGCCTTCAGACAAGCTAAATGTGCCAACATTTGGATTTCAAAATAAGGGAGGTTTTTCGTGCTGTCTGGGTGGTGAGGAGAGTTCTAAAAAAACTACAAATAAATTGAAATATAACAGAAATAATGGAATCTTTGATAATTTAAGTTAACTTATTTCATTAAATATAACTTTACTAGTATTTTTTCTTTGAAATCAGAGTTAAATTATTGTTCTGTTCTGGCTCTGCAAAATTATGGTCAAAAGTGTAAATTGTATAAGGAAAAAAAAGTCAGAATTTTACCACAATCCATTTCAAATTTATATTAAAAAAAAAAACGGTAATTTTATAAAAAAAAAAAAAAGAAAAAAAAATTAGCTCTAAAATAATCCACAAGTTGATAATAAAGTCTCAAATATGCAAGAAAAGTTATAATTTTACAAGAGAAATTACAAATGAGGAAAACGGTTGCAAGTTTAGATAAATTTACAGAGAAAAGTAGAAAACTACAAGATTGTTATAAATTTTGGAGAAAATCCTCAAACCTTCAAGACTGAAGTCATTACTCAAGTTTTTAAGTGGGTGCTCTTTGCACCTTTAACTCAGGGGTGGGCAATCAATCAAAGTTTTATTTATATAGCACTTTTCATGCAAAAAGATGCAACACAAAGTGCTTCACATATTGAAATAATACACAATTTACCCCCCCACACACATACGGGTTTTTATGTTAGATGGGGACCAATGTTCTGATCATCATATGTGGGGACTACCCTTTCTAAAGGTTCTTGAGTTCTGAAAAAAAAAATCAGGTAGAGTACTCATAGCTTTGTTAGCTTATAGACAACTTCAAACATTTGAATTCATGAAATAATGACTTGACTATGCCAGATGGGGACTCAAGTTCAGTGGACATGGCTGATGGGGACATCATTAACATATTATTTGCATAATCCACACAAACTCCATTGTGATAAGTGGGGACCTTACAACAACAATAAGTGTATTATTGACATATGTACACCCTGTACTATCAGGCCATTTTCTATTAACATTTAATTTTACAATTTCAGACTATTTGGCACCTAAAGATTATTATTAGAGCAGATTCTTTCAGACAATGCTGTAACCAAATTTAAGGACATGGTTTCCTCATATTTTTCAATGCCATGTGTCAATACAATGGAGTTAAATTTTGAAGATTTTACTCCTCCTGTTGTAGATAGCATGGAAGATAGTGTTTCTGCTTCATTGCACCTGACTCTGGACATGGTGGCTGCTTTAAAAAAGAAAAAGTCTAATCAGAGATTTCTGACTCCTTGGTTCAACATAGTAACTCATAGCTTAAAATAGAAGACTCGTCAATTGGAAAGAAAATGGCATTCCACTAAATTAGATGAATTTTATCTAGCTTGGAGAGATCAACTTTTAATTTATAAAAAATCTCTTAAGAAAGCTAGATCAACTTATTATTCAAAATCTGACACTTAGTTGAGATGGTATTAAATTATCTCCTAACAGTTCTGTGAGGAACCTTGGAGTCATTTTTTTATCAAGATGTGTCTTTAATTCACATATCAATCTTATTTCCAAAACCACAAGTGATGCTGAAAAATTAGCCCATGCTTTCGTTAGTTCTAGATTAGATTACTGCAGTTCTTTATTATCAGGCTGTCCTAAAATGTATCTAAAGAGGCTTCAGTTGATCCAAAATGCTGCAGCTAGAGTTTTAATCGGTACTAGAAAGAGAGATCATATCTCTCCAGTTTTAGTCTCCATTCATTGGCTTCCTTTAGAATCTAGAATTAAATTTAGAATCCTTCTCCTCAATTATAAAGCTCTAGATGATCAGGCACCCTCTTATCTTTAAGACCTTGTAGCACCTTATTATCCTAATAGAGCACTGTGCTCCCAAAATGAGGGACTACATGTAATACCTAGAATCTCTAAAAGTACAATGGGAGGCAACCAGCTGCCAATCTGGATTTGGGAGACAGACTCAATCCCTGTTTTTAAGAATAGGGTTAAAACTTTCCTTTTTTGACAAAGCTTATAGTTAGGGGTGGATCGGGTGACCCTGAACCTTCCCTTAGCTATGCTGCTATAAGCTTAGACTGCTGGGGAACCTCCCATGATGCACTGGGCCTTCACCTCTTTCTTCACTCCCAATATGTTTCATGAGTTTTTTGCTGTTCATTAACATCTCTTTGCTCTTTTTCTTTATCGTTATTCATCTCTTTATCATTTAAAGGTACTTTATATTTGTTTTAATTATTTACTTTATGTTAACTTTCTCCTTGAAGCACTTCAGTCAAAATATGTGGCTTTTAGATATACTGTATAAATTAACTTAAAGATTACAATAAATATTAATCTCACATTCATCCTGCCAATATAAAAACCACATATACATTCATAAGAAATAGAATATTATGAACAAGAAAGCTAAATTCTACCCTTAATATCTCACTACCACTTACCTTCTGTATAGAGAGCCTAAAAGTCATACCTCCTCTATGGCAGTAGTTCTCAATCCATGACCTTAAGGACTAAAGACCCTGCTGGTTTTCTGATTCATCCAGTCTCTTCATCGGATGTTGTCAATGAGCAGCAAACAGTGGGAAGAAATTCAGTGAAATCACTTGCTGAAGAGCTTGGGTGAATCACAAAACCAGCAGGGGCTTGGGTCCTTGAGGGCATGGGATTGGAACCACTGCTATGAGACCTAAGTTCAGAAAAAAAAAAATGTACTGGACTCTATGGGAAGAGAGATATTTTCAATCCAGATTGAGTTTTGCTGTGAACTACACATATGATGTTGGTCAAGGCTGTCGTCGTACTGCTGGAATATAAAGTTGTGAAAATAAGCAAATAGAGACTACAAACCCAAAGACATGTGAGTTATGTCATCATTTTTTAATTGAGCCCAGGAGGAGCTGACTATCAGTCATTTGGATTAGCTGCAACTCTGAAAATACATTACAACACATTGTTTTTTCTCTTTGCCAGATGCTTCTTTCTCCAGTCAGAAAAAAGGAGGTGAGCTTTGACAGGGTGACTTCCATAATCTTATGTAGTGACATATATAGCACGAGACCAGCAGATGTAGTTTACTAAGGTTCACACAAAACTAAATGTTACTCTTTATTTTACATTAACCCTACAACTTTATTTATGTGGAAAATTATCAATTAAATTGACCACCATCATATGTGTAGTTCATGGCAAAACTCAATCTAGCTCAAAAAATAATTTTTCTCTTCCCACAGACTCTGATACATCCCCCCCCCCCAAAGTTAGGTCCCAAGTGTGGAAGTAGAGGGGGCAGGACTTAGGCTCTCTATGCATTATGGTAACCTGTTAAATGTTGTAATTAACACTACTCCTTCCTAGATAAGCTCCATCTGCATTCACACGTTTTGAATAAAACAGCCTTTTTAGGGACCTTTCACACACAATATTACAATCCTTCATTCAGAACAACTGTAATTTTCTCATGTTTTCAAACAGTTTCTACTCAGATACTGACTGAAGGTGGTGTGAGAATGTAGTGGTAATTAATCAAGAAAATATTTCTGTGAAGGTTAAAATCTGCCCTAAAAATGGACTAACACAAACCTTTTATATGCACTACATTAAACTCCTTAGTAAATGGTAAATGGCATTCACTTATATAGCACTTTTATTCTCATCACTAGGTGACCAAAGCACTTTACAGATCCTGCTATCCACCCATTCACACACACATTCACACACTGATGGTGGCATCAGTGTGTGAATGGCATCGGCATTAGTGTACTGATTCACACTAAAGGGCCATCACAATACACTTTCTTCACCCTTTAGCTGCTTACAAAGGAAAAGGCTGCTCGCAGAGATAGCAAAAAGACGTAACAAACTAATAGTTTTTTGAATGCAAAAGATGCAATAGACTTACACAATGGTCCCCTCCGGCATACAACTAGGAACATACCGGTCGCTATGGAGGGTGAGAATATGTATGGGCACATAATCATACCATGTAGGATAACTAAGTAGACGGTTATGCTGTTTCATTCCATCTAGCAACAATGCTCTGCACTGTGTGTGTTTATATATTTGCATATTTATTCCATCTAGCTACAATGCTCAGCACTGGGTGTGTTTATATATTTATATATCTACATATTATTCCATCTAGCTACATTGCTCCGCACTGTGTGTGTTTATATACTTGCATATTTATTCCACCTAGCTGCAATGCTCCGTACTGTGGGTGTTTATATATTTACATATTTATTCCATCTAGCTACAATGCTCTGCACTGTGTGTTCATATATTCATATATTTATTCCATCCAGCTACGATGCTCTGCACTGTGTGTCTGTGTGTGTGTGTATATATATATATTTTATAGTAATACGTACATATGTTTATTAGCTGCTCTTGCTTGCTTGTTTTTTTTCTTGCCTTCTGATTGTTGCTCTGAGTGTTGCTATCCCTGTGCTGTTGCAATCCTGGAATTTCCCCATTGTGGGCCTAATAAAGGCTTATCTTATCTTATCTTATCTTAAAATAACATTGATAAATGATAAATAACAAAGACAGGCTTTAGAATTTAATCTGAAGTGATGAACATGAATGTACTGTGGTGGAAATTCACTGTCTATACATTAATCTGTTGAGTAACTAGGGATCAAAGGTTTTATAAGTGTGTATCCATATATGAATTGTTCTGTAAACTGCCATTGTAATCTTATTAGGGCATAAGCTGCATAGTGTTTATTGGCCTTGATAGGTTTTAGAAACCGAAGGACCAGTTTGTCAAAGTCTTCTCCTAGTTTTTTTTTTTTTACCAAGACACTAGATCTAGATCTAGAAAGCCCATCCAGGGACAAGAGTTGCAAATTAGCTAATAGCTATACACTCTATGTGCAACACATCAGATTGATTGTCTTTGATTAATTGTCTATGTTTATTGCACTGTCCCTGTCAAATAAACTAATCTACTACTACTAGATTGGCCACTTGTTCAGACTAAATTTCTTTAAGATGAGATATATGTCATCATACAACAGAGTTGACTATATATATATATATATATATATATATATATATATATATATATATATATATATATATATATATATATACACAATTCATGCTAAAATAACTTTTGCTTTCCATCCAAGCTCTATCTGCATTCACACATCTTAAATAGAACAGGCTTTGTTGGGACCTGTCACACACACACACATTCTTACAGTTCTTCATGGGGACCAGTTTTGTCCAAGTCTACATACATTTTATACTCAGACACTGACTAAAGGTGTGCTGTGGGGATGTTGTGAGTGTCCAGAAAAGAGTGATAATTAACCTAGAAAAAATCCATGAGAAAGCTAAATTCTTCTCTAAACACTCCACTACCACTAACCTTGTTTGCAAATACTAAACTCTGAAGGACACTGATTAACAAGCCACCTGATCAGCTAACCTTTATCTGCATTCACACATTTCAAATAAAAATGCTTTGTGGGGACCTTCACACACACACACACACACACACACACACACACACACACACACACACACAATATTACTGCTCTTCATGGGGACCAGTTTGTCAAAGTCTTCTAGTTTTTCCTCATATGTTGACACTCACACTTTTTGAATAAAGCAGGCATTGTGGGGACCTTTCACACACAATGTTACAGTCCCTTTTGGGGACCATTTTGTGCAAATTTACACACAGATTATACTCAGACACTGACAAAAGGTGTGCTGTGGGGACATCATGAGTGTGCAGAATAGAGTGATGATTAACTAAGAAAAACATCCCGTAGAAGTGTAAAATTAGCCCGAAGCATCCCACTACCACTAACCTCCTGTATGCATAACTATAAAATGTTAAGCATACTGATTAAAACTACTCCGGCCCAGCAATCCTCTATCTGCATTCACACATCTTGAATAAAACAG
The DNA here is from genome assembly GCA_020510985.1 of Pholidichthys leucotaenia. Classification (NCBI taxonomy): domain Eukaryota; kingdom Metazoa; phylum Chordata; class Actinopteri; order Cichliformes; family Pholidichthyidae; genus Pholidichthys; species Pholidichthys leucotaenia. The sequence goes on from CM035849.1 coordinate 229,636,872, forward strand.
GCTCTGTGGGGACCTTTCACACATATTACAGTTCTTCTTGGGGCATAGTTTGTCCAAGTTTTCACACAGTTTCTACTCAGACACTGACTGAATTTGGAGTGGGTATCCTGTATAGAGTGATGATTAACCAAGAAAAGAAACCTCTGAAGGATAAAATCATCGGTGATCATTGGTGATGATCATGCCTCGGTCACCGATGCTGCCCGCGGTCCACCACCTGCTGTCACGGCTGATGGTGAGAATGCAGAAGAGGCCACTAACACTGCAGAGGCCCTTGCTGATGACGCTGATGACAGCAGCCCTGTCGGAGATGCCCCCGCCGCTGAAGTTGCTGAAGAACGTGAGTTCGGGGATGTTGAGAGTCGTCGTACTAAGAAGAAGAAGAAGAAGAGGTCCTACGCCAACGTGCTCCAATCGACTGCTAAGCAGACTGCGAACCAGCTACGGGTTGTCAACAAGGCGCGCTCCCACTCACAGCTACGCGTTGTATCGAAGACTGGTAGGATGTCTGGCGGTCATCATGGTCAAGGTCAAGGTCAACAGAAGCACCAAGTCTTCATCAGTCGGCTTGACCCCACCACCAGACCCCATCATGTACTTCCCTATCTCTAAACTCATCCTAAAATTAATGACCATCTCAAGATTGAGCAATTAGAAACCAAGCATGATGGTTATGCCTCATTCAAAATTACATGTCCTGCCAGTTGTAGCAAGAAGTTGCTTGGAAAAAATGTGTGGCCATCTGATTTATACTATAGACAGTTTTTTGAGAAGAAATGGACTATTTGTGATTGTCATTATTGTGTTTGTCAACATATCCATTTAGTAGTAGGACCAACCTAAGAATATGTTTATTCAACTGTCAGAATGTAAAAACTTCAATTAATGAGCTCTCCAGTTTATGTGATAACCATGACATTGTGTTGTTGCAGGAACACTGGTTGTTTAAACATGAATTGTCTATTTTGAGCAGAATACATGGTGATTTTATAGGTCAAGGTGTTTCTTTTATGGATACAGAAGAAAGTGTTATTTTTGGTAGCCCCTATGGCGGCGTTGGTATCCTATGGCGGAAGTCAATTGCTGACCATTGTGTTGTGAAAACTTATGAGTGTGAAAGAGTTACAGGTATTGAAGTTAACCTGGGTGACTTTCACTGTCTTATATTGTGTGTATATTTCCCCTGTGATAGTGTTGAAAACTTGGATGAATATTTGCATTGCACGAGTCTTGTTAAACAAATCACTGAGGACTTTCCAACTCCATATGTGTATACACTTGGTGACTTCAATGCTAATATATTACATTCAAGTAGTTTTGGAAATGAACTGTTGTCTTTTTGTGAGAGATATTCTTTATATATCTCAGACAGGATTATTTTATCAGGTGATACTTTTACTCATGTTAGCATGGCCCATGGTTCTACATCATGGCTTGATCACTGTGTGACTACTTCCTTGGGTCATGATAATGTGTCCAACATCAGAGTTCTGTATGGTTATGTGAGTTCCGATCATTTACCTTTATCTGTGGATATTGAGGTATCAAGTGTTGTAAGAGGCTCTCGGGGAGCTTCCTCGGCCACAGCAGGTAGTAGGACATATAAATGGCGTGATGCTACAGAGTCAGACTTGTCCAGGTATAAGGAACTTACTCGTAGGAAACTCTGTAACTTCTGTGTTCCTACGGATGCCATTAGGTGTCAGGACCGTAATTGTGAGGCCCACAAGAATGATATCGATAGGTTTTATGGTGATATTGTTGGTGTTTTAAATTTTTGTGTGAGTGAATGCATTCCTAGTCACAATGTATCCACCCAATATAACGTCCCAGGCTGGAATGATGTTGTGAGCGAGGCTCATACAGCTGCTCGGGATGCTTTCTTGTGGTGGAGAAGTAATAGTAAACCATGTTACGGTCCAATATTTGATAACATGAAAAGTTGTAGGGCTAGGTTCAAATATGGTCTGCGTGCATGTAGGCGCAATGAAGAAAATATCAAATGTGACCAGTTAGCTAGCCATATGAGTGAACTGAACACAGTAGAATTCTGGAAACAAATGACGCGTATGAGTTCTTCCCAGTCTGTTAGATCAAACACTATTGATGGTGTGACTGGTGATGTTAATATTGCTGAAAAGTGGAAATGTCACTATGAAGCTATTTTCAACTCAGTTAAGAATGTTTCTATGAAGGATTCTGTTATGCGTGATGTTCACCTGTATGATATGTTTGATATGTTTGATATTTCTGTTGTTACTCCTGTTGAAGTTGTTTCACTGATCAAAGTTCTCAAGAAAGGCAAATCAGCTGGACCTGATTGTCTCACTAGTGAATGCCTTATCAATGCTGATTTTAATTTGTGTATTCTGTTGTCACTGTGTTTTAACTGTATGTTTGTTCATGGTTACATGCCAGATATGTTGATAGATTCTGTTATTATTCCCTTGGTGAAAAACAAGTGTGCTAGTCTGTCTGACATGAACAATTACAGACCTATAGCTGTTGCAAATGTTATATCTAAATTGTTAGAGGGTTTACTCCTGAATAGAATTAAGGATTATCTGTGGACAAATGATAATCAGTTTGGTTTTAAGTCAGCTCATTCAACTGATAAGGCTGTTTATCTACTCCATGAATTTGTTGACTACTTCAGAAGTCAATCCACTAGTGTTTATGTTACGTTTTTAGATGCTAGCAAAGCCTTTGATAAGATTAATCACTGGTTTTTGTTTAGAAAATTGATCGATCCAGGCATTCCTATTTATATTGTTAGCATCTTGTTATATTGGTACAGAAGGCAGTCTATGGTTGTTAGGTGGGGCAATGTTACCTCATCTAAATTTTGTGTGACTAATGGTGTTAAACAAGGTGGTATACTGTCACCCTTGTTGTTTAATGTCTATGTTGATGATCTCAGTGTACTGTTGAACAATACTAATGTTGGTGGCTCCATCGATGGTGCTTTGTTAAATCACATTTTCTATGCTGATGATCTTTGTTTGTTAAGTTTGTCTACTGCAGCTATGCAACATTTCCTCTCGGTATATGAGAAATTTGGTGAAAAAAATGACATCTTGTTCAACTGTACTAAATCTATGTGCATGGCATTCAAACCGAAGGATGTCAAAACTTCGGATCCTGTTATGCCACTTTGTGGTAATAGTTTGAACTTTGTTGAAAAGGCCAAATACCTAGGTGTGTGGATTGAATGTGATAAGACCAATGTTGATTGTAATAGGCAACTCAGGAAACTCTGTGCTCAAACAAATTTACTGCTGCGGAATTTCCATAGGTGTTCTCCTGATGTTAAATGTATGTTGTTCAAGACTTTCTGTACCTCAATGTATTGCTCGCCTCTATGGTTTAATAGCAATGTTGCTGTTAGGAACAAAATCCGCATTGCATATAATAATTCCCTAAGAAGGATGTTAGCTATACCTCGTAGGTCGAGTACAAGCGAGATGTTTGTGTCCTTGAATATTCCGTCTTTTGGCGAGTTGTTATGAAAGAATGTTTATAGTTTTATGAGAAGGTTGCTGGCATGTAACAACCATTTTATATCCGTAATTGTTAATTTGTCACTCACACTTTACCCCAGTATTTGGAAGTGGTGGTGTTCTATTTTATATTGAGTTCATTATTGTATTCTGTTGTTGTTATATGAGCGCTGTGTGATTGCTGAATCTTATACACTTTTATTTTTATTTTTACACGTTAGATAGATAGATAGATAGATAGATAGATAGATAGATAGATAGATAGATAGATAACCTTTATTGTCATTACACAAACAAATGTACAATGAGATTTAAGCATCTCCTTCAGTGCAACATATGTAAAAGAGAAAAATAAAAAGCATAAAAACAATAAATTCCTGCAATAAATAATGTATAATGTGTACAATGTACATAATCTAAGATAAAATAAGTCATATATACAATATAAAAATAAAAATATTAAAAAGACTGCACAGCATTGGGGACCGTAAATGTCAATTACACAGTGATGTGTTTAGAGGTATACTGAGAGGATCAGGGAGGATTGGACTGAGAATTCAGAGCCATGATGGCTTTTGGGAAAAAAAACTGTTCTTAAGTCTATTTGTCCTGGCTCTGATGCACCTGTAGCGCCTCCCTGAGGGCAGCAGGTCAAATAGGTCAGCTCCAGGGTGGTAGATGTCCTTGATGATGTATTGTGCTCTCCTAAGGCAGCGGGCGGTGTAAATGTCTGTCAGGGAGGGGAGAGGGTGGCCGATGATCTTCTGTGCTACCTTTACTACCCTCTGCAACCTCTCCCTGTCTACCATTGTGCAATTCCCATACCACACTGTAATGCAGTATGTGAGCAGACTCTCAATGGATGAGCGATAGAAGGTCAGCAGCAGGGTGGAGTTGAGGTCGTACTTCCTGAGGACTCTCAGGAAGTGTAGCCGCTGCTGAGCCTTCTTAATAATCGCCGAGATGTTGTCTGTCCAGGAGATGTCAGAGGAGATAAGGACGCCGAGGTACCGGAATGTGTGGACCCTCTCCACACACTCGCCGTTAATGAAGAGGGGGGCTGGGTCGGTATTGGTCCTCCTGAAGTTGACAATGATTTCCTTGGTTTTCTTGGTGTTCAGAGTCAGGTTATTTTCTAAACACCAAGTTGCCAACTTCAGGACCTCCCCCCATAGGCTGTCTCGTCCCCTCCAGAAATGAGTCCAACCACCGTGGTGTCGTCAGCAAACTTCACGATGAGGTTGTTGTTGTAGGCCGGACGACAGTCATAGGTGTAGAGACAGTACAGGAGGGGGCTCAGCACACAGCCCTGTGGGGAGGCAGTACTCAGCGTCCGTGTGGAGGAGAAGTAGGAGCCAAGTCTCACAGTCTGGGACCAGTTCGTGAGAAAGTTCTTTATCTAAGCACATGTGAGAGGTGGGAGACCAAGGGTGTTCAGTTTGGTAATGAGAATGTCTCTGTTGTTGTTGAACTTGTTGAATGTCTCAGCAATGTTTTGTATATACTATGAACCCTGAGTTCGAAATAAACGTTTGAATTTGAATTTGAAAAGCCCTAATGGCTGTATCTCAATGGGCTGCGACAGCTTGCGACTAGTCAATAATAAAAATTGTTGCAACAATTACACAAATTAGTGACACTTTTCACTTGGAATCATGCTTAATTTCCACATTTGGGTATGTCGCTAACACTAACCTTCTACATGCAATACATAATACCCTATGGCGTACTGATTTACATACAATCACTATATACTTTCTTTCCCACAAACGCTGTTTAAGAATCAAAAATACAAAAACTTAATAAAACATCTATCTTCTTCTGTGTAATCCTTTTTGAGTCACGGGGGCGCTGGAGCCTATCCTAGCATCTTTGGGCTGAGAGGCAGGGTACACCCTGGACAGATCGCCAGTCCATCGCAGGGCCAACACACAGAGACAGACAACCATTCACTCTCACATTCATACCTAAGGACAATTTAGAGTCCCCAGTTTGATGCCAATTTACCTAACTTGCATGTTTTTGGCATGTGGGAGGAAACCGGAGATATCCCGGAGTAAACCCACACAGACACGGGGAGAACATGCAAACTCCACACAGATCACTGTTGGTCAGAGGCTGGGATTGAACCCAGGATCCCCTGGCCAAGGGTGAGTAGCTGTGCTGCCGCAGTGCTAACCACTCCACCACTGCGCTGCCCCTTAATAAAACAAGACTATAGAATTGAATCTGAAGTGAAGAGCATGAATGTACCTGTTGAGGAGAGTTGTTTGGACCTATAGCATTATCCATCCGAGTCTTTGGCAGGAATAAGTGATGGGAGCCACCTATTGCCATGGCATCAGCTGTAATGCTTGTTCCCTCTAAGCATATTTTATAATGCCAGTATCTTAGAATATGAAACATAAGGCACAAATAGTCAATTTGATGTTGATATTGACATAACGCACGGCTCAGGAGACGCACACACACAGGCTCAGAGAAGTTTAAATAGTTTATTAGCAACAGGGGTGAATGGATGTGTGTCTGCGGGATGTAAATGTATTGGTGGCGGCGTCTGCTTCGGGCACAGAGGCAGGAGACCGTACAGCCGGCAACCCTATGGGAAAGAGCACAAAGACACAGGGTGACGGGCACACACCAACACAGGAGGAGAATAAGCGAGAGAGGAGCTTACTTGCAAGGGACAGATGACTGGCACTACAAGGACGGGACCCGGGAGACAGCCACCTGCAGGACTCGGTGCAGCAGCGAGGAATGGCGAGGGAGAGGCGTTGTCCGCCGCCGAGAAATCCACCTGTGCACAGGGGAGCAGACTGGAAACAAAGGAGGTAAGGGCTTCTTACCGAAGGCGTCGTGCAGAAGGAAAGGTTGACTCACGATGATGAGTAGAGAAGTCTGACGGCTTCAGGCCGAAGCTCAGGGCGAGGCGGCTTATATTCCTCGCCGCTGATGATGTGCAGGTGTGCGTGCAGGTGGCGCCGCTGATGAGCGGCGCGGCGTGACAGTACTCCCCCCTCTAGCAGCACCTCCTGGCGATGGCTTCTCTGGGTGCGCTCGGTGGAAATCAGCGATGAGCGAGGGGTCTAATACAAATGACCGGGGTACCCACTGTCGATGATCAGGCCCGTAGCCCTCCCAGTCCACCAAGTACTGCAACCCACGACCCCGGCGCCGGGAGTCCAGGATGGAAGAGACGGCCCAGGCCGGATGGCCACCAACCATCCGGGGTGCGGGTTGTGCAGCAGGAGGAGGGCAAAGGGGGTCGGAGACTGCCAGCTTCACCTTAGACACGTGGAAGGTGGGATGGATGCGGAGGGAGGGGGGAATAGCCACACGCACAGCTACCGGGTTGATGATCCGGGTGATGGGGTAGGGTCCCACAAAGTGCTGTGCCAGCTTCCTCCTCTCGCCTTTCAATGTTATGTCCTGGGTCGACACGTAGACTCGTTGCCCAACTCTGTACGCCGGGGCAGGTCTTCTGTGCCGGTCCGCCACAGTTCTGTTGCGCTCCGCTGTGCGTAAAAGCGCGTTACGCGCAGATGCCCAGATGGAGCGGAACTGCCTGAGATGCGCCCTAACTGACGGGACAGTTACCTCACTCTCCTGCGCCGGGAACAGCGGGGGGTCGTAACCCAGGGACGCCTTGATGGGGGACATCCCTGTAGCAGAAGAGCGAGCGGTGTTGTGGGCGTATTCAACCCAGGCAAGATGGTTACTCCAGGACGTGGGTTTGGATGCAGTCACACAGCGGAGCGCAGCCTCCAGCTCCTGGTTGGTCCGCTCACACTGCCCGTTGGATTGGGGGTGATGGCCGGAGGAGAGGCTCACCTTGGCTCCGATGGCGTTACAAAACGACTTCCAAACCTCAGAGGAAAATTGGGGCCCCCGGTCCGAGACCACGTCCATCGGAATCCCGTGCAGCCTGACCACGTGTTGGATGAGGAGGTCCGCCGTCTCCAGGGCAGTAGGGAGACCTCGCAGGGGAACGAAGTGCACCGCCTTGGAGAAGCGATCCACGATGGTCAGGATGGTGTCGTAGGAGTTGGAAACTGGGAGTCCGGTGACGAAGTCCAGGGCGATGTGCGACCAGGGCCTGCCAGGGACGGGCAGGGGCTGGAGCAGACCCGCTGGAGGGGCGTTTCCCGACTTATTGGTGGCACAAATTGGACAAGCCCGGGCGTAGCGGGCCGCATCCCTCCGCAGGCCCGGCCACCAAAAGGACCGCTGGAGGAGATCTATCATCCGGGAGGAGCCAGGGTGACAGGTGAGCCTGGAGGTGTGTAGCCAGTGGATGACCTCTCCTCGAACCGCTGATGGCACGAATAGTCTTCCCTCTGGTCCGCCGCCAGGGTCAGGTTCCACCTCCTGCGCCTTCCGGATCTTGCTCTCTAGGAGATGTCCTAGGAGATGTCCCAGGAGATGGCTCCCACGACGCACGACCTGGGCAGGATGGTGTGGAGCGCATCCTCCGACTCCTCGGGGGCGAATTGCCTAGAGAGGGCGTCGGGCAGGCCGTTCTTAGAGCCAGGCCTGAAGGTGATGGAGAACTGGAACCTGGCGAAGAACAAGGACCAGCGCGTCTGGCGGGCGTTCAGGCGCTTGGCAGATCGAAGATATTCCAAGTTCTTGTGGTCCGTAAGGACCACGAATGGCAGGTCCGCCCCCTCTAGCCAGTGGCGCCACTCTTGCAGCGCGAGCTTGATGGCGAGGAGCTCTCTGTCCCCCACGTCGTAATTTCTCTCCGCCGGGGACAAGCGCCGGGAGAAGAAGGCGCAGGGCCTTTTGGCGCCGTCGTCAGGCGACCGCTGGGATAGCACCGCCCCCACTCCTGTGTCCGAAGCATCCACCTCCACGATGCACTGCAGCGCGGGGTCGACCTGGCGAAGGACCCGGGACGAGGAGAACTCCGCCTTCAGCGCCTGAAAAGCAGCTGCGGCCTCTTCGGTCCACCGGAACGGGACCTTAGGGGACGTGAGGCGGGTCAGCGGTCCGACGATGGTGCTGAAGTTTGGAACAAAGCGGCGGTAGAAGTTCGCGAATCCCACGAACTGTTGCACCTGCTTCCTCGACGCAGGTGTAGGCCACTCTACCACCGCCTTCACCTTCTCTGGGTCTGGACGCACCTGGTCGTGAGCGATGACGAATCCCAGGAAGGAGGTTGTTCTAGCAAAAAATTCGCACTTCTCAGCCTTCACGTATAGCCAGTTCTCCAGCAGCCTTTGGAGGACCCGCCTCACATGGACCTGGTGCTCGTCCCTGGACTTGGAGAAGATGAGTATATCATCCAGGTAGACGAACACAAAGAGGCCGATGAAGTCCCGAAGGACGTCGTTGATGAGGCGCTGAAAGACGGCAGGAGCGTTGGTCAACCCGAACGGCATTACCAGGTATTCAAAGTGGCCGTTCGGGGTACGGAAGGCTGTCTTCCACTCATCTCCCTCCCGGATCCGGACGAGGTGGTATGCGCTGCGTAGATCCAGCTTGATGAACCAGGTCGCCCCCTGGAGGGAGTGGAAAGCGGTGTCCATGAGGGGCAGGGTGTAACGATCCCTCTCCGTGATGTCATTTAGGGCCCGATAGTCAATGCAAGGACGGAGGGATCCGTCCTTTTTCCCAACGAAGAAGAACCCTGCCCCCACGGGTGATGATGATGGGCGGATTATCCCAGCACTCAGTGACTCTTTTAAGTAGGCATTCATCGTCTCCTTCTCCGGCGCCGACAGACTGTAGAGCCGACCAGAAGGTAAGGGTGCCCCCTGGCGGAGGTTGATGGCGCAGTCATAGGGCCGATGAGGAGGGAGAGACATGGCCTTGGTCTTACTGAATACCATGCCCAGGTCGTGAAATTCCAGAGGCACCAGGGACAGGTCCGGGGGTGCTGCGTCCGTAGCGGGGGGAGAAGTGGACGGAGAGCAGGCAGCGAACTGAAGGCAGGTGCCCATGCAGAACGTGCTCCATGCCGAGACCCCAGCTGACTTCCAATCCAGGACAGGGTTGTGGAGGCATAGCCAGGAATACCCCAGGATGACGGGCGACACAGAGTTGGGCAGGATGAGAAAGGTTATCTCCTCCCGGTGGTTACCAGAGATGATCACCGGGACCGGGACGGTCTGGTGTGTGACTCTCCCAAGGGAAGCACGGGAGAGGTTGACCAGGGAGATGGGGTCTTTGAGCGCTTGGCAGCGGATGCCCAATCGGGTTGCCAGGCTTTGTGAAATGAAGCTGCCTTCTGCACCCGAATCCACCAGTGCGTGGGTGAGGTGCCCAGTGGGGTTGTGGCAGAAACGGATGGGCAGCATTAATTGAGTGTGTGAGTTTAACCGATTGAGATCCGCAAGGCTCCCTACAGTGACTCGCGGACCCCGCCGACTGGCTTTCCGTGGGCAAAGCTTCACCGTGTGTTGGTCATCTCTGCAATACATGCAGAGATCCAACTCACGGCGGTGTTGTCTCTCCGCAGGTGAAAGCTTTGTCCAGCCCGTCACCATCGGCTCCGACTCCTCGGGGCACGATGGTGGCGACGCCGCCAGGGGGCAAGCTTGGAACAGGCGCGGCGAGGCTCCACGAGGGCGAGAAGAAGATGACTTGCGCCCTGAGGAGCGCTCGCGCAGCCTGTTATCCAAACTAATCGCTAAGGATGTCAGCTCCGCTAGCGTCTCAGGAATATCCCGCCCAGCCAGTTCATCCCTCAGATCATCATTGAGGCTGCGGAGAAAAAGGCCGCAGAGGGAGCGTTCCTCCCAGCCTACTTCCTCCGCCGCTACCCGGAAGTCGACCGCGTAGTCCGCTGCCAACCGGCTTCCCTGCTGGAGGGCGAGAAGCCGATCGACCTGGACCGTCTCGGTTGGAGTATGGTCAAAGACCTCCAGGAAGCGCCTCACGAATTGGTCATATGTGAGGGCGGCATAACTGGGCCTCGCCATTACGGCGTAGGTCCACGTGAAAGCTCGCCCCTCCAGGAGATTCCCGATATAACCAATTCGGCTATGATCTGAGGGAAAGTCTCTGGGCACTCGGTGAAAAACAGACTCACACTGCATAATAAACCCCCGCGCTCCGCCGAGCTTACCGCTAAAGCGGGCGGGGGTTGGAATGGGTGTGAGTCGAACCGGTGCACTCGGAGCCTGCTGGACGGCCACTGGAGCAGCAGGAGCCGCGCCACCCTGACGAGTCGGGGGGAACGACTGCTGGGGGTCCAAGTGGCCCAACCGGTTAGTCAAATTAAACAATTGATTGAAAATCACCTGTTGCTGATAGGCTAATTGATCCACTCGAGCCTCGAGAGTGGAAAACCGGTGTGCGAGCCCGCCGTCTGCTGAGCCGCTCTGCTCAGGAGACGCACACACACAGGCTCAGAGAAGTTCAAATAGTTTATTAGCAACAGGGGTGAATGGATGTGTGTCTGCGGGATGTAAATGTATTGGTGGCGGCGTCTGCTTCAGGCACAGAGGCAGGAGACCGTACAGCCGGCAACCCTATGGGAAAGAGCACAAAGACACAGGGTGATGGGCACACACCAACACAGGAGGAGAATAAGCGAGAGAGGAGCTTACTTGCAAGGGACAGATGACTGGCACTACAAGGACGGGACCCGGGAGACAGCCACCTGCAGGACTCGGTGCAGCAGCGAGGAATGGCGAGGGAGAGGCGTTGTCCGCCGCCGAGGAATCCACCTGTGCACAGGGGAGCAGACTGGAAACAAAGGAGGTAAGGGCTTCTTACCGAAGGCGTCGTGCAGAAGGAAAGGTTGACTCACGATGATGAGTAGAGAAGTCTGACGGCTTCAGGCCGAAGCTCAGGGCGAGGCGGCTTATATTCCTCGCCGCTGATGATGTGCAGGTGTGCGTGCAGGTGGCGCCGCTGATGAGCGGTGCGGCGTGACAGATATAGCATAACATGTAAATAGATTGGCCACTTGTTCAGACTAATTTTCTAAGATGAGATACATATCATCATGCAACAGAGTTAAGAGAAAAATACATTCTAATTCATTCTAAAATGTTTCTTGTCCAGCCAAGCTCTATCTGCATTCACACATCTTAAATAAAACAGGATTTGTGGGGACCTTTCACACACACACAATATTACAGCTCTTCATGAGGACCAATTTGTCAAAGTCTTCTTGTTTTTCCTCATATGTTGACACTCACACTTGTTGAATAAAACCCTTCAACTCAAGGACCATTTCACACACAATGTTACAGTCCCTTTTGGTGACCAATTTTGTGCAAATTTACACACAGATTATACTCAGACACTGACAGAAGGTGTGCTGTTGGGACATCATAAGAGTCCATAATAGAGTGATGATTAAGAAAAAAAATCCTGGAGAAGGATAAAGTTAGCCCTAAACATTCCACTACTACTAACCATCTGTATGTATAACTATAAAATGTTAAGCATTCTGATTAAAACTACTCCTGCCCAGCTAAGCTCTATCTGCATTCACACATCTTAAATAAAACAGACTTTGTGGGGACCTTTCACACACACACGAACACAGTCTTACAGTTCTTCATAGGGACCAGTTTTGTCCAAGTTTACACACAGTTTATATTCAGACACTGAGTAAAGGTGTGCTGTGGGAACATTGTCAGTGTCCAGAAAGTGATAATTAACCTAGAAAAAAAAAAACCATGAGAAAGCTAAATTCTGCTCTAAACATCCAACAATCACTATCCTGTTTGCATTATAATAAACTCTGAAGGATACTGATTAACATGACTCCTGATTAGCTGTCCTTTATCTGCATTCACACATTTTAAATAAAAAAAGCTTTGTGGGGACCTTTCACACACACAATTTTACAGCTCTTCATGGGGACCAGTTTGTCAAAGTCTTCTAGTTTATCCTCATATGTTGACACTCACACTTTTTGAATAAAACAGGTATTGTGGGGACCCTTCACACACAATGTTACAGTCCCTTTTTGCGGGCCAGTTTTGTCCAAATTTACACACAGATTATACTCAGACACTGACAAAAAGTGTGCTGTGGGGATATCATGAGCGTCCAGAATAGAGTGACGATTAACTAAGAAAAAAAATCCCAGAGAAGAATAAAATTAGCCCTAAACATCCCACTACCACTAACCTTCTGTATGCATAACTATAAAATGTTAAGCATATTGATTAAAACTACTCCTGCCAAGCTAAGCTCTATCTGCATTCACAAGTCTTGAATAAAACAGGCTCTGTGGGGACCTTTCACACATATGAGAGTTCTTCTTGGACCATAGTTTCTCCAAGTTTTCACACAGTTTTTACTCAGACACTGACTGAATTTGGAGTGGGTATCCTGTATAGAGTGATGATTAAACAAGAAAAGAAACCTCTGAAGGATAAAATCAGCCCTAAAGGCTGTTTCTCACAGCGCTGCAACAGCTTGTGACTAGTCGGTAATAAAACATGTTGCAACAATTACACAGATTAGTGGGACTTTTCACTTGGAATCACGCTTAATTTCCACATTTGGGTACGTCGCTACCACTAACCTTCTATATGCATTACATGATACCCTATGATGTACTGATTTTTATTCAATCACAATACACTTTTTTTCCCCCACAATAGCTGTTGTAGAATCAAAAATACAAAAAATACAAATACAAAAACTTAATAAAACAAGACTATAGAATTGAATCTGAAGTGGATGTACCTGTTGAGGAGAGTTGTTTGGACCTGTAGCATTATCCATCTGAGTCTTTGGCAGGAATGCAGTAAGTGATGGGAGTCACCTATTGTCATGGGATCCGCTATTATGCTAGTTCACTGTAAACATAATTTATAATGCCAGTATTTTAGAATATGAACCATATGGCAAAAATAGTCAATTTGATGTTGAAATAGCATAACATGTAAATCGATTGGCCACTTATTCAGATAAAATTTCAAAGATGAGATATATCATCATACAACAGAGAAAAATACATTCTAATTCAGTGTAAAATAACTTTTCTTTTCTAGCCAAGCTCTATCTGCATTCATACATTTTAAATAAAACAGGCTTTGTGGGGCCTTTTCACATAGACAATATCACAGCTCTTCATGGGGACCATGTTATCAGTCTTCTCCAAGTTTTATCTCAGACACTGACACTGACACATGTTGAATAAAACAGGAATTGTGGGGACCTTTCACACACAATGCTACAGTCCCTTGTGGGGACCATTTTTGTCCAAATTGACATAAAGTTTATACTCAGACACTAACTAAAGGTGTGCTGTGGGGACATCGTAAATGTCCATCATCATCATAGCAGTCTGTCGTGGGCGACAATGACTGTTTCATTTAGGTCTGATCAGATTCCTCCACACAGCTCTGTCTTCAGCCTTCCGCTGCCAGGAACTCCTGTCTATGTCCAACTTCTTCAAGTTTCTTTTTACAGTGTCTTTAAATCTGAGCCTTGGTCTACCCTGATTGTGTTTGCCCTCGCATAACTGTGAGTAGAGTAACTGCCAAGGGAGATGCTGGTGGTCCATCCTCTCAACATGTCCGAGCCATCTCAGGTTCATCTGTATTAGCATGTCCTCCATTGATGGTAGACCAGCTTGTTTCAACACTTCTATGTTGGTTATCTTGTCTTTCCATGAGATGTTCATTATGGCTCGAAGGTGTCTCATCATTTCAGCACCGTACAATAGAGTAGCCAGTACTGTCGCTCTGTACACGTTGCATTTAACACGGATAGACACATGTCGATTGTTCCACAGTCTCTCCCTCAAGTTTCCAAACACAGCGCTCGCTCTTCCCATTCTGAGAGATAGTTCATCCTCCAGCCTAGCATTCTCTGAAACAGTACTCCCTAGGTACTTGAAAGTCTTGCACTTCACTTGTGGCTCTGTACCAGTGCTGATCTCTTCTGGTAGTGATGTTGATAATTGGAACTTTGGTGGTTGATAAAGGCACTCTGTTTTCTTGATGTTGATTTTGAGGCTGAATTGGCTAGCTGCTCTTGCAAATTTCTCCACTAAAGATTGCTTATCTTCCCTGCTGTGTGCAGCTAGAGCACTGTCGTCGGCAAAGAGCATTTCTCTTACTACCTTTATCAATGTCTTACTCTCGGCTTTAAACTGTGCCACATTGAACAAGTCTGCTTCTTTCCTTGTTTGAATGTATACTCCTTCTGAAGTGTCTTTGAAGGCCACCTCAAGCATGGCTGCCAGATATAGCAAGAAGAGTGTAGGTGCCAGCACACACCCTTGTTTCACCCCGTTGCTTACTGAAAAGTCTTTAGATACTGAACCACTCATTGCCACGTTTGCTTGCATACCTGTATGGCGTGCCTCAATCAGGCTGACAAACTTCTCTGTACAACCATATTTCTTGAGTACCTGCCAAAGTCCTTGTCGCGAAACAGTATCAAAGGCTTTACTGAAGTCTATGAAGACTACATAAAGTGGCATGTTCTGTTTGATACACTTTTCTTGAACCTGTTTCAAGCAGAAAATCATGTCCATTGTGCTTCTTCCACTTCTAAAGCTGCACTGGGTTTCCGGTAGTACATTCTGCGAGATGTGTTCATTGAGTCTGTTAAGTAGTACACGTGAGAGAATCTTACCAATAGTGGCTAGCAGTGATATACCTCAGTAATTTCCACAATCCTTCCTATCACCTTTCTTGAACAAAGGCACAATACTTGCATCCTTCCAGTCTTGAGGTACTTTCTGGGCATCCCATATCTCTTGGATGAGCTTGTGCAGGCAGTTGGTCAGCTGAACACCACCAAATTTCCACATTTCTGCTGGAATTCCATCCCTTCCTGGAGCTTTACCATCCTGTGTTGTCCTGATAGCTGCCATTAGTTCATCAAAATTTGGTGGTTCATCCAGACTTGATACAGCTGGTCGCTGCACCTAGAGCTTCTTTAGCCTCTTCAATGAGATCTCCAGGGTTGTTTAGTAGTTGGTCAAAGTGGTCTGCAAATCTGTCCAGGATCTTGTCTTTCTCCTGCAAAACCGTTTCACCATCCATAGCCTTTAGTTGGATCAATCCTCTTGGTTTAGGGCCGTAGATTTCTCTCAAACCTGTGAAGAATGTTTTCATGTCCTTCCTGTCTGCTGCAGTTTGAAGTTTCTCTGCTTTTTCATCCCACCAGTTGGACTTCATCTCTCTGGTGTACTTCTGTAGTTCACTCTGAGCCTTTGAGTATTTCTTCTTCTTCGACCTTGTGTTACACTGTAGGTTTTCCTGCCTAGCTGTATTCCTCGCTTCTAGTAGTTTCTTCAGGTGTTCATCATGCTCATCAAACCAATCTTGATGTTTCCTCTCAGGGTAGCCTAATACATCACTCGCAGTCTGATACACCGTATCCTTCAGTGTTGCCCATTTCTCTTCTATGCCATTCTCTGAGTTGTTGCTGTCCCAGTCTTTCAAGTTTTCATCCATTTCCTGTGTAAGTTCTTCCTGCTTTTTTTGGCCTTTCAGTACACTAGTGTTTAGCTTCCATGGTGGCTTCGCACCCATCCTGCAGTGCTGTTTTCATCTCCAAATCCTTAATCTAGATCTCAGCATAACATGATCAGTGCTACAGTCTGCGCCTCTCATTGCTCTGGTGTCCAATACATCCCTTCTGTCTCTCTGCCTGACTATGATGTAGTGTAATAAGTGCCAGTGCTTGGATCTTGGGTGCATCCATGTCTTCTTGTGTGTGTCCTTGTGCTTAAATAGAGTGTTGGTTATCACAAGGTTGTACTTTGAACATAGTGCAAGTAGAAGTTCTCCATTAGCATTGCACTTGCCTACTCCATGACTGCCTAGCACTCCTTTCCATTTCTCGGTGTCTGAACCAACTCTGGCATTAAAATCTCCAACGAGTATCAGCCTGTCATCAGTTGGTACATGCCTGATAGTCTCACGTAAATCACTGTAGAACTCTTCCTTCACCTCCTCTGTGTTGGTCATTGTTGGGGCATATACACTGATGAGTGTGGCATACATCTTCCGCTGTAGTGGGAGTCTCATAGTCATTATCCTGTCATTGATTGGCACCGGTTCCTCATCAAGCATTGCTGCAATCTCCTTTCTAACTGCAAAGCCCACTCCTGCTTCTCTCCTTTCTTGAGTTGATCTCCCACTCCAAAAGAAGATGTACCCATGGTCTTCCAAGCTGTCATATCCAAACAATCTTGTTTCACTAAGTGCAGCTATGTCTACATTGTGCCTGTTCATTTCCAGGGCCACAAGCGCGGTCTGTCTTTCTGGGTGCTGTGATGTTGTTCTGTCCAACAGAGTGCGTACATTCCATTCTGCTACATACAAGGTTGCTGTTTTCCTCTTCTTTTGTCTTCCTGCTCCTAGCTTACTTTTCGCTGCCTGTCGGAGTGTGAACAGATCAGCGCGGACTTTGTAAGCCCGGGAGACGTCCGAGCCGGTATGAGTTGCTTTCTGATTGACCATTTCATGAAACTGCTTGCAAAGTATTTGAGTACTGCTAGCTTTTGCTGGACTAGCAGCACATTCTTGGCAGATAAAGGTATTATCAGTGGCAAGGACAAGCCAACACAAACTGACTCCAGTATCTGTTGCAGTGACTGACCAGATGATAGGTTTGTTTATCTCTGCTCTTTGTATAGTGCATGTCACAATGCACTGACTGTCACAGTCCACCACAGACCTTGTGACAGATGTATTTATCTGCCAGGATGTCCAGTCTCACCCTGTGTAACTGGGAGTGGTCCACCACAGACCTGTGACAGATATTGTTTTTAGTTCTGCCAGGATGCCGTGTTTCACCCTCCACACCCTCGGAAAGGCAGGGAAGCCGGTTGAGTCGCCGATGGCCCAACCCATGAGCCAATGTCCCGAATAGTGATAATTAACCAAGATAAAAATTGATGAGAAAGCAAAATTCTGCCTTAAAAATTGCACTACCACTAATCTTCTGCATGCATTATAGTAAACTGATGCATACTGATGAACTGTTCTCCTGATCAGCTTACCTCTGTCTGCATTCAAACATCTTAAATAAAGCAAGCTTTGTGGGGACCTATCACACACACAGTACAGTGGTGTGGAAAAAGTCTGTGCTGCTTTCCTGATTTCTCAATTTTTTGTATGTTTGTCACACTTAAATGTTTTCAGATCATCAAACGAATTTAAATATTAGACAAAGATAACATAAGTAAAGACAAAATGCAGTTTTTAAATGAAGGTGTTTATATTTAAGGGGAAAAAAAACAAACCTACATGACCCTGTTTGAAAAAGTGATTGCCCCCTAAACCTAATAACTGCTTTGGCCACCCTTAGCAGCAACAACTGCTATCAAGCATTTGCGATAACTGGCAATGAGTCTTTTACAGCACTGTGGAGGAATTTTGGCCCACTCATCTTTGCAGAATTGTTGGAATTCACCCACATTGAAGGGCTTTCGAGGAAGAACCGCCTTTTTAAGGTCATGCCACAGCATCTCAATCGGAATCAGGTCAGGACTTTTACTAGGCCACTCCAAAGTCTTCATTTTGTTTTTCTCAAGCTATTCAGAGGTGGACTTGCTGGTGCGTTTTAGATCTTTGTCCTGCTGCAGAATCCACGTTTCAGCTTGAGGTCAAGAAAAGATGACCGGACATTCTCCTTCAGGAGTTTTTGGTAGACAGCAGAATTTATGGTTCCATTTACCACAGCAAGTCTTCCAGGTCCTGAAGTAGCAAAACAGCCCCAGACAATCACACTACCACCACCATATTTACTGTTGGTATGATGTTCCTTTTCTGAAATGCTATGTTATTTTTATGCCGGCTGTAATAGAACTTTTGTCTCATCAGTCCACTAAAGCCTCTTTTCCACTAGCCCAGCACACCTTGGTATGGCTCGATTCACTTCAGTACGGCTCGGAATGCTTCTGTCTCCATTAGCACGGTGTTTGGCATGGGTGTTGTGCTGGGGTGGGTGGGTTTATAACAGCGAGGCGGTACCACACTCCCGTGATGCAACGCACGCGACCCAAGCAAAACATTTTTTTTTCCAAAACTTTATTGAGAAGACCCAAGCAAAACATAACACATAGCTGTACAAGGCCACTTCTCGGTCTGTGGCTTTTTTCACCGTAAACGCCAAAAAGGACCACCAGACAAGGGTACAGGCAGCGAGATGAAAACACTCTGGAATAGTTCTGCAGCTTCTGGGAGAGCCAAAGGCGTGAGGATACAAACTAGGTCGTATATGACGGTAAGCTAATGGTTGCTAATGCTAGTTTGCTATAAGTACGTCGTGCTACACTTTAATGTCTGCAAGTTATCGCTGTTAGGTACTAAAATATGTACGCTGTGTGTGTTTCAGATGGCTCTGTTGTGGGGAAATTACTGCTTCATTCGCTCTGGGCGTGCCTGTCACGGATGTGATCAGCCTGTCACTGATGTCAACACAGCTTCACAAACGAGCAGTATTGAGCTTAAGAATGTCTGTAGAAACGTTTTATTTCCTGTACAACAAATTGCTCTGATCTGCTTGAAAATCATGGAGAGACTGTTGAGACATCATGGACTTACCTACTTCTGCAGCAGATTCTGAGATGGTATCATAGAAAAAAACGATCAGCTGACACAACTTGATTGCCAGGTTAATATTAGCCACAAAATATATATTCAAAAAGTAAGCTTTACTGAGTTAGGTATAATAAGATATATTTGACAGTTATCATGCATTTTAGGCCAAAACAAACTTGATCTAGGATTAAAAGCAATTAAAATAATGCAGTCACAAGTTTACATGGAAACATGTACTGTAGAAATATATATTCTCTGCATCAACAATGTACTAGATATGCATTCATGTTGTATTGTACTGGGATTTGCACTGACAATAAACCTATGAAGTTTTTGCAGATGTCTCTTTTTTTATATGTGAAGGTTACCACCATGTGGCATAAATTAAATACTGAAAGATTGGAAAAGCTAAGAATAATCCAGCAGTTTGAGAAATCACTTTTGGTTTGGTGTAAGTCTGTCAACAGAATTATGAACCATAAAGCAGTTTGTGTTAAAATGTTAAATCCAATTAAACCTAATCCGGGGGCTTCCAATCATGTGTCATGTGGGGCCAGGACCCTGCAGGTTCTCTCTTCTACCCAGTCTCTTCAGCAGGTGTTATTACTGATCAGTCAGTGGAAGAAGTTCAGTGGAATCTGCTGTTGAAGACACTGGTTGGAGGTAAAGCCTGCAGGGTCTTGGCCCTCCATGGCACATGATTACACCGCCCCCCCCCCCCCCGCAGTATCCAACTTTTACTTTCAAAATAAGTGTAAATATTTGCAAAAAGCAAACATTATTAGAAATATGTTATATTTCAATTTAATACTATCCCACTTGTACTTACAAAAACATGTGAATATTCATAAAAAGCACACACATGAAAGGTAGCACCACAAGCAGTGGGTCACAGCGGTTTTGGGCAACAGCAACACAATTGTGTATCCTTTGCCAATCTGTCTGTGTCATGCCTGGCTCTCACGAGCCAGAAAGGAGACGCGAGGGCGACCAGTGAGTTTGTGTAATTTATTAACATTAACACACCAAGTACAAATACAAAGTAAAGAGCCTCGTGGGGCTATAACACGCACAACACAAGATAACAAAATAGAAAGGAAAAGAGCCATGTGGGGCTAAAATACGCACAGAACTAAGGACAATGTACAACCCAGAAAGAAAGGCTAGAGAGGCGGCGAGGGGAAACACACGCCGAGCCGCAGCACTTACTCAGGGTGTAGCGCCGAGGTAACAGCGAACTGAAGCTGGACATGGGAGCTCCAGCCGTGGAAACACGGGGCGCGTCTTTCCGTAGTGAGGTCGCAGCGACGAGTAACTCTCGGCTGCTCGCTTAAGTGGGGAAGATAATTAACAATGGGAGACAGCTGTCCCAGAGCAGCTGAACTAGACAGCTAGGGATCAGCTGGGCGCTGTCAAAGTACGGGCCTTGTAAGACCCGGCACGGACTACCACGGAGCAGGAGCGACACTGGACAACCTGAACGCGGAGAAGGATAGCGTTCAGGTCGTGACAGTACTCCTCCCCCGAGCCGCGCCTCCTGGCGCAGGCTTAACCCCCCCCCCCCCCCCCCCGAGGGGAAGACCAGGGAGGGGGGTGGGGGCCAGGTCTGGGGGAAAGCGAGGGACAAAGAAAAGGAGGGAGAGAAGAAAAAAAAACCTAGGTACAGTATAGACTCTGACACCATAATTTCAAACAGCAAATAACTATCACCCCCTCCTCTGCAGAGGCCGGACGGTCAATGCAGGTAACCACAGGAGGTGGGGAAAAACGACAAGAACCAAGATACAAAGGCACAGCGACATAGTCATGGAAAAAAAAAAAGCTCACAATAACTTAGGGCGAGGACAATAAAAAAAACTCATGTCCCGAAGGCCAAAAACCACAAAACTCTGAACATATGGTTGAAATAGACTTACACATGTAACCCCGGCCAAAACAGAATATATAAAGGAAGCAATCCGGGAATAAGACCTAAAAATAGAGCCTGAGGCCGCAAACTGGCATAAAGATACAAAAAATCAACTCCTCAATCACGTATTAGCACAAAACAGAAAGTCAAACAGTCTGGAGGAGGATAGAGATGCAGATGAACAAGACTACTCTGAATAAGGCCAGGCAATGTGAGGCAAAAGCTACTTAAAGGGCTAACTGAAATAAGAGATCATACTGGGATTATAAAACATAGAAAATAGTCTAAGGAAATCTTAGTTATCATGACACCACAATAAGAACTCTAGGGCAGAAAGTTCTTTGATGTCCTGAATGGGATTAAATAACGGAGGACAATCAAACACAAGCCTATGAACAGTCAGTCAATTCTTCCAGGAACGTCAGCAGGTGGAGCGGGGCAGGCGGTGACAGCTTGTCCGGCGGGCTACCCGAACTCCACCAGGCCAGGAACCACAATACCAGTTCGGGCAGCCTACCAGAGTCCCAGGCTAGGAGACACAGTTTCTCCGGAGGCCGACCCAGATCACCGAACCAGCCAGACGGCTCCCCAGGCGGTCGTCCCGTGACCTCAGACCACCCAGAGCTGAGGGAGAAGTTTTGGTGCAGCTTCCTCCCTGAGGGAAAAGGCAGGAGGAAAATGACCCGGGTGAGAGAAACCCCAACAGTGGCAGGGGAAGAGGAGATGGAGGCAAGGGGCAAAGTCAGCCTGACATCTGATGAACACAAGGGCAGGGGGAAACTGGCCCGGATGAGAGGAACCCCAACAGTGGCAGGAGGAGAGAAGATGGAGGCAAGGGACGAAGTCAGCCTGACGTCAGACGAACACAATCCTCCAGCTCCCTCACTGACCTTTAACCGGACCGGCGCAGCACCCCTGGTGGATCCCGATCAGGCCGGAACAGCACTCCCGGTGGACCCCAATTGGGCCGGAACAGCACTCCCGGTGGACCCCGATTGGGCCGGAACAGCACTCCCGGTGGACCCCAACTGGACCGGCGAAGCACTCCCGGTGGACCCCAACTGGACCGGCGAAGCACCCCCGGTGGACCCCAGCTGGACCAGCGAAGCACTCCCGGTGGACCCCAACTGGACCGGCGAAGCACTCCCGGTGGACCCCAACTGGACCAGCGAAGCACTCCTGGTGGACCCCAATTGGACCAGTGAAGCGCCCCCGGTGGACCCCAATTGGACCGGTGAAGCTCCTCCGGGCGCAGCATCTGAGGTGAACACCGTGCAGAGAACCAGAACCTCCGAGGTGGCACCCAGAGCAGGTTCGTCTCCAGTGACCCTGGGGAGAGGCTCAGAGGGACAAAAGGAACCGGGATCAGGATCACCGGCAGTGGCAGAGCCCGGCGAGACAGGCTCAAGCGCAGCAGAAGGCTGCACCCTGCTCGCCCCCCCCGAGAGACAGGCAATAATGCTCCAGAAAATAGATGAGAGACAGAAAATAGAGCACTCGCCTGATCTCGGGTTCTACCGCCGTCCAGGACTTCAATGCTCCGGGTTCAGCATGCAGGACTCCGTCCTCCGGCTCCCACTCGACTGCGAATGGCTCCGCAGCCGGCATGATGGTATCCACAGTCAGACGACCTCCAAGCGCCGAAGACCACGTCGACAGCCCGCATGGCATGGAGGCAGGAGATCTGGGCTCTGCTGGGCCGAACCAGTCCTCCGTGGAGACCCGGGGATGCTTAATCGTCAGCGCTGGCTCCAACAGGCAGTTCGACCTTCTTTTCTGCCTATGACGTGGCTGCGGGGCTGGGGCGAAACCTTCCAGGGCCGCAGGCCTCCTCCTCGCGTGGCGGTGCAGACCTGGCACCGGGGCACACTCGGGGGGAAGAGGCACAGAGGACGCAGGTTCATATTTTACTTTTGCAGCGGGAGGAGAGAGCTCAGGGGACTGTGAACCCTGAACTCCTCCCCCAGGAATCAAACAAGGCAATTCACTCATAACGGGAGGAGAATGAAAAAACACTTGCCTGATTCCTGGAGAGTTGGTGGAATCCGCTGCAAGGGACTTGAGTTTTTCTCCCAGCCGGATGGAAGTGGAGGACCCCCCGGACAGACGAGGTGGTGCCTCTCACACCGGATCGGGACCGGGAACACCTGGAGGTGAATTCGCGCTGTTCTCAGCCGCCGGAGTGAATGACGAAGAGGGGGAAGAAACAGCTGAGGAGAACCGGGGGCCCAGAGCTGACGGGACAGCGGGAAGAGCGGGCCCAGGAGCGAGAGCAGCTGATTCGCTTCTTCAGCGAGACACAGGAGCTACAGCAGGCTGGGAGGCGAAATTCATATGGTTTCCTGGAGCGGGATCCGGACGGGGCTCTCGCTGAGATGTTCGGGGAATTTGGGAGCGACGTCTTCTGAACGTGAAGTCGGGGAAACGCCGCTCCTGTACGGAGACCGAAGCCAACAGGTCAGCATATCCCGGATAATCATTCAGCTCAGGGTTCTTCTCAACCAGCCTGACCGCCGCTATCACGTGCTTCATGGCTGCGGGGGGATAGGCGGCGGAACAAGCGGCTGCCACTCGGTCCGCAATGCGAATCGCTGTCAACCTAATCTTCTCCGGGGGAACCCCGGTTGACGTCACTCTACCTTGGGGATTACCCCTGGGTGAGGCAAACTCCTGGGCTGGATCAGCGGCAGGAGCAGGATTCCGGAGCGAGGAGCGATGGTGTCCTGTCTTCAGCTTCCTGCCGGGGTTCTCCTCCAGCCTACGGAGTCTCTCCCAGGCCACAGAGATGTCTGCCCTCCTCGCCTTAACCTCGGGGAGATGGAAGTAGTGAGGGAAGTTGTTAATCATGTTCTCGGCGAGCTCCAGACACCAGCGTATCTCGCTGGGAGTATCGTAGAAGTCCGTGGTGAACAGTGTCCCATCCACAAGGTCCAGAGCCTCCGAGAGATCGTGGCCTGGGTGCGCATACACCTCCTGGAGGGAGACATGAAAGCAGCTTGCCTGCACCCAGAGGAAGGGAAAAACAACAAGTCCCACTACAAACTCATGGTCGCGGACGTCTCAGTCTGGCTGCGACCTACTGTCATGCCTGGCTCTCACGAGCCAGAAAGGAGACGCAAGGGCGACCAGTGAGTTTGCGTAATTTATTAACATTAACACACCAAGTACAAACACAAAGTAAAGAGCCTCGTGGGGCTATAACACGCACAACACAAGATAACAAAATAGAAAGGAAAAGAGCCATGTGGGGCTAAAATACGCACAGAACTAAGGACAATGTACAACCCAGAAAGAAAGGCTAGAGAGGCGGCGAGGGGAAACACACGCCGAGCCGCAGCACTTACTCAGGGTGTAGCGCCGAGGTAACGGCGAACTGAAGCTGGACATGGGAGCTCCAGCCATGGAAACACGGGGCGCATCTTTCCGTAGTGAGGTCGCAGCGACGAGTAACTCTCGGCTGCTCGCTTAAGTGGGGAAGATAATTAACAATGGGAGACAGCTGTCCCAGAGCAGCTGAACTAGACAGCTAGGGATCAGCTGGGCGCTGTCAAAGTACGGGCCTTGTAAGACCCGGCACGGACTACCACGGCGCAGGAGCGACACTGGACAACCTGAACGCGGAGAAGGATAGCGTTCAGGTCGTGACAGTCTGCTGTTATTTAATGTTTAACAGTTAAGGGACGGATGATTATATGCTCCAAAACTGGAGAAACTCTCTGATAAAAAAGCTGCAACAACATAAGTCACTTTTGTTTTGAATTAACTGCCAAATGACCTAGAAATAATGAGCTGAAACTTGTTTTTATTCGTATTAAATAATGAGACAGTGGCACACTGGCCAACACCAAATTGTATTATTTTTTACATCCTAGGGCATTTTGGATGTACTGAATAAAAAAAATTCATGTTTTTCACCTTCAGGTCAACGTTTGGAACAACAGTATTATTATTTTCCGTTTAGATGATGCTACACTCCTTCTAAAGTATTGTAATTCTCTGAATTTGGAATGCCGATAGAACATTCAATTTACATATACTTACTTTTTTACCTACTTTGACTTGTAAGCTTGATCAGTCTCTCCTGCTGCATTTTAAAGTCCAACTGTGCAACTTCTTATAAGTTAACATAAAAAATTTACCCAAAGTTTAGAACTGTATCATGTGGTGCTAATTTTTTATGATATTCCAATAAAAAGAACAGAAAGCTTACAAAAACATTTGTTTTTTGGTCTAGTTAAAAATTACATTACCTTTACAATGGTTGACCCCTGACAGGATGATCAGCATCATTTTCATCAGACTAGGCAATGGAATTTCTATGTAATTATACTGTTTTATAATTCAGTGTTATAACAGACAAACCACACTTTCCAAAACAATTCCATTTTATTATATACAAAATATTAAAATAAAAAAAAAAACTTTGCAACACAACATGAAGGTTAATCGACATTTTATACACGCCGACCACTGAGTGCCTCTACACCAGCTTCCCAAACTGGGTCAGGAAGGCTCGGTTGAATGAAGCCGTCTCTGCCAGCTCTGGGTCAGGAAGGCTCGGTTGAATGAAGCCGTCTCTGCCAGCTCCTGGGATACCCTCGCGTTTTCTGCAACCTCATTTAAATGTTGCAAATATTTATCATTGAATACATTTTGCGCCTGGTGGCGGGACAGATTCACATTGGAGAATCCGGGCGTGCTGGCACGGCGGACGCGTGGGATGATTCTACAAGGAAAATGCACACAATAAAATACAGCACGAAAGTGCAAGATATACAGAAAAGACAATAGTTTTTAACAAGATTACATAAGCTTATTTCAGCGTATTGTTCACATGAATAATTAAAAGAAAAGCAAGTCCGCAGTGTGCTGCGATAAAGCAGCGATCATCATCCACAAATGAACAGCTTTTTTATTGCATAAATAAACTGAGCGTCTTACCGAATATATTTGTGAAAAAACGCACAATAAAAAAAAATTAAAACTCACCGTTAAAGGACTCCGATGTCGAGACCTCCCGGTATATTTTTTCATTCCGGGTGGCTCCGTCTAACTCGCGCTGGATGTGTTCGTCTGACAATGCAGTGAGCAGACACTGCACCTCCTTATTGGTCCATGGAACACCCTTATTACGCGAAGCCATTTTTGATAGAGAATAAAT
The DNA here is from genome assembly GCA_020510985.1 of Pholidichthys leucotaenia. NCBI lineage: Eukaryota > Metazoa > Chordata > Actinopteri > Cichliformes > Pholidichthyidae > Pholidichthys > Pholidichthys leucotaenia. The sequence goes on from CM035849.1 coordinate 229,662,927, forward strand.
GAAAATAGCACAGCAATACACTGAAAATAAACCGCCAACAGTGGTTGCACGCTGAGTAATGGCGGTCGTGAAGATTCTTTTTTTTTTTTTTTCAAAAACTTTATTGAGAAGGTCGTGAAGATTCGGCAGAAGAGGAGGAGGAGAGGGGCGGTTACAACCTGACCAATCAGCGCCGGTTACGATCTGACCAATCAGCGGCGACCAGTCTGTTAACGTCACAACACAGCCCAGCTCAGTACTGCTGTACCCTGCCCTTGAGCAGGGCTGAGAATCGCAGCTGTTAAACCGTGTTGGGGCTTGTGGAAAAGCATACAAAGCGTGCTGAGCCGTCCCGTGTTGCGCTAAAGCGTGCTAGCGGAAAAGGGCCTAGAGTGTTGTCCCAGAAGTCTTGGGGATCATCACTATGTTTCCTGGCAGAACTGAGACAAGCTTTTATGTTGTTTTCACTCAGCATTGGTTTTTATCTTGGAACTCTGCCATGCAGGCCATTTTTGCCCAGTCTCTTTCTTATAGTGGAACACTGACCTTAACTGAGGCAAGTGAGGTCTGCAGTTCTTTGGATGTTGTTGTGGGGTCTTTTGTGACCTCTTGGATGAGTCGACGCTGTGCTCTTGGGATAATCTTGGTCAGCTGGCCACTCCTGGGAAAGTTCACCACTGTTCCATGTTTTTGCCATTTGTGGATAATGGCTCTCACTGTGGTTCGCTGGAGTCCCAAAGCTTTAGAAATGGCTTTATTATATATCTTTCCACCAAAGATGTGATAAACTACAGTTAATTTATGTTTTCACTAGGGGGGCAATCACTTTTTCACACAGGGCCATGTAGGTGTAATTTTTATTTTGTGTTTACTTGTGTTGTCTTTGTCTAACACTTAAATTTGTTTGATGATCTGAAATATTTAAGTGTGACAAACATATAAAAAAAATGAGAAATCAGGAAGGGGGCAAACACTTTTTCCCACCACTGTATTGCAGCTCTATATGGGACTAGTTTTTCCCCAGTTTTTCCTCACACACTAGCACTCACCCTTGTTGAATAAAACAGGCCCCACATAAGCCCGTTATTTCAGTGTAGCCAATTAAATTAAAGATTTAGTTCTATCTTTTTCTTTGCATACTATTATTTACACTTGAAATGTTGCAACTACTTGAAAAAATGAAATTAACCATTTTAGAAACATAATCAGAATCACAAAAAGTATAACATTTGAAACTTACATTCAGCCCCCATAGTTTTTTTTAAAGGTAACTAGCTACCCTTCTATATCATACAATATGCCATTTAACATACAATTTCATGCGTGCTTCTAACTAATGAAAGCTATTTAACTTAATTTTAAGGTTGAACACTAGGTATACAGGTTTTTCATACAAATGTGCTTACCTTGTTTCACTTTTAAACCTCTGCAAAACAAAAAAAAAAACATAACTCTTCTTTGGTTTCTTCTGCAAATCATCTTTTTTGTCCACTAAGTGGTTTGCTACCTGTGACACTGAAAATCCTTTTGCTGCTAAAATCCTTCTTTATGAGGACCAGGAAGTGGGCGGTACCTAACCATATTTGGAATAAGTGTGTGTGAGGAGCAGTGACTGCATTACCAGCAGCAAACTATAAGAGGGCGCAACTGAACACTACACACACACACGCTCACTCAAAAACATGCCTTATGGGCCAATGCTAAAAACCACACAGGCACAATCAGAATAGCTCCTGCATTCATTCTAAAGGGTTCCCCTTATGGAGACCTGATTTTTTTGTCCCCACACTGCAACAGGTCCCCATGGCGTGACTGTGTAAACAAATTGATGTCCCCATGATGTGATGAATACCAGAGCATGTGTGCGTGCACACACACACACACACACACACACACACACACACACACACACACACACACCACAGAGCGAGAGAGAGAAAATGTATGTCAGGATGGAACACACACCGCAACCACACAAGCTAAGAGGGACAAACTACCCACAATAACCAGAAGCTGCTGTTGCCCCTCATACAATTAATTAGGCAACTTATTGCGCTCAAGATGCAATATGCATGTTAATTTAATGGGTTATGTCTGGTTTCAGGAAAAAAAGGGGAAAATGCTTTGATGTTCACAAAACTTGGCAGTAAATCACTGGCAGCAAATAAATACAGAATTAATTAAGATAAACAACGGCCAACCTATTGTTTCAAATACACACGTTAATATGCTAAAATGCATGCATGTTAAATGTGTATTTGGCTATCAATGCTCTTTTACTTGTCACGAGTGGATCAAGTGTGATGGCAAGTTTACGTTTCAGTTCATCAGTTTATTTTGGAAGGTGTCCATACGATAGATAGATAGATAGATAGATAGATAGATAGATAGATATAAAAAGTCTACACACCTCTGTTCAAACATCAGGTTTTTATGATGTCAAAAAATGAGATCAAATTATTTCAAAACTTCACCATTAATGTGACCTTTAACCTGTACAACCCAATTGAAAAACAAACTGAAATCTTTTAGGGGGAAAATAAAAAATAAAATCTTACAATAACTTGGTTGCATAAATATGCACACCCTTAAGCTAATACTTTGTTGCAGCACCTTTGGCTTTTATTACACCACTCAGTCTTTTTGAGTAGGAGTCTATCAGCGTGACACATCTTGATGTCACAATATTTACCTTCTTTGCAAAAACACATCAGATTGCGAGGGCATCTCTTTTGCACAGCCCTCTTCAGATCACCCCACAGATGTTTGAGTGGATTCAAGTTTGGACTCTGGCTGGACCATTCCAAAACTTTAATCTTCTTCTGGTGAAGCCATTCTTTGTTGATTTGGATGTGTGCTTTGGATCATTGCCGTTCTGAAAGATGAAGTTCCTCTTCATCTTCAGCTTTCTAGCAGAAGCCTGAAGGTTTTGTCCCAACACTGACTGGTATTTGGAACTGTTCATAATTCCCTCCACCTTGACTAAAGCCCCAGTTCCAGCTGAAGAAAAACAACCCCAAAGCATGATGCTGCCACCACCATGCTTCACTATAAGTGTGGTGTTCCTTTGGTGAGGAGCAGTGTTGTGCTTGTGCCAAATATATCTTTTGGAATTATGGCCAAAAAGTTCAACCTTGGTTTCATTGGACCATAACACATTTTCCCACATGCATTTGGGAGATTTCAAATGTGTTTTTGCAAAATGTAGCCATGCTTGGATGTTTTTCTTCATAAGATAAGGCTTCCGTCTTGCCACCCTAAACGGGAGATTGCTGTCCCATGTACTACATCGCCAGTACTTGCCAGAAATTCATACAGCTCCTTCAATGTTGCTGCCGGCCTCTTGGCAGCCTCCCTGATCAGTTTTCTTCTTGTCTTTTCATCAATTTTGGAGAGATGTCCAGTTCTTGGTAATGTCACTGTTGTACCATATTTTTTCCACTTGATGATGACTGTCTTCACTGTATTCCATAGCATATTTAATGCCTTGGAAATTCTTTTGTACCCTTCTCCAGACTGATACCTCTGAACAATAAGATCCCTCTGATGCTTTGGAAGCTCTCTGTGGACCATGGCTTGTGCTGTAAGATGTGACTACAAAAATGTCAAGAAAAGCCTACTAGAACAGCGGAACTTTATTTGGAGTTGATCAGAGGCACTTTAAATGGTGCTCAGTGCGTGCTGACTCCCATTTAACATGAGTTTGAATGTGATTGGTTAATTCTGAACACAGTCTGTTAGAATGACCTTGCGGTAGGAAGCAAGCAGGAGACTGGAGACTGAGATGACTTTCAGACCACTTACACAATTATTTAAACAAGTAATTAAAATAGTAAAAGCCACTTTAAAAAAGACTGCCCCCCTCTGTCAGCAGCATGTTCCAACAACCAGCTTCCGATGTTAATTGGTCCCTTTAAAAGCCTGTCACTGATTGCCTTCTAGAATGCTCCATCCTAAAGGGAAGATATCTAACAAACATTCTTAGAAAAACATACTTAACAAAGTATATTCCATTATTAATATGCACAAATATATTAAAAATTCTAAATCTTTATTCTTATCACAACACAAATTGAACCATTTAATTTCACAGATAATTTAAAAGCTAAATATATAGCAAACTTCCCTCCCTAATCAGTAACTTGGTATGAACTAGAACCAATATAGTAGGTGTGTTCATGTACCAGGGGACTCTTTTGTCATGAGCACATGAGAAACACAAGGTAAGTAACATACAGCCATGCTTTCTTACAGTGCCATGTCTTTTCTACATATATCCTTTTGACTAGCTCACTCATATCCATTTCTTTCAGGACAACCTTCTCAAGACTAGTGATGCTATGCTCAACACCGCCCACTCAATACTGATTCAAGCAACATAAAGTGGAAGTGTCATGAGCAGTGCATCGAGCACTGTTTCAGCACGCCCACAGTCACGTGACCGTAACAAGCAAGGCCTCGTTATGTCAGTCACATCACGTGGCTTGAGGGCTCATGGGAAATTTGAGAGGGTTCATTTGGAATTAGGGTTTTTTTTTTTTTTTTGTTTGCTTTGTATTGTTTGTTCCTGCCATCCAATTTTGAATAGACGTCAGATGGCCAAATGCTCAAAAAAAAAAAAGTTTTGAGAATTTTTCAGGTCTTCCACTCAGATGCAGTTCTAACACTCAGTCAGCAGATGGCACTCTTTATTAAATGTTTCATAACACTGTGTTGATCATGAAGTAGTTGTCTCAAAGTTGTTCATGGGGTTGTTTTCTCCAGCTGTATATATATAGGTTAATTATAATTAACCGCTGTCCTAAACCAGTGATTTAGGACAATTTTGATGTGCTGAATCCAAAAATCCCATTGGTTTTGCTCAACCACGTCAACTTTTTGAACTATGGCCACATTTTTTTTTTTTTACATTTTTGTTTACATGTACGGGTATTTTCGCTTTATGTGATGCAAAATTCTTTTTTATTTCTTGAAATTTCTTGAACTCTGAAGAGTTTGCATGCGCCAATTTATGACTAATCGGTATTTTTATTTTACAGGTGAATTAAATGACTTCGACCACAAGATTTTGTAAATCAACTTAGCATAAAAGCCTGACCTGATCGAAAGAAGCGGATGTCATTTTTGGATTCAGTGGTGCAAAATTGTCTTAAATCAGTTGAAAAAACACAGACAACTTGCAAAAAAAATATTTTTGTAATGTTGTGTTTTTGTGCGTGTGTTTGGAATTGATTTATGTGTGTATCATAGGTTGATTTTATGCATGTGTTCAGCGTAGTTTGTTGTTTGCATATATTTTGGGAGATTATTTTGTTTTAGTTTGAGGAACACGGCAGTAATTTTAGTTATAAATGGACTTTCATTTAGTTTAAAGCGGCAGAATAATCCACTTTGCCATGTAGGGTGGGACAGCAGTACACCTGTCCCCCCTAGTTTTAGTTGTTTTGGAGTGACTGAGTTAGGCCATTTGTATTGTGATACTCAATTAATCTTCGTGTGTGATTCAAGTTCCAGATTGGCGTGGGTCTGCATTGTGTGTGTTTTGATTTTTGTGAAGGGGGGAGAATATTGTGTTGGAGTTTGGGCTCTTATTTGTGTGGTTCGGATGGTGGCTATAAAAGGGCAGTGGGCAGGAGGGGCGGTCTCTTTGCCACCTCTTCTGCCTGACGGTTGTGCCTGTACTGTATAGTGCCTCTCTAATAAACGTGTATTCAGTTCGACATCTGGCCTAGTCCTTGGCTCCATGTACAGACATAACAGAATCAGGAAAGGGGCAAACATGTTTTCACACCACTGTATTTATTTGCACTTACTGAAACATGGTTGTATGAGGAGGGCTCTTTGCCGCTGAATGAATCTACCCCACAGGATGAGGAGTGGAACAGCAGTAATCACTCACTCCAAAATATTGCTGGCAAAGGTTGCACCACCTGTCATGTGGTGTGGAAAAAGTAGGTCAAAAACTCAAAAAATAATCCCAGATGTACTAACCATTTCACATCACTAGATGGCAGACACATATAGCTTAAATTCTAGCACAATTCAACCGTGGAGGACTGGGCCCATTTCTGCCAGAACCGAAAGCCAGTCTCAGAATGCAGAAGAAGAGAACCGAAACGATTGTGCGACATATTTTAACACTGAGGAAGCACTTGCTCTGAATTTTGCCGACTGTGATTCTAAAAGGGATTATTAAGCTTCTGAGGATGATTCTGAAGGGTAATATTTTACCTTCTGTGACAGCGCAAGATGGACTGGTGGACAGCCACCTTGTGTCCGCGTTCGACCGAGCACCACGTTGCAAAGAGCGCATTATTACCAGTTCAGTGGTGCTGCTTAACCAAAATCGAGGTGAAATAAATCAGAAGATAAATGTGAGAGTTTCTGGATATGGAAGAAAAAGCAAAAATGACTGACAGAAGACAAAATAAGGGACTAGGATGAGCACACGGACGTATGGCGACACATAACGCGCAGTAAGTCTGATGTTTTTATCATTGTTTGTTTACAGTCTACTCATTTTCTGGTTCATACATTTTGAAGATTAGATAATAGAAAACAAAACAAAAATCCTCTATGTAAATATGTCCAAAGTCCAGTTTTACTGAAAATTATGTAAACCAATATGGCTGCCATCACATTATGCAAATTACATGAACAAATTTACTTCCATCTTAAACTTTGGATCACATCCTACATTTTTCTCATTTACAGTAATCCATTATCTCTTACCACTTTCAAGTTACAGCCTTTGGAATTTTTGATACCTAAAGTGAAAGCACCGAGGAGCTTATTTAGCGGTAGGATGCTCAAGGGAGAGGTTCCGCAGGTCCTTCCTACTTACGGATGTCAGACTACAATCTAACCAGTGCTGCTCATAGTAATCAGTAAACAACAAGAGTTAACAATTACAATTATTATTGAGGGTGACAACAACACTTCAAATGTGAAATATACTGTCTGGGTCTATTTATTTATTACCAGTAATGTAGCTGTACTGCTGTTAATTCCATCTAACTGCAACACTCCTGCACTGTGTATATTATTTTTGTGTACATACAGGTACATCTCAAAAAATTAGAATATCATGAAAAAGTTCAATATTTTTTGTCACTCATTTCAGAACATGAAACCCATATATTATATAGATTCATTACACAGAAAGTGACATATTTCAAGTTTTTATTTATTTTAATTTTGATGATTATGACTTACAGCCCATGAAAACCCAAAATTCAGTTTCCCAAAACATTACAATATTACATAAAATTAATTTTAAAAATAGTTTTTTAATGGAAATGTTGGCCGACTAAAAAGTATGTCCATGTACACACTCAATAAGCCTTCTTAGTGTTTGTGTAAAAGAAGTCCAGTGTTTTATTGTCTCTGGTATGGCACGTGACACACTGGGTGAATGTGGGCAGAATGGAGGACAGTATGGTTAAAATCACCCGAGATGATGAGGAGAGCATTTTGGTGCTGTGTTTGCAGTCTGCTAGTGACTGAGTGGATGATGCCATGTGCTGTCGCACTCGTGGATGGATTTACATAAATAACAATGCCGACGACATGCGAATATTCCCTTGGGAGGTATGCCGGTCGCATGCTAACAGCTAGCAACTCAATGTCCTTGCTGCAATGTTGTTCTTTAATCGTGATATGCCCAGGATTACACCATCTGTTGTTCACATACACTGTCAGTGCCCTGCCTCTGTTCTTCCCTCTGTCTGGTGTCCGATCTGCAGGTATTGCGTGGAAACCCTCCAGGTCAATGTTAGCATCTGTTGCTAGTTCTGTTAGCCATGTCTTAGTAAACAACATGATGCTAATCTCTCTGAAGACGCTCTCACACTGGGACATAGCCGCCAGTCTGTCTGTCTTGTTAAATAGCAATCTCACATCTATCTATAAATGCAGCAAATCTCTGTCTATGTGTATGTGTCTGTCTTTCTGTCTGTTCCACACATATCTCTTGACCCGTTTGTCAGACTGGCCTCAGATTTTAAACGTGCTTTCCTAAGGGTACAAGGGTGTGCATCCCTGAGTATGGAGGTGTTCAGAAAAAATATGTATTAATAAAAGTTCTCACTTCTACTGCTGTTATTATTCTGATGTAATGCCCTCACCATTCCACACGGGGCCACTAGGTATTGATACTTTGATACCAGGTAGTTGATACTGTGGTATCAACACTTTTTGCCTGTTATTTGTTTTACCGCCCTGTTTCTCCTAATTCATTTTGCCTGATCACCTTTTAACCACTGCGTCACCATTTTAATCATAGGCGAAGCCATGCTAGGTAGCAATTAGCCAACGGAGCTAACTGGTGGAGAACTGTTCCTTGCTAGGTAGCAGGTAGCTAGCTAGCAGGTAGTTGATACTTTGGTATGGATACTTTTTAAAAATATCGCAATATCACTGTGTTGATACAAAATGTGCAATTTGTTTTCACTTCTGAGAGTTTTACGCATTAAAGTTATGTTGTTGTTTTTTTAGTTGTATGCATTAAAGTTATGTGTGAAAACCGGTGAAAAGCCAGCCCAGGCATAACAGATGATCTGCCGTGTCACATGATTATGGCAGCCTATCAGATGTCAGAGTCAAAGACTCATTGCCACTGCGCAGCCTCAGTCAAGCACTCTCTGACTCCTAATGCTAAGCAGCATCCATTCATCCATCCATCTTCTTCCGCTTAATCCTTTTCAGGTCACGGGAGGGCTGGAGCCTATCCCAGCATCTTTGGACGAGAGGCATGGTACACCCTGGACAGATGACCAGTCCATCGCAGGGCCAACACAGAGAGACAGACAACCATTTACTCTCACATTCATACCAAAGGACAATTTAGAGTCCCCAGTTTGATGCCAATTAACCTAACTTGCATGTTTTTGGCATGTGGGAAGAAACCGGAGAAATCCCGGAGTAAACCCACACAGACACGGGGAGAACATGCAAGCTCCACACAGATCACTGTTGGTCGGGGGTTGGGATCGAACCCAGGATCCCCCGGCCAAGGGTGAGTTGCTGTGCTGCCGCAGTGTTAACCACTCCACCACCGCGCTTCCCAGTAAGCAGCATAATTTTATTTTTCAAAATTATACTGCTTAGTTTTTTTTTTAAACTAAGCAGCATAATTTTGAAAAATAAACAAAATGAGCACTTTAAGTTTGTAAAATAATAGTGTAAAAATAAAATAAATAAATAAATAATAAAATAAAAATAAAAAAAACATTTCATTGTGGAAAAAATACACATATATGCTGTTTGGTATTACCATAGAATTTGGATGACTGGTGAAGCATTTCAGAAGTAAAAAATATTTGAATCCAGTTGACTTGACTGAGCATTCATACAGCATACTTACCCACCTGGATTACTGCGACTCTTCAGTAAATTAAGAAATTGAATTAATTTTGCATTCATTATTTTTATTATAATTGGAAAAAAAATCTTCTTTTTAATTTTTATTTGCTCATTCTATTTTATTACTATTATAATACAAGCACTTCTTCTCAAGTATTTATGTTCATGACTTTTATTAGTATTTCATATTGCCGTTGCAATAAAGTTGTTAAATGAACCTTATATCTGTAAATTTCTGCATTATATTTTACTTTTACATTGATGTTTATGTTAGAGCTGACTGATTTATTCTGCAAATTCCATGAAATTGTATGGATTACAAAGTCTTTCCAAAGCCATGAAATTACTTGAATTTACAGTTTCTTAATATTTCATAAGTTTTCAAATAATTAAACTCCACTACTTGCAGTGTCGACCTGGTCACACTGCCATCCACCACTTTATCAGCAGAGATACAGGGAGATAAATTGATAGGCTGATTAGATATTTGCCTAAGCGCCTAAAACCCTGCAATTCATCTTTGTCCTCTGTAGATGGCATTATATTTTATCTCATATCTCTCATACTAGGTCCATACTGGGTCCGGTTTGGGTGGATCGTTTCCCTCTTGCCTAGACAAAAGACAGAAATGGGTGGTGGTTAATTAAAGCAAGTTTCAAACATATTTGGGAAATACACTTGTTGCTAAAAGCCAAATCTTTATTTTGGATAGATTAAAAGTAAAGTTTTAAAGAAAATAGAATAATATAACAAAGGGGGGAAAAAATCTAACAAGGTCAAATTAAACAATAACTCCTCTGATTATACAGTTCAACTTAGGTTATCTGAAATGGGTGATGGCTGAAGCTGCAGCTTATATTGCCCACCCATATTCCATCCAAGAATTCAAAAGAAAAACAAAACAGGAGCGATTACAATTTGAATGTGACAATTTTTCTCTCGGCGCCACACGAGTAGGCTGCCTTTTGCAACAGCGGCTCGATTCCGAGTCTTTTTCCCTTCCTCTCTCTTTTGATCCGTCTTTTTTTTTCACCCCACTTATATCACGGACACACAGATCGTCCCAAATGTCTCCTGAGCCGGTGGACGGAGCCACTGTTTATAGCAGGATACGATACAGCAGAGAACAGCTGCTAGCATTCAACCGCCACCCGGTCCCAATGGAAAAACTCGACATACCGAGAGAACTGAGGCGAAAACGCCGCGGCTGCCGGGCTGGAGTAAGGCGGAGGACAAAAAATATAAGGTACAGACCCTCCCTTCCATCTGTTGTCATGGGAAATGTACGGTCGATACTGGGAAAGTTAGATGAGCTAGCGGCTATCTCCCGTTATGATAGCACATACCGGGAGTGCTCTCTCCTTTTGTTTACTGAGACGTGGCTAACTGAACTAGCAGCAGATGCTAACATTGAGCTGGAGGGTTTTCACATGATACGAGCTGACCGAACACCAGACAGTGGCAAGGCTAGGGGCGGTGGAGTGATAATGTATGTTAACAACAACTGGTGCAGACCGGGACATATCACTGTTAAACAACGACACTGCAGCAAAGACATTGAGTTGCTAGCTGTTAGCATGAGGCCTACATATCTCCCGAGAGAACACTCACACGTGATCTGCATTGTTGTTTATGCAAATCCGACGGCGAACGCTGGGACAGCACGTGACGTCATCCATTCAGTAACCAGCAGGCTGCAGACAGAACACCCAGATGCTCTTCTCCTCATCTCAGGCGATTTCAACCATGTTTCACTGTCTCCCATTCTACCCACGTTCACCCAGTATGTCACATGCCACACTAGAGACAATAAAACACTGGATTTATTCTACGCAAACACTAAGGAGGCGTACACCTCATCACAACTCCCCCCACTCGGGAGATCGGATCACAACTTGGTTCATCTCCGGCCGGTGTACAAACCCCTAGTGCACAGACAACCTCCGGCCATGCACACTGTGGAGTTATGGTCTGAGGAGACAATGGACACCCTGAAGGGCTGTTTTGAAGCCACCGCCTGGAAGCAGCTCTGCGATCCACATGGTGAGGACATCGATGGCCTCATTCACACCTTCACGGGCTACCTCAGCTTCTGTGTGGACAAATCCGTTCCCACCAAGACCATACGGCGTCACTCAAACAACAAACCCTGGATCAACCCTGAGATAAAAACACTTCTGAGAGAGAAGAAGAGGATCTTCAGGTCAGGGAACAGGGAGATGCTGAAGTCCGTACAGAGGGAGCTGAGGAGAAAGATCAGAGAAGGCAAGGACAGCTTCAGGAAGAAGATGGAGGACAAGCTGCAACAGAGCGACATCAGCGGGGTCTGGAGAAACCTCAAAACCATCTCGGGGCTCCAGAATACCTCCCCCCAGGCCACAGGGGGCAGGGAGTGGGCGAACAACCTGAATCTGTTTTTCAATAGATTTGACCAACCGCCCTCCCCCCTGACTGCACAACAACCACTGCTGCCTCTAAAGAAATCAAGTCCTGCTGCCCACTCCCCACTCCACCAACACCCCCCCACTCCCAACACACAGCCCCCCATCCTGACCCTGACCAGGACCCAGGTGAGGACGGAGCTGAGGAAGATCAAGGCGAGGAAGGCGCCGGGACCGGACGGCATCAGCGCAAAGCTCCTCAAGTCCTGTGCAGACCAGCTGTGTGGGATTGTGACGTATATCTTCAACATGAGCCTGAAACTGGGGAGGGTACCACAGCTGTGGAAAACATCTTGTGTGGTACCTGTACCAAAAACTTCCCACCCCAAAGACCTGAACAGCTACAGACCGGTGGCCTTGACGTCCCACTTGATGAAGACCCTGGAGAGACTGCTCCTTGCTCACCTCCGCCCCCTGGTGGAACCAGCGATGGATCCACTCCAGTTCGCCTACCAGCATGGCATTGGGGTGGAAGATGCAGTGATCTTCCTCCTTCACCGTTCTCTGTCCCACCTGGAGAAGCCCGGGAATATGGTGAGGATCATGTTCTTTGACTTCTCCAGTGCTTTCAACACCATCCAACCGATGATCCTGAAGGACAAGCTGCTGCGCGCAGGGGTGGACCAGCACCTGTCATCATGGATCCTGGACTACCTCACGAACCGGCCTCAGTTTGTGAGAACCCGGGACTGTGTGTCCGACACGATCATCAGTAGCACGGGGGCCCCCCAGGGAACGGTGCTGGCTCCCTTCCTGTTCACTCTTTATACTGCGGACTTCTCACACAACACAACACACTGCCATCTACAGAAGTTCTCTGATGACTCTGCGATCGTTGGCCTCATCTCCAATGGAGATGAAGCTGAGTACAGAGGGCTTATCCAGGACTTCGTGGACTGGTGCCATCGGAACTGCCTCCAGATCAACGCGAGGAAAACTAAGGAGCTGGTGGTGGACTGCCGCAGGCATGGGCAGCCCCTCACAGTACCAGTAAATATACAGGGAACAGACATCGAGATGGTGACATCCTATAAGTACCTGGGTATTCATCTGAACAATAAACTAGACTGGTCACACAATACTGATGCACTCTACAAGAAGGGACAGCGCAGGCTGTTCCTGCTGAGGAGACTCAGGTCTTTTGGTGTACAAGGGGCGCTGCTGAAGTCATTCTATGACACGGTGGTGGCATCAGCCATCACTTTTGGAGTGGTCTGCTGGGGCAGTGGCATTACTGCAGCCGATAGGAAGAGACTGAACAAACTGATTAAGAAAGCTAGCTCTGTCCTGGGGCAGCGCCTTGATCCGATGGAGGAGATAGGAGAGAGAAGGACGGTGGCTAAACTGTCATCTCTGCTGGAGTCCGAGTTCCACCCTATGCAGGACATACTGAATGCACTGAGGAGCTCATTTAGCAGCAGACTACATCATCCCAGGTGCACAACCGAGAGGTTTCGTAGGTCCTTCCTACCAACGGCTGTCAGACTGTACAACCTAAGCAGGGCTGCTCGCAGAGATAGCAAAAAGACGTAACAAACTAATAGTTTTTTGAATGCAAAAGATGCAATAGACTTACACAATGGTCCCCTCCGGCATACAACTAGGAACATACCGGTCGCTATGGAGGGTGAGAATATGTATGGGCACATAATCATACCATGTAGGATAACTAAGTAGACGGTTATGCTGTTTCATTCCATCTAGCAACAATGCTCTGCACTGTGTGTGTTTATATATTTACATATTTATTCCATCTAGCTACAATGCTCAGCACTGGGTGTGTTTATATATTTATATATCTACATATTATTCCATCTAGCTACATTGCTCCGCACTGTGTGTGTTTATATACTTGCATATTTATTCCACCTAGCTGCAATGCTCCGTACTGTGGGTGTTTATATATTTACATATTTATTCCATCTAGCTACAATGCTCTGCACTGTGTGTTCATATATTCATATATTTATTCCATCCAGCTACAATGCTCTGCACTGTGTGTCTGTGTGTGTGTGTATATATATATATTTTATAGTAATACGTACATATGTATATTAGCTGCTCTTGCTTGCTTGTTTTTTTCTTGCCTTCTGATTGTTGCTCTGAGTGTTGCTATCCCTGTGCTGTTGCAATCCTGGAATTTCCCCGTTGTGGGACTAATAAAGGCTTATCTTATCTTATCTTATCTTAAAGTACTTCATTGTTGTATTTAACCACAATTTTCATGTAGCTGAGCTTCAGTAAAGTAGATTTTACAAGTGCTGGGTTACATTTAACATCATCTGTTTTTACTGTGGCCTCAGCAATCAGAATGAATTCATACATTCACTTGAATGGCATCTGGTACTTTGACTGAGGGTGTGCTTCACCGAGTATGGAGTCGCTCAGTCAAAGTGTGGAGTTTTTAATCAATAAAAGTTTAGCCACCGCTTTATCTCTTTCCCTGGCTTCAAGTGTGGGCGGTGTTTTGTACTTTTATTGCTAGGGTATAGGGGGATGCACTGCAGTGGGTCTTGAGTATTTGTGATGTGTCCTGTTGCTGCATGAGTTTGTTGATGGTGGACTGTGGGCTACACATATAGACTGGATTGTATTGATGGCTGGGCGACTCCCATTCCCCAGGGGATGCAGTTGTGAACGTGGCTCACGGGGGATCGCACAAGTGATCTGACAAAAAGGTAAGTGCATTGACAGGTGGTTTATTTTGCAGTTGATGTGCCAGTCATTTTCGATTGTTCTTTGATTGATACTCACGCGGTCAGGTGAATCTCGGTTCGGTCCCTTTTGTATTAAGTGGAGGTTGTGCTACTTTGGTTTTGACACTTTACTGAAATCCTTTGCTTTTATAGGTGCTTGACCGGACCCAAACCGGACCAAAAATAAGTTAACATATATAATAAGATGTAGTAAAAGAGACTATTACAGTAAAGAACTGGAAAAAAACAAAGACAATATTAAAAATACATGGTCAATAATCAACAGTATCCTTGGAAATAAAAGCAGAAATACCAGCTACCCAACTAACATTCCAAAAAATAATAAATCGACTCCAAATGTGAATATAGCTTCACCTGCAGATGAATTTAATAATTTTTTTGTTAACATTGGACCTAAACTGGCCCGAGAAATGCCCACTACGGTGCCAACAGGTGATTCAATATGCAATAACACTGCTGTAAAAGACACCATCTTCATAAAGAACACAGACGAAAGAGAGGTCATTGAAATTGTTAAATCGTTCAAAAGTAAAACATCTACTGACTGCGATGGTATTGATATGCTACTAGTCAAAACTGTTATCGAATGCATAGTGAAACCACTGACGTATATCTGTAACCTGTCTCTCCAATCAGGTATATTTCCCAATGCAATGAAAATAGCTAAAGTAATTCCGATTTACAAGACAGGCAACAGAGGGGAACTCTCCAACTACAGACCAATTTCACTATTACCGCAATTTTCCAAGATACTTGAAAAAATATTCTATGAGAGAATTGACAACTTCATACTGAAGAATGATTTATTGTGTGAGCAGCAATATGGGTTCAGACACAAAAGGACAACAGCATATGCCTTAATGGAATTTACAGAAAAAATATCAACAGCCATTGAAAATAAAGAGTATTCAGTTGGAGTATTCCTGGATCTTAAAAAAGCATTTGATACAGTAGATCACAATCTATTATTAAAGAAACTACAAAATTGTGGTATTAGAGGGGTAGCACTGTCCTGGTTAAGAAGTTACTTAAAGAATAGATATCAGTTTGTATGTGTTAACAACAAAAACTCAGAGCTACTGAAGGTCACCTGTGGAGTCCCACAGGGTTCAGTTTTGGGACCATTATTATTCAATATGTATATAAATGATATATGTAAAGTTTCAGAAAAAATGGACTTAATATTGTTTGCTGATGACACTAACCTGCTATGCAGTGGAAACAATTTGGAACAACTTCTGGATACACTCGGAAAGGAATTAGGAAAGCTGAAACTGTGGTTTGATTCAAACAAATTAACGCTCAATTTAAGCAAGACAAAATTTATAGTCTTTAACAACCATCACAACTACCCAGTACCCAAACTCAGTGTAAATGGTGAAGAGATTGAAAGAGTATCCGAAACTAAATTCCTTGGAGTAATAATTGATAACAAACTGTGTTGGAAGCCACATATTAATTATATAAAAGGTAAAGTATCCAAATCAATTGCAATATTACACAGAGTGAAAAATTTGCTTAATCAACCCACACTATACACCTTGTATCATTCATTAATACTCCCATACATGACATATTGTAATGAAATATGGGGAAATACATATAAAACAAACATATATCCACTCTTTATGCTTCAAAAGAGAGCTATTAGAATAATCAACAAAGCAGCTTACAGGGAATCAACAAACCCACTTTTTCTTAAACAAAAAACTCTCAAGTTGAAAGATCTGATCGACTTTAAAACCGCAAAAATAATGTTCAAAGTGAAGAATCTATCACTGCCCGCAAATATCCAAAAGTTGTTCCAAACAAGGGAGAAACGATATCACTTCAGAGGAACATGTATATTTCAAAAGCCTACAGTGAGAACAACTACCAAGCAACACTGTATTTCAGTGCAAGGTGTCAGATTATGGAACGATTTTGGACCTGAATTAAAATCATGTACAAAGCTTGGACAATTTAAACAAAAACTAAAGGAAGAAATACTCCAAACATATTTACAAGACGACATGTAAACTCACATAAGGATTGACATTTCCAGCCTGTGTTGTGTTATAGCTTAGTTTTTCTTTTTTCTCTGTGACACTATGTCTTAGATTTGTTTTTGAATAGTAACCGCTTAACTTAGACTAGCTCAGTTTTCTTTTCTCTCAGTCATATTTTGTCTTAGCCTTGTTTTAAATTGTAATCGCTCTTGTCTTGTTTTCTCTTTTTCTCCTTTGAATTCTTGGATGGAATATGGGTGGGCAATATAAGCTGCGGCTTCAGCCATCACCCATTTCGGATAACTCACGTGGAATTGTATAGTAGAAGGAGTCTTTGTCTAATTTGACCTTGTTGTTATATTATACAGTTTCTTTTAACCTGTAATGTACTATCCGAAATAAATAAATTCATTCATTCATTCATTCATTCATTCATACTATACACAACACTATGTTTAGTCCTGCTGTTCCTTAGAGTAGACAAGTGGAGCTGTAAAATATCACACGTTTGTGTGTGACCTTCCCAGCCTCTCTGGCCCATTTTCAAACACAGCCTACATTTGGGCCTGTAAAGCCTAATTGGCCAACCTGTTTCAGACAGGAATACTTGCTTTCTGCGGGCATGCACTAGTTTCCCATAATAACGGATGGAAGGACGGGTCTGTACCTTCTTTTCCTCGCGTGTCGCTTTACTCCAGCTCTACATTCACGTCGTTTTCACCTGATTTCTCTTGGTATGTCAAGTTTTCGCGTTAGCACCGTGGGGCAGTTTGATGCTAACAGCTGACACCTACTGTAAACAATGGCTCCTCCATTCACCAGGTCGGGAGACATTTGTGATATGAGCCGAAAGATGACTAATATCAGCACCATTGCAGCGATCTATGTGTCCTTGGTGTCCGTAGTAAATACGGGGTCACAGGATTAGAAAGTTGTGGCCAGATAAAAGACAGATAGTAAATAAAAAGGAGAATCAGAATCAGATTTATTGCCATTGTTCATGTAGTACACAAACTAGGAATTTGTCTCGGTGCCATGCTGCAACATTAAAAACATGATGAGATAAAGAGATAAACTAAAAAACTAAAGGACTAAAAACGTGCAATAAGTGTAGAATAAGTAATAATAATAATAATAGTAATAATGAGTAATACTAGTCAAGGCAGTTTTAAATAAATTAGCAAGTAGCAGATAATATGGGGTACCACAGTGCAGTTGATAATGCAACAGAAAAACAGTGATGAACGTCATGAGTCTGGTTGAGCTGCTGTACATAGTGCACAAGAGTCAATAAGTCACTTAATGTTCAGCAGTCTGATGGCAGAGGGGAAAAAGCTATTCATGTGCCGGGAGGTTTTAGTCCGAATGGACCGAAGTCTTCTACCTGAGGGGAGGGGGGCAAACAGTACGTGACCAGGGTGTGAAGGATCGGCTATGATCCGGCCAGCACGCCTCCGGGTCCTGGAGATGTACAGGTCCTGGAGAGATGGGAGCTTGCAGCCGATCACCTTCTCAGCAGTGCGCACGACGCGCTGCAGCCTTAGTCTGTCCCTGGCAGTGGCTCCTGCATACCACACGGTTATGGAGGAGGTGAGGATGGACTCGATGATGGCCGTGTAGAACTGCACTAACATCTTGGTGGGTAGTTTGAGCTTCCTCAGCTGCCGCAGAAAGAACATCCTCTGCTGGGCCTTTTTGATGAGGAAGCTGATGGTTGGCTCCCATTTGAGGTCCCGGGTGATGGTGGTGCCCAAGAAGCGGAAGGAATCTGCAATGGTGATGGGAGAGCCTGTGATGGTGAGGGGGGGCAGGGGGGTTGTGACTTTCCTGAAGTCCACAATCATCTCCGCTGTCTTCAGAGCGTTCAGCTGCAGGTTGTTGTGGCTGCACCAGGACACCAGCTGGGCCACTTCTTTCCTGTAGAAGGACTAGTCGCCGTTGGAGATGAGCCCGATGAGGGTGGTGTCGTCCGCAAACTTAATCAGCTTAACAGACTGGTGGGAGGAGGTGCAGGAGTTGGTATAAAGGGAGAAGAGTAGGGGGGAAAGTACACAGCCCTGGGGTGATCCAATGCTGATGCTAACAGAGTCTGAGACAGACTTCCCCAGCCGTACATGCTGCCTCCGGTCCATCAGGAAGTCGGTGATCCACCTGCAGAGGGAGTCAGGCACATCGAGCAGGGACAGCTTGTCCTGGAGCAGATCGGGGTGGATGGTGTTGAATGCGGAGCTGAAGTCCACAAACAGAATCCTGGCGTAGGTTCCCGGGGAGTCCAGGTGCTGCAGGATGGAGTGGAAGGCCAGGTTGACTGTGTCGTCCACAGACCTGTTAGCACGGTAGGCAAACTGCAGCGGGTCCAGGAGGGGAGTGGTGATGGACTTGAGGTGAGACAGGACCAGGCGCTCAAAGGACTTCATGACTACAGAGGTGAGCGCTACAGGTCTGTAGTCGTTAAGTCCAGTAATCCGTGGCTTCTTGGGGACAGGGATGATGGTGGAGGATTTGAGGCAGGTCGGCACGTGACATTGCTTAAGGGAGGTGTTAAAAATGTCTGTGAAGACAGGAGCCAGCTCTTTCGCACAGTGTCTCAGGGTGGAGGGAGACACACCGTCCGGCCCGGGGGCCTTGCGCGGGTTCAGTCTGGAGAACTGTCTGTGCACGTCCTGCTCACTGATGACAAGGGCAGGGGGGGAGGAGGAGGAGGAGGAGGAGGGGGGGACCGCTTTTGATGAATTAGGGGCCGAGGAGGCAGTGGAGCTGGGTGGAGTGGGTGAGTTGGACACAGCTGACGAGGTGTCAAAACGGGCGTAATGTTGGGAGTTTTTGACAAAGGGCTTTGTCATCCTGACCTTTAGAAGCCTGAGGCCGATAGTTGGTGATTTGCCTCAGTCCTCTCCACACAGAAGCCGAGTCATTAGCAGTGAACTGCTGCTGAAGTCTCTCAGAATACACAGATTTAGCTCTCCTCAGCTCTCTGTTAAACCGATAACCTGTTGACCTCTCTGTAGTAGTCCCTGTCTCCACTTTTCAACGCTGCTTCCTTCTCCTTCCTGATCTGTCTGAGCTTGGCAGTGAACCAGGGCTTATCATTAGAGTACCTCACCCTGGTGCGCGATGGAAGAATGTTCTCCTCACAGAAGTTGATATATGAGTTCACAGTGTCCGTGTACTCATTAAGATCATGTGTGGCTCCTTTAAACATGTCCCAGTCAGTTATTTCCATGCATGTGTTCAGATTCTCTCCAGCTTCACTGGTCAATTTCTTCGTGGTGGTCACAACAGGTTTAGTGAGTTTCAGTCTCTGTCTGTATGTGGGGATGAGGTGGACCATCACGTGATCAGATAATCTGAGCGCAGCGCGGGGAACAGCGCGATATGCGTCCTTCACTGTAGTGTAACAGTGATCCAGCGTGTTCTTTCCTCTGGTTGGACATTTAATAAACTGTTTGTAGCGGGGGAGCTCGTGACTCAGATTGCTCTGGTTAAAGTCGCCTACCACAACAACCAGAGAGTCTGGAAAATTCCGCTCCGTGTGTTGGATGTGATCCACGAGCACGCGCTGAGCTTCGCGCGTGTCCGCGTCGGGAGGGACGTACACAGCGACGAGGATGAATGAGGCGAACTCCCGCGGGGAATAAAATGGCTTGCAGTTAATAAAAAGAAATTCCAGGGCGGGAGAACAGTGTTTGGAAATCACCGTTACATCAGAGCACCAGCTGTTGTTAATGTAGAAGCACACTCCTCCTCCAATAGACTTACCGGAGAGCTCTGTGATGCGATCAGCACGAAACAGCTGAAATCCCTCGAGGCTGATCGCACTGTCTGGTATGTTCCCTTGAGAAAGGAAAAACTCAAAATTGAGCCGCTGTTACAATAAGGCAGCCGACTTGTATGGCGCTGGAAGACTAGAGGGTGCTATATAGCATATATAGTTGCTATATAGCTGGTGCTATATAGCAACTACTGGTTGCAATATAGCAGGTGCTACACAGTGCGAGGTCATCCGGGCAAGAGGAAGCCCAAAATGATGGCCGCCCCTATTTATAGGGCGGTGTGATGGCGCACCCGGAAGGAGGCATCATCACACTGTACCGCACAATAAAACCCATCATCACATTCTCCCCCCCTTTATAAAGTAGAAAAACATTGAATCAAACCTACCCAGATTTAGTAGATAAAACTCCCAATTAAACACTAAAACAAGTAAGAACAAGTAGCACCAGAACTAGGGTTGGTGGGTGGAATGCCACATGACCCGCATAACCAAGTGGTTTATTCTGCCCCTTTTACCAATAGACTGGCCGTGCTCCTACCTAAAGAGTCCATAGTCTCTTTTTCACAGTCTCCCATGGCAAGGGAGGGTCTGCCGGGGGGGCCCTGCAGCAGCCACACGGCAGACACACCCCTGGAGGCAGCAGGCCCCCAGGACAAGGGCCGATCTTCGAAACACAAGAGTTCGGGTCTCCCACCACCTTCACTGACTCCTGCATAGCCCTATCACTCGGAACGTCCACCTGGACACGCCGCAGCTGGTTTGCGTGTTGGATTGAGCCATCTGCCAGCCAGAAATAAGCCACACCCACCTTCGCCACAATCCTCAGCGGCGCCCAATGTCCCACCAGCTGCGATCCAGCCAGTCGTCGCCCCAGTCTCTCCTTGGCACAAACCCGAACCCAGTCCATGACCCAAAGCTGCTGCTTGCTTGGTTTGATGTGCCGGCAATTCTACGCCTTTCACCCGTGTCACGCTGTTGTGACACTGCAGTGGCACAGCAGCCACCACTGTCACAGTGGATCCCTTATTTGTCGTCGACTGAAGCTTGACTTTGGCACCAAAAATGTCTGATGCTTCCCTGGTGACACCCATCCGAATGGACCCTCCGCTCGCTAACTCAATCGCTCCCAAAAATAGCTGGCCAAGCGCGGGCACTGGAGTCGTCCGGTTCCTCCACTGAGCAGTTGTCCTCCTGAGTGTCAGAAATGTGTGCTTCGGTTCCGGCACTGCCAGCAGGTATCTCATCTCACACTACGATGTCATCCACCGGGTCCGGCGATCTCCACCTTCCACATCCAGACCACTTGAGTCCAGCACTGTCCCACTGTCCTTAATGGCGAACCCCAGTCCACAGAACAGGTCACACCCCATAATGTTTTCATCATACGTTGTTATCTGGAACGAGAAGTCATGCACCGCTTCGTTGCTATAGCGAGCAGTCAACGCCACAGTCCCAACATTGCACAGTTTACCACCGTCATACCCGTACAGCGGCGTCGGGTTTGTCCTGATCCTGTGGTACACGAAAAATGTTTTTACCGTGGCCCAATTTAGCACCAACTGCACCGCTGCCGTGTCGAGTATCAATGGCAAAGCTACACTGTCCAGTTCCACCATGCAGTAGGAAAACCCATTGGTTTTAGTGCTCACCGAGTGGATGGTCGTCGTAGGCGGGCGGGCGGGTCCTACTTGGCGGGCTCCACGATGCTGGGGACTGACACATTCTGGTGAAATTATTCATGCGCCCACACTTGCTGCACTGCTTCCCTCTTGCCGGGCATGCTTGTGCATAACTCTGGTGCATCAGGGACCCACAACCCCCGCAGACGGGGTCCTTCAGAGCAGACCTACGGCTCACTGCATACGCCTTGTAGTCATCCGCCATGGTCCCTTCATCCGCCGAGTCCAATGCATTCGCCGATGTCATCCCTTCTGGTATCTTCTGAGATTTGCGCCAATTTAGCTCCAAGGCTAGCTTATTCGTGGCCTCTAGCTGAAGAGCTAGCTCAACTGCCCCAGCTAGCGCTAAGTCATTGGGCACCATTAGCAACTCAGCCCGTATCACGGCACTACAAGTGTGCTCAGCCAATTGGTCCCATACCATCTCGTCCTCTAATGGCCCAAACCGGCACACACTGGCTAACTGTCTTAGGTCAGTGACAAACTGTTGAATGGGCTCACCAACTCCCTGGCGTCTCTGGCGAAACTGAATCCACTACACTGTCATGCTGTCCGGAGTGGTGTAGTGGTTAGCCATTAGCTCCACGACATCTTGGTACAAGTCCGTCGGGCCGAGCGTCCATAGAATCCCCTGGCCTTTGATGCCGAGGTTGTGGGCAAGCAGGGCTGGCATTCTCACCTTATTCAGCTTCCCTCGATCTAACGTAAGGTAGTTTTCAAAAGCCTCCACCCAGTGGGGCCATGGAACCGGTGGCTCCCCAGGAAGCTCTGGGAAAGGCCGCAGTGGTGTTACACACGCCCTCACTGGTTAATTCTCAGTCGCCAAATGTTATGTCCACAAACCTGCCGTAAAGGGAGGTGGACGAGAGGTTGCACTGGAACGGTACTTTATTAATATACTGGTTGCTATATAGCAGGTGCTACACAGTGTGGGGACGTCCGGGCAAGAGGAAGCCCAAAATGGTGGATGCCCCTGTTTATAGGGCGGTGTGAAGGCGCACCCGGAAGGTGACATCATCACACTGTACTTCACAATAAAACCCATCATCACACATATGTGCCCCAAGCCTTCAAGATCGTTGTAATCAAGTCCATCCATCCATCCATCTTCTGCCACTTTTCCGGAGGTCCGGGTTGCCGAGGAAGCAGTTCAAGCAGAGAAACCCAGACTTCCCTCTTCCCAGCCACCTGCTCCAGCTCTTCAGAGAGGATACCAAGGCGTTCCCAGACCAGCTGGGAGACATAGTCTCTCCACCGAGTCCTGGGTCTGCCCCGGGGTCTCCTCCCAGTGGGACGTGCCTGAAATACCTCAAGTGGGAGGCGTCCAGGAGGCATCCTAAACAGATGCCCATACCACCTTAACTGACTCCTTTCAATGTGGAGCAGCGGTTCTACTCTGAGTCTCTCCTGGATGACTGAGCTCCTCACCCTATCTCTGAGGGAGAGTCCAGCAATCCTACGGAGAAAGCTCATTTCAGCCGCTTGTATCCGCGATCTTGTTCTTTCGGTCATTACCCAAAGCTCGTGACCATAGGTGAGAGTAAGAATGTCGATTGACTGGTAAATCGACAGCTTTGCCTTAGAACTAAGCTCCCTCTTCACCACAACAGACCAGTACAACGTCCGCATCACTGCAGATGCTGCTCCAATCCATCTGTCAATCTCTCGCTCCATTTTCCCCTCACTCATGAATAAGACCCCAAGATACTTAAACTCCTCCACTTGGAGCAGGAGCCTGTCCCCAACCCAGAGAGGACAATCCACCTTTTTCCGGCTGAGGACCGTGGACTCGGACTTGGAGGTGCTGATTCTCATCCCAGCCACTTCACACTCAGCGGCAAAACGTCCCAGCAAGAGCTGTAGGTCATTGCTGGATGAAGCCAACAGGACAACATCATCTGCAAACAACAGAGATGAGATCCTGTGGTCACCAAGCATGACACCCTCCATTCCTTGGTTGCATCTAGAAATCCTGTCCAAAAAAATTATGAACAGGATCGGTGACAAAGGGCAGCCCTGGCGGAGTCCAACTCTCACTGGGAATGACTCCGACCGAGTGTTGGCAATACGAACCAAACTCTCACAACGGTCGTACAGAGACCGAATAGCTCGTAACAACAAGCCCGATACCCCATACTCCCGAAGCACCCCCCACAAAAAAACACGAGGGACACGGTCAAATGCCTTCTCCAAGTCCACAAAACACATGTAAACTGGTTGGGCAAACTCCCACGAACCCTCGAGGATTCTCGAGAGGGTAAAGAGCTGGTCCGATGTACCACGGCCAGAACGAAAACCACATTGCTCCTCCTGAATCTGAGGTTCGACCAACGGCCGGACTCTCCTCTCCAGTACCTTGGCACAGACCTTCCCAGGGAGGCTGAGGAGTGTGATCCCTCTAAAGTTGGAGCACACCCTCCGGTCCCCTTTTTTGAAGAGAGGAACCACCACCTTGGTTTGCCATGCCAAAGGCACTACCCCCAACCTCCATGCAATGTTGCAGAGGCGTGTCAACCATGACAGCCCAACAACATCCAGAGCCTTGAGGAACTCAGGGCAAATCTCGTCCACCCCCAGGGCCCGGCCACCAAGGAGATTTTTAACCACCTTGGCGACCTCAGCCCCTGTGATAGGCAAGTCAGCCCCCTCGTCCACAAACCCTGCTTCCTCTGTGGAAGGCGTATCAGTGGGATTGAGGAGATCCTCGAAGTATTCCTTCCACCGCCCGACGATATCCCCAGTTGAAGTCAACAGTGCCCCATCCGCACCATACACAGTGTGGACAGGGAGCTGCTTTCCCCTCCTGAGCCGCCAGACAGTTTGCCAGAATCTCTTCGATGCCGATCGAAAGTCTTGTTCCATGGCATCACCAAACTCCTCCCATACCTGGGTTTTTGCTTCTGCAACCACCCGAGCTGCACTCCGCTTGGCCTGCCGGTACACCTCAGCTGCTTCGGGAGTCCCACAAGCCAACCAAGCTTGATAGGACTCCTTCTTCAGCTTAATGGCCCCCCTCACCACTGGTGTCCACCACTTGGTTCGGGGGTTGCCACCACGAGATGCACCGACCACCTTGCGGCCATAGCTCTGGGCCGTCGCTTCAACAATAGAGGTGGAGAACATGGCCCATTCAGACTCCATGTCTCCAGACTCCCTCGGAATGTGGTTGAAGTTCTTCCGGAGGTGGGAGTTGAAGATCTCCCGGACAGGGGCCTCAGCCAGATGTTCCCAGCACAACCTCACTATACGTTTGGGTCTACCAGGTCTGAATGGCATCCTCCCCTGCCATCGGATCCAACTCACCACCAGGTGATGATCAGCTGACAGCTCTGCACCTCTCTTTACCTGGGTGTCCAAGACATACGGTCGCAGGTCTGATGACACGATAACAAAATCGATCATCGACCTGCGACCTAGGGTGTCCTGGTGCCAGGTGCACATATGGACACCCTTATGCTTGAATATGGTGTTCATTATGGACAAACTGTGGTTAGCACAGAAGTCCAATAACTGAACACCACTCGGGTTCAGATCGGGCAAGCCGTGCCTCCCAATCACCCCCCTCCAGGTTTCACTGTCGTTGCCCACGTGCGCATTGAAGTCCCCCAGTAGGACAATGGAG
Organism: Pholidichthys leucotaenia; assembly: GCA_020510985.1. Lineage (NCBI taxonomy): Eukaryota > Metazoa > Chordata > Actinopteri > Cichliformes > Pholidichthyidae > Pholidichthys > Pholidichthys leucotaenia. The sequence continues at coordinate 229,688,491 of CM035849.1, forward strand.
TCTCCAAGACGAGCACCCTCTAGCACCCCAGTCACAGACTCCAAAAAGGGTGGGTACTCTGAAACATCATTTGATGCATAGGCACAAATGATGGTCAGGACCCGTTTCCCAACCCGAAGGCGCAGGGAAGCAACCCTTTCGTCCACCGGGGAAAACTCCAATATAGAGGCAGCAAGGTGGGGGGATACAAGAATACCCACCCCTGCTTGTCGCCTTTCGCCCAGGGCAACTCCAGAAAAGGCCAAGCTCCAGCCCCCCTCCAGGAGACTGGTTCTGGAACCGGAGCTGTGTGTTGAGGTGAGGCCGACTACAGTATATCTAGCCGGTATCCAGTAATTAAGTCTATGCTTAAAAAAACAACAGCGGCCCCTCTTGTTTTAGCTAACTATTGGCCAATCTCTAATCTCTCTTTTCTGTCAAAAATTCTAGAAAGAGTTGTTGCAAATCAACTGTGTGATTATTTATGAAGTAACAATTTATTTGAACAGTTCCAGTCAGGTTTTAGAGTTCATCATAGTACTGAAACTGCTCTAGTGAAAGTCACTAATGATTTACTGATAGCATCCGATAATGAACTCATTTCCATAGTTGTGCTTTTAGATCTCTGTGCAGCTTTTGACACTACTGACCATAAGATTTTATTATATAGACTGGAACATTCTTTAGGCTTTGAAGGAGCACATTTGCAGTGGTTTAAAACATATTTGTCAGATAGACTTCAGTTTGTTCATGTCCATGATGAGCCCTCTTTACTCACAGAACTCACTCAAAGAGTCCCACAGGGCTCTGTGCTAGGACCACTACTCTTCATTATATATATATATGTTTCCCTTAGGTGACATTATCATAAAATATGCCATAAATTTCCACTGTTAGGATAGGGAAAGATGGCTGCTGAACGCACACGCAGACTGGCAGGATCTGCGAGTGCATCTCTTAAATCTCCTTTTAAACCTTTTAAACCTCCTCAACCTGTGTCTTTTAGACCTACTTTATTCATAAAACAAACTCAACTACCACCTGAACACTGGATAGTTGGTGCTGTTTTAACTGTCTGTCTACTTATACTATCAATGCAGTGGTGCCTCACAACTGAGAACCACAATGCTATGGTCACTCATCAACAACATCTGCTGTACTCCACATTTCTGGACAATGGTCGTGACCGGCTGCTTCCTGCAAAATGGGTACAAGTAAGCCTTGGAAGTACAGCTTCGGGGTCTATCTACCTAGCAGCTATGATATTATTAGTGGGAGATGTGGAGGTGAACCCAGACCCACAGTCTTTGGACAATGGAAACCCAGTGGGGCCAGTGTGGCTAGCCCAACAACTGCTGCTAAACTGGTCAACCTGGCCACCGTAGCTAGCCAAACAACCGGAACTAAGCTGGAAAACCTGGATACCGCAGCCAGAATGACAATTTCAACTAATTTGGCCAACCTGGCCCCTGCAGCCAGCACAGCAGCTAAAGTGGCTAACTTGGCAGCCACAGCTAAACTGTTTACTCCACAGCACTTGGTCCCTTCAAACACCAGCACAGCAACAGTGACTGTTTCGGCAGACCCACGCTGACGGCACGGTGTCCGGTGATCGGAGGTCGACGCCAACCTGGACACCCATGATGTTGGTGCTCCAGCGACTTACCAGGCAGTGTGGGCTTGCCAGGCAGAGTCGGGACAACGAATCATGACCCAACAGCAAGGTGACGGTGCCAGCCCAGCCCCCCTGGGCGTCAGTACAGCGGCGGCTCTTCCAGTGGGGGATGTCCATCAAATGGAGCCGCGTCGATGGCTTGGAGCCCAAAGGCTGGATGTCAGTTTTGGCCTTTTCCCCTGGATGCTGATGCAGCGGTGGCTCTTTTGGCGAGCGATGTTTACCGGGCTGAGCCATGTCGATGATTTGTGGCCCAGCAGCTTGCTGTTGATGTTGTCCCGGCCTCTCTGGACACTGATGCAGCAGCGGCCCATCCAGAGGAAGCTGACATCAGTCAGATCTCCAAAGACAATGGTGTTATCAACGCAGGAAAGGTTTCCCCAGATGTCGGTACGGCGGCGGCGGCCCATCCGAAGGGGAACGGCATCAGTGGAGTCACTCGGGATACCGGTGACATCGACACAGGAAAAATTATTGCAACAAGACTCAAACTGCATAAGCCTGATAAGACTATTACAAAACAGGATGGATATGGGATAAAAACTGTGACTGAAAAACAACAGTCAATGTAAACAAACAGTAAAATGTTTGAAGCTGTAAATCATGCCAAGGTATTGTGGGATCTGACTGAAACCTGAAGGCTTTTTTGGAGGTCATCTCAATATTAGGAGCATTGTCTCTAAAACAGAACAAATACAACAACTATTGACAAATTCAAATCTTGACTACTTATGCCTCTCAGAAACCGGGTTAATCCCAACAACACCTCCAGCTGTTTTCAGTGTAGCAGGGTACAGTACCTATAGACAAGACAGAAAAGATGGCAGGGGAGGAGGGATCATGATTTACGTAAAGGATGGTTATCAGTGTACACAACTTGACATTGCTTAAAAAACACTGGAATGTGTTGGAGTTAAAATCACCTGAAATGTCTTTTGCTTTGATTGTGATCTATCGACCTCCATCCTCTAAGGACACATTCTTTATCTATCAAATGTACTGAAACAGTTTGGCAGCAAAGAGTTAATCCTCATGGGTGATTTCAACTTGAATTGGCTTTGTAAAACGCGCAGACAGAAATTAAAGGACATCACCAATAAGTTTCATATTGATCAGATGATCAGTAACCCAACTAGAATAACTCGTTAATCTCAAACCCTCCTTGATTCGATTTTTACAAACAAACCTGATCACACAACAAAAAAATAATTACTAAAACTAATGTCTGGCATGTCTGACCATAATCTCACTTTAGTAGTACACAAACTGTCAAAATCATGATACAAAAAGCCTACTGATGGTGGAAAATATATCTTGTCCATATTAAAGAAAAACAGAATCATTTGAAAATGAGTTACAGCACGTAAAGTGAAATCAAATAAATTGTGAACAGATATGCAAAAATAAGATCTCAACAATCAAAGAAATTATCTCAAAATATAAAATAACAGCACTATCTTAACACAAGAGAAAACAGGATCTACCTTGGCCAAATAAAAAATTATGGATTTTCATGAAAAAAAGGGACTTAGTGCTTAAAAAATGGCTAAAAACTGATTTAAGTACAGATATACTGATTTTTAAAAACCTCAGAAATGAAGTCACCATGCAGTTCTGTAAAGCAAAAGCAAATTTCTTCTTAGGCATAATCAAAAATGCAAAGGGGAACAACAAAAAAACTCTGGAAATGTATTGATAAACTCACAGGGGAAAAAAAAAATGTAAAAAGTGAAGCCATAAAACTCAATTTGAATGAAAATGTCATTCAGATAGTGGATAGTTATAGCCAGCAATTTTAACAAGTATTTTATCAAATCGGTACAAGAACAGTTTGAATTTTACCCAAACATACCCGCACCAAATTAAAATAAATCATGAAACTGATCTAAACCTTAAACCCACAAAAGAGATAAAGCTTAACAAAATGTTAAGCCCACGTGCGCATTGAAGTCCCCCAGTAGGACAATGGAGTCTCCAGGAGGAGTACCCTCCAGCACCCCAGTCACAGACTCCAAAAAGGGTGGGTACTCTGAAACATCATTTGGTGCATAGGCACAAATGATGGTCAGGACCCGTTTCCCAACCCGAAGGCGCAGGGAAGCAACCCTTTCGTCCACTGGGGAAAACTTCAATATAGAGGCAGCAAGGTGGGGCGATACAAGAATACCCACCCCTGCTCGTCGCCTCTCGCCCGGGGCAACTCCAGAAAAGGCCAAGCTCCAGCCCCTCTCCAGGAGACTGGTTCCGGAACCGGAGCTGTGTGTTGAGGTGAGGCTGACTATATCTAGCCGGTATCGCTCAACCTCGTACACCAGCTCAGGCTCCTTCCCCACCAGAGAGGTGACATTCCACGTACCAAAAGCCAGTTTAGAAAGCTTGGGATCAGTCCGCCAAGGTCTCCGCCTTTGACCGCCACCTAATCCACATAGCACCGGACCCCCATGATCCCTCCTGCAGGTGGTGGACCCACTGGAGGGCGGACCCATGTAACTCCTTCGGGCTGAGCCCGGCCGGGTCCCATGGGTGGAAACCCGGCCACCAGACGCTAGCCTTTGAGCCCCTCCCCCAGGCCTGGCTCCAGGGTGGGGCCCCGGTAACCCCATACCGGGCGGGGTACACTGAATCCTTGATATACAATTTATCATGAGAGTCTGTTGGATCGTTCTTAGTCTGGCCCTTCACCCAGGACCAGTTTGTCTTGGGAGACCCTATCAGAGGCAAATTGCCCCCGGACAACATAGCTCCTGGGATCACTGGGGCACGCAAACCCCCCCACCACGATAAGGTGACGATCCATGAGGAGGGGATGTATTTTACCAACAAACAAAATCATACACACTATCCAAGTATAACTGTAAATGGAGCAAATATAGAAAATGTAACACAGTTTACAGTGGGGCAAAAAAGTATTTAGTCAGCCACCAATTGTGCAAGTTCTCCCACTTAAAAGATGAGAGAGGTCTCCAATTTTCATCATAGGTATACCTCAACTATGAGAGACAAAATGAGAAAAAAAAATCCAGAAAATCACATTGAAGGATTTTTAATGAATTAATTGGTAAATTCCTTGGTAAAATAAGTATTTGGTCACCTACAAACAAGCAAGATTTCTGGCTCTCACAGACCTGTAACTTCTTCTTTAACAGGCTCCTCTGTCCTCCACTCGTTACCTGTATTAATGACACCTGCTTGAACTCGTTATCAGTATAAAAGACACCTGTCCACAACCTCAAACAGTCAGACTCCAAACTCCACTATGGCCAAGACCAAAGAGCTGTCAAAGGACACCAGAAACAAAATTGTAGACCTACACCAGGCTGGGAAGACTGAATCTGCAATAGGTAAGCAGCTTGGTGTGAAGAAATCAACTGTGAGAGCAATTATTAGAAAATGGAAGACATACAAGATCACTGATAATCTCCCTCGATCTGGGGCTCCACGCAAGATCTCACCCCGTGAGGTCAAAATGATCACGAGAACGGTGAGCAAAAATCCCAGAACCACACGGGGGGACCTAGTGAATGACCTGCAGAGAGCTGGGACCAAAGTAACAAAGGCTACCATCACTACGCCGCCAGGGACTCAAATCCTGCAGTGCCAGACGTGTCCCCCTGCTTAAGCCAGTACATGTCCAGGTCCGTCTGAAGTTTGCTAGAGAGCATTTGGATGATCCAGAGAGAGGATTGGGAGAATGTCATATGGTCAGATGAAACCAAAATAGAACTTTTTGGCAAAAACTCAACTTGTCGTGTTTGGAGGAGAAAGAACACCATACCTACTGTGAAGCATGGGGGTGAAAACATTATACTTTAAGGCTATTTTTCTGCAAAGGGACCAGGACGACTGATCCGTGTAATGGAAAGAATGAATGGGGTCATGTATCGTGAGATTTTGAGTGAAAACCTCCTTCCATCAGCAAGGGCATTGAAGATGAAACGTGGCTGGGTCTTTCAGCATGACAATGATCCCAAACACACCACCCGGGCAACGAAGGAGTGGCTTCGTAAGAAGCATTTCAAGGTCCTGGAGTGGCCTAGCCAGTCTCCAGATCTCATCCCCACAGAAAATCTTTGGAGGGAGTTGAAAGTCCGTGTTGCCCAGCGACAGCCCCAAAACATCACTGCTCTAGAGGAGATCTGCATAGAGGAATGGGCCAAAATACCAGCAACAGTGTGTGAAAACCTTGTGAAGACTTACAGAAAACGTTTGACCTCTGTCATTGCCAACAAAGGGTATATAACAAAGTATTGAGATGAACTTTTGTTATTGACCAAATACTTATTTTACCAAGGAATTTACCAATTAATTCATTAAAAATCTTTCAATGGGATTTTCTGGATTTTTTTTTCTCATTTTGTCTCTCATACTTGAGGTATACCTATGATGAAAATTGGAGACCTCTCTCATCTTTTAAGTGGGAGAACTTGCACAGTTGGTGGCTGACTAAATACTTTTTTTCCCCACTGTAAGTATTTGGGTGTCACATTAGATCCAACGCTCAGATTTAAAAAGCACATAAAACAGATGAGCCACATACTGAAATATAACTTTGCAAGCTTTCGATGCATCAGGAACTCACTTACAGTGGGGAAAATAAGTATTGAACACATTAACATTTTTCTCATTAAACATATTTCTGATGGAGCCATTGACCTGAGGTTTTCACCAGATATCAGTAACAACCCAAGTAATCCATATATACATAGAAATCAAGGCAACTGTGTGCACAAAACAAATTACTGTATATTTCATAAAGTGGAATGACACAGGGAATAAATATTGAACACATGAAGAAAAAGAGGTGCAAAAAAGCATAGAAAGCCAAGAAACCAGCTAAAATCCATAAGAATATAGGAAGCCACCCCATCCCCCATCAAATTAATTTCAGCTGCTTACTTCCGGTTCCGGCGCCACACGAGTTGGCTGCCTTTTGCAACAGCGGCTCAATTCTGAGTCTTTATCTTCCTTCTTCTTTCTGACCCGGTGATAACTTTCTGATCCGGCACACCTTTCACTCTATATATATCACGGACACACAGATCGCCCCAAAGGTCTCCCGAGTCGGCGGACGGAGCCTCTGTTTACAGCAGGAGACGATACAGCAGGGAAGAGCTAGCTAGCACTCAACCGCCACCCGGTGCTAACGGAGAAACTCGACATACTGGGGAACTGAAGCGAAAATGATGTGGGTGCCGGGCTGGAGTTTAGGTGGCATGCAAGAAATATAAGACAGAATAATAAAGAGCGATGGCAAGAACCAAGCAGACCGCCCGTAAATCTACTGGAGGAAAAGCCCCCAGGAAGCAGCTGGCCACTAAGGCTGCTCGGAAAAGCGCTCTGGCCACCGGCGGAGTGAAGAAGCCTCACCGTTACAGGCCCAGTACCGTGGCTCTGAGAGAGATCCGTCGCTACCAGAAATCCACGGAGCTGCTCATCCGTAAGCTGCCCTTCCAGCGCCTGGTGAGGGAGATCGCTCAGGACTTCAAGACCGACCTGCGCTTCCAGAGCTCCGCTGTCATGGCTCTGCAGGAGGCCAGCGAGGCCTACCTGGTGGGTCTCTTCAAGGACACCAACCTGTGCGCCATCCACGCCAAGAGGGTCACCATCATGCCCAAAGACATCCAGCTGGCCCGCCGCATCCGCGGAGAGAGAGCTTAGACTTTCTGCTGCACATCCACCAACCACAATGCTCCGCACTGTGTGTCTATATATATATATTTATAGTAATATGTACATATGTATACTAGCTGCTCTTGTTTTTTCTTGCCTTCTGATTGTTGCTCTGAGTGTTGCTATCCCTGTGCTGTTGCAATTCTGGAATTTCCCCATTGTGGGACTAATAAAGGCTTATCTTATCTTATCTTATCTTAAGTCCTGACTGATAGCCTTTAAAAAGGTCTGTGAAAATCAGATTGTCACACCACAAAGAACTCATGATGGGTAGAAGCAAAGAGCTCTCTCTAGACATTTACAACCTTATTGTTGCAAAACATAATGATGGCATTGGTTACAGCTGCATTTCTAAACTGCTGAAGGTTCCAGTAAGCACTATTGGAACCAACATTCAGAAGTGGAAAGAATATCATTTTACCATAAACCAGCCATGACCAGGAGCTCCTCGAAAGATTTCTGACTGAAGAGTCAAAAGAATTATCAGATGAGTTATCCAAGAGCCAAAGACCACTCATGGAGAGCTCCAGAAAGACCTGGAGTTGCCAGGTACTGCTGTTTCAAAGAAAACAATAAGTGATGCACTCAACCGACATGGGTTCTATGCCCACTCACCTTACAAGACTCCATTTCTGAAGAAAAAGCATGTTGAAGCTCATTTAAAGTTTGCTGCACATTTGCGCAAGCCAGTAAAATATTGGGAGAATATAGTCTGGTCAGATAAGACCAAAATTGAACTTTTTGGATGTCACAACACACAGCATGTTTGGAGGAGAAATGGCACTGCACATCCCATCATGGTGTGGGGGTGTTTTTCCGTACATGGTACAGGTAAACTTCATATAAATGAAGGAAAGATGAATGTACAAAAGTACAGAGACATCATTGATGAGGACCTGTTGCCATCTGCCAAGATGCTGAAGATGAAAATAGGGTGGAAACTTCAGCAAGACAGTGATCCCAAACACACAGTCAAGGAAAATCTCAACTGGCTCCAGAGAAGGAAAATAAAGCTGCTAGAATGGAACAGTCTGTCACCTAACCTGAATCCAATTGAAAAGCTATGGAATAACTGAAGATCAGAGTTCATAGAAGACACCCATGCAACCTTGATTTGACAGTTTGTGTGAAAGAATGGGCTAAAATCACTTCTGAGCAATGCATGCGTCTAATTTCTCCATACAGGAGGTGTCTGGAAGCTGTTATTACCAACAAAGGTTTTTCTACTAAATATTAAATGAATTTCACCAAGCGTGTTTGATACTTATTCCCTGTGTCATTCCATTTTGTTAAATATAACTTGTTTTGTGAACATAGTTGCCTCAATTTCTTTGTATGTATGACTTAGTTGGGTTGTTACTGATATCTGGTGGAAAATCCCAGGTCAATGGCTCCATCAGAAATATGTTTAATCAGAAAAATGTTGACGTGTTCAGTACTTATTTTCCCCGCTGTACTCTAAAAGGATCAAAAGCCTTTCTGAATGTTGTGATTTTGACACATTTCTTCTTTTGCATCTCATGCTGGTCACAAGCCAATGGAAAACCCTTGGAATCCCTGTACAAACAATCCATCAAAATTCTAGATAAGAAGACATGACAGTATCACCATTGTTTTATACTTGCCAAACACAAGATGTTAAGCTTTGAAAATATGATCATGTATGAAAATATACAGTTGGTTTTATCCATGGTTCTGCTCCCCCACCTCTTAAGACTTTTGTGTACTTAACTTCTGAACAAAATACCAGAATAACAAAGACTTCCACTAGGTGGTATTGTTGCATCCCCCTACGGAAAACTACTTTTGGACAATCAGCCTTCTCATACAAAGCTATAACAGAATGGAACAAGCTCCCCACAGCAATGAAGAACAGAACAAATTACAGAGACTTTTCCACAGAGACTAAAAAATGGATCTTAAGTAATCAAGCTTGCCAGCATTGGCTGCACGGTGGCGCAGTGGTTAGCACTGCGGCAGCACAGTTTACCCTTGGCCGGGGGATTGTGGGGATCGTGGGTTCGATCCCAGCCCCCGACCAACAGTGATCTGTGTGGAGTTTGCATGTTCTCCCCGTGTTGCGTGGGTTTACTCCGGGATTTCTCCAGTTTCCTCCCACATGCCAAAAACATGCATGTTAGGTTAATTGGCTGTTCTAAATTGTCCCTAGATATCTGTTTCCTATAGGCCTTTAGAATAGAGGGTTAGTATTAATGAAAGCGCTTTGAGTGGTCTTTGTGACTAGAAAAGCGCTATATAAGTGCAGGTTAGTTAGTAGTTAGTTAGCATTGACTCTCTTCCTTAAATGGGATTGTACTCTTAAATTGTTTTTATGCGTATTGTTCTTTTTTTTTTTACCTTTTAAACTTACTCCCTGCTTATTTCAGGGACAAGAGATTCTGAAATCCAACCTGAATTGCTTTCTGTATGTGCTGTTTTTCTTTTAATATCTTCCTGCCTGTCTCAGGGACTACAGATGGAAATTAGTGAAAACGCTATACTCTGGTACAGAGCATCTTTACCCTGCATTTAATGTTTTTTTCTTTTTCTGTACATGGTCCCTGGCAAATAAACCAACAAACTATAACTTATGTGGTCTATATTAATCATATATTCCATAACCTACATATGTATAAGCATGTGAGAATGTTTGGTGATTACATATGTAAAGCGACTTCACACCTCAGAACAGGACAAAGGGTCTCAACCGCCAGTGAAGATCAAAGAGCATCCGAGGCACTGCGGTGGAGACCAGATAGGTCGCCCTGACCTCCCAGGGCCAGGTGGAGGGGTACCAAGACAAAGGAGGGGGATTAAGATAATGAGGGATGTCAGCTTTGATATGCATGTCTTTTGTATGTGTAAGTATAAGTACGTAGAGCTGAATGTGTTCGCTCTCTTACTTCTTCTGCTGCTGCACTAGATGAGACTTGTTAGAGGAGCGAAGCTGATAATAAACTTTGGTTTATAAGTCACATCGCCTCGTTATTCCAAGCTCTTCTACAACTTACACTGATGATACACAGTTGCACCTGTCAATGAAACCAGAAGACACAAACTTAGTTAGTTAGTTTGTAGCAACTCTTCTATCTTGTCTCATCTGGTGCAGAGCTTGGCAGAAGGCAAAAGAGGAAGATTTCTGCCCAGCTCGCTGGTTAAATACAGGCACACATCAAAGACATGCAAAACACAAGCCGACATCCCCCGTTATCTTAATCCCCCCATTGTCCTGTTAACTCCTCCCTTCGTCTTGGGAGGTGATGGGAAAACCTCTCCTCGCCTTAGGGGGTGAAGGTGTCAAGTCTGTCGCCGCCGCGTCCTGTGACGTCATTGATCTTCACACGGCGGTGAGATTCCTTTGTCCTTTCGGAGGTGTGAAGTTCCTTTGCATATGTTGTCCCAAACATTTCCACATGCTCTAACATATGCAGGTATGGAATATATGAGTAATATATACCACAGGCCCCCCAAACAACTAGGAAAGGACACAGAAAGATTCGCAGTCTAGGGTAATTACTAAGACATACTACGTGTTACAGCTGTTGCCACAGAAGAAACTTTCAAGCAGCCATGCTCCTAAGAGAGTTCAGTGAAAACATAACAGCATAGTATAATCATAAGTCAGTCCTAAACTGTTGCAGCACAATTAGCGAAAAATTGCAGAGTGGTGTAATCAGTCCCTGTGCAGTCTGGGTTTTAATCTTCTCCCAAAACTGCTGTAGGTTGGTTTAGGCGTCCTGCTGGGACCTTCTTGTGAGGAATCTGCAGTGTGGGAAGGAGAGAGATTATTTGTTCCCTGCCTGGGGGCTGAGACTTTTTCCTTGGGGGGTCTACCTCGCCGAGGTGCTCGAGCCAGCTGTGCAGGTTCGTCTCTCAACAAGAAGGCAGGTTAGAGTCTGTCAATGCTGACCGTTTCATTTCTATCCCCATAATCAAGCACAAAGTGTTTGTCACCATTTTCCAGCACTCTGTACGGGCCATCGTATACTGGGCGTAACGTTGGTTTTAGAGCTTCATGCTTAACAAAAACAATTCAGCGTTTTTTAAAGTTTGAGGAACAAAAACTCGTGGAAAGGAGTGATGAGCTGGACCGTGGAGAGAGTCCGGTCCGTTACTGCCTAAAAACCTTGGGACTGGGAGGTGCCCTGGTTCTGGGTTTTCTGGTAAAAATTCACCTGGTAGTCTGATAGGCTGAGCAAAGACTAATTCTGCAGGGGAAGCGTCTAAATCCTCTTTAGGTGCCGCACGCAACCCCAATAAAACCCAGGGAAGTTTATTTACCCAATTTGTGTCCGTTAATGAGGCTCTGAGGGCGGCCTTTAAGGACCTGTGAAAACGCTCGCATAACCCATTAGCCTGAGGGTGATAAGCGGTGGTATGGTGAATTGTTGCCCCTAAACTGTTGGACATGGCTGACCAGAGCTCTGAGACAAATTGAGGCCCCCTATCTGACGTGATGTCTGATGGGACGCCGAAACGTGCCACCCAATTTGTTAGAAAAACGCGAGCAACTTCCTCCGCTGTAGTTGCCGCTAGAGGGACTGCCTCTGGCCAGCGCGTGGTGCGGTCTATCATTGTTAGCAGGTGTGTGAAACCCTGGGAGGAAGGTAGTGGCCCCACGAGGTCGACATGAATGTGGTCGAACCTTCTAGCAGGGATTGGAAAAGGCTCCAGAGGGGCTTTTGTGTGTCTGTGTATTTTGGCGCGTTGACAAGGAATGCAAGTTTTTGCCCATTCTTTTACGTTTTTGCGCAGGCCTGGCCACACAAACTTTTTGGCAACCATTTTGACCGAGGCGCGCACACCTGGGTGCGCGAGGGAGTGAATTGCGTCGAAAATGCGGCGGCGCCAAGCAGCTGGTACTAACGGGCGAGGTCGGCCGGTTGAAACATCGCATATTAGGGGGGGCGCGCCGTCGCGCAACCCTTTTTTCTCCAGCCTTAACCCTGTTGGTCCAGACAGGAGCGCGCGCACGTCTGCATCACTGCTTTGTTCTTCCGCCATGGCTGCATAATCTATCCCTTCATGGATAGGTGCTGCGTACGTGTCTGCGTTAGTGAAGAGTTCCGCTGCTGAGGCAGTGTAATCTGTCTCCTCGCGCTCTGGCGGTGCCACAGCGCGAGAGAGACAGTCCGCTACTACGTTAAGTTTGCCTGCTATGTGTCGAATGTCTGTGGTGAACTCTGAAATCGCAGCTAGCTGTCTTTGTTGTCTGCCCGACCATGGTTCTGAAATTTTAGCCATAGCAAAAGTGAGCGGCTTATGGTCCACAAAAGCCGTGAAACTCCGCCCTTCTAACCAAAACTGGAAGTGGCGGATGGACAAATGAAGCGCCAGCAGCTCTCTGTCAAAAGTGCTGTATTTGCGTTCAGTTGGGTTTAGCGATTTGCTAAAGAATGCTAAAGGTTGCCAGACCCCGCTGACAAGTTGTTCTACAACTGCCCCTATGGCCAGGTCTGAAGCATCTGTGGTTAGTACAATGCGGGCCGCGGGATCTGGGTGGACTAACATTGTGGCGTTAGTTAGGGCGTTTTTTACTTCCGCGAAAGCGCGTTCGCGCTCCGGGGTCCATTCGACCGCGTTGGAAGCTTTCTTTTTTTTAAGCGCGTCATAGTGGGGCTGCATGAGCTGAGCTGCGTGGGGGAGGAAGCGGTTGTAAAAATTAACCATCCCCAAAAATTCCTGTAGCGATTTGACCGTTTGGGGCCGTGGAAAACCTACTATCGCATGAACTTTGTCTGGAAGCGGAACTGCCCCCTTCGGGGAGACTTTATGTCCCAAAAAGTCAATTTGCGATACGCCGAATGTGCATTTGGCTGGATTGATTATTAGTCCATGCTCTTCCAGCCTCTGAAAAACGGTAGTGAGGTGCTGCTCGTGCTCTTCCTCGGACGGGCTGGCTACCAGCATGTCGTCGAGGTAGACGAAAACAAAGGGGAGGTCGCGTAGGACTGCGTCCATCATACGTTGAAAAGTTTGGGCAGCGCCTTTGAGGCCGAAAGGCATTCGCAGGAATTCAAAAAGGCCAAAAGGGGTTATAACCGCTGTTTTAGGAATGTCTTCAGCTCGGACTGGGACTTGGTGGTAACCGCGGACTAAGTCTATCTTTGAAAAAATGCGCGCATCTGCTAGATGCAGTGAAAAGTCCTGAATGTGAGGGATGGGGTAGCGGTCATGCGCTGTAGCGTTGTTTAATCTATGGTAATCTCCGCACGGTCTCCAAGAACCGTCGGATTTCGGAACCATGGGAAGTGGTGAAGCCCAGGGGCTCTTCGAACGTCTAACAATGCCCAATTTTTCGAGAGTTGTAAACTCGTCCCGTGCTATGTTGAGCTTGGCCGCGTCTAAGCGGCGAGCTTTGGCAAAAACGGGAGGTCCCGTTGTCGGAATGAAGTGTTTAACCCCGTGTTTGGCTACAGTGGCTGAGAATTTGGGGGTTGTGAGTGCTGGAAATTGGGTGAGGAGTTGCTCAAACTTATCTCCTGCCGTGGTGACGTTGGCCTGCACAGGTGGTGGAGAAACTCGAGCTGAGCATGGAATAGAAGCAAAAGATTAACCAGGCGCCTATTTGCTAGAGCCACTAATAACCCGTGTGCACACAGAAAATCTGCGCCTAACAAGTTAAAACTCACCGCCGCTACAACAAATGTCCATCTGTAGCTGCGGCCGTGAATGAGGAGGTGCAGGCTCTTTCCCCCGAACGTGTCGATGTCAGAGCCGTTGGCTGCCACTGCTCCGTTGCCCCGGGTGCCCATGGCTCGATCTGCGTGGGAGGGCATGACGAAACTCAGCTGAGCTCCCGTGTCGATGAGGAACTGCTTGCCTGTGTGTCCATCCGTCACGTATAACAGCTTATTTTTCTCGCCGAGAACCGCTGCTGTTAACGACCCTTGGCTTTGGCGTTTTCCCGACATCGTGAACTTGCAGGGGGGAACGCATTTGTGGGCTTTCTCGGCGAAGTGGTGGTGATAATAACAGATGTCGATCTGTTTGTTACGCTTGGGCCGCGCCGCTGTCACCGTGGGCTGGGTCTGCTCCGTGGGTTGTGGCTGTCCATGGCTCGGGGCGTCAGTTTTGAGGTCCGCGGATGCTGCTGTAGGTGTCCGCTCCTTGCAGGCGTTGACAAGCCCATAAGCCTCGCTGGCCAGTGTGCGGAAGTCTTGGTGGGTGTTGCACTTCGTATTGGCGAGTGTCCCTCTCATGTGTGGTGGAAGCGTGCTGAGGAAAATAAACTGGAAAAGGAAATTGTCGTCCTCCTCCTTAAGCTGCAGCAAATCCTCCATGAAGGCCTTCGGATTGCCCCCTCTGTGGCCGTAGACCGCCAGGATCCTCTCGGCTCTTTCCTCCGCTGGTGGGACATAGTTCGCCACGATGGTCGCCTTGAGCATCTCATACTTGTCCCGGGCCGGTGGTCGCCGGATCAAGCTCCGCACACACTTCGAAGTGGCGGAGTCGAGTTTGGAGACGATATGGTAGAATTTTGTATCGTCTGCTGTGATGCCCGCCAGTATGAACTGGGCTTCAGCTTGTAGAAACCAAGAGGCGGGGTCTTCTCGCCAGAAGTCTGGCAGCTGGACAGCGACGGCGTTCGTGTCCACCATCACTGTTGTGCCCGCCGGGTGAGAGTGCCTTGCCTCGGCTCTCACGGCGGTGTTGGAGCTTGGTTGAGCCCTCTCAATTCCTTCTGCCGGAGGGGACAGCTGTCTGTCTGCTCCCTCGTCTGCGTCGTTGCTGGCGTATGTCAGAGTCGCCACGGATGAGTCGCTTGAAGAACGCCTCCGGTCCATACTCGCGTCAAGGTCACCAGTGTAGAAGAGCTGGAAATGATGAGGCGGTTTTGTATTAAAAACAGAGTCTTTAATGAACAACTCTTCTATCTTGTCTCATCTGGTGCAGAGCTTGGCAGAAGGCAAAAGAGGAAGATTTCTGCCCAGCTCGCTGGTTAAATACAGGCACACATCAAAGACATGCAAAACACAAGCCGACATCCCCCGTTATCTTAATCCTCCCATTGTCCTGTTAACTCCTCCCTTCGTCTTGGGAGGTGATGGGAAAACCTCTCCTCGCCTTAGGGGGTGAAGGTGTCAAGTCTGTCGCCGCCACGTCCTGTGACGTCATTGATCTTCACACGGCGGTGAGATTCCTTTGTCCTTTCGGAGGTGTGAAGTTCCTTTGCATATGTTGTCCCAAACATTTCCACATGCTCTAACATATGCAGGTATGGAATATATGAGTAATATATACCACATCATGACGGTTTAAGACAGGTTTTGCACCGACCAAAGCCCGTGTGAGTGAGCCAAAATGCATACAATAATAATGCTGCTTGGTAACAAGGAAGACATCAATCACAGTTGATGCACAGTTAGTTACTGCATGTTAGAAAGAACAAACGGTGAAGAATGGGCTGAAAAAAAAAATCAGCTGAATGCGAACAGACGGTCATCCATGCACTTTTCAGATAGACTTTCCACCGTGCACCAATGTTTTTCTGTCAGCACATTGTCTGTTTTTTACGCCTTGCGTCACGCCATCAAATTACCTGTAGACAGTGTGCCTGCTATGTGCTCGGAGGAGATGCCTCATTTCAAAGAGGTTTGGCGGCACACAATCTAATGCGCATTACTATTATAGTGCATTCCATGAGAATCCGCTTTGATCAGGAAAAATGAGGTCTATTGTCAGAAGCGCATTGTTTAATGATATTTCAGTGGCGTGTTCTGACATTCCGGAGGTGGGAGTTGAAGACCTCCCGGACAGGGGAGGTCTTCAACTCCCACCTCCGGAAGAACTTCAACCACATTCCGAGGGAGTCTGGAGACATGGAGTCTGAATGGGCCATGTTCTCCACCTCTGTTGTTGAAGCGGCAGCCCAGAGCTGCGGCCGCAAGGTGGTCGGTGCATCTCGTGGTGGCAACCCCCGAACCAAGTGGTGGACACCAGTGGTGAGGGGGGCCATTAAGCTGAAGAAGGAGTCCTATCAAGCTTGGTTGGCTTGTGGGACTCCCGAAGCAGCTGAGGTGTACCGGCAGGCCAAGCGGAGTGCAGCTCGGGTGGTTGCTGAAGCAAAAACCCGGGTATGGGAGGAGTTCGGTGAGGCCATGGAACAAGACTTTCGGTCGGCTTCAAAGAGATTCTGGCAAACTGTTCGGCGGCTCAGGAGGGGAAAGCAGCTCCCCGTCCACACTGTGTATGGTGCGGATGGGACACTGTTGACTTCAACTGGGGATATCGTCGGGCGGTGGAAGGAATACTTCGAGGATCTCCTCAATCCCACTGATACGCCTTCCACAGAGGAAGCAGGGTTTGGGGACGAGGGGGATGACTCGCCTATCACAGGGGCTGAGGTCGCCAAGGTGGTTAAAAATCTCCTTGGTGGCCGGGCCCCGGGGGTGGACGAGATTCGCCCCGAGTACCTCAAGGCCCTGGATGTTGTTGGGTTGTCATGGTTGACACGCCTCTGCAACATTGCGTGGAGGTCGGGGGCAGTGCCTTTGGCATGGCAAACCGGGGTGGTGGTTCCTCTCTTCAAAAAAGGGGACCGGAGGGTGTGCTCCAACTTTAGAGGGATCACACTCCTCAGCCTCCCTGGGAAGGTCTATGCCAAGGTATTGGAGAGGAGAGTCCGGCCGTTGGTCGAACCTCGGATTCAGGAGGAGCAATGTGGTTTTCGTCCTGGCCGTGGCACATCGGACCAGCTCTTTACCCTCTCGAGAATTCTTGAGGGTTCGTGGGAGTTTGCCCAACCAGTTTACATGTGTTTTGTGGACTTGGAGAAGGCATTTGACCGTGTCCCTCGTGGATTTTTGTGGGGGGTGCTTCGGGAGTATGGGGTATCGGGCTTGTTGTTACGAGCTATTCGGTCTCTGTACGACCGTTGTGAGAGTTTAGTTCGCATTGCCAACACTCGGTCGGAGTCATTCCCAGTGAGAGTTGGACTCCGCCAGGGCTGCCCTTTGTCACCGGTCCTGTTCATAATTTTTATGGACAGGATTTCTAGGCGCAGCCAGGGAATGGAGGGTGTCATGCTTGGTGACCACAGGATCTCATCTCTGTTGTTTGCAGATGATGTTGTCCTGTTGGCTTCATCCAGCAATGACCTACAGCTCTTGCTGGGACGGTTTGCCGCTGAGTGTGAAGCGGCTGGGATGAGAATCAGCACCTCCAAGTCCGAGTCCATGGTCCTCAGCCGGAAAAAGGTGGATTGTCCTCTCCGGGTTGGGGACAGGCTCCTGCCCCAAGTGGAGGAGTTTAAGTATCTTGGGGTCTTGTTCACGAGTGAGGGGAAAATGGAGCGAGAGATCGACAGACGGATTGGAGCAGCATCTGCAGTGATGCGGACGTTGTACCGGTCTGTTGTGGTGAAGAGGGAGCTTAGTTCTAAGGCAAAGCTGTCGATTTACCAGTCAATCTACGTTCCTACTCTCACCTATGGTCACGAGCTTTGGGTAATGACCGAAAGAACGAGATCGCGGATACAAGCGGCTGAAATGAGCTTTCTCCGTAGGATTGCTGGACTCACCCTCAGAGATAGGGTGAGGAGCTCAGTCATCCGGGAGAGGCTCAGAGTAGAACCGCTGCTCCTCCACATTGAAAGGAGTCAGTTGAGGTGGTATGGGCATCTGATTAGGATGCCTCCTGGACGCCTCCCACTTGAGGTGTTCCAGGCACGTCCCACTGGGAGGAGACCCCGGGGCAGACCCAGGACTCGGTGGAGAGACTATGTCTCCCAGCTAGTCTGGGAACGCCTTGGTATCCCCTCTGAAGAGCTGGAGCAGGTGGCTGGGGAGAGGGAAGTCTGGGCTTCTCTGCTTGAACTGCTGCCTCCGCGACCCGGACCTCCGGAAAAGCGGTAGACGATGGATGGATGGATGTTCTGACATTGTGCAGCTCCGGAGCTCAGGAAATGGCATGTGCTGGGATCTTGTAACAGTCATAATCACCTGTCATTTTAATTATCCATCCATCCATCCATCCATCCATCCATCTATCCATCCATCTTCTTCCACTTAATCCTTTTCGTGTTGCAAGGGGGCTGGAGCCTATCCCAGCATCTTTGGGCGAGAGGCAGGTGTAACGATATATGAGTTAATAATTATGATCAGGTATAAGAATTTTTTAATTTGTGTTAATGTATTGGAACCTGAGATGAATTCACGGTTCATACACACAGGAAGAATTAATATAACACTCGTGGGGCACCAGCTTCCTTTTGGGAAGCAATTCAATCTTTAATTTTACCTGATACCTGTTTAATCACTCAATAAATTAATTAATAATCAGTCTCAAAATTGTAGTGAATTCGATACTGGGGACTTAAACCAGACTCAGAATGAAATAAATTCTCAACAGCTTCTCTCATTTTCACATATTTATTAAATGAAATGATGATTGAAAGACATTGCAGTGATTTCATTAACCATAAAATTAAACTTGTAAATGATAGATTAACAATATCAACATTTGCAGAACCCGGGTTAACTGTGAAATGAATTTAGATCAGTTTGAAGTTAACAAATTATGGAAACATAACGCAAATTTATGGGGAAAATGAAATTAATTACATGGAAAATTCTGGATTACTCTTCAGAAAATAAAAACGGAATTTTAATGAAAAGAAAGGTTATATTACTTGGTCTTTAATTTTGCATCTGATCAGATACTAAATTATACCCAAATCTCAGACTTTCCATTCAGCAGATGAACAAGAATATCACTCATGTGATTCCGGGCCTGATGGTTGAAAATGAAGATCCTCCTGTGTCGCCGTCTGGAAGTTTTCGATGCGGAAAAGTGCCAAAACCCAGAATATTTGTCCAGCAAATATTCGGTTGTCACCAGATGAGATTTTGATGTGTTGATCACCTGGGCTGCAGTCCAGCCCAAGACATCTACTCTTCGTGGCATGCTGATTTCTTCAGCTGTGCATGATGGCGGGCTGTGTCGACAATCTGCCGCTTCCCATGAGGAATTCAAGGATAATTAAAAATCTGATCCGATAGCAAAATTAACAGATCTTCGGACTTTAGATAAAAGAACGTCTGGTGTGGGATTGGTCAATAAAAATATTATAAAAATAAAGTCAAGATTAAAGCTTATATTAAAATTAAAACGGTGCTGTTACAGAAAGTTTAACAGGTAGAAAATTATAGAAATAGAGACGCCTAGAATTGGAGTTTTAAACTCCTAGTTAGAACTGAGCTCAAGAAAAAGAATTAGTTCCTACGCATTTAAAGAAAAACCAGAAAGACATGTGGTAGAAGGCTTCTGTGTTCAGGAAGTCTTTTGTTCTCCCGAAAAATTTCTCTGCTGTAAACAGACAAAGTGAACAGGACAATGGGCAAAAGACAAAAAAGAAAAAAGAGGCGTTTCCTTTCTATCTGGGGAAACTTTTGCGGGCCTTGGTGATTGACAGGAGCCCCGACCAATAGGCTTCCTTTGTGGGCGGGCTTTATGAACTTTAGTCCAATGAACAAACAGTCTTTTGTCTAAACCTAGAGAGAGCTGTTGTCAAGCAGAGATTGGCTGCTGGCAGTCACATGATTTGAGATATGCTTTGCAAATCTAATACATGTCTTAATACTGGAATATTCCTCTATACCCTTGTATGTAAGACTAAGCTAACCTTAATGATTCATGTAACTTATAATCAGTGCTTATAAATTAACATGCAAGAATAAGCATTCATTCAAACATTTTAGCATGCACATATTTAAATCACGGATTAATATATTTCAAACCTATTATTGATTGTCCAGATTAAAACATAACGGTCCATTTACTTTTCCTGGCATCCTGGAAAAGAAGAGAAATGTTTAGAATTGAGTTAACACAGATGTGATGAAAAGATTCAATGGTTAAGTCCGGCATGTCCCAGAGTTGCCAGTAGGGGGCAATGTTGAGCTGTGGATCTTTGTGGGCCATATGAGGGGCTCCAGGGGCCTGTCTCTTGTCCACCATTTATTGGGCCATAAAGTCAAAACTGGAAGTGCATTAGGATGAATTCCTTAGACTGGTTTTAACAAAGGAATGTGAGTTCAATTGCGGCCTGGGGGATGAAAGAGCAGTCCTTGACTGTCTTTTTCCTGGGTGAAACAATGTCTTTAAGCTGAAGAATAATTCTATTGATGAGCCAAAGTGAGATGATGCTACATAGGATACACCCTGGACAGATCCCCAGTCCATTGCAGGGCCAACACAGAGAGACAGACAACCATTCACTCACAGTCATACCTAAGGACAATTTTGAATCCCCAGTTTTTGATGCCAATTAACCTAACTTGCATGTTTTTGGCATGTGGGAGGAAACCGGAGAAATCCCAGAGTAAACCCATGCAGACACGGGGAGAACATACAAACTCCACACAGATCACTGTTGGTTGGGGGCTGGGATCGAACCCAGGATCCCCCGGCCAAGGGTGAGTTGCTGTGCTGCCGCAGTGCTAACCATTCCACCACCGCGCTGCCCCCATTATTTTAGTTATATGATGAGGAAACAGTACTTTTTTTAATTCCATCCATACTCTCATTTTAACTGCGGGCTTACCGTTGCAGTCTAGATTAGGCATTAATGTATGATTTTTTTAGGGGAATGAATAAATGAATGAATGAACAGGGAGCATGTGTGCCAGTGTGTTCTAATGTGATGAACAGTGCACGGGGGGGGGGGGGGGATTTTCATTTTCACCATGGACTTATTAGGCATTAATGTGTTTGTTTTTAGGGGAATAAATGAATGAACAAGGAGTGTGCAGCATTTTACTTTTCACTAAATCCCCAGAGAGACAGGAGATGTGTCCACATCTGCGTAGGCCGTGTGGGTTTCCAGCCCAGCAAGCTCCCCGACAGCCATCCATCAGCCCCCAGCAGAGGCTGCTGAGAGCGGGCTTACTTCATGGCGGGGGCCGGAGGTGACAGATCACCTCCTTCCCTCCTATCCAGAACGGATAGGGAGGAGACCCTCGGTCGGCAAAAGCAACAGGAGAGGGAGCACTTCATCTCCCCACAGCTGGGATCGACTTCCACGCCATTGTGAATGAAAGTTTATGGAAATCATCTCTTTTCTTCATGTCTGTGTTGCATCCATGCACACATTAAATAATTCAGCTGATTTTTTCAGCCCATTCTTTCCCGGTTGTTCTTTTTAACATAACTAACTGGGCATCAACTGTGATTGACGTCTTCTTTATTACCAAGCAGCATCACTATTGCGTGCATTTTGGCTCACACACATGGATTTTGGTCAGGGTAAGAATCCATCTTAAACCGTCATGATCACGATTCAGTTTAGAAAATGCACCTCTTTGCATTAAAGGGATGGGAAGGAATGCTTTGACTTGGATTATCCAAAGCACAACTCTGAATGATTAGACCGGCCACTTTGCGTTATGCGCCGATGGAAAGTTTAAATTTAACAAATTTAAATATTAGACAAAGATAACACAAGTAAACACAAAATGCAGTTTTTAAATGAAGGTGTTCATAATTAAGGGAAAAAAATCCAAACCTACATCGCCCTGTGTGAAAAAAGTGATTGCCCCTAAACCTAATAACTGGTTGGGCCACCCTTAGCAGCAACAACTGCAATCAAGCATTTGTGATAACTGGCAATATGACATGATTGCTTGACCCAGGAGACAGACGCTGACACGAGTATGACCGTTTGACAATTATTTATTAAATCAATGAGTGTTATGAGTGTGGATGTGTGGGTGAGTGTGAAGCTGGAGGACAGCTGGAGCTGAGCGAGTCCTGCTGCGACCTGGCAACCCTGGAAACACACAAGCACAGGGGGATTAATGCAGCTCGTAGCAAGACGATGTAACAAAGTGCGCTGCTTACTTGCAGGTGGCGCTGGGAGACTCTTGCTGGCTCTGTGGCTCCGTGTGGATAGGTGAGCATGGGGCTTGGTGCTGTGACGACGAGGAGGAGATCCGAGGAGGAGGAGGAGAAGCCCCGCTGCTAGGGGAGACAAGTCCGCCGCCAGGGAGGTCCACCTGTGCACAGGGGAGAATACTCTGACAAGGTGAGTTATTCTGTGGCTTACGTGACGAGGCTTGACGATGGTGCATCGTGGATGCTCTGGCTAGAGGTTGGGTCCATGACGTGTTGCATGGCAAAGAAGACAGACGACTTCGTGCTGAGCAGTCAGTGACACCGGCTTTTAAGGCCTGCTGGTTATTGGCGGCAGGTGTGCGCGCAACCGGGGCTGATGACGGCCCAGCGGCTGCCATGACAGTACTCCCCCCTCTAGAGGTGCCTCCAGGCATCTTCCCCATCCTACCTGGATGCGCCCGATGGAAATCGCGGATGAGCTGTTTGTCAAGAATCAACGCGGGGCGAATCCAAGAATGGTGGTCAGAACTGTATCCCTCCCAGTCCACCAAATACTGAAGACCTCGACCCCGCCGGCAGACATCCAAGATGGCGGTAACCCCCCAAGCCGGGTGGTCGTCGATCATCCTCGGGGGGGGAAGGTGCCGCGGGGGGTAGGCACAGGGGTCGGAGATGTAGGGCTTCACCTGGGAGACATGAAAAGAGGGGCAGATGCGCTTGGAAGGGGGGAGAGCTAGGCACACAGTCACTGGGTTAATGATCCGAGAGATCTCAAATGGACCAATGAAACACTTGGTTAACTTGCGTTTCTCGGCCGGCACACTGATATTCTTTGTGGATAGCCAAACCTGTTGACCCACCTTATAATCCGGGCCAGGTCTTCTGTGACGGTTGGCCACCTGGGTATTGCGTTCCGCGGTCTTGAGGAGGGCCTTACGGGTGATGGTCAAGATCCGGTAACAACGCTTGGCATGAGCCTGCACAGAAGGGACAGCCACCTCCTTCTCCTACT
Source organism: Pholidichthys leucotaenia (assembly GCA_020510985.1). NCBI lineage: Eukaryota > Metazoa > Chordata > Actinopteri > Cichliformes > Pholidichthyidae > Pholidichthys > Pholidichthys leucotaenia. The sequence goes on from CM035849.1 coordinate 229,711,662, forward strand.
CTGGGAACAGCGGGGGGTCATACCCCAAAGATGCCTTGAAGGGGGACACTCCCATTGCTGAGGACACCGTGGCGTTGTGTGCGTACTCAATCCAGGGCAGAAACGTACTCCAGGATGAGGAACATGAAGAAATGACGCAGCGGAGCGCAGCCTCCAGCTCCTGATTGGCTCGCTCGCACTGGCCATTACTCTGAGGGTGATACCCTGAGAAGAGACTCGCCGTGGCCCCCAATGCCATGCAAAACCCCTTCCAGACCTGGGAAACGAATTGCGGGCCTCGGTCCGAGACAATGTCTGCAGGGATGCCGTGAAGATGAACCACGTGCTGAACCAGAAGATCCGCCATCTCCCGTGCTGAAGACAACCCCTGGAGTGGCACAAAATGGGCTGCTTTGGAGAAACGATCCACTATCATCAGCACCGAGGTGAAATGGTCCGAAGGGGGCAGGCCTGTCACGAAGTCCAGAGCCACATGGGACCAGGGGCGAGAACAGACCGGCAGAGGATGGAGGAGACCTGCCAGGGGGGAAGATGACGATTTCGCGGTGGCGCACTGGGCGCAGGCCCGGACATAGTTGGTAGCATCCCTTCTCAGCCCTGGCCACCAGAAGGCTCTCTGGAGCAGGTCGATGGTACGGGCGATTCCCGGGTGGCACGCCAACTTGGAGGCGTGACCCCACTGGATGACCTCACTCCTGACCGACGGGGGGACGAACAATCGGCCCGGGGGACCCCCACCCGGGTCGGGCTCATTCTCCTGCGCCTTCCTGACTCTGTCCCGGATCTCCCACACGAGGGAGCCCACCACACAGGATGAAGGCAGGATGGTTTCTTCCTGATCCCCAGACGACTCTGCCTCGAACTGCCTGGAGAGGGCGTCCGGCTTGGTGTTCTTGCTCCCTGGCCGGTAGGTGATGGTAAAATTAAACCGCCCAAAGAAGAGAGACCAGCGAGCCTGGCAGGAGTTTAGCCGCTTAGCCGTCCGCAGATATTCAAGGTTCTTGTGATCTGTCCAGACGATGAACGGCTGGGCAGCCCCCTCCAGCCAGTGCCTCCACTCCTCCAGGGCGAGCTTGACAGCCAGCAACTCCCTGTCCCCGATGCCATAGTTCCTCTCAGCAGGCGTCAGCCGGTGGGAAAAGAAAGCACACGGGTGGATCACCCCGTCCACGGGAGAGCGCTGGGAAAGAACTGCCCCAACTCCAGAATCCGAGGTGTCCACCTCCACCAAGCACTACAGGTCTGGGTCCACCTGGGTCAAGACGCGGGCAGAAGCGAACTCCTCCTTCAGCTTCCCGAACGCAGCAGCAGCCTCCTCGCTCCAGCGGAAGGGGGTCTTGGGGGACATGAGGCTGGTCAGGGGCTTGGCGATGATCCCAAACTTTGGCACAAAATGACGGTAAAAGTTGGCAAATCCCAGAAACCCCTGCAATTGTTTCCTGGACGTGGGAGTGGGCCAATCCACCACTGCCTTGACCTTGGCTAGGTCCGGGAGCACCTGGTTATGGGCAATAATAAACCCCAAAAAGGATGTTGAGCTGGTATGGAATTCACACTTCTCGGCCTTGACGAATAGCTGGTTCTCCAGGAGGCGCTGCAGGATCCATCGAACATGCACCTGGAGCTCCTCCAACGTGCGTGAAAAGATCAGGATGTCATCTAGATACACAAACACGAAGAAGTTCAGGAAGTCCCAGAGGACGTCGTTGATTAGACGCTGGAAGACGGCCGGAGCGTTGGTTAACCCAAACGGCATCACCAGGTATTCTTAGTGGCCGCTTGGGGTCCGGAAAGCCGTCTTCCACTCGTTGCCCTCCCTGATGCGCACCAGATGATAGGCTTTGCGAAGGTCCAGTTTCGTGAACCATGACGCCCACTGGAGGGAGTCAAAGGCCGAGTTCATGAGGGGCAGTGTATATTTGTCCTTGATGGTGATCTCATTTAGACCCCGAAAATCGATACAGGGGCGTAGGGAGCCATCCTTTTTTCCCACGAAAAAGAATCCTGCCCCCACCGCCGAGGAGGATGGACGGATGATTCCGGAGCTAAGGGACTCCTTGATATACGTGTCCATGGCCTCCTGCTCCGGAGCTGACAGGCTGTATAAACGACTCGCCGGAGGCGGGGCTCCCGCCCGGAGGTTGATCACACAGTCGTAGGGGCGGTGGGGGGGGGGGACAGCGCCCGTGACTTGCTAAAGACCGCTCCCAGGTCGTGATAGACCTCTGGTACTCTGGACAGGTCCGGGGGCGGGGATGTGGGGGGGTCACTGAAACAGAGGGAGCACATGCTGCAGACTGAAGGCAGGCACTGAGACAAAAGGGGCTCCATGCTGTGATGTTTCCCGCCTGCCAATCAAACGAGGGGTTGTGTAGGCGCAGCCATGGATAACCCAGGATAATAGGCGAGGTGGAGATGGACAACACCAAGAACCGGATATCCTCCCGATGGTTTCCAGAAATGATCACTGACACAGGGGCCGTCTAGTGGGAAACAGTGGTGAGTGGGGTCTTTGATAGCGTGATAAGTTTGACAGGCGGGCAGAGGGGTTGACAGCTGAGACCCAAACGGGTTGCCAGGTCTTCTGAAATGAAGCTTTGCTCAGCTCCAGAGTCAATGAGAGTGTGCGTAGAATGTTCCCTGTGTTTGTAGATCAGTCTGATAGCAATGAGACAACGGGTGAGGGGCTTTTTCTGGTCTACGTCCGTGAGTCCCCCTACTGTGACCCACGGACCTCCCCTTCGACGTTGTCTCTCAGCCGCTGAAACACCTGATTGCCCTAAGCTCATCTCCTCCTGCCCCGGAAGTTCCTCTGGGGGAGGCAGAGCCGGCAGAGATGGCCGAGTGGAGCAGGGGCGTGATTGAATCGAGCGACTAGCAGCTCTACGTTCGGCTGCCCACTCCTTCAACCTGTTGTCGAGGCTAATGGTAAGGGAGATCAGTTCGCCTAATTTGTCTGGTTTATCCCGTGCCGCTAGCTCATCCCTCAGTTCTGGGCTAAGGCTGTGGAGAAAAACACTGCACAGAGCCGAATCCTCCCACCCCACCTCTGTAGCTAATACCCGGAAGTCCACAGCAAAATCGGCTGCAGATTTACTGCCCTGCCGAAGATTCAAAAGACGGTCTGTTAACACCGCATCCCGATCAGTGTGATCAAAAACATCCAAGAACTCTGCTACAAATTGTTGATACGTTAAATGAGCGTAACTGGGCTTCGCCATAATCGCGTAGGCCCAAGCTAATGCTTGGCCCTCAAGCAGGTTGGTAAAATACCCTATTCTGCTGTGATCTGTGGGAAAATCTCCCGGGACACGGTGAAACACTGTCTCACACTGCAGCAGGAAGCCTCGTGCCTCCTCGAGTTTGCCGCTGAAGCAGGCGGGGGTAGGCATGGGAGTGAGGCGAGGTAAGGAGGATTGGTGGGCCTGGGTAGCAGATGAATTGGCAGGGGCTGGTGGCGCCCCGGCAGCCGGGGGAACGCCTGGCGTCCTTCCAGGCGATCCAGACGGCTGTTAATTTGAGTCAATTGATTTAGAATAACTGTCTGTTGATGGGCAATTAGGTCTACTCGGGTGCTAAGAGCGTTAAGACGGCGCGTCAGCGCGCCGTCTGCTGGGTCATCTTGACGGAGTCATACTGACATGATTGCTTGACCCAGGAGACGGACACTGACACGAGTATGACTGTTTGACAATTATTTATTAAATCAGTGAGTGTTATGAGTGTGGATGTGTGGGTGAGTGTGAAGCTGGAGGACAGCTGGAGCTGAGCGAGTCTCGCTGCGACCTGGCAACCCTGGAAACACACAAGCACAGGGGGATTAATGCAGCTCGTAGTAAGACAATGTAACAAAGTGCGCTGCTTACTTGCAGGTGGCACTGGGAGACTCTTGCTGGCTCCGTGGCTCCGTGTGGATAGGTGAGCGTGGGGCTTGGTGCTGTGGCGATGAGGAGGAGATCCGAGGAGGAGGAGGAGAAGCCCCGCTGCTAGGGGAGACAAGTCCGCCGCCAGGGAGGTCCACCTGTGCACAGGGGAGAATACTCTGACAAGGTGAGTTATTCTGTGGCTTACGTGACGAGGCTTGACGATGGTGCGTCGTGGATGCTCTGGCTAGAGGTCGGGTCCGTGACGCGTTGCATGGCTAAGAAGACAGACGACTCCGTGCTGAGCAGTCAGTGACACCGGCTTTTAAGGCCTGCTGGTTATTGGCGGCAGGTGTGTGCACAGCCGGGGCTGATGACGGCCCAGCGGCCGCCATGACACAATGAGTCTCTTACAGTGCTTTGGAGGAATTTTGGCCCAATCATCTTTGCAAAATTGTTGTAATTCAGCCACACTGGAGGGTTTCTGAGCATGAACTGCCTTTTCAAGGTCATGCCACAGCATCTCAATCGGATTCAGGTCAAGACTTTGACTAGGTCACTCCAAAGTCTTCATTTTGTTTACTTGCTGGTGTGTTTTGGATCATTGTCCTGCTGCAGAACCCAAGTGCGCTTCAGCTTGAGGTCACAAACAGATGGCCCGACATTCTCCTTCAGGAATTTTTGGTAGACAGCAGAATTCATGGTTCCATTTACCACAGCAAGTCTTCCAGGTCCTGAAGCAGCAAAACAGCCCCAGGCCATCACACTACCACTACCAGGTTTTACTGTTGGTATCATTTCCTTTCCTGAAATGCTGTGTTACTTTTACGCCAGATGTAATGGGACACATACCTTCCAAAAAGACGAGACAAAATCTTGTCAGTCCACAGAGTATTTTCCCAAAAGTCTTGGGGATCATCAAGATGTTTTCTGGCAAAACTGAGACGAGTCTTTATGTTTTTTTTGCTCAGCAGTGGTTTTCGTCTTGGAATTCTGCCATGCAGGCCATTTTTGCCCAGTCTCTGTCTTATGGTGGAGTCATGAACACTGACCTTAACTGAGGCAAGTGAGGCCTGCAGTTCTTTGAATGTTGTTGTGGGGTCTTTTGTGACCTCTTGGATAAGTTGTTGCCGCGCTCTTGGGATGATTTTGATCGGCCGGCCACTCCTGGGAAAGTTCACCACCGTTCCATGTTTTTGCCATTTGTGGATAATGGCTATCACTGTGGTTTGCTGGAGTTCCAAAGCTTTAGAAATAGCTTTATAACCTTTTCCAGACTGATAGAACTCAATTACTTTGTTTCTTATTTGTTCCTGAATTTCTTTGGATCACAGCATGATGTCTAGCTTTTGAGGATCTTTTGGTCTGCTTCACTTTGTCAAGTAGGTCCTATTTAAGTGATATTTTGATTGAGAACATGTGTGGCAGTAATCAGGCTTGGGTGTGGTGAGAGAAATTGAACTCAGCTTTCCAAAGATGTGATAAACCACAGTTAATTTATGTTTTAACGGGGGGAAGGGGGGCAATCACTTTTTCACACAAGGCCATGTAGGTTTGGATTTTTTTTTACCCTTAATAATAAACGCCTTCATTTAAAAATTACATTTTGTGCTTACTTGTGTTATCTTTGTCTAATATTTAAATTTGTTTGATGATATGAAACATTTAATTGGGACAAACATGCAAAACATGAAAAATCAGGAAAGGGCAAACACTTTTTCACACCACTGTATATATGATAATGCTACTTTCACTTGAGTACAATTTCTGGATAAACTACCCACTGTCATGTTCTGGACATGGTTGGCAACCATGTCCAAATTTTTTATTATTTTTGGACTCTTCTGTTTTGTTTCTGATCATTAATGCTTTTCTCAGTTATGCTCTGGACATGGCTGGCAACCATATCCAGAACTTAATAAGGTAACAATAATAACCATAATAAGATACATCATCTGTTACCTCAGACTCTTAAATTATGCAAAAAACTATTCAACTTAGCCCATACTTCAGTCTACAGTTTATGTACTGATCTCGCAGTTTTTGAGGCAGAGAACCAATGAAAAAGAAAGAAAGAAAGAAAGAAAGAAAGAAAGAAAGAAAAAGAAAGATCTGGTGCCTTGTGTTTCAGCCCATTCCTTTATATCATCATGGTAAGTTATTTTTATGAGCAGATTTATTCCAGTTCAACTCATGCTTTTAAACATATTTTTTTTGTACTTAAACTTACTTAACCAAGAGGTTTTAGTGTCTAAGTATAACCAGGTAGCAAAGCCAGTCAAATTGAAATAATAATAATGATAATAATAATAATAGCAAGTCTCTTGGATGATAAATTTGCAACTTAAATCACCACCACTGCTCCACCTTTCAAATACAGACCTCCTGTGTCTGCAATACTAACTGATAGAAATAGCAGTCCCTTTTTGAAAAGTGCCAGTGCCAAAGGACCCCTTGTGCATACCTGGGAGATGCAAACAGCCCGTGACTGAAAGGCAGTAACTGATCAGTACATGACGGATGTTTGCTACTGAAATTTGTGGCATCATTACTCAAAGATCCAAAGACCTTTCAAAAACCTTAATGAAATTTTATTTTGTACAATCACACAAACACCAATATTTCAATGGCAAGATATCTGTGAGGATTGTTGTGGCACCTACAGCCGGCAAACCTGATGTTTAAAGAAGTTGCAGTGTGACTGTCATATGTTTATTGTTGTCAAATAAACTTCAAAAAGAGAAGTGAATACTGTTAGTAACACTGGATCCAATCAAATCATAATGTTGGAGGAGAGATAGTTGCAACAAACCCAGAGAATCAATAAACTGCTTCTTCTTCCAGTTCCAGAGAACACTTTATATTCATTTAACTGATAGTTCTTATCACATTATGTTGTTTGATATTCTATCAGTGTTTTTGTAATCTATAGAAAATACAAGCCAGCTGTAGGAAACACACACTATCAACTGTCTACTGACCACAGTTGTGTTTGAAGTTTTCCATTACAGTCACACACAAAACTGTACAGAATAGAACAGGATAGGAAAAAGTGAACCATCTTAGCTTTAAAAGTGTCATACTACTGTGACCAAATAGAGGAGTAATTAAGTTACAGTTCAGGGTTTCAGGGTATTATAAAGTTTCTACAGATATAAAGAATAGATGGGCTAACTCATCAGTGGACACCATCATAAAGCCAGATAGCAATGATAGCATATTTTTCCTTTGCAGAAAACTCTTCAGCTATAATCAACAAACATACAAGCAGAGGTAACCATTTTCATGTTCCGAAGGTTGTTTAAGCAATCATCTGCTGTGTTGGATACTGAGTGTCTCATAGGCCTGTAAAGAACACCTGATCCAGCTGTTAACCTTGTGCTGAATGTTCCCTAAGCGTTCATGAACTCTCTGCATAACTGCTCAGACAAGGACCCCCAGATCAGATTATTTCCAAGACAGAAAATAACGCTGCCTGGTTAAACTAATCAATGAGAACTGCAGACAACACCGGCTGAGTGTTTGTGTCCCTGTCTTAATGAATCCATATTGCATTTGTGTGGATGTGTGTACGTGTGTGTCCATCTTCTATTGCCTGCATATGGGTGGATAGCCCATTATCTATTGTGGGCCAGCACAATGGCCTGGAGGCCAGGCTACACTGACCCAGCAGCCCCAAGCACAATGATGGTAAACCTCACCAAAGACATGGCTCATGAACACGTTGTCTCACAATGACAGAGGTGCTGAATAGGTAGGTGGGCTTTTAAAATGAAGAGCTTTATCTGATGAGAGGTGGGAGTGTGTTCCATAAATAAATGGATGCAGCAGTGAAAATAGTGTAACCTTATTTACAGTATGAACAATTGCAGTTTTATCTTTTCATATAAACAATATTCTTGAAATATAAAATCCAGATGACATTCGGCAGTGATTAATAAAATCTAAAATTTAATGCATTTGCTTACTGATGCATGTAACCCTCCTCGTTGATTGATTTAAAGCAAAATAGTCCCCTATGGTCGATATCAATCCCTCTCATAAGTGTTGAAATTTCTACATCCTCCACTATCTTAAAGGCCCATATGATGCATTTCAAGGGACTGGAGTTTTGACATCCCCTTATACAAGCAGTTTTAAAGACCAAAAAACACGTGTTTTACAGCTCATCAAAAAAGCTTTCTGTAAAGTTTCTGTAAAATTCTCAGCTTTCTAGCAGAAGCCTGAAGGTTTTGTCCCAGCACTGACTGGTATTTGGAACTGTTCATAATTCCCTCCACCTTGACTAAGGCCCCAGTTCCAGCTGAAGAAAAACAGCCCCAAAGCATGATGCTGCCACCACCATTCTTCACTGTAGTTATGGAGTTCTTTTGGTGATGAGCAGTGTTGTGTTTGCACCAAATATACCTTTTGGAATTAAGGCCAAAAAGTTCAACCTTGGTTTCATCAGACCATAACACATTTTTCCACATGCATTTAGGAGGTTTCAAATATGTTTTTACAAAATGTAGCCAGGCTTGGATGTTTTTCTTTGTAAGATAAGGCTTCTGTCTCGCCACCCTAGACGGGAGGTTGTTGTCCCATGTACTAAACAACCAGTACTTGCCAGAAATTCCTACAACTCCTTCAATGTTGCTGTCAGCCTCTTGGCAGCCTCCCTGATCAGCTTTCTTCTGGTATTTTCATCAATTTGGAGGGATGTCCAGTTCTTTTTTAATGTAACCGTTGTGCCATATTTTCTCCACTTGATGAAGACTGTCTTCACTGTGTTCCATGGTAAATTTAATGCCCTGGCAATTCTTTTGTACCCCTCTCCTGACTGATACCTTTGAACAATGAGACCCCTATGATGCTTTGGAAGCTCTCTGCAGACCGTGGCTTGTGCTGTAAGATGTGGCTACAAAAATGTCAAGAAAAGTCTATACTAGAGCAACTGAAATTTATTTGGGGTTAATCAAAGGCACTTTAAATGGTGGCAGGTACCGTATGTGCTGATTCCCATTTAACATGAGTTTGAATGTGATTAGTTAATTCTGAACACAGCCACATCCCCAGTTATATGAGGGTGTGCATATTTATGCAAACAGGTTATTGTAAATTTTTTATTTTTCCCCTTAAAAGATTTGTTTGTTTTTCAATTGGGTTGTACAGGTTATAGGTCACATTAATGGTGGAAAAAGTTTTGAAGAGATTTATCTTGGTCTATTTTTTTGTACTGTACATCACAAAAAAACTGGCATTTGAACAGGGGTGTGTAGACTTTTTATATCCACTGTATAAACACAGTTATGTACACAGTGCAGGAGCATTACACCTAGATGGTATCAATAGCATTACAGTTAAATTACCCCGCAAAATGTAAATACAGACCCAGACAGTATATTTCACATTTGAATGAACAGTGTTGTTGCCACTCTCAATAATAATTGTAATTGTCTTAGTTGTGTATTGGAGGGGACGATCTCTATTGTGCAAAGTTGTGATGTTTAATACGGCCTCTATGAGCAGCACCGGTTAGATTACAAAGTCTGATAGCCGTAGGTAGGAAGGACCTTTGGAACCTCTCCCTCAAGCACTTAGGATACACAGCCTACTACTAAATGAGTTCCTCAGTGCGTTCAGCGTGTCCTGCATGGGGTGGGATTCAGACTCCAGCAGAGATGACAGCTTAGCCACCATTCTCTTCTCTCCTATCTCCTCCACTGGGTTGAGGCATCGCCCCAGAACAGAGGTGGCTATTTTGATCAGCCTGTTCAGTCTCTTCCTGCTGGCTGCCATGATGCTGCTGCCCCAGCAGACCACTCCAAATGTGATGGCTGATGTCACCACCGAATCATAGAAGGTCTTCAGGAGTGCCCCTCACACTCCAAAAGACCTGAATCTCCTCAGGAGGAACAGCCTGCACTGCCCGTTCTTGTAGAGTGCGTTGTTGTTGTGTGTCCAGTCCAGTTTATCGTTCAGATAAACACCCAGGTACTTGTAAGATGTCACCATATCAATGTCTGTTCCCTGGATGTTTACCGGTGCTGTGGGGGATTGTCCACACCTGAAGCAGTCCACCATCAGCTACTTGGTTTTCCTCAAATTGGTCTGGAGGCAGTTCCGCAAGCACCAGTCCACAAAGTCCTGGATAAGTCCTCTGTACTCCGCGTCATCCCCATCAGAGATGAGGCTGACAATCACAGAGTAATCAGAGAACTTCTGTAGATTGCAGTGTGGCGTGCTGTGTGAAAAGTCAGCAGTGTCAAGGGTGAATAGGAAGGGAGCCAGAACTGTTCCCTGGGGGGCCCCGTATTGCAGATGATGGTGTCAGACACATAGTCCTGGGTCCTCACAAACTCTGGTCGGTCTGTGAGATAATCCAGGATCCACGATGATAGGTGCTGGTCCACCCCTGCACACAGTTGCTTGTCCCTCAGGATCACTAGTTGGATGGTGTTGAAAGTACTGAAGAAATCAAAGAACATGATCCTCACAGAGCTCCCAGGCTTCTCCAGGTGGGACAGGGAACGATGTAGGAGGAAGATCACTGCATCCTCCACCCTGATGCCATGCTGGTAGGCAAACTGAAGTGGGTCCATCGCTGGTCCCACCAGGGGATGGAGGTGGGTAAGGAGCAGCCTCTCCAGGGTCTTAATCAGGTGTGATGTGATGTGTTATCACATGATTGTGATCAGTTCATTGAACTGAACTGAATTTTATTTAAATAGGGGTGGTACAGTGTAACATAGTTCCAATACAAAAATACAACTGATGTGCTGTACAGAGAGTTTATAGCTTTAGGTAATTTTCAACTCATCCCTAGTTGGGCTTATACATAAATATAATAGACAATAAAATTTAAATGATCAACATACTAAAACTACACCACATAGGACAATAAAATACAAATACACAATCATCATCACAAGCCTTTCAATAACTAAAACTACTAAAACTACATTGTACAGTAAATCAAAATGCATGCCACAAAATCAGGACTACATATCATCAACCATGACACCCTATAAATCAAATACAGTATATCTGTCATAGTCTGAGCGCCGATCTCGTCCACACTCAGGTCATGCAGTATCTTCCTCCCATTCTGTGTTATTCCTTACGGTCTCTCAGGGCTCTTATTCTGACAGCGTCTCTGCGGGGCCTCCGGCTGTCAGAGCTGAGCTCAGCAGTGACAGCTGGAATTAATTGAGCTGATGACGCCCTCATCAGCTGATCAATCCTCTTGTCCTATTTAAGGAAGCAGCTTCGGTCTCTTGGGGCTACGACCTCGTACGAGTAACGCTGGTCTTCCCAACGTTAGGCTGGTGTCCCCATTTCCCGGCTCCAGTCATCCTCTCGATCCTAGCTACTCTCAGTAAGTTATCCCTTAGTCTGTGTGTATCATCAGTGTGTCTTAGCCACAGTCTTTATTTGTGTTTTGCCCGACGAGGCTCTTTATTTTGTACATTGTATCAGTCCTTTAATAAATACGCAAACTCACTGGCTGCCTATAGTGTCTCATTAGTGGTCTGCCAGGACCGCTCCATGACAGTAGGTTGCAGCCCAAACGAGACGCTGGTGACCGTGAGTTTGCTTAATTGGGCTTGTAGTTTTCCCCCTTCTGAGTACCAGTGTGCTGGGAGATGGCGTTGTCACGCAAGGGCTACGCCATGAGCCTGGGCTACGAGCTGGTGATGGCCCTTATTGAGATCGATGGGATCATTTCCAGCATTCGCCATGAATAGTCCCCAGTGCCTCACGCTGGTACCTGGACCTCGCTGAGGCGACTATTAACCACCATCCTAGCTATGCTTACCACCCTGAAATCACGGTGAGGATGGCGGAGATCTCTGCATTCCAGGAGAAGCTCCGTGGGCTGAAGGAAAACTCTGGCAGGAAGCCAAAGGGGAGACATCCTTGCTCCTCGTCTCGGGATCCCATTCCTGTCCCCCATCCAGTCCAGGAGTTCCCACCACCCAACGTCATCCCCAGCGGAGAAAGACGTCAGCCAGGATTCCCCCAGCGTATCCTCAGCGAGAACCCCGTCCGGATCCAGTTCCGGGTAGCCGCACAAACTCTGTCTCCCAGCCAGCTGTAGCCTTTGCGTCTCATCGGAGGGGTAAGACAGCCGCCGCTGCCTCCGGGTTGTATATGCCTCGTCCCCGGCCCGCCTCGGCTGTTCCTCCCTCCTCGACGCTCTCTCCAGCGGCTGAGAACTCCACGAGTCCTGCTCCAGCTGTGCCTGTCATCGATCCGGCGCGAGTGGCTCTTCCTTGTCCTCCCGGGGGGCCGTCCATCGCCATCCAAAGGGGAAGGGAGAAAACAAAGCCCACCGCAGCAGCTTCCATCAGCCCTCAGCGGATCAGGCAAGTGGCTTTTCATTCTTTCCCTCCACTGGGTGAATTGCCTTGTTCGATCCCTGGGGGTGAAGTTCAGGGTTCTCAGTCCCCCGAGCTTCCTCCACCTGCTGCAATTATTAATTGTGAACCTGCTACCTATGTGTCTCCTTCCTCTGAGCGTTCCCCGGTGCCAGGACTACACCGCCGGACGAGGAAGGAGCCTGCGGCCCTGAAGTGCCTGGTTCCAGCTCCACAGCCACATCATGGGCAGAGGAGGAGGGGGGGACTGCCAATTGGAGCCTGCGCCGACAACTAAGCATCCCCGGGTCTCCACGGAGGAGCAGTTTGACCCAGCAGGTCAAGGATCCCCTGCCATCACGCCATGCGGGTTTTCGGCGTGGACGTCAGCGTCAGGGAATCCCCAGACTGAGGGCATCACCATGCCGGCTGCGGAGCCCGCCGCGGTCGAGTGGAAACCAGAGGTGGACCTTCAGCGCGCTGAACCCAGATAGTCAAAGTTCTGGGCTGCGGTGGAGCCCGAGATCAGGCAAGTGTTCTATTTTGTCTTCCTTTCTTCTATTCTGGAGCATTTTTGCCTGTCTCTCGGGGAGATGAGCCGGTCTCAGCCATCCGCTGCATCTGAGCTTGTCTCGCTGGGCTCTGCCGCTGCCGGTGATTCTGATCCCGGTTCTCTGTTCTCCTCTGAGCCTTCTCCCAGGGTCACCGGTGACGAGCCTGCTCCGGTCGTCGCCTTGGAGGTTCTGGGTTTGGATCTGAAGGTCATCCCTGGTGCTGTGCCTGCCCAGTTGGGGTCCACCGTGGGTGCAACTTTGACCCAATCGGGGTCCTTTGTGGGTGCAGCACGGTCCCGCTTGGGATCCAACGTGAGCGCAGCACCAGTCCGTGTGGGGTTCGGAGAAGGAGCTGCAGATCCTCCGCTGATCAACGCCGGACTGGCCCCTCATTGTTTCCCCGATCCCTTTTTCCCTCCACCTGGTGCCGCTGGGATTTCCCTTATCTGACATAAGGGAAATCCGACATTTCCCTTATCTGTCTCCCTCGCTATCCCTCTCTATAGGGAGGTCGCCTCCAAGTTCTCCCCTGTGGTCCTGGTGGCTGGATGATGCGGGTCGGCCGCCTGGGAAACTGCTTCGCCCGTTTGACATTCTGGGTCGGCCACCCGACAAACTGGACTTTTCGTTCGGCGACCTGGTCCGGCCGCCAGAGGTACTGTTTCTCCAGGCCTGGGACTGGGGTAGACCGCCCAAACTCTTTCTTTTCCCCCTGCTAGTGATCTGGACGCTGGATGTAGGTAGATCGCCTGAACTTATTGTTTTTCTTTATTTCTTTGTGCTCTGCCTGCTGTCATCCCTGTAGGTTTTTTTTTCCCTCCCCTGTAGTTCTGGGATGCCCTTGTGTGTTTTTTTTTTTCTATGAACTGTATTGTACTGTGTATATCGTTGCTCTTTAGCGTGTTTTTTCGTTCTCCTTTTGTCTAGTATTATTAGGGTACGTTCTATTTTGGTATGTGCCTGTATTTCAGTTTCTCCCTCCTATTGTTTGAGAGGATTTTTGTTGCCTCTGCCAGTTTATTTGGACTTACTGAATTCTGTATTTCGCCGCTGTTTAGCGTGTCTTTTTTTCCCCCTTCCTCTGTTTGAGGGACGCTCTGTGTTTTTTTTTTCCCGTTGCCTGTGTATCGTGGTCTTTAGGCATAGTATCTGTTATTTGCCTCCATTGTTCTGTTTCTGCATTTTCTCCTGTGCATTATAGAGTATATTTGTGGTTTGTTTGTTTTCTTTCCCATGCTCTGTTGTTGTACCAGGTTCTGATTTGTTTCTGTATTTCCCCTTGTCATTTTTTGTCCCGGTTCCTTTCTCGATGTTTGTTTTTTTTTTTTTTCTGGTTCTCGCCCTCCTGGCCCTTTTTTTCCCCCTCCTCCCACCCTGGGTGGGGAGGGAGGCTTGGATGTTACGTTTACGCCCAGAGTGTGTCGTTCGGGGGGGAGTACTGTCATGGCCTGAGCGCCGATCTCGTCCACGCTCGGGTCATGCAGTATCTTCCTCCCATTCTGTGTTATTCCTTATGGCCTCTCAGGACTCTTATTCTGACAGCATCTCTACGGGGCTTCCGGCTGTCAGAGCTGAGCTCAGCAGTGACAGCTGGAATTAACTGAGCTGATGATGCCTTCATCAGCTGATCAATCCTCTTGTCCTATTTAAGGGAGCAGCTTCGGTCTCTCGGGGCTGCGACCTCGTACGAGTAACACTGGTCTTCCCAACATTAGGCTGGTGTCCCCATTTCCCGGCTCCAGTCATCGTCTTGATCCTAGCTACTCTCAGTAAGTTATCCCTTAGTCTGTGTGTATCGTCAGTGTGTCTTAGCCACAGTCTTTATTTGTGTTTTGCCCGACGAGGCTCTTTATTTTGTACATTGTATCAGTCCTTTAATAAATACGCAAACTCACTGGTTGCCTACAGTGTCTCTTTAGTGGTCCGTCAGGACCGCTCCATGACAATATCCCCCATTAAAAGTTAATGGGTACAGATTTGTTTTTCTTTTAGCCAGCACTTAACCATTGTTGTAAACAATTTTATATCTTCAACTAATTTAATTTCATTTGGCAATGTGTTCCAAAGTTTGCAGCCCTTAATGGAGAAAGTGGACTGTTCAAATGTAGATTTATGATGATGTCGGGCTGCACGGTGGCGCAGTGGTTAGCACTGTGGCAGCAAAGTTTACCCTCGGCCGGGGGATCGCGGGGATCGTGAGATCGTGGGTTCGATCCCTGCCCCTGACCAACAGTGATCTGTGTGGAGTTTGCATGTTCTCCCCGTGTTGCGTGGGTTTACTCCAGGATTTCTCCAATTTCCTCCCACATACCAAAAACATGCAGGTTAGGGATATGGGGCGCTTGCGCACGCAGTGACCGGCAGCTGGTGGCTTGTCACCAGACTGCAAAACAAATCTACCTACGGGTACAAAATAAGTAATAAAAAAAAAAAAAAAATTTAAAAAAAGTTACCATTCACCATGCCCCTGGTTACATCTTGGTCACTCTCCAGTCTTTCTCGAGATGTCACATTATTTTGTATAATTCTCAGGCGATCTTGTATTTCAAACTCTGTACTTATTCATGCCACTTCAAAACACAAACAGAGCTGGTGGGGATGGACGCAAGGGGCCATCCGCATTGCATCCGCAATGGACTGCATCCGAAGTCAGTGTAAATCCTGGGTTAGTCCGCAACTTGCTGAAGGTAATTTTCCCCCTCTCACATTCCTGGCCTGCACTCATCCTACACTGATATTAGTGCAGCCACCCTGTGGTGCTACTCCTTGTAGATACCAGTGTTGTCACGATTGGCCCCTCCGGGGTGTAATTTAGAGCCCAAACATGGAACTGTTGTTTGCAGATTTATTAACAAAACCTCGAGACTCTGCTCATGGGTTATAAGAACATAAATAGCAGACGTGGAACCAAAATAGTACTCACAACATGGTACAGAGTTCGTGATTAATGCAAGGACACCGCGGGGATTAATGTCCATGGCCAACATAAATAGGGGAGACAGTGATTAGGAGAATACGGGGCAGCTGTGGCAAATTAGCAGGACAAGAATCATTAAGGGAGATGCAGGAAGACTGTGAGCACAATCACAATAAGTAAACACAAAATGATGGTCAAACAGGATAACAGACCAAACAAAGAATGAGGCATAAATGAGACTTCCAGCTTGGCGAACATGGAGTAAGACACATGTGAGGGAGCTCCTGCAGAGCTAATTTATTTTTTCTTCCAAACGGCACCATTTACATCACTTCTACAGTTTGTTTGTACTAACGCTTTTTTGACTTGGTCACCTTGGCTTTTTTATCGCGAAAATGCCTCCAAAACATAAGGCAGGAAACATCTCTCAGCCTAGCCTGCGGCCTGTCGCGCATGCAGCCTCACTGCCCCACAATGATTCTGCTCCGCCTGCTAACACCTGCAACATGCCACCTCTGACTGCAGACATTGCTGCGCTCAAAACGGAGATTCTTTCCGACCTTTGTAATGAGGTTGCAGCGATATTTAAGACCGAGCTTCAAGCAGCACTGAGTGAGAATTTAACGTCTATCAAGTCTGAACTGCTCACTCTGAAAACAGAAATGTCTGGTAGTATTTCTTCCATGAAGTCGGACGTTGCAGGGCTTAAAGTTACGGTTACTGAGATGGAGCACTCTCTCTCCACTTGCTCCGACGACATTGTTGCTCTCCAGCATAAAGTGGAACATCTATCTAAAGAATGATGGAGGCTGGAGAATAAATGTGACAATCTAGAGTCGAGAGCTCGTCATCAGAATATAAGGATTATTGGTGTCCCGGAGGACGACGCCACCCCCCTGTCCATGGCCAGTGTATCCAAACTACTGAGGGAGGCTTTCGGTTTGGATGAGGAGCCACTTGTGGATCGTGCCCACCGGTCTCTTATGCTGAAGCTGAAACCTGGAGGTCGCCCCCGCGCTATTGTGGTAAAGCTTCACTAATACATGGACTGTGTCGATATCCTCAAGAGAGCCAGAGAGCTGCAGTGGATAAAGCTCCATAATATGACCATCTCAGTCTTCCTGAACCATACCCCCAAGACAGCACGGGCCTTCAACAATGTTCGCCGCCAGCTGTGCGAGATTGAGGGAGTCAGATTTGGTCTGCTATATCCTGCCCGATTGCACATAACATACAAAGACCAGCAGCGAGAGTTTACATCGCCAGAGGAAGCCATGGCATCCGTTAAGAACTCATCCAATGAGAGTGCATCTTAGTTTTCTTTGTAAGTAAATTAAACAAATATGATTCCATATCATAATTCACTTCAGGACATTGGCTGCCTATATGAACAATACTGTTAACTACTGGAGGCTTACAATATTTTTTCTATTCATGTCGTTCCAGGTTTAATATAGCCACATTATTTTTTTCTCCTTGATTACTGCAGCTATGTGATGCTATCAAATAACATTTTTTTTTTGGGGGGGGGGTTTATACTCTGCCTTTTCAACAGCTTATAGCTGTCATATTATTTCAGATTGTCAATTACTGTGTGCCATATATTTCATACTTAGGTTGTGTCTCTGCAGGCATTTGTAAGTTAGCTTAGCTACTCAGTCGAAAGCAGCTCTTTGAGTATGGCTCCTTTTGGAGTCTGCACAGTTGTTCTTATCGTTTGGGGATGGGAACACTATATGTGCAGTTATGTGACGACCTAATAAAAAATGTGACAACCTAATAGTATTGAATGCAAAAGATGCAACAGACTTACACAAATGGTCCCCTCCAGTATACAACTAGGACAATATCAGTCGCTATGGAGGGTGACAATATGTATGGGTACATATTCATACCATGAAGGGTAACTACGTAAATAGACGGTTATGCTGTTTAGTCCATCTAGCTACAATGCTCCGCACTGTATATATATATATATATATATATATATATATATATATATATCGTCGGCCTCCGTCGGTCTATGATGACCATGGAAGACAATCCTAAACGTCTACTCTGCTGGAACAGCACCGCCTGTGGCTGAACAGGCCGATGTGCGAATGACAGTCCCTGTCACACAGGTCGCACTTGTGGGTGGTCTCCGTGCTGCTGGGTCTGTGGCGGTTCTTCCTGTGGGTCATTTTTTCATCTGCTGCAGCAGTCAGTCTCTCTTCACCCGCCTTGAGCTGTCTGGTCAGGGTGCCTCTCCATTTGGAGTGGTCCGTTGCAAGGTCCACCCAGCACTCTGTGTTGATCTCCAGGGCCTTCATTTCTCTCTTGCAGACGTCTCTAAAGCGCAGCTGTGGGCGGCCAACATCTCTCCTGCCAGTCGCCAGTTCTCTGTAGAGGACGTCTTTGGGGATTCTGCCATCCTCCATACGATGAACTTGGCCTAGCCAGCGGAGCCTGCGCTGCCTGAGTAGAGTGAACATGGAGGGAAGGCCGGCGCGGGACAGAACTTCTGTGTTGGGCACTTTGTCCTGCCAGGATATGTCCAGGATGTGGCGAATGCAGCGCATTGTGGTGAATTGCGCTGCATATATATATATATATATATATATATATATATATATATATATATATATATATATATATATATATATATACACGTATGTGTGTGTGTATATATATATATATATATATATATATATATATATATATATATATATATATATATATATATATATATATATATATATATATATACGCACGCACAGACACACAGTGCAGAGCATTGTAGCTGGATGGAATAAATATATGAGTATATAAACACACATGTGCGGAGCATTGTAGCTAGATGGAATAAATATGTAGATATATAAACACACAGTGCGGAGCATTGTAGCTAGATGGAATAAATATGTAAATATATAAACACACACAGTGCAGAGCATTGTTGCTAGATGGGATGAAACAGCACAACCGTCTACTCAGTTATCCTATATGGTATGATTATGTGCCCATACATATTCTCACCCTCCATAGCGACCGGTATTTTCCTAGTTGTATGCCGGAGGGGACCATTGTGTAAGTCTATTGCATCTTTTGCATTCAAAAAACTATTAGGTTGTTACGTCTTTTTGCTATCTCTGCGAGCAGCCCTGCTTAGGTTGTACAGTCTGACAGCCGTTGGTAGGAAGGACCTGCGAAACCTCTCGGTTGTGCACCTGGGATGATGTAGTCTGCTGCTAAATGAGCTCCTCAGTGCATTCAGTACGTCCTGCATAGGGTGGAACTCGGACTCCAGCAGAGATGACAGTTTAGCCACCGTCCTTCTCTCTCCCATCTCCTCCACCAGATCAAGGCACTGCCCCAGGACAGAGCTAGCTTTCTTGATCAGTTTGTTCAGTCTCTTCCTATCGGCTGCAGTAATGCCACTGCCCCAGCAGACCACTCCAAAAGTGATGGCTGATGCCACCACCGTGTCATAGAATGTCTTCAGCAGCGCCCCTTGTACACCAAAAGACCTGAGTCTCCTCAGTAGGAACAGCCTGCGCTGTCCCTTCTTGTAGAGTGCGTCAGTATTGTGTGACCAGTCTAGTTTATTGTTCAGATGAACACCCAGGTACTTGTAGGATGTCACCATCTCAATGTCTGTTCCCTGTATATTTACTGGTGCTGTGAGGGGTTGTCCATGCCTGCGGCAGTCCACCACCAGCTCCTTAGTTTTCCTCGCGTTGATCTGGAGGCAGTTCCGATGGCACCAGTCCACAAAGTCCTGGATAAGCCCTCTGTACTCAGCTTCATCTCCATTGGAGATGAGGTCAACGATCGCAGAGTCATCAGAGAACTTCTGTAGATGGCAGTGTGTTGTGTTGTGTGAGAAGTCCGCAGTATAAAGAGTGAACAGGAAGGGAGCCAACACCGTTCCCTGGGGGGCCCCCGTGCTACCGATGATCGTGTCGGACACACAGTCCCAGGTTCTCACAAACTGAGGCCGGTTTGTGAGGTAGTCCAGGATCCATGATGACAGGTGCTGGTCCACCCCTGCGCACAGCAGCTTGTCCTTCAGGATCATCGGCTGGATGGTGTTGAAAGCACTGGAGAAGTCAAAGAACATGATCCTCACCACATTCCCGGGCTTCTCCAGGTGGGACAGAGAACGGTGAAGGAGGAAGATCACCGCATCCTCCACCCCAATGCCATGCTGGTAGGCGAACTGGAGTGGATCCATCGCTGGTTCCACCAGGGGGCGGAGGTGAGCAAGGAGCAGTCTCTCCAGGGTCATCATCAAGTGGGACGTCAAGGCCACTGGTCTGTAGCTGTTCAGGTCTTTGGGGTGGGAAGTTTTTGGTACAGGTACCACACAAGATGTTTTCCACAACTGTGGTACCCTCCCCAGCTTCAGGCTCAGGTTGAAGATGTACGTCACAATCCCACACAGCTGGTCTGCACAGGACTTGACGAGCTTATATATATATACTGTATATATATATATATATATATATACATATACAGTGGGGTAAAAAAGTATTTAGTCAGCCACCAATTGTGCAAGTTCTCCCACTTAAAAGATGAGAGAGGTCTCCAATTTTTATCATAGGTATACCTCAACTATGAGAGACAAAATAAGAAAAAAAAAAAATCCAGAAAATCACATTGAAGGATTTTTAATGAATTAATTGGTAAATTCCTCGGTAAAATAAGTATTTGGTCAATAACAAAAGTTCATCTCAATACTTTGTTATATACCCTTTGTTGGCAATGACAGAGGTTAAACATTTTCTGTAAGTTTTCACAAGGTTTTCACACACTGCTGCTGGTATTTTGGCCCATTCCTCCATGCAGATCTCCTCTAGAGCAGTGATGTTTTGGGGCTGTCGCTGCGCAACACAGACTTTCAACTCCCTCCAAAGATTTTCTATAGGGTTGAGATCTGGAGACTTGCTAGGCCACTCCAGGACCTTGAAACACTTCTTACGAAGCCACTCCTTCGTTGCCCGGGCAGTGTGTTTGGGATCATTGTCATGCTGAAAGACCCAGCCACATTTCATCTTCAATGCCCTTGCTGGTGGAAGGAGGTTTTCACTCAAAATCTCACGATATATGGCCCCATTCATACTTTCCTTTACACGGATCAGTCATCCTGGTCCCTTTGCAGAAAAACAGACCCAAAGTATGATGTTTCCATCCCCATGCTTTACAGTAGGTATGGTGTTCTTTCTCCTCCAAACACGACAAGTTGAGTTTTTACCAAAAAGTTCTATTTTGGTTTCATCTGACCATATGGCATTCTCCCAATCCTCTTCTGGATCACCCAAATGCTCTCTAGCAAACTTCAGACGGGCCTGGACCTGTACTGGCTTAAGCAGGGGGACATGTCTGGCACTGCAGGATTTGAGTCCCTGGTGGCGTAGTGTGTTTCTGATGTAGCCTTTGTTACTTTGGTCCCAGCTCTCTGCAGGTCATTCTCTAGGTCCCCCCATGTGGTTCTGGGATTTTTGCTCACCGTTCTCGTGATAATTTTGACCTCACGGGGTGAGATCTTGCATGGAGCCCCAGATCGAGGGAGATTATCAATGGTCTTGTATGTCTTCCATTTTCTAATAATTGCTCTCACAGTTGATTTCTTCACACCAAGCTGCTTAACTATTGCAGATTCAGTGTTCCCAGCCTGGTGCAGGACTACATTTTTGTTTCTGGTGTCCTTTGACAGCTCTTTGGTCTTGGCCATAGTTGAGTTTGGAGTCTGACTGTTTGAGGTTGTGGACAGGTGTCTTTTATATCCGACGGCGAACGCTGGGACAGTGCGTGACGTCATCCACTCAGTAACTGGCAGGCTGCAGACAGAACACCCAGATGCTCTTCTCCTCATCTCAGGCGACTTCAACCATGTTTCACTGTCTCCCATTCTACCCATGTTCACCCAGTATGTCACATGCCACACAAGAGACAGTAAAACACTGGACTTATTCTACGCAAACACGAAGGAGGTGTACACCTCATCTCCACTCCCCCCACTCGGGAGATCAGATCACAACTTGGTTCATCTCCGGCCGGTGTACAAACCCCTAGTGCACAGACAACCTCCGGTCATGCGCCCAGTGAAGTTATGGTCCGAGGAGGCAATGGACGCTCTAAAGGACTGTTTTGAAACCACTGCCTGGGAGCAGCTCTGTGATCCACATGGTGAGGACATCAATGGCCTCACTCACACCATCACGGACTACATCAGCTTCTGTGTGGACAACACCGTACCCACCAAGACCATACGGTGTTGCTCAAACAACAAACCCTGGATTAACCCTGAGATAAAAACACTTCTGAGAGAGAAGAAGAGGATCTTCAGGTCGGGGAACAGGGAGATGCTGAAGTCCGTACAGAGGGAGCTGGAGAGGAAGATCAGAGAAGGCAAGGACAGCTTCAGGAAGAAGATGGAGGACAAGCTGCAACAGAGCGACATTGGTGGGGTCTGGAGAAACATTAAAACCATCTCTGGGCTCCAGAATACCTCACCCCAGGCCACGGGGGGGCAGGTAGTGGGCGAACAATCTGAACCTGTTTTTTAATAGGTTTGACCAACCGCCCTCCCCCCCGACTGCACAACAATCACTGCTGCCTCTGAAGACATCGAGTCCTGCTGCCCACACCTCACTCCACCATCACCCCCCCCACACACTCCCAACACACATCCCCCCAACCTGACCCTCACTAAGACCCAGGTGAGGACGGAGCTGAGGAAGATCAAGGCGAGGAAGGCGTCGGGACCAGATGGCATCAGCGCAAAGCTCCTCAAGTCCTGTGCAGACCAGCTGTGTGGGATTGTGGAGCACATCTTTATTGATCCCAAACTGGGAAATTTCAGTGTAACAGCAGCATGACAGTTGACAGCCAAACACCAGAAACACACACGACAGACAAAGGGATTACCCATGGAAAGTAAAAAACTAACACGACTATAGAACCTATATACATCACAGCTTAATATATGATGACCCGTATAAACACATGAATCATCCCATTGCACAAAGAAGGACTATCAGGAGCAGAGTGAAAAGTGATGTACCAGTTAGTCTGTAAGGTGTAGTGTGGCAGCATAGCTATGACCAGAATACAACATCATAGTGAGTTATTGTACAGTGAAATTGCATATGGCTGGAAAGATTTCCTGTACCTGGCCGTTCGACAACAAAGCTGTAGTAGTCTACTGGAGAAAATGCTTCGCTGTCTATCTAGTGTGTGGTGGAGGGGGTGATCAGGATTGTCCATGATGGATCGCAGTTTATTTAGTGTTCTCCTCTCCACCACTGTCTCAAAGGTCTCCGGTCTGAGACCAATTACAGAGCCAGCCCTCTTGATAATCTTGTCAAGTCTGTTGGTATCTCTGGCCCTGATACTGCTACCCCAACAGACCGCAGCAAAGAAGATGGCGCTGGTGACAACAGTCTGGTGGAAAAGCTCCAGCATCCTGCTGCACACGTTGAAGGATCTCAGCTTTCTCAGGAAGTAGAGTCTGCTCATCCCCTTCTTGTGCGTAGCATCGGCGTTGGATCTCCAGTCCAACCCGCTGCTGATGCTGACACCCAGATATTTGTAGTCCTCAACCACTCCCACATCCTCCCCCCTAATCTGCAGTGGCTGAAAAGTAGCCTTCCTCTTTCTGAAGTCAATCACCATCTCCCTGGTCTTGCTGACATTCAACCTCAGGTGATTCTGCTCCGTCCACTCCACAAATCTGTCTACCAGTGCCCTGTACTCTTCTCCTCTCCTCCTCTTATACACCCCACAACAGCTGAGTCATCAGAGAATTTTTGCAGGTGGCATGACTCAGTGTTGTACTGAAAGTCCGTGGTGTATAAGGTAAAAAGAAAAGAGGAGAGCACAGTCCCCTGTGGCGCTCCCGTATCACTGGCTACCACTCCAGACAAGACATTGCCCAGCCTGACAAACTGTGGTCTGCCTGTCAGGTAGTCAGTAATCCAGGAGATCACAGAGCTGTTAACCCCCATCATCCGCAGCTTCTCGCCCAGCAGCAGTGGCTGGATGGTGTTAAAGGCACTGGAGAAATCAAAAAAAGTGATTCTCACAGTGTCTCCTCCACCATCCAGGTGCAGATGGGCTCGTTGCAGCAGGTAGATGACAGCATCTTCAACTCCTAAATGGGGCTGATATGCAAACTGCAGAGGCTCCAGCCACGTCTCCACCTGCGGCCTCAGGTGGGCTAAGACCAGTCTCTCCAGGACCTTCATCACACGAGATGTGACGGCGACTGGTCGGTAGTCATTCAGATCCGATGGAGATGACGTCTTGGGGACAGGAACCAGGCAAGATGTCTTCCACAGCACCGGTACTCTCTCCAGACTCAGGCTCAGGTTGTACAGGTGTTTCAGTACCGGAGCTAGTTGGTTGGCACAGGTCCTCAGGGTCCTAGCGGAGATGCCATCAGGGCCCGAAGCCTTCCGCTGAAGGAGTCTCTCCAGCTGTTTCTCCACCTGATCTGTAGTCACCGTGAAGTGAGGGAGGGTCCTGGTGCCCCCTGAGGAGGAGGAGGGGGGAGATGGAGAGAGGTTCTGCAGGGGAGCGTAGGTGGGGAGGGGTGTGTGGGGGTCTGGTTGTGTTGCTCGGGTGACAGACTGTGAGTTGAACCTATTAAAAAACAGATTCAGTTCCTCAGCTCTCTCCTGGCTCCCAGATGGCTGCCTGACTCTCCCCTTGTACCCAGTTATTTGTTTCCTTCCCTCCCACACATCTTTAGTGTTGTTTTGCCTGAGTTTCTCTTCCAACTTCCTCCTATAATTGTCCTTGCACCTCCTCAGCATCTCTCTTAGCTCATGCTGCACTCCCCTCAGCTTCTCCTTGTCTCCAGCCCTAAAAGCTCTCACAGACCCATGGTCTGTTGTTAGAGAAGCAGTGTACAGTCTGAGCTGGCATGGTCATGTCTTCACAGAATCTAATGTATTCTGTGATGCAGTCGGTCATATTGTCTATGTCCACCCCATGTGGTTCACAGAGTACGCTCCAGTCTGTCGTCTCAAAGCAGTCCTGCAGTGCATCAGCAGCCTCCTGTGTCCACCTCCTCACAGTCCGTGTATAAGCAGGCTGCCTTTGCATAAGGGGGACATACTTGGGTGTTAACATGACCATGCAGTGATCTGATTTACCAATGGGGGGGAAGACCTGTGGCACTATATGCATCTCAGATGAAGCTGAGTACAGAGGACTTATCCAGGACTTTGTGGACTGGTGCCATTGGAACTGCCTCCAGATCAACGCGAGGAAAACTAAGGAGCTGATGGTGGACTGCTGCAGGCAAGGACAACCCCTCACAGCACCAGTAAACATACAGGGAACAGACATCGAGATGGTGACATCCTACAAGTACCTGGGTGTTCATCTGAACAATAAACTAGACTGGTCACACAATACTGACGCACTCTACAAGAAGGGACAGCGCAGGATGTTCCTACTGAGGAGACTCAGGTCTTTTGGTGTACAAGGGGCGCTGCTGAAGACATTCTACGACACGGTGGTGGCATAAGCCATCACTTTTGGAGTGGTCTGCTGGGGCAGTGGCGTTACAGCAGCCGATAGGAAGAGACTGAACAAACTGATCAAGAAAGCTAGCTCCGTCCTGGGGCAGCGCCCTGATCCAGTGGAGGAGATGGGAGAGAGAAGGACGGTGGCTAAACTGTCATCTCTTCTGGAGTCCGAGTCCCACCCTATGCAGGACATACTGAATGCACTGAGGAGCTCATTTAGCAGCATCATCCTAGGTGCGCAACCAAGAGGTTTCGCAGGTCCTTCCTACCTACGGCTGTCAGACTGTATAACCTAAGCAGGGCTGCTCGCAGAGATAGCAAAAAAACGTGACAACCTAATAGTATTCAATGCAAAAGACGCAATAGACTTACACAATGGTCCCCTCCAGTATACAACTAGGAACATACCGGTCGCTACGGAGGGTGACAATATGTATGGGCACATAATCATACCATGTAGGATAACTAAGTAGACTGTTATGCTGTTCATTCCATCTAGTTACAATGCTCCGCACTGTGTGTGTTTATATATTTATATATTTATTCCATCTAGCTACAATGCTCTGCACTGTGTGTTTATATATTTATATATTTATTCCATCTAGCTACAATGCTCCGCACTGTGTTTATATATTTATATATTTATTCCATCTAGCTCCAATGCTCCGCACTGTGTGTTTATATATGTACATATGTATATTTGCTGCTCTTGTTTTTTCTTGTCTTCTGATTGTTGCTCTGAGTGTTGCTATCCCTGTGCTGTTGCAATCCTGGAATTTCCCCATTGTGGGACTAATAAAGGCTTATCTTATCTTATCTTATCTTATCTTATCTTATCTTATCTTATACTGATAACGAGTTCAAACAGGTGCCATTTATACAGGTAACGAGTGGAGGACAGAGGAGCCTCTTAAAGAAGAAGTTACAGGTCTGTGAGAGCCAGAAATCTTGCTTGTTTGTAGGTGTCCAAACACTTATTTTACTGAGGAATTTACCAATTAATTCATTAAAAATCCTTCAATGTGATTTTCTGGATTTTTTTTCTCATTTTGTCTCTCATAGTTGAGGTGTACCTATGATGAAAATTGGAGACCTCTCTCATCTTTTAAGTGGGAGAACTTGCACAATTGGTGGCTGACTAAATACTTTTTTGCCCCACTGTGTGTGTGTGTGTGTGTGTGTGTGTGTGTGTGTGTGTGTGTGTGTGTGTGTGTGTGTGTACATATGTATACTCACTGCTCTTATTTTCTTATCTTCTAAATTATTGCTCTGAGTGTTGCCATCCCTGTGCTTTTGCAATCCTGGAATTTCCCCACTGTGGGACTAATAAAGGCTTATCTTATCTTATCTTATCTTATGTGGGTCGGTGGGAGGGTGGGTGTTTGGGTTGTTGGTTCTTGGGTTTTGTCTCTGTGTGTATGGAAGCTTTTTTGTTTTAATCTGTTTCCCTTTTTTCTTCCTGTTTTCCCCTTACCCCAGTCATGAGGGGCAAGACAGTCACCTTTGTGATTCTGTTGATGGTTACCACCAATTCATATAACATTGATACTGGCTCGAGCATTAGTTTGTTAAGCTGGAACGTTAAGGACATGAATAATCCAATTAAGCAATCAAAAATATTTTCACATATTAAGTGTTTAGACATTGATATAGCTTTCCTTCAGGAGACTCATTTGTGTAATAGAGACCAATTCAGACTCAGATGCCCTTGGGTTGTGTCATGTGTGGGGCTGATGTTTCAGCCTCGCCCATGATTTGTGGCTGTAGCTTCCTGATTAATTGTTATTAGTTCCAGCTGGCAGATTATTGGAGCCTCTGCCAGTCTACTGCCATGGCCCCTCCTCTCACCTCTCTCTGCCAGGCACCTATCTGCTGATTGCCATCACCTGGGGCTCCACACCCACAGACATACATGCACATTTACACACACTCATCCTCACTCACCTTTCTTGCATCATTCAGCATTCACACACACACACACACACACACACACACACACACACACACACACACACACACACACACACACATTCATTCGGGCACACATACTGGCTTCATTACCACTCCATGTTTCAGCTGCCACCACACCTGCATCCACTCGTCACTCATCAGGATTCAGAGTATTTATGGGTGACGGTGTGAAGCAGTCAGTGTGGTGGCATTTGTCTACGTTGATGATCAAGTTCCTCTGTTGGTTCTTCCTTTATATGGACTTTGGATGATGTTGTTCTCCTGAGCCAGTTGCTCTGACCCAACTAGTAAGTCTTCCTCCTCTATTCTGCCCTTCTGTTCCCCTTCAGTTCTGCCTGGAGGGCGAGGGGCCTGCCTGCAGAGTAGTAGCTGATTGTCTCCCTCATTACTCATGTTTGAACTGTTTTTTGGACATTTTGTCTATATATGTTTTTCCGTAATAAACACATCTACTTCACATGCATTTTGGGCTCGTACCAATTCATTTGTTCTCTGTGTATTTACGCAGCGGACATGACAGAATTCCACCACCAAAACCAAGAGCCCAAGCAGGGAAGTAGCGTGTTATTTTCATTTTTTGTGTGTGTTTCTACTCACCTGGTCGAAGCTTGTTATGGATGTGGCTGGACGGAGTTACCCCATACGTCTTGGGTGGGAGAGCTGCCAAGCCTTAATGAAAATTGACAGGCTAATTTCCATGGAATGCACTTATTCCACCCAGAAGGACGTGTTGTGGTACCTGGATCTGGCGGAGGCTGGGCCTTGCTGATGCCCTCAGCTCTCAAATTACCCTGAGGGAGTTGAGAGGATTATCCTGATGGCAGCGCTGCGACGCGACAACAGTGGAAGGGTGACAATGTCCCCGAAGAAACCCTGGCTTGCGCCGAGGGAGGAGCGCTCTCGGGGCCCGGCTGTCTCCACTCCTCGCCAGTCCTCAAAGCCCATTCCCACTCCAATCAAGACCATTCCTGCTTCACCAAAATGACGTTGTTCTGTTCCGGCTTCCCAGAGGAATAATCCAGCCCTTTTGACTGCCCTTCCCCTCACACCAAGCTCGGCTATCTCCACAGTGGATCTTCATTCACGGACAGTCCCGTCTGCCAAATCTTCCTCCACTGCCACTGTGAGACCTCCCCCCTCAGTGCATCGTCAGACAGTCAAGGTGCATTTGATTTCTTCACTGGCAGCTTCCATTCCTGTGGCAAGAGGGGAGGCTCCCAAACAGTCTACTGAGGGGCCCAATGCCACCCTTGTTGCGCAGAGGGAGGATGACGCTCAAATCACAGCAGCAGGCAACATCCAAGCCCGGGCGAACAGGCAAGTGTGTTTTCACTCAATCCCTATGAAATGTCTTGCCTGATTCCCGGTAGGGAGACTCAGGGAAAGCAGTCCCCTGAGTTCTTCCCACCTGCTGCTGTTAAGAATGGCTCACCAGCCCTCTCCATGCTCTCTCTGTTCTCCTCTGAATGTACACCGGAGCTGGACTGCCATGACCGGAAGGAGCCAGAGGTCAGGGAGGATTCTTCCCCCGCAGCAACTGTGAGCCAGACCCCAGCAGCCACACTGGAGGAATTATCAGCATGGGTAACGACAGCTGAAATTACAGTGACTGCAGAGACCATCATGCCTGCTGCGGAGGCTGCCGCTGCAGAATCAGCACCCGAGCTGCACCTCCAGGAAGCCGAGCCTGTGGAAACATTGCCCGGATTGTCGGAGTCCTGGACGGCGGTGGAGATTGAGCTAAGGCAAGTGCTTCTTTTGTCTTTCTTCTTTCCATAGATAGAGCATTTTTGCCTAGCTCTGGGTGAGGATAGTCAGGCTCCAGCCACACTGTGCCCCTGAGCTTGCCTCGCCGGGCTCTGCCGCTGCCGGTGACCCTGACCCTTCTTCCTCTCTGTCCGAGTCCTCTTTTAGGGTCTCCAGAGAGGGGTCCATGTTGCCGGACGAGTCCGAGGATCCAGGCTCGCCACTGGAGATCATCGGGGCTGCTGCTGCTCCCGCTGAGGTGACCATGGGTCCAGCTCCCCTCCTGCCTGAGGCCGTCGTCTGGGTTCCACCTCAGTTCTAGCCTCCGTGGGTGCTGTGTCCCAGTCGGGGACCATCGTGGGTGCTGTGTCCCAACATCAGTCCCACGTGCGTGCTGCGCTCCAGCCGTGGTCCGCCATGGGCACCGTACTTCAGCCAGAGGCCCACTGGGGTGCAACAGTGACCCAGCCAGGTCCCACCATGGGAGCAGCAGGGACCCAGCCTGGTTCCATCAAGGGTGCAACAATGGCTCGGTTGGGGTCCACTGCGGGTGCAGCAGGGGCCAAGCCAGGTTCCATCGAGGGTGCAACCATGGCCCGGTAGGGGTCCTCCGTGGGTGCAATACTGGCCCAATCGGGGCTCACTGCGGGAGCTATGAGGCCCAAATTGGGATTACCACTGGTGCTACGTTGTCCCAGGCCGGGACCACGGTGGGTGAAGCCATGGCCCAGCCTGGGCCCACCGCGGGTGCAGCCGAGCTCCAGTCCCAAGCCAGGACCACCGAGGGTGCGGCCAGCCAGCTGGGGGACACCGAGGTCTCGTCCTCCCTTCCTCAGGACCTCGGGGTGTCCCTTCCTCCTCTGCCGGGCTTTGCCATGGTCTGCCAGGTCCTGCCACCAGTAGCTGCTGGGGTTCCCCTTTCCTGGTTCGGCCACCCACCTTTTAGCCTCCCGGTGGGTAGGTTGCCTCCTTGCTCACCCCTCCGGTCCTGGTGGCTTAACTATGTGGGCCGGCCGCCTTAAGGACTGGGTTCCCCTGTGGGGGGGTCGCCTCCCTGCCCATCTCACCTGACCTGGTGGCTGAAGAACTCCGGCCGGCAGCCTGAGCCATTGGGTTAGGTGGCCAATTTTCCCAGGCAGGCCACCTGACTCACTTTGCCTGGTTGTCCGGCTGGTGATGGGTTTGGGTAGACCACCTGGCCGGGTTCACACGGCTGTTCGTGGGCTCTGGGGTTTGGCCAGACCCCTGAACTTTGGGGCTCTTGGGTTTTGGGAAGGGCTTACCTTTTATTTGGGGTTGGGAATTTTTGTTTGTTCTTTGTGTTGTATTGTGGTATTTTTCGTTAGTTCATTCCCTCCTGACCTGTTTCCCCCACCTCCCGCCCTGGGTTATTGTGTGAGGTTCTGAGGGGGTGGGGGGGCAGGTTTTCTTTTGTGCTTTGGTGGCACAGTGGGTGTCTGGTTCCACCCGTTGGGGGGGGGGGGGCTCTGTCATGTGCGGGGCTGATGCTTCAGCCTCGCCCATGATTTGTGGCTGTAGCTTCCTGATTAATTGTTATTAGTTCCAGCTGGCAGATTATTGGAGCCTCTGCCAGTCTACTGCCACGGCCCCTCCTCTCACCTCTCTCTGCCAGACACCTATCTGCTGATTGCCATCACCTGGGGTTCCACACGTACACACATACATGCACACTTACACACATTCATCCTCACTCACCTTTCTTGCATCATTCAGCATTCACACACACACACACACACACACACATTCATTCGGGCTGGCTTCATTACCACTCCATGTTTCAGCTGACACCACACCTGCATCCACTTGTCACTCATCAGGTTTCAGAGTATTTATGGGTGACGGTGTGAAGCAGTCAGTGTGGTGGCGTTTGTCTATGTTGATGATCAAGCTCCTCTGTCGGTTCTTCCTTTATATGGACTTTGTATGGTGTTGTTCTCCTGAGCCAGTTGCTCCGACCCAACTAGTAAGTCTTCCTCCTCTATTCTGCCCTTTTGTTCTACTTCATTTCTGTCTGGAGCGCGTGGGGCCTGCCTGCAGAGTAGTAGCTGATCGTCTCCCTCATTACTCATGTTTGAACTGTTTTTTGGACATTTTGTCTGTATATGTTTTTCCGTAATAAACACATCTACTTCACATGCATTTTGGGCTCGTACCAATTCATTTGTTCGCTGCGCATTTACGCAGCAGACATGACAGGTTGGGGATGTGTTTCATTCAAATTTTGATTCCAAGGCTAGAGGCGTTGCACTTTTGATCAATAAGGGAGTCCATTTTTCCCCCTCTTAGAAAATAACTGACAAAAATGGAAGACTCTTAATTGTTGCAGGTATGCTGCACCACAACCCTGTATTGTTGGTAAATGTTTATGCGCCCAATTTCAATAACCCAAATTTTACCGATAGGTTATTTAGTATCCTCCCAGTCTTGAACACCCACCTTTTGATATTGGGTGGTGATCTGAATTGTGTTATTAATCCTTCTCTAGACCGTTCAAACCCCCGCACTTTGACCCAATCATCCATGTCCAAGTCAGTTTCTGATTTCATGTTCAAAAATGGGTTTGTTGTTCCCTGGAGGTTCTGTAACCCTCAAGCTAAGGAGTTTTCTTTCTTTTTTTTTCACAAGTACATCAAACATATTCTTGCATTAATTACTTTTTGTTGACAGCTCTCTTCTTTCTAAGGTAACCTCTTCTAAATACCACCCAACTGTTGTTTCAGATCACGCCCCCCTAACTTTACACATAAGTCTTCTTGAACAGCTTCATTTTTCTTCACCTTGGAGGTTTAATTCACAATTGTTATCTGATGATGCATTTAATGCCTTTATATCCTCCTCAGAGGACAATTGTATAGCCCTAAACAAATCAGACTTTCAGTTTTTTGTTATTATGGGAGTCACTCCAAGCATATTTGCGTGGACAAATCATTTCTTATTCAGCGTATACTAATAAAATTCACAAGGCAAAAATGCAAGAGCGCAA
This sequence comes from Pholidichthys leucotaenia, assembly GCA_020510985.1. Taxonomy (NCBI): domain Eukaryota; kingdom Metazoa; phylum Chordata; class Actinopteri; order Cichliformes; family Pholidichthyidae; genus Pholidichthys; species Pholidichthys leucotaenia. The sequence goes on from CM035849.1 coordinate 229,743,577, forward strand.
ATCAAAAATTTCAGATATAGACAAATTAAGTTCAGTTAACCCAAGCCCGACCTTATTGAAGTGTCGGCTCAATTTACAGTCGGAGCTCGATCTGATAACAACAGCAGATGCTGAATGTCTTTTATTACTGCTCCTTGTCAATTATTATGAATATGGTGATAAATCGAGCAGGTTATTGGCTCATCAATTAAAAAGACAAGCCACCAGAATTAGAGATTCTACCGGTTCAGTCACTTCTGACTCAAATACTATCAATGCAGTTTTCAAGTCCTTTTACTGCTCTCTTTATGAATCTGAATCTCCACCTGAAACAGCAGAAATTACTTCCTTTTTCAAAAATCTCAGTGTACCTACTGTTGACCTGGATGTGGTTAGTGAGCTTGATGCTCCCTTTAGTTGGCAAGAAATTACAGCAGCCATTAAAGCAATGCAAAGCAATAAGGCCCCTGGCCCCAATGGATTTGGTGTTGAGTTTTTTTTTTTTTAAAAATATGCAGATAAACTTGCCCCCTACTCATTTCAGTGTGCAACGAGTCCTTTGAACGAGATTCATTGCCTCCAACCTTGACTCAGGCCTCCATAACCCTTCTTTTGAAGCAGGACAAGGACCCTGAATTATGCACCTCTTACAGACCTTTGTCCCTATTGAACATTGATGCCAAAATTTTAGCTAAAGTATTAGCAATTTGTTTTGAAAATATTCTTCCTAATATCATATCAGAAGAACAAAATGGGTTTATCAAAGGCCACCAGCTCTTTTATAATGTTCGCACACTTTTGAATGCAATTTTTTCCAAAAATTCCTCTTTGGTACCTGAGGTTGTTATCTCAGTCGATGCCGAAAAAGCATTTGATCAAGTTGAGTGGAATTATCTTTTTATTACACTCCATAAGTTTGGATTTGGTGACAGATTTATACAGTATCATGGATTAGACTTCTTTACACTTCCACCCAGGCTAGCATTTATACTAACGATACTCATTCCACTTATTTTACATTATCGCATGGCACTAAACAAGGGTGTCCTCTTTCTCCTTTGCTTTTTGCCTTAGCCATTGAACCGCTGTCAATTTCTCTGACATCTCCTCTACTCTTTCATGGTGTCTCTCGATCTGGTATTGAACTGAAATTGTCCCTTTAGGCAGATGACTTGCTCCTGTATGTATCAGATCCATTGACTAGTATTACACCAACATTATCCCTCTTAAAGCAGTTTGGCTGTTTCTCCGGCTATAAAGTCAATCTTTCTAAAAGTGACTGCTATCCCATAAATTCCACTGCTCTGTTACTTAAACAATCTGACATACCTTTTAAACTTAGCTTGTCGGGGTTTAGATATCTGGGGATCAACGTGACCCGCACTCCAACCTCTCTTTTTGCTGCTAATTTTTCTCCACTGATGAGTCAGGTCAAGGCAGACTTGCAGAGGTGGAATTCTCTACCACTGTCTTTGATAGGTAGAATTAATGGAGTGAAAATGACCTTATTGCCTAAATTTCTATTTTTGTTTCAGTGTATTTCTTTGTTTTTACCTAAAAAGTTTTTCACATCCCTTGACCAAATTGTTACAAGATTTTTGTGGGACGGTAAAACTCCTAGAGTTAAGTATTCACTCTTGCAGAAACAAACTTGACAGTGGGCTTGCATTACATAATTTTCTGTTTTATTGTTGGTCAGTGCATTGGTTTCACTGTCTGGGGTTATTATGGTATAGGCTGGGGACTCAGTCACTTTCTTCTTCTTCCCTATTGACTCTAGTCTCCTCCTCCCTGCCTTTGAATCCATCCAACTTTACAAGTAACCCAGTGGTGCTCTCCACCCTTAAGATTTGGGCTCAATTTCGACGCCATTTTAAATTTTTGTCACCATCAGCTCTTACACCTGTAACACAAAATCATCTGTTTCTTCCATCCCTTATTGATAACACTTTCGCGATTTGGCAGAGTCGCAGCCTTAAGCATTTCAAGGATCTATACAAAGAGTATTTTTTCCACATTTTCAGGTGTGATGCCAACTTATAACTTGCCTGCATCTCATCTGTTTCGTTACTTCCAACTTAGGCATTATGCCTCTTCTCTGTTTCCTAGCTTCCCTTCCTTACCCACTAGCCAACCATGGAATGATCTCCTAAATCCGAAACCAAGTCAGAAAGCTCTTATATCTGAAATATATGCACAGCTATTAACATTTGATTGTCAATCAACTGCAAAAGCGCAAATTTCCTGGGAACAGGAGCTAGGTTTGAACGTAACAAATGAGTTATGGGATAAAGCTATCTTCAGTATACGTTCTAGCACGCCTTGTGCCAGGCTACAGCTTTTACAGTTCAAAGTGCTTTATAGGGCGCATTGGTCTAAATCTTGTTTATATGAAATTTACCCTGATATTGCAGATCAATGTGACAAATGCCATGCCATGACAAATGCCATGCCTCTCCCTGTAATCTTAGTCATAAATTTTTTCCATAGTTTTTTTTCCTGTCCTAGGTTACAGAAATTTGGGGGTCACTACTTTGAAATCATGTCTAAGGCTCTGGGGAAAAAATGTTTCTCCAGCCCCCCTCATGGCTATATTTGGGCTGTCTGTTAATTTCCATCACACTGACTCTACTCAGTCTGATATATTAACCTCTACATCTCTCTTAGCAAGACACCACATTTTGTTTGCATGAAAATCCCCTAAACCCCCCTCTATTTTCCTCTGGCTTAAGAATATTATGTTTTTTTCTTAAATTAGAAAAAATAAGATTTGCAGTAAAAGGTTCTTCAGCTAAATTTTTTCATAAATGGCAATCTTTCATAGATTACTTTGAGTCATTGCAAACCTTGCCTCCAGACTGTTCCCCCTTCCCCCTTTTTTCTTCTTTTCTTTTCTTTTTATGTGTATTCTATACTTGATATTTTGTTATTGCACTGGACAGAGACTTTGTTCTATTGTTGGCCCAGTAAGGGCCTTGGTGACAGTATGGGTGTTCTGGGAAAAAAAAAAAAAGAGTGAAGCTGTAATTGTGACACTGTCTTCAAAATCATTGCATGCTCTTAAAAAAGATTAAAAAAAAAAAGAATAAGGCATAACTAAGTTTGAATATAACTGAAGGCAAAAAGAACAAATTGAGAGTCCAAACAAGAGCATAAGGCGTGGACAGGGTCTGCCCCTGTTCAGACCATAACAAGTGTGTGTGCTCATAAATGAGAAATCATGCTTTTATGAAGCTGAATTCTTCAGATCAGCCAAAACCCAATTAAATCAGTCCCAGTTAAGTGTGACACAGAGCAATCACACAATTTAAGAGAAGCAAACAATAGCTTGGGCTCAGGATAAACTTTAGAGTGTTAGCAGGCCCTGAGAAAACTGAAGGTAGGTGGGATTTGTTGGTTTGTGACATGATAATGCCCAGGAAGTACAATCTACTTGCGTTATGATCTGAGCACGGAAGATTCCACCGTGCTCAGTCTCATGGTCTTTTTTCAGATTTGTGTATCTGTTGTACCTTTGTATTCTTAGTTCTATCATTTTATCCATGGTTGGTTTCTGCATACCTTGTATCGTTTCTTATTCTGCTCACCCCCTTGTTTATGTCATCATAGTTTGCTACTCATTTATTTGGTATTTGTTGGCATTCAGTTCTTTATAATTGTACTGTTGTGTTCTCTTTCTCTCTCTCTTCGGGGTGACAGCTGTCAGTGGCACTTCTGGGTTTTTGCTCTGTTGCAGGCGGTGTCCCTGTCAGCCCTCAGTCCCATCTTCTCCCCTCTCACTTCACTCAGCTGACCCCAGTTGGTAATCATTGTCATCTCCTGCCTGCTCATGTGATCCATACCTGCGATCATTTGTGTTCATTGGTTTTGTGTCCTATTTAAAGCCCATTGTTTCTTTTGCTCATTGTTGGAGCCTCAACTGATCTGTACCAGAACCGTGTCCCCGTTCTGGTGCTTCTGCCTATGTTTTTCCCACCTACTCCTTGCCAACTCAATTTGTAAGTTATTTTGTGCACTGTTTGGACTTTTCTGTTTCCTCATTAAATATCACAAACTACAGTTCAGCGTCTGGGTCTCCCCTCTCTGCCCTGAGGGGCAATTCATGACAACTTGTTTCTTTAAGAATTTCACTAAATTGCACTGTATATTTCTTCCTGAAGTGAGCATTTTAATATTTCAACCATATACATGCCACATGGACATATTGTATAAGATTAAAACCCATAAAAACACTTTTGCACAATATGGGAGCTTTAAACACAATAGGAGAGGTGGCTCTTGTATTACATCCATCAGAAAAAAAAGACCTCTGCTTTACTTTCAATTCAGTGCAGATGGTCTATGTAAAAGCAATTGATTTAGATAAATGGCAAGTCAGTGTGCAAGTTTTGCTGGATATTTTAGATAGGCGTACTCACCTCATACTCACCAGCTCCCTGTTGACCCATTGGCTTCTATTACACTGAACTCTCCCTTAAGGGAATTCTGCAATTGGACTCAGAAACTTGCTTCAGTTTCCTTTCATACAGAACAAAGAGCCTTTACCTCGTCTCTCTCTACCTCTGAATCTCCATACTCTGTTAATATACCTTTTTTTTCCTTTCCAAGTGGCTCCTTCAGCTACCCTGATTTGTCCTTCTTTACACAGTGAGCCAGTATTGAAAGGAAGGAGCTGGTTATTGTAGTAAGCCTCATGGACGTTGCTTCTTAGCTGTTGAGCTTCATGGTCAGGCAGTCTTGAAGGTCAGTGAACTGACCCACAGGCGTTCAAACAAAACGAAAACAAAGGTGAAAATCTACAGCAAAAATCCAACTTCACCTCACCTCATTTGGGCTGGAGAACAAATATAGGAAAAGTCGGTGAGAAAATAATTGGTAAATTGCAAGTGTCAGTGACTCATGTAGCATCATCAGCTGGATCCAAATTTATAAAATTACTCTTTGATGAGGAGAAATCACTTCACTCAGAAGTGTGGACGTAAACCCCCCCTTTACAAAACATACAAGACAGCCAAAGCTTTGAAGCCACCTTCTATGGCCAAATTGACCCTCCTGCAAGGACCTTCACTACATCAATCTACCCAGAGGGCTCATGTTTTGACACTTTTACGATCTGAGATTCTCCAGACAACTTACTCCCTTTTCTTCTAAAATTGTGAAAGTCCAACATTGCCCTCCAGTGGATAACATAGGAATATATATCCTGAGGACGGAATATTTTCTCCCTGTATTGTTAAGCTATGAATTTTGAACAATGAACTAACTTGTCATTCTCCACAGACAACATTAGTTATTGAAGATTATGGCTGGACCCTGTGATGGACAATTATGGTTTGAAATGCTTTTATTGATATGATTTAATATGTTTCCTTATTTTCAGGAAGAATTAATTTTGCATGCCCACTTAAAAAAATTATTACATTTACAATGTCGACACATTGTTTGTTCCTTTATTAAGTAGAATATCTTAGTCACTAAAGTTTTAAAGAATTTATGCTTTAATAGGCAGCTTATATGTTTTTAAGATGATTTCACTTTTCATATCAAATACTATGCACTCCTTCTCTCTCCCTGTGTGAGGCTCACATTTCAAAAACTGCGAACTGACCAAAACAGGTTTCAACCCTTCCTTTATAGCCTTTTTAGTCAAGACAGATCTAATCCCAATCTTTGAATGTAATTGGTCAGGCTCAGATGTTATTCATAGACCCTGCGCCATCCTGCCCCACCTAATAAGTAGGGAAACTTTCCTTTGTTCCCAGCTGAGTCTTGAAAAAGTCCGGGGAGAGTCATGCTCTGCTCTCTCCTTTCTAAGCAGGCCCAGAGCGCAAGCTCTGTGTTCCTTTTGTAACCTTTTTTCTTTTCTTTAGAATTCACCTTTTTCCCATTTTTAGACCTTTTTCTTAAATTACCATGCTAAGATGATTTTGTTTGATTTTCACCAAGCTTAAGTCAACTTTTTTCTGATCACAACCCATCGGAAGAAACAGGCTTGTGGTTTGTTTGGGATTTTTTTTTATTTATGAAGTTTGATTTTCTAATTGGACTTTGAATGATAAACAAAATGTTTGAAATTTGACAACCTGGCCAGATGTTAAATTCCTTTTTGTGTGTAAAAACTGAGACGATGACCAGTGTGACTAACATCCAGCTTCTACGGTTGTGAAAGGAGCTGTGGCCAGTATCAGACCATAGAACCTGCCCTTTACTCTCAACTTCACCCATGGACATCCATCTGGACCAAGATTGGTACCTGAAAGGCCTGCTACCACCAGGAGACACAATCTGACTTTGCTGTGCTTAAGGTCTGTTGTCCAGATTAAATTTAATTCTTCAGAATATTCCTTTTATAAATTCTAGAAACCTAACTTCTTCGAACTCCTTTCAGAACTTCAAATACATTTATCTTATCATTAATTTCTGTTCCTTTTTTGAGAGTAACCCAAATTTTCCTTTTATAAACTAACATTTTCTTCATAAAAATGTACCCAATTTTCCTACCCATTCTGTTTAACAGTTATTTTATAGTTCTTTTTCATTTTTCATTACACTGCCAGTTTAAGCTATGTTTTTCTTTGGTTCCACAAATGTTTTAAAATGCACTTTATGCTCAGTAATCCAGTTTAACAGTGAAACTCAGTAAAACAGTAAATCTCAGTAAAACAGTTTAAAACAGTTTAATGTGCTCATGATACATGTTGAAGTCATCCGAATGTGTTCATGTATCCTGAAATTTCTTATTAAACTGTTAAAAAGGCATATTGGAGTTATTGTTTAATTTCATGTCCATCTTCTTGATTAAAAGCAGAAACAAACACTGATTTTTTAGACCAGTTCATTGCTGGTACAAATTGCTTGTACAAATATTGAATTATTAATAAAACTGTCCATTTTTCTGGACTGGTACTTGTGGTGTTGGGGTTTGACACCTTTATTGTGAAGTGCGGTGTAGTGACGGGCACTTCTGGTTCCACCACTGCACCACCGTATAAATAGCAGAGGGCATCCACTACATGGTATCTTCGACCGGTGCCCTCTGCCTGGTGTCTACTGTGTGTCTGTTGTTGCATCATCGTTCAATAAAGCTGAGTTTGTCCAGTCACCTGGCCTCACCTGTCCTTTATAGAGGTATTTTACATACATAACATTTGGTGATCAAGGATCAACTAATGGAGGCATGTATTACACCACTTCGCCCCTTCCTCGAGCTCCCGGGAGAGCCGTCCATTCAGTAGCCGAGATGGTTTGAAGCTTTCCAGACTCACATCACTGCGCTCGACATGGGTAAACTTAACAAGTTAAGAGCACATGCGCTACTTGTTCACAACCTCGGGATTGAAGGCCAGCGTGTCCTTCACTCACTCGAGGCTTCGGACTCTTTTGAGGATATCGTCGAGCTGCTAGCAAGCCACTTTCATGCTCTGGATAGCATGACTGTCCAGAGGATTCGCTTTTGGCAGAAACACAAACGTGTGGGTGAGCCTATACATCAGTTTGTCGCCAACTTGAGGCAGTTAGCTAGCAAGTGCTGTTTTGGGCCGCTGGAGGATGAATTGGTACGTGACCAGCTGGCAGAGCACACAAGTAGTGCTGCTATATGGGCTAGGCTACTCACGGTGCCGAGTAACCTAACATTATCCAGGGCTCTCGAGCTAGCTCTCCAGTTGGAGGTTGCAGACAAGCTAAGTTCGGAGCTAAATTTGCCCCAGTCACAACAGCCGCCAGAACACCCGCAGCAGCATTACTAGTGGACTCAAATAGCGAGGACAGCTTGGACGACGATACTACAGAAGCCAATGCTGCCAGCCAAAGGTCTTCCCTGGGAAAACTCCTTTGCAAGGGTTGCGGGTCAATGAAACACCGAAACAAGGCTAAGGACTGCCCGGCTAGAGGGAAGTGTTGTAGCAGATGTGGACACTTGAACCATTATGCTAGAGTGTGCCGTGTATCTGAGCCAGAGAGCCCACAGAAGAAATCAATCTGCCCGCCCCCCGACAACCATCTATATGGTGTCCCCCACTACCAACGGGTACACTTTCTGCACAGTGGAACTGGATGGCATGGAGATACCGCAGATGATAAGTTTGTTTATCTCTGCTTCTTGTGTAGTGCATGTCATGATGCACCGACTGACAAAAGTCCACCACAGACCTTGCGATAGATGTGCTTATCTGCCAGGATGTCCAGTCTCACCCCGTGTAACTGGGAGTAGTCCAGCACAGACCTGTGACAGGTGTTGTTTTTAGTTCTGCCAGGATGCCCAGTTTCACCCTCCACACCCTCGGAAGGGCGGGATTGCCAGTTGAGTCACTGACAGCCCGACCCATGAGACAGGTAGTACCAGTTTTCATGGTTATCCGGTAGCAAGCAAACCAGTGCCTGACTTGACAGTTACACACACACACACACACACACACACACACATATATATATATACTGTATATATATATATATATATATATATATATATATATATATATATATATATATACCGTATATTTATACTGTAGCATCAGCTCTCCTCAGGCCAATTCAGGGGATCACTCTTCATCTTAAAGGAACTCTCACTCAACTCTGGTAAAGAATTGCTGTCTTTCTTCATCATCCGGGCCCCAGTGTAAACAATTTCCCTTTGTAGAGAAACCCAATAAGGACTTGCTTTTAAAGGATTAAAAAGTATGTCATAAAATTCTCACGCTTCCTCCCTAAGCATATAAGAAGCCTTCGTAACAGGAACTGATACTCTTAAAAAGTCATAAACTCCTTAAGCCGACAGGTATATGGTTTCCTCCTTTTTTTTTGACATATAGCAGAAGCCCCATAAAACTCTCTAGGCTGCCCCTCTTCACATACCAAGACCTAAAAATTATCTACAGCTCAACAGTACCTCCTAGTGGACATCTACGGAATATGTTTCATTACTTGGACAATCTGGAACTTTTTTCTGACTGAACATTAACACTTTTTCAAGTTTACATTCCTCAGGATAATGCTGGACACTGTGAAGATAATCGCCCTTGTGATAGACAATAATGGTTTGCAATAATTCATTAATTCTTGATTTCATTGTGACTGCATGTTGGAATTCTGATTAATCTTATTCTGATGTGTGTCAATTATATAAGGACATGTTTATAAAAAGTACCTAGTCACTGAATATTAGTTTTAAATCAGTGAAGCTAGTTAGATTTTATATTGAGTATATAATGAATTTCCAGTTAAAATTGTGTATGTGTACCGAAACTCTGTTGTCTGTCTTCTGACTATCAGCCAATCCCCAGAATGCCTCTCTGTTGGATAACGCCCTTGCATTTGTTTGGCTGTTCACAGGCAAAGAACTGTTCCCTCATTAGACAAAAGCCCATTCAAACGCCTCTTTATGGAAGATAATTGGTCCGTCTTGCTGCCAATGATACTTTTATGATATCAGAAGCACGACCCTTTAAAAACAGAGGGGGGAGCTGCCCTAGGCAGTGTTCTGTGAGTCCTGTGTGTTCTGTGAGTTCTGTAAGTCTAGTCAGTTCTGTATATTCTGTGCATGTCTGAACCTTGTCAAGTCCAGCGCTAGTTTCTTAAATCGTCTTTTGATAAGCTTTCGCCTGTTTTTCTGGCAACTGAGGGGAAACCATCCTGTTTCTGTGAGCTCACCTTTAAAAGAGAGTCAAACTCTCAAACTCTTTTCTTCTTCACGTGAGAAGCCGTGCTTATTCTATTGAATTTTTTTTCTTGGACTTTTTGACTTTCCCTGCCTTTAAAGTGAACTAATAGAGATTTGGGACTTTTCTATTTTCCCATGGAGAAGAACTCAGACCCCGTGGGTGAAGCTGCCTAAATGCACTTTTCCTCCAGCCTTTAGCTGTCCTGTGTGCCGTGGACCTCCTAAATTTCAGACTGGTTGCCAAAAGATGTCATGTCTGCTCCTGGAGCCCCATTCATCCTGCTGCTGGCTACACGCCGCATGCTCCGGGGAGCCCCAGCCAAGTCTGCGCTTCTCACACCTGTGAACGACCTGAAAGATGACTGGCAGTCACTTTCCCCTGTTTTGCCACCTTACTGGCTTTGTGATCACCGCTGGAAATCAGCTGACCCGGCTGTGTTCGTAAGTGAGACTCCCACTTTCCTATCTGCTGGGTTAAATGAGATGTCCTAAATATCAATTATAATTGAACATAACCAATATTTCATGGTACAATTAGTCCATCAGCTGTAGGACAAAGCTATAAACTGAAAAAAAAATTCTTATTCTTTTTTTCAGAAGTTTCTTTTTTTAGATCATCAGCTTATGTAAAATTTTCCCCATAAAATTGCGTTCTGATTTTGTTAGTTACCAGCCTGCGCTGTCCCTTCTTGTAGAGTGCGCCAGTATTGTGTGATCGGAATTACTTTAGCTATTTTCATTGCATGGGGAAATATACCTGTTTGGAGAGAGGTTACAAATATACGTCAGTGGCTTCATTAAGCATTCAATGATAGTTTTGACTAAAAGCACGTCAATACATCACAATCCGTAGATGTTTTACTTTTAAATGATTTAACAATTTCAATGACCTCTCTCTCGTCTGTGTTCTTTATAAAAATGGAGTCTTTTATAGCAATGTTTTTGCTTATTGTATCACCTGTAGATACCGTAATGGGTGTTTCTCGAGCCAAATTAGGACCAATGTTAACAAAAAATTTATTAAATTCATCTGCAGGTGAGACTGCGTTCACACTCTGAGTCATTTTTGTTTTTTGTTTTTTTTAAAGATTGGTTGGGTAGCTTGTATTTCTATTTTTATTTCCAAGAATATTGTTAAGTATTGTCCATGTATTTTTAATATTATCTCTGTTTTTCTCTAGTTCTTTACTGTAATAGTCTCTTTTACTACATCTCGTTATATATATTAACTTATTTTTGTATGTTTTATACCGCTGCTCTGCTTCTTTTGCCCTTTTCTTTAGAAAAGATTTATATAATGATTTTTTCTTTTTACATGCCTTTTGTAATCCTTTGGTTAACCATGGCTTGTCGACAAATTTCTGTTTAAGCTTTTTCTTTACTAATGGACAATTTTTTTCGTAAAGAGTGGTTACAATGTTCATGAATGTGTCATAGGCTTCATTTATATCTGATACATAGACTTTTGTCCAGTCTTGCTTCAGCAGGTCTTCTTTAAAAGAACTGATTGCATTTTGTGATTTGTATCTGAAAGATACCATGCCATGGATAAGTGCAAAGACTGGCAAATGGTCACTTATGTCATTTATCAAAATTCACTTTCTATTTTCTTATCAATAATATTAACAAACAGGTTATCAATAAGTGTAGCAGTGTGAACTGTGATTCTACTGGGATGTGTTATTGTGGGATATAGACTCATACTGTACACAGAATTCATGAACTCTGTAATTACATTTTGTTGCGATGGATTTAGTAAATCAGTATTGAAATCTCCACAGATTACAACCATTTTCTTACTAGTTATATTATTGTACAGCTCGACTAATTTATCTCTGAATGTCTCAACGCAAGTTCCCGGCATTCTATATATACAACTTATAATTAGATTTTTTTAGTTTTATCTTGGTCAATCTCAACATTAACACATTCCAGAATCCCTGGTAGTGCAAAGGACATTCCATTTACAAGTTTACACCTATACAGGTCATCAATATACAGTGCAACACCACCATCCTTTTTTTGAGATCTATTAATATAAAACATCTGATATCCCTCTATTGCCATCAGAGAAGCCTGCTCTTCATTAAGCCAAGTTTCAGAGATTGCGAAAGCTGTAAATTTTCTATCTAGCTGTTTTAAATAGTCCTGAATCTGTGGAAACTTTTTGTTAAGACTTCTGCTGTTGAAGTGTATTATTGATAGCTTACCATCTAATTGCACTTGACTTTTGAATTGCTTTTCAGTATAATATTCACAGTGATTTTGAATATTATTAAGAAGTGGTTATCAGGATCAATATCATTCTCCATCTCTTGTAGTTTATGTTCAGCATAATGGCATATTTTCAGAGTCTGAATTTTCTCACTGTGTCAAATGACTTCCTCCAACTGGGGATGATTGATGTCTATTAAAGTCAGTAATAAGTTTTTTGTTTTGTTTATGACATGTTTGCTGGACCCAGGGGACAGAAGACAGACTCGAGGAGATATAATTAACCTTTTATTGCCCAGTGGAAGGTGTATGTGTGTGTGAATGTGTAGTGTGTGGTGTAGTGCTGGACTCGTGCTGGAACTGAGCAGGTCTTAGCTTCGCCTGGCAACCCTATGAACACAGACCAGAAGTATTAGCGCTGCACCAGTGTGGGAGATGTAACAAGAAACTGCTGCTTACTTTGCAGGAGGGGATGCAGGGCTTCTGCTTGCCTGACTGGCGGCTGCCAGGGAGTGAGTGTCCTGCTCGGTGTCGCGAAGCGGGGAGGTGGCTCTGACGCCATCCAGGGACAAGAGTTGCAAATTAGCTAATAGCTATACACTCTATGTGCAACACATCAGATTGATTGTCTTTGATTAATTGTCTATGTTTATTGCACTGTCCCTGTCAAATAAACTAATCTACTACTACTACTACGCCGGAGAGATGCTGAGTTGCCACCGGGGAGAGAGGGTCCGCCACCTGGGGGGTCCACCTGTGCACAGGGGAGACAAGCTTGACAAGGTAAAGGTGAGGAGCACTTGCGTGCGTTGCCGTGTTGCTCTTCCGTGGCTGTAGGTACTGGACGAGACTGAGGACTGGCGATATGCCTTCTTGAGTGTGGCAGACGTCTCCGTGCTGAGTCACAGGCAAAGCTGGCTTTTAAAGGCCGCTGATGATCAGCAACAGGTGTGCGCACAGCTGCAACAGGTGCAGGCCCTACGGGCGCCATAACAGTTTAGTTGTTTTGTTTTTTTTTAAAGTACGTTGACATGGTATGTCACAAAAGAACTGTTCTTGCCGTGTGTGGATATGGATTATCATAGTCTCTTAATTTTCTTAATCAGTGTTCATCTATATTTATTTAAGTCAGTAAAATCTCTTATTGTTATGGCCTTTGCTTCCTCAGGTGTTCCATTTAGTTTGAGCCAAACTATAGTTTCTTGTCCATGTTGCTTGTATCTGGTTTTGTCTTTTCAGCATCCGTGCTTCCCGTGCTTTTTCAGCATTAGTCTTTGTTAAATGTTCATTTAGGTAAACTTCTGTTCCCCGTAGCTTTCTGGCCTGTCTCAGTATGTCATTCTTTACCCTTCTGTTCACAAAGCGCATCACAATTGATTTCTTTGTTTTATTATCCTTTCTGGGTAAAGTATGACAGGCTGAAATTGCATTTACTTCAACCTTTATATTTCTACTTTCAAGGAACTGAAGCACCTGGTTTTCCAGGGAGACTGATTCACTTAAGGGAGCCTCCTCACCTTTCATTCCTGCTGTAGCAGTGGCATATGATTGGTATTTAATGTCTAGTCCACTAATAATTAAATCATCCATACGAGAATATTGTTCAAGATCCTCGAAGTGTCGCTCCAAGTCTGCAATTTTTTTTGTCTCTTTCCTTAATTGATCATTTCAATTCTCGGACTTCCTCCATTAGCCCTAATAGTTTAAACTGTTGATTGGCCACTTTGGTCAGTTCTTCTGACATGAAGTTCAGAGATTTTTTTAATCTCTTCTATTTCTTCCTTCTTTGGTGTCATTTTTACTGACCTGATGATAATAAAACAATCTCTGCTGGTGTCGCCAGTATCCGATCCAGCCGACCTTGAATCCAGCTGGGGCCTCAGCTAGCCCCCTCCGCTGCTAGTCCCGCTGTTTACTGCCGCTATAATTGAGCTCCTGATCCGGCTCCTGTCCAGCCGGGGTGCCAGCAGCTCCTCCACCAAGCCTTGCCGCCCACCGCCGCTGTAATTGAGCTCCGATCCAGCTCCTGTCCAGTTGGGGTCCCGGTAGCTACTCCACTGAGCCCTGCCGTCGTCTTCCTCAGTAGCTCCTCTGCCGAGCCCTGCCACTGTAATTGAGCTCCAATCCGGCTCCTATCCAGCTGGGGCCCCGGCTGCTCCTCCACTGATCCCCGTCTCCTATCGCCACTGTAGTTGAGCTCCGATCCGGCTCCTGTCCAGCTGTTGCCTCGGTTAGTTCCTCCTCCGAGCCCCAATCACAAGATTGTAAGAATCTGTGCAGGAGGCTCATCCATCATCTACTAGGCCAATGTCGGGTCAGTTTATACAATAAATAGTATAAACCCCTATTTACATAATAAATCCACCAATCTTCCCCCTCTACTCAACCATTACATACTTCCTCCTCCTGGCATCCTTTAAAGGGCACTCAAACCCCTGGGGAATCTTTTGTCCAGGCACCACCAGGAAGCATGCTGGCAAAGGTACGTGGTTCTTAGATTATTCATTTGCCTCACCCACTTAACATAATTAACTTTTATCTCACACAAGTGGACTTCAATTCATCCAAACAGATCTCAAACTATATGTGCATTTTATACACTACATGTTAACATTTAAAATTATAAATCCTTTTACACATATAATATAATACTTAATTAAAGAGGTCCATAGCAGTGGCGACACTCCGTCGTCACACAGTGTTTATTTTAGTCTTGTTTCGGCTTCCAAGCCGTGAATAAATCATGCCAAATGCTCGTTATGCATCCGAGACCTGCTCTCTGCCCCGCTGGGGTACAAACCATGACAGTAGAAGGCAGCCCTTCACTGATTCAGCGGACGAGCCTGACCGGAGAAGGAAGTGGACTTGGGATGAACTTAATGTAGTCACTATGGTGGAAGATTTAGTAGCAGCTGCTCGGAGTTGCTCTTCCCGACAGCTCAAGAGGGAAGTTTGGGGAGGAGTTATCACCCTGCTGGTCGCCAAGCTGCGAGTGCGCACTCACCCTCGGGTGCTGGGACTCACTCTTCCTCCCCTTCCTCCTCTTTTCACTGAATCCTCCTCGCCGGAACCAGCATGCTGCCTGTCAAGCCTCTCGCTGGCGGAGCAAGGAGAGTTCCTCGGCAGCAAGCTGGAAATCAGGGGCCCTGGGTGGAAGGACAATCCAAGGAGACGCGGCTTCGCTCCCACATCCGCAGGCCCAGCCCAGATGATCTGCGGAGCCACCCAGAGGGAGTCATCTGGACCTTCTGTGGCAGCAGAGAGGGAATGCAGGCAAGTACTGTCACAGTTTGAGGGTGGAAGTTACTGTGAGTACATAATTTAAAATATAAGACTCCTGGGCCACAAAAACACAAACATTCACAGAGGCAGAAGATCAGTTAAATGTTTTACTGTACAAATCTTGAATAATTTACAAAACTCATAAGTTCAATAAAAACACAAATAGGTTAAAAATTTGTACAGCCTAAAAAATAGTAATATCACCCTAGGTCCTAAAAATGCCTCCGATTAGTCCAGAGAAAAATAGTATTAGTTCAGCTAATATAAAAGTGGGAGTTACTTTTTACACTATATCGGCAGAAAAAAACCTTCAGCGTGTTTTACAGCAGGACGGAGGTGAGTCCGTTGTTTGTCAGAGTAACATCAAGCGTTGACGTCCTCACTTGCCCCAGAAAGACGTACTATTTGTCCAGGCTCGTCTGACAACCTTTGTACATGTTCCTTGTGGGGAATCCTGGCACCAGGGAGGGAGCAGGAGGAGAGGAGAGAGGCAGGCTCCTGCAAATCCGTCATCTGGGATTACCTGCAGCACACAATGCAGCACAACTCAGAACCCCACAGACGCACCGGGTGGCCGGTAACATTGGTCAACACCAAATTTATTGTCTAAGTTTTTTTAGCTGACTTAGGACAATTTTGATGTGCTGAATTCAAAAATCACATTGGTTTTGCTCACTCAGGTCAACTTTTTGAACTATGGCCACATGTTTTTTACATTTTTGTTTACATGTACAGGTATTTTCGCTTTATAGGATGCAAAGTTCTTTTTTATTTCTTGAAATTCTCTGAATTTTGAACATTGATGACATAGCATTCAATTTACATGTACTTACCTTTATCAATGTCTACTATTCAATTTACAGTACAACTGTACAGCTGCTGTACAACTGCTTACAACTTAGCATAAAAACCTGACCTGATCGAGAGAAATAGATGTCATTTTTGGATTCAGCGGTGCAAAATTGTCTTAAATCAGTTGAAAAAACACAGACAACTTCCAAAAAAATTATTTTTGTTATGTTGTGTAATCATTCACATACACACAGGCAATAAGCACGTTTCTTCTACTTATCTGAGTGGACCCTCTGGTGTCCTCAAGGCGTCTTCGGTCCCAAGCTGCTGCTGCTGATCCCAGCACCTGCTGCATTCATAAAATCCCACTCACGTGAGCCTCCCCTCAACTATTGTCCTCTCCTTTCACCGTGTCTGCACCAACAATCAATCTCAATCCATCTCAATCTCAAAATCTCTCTGTGTTTTGTTTCCTGAACCAGAAATTTCAGTATCTGTGGGGTTTGAATCAGAAATTGCAGCACTTGTGGGGTTTTGAGTCTGAAATTGTGGAACTTGTAGGGTTTGAGCCTGTAATTTCTGTATCTGAGGGGGCTGAGCCTGCAATTTCTGTATCTGAGGGGGTTGAGCCTGAAATGTCTGTATCTGTGGGTTGTAAACCTGAAATGTCTGTATCTATGAGTTTTGTACTTGGTATTTCTGCTCCGGCATTCCCAGAGTCTAAGACCCCAATATCTGAGTCTGCTCAACTGCAAGTGTCTGCATCTGCATCTTCTGAGCCGGAGTTTTCTGCTTTTGTTTCCCCTGAGCAAGGAATGTCTCCGTTTCCTGAGTTAACTTCAGAGCAAAGAGCCCCTGAGTTTTCAGAACCTGTAGGTCCTGTGTTACCCTCTGAGGTTAGAGCGTCTTTGATGTCTCCAGAGTTTAAGGGTTCCATGTTATCTCCTGAGTTTAAGGGGTCTTTGTGGTCAGCTTTTTTATGCAAAGATTTAATGTCAGTGTCTCCTGAGTTTGGAGTGCCCCTGCAGTTGTCTCTGGACCTGCTCTGTGCTCCAGTCTGGGGGTCTAGAGACCCTGGAAGACCACCTGAACTGCCTTGTTTTCTGGTCCGGTGGCCTGGGATTTTGGTCGGCTACCAGACCTGGCTGGAGCTCTGATGTGGGGGCTGGTGGACTCGGGTTGACCCCGCTGAGCTATTTTTGTCCCATGATCTGGTGGCTCAGGGACTCTGGGAGACCACAGATCCACTTTGTTTTTCGGTCTGGTGGTCCATGGACTGGGACTTACCGGCGGCTAACAGGACTCGCTTGCTGCCATGGTCACTGTGTTTTCACCCATCGTGGTCGTTATTTTACATCCTGTCGGTCATTTACGCTCTCTACTACATCTACAAAGTCCGCGGCTACTTTCTGTGTACAAAGCCGTCAAAGTGACGGTGATGATGACTGATCGCGGCCATATTAGCTTTCTGAGCTAAAAGAAGGGAATACCGGAAAAGGAAATGAGGAGTTCTTCCTCTTTGGTGTATTACGTGTCATCCATTGAGTCCTCCAACGGATGTCTGCCACCTTCTGAAACTGGCAGATCAGTACAAATCAGTTCAAATCCTGAATGGAGCCTATCATGTCAGAGTGAGATGACAGGTGCAGCATCACGCTCTGCCACTAGGGACACGCAAATTCACACACTCAGAGGGTTAACATTCCGTTCTCATGCTAAACCACATATGGTCAACAGATTAAAATCTCAATCTGTCAAGTTTGATGAGAGTTCCGGTCAAAGGTCAAGTTTTCAAAACACTTTTGATTGACAACCTAATTACACGGGGTCACGGGTCATGTTTTCAAAATACTTTTGATTGACAACCTAATTACGCGTAACCCCATCCTATCCCTACCCTACATATGGACAACAGATTAAAATCACAATCTGTCAAGTTTGATGAGAAGTTTCAGATCAAAGGTCATGTTTTCAAAACACATTTGATTGACAACCTAATTACGCGAGGTCACAGGTCATGTTTTCAAAACACTTTTGATTGACAACCTAATTACGCGAGGTCACAGGTCATGTTTTCAAAACACTTTTGATTGACAACCTAATTACGCGGGGCCACGGGGGGCAGGGTCAGGGTCACGTCAGGGGGCGTGGCACCTATCAAAATGAGAAAGGGGGTGTGTACAAGTAGCACCTTTCCTCTCTTCTGTGTTCTTCTTCTTCTTCTCTCGGTTACTGGCGGATAGCAAACAACTGAAAGGTGCATACCGCCAACTACTGTGGGCGGGATTTGTTTTTGGCCCACCTAGCCTTGATCGCCCACCGCCCACCCTGGGAGGGTGCATTCCTGTTTTTTTGTTTGTTTGTTTTGGTGTAACCTTGGGTCGTCTGGAAGCCACCCCTTGAGAAGGGGATACTGTCAGGGTGTGGGTTGGAGCCACATTCTTGCCTTGTGTTAATTTATTTCTTGTTGGGTTCTCCCAACCCACATCCTCACTTTAAGTTTATTTTTCCTGGGTCTTTGTATTTATTATTATTATTATTATTATTATTATTATTATTATTATTATTATTATTATTATTATTATTATCCTGGTCCTGTTTGTCATTCTGATTTCCACATTCATTTTTCTATTTTGTTTGTATTTATGTGTGTTTATTTTCACTATAGTCTTGCTTGGTTTAAGTTCTTGATTATTTACAGCTGCATTGTGTTTCTGTTAATCAGCCCGTCTGTATTTAAGGGGCACAGCTCGTTTTACTGGTGCTGCGTTCTAGTCATTCCTGGCATGTCACACACGCACCTGCCTGATCTGTTCAGTGAGTTTACCAGATCTGTCCTGTTTGAGTTTTTTCCTGATCTGATCTGTTTGTTTATTTATTTGCCAGTGTTTATCTAGTCTTTTGGCTTCCAAGCCATGAATAAATCATGCTAAACGCTCGTTACACATCTGAGTCCTGCTCTCTGCCCCACTGTGGTGCAAACCATGACAGTTTTACTTTTCCACATTTTATGTTACAGCTTTATTCCAAAATGGATCAAATTCATTTTTTTTCCTCAAAATTCTACACACAATGTCCCATGATGACAATGTGAACAAAAAAAATTTTTTTTTGAGATTTTTGCAAATTTATTAAAAATAAAAAACTAAGAAATCACATGTGAATAAGTATTCACATCCTTTGCCATGAAGCTCAAAATTGACCTCAGGTGCATCCTGTTTCCACCGACCATCTTTGAGATGTTTCTACAGTTTAACTGGAGTCCACCTGTGGTAAATTCAGTTGATTGGACATGATTTGGAAAGGCACACACCCATCTATATAAGGTCCCATAGCTGACAGTACATGTCAGAGCACATACCAAGCATGAAGTCAAAGGAATTGTCTGTAGACCTCCGAGACAGGATTGTCTTGAGGCACAATGCAGCTTTACAGTATAGCCCATTAGTCAAACATATAAAGAACTACAGGAAGCAGTAAGGACAGAACATTGCTTGGATTATTCAAGAGCAACAAAAAATATCACTGGATAAAGTGAACCTGGTGAGTAAGGTTATGCCCATGTTTCCTGTTTTGCTCTCAAACACGGTGTAAAAACCTGTCAAAGGGCAAAGCTCTCCACCAGGGTGCATACAGTGATAATTAGGCAATCATTACCATGTCAAACTACCCAGCTCTGTAACAAAGAGGTCCTTGTACACCAAAAGCAAAGGTGGAAAGGCATTCAACATCAATTTAGACGGCTATAACAACAAGTAAATGCCATTCAAGAGGAAAGACCTGAAGGGTATTGCATAAAAGTAGAATTAAGAAAACCAGGATAAGTGAACAATCATGGCTTGACATAGTTGGACCTGCCTATCCTGGCTTATTCAGTTGCAACATTGTCAAGCCAGGATGAGAAGAGGCTATGTCAAGCCAGGTGTAGATAGTTGGGATAAGTGCACATTCACCGCAAACTTAAATAGACCACATAATTGATCACAGAATTACTGACCCTACTGCAGATAAGACAGTAGGCAAACACAAGTGACATACAGAATTTCTCACCAGCAGAACAACTTCTCATTGCAATCTATGAAGACGTGAAGCATATAATATCTAAAAAAGGGAAAATGGCTGCTGTAAATAAAGAAAAAGAGAGAAATATTGTAGCATTCTGGAGGAATGCAACCGCAAAGGCTGATGGGAAATGTTTAATGTCTCAAAGTGAGCATGTTCTCTTTAAGCAAACTATGAAGTTGCATGGTCAATTATTGTGCTAAAGATTCTTGGTTGAGATATTTTTTGTTGCAGTTTTTATGTCAACACCATCAGTTTGAGTGCTGTTGTGTGGAGAACCCCCCCCCCCCCTTCCCTTTGTTATACTGCTGAAAAGAGAAAATAAAGTAAGCGTAAGAAGGATGTTGTTTTAGTTTTGACATAGTTGGGCTTGTTTATCCTGGCTGTGGCGCAGGTGTAGTGTGGCCAACTACTATTCGGAGGGTCAGGGGTTCAATTCCTGCTCTGTCTGGAGCCTGCATTTCAGTGTCATTGAGCAAGACACTGAACCTCCAGTTGCTCCTGGTGGGTCAGGCCAGCACCTGTGCATGGCAGCTCCACCGCCATCAGTGTGTGTGTGCATGGGTGGATGGCAGGATCTGTAAAGCGCTTTGGTCATCTAGAGATGAGAAAAAGCACTCTATAAGTGAACACCATTTAAATTCAAAGATTTTATTTGTCAATGCTACTACAAGTACAGGACATACAAGACAATTGAAATGGCGTTTCTCTCTCTCTTCAGTGGTGTGCGTAATATAAAAAGAAAAAGGAATAAGACTGGAAAAACAACAACAGCAGTCCATGTATAGTAATGCTACCCGTAGTGCAAACGGCAACAAAAGATAGACCCAGACATCCTATAGTACAAATAAAGATAAACGATGAAACCCGGCAATCCTATATACAGAAAAAGTAGAGCAGTATTACTCGTAGTTGCAAGTTCAATGTGGTAGTGTAGGTGCAGACAGTGACAGATAGGACTCCACATGATCAGTATTGCAATAACAGACAGCAGTAGATATGGCATTTGTGCAAATGGTTGTAATACCATAGCATTTTAGTATTAAAGTTGTAATTTTTTTTATCTGTCCTTCATAAAGAACAAACGTGTCCAAAAAAGGACGTGGCATATATGTTGACTGACTTTTGCTCACCTGCAGTGTCTGATAACAGTTAAACTTCATGAGCCATGAGATGAGGATGATGCTGTGAGTTCTCTAATTAAAATCATAATCATAGGATTCCCTGTCAGAACTGTTCATACAAGTTTGATTGAATATGGTGGGAGAAGGTATATCTGCAAGAGTCAAGTGTACATCTGCAGATGAAGAGACTGCTGGTGGACACAAGAAGGCTTGAGATATCATAAAGGGTCTATCCAATTCACTTAAAGACACAAATATGGCAGAAGCCAGAATAAGACTAAAAGAGAGAAAAGTTTTAGATCTGAATTTAGAAATGGAAATAAAATGCAAGATACTGAGAAAAAAACCCTGGAGATCCAGAAACTGGAAATGTAAGTGAATATCTCGTTACACACAGCAACATGTCTGTAAAACTATGTATTCATTTTGTTTTTCCTCTCCAGCTTCAAGATGACAAGTACACTATCAGTAGACTATTTTAAAGAACCAGTTTAAGTGAAACTAACCTGTAATCTGCAAAGATAACAATGTGCTGTGACAGTAATGTCATATAAAATGCACTTAAACAGGAATGTCACCATGACATTCATGATATCAGTGACTGCAGTAATATAGGCTGTGGATCATCACACCTCAGACAGTAATTTAAATGTATATAAATATTAAAAGTGTAACGCTGGGCCTGACAGTAATGATCACTACTACATGGATGATTATGAAAGTGGTTGGTACAATTAAAAGAACAGTGTGCATACTTGAACGACAATGTATCTGTGTTATTTTAATGAAAGATTATTTTTTCTTCATCTCTGAGTTCCATTCAATGCAGGATAATTAAAATGCTGCAACATATTTACAGTAGACAGTTTAATGACAGTGAAAAACACTGATTTCTCATCGGAATGACCCCTGCACTGACAAATGTCACTAAGATTAATCTTAGCCTGACTCTTAGTCTGGTCTGGACCAGGCTAACTCCAGAGAATAAATCTCCATAGCAAGTTAGCTGGGCATCATTTATCCTACTTTTATGCAACCAAGTCAAGTATAAATTAAGCCAAGTTTACTTGAAAACCCTGTCTTAATCCCTTATCTTGGTTTTACGCAATACCCCTCTGGTCCACCAGAAGCACCCACCACCACCACCCACTCAGGTACAGGAGCAATCTGGATCTGCTGCAGCTCTTCATCAGGTGCAGCCTGGTCCACATGATGATGATCATGATGCAGATGAAGGACCCAGTGGATTGGCCCACAGTTCCAGGCCAAGGCGGGGACCCAAGCTTCTCCCTCTGACCTCTGAGCATGGCACTGAATATTTCCTCATTACTTTTGAGAGGATGGCGTAAGTTTGCCAATGGTCCAGAGATGAGTGGGCACTTTGGCCGGTTCGCTTGCTAACTGGCAAAGCACGCAGTGCTTATGTCTTAATGGGCATTGCTGACTGTGAAGACTATGATAAAGTGAAGAAGGCAGTTTTGACAAAATATGAAATCACAGCTGATACTTACAAACGTCATTTCCGATCGTTAACAATTGAACAAGGAGAGACAGTTGAAGGACTTGTTTAATCGGTGGATTAACTTGCACTTCGACTTTAATCATTTATGTCCCTGAGGGGCAATTTGTTTTGCAGCAAAACAGTATAACCACATAAAACTCACACATACCTGAGTACAGTGATCCAAAGGCCAACCCCATAGGGGAGACTGTCGCATTACAAAAGCACTAAATAACAGCAATTCCAGTTGAATGTATAAGATTTAAATAATAAGTAAAATAATTAAATGGATAATATGCTAAAAAGAACACCCCATGCGTAGTTGACGATAAATTCTGCCATGTAAGGGCTTGCTAACACCTTCCCAGATCTAAATTTAAAATAGAAATGGCTGTGGGGATAAAAGAATGTTTATACCTGTTGTTCTTAACAGGGGGGGAACCTAAACCTGGTACCAGAGGGCAAATACTGGAATTCAGTGAACAGGGGATGGCTGGTATCTGACAGGATACTTTCAGCCTTCCTCCCCACCTGTCTGCTAAGCAGCTCAGACAGCATGCTCTGCTGCACCCCCAGAATCTTGCTGCTGATGTTCACAGTTTTAGTCAGTGAATTTTTGGACTTAATACTCAGGTTACTGCACCAACAAATCAGTGAAAATGTGAGGACAGATTTAATACAGGATTTGTAAACAATGGTCATAAGGGACATGTCCACATGAAAATAAGACTGTTTCCACAGACAATACAAGTATTGCTGACACCTTTTACACAAAATGTCAGTGTTTTCCTTGAAATTCAATTTCTTATCAGTTATGGGTCTCAAGTACTTGTAGTTCTCCACAGGCTCTATTATCTGGCCCTTGATGGTGATCTGGGAGGAAAAGGGCTGTCAGCTAAAGTCAATACACATTTCCTTTGTTTTGTCAACATTTAGTTGCAAAAAAAGTTTTGTCACACCAATTAACAAAATCATTGACCACAGGGCCATGGTCGTTTTCACAGTCGTGTAGGAGACTTAAAGGGCTGATGACACGATTTTGACATTTTTTAGGATGTTGTGTAAACCCAAAAGTCATTGTCGATGATCAATATAACATTTACAACTGCGCCTGCATAAACTAGTTATCATCAAAAACAGCAGCCGCTGACTGGACTGTGGTGCCGCCCACCGAACTAAGGGCGGCACCCCATGACGTAAGAGGGAGAACGGACTCCGGTGTTGTTGACTGGAATTATAGCAGCTTTGTAGCTCACAGTTTCTCTGGTTTCTTGTTTTAATTTTATGGCTGTGCCTTCGCGTTGTGTCGCAGGCTTAGATAAACAGCAAACTGTGAAAGACCACATCACACGCTTCAGCTCCAACTGTTAAAAATCTCCTAATGCGCTCCTCGTGCGCTTTTATGCAGGAGGAGCGGAGGAGGGGAAGGATTAATGGATTTACGCGCAACTTTGACCTACTTTCTGTGATCCCATGCTGACATCTCGCCGGTCCGGTCACGTCCCCTCTCTCATTTTCACCAGCTGATTCAAACTCCCGCTGATCATGTTTCCCGGTCCTCGCCCAGGTGCTTCTAATCACACCATCACCAGCAGCATTGAGTGTACTTCGCGGCCGTTTGCCAGTCACACACTGATGGTCCATAGTATTGTCATCTGTGTTGTTCGTCTGCCAGTATTTTCAACACTCTCACGACGCGCTAGTCACTCCATGTTCACCGTGGCTCTCGTGCACCCTTGAAGCGATGTCGGCTCTGGGGCGCACCTGTGGCTGACACATCTCCTCTCATTTGTTCACTAGACGATGCCGGCCCCCGAACGCCATCAGCAAGTGTGTCTGTGTTTCTTGTACGTCTTCACCTTTCAGGGAACTGTCTGTCTTTCTGTATTAAATGTGCTGTGATGAACCCTGCACGCAAATCCTCGTTATTTCATCCTCCCTCTCCCTGCCCTGCGTAAGAGCACATGGAGGGTCATGATGAATGGATTTACGTGCAGAATTCAACACAGCACATGTATTGAACATAAGAATGATGACAACAGTTCCCAAAAAGGTGAAGACTCACAAAAATAAGCAGAAACACCCACAGCTGGCGTTCGGGGCTCACATCGCCCAGCAAACATGGAGAGGAGACGTGTTAACCACGGTTGCACCCCAGGGCCAGCATCGCTTCAAGGGGCGTAACAGAACCACGGCTGTGTGGAGCGGCCAACACGTCGTGATAGCGCTGGCAACATTGGCTGGCTGACAACACGGCAGATGATGTACACAAACCATGAACAGCTGACTGTCAAAGAGAGAGGGTGCGTGTGTTCGGACTGGTGAATCTTGGACAGTGCCCACCCGAAAGTGGCTGAAAACGCACATAAAACACATGTACCAAACAAAAACAACAAGAACTCCAAATATAATCCATAATAAACCCAATGCCTGAGCCACAGAGAATACACCGCTATGATTTTATTGAAAATTCGGGTTTAAATAAATTATATTTATGAACAAATAATTTGTTGCAATATCTGTAACAAAAGAGTAACACTGGTGTTCCCCTGCCGTGTGTTTGTTGCTGCTGCTGCGGCGGGCATGTGTTCCTCTCCACCTTCACTCCCTGAGTGTGACTGGCTTGACAAAATGCCCACTTGGCACAGCTCAAACCTATACGGTCTGATGCCCCCAGATTCTTCATTATCACCCCATTCTTCGGAACTATAATCATCTAAAGATTGGACAACACAAACCAATTCCAGACTATATGTGCTGGAACCATCGTCGATGTTTTCAACCACTTCCATCCTGTGTGTACAATGGGCAGCCAAGCGCTGTGTTCTCCCAATGACGTGATTACATGGCAGCAAGGTTTTCCAGCCACTGACGTAATTGGTGATGTGGGGCTCATGAAAATGTCGGATATTCGTGTGAAAAAAAGCTTGTTTGACTTAGAACTGCACAGACCAACTTATTTTGTCATATTGTATTATGTGTTGAAAAATTAGAGGAAGTCAAAAACGTGTCATCTGCACTTTAAAGTAATAGAGTCATCAGCAAATTTTACAATGAATCTGTTATCATACTGACTCTGACAGTCATTTGTGTACAAGATATAAAGGAGTGGTGAAAGGACACAGCCTTGAGGGGAACCCATGGATGAAATTAAAACATCTGACAAATGACCATTTACTTTGACCCCTTGTGTTCTATCAGTTAAGAAGTCAAGAATCCAACCCACAACATTACATTAAGCCTGAAAAATCAACTGTTAAGGAAATATCCGAGCAGATTATCTTGGAACAAATCCTGAGGATGATCCATCCAGAATTGGATATTTGGATGTGCGAACATGACCCCAAGATAGCGGAGGAAGCAGCTCGCCTTGCTGAGGTCTTCACTTCTGCCAGGAAGGGGAGCAGAACTGTACACTTTGGCCAGGAGAACCACAATGCCCAACCAAGTAAGTCCTCTGGAGGTGAACAAGGTGGTGGTCAATTCCCAGGCAGAAAGTCTTACTATTTTAAAAAACCTTCTAACAGATCTTTAGGACATGAGGTTAGATGTCATAATTGTAACAACTTAGGCCATATCCAGCATTTCTGTCCAGTACATAAGCCAAATTCATCCCTCTTGTGTATAATCCCAAGGACATCCAATGTACCCATCGAGTAAACACAAACTTCCTGTCTAAGTTGTTAAAACAGGTTTACAAACTGCTTCATGTGAAGGGAATTAGGAGCACCTATATCATCCTCAGATTGAGGGGCTGGTGGAAAGATATAATCAGACTTTTAAAAAAAATGCTGTGCAAGTTTGTCTCCAGCACAGTTGCCGATTGGGACCAGTGGTTACCAACTGGATCACTTCATAATCTAATTTCTGATCGTCATAGAGACCATGCTGTCATGATGGCCGCCAGGCCGTCATCAGCATCATCATCATCAGCTGCGCTCACTCCAGCAGATGGCAATCAGCGGGCTTTAAAAGCCTGACGCACGGACTCCTCAGCACGGAGTCATCTGTCTTCCTTGCCGAGCAATGTGCCAAGATCACGACCGCGAGTCAAGAAGCCAACATCAAGTCAAACCCTGCCACGTAAGCAAACCCAGCACTCATCATCTGTAAGTTCTATCCCCTGTGCACAGGTGGACCTCCCAGGCGGCGGACAATCCTCCTCAGCTGACGAGGCACAGCCTCCACCTCCCCGGAGTTCCTCCTCACCCCCGCAATGCCGGACACCTCGAGCACAACGTCACACGGACACCAGGAGCCAGCCAAACTTACACTGTGGGACCTGCAAGTAAGCCCTGCTGCATAAGCGCCGCTATTGTTGTTTGTACAGCAGTAACCTTTGTGCTTGTGTGTTTCCAGAGTTGCCAGGTCGCCACAAGACGTGCTCAGCTCCCGTGACCAGATAGACACACATACACGCACTACACCTTCACTTTTACACTAAAAGATAATTGTTTGTATTCACTCGTGTCAGCGTCTGTCTCTTGGGTTGTAAATCATGTCAGTACGACTCCGTCAGGATGACCCAACAGACAGCGCGCTGTCGCGCCGCTTAAACACTCTCAGCACACGAGTTGACATGATTTCCCATCAACAGACGGTTATCTTAAATCAATTGACACTAATTAACAGCTGGCTGGATCGCCTGGAAGGACACCAGGCGTTTCCCCCAGCCAGCGGGACGCCTTCTGCACCCGCAGCTACTGCTACTAGCCAAACAAACCCACCATCCGCACATCGCCTAACTCCCATGCCAACCCCCGCTCGTTTTAGTGGAAAACTCGGGGAGGTACGAGAGTTTTTGCTGCAGTGCGAGTCTGTGTTTCTCCGCGTCCCGGGGAACTTTGCCACTGATATGAATAAGATTGGATATATTATCAACTTGCTGGGAGGCAGAGCCTTAGATTGGGCTTATACCCTCATGGCCAAACCAAATTATCCACTTTTGACTTACCAGCAGTTCGTGGCAGAGTTCATGGAGGTGTTCAATCATGTTGACCAGGGCGCGGTGTTAACCGAACAGCTGCTCGGACTTCGGCAGGGCAGTAGGTCTGCCGCCGATTACTCCATTGATTTCTGGGTATTAGCTGCTGAGGTTGGGTGGGGGGAGCCAGCGCTCTGTGGAATCTTCCTCCGCAGCCTTAGCCCTGAGTTAAAGGACGAACTAGCAGCACGGGATAAGCCAGACAGGTTAGGGGAGCTAATCTCCCTCACCATCAGTCTAGATAGCAGGCTAAAGGAGCGAGTGGCCGGATGGCGAACAGCTTCCCGTTCAAGCAAACCTCGCCCTCGCTCCGTTAGGCCCTCCCTCCTCGCTCTGCCTTCGTCTGAGGAACTTCTGGAGCAGGAGGATATGATTGTGGGACAATCGGGGAATACAGCGTCTGAAAGACAGCGCCGCAGGGAGCAGGGGTTGTGTTTCTATTGTGGTAGTGGGTCACACGGAGTAGTGGACTGCCCGATTAAAAGGGGAGGTCCGCGGATCAAAGTAGGGGGATTCGCGGACAAAGATCAGGAAAAAACCCTCACTGGTTGCCACGTCCCCATTAGACTCCTTCACAATCACAAGGAACACACCACACACGCCTTAGTTGACTCAGGAGCTGAGCAAAATTTCATCTCCCGAGACCTGGCAACCCTGATGGGCCTCAGCTGTCAGCCCTTATGCCCCCCCGTTCATCTTGTCACCCTATCTAAGGCATCACTGACATCAGTTTCCCACCAGA
Organism: Pholidichthys leucotaenia; assembly: GCA_020510985.1. Lineage (NCBI taxonomy): Eukaryota > Metazoa > Chordata > Actinopteri > Cichliformes > Pholidichthyidae > Pholidichthys > Pholidichthys leucotaenia. The sequence continues at coordinate 229,771,915 of CM035849.1, forward strand.
CGGCCCCTGTGTCTATAATAGTCTCTGGGAATCACAGGGAGGAAATACGGTTTCTGGTCCTGCCCATCTCCTCTTCACCCGTCATCCTGGGGTACCCCTGGCTCTGGCTGCACAACCCCACTTTCGACTGGCAAGTTGGGAGAATCACGGCGTGGAGCTCGTTCTGCCTAAGCGCCTGTCTTCAGTCAGCGGCGTGCGCCCCCTCGGTCCCAATGCTTCCTCCCTCGACGCCTCCTCCGGACCTGTCCAAGGTGCCTGACATCTACCATGACCTGGGTCCGGTGTTTAGTAAGTCACGGCCGCTGTCCCTTCCCCCTCAACGCCCGTATGACTGTGCTATCAATCTTAAGGCTGGGGCCCCTCTCCCGGCGAGCCGCCTGTATAGCCTGTCAGCCCCGGAACACGAGGCCATGGATACGTATATCAAGGAGTCCCTGGTTTCCGGTATCATCTGCCCCTCGTCCTCTGCCGTAGGCGCAGGGTTCTTCTTCGTGGGGAAGAAGGACGGCTCGCTGCGCCCCTGCATCGATTTCCGGGGTCTCAATGATATCACAATCAAAGACAAATATACTCTCCCCTTGATGAACACTGCCTTCGATTCCCTCCAGGGGGCGTCATGGTTCACCAAGTTAGATCTAAGGAATGCCTATCACCTGGTGCGCATCCGAGAAGGTGACGAATGGAAGACGGCTTTCCGGACCCCAAGTGGTCACTTAGTGATGCCGTTTGGGTTAACCAACGCTCCGGCGGTGTTCCAGCGCCTAACAAATGACGTCCTCCTGGACTTTCTGAACTCCTTCATCTTTGTGTACCTTGATGATATCCTCATCTTCTCGCGCACACTGGAGGAGCACCAGGTGCATGTACGGCGGGTCCTGCAGCGCCTCCTGGAGAATCAGTTGTTCGTCAAGGCAGAGAAGTGTGAATTCCACACGGATCGCACCTCCTTCCTGGGATTTATCATCGCCCGAAACCAGGTGCTTCCCGATCCGGACAAGGTCAAGGCAGTGGTGGACTGGCCCACACCTACATCTAGTAAATAGCTGCAGGGGTTTTTACGTTTCGCCGATTTTTACCGGTGTTTTGTGCCTAACTTTGGGAACATCGCCAGACCCCTGACTGCGCTCACATCCCCGAAGGTCCCCTTTCGCTGGAGTGAGGAGGCTGCTGCGGCATTTGAGAGACTGAAGGGAGAGTTCGCCTCGGCCCATGTGTTGACCCAGGTGGATCCGGAGCTACAATGCCTGGTGGAGGTGGACGCCTCGGATTCGGGGGTGGGAGCCGTTCTCTCTCAGCGCTCCCCGACGGATGGGAAGATCCGACCCTGCGCTTACTTCTCTCATCGCCTAACACCTGCTGAGAGGAACTACAGCATTGGTGACAGGGAGCTGCTGGCCGTCAAACTCGCTCTGGAGGAGTGGAGGCACTGGCTGGAGGGGGCTGCCCAGCCATTTGTCGTTTGGACTGACCATCGCAACCTTGAATACCTCAGTACTGCCAAGCGGTTGAACGCACGTCAGGCCCGCTGGTCACTCTTCTTCGGTCGCTTTAACTTTACGATCACCTACCGGCCGGGAAGCAAGAATGGTAAGCCTGACGCCCTATCCAGGCAGTTTGACACGCCATCTGCTGACAAACAGGAGGAGACTATCCTACCGTCTGCCTGTGTGGTGGGTGCGTTGACCTGGGGCATCTGCGATAAGGTCAGAAGAGCACAGGAGGTGGAGCCCGATCCGGGTGGGGGGCCCCCGGGTCGTCTATTTGTTCCCTGTTCTGTCAGAGGCCAGGTAATAGAGTGGGGTCATGCATCCAAACTAGCGTGCCATCCGGGTGTGAGTCGGACCGTTGACCTCCTCCAGAGGACCTTTTGGTGGCCAGGGCTACAGAAGAATGTTAACAACTATGTCCAGGCCTGCGCCCAGTGCGCTACTGGGAAGACGTCATCATCGGCCCCGGCGGGCCTGCTGCACCCCTTGCCCGTCCCTTCCCGCCCCTGGTCCCATGTGGCCATGGACTTCGTGACCGGTTTGCCCCCCTCCGGCCACTTCACGACTGTTTTAACTATAGTGGATCATTTTTCTAAAGCTGCCCACTTTGTGCCTCTCCGGGGGTTGCCATCAGCGCGGGAGACAGCGGACCTTCTCGTCCTTCACGTGGTTCGTCCTCACGGGATCCCTGCTGACATCGTTTCGGATCGAGGGCCACAGTTCATGTCTCAAGTTGGGAAAGCGTTCTGCATGGTACTGGGGGCCATGGCCAGTCTCTCCTCTGGATACCACCCACAGAGTAATGGCCAGTGTGAGCGGGCCAATCAGGAGCTGGAGGCTGCGCTGCACTGCGTCATCTCTTCCTGCTCCTCTTCTTGGAGCACGTATCTCCCGTGGATCGAGTACGCTCATAACACCACGGTGTCCTCGGCCACGGGGATGTCCTCCTTTAAGGCATCATTGGGGTACGATCCTCCTGTGTTCCCTGAGGAGGAGAGAGAGGTGGCGGTTCCATCTGTACAGGCTCACACCAGGCGTTGTCGGCGGATTTGGTTCATCACCCGCAGAGCCCTCCTGAGAACCACGGAACGCAACATTGAGGTGGCCAACCGTCACAGGAGGCCCGCCCTGGATTACAAGGTGGGTCAGAAGGTATGGTTGTCCACGAGAAACATCAGTGTGCCTGCCGAGAAGCATAAGCTGACCAAGCGCTTCATCGGCCCTTTTGTTATTGCCCGCATTGTCAACCCTGTGTCTGTGCGTCTTGTTCTCCCCCCTCACATGCGCATCTGCCCCACTTTCCACGTCTCCCAGGTCAAGCCCTACATCGCAGACCCGCTGTGCCTGCCTCCCGCAGCTCCTGTCCCCCCGAGGATGATCGATGGCCATCCGGCCTGGGGGGTGACAGCAATCCTGGACGTCCACAGGAGGGGTCGGGGCCTCCAGTATTTGGTGGACTGGGAGAGGTTTGGCCCTGAGCATCACTCCTGGATACGCCCTGCGTTGATCCTCGACAAGCAGTTGATCCGCGATTTCCATCGGGCGCATCCAGGTAGGATTGGGCAGGTGCCTGGAGGCACCTCTAGAGGGGGGAGTACTGTCATGATGGCCGCCAGGCCGTCATCAGCATCATCATCAAAACGACTACAGACCTGTTGCCCTGACCTCTGTGGTCATGAAATCCTTGGAGAGATTGGTGCTGAACCACCTGAAGGTCATCACAGGCCCCCTGATGGACCCACTGCAGTTTGCCTACCGGTCAAACAGGTCAGTGGATGATGCAGTGAATATGGGACTACACTACATCCTGCAACACCTCGACTCCCCAGGGACGTACGCCAGGATCCTGTTTGTCGACTTCAGCTCAGCGTTCAACACCATCATCCCAGGCATTCTTCATCAGAAACTCCTCCAGCTCAAGGTGCCCCCCTCCACCTGCCAGTGGATCTCCAGCTTTCTGACTGACAGGTGGCAACAGGTGAAGCTAGGGAGATTTACATCCAGCTCCCGAAAAATTAGTACTGGCGCCCCCCAAGGATGTGTCCTTTCCCCACTGCTCTTCTCCCTCTACTCCAACAACTGCACCTCAGAGGACCCTTCGGTGAAGCTCCTGAAGTTTGCGGACGACACCACAGTCATCGGTTTGATCCGGGATGATGATGAGTCTGCATACAGGCGGGAAGTGGAGCAGCTGATCCTCTGGTGCAGCCAGAACCATCTTGAACTTAACCCAGCCAAAACGGTGGAGATAGATAGATAGATAGTTTATTTCGAACACAAAAAATATAACAAAAACAAGCAAATAGCAAATGCAATAAAGTTACAGTATACACTGTTCGAAAGGGAGAAGGAAGAAGTGAACACTTATTAATTCCAACTCCTCTTTTCCATCGATACACCCATGTGGATTTTATACAAATTACTACCATTAATACCCACCCAAAATGGCGCTCTACCATTAATATTAGTAGAGCGCCATTTTCTTTCTAATTGACTAGTCTTCTGTTTTAAGCAACGAGTTTCTGTGTTGAACCAAGGAGTTAAAAATCTCTGATTAGACTTTTTCTTTTTTAAGGGGGCCACCAAGTCTAGAGCCTGATGCAGAGAAGCTGAAACACTATCCACCATGTTATCAATTACAGAAGGAGCAAGCTGTCTATAGCTTATTTCCGTTGTGTTGACACATGGCATAGAGGAAACAATCTGCTTAAATTTGGAAACAGCATCATCTGAGAGGCATCTACTGTGATAATATTTTTCTTTAGGAGCCAAATAGTCAGAAATAGTAAAATCAAAGGTTAACAGACAATGGTCTGACAGTACAGGGTTATGAGGAGACACTACAAGATTTTCTATTTCTATGCCATATGTCAGAACAAGGTCCAATGTATGGTGGAGGTAATGAGTAGAATTTCCTACCTTCTGAGAAAACCCAATCGAGTCTAATATTGAATTAAAAGCCACATTAAGGCAGTCACTATCTACATCCACATGTATATTAAAGTCCCCTACTATAATTATTCTATCAGATTTCAGCACTAAATCAGCTAAGAAATCAGCAAATTCGGATAAAAATTCTGAATAGGTTGATGGGGGACGATAAACTATGGCAAATAAAATTGGGTTTAACCTGAAATTGCTAAAGTGCCCAACACTGAGGACCAGGCCCTCAAAGGAATTATAACATGTTTTTTGCTTTACATTAACTAGTAATTTGGAATGGTAAATTGTTGCTACTCCTCCTCCACGACCAGAACTTCTGGGATTTTGACTGTTTAAATAACCAGAGGGAGTTGATTCATTTAAACCAACATAATCCTCTTGCCCTAACCAAGTCTCTGTAAGGGAAATTAAATCAATCTGATGATCAATTAACAGATCATGGACTAACAGAGACTTGGGAGTTAGAGACCTAATATTTAATAAACCACATTTAATTTTTAAATTATGAGGAGGAACAGAGGCCAAATCATTCAATTTAGAGGCTTTATGTTTAATTTGAGTTTTACCAATATTTTGCTTTATCACTTTGGGATGCTTATACATTATATTTTTATTTACTTTGGAGGGAGCAGACAACGATTCTGGGGAAGACAGGGGCTAAGCTGAGGGGTGGCGGATGAAGAGGAGCTGCAGAGAGGCGTGTAAGACTGTGACTCTGCTTCCTGGTCCCAACTCTGAGTAGTCACGGTTTTGGAAATTTGGATAAAAAAGATGCCAGATCGTTAGATAAATGAGAAGCACCATCCAAAGTGGGATGAATGCTGTCTCGTCTCATAAGACCAGGTTTTCCCCAAAAAGAGCTCCAATTGTCAATGTAGCCCACATCATTTTTAGGACACCACACAGACAGCCAGCGGTTCAAGGATGACGAGCGGCTAAACATGTCATCACTGGTCAGATTGGGGAGGGGCCCAGAGAATACTACAGTGGCTGACATCGTTTTTGCAAACTCACACACCGATTCTATATTAAGTTTCGTGACTTCCGACTGCCGGAGACGGATGTCATTAATGCCGGCGTGAATAACAATTGTGGAGTATTTACAGTTACTTTTAGCCAGCATTTTCAAATTTGACTCGATGTCGCCTGCTCTGGCCCCAGGAATACATTGGACTATGGCCGCTGGAGTCTCTAGGTTCACGTTTCTGACTACAGAGTCGCCAATGATCAGAGTTTTTTCCTCAGCGGGTGTGTCGCTGAGCGGGGAAAAACGATTAGAAACGTGAACAGGTTGGTGGTGAACCGGGGCTTTGCGACTAGGCTTCCTTCTCACGTCACCCACCCAGTCTCCTCGCTGCTGAGGAGAGCCGGGGAACCGCTGACAGTGGGACCTAAGCTAGCTAGCTCCGCTGCAGCTAATGGGCGTCCGTCGAGATTAACTGGCGCAGACGGTGTTTCAATGCAGCGGAGCCGGGATTCCAAATCAGACAACCTCGCCTCTAGCTCCTCAAAAAGACAACATTTATTACATTTACCGTTATCACTAAAAGAGGCAGAGGTGTAGCTAAACATCTGACAGAGAGAGCACACCAGAGGAGGAGAGGAAAGAGAGGTAGTAGCCATAGCTAGTGGCTAGCTAGTCCTGCTAGGTTGCAGGAGTATTGTCAACACTTTGTCAACGTATTGTCAAAACCTCATCAAGCCTTGTCAGAGCGTCATTAGACCTTCATGCCAGGTTCGCTGTATCTTGCTATGTCACAGTTTAGCTCGTAGTGGCTGGGGTTCGCCCTGCGAGCTCGTGTATTGATTTATGTGTGTTTTTGCCGAGAGCGGCTCACAGTCTTGTCTCGTCTTGTCGTGTTAATAAATCACCATCTTCGCAAAACTCACTGGTGGACTCTTGGCGTCTTATGGTGATCCGCGAGGGTCACCGCATGACATTTAAAACATTCTGTTTTCCAGGCTGGCAGGTACCTTGATTGGCAGTACCTACAAGAAAGTAAGCTTGTGGTAAAAACGGAGGACTAATGTGTATTGTGCAGTTGTTTGTTTCTGGTGTAGTTTGTTAAAGTGCAAAGTAATTGAAAGCTTTCACTCACCTCTTCTTGTTATGGTCTCTTCCAGAGTGTTCAGACAAATGAGCAGTGTTGGGAGTAAGTAACGTGTTACTGTAACGTCACTACTTTTGCAGTAACGTGCTGTGTAACGAAATTACTGTTTAAAAATTCAGTAATGCGTTACAGTTACTGACATATAATCAGATGCGTTACTCACATTACTCATTTTATTAATACAGATAGATATTTTAGCGCAAATAAATACAAACTGACCCTACCTAGTTAATGAGCCCTCAGTCAAACAGAGCCTCTTCACTGCTGCAGCCACAAATAGAGCTTGCTCCTGCTGTGAAAAGATTAAGCTACTTTCTTTTTGTGGGAATAGACAGATTATTTTTTCTTTGTCGCGGTTAAAGCTAAGTAGGTTGCAAGCTAAATGCATTTGAGACTGATTGCAATCTCCAGAAGCGCCTAAGAACAACAGCAAGGTCCTGCAAAGCTAGTGTTATGCTATGTTAAGCTAACACCATGTTAGTCGATTTACGCTATCTGAACAGCAGCTGGATTTCGAGCACAGATATGGATCTGGACTGTTGGTGACCCAGAAAGAATTAAGCCAACTGATTGTGACCCGAAAAGGATTAAGCGGAAGAAGATGGATGATTGCCAGATAAGTCATTACAGAATGAATATTGGATAACAGTCATTTTCCATCAGACAGCTGTTATCCACTGAAGTTAAAACACATTTACTTGCTACCTGGATAAAGATTATTCAAAAATTGATTTGATCTCCAAAAGGACTGGATCATGTCTCTGTCATAGCAGACATTTGGACTGTGGATAATGGACATTTTCTTTAGATCACTGCACATCGGATTAAATCCATAATATTAAAGGTAAGGAACTCACAGCTTTATGCAGTGTTGCAAACTCACTCTTTTTCCCTCTCTCTCACTCCACAAATCCTATTTCTCACTCCAAAATGAGGAAATTACTGGCAATTTTGTGTTGATTTTCTTCATATTTCCCCCACATTAATAGCTCTCAAGGCAGGATAAAGCAGACTGAACATGTTCTAAAAGCTCTGTCTGAAACAGTCTGTTTTCAGCCTGACATTAATAAGTCCATTAATTAAACTAGAAAAGCACTCGGAGAGCGAAGACCTCCGCCAAGCACCACAGTTCCCCCCATACAGTGTTTGTGTGTATGTTTTCAGATTCCTTGACCATGAAAACATATGACTAGCAATTGGATTGACAATGATAGGATTAGTGGTTCAGTAGTTATTCACGAAAATGACATTTTCCGTAATGGCGGCCACAGTTCCCCCCCCATACAGTGTTTGTGTGTATGTTTTCAGATTCCTTGACCACGAAAACATATGACTAGCAATTGGATTGACAATGATAGGATTAGTGGTTCAGTAGTTATTCACGAAAATGGCATTTTCCATAATGGCGGCCACAGTTCCCCCCATACAGTGTTTGTGTGTACGTTTTCAGATTCCTTGGCCATGAAAACATATGACTAGCAATTGGATTGACAATGATAGGATTAGTGGTTCAGTAGTTATTCACGAAAATGGCATTTTCCATAATGGCGGTTTTCTTCTGGATGGTGATCCGGATCACCACCAAAATGTAACCATCTGTAGGATACCCCATTTCTGACAATCTGTGAAAATTTCATGAAAATCCGTCCATAAGTTTTTGAGTTATCTTGCTAACAAACAAACAGACAAACAAACAAACAGACAGACAAACTAACGCCGATGATCACATAACCTCCTTGGCGGAGGTAATCATTTTGCTATGTGGGCAAGATAATTTAATTGTGCATTTAAAAGTAACGTGAAAGTTACTTTTCCAAGTAACTAGTTACTTTAATCATGCAGTAACTCAAAAGTAACTCAGTTACTTTTGAAAAGAAGTAACTAGTAACTGTAACTACTTTTTAGTAACTTACCCAACACTGCAAATGAGTCCCTTCATCTTCTTCTTCTTCTTCTTCTTCTTCTTCTTCTTCTTCTGATTAATGGCGGATGGCAATTAGTGATTTAGGTGCATTACCGCCACTATGCTGGAGTGTGGTCAAGGGTGGAAGAGACAAAAAAAACCAGATTCTTTTCAATAGGCCTGTCTCTTTAAGGAAATTAAACAAAGACCTAACTTTAACATTTCTTGTACTTAATATACAGTGGGGCAAAAAAGTATTTAGTCAGCCACCAATTGTGCAAGTTCTCCCACTTGAAAGATGAGAGAGGTCTCCAATTTTCATCATAGGTATACCTCAACTATGAGAGACAAAATGAGAAAAAAAAAATCCAGAAAATCACGATGAAGGATTTTTAATGAATTAATTGGTAAATTCCTCGGTAAAATAAGTATTTGGTCAATAACAAAAGTTCATCTCAATACTTTGTCATTGCCAACAAAGGGTATATAACAGAGGTCAAACGTTTTCTGTAAGTCTTCACAAGGTTTTCACACACTGTTGCTGGTATTTTGGCCCATTCCTCCATGCAGATCTCCTCTAGAGCAGTGATGTTTTGGGGCTATCGCTGGGCAACACGGACTTTCAACTCCCTCTAAAGATTTTCTATGGGGCTGAGATCTGGAGACTGACTAAGCCACCCCAGGACCTTGAAATGCTTCTTACGAAGCCACTCCTTCATTGCCCGGGCGGTGTGTTTGGGATCATTGTCATGCTGAAAGACCCAGCCACATTTCATCTTCAATGCCCTTGCTGATGGAAGGAGGTTTTCACTCAAAATCTCACGATACATGGCCCCATTTATTCTTTCCTTTACACGGATCAGTCGTCCTGGTCCCTTTGCAGAAAAACAGCCCCAATGCATGATGTTTCCACCCCCATGCTTCACAGTAGGTATGGTGTTCTTTGGATGCAACTCGGCATTCTTTCTCCTCCAAACACGACAAGTTGAGTTTTTACCGAAAAGTTCTATTTTGGTTTCATCTGACCATATGACATTCTCCTAATCCTCTTCTGGATCATCCAAATGCTCTCTAGCAAACTTCAGACGGGCCTGGACGTGTACTGGCTTAAGCAGGGGGACACGTCTGGCACAATTTCTCCCACCTTTGGTTTAATGGAATATAAATGACATCCTTTCTGTCCCTCATCCCAGTATTTCTGCCAGTCTTTGATGATGGAGCTTTGTATGAGAGCTTTTGCGTCAGCCTTACTAAGTGGTATTTCTTTAAAAGTGTTCTGTCTTAAAGCCCGTTTAGCCATTGAGTCTGCAGTATCATTCCCCTCAATTCCTTGATGTGCTGGAATCCAAATAAATCTGACTTCTGCTTTGCTGCAATACAATCTGTATAATGTCTCATATATTTCAAAAAGTATGTCTGGTCTACTTTCAGAGGACACAGACTGCAATGAAACTAATGATGACACTGAATCTGAACATATGACTTTCTTAATGTTATTTTTGCTCTGTTGACTGTAATGCCATTAATATTGCTAATTAGTCAACTGTATATACTGCTAAATGATCTGACATTCTCTCCTTGATGATTATATTTAAACTTGGGATTGGCAAATGCAAATCCTGTATGCCCACTCTTTGGATCTTTTGATCCATCTGTATATATTTGAATAAAAAGAACTGTGAATTGTTTTGAGTCTTTCCTCTACTATGTCTGCTCAGTTTTCTTTACTCTTATCCTTTTGTATTCTTTCATGGATGTAGTAGTCAAAGAATACAGAGGGAAAAAACCATGGTGGAGTCACCGGAAAAGGAACTGCAGGGGAATAACTGTTCTCATTCAGTTTCAGCTGTGTGGCCATTTTATTTGCTGCCCAAGAGAAATAATCAGCTTTTGTTTTTTCATTGTCCCAGCACGGTCTCATAACATTCACAGCTGGATGGTTTTCCCAGTGACCTTGCAGACCAACCTGTTATGTCATAGCTTGTAGACAGAAATGACACCAGGAGTGGAGCTGAACACTTCCTTATTATAACATTCATCTCAGTGCTACAGCCGTGCGTGCAGCCGCTGGCAGAGGTAAGGTGGAAGAGACCACCCCCCTACCTGCAGCCCCTCTTATACAACCGGGACTGGCAGAACCAGAAGCCTGAGCCACCACCCCGCACCACACGTATAAAAGCTCCAATATCAACAGTATAAGAACAGTGAACGAATACATAGTATCCCCCCCCCCCCGCAGAAAAAGTCCAAAACACACACAGTCAGCCCACCCCAATTTGGAACTCGAATCATCGACTAAATATAATCAAACCAAAATCACCAAAAGGGGCCTATGACATTCACACAAAACAACTAAAACTAGAGGGGACAGGTAGACTGCCGTCCTACCCCCACACGGCGAGGCCGGTTGTTCTGCCACCTATGCTATAGAAGTCCAGTAAAAAAAAAACTACTGCCGTGTCTCCTACATAATATAAAATATTAAAACAATCCCCAAAACTATTAACACAGAACAAAATTTAACTGCTGGAACATGTCCATGACTCGGTGAGGATGACCCGTGGGCCCCCCAGACCCTTCACCATCAGTCCGCCCCTAGAGGCAGTCCGCTTCCCGGACCACAGCTAGTCAATTCAATTCAATTCAATTCAGCTTTATTTATATAGCGCCATTTCACAACAACAGTCATCTCATAGCACTATCAACTGTAGGGGGGAACCCCCACATTTGCAGAAAGACCCCAGCAATCAGGCGATCCCCTGTGAGCAAGCACTTGGCGATGGTGGAGAGGAAAAACTCCCTTTTAACAGGAAGAAACCTCCAGCAGAACCAGGCTCAGGGAGGGGCAGTCATCTGCTGCGACTGGCTGGGGGGTGAGGGGATAGAGAAGAAAAAAAGAACAGACATGTAGAGAGCAAACAGCACGATGGGGACTCAATCTATGGGAGAGAACAAACAAATGTTAATGACCAGCAAAAAAAAATATTTCATAGAGAGTGAGGAAAGGAGTGAGGCCCAGTGCATTACTGGAGGTCCCCCGACTGACTAAACCTATTAGCAGCATAACTAAGGGAGGGTTCAGAAACACATGATCCCTCCCTAATTGTAGGCTATATCAAAAAGGTAGGTTTTAGCCCTATTCTTAAAAACAGAGATCGAGTCTGACTCCCGAATCCAGATTGGCAGCTGATTCCACAGGAGAGGAGCTTGATAACTGAAGGCTCTGCCTCCCATTGTACTTTTGGAGATTCTAGGTATTACAAGTAATCCTGCATTTTGGGAGCGTAGTGCTCTGTTAGGATAATACGGTAGTATCAGATCTTTTAAATAAAAAGGAGCCTGATTGTTTAGAGCTTTGTAAGTAAGAAGAAGGATTTTAAACTTAATTCTAAACTCTATGGGAAGCCAATGAAGGGAGGCCAGAACCGGAGAGATATGATCTCTCTTTCTAGTACCTGTTAAAACTCTTGCTGCAGCATTTTGGATCAGCTGAAGACTTTTTAAAGATGTTTTAGGACAGCCTGATAATAAAGAATTACAATAATCTAATCTCGAGCTACAAAAGCGTGGATCAGCTTCTCAGCATCACTCTGAGACAAGATGCTCCTAATCTTGGCAATATTACGCAAATGATAGAAGGCAGTCTTAGAAACAAATTTAATATGTGAATTGAAGGACAAATCCTGATCAAAAATAACTCCAAGGTTCCTCACAGAGCTATTAAGAGAAAGAGTAACTGCATCCAAACTGAAAGTTTGATTTGGAAAGGAATTTCTAAGGTTTTTTGGACCAACAGGAATGACTTCAGTCTTATCTGAATTTAATAGCAGGAAATTACAAGTCATCCAAGCTTTGATTTCCTTAAGACAGGTGTCTAACTTGGCTAATTGATTACTATCATCTGGCTTCATTGACAGGTATAATTGTCTGTCATCTGCATAACAATGAAAATGTATACAGTGCTTTCTAATAATGTTGCCTAACGGAAGCATATATAAATTAAAAAGAGTAGGGCCTAGCACAGATCCCTGTGGAACTCCATGACTAAGCTTTGAGTTGAAAGAAAACTCATTATTTACATGAACAAACTGGAACCTATCAGATAAATAAGATCTAAACCACTGCAACGAAGTTCCATTAAGTCCAACATAGTGTTCTAATCTATCAAGTAGAGTATTATGCTCGATAGCATCAAAAGCTGCACTAAGGTCTAAAAGGACAAGTACAGAAACTAGTCCATTATCAGATGCAATGAGGAGGTCGTTAGTGACCTTCGCTAAGGCTGTTTCAGTACTATGATGGATTCTAAACCCGGATTGAAACTCTTCAAGTAAACCATTTCCCTGCAGGTGGTCAAATAATTGCGTAGCAACAACTCTTTCTAAGATTTTAGAAATGAAAGGGAGATTAGAGATTGGTCTATAGTTAGCTAAAGCTCCTGGATCTAGCGTTGGCTTTTTGAGTAAGGGTTTAATTACAGCCGTTTTAAAAGCCTGCGGTACATGGCCTAAAGTTAATGAAGAATTGATTATATGAAGAATAAAGCTACCAATAAGTGGGAAGACTTCTTTAAATAACCTGGTAGGAATAGGGTCTAAAAGACAAGTTGAAGGTTTGGATGAGGAAACTATTTTGTCTAACTCACAAAGGTCGATTGGAGTAAACTCATCAAGACAGACATCAAAAGAAGGAGTTGTAGTAGTTACAGTATTTAAGTTAACTGTGGGAAGAATCTGATTGATTTTATCTCTGATGGATGAAATTTTATTATTGAAAAAGTTCATAAAGTCCTGACTAGTAAGCTCTAAGGGAATGCTAGGATTGACAGAGTCCTGACTCTTTGTCAACCTGGCTACAGTACTGAAAAGAAACCTGGGATTATTCTTGTTCTCTTCTATTAATGCAGAGTAATAACTTGTTCTAGCTTTTCTAAGAGATTTTTTTATAAATTAAAAGATGATTTCTCCAAGCTAAATAGATTTCATCTAAATTAGTAGAGCGCATTCCTGCACGGGCTGTCCTGCTCTGCTGACTGGCATATGTAACACCACTGTAACACCTCTTTGTAGCACTTAAGGTGTGTAATACTACTAACTTTAGGTGCAGGCCTGTACCCTTTTGGTAGTACTGGGTATGGCAGTGTAGTTACCTTTAACCTTACCACCTGGACAGAAGAGACAATTGGGCCAGGTCAGATAGACTCTGGGTTCGTAGGAGCCTGGGAGGTGCAACAACAGATGACAGACACACAATAGTGTGGGAACTTGCAAATATGTGTATTATTTTAACAAATGTGTACACTTAAACAAAAACACAGCACTGTAACAATAGTGGAAAAAAAATAAAAATAAAATAAAATACCCCAAAATATATTTACAAGATGTACAGTCCTCTAGTGTCCGTTCCAGGTGATCAGTTGGATCACCTCTAGCAGTTAATCGGGTCCGGGCTTCGGCTCGCCATCCAGATCTGGAGAATCCACGTTCTTGTAATCCAGGTAAAAAAAAAAAAAAAAAAACTGACCTACAAAATAGGTCAGAACACAGAAAAATAAGCTATGCTCTAAGCTTATCACATGGGTTTCAAATATTCTAAATTATACAACAATAATATTTTTAAACGTTCTTGAACCACAGATGTAACATTCATTCTTAAGCAGCATTCAGTAGTAGTGAAATGAAACCATTGCTAACCATTACAGCTTTGAAAAACAACCTCCTCCTATGGAAAACCTAGCCGGAATTAGCATCGGAGGTTTAGCATGTTAAGCTAGCGATTAGCATTCCACACACACACTGAATGGCACTCACCATGCTAAGCAACATGTGCTCCAACGGGTTTCCGCGCTCACATGAGTTCACAGCCTTTGGGTTCAAATCTTAAAATTTACAAAAGAGGTATTAGAATTTGGCAATACCACAATGTCTCATTTCTCATGTTGGTTAAGGCTTACCTATCTCAAAGTTTTATCCAAGCAAAGGCTGCTACTAGCATGTTAGCTCATTGTCTCAGTGAGGGATCACATTCTCTCGGTCATGTCTCGGCAGAGTCTGAAAGCGTTCTGCAGATTACACCAAGACCGAGCGAGAAAGCGCGTGACCCCATTGGCTGGCGTGACCCCATTGGCTGATACTGCCAAACAAATGACGCAGCTATTGGTTGCTCAGTATACCAAATAAAACACTGGGAACTCTAGCAGAGCTTTCCAGAAAATGTTCCTAACTATTTATGAACATATTTTATGAACTTATATTGTATTTATATACCCATCTTCAAAATATCTATTCCCATTGTGAAATGAGTGTCCCCTTCTTCTTAAAGCGGTATCAATATTTATAATTCTATTCACGTTTTTAACACTGGGTTACACATGCTCTTGCGAAGTGGTGTAAACGGCCACATTTTCCGCAGCACTTCCCTCTTGCCGCACACTCTCCAGCCTTATAGCGGTGAGTCCTAGACCCACAACCCATACACCTGGGCTTCCCCGGGGCAGACCTCATCCGTGCAATGTTGCCCTCCTCCACGTCATCCTCGACGCTCCCATCGCTGTCTGGGTCCACTACCTACGCAGCCATGGGGGATCTTGAATTTCCCAGTGAAAGGCGCTCGCTTAGCTCCCAAGTTAGCTTGTCTGCTGCTTCCAGCTGTAGTACCAACTTGACAGCCCTAGGTCAGTGTCAACTCACCCAGGAATGAGAGCAGCTTGGAGCAGACCACAGCGCAGTTGGTGTGTTCCGCCAACTGGTCACAAACCATTTCTTCCTCCAACGGCCCAAACTGGCACTCAGTGGCCAACTGCTTTAAGTCTGACATGAACCGCTGGGTTGGTTCACCTACCTGTTGGCAGCGCTCTCTGAAATATATCCATCTGACGATGACGTCATCAGGTGCCCTAAGATGGCGGGCCATTAACTCAACCACTTGTTTGTAATTGTCTGTGTCTCCAAGAATGCCCAAAATTCTCTGTCCCTCCATTCCCAGGTTGTGTACCAATAACACACAAGCCCTCAGCTTCTCTATTCATCCCAGGTCCAACACCACCATGTATTGTATGTCTGAAAAGCCTCATACCACCGAGGCCATGGTACTGGCGGTTCCCCCGGGAGGTCCAGAAATGGCCATATAGGTGTTCCACACACCTCCATGTGTTTACCTCTCATCGCCAAATGTTATGTCGTAACTTGTAGACAGAGATGACACCAGGAGTGGAGCTGAACACTTCTTTATTTTAACGCTAATCTCAGTACTACAGCCGTGCATGCAGCCGCTGGCAGAAGTAAGGCAGAAGAGACCACCCCCTACCTGCAGCCCCTCTTATACAGCCGGGGCTGGTAGAACCGGAAGCCGAAGCCACCACCCCACACCACACAAATAAGAGCTGCAATATCAACAGTATAAGAACAGTGAACAAATACATAATACAGCCCAGTTATTTAATCCTAGTTGTTTAAAACGTAAGCTGAGCGGCATTTCTGCCATCTCTACCTGGACTGTTGAAACAAGGAAGGGCTTAATGGCCCCACAACATAATCTCAGTGCTTGATTATGTATCACATCCAGTTTCTTTAAAGATGTTTTTGCAGCTGACTGGTACACTATACACCCATAATCAATTACAGATCTTATCAAGGCTACATAAATATTCTTCAGAGCTTTCCTGTTTGCTTCCCAGTCAGTCTCTGTAAGACATCTCATTACATTTACCACTATTTTGCACTTTGTAATTATCTTATTTGTATGATCTTTCCATGTTAATTTTGAATCAAACTATTCCCAAAAAAACAAAAAGTGTTGACCTGTTTTATTTGTTTCCCATACATTTTAATTGTTGCTCTAGGAGTCTTTTTTCTTGTAAAAACCACTACTTTTGTCCTAGCTACTGAAAACTTAAAACCCCAGGAATAGGATCACTTTTCAATTACATTTATGGATACCTGAATTTTTGTCTTAACTAATTCTATTTTCTTTTCTCTCTTCCATAAAGCACAATCATCAGCAAACAGAGAGTCCCCAATATCACACCGTAACTCAGAAAAAACATCATTGATCACAACTGAGAAAAGGCAGGAAGGGACAGTGGCTGTCATATCCCGAGCGCTTTGTCCACGCTCGGGTTATTCCTCATCCCTATCAGGTTTTGACAGCTGGTGTCGTCACACGGGTTTCCCGGGCTCTGATTGGCCAGACGCTCGGGAGCTCTCAGCTGTCAGAACCTGGGCAGCTGTGCCGCGTTTCCAATCATGAGCAGCTGGCTTTAAATGTCAGTGCGAGTGAACTGGACGGCGCGGCTGTCTCGTCAGAAGTCCTATGACTTTCCCCTGTCTCCTTACCACATGCTCCCTGGGTTCCTCGACGTATCCCGCTGCATGTAAGTGATTTATTTGGAACTGTCTTCTCCCTCGCTGACGTTCCTTCCTAATTACGGCAGACGAGAGCTCCTCGTCACTGCCATAACTCTCTATTGTGAATTTATGTTGTGTTGTGTAACGAAGCCTGCATGGCAAAGTTATGTTGTACACCTAAGTCCTGTGCTTTATAAATAAAAGAACTGAACTGCAACTTACTGAACTGAGGCGTCTTATGCTGGCTCGTGAGGGCCAGCCGTGACAGTAGACAGCCGCCAGAAGGAGACGCCGTTCTCAGCAAGTTGCGTTCTGGGAACTTTGCCCCTTCCTGTCCAGGTACGTGGCGTTGGAAATATGCCATCTCAGCGGAGTTGTTCTCGGGGTTCCCACGTCCTGCTGACCAAGGCGCTGGAGGAGGTAGATGAAATCCTCATTATCGCCTCCGACCTCGATGGGCATCCGGACACCTCCCTCGCCCCTCCTCTCCTCGGTTATCAGCCCCATGAACAGTGGTATTTAGACCGGGCTGAGGAGGTGCTTGACCGTCTGCCTTCCCGCTACAACGGTCACCCCGAGGTCGACGCGAGGAGACTCGACATCGCTGCCCAACGCCAGACAATTCTGATGTACGAAGAGGAGGAGGCTGCAAGGTGGAGTGATCTCTGGCTCCAGCTGCCTGAGGCGCTGGAGGAGGTGGATGACTTCATCAGCGCTTCCGCCAGCCTTGACGACTCATCCGAAGCGCACTACTACCTGGACTGCGCTGAGAGAACGCTCGACCGGTTGTCTCCCCGCTACACCGACCACTTGGACGTCCAAGCGTGGAGACAAGAGATCGCCGTCCACCGCGAGGCGCTCCAGGAGATCGAGGAGGAACGAGGCCAAAGGCGGAGTAACCGGAGCTCCCGCTGCCCGCTCTGGAATCCGGATCCTTTCCTCGATCCAGTCCTGGAGTTCGCACCATCCGGGGCCCGTCGTAGACGTCGACGCCGTGGCCAGAGACGTTCTCAACGTGACTCCCCTCCGGAACCCGCTCCGGTTCACTGGGCTGACCCCATTCATCCCACTGCTGTCTCTTCGGTGTCTCACCTGGAGGAGATCCCAGCAGCCTTTTTCCCCGGGCCTGCTGCCCCCGCTGAGCTGTCAGCGCGTCACGCCCGGCCCGACTTGGCTGTTGCCCCCTCCGCCTCGACGCCTTCTCCAGCGGCTGGGAGTTTGAGAAGTTTTGCTCCAGTGGACAGCGCGGCTACACCATCCCGAGTGGCCCCCTCTCCTCCAAGAGAGTCTCCGGCCACCACCCGGTGGGAGGAGGATGGAATGACGTTCCCAACGGCAGGTTCCACCGCTCCTCCGGGAGCCAGGCAAGTTCAAGTTCACTTTTTTCCATCTAATAGTGATTTGTTCTGTCTGACTCCTGGGGGTGAGGCTCGGGGTTTGCAGCCCCCCGAGCCCCAATTCCCTGCTGATATGTTAATTAAACCCGCTGCCTCTGTGTCTCCCCCTGCTGAGCACGCTTCGACCTCAGAGGAGCGTCACCAGATGAGGAGTGAGCCTGCGGCCCTCGGGCAGAAGACCCCAGCCCCGCAGCCATTTTCTGGGCAGAGGAGATCGGACGGTTGGTTGGAGCCTGTGCCGACGACGGAGCGTCCCCGGGACTCCGCAGATGAACAGTCCGGTCCAGCGGGCCGAGAGCCCCCCACCTCCACGCCACATGAACCACTAGCGTGGACGATGACGTCGGGGGGTCCTCGAGCTGCAAGAGCCCCTCTTCCAGGGGCGGATGACGTCGTGACGGAGTGGGAACCGGACGACGACCTCCTCCCGTTTGAACCCGGAGCATCGAAGTCCTGGATGGTGGCAGAACCCGAGATCAGGCAAGTGCTCTATTTTCTATCCCTCCTCTTCTTTCTGGAGCATTATTGCCTGTCTCTCGGGGGGGCGAGCCGGGTGCAGCCGTCTGCTGCGCTCGAGCCTGTCTCGCCGGGCCCTGCCGCTGCCGGTGATTCTGATCCCGGTTCCTTTTGTCCCTCTGAGCCTCTCCCCAGGGTCTCTGGAGGCGAACCTGCTCTTGGTGCCACCTTGGAGGGTCCGGCTCTCGGCATGGGGTCCACCGGGAGTGCTCCGCCGGTTCAAGCGGAGCTTGACGTCATGGAGGTTCCGGCCCAATCGGGGTCCGACGCGGGTGCTGCTCTCGCCCGATCGGAGCTTGACGTCATGGGGGTTCCGGCCCAGTCGGGGTCCGACGCGGGTGCTGCTCTCGCTCGTTTGGAGCTTGATGTCATGGAGGTTCCGGCCCAGTCGGGGTCCGACGCGGGTGCTGCTCTCGCTCGTTTGGAGCTTGATGTCATGGAGGTTCCGGCCCAGTCGGGGTCCGACGCGGGTGCTGCTCTCGCTCGTTTGGAGCTTGATGTCATGGAGGTTCCGGCCCAATCGGGGTCCGACGCGGGTGCTGCTCTCGCCCGATCGGAGCTTGATGTCATGAAGGTTCCGGCCCAATCGGGGTCCGACGCGGGTGCCGCTCTCGCTCAATCGGAGCTCAGCACCATGGTCATTTTGACCCAGGTGGGTTCTGGAAATTGTGTAGCTGACCCACCGCTGAGCGCCTTCCAGGCCATGCCCCGTCCTCACCATGGCCCCTTCTTCCCCACCTTTGAGACTGCGGGGGTAAGTTCCAGCTGGCCCGGTTCGCCGACCTTTCCCCAGCCATTCTGTTGGCAGGCCAATACTGCCCGACCACCCGGTGACCGGCTCTTTCCTTTTGGCGTCCGGGTCCGGCCTCCTGACAAGCTGGATGGTTCTTTTGGCGCCCTGGTCCGCCCGCCGGAGACATGGCTTCCCTCGGCCCGGGGTTTGGCTGGGCCGTTAGGGCACGTTCCGCTGCTTTTGCTGGCGGCCTGGATGCTGGGTGCTGGGAGGCCTCCTGAGCGGAGTTGTTTTACTCTATTCCCCAATGGGTTTTTTTTCCCCCTCTCCTTCTCTTGCCCCACCACTGACTTGTGACTGAAATACCCCACTGGGGATTGGACTTCATGTTTAAGGTGACTGTTTTCCGTTGATGGACATATGTTCTCTTGCCGTGGCTATCATGAGTTTTGTATGTTTCTTTAGGGTGTGGTTGTTTATTTCCTATGTTACTCCCTTACTCGGGTCTAGTTCTTTTTTTTGGCACCTGTGTTGTCTTTTGGTTTTGATGGTTTTCTGTACACATTTACTTGGAGAAGAAGGTATTATTTGTCCTTTTATTTCCTTGTTCCTGCCTTGTGGTATTGACTGGTGTTCCTTGTACCCTCATCTTGGTTTTCTTTTTTGTGGTTATGTGTGAGTGATGTCCATCTAGCGTTGACTTTTCTTTTTATTCATCTTTGTCCCCGTTTATGTACGGTTTCTGCCTTTTTTTTTTCTCTCTCCCTCCCTTCCCCGATGTTTTTGTCCCCTTGTTGTGAGTTGGCCCTGCTCCCCCTCCACCTGCTTCCCCCTCCACCCTCCCTGGGGTGGGGGGGTCTGGATGTTACGCGCGACCAGGAGTTCGCGTAGAGGGAGGAGCCCTGTCATATCCCGAGCGCTTTGTCCACGCTCGGGTTATTCCTCATCCCTATCAGGTTTTGACAGCTGGTGTCGTCACACGGGTTTCCCGGGCTCTGATTGGCCAGACGCTCGGGAGCTCTCAGCTGTCAGAACCTGGGCAGCTGTGCCGCGTTTCCAATCATGAGCAGCTGGCTTTAAATGTCAGTGCGAGTGAACTGGACGGCGCGGCTGTCTCGTCAGAAGTCCTATGACTTTCCCCTGTCTCCTTACCACATGCTCCCTGGGTTCCTCGACGTATCCCGCTGCATGTAAGTGATTTATTTGGAACTGTCTTCTCCCTCGCTGACGTTCCTTCCTAATTACGGCAGACGAGAGCTCCTCGTCACTGCCATAACTCTCTATTGTGAATTTATGTTGTGTTGTGTAACGAAGCCTGCGTGGCAAAGTTATGTTGTACACCTAAGTCCTGTGCTTTATAAATAAAAGAACTGAACTGCAACTTACTGAACTGAGGCGTCTTATGCTGGCTCGTGAGGGCCAGCCGTGACAGTGGCATGCATCAGGGAGAGGTTGAACAGCTTGGTCAGGATCTCTGCCAGCTGGTCTGCACATGCTTTGACCACCACTCCTGGGATGCCGTCAGGATCAGCAACACTGTGGGGGTTCACTGCTCTCAGTTGCCTCCTCACCTCATGCACCTGTAGAGAGAGAGGGGAGAGGGGGAGAGAGGGGGGAGACAAGTTGGGGGGGAAGGTGAGCTCAAACCAGACAAAGAAGCTGTTAAGCTCCTCTGGCAGAGTGAGGCTGCTGTCCAGTGTTGGTGGGCACTGGCCCCTGTAGTTGGTGAGGGCCTGGATGCCTCTCCACATCTGTCGGGGGTTGTTGTCTGTGAGGAAGCCCTCCGCCTTTCCTCCTGTAGGCGTTCTTAGTGTGTTTTATGCCTCTTCTCAGGC
Organism: Pholidichthys leucotaenia; assembly: GCA_020510985.1. Taxonomy (NCBI): domain Eukaryota; kingdom Metazoa; phylum Chordata; class Actinopteri; order Cichliformes; family Pholidichthyidae; genus Pholidichthys; species Pholidichthys leucotaenia. The sequence continues at coordinate 229,793,185 of CM035849.1, forward strand.
TGGCTCCGGCAGTGCTGTACAGAGAGCTGTCCCTCTGCCTGAATCAGAATCAGAATCAGAATCAGAATCAGCTTTATTGGCCAAGTATGCACAACACATACAAGGAATTTGACTTTGGCTAAAAACTTGCAACTTGAAGACTGAGTTGCGAGCTCTGATCAGAGCCTGGACCTCACTGATCATCCAGGGTTTCTGGTTTGGAAAGACCCGGATGTGTTTGGTGACTGTCACATTTTCTACACAGCATTTAATGTAGAAGAGGACAGACTCGATGTAGGAGTCCAGGTCCTGCTGTTCAAAGATGTTCCAATCTGTGCAGCTAATGGGTTAGTATCAGTTGTGTTGTCATAACTCCATAGTTGTAGCAGCTCAACAGTGATTTTGTCCAAGTGTTTAGCCAACTTGAGATTTTACTTCCCAAAGGTGCTTTTAACAGTGGTGCTCATCCAGTATTTTGAGGCAGGTGAACTTTAATATTTTTTCAGTGTCTTGCTGTGTTCTTAATACAAGGCAAGATGAACAAAGTTGCATATTTATTGCCATCTATTTTACTTAGGCCATCCTCTGGTCAGGATACCTCAGACTTATAGCTTTATCCTGAATATTTTACTGCCACATCTGTCTCATGGATGGCATCAAGGAAATATTTAAAGCCTTAGAAAATTATTCTTCATTGATTCAACATTACAGACCTTTTAATGAAGTAATGGTGCTAACAATAACTTGCTACATGATGATGATGATGATGATGATGATGATATCATTTCAGGTGAATTTATTAACATTCTACACTACTATGTCTGTCTTTGTTTTTATCCTACTTTTACTCCCTGGACATTGCTTGAGGCAATGTCTTCCAGATGTTCTTTAGTTCAGATCTTATACCAGGGAGGTTTATTATGCGACCATCATGTGTCTGACCATGCTGGCCTTTCTGGGTCGTTCGGCCCCTCTCTGCTCCTGCTGCTGTTACAGTTCCCCAAGGCCATCAAGGCTGATCAGCGATGCTATATGACCCAAGGCTATGGTTAAACTCAGGCAGGTCTTGGGCCCAGAGGTGCCACCTCAGATTTTGGGTTAGTCGGGCTGAAGCGCCATTGTGATGGGCCTGGATGTGATTGGATCCGAGTAGCACTAATCCACTGGGCTGGTTGGGGCGGGTTGGAGCTCTGGTGTCCCATTAAGTTTGGCCTGGAGGATCATAAGGTTGCAATTTCAAGAGTGTGGACTACCCTTGGGTAATGCAAGCCGAATGACCACAGTGCAGAGATATTCATAAGACTAGCAGGGAATCGAAATGCTATTAGACTATCAGGATGACAGATAGGGAAAGAGGATGGATAGGGAGTGATAGAACTGTTCAGGTCTGGAAGTGGAAATGTAATTTCAAAAAGTGAAAATGGGTTTAAGGCCCGTTTTTGCATGTACAATAATGTATATTTTTTAGGTAAAGCTTTGTATTCATATAGATATTTTGATATACTGTATTTTCTTTTTTGTGATGCAATGGCAGGACGCAGATCACTACTAGAATGAATGTCTGTGAAAACAGGAGTCAAAGCCTATTATTCTAAACATCAGAAATAACTTCAGGAGAGAAGTGTGATATTTCCAGTCATTTAGTTTTTTTCCATCCCCCATCTAAAACAAGAAAACATACAAGTGCCTCGTTTAGCTTCAAAATATGTCAGACTATGCATTTAATAATCTAACATTCACCTTCAGAAACCTAAAGCTTGCTCTCATCTTTGCCCAAATTAAGGATGATGTAATCAGACTATTTTATGTCCTGAGGAAATGTCCCTGCTACGGTCTTTCTTTTTCTTCTCTGTCTGAGGGTTCAGCTACATGATATTAATTGGGTCCCATCCCAGCCGCCTTTTATTAAGTGTGACACTTCAAAGAGGCCTCATCTATTTATCTAAGAAAATGAAAGCAACAGAAGAAAAAAGGAGTGAAAAACCTGCAATAATTGGAATTAAATTGTTGACTGGTTAATTTGGCAATTATGGTAAATTAGCCAGAAGTGTGAAAAATATAGCAAGCCATGATCTTCAAATGAGCATGACACTATGACCTGCTTTACCCTTCAGGGATGAAAGAGCAGCGGTTACTTTACTCTGCAAAAGCTAAGGGTGGTCTTCTAAATAATCAATAGATTCACTATATATTTCAATATATTTAAAGGCATCCAGTGGATTATTATGTAATTAAGATTATATATTGATGATGATTAATGATTTTATAGCTTATTTTTGCAACTACATAATGGCAAAACCAGCATTCAGAGAGGATAGGTATAAACAAAAAGACTGGTTTCATCTGACAGGTATCAAACTCATGACCTACCATGTCAAAAGTCCAACTCTCCAGGTCACCATAATGGGTTAACCAACTTGGCAAGCCAAGAGTATGTTTCCTCACATGGTCACATTTGCTTTACCTTAATAATTTTCTCCCTCTCTGGCCCAATAAAAAAATATATTGCCACATACACACTGAATTTCTTGCAAGAATGGCACAAGTACAGGAGTTCATCAATAATAACCAGGAAGTGGAGACCTGCAGGAGCTACTACATCTATCATATCACAGAAAGGAAGAAAACTTTCTTTGTCTTCATCCTCTAAGATGGTTGAAATACATATTTTAATAGCCTCATAAAAAAGTGTCTGGACAGTTTTCCAGATGTGTTTCCATTGGAACACCTTAAAAAAACTACTAAACTTAATTTTCTTGGGATGACAGGATTTTGAAAAACCTTCGACCAGTTATGCTCAATATACCATTGCAAGCAATTGCTCAATTGGCCTCCCGACCAACAGATGTACAGTACACTACCGTTGAAAAGTTTGGGGTCACCCAGACAATTATTTTGTGTTTTCCATGAAAAGTCACACTTATTTACCACCATGAGTTGTAAAATGAATAGAAAATATAGTCAAGACATTGACAAGGTTAGAAATAATGATTTGTATTTGAAATAATAATTTTTTCCTTCAAACTTTGCTTTCGTCAAAGAATCCTCCATTTGCAGCAATTACAGCATTGCAGACCTAACATGATTGCACAAGGGTTTTCTAATCATCCATTAGCCTTCTGACGCAATGAGCAAACACATTGTACCATTAGAACACTGGAGTGATAGTTGCTGGAAATGGGCCTCTATACACCTATCTAGATATTGCACCAAAAACCAGATATTTGCAGCTAGAATAGTCATTTACCACATTAGCAATGTATAGAGTGTATTTCTGATTAGTTTAAAGTTATCTTCATTGAAAAAAAAGTGCTTTTCTTTCAAAAATAAGGAAATTTCTAAGTGACCCCATACTTTTGAACGGTAGTGTACTTGCTTCTGTAAAGGGCCAGCTGCAGAGGAAGAACCATACTGGGTACAGAGGAAAGTGGACCCTCTGTCCACACTGACATCACACTTTCACTCCTCCATAGCTAGGGCAAAGAGCATAGCTCCCCCCACAGGATATGTCAGTTTCATGGAAGCAAACTGAGCTTCGAGCTTTCCAACCCGTTTTACACACATGATGTGTTTGGAATAAGAACACACACCCTCTACATCAGGACATGAAGAACCCAAATAAGCTGCTGTGAGAAAACTGTTGGAATCGGTCTTGGATGTTTGACCATGGCTCATGTCAACCTTGTCCCTTGGGAGCTCTGGGTCTGACGTCCTGAGCTGTGGTCTGCCTCAGTGGGTCAGAGAAACTTTGTACTCATTGTTTCACTCTAAGGTGAGAAATTGCACATTTTTTTGTTTTGTTTTTTGCTAACTTATCATAACAAGCAACCCAAAAAGCTTGTTTTGTCAGATGTTCATTTTAATAACTCCTGTTTCCTGTGTGCAAGCTCCATGTGTTCATGTTCATGCCTCATGGGTAAACCACTAATTTTATAATTGGTATCCCATACAATACTGCTAAGACAAGAAGACTTTTAGACATAGAAGTCAAAAAATTGGGAGCTACATCCTGAAACATCTGCAGTCATTATATCAGCAACTTGTATAATTCACCATATATAATAAATAACATTTCACCAAGTCCAGCCAGAATGTCCCATTTTCAAGGCCTTTTAAAGAAAGGATGGTTGAACTTCTGGTAAAAGTCTCAGCTGATGAAAGTTCTATCAGTAAATTTGCCACTTGTATTTGATGAACAGACAAAAATATAATTTATTTTTGTTTCCACTGTAGGGAACCCACGCTGGGATAATCATCTCAGACTGGAAGCAGAGGGGAGGGGAATACTCCCTCTGCTGGCACAGCGTGGAGGATTAAATGGAGGACAGTACGTATTGTAATGTGTAAACGTATTGTGATGCAAGATTTCAGGCAACAGGGGGAAGGAATGGAGTGATATAAAAGGAGAGACCCTGGTGTATTGAAAACAGTCTTTTTCTGTGTATGAATGCAGTGAGAGAGAGAAATAAAGTTGTCTGTCATGCAGATCTGGTTCCTTTATTTGCACTCTCCACACTGGTGACCCTTGACGAATTATGGAACACGAGGCAAGAACCCCAGAGTCGGCCCAGACGGGAAGTCCCAGCAACGCAGCAAGCATCCCAGAGACGGCCCGGACGGGAAGCCCCAGCAATGCGTGCGCTGTTTCGGTCAAACTACCCGGACTTTTGGCTGCACGACCCGCGGTCTTGGTTCCACCACATCGAGGCTCAGTTCGCCCTCCGAGGAATAACGGCATATGACACCAGATATTACTATGTGGTCGCAGCACTGGACGCTCGCATGTCTCAGCAAGTAGCGAGCCTGCTCCAACAGCCTCCAGCCCATGATAAATACGGGGCTCTCAAGGCCGCGCTGTCCCGGCGCTACACACTTTCGGACTGTGAGAGAGCGGAGAGGCTCCTGAGGCACTCCGAGTTAGGAGATGGGTCGGCAGTTGAACTGATGGAGAAGATGTTGGCATTGATGGGCACGGACGACGGGCATTTTCTGTTTGCCCACCTTTTCCTCTGGAGCCTCCCAACAGAGGCAAGAGCGGTCCTGGCCAACTCGCCGTTGCTGGCCGCACGTGACTACCGTGCACTAGCCCAGGAGGCAGATCGGATCATCCTCACTACCAGAGCCATCACAGTGAACGCGGCGGCATCAGAACCCAGCGAGACGACCAGCGGAGGTGAGGAGCTGGCGACGGTAGCGGCAGCGGGGGCCAGAAGGCGCCAGAGAGACACGCTCTGCTTCTACCACCGCCGCTTTGAAGAGAACGCACGCAGATGTGTGCCACCATGCCAATTCAAGCGTTCGGGAAACGCTAAGGCCGGCAGTCAGTAGCAGCTGCGACCGCGGGTGAAGAAAACAAGCTGCTCTACGTGACGGACTCACGCTCAGGGAGACGGTTCCTTGTAGACACTGGCTCCCAAAAGAGCCTCATCCTGCCGTCCTACGCCGACCGGCTAGCGGGAGCTAGCGGCCCGGAGCTGATAGCCACAAACAGCTCGGACATTAGGACTTTTGGTGAGAGGACACTGACTGTATCCCTACACGGCCGTATGTATGAGTGGACATTTGTCATAGCGGCATGCAGTTTCCCGATCTTAGGAGCTGATTTTCTGTGTGCACACGGGTTGCTAGTCGATGTTGCTAACAGACGCCTGGTTAATGCAATGTCTTTTGATTCTCTCCCCTGTACAGCTCAAGGGGCCGTCCCAACGACACTAGCCAACGTCACAGCTCCAGGCGGTAAGTTCCACACACTGTTCACTCAGTTCCCAGCAGGCAAGGTCCCGACGTTTTCAGCGGCCATCACTAAACACGGAGTGGAACACTTTAACACCACCACTGGGCCACCTGTTTTCGCACGACCTCGGCGCCTGGACGCAGCTAAACTGGCCATAGCGCGCGAGGAGTTTGCCATCTTGGAAAGGCTGGGCATCATCAGGCGCTCAAACAGCCCATGGGCATCCCCACTACACATGGTTCCTAAGGCCGAGGGATCATGGCGACCGTGCAGAGATTTCCGCAGATTGAATAACGCCACAGCGCGTGACCGCTACCCGATTCCCCATATTCAGGATTTTTCCGTTCACCTCACCGGGGCATGCATTTTTTCTAAAGTAGACCTGGTCCGCAGTTACCACCAGGTCCCGGTGCGCGCGGAGGACATACCCAAAACAGCGGTAATAACTCCGTTTGGCCTGTTTGAGTTTTTACGCATGCCCTTTGGATTAAAAGGTGCAGCACAGACATTCCGGGGCAGGAGTGGCTCAGGAGGTAGAGTAGGTCATCCAATAACCACATGGTTGGCGGTTTGAATCCCGCTCTCCCCGGGTATCCTGCCGTCGTGTCCCTGGGCAAGACACTTCACCCCTAATTGCTCCTGGTGGGTCTGGAAGCGCCATGTTAGGTAGCATGCCGCCATCAGTGTGTGAATGTGTGTGTGAGTGGGTGGATAGCAGGATCTGTAAAGCGCTTTGGTCATCAAGAGATGAGAATAAAAGCGCTATATAAGTGAATGCCATTTACCATTTACCATTCCAACACATGATGGATGCGGTGTTGCGCGATCTGCCATTTGTGTTTGTCTACCTGGATGATATCCTGGTGGCCAGCGCGTCCGAGGATGAACACATAACCCACCTCAGGACGGTTTTCCGGAGGTTGGAAGAGCATGGGTTAATAATCAACCCGGCGAAATGCAAGTTCGGTGTGACGGGGATTGACTTTTTGGGGCACTGCGTCTCACTGGAGGGAGCGATACCCTTGCCAGACAAGGTGCACGCCATGGCGAATTTTACCTGGCCTCAGACGGTCAGGGCGCTGCAAGAGTTTTTGGGGATGGTTAACTTTTATAACCGGTTCCTCCCCCGCGCAGCTCAGTTTATGCAGTCATTGTATGCCACGCTTAAGAAGCGGAAGCCGGCGGACAGAGTCGAATGGACTCCGGAGCGGGAGCAGGCATTCTCCGAGGTTAAAACAGCCCTGGCAAACGCCGCACTGTTGGTGCACCCGGACCCGGCGGCCCAGATAGCGCTCACTACCGACGCCTCGGACGTGGCCATAGGGACCGTCGTGGAGCAACGCGTCGCTGGTTCTTGGCAGCCGCTCGCTTTTTTCAGCAGGGCTTTGTGTGACAGTGAGCGTAAATACAGCACGTTCGACAGAGAGTTGCTGGCTCTCCACCTGGCCATACGCCACTTCCAGTTCTGGCTGGAAGGGCGCAGCTTCACTGTGTTTGTGGACCGCAAGCACCTAACGTACGCGATGACCAAGGTTTTGGAACCATGGTCGGGCTGGCAGCAGAGACAGCTGGCCGCGATCTCGGAGTTTACGACCGATATTCAACATGTGGCTGGTAGCTCCAGTCTGGACCAACAGGGTTAAGGCTGGAGAGCAGAGTACTGCAAGACGGCAGCCCCCCACAATCTGTGACGTCTCCACGGGACGCCCGCGCCTGGTGGTCCCAGCTGCTTGGCGCTGCCGAGTGTTTGAGTCAGTTCACGCTCTGGCGCACCCAGGAGTGCGCGCGTCAATCAAAATGGTGGGAGCGAAGTTCGTATGGCCAGGCCTGCACAAACAAGTGAAAGAGTGGGCTGCAGCCTGCGTAGCGTGCCAACAAGGCAAAGTACACAGACACACGAAGGCCTCTTTGGAGCCGTTTCGTATACCGGCTAAGAGGTTCGACCATGTTCACGTGGACCTCGTGGGCCCCCTCCCGCCATTGCAGGGGTTCACGCACCTTCTGACAGTGGTGGACCGCACCACACGCTGGCCAGAAGCAGTCCCGCTAGCGGCAACCACATCCGCGGACGTGGCGTGCGCCTTTTTGACAACATGGGTGGCACGTTTTGGCATCCCGTCGGACATCACGTCCGATAGGGGCCCTCAGTTTGTTTCTGACCTCTGGTCCGCGATGGCCCATAGCCTGGGTGTGTCACGCACGGCTCTAGGGAGCCGCGCAATAAGAGCCAAGGGCGAGCCAGTGAGTCGTGATGTTTTATTACAGGTGAGGGATGAGGGATGAGGAGAGCACAGATACTCATACAGTGGTACACTCACAGGTTGCATAGCGCAGGAGCAGGAAGCTCGTACCGGACATAGGGGTAACAAGGCGTGCATATTCACAGCGGGTTACAAACACAGGAATGCTGTAAAGGGAGTAGAGGCTGACACCAGACGAAGGGGCTTCAGCCTAGCAGTGCTTATGTCGCAGCCCCGAGTCATCGAGGCTGCTCCTATTTATTCTCATTGGCAGCGCCCCAGCTGATGAGGACTAATTGGCCCCAGCCGTCCGTAATGCTGCCAGCTGGAAGCCTGCTGAGACGCTGCTCAATGAGAAGCAGGGATGAAGGAAAACATGGGCTGAGCGCTGAGACGGCATCTCAACCCATGGTGACAGAGCCTCCCCTTCAAGGTCGGGCTCCTGAACGACCAGGAACATCCCAGCCCCCCCCCCCCCCACCTAGGGTGGGTGGAAGGGAGGCAGGACCGGAGGGGAAGAAACAAAGGGAAGGACAACACCAGTAGACAAATGTAGGGTAACAGGGCAGAGGAGGAAAAAAAAAACCAAATACGCTACTCTACATTGCACAAAAAAAAGGGAGCAAAAAAAAAAACCAGGGCACAGACGGAGAAAATACAAAACACGGGAACAGAACAATCCACCAAAAGAATGACAAAAACAGATAAAGCAATTACAGAGTATGGCGGGAAACAAAACACATAACCCCATAATGCACAGACAAAGCTAAAAAAAACAAGGCACAAATAGGAAAATGCTGAGTACGAATAATGGAAAAACACACAGCACTATGAATACATGTTCACAACAGGACAAAAATAACGAGAATGACATGCACCGGTAAATAAAAAGATAACAGAATACCCGGCGCCAAATACCAAGAGGGACACCTAGGAGAATAACAGTGACAGGATAAAAGGACAACAACAAGGTAAAAAGCTGAGTATGGCTAAGGGGAAAACACAATACACAGCGGCAAATATACGGGGGGTCACCTAGGGAAAACTGGTGACAGGAACATAAGACAACAATGGGATAAAATGCTGAGTACGGTTAATATGGGAAAAAAAAACCCCAATACACAGCACTATGAATATGTGTTCACCAAAAGGACAAAATATCCCACCCGAGTGACCATAACAAAAATAAGCGGCACCCGAGGAAAATGACAGGAAGAGTCCAAAAACGGCCGAGATGGCTCCGGAAATCTCCCCGCCCATTGTCCAGTTGGCAAACCAGGGAAAAGGAAATGTTCGGACAGCGAACTCCGGACCCAGATCCCAGGAATCCAGTCCACCGGCAGCCGAACCAGGCCATCCAAAGGCAAACACAGATCAGCGGGGGGAACCAGATCACCGAACCGAAAGTTTTGTGGGTCGGGTCGTCGACCCGCATCACTCAACCACCAGGACCGTTGAGACGGACGAAGGGTCAGAGCGGATCCCGGTGGAAGAGGCTCAGGGGAGAGCCGATGACGAGGGCGACGAACGTCAGGCCGCAGGGAAACGGCCACCTCTTCACCGGACCTAGACAACACTGGGGCAGCACCCACGTCGGACCCCGATCGGGCCTTAGGCGAACCCAAGTTGGACCCCGATTGGGTCTCGGGCGAACCCACGTTGGACACCGCACTAGAACCGACCTCCAACGTTGAACCTGGACCCTCCAGCACCACGAGGAACAGCAACTCCTCGCCGGTGACCCTGAAAGAAGGCTCAGAAGAGAAAACAGAACCGGGATCAGGATCACCGGCAGCGCCAGAACCCGGCGAGACGAGCTCAGACGCAGCGGGCGGCTGCACCCGGCTCGTCTCCCCTAGAGACAGGCTGAAGTGCTCAAAGATAAAAAGGGAGAAAAGAAAGGAGAGCACTCGCCTGATCTCGGGTTCTGACGCCGTCCAGGACTGCGAAGATCCAGGATCCGTCGTCAGGAGGTCGTTGTCAGGCTCCCATCCAGCCGCATCGGGCCCCGCAGCCAGCACGATGGTCAGCGCAGCTTGAGATTCCTCCAGCTCCGGTAACCCCGCCGACGATCCACTCAGCGTGAAGCCAGAAGAATCTCGTCCCGTTGGACCGAACCGCTCCTCCGTGGAGACCCGGGGACACTCAGTCGTCGGCGCAGACTCCACGCAGCAGTCAGTCCCCCTCCTCCGTCCGCAACGTAGCTGCGGAACCACAGGCCCTCTCCTTATCCCACCACGTTGACCCGGAGCCGGGAATCGCTCGGCGGAGAGAGACACAGAGGATGCAGGATTAGGAACACAGGTTACAGCAGGTGGGGGGAGTTCAGGGAGCTGCGAACCCTGAACTCCTCCTCCAAGAATGTGACAGAGCAAATCTTTAAACAGATGTGACAAAACTATGACTTCCCTGCCTCCTGGAGGTTGAGTATCGCCTGCTGTAGTGGATACTGCTTCTTCCTCTCCCCGCCCGGCGATAACGGAGGACCCACCGGGAATTCGTCTGAGGATCGCTCGCGTTGTCTCCAGCAGAGAGCTCGCCAGGCCGGAATTCCAGGCACACTCAGCAGTCAGGAAGCGCGTCGAGGAGGAGGGGGAAACAGCCGGGGTGAGCCAGCCCGAATGTCCAGGAATGACAGCGGGGGAATGAGGCTCAGGGAACGAGGCTGTGAAAACTCCACACTGACGAGGCGAAGAGGTGACAGCTGCGTGGGAGGAACGGTCCTGGCGGTGGCCCAGAACTGGATCCGGACGAGGTTCGTGCAGAGGTGACTCGGCGATGTGATGACGGCTATTCCCAGGGGACGAAGCGAGGGGGGAACCCAGGATTCGCCGCTCCAGATCGGAGATCGAGGCGAGGAAGGCGTTGAGCACGGGAAAGCTTCGTAGCCCTGGAGTCCTCTCCATCAGTCTCACTGCCGCCGCCACATGCCTGAAGATGGTAACAGGACACACAGTGGAGCTCGCGACAGCCACTCGACCCCAGACATAACTGCTGTCAGCTGCGGCTCCTTGAAGGGAATCCCGAGTGACGTGGCGCAGGTCGGGGGAAGCCCTCTGGTTGGCGCGAACTCCCGGACTGGAATGGCAGCAGGGACGGGGTCCCGAAACGGGGGGCAACGTCACCCACTTCGGCTTCCTGCCGGGATTTCCATCCAACCCGCGGAGCTTCTCCCGCTGTGTACCTGTGGCGTCTATCCTGGCACTGTCCTCGAGATGGAACACCGAATGAGGGTAACAGTCCAGGAGTTCCTCAGCACGGCCCGGATGCCAGCGTCTCGCGTTGGAGGCGTTGTGCAGGGTGAAGAGCGTCCCGTCGACAGCCCCCGAGATGGACCTCAGCTCGTCGCCCTGGCGCTGGGAGTGACTCCTGGGAAACGGCATGCTAGCAGCGCTGACACCCGGACAGAAAGGTACAATTCCACGGCGACTCACGGCCGCCGGTAACTCGTCTGGCTGCGACATACTGTCATGCACGGCTCTAGGGAGCCGCGCAATAAGAGCCAAGGGCGAGCCAGTGAGTCGTGATGTTTTATTACAGGTGAGGGATGAGGGATGAGGAGAGCACAGATACTCATACAGTGGTACACTCACAGGTTGCATAGCGCAGGAGCAGGAAGCTCGTACCGGACATAGGGGTAACAAGGCGTGCATACTCACAGCGGGTTACAAACACAGGAATGCTGTAAAGGGAGTAGAGGCTGACACCAGACGAAGGGGCTTCAGCCTAGCAGTGCTTATGTCGCAGCCCCGAGTCATCGAGGCTGCTCCTATTTATTCTCATTGGCAGCGCCCCAGCTGATGAGGACTAATTGGCCCCAGCCGTCCGTAATGCTGCCAGCTGGGAGCCTGCTGAGACGCTGCTCAATGAGAAGCAGGGATGAAGGAAAACATGGGCTGAGCGCTGAGACGGCATCTCAACCCATGGTGACAGGGTGTAGCAATTCATCGCACAACTGCGTACAACCCACAGGCCAATGGGTTATGCAAGCGTTTCCATAGGTCACTGAAAGCAGCGCTCAGGGCTTCGCTTACGGATGCAAATTGGGTAAACCGGTTGCCGTGGGTTCTGTTAGGGTTGCGTTCCACACCAAAAGAGGATTTGGAGGCTTCCCCGACGGAGCTTGTTTTTTCTCAGCCACTGCGGCTCCCCGGGGAATTTTTACCAGATAATCCCGCGCCGGACAACTGTCTGTCTCAGCGTTCGCAGCATAGCGCAGATACAAGCACACTACCGGCCCCGGCCCACCACTGTTTTCCACTCGCTTTTGTGCCAAAAACTTTTAAGAACGCGGCGTTCGTGTTTGTCAGGCACGATGCTCACCGCCCCCCATTGCGCCCACCCTACGATGGCCCGTTCAGAGTGCTGGAACCAGGGGACAAACATTTTTTGTTAGATTTGGGGGGGGTCGTTGGGAGAAAATATGTATAGACAGACTTAAGCCCGCCTTTGTGGTGGTGGACGAGCAAGTGATGTTGGCTCGGGCTCCTCGGCGTGGAAGACCCCCACTGAGAACTCCACAGGTAGAAGATTCAGCAGAGCAGCGACACGGGCAAGTAGAATGCCCACCCGCAGACAGGCACATCCCCCAAGAGCCCCCAACCGGCACAGCAGCACCGCGGAGTTGAAGGTCCCTCGTTACAGCAGATACGGGAGGAGACTGAAGCCAAAAGGACGTGAGGGTTGAAACTCAGTCTGAGACTCTGGATGGATGGGGGGGTAGGGAACCCACGCTGGGATAATCATCTCAGACTGGAAGCAGAGGGGAGGGGAATATTCCCTCTGCTGGCAGAGCGTGGGGGATTAAATGGAGATTAGATTAGATTATTTGTTTATTTGACAGGGACAGTGCAATAAACATAGACAATTAATCAAATGACAATCAATCTGATGTGTTGCACAAAGAGTGTATAGCTATTAGCTAATTTGCAACTCTTGTCCCTGGATGGGCTTTAGAAAGGAGAAACAAGTAAAAAGAAAAAAGGATAAGGAAAAGAAAAAATGAAAACAGAATAAACAATAACCACATACGTCAATGCAAAAAAGATTATAAAAGATTATAAATACATTATAAATACACAATTATAAATATTATAAAGATTGTAAAGATTATAAATATTATAAATACATAATATAACAACCTGACTCACATTTGCCTATTTCAGGCCTCCCTCCCTTCGTCACTCACTATAAACACATTCATTCCTTCCCTTCATTCACTCTCACCCTGCAGACAATCATTTCATACATGGGTACATTCTTGTTTATTTTTCAGCCAGTTTTTAACCTTTTTCGTGAATGTTTTAAAGTTCGTTATTATTTTAATTTTATTTGGCATTGTGTTCCAGATGTGACTGCCCTTTATAGAGAAAGCTGTTTGTCCAAATGTGGTTCTATGGTGGAATATTTTACAGTTATTGTTAACAGAACTCCTGGTGGCTCTGCTGCTGTCCTGTCTTTGGATGAAACCAGCAAGTGGCTCAGGCACTGATTTATGGAAACATTTGAAAATTAATTTCAGAAAACGGAGGTCATTGAAACTCTCAAAACTCAATAGATTGTATTTTTTTAAAATATAACAGTGATGCCACCTAATAGGCTTTTTGGCCAAGATTTTTAGAGTTTGATTATATAATGAACCTATATGTCTTATTGTGGAAGGGGCTGCTTGAGCCCAGACTGTCAAACAGTATGATATATGAGAAAAAACCATAGAATGCATATACAGTACAGCTGCTTCGTATGGTATGTAATATCTAATTAAAGCAGTTCAGATTTTTTTTTACTGTTTTTGAAATTTTCTTTATATGAAGATTAAATTTGAATTGAGGATCTAGTACAATGCCAAGGTATTTGAATTCTGTAACTAAACTGATGTCTTGATCATGTATATTAACTTTAAAACGTTGCAGGTTACATTTTTTGATTGAAAAGCACATTGAAACTGTTTTCTGAAGGTTCAGCAATAGATGGTTCTGGAAGAGCCACTCATGGACATCAACCATACTTGTGGACAGTACATCTGCAGCCTGTGCTGGAGTCTTGGCAGCTGTGTAAATAACTGCATCATCTGCATAAAGTTGACATGTTGCAGCTGAGCAGTGTAGCGGCAAGTCATTAATAAAAATGCTGAAAAGTAAAGGACCAAGAATGGACCCTTGTGGGATACCCATACGTTTGTTTAAAAATGAGGATTTATCCTGGTGAACTTTTACACACTGTTCTCTATTCTGGAGATAAGATGCAAACCATTCTAATGTATCTGGAGAGAAGTTAAAAGATACCATTTTGGATAAAAGCAAACTGTGGTTTACAGTATCGAAAGCCTTTTTGAGATCTAAAAAAACAGCCCCTACCACATTACCCCTGTCCAAGGACTGTTTGACATTTTCAATAAGGCAACAATTTGCTGTTTCTGTTGAGTATCCTGGTCTAAAACCAAATTGATGTGGATGAAGAAGTTGACTGTCTTGTAAATAGTCTATCAGCTGTGTAGCTACAACTTTTTCAAGAACCTTAGACAGGACTGGTAAAATAGAGATTGGGCGGTAATTGCATATATCGTCTTTACTGCCTGATTTATGAACTGGTATGATGACAGCTTTTTTCCAACCAGATGGAAATGTACTAGACCTAATGGAGAGATTAATGAGATGAGTCAGTGGTTTGATTAATATTTTGCTGTGCGTTTTGAGAAAGGAAGTGCTCATATTGTAGATATCATTAGTTTTTGAGTTTGACAGTGTTTTAACAATACCAGCAATTAACTCCTCATTTACCTCATCGATGTGAAAAAAGAGGACAAAGAGGACAGTACGTATTGTAATGTGTAAATGTATTGTGATGCAAGATTTCAGGCAACAGGGGGAAGGAATGGAGTGATATAAAAGGAGAGACCCTGGTGTATTGAAAACAGTCTTTTTCTGTGTATGAATGCAGTGAGAGAGAGAGAAATAAAGTCGTCTGACGTGCAGATCTGGTTCCTTTATTTGCACTCTCCACACCACCATCTTTGTAATACAAACTACTAAAATGGCAACTTTGTGTTGATGGAGTGGCAGAGTAAAGCAACCTGCCATGAGAGCTTGTGCTGTACTCTGTTCTAAACAAAACAGCTCTGGTATGGCTCAGAGGATATTAAAGAAATCTTTGTGACAGGCTTCAGTTTCACAATGTAATAAGCTATTTTAAACAGAGGCCAATTAGCCAAATTAAAGTATGGCTGAAAAAAGGAAGCACATTAATTCCTGTTTGTAAATTGTGGTCTTTTGTTCACGTGTGTTTTCTTTGTTGCTGAATTTATTCCTCCCTTTTCAAGAAAAAGGGATAAAGTTCTTTCATGTTGATAAGAAGATCTGAGAAGAATAAAGGCAACCATAACTTTTTTTGTTGGGGCAGAAACCAGTGTAAACCTAGCTGAAGAGATCAGAGACAGCTGAAAAACTAAATGTGACACCAACAGCACATAAGATGATGAACTGATAGGGGATGAGATCTCAGTGTCAGTATCTAATGGGGATTAAATTCGCTACCTCCCACAATGAAGTTCTGCGTTCTACCTGCCTAGCCATATGCTTATATTGATGCTGCCACATATTCCCCCAGCAGTCTAACAGGTTTTCTTGTTGAAAATTTTGAACATGTTAAAAAAAAAACCTCCCACGACAAGAAAAACTGGGGAAAAAAATGGGGGGAAAAAAGTTGACACACTGCTGTGCAGCCTTTTACAAACCCTGATGAAACCCCATTAGTTGCAACAGTTGTGAATGTTCCTCAACATTCATCGCTTCCTGAGATGGAGCTTTAAGATTTCCACCTTCTGCTTCCACCACCACCAGTAAAAGCTCTTTTATTCTCCCATTATATAAGAAAATAGATAAGTGCATTCTAAATGTTATAGCCATCACTGCCCTCATACTTTTTGAAAAGTATTCTTCATTTTGTTTTGTTTTTTTGTCTCTGCCTGCACAGCTTCCGGTGATAATGCTACTTTTGGGCTGTATCCAAGTTTTAATTTGAGGCAGATCCTGCAAGATCTTGTACAGGCACCACACATGTTGGGAACCGCTTTAGGGGGATCCCCCACACCTTGTTTCACTATGAGCACATGTCTTTATCCATTTTATGCAAAAAAAAGCTCATTTACCTATTTCATCTCTACTTTGAATTGGACTTTAGTGGTGGTTGGGGGCGCACACAGTGCTGGTTTGAATGAGCTCTCAGCATGAAGGAGGAATCTGAATTGCCAAAAGACAGGCAACTTAATTGAATTTCTTTAAATTGATGAAACAGTTGGATTCTGAGGGGGCAAACCTTTTGGATGTGGACAATGTTATGACCACAAACCTGGTATAAAGGAGGCGGACGAAGAGGTTGCACTGGAACACTGCTTTGTTGAATGTATGGTCGCACTACAAATAACACACCGAGACTGAGTCGTCCTGGGCAAGAATGCCCCAAATGGCGGATGCTCCTATTATATGGCAGTGTGATGACGCCACCAGAAAAAATCCAGTTTGATTGCATCTTACAACCGTAGCTGTACCACGAGGGTGCGGACATGTACAGCTCAAGATAGAGCTACAGCTGCTTCTGCTCAACCCCAGCACTGTTATTGTGTTTTTATGCACTTTTGATGTGCCTTTGTCATGTGCCAAGTGCACATTTAAAACCAAGACAAAGGAATAAAAAGTGCATATTTTTCGTCATATTGATCTGTGTTGGTTTGAAATGTGTCATATTCAACAGATTGCTGAATATGTGCGGCCCAGTTACATGTCTTGATTTCAAATTGCAGCCTAACTGATTTTGTAACTGAATAGCCCTGCCATAGACTGTATGCCAGAAACACGAAGATGGTGAAACAAAGGGGATAAATTAAGGGCTCAGTGGATAATATATGTGCTGATATGTAAGCATATAAGGTAAGGGGAAATTTTACTTTTCTCTCTGCTATTTCTTTGTTGATTGTTCATTTTGAGGCTAGCTATAATTAATGAATATAATTAGCTCCTGCATAATACATTGCATGTAAAACTTCCTCACTTGTCTGCACGCTCATAGCTCTTTCCTCCATAGGACAATATGCTCAAACGCTATGGGCCCCCAGTAGCGGTTGGCGGATCAATCCAAATATCGATAATATCGATACCAAAGTTGGTGTTGATATTCATCAATACCAGTGTAATGAGATCAATGCTCTGTGTCTGCATAAGTGCTGCTCCCGTCACAGCACGGAGCAGGAACACTTTGCTCCTCTTCTTCTTCTTGTGGGTGTCACGATCTGAGCTCGGGGGGATTCCGCCGGGCTCTGTCTTTCTGCCTTTTTTTCATATTTGTACTGTGTTGTTATTTTTAGTTGCTATTCCTGTTATTTTATCCTTGGTTGATTTGTCATATGTTCTGTATTTATCCTTCAGTTTATTATTTGCCCTTATTTTAGTTCTGGCCCTTTATTTGTGTGTTTGCCTGTGCCTTTTGTTCCTTTGCTCCTTAGCCTGCCAGTGTGGTCTCTCTCTCAGGTTGGCAGCTGTCAGTGTGGATTTCCGGGTTGTCACTTTGTTCATGGGCGGTCCACCTGTCAGCTGTCAGCACTAAGCACTTCCCCCGCTCATGTGACTCACAGCTGATCTTGATCTGTAATCACTCTCACTGCCTATTTAAAGGCCAAATGTCACGTAACAGGGTACTTTAAATATCTTGAAACTAGATATATAAGGGAACCGATCCGTTCGAGTCTTGGTGCATATGTTTCAGTAACAACGGAATATTCGTTAATTTAAAACTGCCGCGCTTGGCCTGACACGGCCCCTGGAATCGCCTGGGGAAGAAGGCGGAAGTAACAAAATCGATTGTACCCTAGTTTGATGCTTGGGGTATTTCAATTGATTGTTTATATGGAGACTGGAAGGTTGAAGTGAGCAACAAGAAAGAAAAAATTGGATATTTCACCCATACCTTAAAACAGGACTATCAGGGACAGCTGGGTAATAAGGGACACTTCTCTGGGAAATGTTTTCTTACCTGTCAAGTGAGACGTTTTCGCCATACTTCAACACCGTAAAAAGCGGCTATAAGGAACGGCGGAGCAACAAGGCACACCTCTCTGGGATCTCTGTCTGTTCCGCAACCGCTGCACAGCTCAACGTGTTAAACCATTGTCCTAATGACTTCTCATGGTAGTGAGAATAGCTCACGCTGAGCGATCAGCCCGCCCAGACAATTAAACTAATGAGTGACTCCACACTTCGAACAGTAGTGAGAATAGCTCCCGCTGAGCGATCAGCCCGCCCCAGCTGTGAGTGATCACACACAGGAGTGCTCCTCAAGACACTCAGTTTTTTTTCCAGTATATTTTTTCTTTTGGGCGTACAGAAATGGCAATACGCCCGTTTTTGCTAAAATTGCATTTTCCCCGTATTTTCCTTAAAATATTTGACAATAACAACACGAACTACATTTAAAACATTTCCCAGAAAAGTGTCCCAAACCACTCTGCCGTCTCCCACAGCTGCACTTGGCACCAAAATACGGCGAAAACGTCTCCCTTGACAGGTATGCGCCTCCATTTTCATATTGATCTGGTCAATTTCTTGACAGCAGCGGCTCTCCTCCACTGTAATAATAATGGCTTCCGAAAAATCAATATTTATGGGGCGCCCTCGACAGACCCCCTCCGGCTTCGCAATTCTGGAGGCGATTAATGTCCAGTTCAATGACATTTTCCACTGGTTCTGCTCTCTGGTCATCGTTGGAACTGTTGTCATCAGACAAAGCATCTGATTCCGTCTCGGACGGCTTGAACCGGTAAGGTTCTATGCCTCTGTCACTGTCTGAACCACTGACAAAAAAAAAAGACAAAAAAAAAAAGACAAAACTAAACTAATTTGTTCACAATCGCTGTCACTTTCCGTCATGATTGTCCAATGTTGATAAGTGTGAATGTGGATAGGCAGGGCAGCCAGGGTACAACTGGTGATGTCAAAAACATGGGCGTGGTCTGGACTGGCTGTCACAAGCCAGCAAGCAAGGTGGGGCCTTCACCTGGTGTATTTTGTGCAATTATGTAAATACAGGTGGGTGATATGGTCTCCGGTATGAATATTTGGTTTAAGCTATGTGTATTTTATCTAAATTCGTTGTCATTTAGAAAAAAAAATTACGTGACACTTGGCCTTTAAGCCTTGTTCCACCGTTTGCTAATCGCTGGGTCATTTATTCATCTGTCCCTGTCCTGAGATGGCGTTCCAGTGGTCCTCTGTAAACATAAGTCCAGCTCTGCTGGGAATCCGTAGTTTCCTTATTATCTCTTCGTATGTCCAGCTCAGCTGGGAATTCGTAGTTTCCTCATTTTTCTTTGTATGTCCAGCTCCGCTGGGATATCGTAGTCTCTCGTCTGTTCTGTAGTGTGTGTTTTTCTACGTACGTTCTTTATTAAATATGCAAACTCACTGCTTGCATTTGGTGTCTTCTGTTTGCCCCGTGAACAGGCCAATCATGACAGAATGACCCAGCCAATACAGACGCCAGCGGCAGTGTAGTGAGCTTTTTTTCTTTCCCTTTAAGTTCCCTCCCATATTTTTTGCATTAGTCCAGAGCTTTTTGGAATGTCTGTCACCCTGGACTTCCGTGTTTTTGGACTGAGCGAGGAGGAATGTGGGGCGGCAGAACTGATTGTGGGTTTTGTCTCTGGGGCTCACACCTCCTACTCTCTGGAGGCGGCTCTGGGACATTTGGACAACGTGGCTCGGGTAGCTGAGGCATATCCCAGGCTCTGGAGCTGCCCGGGTCTCACAGTACTCCTCACCACCATGTTGGAGTCCCAACATAAACTCTGTCAGCGGGTGAGAAATTCCCCTTTGCTTCACCTGTACCGACGAAGAAGTGTCCCCGGGTGCGGAAGGCTCGCTCACCCTGTCAGGTGCCTGTGTCTTCGCCCATCCGCCAGATGACCCCTGTTGGTCCTGAAGAGGTTTCTTCTGGTCCCACCGCAGCTGCTACCATCACGCCCTGGGAAGTAAGGCAAGTTCATTTTCATTCTCTCATAACCCACAATGAAGTGTCTTGTCTAATTCTTGGTGGCGGGGCTCAGCAGCAGCTCCATTCTGCTGAGTCTTTACCATCAGCTGTTAGAACATTTCCCTCACCTGCTTCTCCTGTTTCCTGTTGGGTGTCTGCCGGTCCTTGAAGGGAACCGCCAGACAACGGAGAGGTCTGCGAATCCAGGGAGTCCTGGTCCGGCCCTGCAGCTTTGCCCAGTTAGGGAGAAGAGTGCTTCCTGTGTCCCGAAGCCTATGCTGACAAAAGGGTGTCCCCTGGTTTCAGCATCGCAGAACCCGGTGCCATCAGTGAGCCGGGCTCTACCTCCGCCATTCCAGGGAGATCTTTATCTGGTCTAGCAGCAGCTGACATCATCACACCCCGGGAATTCAGGCAAGTACTTCTCCATTCTATTTTACTCACTACTGAACAATCTTGCCTGATTCCCGGTGGTGAGACTCAGGCGGTGCAGCCCACTGAGCTCTCACCGCATGCTGCTGACACTACTTTTTCACCTGCTCTCTCCGTGTCTCTTCCTGTTCCCCCTGAGAGTCTGCCGGCCCCAGGATTGAGCCGCTGGACAATGGAGTAGCCTGCGGCCCTGAAAGACCTAGTCCCAGCCCCACAGCCACAGTCTGGATGGAGGAAGAGCGCTGGTACTGAGCTGGCGTCTGCACCAATAATGGAACATCCCTGGGCCTCAGCTGAGCAGAATCCAGCGCCAGCAGGAAGCCAACCTCCTGTCGCCATGCAGGGTGAGCCACCAGCGTGGATCACTTCACTGGGGGGTCTCGGGACTGCATCCACCACCATGCCTGCTGCTGGGGCCACCACAGCAGAGTCCGAGTTGGATCTCCAGAAGCATCATCATCTGGATCGACAAAGTCCTGGATGGCAGTGGAGCTCAAGCCCAGGCAGGTGCTCTCTCTTGTTTCTGTTGTTTCTATTTCAGAGAGATCTTGTCTGGCTCTTGGTGCAGTTGTGCAGCTGACAACTGCACCTGAGCTCACCTCGCTGGACTCCACTGCCGCCGGTGACCCTGACCCTGTTTCTCTGCCTCTCCCGTGTGAGCTTTTCCTCAGGGTCACCGAGGATCATCCAGCTTCGCCAGAAATCTCCGTGGGTCCAGCGTTGCCAACTGAGATCATGGTTGGTCCAGCTCCTCCTGGTGAGGTCATCGTGGGTGCTCTGTCCCAGCCTGGGACCTCCGTGGGTGCTGTTTCCCCTCCGGCTGAGGTCTTTGTGGGTCCTGCATCCCCTCCGGTCAAGGTCTTCACGGGTGTTCCGTCCCTGCCTGGAGCCTCTGAGGGTGCTGCTTCCCCATTAGTTGAGGTCGTCGCGGGTGCTCCATTCCAGCCTGGGGGCTTCTGTGGGTGCAGCTATGGCCCAGTCCGGGTCCTCCATGGGTGCTGCTTCCCTTTCTGCTGAGGTCATCGCGGGCGCTCCATCCCAGCCCGGGGCCTCCGGGGGTGCAGCTCTGCTCCAGCCCGGAGCCACCGTGGGTGCTGCAATGTCCCAGTCCGGGACCACCGAGGGTGCTACAGACCAGTCCAAGGGCGTCGTGGTTCCCCCTCCTCTGTCTGACACCGTCGTGGTCCCCCCCTCCTCTGCCCGACGTCATCAAGGTTCCCTCTATTTTTCTATCCCCCTCACCTCTGGTCATCCCGGTTGAGCGGCCGCCTCCTGGACCACCATCTCTGTGGCGGTGGTTAAAAAACTCTGGCCGACCACCTGACAGACTGTGCCGTTGGGTTGGGTGGCTCTTATTCTCTGGCAGACCACCCGACTCCTACCACCTCGCTGTCTGCCAGGCCTGGGATGTCGGCCAACCACAGGAACAGCCTCGCTTTTTGGTCTGGGGGGCATAGGTGCGCGGTTCTGTTCGGGTCCTGAGCAGGGCCTTTGTTTTGTTTTTTTTTGTTTTGTTTTGTTGGTTTTTTTTTGTTCCCTCTTAGTCTAGACTCTGCTGGGGTTGTTATTCTGAAAGTGTTCTTATTTTCTCTGGTTTGGTTCAGTCCCTCTGTGCCTGGGTCCCCCTCCTCCCACCCGGGGTGGGGTTGTTTTCTTGTTGGGGTGGGTTTTTTGTGGGGGGGGGGGGTCTTTTCCTTTGATGTTACCCTGGGGTGTCTAGTATCCACCCCTTGAGAGGGGAACTCTGTCACGATCTGAGCACGGGGGGGTTCCGCCGGGCTCTGTCTTTCTGCCTTTTATTCATATTTGTATTGTGTTGTTATTTTTAGTTGCTATTCCTGTTATTTTATCCTTGGTTGATTTGTCACATGTTCTGTATTTATCCTTCAGTTTATTATTTGCCCTTATTTTAGTTTTGGCCCTTTATCTGTATGCTTACCTGTACCTTTGGTTCCTTTGCTCCTTAGCCTGCCAGATCTCTTTCTTTCTCGAGTTGGCAGCTGTCAGTGTGGACTTCCGGGTTGTCACTTTGTTCATGGGCGGTCCACCAGTCAGCTGTCAGCACTAAGCACTTCCCCCGCTCATTGACTCACAGCTGATCTTGATCTGTAATCACTCTCACTGCCTTGTTCTTCTGTTTGCTAATCGCTGGGTCATTTATTCATCTGTCCTCATCCTGAGACGGCGTTCCAGTGGTTCTCTGTAAACGTAAGTCCAGCGCTCTGCTGGGAATCCGTAGTTTCCTTATTATCCCTTCGTATGTCCAGCTCAGCTGGGAATTCGTAGTTTCCTCATTTTTCTTTGTATGTCCAGCTCTGCTGGGATATCGTAGTTTCTTGTCTGTTCTGTAGTGTGTGTTTTGGTATGTGTGTTCTTTATTAAATATGCAAACTCATAGCTTGCATTTGGTGTCTTGTGTTTGCCCTGTGAACGGGTCAGTCATGACAGTGGTTTTATGGCGGTTGTGTCACAAATGCCTCTGTCAGGCAGGGAATAATGGATTCACATGCAGGCAAATACTCTGGTCACAACAAGATTTATTAACAAAATGCTAAAATAAAGACAGTGCGGGGGCTGTAACACAGGAGGAGCCGTAAAGGCAAATAACGTATACACAGGCATAATAAGGGACACAGGGAAGTCAGAGGGGATAACTGACGATGACGCCACACCAGAAGACTTTTATGATCTGGTGAGCGCACTCCCACTCCCATCCTGTGGGAGGGTCTCCGGCTCTGCAGGTAATCAATACACCTGCGTGAATGGATGACCCTGCTGTCTCCTCACTGCCAGCGCTTAAAAGGACCAGTCTGTGAACGCTCCAGAGCTGGCTCATTGGGTATACTGCCTTAAAAGAATTAAGTAAGTAAAGTATTAATTGTTTTGGAACCCAGAGAATAATCTGTCTCTCTTTTTCTCTTTCTCAGGTTGCTGCCATCTCTGCGGTGTATCCCCGGGGGTTTGTTGTGCGCTCACCCGTTCCCTCATCATTGTTTTCACTCCAGATCACCTACTCCACCAGGTCAGACATCTCACCAGCTATACTCATCCGATCTCCTGTTCCTATTCATCGTTGCCGTCCTGGATTCCTCGTTGGCCTCTCTGCTCTCACTTGTAAGAGTTTTTTCCTCTGATTCATTATTACCTGTCACGCCGCGCCATTCATCAACGGCGCCACCTGCTCACGCACCTGACAATCATCAGCGGCGAGGGATAAAGGCCGTCTCGCCCGGAGGCTCGGCCTGAAGCCGTCAGACTTCGTCCCTCACCGTTGTGAGCATACTTCCCTTCAGCGTCACCATTTTGGTAAGAAGATCGCTTACCTCTTTTCTTCAGTCTTCTCCCCTGTGCACAGGTGGATTCCCCAGCGGCGGACATCTCCACTCCATCGCCCAATCCTCGCTGCTGTACGGAGCTCTCCAGGTGGCTGTCTTCCGGGCTTCGCCCCCTTGTTGTGCCAGCTGTCCTGACCCACCAAGTAAGTCCTTCTCTCGCCATAAATCCCTCCTGTGTTGGTGTATGCCCGTCACCCTCTCCCTGTGCTCTCTCCATAGGGTTGCTCGGCTGTACGGTCACCTGCCTCTGTGCCTGGAGCAGACACCATCACCAACACATTTACTTCCCGCAGACACGCACTCATTCACTCCTGCTGTTAATAAACTCTTTGAACTACTCTAAGCCTGTGTGTGTGCGTCTCCTGAGCCGTGCGTTATGTCAGTACGGCTTCAGCAGAGCGGCTCGGCGGACGGCGGGCTCGCACACCGGTTTTCCACTCTCGAGGCTAGAGTGGATCAAATAGCTTATCAACAACAGGTGATCTTTAATCAATTATTGAATTTAACTAACCGGTTGGGCCGCTTGGATCCTCAACAGCTGTTCCCCCCGGCTCGTCAGGGTGGCGCGGCTCCTGCTGTTCCAGCGGCCGTCCAGCCGGCTCCAGTGGCACCGGTTCGGCTCACACCGATTCCGACCCCCGCCCGCTTTAGCGGTAAGCTCGGCGGAGCGCGGGGGTTCATTATGCAGTGTGAGTCCGTGTTCCACCGTGTGCCCGGAGATTTTCCCTCGGATCACAGTCGGATTGGTTACATAGGGAATCTTCTGGAGGGGCGTGCGTTAACTTGGACCTACGCCGTAATGGCGAGGCCCAGTTATGCCACCCTCACCTATGACCAGTTCGTGAGGCGCTTTCTGGAGGTCTTTGACCATTCTCAAACCGAGACGGTCCAGGTCGATCGGCTCCTCGCTCTCCAGCAGGGAGGCCGGTCGGCAGCGGACTACTCGGTCGACTTCCGGGTAGCGGCGGAGGAATTGGGCTGGGAGGAACGCTCCCTCTGTGGCCTGTTCCTCCGCAGCCTCAATAGTGATCTGAGGGATGAACTGGCTGGACGGGATATCCCTGGGACGCTAGCGGAGCTGACATCCTTAGCGATAAGTTTGGATAACAGGCTGCGCGAGCGCTCCTCGGGGCGGAAGTCTTCTTCTTCTCGCCCTCGTGGAGTCTCGCCGCACCTGTTCCAAGCTCGCCCCCTGGCGGCGCCGCCAGCATTGTGCCCCGAGGAGTCGGAGCCGATGGTGACGGGCTGGACCAAGCTTTCCCCTGCGGAGAAACAACGCCGCCGTGAGTTGGGCCTCTGCATGTATTGCGGAGGTGACCAACACACTGTGGAGCGTTGCCCGCGGAAAGCCAGTCGGCGGGGTCCGCGAATCGCTGTAGGGAGCCTCGCGGGTCCCAACCGGTTAGACTCTCTCACTCAATTAAAGCTGCCCATCCGTTTTTGCCACAATCCCACTGGGCACCTCACCCACGCACTGGTGGATTCGGGCGCAGAGGGCAGCTTCATTTCACAAGGCCTGGCAACCCGATTGGGCATCCGCTGTCAGGCATTAAAACATCCCATCTCCCTGGTCCATCTCTCCCGTGCCTCCCTTGGGAGAGTTTCTCACCAAACCATGCCTGTCCCAGTCATCATCTCAGGGAACCACCGGGAGGAGATGGTATTTTACGTCCTGCCCAACTCTGTGTCGCCCGTCATCCTGGGGTATCCCTGGCTACGCCTCCACAACCCTGTCCTGGACTGGAGGTCCGCTGGGGTATCGGCATGGAGTACCTTCTGTATGGGCACCTGCCTTCAGTCCGCCGCCTGCTCCCCGTCCGCGGCTCCCCCTGTGGCGGATACAGCACCTCCGGACCTGTCACTGGTGCCTCCAGAATTTCACGACCTGGGTATGGTATTTAGCAAATCTAAAGCTATGTCTCTTCCCCCGCATCGACCATATGACTGTGCCATCAACCTCCGCCAGGGGGCTCCCCTGCCATCTGGTCGGCTCTACAGCCTGTCGGCACCGGAGAAGGAGACCATGAATACATACCTGAAGGAATCTCTGAGCGCTGGGATTATTCGCCCATCGTCGTCACCCGTGGGGGCAGGGTTTTTCTTTGTCGGGAAGAAGGACGGATCCCTCCGCCCCTGCATAGACTACCGAGCGCTGAATGACATCACTGAGAGGGACCGTTACACCCTGCCCCTCATGGACACTGCCTTTCACTCCCTCCAGGGGGCGACCTGGTTTACCAAGCTGGATTTACGCAGCGCTTACCACCTCGTCCGGATCCGGGAGGGAGATGAATGGAAGACAGCCTTCCGTACCCCGAACGGCCACTTTGAGTATCTCGTCATGCCGTTCGGGCTGACCAACGCTCCTGCCGTCTTTCAGCGCCTCATTAATGACGTCCTCCGGGATTTCATCGGCCTTTTTGTGTTCGTCTACCTGGATGACATCCTTATCTTCTCCAGGTCCAGGGACGAGCACCAGGTCCATGTGAGGCGGGTCCTCCAAAGACTGCTGGAGAATCGTCTGTACGTGAAGGCTGAGAAATGCGAATTCTACGCTAGGACCACATCCTTCCTGGGATTCATCATCGCTCAAGATCAGGTGCTCCCAGACCCAGAGAAGGTGAAAGCGGTGGTGGAGTGGCCTACTCCCGCATCCCGGAAGCAGGTGCAACAGTTTGTTGGCTTCGCCAATTTTTACCGCCGCTTTGTCCCAAATTTCAGCTCGATCGTCGGACCGCTGACCCGCCTCACGTCCCCGAAGGTCCCGTTCCGGTGGACTGAAGAGGTCGCTGCTGCCTTTAGGGCGCTGAAGGCGGAGTTCTCCTCCTCCCGGGTCCTTCGCCAGGTCGACCCCGCGCTGCAGTGCATTGTGGAGGTGGACGCATCGGACACGGGAGTGGGAGCAGTGTTATCCCAGCGGTCACCTGACGATGGCGCCAAACGGCCGTGCGCCTTCTTCTCCCGGCGCCTGTCCCCGGCGGAGAGGAACTACGATGTGGGGGACAGAGAGCTCCTGGCCATTAAACTCGCCTTACAGGAGTGGCGCCACTGGCTAGAGGGGGCGGACCTGCCGTTTGTGGTCCTGACGGACCACAAGAACTTAGAGTATTTACGATCTGCCAAGCGCCTGAATGCCCGCCAGGCGCGCTGGTCTTTGTTCTTCGCCAGGTTCCGCTTCTCGATCACCTTCAGGCCGGGCTCCAAAAACGGCCTGCCTGACGCCCTCTCTAGGCAGTTCACCCCCGTGGAGGCTGAGGAGACGCCCCACACTATCCTGCCCAGGTCGTGCGTCCTCGGTGCCATCTCTTGGGACATTGAAGACAAGATCCGGAAGGCGCAGGAGGTGGAACCTGATCCTGGCGGCGGACCGGAGGGAAGACTGTTCGTCCCATCTGCGGTCCGAGGAGAGGTCATCCACTGGCTCCACACCTCCCGGCTCACCTGTCATCCCGGCACCTCTCGGATGATCAGCCTCCTCCAGCGGTCCTTTTGGTGGCCAGGCCTGCGGAGGGATGCAGCCCGCTACGCCCGGGCTTGCCCAATCTGTGCCACCAGCAAGTCGGGAAATGCCCCCCCAGCGGGTCTGCTCCAGCCTCTGCCCGTCCCCGGCAGGCCCTGGTCGCACATCGCACTGGACTTCGTCACCGGACTCCCCGTTTCCAACTCCTTTGACACCGTCCTGACCATTGTGGACCGTTTCTCCAAGGCGGCGCACTTCGTTCCCCTGCGAGGTCTCCCTACTGCCCTGGAGACGGCGGGCCTCCTCGTCCAACACGTGGTCAGGCTGCACGGGATTCCGGTGGACGTGGTCTCGGACCGGGGCCCCCAATTTTCATCCGAGGTTTGGAGATCCTTTTGTAACGCCATCGGAGCCAAGGTGAGCCTCTCCTCCGGCCATCACCCCCAGTCTAACGGGCAGTGTGAGAGGACCAATCAGGAGCTGGAGGCTGCGCTCCGCTGTGTTACTAGATCCAAGCCGACGTCCTGGAGCAACCATCTCGCCTGGGTGGAGTATGCCCACAACACCGCCCGCTCTTCTGCAACGGGGATGTCCCCCTTCAAGGCGTCCCTGGGTTACGACCCCCCGCTGTTTCCAGCGCAGGAGAACGAGGTGACTGTCCCCTCCGTTAGGGCGCACCTTAGGCAGTTCCGCTCCACCTGGGCTGCCGCGCGTCATGCGCTTTTACGCACAGCGGAGCGCAACAGGACCGTGGCGGACCGGCACAGAAGACCTGCCCCGGCGTACAGAGTTGGGCAACTCGTGTATGTGTCTACCCAGGACGTCACATTAAAAGGCGAGAGGAGGAAGCTGGCACAGCGTTTCATGGGTCCCTTTCCCATCACCCGGATCATCAACCCGGTGGCTGTGCGCGTGGCTATTCCCCCCTCCCTCCGCATCCATTCCACTTTTCATGTGTCGAAGGTGAAACTGGCAGTCACTGACCCCCTTTGCCCTCCTCCTGCAGCGCAACCCGCGCCCCGGATGATTGGTGGCCATCCGGCCTGGTCCGTCTCCTCCATCCTGGACTCCCGGCGCCGAGGTCGTGGGTTGCAATACTTGGTGGACTGGGAGGGCTATGGGCCCGAGCATCGACAATGGGTGCCCCCGTCGTTTGTGTTGGACCCGTCGCTCATCGCGGACTTCCACCGAGCGCACCCGGATAAGCCATCGCCAGGAGGCGCTGCTAGAGGGGGGAGTACTGTCACGCCGCGCCATTCATCAACGGCGCCACCTGCTCACGCACCTGACAATCATCAGCGGCGAGGGATAAAGGCCGTCTCGCCCGGAGGCTCGGCCTGAAGCCGTCAGACTTCGTCCCTCACCGTTGTGAGCATACTTCCCTTCAGCGTCACCATTTTGGTAAGAAGATCGCTTACCTCTTTTCTTCAGTCTTCTCCCCTGTGCACAGGTGGATTCCCCAGCGGCGGACATCTCCACTCCATCGCCCAATCCTCGCTGCTGTACGGAGCTCTCCAGGTGGCTGTCTTCCGGGCTTCGCCCCCTTGTTGTGCCAGCTGTCCTGACCCACCAAGTAAGTCCTTCTCTCGCCATAAATCCCTCCTGTGTTGGTGTATGCCCGTCACCCTCTCCCTGTGCTCTCTCCATAGGGTTGCTCGGCTGTACGGTCACCTGCCTCTGTGCCTGGAGCAGACACCATCACCAACACATTTACTTCCCGCAGACACGCACTCATTCACTCCTGCTGTTAATAAACTCTTTGAACTACTCTAAGCCTGTGTGTGTGCGTCTCCTGAGCCGTGCGTTATGTCATTACCTGCCTCCCTCCTCGTTCTAATCTGCTCTCGTCTCCCTCATTACAGGCTGGGCGCTCCTCTGGCGAGTGAGGTGATTTTTCCACTAACTTAGCAACAATTCTTTTCAATAAAATTGTGTGTAAAACTTTGCCTCTCTGCATTGTGTGCATTCTCTGGTGTAGCGTCTTGCACGTGGGCTGATATTACTAGTAATCATGACAGAACGAGCCAGCCACAAATTAGGCTCAGCAGGCGCTACATCAGCGGAGCACTCCGCCCTTTACTGCCTCGACGTTACAGAGAGGCAGGTGGCCGTGCTGACTGAACAGCTGCATACCATTACACAACAGCTGAGCACAGTCACCGAACACCTTGGTTACATGTCTCGCTCGGCCCCTCTCCTTCCACCTGCCATTCCAGTTTCTTCTACCATCCGCCGAACCACCTCCGTTCCCTTACCTGCCCCGTATGCAGGGGAGGTGGGGAAATGTCAGGGGTTTCTGTGTCAGGTTCAGCTGTATCTGCAGCAAGTGGGCGAGAAGTAGCTGGACGACAAGTGTAAAATTCACTCTATGATCCTCCTGCTACGAGACCAAGCCCTCAGCTGGGATCAGTCTATTTTAGATAGTGTGGAGGGCCCTCGTTACACTTTTGATAGATTTATTAGTGAGTTTTCCTGGGCTTTCGATTGCTTGGAGAGTGAGGGTAATATCATGAGTCCTGTATTGTCACTCCGCCAGGGTAGTTGGTCAGCAGCCGATTACTCTGTGGAGTTTTGTTGTTGTCGCAGCAGATTCTGGTTGGAATGACGTCTCCTTAAGAAGCACCTTCCTCCAGGGTCTCAATATCAACCTTTGCGATGACCTTGTGATTCATGCTGCTCCCTCCTCCCTGGATGAGCTTATCAATCAAGTTGTTAGTTTAGATAATCGCTACCGCGAGTACGCGAAGGAGCGGAAGGCCTCCTCCGGCCTGCCCATCTCGAGTATGTTCTCCCCAACTACTGGCATAGGTGAGATCGACTCCTTCTCCAAGGCTATGGTGCTTGGCCGAGTTCGACTGACTCTACTCTGGAGGAGCACCAGCGACGGAGGAGAGCTGGTGCTTGCATGTATTGTGGCTTGCTTGAGCACAAAATATTTAATTGCCACCCTTATGTCATTTACAATGTCACCACCTAAAACCAAAAGACACGGGTCGTCAGTAGCCTTGGGAGGTCTGACGGGTGGGAACTCTATTCATCTCCCCGATAACTTTTCCATTCCGGCACTCATTCAGTTGCCGGGGGTCGAGAGGAGGGTTTTGGCATTAATTGATTCAGGGGTAGAGCAAAATTTCATCTCTTTGCGGCTTGTGCAGGAAATTAGCATCCCCACAACTAAACTGCCGGCTCCGCTAAATGTTGCGGCACTGTCTGGGAGTTGTGTGGCATCTATTACTGAGTGCACAGCGTCGATTCCCATCCTCCTGTCTGGGAACCACTGGGAGACCATTTCGTTCTTTATTCTCCCTAGTTCGTCTTCCCCGGTGAATCTGGGGTATCCGTGGCTCCGGAAGTATAACCCTATCATCAATTGGACACAAAATTCCATTTCTTCCTGGAGCCCTTTCTGTTCAGCATCCTGCCTCTGCTTGGCCGAGTGTTCACCATCCCTTTCCGTCTCCTCTCCTCCGGTGGAGCCACCAGATCTCAGCCTCGTACTCGAGGTTTACCATGACCTCTGGGAGGTCTTTAGCAAGATAAAAGCCCTTTCTTTGCCTCCTCACCACTCTTATGACTATGCCATCGACTTCCTCTCAGGTGCGCAGTTGCCGTTCAGCCGGCTCAACAGCCTTTCTGGACTGGAGAGAGAGGTGATGGAAAGTTATATAAAGGAATCTTTGAATGCCGGCCTCATTTGGCCCTCCTCGGCTCCTCTTGGGGTGGGGATTTTCTTTGTCGGAAAGAAGGACAGATCTCTGCGGCTGTGCATAGATTTCCACGAGTTAAATGCCATCACTGTCAAAGATAAATACCCTTTGCCCCGATCAACTCTGCGTTCGAGCTCCTTCAGTGCGCGTGGGTGTTTACTAAATTGGATTTGCGTAACGCGTATCGTTTAGTCCGTATTCACGAGGGGGACGAATGGAAGACAGCATTTAAAACTCACCTGGGGCAGCTTGAATATCTGGTGATGCCCTTTGGGCTCACCAACGCCCCCACTGTCTTCCAGCGAATGATTGATGACATCCTGCGCAATATGGTTAATCAATTCGTTTTTATCTACCTTGACGATATTTTAATTTTTTCGTGCATGCCAGAGGAGAACTCAGTCCATGTCAGGGCCATGTCACAGCGGCTCCTGGAAAACCAGCTCTTTGTGAAGACCGAAAAGTGC
This sequence comes from Pholidichthys leucotaenia, assembly GCA_020510985.1. Taxonomy (NCBI): domain Eukaryota; kingdom Metazoa; phylum Chordata; class Actinopteri; order Cichliformes; family Pholidichthyidae; genus Pholidichthys; species Pholidichthys leucotaenia. The sequence goes on from CM035849.1 coordinate 229,824,557, forward strand.
CAGTTTTCCAACAGCTCCACTTCCTTCCTGGGCTTTATTGTTGCTGAGGGAGAGTTGAGGGCCGATCCGGCCAAGGTGAAGGCTGCACTTGATTGGCCAACACCCCAGTCCCATAAGGAGCTTCAACGCTCCCTAGAATTTGTTAATTTTTCTGTCGCTTCATTAGAAATTACAGTGGGGAAGCAGAGCCTCTTACGCAGCTGACCTTGGTCAAGGTGCCTTTCACCTGGTCCGAGGCAGCTGAATCATCCTATCATGGTGTGGACCGACTATAAAAATTTAGAATATCTTCGGTCGGCCTGCCGATTAGAACACAGAGGATACACACAAGACTTACACAGAAGACTGAGGGAGGACACAGAGAACAAATAACAACCGGGCCGACGGGGACGAAACGACAAACAAGGACCGGGAAGCACAAAAACAATCACAGAGGACCCAGAGGAAGCACAGAAGGCAAATAATGCTAAAATAATAATGACAAGGGAAAACACAGAGAACCCAAAATGAACCAAAAGCGTGGACAGGGTCTAAAACCATGTCCACGTCACGGCATGACAAGTTGGAAACCAGCATCTAGGTGCTTAACTGCCACTTACTCCTTACTTTGTCCTCATCCTGCTTGTGTTTTTATGTGGTACCGTCTCATAACTCAGCAGCGCCAGGTAAACAAGCTAGCAAGCAGCAGCCGGTGGCTGCTGCGCACACACACACATGAGCAGCACAGTGGCAGAGCAGAATGGGAGAGAAGAAGAGGAGTTACCATATGGCTATATTTTCAAATGAAGGGAGACATCTTATTTAATTTTTGTATTTGTTACGTGTGGCCCTCGCGAGCCACACAATAAGAGCCGGGGGCGAGCCAGTGAGTTGCGATGTTTTATTAGAGCAGGGAACAGGGGTAAAGGAACACGGCCTCGTGGGGCCAAAAGGCACAAATAACCATACAGAGGAACACTCACATATACTGCAGAACGAAAAGCAGGAGGCTAGCGCCAGACGAAGGGGTTCCAGCCTATGGTGAGTGAAGTTACAGCCCCGAATGATCGGAGCTGCTCCTTTTTGAACCCATTAGCAGCGCCTCAGCTGATGAGGGATAGTTGGGCTCCAGCCGTCCCGTAACACTGACAGCTGGGAGCCCGCTGAGACGCTGTCAAGGAGAGGACCGGGTAGAGGAGGAATATGGTCTGAGCGCCGGATCATACGGCGTCTCATCCCATCGTGACAGATCCTCCCCCTCACGGTCGGGCTCCAAACGACCCGAAACATCCGAGACCCCCCACACACACACACACACCTAGGGTGGGCGGATGGGAGGCAGGACCGGAGGGAGAAGAACAGAGAAAAAAAAAAAGGACAAATCGACAATGAACAAATACAGAGTACCAGGGCAGAGAAAAAACCCAAACACAATACTCCATACAATATAACATGACAGAAACCCAGAGAAAGGGGGAGAAAAAAAAGACAATAACCCAATATAGAGTATCAGGGAAAAAAAAAACCCAAACACAATACTCCATAGAATACCACGAGGGAGGAACCCATACAGGCAGAGGATAATTGCAGGAATTACAACCCACCACACAGGGAGGAGAAAAACCCCCCCCACAATACTCCACAAACCCTGTACAGACAAATACAAAATAAAACAACCCCGGGGACCCCCAAAACGAGAGGAAAAAAAACCCCAAGGGCGAAAAGTAGAACATTACAGCCATCCCTCAAACAGGAGGAGAAATCTAAAAAAGAAAACCACGCTAAATGCGGGACAGAAATAAAAATTTAGCTGTACCCACCCCAACGCAAGTACAGCAACAGACATTCAGTTCGGGGGGTCTCCCCACACCCAGCGTCCATACCGCTAACACGGGTGAAGGGAAGAGTTCCGGTGGCCTACCCGAACCCCAGGCCAGAAAACGCAGTTCCTCGGGAGGCCGAACCAGATCGCCGAACAAACAGTCTAACGGGTCGGGCGGCCGCACAAGTGGGCCGAACGGGCACGGCAGGCCCTCTGGCGGCCGACCCGCATCGCTCAACCACCAGGCCCGTAGGGGAAAGGGAGAAGTCCAAACGGGCCCCAGTGGAAGAGGCTTGGGGGAGAGCTGACGACGAGGTGGTCGAAGGTCAGATGACAGGAGATCCGCAGCTCCCTCACCGGACCCGGACACCGCTGGAGCAGAACCCACGTCGGGCCCCGATTGGGTCTCAGGCGAACCAACGTCGGACCCTGATTGGGTCTCAGGCAAACCAACGTCGGACCCCGATTGGGTCTCAGGCGAACCCACGTCGGACCCCAAATGGGTCTCAGGTGAACCCACGTCGGACCCCGAATGGGACTCGGACGAACCCTCGTTGGACCCCGACTGGGCCGACGCCGCACCAGAACCGACCTCCGACGTCGAACCTGGACCCTCTAGCACCACGAGTGATGGCAGCTCCTCGCCGGCGACCCTGGGAGAAGGCTCAGGAGAGAGAACAGAACCGGGATCAGGATCACCGGCAGCGCCAGAACCCGGCGAGATAAGCTCGGACGCAGTGGACGGCTGCACCCGGCTCACCTCCCCAAGAGACAGGCTAGAGTGCTCTAAAGTGAGGAAAAGAAAGATGAGATAGAGCACTTGCCTGATCTCGGGTTCTGACGCCGTCCAGGAATGCGAAGATCCGGGATCCAGCGTCAGGAGGTCGTCATCAGGCTCCCACTCAGCTGCGTCGGGCTCTGCAGCTGGCATGATGGACAGCGCAGCTTGTGAGTCCTCCGGCCCCGGTGTCCACGCCGACAGCCCACACGGCGTGGTGGCAGGAGAACCTCGTCCCGCTGGACCGGACCGCTCCTCTGTGGAGACCCGGGGACGCTTGGTTGTCGGCGCAAGCTCCACGTAGCAATCCGCCATCTGCCTCCATCCACGGCGTAGCTGCGGGACCGGAACCGGGTTGTCCAGAACCGCAGGCCCCCTCCTCATCCCACGATGTTGGCCTGGCACCGGGGACCGCTCAGCGGAGGGAGACACAGAGGAAGCAGGATTAATATTTACAGCTACAGCAGGTGGTGGGAGTTCGGGGAGCTGCGAACCCCGAACTCCACCTCCAGGAATTTGACAGAGCAAATCATCAGATGAATGTGAAAAAACCGAGAATTGCCTGTCACCTGGAGGCTGGATGGTGCCTGCTGTCATGGACTTTGCTCCTCCCTCTCCCTGCCGGGCGGTGACGGAGAACCCCCTGGGAGGACGGCGGGGAGCCACTCGCGTGGATTCCGGATGCACACAGCAGTCGGGGAGCGCGCCGAGGAGGAGGGGGCGACAGCCGAGATGAGCCGGACCCAAAGCGCTGGCGTGACAGCTGAGGGAAGTGGCTCGGGAGAAGAGGCTGAGAGATCTCCTCTCTGGAGAGGCGCAGGGAAGACAGCTGCGTGGGAGGATGAGACCTTGCGGCGACCCGGAACTGGATCTGGACGGGGCTTATGCTGAGAAGATGAGGCTGTGTGGCGGCGGCTACTCACAGGGGGCGAAGCGAAGGAAAGATCCGGAAATCGCCGCTCCTGGGCAGAGACAGAGGCGAGGAGGGCGTCGAACTCTGGGAAGTTGCGTAGCCCCGGACTCCTCTCCACCAGTCTAACGGCGGCCGCCACATGCCTCATAATGGCGGACGGGTGCACAGCGGAATGAGCAGCAGCCACTCGGTCCCGGACCTTGATTGCCGTCAGCTGCAGATCCTCCGGGGAAATCCCGAGTGACGTCATGCAGGACGGGGAAAGCCCTCTGGGTGGCGCGAACTCCCGGGCCGGAGTGGAGGCAGGAACGGGATCCCGAAGCGAAGGGTGACGTCTCCTCCTCTTCGGCTTCCTGCCGGGATTTCCCTCCAACCCACGGAGCTCCTCTCGCTGCGCAGCGATGGCGTTCCTCCTGGCAAAGACCTCAGGATGGGTGGAATGGCGAGGGAGACTGTCCAGGAGATTCTCAGCAAACTCTAGGTGCCAGCGTCTCTCATCGGGGTCGTCGTCCAGGGTAGTGGAGAAGAGCGTCCCGTCGACTTCCTCCAAGATGGCCGTCAGCTCTCTGCCCTGGAGCCGAACGTGACTCCGGGGAGACGGCATGTCAAAAGGGCTGACACCCAGACAGGGAAGGCACAAGTCCAACGGCAACTCACGGCCGCCAGCAACTCGCCTGGCTGTAACTTACTGTTACGTGTGGCCCTCACGAGCCACACAATAAGAGCCGGGGGCGAGCCAGTGAGTTGCGATGTTTTATTAGAGCAGGGAACAGGAGAAAAGGAACACAGCCTCGTGGGGCCAAAAGGCACAAATAACCATACAGAGGAACACTCACATATACTGCAGAACGAAAGGCAGGAGGCTAGCGCCAGACGAACGGGTTCCAGCCTATGGTGAGCGAAGTTACAGCCCCGAATGATCGGAGCTGCTCCTTTTTAAACCCATTAGCAGTGCCTCAGCTGATGAGGGATAATTGGGCTCCAGCCGTCCCGTAACACTGACAGCTGGGAGCCCGCTGAGACGCTGTCAAGGAGAGGACCGGGTAGAGGAGGAATATGGGCTGAGCGCCGGATCATACGGCGTCTCATCCCATCGTGACAGTATTGTAGTTTCTGAACACTGTACCTCAAAAAAGAATTTGCTTTAACTTTTTCTTGAGTCATAATTCTGTGCAGTTTATTGAAGCAAAAAAATCCAGACATGACAATGTATGGGGTAAAACTGTTTTGTAACTGTTCCATTGTTTCTGAACAAAAAGTTTTATTATGATAATAACGTATTTTCTATTTACCTAAAAACTTTGCCCAAATTCTGTCCTGGGTTTTAACTAATGAATAATCCAAAGGAAAAATCACAAAACACTTAAAGGTCATGAAAATTCATTCAGATTTAATAATCTGATGATGCATCCACATTAATTATTAAAAAGTATTGGTATCGGCAATACTGGCCCTTTATTTACTTGCTTTCAGATCCATACAAAATCATGCAGTATCACACACAACTATCCCCCAGCTGCTGAGGGCCCCCCTCAATCAAAACCGAGTTGCCGCTCTGTGTGAGTGGCGATGCGAGAGAGTGAGAGTGAAGGTGCATTCACACCAAACGCGAATTTTCCACACGGCACGATTACATTATAACTCAATGTAAAAACGTCAACAGACATGAATAGTGAGATACAGACAGGCGAAGCTGTCTTTAAAACTTCTGCAGCTGTGTTCTATTCAAGATTCAAGATTGAAAGGCTTTATTATCATGCGCACAGTTAAGAAATGCTACATTTCCTGAGCAATGAAATTCTTGCTTTGCTCTCCGAACGAATGCCAAGTTAAAGGTACAGAAACAACAGTTCTAATAGGTCATGACACACTGACACAGTAACTCAGTCCTAGTACTGATGGATGCTAAGACACATACACCAACACACAGTTAGGCAGTACAGGAATGAAAATGAAAGTCACTGGATGACTAAAGTGATAGTGATATATTGATATCAGAGATGATGTGAACCTGAGATGGCATGAACCTATGTACAGTGTGCAAATGAGCAGTGTGCAACCTGATGTAACCTGAGATGGCATAGACTTATGTACAGTGTGCAAATGAACATTGTGCAACAAGCAGTGTATAATTACAAATTATTGATAATTAGCAGCAAAGATGATATGGACATCAGACAGGTGATACTATATCTACTGTACAGGTGAGCAGTGTGCAAATTTAGCAGCCAGTGTGTGTGTTCCTATATGCAAAGCTGTGTTATAGAGTTTTGGGAGTTGTTGTCTGTTCATGAGTCTGATGCAGTGGGAAAGAAGGAGTTTTTCAGTCTGGTTGTTCGGCATTTCACACTTCTGTACCTCCGGCCTGAGGGTAGAAGTGCGAACAGTCTGTGTTGGGGGTGGGTGGGGTCCCGGAGGATGGCATGAGCTCTCTTTTGGACTTTGCGCTGGTAGATGCTCTGCAGAGAGGGAAGTGGAGTCCTGATGATCTTCTCTGCTGTCCTCACCACTCTCTGCAGGCGTTTGCGCTCCAGGGCAGTGGTGTTTCCATACCACGCAGTGATGCCATTGGTCAGGATGCTCTCGATGATGCAGCTGTAGAAATTGTTGAGGATCCTGGAAGACATGCCGAACTTCTTCAGCCTCCTCAGAAAGCACAGTCGCTGTTGAGCTGTCTTGACCAGCTCTGTGGTGTTGTGTGTCCACTTAAGGTCCTCGCTGATGTGGATGCCCAGGTATTTAAAGCTGCTCATCCTCTCCACCTCAAGCTTCCGGATGAACAGTGGCCGATGGGTTCTCCTCCTCCCTTTCCTCGTGTCCACTATCATTTCCTTTGTCTTGTCTGTGTTGAGGGTGAGATTGTTGTCCTCACACCATGACACCAGGTTGGCCACCTCCCTCCTGTAGGATGCTTCATCATCACCAGTGATGCATCCTATCACTGCTGTGTCATCCGCAAACTTTAGGATGATGTTGTCTTTGTGCGAGGCAACACAGTCATGGGTGAAGATGCTGTAGAGGATGGGGATGAGAACACAACCCTGGGGGACACCTGTGTTTGTCATGATGCTGGCTGAGGTCCTGTTACCCATCCTGACAGACTGGGGCCTGCCAGTTAGAAAGTCCAGTAGCCAGTCACAGAGGGTGGGGTGCAGGCCAAGTGAAGATAGTTTGTCGGTGAGTTTGTGGGGGATGACCATGTTGAAAACGGAGCTGTAGTTGACAAAGAGCATCCTAATGTAGGAGTTTTTATCTTCCAGGTGGGAGAGAGAATAATGGAGTGCTACGGCAATGGCATCTGAGGTGGACCTGTTGGGCCGGTAGGCATACTGCAGGGGGTCCAGGGTGCCCGGTATGCTGTCCTGAATGAGGGGCAGCACCACTCTCTCAAAGCTCTTCATGATGATTGGAGTGAGTGCTACCGGTCTGTAATCATTCAAACAGGTTGGCGGGCTCCTTTTGGGGACGGGGATGATGGTTGTTGTTGTTGTTTTGAAGCAGGAGGGGACTATGTTCTGGTTGAGGGAGAGGTTGAAGATTGCTGTGAGAACATCAGTCAGCTCTGTAGCGCATGCTCTGAGGGCCCGCCCAGGGATTGTCTGGTCCTGCTGCCTTGCGGGGGTTAATATTCCTTAGTGCTTTGTTTACCTGGTCTGGTGAGACTCTTAGTGGGTGGGTGGGGGGGGGGTGCGTGAGTGTGTGTCTCTTCTCTGTGCTGTGGCTGATGGACTCGAAGTGGGTGTAAAAGATGTTGAGATCATCCGGTAGGCTGTCTGTAGGACTAGCGGTACTGCTGTCGGTCTTCTTGTAGTCTGTGATGTGATGCAGGCCTTGCCACATGTGCCTCGAATCAGGAGTGAGGTAGAGGCTGTCCAGCCTTTCTCTGTACTGCCTCTTGGCTGTTGTTATAGCCTTTCTCAGTCCATATTTTGCAGCTTTGTACTCGGCCTCACAGCCTGATTTAAATGCGTGAGAGCGAGCACGCAGCATCTGACGTACCTGACTGTTGATCCAGGGCTTCTGGCTGGGGAACTTCCTGACCTGTATGGTGGGTACAATGGAATCAACGCATGTGCTGATGTACACAGTCACGTATTCAGCATAGTCCTGTATGTTAACAGAAGAGTCCTCTTGAGTGGCTGCAGCTTTAAAAACATCCCAGTCTGTGCAGGCAAAACAGTCTTGCAGGATGTTCTCAGTATCTGGAGTCCAGTGCTTAATGTGTTTAATAACTGGGTTTGTTGGTTTCATCTTTTGTCTGTAGGCTGGGTACATAAACAGTGAGATGTGATCTGACTGTCCGAAGTATGGGGGGGAGTGCCGCTCTGTAGGCGCCACGTATGTTGGAATAAACATGATCCAATATGCTTTTATCGCGGGTGGGTGTGTCTACATGCTGGTAATATTTGGGGAGTACGGTCCGTAAATTGCACTGGTTAAAGTCGCCAGCAACAATAAAAACAGCATCAGGGTGTTTTGTCTTTACTGCACTGATGGCGTCGTGGAGTTTGTTTAGCACTACTATGTAGTTGCTCTGTGGACAGATGTAAACAGCGGCCAAAAACACAGCAGTAAATTCCCTCGGTAAATAATAGGGACGGCATTTCAGCAGTAAAAACTCCACGTCGGGCGAGCAGTGCTTGTAAATGGTCTGTACATCTCCGCACCACGAGTGGTTTATAAATACACACACCCCCACCCCTCGTCTTACCAGAGTCTCTTGTTCTGTCTGCCTGGTGTGTTGAGTGGGTCTGGAGCTGAATAGCGCTCTCCGGAACTCTGTCTGAAAGCCAAGTTTCACAGAATATTAGGGCACAACACTCTCTTGTCTCCCGCTGGTCTTCATTCCTTGCTCTTAGTTCGTCTAGATTATTTTCCAAAGACTGAACATTTGCAATTAAGAGACTGGGTAGCGGTGGCCGGCTGGAGCAAGCCTTTAGCCTAGCATGCAGCCCTCCTCTCTTGCCTTGCCTTCGGCGCCTATGACCCCGCCTCCGACGCGCTTTCTTCGGGCCAGCATGTTCACGCAGGCTCAGTACTTCGGGGCTTTCCTGGGGGTGCTGATGGTCACCACTGGGGCGGACGATGCATTGCAGGTCGGGTGGTATAAAGCCAGTAAACTATGTGTGGCTGCTTGACTTGGTGATATCCAGTAGTGTTTGCCGGTCCCGTGTTAGCAGTGCCTGACCTCCATGCACTGTAGAAAGAACAACTATGAAAAAAGGAGAAAAGTCGGCATTTGGGAGCGGAATGAGCAAAGACGTTCGCCAACTGTGGGTGCCATCTTAATAACATTCAACCTGCTATAGTGTTCAACCTGCTGTGGAAATTCCCCAAATAATGTCATGCTTAGGTTTACCTTATCTGACCAGGGTCTCACCTGAAAATGTTGTCTCAAGCCTCCAAAACTTCACAGATGATGGGTGTTTACGTTGCTAGCTTTCTAGCTTGCTCGGACATCCGTGGTCGGAAACCGTATGTAAATAACTCCAAAATCCCGATTCAGCTAAAGAGTTCCCGGTCCTCCTGTCTCCCAGTGAGTGAGTTTCATTTTCAAACTAGTTTACTCTGCAATGGTGATACTTTCACTCCGGTGACAGCAGAATCTCAAAGCTAGCAGCTAGCTGCTAGCTAGCTAACATGTGGACGCAAACGCGCAACTGCGCAAATTTGCACATACTCGAGTCTTCCCATTCACTTTGTATGGATTCGCACCACCCGTTCGTGCTTGGTGTGAACGCACCTTGAGGGAGCCACAGAGATATAGAGGTGAACAGTGCACACTGGAGTACGTGTTATAGGCATTTATGTGTTGCATGCTGAGACAGCATTAATATGCTGAAAACAGCAGTAAATGTACAAAGTAGGCTGTTTTTAAACAAAAATAAATGCTATAGCTCCGCAGTAATGATGGGCAGGTGAAGCCTCGTGAAGCTCAGCGGCTTTCCTTCTGATTGTGCTGAAAAAGATTCAAAGCTTTGAGGTTTCATTCTAAGAACAGTGGCATCTGGTGGCCAACTGAAGCCATAACAACCTCTCAAGAGCACCAATGAAGCACTCATGTCAACAATAAAAGTTCAGAGACTGTAGTTGTTTTAATCTGCTGATTTTTTTAAAAAAAATTATTTCTACCAGTGGCTCTTAAACTTTATTTTATTCCCCACTTTGGGGAGGCAGGTGATTACCAAGCCAGCCTACACACACAGGTCTTTCTCTGCCCCTTCACACCCACAATGAATCCAAGAGCATGCTAAACCTCGTCATGTTCCCTTTTCTTCTTGGCTTTTTTGTTAATTACTGCCAGGAATTTCTCTTTGCCCATCAGGGTTATCATCACCGCCAAAAAAATTATTGGCAGCCCTCTGCCCTCCCTGGAAGACATATCCAGATCCTCCTGCCTCAAAAGGATCAAGGCCATCACAGGAGACCCCTCACATCCTGCTCACCACCTGTTCAGCCTGCTTCCCTCTGGACGACGGTTCAGATCGATCAGGTCCCACACCTCCAGACTGACAAATAGTTTCTTCCCCTGGTCCATCCGAACTGCAAACAGTCAGAGGCCCCACCCCCCCTCCCTCCGAACACTCACATGCTCAGACCTGAGGACCTTTTAATTATCAAAATAACACACCTGGCTTTGCACTCCGCACTTTCATGTATACTGACCCATCCATAATCCTTGGGCCATTTTACTCAGTTGTGTGTTCAATTGTGTGTCTGCACTCTGCACTCTTATGTACTTATAGTCATGTGAAAAAATTAGGACACCCTGTATAAGCCTGTGTGTTTTTTTTAACATATTTGGACATATGGATATTTAATATCAATGTTAAAAATACTGGGAGATTCATGTAATGCAACTAAACAATTAATCAGAATCAGAATCAGAATCAGCTTTATTGGCCAAGTATGCACAACACATACAAGGAATTTGACTTTGGCTAAAAACTTGCTCTCGTTGTTCAGGTGAAGGATTTAAATAAGGATTCAATGACAACCAGAGTATGTACAGTAAATTACAGTCTGTCCACGTTTCTATAAAAGGATGCAAATATATACAGGAATACAGTATATGCAGTTATTTACTCGGACTAACCACACTTTGCAGAAATATATGAAAAAATATACAATCACACAGTATTTCAATGTGGACTCAGATTCAGTGATATAATGTGAATGAAGTAAAAAGTAGTGTGAGAGTTATGTGCAATGTAATAATGGATGAAAAGTCATGAGTACAGCAACAGGTAGGACTAGGTGAATGTTAGGAGTTCATCAGAGTGATGGCTTGAGGAAAGAAACTGTTCCTGTGACGGGTGGTTTTGACCTTCAGTGATCTGTAACGACGACCAGAAGATAGAAGTTCAAACAGTTTGTGACCGGGGTGTGATGGGTCAGCACAGATGTTTCCCGCCCGTTTCCTGGTTATGGACCGATATAAGTTCTCAATGGAGGGTAGGTCGGTACCAATGATCCTCTCCGCAGACTTAATGATCCGCTGCAGTCTGGTCTTGTCCTGTTTAGTGGCAGATCCAAACCAGACAGTGATGGAAAAGCAGAGGACAGATTGGATGATGGCGGTGTAGAAGACAACCAGCAGCTCCTGAGGCAAATCAAACTTCTTGAGCTGACGCAGAAAAAACAACCTCTGCTGGGCCTTTTTCCGGACAGTGTCAATATGGGAGGACCACTTCAGGTTCCGGGAGATCGTGGTACCCAGAAACTTGAAGGAGTCCACAGTGGACACTGTGCTGTTGAGGATGGTGAGTGGGGGGAATGAAGGGGGGTGTCGCCTGAAATCCACAGTCATCTCCACCGTTTTGGCTGGGTTAAGTTCAAGATGGTTCTGGCTGCACCAGAGGATCAGCTGCTCCACCTCCCGCCTGTATGCAGACTCATCATCATCCCGGATCAAACCGATGACTGTGGTGTCGTCCGCAAACTTCAGGAGCTTCACCGAAGGGTCCTCTGAGGTGCAGTCGTTGGAGTAGAGGGAGAAGAGCAGTGGGGAAAGGACACATCCTTGGGGGGCGCCAGTACTAATTTTTCGGGAATGAATAAAATAAAATTAAAATAAAATAAATAAAAAATAAAAAATAATTTTATTTTATTTATTAAATTTTATTTAAAAAATAAAATTAAATTAAAAATGAATTCAAACTTTTTCTAAATTTTTCTTTAAAATGTAATTCTAAACAAATAGTGAGGAATAAATTAAGCTTTCCCCCCACCATCTTTTTTTAGACACCCCCTCATTCATTCCCACTTCCAATGACTAAAATATATTTTTAAAAAAATGCAAATAAAAACAAAAACAAGGTTAGACATAGATACGTGGTCGTTTCTTAATAAAAAACTGAATATTTAAAGTGGTGTACAAATTTTTTCACAACTGTAGTTCCACCCGTGTAGTCACTACCATACCTGTGTATATACGTATATCAGTAATTTTAATTCCAATATGATAAAACATTGAGTAGTTTTTATTTTCATTTGCATTTTCAATTTTAACTGTGAAACTTTTGACTTTGAAGAAAATTGACCTCCCTCCCAACCCCCGACCCCCCGAAGACTTACTTGTAACTCTGGCCCTTGGGAAGTGAGGAAAAAATTTTGTAGCCCCCACTATCACCAAAGTTGCCCATCCCTGCTGTAGTTGGAACGACAATGTTTGCAAATGTTTGGTGGAATGATGCTTTTGGGGAACGATGCATCAGACAATGTAAGTTCCACCACCAGAGTTTGATGTTTGGTTTTGGGAAATACTGTACTTGTATTGCAACTGCATAGTTCCAACCATGCTTTTAGGAAACATACTCCAGGTCAGTCAAAGGGTGATTTGGCATGGCAGTGAGGATATTAACAAGGCTGTCGTTATAAAGGATCTCCATAGATACAACAGCAGCCTGCCCCAATGCTTTATAGCCACTACAGGGGCAGCAGTGGCTCAGGAGGTAGAGCAGGTTGTCCAATAACCACATGGTTGGTGGTTCGAATCCCGCTATCCCGGGATATCTTGCCGTCGTGTCCCTGGGCAAGACACTTCACCCCTAATTGCTCCTGGTGGGTCTGGAAGCGCCATGTTAGGAATCATGCTGCCATCAGTGTGTGAATGGGTGGATAGCAAGATCTGTAAAGCACTTTGGTCATCAAGAGATGAGAATAAAAGCTCTATATAAGTGAATACCATTTACAGAAGATTATACTTCTGCACCTCTTACCTTTATGATGCTTTGAAAAAAATGTTAGAAATGAAGCCAGGTAAATTGTGAGAATCTTTAACTGTGGCCAAAAGTATCTGAATTCGTCCTTGTAGTTTTCTCCACTGGAAATTTTGTTGTGGCACAAACCTTGAAGCGGTGGTGAGCTTTATTTGCAAATAGATAAAGAAAGATTTTTATCCCAAGACCACAGTAAGACATTCTTCACAGCTCATGAATTGATTTTATTCCAAAGTGGAGAATTAGCAATGTCAGTATATTTCAATTGTTGGAAAAGTTCTTTGAGAGAGCAGAAATACAATCAAAATAGCACATTTACCTTACAATTTCTTTCTTTCTTGAGGCATGTCATCCCTCCGCTTTACAATTCCCTTCCACTCTATGACACACTTCAATAGGGAAGAATGTGTTTACATGCTCCTGAGGTCATTTGCATTACTTGAAGCCAAACCTGCCCTTTTGCTCTTCTGTAGGAATTGAATATGGTGATTGCAGCACCGACAGAGGTTTCACCAGAATCCTGATCTATGAGACCTTTTATCTTTATGCCTGAAGGTCAAAACTTAAGTATTGACACTGTATACAAAAACAAATGTCTAATGGATGCATATAATAATCATGAATTTCAGATGTATAAATAATATTTACATACATAAAGTAAATAAAGTGGAAATAACATCTCCTATTGGAAATACAGTATTTGTTAATATATATTTTAATTTATTTAAGCTCTTCAGAATAAAACGTGTTCATTGCATTATATAATAATGTAATAAAATTTTGCAGAAATAGATTTTTTAATTAATAATTTCAATATTTTCCTTTATTTCAGTGTAAATGCTTTAGCCTTCATCTATCCTGATAGAAAAAAATGTCAAATTAAACCCTACAAAGACCTGGGAATTAATTTAATTAATCAAAAATGTGTGTCAATAGTACAGGCAGTCTGCCAGGGCATCACTGTGGTCCAGTCAGATCGACTAAAGAGCCCATTAGAGTGACGAGACACAGGTTGCGAAGCAGGTTAAACTTAATCTGAATTATAAGGCATTGTTTAAAATTCCTGCAAGGGAATTTAAAAACCTGGGGACCCAATTATGATAACATGAATACTTCCTCAGGAAAACAACAGAAATAATGAAACAGAGGGTTTCCATGGTTCTGGTCTGCTTAATTTGGTAGGTTTGCAGAGGCTAAGACATTCAGAAACAGCACTTATAGCCTTAAGCAGCATTATTAGTTCATAAGAGAAAGAGAGAAAGCGAGTGGGAGAATGCAAGATCTGTAGCAACAGGAAGACATTTCATGCATCTGAATCTAGTCTGATGCGCTTTTGCACTGCACAGTATGCCTGTCTGAGTTCACAAGCCAATCGTCCCTCCAGGTTTGAAAAGTGCACTGGCCTTTTGCAGGCCCCAGGGCAATGCATTCGTATGGCAGGCAAGCCGCATATTAGACACATATGGTGCCGAAACAGATTTAAGAAATAAGCTGTCATCAAATAATCAAATCATCCATGTTTCAGAGAGCAATAAAGGAGGTATGTGAGCATATTTGCCCAGGACCTTTCCTAGTGGGATGTCTTTGTGTGTTTGGTGCGCTTGTAGACAAAGGCTTATGGTCACTCCTTATCTTCCTCGCCACCCCTGTCAAAGGCAGACAAAATGCAGAAGCTTCTGAGAAAACTACAATAAACAAAGTTTTTCAGCAGGATTCTGTGTGGGCTGATAACTGCAAGAGGTGTGACAAAAGGGAACTGAATTATCTTTTCTAGAAAATGTGTTTTACTAAAACAACTAAAATGGAAAGAAATACCATTACTGCTCATATTAAAGGGGGCACTGATTGCACTTTTTTCCACATTTTACGCAGATCTTACTGAAATGTTTGTGACATTTGTTGTTCAGATTTTCCTTAATTATTGCAGGAAAAAAAAATTCCAGCCATTCTGAAAATGCATTTTAATACTGTCACTTTAAGAAAAATTCCTGACCAGATTCAACACTGCCCTCCCTCTCCCGTCACTTAGCTGTGATCTGACTAGCTCCCAGCCTTTAGCTTAGATCAACAGTACTGGTTCGGATGTTATCTTGAGCTGAAGTCAAGTCGGTCCTTGTTCTAGTTGACCACCAAAGTCAGTCCTGGGATCTTCAAGCGGAATGTTTGTCCTGAAGGATGAATGAAATAATGCATCACTGGTTGACTGGGGTGTGTGGTTCTGGTGGTTGATAGACCGCTCCCTGGAGTACAATAATCACAGAAACATATGTGAATGAGTGGCTAAACTGCCAGCTTCAGATAACAGTCTCTGATCCTAGTTTGAAGAAAATAAAACTTTACCCAAATTAAAATAACATCTAAAAGCAAACTATATGATCAAGCATTGTTATATGAACAAGGATTCCAGTGGGGTGAATAGGTTTTATTGTAGAGGACTGATCAGATGAGACACGAGCAGCTGCAAACACACTACTTTATTCCTCTAAGGGCGCATTCACACAGCCACTGTCTGATCCAGACTAAAGAACCAAAGTGTGTATTCCGTGGATAGTTCGGTTTGTTTCGTGCCGTCTGAATGTGCCTGGAACTCTGGTGCAGCACCAAACAAGCGAAGTCTGGTGAAAGCAGGGGGTCTCGGTTCGCTTGCAAACGCAGTCTGGTGCGCTTTGCTTGCCATGCAAATGCAAATGGAGTATCCAGCGGACCAAGGAGCGGACATGCCTCTCAGCGTTTGTGTAACCACAGCAACACACAGTGAGAAGAGAAAGTGACGTTTACTGTAAAGGTGCCTTCACATCAAAGACAAAGGGACAAATTTTTTGCGCAGCACAATTACATTATAACTCAATGTAAATACATGAAAATACATTAATTCACCGTCTGGATGAGATGCAGACAGGAGAAGTTGCCACTCACCTGAAAAATGTCACGATCTAGCACGGGGGGATTTCACCATGCTTTGTCTCTTTGCCTTTTGTTTTTCCTTATTACCTCCGCCAGGCCAAAAAGGCCAGGAGGAGGTTATGTTTTTGCCAGGGTTTGTCTGTTTGTCTGTCTGTTTGTCTGTCTGTCTGTTTGTCTGTTGGTTAGCAAGATAACTCAAAAAGTCTTGGACGGATTTGCATGAAACTTTCAGGCGTTGTTGGAAATGGTACAAGGAAGAACTGATTACATTTTGGGGGTGATCCGGTTCACCGTCTGGATACAGGAATTTTTTTAAAGCATTTTTTTCAACACTGTGACATATGGCCATTTTCAACATGTGCGCAGGCGCAATGGAGGCCGCTGGGCGTCGTGTCTGACCAACACAAACTCCGCCTTCTTCAACGTTTTAGCCACAAAAGCATGCGGAAAACACTGCTGGCCTCGGACCCCCAGCGTGCCTGTGCCAGCCATAGGCGCTGCGCACATTGCGCTGGTCGTCGTGTCTGACCAACACAAACTCCGCGTTCTTCAACGTTTTAGGCACAAAAGCACGCGGAAAACACTGCTGGCCTGGGCACGCCAGCGTGACTGCTTTTGCGCCACGCTGCAAAACCTGAGACGGACACCTGTCCGCCGCCCGATTATTTGCCACAAATTCCCCGCCCAGCTATAGGCGCTGCGTAAAAACGACCTCTCTGCCGGGGAAGACTCTAAATTCTGTTTTGCCGCGGACCGCAACCCCAATATAATATAAAACCCATGGCAACCTGTCTAACCAATCTGCATCCGTCAGTGGAGGAGATGGACACACCAACACTTCAGTTTATTACCTCCGCCAAGGAGGCAATGCTTTTACAACCGTAAAACGGGGCTATAAGGGACGGCGGGGTAATATGGAACACTTTTCTAAATGTAATTCTGCTTTTTTAATTTTGCTTCCGCCTAGATTTGATGAAGGATTCATGGATATTTGACAATAACAACACAACTCAGCGTCCTGCTCAAAATAAAAAAAGCAGAATTACATTTAAAACATTTCCCACAAAAGTGTCCCTTATTAACCCGCCGTCCCTTATAGCCCCATTTTACACTACTGAACCACTAATCCTATCACTATCACATTGATTGTCATTCATTAATTGTCTGTTTATTGCACTGTCCATGTCAAATAAACAAATAATCATTGTGAATCCAATTGCTACTCATATCTTTTCATGCTCAGGGAATCTGAAAACGTACACACAAACCCTCTATGGGGGAACTGTGCCGCTTGGCGGAGGTCTGCGCTCTCCGAGTGCTTTTCTAGTTTGTATAATGTGGTATTTTGAGTTTGATGCCTGTTATGTTATCTCTAGTTTGTTTTCACATATTCAGTATTGTTTCTTTGTATGATTTGCTTTCCTGTTTACTTTCAGTGTAGTTTTGTTATTTACATATTTGGGTTTATTTGTCCTTATTTGTTTCCACTTTATTTTTCCCACTGTCTTCTCTTCCTTTCTTTCCTGAGGATTGCAGTCGTCAGGGGCACTGCCAGGTTGTGGGCGGTGCTGCTGTCAAACTGTCAGCCCTGTCTCCTCTCCTCATGACTCAGAGCTGATTGTCATTTTCTCCAAAGCCCACTCATGTGATTCACACCTGTCATCATTTGTTTAATTTGTTTCTAGCCTTATTTAAGGGTCGTTATGTTCATTTCTCTTTGCCGGAGTCTTGAGTTTCTCTTCCTTCGTCGCTACCAGAACCCAGCCCTTGTTCTGGTGTGTTAAACCTGTAAGTCTGTGTGATAGTTTGGATTTTTGTGTTAGCGCACTGTTTTGGACTTTGTGTTCTGTTTCCTTTATAAATTTCACAAACTAACAGTTCAGCGCATGGGTCTGTCCTCTCTGCCCCGAGGGGCAATTATGACAGAAGACTCCGGCCAGTTAGAAACCTAGCTGCTGCTAGTTTGTAGTCCATTTTGTTTCTTGTTTTTTTTTTTCTTCCACTCGGGGCTAAACCTTGTCTGTCAGCACAGATTTGTCAACCCTGGAACTGGGCGAATTGGAGCAGTGGACTGTGGGTGTCCTGGAGGATATTCTTTTGCAGGCTCGTGCCTCCTATACTTCTAAGGCAGCCTGAGAGTGTCTGGAGGGTGCGGTGCAGGTAAACAAGGCATGTCCCAGCCTGTGAGACCACCCAGAGCTCAAAGACCTACTCCTCTCCATAATCATCCCACAATCTACGAGTCACGGGCTGGGGGAATTCACTCAGATGTCCGTGCCTGCGCCAACAAAGAGCAAGCACTCACACACATGGAAGCCTCAAGCCTCTCGCCACTCTCTGGCGGCAGCTCCACCTCCTCCTCACGAACACTGGCCCGCTCCATCAGCCGAGGAGCTGAAGGAGTGCAGGCGGGCCATATTAGCGGAGACAGCGCTCCTTCTGGAATATAAGCCATGGCTTCTCCCGGAGCTCGCCCAACAACTGAAGGAGGTTCCATCGGGACCTCTTCCATTTCTCCAGGAGCCAACATCTCTGCCTCCTGTCCCCCGCCATCGCCCAGGGAAATCTCGCTGGAGAAACGCCTTCACCTCTCAAGCAGCAGATTTTTCCCTGCCGAGTTTGGCAATTCCCACAGCAGTTCCTCCTCCTGGTTGTCCTTTGCCAGCTGTTTCGTCAGCCTCCTCTTCCTCCGTTGCTGCTGCGACCCCCGTCTCCTCGACGTGTCCTCCTGCTGCTGAGGGGTCACCGTTTCCTCCCCGGCTCCGCCCGCCATCATGTCTGCAGGGGCAGCTCCTCCACGTTCCACTGAGGGGCCCATATCCACTGAAATCACGGAGAGTGCTGATTTCCACCCAGCTGCAGCAGAAGACGTTGCACCCAGGGAACTCAGGCAAGTGTTTTTCAGCTCTCATTCAATTAAATATGAATTATCTTGCCTGATTCCTGGCAGTGATGCTCAGATTAGGCAGTCCTCTGAGTCCCTACCATCTGCTGCAGCCATACACTGTTCATCTGCTCTCTCCGTGTCTCCTTCTGTCCCCCTTGAGTGTCCACCGGCCCCAGGACTGAGCCGCTGGGCTATGGAGGAGCCTGCGGCCCTGGTAGACCTGGTTCCAGCCCCGCAGCCACAGTTTGACTGGAGAGAGAGTGCTGCAACCGAGCTGAAGACTGTGCCAACGATGATTGTCCCCTAGCCTCAGCTGAACAGGATCCAGTGCCAGCAGGAAGTTGACCTCCTGTGTCCACGCAGGGTGAGCCACCTGCGTGGGTCACATCGCTGGGGGGTCCCAGGACTGCATCAACCACCATGCCTGCTGCTGGGGCCACCACAGCAGAGTCCAAGCTGGATCTCCAGACACCCAGGCCCGAGAAACCATCGTCGGGATCGACGGAGTCCTTGACGGCGGTGGAGCTTGAGATCAGGCAAGTACTTTCCTTTGTTTTTGTTGTTTCTATTTTGGAGAGATCTTGTCTGGCTCATGGTGGGGAGAGCCAGGTGCAGTCGTTGGCTGCACCTGAGCTCACCTCACCGGGCTCCACTGCCGCCGGTGACCCTGACCCTGTGTCTCTGCCTGTCCTGTCTGAGCTTTTTCCCAGGGTCACCGAGGATCATCCAGCTTTGCCAGAGGTCTCTGTGGGTTCGGGGTCGCCGCCTGAGGTTTTCGTGGGTCCAGCTTCTCCTGCTGAGGTTGTTGCGGGTGTTCTGTCCTAGCCCGGGGCCTCCGTGGGTGCTGCTTCCCCTTCAGCCGAGGCCGTCATGGGTGCTCTGTCCCAGTCCGGGGTCTCCGTGGGTGCTGCTCCCCCTCCAGATGTGGTCTTTGTGGGTGCTCCGTCCCAGCCCGGGACCTCAGAGGGTGCTGCTTGCCTGTCAGCTGAGGTCATCACGGGTGCTCCGTCCCAGCCCAGAACCTCCTCAGTCCGGGTCCACTGAGGGTGCAGCTCTGACCCGGTCCAGGTCCACCGGGGGTGCAGCTCTGACCTGGTCTGGGTCCACTGGGGGTGCAGCTCTGTCCTGGTCCAGGTCCACCAAGGATGCAACCTCGCTCCAGCCCGGAGCCTCCATGGTTGCAGCTTTGCTCCAGCCCGGCGCCACCATGGGTGAAGCTTTGCTCCAGCCCGGTGCCACCGCTGGTGCAGCTTTGCTCCAGCCTGGAGCCACCGTGTGTGCTGCTATGTCCCAGTCCGGGACCACCGTGGGTGCTGCTATGTCCCAGTCTGGGACCACCAAGGGTTCTACAGGCCAGTCCAAGGGCATTGTGGTTCCACCTCCTTTGCCTGACTCCGTCATGGTTCCCCCTCCTCTGCCAGACGCCATCATGATTCTCCCTCCTCTGTCAGACGCCATCGTGGTTCCCCCTCTTCTGCTAGACGCTGTCGTGGTTCCCCCCTTCTGCCAGATGCCATTGTGGTTCTCCTTCCTCTGCCAGATGCCGTCGTGGTCCCCTCTCCTCAGCCAGACGCCGTCATGGTCCCCCTCTCCTCTGCCTGAGGCCATCGTGGTCCCCCCTCCTCCACCTGACGTTGTCATGATTCCCCCTATTCCTCCATCCTCCACATCTCTGGTCATCCCAGTTAGGTGGCCGGCCCCTGGACCACCTTTTCTGTGTTGGTTGTTAAAGAACTCTGGCCGACCGCCTTACAGACTGTGCCATTGGGTTGGGTGGCTCATATTCTCTGGCAGGCCACCTGACTCTTACCACCTCACCGTCTGCCAGGCCTGGGACTTTGGCCGGCCACTGGAACAGTCTAGCTCCTTGGTCTAGGGGGCCTAGGTCCCTGGTTTGTGTGGCGTGGCTCCTGAGTGGGTTTTTTTGTTTTTGTTTTCTCCTAGCCTGGGTTTTGCTGTGGTGTGAGTCATGGGAGTTCTTTTTATTTTCTCTGGTTTGTTTCGGTCCCTCCATGCCTGGATCCCCCTCCTCCCGCCCAATGTGGGGTTGTTTTCTTGTCTTTTGGTGGGGTGGGTTCTTAGTGTGGGTGGGTCCTTATCATCTTTTGATGTTGCCTGGGGTGTCTGGTTTCCACCCATTGGGGGGAGTGGGGGCTCTGTCACGATCTAGCACAGGGGGATTTCACCATGCTTTTTCTCTTTGCCTTTTTTCATTCATTCATTCATCTTCTTCTGCTTAATCCTTCTCGGGTCGCGGGGGGGCTGGAACTTATCCCAGCATCTTTTGGGCGAGAGGCAGGGTACACCCTGGACAGCTCGCCAGTCCATCGCAGGGCCAACACAGAGAGACAGACAACCATTCACTCTCACAGTCATACCTAAGGACAATTTAGAATCCCCAGGTGATGTCAGTTAACCTAACTTGCATGTTTTTGGCATGTGGGAGGAAACTGGAGAAATCCCGGAGTAAACCCACGCAGACACGGGGAGAACATGCAAACTCCACACAGATCACTGTTGGTCGGGGGCTGGGATCGAACCCAGGATCCCCAGGCCAACTGCCGCAGTGCTAACCACTCCGCCTTTGCCTTTTGTTTTTCCTTATTTGTATAATGTGGTATTTTGAGTTTGATGCCTGTTATGTTATCTCTAGTTTGTTTTCACATATTCAGTATTGTTTCTTTGTATGATTTGCTTTCCTGTTTACTTTCAGTGTAGTTTTGTTATTTACATATTTGGGTTTATTTGTCCTTATTTGTTTCCACTTTATTTTTCCCACTGTCTTCTCTTCCTTTCTTTCCTGAGGATTGCAGTCGTCAGGGGCACTGCCAGGTTGTGGGCGGTGCTTCTGTCAAACTGTCAGCCCCATCTCCTCTCCTCATGACTCAGAGCTGATTGTCATTTTCTCCCCAGCCCGCTCATGAAATTCACACCTGTCATCATTTGTTTCATTTGTTTCTAGCCTTATTTAAGTGCCGTTGTGTTCATTTCTCTTTGCCGGAGTCTTGAGTTTTTTCTTCCTTCATTTCCACCAGAACCCAGCCCTTGTTTTGGTGTGTTAAACCTGTAAGTTTGTGTGCTTGACAGTTTGGATTTTTGTGTTAGTGCACTGTTTTGGACTTTGTGTTTTGTTTCCTTGATAAATTTCACAAACTAGCAGTTCAAGTTGTGGTTCTCTCCTCTCTGCCCCTAGGGGTAATTTATGACAAAAAAGTTGTCCCTGTTGAAAACTTGATGTGTGTTTCCGTAGCAGCACATATGTGGCAGGAATCCGTGGGCAAATAAATACATAAATCCAACACCCCGATTCAGCTGAAGAGCTCCTGGTCCTTCTGCCTCCATTTTGGGTAGAAAATAACAATAAAGACAACCGGGAAGATCCAAGAAATACTTTTACCAGAGAAAACCGAGGAGAAAAGTTTAAAAAAATGTCTCTTGGACTTGGAATAGTGAGGAGTGAATAATGAGGAAATGCAGGCTGATAGATATTTGGTCTGAGAACCAGACATCTCAGCTGCTTGTGGCTACACAGAAGAATACCAATGTTTTTAAAACGTTTAACGACATGATGCTGGCAGCTTGTTATTTTTATTAGTTTGTGGCGGATAAACACCTCAGCTAAAGGGAAGGTATTATGATGAGAATTGCTCGCTTGCCGAGAATTGCATCCCATCGTCAAAAAAAGATAATTTAAAGATAATTTACAAGAGGTAATAACAATTTTTACTTCTAAAAATGTATAACAGGTCCTTCCAAAAATGCACAAATAGTTACAAGCATGGCTGTAGTGTTATATTTGATAGTTTTGGTGGATGGGATGCAATTCTTGGCAAGCGAACAATTCTCAGCATAACACCGGATTTCCCTTTTTGGTCCTGGCCAATCGATGAGCCGGATTTCTCTTCTTCGCTGAGATTTTTTCTTCCTGGTAAGTGGTGGCTTCAGCTACAGCGCCACAAATGTGCAGCTGTTGTAACTGCATGACATCCAAGCAGTTTGGTTCACTTGTGTGAAATGCTGTGTGAATGCAAACCAAACCAAACGAAGGTGTGAAAATTCTTGCCATCCCCCGCCAAGTTGAACCAACACTCCCGAACTATCCTGGTATGAATGCAGCTTAACAAGCAAGACAGAATCCTCTCTCGGTGCCAAAGCCAACCTTTTATACATCTTCACACTCTCTCCTTTGGCACCAAGAGTACATGTCCACCAGAACATGTGGTGTTCTGGTGGACATGTACCTTGGTGTGCCTTCACACCTGCAGTTCCAAGTGTGAAGGCACATCTTAAGAACTTTTCTCCCCCCAGCACTCTGGCGTCCAAACCTGCTTCTCATCTTTTCAACTCTCCCCCCAAGGGTGCCACAGCACCTGCATCCTTCTCTCTCGCCTGAGCCACCCGCATTATCATGTCTGCTTCTTTCCCCCATTCCCCAAACTCCTGGGTACGAGTCAGACCTCCCGCTGTGCCACCCCCCCAAACACCCAGAAGGGATCTTAACCGTCCGGTGCCTTAGGCTTGATCAATCGCCCGTACTGGCTGTAGCATGGAGCCACCGGGCTGACTGAAGGACCTTCCTGTTGTGGTGGATAGGGATAAGACTCAGTCTCCTGTGCACAGTTTTCTGTAGGGGGAAAAGGTGGGGAGAGGAAAAATTTTGTCTCCTGCAAACAGTTCTCTGAAGGGGGAAAACAAACTTGTGGGCCCCCCGTGGGTGGGCGACGATGCAGGGGAGCCTGGGCCAGCACCACCTGCTCCTCTGCTAAAACAAAAGCGGGCTTCAGCCTGTCTATGCAGATTCCCCCCTCCCCCCCCAGGTCTAACACAAAATTTTTTGCTCTCATTTCCAAAACTCTGAAGGGGCCATTGTAAGGCGGACGCAGCGGGGTTCAGTGGGCATCATGCCTAATGAAAACAAACTCAGTGTTCTCCAAACGCTTTGGAACGAAGGTGCGGGGAAAACAATGGTGCACCAGCCCCGGAACGCTGCTAGCCTCTGCACCGAAAAAAGTGTGTGTGGATGAGGTGGCCCCGGGCAGGGGATTTTCCAGTAAAAATTCACCCAGGATCTGCAATGGCTGACAAAAAACCAGCTCCGCCGGGGAAGCTGCCAAATCCCCCTTAGGTGTGGAGCGCAACCCCAGTAGGACCCAAGGTAGGCGGTCAACCCAATTTGCATCCGTCAATGAGGCTCTGAGCGTAGCTTTAAGGGACCTGTGGAATCTCTTGCACAACCTGTTAGCCTGCGGGTTGTATGCGGTGGTTCGGTAGATTTTGACCCCCAGGCTCTCGGCCATCACAGACCAGAGTTCTGAAACAAACTGTGGACCCCTGTCGGAAGTGATGTCTGATGGGGAACCGAAATGTGTGATCCAGAATGACAAAAATGCGCGGGCCATGTCAGTAGATGTGGTGGAAGCCAGCAGAACTGCCTCTGGGCAGCGCATGGTGCGGTCCACTATTGTTAAAAGGTGCGTGAACCCCTGCGACGGCGGAAGGGGGCCCACCAAATCGATGTGTAAGTGGTTGAACCTCCTGCTCGGAATCTGGAAAGGTTCGAGGGGTGCTTTGGTGTGCCCCTGAACCTTAGTCCATTGGCACGCAGCGCACACCGCAGCCCACTCCTTCACATCCTGGCGTAAGCGGGGCCAGATGAACTTAGACCCCACCAGCTGAACTGAAGCCCGGACGCCAGAGTGTGAAAGAGAGTGGATAGACTTGAAAACGTGGTGGCGCCACGCGATCGGAACCACCGGGCAGGGCCGGCCGGTGGAGACGTTGCAAAGCAAGGGGGGGCAACCCTCTTGTACCGCCTTGCTTTCCAGTTTTAGCCTGGTACCCACTGATCAGAGCGTGCAAATGTCCGTGTCCCCAGGTTGTCAGCAGCCATGGTGGAAAAGTCAATACCCACATAGACTGGGAAAACTAGCGAGTGTGACAGGCAGTCAGCCACGACATTAAGTTTACCGGCTAAGTGTTGAATGTCGGTAGTGAATTCCGAAATTGTGGCCAGGTGCCCCTGCTGCTGGGCTGCTGCTGCTTGTGGTCGACAAACACAGTAAATTCGTGACCCTCGAGCCAGAACTGAAAATGGCGCGTGGCCAGGTGGAGGGCCAAAAGTTCCCTGTCGAAAGTGCTAGACTAACGCTCGCTGTTGCACAAAGTATGGCTGAAAAATGCGAGGGGTTGCCACGAACCGGAGACGTACTGTTCCACCACAGCTCCTATCGTGACGTCAGATACGTCTGTCGTGAGCGTTATCCGCGCCAGCAGGGCTGGGTGGGCCAGCAAAGCTGCGCTAGCGAGGGCTGTTTTGGCCCTGGCAAACACCTGGACCCGATCGGGGGTCCAGTCGATGCTATCCATGGGTTTCTTTTTCTTGAGTGCGTCGTACAGTGGTTGCAGCAGCTGGGCTGCCCGGGGAAAGAAACACCTGTAGAAATGGACCATCCCCAAAAATTCCTACAGCGCCCTCACGGTCTGCGGATGGGGAAAATCTGACACCACACATACCTTATCCGGCAGCAGAATCGCACCCCCCGGCGAGATGCAGTGGCACAAGAAATTGATTGCCAGCAGCCCAAACTGACACTTCGCCAGATAAACAATCAGCCTGTGTGCTTCCAACCATTGGAAAACTTGCTTGAGATGGGCGAGGTGCTCCTCCTTTGACGCACTAGCCACCAAAATGTCATCTAAGTAGATGAAAACGAACGGCAAGTCACGGAGCACCGCGTCCATCATCCTTTGAAAATTTTGGGCTGTGCCCTTTAACTCGGACAGCATGCGTAAAAACTCAAAAAGACCGAAAGGAGTTATTACCGGCATTTTTGGGACGTCCTCGGCACGAACCGGGACCTGGTGGTAACCACGGACCAGATCCACTTTTGAAAAAGTGCACGTCCAGCCAGGTGCACAGAAAAATCCTGGATGTGCAGGATGGGGTAGCGGTCATGTTCCGTGACTTTGTTCAGATGATGGAAATCGCCGCACGGCCGCCACGAACAATCGGACTTGGGCACCATGTGCAGCGGGGACGCCCAAGGGCTGTTGAAGCACCTAACAATCCCTAGGCATTCTAAGTTAGCGAACTCCTTGCGCACAATGGTTAGCTTAGCCTCATTCAGGTGGCGAAGACACACAAAAAATGGCGGGCCCTTTGTGGTGATAATAATAAGTTTATTTATAAAGCACTTTTCACAGACAGTCACAAAGTGCTTAACAAGGTAAAAAAAAAAAAGCAAATAAAAATACAGGCACATAAAGATAAGATAAGATAAGATAAGCCTTTATTAGTCCCACAATGGGGAAATTCCAGGATTGCAACAGCACAGGGATAGCAACACTCAGAGCAACAATCAGAAGGCAAGAAAAAAAAAACAAGCAAGCAAGAGCAGCTAATATACATACATATGTACATATTACTATAAAATATATATATATACACACACACAGACACACAGTGCAGAGCATTGTAGCTGGATGGAATAAATATATGAATATGTAAACACAGTGCGGAGCATTGTGGCTAGATGGAATAAATATGTAGATATATAAACACACAGTGCGGAGCATTGTAGCTAGATGGAATAAATATATAGATATATAAATATAAACACACCCAGTGCGGAGCATTGTAGCTAGATGGAATAAATATGTAAGTATATAAACACACACAGTGCAGAGCACTGTTGTTAGATGGGATGAAACAGCACAACCGTCTACTTAGTTATCCTACATGGTATGATTATGTGCCCATACATATTCTCACTCTCCATAGCGACCGGTATTTTCCTAGTTGTATGCCGGAGGGGACCATTGTGTAAGTCTATTGCATCTTTGCATTCAAAAAACTATTAGTTTGTTATGTCTTTTTGCTATCTCTGCGAGCAGCTCTGCTTAGGTTGTACATTCTGACAGCCGTTGGTAGGAAGGACCTGCGAAACCTCCCGGTTGTGCACCTGGGATGATGTAGTCTGCTGCTAAATGAGCTCCTCAGTGCATTCAGTATGTCCTGCATAGGGTGGAACTCGGACTCCGCAGAGATGACAGTTTAGCCACCGTCCTTCTCTCTCCTATCTCCTCCACCGGATCAAGGCGCTGCCCCAGGACAGAGCTAGCTTTCTTGATCAGTTTGTTCAGTCTCTTCCTATCAGCTGCAGTAATGCCACTGCCCCAGCAGACCACTCCAAAAGTGATGGCTGATGCCACCACCGTGTCATAGAATGTCTTCAGCAGCGCGCCTTGTACACCAAAAGACCTGAGTCTCCTCAGCAGGAACAGCCTGCGCTGTCCCTTCTTGTAGAGTGCGTCAGTATTGTGTGACCAGTCTAGTTTATTGTTCAGATGAACACCCAGGTACTTATAGGCTGTCACTATCTCGATGTCTGTTCCCTGTATATTTACTGGTGCTGTGAGGGGTTGTCCTTGCCTGCGACAGTCCACCACCAGCTCCTTAGTTTTCCTCGCGTTGATCTGGAGGCAGTAAAAGAACAAAGTAGACAGTAAAAGCACATAAAAATACAATCAATACATAGTTAATTAAAAAGCCAGGCTAAAAAAGTGGGTCTTTAGTTGCTTCTTAAAAACATCAATGGAAGGTGCAGATCTAAGGTCAAAAGGTAAGGAGTTCCAAAGTCTGGGAGCAACAGCAGCAAAGGCTCTACCGCCTTTGGTTCTTAGCCTAGTGCTAGGGACTACCAATAGATTCTGATTAGAAGACCTGAGAGACCTGCTGGGATGGTGTAGATGGAGCAGGTCACAATTTCAGCGAGCGCACAGATGACGAAAGACCTTCCCAGGCTGAATCCAACGACTCAGTGTTACTGCAGTGGGGGCATTCAGAGCCGACAGTGTTTTTGGCAGGTGATTACAACTTGACAGACGTAGTGCTGTGCTGTGCCAGTAGAGGCGTGCGATATATTCACACTGAAAGGGTTAATCCCTTCTCCAGGACTAGTCATCCTTCCTGTTCTTCTCTTTGGCAAAGGAATGTTCTAATTGACAGATTTATGAGCAACATAAAAAAGATGGGGAAGCCAGGATTGCTTTCCAGTAAACAACCAGACAGTTTCACAGTGCCATCTGGTGGACAAATCAGGAATATTTAACTTTCTCTCTGTGTGGTGGAATATATTCCTTATGGACAAATGAATTAATTCATACTCTTTCTCTCAAGACAGGAGCTGCTACAGAAGATATGATTGAACTCTGGGATGGACAATGTGGTTTCAAGGTTTATAGGTTTTCAGGGTTATAGTTTTCTCAAAGAGCATGTAAAATAATAAACCTATCGCAGTGTGAGACTACGAAACTACAACTCCCATAAGTACTGTCTGCATACAGTGTGTGCCCATTGGTCCACTGTCACCATGGATGGAGTCTGGAGAAGCCGCCGATGGGCACTCCATGGGTCGGTTTCCCGTCCTGCCCCTGTTCAGCCCAGTGGGAAGAAATGCCATAGAGGGTGATGGCTTCTCCTGTACTGAGTATGGAGTGGAGGCAGACTCCACCCATGGCAAGTTCATTTTGCAGCCAGTCTGGAGAAACAGTGACGGACAGACAGCAACCAGCAGAACACACCTGTCACGGTGCTGACAGGTGTGACACAGCTGTCACCAATCAGATTACCTGGAGAACTGTTCCTGAGCCCCGTTGTCACAGCAGTGAATAGCTAATCTCTGTGCTCCCCCCACAACAGCAATGCCAGGGGGTCCAAATTTTTCTTTGAATTTACAGCTTTCTTTCTAGTAAATTTCTGACCTTCTCCTACTGATTAGAATAGTTCCTGTAAATTTGAAACATTTTTCTCCGTAAGATGAGACTTTTTTCTCATCACTTTTCTTTTTTCCTTTCTCTTCTTTTTTCTGGTGAAAACAGGTTAGGATAAATCCATCAGTAACTACTAATGGCATAGTGCAGCCATGAAGAGGTGTTCCAGTTCAAGGAGGTAGGCAAAGTGGTACAAATGAGAATTGGGATGGACCCCAAATCTACCTGTACTTCACTCTGACATTACAAATATTTTCTTGACTGTTTTGCAGTATTTACTGCTGTTCATAAATAATTAAACAGTATTTCTCTTGTTTTTTATGTATGTATAAGGGCCATTTACACTTAAAAAAGGTTGCAAATTTAGTTCACGTTAAATTTAGCATGCCATAGTCCAATTGTATCATACTAAACATAATTTTTCAACTACAAAATTGTGGCTAGTGGAAAGGCTGAGAGGCTAGTAACTTTAGAAAATCACTAACCACAGTGGCTGGTGAGCAAAAAAGTTAATGTTAAGTCCTGTATACACAGTGGATATCAAATGTCTACAAACCCCTGTTCAAATGCCAGGTTTTTGTGATGTAAAAAAATGAGACCAAGATAAATCATTTCAAAACTTTTTTCTACCATCAATGTGACCTATAACCTGTACAACCCAACTGAAAAACAAACTGAAATCTTTTAAGGGGAAAAATAAAAAATAAAAAACTTTCAATAACCTGTTTGCATAAATATGCACACCCTGTTATAACTGAGGCTGTGGCTGTGTTCAGAATTAACCAGTCACATTCAAACTCATGTTAAATGGGAGTCAGCACACACCTGCCACCATTTAAAGTGCCTCTGATTAACCCCAAATAAAGTTCAGCTGTTTTAGTAGGCTTTTCCTGACATTTTTGTAGTCACATCTTACAGCACAAGTCATGGTCCGCAGAGAGCTTCCAGAGCATCAGAGGGATCTCACTGTTCAAAGGTATCAGTCAGGAGAAGGGTACAAAAGAATTTCCAAGGCATTAAATACACCATGGAACACGGTGAAAACAGTCATCATCAAGTGCAGAAAATATGGTACAACAGTGACATTACCAAGAACTGGATGTCCCTCCAAAACTTATGAAAAGACGAGAAGAAAACTGGTCAGGAAGGCTGCCGAAAGGTTGACAGCAACACTGAAGGAACTGCAGGAATTTCTGGCAAGTACTGGCTGTTTAGTACATGTGACAACAATCTCCCATCTAGGGTGGCCAGACGAAAGCCTTATCTTACGAAGAATAACATCCAAGCCCGGCTACATTTTGCAAAAACGCATTTAAAATCTCCCAAACGCATGTGGGAAAATGTGTTCTGGTCCGATGAAACAAAGCTTGAACTTTTTGGCCATAATTCCAAAAGGCATATTTGGCACAAACACAACACCGCTCATCACCAAAAGAACACCATACCTAACAGTTTAACAGTTTATTCACACACATACATCACACATTATCAACAGCATGAATGAATTACAATATGAATATCAACAGCATGAGTAGCAGTATACAATAGACTTTTTTTTCACATTGATTTGGAGTGTGAACGGGTCATCCCAAATAAGCTATTTAAAGCTTTTAGTAGGGAGCCCATTTGTACAACAAAATGATGTCAGAAATCAGTCTGATGTCTTTGTGTACAGGTACAAACAAACATATAACAGACATACAGCACATAATCCCAGCATTTGTGTGATATCCTACCGTGTAGCAATGATCACACTTGAGTTATTTCTTTGGCTAACTCTGCCATTTATTCTGTAACACACACAATATGACTGAACATGGATTCTGCGCGGGGTTTTCACACTCTTGTTCTAATGTGTCCCCTTAATAGTAGTGCTGAACAATACAGGTAGTTCCCCCTAGAGGCATGTGCCAGTAATGTTTTAAATTAGACTTGCAGTCTACCACATCCCTCCCCTCTAGATTAAACTACTTTTAATTACACTAGCCAATTATGCTAGACATCCTGGAACTCCCATTTAACCCTAAACAATCACAGTTACTTTTAACTTCTTAAACACATGTGCCATACACATAATTTCTTTCTCTTTTTTTTTTTTTACATGTATAACACACATAACAGTCTAACTGGGGATTTGGTTTGACTACCGCATCCCAGTGAGGTTCCAGGACGCATTCTTGTCCTGTGGCTGGGGAACTCACTACTGACTAAGTATAGTCCTTCAAGTAGTCTGGAGCTTTCCTAGCTCGCTGAGATCTTCTCACGGCGGGTGAGCCAACTGCAGGTGAAGACTCAGACTGCTCCACTGTTTCGGCTGCTGCAGTGCTGCCCGTAGAATCTGCAGAGACGGTTACCTCAGGTTTCACCTGAAGTGGTGGTTCGTTGATGCTCTCCTCAGAATGGTTGTTAGACAACACCTCTGGTGCCATCGGCAGGGGAATGGAGCTCCTACCATGAACTTGGTCGATGTGTCGCCTCACCACTTGTCCATGGCCTAATGTCACCTTGAATGACACAGGGCCTGTCTTTTCTGTTATTTCTCCTGGTACCCAGGCTGGTCCTGAGCCAAAATTGCAGGTGTAGACCACGTCTCCTTCTCTCAGTATTCTCTCTCTAGCATGCATGTCATGATAACCTTTTTGTTTCTCTTGTTTGTCATGCACTTTGTTTCTGAAGTCTGGATGTATTAAGTCAAATGTTGACCTCAACTTTCTTCCCATCCATGGACCTGCGTAGTCAATGTGAATTCTTCTCCATGGTTTATCTGGAACTTCCCAGGGATGTAGTGGGGCTGCTGGAGGACTGTTCCTGTTCTCCTGGCATGCCGCACATGACTTCACAAGCGCCTCCACCTCTGCATCCATGTTGGGCCACCACATGTAACTCCTCGCCAACGCTTTCATGCGAGTGATGCCAGGGTGTGCTTGGTGTAGTTGTTGCAGTAAGGCATTCCTACCAGGTGGTGGAACAACCACGCGTCCTCCCCACAGGATACAACCTTCCTGGGTGCTGAGCTCATCCTGTCGTCGGGCATAGGGAATGAACTCAGGACTGTTCATCTTCGGCCATCCTCGCAAGATGTATTCTCGCACTCTTGCTAGAACAGGGTCTTTGTCTGTCCACTTCTTTATTTGTTGTGCGTTCACCAGGGGCACGCCAATATCTTCAAACAATAGCACTCTCTCCTCCTCCTCAGGCGTGCTGTCTCTTCCTCCATCCAAGGGTAGCCTACTCATCGCGTCAGCATTCGTATGGTCCCGTCCGGCTTTGTAAATGATGGTGTACTCATACGCTGCTAATGTAACGGCCCATCTCTGAATTCTCTGAGATGTCATCTGGGGTATGGCTCTCATTTCACTGAACAGTGAAATTAGTGGCTTGTGGTCAGTCACTATAGCGAACTGTCTCCCGTACAGGTATTTGTGGAATTTTTTTACACCAAATACTACTGCAAGGCCCTCCTTGTCTAGCTGGGAGTAGTTTTTCTCAGCTGCACTAAGAGTTCTTGAGACGAACCCTATGGGTCTCTCTGAGCCATCCTCCATACGATGAGAGAGTACAGCACCCACACCGTAGGGTGATGCGTCACACGCCAGGATGAGTGGTTTGTTTGAATCATAGTGCACTAACACACTACAGGACTGAAGTAGCGCTTTGGACTCTTCAAACGCCTTCTGCTGCTTGACCCCCCATGACCATTTTTCTTCCTTCTTAAGTAAGGTATGTAGTGGTGCCAGCAGCGTGGGGAGCTTTGGGAGGAACCTATGGTAACAGTTCAACAAGCCCAGGTAGGCTTTTAACTCAGTAACATTTTGTGGCTCAGGTGCCTCCGCAATGGCTTCCACTTTGTCTGTTAGAGGGTGTAGACCACTGGCGTTGATCTTGTGGCCTAGGAACACCACCTCTTTTCCCATGAACTCACACTTGCTTCTTTTCAACCTCAGACCGCTTTTCTCCAACCGTTGAAGCACTTCCTCCAGCGTTTTCAGATGTTCTTGTTCATTTGGTCCTGTACAAAGGATGTCATCCAAATAAATGGCAACATTCGGAATTCCACCTAGGATGCCCTCCATAGTTCTCTGGAATATAGCAGGACTGGAAGCTACTCCAAATGGTAAGCGTGTGTAGGTATATAAGCCTTTGTGTGTATTGATGGTTACATATTTTCTTGATTCTTCTTCCAGGACTACCTGTTGGTAGGCGTGACTCATGTCTAATTTCGTGAAGTGTCGGCCGCCGTTCAGCTGTGCGAAGAGGTCCTCCACTTTAGGAATTGGATACTGATCCACCCGTGATGCTCGATTGACAGTGAGTTTGTAATCTCCACATATTCTAATGGAGCCATCCGGCTTTCTCACTGGGACTATGGGCGCCGCCCATTCTGCAACCTGCACTGGCTCAATGATCTTGTCATCCAGCAGCCTCTGTAGCTCGCTTTCAACCAGTGGCTTGACTGCATAGGGTACCGGTCGGGGTTTGCAGAATCGTGGTTGGGCCTCCTTGTCCACATTAATCTTTGCAGTGACACCTTTTAGCTGTCCTAAGCCTTCTTTGAACACCTCAGCGTGTCTTTCGAGGATCTCCTCCAGCTGCAATTTGGGCTGAGATTCCACTTTATTCACCAACTGATCAATCATGGCCAGTTCTTGTAGCCAACTTCGCCCTAGTAGATTTGGTCCTTCGCTCCCAACTACTACTACAGGTAAGTCCTTTTCTTTGTTTTCGTGCTGCACCTTCACTTGTGCCATGCCTAGCACGTCTAGCTTCTCTCCTGTGTATGTTTTTAATTTTAATGAACAGGGATTTAATTCTGCTGTGTCTGTTTTCTTCCACAGTTGTGTATATTGCTGTTTACTTAATATGGTTACTCCACAGCCTGTATCAACTTCAAATGTTACTTTCATTCCATTAACATTCATGGTACGCGTGATGGGCGCTACCTTGGTCAGCTCCTCTGACGTGTTGTAAATTGTGTGAAAATCCATGTCTTCTGTATCACTTTCTCCCTCCCCTCTCAGTTGATTCGCTCGCTGTTCCTTTCCTGGGCCCTTGTTTTCATACTTTTGCCCATTAACTGTCGCTTTCAGCACCTGTGCGCTGTCCACCTTTATTCTACATGCTTTCTTAATGTGCCCTCGCTTGCCACAATTATGACACAGCTCAGTGGCAAATTTGCACTCGGCGGCATTGTGCTGGCCTTTGCAGCGATAACAACTGGGGAATTTGTGCTGAGTTTTGTCAGTCAACACTTTGTGGACACCTACTTGGGTCTTAGGCACACGAACATGCGTTGCTGTGTCCTCTGTTAGCTTCCTTTGCATTTCTCTCACATCTTTAGATGCTGTTTCCATCGCTTGGCATAATTCCAAAGCCTTCGCAAAAGTGAGTTTTGTTTCAGATAAAAGTCGCCGTTGCATACGGTCATCATTCACTCCACACACAAGTCTGTCTCTTAACATTTCTTCCAATGAGTCTTTGTAATCACAGTGCAGTGTTAATTTCTTCAATTCTGCCACATACTCTGCTATGGACTCAGTGTTCCTCCTTATGCGTGAATTAAATTTGAATCGTTGCACGATTTCACTCGGTTTGGGGCTGAAGTGCTTCTGAAGCTCAGCAGTAAGCTGGTCGTACGTTTTATCTTTCGGTAATGCAGGGCTTATTAAATTTCTCAACAAGCTGTAAGTAGTTGCACCAACTCCACTCAACAGTACAGCCTTCCTTTTGTCTGGCTCCTCAATGTCATTAGCTTGGAAGAAAAAGTCCAACATTTCACTATATTCTTCCCATGACTGAGTCGAGTTATCAAAAGGGGTTACCGTTCCGATTACAGCCGCCATTGCTCGTCGTGGTGGGGAAACCTCGTTTTTCCTCCTCTGAACTTGCACTCGAACTACTGGAGTCACTTGAGTTCGCCACACTTGCAATGTTCTCTGTTTCTCGCCGCTGATTTTTTTCTTTTAATCCTCGTCGCCAATTGTGTGATATCCTACCGTGTAGCAATGATCACACTTGAGTTATTTCTTTGGCTAACTCTGCCATTTATTCTGTAACACACACAATATGACTGAACATGGATTCTGCGCGGGGTTTTCACACTCTTGTTCTAATGTGTCCCCTTAATAGTAGTGCTGAACAATACAGGTAGTTCCCCCTAGAGGCATGTGCCAGTAATGTTTTAAATTAGACTTGCAGTCTACCACAATTTGTTTACATTGAATTAGTCAAGTTATTAAAAACTATTAGAGTGATATCAACATATGAAACAAAACTACAATAGAGTAACAACTCATCAGTAAGCAAGTTTTGTGTAACAAATAGTAGATTAATTATATAATGATAGGAGTTGCATTTTTAGTTTTTTCTTGAAGCTGGAGATGGAAGGTGACATTTTTCAATTCTCATCAAGTTCATTCCAAATCTGCATTCCTCTGCACACAATATTAACCTCTTGCACTCCGGTGTACCGCGGGCGGTCACGTCTCTGCGTCCTAGACTGAAAAAAAAAAAAAAGCTGCATTTTCGTTCTTCCACTACAGACACAGCCGCGAACAGAAAGCCAAAGGAGTGCTTTGATTGGTTTAGATGTGACTGACCTCTCATTTGACTAATAAGAGCCTTGAATTGGGTTTCTGAAACCTTGAAGAACCAATGACTGAAAACCTAGCAAGAAGGACCCGCCTACCAACGGCTGCAAATACAGCGAGCCAATTGAAGCACAGAAGTTCGAAAGCGTGCGTCCCTTGCGTAAAATCTGTTTTGTGTAAGCTGCTGGGTGACACACATGCGTTCGCCAGTCTTTTTTTCTTACTACTGTTCTTATTTGTTTTGAAAAATCGTTCACCAAAACCGCAATCATGGAAGCGCAAAACCGCAATAATGGAATTATGGTTTGACCGGGTCGCGTGACCAGAACCACGAGTCCGTAACAAGCGGACCAGCGTCATGTTCGTCTGACAATGAGGAAGAGAAGTTCGCCAGCGACACTGCTGTTGTGGATAGGTAAGTGTTATAAGCTAAATTATTCTTTATCCCTGAAAATTGTAATCAAAATGACTTTTGACCGATCGGTAAATTACAACTGTGCGTCATCGCTACATGAAGACCGCAGTGCACAGACTGGACATGGTCCGTGCACCGCGTCCGAACCGTGAACGCCCCCCCCCCCCCCGCTACTCTTCTGTAGCGGATTGCAGATATTATTGCAGATATTTTAGTACAACTGTGCGTAGTAGACCACGGCGCACAGACCGGGAACGCCCCCCTCCCCCCGCTACTCTTCTGTAGCAGATTGCAGATATTATTGCAGATATTTTAGTACAACTGTGCGTAGTAGACCGCGGCGCATGGCCGCGGTCCATCATGTGTCGATGGATGACGTCCGTCCTCTGTAGCGGGGGGGGGGGGGAGTTGTTATCTTCTACATTACAGATATTTTAGTATAATTTTTAGTGCACTGTAGGTTATTTTTTCTTGTAAAAAAAAAAAGCCACACATTTTTTACGTGGCATGCTTCTTTGTGTGTGGGGGCTTGTTTGTTCATTCATTCATTCATGAATGAATAAACACCCCCCACACACACACACACAGCCCTTCACCTTTCATTAGAGCCCAAGATGATGCTTCTATATTGAATCATTCAAAAGTTACAGACGTTTTTCCAAACTGTGCCATTTGGCACAATTTGGCACAGTTCAAAAACGCCTGGGAACAACCTAAGAAAAAAGCTGTGTAATATATTCAATTTTTGTGGTATTGTTACAAAATTTTGACCTCAGCTGGATAACACTTGGTTCTACCTTTCTGTTGCATTTTCCAGCCCGGATCTGACAGCTGTGTGTTATTTGCAAGCATTTTTATCCAAAAAAACACCCAGGCGAAATTTATTTTCTTCAAGTTCAGTATGTTTAGATGACTGTTATTCAGTGGCAGGAGCACTTAGAGAGATTATGACTGTTTTGCCAAAAAATTCAAAGTGTTTTCTTTTAAATGAGACCAACCCCATGAAGATGCTGCAAAGGGTTGAAGAACAGCTTTTGATTTACTTTGGGTATGTTATTTTTAGGCGTTTTTAGGGAAATTGACCAGAGTGCAAGGGGTTAAACCTGGTGGATTTTAGTCTTCGTTTTTTCCCAGTAATTTGGTTTTTATTTCTGGTGGTATAGGTGTGTATGAGAAGGAATGTTGGAATGAGTTCACATAATTTATTGTTGAGTTTGTGGACAACCTGATACATTATACAGGCATTCTGGAAGTAATTATGCTCAGCAAGTCTTAGAAGATTATAACAATGGAAAAGATGACTAGTAGGAGAATTATATTCAGACCATGATAAGGCCCTTATGACTTTCTTTTGGCCATTTCTAGCTTGTTTAGGTGAGTTGGAAATGTGTTACACCATATGATATTGCAGTAATGTAAGTGAGGCTCAAATAAAGTTTTATATAGAGTTAGAAGTGCTGAAAGTGGTAGAAAATGTCTCACTTTAAAAAATAAAGCAGTGTATTTGGCCAGTTTCTTGTTTAGTTCGTCAATGTGACATTTGAAATTGAGAAATTCGTCATTGAGGACCCCCAAGAATTTTATAGAGTTAACTCTTGTAATATTCTGTCCATTAATTTTGGGGCAAAGTTCCTTGGCATCTGGCTTTTATTGGAATGGAATACAATATAATTAGTTTTACTGAAATTAAGAGAAAGTTTGTTACACTGAAACCAGGTGTCTATTTTCAATAGTTCACTATTTATTATCTGTTCAAATTCATTTGGATTCTGGTGAGCAAAAATTAAATTAGTGTCATCAGCAAACAGTACTTTATGTAGTAGAGACGAGGAGTTAGCAATGTCATTTATATACAGAATGAACAGAACTGGTCCTAAAATGAAACCCTGGGGAACCCCATGATCGATGGAGTTATATGATGACTTGTGGTTATTTGTATACACATACTGAAGTCTTCCAGACAGATAACTAATAAACTAATCTAATGCTAGGCCTCTGATACCATAATGTTGTAATTTATTAATTAGGATGTCATGGTTAATGGTTAATGGTATCAAATGCTTTAGACAGGTCTAAAAAAAATGCCAATACCATAGTTGCCTCTTTCAGTTGCATCATTGATTTTTTCAATTAGGTCGAGTATTGCCATATAGGTAGTGTGTTTCTTTCTGAAGCCATACTGAGATGGAATAATAACGTTGAGCTTATCAAGGTAACTGGTCAGTCTGTTGTAAACTACTCTTTCCAAAACCTTTGAGAGAGTAGGCAGAATGGATATTGGACGATAATTAGTCAAATCATTCTTATCACCTGATTTGTAAATTGGTATAATTTGTACAAGTTTTGTTATTTGTGGTACTACTCTGGAGATTAGATAGATTAATGCAGTAGGTAAGAGGTTCCAGTATTAAATTAATGATACTTTTCAAAATCTTGCTGGAAATTTCATCAGCTCCAGCAGAGTTTGAGTTCTTCATGTCCTTGATGATTTTCCAGACTTCCTCACAATCAGTTGGCTTCAGGAAGAAAGAATTCAGGTAGTTTCCTGATAGACAGTGTTTGAAAGAGGCAGCCTGGGTTTGGTTAATATTATTTCATAAATTTTCTCCAGTGGAGACAAACTAATTATTAAATTTATCAGCGAGAGTGGCATTACTGGTGAGATTACTGACCGCGTTATTGTTCGGAAGTGTGGGGGTTTTTTGGTCCCTATTTAGAACCTTATTTAGTACTTTCCAGGATTTCTTGGAATCACCCTGTAATGCATTTATAAGTTCTGCATAGTAATTACTCTTACTCTTTCTAATAATATGTGTTAGTTTATTTCTATAATTAGAATTGTGGGAATCCACCTCAGTATGTTTACACTCAGATGGAAGGACAAGGGGAATCGTCATGGTTGTTTGTGTGTTGATGCTGGGGTTGGTGGGTTGATGTGAACAGTGACAAAGAGAATGGGAATTGCAAGGGCTTTGATGTTAAATGCAGCACCACAGAAGGCTGACCGAGTGGTATGCTATAAGAGCAGAGGTGCCTGTGACCTGTTACGCTTTTAATGCTTGTGATTCTAGAGAATGTAGGAGAGAGAGATGAAAAAAGCCTGTTCTGCTCTGGACCTCTCCGCCTGATTATTCCTCTCTCCACAGGATATTCATTTTTATTGTTAATATTTGGATTTTTTATGTAGCATTTATATAATTTATTTTTGTACTTAATAGATTATAGTATGCCCTTAGAAAGCCATGGATGTTGAATAGTATCACTACATGTGACAGCCTTGACAGGAATTGTCCTCTATAAGTATTAATGGTAGGGAAGAAGGAGGAGGAGTGTAGTGTATTCATAAAGTCATTTTTAGCTGAATCATTCCTGGAGAGGTCAATATTGAAGTCTCCAAGGAAGATACAACTTTTATTTTTGTTGTTGATCGAGAATAAAATTTCTTCCAGTTTGGTTGTGAAAAAATTAAGGTCGGTGTCTGGGGGGCAATAAATCACACCTACAGTACAATTAAACCCTTGCACTCTGGTCAATTTCCCTAAAAACGCCTAAAAATAACATACCCAAAGTAAATCAAAAGCTGTTCTTCAACCCTTTGCAGCATCTTCATGGGGTTTGTCTCATTTATGACATATTGCACGGCTCAGGAGACGCACACACACAGGCTTAGAGTAGTTCAAAGAGTTTATTAACAGCAGGGGTGAATGAGTGCGTGTCTGCGGGAAGTAAATGTGTTGGTGATGGTGTCTGCTCCAGGCACAGAGGCAGGTGACCGTACAGCCGAGCAACCCTATGGAGAGAGCACAGGGAGAGGGTGACGGGCATACACCAACACAGGAGAGATTTATGGCGAGAGGAGGACTTACTTGGTGGGTCAGGACAGCTGGCACAACAAGGGGGCGAAGCCCGGAAGACAGCCACCTGGAGAGCTCCGTACAGCAGCAAGGATTGGGCGATGGAGAGGAGATGTCCGCCGCTGGGGAATCCACCTGTGCACAGGGGAGAAGACTGAAGAAGAGAGGTAAGCGATCTTCTTACCAAAATGGTGACGCTGAAGAGAAGTATGCTCACAACGGTGAGGGACGAAGTCTGACGGCTTCAGGCCGAGCCTCCGGGCGAGACGGCCTTTATCCCTCGCCGCTGATGATTGTCAGGTGCGTGAGCAGGTGGCGCCGCTGATGAATGGCGCGGCGTGACAGTACTCCCCCCTCTAGCAGCGCC
This sequence comes from Pholidichthys leucotaenia, assembly GCA_020510985.1. Lineage (NCBI taxonomy): Eukaryota > Metazoa > Chordata > Actinopteri > Cichliformes > Pholidichthyidae > Pholidichthys > Pholidichthys leucotaenia. Next base: position 229,864,055 of record CM035849.1, read on the forward strand.
TCCTGGCGATGGCTTATCCGGGTGCGCTCGGTGGAAGTCCACGATGAGCGATGGGTCCAACACAAACGACGGGGGCACCCATTGTCGATGCTCGGGCCCATAGCCCTCCCAGTCCACCAGGTATTGCAACCCACGACCTCGGCGCCGGGAGTCCAGGATGGAGGAGACGGACCAGGCCGGATGGCCACCAATCATCCGGGGCGCGGGTTGCGCTGCAGGAGGAGGGCAAAGGGGGTCAGTGACTGCCAGTTTCACCTTCGACACATGGAAAGTGGGATGGATGCGGAGGGAGGGGGGAATAGCCACGCGCACAGCCACCGGGTTGATGATCCGGGTGATGGGAAAGGGACCCATGAATCGCTGTGCCAGCTTCCTCCTCTCGCCTTTTAATGTGACGTCCTGGGTAGACACATACACGAGTTGCCCAACTCTGTACGCCGGGGCAGGTCTTCTGTGCCGGTCCGCCACGGTCCTGTTGCGCTCCGCTGTGCGTAAAAGCGCATGACGCGCGGCAGCCCAGGTGGAGCGGAACTGCCTAAGGTGCGCCCTAACAGAGGGGACAGTTACCTCGTTCTCCTGCGCTGGAAACAGCGGGGGGTCGTAACCCAGGGACGCCTTGAAGGGGGACATCCCCGTTGCAGAAGAGCGGGCGGTGTTGTGGGCATACTCCACCCAGGCGAGATGGTTGCTCCAGGACGTCGGCTTGGATCTAGTAACACAGCGGAGCGCAGCCTCCAGCTCCTGATTGGTCCTCTCACACTGCCCGTTAGACTGGGGGTGATGGCCGGAGGAGAGGCTCACCTTGGCTCCGATGGCGTTACAAAAAGATCTCCAAACCTCGGATGAAAATTGGGGGCCCCGGTCCGAGACCACGTCCACCGGAATCCCGTGCAGCCTGACCACGTGTTGGACGAGGAGGCCCGCCGTCTCCAGGGCAGTAGGGAGACCTCGCAGGGGGATGAAGTGCGCCGCCTTGGAGAAACGGTCCACGATGGTCAGGACGGTGTCAAAGGAGTTGGAAACGGGGAGTCCGGTGACGAAATCCAGTGCGATGTGCGACCAGGGCCTGCCGGGGACGGGCAGAGGCTGGAGCAGACCCGCTGGGGGGGCATTTCCCGACTTGCTGGTGGCACAGATTGGGCAAGCCCGGGCGTAGCGGGCTGCATCCCTCCGCAGGCCTGGCCACCAAAAGGACCATTGGAGGAGGCTGATCATCCGAGAGGTGCCGGGATGACAGGTGAGCCGGGAGGTGTGGAGCCAGTGGATGACCTCTCCTCGGACCGCAGATGGGACGAACAGTCTTCCCTCCGGTCCGCCGCCAGGATCAGGTTCCACCTCCTGCGCCTTCCGGATCTTGTCTTCAATGTCCCAAGAGATGGCACCGAGGACGCACGACCTGGGCAGGATAGTGTGGGGCGTCTCCTCAGCCTCCACGGGGGTGAACTGCCTAGAGAGGGCGTCAGGCAGGCCGTTTTTGGAGCCCGGCCTGAAGGTGATTGAGAAGCGGAACCTGGCGAAGAACAAAGACCAGCGCGCCTGGCGGGCATTCAGGCGCTTGGCAGATCGTAAGTACTCTAAGTTCTTGTGGTCCGTCAGGACCACAAACGGCAGGTCCGCCCCCTCTAGCCAGTGGCGCCACTCCTGTAAGGCGAGTTTAATGGCCAGGAGCTCTCTGTCCCCCACATCGTAGTTTCTCTCCGCCGGGGACAGGCGCCGGGAGAAGAAGGCGCACGGCCGTTTGGCGCCATCGTCAGGTGACCGCTGGGATAACACTGCTCCCACTCCCGTGTCCGATGCGTCCACCTCCACAATGCACTGCAGCGCGGGGTCGACCTGGTGAAGGACCCGGGAGGAGGAGAACTCCGCCTTCAGCGCCCTAAAGGCAGCAGCGACCTCTTCAGTCCACTGGAACGGGACCTTCGGGGACGTGAGGCGGGTCAGCGGTCCGACGATCGAGCTGAAATTTGGGACAAAGCGGCGGTAAAAATTGGCGAAGCCAACAAACTGTTGCACCTGCTTCCGGGATGCGGGAGTAGGCCACTCCACCACCGCCTTCACCTTCTCTGGGTCTGGGAGCACCTGGTCTTGAGCGATGATGAACCCCAGGAAGGACGTGGTCCTAGCGTAGAATTCGCATTTCTCAGCCTTCACGTACAGACGGTTCTCCAGCAGTCTTTGGAGGACCCGCCTCACATGGACCTGGTGCTCGTCCCTGGACCTGGAGAAGATAAGGATGTCATCCAGGTAGACAAACACAAAAAGGCCGATGAAATCCCGGAGGACGTCATTAATGAGGCGCTGAAAGACGGCAGGAGCGTTGGTCAGCCCGAACGGCATGACGAGATACTCAAAGTGGCCGTTCGGGGTACGGAAGGCTGTCTTCCATTCATCTCCCTCCCGGATCCGGACGAGGTGGTAAGCGCTGCGTAAATCCAGCTTGGTAAACCAGGTCGCCCCCTGGAGGGAGTGAAAGGCAGTGTCCATGAGGGGCAGGGTGTAACGGTCCCTCTCAGTGATGTCATTTAGCGCTCGGTAGTCTATGCAGGGGCGGAGGGATCCGTCCTTTTTCCCGACAAAGAAAAACCCTGCCCCCACGGGTGACGACGATGGGCGAATAATCCCAGCGCTCAGTGATTCCTTCAGGTATGTATTCATGGTCTCCTTCTCCGGCGCCGACAGGCTGTAGAGCCGACCAGAAGGCAGGGGGGCCCCCTGGCGGAGGTTAATGGCACAGTCATAGGGTCGATGCGGGGGAAGAGACATAGCTTTCGATTTACTAAATACCATACCCAGGTCGTGAAATTCTGGAGGCACCAGTGACAGGTCCGGAGGTGCTGTATCCGCCACAGGGGGAGCCGCGGACGGGGAGCAGGCAGCGGACTGAAGGCAGGTGCCCATACAGAAGGTACTCCATGCCGATACTCCAGCGGACCTCCAGTCCAGGACAGGGTTGTGGAGGCGTAGCCAGGGATACCCCAGGATGACGGGCGACACAGAGTTGGGCAGGACGTAAAATACCATCTCCTCCTGGTGGTTCCCTGAGATGATGACTGGGACAGGCATGGTTTGGTGAGAAACTCTCCCAAGGGAGGCACGGGAGAGATGGACCAGGGAGATGGGGTGTTTTAATGCCTGACAGCGGATGCCCAATCGGGTTGCCAGGCCTTGTGAAATGAAGCTGCCCTCTGCGCCCAAATCCACCAGTGCGTGGGTGAGGTGCCCAGTGGGATTGTGGCAAAAACGGATGGGCAGCTTTAATTGAGTGAGGGGACTTTGCCGATTGACGTCCGCGAGGCCCCCTACAGTGACTCGCGGACCCCGCCGTTTGGCTTTTGTGGGCAAAGCTCTACCGTGTGTTGACTGTCTCCGCAATACATGCAGAGACCCAACTCATGGCGGCGCTGTCTCTCTGCCGAGGAGAGCTTTGCCCAGCCCGTCACCATCGGCTCCGACTCCTCGGGGCACGATGGTGGCGGCGTCGCCAGGGGGCGAGCTTGGGGCAGGCGTAGCGGGACTCCCCGAGGGCGAGAAGCAGACGGCTTCCGTCCTGAGGAGCGCTCGCGCAGCCTGTTGTCCAAGCTGATTGCCAATGAGGTTAGCTCCGCTAACGTTCCAGGGATATCCCGTCCAGCCAGTTCATCCCTCAGATCACTATTGAGGCTGCGGAGAAACAGGCCGCAGAGGGAGCGCTCCTCCCAGCCCAATTCCTCCGCCGCTACCCGGTATTCGATGGCATAATCCGCGGCCGACCGGTTTCCCTGCTGGAGAGCGAGAAGCTGATCGACCTGGACCGCCTCGGAACGAGAATGATCAAACACCTCCAGGAAGCGCCTCACGAACTCGGCATAGGTGAGGGTGGCATAACTGGGTCTCGCTATAATAGCGTAGGCCCAAGTTAAAGCGCGCCCCTCCAGGAGGTTCCCTATGTAGCCGATTCGGCTGTGATCTGAGGGAAAGTCTCCGGGCACACGGTCAAACACGGACTCGCACTGCATCACAAACCCCCGCACTCCGCCGAGCTTTCCGCTAAAGCGAGCGGGGGTCGGAATTGGTGTGAGTCGGGCCGGTGCCACTGGAGCTGGCTGGACGGCCACCGGAACAGCAAGAGCTGCGCCACCCTGAGGAGCCGGGGGGAACGGCTGCTGGGGGTCCAGGCGGTCCAATCGGCCAGTGATAATTACCAATTGATTCAGGATGACCTGCTGTTGATAAGCAATTTGATCCACTCTAGCCTCGAGAGTGGTAAGCCGGTGTGCGAGCCCGCCGTCCGCCGAGCCGCTCTGCTGAAGCCGTACTGACATATTGCACGGCTCAGGAGACGCACACACACAGGCTTAGAGTAGTTCAAAGAGTTTATTAACAGCAGGGGTGAATGAGTGCGTGTCTGCGGGAAGTAAATGTGTTGGTGATGGTGTCTGCTCCAGGCACAGAGGCAGGTGACCGTACAGCCGAGCAACCCTATGGAGAGAGCACAGGGAGAGGGTGACAGGCATACACCAACACAGGAGAGATTTATGGCGAGAGGAGGACTTACTTGGTGGGTCAGGACAGCTGGCACAACAAGGGGGCGAAGCCCGGAAGACAGCCACCTGGAGAGCTCCGTACAGCAGCGAGGATTGGGCGATGGAGAGGAGATGTCCGCCGCTGGGGAATCCACCTGTGCACAGGGGAGAAGACTGAAGAAGAGAGGTAAGCGATCTTCTTACCAAAATGGTGACGCTGAAGAGAAGTATGCTCACAACGGTGAGGGACGAAGTCTGACGGCTTCAGGCCGAGCCTCCGGGCGAGACGGCCTTTATCCCTCGCCGCTGATGATTGTCAGGTGCGTGAGCAGGTGGCGCCGCTGATGAATGGCGCGGCGTGACAATTTAAAAGAAAACACTTTGAATTTTTTGGCAAAACAGTCATAATCTCTCTAAATGCTCCTGCCACTGAGTAACAGTCATCTAAACATACTGAACTTGAAGAAAATAAAGTTCGCCTGGGTGTTTTTTTGGATACAAATGCTTGCAAATAACACACAGCTGTCAGATCCGGGCTGGAAAATGCAACAGAAATGTAGAACCAAGTGTTATCCAGCTGAGGTCAAAATTTTGTAACAATACCACAAAAAATGAATATATTACACAGCTTTTTTGTCAGGTTGTTCCCAGGCGTTTTTGAACTGTGCCAAATTGTGCCAAATGGCACAGTTTGGAAAAATGTCTATAACTTTTGAATGATTCAATATAGAAGCTTGATCTTGGGCTCTAATGAAAGGTGACACTCAGGGCTGTGTGTGTGTGTGGGGGGGGGGGGTTTGTTTATTCATTCATGAATGAATGAATGAATGAATGTACAAACAAGCCCCCACACACAAAGAAGCATGCCACGTAAAAAATGTGTGGCTTTTTTTTACAAGAAAAAATAACCTACAGTGCACTAAAAATTATACTAAAATATCTGTAATGTAGAGGATAATAACTCCCACCCCCCCCCTCCACCCCGCTACAGAGGACGGACATCATCCATCACCACATGACGGACCGTGCGCCACTGTCTACTACGCACAGTTGTACTAAAATATCTGCAATATATCTGCAATCCGCTACAGAAGAGTAGCGGGGGGGGGGGGGCGGCGTTCACGGTCTGGACGCGGCGCACGGACCGGTCCATCATGTGGCGATGACGCACAGTTGTAATTTACGGATCGGTCAAAAGTCATTTTGATTACAATTTTCAGGGATAAAGAATAATTTAGCTTATAACACTTACCTGTCCACAACAGCAGCGTCGCTGGCGAACTTCTCTTCCTCATTGTCAGACGAACATGACGCTGGTCCACTTGTTACGGCTCGTGGTTCTGGTCACGCGACCCGGTCAAACCATGATTCCATTATTGCGGTTTTGCGCTTCCATGATTGCGGTTTTGGCGAACAATTTTTCAAAACAAATAAGAACAGTAGTAAGAAAAAAACACTGGCGAACGCGTGTGTGTCACCCAGCGGCTTACACAAAACAGATTTGACGCACGCTTTCAATAGTCGAACTTCTCTGCTTCAATTGGCTCGCTGTATTCGCAGCCGTTGGTAGGCGGGTCCTTCTTGCTAGGTTTTCAGTCATTGGTTCTTCAAAGTTTCAGAAACCCAATTCAAGGCTCTTATTAGTTGAATGAGAGGTCAATCAAATCTAAACCAATCAAAGCACTCCTTTGGCTTTCTGTTCGCGGCTGTGTCTGTAGTGGAAGAACGGAAATGCAGCTTTTTTTTTCAGTGCGCACTAGGACGCACAGTGTGCCTCCTAGTGCGCACGAGGGCGCGCTAGGACGCAGAGACGTGACCGCCCGCGGTATCCCGGAGTGCAAGAGGTTAAATTTTTTCCATTTTTGACATGTATCGCAACAAAAAGAGAGTCAATATAACAGTCTGCCATGACAATATCATCATAAACACCGACATCATGTCTACAAGAGATATACAGACAGACACCACCACCAGATCTACCACATCTGTTCTTCGTGAACAGTTTATAACCATCAAGGTTTAAAATACTGTATCTATGTATGACTTTTCGTTTAGCCATGTTTCACTACAACTAATTACATCAAAGCTGCAGCCTGTACTGGTAAGTAAAGTAACTAGATCATGATGATGTTTATTCAAGCTCCTGATGTTTAAATGCATGAAAGAATAATTGTACTGGTTTTTAAAGGATGTTAATTACTCAGGAATATACTGATCACAGCTTATATTCCTATTATAGTCCATAAATTGTGTTGCGTCCACTCCTTCTCCATTAGATACATTGAAGATCATTATGCACGATAGCTGATAAAATTTACTGGGATCACACAGCAACAATACACACTTAGAGACATAGACATATACAAACCCTCATCCATACGGAAGACAGTCGGACAAACACACACACAAATACACACACACTCAAATACACAGAGACTCATTGTCAGCCTAACAGTCCATTAGTCCAAGAGCACAGAGATACTGGCCTTGTCGCACCAGGCAGCAGACCTACCCAGTCAAATGAGCAGAATTAAGGCCAATTCCCAAACCAAAATGAAAATGCCAATAAGACGGAGAGATAGAAAGAAGAGGGAAATTACTAAAAAAGAAAATAAGTCATTCACTGTCTTTCAGGTTCAACAGTTGTCATGGCAGCGGGGACACGTTGATGACATCGTCATCACACGTCTGTGTTTACACTGCTAGAGAGGCAGCATGTTAAAGTCCCGGTGGCTCCTCTTGAGGTTCAGCAGTGATGTTTTGGTCACCTCCAGTTAGCCAATATGTGATCTGAGGATCCACACTGTGTGGAGTTTGCATGTTCTCCCCGTGTCTGCGTGGGTTTACTCCGGGATTTCTCCGGTTTCCTCCCACATGCCAAAAACATGCAAGTTAGGTTAATTGGCATCAGAACTGGGGATTCTAAATTGTCCTTAGGTATGACTGTGAGAGTGAATGGTTGTCTGTCTCTTTGTGTTGGCCCTGCGATGGACTGGCAATCTGTCCAGGGTGTACCCTGCCTCTCACCCCCCCCCCCCGCGACCGGAAAAGGATTAAGCGGAAGAAGATGAATGAATGAGTGATTTGAGGATTCCTATACAGTTTTCCATTGATGTAAAGTTTATCAATGAACAGACGAGCGTTCCTTTTACCGTTTCTTGCCTCCATCACGATCGGGTAGAGCAGCCTCCGTCTGTTCATGATTTCAGGTGGAAACTGATCGTTGATGGAGTAGTTCGTACCTTTTAGCTCTTTACCCTTGGACATGGCAGCAGCTTTCATCTTGGAATCGGTGGTTTTGGCCACAACAGGACAGGGCCTCCTCTGTTGGTCAGCTTTGGTCCTTCCAAGGCGATGCACTCTGGAGAAGCGAATAGCCACGGCCTCCTCTGGCTTCATTTTCAACTCGTTGACTAGGAATGACTTTAGAAGTTCTTCTGATTTTTGGTGAGTTTTAATTTTTTACTTCTGGAAGTCCATGTATAATGATATTATCCCTCATGCTCCGACATTGCATTTCAAGTATGTTTTTTGCCATGTTAAATTTATCTTGCTGGAGTTCAGCTGTCAAACGTTTGAGGTTGCTTACTTCAAGTCTGAGTGACGCATTATAAGCCTTTAGTTCCTCGATCAGTGAATTGTTGAATTCCACAGCTTGCTTTAGTTCATTAATATCACTTGTCAGCTGATCAAGTAAGTCAAGCTTTTTAAGTTGGCATTTAATAGACATTATGGACTCACTAATGTTACAGGGTGGAGTATCATCCATTTCGCCCAAGCTTGGTTTAGTCCGTGTGGGTTTGGATGCCGGTTTGCTGCCAGGCATGACATTGCATTGTTGTAGTACTGTGTGTCAATATAGGATTGCAAATCCTCTATCGGCTCGTCAACAGGCAAATCCAGTTTGTTATAGGTTAGTCGGTCACTTCTCCGACTAAGTTTTATGGCATTATTTGGGAGATTTTGGTGAAGAGGTCAGCTCAGCTCTGCTCAACACTTCCTACAGTCGGCCATCTTTTATTTTTTTTTTACAGTGGCACCATCATGCTTTGGGGCTATTTTTCTTCTGCTGGAACTGGGGCCTTAGTCAAGGTGGAGGAAATTATGAACAGTTCCAAATACTCATTAGTGTTGGCACAAAACTTTCAGGCTTCTCCTAGAAAGCTGATGAAGAGGAACTTCATCTTTCAGCACGACAATGACCCAAAATACACATCCAAATCAATAAAAGAATGGCTTCACCAGAAGAAGATTAAGGTTTTGGAATGGCCCAGCCAGAGTCCAGACCTGAATCTGATCGAACATCTGTGGGGTGATCTGAAGAGGGCTGTGCACAGGAGATGTTGTCACAATCTGACAGATTTGGAGCGTTTTTGCAAAAAGTGGACAAATATTGTCACATCAAGATGTGCCATGCTGATAGACTCCTACATAAAAAGACTGAGTGCTGAAATAAAAGCCGAAGGTGCTGCAACAAAGTATTAGTTTAAGGGTATGCATATTTACGCAAACAGGTTACTGTAAATTTTTTATTTTTTTATTTTTCCCCTTAAAAGCTTTCAATTTGTTTTTCAATTTGGTTGTACAGGTTACTGGGGGTGAGACTGGACATCCTGGCAGATAAGCACATCTGTCGCAAGGTCTGTGGTGGACTTTTGGCAGTCGGTGCATCGTGACATGCACTACACAAAGAGCAGAGATAAACAAACCTATCATCTGGTCAGTCACTGCAACAGATACTGGAATCAGTTTGTCTTGGCCTGTCCTTGCCACTGATAATACCTCTATCTGCCAAGAATGTGCCGCTAGTCCAGCAAAAGCTAGTGGTACTCAAATACTTTGCAAGCAGTTTCATGAAATGATCAGTCAGAAAGCAACTCATACCGGCTCGGATGTCGCCCGGGTTAACAAGGTCAGGAGTTCCTGGCAGCGGAGGGTGAGGGACAGAGCTTCGTGGAGGAATCTGATCAGGCCTAAATGAAACAGTCATTGTCGCCCCTGACAGACTGCTATGATGATGATGATGATGTACAGGTTTTAGGTCACATTAATGGTAGAAAAAGTTTTGAAATGATTTATCTTGGTCTCATTTTTTTACATCACAAAAACCTGGCATTTGAACAGGGGTGCGTAGACTTTTTTATATCCACTGTGTGTGTGTGTGTGTGTGTGTGTGTGTGTGTGTGTGTGTGTGTGTGTGTGTGTGTGTGTGTGTGTGTGCTATCTTTTAATTCAGTCCTGTACAAAGTACAATATAAGACAAGATGAACATATGTGAATTAGTAGGATAAGAAAAGCCTAAAATCATGGTATTAAATCAATGCATATCAAACATAACATCATGTATATACAGAGTAACAACAAGCATGAAACTCAGCAGTATGGATTGACACAATAAAATTAGATTCCATATTAACATGCATTTCCTTCTTCTTCTTTCTTTTTAACATAACCCATGGCCCTAGACATGACCTCATTTCATGTGTAAGTAATAGTTTTCATTTCTTAGAATTTAGGGTCTGTTATACTTATGGGTATAAAAAAAAGTGCTTGCAGTGGTTCGTCTGGACTGCAAGAGTTGGTACCTTTTCCAGATGGTGAAACTCTCCATGTAAAACATGGGCTTGGTTTAACAAAGACCAATCAAAAATTACACAAGGTTACAAAAATAATTTTTTTGTAAGTTGTCTGTGTTTTTTCAACTGATTTAAGACAATTTTGCACCGCTGAATCAGAAAATGACATCCGTTTCTCTCGATCAGGTGCTAAGTAAAAACCTGTACTTACTTAGTACTGTGCATGTACTTACCTTAATATAAAAGTAAGTACATGCAAATTGAATGTTACTTCATCATTGTTCAAAATTCAGAGAATTTCAAGACATAAAAAAGAATTTTGCAGCATCATATAAAGCGACAATACCCATACATCTAAACAAAAATGTATAAAACAACATGTGGCCATAATTCAAAAAGTTGATCTGATCGAGCAAAACCAATGTGATTTTTGGATTCAGCACATCAAAATTATCCTAAATCAGCTAAAAAAAAAAAAAATTAGACGATAAATTTGGTGTTGGCCAGTGTTATTTGCACAATTTGATACTTTCTATCATTTGCTTATTAGTCTGAGACTTTAACTGAAATGACAAATTATTCCATAATGATTTACACCTTCTAGTTCAGTCCAGTAGAACGGTAGCATCAGGTTTTGACTGATCTCGAACATGCTTCAACCTCCCAAAAAATGTGACCGCTGTTGTATTTTAGAGTACAGAGATTCAGCATGTACCCTCCAGGTAAGTACTAAGACCACATATGAAAGTGACTCTGATCCAATCTGAAAGACTGGATTTTAGATCAGATTTGCATTCAGACAGCCCAAAGAAATGGATATGTCACATAAAGGTAAAAATTTGGATTTCAGTTGTTTTTTTAGAGAGGTAATATGAATATAGCCTTAGTTGACATCTTGTTTTCTCCATTAACGTATTTATCTTTTTGTCTGTTTCTTAAGTGTAATATGCATTGGTTTTTATGTCCCCTTTCAGAGAACATGTGTTACTAGTTAGAGGCTTTTTTGGTGGGCAATCCAGGGACTACTGATGAAAATAGCATTTTGGCTAATTCTGGTATGTTCATAGTTATGTTCATGGATGTACATTTTCCCAGTCAAATAAATCAATAACAAAACAAAAATGTATAGACTGTAGATGAGAATTAGCTGTATTTTGAAGCCACATTAGATACATGTATTGGTATTGTGTATCAGAAAAAAGTGCTGCACCCAGCTGTGTATAATAATTACAGACATGATCGGTAATGACATTCTGACAGAGGGTTTCAGCTATGGTCATAGAAAAAAGAAAGTGCACTTTTGGCAGTTCTAAGGTTTTCTGGACAAGGAGATAATAGAAAGTAATAAACGAAGCATATCCTTAAAGTTGGTGGGGGGGGGCTAATGGTTATGGATGTGAACTTGTGACTGAAGGGTCTCTGGTTCAATCCCTGTACCGGCAGGGATCAGATCTGGTTGATAGCAGTGCTTGCCCCACCCTCCTTAACCCCACTGTGGTGCCCTTGAGCAAGGGCCTTAACCCCAATTGCTCCAGTGGAGCTGCTCACTAGCCACAGGTCAGTCTGTGGTTGTCCTGAGCAGCTTAGAGATGTGAATGTGAATGTGAAAACCTCCCCTGTATAAACAAAGGTTTAAAAAAAAGTTTCCATCTAGAAAAAACATGACAGCACAATGAATCTGAGCAAACCAAAAGACTTCTGGAACAATGTTCTTTGGGAAAAACAAAAGTGGAGATGTTTGGCAATAATATATAGTGCAAAAACTAAACACTGCATACCTGCACAAGAACCAATACACACCAGGTTTGTTTTTCACTCTGTGCAATATGGTCCGACATCTCCACCTTGGCCTTCTCTTTCCAAAGAACTTTGTTCCAGAAGGCTTGTGGTTTGTTCAAATGGAACTTTGTGAATGCAAATTGTGCTGCCATGCTCTTTTTAGAGAGAAAGGACAACCTTTTGACACAAGCCATACAGTACCTACCCTCTGAAAACAGTAAGGATATGCTTACTTTTCAAACTTAGTTTATAACTTTTATTATGTCCTGATCCAGTAAACCTTGGTGTTGACAAATATGCACTCTGTTTTTCATAACTGTACTTCTAGTTTTAGTCTTTAGAGATTTATTTATGCTTTAAACTTTGTCTTTGTGACCTAAACTTTTTCTGCAGCTGAAAAGCAAGTGTTCAACAGTGCTAAATTTATCTCTTTTTTAATCTATTCTATTGATTTGAGCTTGTTTTCAAATCAAGAGGCAGCAGTGTATTAGATGACAACATACAAGTGAATGAATAAGTGTTTTTCTTCCAGTCAAATCGGTGTATCCAACACTTTTCCCACTGATAAGATGACTGCTGATCAATTCCCACTGGTCCAAATAGGCACGTAAATTAATTAGCTGGAGCCTTAGCAGAGCAGTGGCTGTATATGATGCACACTATGCAAGCACTAGAAAAGACAAGCCATGCTCCCTGTACCCTGTCGGCACTCATTGCATCAACGTCAACAGACAGCAGTGTCCTCGTTGAGAAAACAAGCCAGCACAGAGAAAAAAAAAGAACGGGATGAAAAAAACATGCACCACTCCGCCCACCAAACCCGAGGCTCTGCTTTTTTTAAACCCTTCGCCTCCGCTTCTGCCGCACTGTGCCCGCCTCGCCTCACCCACCCCCCACCTCCATCACCCACCCTCCAGTCGCAACCCAAGGCCATGCATCCAGGCTGTGCATGACAGCTCGCAACATCCCCTGCCACAAATGCTTTCCAAAAGCTTCCACTCCTGTGACCCTATCAGCAGATAAAACCTCACCACAAACCTCTGATGGAGTGTGCCTCTCACTTTTTTGAATGTGTCAACAATTTCTGGCTGGCTGGTCAGACACCACGTCCTGGCGATGTTGGCTGCTGCCTGTGTGAGTGTGTTTGTGTGTGTATATGCGTATCTGTGCATATATGTGTGTTTCTACTTCCTTAAGTATATTTGAATACGTTTATGTCTTTGTGCTCTTTTCTGTCTTTTTCTACAGGGAGCAGGGGGAAAAGGCCATGTCATTCTTCCACAACTTAATCAGGGGCTACACACAGGAGAGGGCCGCTGCAGCATGGACCTCCCTGATCATGTTAATGAGGTCCCCTGGCTATGCAGTCATTGAAGTATAATTGACTTGTTCGTCTCTTATCTTCCTAATAGACACTCTGACCCAGAGCACGTTTATTTCGCTATGAGAAATGTCAAGAAGGATTGGAAGTTTCCTCAGAGTGCCCATTAAAACTGAAGGCATGCCACCCTGTCTCAGGCCAGCCATGGCTGCTATTGGGCCTCTGCCTCATTATGCAGATGCCAAATGTAAATAAATGATTTGCAGATCACTACTGCCCCCACCATTCTCCCCCACCCCTCGTGCTGTCGTCCCATTGCTCTTCCCAAACTGTGCTCTTCCCTGCTTCTCTCAGGACTTGAAAAGAGGACAGGAAGGAGGGAGGGGAGAAAAACACTCAGCCACCCAGGAAGCACCAAAACAATGTGTCTTTCTGGAGCAAAATAAGTAATATATAGGTAGTAATTATAATAAGACATGTCCTTGACTTGAAAACCTGGCGAAGCGCATTGATGTTGTTACAGCTCCTGTATGTCTCCTGGCTTTCAGAACCCATCAGAATCAAACGAGGCCATGCGTAATGCAGAGGGACCAAAAGGAAAGATGCGTAAGTGAGCGCCAGGCAAGAGCGAACCATTGAGTGTGGTCGCATGCTTCTGGATATGAAGGGAAGCATCTGTGCATATCAGCAGCTTACATTCCTTCATGTCCACCATGTCTTCCCGGGCAGCTTGCAGAGCCCCAAAGAACTTGCTTTTGGTCATAGTGCGTTGTTATGTTGAGGGAAAAAAAAGGTTTCTGTTTAAAGAAAACTACTTGCATCCTTCATATCTCTGTTTGAAGTCCTCATACAACCCTATAGCTTTAAGGGAGTCTTTTTAAAATTTAATTAAAATTTAATTTAGATGGCTTTTAAAGAATCTGCAATCCAGATCAATGACGGCGCAGCTCATTCTGGCCTGATGAAATCACTCCGAGAATGCCTTAAGGGTGCTTTCACACCTAAATACATTTACTTTGGTCCAAATCAGTTGATAAGTTTGTTACTTTGTATCATTTGTTCCTTGGTTTGGTTCCCTTTCACACAGGCAAAAGTTGAAGTGGACCAAATTCCCTCACATTAAATCCCACAAGACTTATGTCAGAGAAGATGTATGTATGTATGTATGTATGTATGTATTGATGGATGGATGGATGGATGGATGGATGGACTTACATCAGAATGTTCCTTGTTCTTATTGGTCTGATTGTTTTACCATGACAACAGGAAAGGTAAATACAGGAAGTAGGATGACTACAGTGCATTTATGCATTTCTGGAGAGAAAAAAAATACAAATCATAGCATAATCTACAGGGGGTTTTCATTGCCCTGGTTATCATTTATTACATTACATGCATATACCACTTTCGGCCAATTGTACAGTTTGAAAATGAAGCACAACTACGGATGGAAAATAACATGTTAACGTTCATTAATCCTCCAGAACTGTGACATGTTCAGCCACAGATATTTTCGAACATCTATCAGGTATGTACAGTGACATTAAATGTTTTACAGTTTGCCGCTGATCCTGTTTTAATGCGGTCCTTTTCTGACCTGCAGGACCACACCAGAGATCACCAGTTGATTTCAATATTAAAATACAAATAACTCCTAAAACTGCAACATTTGATTTTAAAAGCCACCGCAGACGCCTGCAGAGATTGGTGAAGGCAGCGGAGAAGATCATCAGGACTCCACTCCCCTCTCTGCAGAGCATCTACCACCGCAGAGTCCAAAGGAGAGCTGATGCCATCCTCCGGAACCTCACCCACCCCCAGTACAGACTGTTCACACTTCTACCCTCAGGCCGGAGGTACATAAGTGTGAAATGCAGGACAACCAGACTGAAAAACTTCTTCTTTCCCACTGCCATCAGACTCCTGAACAAATAACAAACTCCCAAAACTCTGCAACACAGCTTTGCAAATAGGAACTCACACACCAGTTGCTAAATTTGCACATTGCTCATTTGTACAGTGTACATAGTCTCACCGGAGAGAAATCCGCACACTTGATGCCAATTTGTAATTTGTATACTGCTCATTTGCACACTGCCCATTTGCACACTGTACATAGGCTTATGCCATCTCAGGTACATATCATCTCTGATATCAGTATACCACTGTCCACTATTGTCACCCAGGGAATTTCAAATTTCATTCTTCTTGTTTCCTCTGGTTATTTTGTGGTTTGGTGAAGTGTTATTACCTCATTAGTATTGTTGTGTATCTAATACCTTGGCATTCGTTCAGAGAGCAGAGTAAGAATTTCATTTGCTCAGGAAATGTTGCATTTCTTAACTGTGCACATGATAATAAAACCTTTGAATCTTGACTCTTGAATCTTAAAAGCTTATGTTACGTGACATTATTTTTTTCCAATGTCTGATTTTTTTTTTTTTCCGTCCTGGCAGCTGCTTGGTTACATTAATTTAACATGTTAAATTGTTTTCTGTAAAGTTCAGCTAATTTTTTAACTCTTAATACTAATGTCAGTAATATAAAAACGCCCCGATGTGATGTGGTTCATTTACTCACTTTAAGGTGTGAAACATTCCAAACCATTCAGATTTAATAATCATAATTATGCTTTTACTTTTGGAAATGTTGATATTTATACCTGCAATTGCACACCACCATGTAACTATGCATACATTCAGTTAATAAAATCTGTTACTCCAGCATTTTCTTCATGCTCCTAATTTTATTCTTTTGTTTCTGTATTTTTTTCTTTTATGATTTTCTTGACAAAAATGCCAGCGTACAGCGTTGAGATGAGGTACACCTCATGTGTGTTGTGACAGTGACATCAGTGTCATTCCTGCATAAGCACAAACCAAGCATTTCAAAACCGCACATGGATGGCCTGACACAATACTTAACTACCCCATGCTACCATGCCACAGGCACCGAGGTATCGTCACCTGTGGTGCTTTCATTACTACAGTAACTTGTAGTATACTGTAGTTTACTGTGAAATAATACAGAATTTAACAGTATACTGCAGTATACTACAATATTCTACAGTAAACTGCTGTATTTGCTACAGTGTCTTGCAGTAAACTGTAGTTTATTGTGAAATCCTTTAGGTGTTAAAAGTAAAATACAGTATACTGCAACATTCTGCAGTATACTGCAGTAACTGCTACAGTATCTTGCAATAAACTGTAGAATACTAAGAAATCCTATACAATTTCATCCATCCATCCATCTTCTTCCGCTTAATCCTTTTCGGGTCGCGGTGGGGGGGTGGGGGGGTGGGGGCTGGAGCCTATCCCAGCATCTTTGGGCGAGAGGCAGGGTACACCCTGGACAGATCGCCAGTCCATCGCAGGGCCAACACAGAGAGACAGACAACCGTTCACTCTCACAGTCATACCTAAGGACAATTTAGAATCCCCAGTTTGATGCCAATTAACCTAACATGCATGTGGGAGGAAACCGGAGAAATCCCGGAGTAAACCCACACAGACATAGGGAGAACATGCAAACTCCACACAGATCACTGTTGGTCAGGGGCTGGGATCGAATCCAGGATCCCCTGGCCAAGGGTGAATTGCTGTACTGCCGCAGTGCTAACCACTCCGCCACTGCACAGTACACTGTAACAGTCTTTAGCAATTGCCAGAAGATCTTGTAGCAAGTATTCTACAGCACACTAAAGGAATCATGTAGCATATTAGAGTTAAACAATACTGCAACATGCCACATATGTGGGCATAGTGCAGTATGCCATTATATATATATATATTCGCCTATTCAGTTCACGGCCCACAGGCCACATATGGCCCAGAACCAACCTCCGAGTGGCTCAGGCCCAGTCTGTGGTCCAGCCAGAGAAGCAAAGGCCAACACGTTTCACAGAATTGCAGAAATCAGACCATAAATGCAACACTCCGTGTAGCCTAGCAACCATCAACTCACAGTGCAGTACATTTATTTTGAAGTGTAGGCTCTATTATTATTACTGTGGCTAAAGGTGCTAGTGGCAAAATACCAAGCCTACACCAAACACGAATGGGTGGCACGAATGCATACAAAGTCAATGGAAAGAGGTGAGCACATGTCAAATCGTGCATTTGCATACGAAGGATAGCGCTAGCTTTGAGATTCTGTCATCATCGGACTAAAAGTATCAACATTGGAGAGTAAACTGGTTTTAGAATGATACTGACACTCACCTGGAGAAAAAAAGGACTGGAAGCTCGTCAGCTGAATCAGGATCTCGTTATTTACCCACAGACTCCAGCCTCAGATGTGCTAACAAGGCTAGCAGGCTAGCAACGTAAATGCCTATCATCTTGTGAAGTTTTGGAGGTAGGGACAACTTTTTCAGGTGAGCCCCCAGTCGGATAATGTAGCCCTAAGCACAACGTCATTTTGGGAATTTCAGCAGCAGGTTGAACACAGCTGCAGAAGTTATAAAGGCAACTTCGCCTGTCTGCAACTCACTCAGATGGTGAATTCATGTCTATTTGCATGTTTACATTTGTCACAACGGCCCTCACGGACCGTCACAAGACGCCTCAGTCACCAGTGAGTTTGCAGTGATGTTTATTTACAGTGCAGGTTTAGACAGGCATAGGAATATATACAGTGAACAGGTGACGCCTGAGCCGGGGAGCACCCGATGCACCAGACGAGATAATAATTAAGGTAAAGTTACAACGAGCGTACCTTAACGACGGGACTGTTAACAGGCGGGTAACAGGGGATTCCCAAGTCTGTTAACCATGATGAGCAAGAATAACAGGAACACAACAGAATATAACAGAAGATAACAGGATATAACAGAGACTGCCGCGCTGGAGGACATTTAGCACCCGCTTATATCTGGTGGCTAATGACCCCAACGCGGCACAGCTGCTGCTAATGACAGCAGAGCAGCAGCTGACTTTGACAGCAGGGAGCTCCCCCGGGCGCCTTCACAATAAGAGCCCGAGGAGCTGGAAGGAACCCTCAGCTGCCAAAGCCAAGGAACAAAAAGATATGAGGCCCGAGTGTGGCCAGAACCGACACTCGGGTTATGACAGTACCTCCCCCTCAAGGCCGAGCTCTGAGCGGCCAGAGTAACACCCCAGCCCCCACCCCCACCCCCCTAGGGTGGGTGGATGGGGTGCTGGCAGGAGGGAGAGAGACAAACAACCAACAAGGCTATAGAAAAAAAACCCCATAATCCCGGGTAACAAGAACAAAATCACAAAATAGGCAACACACCCTTGGGCAAACAGAGTGACACAAAAACAAAACAATCCCCCCCCCCACAAACACCCCAACAGTCCCACAGACGATATCAGGAGCCCGGAAAGGGCGCAGTCCAGGCCCGGAGGGATGGGGCAGAAGGTTCGGGGGGTTCATCCGGCAACAAGAGGCCACAGAACAGGGAGGGGAAAAGAGGACAGTTCGGGCGGCCTACCCCAGTCCCATGCTCGGGGGAAGAGAGTTTCAGGCGGCCGGAGCAGGTCGCCGCACAGGAAGATAAACAGGTCGGGGGGCCGGCCCAGAGAACCCAACCAACGAGACAGCCCTTCAGGCGGCCGCCCCGCAACACCAGCCCACCAGAACCGTTGGGAGGAAGCAGCCGGTGATCCCGCAGAAAAGGGGGGAGATGAGGGGAAACCGGGCGGAGCGTTCGGGACCCCAACGGCCCCAGGTGGAGATGGGTAGTGCTCCTCAGGGTGACGAGGAGGATGACTGTGGAGAAGAGGGTGATGAAGAAAACGAGCCTGTCCAGCATCCGGTGGCTGGGGATCTGCAGCTCCCTCACCGAACCTAGGACCTGCTGGTGCAGCACCCACGGTGGACCCCGATTGGGCCTCCGGAACCAAACCCACGGTGGACCCCGATTGGGCCTCCGGAACAGCACTCCCGGTGGACCCCGATTGGGCCTCCGGAACAGCACTCCCGGTGGACCCCGATTGGGCCTCCAGAACAGCACTCCCGGTGGACCCCGATTGGGCCTCCAGAACAGCACTCCCGGTGGACCCCAACTGGACCAGAACAGCACTCCCGGTGGACCCGGTCGGCGTGGCACCAGACTCGACCTCCAACCCCAAAACCGGAACCTCTGGCGCAGCAGGCGAGAGCAGCCCCTCGCCGGCGACCCCGAGCTCGGGTTCTGACACCGTCCAGGACTGCGATGATCCGGGCTCAGAAGTCAGGAGGTCGTCCTCAGGCTCCCACTCAGCTGCGTCGGGCTCCGCAGCTGGCATGATGGTGCGTGCAGCTAGAGAGTCCTCCGGCACCGATGTCCATGCCGGTGGCCCGCACGGCGTGGTGGCAGGAGAATCTCGCCCTGCTGGACTGGACCGCTCCTCCGTGGAACCCCGGGGACGCTTCTTCATCGGCGATGGCTCCACGCTGCAGTCCGCTCTCCTCCTCCGCCCATGGCGTGGCTGCGGAACCAGAACCAGGCTCTCCAGAACCGCAGGCCCCCTCCTCATCCAGCGACGCCGGCCTGACGTCGAGGACCGCTCAGCGGAGGGAGACACAGAGGAAGCAGGGTTAATATTTTCATCCACAGCGGGTGGAGGGAGCTCGGGGGGCTGCATACCCCGAACTCCACCCCTAGGAGTCAGACAAGGCAAAACAATGTCAAAAGAAGAGAAATTATCATGCACTTGCCTTTCCCCTAAGGGTAAGATAGTCTCCGCTGTGGGGGACGTCATTCCTTCCTTTCCCCGCTGGATGGCGACAGAGGGCCCTCTGGGAAGACGAGACGAGGCCACTCGAGGCGGATCCGGGATGAAGCTCGCCGAAACGGAGCTCTCGTGACGCACAGCAGCCAGGATAGGCGACGAGGAGGAGGGGGCGACAGCCGGGGTCAGTCGGGCATGGAGCGCTGACGGAACAGCAGGCGAGGGCCCGGGAGAAGACGAGGCTGCGGGGATTCCCCTCTGACGAGGCGCAGGAGTGACAGCTGTGTGGGGGGTTAAGCCCTTGCGGCGACCCGGAACAGCATCCAGACGGGGGTCTAGCCGAGGTTGGAAGCCGGATTGACGACGGTTCCTTGTAGGGGGTGAGGCGAAGGTGAGGTCCGGAAATCGCCGTTCCTGAGCAGAAACGGCGGCAAGCAAGTCAGCAAACTCAGGAAACTCACGCAGCGCTGGATTCCTCTCCACCAGTCTGACCGCCGCCACCACATGCTTTATACACGCCGGAGGATTCTCAGCGGAGCAAGCAGCTGCCACCCGGTCCCAGATCTTGTCTGCTGTCATCTGCAGCTTCTCTGGGGGAATCTCGAGTGACGACATGCCCGATGGGAAAAGACCTCCGGATGGTGCGAACTCCCGGGCCGGAACAGAGGCAGGAGCGGGATCCCGGAGCGAGGGGCGACGTCTCCTCCGCTTCAGCTTCCTGCCAGGATTTCCCTCCAGCCCTCGGAGAATCTCACGCTGGGCGGCGATGTCATCTCTCCTCACGCTTACCTCTGGATGATTAGTGAAGCGGGGGAGAGAATCCAGAATTTCCTCGGCTAGGTCCAGGTACCAGGGCACTTCGTTGTTGTATTCGAGGAGGGAGGCGGCGACAAGGACTCTGTCCACACGCTCGAGGGTGTCAGCGAGGACAGCGTCCTGCCTCCGAGCACGAGACCTCCACGATGGCATGCTTCAACACGGCACCCAGACAGGTAGGAACACACAGTCCACTACTGCAAACTTCACGGTGAATGGCGTCTCGAAACAACGCCTCCTCTCCGGGCGTTAGGCGGCAGTCTACTGTCACAACGGCCCTCACGGACCGTCACAAGACGCCTCAGTCACCAGTGAGTTTGCAGTGATGTTTATTTACAGTGCAGGTTTAGACAGGCATAGGAATATATACAGTGAACAGGTGACGCCTGAGCCGGGGAGCACCCGATGCACCAGACGAGATAATAATTAAGGTAAAGTTACAACGAGCGTACCTTAACGACGGGACTGTTAACAGGCGGGTAACAGGGGATTCCCAAGTCCGTTAACCATGATGAGCAAGAATAACAGGAACACAACAGAATATAACAGAAGATAACAGGATATAACAGAGACTGCCGCGCTGGAGGACATTTAGCACCCGCTTATATCTGGTGGCTAATGACCCCAACGCGGCACAGCTGCTGCTAATGACAGCAGAGCAGCAGCTGACTTTGACAGCAGGGAGCTCCCCCGGGCGCCTTCACAATAAGAGCCCGAGGAGCTGGAAGGAACCCTCAGCTGCCAAAGCCAAGGAACAAAAAGATATGAGGCCCGAGTGTGGCCAGAACCGACACTCGGGTTATGACAACATCGAGTTATAATGTAATCGCACCGAGCGAAAAAATTCACCCATTCGCGTTTGGTGTAAAGGCACTTTACAACATGTCATTGTCAACTAAAATTGATGATGAAAGTCATCAGTTTAACTCTACCTGTGTGTGTAATGGAATGTGTAGTTATAAAAAGAGGTTTCTGCTCACACGTGGTGATTTAAAAAAAACCAAACCACAATGGTGGATGTGCAATGTTTGTTAACGTTATCAATCTTTTCTTGGGGGATTTGTGCACGGAAGCGTTTGACAGTTTATTTTTTTTTCAGCTAAATGGACTTTGTGATGTGCAAAGGTCAGTTATGACCAGGATGTAGTATATTATATTTCAAAAGGGAAACAAACGTTAATGCTACTAACAGTGCACATTGAGTTTTTAGTTTTTAATGAGTTTTTGTTTTTTTCATTTTATTTACTTAATTGTTGTTCAAGAGGAAAAATATTTCTAGTATTTCAAGTTCTGCTCAACCCCAGAAGTGTTATTGTGTTTTTATGCACTTTTGATGTGCCTTTGTCATGTGCCAAGTGCACAATTAAAACCAAGACAGTGAATAAAAAGTGCATATTTTTCATCATATTGATCTGTGCTGGTTTGAAATTTGTCATATTCAACAGATCGCTGAACATGTGTAGCCCAGCTACATGTCTTGATTTCAAAGTGTGGTCCAACTGATTTTGTAATTGAATAGCCCTGATATATATCTTGCATTGTCTACACATATAATCCAACCAGTTTACGTAAACTGCAGCACACCCAAACAATTCTACAATGCACAGTAGTCACTGCTACAGAATCTTATAGTATTCTGTATAATGCCACAATGTTACAGAATCAGAGTAATCAACAGTTTTACAGCATAAGGCAGCATCCAGGTGCATATAAATTGGTCATATTATATCCAGTGGCATAGCCAGGAATTTGTGAAGGGGGGGCTGAACCTCAACCACCACCACCATCATTCTGAATGCCTGGGGCATTTGCCCAGGGCGAAGCTTTAGCTTCAGCCCCCTGTCAACTACAGATTTCTTAACATTGGCAATGCAAACAACTCAAAACCTGCTCTTTATTTACGTTTTTCTTTTCATTTTTCTCCCTTTTTTGGGGGGGGGGGGCTGCAGCCCCCTCAGCCCACTCACCACCCCCACCACCCCGGTTATGCCCCTGGTTCAGGCATTTTACTTTGGTACCAGGAATTGTCCCTATACATATGTATGTAGACAAGATAGAATATACAGTATATACTGTATAGAGTATATGTACTAATTAGTCACGTTACTACATGCACACTCTTGCAATAGTCTCTTAAGAAGCAGTATTTTACTGTAATTTATCATGCCCATTAAAAAGTGAGTATATGTGGTAAAAAAATGTAGGGAACTGAAACAATAAAAATGTACTTCAGTCATGTATCTGTTTATTTCCGTTTCTTACATGGACAATGTTATAACAACAAGTCAACAGAAATACTGTGTCCGTTTTAGAATTGCCCATGCAGCCAGAGCAACATGACAACTATAGTCAATGACAATTCAGCTGTCTCAGGGTAATTTAAATATCGTTACTGAATATGTTTTCCAGAATGCAAAAGCCAAAATGTACTGTATGTTAACTTCCAATTAAGTTATTAAATCTTAAAGTTTTATTTATTATGCCTCAGTGAAACGGAAAGGGATCAGAATCAGAATCAGAATAAGCTTTATTGCCAAGCATGTAAAAAAAACCACGAGGAATTTGACTTGACATTGGCGCGCGTGTAAGCGCAACACAACGACACGGCAGCCGTAAACAAGGCGCCTCAACAAAAACAGTGAGGGATAAGAGGGGGAGGGGGGCAGGGAATGACACATTAGGCGAGAGAAAAAAACTTCGTTATCAGAATACAGCTTATAGTTGTGTAAGCAGATTATGATTACAATGAAAAAAACCTCTCAATGGCACAGAGCAGACAATCAACCTCACATCACAGAGACAGCAGAGAGAACAGTGGATGTGTGTGTTCATCAGCATAAGTGAATCAGTCGTGTATGTTGAATGCAATGAGTGTCAGTTATCAGTTACTGGTGGACAGCAAAAATCCTCTCTCAGCTGATGTTATGTCTAGTGCAGGGGTGTCAAACTCATTCCATGGAGGGCCAAGACCTTGCATGTTTTACTTCCACCCAGTGTTTTCAGCAGGTGTTTTCACTGACCAGCAATCAGTGGGAAGAAATTCAGTGAAATCACCTGTTGAAGACACTGGGTGGAGGTAAAACCTGCAGGGTCTTGGCCCTCCATGGAATGAGTTTGACACCCCTGGTCTAGTGTCTGAAACTTAGAGGAGCATGTCCTTGTGAGATCAACTCTCAGTGCATGGCAGGTGGAAATTCTCTGAGCCAGTCACATGTGCTGTCCTTGAGAGTTCAGATTACTGTACGCCAGATTGTTTATGAAGGACAGAAATCAGCCAAAACATTTCCACTGCTTATCTTCAACCAGGAGGACTGAGTGCTGAGGGCGCCGAAAACAAGGTCGAATGAGCACAGGGATACGGTAATCACTCAGTGCATCTGTGTGTGGTTGTGTGTGTGTGTGTGTGTGTGTGTGTGTGTGTGTGTGTGTGTCTGTCTGTCTGTCTGTCTGTCTGTCTGTCTGTCCGCCTGTCTGTTTCAGCTCGCCTGGTCAAAATTAAGTGGAACTAAACGCTTGTATCATTGTACCGCTATATTTTCTCGACTTTTAATTTCAAATTTCCCAAATTTTGAGATAACGCTTTGTTTTTTAAATAAACACAAAAATAGTTCAATTTCACCATCAATGCAGCTGAAACATTATTGTAATACCT
The DNA here is from genome assembly GCA_020510985.1 of Pholidichthys leucotaenia. Classification (NCBI taxonomy): domain Eukaryota; kingdom Metazoa; phylum Chordata; class Actinopteri; order Cichliformes; family Pholidichthyidae; genus Pholidichthys; species Pholidichthys leucotaenia. Next base: position 229,888,381 of record CM035849.1, read on the forward strand.
ATGCCACCCCAGTAGAGGTGGCAGTGTGCCTTTATTACAGCCCCACTGAGCACTACCTGGCAACAATAGATGAATGAATGAATGAATTTATTTTCGGATAGTACAGTACAGGTTAAAAGAAACTGAATAATATAACAACAAGGTCAAATTAGACAAAGACTCCTCCTACTATACAATTCCACGTAAGTTATCCGAAATGGGTGATGGCTGAAGCCGCAGCTTATATTGCCCACCCATATTCCATCCAAGAATTCAAAAGAGAAAAAAGAGAAAACAAGACAAGAGCGATTACAATTTAAAACAAAGCTAAGACAAAATGTGACTGAGAGAAAAAAGAAAACTAAGCTAGGCTAAGTTAAGCGGTTACTATTCAAAAACAAATCTAAGACAAAATGTGACAGAGAAAAAAAAGAAAAAAAAAACAAAAAAACTAAGCTACAACACAACACAGGCTGGATATGTCAATCCTTATGTGAGTTTACATGTCGTCTTGTAAATATGTTTGGAGTATTTCTTCCTTTAGTTTTTGTTTAAATTGTCCAAGCGTTGTACATGATTTTAATTCAGGTCCAAAATCGTTCCATAATCTGACTCCTTGCACTGAAATACAGTGTTGTTTGGTGGTTGTTCTCACTGTAGGCTTTTGAAATATACATGTTCCTCTGAGGTGATATCGTTTCTCCCTTGTTTGGAACAACTTTTGGATATTTGCGGGCAGTGATAAATTCTTCACTTTGAACATTATTATTGCGGTTTTAAAGTCAACCAGATCTTTCAACTTGAGAGTTTTTTGTTAAGAAAAAGTGGGTTTGTTGGTTCCCTGTAAGCTGCTTTGTTTATTATTCTAATAGCTCTCTTTTGAAGCATAAAGAGTGGATATATGTTTGTTTTATATGTATTTCCCCATACTTCATTACAATATGTCATGTATGGGAGTATTAATGAATGATACAAGGTGTATAGTGTGGGTTGATTCAGCAAATATTTCACTCTGTGTAATATTGCAATTGATTTGGATACTTTACCTTTAATATAATTAATATGTGACTTCCAACACAGTTTGTTATCAATTATTACTCCAAAAAATTTAGTTTCAGATACCCTTTCAATCTCTACACCATTTACACTGAGTTTGGGTACTGGGTTGTTGTGATGGTTGTTAAAGACTATAAATTTTGTCTTACTTAAATTGAGCGTTAATTTGTTTGAATCAAACCACAGTTTAAGCTTTCCTAATTCCTTTCCGAGTGTATCCAGAAGTTGTTCCACTGCATAGCAGATTAGTGTCATCAGCAAACAATATTAAGTCCATTTTTTCTGAAACTTTACATATATCGTTTATATACGTACATATTGAATAATAATGGTCCCAAAACTGAACCCTGTGGGACTCCACAGGTGACTTTCAGTAACTCTGAGTTTTTGTTGCTAACACATACATACTGATATCTATTCTTTAAGTAACTACTTAACCAGGACAGTGCTACCCCTCTAATACCACAATTTTGTAGTTTCTTTAATAATAAATTGTGATAGAGCTTGTGTTGCACTTTCAAAATAGCAGTTGTTTCTGCAAACTAAACACGCATTCAGGAACTACACCATTTATTCAACACATTGTTTCTTTTCAGACACGTTTTGCCATTTACTTTTGAAGTTAAAGGACAACTTATATTCTTCCTGTAGTTTACAGCTCATCAGTAAAAACTACAATTCCCACAATGCTCAAGCGCAACCTGCCAATCATAGCAGAGCTTCCTCTAAAGTCAAAGAAACTGGCAGACAGCATCAGAACAGATGAGCAGGAGAAAAAAAATTACAAGTAAATTTTGCCCTTAAATTATGCAGTAGTTTCATTGTTAACACATTAACAACTCCTAACATGGCAACATTTGATTCTTAAGGTGCGTTCACACCAAATGCGAACGGGCAAATTTTTTCGCGCAGCACGATTACATTATAACTCAATGTAAACACGCGAACAGACATGAATAGTGAGATGCAGACAGGCAAAGTTGTCTTTAAAACTTCTACAACTATGTTCAACCTGCTGTGGAAATTCCCAAAATAACATCATGCTTAGGTTTACATTATCCGACCATGGGCTCACCTGAAAATGTTGCCTCAAGCCTCCAAAACTTCACAGATGATGGGTGTTTACTTTGCTAGCTTTCTAGGACGTCCGTGGCTGTAAACTGTGGGTAAAGAACTCCAAAATGCCAATTCAGCTGAAGAGTTCCGGTCCTCCTGTCTCCCGGTGAGTGAGTTTCATTTTCAAACTAGTTTACTCTGCAGTGGTGATAGTTTTACTCCAGTGACAGCAGACTCTCAAAGCTAGCTGCTAGCTAGCTAACACGTGGATGCAAACGTGCAAGTGTGCAAATTTGCAGGTACTCGCGTCTTCCTATTCACTTTGTATGGCTTTTGCGCCGCCCATTCGCGTTTGGTGTGAACACACCTTTAAAGCTTGTGTTTTGTTACATTATTTTTTCCGATCTGCTCCACTACTGGTGGCGCCGTGGTTACATGATTCAAATGTTAATAACTTATTAATGTTAAACTGGTTTTTCTAAAGTTCAGACAGTTTTTTCAACTCTTAATACTAATGTCAGTAAGATTAAAACACCACAGTGTGATGTCATAGAATCATTTCCTTTAAAATAACTTTTACAGTCCCATCATTTCTTTATTGATTTATTTACTCAACAAACCTGATGTGAGGTGTGGAAATATAAAAACCACTTGAGGTTATTTTTACAGAAGACCAAATAATTTCTTAAGTTGAATAGTAACATGACATCTGTAATGGAATTTATTTGATCATGCTGACTTTAAAATGTTCTATCACATCTGTAATAATAATCACATTTTCATAATTTTTTTTCCCTTCTCATTTCTCTCGCTGAGGTCCACGGTGGTGATCCTGATGGTGAGCAGTCAGAGCAGCTTTGAAGATAACGGGCTGGAAGCTACACAACAATATTGCATGTTCTCTTTTGCAGAAAAACTTATTTTTCTTTCAGCTGCTCCCTTTAGGGGTCGCCACAGCGTATCATCTGCCTCCATCTCACCCTATCCCTTGCATCATCCTCCCTAACACCGACCCTGTCCATATTCTCCTTCACTACATCCATGAATCTTCTCTGTGGTCTTCCTCTTTTCCTCTTGCCTGGCAGCTCCATCTTCAACATCCTTTGTCCAATATATCCACTGTCCCTCTTCTGCACATGTCTAAACCATCTCAAACTTGCCTCTCTTACTTTGTCTCCAAACCACTCAGCGTGAGCTGTCCCTCTGATATACTCATTTCTAATCCTGTCCCTCCTAGTCACTCTCAATGAAAATTTTAGCATCTTCAACTCTGCCACCTCCAGCTCCACCTCCTGTCTTTTTGTCAGCACCACAGTCTCCAAACCATACATCATAGCAGGTCTCACTACCGTCTTGTAAATCTTCACTTTCACTCTTGCTGCTACCTTTCTGTCACAAATCACCCCTGACACTCATCTCCACCCACTCCACCTTGCCTGCACTCTCTTCTTCACCTCTCTTGTGTATTTTCCATTGCTTTAAATGGTTTACCCCAGGTATTTAACAGTCCCTCCAGGATTTTGCAATGTTGCAATTGTATTTATGAGGCTAGATGGCATCCATCCAAATAGACTCGGTGCACGTGTTTTAAGGAACAATCTGTTTTATTCAATTCAGCATTTTTTAGTACAGTGACTGAAAGCTGGTGTGTCACCTCACCTCAAAGTGCCTGGGTCTACCAACCAGCCCTTCTTTGCTTCCACTTCTCATATTACTCCTATTAACCCAAATAATTCTCTCTGTTTAGATCAGTCTTCAATTTACAACCCTACAGAGATTGTGTGTGTCCCCTGATACCCAAAACATTATAAACCAAGACAAATACAACATAACTTGATAAAGATTAAAACCATTAATCTACCACAGAAAAATAAAATAATTAAAAGCGGACTGCTGAATATAAGATCACTGTCCAATAAAGATAAGATAAGATAAGCTAAGATAAGATAAGCCTTTATTAGTCCCACAATGGGGAAATTCCAGGATTGCAACAGCACAGGGATAGCAACACTCAGAGCAATAATTAAGAAGATAAGAAAATAAGAGCAGTGAATATACATATGTACACATAAATATATATACACAGTGCGGAGCATTGTAGCTAGATGGAATAAACAGCATAATTGTCTATTTAGTTACCCTACATGGTGTGAATATGTACCCATACATATTGTCACCCTCCGTAGCGACTGATATTGTCCTAGTTGTATACTGGAGGGGACCATTTGTGTAAGTCTATTGCGTCTTTTGCATTCAATACTATTAGGTCGTCACATTTTTTTGCTATCTCTGCGAGCAGCCCTGCTTAGGTTATACAGTCTGACAGCCGTAGGTAGGAAGGACCTGCGAAACCTCTCGGTTGTGCACCTAGGATGATGTAGTCTACTGCTAAATGAGCTCCTCAGTGCGTTCAGTATGTCCTGCATAGGGTGGGACTCGGACTCCAGCAGAGATGACAGTTTAGCCACCATCCTTCTCTCTCCTATCTCCTCCACTGTGTCAAGGCGTTGTCCCAGGACAGAGCTAGCTTTCTTGATTAGTTTGTTCAGTGTCTTCCTATCGGCTACTGTAATGCCACTGCCCCAGCAGACCACTCCAAAAGTGATGGCTGATGCCACCACTGTGTCGTAGAATGTCTTCAGCAGCGCCCCTTGTACACCAAAAGACCTGAGCCTCCTCAGTAGGAGCAGCCTGCGCTGTCCCTTCTTGTAGAGTGTGTCGGTATTGTGTGACCAGTCTAGTTTATTGTTCAGATGAAAATCCAGGTACTTGTAGGATGTCACCATCTCAATGTCTGTTCCCTGTATATTTACTGGTGCTGTGAGGGTTTGTCCTTGCCTGCGGCAGTCCACCACCAGCTCCTTAGTTTTCCTCGCGTTGATCTGGAGGTAGTTCCGATGGCACCAGTCCACGAAGTCCTGGGTAAGTCCTCTGTATTCAGCTTCATCTCCGTTGGAGATGAGGCCAATGATCGCAGAGTCATCAGAGAACTTCTGTAGATGGCAGTGTGTTGTGTTGTGTGAGAAGTCCGCAGTATAAAGGGTGAACAGGAAAGGAGCCAAAACCATTCCCTGGGGGACCCCTGTGCTACCGATGATCATGTCGGACACACAATTCCAGGTTCTCACAAACTGTTGCCGATTAGTGAGGTAGTCCAGGATCCATGATGACAGGTGCTGGTCCACCCCTGCGCACAGCAGCTTGTCCTTCAGGATCATTGGTTGGATGGTGTTGAAAGCACTGGAGAAGTCAAAGAACATGATCCTCACCGCATTCCCGGGCTTCTCCAGGTGAGACAGGGAACGGTGAAGGAGGAAGATCACTGCATCGTCCACCCCAATGCCATGCTGGTAGGCGAACTGGAGTGGATTCATCGCTGGTCCCACCAGGGGGCGGAGGTGAGCAAGGAGCAGTCTCTCCAGAGTCTTCATCATGTGAGACGTCAGGACCACTGGTCTGTAGCAGTTCAGGTCTTTGGGGTGGGAAGTCTTTGGTACAGGCACCACACAAGATGTTTTCCACAACTGTGGTACCCTCCCCAGCTTCAGGCTCAGGTTTAAGATGTGCTCCACAATCCCACACAGCTGGTCTGCACAGGACTTGAGGAGCTTCGCGCTGATGCCGTCCGGTCCCGAGGTCTTCCTCGCCTTGATCTTCCTCAGCTCCGTCCTCACCTGGGTCTTAGTGAGGGTCAGGTTGGAGGGCTGTGTGCTGGGAGTGGGGGGGTGTTGGTGGAGTGGGGTGTGGACAGCAGGACTCGATGACTTTAGAGGCAGCAGTGGTTGGTGTACAGTCGGGGGGAGGGCGGTTGGTCAAACCTATTAAAAAACAGGTTCAGATTGTTCGCCCACTCCCTGCCCCCATGGCCTGGGAGGAGGTATTCTGGAGCCCAGAGATGGTTTTAAGGTTTCTCCAAACCCCGCCGATGTCGCTCTGTTGCAGCTTGTCCTCCATCTTCTTCCTGAAGCTGTCCTTGCCTTTTCTGATCTTCCTCCTCAGCTCCCTCTGTACGGACTTCAGCATCTCCCTGTTCCCCGACCTGAAGATCCTCTTCTTCTCTCTCAGAAGTGTTTTTATCTCAGGGTTGATCCAGGGTTTGTTGTTTGAGCAACACCGTATGGTCTTGGTGGATACGGTGTTGTCCACACAGAAGCTGATGTAGTCCGTGATGGTGTGAGTGAGGCCATCGATGTCCTCACCATGTGGATCGCAGAGCTGCTCCCAGGCAGTGGTTTCAAAACAGTCCTTTAGATTAGATTAGATTAGATTAGATTCAACTTTATTGTCATTACACATGTATGAATACACGGTAACGAAACACAGTTTAGCATCCAATCAGAAGTGCAAAGGACAGCAGTGCAGTCCTTTAGAGCGTCCATTGCCTCCTCAGACCATAACTTCACCGTGCGCATAACCGGAGGTTGTCTGTGTACTAGGGTTTTGTACACCGGCAGGAGATGAACCAAGTTGTGATCTGATCTCCCGAGTGGGGGGAGTGGTGATGAGGTGTAGGCCTCCTTAGTGTTTGCATAGAATAAGTCCAGTGTTTTATTGTCTCTAGTGTGGCATGTGACATACTGGGTGAACATGGGCAGAATGGGGGGCAGTGAAATATGGTTGAAATCACCTGAGATGAGGAGGAGAGCATCTGGGTGTTCTGTCAGCAGCCTGCCAGTTACTGAGAGAATGGTGTCACGCGCTCTCCCCGCGTTCGCCGTCGGATTTGCATAAATAACAATGCATATCACGTGTGAGTATTCCCTTGGGAGATAGGTAGGCTGCATGCTAACAGCTAGCAACTCAATGTCTTTGTTGCAGTGTTGTTGTTTAACCATGATATGTCCCGGTCAGCACCAGCTGTTATTGACATACATTATCACTCCTCCACCCTTTGCCTTCCCACTGTCTGGTGTCCGGTCTGCACGTATTGCATGGAAACCCTCCAGTTCGATGTTAGCATCTGTTGCTAGTTCTGTTAACCACGTCTCAGTAAGCAACATCAAGCTAAGCTCTCTGAAGACACTCTCGTAGCGGGAGATAGCCGCTAGCTCATCAGTCTTATTGAGTAGCGATCGTACATCCCCCATAATAACGGATGGGAGGACGGGTCTGTATCTTATATTCCTCGTCCGCTGTCTTACTCCAGCTCCACATCCATGCCGTTTCCGTCTTATTTCTCCCAGTATGTCGAGTTTTTGCGTTAGCATCGTGGGCCGGTTAAGTGCTAACAGCTGGTCTCTATTGTACTGCCTCCTGCAAGAAACAGTGGCTTCGCCCACTGGCTCAAGAGACATTTGGGCGAGCTACGTGTCTGTGAATGGATAAAGGTGTCGCCGAATCAGAAAGATTAGCAAGAGAGCCAGATAGTAAATAGAAATAGGAAGAAATTGATCCGCTGTTGCAAAAAGGCAGCCTACTCGTGTGGCGCCACAAGTAAAAAAAAAAAAAAAAAAAAGCAACCTTAATTAATGATATGATCATGGATTACAATATAAATATACTCTGTCTTACAGAAACATGGCTACGCCCCGATGACTTTGTTGGTATCAATAAGGCCACCCCTCCCAGCTATGGTAATATTCATATTTCTAGAAACACTGGCCAAGGTTGTAGTGTCGGGGTAATATATGAATCCACATTGCCAATGAACCTTCACCCTAAGCTAAACTCAAATTATAACTCTTTTGAATGCTTAATTTTTAGCTTAGCACACCCATTCTGGAGGACAGAACAGCCTATTTTATTTACCACAGTATATGTGTAGCACAGTAGTGCTTCTTTTGCTGAATTTATGTCTGAATTCTCTGAGTTCGTAACAACCTTAGTCCTCAGTTCAGACAAGGTTATCATAGCTGGTGATTTTAATATTCATATAGACGTTGATAATGATAGTCATAGTGTAGTATTTCTCTCCCTCTTAAATTCAACTGGTTTTTCTCAGTGTGCTAGTAAACCAACTCATCATCATAATCACACCCTTGACCTGGTCTTGGCCTATGGTGTAGAAATTGATGAGCTGCTTGTCATCCCTCAAAATCCTACACTAACTGACCACTTGATAACTTTCAAATTTGTGTTATCTGATTTTACAGCATCAAGCAGAAATATAGTTACCAGATACTTACCTGATAGTGCTGTGGCTCGCTTTAAAGAATTAATCCTTTCAGCACTTACTCTATTACCATGTCTCAATATAGCAGAGGACAGCACTGACTTCTTGAATTCATTACAATTAGACCTCTTAGTTGATAGTACTGCAGCCTCACTGCAGACAATGCTTGACTCCATAGCCCCTCTTAAAAAGAAAACTATTAAAAGCAGGAGATTAGCTCCATGGTACAACTCTCACACTCGTGAGTTAAAACAGAAAATTAGATTCTGTGAAACGCTTTGGTGTGCAATTAAGACAGAAGAATCATGTTCAGCCTGGAATGCCAGCCTTATCACCTATAAGAAATCTCTCTGTAGTGCTAGGCGACAGTACTATTCATCCTTGATAGAAGAAAATAAAAACAACCATAGATTTCTTTTTTTTTTCCACAATATCTTTATTGAACCTTTTTTTTTTTTTAACAAACATGATACAAACAATCAAACACTAACACTAAAGTACTACAAAAAAAGAAAAAAATGCACTAAAAACACCAACAACCACCAACAAAATCAAGTCTTTAACAATGCTCCTCTGTTTAGTCTAGACAATCCAATACATAAGTATACATATTATGTTCACCAGTTTGGAATTTACAAGGTCCACACATATCATTCACCTTCTTCTTCAAGAGTTATGTTTAAATTTTTTACATAATCAATAAAAGGTCTCCATATATTCTCAAACACAATTTCCTTTGATTTCAGTATATATGTTATTCTTTCTAATGGAAGGTTTGTTAACATCTGTCTTAACCACTGAGTCACATCTGGTCTATGAGTCTTTTTCCATAATAGTGCAATACATTTTTTGGCATTAAGCAAACTGAGGTCTATGAATGTTCTTTCACTTTTATTAAAATTATGCTTTTCTGGGTACAGACCCAACAAAAACAGTTTAGGATTCAATATGATTTGTTTTGAGATTATTTTTTCAATTGTTACCCTCACCTCTTCCCAAAACATTCTTATTAATCTATATTCCCATAAACAATGAAATAGGGTTCCTTTACTTTCCATGCATTTTGTGCATGTATCTGGTGTGTTTTTGTTATATCTATTTAACTCCTCCGGTGTAACATACATCCGCATTAACCATTTGAAATGTATCAATTTAAGGCATGCATTTATTGATTTGGTTTGAGCTTCTGTACAAGCCAATTCCCATTGTTCCTCTGAAATTTCAATTTGCAGATCTTCTTTCCAGTAGTTTAATCTTTTCAGTGAATTTTCACTTGAAGATAGTGTCAATGAGTTATAAAACTCTGAAATAATACCCTTTCTTTTACTATCTTTCATCATCATTTTTTCCAAGGATGAATAAATAGGTCGAGTGAGAGCTTTATTTTGATTTGATCGAATAAAGTTTCTAAGTTGAAGATATTTAAAAAAATGTGTTCTATTGAGATTAAATTTGATCCTCAGCTCTTCAAAAGACATTATGTTGTCTGCACATGGCAAATATAAATCCTGAATCTTTTGTATCCCTTTTAAATTCCATACTTTAAATACAGCGTCCGCTCTCCCTGGTTTAAAATATTGATTACCCCATATTGGACTAAATTGTGACAATAACTGTGGTTCTTTTAAATAGTTTTTAGCTTCACACCATATTTTGATCATATGCTTTACAAATGGATTTTTAACTTGTTTTTGTAATTTTTTTGCCGAATCTGAGTATATGAATATGGGAAGAGGTAAAGGTAAATTGTATGATTCCATTTCAGTCCAGTGAGGGAGATCATTTGATGAAAAATAATATGTCATAGACCTCAGTTGTGCCGACCAATAATACAACATAAAATTTGGACATTTCAGACCTCCACGATCAAATGGTAAATATAATAAAGACAAACGTAATCTAGCCCTCCTGTTGTTCCATATAAATTCCACTAACTTTTTTTTTATTCTTGAGAATAGATCTAAAGGTGGTGATAAGGGAATGTATTGAAATAAATAAAGTATTTTAGGTAAAATATTACTTTTAAGTATATTGATTCTCCCGATCATCGACATTGGTAGTGACATCCATCTCTGAGTTAACTCATTGATATCTGACATTAAGGCTTCATAGTTGACACTGGCGACTGATTCTAGCTTAGGCATAATTTGGATTCCTAAATATTTAAACTGATTTACAACATTGAATTGATTTACCTCAGGGGCTGGGTAATTTCTCTGGGTCTCATTTAGCATTAATATTGAAGATTTAGTTTTATTTATTTTATATCCTGATATTTCCCCAAAATTCTTTATTAAATTCAACAAGGTTGGAATTGATTTTTTTAAATTCGACATAAACAAAATTATATCATCGGCGTACAGGGAGATTTTATGTTCTGTTGGTCCAACTTTAATTCCATATATTTGTGAATGTAAACGTATCGCTATCGCTAAAGGTTCAATTGCCATAGTAAACAGTAAAGGTGAAAGTGGACAGCCTTGTCGACATCCTCTATTGATTTTTATTGGTTTTGAAATATTGTTATTTGTTAGGATTTCTGCTGTAGCATTATTGTATATTATTTGAACCCATTTTATGAAATTATTTCCAAGTCCAAACCTTTGTAGGACTTCAAAAAGAAAGGGCCATTCAACTCTATCAAAGGCCTTTTCGGCGTCCAATGATAGGAGAGCTGTATCCGGTGCTTCTTTATTAAAATAAATAATATTAAATAGTCTTCTTACATTATGGAAGCCTTGTCTACCCTTTATAAAGCCATTCTGATCTCGATTAATAATATTTGGTAAAATTTCTTGTATTCGTCTTGCTAAAATTTTACAGATTATCTTAAGGTCGGCGTTTAATAGGCTTATTGGTCTCATATTTTCACATTTATTAGAGGGCTTACCTGGTTTTGGCAGCAGTATAATTAAGGCATTATTTATGTATGATGGTAAATTATTATTTTGAAATGCTTCTAAAACCATTTCCAAAAAAGGTTTTATTAATTTATTCTTAAATTTTTTATAAAGGTCAACTGGAAGACCATCTGGTCCTGCACTTTTTCCTGATTTCATATTATCAATGGCTAGCCCAACTTCTTCTTGACTAATTTTAGACTCCAATATCTCCCTGTTTTCATTTGGAATACACGGTATAGATAGTTCGTTCAAAAACCCATTTAGTTTTGTTAAATCAGGTTCATTTTTGGTATCATATAATTTTTCATAGTAATCTCTAAAGGCTCTATTAATTTCTAAAGGATCTATAACTACCTGTCCCTTACTTATAATACTGGTAATTGGTGTTTTAATTTCCAATTGTTTAATCTGCCATGCTAATAATTTTCCTGATTTTTCACCTTGTTCATAAAAAGATTGTTTCAATCTTAGAAGACTCGAGGCAGCTCTATTCGCTGATTTTTTGTCGTATTCAGCTCTCAAAATCAGTAATTCATTCTCCAACCTTAGGTCACTTCCTGCATACACTTTTTCCTGAAGACTTTTTATTTTATGTTCCAATTTAGCTCTCTCCTCTCGAGTCTTCTTAGATTTTGATCCTGTATAACTAATAATATGTCCCCTAATAAAAGCTTTGAAAGCCTCCCACTTTACACATGCTGATGTTTGTGTAGTATTGATGTCAAAGAACTCGTCTATCTGTTTTTCTATATACTTGACAAATTCCTCATCCTGAAGCCATTTATGCTGAAATTGCCATCTACCTGATTCCTTTGTCAATTTTTTATCTACATATATTAGACAACAGGGTGCATGATCAGAGATCACGATGTTATCATAAAAGCAGTTTTGAATCTTGGACCTTAATTCTGTGGAAATCAAAAAATAATCAATACGTGAGAATGTCTTGTAGGTACTGGAATAACAAGAATAGGCTTTAACTTGTGGTTTCATTTCTCTCCATATATCTAACAATCTCAATTCTTTCATAAAATGATTAATAGTCATCCTACATCCAATGTGCGTACAATCCAGTCCTGTTGATCTATCCACACCTGGATTCAATGTACAATTAAAATCCCCTGCTATTATATGTTGCCCTGTAAGTGATGATAAGATGAGAAATAAATTAGCAAAGAACTTCTGATCATCTATATTGGGACCATATAAGTTCACAAGATTTATATTTTCTAATAGCAAAGAACCTTGAATGATTACATATCTTCCAAATTTGTCTCCAATTACATTTTTTCACTTGAAAAGGAACTGATTTATGTATGAGAGTCATAACTCCCCTGGCTCGGGATGAAAATGAAGAGGTGAATACACTTCCCTGCCATCTACTCCTAATTCTTTTAACATCCTCCTCTATCAGATGAGTTTCTTGTAAAAACACAATTCTTGAACCCATGTCCTTTATTTTATTCATAACTTGTTTAAGTTTTTTTAAATTTTGTAGACCTCTGCAATTCCATGAAGTTAAATTAAGATTAACACTTTGGTCCATGATCAATAGAGAGTTTGGGATTACCTTGCAGTGTAAACATGCTCATACAGAGAAGCAAAAACATGAGTGGTTGAACATTCATCCTACAAACTACACACAAACAAATTTCCCCTTCCCACACTTGTGGCAAACCCCCCAAAATCAAAAGAAAAATTCTGTCTCCCGATATAGCCATCGACCGTTCCACACCCACGGGGAACAGCCTAAGCCACTCCTTCTTCATCCTCCCAATCACCCTAACTCTACTGCTTTTAATGACGTAACATTAACTCTCCTCTGTAGTTTTCCAACTTAACTCCAAAATTTTTAACAACTTTGTACATCATAGTTTTTTTTTTGTTTGTTTTTGTTTTGTTTTTTTAATATATAATACAATCTATATTTTGTAACCTTACTATTTACTTCAAGTCAGTCAGATGCCTGTGCAAATGCTTAATTATTCTACCTTATATTTTGTTCATGCTTAGCTCCCACCAGTCTCTTCTTCTTCTTTGATCTTCTTGATGAACTCCTGCGCCTCCTCTGGGGTCTTGAAGATGTGGGTTCTGCCCTCATACGTGGTCAGCAGTCTCGCAGGATAGATCACACCATGACGAATCCCAAGGTTGCGCAGCTCCTCACGTACGGGATCAAACTGCTTCCTCAATTGCTGGATTCCTGTGGCCAAATCTGGGTAGAACTGCACCTGCTGGTCCTGGTGTTTAATCTCCCCCTTAGCTCGTGCAGCGTTGAAGATCTTCATCCTGTCTCTGTTGCTAAGAAACTTCATAATTAAGGTCCTCGGCGGTCCCTTATCTCTCCGTGGGCCAATGCGATGTGCTTTTTCCAGAACCACTGCTGATTGCAACTCCTCGCTGCCCAGCACCTCCGGAATCCACTTTTCCAGAAAGGAACATACGTCCCGACCTTCTGATTCCTCTGGAAGACCCACCAGCCTCAAATTATTCTGTCTCGACCGAGATTCCAAATCCAAAATATTATCTTCCAGAGATTTATTTTTTTTTTCCAAAGTGCGCACCTTTAATTGAAGACGGGTGACGTCATCTTCAGCACTAGCGAGACGGAGCTCCATCTGCGCCGTTCGTTCTACACAGTCACCCAATTCCTTTCTTATTCCTTCCAACGCTGTCATAATCCCATCAAATCTAGAGGAAAAGTCCGCTCTCATTGAACTCATGGCAGCCATCAGCGCATCTGCGCCATTCCCCGCAGATATCGCACCGTTGCCAGCCTCCTCCGCCATATATGGAGTTTTGTTTGCTGCGTCACAGACCTGAAAGTCCGTTAATTTGGACTGTTTCGGCGGCTCGCTTTTTCCTTTTCCTAGTTTTCCAGCCTTAGGCTTCGCCGACATATCCTCACCCAAATGCTGGGATACGTTCTGTCCCAAATGAGAGAGTTATTTGCCGATTTTTTTTCTCCAGGAGCAGAGCAGAGCGAGACACGTCCGTCCTACGTGGCAGCCATAACCGGAAGTCCATAGATTTCTTTTTAACACTGTGGCTCAGCTAACCAAGAGCCAAAATGCCATAGATCCCTACATTCCTCCAACTCTTTGTGCTAATGACTTTTTGAATTTTTTTTAATGATAAAATTGTCAGTATTAGGAATATTATTCCAAAAAATAGCCCTCTTAAAAATATCAAGCCTCTGCCCAACACTGCTATGTCCACAGGCTCAGAACTCCACTTTTCTGAATTTTCTCATATTAGTCATTCTGATCTAGCCCTAATAGTGTCAGCCTTTAAACCAGGGGTGTCCAACCATGTGCCATGGAGAGCCAAGACCCTGCAGGTTTTACCTCCAACCAGTGTCTTCAACAGCAGATTTCAGTGAACTTCTTCCCACTGATTGCTGATAAATGAAAACACCTGCTGAAGAGACTGGGTAGAAGAGAAAACCTGCAAGGTCTTGGCTCTCCATGGCACATGGTTGGACACCCCTGCTTTAAACCAACCACCTATCTCTTAGACCCAATCCCTGCTAGACTCCTGAAGGAATCGCTATCTCTGATTAGTCCACCGCTTTTGAACATAATTAATATGTCTCTATTGATAGGACATGTACCGCAGTCTTTTAAAGTGGCAGTAATTAAACCGCTGCTTAAAAAACCACTTGATTCTGGGATTTTGGCCAATTACAGACCAATATCTACCCTCCCCTACCTTTCTAAGATCCTTGAAAAAGTAGTCGCCAACCAACTGTGCACTTTTTTAGAAAATAATTCTATATTTGAGAAATTTCAGTCAGGTTTTAGGAAACACCACAGCACAGAGACAGCCTTAGTGAAAGTTACTGATGACCTCCTTATGGCATTTGACAAAGGACTTGTCTCTGTCCTTGTCTTATTGGACCTTAGTGCTGCCTTTGACACCATTGACCACCATATTCTACTAGAGAGACTTGAACAGCGAATTGGTTTGAAAGGAGCAATGCTAATTATATATGTATATTAGCTGCTCTTGCTTGCTTGTTTTTTTTTTTTTTTTTTTTTTCTTGCCTTCTGATTGTTGCTCTGAGTGTTGCTATCCCTGTGCTGTTGCAATCCTGGAATTTCCCCGTTGTGGGACTAATAAAGGCTTATCTTATCTTATCTTATCTTAAGATGGTTCCAGTCTTATCTATCAGACTGTTCCCAGTTTGTTCATGTCCATAACAAGTCCTCTACCCAGACTACGGTTAGCTATGGAGTTCTGCAGGGGTCGGTACTTGGACCAGTACTGTTTACATTATACATACTGCCTTTGGGAGCTATTATGAGGAAGCATTCTATTCATTTTCATTGTTACGCTGACAACACTCAATTATATTTATCCATCAATCCAGATGATCCCAGCCATTTGGGTTCATTCCAGGAGTGTCTTAAGGATATTAAAACCTGGATGAACAACAACTTTATATTGCTGAATACAGATAAAAATGAAGTCATTGTTCTTGGCCCCAAACATGCTAGAAGTATTCCTTCTAGTAAGATAACAACACTAGATGGCATTGTACTGGCTTCTACATTTTCTGGTAGGAATCTTGGAGTTGTCTTTGACCAAGATATGTCTTTCAACTCTCATATACTGCAAACCATTAAGACTGCCTTCTTCCATCTGTGTAATATTTCTAAAATTAGGTCCATCCTGTCTCATAAAGATGCAGAGAAACTTGTACATGCCTTTATCACCTCTAGGTTAGACTGTTGTAATTCACTTCTATCAGGTTGTCTTAATAAGTCCATAAAGTTTCTCCAACTCATTCAGAATGCAGCTGCACGTATCCTAATGAGAACAGAGTGAAGAGATCTCATTACCCCAGTTTTACCTTCATTATATTGACTCCCAATAAAATATAGAATTGAATTCAAGATATTGCTCCTAACTTATAAAGCCCTTAATGGTATGGCTCCTTCTTATCTGCAAGAACTCATAGTTCCCTATCATCCAACCAGAGCTCTGCACTCCCAAAACTCCAAACTGCTGGTGGTCCCCAAGGTCTCTAGAAGTAGATTGGGAGGTAGAGCTTTCAGTTATCAAGCTCCCCTCCTGTGGAACCATCTTCCCAGTTCAGTTCGGGGGGCAGACACTCTCTCTTTATTCAAGAGTAAGTTGAAATCTTTTCTCTTTGATAAGGCCTATAGTTAAAAATGTTGCCGCTGCCAGGCCTTCACTTGCATGTGCAGCCCAACCAGGCTTGATACTGGAATGTCTGGCTTTGAATATTGTATTTATGTTTGTTTTGAATGTAGCTACTGCCAAGCCTCCTACTTTTTATCTCTTTTTTCAACCCAGCCGGTCGAGGCGGATGGCCGTCCTCGATGAGCTATGGTTCCACTCGAGGTTTCTGCCCATTAAAGGGAAGTTTTTCCTTGCCTGTGTTGCCGCAGTGCTTGCTCTTAGGGGTCTCTGCTGGGTTCTATAAATTTGAGAGCGTGGCCTAAACCCACTCTTTTCTGTAAAGTGCCTTGAGATGACCTGTGTTGTGATTTGGCGCTATATAAATAAAATTGAATTGAATCAATTCACGCAAAATCAGCCAATCAGTGCAACTATTGCGCAACCTTGCAACTTTGTCCAATCACCGCAACTTTCCAACAATTTTGACCAATCCTTGTCAACTTCCGCCAATATGACCAATCAAATTTGTCTGTGACTGGTGCTGAAACGCTCAGTCTAACCAATCAAATGCATCGCTGCACCGCGTTCACTTCCCTGTTTACATTGAGTATTAACGGAACACATCAGCAAACAGAGTGTATGATTTAAAAAAAAAAAACACTCAACCAGGAGGTTTCCAACACCGTCCCTTCCTCCATCTCCCCTAGCCTGCCGGTAGACGTCTTGCCACGTCTCCGTCCTGACCATGTGTACAAAGCACTGGGTTTGTGTTGAAAAACATTCACCTGCCCCAACAGCAACCCGTCGCGGGAGCATGCGTGAGGAGAGACACCAAACACAGCGAGTAAATCTAACACTACAGCCAGTGTTTGAACATTTCATACATCTTTAGAGGTAAAATCATTACTACATCTGGTCAATGAGCTTTAAAGCTGTGGATCTCCAGTCTGGATGGACAAACACCCCACCCCCCACCCCCTGTCCCGCCGTGCAGCAGACAGACAGGTGGGAGTTAGACACAGAAAGAGAGAGAATATTGTCTGTATTTTTTTTTTCAGATAAACACAAACTCCTATAGACCATACAGAGCAACAGAAAAAAATATTTATTTTTTCCTCTCCGCTTGGTACCAAGTGATTGGGGACCGTAGGGAGTTTTCAAATGAAGGTGCTGCCAATAATTTCCAAACCTATACTCTTTAACATGCATTCAATACAATTTAGCTGTTGTAATGGATATTGTGTTGTTTGTATTTGCTGTTGCACAGTTGAGTTTTTTTCCGTATAGCAGAAGTTTCTGCTTAATTACTTAATTTTTTCTGCTTTCTGCTTAATTACAAATCACTATAATAGGAAATTTTTGACAATCCTGTGCTTTTCTTGTATTGTTATATAGAATATCACTGCAGTTGTCACGATCTGAGCACGGGGGATTCCACCGTGCTCTGTCTCTTTGCCTTTTTTTCCCCTTATTTGTATAATGTTATTATTATTATTATTATTATTATTATTATTATTATTATTATTATTATTATTATTATATTTTTAAGTTCTACTCCTGTTATGTTATCTCTGGTTTGTTTTCACATATTCTGTATTGTTTCTTAGTATGATTTATTTTCCTGTTTACATTCATTGTAGTTTTGTTATTTACATATTTGGGTTTATTTGTCTATAAGTGCAGGTTAGTTAGTTAGTTAGTTTATTTGTTATCACATGGTATTTGCTGGTTGTCTTGTCTTTCTTTCTCTCTCCGGGGTTGCAGTGGTCAGGGGCACTTCTGGGTTTTTCCCAGGCTGTGGGTGGTGCCCCTGTCAAGCTCTCAGCCCTGTCTCCTCTCCTGATGACTCACAGCTGATTGTCATCTTCTCCCCAGCTCGCTCATGTGATTCACGTGGTTACTATTTGTGTTTAATTATTTTTGGCCCTATTTAAGGGCGGTTTTCTTTTTTCTGTTTGCTGGTGTCTTGATAAAGGATCGTTGTGTCAGAATCCTGTTCCCGTTCTGGCATTTCCTTTGTATCCTGTGTTCTCTGCTTCGTTTGTAAGTTTGCTTTGTACACTATTTGGATTTTGTGTTTGTGCACAGTTGGACTTTTTGTTTTTGCCAGTAAATTTCACAAACTGCAGTTCAGTGCGTGGGTCTCTCCTCCCTGCCCCGAGGTGCAATTCATGACAGAAGACATCAGCCAGTTAGTGACCCAGCTGCTGCAGTTTGTAGTTCTTTTTGTTTTTTCACCTGGGGTTTAGTCATGTCTGTCACCCCGGATTTTTCAACTCTTGGACTGAGCGAAGTGGAGCGGGGGACAGTGAGAGAGTTAGAGGACATTCTCTCACAGGCTCGTGCCTCCTGTACTCCCGAGGCAGCCCAAGAGTGTCTTGAGGGCACGGCGCAGGTGCTCGAGGCATGCCCCAGCCTGTGGGACCACCCAGAGCTTGCAGACGTACTTCTCACCATAATCGCCCCACCATCCATGAGTCACAGGCTGGGGGAGATCACACCGATGTCCGTGCCTGCGCTGACGAAGAGCAAGCGCCCACATACACAGAAGCCACCAGCCTCTTGCCACTTGGCGGCGGCAGCTGCACCTTCTCCTCCCAAACACTGGCCCACTCCGTTGGCCAAGGAGCTGGAGGAGCACAGGCAGGTTATATTAGCGGAGACAGAGCTTTTACTGGAATACAAGTCATGGCTTCTCCCAGATCTCGCCCAGGAGCTGGAGGAGGTTTCACTGGGGGGCCTGGAGTTTGAGCCGACGAATGAGCATCCCCTGACTCCAGGACCTCTCCCCCCTCACCATGAGCCTACGTCTCTGTCTCCCGCTTCCCGCCGTCGCTTAGGGAAATCCCACCGGAAGAACACCTTCACTTCCTCACAGGCAGGCCCTCCTTCCCCGAGGCCGAAGACTCCCGCAGCAGTCCCCTCATCTTGTTTCTCTTCTCCGGCTGTCCCGTCAGCCTCCTCCTCCGTTGCTGTTGCTCCCCTCTTCTCCTCGGCAATTCCTCACGCTGCTGAAGAACCAGTCACCTCCTTACCGGCTCCGCCCGTCACTGTGTCTGCAGGGGCGGCTCCTCCACGTTCCTCTGAGAGGCCCACTACCGCTGAAGTCATGGAGAGGGCTGATTCCCAACCTGCTCCAGCAGAAGACATCACACCCCAGGAGTTCAGGCAAGTGGCTTTTCTCTCTCATTCAATTAATCTCATCAGCAGTGGCTCAGGAGGTAGAGCAGGTCGTCTAATAACCCGATGGTTGGCGGTTCGAATCCCGCTCTCCCCTGATATCCTGCCGTTGTGTCCCTGGGCAAGATACTTCACCCACATTGCCTCCAGTGCCCATAACACTGGGTATGAATGTGTATAAATGTATAAAAATGTTCGGTGGTGGCCGGAAAGGCCGTTGGCGCAGATTGGCTGCCACGTTTCCATCAGCCTGCCCCAGGGCAGCTGTGGCTGCAAAAGTAGCTTGCCACTACCACTGTCTGTCTGGAGTGAATGAATAATGTACCTATTTGTAAAGCGTCTTTGAGTATATATGATAAAGCGCTATATAAAACCGATGCATTATTATTATTATTATTATTAAGCATAAATTATCTTGCCTGACTCCTGGCGGTGAGGCTCAGATTAGGCAGTCCTCTGAGTACTCACCATCTGCTACAGCTATAGACTGTTCACCTGCTCTCTCCGTGTCCCCTCCTTTTCCCCTTGAGTGTCCGCTGGCCTCAGCACTGAGCCACCAGATGATGGAGGAGCTTACGGTCCTATAAGACCTGGTTCCAGCCTCGCAGCCACGGTCTGGACGGTGGGAGAGCGCTGCTACCAAGCTGGAGCCTGCACAGACGATGGAGCGTACCCTGGCTTCAGCAGTACAAGATCCAGCACCAGCAGGGAGTCGACCTCCTGCCACCACACTGGGTGAGCCACCTGCATGGGTCACTTTCCTGGGGGGGTCCAAGTCTACACCTACCACCATGCCTGCTGCAGGGGCCGCCACAGCAGAGCCAGAGTCAGACCTCAAGGGGGTGAGGGACAAGATGTCGCCGCATGGATCGATGGAGTCCTGGATGGCGGTAGAGCTCTAGCTCAGGCAAGTACTCTCTTTTGTTTTCATTGCTTCCATATTGGAGAGATCTTTTCTGGCTCTTGGTGGGGAGAGCCAGGTGCAGTCGTCAGCTGCACCTGAGCTCACCTCACTGGGCTCCACTGCCGCCGGTGTCCCTGATCCTGTTTCTCTGCCTCTCCAATCTGAGCTTTCCCCCAGGGTCACCGAGGATCATCCAGCTTCGCCAGAGGTCTCTGTGGGTCCAGCCTCACTGCCCGAGATCACCATGGGTCCAGCTGCTCCCGCCATGGTCATCACGGGTGCTCTGTCCCAGCCCAGGTCCTCCGTGGGTGCTGCTCCCCCTCTGGATGAGGTCTTCACGGGTGCCTCATTCCAGCCTGAGGCCTCTGAGGGTGCTGCTTCTGCATTAGTTGAGGTTGTCGTGGGCGCTCCATCCCAGTCCAGGGCCTCCGTGGGTGCAGCTCTTCCTCAGTCGAGATCCACCGTGGGTGCAGCCTTTGCCCAGTCTGGACCCACTGTGGGTGCAGCTTTGGCCAAGTCCGGGCTCACCATGGGTGCAGCTTTGGCCCACTCCGGGCCCACCGTGGGTGCAGCATTGCTCCAGCCTGGAGCCACCGAGGGTGCAGCATTGCTCCAGTCCGGAGCCACCACAGGTGCTGCTCTGCTTCAGCCCAGAGCCACTGCCGTTGCTGCGATGTCCCAGTCCGGGACCACCAAGGGTGCTTCAGAACAGTCCGAAAGTGTTGTGGTCCCCTCTCCTCTGCCAGATGCCATCGTGGTCCCCTCTCCACTGCCAGAGGCCATCGTGGTTCCCTCTCCTCTCCCAGACGCCGTCATGGTTCCCTCTCCTCTGCCAGATGCCGTCATGGCTCTCTCTCCTCTGCCAGACGCTGTTGTGATCCCCTCTGCTCTTCCAGACGCTGTCGTGGTTCCCTCTTCTCTACCAGATGCCGTCATGGTTCCCTCTCCTCTGCCAGACACCGTCGTGGTTCCCTCTCCTCTGCCAGAGGCCGTCGTGGAAAACTGGAAAAAAAAATCTGCTTTAAAATTTGTAATTCTTCCCACAACTTTTAGTGCAAAAAAACCACTAAAAACATTACAACTTTTATCGCAACTTTCTAAAAAAGCTCCTGCAAATTCAGGCTTTTAGGGCTGCAACAATCATAAAAACATCCAGCAAAATCTTGGAGGGACTGATTTAAACTCATCTACTTTCACTACCGCTACTCCTTCCATCTTCACTGTTGCACCTGTCTCCCTCTCATTCACACTCATATATTCTGTCTTGCTTCTGCTGACTTTCATTTCTCTTCTCTCCAGAGCCTACCTCCACCTCTCCATGTTCTGTTCCACCTACTCCCTACTCTCACTGCAGATCACAATGTCGTCTGCAAACAGTAACTAGTAACTGTAATTAGTTACTGTTTTTTTAATAACTTGCCTAACACTGGTGATGATGTCATGCAT
This sequence comes from Pholidichthys leucotaenia, assembly GCA_020510985.1. Classification (NCBI taxonomy): domain Eukaryota; kingdom Metazoa; phylum Chordata; class Actinopteri; order Cichliformes; family Pholidichthyidae; genus Pholidichthys; species Pholidichthys leucotaenia. Next base: position 229,910,165 of record CM035849.1, read on the forward strand.
GCATACGTGTGACCGCAGCATGGTGCATTGTTTCTCATATATCACATTTACACCCCCCACCCCCACCCCCGAAAAGCCTAGAAACATATCTACTTAGCCTTTTTCAAGGGCAGCAAGTAAATATTAAGGCAAACTAGCATACCAGCTAACGTACAGTTGGTCATACACCTGTCATACACCTGGGTTAACTTAAAGCCAGTGATATAAGAAACACACATGGCTTGGCCGATAATATTGTTGGTACATTGCCTAAATGCAAAACAGCATACATATACTTGACTGTTCCTGTGGTAAGAACCACCAAGGTTTGTTTCTGAACATGTCATCAGAAAAAAAAAAATATTTTACATACAACCTGGGTAACCGGGTAGACTAACAGTATAACCTGCATGGTCGTGTGGGTTATTCTGCCGCATTGAATGGACCATGCACTGACTGAACATGAAAGTAAGGAACTTAGAGTTAGTGACAGTTCAGAGCTCAACAAGGCCTCTGTCGAGCCCAGGGTGGACGCAGCCCTGGTGGTACTGGCTCAGTTGAATCTGGGGGCTACCTGGGAATTGTGGAATTGTGGCTGGCTCAACAGCAAAGTCCCAGTCCAGATTCCACAGTGGCTGGGTCAGCTCAGTTGCTGTTACTTGGTCTGGGGCAGGTGACGGTACCTTTCTTAGATGGCTGGCATACCATCGAGACCCATCAGCCATCTGGAAGGTGGCTGGTCCAAGTTGAGCGGTGATCTACATCTTTGGTGATGATGATGATGATGATGATGATGATGATGATGACTGGAACGTCTGCCTGCAGCTGATGCGGGCGGTTGGATCGACGGATCCAGACTCGGTCGAGCACCTTGAGTGATGGTAGCTTCTGCCTCAAGATGTGCTGCTGCTCACTCATCATGTGGTTGGTGAACAGCGTTGCTGCTGGGGCACCATTTAACTGAGGACATGGTTGGGTTGTCCACACTGAATATGGTGTGGATGGGGTGCTGTTGACTTCAAATGGGGATATTGTCGGACGGTGGAAGCCTTTGGCATGGCAAACTGGGGTGGTGGTTCCTCTCTTCAAAAAAGGGAACCAGAGGGTGTGCTCCAACTTTAAAGGGATCACACTCCTCAGCCTCCCTGGGAAGGTCTATGCCAAGGTGCTGGAGAGGAGAGTCCAGCCGTTGGTCAAACCTTGGATTCAGGAGTAGCAATGTGGTTTTCGTCCTGGCCATGGCACATCAGACCAGTTGTGCAAACCTATACATGCTTGCCAAACAGCGGAGGTCGGTGACATACTGTTGGACCGACTCACCTACACGCTGTTGGCGTTGGCAAAGTCTAATCCTCCTGACTAGTATGCTCTTGGGCAGGGTCGGATTAAGGAGGTTGTGGGCCCCGAGGCTAAAGCAATTTTTTAGACCCTCCCACATATTTATGGGAGTATGATACGCAAAATGGCCATGTTTGCATGCACAGTAATAAACCATTTATAATCGGATTTCTGAAGTCATCTGATTATTGAAGTCGTCATGTAAAAACAATAATCAGATAAAAGGCAATTATTGTGTTACATAAAGTGAAATTACATTAACACACATAGTTTATTGTCCAATTATCCATTTATTCAGCGCATATAAACATGTCACATCTGATTACCATTATCTGATTATTCCTAGTTATTGGACTATTGTGGCCATGTAAGCGAGGTCACTGATGGATCAGCTTGACCTTTAAGGTCCTAAATTACTAAGGCAGTGGCTATGGATATGGAGCCATACCCACAGAATTCTTCTTACAGATACGGCTCGCATTTGATTGGCCAGTACGTTCTATTAAGATAAGATAAGATAAGATAAGCCTTTATTAGTCCCACAATGGGGAAATTCCAGGATTGCAACAGCACAGGGATAGCAACACTCAGAGCAACAATCAGAAGGCAAGAAAAAACAACATCTAGTAAACATATGTCCGTATTACTATAAATGTATATATATAGACACACAATGCAGAGCATTATGGTTGGTTGGTGAATGTGCAGCAGAAAGTCTAAGCTCTCTCTCCGCGGATGCGGCGGGCCAGCTGGAAGTCTTTGGGCATGATGGTGACCCCCTTAGCGAAGAAGAGACCACCAGGTGGGCCTCGCTGGTCTCCTGCAGAAGCTCAGGAAACGCAGGACGGTCTTGAAGTCCTGAGCGATCTCCCTCACCAGGCGCTGGACGGGCAGCCTACGGATGAGCAGCTCCGTGGATTTCTGGTAGCGACGGATCTCTCTCAGAGCCACGGGCCTGTGACGGCGAGGCCTCTTCACTCTGCCGGTGGCCGGAGCGCCTCTCTGAGCAGCCCTGGTGGCTAGCTGTCTCCTGGGGGGCTTCTTCCTCCAGTAGATTTTACTGGCGGTCTGCTTGGTTCTTGCCATCGCTCTTTATTATTCTGTCTTATATTTCTTGCACGCCGCCTAAACTCCAGCCCGGCACCCGCGTCGTTTTCGCTACAGCTCCCGGTATGTCGAGTTTCCCATTAGCACCGGGCGGCGGCCAAGTGCTAGCTAGCACTAGCTCCTCCCCGCTGTAACGTCTCCCGCTGCAAACCGTGGCTCCGTCCGCCGACCCGGGAGACCCCCGGGGCGATCCGTGCGTCCGTGATATATATACAGAGTGAAAGGTGTAGAAAGAAGAAGGAAGATTAAAAAAAAAAGGCTGTTGCAACGGGCAGCCTACTCGTGTGGCGCCACCGGTCCGGCGGAACCGGAACCGGGTATTAATGTGTATCTTAAAAGCAGCAGGCTACAGGTATGGAAATCTGAGGCATTTATTCGTTTCAAAATTTTATTCAGTATCTATTTACTACCTTTGTAACCTTACCCTCTCTCAAATCCAAAGGCTAACCTCTTAATTTTAAATCTAAATTTCATCTCATAGTAAAATGGTTTGGACAAGGTGCCTATAGCATGACACAAACCAGCAATCTTCTAATCACAGGCCCAATATACTATCTACCTAAGCCACAGTAGCAGTTGACTTGTAGCTGATCTGAAAAGGTTATGTTGGATTGTCAGCTCTTCCATACCAATAGACATTTCGTATAGGGATATAGATTCTGTATTCATAGCCACTGTCAATTACTAAATAAAGTGAATGACCACAAAGTTCTAAGTTTAGCTCGAATAGCAGAAAAATATAGTGCCATCAGGACTAACAATCAACAAATGTCTTGCATCAACCCACAACTTTAATTATGACAATGAAAAAACACAGCCAGTGTTTTCTGTTCAAGGGTTAAATATTAACTATTTGAAGCCAGAACAGGGTTTTGCACTACACAGAGGGAAATAACTTTGCCAGACCAGTCTGCCCTGCTGGGAAAACACCTGCTCTTCTCCATGACCACAGAGAAGAGCAGCTTATGTGCACACAAACCCGATATTCACCATCTATTTATGACAGTTTTTACAATGTTAACCTCATTCACTGTCATTCTTTTAAAAGAATGAGTCAAAATGAAAATATCCCGACATTTGTTTTGAATTAATTCTACAATTTTGCATTCACCAGAGCAGATTAATATAACTCCGGCCGAGATGAATGATAATATAATAATCATGTCTGAATTGTAGCGGACAGCTCTCATCCAAGGCCAAGCAAGGCTGTGGAGTTAAAAAGCTCCTTTAAAGTTTGTAAAAGTTGGTGTGCGCTGGATTACAAAAAACTGCTCATGAACATAATTTCACGACATTTGGACTAATTTCTCTGATTTTTCAAAACATCTGTATAAGTCGGGCCAAACGCTACAGTGTGAACCCGGCTTAGTGGGGGAAAAAAATCGCTGTATATGTGCCAGGCCAAACAATACAAACAGCCGTGGAAGGAGAAAAGAGAAGCTATTGTCTTGAAACGTACTCACCCTTTGGAAGTTTGAGATTGAAATGGCACTTGGAGAAAAAATGTTTCTGCCGTTTGTAATGTTCAGATGTTCTATCAGTGTCTTTATTCTTGTTATTGATGGCCCTCACGAGCCATCAATGAGACGCTGCAGGCCAGCCGATGAGTTTGCATAATTTATTACAAAGGACAAATGACAAAATAACGAGCCACAGGGGGCAAAAACACAACTAAGGTATGACTCAGATACAGGAATACAGTTTCACAGGAAAAACACTTACAGGAACGGATGGTAGAAGAAGGAATGTTCGATGAGGTCGCAGCCCCGAGCAAACAGAGCTGCTCCCTTAAATAGGGTCTGACAGATTGATCAGCTGATGGAATCATCGGCTGATTGGCATCCAGCCGTCCCACGGAGCTTGGCTTCTGACAGCCGGAAACACCGCCGAGACGCTGTCAAAATAAAAGCCTAGAGGCCAAGAGGTGCGCTAGAGAAGAGAACGGGAAACTACTGCACAACCCAAGTGCAGACAGAGTCAGCACACGGACCGTGACAATTCTGGCAGCTCTTCAGTCCTTTTCTGGATCAGCAGTCTCAGTGTGTACAAATCTTTAACACTTCCACAGGTGTTTTACAGTTTCGATGAACTGTAGCTTCTGCCTCCTGTGACTGACAGATCTTCAGACAGCGGCTCCACCAGTGTGTCCCGTGTTAGCATTTAACAATCTGTCAAACATCTTGTTGTGACTGTAAAGTTGACACTGTCCATCTGTATCGCAACTTTAAAAAAATCCTCTCAATTTAGGAGTCTTTCTTGAAACCTCCTTTTCACGTTCCCGTTTTTCTTTCTTCTTTTTTCTCTTTTGGACGTCACTATTGTACATTCATTCATTCATTCATCCACAGATTCACTACTGGCCCATATCCAATGTTAATCAGGTCAAATGTCAACTCTGAACCAATTAAATTAAGCAGGCGGGACAGACATACACCTCAACAAATAAAAAGTTGGTTCACCAAAAAAAAAACTCCAATAAATGTTGGGCATGGCAGAATTAGCAAAAAAAAAAGTGTTTCTTTCGGGGCCCCAAACAAGCCGGGACTCCTGGGCTTCTACCTCAGTAAGCCCTCTTGATAATCCGGGGCAACTCTCGGGGGTGGCGAAATGTCCAGCTAACAAAGCAACACGCTCGTTGTAGCTATCTGCAGGTCTGAGCGTCTTGAAGACACGCTGTCCCTCGCTGTCAAGGCAGTGAATTAGCATGGCATGCAGCCTTAGCATGTTAATTTTAGCTAGGTCCATGGCAGACACAAGCATCTCAAATGACTCATGGCAACATGACCAAGGAATAGACGGCTCACCCAGCAAAGCGAGGAAGGGTGGCAGGGGTGTCAGCAGTGTTTCCATCTCAATGTTTTCCAAGTTTCTCCTCGTCACCAGTTTTTATGTCTGGAAATAATGGTCTGCAGACAGGTTCACATGTTGAGATTAACTTTATTTAACAGTTAGCAAGAACAGCTAAGGAGGGAGCACACAGCGAGGTGAACTGGATAGGTGATACCAAAGGTGGAGAGCAAGAGACCGGCTAGCCCTGGGTAGCTGGCTATTATACCTTGCGGCGTGATAAGATAAGATAAGATAAGATAAGATAAAATAAGATAAGCCTTTATTAGTCCCACAATGGGGAAATTCCAGGATTGCAACAGCACAGGGATAGCAACACTCAGAGCAATAATCAGAAGGCAAGAAAAAACATCTACTAAACATATGTCCATATTACTATAAATATATATATATAGACACACAGTGCAGAGCATTATGGTTGGTTGGTGAATGTGCAGCAGAAAGTCTAAGCTCTCTCTCCGCGGATGCAGCGGGCCAGCTGGAAGTCTTTGGGCATGATGGTGACCCCCTTAGCGAAGAAGAGACCACCAGGTGGGCCTCGCTGGTCTCCTGCAGAGCCATGACGGCGAAGCTCAGGAAACGCGGGACGGTCTTGAAGTCCTGAGCGATCTCCCTCACCAGGCGCTGGACGGGCAGCTTACGGATGAGCAGCTCCGTGGATTTCTGGCAGCGACGGATCTCTCTCAGAGCCATGGGCCTGTGACGGTGGCTAGCTGCATCCTGGGGGGCTTCTTCCTCCAGTAGATTTTACGGGCGGTCTGCTTGGTTCTTGCCATCGCTCTTTATTATTCTGTCTTATATTTCTTGCACGCCGCCTAAACTCCAGCCCGGCACCCGCGTCGTTTTCGCTACAGCTCCCGGTATGTCGAGTTTCCCATTAGCACCGGGCGCCGGCCAAGTGCTAGCTAGCACTAGCTCCTCCCCGCTGTAGCGTCTCCCGCTGCAAACCGTGGCTCCGTCCGCCGACCCAGGAGACCCCCGGGGCGATCCGTGCGTCCGTGATATATATACAGAGTGGAAGGTGTAGAAAGAAGAAGGAAGATTAAAAAAAAAAAAAAAAAAAAAAGGCTGTTGCAACAAGCAGCCTACTCGTGTGGCGCCACCGGTCCGGCGGAACCGGAACCGGAAGATAAGATAAGATAAGCCTTTATTAGTCCCACAATGGGGAAATTCCAGGATTGCAACAGCACAGGGACAGCAACACTCAGAGCAACAATCAAAAAGACAAGAAAAACAAGAGCAGCGAATATACATATGTACACATAAATATATAAATATATATACACACAGTGTGGAGCATTGTAGCTAGATGGAATAAACAGCATAACCGTCTACTTAGTCATCCTACATAGTATGAATATGTACCCATACATATTGTCACCCTCCGTAGCGACTGATATTGTCCTAGTTGTATACTGGAGAGGACCATTGTGTAAGTCTATTGCGACTTTTGCATTCAATACTATTAGGTTGTCACGTTTTTTTGCTATCTCAGCGAGCAGCCCTGCTTAGGTTATACAGTCTGACAGCCGTAGGTAGGAAGGACCTGCGAAACCTCTCGGTTGCACACCTAGGATGATGTAGTCTGCTGCTAAATGAGCTCCTCAGTGCGTTCAGTATGTCCTGCATAGGGTGGGACTCGGACTCCAGCAGAGATGACAGTTTAGCCACCATCCTTCTCTCTCCTATCTCCTCCACTGGGTCATGGCATTGCCCCAGGACAGAGCTAGCTTTCTTGATTATTGTTCAGTCTTTTCCTATCGGCTGCTGTAATGCCACTGCCCCAGCAGACCACTCCAAAAGTGATGGCTGATGCCACCACCGTGTCGTAGAATGTCTTCAGCAGTGCCCCTTGTACACCAAAAGACCTGAGTCTCCTCAGTAGGAACAGCCTGGCTGTCCCTTCTTGTAGAGTGCATCGGTATTGTGTGACCAGTCTAGTTTATTGTTCAGATGAACACCCAGATACTTGTAGGATGTCACCATCTCAATGTCTGTTCCCTGTATGTTTACTGGTGCTGTGAGGGGCTGTCCTTGCCTGCGGCAGTCCACCACCAGCTCCTTAGTTTTCCTCGCGTTGATCTGGAGGCAGTTCCGATGGCACCAGTCCACAAAATCCTGGATAAGTCCTCTGTACTCAGCTTCATCTCCGTTGGAGGTGAGGCCAACGATCGCAGAGCCTTCAGAGAACTTCTTCAGATGGCAGTGTGTTGTGTTGTGTGAGAAGTTCACAGTATAAAGGGTGAACAGGAGGGGAGCCAAAACCGTTCCCTGGGGGACCCCCGTGCTACCGATGATCGTGTCGGACACACAGTCCCGGGTTCTCACAAACTGTGGCCGGTTAGTGAGGTAGTCCAGGATCCATGATGACAGGTGCTGGTCCACCCCTGCGCACAGCAGCTTGTCCTTCAGGATCATCGGTTGGATGGTGTTGAAAGCACTGGAGAAGTCAAAGAACATGTACCTCACCGCATTCCCGGGCTTCTCCAGGTGAGACAGAGAACGGTGAAGGAGGAAGATCACTGCATCCTCCACCCCAACGCCATGCTGGTAGGCGAACTGGAGTGGACCTATCGCTGGTCCCACCAGGGGGCGGAGGTGAGCAAGGAGCAGTCTCTCCAGGGTCTTCATCATGTGAGACGTCAGGGCCACTGGTCTGTAGCTGTTCAGGTCTTTGGGGTGGGAAGTCTTTGGTACGAGTACCACACAAGATGTTTTCCACAACTGTGGTACCCTCCCCAGCTTCAGGCTCGGGTTGAAGATGTGCTCCACAATCCCACACAGCTGGTTTGCACAGGACTTGAGGAGCTTCGCGCTGATGCCGTCTGGTCCCGAGGCCTTCCTCGCCTTGATCTTCCTCAGCTCTGTCCTCACCTGGGTCTTAGTGACGGTTATGTTAGGGGGCTGTGTGCTGGGAGTGGGGGGGGGTGTTGGTGGAGTGGGGTGTGGGCAGCAGGACTCGATGTCTTTAGAGGCAGCAGTGGTTGTTGTCCAGTCGGGGGGAGGGCGGTTGGTCAAACCTATTAAAAAACAGGTTCAGATTGTTCGCCCACTCCCTGCCCCCCGTGGCCTGGGGAGAGGTATTCTGGAGCCCAGAGATGGTTTTAAGGTTTCTCCAGACCCCACCGATGTCGCTCTGTTGCAGCTTGTCCTCCATCTTCTTCCTGAAGCTGTCCTAGATAGTAAATAGAAATAGGAAGAAACTGATCCGCTGTTGCAAAAAGGCAGCCTACTCGTGTGGCACCAGAAGTTGAAGGAGGATGATGATGATGATATTACACATGTGTACATATGGCTGCAGCGTGGTGTTGTGTCGTCTCCCATGTATCACAGGTACATGAATGTGTTCTTGAATAAATGCTTCTCTATGAATACAAAATCTTATGTAATATGCAGTCTCACAAGTGCTGTTCTTTCCAGATAGATACGTATTTGGTAGAAATCTTGAATATTCTGAGAGTTCTTCAGTATCTACACTACCGTTCAAAAGTTTGGGGTCACCCAGACAATTATTTTGTGTTTTCCATGAAAAGTCACACTTATTTACCACCATGAGTTGTAAAATGAATAGAAAATATAGTCAAGACATTGACAAGGTTAGAAATAATGATTTGTATTTGAAATAATAAGTTTTTCCAGATACTCAACCTGCTCAAAGGAAGGTCAGTTGTATAGCTTCTCTAACCAGCTAAACTGTTTTCAGCTGTGCTAACATGATTGCACAAGGGTTTTCTAATCATCCATTAGCCTTCTGACGCGATGAGCAAACACATTGTACCATTAGAACACTGGAGTGATAGTTGCTGGAAATGGGCCTCTATACACCTATGTAGATATTGCACCAAAAACCAGACATTTGCAGCTAGAATAGTCATTTACCACATTAGCAATGTATATTAGATATTACAGTGTATTTCTGATCAGTTTAAAGTTATCTTCATTGAAAAAAACAGTGCTTTTCTTTCAAAAATAAGGAAATTTCTAAGTGACCCCAAACTTTTGAACGGTAGTGTATATTGTAGAATATTCAGGGATCACGAAGAAGATTCGACTGTGAACAACATCTTGTCTGGAAAATCCTCCAGGATTCTCAAGAAAATTCTGTAGGATTTGATGGTAAATACTATAGTTTATCCTATGGTGGACACAGTACACATGGCACTCCACCCAGGACAAAGGGGTTGGTGTGGGAGAAGATAGTTAGGGATGCTAATGGAGAAAGGTGAGGGGAGCCAAACAAACAAAGATGTGCCCCCCCCCCCCCCACGCCTGGTCAGGTTCACACCTGAAGACGCAGGGGTGTGAATGTGTTGTACCAAGACCTGCTCTGTGACTTGTGGGTCAATGTCATGTAAATGTGTTTACATGTCTTTCGTGTTTGTATGTTAATGTGTTTACCCTGTGTGCCGAAGGCAGGAATAGAAGTGTATAAAAGAGTTTGCTCAGGCACTCAGATGGAGTTTTTTCTGTTTTATTTTGGAAGAGGAATAAAGTTTGCGTGTCATCCAGCTCGCTGTCTCATCTGCTTTCATCTTCCACAATCCTGTTGAAAGCTGCAGGAGTGGTGCACCAGAGCTGCACCGGAGTGGTGGCCTAGTTGGTAGAGCATCTGCCCCACACCTGGGAGGCCTGGGTTTAAATCTCAGCCAGGTCAGGCTGAAGACCATATAAAAAGTGGAACTTCCTGCCGTCCAGCTTGGTGCTCAGCAATAATGGAACGGAGGATGGAAATTTGTGGCGGCGCCTTGCATGACAGTGACCCCTCTGATTCTAGATGTGATTAACATTGTAGATAAGAGAAACGTAATTTCGTTCTACTGTACATGATTGGCTGTGTGGACTGAATGTCAATAAAGCTGGCTTTACCTTTACTGTAGAATCCTATAGTACTGATTGCATAATTCTCCATAGTAAATACCATAAAAATCCTATGTACGTATACCCGAGTTCCTCAAATAGCAGACCCTGGTCTGCATCCGGACCCAGAGGTTCTTCCGTCTGGACCCAAAGCCTTTTTGATACTGTGGACCAGCGATCCAAACATGACGCATCAACAAAAGTCAGAGAGCCACCGTCAGACAGCAGTAGGCTTATTTCCAGTCTGATATTTATATCTTAGAAATGTTGTTTTTGACTGAAGGACTACGTTACTGTTAATTTTATTTTACCTTTACAGTATTTAATATACTATTCGCCTCTCTGTGCTGACCAACTTTACTGTGCTGCCTTCAGCGTTGTGTACACGCATTGAGTGACACTTGTGCGTGTGATCACTCCGTTCAAAGTGCAGATTTGACCAATTTGGTGGTAGGCTGACCACTACCACCAACATGACTTTGCTGTCACCTTAGCTTAAAGATTGCACTGATTGTCCATGTGTGTGCGCGCCCATCTCTGGTGCAATTACATGCGCTAATATTCGGGTAACTGCTGCTGAAAGTCGCTGCCTTCACCCAGCTACTCCCACAGCAGAACAGCCTGGTGACATGAGTGTAAATCAAGGGAGTCAAGGGAGGGACAAAGTTCTTCTTTATAATTTGCAGCTTTTCTTAAAAAATTAAAAAGGTTTTCTCATTAATTAACTATATTTACTTGTAAATGTAAAACTTTTTTGTTGCAAATTTGCCATTTTTTCCTCATAAATCTGCAATTTTTTTCTTGTAAATTTGTAACCTTTTTCCATAAATTTGAGACATTTTTCTTGTAAATTTACATATTTTTTCATGAATTTACAACTTTTCTTGTAAACTTGACTTTTTGTAAATTTTCAGTTTTTTTCTTGTAAATTTGCAGTTTTATTTCTCATAAATTTATGACTTTTTTTCTTGTAAATTTGAAGCTTTTTTTCCACCCGTAAGTGTATGTTAGAACATTCTTTCTCATAAATTTGTGACTGACAACAATCATAGTGTCCCCCTCAATATGTACTCTGGAGAAGTTCTGTTTATTGTCCCTCCCAACATAAAAAATGAAATATCCGCCCATGCAGTATATTGGCACTGCTCCAGACCTCCGGCCCACTTGAAAAAGCAAATGTGGACCCCTGGCAAAAACATTTGAGGACCCCTGGTGTATACTATAGAATGCTGCAGTAATTACTGTAGAATACTACAGTATATGCCATAGAATCCTATAATTTATTATACAGAATGCTACAGTAATTACTGTAGAATCCTACCATATTTACCGCAGAATTCTATAGTAAATATGAAACAACAGTTACAGTAGTTCAGACCGAGCAATTTTATTGAAAAATAGGGATTCCGGAAGTTACTAAAATCCATGATAACTGCACTCCAACTTTCACTGGACATGTATCACTCTGCTTCAAAGGTGTTCTGGTAACCGTTAATTACTAACCGTTATTTACTGTTGACTTCTGGTTGGCACTTTAAGGCAGCATTAATGGAATACGGCAAAACGATGGACATTTTTCCAAATATGACATTTGTGTTAAATTATGAGTGGTCATCAGAAGAGGAGTAGGAGAAGGGAACAAGCCAGGCTATTTCCATGGAAACCTCCCAGTGTGCAAAAATTTCATCAGCTGACCTGGAGAATCTGGAGAAAAGCAAAAACAAGGATAAGACAGTAAAACCACAATACTTTTGTGGTGATGGACTCTTTGTTTCATGTGAAAATGCCAAGAAAAGCGAGTGAAGTGTGCCGAAGAAATCACTAGCATGCTAATTACTAGCCACTGGCTAGCTACCGGTATAATGGCCACATTTTGATTTCAGGTCTTCTGCAATACTGACTCAAAATATATGTTATATATGGTATATGTTTTATAAACAATTAGTTTTGCACTTGACAATATTTAATTTGTTTGCATGTGTATGAAATGAGAATTGACGTCTTCATGCTGATTGAGATGTTTAGAAACAGTCACTGGTTGCATTTAGTGTTGTGTCCATAATTGCTGAAATAAACAGTAGGGCTGAAGGCAGTTTACAGGGTTTATTATAGAACTCACAAATGGAACAGCAGTGGACTACAGTGCTCTCAATCCAGGCATCAACGGTGAAAGAGGACGTGCCACTTCCAGCCGTGGCCTTTATACCCTGGTTGGTGTCGCCACCAGAAAGGTAGGCCACCAACCCCCTCTATTCTCCGGTCATTCCCAGGCTGCCATCTTACCACTGTTCTCATATGTAGCATCCCCCCCCCTTTAAAAAAATGCAGGCACACAGATTGACCCACCCCAATTTAACACCCGACTCACACTCTAACAGGGAAAAACAGTATGTACAAAACAAATACTGTAAATAACCTATCCATTCATACAACCAAGGCTGGGGGGCTGGGTAGACTACCAGTGCCCCCTACACGGCCAGGCGGATTATTCTGCCGCCTTGTCCCTAACAGTCCAAATTAAAATACAGCCATGTGTCTAAGAAAAATTAATCCCAGAACCTTTTATACATACAATAAATAACAAACAATAAACAGTTCAAACTCCCAACCTGTCATGATTACCAATTAAGGACAGCTCACATGCATGATGCAACAACAAAAGGACAAGCGCACGTTTGAGAAGTTTATTAAATATCAAAACACAGCACAGCTTAGGGAAAATGTCACTCACCAGAGGAATCAGCCTGTGGAGAGAGAACGAGAGCTGTGAGTGGAGGAATAGAGACAGAGAAAATGGGCGAGCCAAACTTATATGGGATAATATGGAGAACCGGCAGGACCCCGAACCAGGGTAGAGACGAGAGTGCTCACAGCCATGACAGTGCCCCCCCCCCCCCCCAAGGAGCGCCTCCTGGCGGTCCCTTGGGCTTGTCAGGATGGGCTTGATGGTTGGCCCAGAGCATCCCCTTGTCCAGGACATGTGATCTAGGGATCCAGCAACACTCTTCTGGACCATAGGCCTTCCAATGGACCAAGTATTGAAGACCCTGACGGAAAACATCCAAGATGCGCTGCACCATGTAGGCAGCCTGGCCATTGATCATCCGGGGAGGAGGAGGAGGCTTCGGGGGGAAACAGAGGGGGCTGACCAAGAGGGGCTTGATGTGGGAGACGTGGAAGGTTGGGTTCACCCGCAGGGTCCGTGGAAGCTGCAAACGAACCGTGACATCATTGACCACTCCGGCAATGGTATAGGGCCCCAGGAAGTGGGGGGAGAGCTTCTTAGAATCTGTCTTCAGCAGAATCTGGTCTGCCACCAGCCACACCTGCTGACCAACAGTGTACTTAGGTGCAGGGACCTGCTTCCTGTCTGCCATTTGGCAGTTGCGCTTGGAGGAGCGGGCGAGGGCAGCATGGGTAGACCTCCAAATGTGTCGCAGTGTCGAGCATGGGCCCCCACAGATGGCACCGCAACCTCCCTGTTGGCCATAGGAACTAGAGGCAGAGTGTACTCCAACGCACTTTCAAAGGGGGTGAGCCCCGTAGCTGCAGAGACAGCATAATTCATAGAGTACTCCACCCAGGTCAGATGTGTGCTCCACGAGGAGGGATTTTCAGCTGCTATGCACCGCAGGGCGGCCTCCAAGGACTGGTTGGTGTGCTCAGCCTGCCCGTTGGACTGAGGATGGTGACTGGAGGAAAGGCTGACGGTGGTCCCAAGCATCCGGCAGAAGGCCCTCCACACCTGAGACATGAATTGTGAACCCCGGTCAGACACAATATCAAGAGGGATGCCATGGAGACGGATGACGTGGGTAGTGAGGAGGTCCGCAGTCTCCATTGCCAAGGGGAGTTTGGGAAGGGCGATGAGGTGAACAGCCTTCAAGAAGCGGTTGACGATCATTAGGATCACCGACCTCCCGCGGGAGAGAGGAAGTCCAGTTATAAAGTCCACTGCAATGTGGGACCAAGGACGGCCAGGGATGGGTAGGGGGTGAAGGAGTCCAGCAGGAGGGGAGGAGTCGGACTTGACCCGAATACCAGTCTGACAGGCCCGCACATACTCCTGCACGTCCCTCCACAGCGTGGGCCACCAGAACACCCGCCGAATCAGGTTGACAGTGCGGGTGATCCCAGGATGGCAGGCAAAATGGCTGGTGTGACCCCAGTGGATTACATTGCTGCGGAGACCTGGAGGGATGTACAGGTGGTTCCGGGGGCACCGCTGGTACGAGCTCCCGGGACTGGGCCTGGCGGACGATCCGCTCAATAAGGGCTCCGAGGACGCATGGGGGGGGGGGGGGTAATAGGCTGAGGATGGGCTGGGGGCGCTACTTGCTCGGAATCAAACTGGCGCGATAGCGCATCCAGTTTGGTATTCCAAGAACCAGGCCGGCAAGTGATGGTGAAGTTGAACCTTTGAAAAAATAGGGCCCAACAAGCCTACCTGGCATTAAGTCAGAGGGCCGACCGCAAGTACTCTAAGTTCTTGTGGTCGGTCCACACGACAACGGGGTGAATTGCCCCCTCTAGCCAATGTCTCCACTCCTCCAATGCCAACTTAATGGCGAGAAGCTTTCTGTCCCCTATGTCGTAATTTGACTGGCTGACGTGAGCCGCCGAGAAAAAAAAGCACAAGGGGTGGAGCTTCTGGTCGGAGGGCGAGGGCCGTGAGAGGACAGCACCTACTCCCGAATCAGAAGCATCCACCTCGAGGACAAACTGGAGCTGCGTGTTGACCTGAGCCAAGATGGGTGTTTCCGTGATAATTAATTTAATAAAGGCCTGTCCAGCTGCCTTGGTCCAATGGAACGGGACCTTAACGGAGGTCAACTGCTTAAGAGGCAGTGCAATCCCACTATAGTTCCGGATGAACCTGCAATAAAAGTTCGCAAACCCGAGGAAGCGCTGAAGCTTCCTACGGGAGTGGGGAGTTGGCCAATTGAGCACTGCCTTCACCTTGGCCGGGTCAGCAATCAGTCTCCCCTCAGCCACTATGAAGCATAAGAAGGTGGTAGATGTAGTGGAGAACTCACTCTTCTCAGCCTTGCCGTAGAGCTGGTTCTCCAAGAGCCGCTGTAAAACGGCTCTCCCATGGACCTCATGTTCCTCTGGCAAACGGGAGAAAATAAGGATATCATCCAAATAGACAAATACGAACTGGTAAAGCATATCGCGAAGGACATCATTAATGAGCCGCTTGAAAACGGAAGGGGCATTAGTAAGCCCGAAGGGCATGACCAAATATTCAAACTGCCCCTGGTGTGTCCTAAATGGCGTCTTCCACTCATCCCCTTCATGAATGCTGATTAGATGGTAAGCGTTCCGTAGGTCTAATTTGGTGAACACCCGTGAGCGCTGAAGGAGCTCGAACACGGAATTGATCAAAGGCAGAGGGTATTTGTCCTCAACGGTGATAGCGTTCAGCTGCCAGTAGTCGATACACAAGTGCAATGAGCCATCCTTCTTACCAACGAAGAACCCGGCTCCGAGTGGAGCCGAAGACAGCCGAATTAGGCCGGCATTCAGTGAATCTTTTATGTATCTCTCCATCGCCTCCTTCTCCGGGCCAGAAATGTTATAGAGCCTGCTGGATGGCAGCCTTGCCCCTGGGATGTGGTCCACAGCACAGTCGTAAGAGTGATGAGGCGGAAGCAACAACGCTCTAGACTTGCTGAAAACCTCTCCCAAATCATGATAAGCCCAGGGAACGAAACTGAGGTCTGGCAACTCAGCCGGAGGGGAGGAGACAGGGAGAGACGGCAAGCACTCAGCTGAACGCAAACAGTGAGCCAAACAAAACGGACTCTAGGAGGTTATGGAGTTTTGCCCCCAGTTTATGATGGAGTTGTGCCTCCGGAGCCACGGATAACCCAGAACCATCGAGAAAGATGAATCTGGGAGTATCAGGAATGAAAGTTCCTCTCGATGGTTACCGGAAAGAAGGATGGCCATAGGCACCGTGCATTCCAAGACTACCGCCACCTCGCGACCAGATATGGTGGTGATTCTTAGATTACTGGGCAATTTTTGCGTGGGAATGCCCATGTCCTGCATGAGCCAGGATGAGATGAAATTCTCCTCTGCCCCCGAATCTACAAGCGCCATAGTTCTCCTCTTGACCCCCGGCAATTCCACAAGGGCTGAAATAGAGAAATTGCCGGGGGGAGTAAGCTTAGTCCCACCCACCAGACCCCCCACGATTACTGACGGGCCGGGTCTTTTGGCCACAGGTGGCAATCGTCCAGACTATGCTTCATGGAACCACAGTACATGCACGTGCCTGCTCTCCTTCTCCGCTGGCGCTCATCATCGGTCAACTGTAACCGACTGAGCTCCATCGGCTCGGGAGGAGGACCAGTGCCACCTGTGCCAGTAGCTGCAGTGGGCACCCGCTTGACGGGCAGGTGAGAGGAGGACTGTCGCTCCTTCACACGTTCATGGTAGCAATTATCCATTCCCACAGCCTGATCTATGAGACCATCCAGGGTGTCAGGAACAGCATAAACTGCTAGGTCATCACAGAGGCGTGCGTTTAAGCTGAAGAGAAGCGCGTTGCATAAGGCAACATCATTTCACTCTGACTCCGCCGCTTCAACCCGGAACTCCACCAAGGACTTGGCCACCGACTGAGTGCCCTGGCAAAGTAACAAAAGGCGGCTTATAATGTTCCCTTGGCTCTCGGTATGGTCAAAAGCGCGACTAAAAGCAACCACAAATTGCTTGAACATGTACGCAGACCCTTCTGGGCTGTCAAGCACAGACCGAGCCCAACTAAGGGCCCGATCCCGCAGTAATAGGATCATAAACTGGATTCTAGATGTGTCAGATGGGTACTCCCCCCCGACCTGCTCAAAATACATCCGTACATGGAGAAGAAACTCCTTTCACTTCCCCACCTCCCCCACATATGGGGCAGGTGTGGGAACGGAGGTGGTACAGCATACAGGAAGTTGAACAACAGGAGCAGGTGGAGGAGGAGGAGCCAGAGGAGCCAGATTGGCCAAATGTTTGGTGATCGTGCCCAGTTGCTGCGAGATAGTCTGCAGCTGCTGGGTTAACACGGCCACCTGTTGCTCGAATGCCTCTAAGCGATCCAGAGCTGATTGCCCCAATGTCGTTGCACCTGTTGAGCTGTAATCATGACTGGCTCGTTCTGTCATGATTACCAATTAAGGACAGCTGACGTGCACAATGCAACAACAGAAGGACAATCAAACACATAAGCACACGTTTGAGAAGTTTATTAAATATCAAAACACAGCACAGCTTAGGGAAAATGTCACTCACCAGAGGCATCAGCCTGTGGGGAGAGAACAAGAGCTGTGAGTGGAGGAATAGAGACAGAGAAAATGGGCGAGCCAAATTGCCACTTATGTGGGATAATATGGAGAACCGGCAGGACCCCAAACCAGGGTAGAGACGAACCAGCAGGGTGAAGTTTGTGGAGTCGGAGGTGCCTGACCGGGTGGAATACGGTTGCAGCTGAGTGGAGATGATGGGGCAGTGAGCGCACACAGTCCCTGGAGACGCACCTGCACTATGGCAACAACCTGGAGAAGAAAGGAGAAGCAGGTGAATGCGGAAACTACACCTTAGGAAATAGCACTAACAATATAAGTACTCTGCTATGGCATTATACCCAGACGAGCCAGCATCAGCACACTGAAGAAATGCGTCTTTATAAACGCTAGCTGATGAAAGGCAGCAAGTGTGTCTCCTCACCCAGGTGTGTTGATGACCTGAGGAGGAAAACAACAGGAAGGAGGGGGCAAGCTCTCACAGCCATGACACAACCTAAACATCCCCTACTGGCGGCCCCCACCCCAACACACCCACCCCACACTTGGGCACACAATACAAAAGCATTGGGCACGTCAAATAGTTACCACTACTTTACATTAGCACAATTTAACAGGTCGAGCCTTAAAACACCCACTAATAATACATCAAATACCCAAAATACTCTTCTTCCATCTAAACAAACAACTCAGTGATCTTTTTTTTTTTTTTCTTTTTTTTTGGCTCGTACATCTTCCCGTTTTCCAAAATACATTCAGTTTAGCAGATTCACCTTAACGATTTGGCTTATCACATATACATATAATACACTAGATTCAAACAATCTTTACCAATTTTCTTTCCTTAATAAATACACCCGGAGTACAAACCCAGTAGAGTCACAACTATATACATAATGACATAGGGCCTAAAACTCAAATCACATCAACATCCATACCCACAGTCATTTTACAAACCCAGTGGAAAGCCCCCCCCCCCCCCCGGTTTGCCATCTCATGGTTCCCAGCCAGAATATCTCCGCTTCCTTGTTTCTGGTGACAGGCTGCGCCATCTCCTCTTCTCCACCACCTGACTCAGCTCGTTGGGTGCCTCCACGTCTCGTCTGACAGGTGAAGATAGCTGTCACTCCGGGTCACTTCCACCTGTAGCCGCCTCTGGTCATCATACAGCCCACGACACCTGTGGATCCCCCTCGACCAAGCTTCAACCCTAGGGCAGACCATATCACTGACATCCAGGGGAGCTCTGATAGGTCTCCTCGGACCCTCCTGTCGTGGTTGGGCTTCCCATTTGGAACTGGTCCATTTACCAGTCCGGCCTGAAGTCCTTTTCGAAGGCCGCCTTCTGGTGCGTTTTAAATGCACACCTGTCGGTCTATCCCTGGTGCTGTTCAGCGCTGATGTCATGGTCCCACCTACCAACTCAGGGGCCTTGTTGTGCCGCTCAGCTCCCACAACCAGGGTAGCTTGGGCTCTGACATCGGGTCCATCCCGGGGAGGCGCCCTGTGATGGTCGTCCTTGCTGTCTTCTCCCAATCCGGACCAATCGGCGTCCCAAACTGCATCATCATTCACATCCGGCAGGGGTCGGTTCCACAAACCTCCGCCCAACCACTCCTCTCTGGTGTCACTGCCGATGGAGAAGCCCAAGCCGTAGAACATGTTGCATCCTATAATGTTGGATCCCATAGCAGTCACCACCACCCGGACATCTGTCATGCTCCGTGACTTGTACTGTGCCATTAACTCGATGTACTCCAATATGGCAATCCTACTCCTACCATCACCGTAAAATTGGGTGCCATCTTCTGGATGCAGTACCGGGGAAACAGACTCTTCACCATTTGCAGATTGAGAAATGACGCCACTGTTCCCGTATCCACCAGCATCAATACCCCGACTCCGTCCAGAGATACCGTGCAGTAGATACGGCCACCGGACTCCGGTGCAACCGTATGAACAACAGTGGGAGTCTTCATGGAGGAGCCCCCTCCCTTTTCACGGTCCCCTCATTCAAAATTTCTACAGGACTGTGCAAAGTGGTGCAGCAGGCCACATTTCCCACAGCGTTTTCCTTTCACCGGACACTCTCTGGACTTGTATCTGTGTCTAGCAGACCCACAGCCGTAACATCTCAGCATTTCCGGGGTAGACCTTATTTTGACAATGGGGGCGTATTGTTCATCCTCAACGCTGTCTTCATTTTCAGGGCTCGCTATCAGCGCCTTTAGTCAAGGCTCATTTAATGTGGAAGAGGAGGACTCTCTAACTGCCGAACAATTTCAATAGCGGCAGCCAGAATCAATTCACCCAAGTAGGTCAAGAGCCGTGACTGGGCAGCAGGGCAGCAAACATGCTCCGCCAACTGATCCCGGACCATCTCGTCCTGTAGAGCTCCAAATTTGCACTCCACCGCCAGTTGGCGTAGGTCTGCCACAAACCTCTTCACTGACTCTCCCATCCTCTGGCGGTGCTGTTGAAACTGGATATGCTGAACGATGATGTTGTCCGGCACGCGAAAATATCACACCATTAGCTCTACTACCTCCTCAAAACTCTCGGCTCCCCTCAACGTCTCAAGGATTCTTTGTCCTTCCATGCCCAAATTATGGACCAATATTGCTCTAGCCCACAATTTCTTCAACTTGTCGAGGTTTAGGGCTACCAGGTAGTTGCTAAACGCAGCATACCACCTAGGCCAAGGCATGGGAGGCTCGCCAGGTGCCTCAAGAAATGGCCGAAAACTAGTTGCAGTATGCTCCATAACCGTGTTCTCCTCATCGCTAAATGTTGTGTCCATAATTGTTGAAATGAACAGCAGGGCGGAAGGCAGTTTACAGGGTTTATTATAGAACTCGCAAATGGAACAGCAGTGGACTACAGCACTCTCATTAGCATGCTAATTACTAGCCACTGGCTAGCTACCGGTATAATGGCCACATTTTGATTTCAGGTCTTCTGCAATACTGACTCAAAATATATGTAATATATGGTATATGTTTTATAAACAATTAGTTTTGCACTTGACAATATTTAATTTGTTTGCATGTGTATGAAATGAGAATTGACGTCTTCATGCTGATTGAGATGTTTAGAAACAGTCACTGGTTGCATTTAGTGTTGTGTCCATAATTGCTGAAATAAACAGTAGGGCTGAAGGCAGTTTACAGGGTTTATTATAGAACTCACAAATGGAACAGCAGTGGACTACAGCACTCTCAATCCAGGCATTAAAAGCGAAAAAGGACGTGCCCCTTCCAGCCGTGGCCTTTATACCCTGATTGGCGTGACCACCTGAAAGGTAGGCCACCAACCCCCTCTATTCCCCGGTCATTCCCAGGCCGCCATCTTACCACTGTTTTCTTATGTAACATTTAGAAATGACTATTTTTTTCTCAGCTGTGCAAAATAACTGGTTAAACAAACAAATCATAACATTTTGTCCAGTATTGCTGTCATTTAATAAAATGTGCTTGCCGGAACTGTTGTATAAAAGCAATATTACACTCGAGGTCATTACGGTGTCATGAATATACTAACTATGGGTGTGATTTGTCTAATGCTCTCCACATAACGGAGGGCAAAAGACATATCACACCCACAGTTACTATATTCACTGATACCGTACTCTCTCATGTAATATTGCTTAACTATAGAATCCTCCCATTTATATTATAAAATTCTGCAGTATTTACTGTAGAATACTGTTGTTCCATTTTACTTTAGAACCCCATGGAATACTAAAGTATATCATAGAATACTACAGTTTTAACTGTAGAATACTGCAGTTCTTTCTATAGAATCCTACAACATTTACTGTAGTAAATTGCTGTATTTACTGTAGACTACTATAGAATACTGTTGTTCCATTTTACTTTGGAATATTCTACAATATTTACTGTAGAATTCTATCATATTTTTTCATAAGGGTGCTCAGGTCTCCTGACTATTGATGTTGAGCACAGCCCAGATGCAGACACTCTTGAGGGTCATTGTCCATGAATTTGACAAACACTGAGGCAATTGCCTTGGAGGATTCATTATTTTTTGTGAAATCATAAATGCCCAGATCTCCTGGCCTTTAACACTGACCTTGACCTTGCGTTCCACCAGGATGCAGGCAAACCTGAGGCTCATTGCATGTGAGTTTGCTGAGAATTAGTGCAATTGCCTAGGAGTAGTATTGTTTTTTCTGAAATCACATAAGTGCCCAGATATCCTGAACTTTGACTTTTGACCAGGAGCACAGCCTGGATGCAGACCCACCCAAGGATCATGGTGAGTGAGTTTGGTGATGATTGAGGCAAATGTCAAGGAGGAGTAGCAATTCTCGTGAAATGCGGATGGATAGACATGGCTCTGTCGCATTAGCTCCTTTTGGCTTAGCTGAAATAAGCTAATAATAACTTCATATAAAAAAAAATAAATCAATGAAACATTACCTAATCTGATAGGTAAAGTCATAGATACCCAGTCATGTTGTAGAGCAGAGGATTTTCTGTTAACAGAAGCATGCTCATTCTGTTTTGCTATTAAATGTTTAGAAAATCTGTAATATTGCCTAATTTTGTCAAAAAAAAGTTACAACAGATGTATTACATGTAGGCATGCAGTTTATTTTTCAGTATTTCAGTATTCAGTTTATCATTTGACATCCAACATGTACTGTATCTGTACATGATGTGTACACTGTAGATCATAATTAAAAGTATAGCCAGTAAAAAATAAACAAATAAAACGTGACCTAAATAAAAAAAAAGAAATCATATTTTAAACTGTTTAACTGTTAAACTATTTGCTCATACACTAATAATTGTTTAGCCATATCTAATGTTAAATTAATTTTAGTATGAACACAATAATCACCAAAATCATATCCATCCATCTTCTTCCGCTTAATCCTTTTTGGGTCGCGGGGGGGCTGGAGTCTATCCCAGCATCTCTGGGCGAGAGGCAGGGTACACCCTGGACAGATTGCCAGTCCATCGCAGGGCCAACACAGAGAGACAGACAACCATTCACTCTCACAGTCACACCCAAGGACAATTTTTAGAATCCCCACTTTGATGCCAATTAACCTAATTTGCATGTTTTTGGCATGTGGGAGGAAACCGGAGAAATGCGAGGGTAAACCCACTCCACACAGCTCACTGTTGGTCAGGGGGTAGGATCGAACCCAGGATCCCCCGGCCAAGGGTGAGCTGCTGTGCTGCCACAGTGCTAACCACTCTGCCACCGCACTGCCCCAAAATCATATCATTCAGAATAAATTAGCCAAGAATTGCAGGCACTTTCATGTAAAATTTCATTTATGTTTCCTGCCTTTGTCTCCATTTTTTGCTATTTCCCCCTCTTTCTCTGATTAATAATTATAGTCTCAGAAACCTAGGCATTTCATTCATCAAAGAAGGGCCACTGAAATATTTTCAAAGTAATTTCTAAAGAAGACAACCGGAACACAGCTGTCTGTCTCATGTCATATTTGAGGAAGGCCAAACATGATCTTTTCGCCATTTCTTCTTATTAAATCTGCATTAATGAGTTGACTGTGAATGCCTCATGTGCCCCCTGATTTTTTTTTAATTTTGTGATCAGCCTGTGTGTGATTGCGGCACTGACTCTGCCTTGACTCGGAGACATCATTATTGTAATTACCACAAGCTCTAGTAGTTGCAGGCAAATAATTCTGCTGGGTTCATTTTTTTCTTTTCTTTTCTTCAGAGGAGCTTCTCAGAGGAGTGGAAATTACATTTTTCACCAAGCCTCTCTGTTGTCTGTATTGTGACAGCGGTCATACTCCATCACGTCCCCCCTCTCTCTGCTACGAGTATCCTACAATCGGAGTAATGGTGGAAAAAAAATCAGAGCAGAGCATGCAGTGTATTTACTGTGCAGTCCCATCCCACCTTTAGCTTGTGAATAGAAGAATGGCTTTAGTTCAATGACTAGCTTTCATTTGCATTCATCTCAGTGGTGGTTTGATGATCATTTTTAATTAAATGAACCTGGATTCAATAAATCCAGTTAATCTTTTGCACCATTGGCATTGCTACTGGGTAATCTCTCTCTCTGATAGTTCCTATCAAGACAAATTTTGGATCTTTTAATTGACAGTTTATATTTAATAATGCAGTGGAAAGGTCATGTGCCCAGGATGACCGGTAGCTATTTATTTGTTCACCAGCACATTGTGTAAACTTAATACAGACTACCTTTTTTTTTTTTTTCAAATTTTTGTAATTACATGTTAGGAAACAAAGGGAAAATTTTATTTTTTCTCTCATGTTCTCCCTTCCAACTTGCATGTAAAACACAGACGAAGCCTCTTTCCCTCCACAGACCTCTTGACCTTCAGAAATGTGGTGCTGTAGAGGTGCGTTTGAGGTCCTGCAGGTTGTGGGAGTTTGGAAAAGGTTTTTATTTTTTTATTTATTTTTTTTTCAACAAAACAACCCAGTGGCTCATGCATATCTAGCCGTCCTGACAATCTCAAACCCACTGTAGGTAATGTTGTCTGAAAAATGAAAACTGGCGAACAAATAAAAGGTTGCTGAACACCGCTGCAGCCAAGAGAGAATATAAATGTAAATTTTTACTTATTTTTTTATCTTCCAGTGCCCTGTATTTGTATTCATATGTATATATTTTTACAGCTACCAACATGTCTAAACTAATTATTAGGAGTGTAATAATATTCATGACTACCATGTCTTTTATTTTCAAAATGATTTTTGATTAAGCACTAAAAACTGGTCTCTGTCACTGTGTTGAAGGGTACTCAAATGTTAGCATGCCTGCAGCATTTCTGAAGTACCATTGTTCTTCTCCACTTGTCGCGCACACCATGCTAACTCTCGATTTAACAGGCAAACAATTAAAAGAGATGCAATTAATGTAGAACAGAAAATAGAGAACCGGTTAAAAGAAGAACAGCAGAAAGAAAACTAGGACAATGGTGGGATATTATTGTCTGAAAAACACATTATATGGATCTGAACATCAGCAGCCACTTCACACACTTACACATAAACAGCTTAAATTCAAAGTGGAAAGAATATGAATTATATTAAATAGCACACACAAACAGAAAGCAAAGCAATGGTCTGTCTGCCTTGGTTTTATTTTAGAGAAAGAGACCAATCATTTTTCACCACTCTATAATTACTTATTCAAACCAAGGCCACACTAGCCACTGCCAACATCTTTTCTGCAAATCAGCCCAAATTCAACAATTTGTTTCCCATTTTAAACCTCCAATCATCTCCTGATCTAGTAATCATTTACTTTCAGACAAGTGATTAAAAAATTACGCTCATGGGCCTACTACTGCAGCTCTTCATAACACAAGCACTTGGGAATGACATGCTGCTGATAATTAAGGTGTCCCATAAACACTGATTTTTATTTTGCAGTTTTTCTCCTGCCTCACTTCCTAAAATTCATACTGTACAGAGATTAACTTCTTATCACTAAAAACAAAATGAAAATTTATATACATACTGAACTTCAAGTACGCCTGTCAAAAGAAAATGGGACTTGTGAAAATGAAAGAACCTTTGAGAGCAAGCTCACATACCCCACACATCTGCATGTCAGAGGCCCCTAACCAAAACTGCGATCAACATAAAATAGACTGGAAAAAATAAGTCCCACTTCCCAACAATGGAACCCCTCATTTCAGTCAAAGCTTCTAATCGGAAGTCAATCTAGTCAGAAGCGATACTGGTGACAACATTCAGTTCAATTCAGCTTTATATATAGCACCATTTCACAACAGCAGTCATCTCAAAGCACTTTCAACTGTAGGGGAAAACCCCACAATTGCAGAAAGGCCCCAGCAATTACGTGATCCCCTGTGAGCAAGCACTTGGCAACAGTGGAGATGAAAACCTCCCTTTTAGCAGGAAGAAACATCCAGCAGAACCAGGCTCGGGGAGGGGCAGTCATCTGCTGTGACTGGCTGGAGGGTGAGGGGATAGAGAAGAAGAAAAGAGCAGACCTGTAGTGAGCAAACAGCACGATGCGGACTTAATCTATGGGAAAGAACAAGCAGATGTTAATAACCAGCAAAAATAGTCATGTGAAAAAATTAGGACATCCCATTAAATAGTCAGTTCTTTACTAAGAAATGTTCACATATCTTTGTCTAACTTTGTTTTTTGTTTTTATTTGCATTTTTTAACATTTATTTTAGCCATTTCAAGTGGGAATGAATGTGGGGGTGTCCTAATTTATTCCTCACTATTTGTTTAGAATTACATTTTACAGAACATTTGAAAAAAAAAAGTCTTTAATTCATTTTTAATTGTTTAGTTGTATTACATGAATCTCCCAGTATTTTTAACATTTGTGGGGAGCGTGAAATAACGAGGCTGAATTATTTCTTAATTCAGGTTTTAATGTTGCATTCACATCCCCAGCTATCTCTCAAGAACAGAAGAGGATAAGCTGAGTCAAAACCTTCTTATTTATACATACAAGATCAAAGGAAGAATCACATATCACCGCCAAAACCCCCTATTGACAATAACTCTCCCCCCGAGTCCTTCAGTCCTCCGCCTGGCCCCCAGGAGTTCAGGAAGTCCTTTCAGCTCCTTATCGCCATACCTCCGTCTTCTTGTTGTTATCCACAGGCGGTCCAGACATATTGTCCCATCCAAGATGTGAGGTCAATCCACACATGCAATCTCAAGCATCCCATTGTGCTTATACATATGTAGGTAAAAATACATGAGCTACATAACCCCCCCCCCCCAAACGTCGAAGAATGGACAATATATCAGAGTTCACAAAACATGATAACCTCAATAGCATAGTCTATACAACATGATCACATCAAAAATCAGTCCGTACACCGTCTGGGCTTCAAACGTCTTCCGAATCTGCTGTAAGCAGGTCTCACCGTCCCTGCGGCGCCGTCCTGCAAAGAATCTGCTGACTGAGGAAGAGAGTGGTTATTTGATCCCTGCGGGGGCTCCGAGACGTGTTCCCTGGGGGGTCTGCCACGTCGAGGTGCCCTCGCCACCCATACAGACTCGTCGTTCATCACAAAAGCAGGCTTTAGTCTGTCAATACTAACTGTCTCTTTTCTGTCTCCCAAATCTAGCACAAAATGCTTATCACCTGTTTCCAGCACCCTATATGGACCATCATATGGCGGTCGGAGGGTCAGTCTTAGAGCCTCGTGCCTGACAAAAACAAACTCGGCATTTTTTAAAGCTTTGGGAACAAAAACGCGCAGAAAAGTGTGATGAACGGGGCCCGGGAGCATGTCCGCTCCCGTGCCAATCAGTGGCCCCAGAGCCGGGGGGCGCCCCGGCTCCGGATGCTCTGGTAGGAACTCACCGGGCAGCCTGAGAGGTTGTGCAAAAACTAACTCCGCTGGGGAGGCATTTAAATCCTGTTTGGGCGCAGAACGCAACCCCAATAAAACCCATGGTAGTTTGTTTACCCAATCTGCATCCGTAAGCGACGCTCTGAGGGCTGCCTTCAAAGACCTATGAAAACGCTCGCATAAACCATTAGCCTGGGGGTGATAAGCGGTAGTGCGATGAATTTTCGCTCCTAAGCTGCTGGCCATCGCTGACCAAAGCTCAGAGACAAATTGAGGCCCTCTGTCGGACGTAATATCCGACGGAACCCCGAAACGCGCTACCCAGGCCGTCAAAAAAAGGCGAGCCACCTCTGCAGCCGTGGTTGATGCCAGTGGGACCACTTCCAGCCAACGTGTGGTTTGGTCCACCATTGTCAAAAGATGTGTGAACCCCTGCGACGACGGTAGGGGGCCCACGAGGTTGACATGCACGTGATCGAATCTCTTGGCCGGAATGTGGAACGATTCTAAGGGAGCTTTTGTGTGCTTGTGAATTTTGGCCCGCTGGCAAGCCATGCAGGTTCTTGCCCACTCTTTCACGTACTTGTGCAGGCTCGGCCAAACAAACTTCTCCGCTACCATTTTCACAGAGGCGCCACTCCTGGGTGCGCCAGAGAGTGAACCGAGTCAAAAACGTGGCAGCGCCACGCGGCCGGGACTACCGGGCGCGGTCGCCCAGTCGATACATCGCAGATTAGGGGGGGCATACCGGTTTGCAAACACCTGCTCTCCAACCTTAACCCTGTTGATCCAGACTGGAGCGCGTGCACGTCCGCATCTCTACCCTGTTCCGCTGCCGTGGCTGCGTAATCTATCCCCACGTGAACTGGGGTCGCGTGCGCTTCCGCGCTGTTATTTTGCCCTGCAGCTGCGGTAGTATAATCTGCCTCCACGCACACCGGTGCTGTGACCGCGCGAGAGAGGCAGTCTGCCACTACGTTGAGTTTACCCGCTACGTGCTGAATATCAGTGGTAAACTCCGAAATTGCGGCCAGCTGCCTCTGCTGCTGGCCCGACCAAGGTTCTGAAATTTTGGACATCGCAAAAGTGAGCGGCTTATGGTCAACAAAAGCGGTGAAACGCCGACCTTCCAGCCAAAACTGGAAATGGCGAATGGCCAAATGGAGCGCTAACAGCTCCCTGTCAAACGTGCTGTATTTCCGCTCTGCTTCGTTCAAGGATCTGCTGAAAAATGCCAGCGGCTGCCAAACTCCGGCAACGTGCTGTTCCACGACCGCCCCATGGCCAAATCTGATGCGTCAGTGTTGAGCGCTATGCGGGCCGATGGATCTGGATGAGCTAGAAGCGTGGCGTCAGCCAGGGCTTTTTTTACCTCCGCGAATGCGCGCTCCCGCTCCGGGGACCACTCGATAGTATTGGAGGGTTTTTGTTTTTTGAGCGCGGCGTATAATGGTTGCATGAGGTGCGCTGCGTGGGGTAGGAAACGGTTATAAAAATTTACCATTCCTAAAAACTCCTGCAATGATTTGACTGTTTGTGATCGGGGAAAATCTGCCACTGCGCGCACCTTATCCGGTAGCGGGACTGCCCCTTCTGGGGAAACGCGGTGCCCCAAAAAATCGATTTGCGCCACGCCAAACTGGCACTTGGCTCGATTAATTATTAACCCGTGCTCTCCCAACCTCCGAAAAACCGCAGTGAGTTGTTTTTCGTGTTCCTCTTCTGAAGTACTGGCGACTAAAATGTCGTCGAGGTAGACGAACACAAAAGGGAGATCGCGTAACACGGTATCCATCATACGTTGGAATGTTTGTGCAGCGCCTTTAAGACCAAACGGCATGCGCAAAAACTCAAAAAGTCCAAAAGGGGTTATTACTGCTGTTTTAGGAATGTCCTCAGGCCGGACTGGAACCTGATGGTAGCCGCAAACTAGGTCTATTTTAGAAAAAATGCGCGCCCCCGCTAGATGCACCGAAAAATCCTGAATGTGTGGGATTGGGTAGCGGTC
This sequence comes from Pholidichthys leucotaenia, assembly GCA_020510985.1. NCBI lineage: Eukaryota > Metazoa > Chordata > Actinopteri > Cichliformes > Pholidichthyidae > Pholidichthys > Pholidichthys leucotaenia. The sequence goes on from CM035849.1 coordinate 229,938,936, forward strand.
ATGCGCTGTGGCGTTGTTTAGTCTGCGGTAATTGCCACAAGGTCTCCAGGAGCCGTCAGCTTTAGGGACCATATGCAGCGGCGAAGCCCATGGGCTCTTCGAACGGCGAATAATGCCCAGTCTTTCCAGGCTGGCGAACTCCTCGCGCACTATGGAGAGCTTAGCAGCATCCAAACGCCGAGCTTTCGCGAAGACGGGGGGGCCCGCTGTAGTGATAAAATGCTCCACCCCGTGTTTCCTAACTGTTGCCGAAAAAGTGGGAACCGTGAGCGCTGGAAATTGGGTGAGGAGTGTGTTAAACTTACCGCCTGCTGTGGCGACGTTGGTCTGCACCGGTGGTGGGGACACTCGAGCTGCACAAGGAATAGAATAAAAAGAAAAAAAAAGTGCATTAACCAAGCGCCTGTTGGCAAGATCAACTAACAAACTATGTGTGCACAGAAAATCGGCACCTAACATGTTGAAACTCACCGCCGCTATGATAAAAGTCCATTCATAAGTGCAGCCGTGTAAGGACAGAAACAAAGTCCTTTCTCCGTAGGTGTTGATGCTCGAGCCGTTCGCCGCCGTTGCCCCGTCACCACGGGGGCCAGCCAATCGGTCAGCATAGGTCGGGGTGATGAAACTCACTTGGGCTCTGGTGACTACGAGGAAGTGCCGCCCGGAGCTCGTATCCGTGATGTAGAGCAGCTTATTTCTTTCACCGAGAGCCAAAGCTGCTAACAATTCCCGGTCCTGGCTTTTCCCGAGCTCTTGAAGCTGCACGGCAGCACACACCTGTGTGCCTTCTCTGCGAAACGCCGGTGATAAAAACAGAGGCCATCTCCTCCGCTGCGTCGGGGCCGCGCCGCTGCCATTGTTGGTGGGGTTGGGTCCGCTGTCTCTGGCTTTTCGTTGCCTCGGGTCGCCGCACCTAGGTCTGCTGCTGCCGCTGTGGCCGTCTGCTCGCCGCAGGAGTCGAGGAGCCGCTGTGCCTCTGGAGCCAGCGCACGGAAGTCCCGCTGGGTCACACAACGCATGCCGGACAGGGTCCCTCTCATGTACATCGGGAGGTTACTTAGGAAGATGTGCTTAAACAGGAAATCATCGTTGTCCGATTCCCTCAGCTGCAGCATGTCTTCCATCAGGGCAACTGGCCTGCGCCCTCCTTGGCCGTGCATAGCCAGGAGGCTCCTAGCCCTCTCTTCGACTGAGGGCGTGAAACACTCGGTGAGGGCAGCCTTCAACTCGCCGTATTTGTTGTCAGCGGGTGGCTGCTGTACCAGGCTCCGCACGCATCGAGCTGTGCGGTTGTCAAGCCTTGCGATGACGTGGTAAAACTTGGTGTCATCCGCCGTTATTCCCACGAGCGTGAACTGTGCCTCAGCCTGGAGGAACCACGAGTCCGGGTTGTCCTGCCAGAATTCTGGCAGTTTGATGGAGACGGCGCTCGCTCGGGCAGACTCCGACGAGTCTGCATCAGGAGAATCCTTTCTATGCATTCTCACGTCTCTGGTCACCAATGTGGGGAGCGTGAAATAACGAGGCTGAATTATTTCTTAATTCAGGTTTTAATGTTGCATTCACATCCCCAGCTATCTCTCAAGAACAGAAGAGGATGAGCTGAGTCAAAACCTTCTTATTTATACATACAAGATCAAAGGAAGAATCACATATCACCGTCAAAACCCCCTATTGACAATAACTCGCCCCCCGAGTCCTTCAGTCCTCCGCCTGGCCCCCAGGAGGTCAGGAAGTCCTTTCAGCTCCTTATCACCGTACCTCAGTCTTCTTGTTGGTATCCACAGGCGGTCCAGACATATTGTCCCATCCAAGACGTGAGGTCAATCCACCCATGCAATCTCAAGCATCCCATTGTGCTTATACATATGTAGGTAAAAATACATGAGCTACACATTGATATTAAATATCCATATCTCTAAATATGGATATCTCCAAATATGGGCTGCACGGTGGCGCAGTGGTTTAGCACTGTGGCAGCACAGTTTTACCCTCGGCCGGATCGCGGGGATCATGAGATCGTGGGTTCGATCCCAGCCCCCGACCAACAGTGAGCTGTGTGGAGTTTGCATGTTCTCCCCGTGTTGTGTGGGTTTACTCCTGGATTTCTCCGGTGTCCTCCTGCATACCAAAAACATGTAGGTTTAGGGCGCTCGCGCATGCAGCGACCAGCAGCCGGTGGCTTGTCACCAGACTGCAAACCAAATCTACCTACGGGTACAAATAAGTAACAAAAAAAAAAAAAAAATGTTAAAAAACACACAGGCTTATACAGGGTGTCCTAATTTTTTCACATGACTATATTTCATTGAGAGTGAAGAAAGGAGTGATGCCCAGTGCATCGTTGGAGGTCCCCTAGCTGTCTAAACCTATTAGCAGCATAAAGGCCCCATCACACCCAGATGACCCAGGCAGCGCCTGCCAAACGTACAAAAAACTTGGAGAATATGCTGGTGTACAAGGAATTAGTTATGAGTAAGTTTTATATACAGTAAAATAAGAACACGCTGAAGAACACTGAAGCATGTTGGTATACGATGTTGTATGCCGAGCTCCTCTGAAAAGTTTTCTGATGTATCCAGTGTATGGTTGAAACGTGCCGCATATGCAGAGCATAAGTTGTAGGAAAATCATGCGTTCGTTCACACACGTTACTTGTAAGCAGTGTTGGGCAAGTAACTAAAAAATAGCAACTAGTTACAGTTACTAGTTACTTCTTTTCAAAAGTAACTGAGTTACTTTTGAGTTACTGCATGATTAAAGTAACTAGTTACTTGTTACGTTTCTTTTAAATGCATACTTAAATCTTCTTGCTCACACAGCAAGATCAAGGGCCCCTTGTTCTCATCAGAAAAAAGAAGAAAAAGAAAACTGATGAGAAAAAAGTCTCGTCTTACAGAGAAAAAATGTCTCAGATTTACACAAACTATTGTAATCAGTAGAAAGTCAGAAATTTACTACAAATAAAGCTGTGAATTCACAGAGAAAATTTGGACCCCCTGGTGGGCCGTTTTTGGCCCACGAGCCATATGTTTGACACCCATGGACCAGCCCATTAAAAATGCATATTTAGAGGATTTACTTCCATGAAATAGTTACATATCACAACAGCATGTAAATGAATGAGATAAAATAAAACAGAAAGCACAGATAAATGAAAGTTCACCACTTACTGCAACAAATCACAGTCACTTTTTCTCTGTGCATAAGAAAACTTTAAATGCATTTAATAAGGACACACGAGCTTCTTGCTCAAAAAATACTCATGTTTAACCACAGAGGTAGGAGCTGGTAGGAGCTACTTACTGCTCGGACAACAGGTGATCAGGACTCAATATGAAAAGTCGCTACCGCCACAGCATTTCTCCCCACTGGGTTGTGATGTGAACTGGGGCAGGACAGGAAACGGACCCACGGAGGTGGGTCCGTTTCACAGTCACGGAGGAGACTGTGTGACGGCTGCGTCAGTTACGGTAGGCTCAGTTTATATTTATTTGCTTATTTATTTGCTTGCCTTTGCCTTTGGCATGACAACCTCCAGTGGCTTGAGGCCGGTGGTAGCGCTGGGGATGGCAGTCCCACCCATAGCCACCAAAACTGTGTATTCATCCCCAGTTAGCAGCTGATGAGGACGGTGTCTAGCAACTACAAGTTGTATGATCATCTAGTTGCGCTAAAATATCTATCCATATTAATAAAACAAGTAATGTGAGTAACACATCTGATCAAATTTCAGTAACTGTAATGCATTACTGAATTTTTAAACAGTAATTTCGTTACACAGCACGTTACTGCAAAAGTAGTGGCGTTACAGTAACAACGCGTTACTCCCATCACTGCTTGTAAGTGACTCATAGGTTACTCATAAGTCAAAATACATCGAGATAAATGTCTAGCATACCCAAAACTTATTTCTAACATATGAGTAATGCTATTTGAACCTATGTGTAACTTACTGAACAGGTTTCTAACTTACAGCTACAGAATAATGGCATATTGGCATTGTTGGTTCACAGGAGGAACCCAGATAAACTGGTCTTGTTCTTCTATTCCGATAACATAAAGAGACGTTTCCTCCCCTGACATGTTTCCACTGTGATGGTCTCTGTGTAGTGTAGCAGACTCAAACTGGATTGAACACTAAAATTGGAACTTTGCTTCATGTATGAACAAACTGTCTAACCTCTGTCCAGTTTCATCACCCCCAACAGGATCCAGCTGTGATGGAGGACCACATGCAGCACCCCAGCCCACTCTCTTCCTTCCTTTCAACACAAATCCTTGACATGGAGAAGAGAAAAGCAGGAAACAAACTCCCCCACTGAGACATTATTTTACAACCACGACAGTGAAATTCCTGCAGAGCAGGAATTTTTTCCTAAAGACTTCCTAAATGTGCTTACAATGTTGCTGCATTATCTGTTGTCATAAATGTTTTATTTATGCATGCTTTTCTTACTAATGAACCCTCATAGATTAGAAAATTCAGATGCAGGTATTTTGATAATGTGTCTAGTTGTGATGTGTCTGTTTGATGACCGTCTCACTTCTCCATTGGGACAAGCGAGTTTACCAAGGGGGCAGTGAGATAGTCATGCAAAGCCCTGATTGGCCGACCCCTCAGGACCACCTTGGGGGTAGGGGCCAATACCCCTTTTATCACATGTCTCAACCCAGAATTCTTTTTCTTTTGCTGCTGTTTTCTGAGAAGATCGGTCATTGGCCCTCTCTCTCTCCTCAGAGGCCTGAAGGCCTCTAATCCAGCTCTTATCTGACTGAAGGTAACACTTGAAGCTTTCCCTTTTTCTAGCATGCTTTAACTACCTGAACTTTGATACTTTTTGGATTTTTCTTTAAAACTTCATCATCTTCTCAAGCAATTCATGACTAGTGGAAGTAATCTTCAATTTTTATCTTTTCTAAAGCCAACCAAGCCATGATATTCTTCTTTAATCTTAATTTTTCTGTAAGTCAAGCATGATCACACTTTTTAGAGCTCATTCCAATTTTAAGGATTCCTTCTGCCTATCCTACACTGCCAAATGCAGGCCTAGAGGAGATCCATTGTTCCAGCCACCTCCAGCAGACGCAAGCTCTGGGCTTGAACCAGGCCCCACCTCACCAAGGATTTCCAGGCCGAGACCCCAGGGCACAGGACAGCAGGGAGAACCATTGCCACCAAGGCTCATCTCCAGCCCAGGTTGGACCAAAGCCAGGCTACCCAGAGTCATTCCTCTTGGGAACCAAGCAACGCCAAGAGAGTAAGGCAGTTAACAGCATTAGCTTCAAGGAAAGCCATAAACTTTTTCTGTAACGACCGTCCCATTTTGAACACAAGGTAAAGTTAATCTGTGTTCTTTTTCATAACAATTTTTTTTTCAAATTCCTTTTTCCTTAACTTTGCGTTCCACTTAAATTTTTGCCATTATTTTCACTTCACCCTTATGCCACATATGCAAGACCTGTAAATATGTAAATATTGCTGTTTCTTCATGTATGCAAAATTACCGCTGTTCATGCTAATTTGGTTATCTTCCCATTCTACAAATTATACAGATGTCTACAGTCATTTTGGGTTTTTCTGTAATAAATTTACTAACCTCCTCATCGGTGTCCTCTCTCTCCAGATTTTAAGAATAACACAGTGTGAAGAACTGATGCCCTGATTATGAGACTGATCAAATATTGTCAATAGAATTATTAACTAAGGCTTAACTTATCAATTGCCAAATTCTTACACTTCAGTCTTTGTTCATAAGAGTTTCCACCTCTTTAAAACGTGGATGGTGCCCCAACTAGTGTTACAAACAAGGTAATGCAAGAGTTATTAATAATTATTAATTCCAGTTATTAATTATCAATAATCATATACATGTCAATGGCGTCCCCACCTCATGATAATGCTACAGTAGACTAGAGCTGTGTTCGAAATGTTCACTCATTCCCCATATAGTATTATCATCATCATCATCATCATCATCATAGCAGTCTGTCGTGGGCGACAATGACTGTTTCATTTAGGTCTGATCAGATTCCTCCCATATAGTATACTATATAGTAAACCAGCTTTTGTAGTGCTGTTCAAAATCTTAACTGAAAATTTAATTCGCTATATAGTACACTCAAAATATCCCATAATGCATTCTGAAAAGTAGTGTACAACGGATGGTCACTACATTCGGCCATATAGACCATAATGCATTGCGATCTGACATCATCAGCGATGGAGCCAGCAGAGAAACGGGAGATGGCCTACAAGTGTAAGTAGTATTTTAGATTTATTTATACTGAAATAACTTTTATAGCTTGGTAAAACTTGATTAAGTGAAACCACTAACCACTTGTGTCTTCTTTGCTCTTTTACAAGCAAGTTTATTGTTGTAGTACGGAAAGGCTATGTTAGCAATAGGCTAATCAGATATTTTGAAAAATGGCAATTAAATCAAAGAACGCAAATGACTAAATTGAAGTATTATTCCAATCCAATTACATTTTTTTTTTTTTTAAATGCTATTGCTCTTATTGGGCATACTTTATTGTGTTCCTTTTTTTCCCTCCATTCCTTGGCTGACATACAGCAGTACAGAATAGTTGTAAACTTCAGAACAAGAGTGAGCATAAACACATTTCTCAAGCATAATCTCAGTAATTGAAAATATATTGTATGAACACAATTTAAGGTCCACTGAAATTTTGTTATTATTTAGATAAAGCAAACAAAAGAAAGCAAAGAAGGTACAATTTAGGAGTTTCTTATTTGTGCTAACACAGACTTATGAGTCTTCTGAGTGAATAACAGCTACTTATAAATTTTTGGACTATGCACTTACATAAACTGGTTGTTATCACAGCTTCATATAAAGCAGTGCCTTAATATGTTGGATCATAAAAAGTACTAGATAATCTGAGTATAAATTTGACAGTAGTGCTGTTTCTGGCTCTTGCCCACTTTTATGACCCCATCTTTAGTCTGGAGAACTGTTTCTTTTTTTATCTGAACTTTTTTAGGTCTTCATTTGTGTTTTTAACTGACTTGTTTCATAGTTTATATCAATGAATACATGTAAAGCTGAGTCCATATTTTATCACTGGACAGATTAAAGCCATTTACCTTTTAGAATCGTTCACCACTACAAACCATATTTCAGATTTTCATCAAGGCAGTTGCATGGATTATACAGTAGGCTGTAGTGTTAGGGTTATTTAGTTACAGTAATATGATTTATTAACTTTTTTATACAGGTAATCCCATTGAGACATGGGATCTCATTTTCAAAAGAGACCTGTCAAGGTCTGTCAAGTAATAAAATAATGCTGGAGTGCCTGAGCCGCAGCCTACAATGATTTATTATATACAGCAGTTATAAATAACGCTTTCTTCTTTTACTGTTTTAGGGACAGATGAAGATGTAGAAACCCTAATAAGGCTGAGACAAAAACACAACAGCCTGTTCTCTGGATGGCGTAATGCTGCTCAGCATGGGTGGGAGTAAGTTTTAGCAGGGGGTTTTTTTAAGCGCAATTTTTAGCCGTGAATGACTCTTGTTTTCTTGTTGTTCTTTTGGTGTTACCCTGAAGGAAATGGATCTTCAATCCCTCATCTCACCTGCAAGGGAAGCCAAAAAATGGGAGAATTTGAAAAAACCTACAAAGTACGTATTACTCGACAGTGCAATGCAGTGTTCAGTGCTGTGCTGTTAGTATTTGTATACAGCTATACAGCAGATAAATGTACCACCTGTGTTTTGTGCTAGTTTATAAAAAAACCTGGCTGAATATTAATATTACTTTAATGACATTTAAAGGCTCTTAAATGGCCTCCATCTGGGGTAGGGACAGAATCAGGGGAAGCCACAGCAGGCTCCTGGAAATGGTATCCACTGATGGACAAAGTGCTGGGGGCGGGGGGGGGGGGGCCCTTCTGTTAGTCCTCTCCTCGTCATTTCGTCTGCAGGGGAAGACCACTCCCTTACAGCTGTAACGACTTCCCCTGAGCCACAAGTTGAGGAGGAGGCAGACAACGAAGGTGAACGGATTGCAGGGACCTCACAGCCCAGTAGCACTGTCAGATGAAAGAGAAGGGGGGAATCCATTCTGGAATTTCTGGAGAGAGAGGCAGAGAAGGCAGAGGAAAGAGCCAGGAGAGATGAGGAGAGGGAGGAGAGACTCCTTGCAATTTTAGATAAAATTGCAGAAAAAATGTTAAAAAAAAAAAAAAGGTTTTTATATTCTTTGCATTTTGTTCGTGTTTGTTCTCTTTAAGTTACTTATGTATATATGAATTCAAATGATAATTAAATATTTTTGAGAAGCTGAATGTGCATGAGCTTGGTTTTGAAATCCCATTAAGTGTGTATTGGAAGTTTGTACCGCGTTTTCATTGTTGTCCAACATTTTCTTCTTCTTTTCATACACAGAGGGAAATGTCTTTTGCTGTCTATGATAAGTTCATCGGGCAGCACAGTGGCAGAGTGGTTAGCACTGTGGCAGCTCAGCAACTCACCCTTGGCCGGGGGATCCTGGGTTCGATCCCAGTCCCCGACCAACAGTGATCTGTGTGGAGTTTGCATGTTCTCCCCGTGTCTGCATGGGTTTACTCCGGGATTTCTCCGGTTTCCCCCCACATTCCAAAAACATGCAAGTTAGGTTAATTGGCATTAAACTGGGGATTCTAAAAATTGTTCTTAGGTATGGATGTGAGAGTGAATGGTTGTCTGTTTCTCTGTGTTGGCCCTGCGATGGACTGGCGATCTGTCCAGGGTGTACCCTGCCTCCCGCCCAAAGATGCTGGGATAGGCTCCAGCCCCCCCGCGACCCGAAAAGGATTAAGCAGAAAAAAATGGATGGAGGGATGAGAAACAAAGATCCCAGCATCTTTGGGCGAGCCCGCCCACGACCCGAAAAGGATTAAGCGGAAGAAGATGGATGGATAGTAAGTTCAGCCTTTACAGTGATCAACCACCCGCCAGCCCCCCACCACTGCCGCTCCCCCATGTCCTGGTTATAGTGTTTCTGTTCTATGAGTTTGTGGGAAAAAAAGAAGCAAAGTACAGTTCAGTAAATTATATTTATTATTATGAAGGAGAACTATATACACGTCCATTGCTTGTAAAGGTTTCTAGGGAAAAAAAACTTTGTTCACTAAAATCCAGAACGTCTCAATTATATTATCTAAGTAGTGAATTTGGTCAGAAGTGTCAGGTGTTTCAGGCACGTCCCACTGGGAGGAGACCCCGGGGCAGACCCAGGACACGGTGGAGAGACTATGTCTCCCAGCTGGTCTGGGAACGCCTTGGTATCCTCTCTGAAGAGCTGGAGCAGGTGGCTGGGGAGAGGGAAGTCTGGGCTTCTCTGCTTGAACTGCTGCCTCCGCGACCCAGACCTCCGGAAAAGCGGTAGAAGATAGATGGATTGATGGTGTCAGAGGGTAGTTTTTTTCTATCAGTAGTGGATGGGTCTTTTGCTCTCTCTGTCACGGGTGGTCCTCGCGGACCATCAATGAGACGCTATAGGCCAGCCGATGAGTTTGCATATTTATTAATAAAGACAAGGATGACAAAGTAAACCGCCACATGGGGCGAAAACAAGAACAATGACTACCGTACTGACACAGTCACGAATAAACATAAGCTAAGGGAGAAACTTACAGGACTCGGAGAATAACAGGATGACTGGAGCCAGACGTAGGGACTCCAGCCGAACACTGTACCAGAGCAACATTCATCGTATGTGAGGTCGCAGCCCGGAGTAACCACAGCTGCTCCCTTAAATAGGGCAAGGGATTAATCAGCTGATGAGGGCATCCTCAGCTGAATTAAACCCAGCTGTCATTGCTGAGCTCCGCTCTGACAGCCGGAAGCTCCACATCGATGCTGTCAAAATAAGAGCTCTGGGAAACTACAGAAATAAACACAGGCTGGAAGGGAAATACCGCATGACCTGAGAGCGGACGAGGTCAGCGCTCAGCCCACGACAGTACTCCCCCCTGAAGGACGCAATCTGGGCGTAACTGTAACACCTAAGCCTCCCCCCCACCGAAAGGGCCAGAAGACCCGCACAGGGTGGGAGGAGGGGGAAAGAAAAGGCTTAGGAGGGCTAGAATCAGAAAAAAAAAAACACACACACACACACACTGGGAAAAAATGACAAGGGAGACTACAAAACCCCTTGGAACATGGGCAAAAAACCCACCAATAAACTTCAGGATGTACAGATACCAAGAATACAAAAAACAAGTACAAGGCAGAACAAAAAAAAAAAAAAAACCTCAGACTACAAGAAACTGCAATACAGCACAGAATATCAAGGCAAAAAAAACACACTACAGCACGGCAAAATACAAACAGTTCAAATCCAGACAAGGTCCCAATAAACGGGCATCACAGAACATATCTCAGGCTACAAAGGAAAAGAAAACACAAAGGACACGCTAAATGCAGCGATATATGTACACTACCGTTCAAAAGTTTGGGGTCACCCAGACAATTATTGGTTTTCCATGAAAAGTCACACTTATTTACCACCATGAGTTGTAAAATGAATAGAAAATATAGTCAAGACATTGACAAGGTTCGAAATAATGATTTGTATTTGAAATAATAATTTTTTCCTTCAAACTTTGCTTTTGTCAAAGAATCCTCCATTTGCAGCAATTACAGCATTGCAGACCTAACATGATTGCATAAGGGTTTTGTAATCATCCATTAGCCTTCTGACGCAATGAGCAAACACACTGTACCATTAGTCCAATGGAGTGATAGTTGCTGGAAATTGGCCTGTATACACCTATCTAGATGTTGCACCAAAAGCCAGACATTTGCAGCTAGAGTAGTCATTTACCACATTAGCAATGTATAGAGTGTATTTCTGATTAGTTTAAAGTTATCTTCATTGAAAAAAAGTGCTTTTCTTTCAAAAATAGGGAAATTTCTAAGTGACCCCAAACTTTTGAACGGTAGTGTATATACAGTTCACTATAGTCCAAATGATACAAAACACAAGGGCATCCCAGAATTACAGGGGAAGAGAAAAAAAACACGCTACAAGGTGGTGATAAACACAGTTCAATATAGTTCAAATAGCACACAGAAGCATCCCTGATATTTTAGAGGAGAGCAAAAAATACAGGGATGACAGCAGATAGAGCACAACGCAGCAAGAAAAAACAATGAGTTCAGGGGGTCTTCCTGCGTCTAGCGTCCAGATCGCTGGCAGGGGAAAAAGGATCAGTTCAGGTGGTCTACCCCAGTCCCAGGTCTGGAAAAACAGTATTTCTGGCGGCCGGACCAGGTCGCTGAACAAACGGTCCAGAAAGTCGGGTGGCCGACCCGGAACGCCGAACCGGCGAAGCAATCTCCCAGGCGGCCGACCTGTGTCAAAAGGTCACCAAGACCAAAAGGGAGGGCTCGGGGGCGGCCTACCTGCTGGGGAAAACAGCGAGGGGAAGCCGAGCCGAGAGCGGGGAACCTCCGCGGTACCCAGTGCGAGGGGAAGGGGAACGGGGAAGGAGAAGTCTTCCGTAAGACGTTCCAAAAATAGCTGTAATAACTCCTTTCGGCCTTTTTGAGTTTTTACGTATGCCGTTTGGATTAAAAGGCGTGGCACAGACTTTCCAGAGGATAATGGGCGCAGTGCTTTGCGATTTGTCTTTCATTTTTGTCTACTTAGATGACATTCTGGTAGCTAGCACGTCCGAGGAGGAGCACATTGCCCATCTAAAGATGGTTTTCCAGAGGTTGGAAGCACACGGGCTGATAGTTAACCCGGCGAAGTGCCAGTTCGGCGTGCCAGAGATTGATTTTTTGGGCCACCACATTTCGCCGGTCAACACAATTCCATTACCAGATAAGGTGCGCGCTGTGGCGAACTTTCCGCACCCGCAGACCATGAGAGCACTACAGGAGTTTTGGGGAATGGTTAATTTTTATAACTGTTTCCTTCCCCGGGCAGCCCAGCTGATGCAGCTGTTGTATGCTGCGCTTAAAAAATAGAAGCTCACGGAAGCCATCGACTGGACTCCCGAGCAAGTCCAGGCTTTTACTAATGCCAAAACAGTGCTTGGGGATGCCGTGTTGTTAGCCCACCCGGATCTGTCTGCATGGATAGCGCTCACGACGGATGCATCTGATGTTGCCATAGGGGCAGTGGTGGTGCAGTACGTCTCAGGTTTGTGGCAGCTGCTCACATTTTTTAGCTGGACTAGATAGAGAATTGCTAGCTCTCCACCTGGCGATGCACCATTTCCAGTTCTGGCTGAAGGGGCGCGAGTTCACCGCATTTGTGGGCCGTAAGCTGCTGACGCACACGATGTCCAAGACCTCAGAACCGTGGTCGGCCCAGCAGCAATGGCATTTGGCAGCAATTTCGGAGTTTACTACCAAAATTCAACACGTTGCAGGTAAACTCAACATCGGGGCCAATTGCCTGTCATGCACATTAATCGCCCCAGTCTACATGGGAATAGATTTCCCCGCTATGGCCGCGGAGCAAGCCGGGGATGCGGACATTTGCACACTTCAATCTGCGCCAACTGGCTTAAGGCTGGAGAGCAGGGTGGTGCAAGAAGGATTGCCCTCCCTTGCTCTGCAATGTCTCCACCAGCCGCTCGTGCCTGGTGATTCTGAGCTCTTGGTGCCGTCGCGTTTTCAAGTTGGTCCATTCCTTTTCGCATCCGGGAGTGCGCACTTCAGTGAAGCTAGCGGGAGCAAAATTCATCTGGCCATACTTGTGCAAAGACGTGAAAGAGTGGGCTGCAGCTTGTGTCGCGTGCCAGCGGGCCAAAGTGCACAAGCACACCAGAGCCCCCCTCAAGCCCTTCCAAATCCCGGCTAGGAGGTTCAACCACGTCCATGTGGATTTGGTGGGACCCCTCCCGCCAGCACAAGGTTTCATGCACCTTTTGACAGTCGTGGACCGCACCACGCGCTGACTTGAAGTGGTCCCGCTGGCTTCTACCACGTCCGCAGAAGTGGCACGCCATTTTTTGTCAGCTTGGGTTGCACGTTTCGGATCTTCATCGGACATCACGTCCAACAGGGGTCTACAATTCATTTCAGAACTCTGGTCCACGATGACCCAGAGACTGGGGGTTAAAATTCACCGCACTACTGCGTACAACCCCTAGGCTAATGGGTTATGGGAGCGTCTTCATAGGTCACTTAAAGCAGCGCTCAGAGCTTTGCTCACGGACACAAGTTGGGCCAACCGCCTGCCCTGGGTTCTTTTAGGGTTGCGCTCCGCACCTAAAGAAGATTTGGCAGCCTCCCAGGCAGAACTCGTTTGTTCTCAGCCGCTGCGGATTCCCAGAGAGTTTTTACCGGAAAACCCCATGCCCAATGCTGATCCACCCACGCAATTTTTACACAGTACGGAGGCTGTAAGTGTACCAGCCCCGGCCCACCATTGTTTTCCCCGCACATTCGTCCCAAAAAGCTTACAGAATGCCAGTTTTGTTTTTGTTAGGGATGATGCACACCAGACCCTGCTGCGCCCACCGTACAACGGACCATTCAGGGTGTTGGAAACTGGGGCAAAGCATTTTGTGTCAGACTTAGGAGGCTGTAGGGAGACTGTCTCCATTGACAGGCTGAAGCCCGCTTTTGTGTTGGCAGACGAGCAGGTGGTGTTGGCCCAAGCTGCCCGGCGCGGACACCCACAGTTGGTGGCTCCGCAAGTTGGTGATCCCTCGGCAGGGACTTGTGCTCACGAAGTTGATGTGTTTTCTGCCCCTCCCTTTCTCCCTCCACAGACTGACATGCCCTCCTGTACACCCTGCCAGCAGGGCGATTTGACTGGATTGGCAACCCCCGGCTCCAGCTGCTATGGGCGCCGGCTCAAGCCCAAAGGATGGGGGGGTTAGTGCCCCTTCTGGGTGTTCGGGGAGGGGCTCTGTGGGGGCATGGTGTGGGGGTTTTCTCCACCCAGAGAAGGCAGGGGGAAGGGGAGAATAATGGACCAAAAGAAGAGGTGTCACTGGGGGGGTATCAGACAGGACAGTTAGGTCTATGCACACCCTGGGGAGAGTAACAGATGCCGGTGCCACTAAGAAAAGAGGGTTGTTTGAGCCACACAGTTCTTTGTCCTTTCTCCACATTATCACCTTTTTGACAGCACAAAAGCCTATAATATGTGGTAATCTAAACAGAGCTGCTGGATTTCAATAGATTTCAGGTGTGTACCTAAAATAGTGGCCACTGACTGCATATTCACCTGTTAGGGTTGTACTTACTACTGTATTTACACATCATGTTAACACAACAGGTAAAGTTCAAACAGTTGTTCATTTTTGTGATTTCCTTACCCAATGAGAATGCCCAGTAAGCGCGATAATATTCCTTAGGCGTCTCATTTGGGAAGCGGATCGTCTCCTCTGCCTGAGCCGCAGAATTTGAACAATTATGATGAAAAGATGTGCCACCGGTACCATCGTTAAGGTTTTTCCGTTTGTGTAAACGGCTAACGTCTGGTCGTTATAATGTTGCTCGCGTGTGTAATACTTGCACGCGAGTTATAACAGTCTGAAGCTTTGAACAGTTGTTTTCAATATTCTTAATTTCCTTTGTAATGTCACTTTGAAAAGAACTGTAGTCCGTGCTTGTGTATGTGTATACGGACAAAAAAACTGGTATGAGAGAAAAGTTGTCTTTATAATTTTTTATTCAAATATATTGAAGCAACATATCAATTACAATGTGTACTTAACCAAAACAATAAAGTTATCTCACCTTAGAGGTGTACACTCTCACTATTTATGCGACAGAAACTACAATATCCGTCGTGTCACAATGGTGCACCTAGTGTCTGAAATGTTTCGTTGGTATCCGCTGTTGAGTTCTCTAAACGGTCTGCTATAGAATTAACACTGTATAGTGAATGAGTGAGTGAGTGAACGAGTGAACATTCTGAACACAGTGTAGGTGTCACCTTTACTAATTAACAGATGACTTCCTGATTATCAGCAAGAGAAACACTGATCCTCTCCTCATTCCCTCCTGGACCAGGCTGGCTCAGGAAAGCTCCAGTCTGTAAGTTTTTCCTCTCTGGATATCTTGTTTGGCATTTTTGTATGTTCTGCACTATTTTTGGACTCTTACTTTCTTTTTGTTAATAAATGCACAAACATCATCCAGCATGTGGGTTTATCGCTTTGCCTCATAGAGGCAAACATGTCACATGGGCTATAATCAGTGGGTGATGTGAGGGGGGATGTGAAAGGATGCTATCCTCCTTGTTAGCAAAATGACCCATAAGCATCCCCCCATGTTAACCTGCTATCCCCCATCTCCATTATGACTACAAGGATTGTAGCTAAATACAGCTGAATATGTCAACATCTTCCTGACTCATTGATCTGCTGTTGAAGAAGCAGACAGATGTGTTTTCCTCTCAGCCCTGTTCTGTAGCTGACGCTATAAATTTGTGCACGTCCGTTACCATGGTGACACCGGAAGTTGAACTATGTGATTTTTTTTTTAGATAGTGGTCCATTTTTTGTAAAATCCATAGAACAGTTACCTTTCTTTAGTGTGCATACTATATGTGTTAAAGTTAGGGCTGGGCAATGCACCAAATATATTTGTTATATTGATACATTCTACTATGCATGATACATAAAATGTCTTTATCGCGGATATCGAGCATTGTTGTGGCAGTATAAGCTGTCAGCTTCTCTCTCCTCTCCTCTCTCACACAGCTGCACTCAGCCCTCCTACTCCATTGCCATGTTTCATTTCAGGGTTGTTGCCAGGTCTGCTTTTTTCCTGCAATTTTTTTAGAAACTGCTTCTTTTGAGCCTGTTTTCATGGAGCACAGATGTTTGTTTTTATGCACAATCTGGCAACACTAGCAGAGCGTGTGGAAAGGGGAGAAAAAAAAATCAAATGACACATACACACCGGCTGCAGTGGATGTGTGATACAATCAAAATGTGTAACCATTTGTGTTTAAATCGATTTACTTTTCTAGACATTAAAGTTTAAAGTCAGATTAAAGCCTAAAGTTTTTAATGGTAAATGGCGTTCTCTTATCACCGTGCCCGGTGGTTCTGAGCTCTTGGCGCTGCCACATTTTTAAGTCAGTCCACTCCCTTTCGCATCCGGGAGTACATGCTTCGGTGAAGCTAGTGAGGGTGAAATTTGTCTGGCCGCACTTGCTCAAGGACATGAAAGAGTGGGCTGCAGCTTGCGTTGCGTGACAGCGGGCCAAAGTGCACAAGCACACCAGAGCCCCCCTCGAGCCCTTCCAAATCCCGGCCAGGAGGTTCGACCATGTCCACATGGATTTGGTGGGGCCCCTCCCGCCTTTTCAAGGTTTCATGCACCTTTTGATAATCATGAACTGTACCACGCGCCGGCCTGAAGTGGTTCCCCTGACTTCTACCACAGCCGCTGAAGTAGCTCATGCTTTTTTGTCAGCTTGGGTTGCACGGTTTGGATCCTCGTGGGACATCACTTCCAACAGGGGTCCACAATTCATTTCAGAACTCTGGGGGTCAAAATTCACCACACTACTGTGTACAACCCCCAAGCTAATGGTTTATGCAAGCATTTTCATAGGTCGCTTAAAGCAGCGCTCAGAGAGATTCGCTCACGGACACAAATTGGGTCGACCGCCTGCCCTGGACTCTTTTAGGGTTGCACTCCAAGCCTAACGAGGATTTGGCAGCCTCCCCAGAAGAATTCTTTCTTTCTCAGGCGCTGTGGCTCCCCGGAGAGTTTTTACCGGAAAACCCCCGCCCGAGGCTGATCTGCCTGCACAATTTTTGCACAGCATGGAGGCTTTTAACGTACCGGGCACAGCCCACCATTGTTTTACTTGCACTTTCGTCCCCAAGAGTTTACAGAATGCCAGTTTTGTTTTTGTCAGGCACAATGTGCACCGGACCCCGCTGTGCCCACCGTACAACGGACCGTTCAGGGTGTTGAAATATGTGGCGAAACATTTTGTGTTAGACTTGGGGGGGGTGTAGGGAGACCATCTGCATCGACAGGCCGAAGCCCGCTTTTGTGTTGGCAGAGCTGTTAACGTCCCCCATGCACCATTACGCAGCGCATGGAGGAGAGGAGAAAAAAACCCACATGCAGAGTACGTTGTGTGCAATTTATTGAACAAAAATAGGTACAGTCCAGCAAACAGTTACAATGAACAATCAGAGAGATGAGCAAACAGTTATGGAGGGCACCAGGAGAACAGGGGTGCCTCTAGGATGCTCAACAGCCCAAGGAGAGAATACCTAGTGCCACAGGAAAGCTGAACAGCATGGAGAGAAAGGCAAAATGCACTTACGGGCTGGAGCAGTCCGAGGCAGTCCCTGCTGTCCGAAGTGCAGGTGAACAGGAGCAGCCGCTAACACCAGGTAATGAACAAACATCAGGTAGTGATAGAAGAAGGCTAAATAGTCAGGCTGACACACAATGAAGGTAGTGGAGAACAACCAATGATCCGGCAATCTCTCCCAGCAGAACCAGACCATAAGAGTGCTGCCACTAATGAGGAGAGAGATCGCCGGTGTGAGAGAGAGTGAATCAGTGGGAGTGCGTGGGCTGGACTGAGTGGAAACAGGCGTGCATGAGTGAATGTCTGAGCATGTGAGTGAAGATGAATGGATGCATGTGTGTGTATGTGTGCAGGGGAGTGCATGTGAATGTGTGTGCGCGTGGAACAGAAATGTAAACACAATAATGAGACACAGCTGATCCCACTGACTGGAGGAGGAGGTGTGGCTGAGATGTCAGGGAGCCGAATGGACCCAAGAGGCTCCCTGAGAGTGCCTGATAGAAAATAAGAGGCAACAAAGCCACAGCGTCATAGAACTGGGTTTGAGACCAACAAACCCAAGTTCATGACAGAGCCTCCCCCTCCAGGGGTGGATACCAGGCATCCAAGTGATATCAGAAGGAACACAAAAGCACAATAAGGGAATCCCACCCCCACCCCGGGGAAAACAACAAAACCAGAGTGGGAGGTGGGGGAAACGGGTCAGGAGGGAAACAACAAGTAACGAATAATACCAAAGCAATATACAGGAAACAGTGAAATGATCCCCCTCCTCCCCCAACCTAGAACAATCCCCCCCCCAAACCCAGGAGTCCAACAGTTCAGGGAGCTGACCAGAGTCCCAGGCCCAAGGGGCGATGGAAGGAGACCAGTCGGGTGGTCTGTCCAGGTCCAGAACCAGGCGGGCCACCTGGGAGAGCAGGTCAGGTGGCCGGCCAGGGAAACTGGGCCACCTAACCCCATGACACAGTTCTTCGGGTGGACAACCAGCTCAGGAGTGGCGGCCCGGGAGGCAATCCACCCACCGGAAGGACAAACTCGGAAAGGGGGAACCAGGAAAGGGGATCCCCGACGTCATTAAACAGCGGCAAGAAGGGAGCCTCCCCACCCTCTCGTGGTCCCGAGCTGGGGGACAGTTGCACCCGTGGTGGTCCCGGTCTGGGACAAGGCTGCACCCACAGTGGGCCCCGGCCGGGCCAACGATGCACCCTCGGTGGCTCCAGGCTGGAGCTTAGCTGCACCAGTGGAGGACCCCGGCTGGGCCATAGCTGCACCCACAGTGGACCCCGGCTGGAGCTCTGCTGCACCCGCGGTGGAAGCCAGCGGCTGTGGACCCTTTCCGGTGACCCTAGATGCAGGCTTGGAAATAGGAGAGAGAGATAAAGGGTCAGGGTCGCCAGCAGTGACGGAGCCCGGCGAGGCGAGCTCAGGTGCAGCTGACGGCTGCACCCGGCAATCCTCACCAAGAGCCAGGCAAGAACATTCAAGTACAGAAGAAAGAAACACAAAATAGAGCACTTGCCTGAGCTCGAGCTCCGCCGCCGTCCAGGATTCCAACGAACTTGGTCCAGAAGTCCCGGGCCCGGTCTCTAGGTGGTCCAGCTCAGGTGTGGACTCTGAGTTGGTGGCCTCCACAGCAGGCATGATGGTGACTGCAGTCCTACAGCCCCCCGGCAGCGGCTCCAACTCTGGGAACTCCTCCGACGTGGTAGCTGGGGAACAGCTCCGTGTTGGCTCTGGAGCGGAATCCTCTGGGACCATCAGCTCCTCCACCATCCAACAGCTCTGTTCCAGGACCGGCGGACACTCAGGAGAAAATAGAGATGATATAGAGAGGATAGGGACAAAATCAAACACTGCAGCTGGAGGGGAGGACCCAGAGAACTGCTGAGACCGGGCCTCCCCCCTGGGAGACAGACAAGATTTATCATGATTCAAGTAGATAGAATGAGAAAACACTTGCCAGTACTCCTGGTTCATGATGTCTCCCACGACATCCAGTGTGTTCTCCTCCAGGTCTGCATCCGAATCGTGCCTGGGCTCCTCGTCAGATACTGGGGAAACCCCCAAACTGGGCGCAGAGGGAGAGGAGTCTGTAAGGAAAACTGCATCCTCGCCCTTGGTGGATGTAAAAACTGAGGGTGAGACTGCTGCAGGAGGGAAGAACAGCCTAGCTGAGTTCCTCTCCTCCTCCATGTGACGGTCCATCTCCGCCAGAAAAGCTCGCCCCTGTTCCTCCCTCGCACAGTGCTCCTCCTCCATTTGGCGGTCAATCTTCGCCAACCATGCCAGTCTCTTCTCCTCCATCATCACATGCGTGGGTTGAGTGTACCCAGGCTTGGGAGATGAAGCAGGAACGGGAGAACTCTGGGAGGAGGGTGGCTTCAAAAATGGCCTGGCAGAGTTCCTCTCCTCCTCCATGAGATGGTCTATCTCGGCCAGAAAGGCTCGTCTCTGTTCCTCCTTCTCACAGTGCTCCTCCTCCATTTGGCGGTGGATCTGCACCAACCATGCCAATCTCTCCTCCTCCGTCATCACATATGTGGGTTGAGCGGACCCAGGCTCAGGAGATGAAGCAGGAACGGGAGAGCCGTGGGAGGAAGGTGGCCTCCTCAACCGTGAGCACCTCTTCCGAGGTTGTGATGGTTCCGGCGTTGAGAAATCCCTCTCTGGCTCCGCATATGGATGGGAGGAGATGGCAGAGAGGATGTCGTCCACCCTTGGGATTGACCTGAGGCCGGGATGTCACCACATTATCTCTTCAGCGGTGATCGGGGCCAGCTAAACATCGTCTGGAGACCACGGCCACTGAGCTGAAAAGAAAGCGTCTTCCAAGATTTCCAGAGCTCTCCGCTGCTCGTCTGTCCAGACCTCCGTGGCATAACTTGGATGGATGGCGAGAGCACAAACAAAAGTTCCATCCATCCATCTTCTACCGCTTTTCCGGAGGTCCGGGTCGCGGAGGCAGCAGTTCAAGCAGAGAAGCCCAGACTTCCCTCTCCCCAGCCACCTGCTCTAGCTCTTCTGAGAGTATACTGAGGCGTTCCCAGACCAGATGGGAGACATAGTCTCTCCAGCGAGTCCTGGGACTGCCCCAGGGTCTCATACCACCTCAACTGACTCCTTTCAATGTGGAGGAGCAGTGGTTCTTCTCTGAGCCTCTCCCGGATGACTGAGCTCCTCACCCTGTCTCTGAGGGTGAGTCCAGCAATCCTATGGAGAAAGCTCATTTCAGCCACTTGTATCCGTGGCCTCGTTC
The DNA here is from genome assembly GCA_020510985.1 of Pholidichthys leucotaenia. Lineage (NCBI taxonomy): Eukaryota > Metazoa > Chordata > Actinopteri > Cichliformes > Pholidichthyidae > Pholidichthys > Pholidichthys leucotaenia. Next base: position 229,959,469 of record CM035849.1, read on the forward strand.
TTTCGGTCATTACCCAAAGCTCGTGACTATAGGTGAGAGTAGGACTGTAGACTGACTGGTAAATCGACAGCTTTGCCTTAGAACTAAGCTCCCTCTTCACCACAATAGACCGGTACAACATCCACATCACTGCAGATGCTGCTCCGATCCATCTGTCAATCTCTCGTTCCATTCTCCTCTCACTCATGAATAAGACCCCAAGATACTTAAACTCCTCCACTTGAGGCAGGAGCCTGTCCCCAACCCGGAGAGGACAATCCACCTTTTTCCAGCTGAGGACCATGGACTCCGACTTGGAGGTGCTGATTCTCATCCAAGACACTTCACACTCAGCGGCAAACTGTCCCAGCAAGAATTCTAGGTCATTGCTGGATGAAGCCAACAGGACAACATCATCTGCAAACAACAGAGATGAGATCCTGTGATCACCAAGCATGACACCCTCCGTTCCCTGGCTGTGCCTAGAAATCCTGTCCATAAAAATTATGAACAGGATCGGTGACAAAGGGCAGCCCTGGTGGAGTCCAACTCTCACTAGGAATGAGTCCGATCGAGTGTTGGCAATACGAACCAAACTCTCACAACAGTCGTACAGAGACCGAATAGCTTGTAAAAACAAGCCCGATACCCCATACTCCCGAAGCACCCCCCACAAAAAACCACAAGGGACGCAGTTGAATGCCTTCTCCAAGTCCACAAAACACATGTAAACTGGTTGGACAAACTCCCATGAACCCTCGAGAATTCTCGAGAGGGTAAAGAGCTGGTCCAATGTGCCACAGCCAGGGCAAAAACCACATTGCTCTTCCTGAATCCGAGGTTTGACCAACGGCCGGATTCTCCTCGCCAGTACCTTGGCATAGACCTTCCCAGGGAGGCTGAGGAGTGTGATCCCTCCAAAGTTGGAGCACACCCTCTGGTCCCCTTTTTTGAAGAGAGGAACCACCACCCTGGTTTTCCATGCCAAAGGCACTGCCCCCGACCTCCACACAACGTTGCAGAGGCATGTCAACCTTGACAGCCCATCTCGTCCACCCCCGGGGCCCGGCCACCAAAGACATTTTTAACCACCTTGGCGACCTCAGCCCCTGTGATAGGCGAGTCGTCCCCCTCGTCCACAAGCCCTGCTTCCTCTGTGGAAGGCGTATCAGTGGGATTGAGGAGATCCTCAAAGTATTCCTTCCACCGCCCCACGATATCCCCAGTCGAAGTCAACAGCGCCCCATCTGCACCATACACAGTGTGGACAGGGAGCTGCTTCCCCCTCCTGATCCGCCGGACAGTTTGCTAGAATCTCTTTGAGGCCGACTGAAAGTTTTGTTCCATGGCCTCACCGAACTCCTCCCATACCCGAGTTTTTGCTTCAGCAACCACCCGAGCTGCGCTCCGCTTGGCCTGCCGGTACACCTCAGCTGCTTCGGGAGTTCCACAAGCCAACCAAGCCTGATAGGACTCCTTCTTCAGCTTAATGGCCCCCCTCACCACTGGTCTCCACCACTTGGTTCGGGGGTTGCCACCACGAGATGCCCCGATGACCTTGCGGCCGCAGCTCTGGGCCACTGCTTCAACAATAGAGGTGGAGAACATGGCCCATTCAGACTCCATGTCTCCAGACTCCCTTGGAATGTGGTTGAAGTTCTTCCGGAGGTGGGAGTTGAAGATCTCCTGGACAGGGGCCTCAGCCAGATGTTCCCAGCACACCCTCACTATACGTTTGGGTCTACCAGGTCTGAATGGCTTCCTCCCCTGACATCGGATCCAACTCACCATCAGGTGGTGATCAATTGACAGCTCTGCACCTCTCTTTACCCGAGTGTCCAAGACATACAGTCACAGGTCTGTTGACATGATAACAAAATCGATCATCAACCTGCGACCTAGGGTGTCCTGGTGCCAGGTGTACATATGGACAGCCTTATGCTTGAACATGATGTTCATTATGGACAAACTGTGGTTAGTACAGAAGTCCAATAACTGAACACCACTCGGGTTCAGATCGGGCAGGCCGTTCCTCCCAAACACCCCCTTCCAGGTTTCATTGTCATTGCCCACCTGCGCATTGAAGTCCCCCAGTAGGACGAGTCTCCAAGAGGAGCACCCTCCAGCACCCCAGTCAGAGACTCCAAAAAGGGTGAGTACTCTGATACATCACTTGGTGCATAGGCACAAATGATGGTCAGGACCCGTTTCCCAACCCGAAGGGGCAGGGAAGCAACCCTTTCGTCCACCAGGGAAAACTCCAGTATAGAGGCAGCAAGGTGGGGGGATACAAGAATACCCACCCCTGCTCGTCGCCTCTCGCCCGGGGCAACTCCAGAGAAGGCCAAACTCCAGCCCCTCTCCAGGAGACTGGTTCCGGAACCGGAGCTGTGTGTTAAGGTGAAGCCAACTATATCTAGCCGGTATCTGTCAACCTCATGCACCAGCTCAGGCTCCTTCCCCACCAGAGAGGTGACATTCCACATACCAAAAGCCAGTTTAGAAAGCTTGGGATCAGTCCGCCAAGGTCTCCGCCTTTGACCGCCACCTGATCCACATAGCACCGGACCCTCATGATCCCTCCTGCAGGTGGTGAGCCCACTGGAGGGCGGACCCATGTAACTCCTTCGGGCTGAGCCCGGCCGGGTCCCATGGGTGGAAACCTGGCCACCAGACGCTAGCCATCGAGCCCTTCCCCCAGGCCTGGCTCCAAGTTGGGGCCCCGGTAACCCCATACCGGGTGGGGTACACTGAATCCTTGATCAAGTATTTATCATGAGAGTCTGTTGGATCATTCTTAGTCTGGCCCTTCACCCAGGACCAGTTTGTCTTGGGTGACCCTATCAGAGGCAAATTGCCCTGGACAACATAACTCCTGGGATCACTGGGGAACGCAAACCCCCCACCACGATAAGGTGACGATCCATGAGGGGCGCAAACAAAAGGTGAAAAAGGAAAAAATTACACACAACTATTCCGCTGGGTTTACTCTGGTTGGATCATTCTGTTACATCCCCATGCACCATTACGCAGCGCACAGAGGAGAGGAGAAGAAAACCCACATGCAGAGTACGTTGCGTGCAATTTATTGAACAAAAATAGGTACAGTCCAGCAAACAGTTACGATGAGCAATCAGAGAGATGAATAAACAGTCATGGACGGCACCAGGAGAACAGGGGCACCTCTAGGATGCTCAACAGCCCAAGGAGAGAATGCCCAGCGCCGCAGGAAAGCTGAACGGCACGGGGAGAAAGGCAAAATACACTTATGGGCTGGAGCAGTCCGAGGCAGTCCGTGCTGTCCAAAGCGCAGGTGGCGCTTCCAGAACCACCAGGAGCAATTGGGGGTGAAGTGTTTTGCCCAGGGACACAACAGCAGGATATCTGGGGAGAGTGGGATTCAAACCGCCAGCCATGTGGTTATTGGATGACCTGCTCTACCTCCTGAGCCACTGCCACCCCCTAAATAGTCAGGCTGACACACAATGAAGGTAAAGGAGAACAACCAATGATCCGGCAATCTCTCCCAGCAGAACCAGAGCTTAAGAGTGCTGCCACTAATGAGGAGAGAGATCGCCACTGTGATAGAGTGAGTGAATCAGTGGGAGTGTGTGGGCTGGACTGAGTGGAAACAGGCGTGCATGAGTGAATGTCTGAGCATGTGAGTGAAGATGAATGGATGCATGTGTGTGTATGTGTGCAGGGGAGTGGATGTGAATGTGTGTGCGCATGGAACAGAAATGTAAACACAATAATGAGACACAGCTGATCCCACTGATGGGAGGAGGAGGCGTGGCTGAGCTGTCAGCGAACCGAATGGACCCAAGAGGCTCCCTGAGAGCGTCTGATAGAAAATAAGAGGCAACAAAGCCACAGCGTCATAGAACTGGGTTTGAGACCAACAAACCCAAGTTCATGACACGAGCAGGTGGTGTTGGCCCTGCCTCCTGACGTGGACGCCCACCGTTGGTGGCTCCGCAAGTTATGTTCCCTCAGTAGGGACCTGCACCCATGAAGCTGATATGTTTACCCCCCCCTCCCTTTTTCCCTCCACAGACTGACATGCCCTCCTGTACACCTCATCAGCAAGGTGTTTCGACTGGATCGGCAACCCCCGCTACAGCCGCTATGGACACCGGCTCATGCCCAAAGGACGGAGGGGTTAGTTCCCCTTCTGGGTGTTCGGGAGTGGGGTGGTGGGGGAGCTGTGTGGTGGTAAGGAGGGGGAAACAGTGGACCGAAGGGAGGAAGTGTCACTGGGGGTATCAGATGGGACAGTAAGGACTATGCACCCCCCCCCCCCAACCCCGAGGAGAGGAGGAACTGCCGGAGCCGCTGGAAGAGGAAAGGATGTGAGAGCTGTGCCGGCATTATGTCATTTTAATGTGCCACACAGGTCTTTGCTCCAAACAATGTATTATGGTCGGAAGTACCAGGTCTCAATGCATGTTCCAGCTTCTCCCCTACAGAAGACGTTTCAGAAGCCTTCGGACTAGAACCAGCAGGTTTAGGAACAGTTTCTTTCCAACAGCTGTCACGTTATTGAACTTAGTTCCCCGCTGACTCTCTTACCATCATCTCTTACCATCCTTACCTGTATATAACTGCATAACTACATAACTACATCTAACTTATTGCACATTATTTGCACATAACAGTACTCTTAACTTTCTGCACTGCTGCATACTGTATATTTGCATATATTTGCTTAAATTGCACATACTGTTAATTACCGTATATACTGCACTGCTGTCCTTTGCACTTCTGATTGGATGCTAAACTGTGTTTCGTTACCTTGTATTCATACATGTGTAATGACAATAAAGTTGAATCTAATCTAATCTAATCTAATCTAATGTAATTAAAGGTATAAAAGAGGAATGCACAGAGACCCGGGAGCTCTTTAACTGTACTTGATGTTGGAGAAAGAATAAAGCTCGTGTGTTGTTAAGCTCGCTGCCTCACCTGTTTCCTTTCTCCACAATGTAGTATTAAGTATTTGAGCTTTGTGATAAGATTTAAGGGTTATTTTTGACTTTAAAAAAATGTGTGTAAACGAAGCACTCTGCCACGGCGCCCTTTGAAGTAATGTGGGAACTGCACTGCAAGGCTTTAACAAAGTTTACTTTGGGTTTTAGTATACGATACTTGGATGCTGGTTTATGTCTTTTATGAACATAATTACTGTGTGGGCTCTGAATACTTGTCATGTTGTGTGAGAGGTTGTTTGAATTAATAAAGAGAAAATAAGGTTTAGGGTAAGAGTTTATTAATACCAATAGGACTTCTGCTAAACTAAATGTTAAAAGAGTAACTATTAATTTTTTAAGTTTGTATCATACAGAACTATTTTGAGTTGATTGGCAGTCCCTGAGAAATGTGTGTGTTTCCCATGAATATGGTCAAATGCAATGAAATGAATTCCATAGGAAGTGCTACTGATTTGGAGCATTAAGCAAATGCAATGAGGGTATAGTTGAACAGTTACACTGTACTGCCATAGTGAAAGTGTATGCACTGTTAAACAACTGAACTTGAATTAACTGTTTTCACAGTATATATAGTCTATTTGAAAGTAAAGTGGAGTTTATTTGATTGGAGTAATGTAACATTAAGTAGTTTTGAGCAACACAACTGTATAAAAGATGCGTTTGGCATAGGGCACATGAAATGCAAAATGAAGCAGAACTGAAACAAACACAAATAAGGGAAATGGCTGTAACATGTTTTATTGATTTGTAATTAAAGAGTAGAACTGGGAAGAGAAAAGCGTTTGTTCATGTCTCTTGCCTGCTGAGTCCTTGCACGTGCTTTTCAGGAACGGATGTTGAACCCAAATCCATTTGTTCTGGTGGGACCACCAGCTTTGGGACCTGTAACAGAAGTAGTCTTGAATGAAAGGAGAAAAAAAGCAAGAGCTCCATTCTCTGGCAGTGGTTCAGACTTCAGAAGGTAGAAACTGAACAAAATACAGTTTTGTGCAAATTATGTCACACTACCACTACTCTGTTTCACCACTTGAGATGTCATCCGCTATAATATGAAGAATGCATTAAAATCTGCTCTGAACATCCCAGGTAGCCCCTACAAAAATAAAGGAACCAACCATAAGAAAATGACTATATGGCTTCTTCATTTGGAAAATTTATGCTATACAACAAAAGTGCAAAATGGAAAGAGATCACAACTGCAGTCATAAATTATACTGCCAAAGACATGGCTCTTCTTGTTAAAAACATGACCATACAGAAAAAGTGGACTTTAATTTATATGGTTTTAAAATATCTTTCTCTAGAATTCTTGCTTAATGCACTTTTTATTAGGGGTGGGGGAAAAAACTGATTCAGTGATGAATCGCGATACTTGGTATAGGATCTTAACATAGTATAATATATTAGTATAAGATAAGATAAGATAAGATAAGATAAGATAAGATAAGATAAGCCTTTATTAGTCCCACAACGGGGAAATTCCAGGATTGCAACAGCACAGGGATAGCAACACTCAGAGCAACAATCAGAAGGCAAGAAAAAAAACAAGCAAGCAAGAGCAGCTAATATACATATGTACATATTACTATAAAATATATATATACACACACACAGACACACAGTGCAGAGCATTGTAGCTGGATGGAATAAATATATGAATATGTAGACACACAGTGCGGAGCAATGTAGCTAGATGGAATAATATGTAGATATATAAACACACAGTGCGGAGCATTGTAGCTAGATGGAATAAATATATAGATATATAAACATAAACACACCCAGTGCGGAGCATTGTAGCTAGATGGAATAAATATGTAAATATATAAACACACACAGTGCAGAGCATTGTTGCTAGATGGGATGAAACAGCACAACCGTCTACTTAGTTATCCTACATGGTATGATTATGTGCCCATACATATTCTCACTCTCCATAGCGACCGGTATTTTCCTAGTTGTATGCCGGAGGGGACCATTGTGTAAGTCTATTGCATCTTTTGCATTCAAAAAACTATTAGTTTGTTATGTCTTTTTGCTATCTCTGCGAGCAGCCCTGCTTAGGTTGTACAGTCTGACAGCCGTTGGTAGGAAGGACCTGCGAAACCTCTCGGTTGTGCACCTGGGATGATGTAGTCTGCTGCTAAATGAGCTCCTCAGTGCATTCAGTATGTCCTGCATAGGGTGGAACTCGGACTCCAGCAGAGATGACAGTTTAGCCACCGTCCTCCTCTCTCCTATCTCCTCCACCGGATCAAGGCGCTGCCCCAGGACAGAGCTAGCTTTCTTGATCAGTTTGTTCAGTCTCTTCTTATCGGCTGCAGTAATGCCACTGCCCCAGCAGACCACTCCAAAAGTGATGGCTGATGCCACCACCGTGTCATAGAATGTCTTCAGCAGCGCCCCTTGTACACCAAAAGACCTGAGTCTCCTCAGCAGGAACAGCCTGCGCTGTCCCTTCTTGTAGAGTGCATCAGTATTGTGTGACCAGTCTAGTTTATTGTTCAGATGAACACCCAGGTACTTATAGGCTGTCACCATCTTGATGTCTGTTCCCTGTATATTTACTGGTGCTGCGAGGGGTTGTCCTTGCCTGCGGCAGTCCACCACCAGCTCCTTAGTTTTTCTCGCATTGATCTGGAGGCAGTTCCGATGGCACCAGTCCACGAAGTCCTGGATAAGCCCTCTGTACTCAGCTTCATCTCCATTGGAGATGAGGCCAACGATCGCAGAGTCATCAGAGAACTTCTGTAGATGGCAGTGTGTTGTGTTGTGTGAGAAGTCTGCAGTATAAAGAGTGAACAGGAAGGGAGCCAGCACCGTTCCCTGGGGGGCCCCCGTGCTACTGATGATCGTGTCGGACACACAGTCCCGGGTTCTCACAAACTGAGGCCGGTTCGTGAGGTAGTCCAGGATCCATGATGACAGGCGCTGGTCCACCCCTGCGCGCAGCAGCTTGTCCTTCAGGATCATCGGTTGGATGGTGTTGAAAGCACTGGAGAAGTCAAAGAACATGATCCTCACCATATTCCCGGGCTTCTCCAGGTGGGACAGAGAACGGTGAAGGAGGAAGATCACCACATCCTCCACCCCAATGCCATGCTGGTAGGCGAACTGGAGTGGATCCATCGCTGGTTCCACCAGGGGGCGGAGGTGAGCAAGGAGCAGTCTCTCCAGGGTCTTCATCAAGTGGGACGTCAAGGCCACCGGTCTGTAGCTGTTCAGGTCTTTGGGGTGGGAAGTTTTTGGTACAGGTACCACACAAGATGTTTTCCACAGCTGTGGTACCCTCCCCAGTTTCAGGCTCATGTTGAAGATATACGTCACAATCCCACACAGCTGGTCTGCACAGGACTTGAGGAGCTTTGCGCTGATGCCGTCCGGTCCCGACGCCTTCCTCGCCTTGATCTTCCTCAGCTCCGTCCTCACCTGGGTCCTGGTCAGGGTCAGGATGGGGGGCTGTGTGTTGGGAGTGGGGGGGGTGTTGGTGGAGTGGGGAGTGGGCAGCAGGACTTGATTTCTTTAGAGGCAGCAGTGGTTGTTGTGCAGACAGGGGGGAGGGCGGTTGGTCAAACCTATTGAAAAACAGATTCAGGTTGTTCGCCCACTCCCTGCCCCCCGTGGCCTGGGGGGAGGTATTCTGGAGCCCAGAGATGGTTTTGAGGTTTCTCCAGACCCCGCTGATGTCGCTCTGTTGCAGCTTGTCCTCCATCTTCTTCCTGAAGCTGTCCTTGCCTTCTCTGATCTTTCTCCTCAGCTCCCTCTGTACGGACTTCAGCATCTCCCTATTCCCCGACCTGAAGATCCTCTTCTTCTCTCTCAGAAGTGTTTTTATCTCAGGGTTGATCCAGGGTTTGTTGTTTGAGTGACGCCATATGGTCTTGGTGGGAACGGATTTGTCCACACAGAAGCTGAGGTAGCCCGTGAAGGTGTGAATGAGGCCATCGATGTCCTCACCATGTGGATCGCAGAGCTGCTTCCAGGCAGTGGCTTCAAAACAGCCCTTTAGAGTGTCCATTGTCTCCTCAGACCATAACTCCACAGTGTGCATGGCCGGAGGTTGTCTGTGCACTAGGGGTTTGTACACCGGCCGGAGATGAACCAAGTTGTGATCCGATCTCCCGAGTGGGGGGAGTTGTGATGAGGTGTACGCCTCCTTAGTGTTTGCGTAGAATAAGTCCAGTGTTTTATTGTCTCTAGTGTGGCATGTGACATACTGGGTGAACGTGGGTAGAATGGGAGATAGTGAAACATGGTTGAAATCGCCTGAGATAAGGAGAAGAGCATCTGGGTGTTCTGTCTGCAGCCTGCTGGTTACTGAATGGATGACGTCACGCGCTGTCCCAGCGTTCGCCGTCGGATTTGCATAAACAACAATGCAGATCACGTGTGAGTGTTCTCTCGGGAGATATGTAGGCCTCATGCTAACAGCTAGCAACTCAATGTCTTTGCTGCAGTGTCGTTGTTTAACAGTGATATGTCCCGGTCTGCACCAGTTGTTGTTAACATACATTATCACTCCACCGCCCCTTGCTTTGCCACTGTCTGGTGTTCGGTCAGCCCGTATCATGTGAAAACCCTCCAGCTCAATGTTAGCATCTGCTGCTAGTTCAGTTAGCCACGTCTCAGTAAACAAAAGGAGAGAGCACTCCCGGTAAGTGCTATCGAAACGGGAGATAGCCGCTAGCTCATCTACCTTTCCCAGTATCGATCGTACATTTCCCATGACAACAGATGGAAAGGAGAGTCTGTACCTTATATTTTTTGTCCTCCGCCTTACTCCAGCCCGGCAGCCGCGGCGTTTTCGCCTCAGTTCTCTCGGTATGTCGAGTTTTTCCAATGGGACCGGGTGGCGGTTGAATGCTAGCAGCTCTTCCCTGCTGTATCGTATCCTGCTATAAACAGTGGCTCCGTCCACCGGCTCAGGAGACATTTGGGACGATCTGTGTGTCCGTGATGTAAGTGGAGTGAAAAAAGACGGATCAAAAAGAGAGAGAAGGGGAAAAAGACTCGGAATCGAGCCGCTGTTGCAAAAGGCAGCCTACTGGTGTGGCGCCGAGAGAGTAGACACTGTCAGAACCTCCTTGCTGCATGTTTGGTATATTGTATGGTGGTGTCCTAGGCTGGGAGGGGTGATGCCCCGCCTTCGGGGGGTGGTGTCACCTGGGATATAAAAGCCTGGTATAGGAGATATATTGTCTCCTCGCCGTTACTCCTGTACTTGCTGTAGGGTCTCCCCAGAGTGTATATACTGTAAGTTCTTGATAATAAACATTATAAACATCACCTTGCCTCCTTATTATTCGGACACTACACTTGGCACTTGTGATAATGTATCGCTCTATAAATGTACAGATCAATCTTTTATTAAAGAATGCACTCTCAAACATATGCTTCAGGGTTATCAGTTAATTAATGAAGCTTTCAGTCCACTAGGTGGCACAAAGTCATTGCAGCAAAGGTGTCTCACAAGATTTAACCTCAGTCCGTGTTTACAAAATGGCAGCTCAGCAACACCAGGAAAAAAAACTGGGAAATGCACTGTCCATCCATCCATCTTCTTCCGTTTAATCCTTTTTGGGTCGCGGGGGGGGGCTGGAGCCTGTCCCAGCATCTTTGGGCGAGAGGCAGGGTACACCCTGGCCAGATCGCCAGTCCATCGCAGGGCCAACACAGAGAGACAGACAACCATTCACTCTTACAGTCATACCTGAGGCCAATTTAGAATCCCCAGTTGATGCCAATTAACCTAACTTGCATGTTTTTGGTATGTGGGAGGAAACTGGAGAAATCCTGGAGTAAACCCACGGAAATGCACCATCAAAGTTTAAATCAAATGTCTGGACTTTTTTGGATTTTATAACAAAGATAGAACAGACGACCTGGAGATGACACATTCAGTTTGCAAGGAGTGTCACACAAAAGTAAAATACTGTGGGAATACTACAAACATGAGGACTCAGTTCTCTCTGCACCAACCCGGGCAGCAGCGTTAGCTGTTAAATGTAACTTGATTTTATCACCCCCCACCCATGCAGTTTTTAAAAATGCAATACATGGGTCTGTGTCTATCATGCCAGTGTCATTTTATGCAGAGGTTTTACGCTTATATTTATACAGTGGTTTGAAGGAGATCTCAAGATATCGTTGATATATATTGCGTATTGCGATAAAACCCTAAATGTATTGCGATACATGTTAAAAGCCATATCATCCAGACCTAGTTAAAGTCATTTCTATATAAAGAATAATATAGAAGGAGCCACATGGGTCCACCCTCCAGTGGGCTTACCACCTGCAAGAGGGATCATGGGGGTCTGGTGCTATGTGGATCAGGGAGCAATCGAAGGCAGAGACCCAGGCGGTCCCCAACTTTCTAAACTGGCTTTTGGAATATGGAATATCACCACTCTGGCGGGGAAGGAACCTGAGCTGGAGCATGATGTTGATTGATACCAGCTAGTTATAATCAGGCTCACCTCAATACACAGCCTCGATTCTGGAACCAGTCTACTAGAGAGGGGCTGGAGCTTGGTCTACTCTGGAGTTGTCCCAGGCAAGAAGCGACTTCTGTGCTAATCACAGCTTGTCCATAATGAACACCATCTTAGAGCATAAGGGTGTCCATATGTGCACTTGGCACCAGGACACCCTAGGTTGCAGGTCGATGATTGATGTTGTTATAGTGTCATTAGACCTGCAACAGTATGTCTTGGATGCTCGGGTAAAGAGAGGTGCAGAGCAGTCAACTGATCACCACCTGGTGATCAGTTGGAGCAGATGACAGGGGGATGATGCCATCCAGACCTAGTAAACCCAAACACATAGTGAGGGTGTGCTGAGAATGCCTGGCTGAGGCCCCTGTCCAAGAGATCTTCAACTCCCACCTCTGGAAGAACTTCAACCACATTTTGAGGGAGACTGGAGGCATGAAATCTGAATGGGCCATGTTTTCCACCTCCTTTACTGAAACGGCTGCTCAGAGCTGTGGCCACAAGGTCATTGGCATCTCATGGTGGCAGCCCCCAAACAAAGTGGCAGAAACCAGTAGTGAGGGGGGCCATCAAGCTGAAGAAGGAGTCCTACTGAGCTTGGTTGGCTTGTGGGACTCCTGAAGCAGCTGAGGTGTACCGGCAGGCCAAGTGGAGTGTAGCTTGAGCAGTTGCTGAAGCAAAAACTCTGGTGTGGGGGAGTTCGGTGAAGCCATGGAACAAGATTTTTGGTTGGCCTCAAAAAGATTCTGGTAACCTGTCGGGTGATTCAGGAGGGAAAAGCAGCTCTCTGTCTGCACTGTGTATGGTGCGGATGGAGAGCTACTGTCTTTGACAGGGGATATTGTCAGATGGTGGAAGAAATACTTTGAGCATCTCTTCAATCCCACTGACACATCTTCTATAGTGGAAGCAGAGCCTGAGGAAGAGGGGGATGTCTTGCCCAGGTACTGAGATTGCTGAAGTGGTTAAAAAAGAAAAAAAAAACTCTTCAGTGGCAAGGCCCCAGGAGTTAATTAGATTCACCCCGAGTACCTCAAGGCTCTAGATGCTGTAGGGCTGTCCTGGTTGACACACCTCTGTTACATTGCATGGAACTTGTGGACAGTACTTGTGGCAGATCAGGAAGGAGAAGGAAGCAGCGCTGAAAAGTGGAGACAGGGACTGCTACAGGGAGGTTAAATACCGGTTTAACAGAGAGCTGAAGAGGGCTAAATCTGTGTACTCAGAGAGACTCCAGCAGCAGTTCACTGCTAATGATTCGGCTTCCGTGTGGAGAGGACTGAGGCAGATCACCAACTATCGGCCTCAGGCTCCTAAAGGTCAGGATGACAAAGCCCTTTGTCAGAGACTGTCCCAACACTATGCCCGTTTTGACACCTCGTCATCTGTGTCCAACTCCCCCCCTCCCTCCAGCTCCACAGCCTCCACATTCCCTACTTCATTTAAGGCACCCCCCCCCTCCTCCCCCCCTCCCCTTATCATCAGTGAGCAGGATGTGCTCAAACAGTTCTCCAGACTGAACCCGCGCAAGGCCCCCGGCCCAGACGGCGTGTCTCCCTCCACCCTGAGACTCTGTGCGAAACAGCTGGCTCCTGTATTCACAGACATTTTTAACACCTCCCTTAAGTTATGCCACGTGCCATCCTGCCTCAAATCCTCCACCATCATCCCTGTCCCCAAGAAGCCACGGATCACTGGACTTAATGACTACAGACCTGTAGCGCTCACCTCTGTAGTCATGAAGTCCTTTGAGCGCCTGGTCCTGTCCCACCTCAAGTCCATCACCACCCCTCTCCTGGACCCGCTGCAGTTTGCCTACCGAGCCAACAGGTCTGTAGACGATGCAGTCAACCTGGCCCTCCACTCCATCCTGCAGCACCTGGACTCCCCGGGAACCTACGCCAGGATCCTGTTTGTGGACTTCAGCTCCGCATTCAACACCATCCGCCCCGCTCTGCTCCGGGACAAGCTGTCCCTGCTCAACGTGCCTGACTCCCTCTGCAGGTGGATCATCGACTTCCTGACGGACCGGAGGCAGCATGTGCGGCTGGGAAAGACTGTCTCAGACTATACTAGCATCAGCACCGGATCACCCAAGGGCTGTGTACTTTCCCCCCTACTCTTCTCCCTTTACACCAACTCCTGCACCTCCAGCCACCAGTCTGTCAAGTTGATCAAGTTTGCGGACGACACCACCCTCATCGGGCTCATCTCCAACGGCGACGAGTCCGCCTACAGGAGAGAGGTGGCCCAGCTGGCGTCCTGGTGCAGCAATAACAACCTGCAGCTGAACGCTCTGAAGACAGTGGAGATGATTGTAGACTTCAGGAAAGTCACTACTCCTCTGCCCCCCCTCACCCTCTCAGGCTCTCCCATCACCACTGCTGATTCCTTCCGCTTCCTAGGCACTACCATCACCAGGGACCTCAAATGGGAGCTGACCATCAGCTCACTCATCAAAAAAGCCCAGCAGAGGATGTTCTTCCTGCGGCAGCTGAGGAAGCTCAAGCTACCCACCAAGATGTTAGTGCAGTTCTACACAGCCATCATCGAGTCCATCCTCACCACCTCCATAACCGTGTGGTACGCAGGAGCCACTGCCAGGGACAGACTAAGGCTGCAGCGCGTCGTGCGCACTGCTGAGAAGGTGATCGGCTGCAAGCTCCCATCTCTCCAGGATCTGTACATCTCCAGGACCCGGAGGCGTGCTGGCCGGATCATAGCCGATCCCTCACACCCTGGTCACGTACTGTTTGCCCCCCTCCCCTCTGGTAGAAGACTTCGGTCCATTCGGACTAAAACCTCCCGTCACATGAACAGCTTCTTCCCCTCTGCCATTAGACTGCTGAACACTAAGTGACTCTCGTGCACCATGTACAGCAGCTCAACCAGACTCATGTCAATCATCACTGTTTTCTTCCTGCATTACCGACTGCACTATATAGTTCTCCACAGTATCTGCTGCTGGCTAATATATATTTTAACTGTTGACCAGTATCACTTAATCTTATCCTACACTTTATTACATGTATAGTTTATTTCTCTTATCTTATCATGTTTAATGTTGCAGCATTGTACCGAGACAAATTCCTAGTTTGTGTACTACATGAACAATGGCAATAAACCTGATTCTGATTCTGATTCTGATTCTGATTCTGATTCTGATTCTGGCATGGCAAACTGGGGTGGTGGTTCCTCTCTTCAAGAAGGGGACTGGGGTTAGGGGTGTCCAATTTTGAGGAGGATCACACTCCTCCCCCTCCCTGGGAAGGTCTATGCCAAGGTACTAGAGAGGACAGTCCAGCTGTTGGTCAAACCTTGAATTCACGAGGCGCAATGTGGTATTCATCCTGGCCATGGTACATCGGGCCAACTCTTTACCTAATCAAGAATCCTTGAGGGTTCGTGGGAGTTTGCCCAACCAGTCCACATGTGTTTTGTGGACTTGGAGAAAGCATTCGACCGCATCTCTCATGGTCTCTTGTGGGGGTTGCTTTGGGAGTATGGGGTTTCTTTCTTGTTGCTACGAGCTATCCGGTCCCTATATGATCATTGCTAGAGTGTGGATCGTATTACCAACAATCAGTCAAACTCGTTCCAAGTGAGGGTTGGACTCCACCAAGGCTGCCTTTTGTCACTGATCCTGTTCATAAGTTCTGTGGACAGGATTTCTACGCACAGCCAAGGAATGGAGGGTGTCATGTTTGGCGACCGCAGGATCTCATCTCTGCTGTTTGCAGATAATGTGGTCACATCAATGACTTGCAGGTCTTAATGGAGTGATTTGTTACTGAGTGTGAGGCAACCAGGATGAGAATCAATACCTCCAAGTCCCAAGTCCATGGTCCTCATCCAGAAAATGGTGGATTGTCTTCTAGGGGTTGGGGTCAAGTTCCTGTCCCAAGTCGAGGAGTTCAAGTATCTCAGGGTCTTATTCACAAGTGAGGGGAGAATGGAGCGGGAGTTTGACAGATGGTTCAGAGCAGCATCTGCAGTGATGTGGATATTGTACAGGTCTGTTGTAGTGAAGAGGGAGCTGAGCTCTAAAGCAAAGCTGTTAATTTACCGGTCAATCTATGTTTCTACCCTCACCTATGGTCATGAACTTTGGGTAATGACCAAAAGAACAAGATCACAGATACAAGCAGCTGAAATTAGCTTTCTCAGTAGGATTGCTGATCTCATCCTTAGAGAGAGTGAGGAGCTCATCTGTCCAGGAGAGGCTCAGAGTAGAGCTGTTCCTCCTCCACACTGAAAGGAGCCAGTTGAGGTGGTTTGGGCATCTGATCAGGATGTTTTTTGGGCACATGCCACTGGGAGGAGACCCTGGGACAGACTCAGGACATGCTGGAGAGACTACTGTATATCTCCCAGGTGGCCTGGGAACGTGTTGGTATCTTCTGGGAAAGCATTGGTATCCTCTTTGAAGAGCTGGGGATCGTGGCTGTGGAAAGGGAGGACTGCTGCCTCCACAACCTAGGCCCCCGGAAAAGCCATAGAAAATGGATGGATGGATATTAACGAAAGTTAAGTCTCTTTTTCTCCATTTAAATGTATTGCGTTTTTCCCTGTCATGAATTTATAACCCTTCATTATTTGTTTTCAGTGGTGATGGTTTGTCTGTTAGTAACATAACTCAAAAAGTTATGAACAGATTTTGATTAAATTTTCAGGAAAGGTGTATAATGGCATGGGGAACAGATTTTTTGGTGATGACCTGAGAGTGCATACCTCCACCATGGCTTTGTTTGTATTTGTGCAGCAGGATTACACAAAAACTACTGGATGTATTTGGATGACATTTTCACCAGAGGTGGTTCTTGGGCTACAGAGGAACCCATTACATTTTGGTGATGATCCGAGGATGCATACCTCTGCCAAGGCTCTTATCTTCTCACAGAGTGTTGGCAACAATACTCCAAAACTACTGGATGGATTTGGATGAAATTTTCACCAGAGGTGGTCCTTGATGTAGAGATGAACCCATAATGGGCTGCACGGTAGTGCAGTGGTTAGCACCGCGGCAGCACAGTTTTACCCTCGGCAGGGGGATCGCGGGGATCATGAGATCGTGGGTTTGATCCCTGCCCCTGGCCAACAGTGATCTGTGTGGAGTTTGCATGTTCTCCCCGTGTTTGCGTGGGTTTACTCCGGGATTTCTCCAGTTTCTTCCCACATGCCAAAACATGCAGGTTAGGGAGTTAAGGGGCGCTTGCGCACGGAGCGACCGGCAGCTGGTGGCTTGTCACCGGACTGCAGAACAAATCTGCCTACGGGTACAAAATAAGTCCAAAAAAAAAAATGACATTTTGGTGATGGTCCAAGAATGCATACCTCCACCAAGGCTCTTATCTTCTCACAGTGTGTTAGCAACAATACTCCACAATTAATGGACAGACTGATGCAGTTTTCATCACAAGTGGCTCTAGGCCTACACACAAACCCATTACATTTTGAAGGTGATCCACGAGAGACAGAAGGAGCCTTGGTGGAGGTATGCACTCTCTAAGTGCTTTTCTAGTTTTAAGTGAATTTCCTGAGAATTTGAGAATCACTTATATTTTTGCACTTTTATTCTTTAAAACTTTCTTGATTTAGATTTGCATTTTGCTTCTGCTAAATAAATGAAGCTTTTAGGTGTTACTTCATTCTTTTTGCAAACACAGCTTTGAGGTGTCAGTTATTGGTTACTGTCATTGCATTTTTTTATTTAATAATGATACTATTTCTCTATACTGCTCTGGACAGGTCAGGACAGTACCTGCGCCCTCTTCTGCAGCCATACCTTTGTAATGTGTGTAGAATGGAGTTTTTCCATTGTCTTGCTACAAATGTGTCTCATTTTAACAGACTGGCAGCTTTAGTTCATATGCAGTAGAACATAAAAATGACACACAATTTTCAGCCACAGTAGTGCACAGAGGGCCTGCTTGCATTACAGAGAGGTTCTCTTATCATCCCATCTTGTAATAATTGATCAAAAATTAAATAAATAAATGTGATATACTCATTTCTAAACCTGTCCCTCCTATTCACTCCCAAGAACAGTCTTAGCATCTTCAACTCTGCCACCTCCAGGCTCTGCCTACTGTCTTTTTGTCAGCGCCACTGATATTAACTTCACATCATGGCAGGTCTCACTACCGTCACTACCTCACTACCCTTCCACTCTAGCTGCCGTCTTTCTGTCACAAATCACCCTGACACTCATTGCCACCTACTCCACCCTGCCTGCACTCTCTTCTTCATCATTCTTGCACATTTTCCATTGCTTTGGATGGTTGACCCCGGGTATTTAAACTCATCTACCTTCACTACCTCTACTCCTTGCATCTTTACTGTTACACCCGTCTCCCTCTCATTCACACTCATGTATTCTGTTTTGCTTCTACTGATTTTCAGTCCTCTTTTTCAATTTAATTTCAATTCAACTTTATTTGTATAGCACCTAGTCACAACAAAACTTTACAACTTCTCTCCAGAGCATACCTCCACCTCTCCAGGTTTTCTTCCACCTGCTCCATACTCTCACTACAGATCACAATGACATCTGCAAACATCATGGTCCACAAAGACTCCTGCCTGACCTCGTCTGTCAGCCTGTCCATCACCATGGCAAACAAGTAGGGGCTCATAGATGATCCCTGATGTAATCCCATGCCCACTTTGAATCCATCTGTCACTATACAGCACACTTCACCACCATCTCACTGTCCTCATACATGTCCTGCACCACCCACACATACCTCTCTGCCATTCCTGACTTTCTCATACAGTACCACACTTCTGATGTATTAACATCTAAAGTTGTTTTTTTTTAAGGCATTAGATGTACTGCTGTGACTAAATATTGTGCATGTGTGTGTGGGTGGAGGGTATGTTTTATTGCAAACAAACTCAAGCTGCCACTCAACTTTTTTTGCCACTCAGTGCTGTGTAACTATGATAACTGTTCTGTCACTGCCAAGAGTTCAGTTCCAGTGCATACCGTCTATATTTACAATCCCGCTGTTTTCTTTTTACCATCTTATTGCATTTCAAATTCTTTTTAGAGAAACACACACAGGCCGGGTTATTTTTGGCGTTAAGTTTGTGTTTGCAAGCCTTTGTTTATTTAGCAAAGTGTCCTGCAATTCTGAGTGAATGATCTACCATTCTTAATTAATATTGCCTTATACAACAGTTAGTTCTGACAGAGCAATCTGATTAAACAATAGGGATTCCAGGATTCACAGTCATGTGAAAAAATAAGGACACCCCATTAAATATTCAGTTCTTTATTAAGAAATGGTCACAAATTGATGTCTAATCTTGTTTTTATTTATCTCTGGAAAAGAAGGTATTTAAAGTACAGGTAAATAACAAAAATGAACCTTGTTATACTCATTAAACAAAAGATATCAACAAAAATGTGTATTCTAACTGAGGAAAAAGTTAGGACACCCTACCACCTAATAGCTAGTGTTACCCCCTTTGGCTGAAATAACTTTAGTGAGACACTTCTTGTAGCCATCTACCAGTCTCTGACATCAGTCTGAGGAAAGTTTGCCCCACTTCTCAGCGCAGAATTCTTTCAGCTGTGAGATGTTTGAGGGGTTTCTTGCATGTACAGCCCATTTCAAATCACCAAACAGCATCTCATTGGGATTAAGATCTGGGCTTTGACATGGTCATTCCAGGACTCTCCATTTCTTAGTTTTTAGCCAGTCTTTGATGGATTTACTGGTATGTTTTGGGTCATTGTCATGTTGCAGGGTCCAGTTCCACTTCAGCTTTAATTTTTTTTTACAAATGGTCTCACGTGGTCCTCAAACACCCTCTGATACATGGTAGAATTCATGGTGGATTCTATGATGGTGAGCTTGCCAAGTCCTGCTGCAGCAAAGCATCCCCAAACCATGACACTTCCAACTCCATGTTTTACAGTTGATATGAGATTCTTTTCCTGGAATGCTGTATTTGGTCTACGCCAAACATGTCCTCTGTTCTGGTGTACAAATAATTCAATTTTAGACTCCTCTGTCCAAAGAACATTATTCCAGAAGTCCTGGTCTTTGTCTACGTTCTCTCTGACAAACTTCAGTCTGGCCTTCATGTTTCTCTTAGAGAGCAAAGTTTCCTTCTTGCATACCTCCCATGCAAGTTAAACTTGTGCAGCCTCTTTCCAATTGTAGAGGCATGCACTTTCACATCAGCAGTAGCAAGAGCCTGCTGTAGGTCCTGTGATGACATTTTAGGTTTTTTGGAGACTTCTTTTAGCATCTTGCAGTCTGCTCTCGGGGTGAACTTGCTTGGGCGGCCAGAGGTGGCCCTTGGCCCAAAGATGAAGTCATTAGATGTTGGAGGTGATGTGTGAGTGCATACCTACGCCAAGGCCCTATCTTGCAATGTACAGATGGATAGTGATATGGACGAACAAAGGGACAGAGAGGAGGACAAATGGAAGGAAGGGACAGAGCCTTGGTGGAGGTATGCACTTTCTGAGTGCCCTCTAGTTTAGTTATATTACTTAAATCACCCAGTATTGTTCAGATTGATATTAAATACTTATATGTCCAAATATGCTTAAAAAAAAACACACACAGGCTTTCATAGGGTGTCCTAATTTTTTCACATGACTGTACAGTGGTGTGAAAACGTGTTTGCCCCCTTCCTGATTTCTCATTTTTTTGTATGTTTGTCACACTTAAATGCTTCAGATCATCAAACAAATTTAAATATTAGACAAAAATAACACAAGTAAACACAAAATGCAGTTTTTAAATGAAGGTGTTATTGTTAAAGGTAAAAAAAAATCCAAACCTACATGGCCCTGTGTGAAAATGTGATTGTCCCCTAAACCTGAAAACTAGTTGGTCCACCCTTAGCAGCAACAACTGCAATCAAGCATTTGTGATAACTGGCAATGAGTCTTTTACAGTGTTGTGGAGGAATTTTGGCCCACTCATCTTTAAAGAATTGTTGTAATTCAGCCACATTGGAGAGTTTTCAAGCATGAACCGCCTTTTTATGGTCATGCCACAGCATCTCAATCAGATTCAGGTCAGAACTTTGACTAAGCCACTCCAAAGTGTTCATTTTGTTTTTCTTAAGCCATCCAGAGGTGGACTTGCTGGTGTGTTTTGGAGTGGACCGGAGTGGTGGCTCAGTTGGTAGCGCATCCACCCCACACCCGGGAGGCAGGGGTTCAAATCCCGGCCGGGTCATGCCGAAGACCATATAAAAGTGGAACTTCCTGCCATCCAGCTTGGTGCTCACTCAGCAATAATGGAATGGAGGAGGGAAATTTGTGGCGGCGCCTTGCATGGCAGCGGCCCTCTGATTCTGCACTTGGGGTGTGTGTGATTAACACAGTAGACAGGTAAAATACAATCTCATTCTACTGTACATGATTAGTTGTACAGTTGAATGACAATAAAGGGTGATTTAATTTAATTTAATTTAATTTAATCATTGTCCTGCTGCAGAACCCAAGTGCGCTTCAGCTTGAGGTCACGAACAGATGGCTGGACATTCTCCTTCAGGATTTTTTGGTAGACAGCAGAATTCATGGTTCCATTTACCACAGCAAGTCTTCCAGGTCCTGAAGCAGCAAAACAGCCCCAGACCAGCATACTACCACCGCCATGCAGTATTTTACTGTTGGTATGATGTTCCTTTTCTGAAATGCTATGTTACTTTTACACCGGATGTAATGGGACACACACCTTCCAAAAAGTTCAACTTTTGTCTCGTCAGTCCACAGAGTGTTTTCCCAAATGTCTTGGGGATCATCAAGATGTTTTCTGGCAAAACTGAGACAAGCCGTTATGTTCTTTTTGCTCAGCAGTGGTGTTTGTCTTGAAACTCTGCTATGCAGGCCATTTTTGCCCATCCTCTTTCTCATGGTGGAGTCTGGAGTGAGGTTTGCAGTTCTTTGGATGATGTTGTGGAGTCTTACAGTGGGGTAAAAAAGTATTTAGTCAGCCACCAATTGTGCAAGTTCTCCCACTTAAAAGATGAGAGAGGTCTCCAATTTTCATCATAGGTATACCTCAACTATGAGAGACAAAATGAGAAAAAAAAAATCCAGAAAATCACATTGTCTGATTTTTAAAGAATTTATTTGCAAATTATGGTGGAAAATAAGTGTTTGGTCAATAACAAAAGTTCATCTCAATACTTTGTTATATACCCTTTGTTGGTAATGACAGAGGTCAAACGTTTTCTGTAAGTCTTCACAAGGTTTTCACACACTGTTGCTGGTATTTTGGCCCATTCCTCCATGCAGATCTCCTCTAAAGCAATGATGTTTGGGGGCTGTCGCTGGGCAAAACGGACTTTCAGCTCCCTCCAAAGATTTTCTATGGGGTTGAGATCTGGAGACTGGCTAGGTCACTCCAGGACCTTGAAATGCTTCTTACGAAGCCACTCCTTCATTACCTGGGCAGTGTGTTTGGGATCATTGTCATGCTGAAAGACCCAGCTACATTTCATCTTCAATGCCCTTGCTGATGGAAGGAGGTTTTCACTCAAAATCTCACGATACATGGCCCCATTCATTCTTTCCTTTACACGGATCAGTCGTCCTGGTCCCTTTGCAGAAAAACAGCCCCAAAGTATGATGTTTCCACCCCAATGCTTCACAGTAGGTATGGCGTTCTTTCTCCTCCAAACACGACAAGTTGAGTTTTTACCAAAAAGTTCTATTTTGGTTTCATCTGACCATATGACATTCTCCCAATCCTCTTCTGAATCATCCAAATGCTCTCTAGCAAACTTAAGACGGGCCTGGACATATACTGGCTTAAGCAGGGGGACACGTCTGGCACTGCAGGATTTGAGTTCCTGGCGGCGTAGTGTGTTACTGATGGTAGCCTTTGTTACTTTGGTCCCAGCTCTCTGCAGGTCATTCACTAGGTCCCCCCATGTGGTTCTGGGATTTTTGTTCACTGTTCTCATGATCATTTTGACCCCACTGTCATGGCGGCCTCTGGGCCGTCATTGGCATCATTATCTCCAGCTGCGCACAGATCCACAGGTGTTAATCAGCAGCTGTTAAAAGCCAGCGTTGCTGACAGCTCAGTACGGAGTCGTCTGTCCTCCTCGTCAGAGAAAGAACCAGAACTCCGCTCTCTGGCCTCGTCAAGGTATTCTCTTGTCTTGTCAAAAACTGTCTCGTCAGAGTCTGTCTCATCAGAAGCTGCCTCGTCAGGATCTGTCTCGTCGGGAACCTCTCTGGCCTCGTCAAGGACCTCTCCTGCCTCGCCTAGGACTTCTGTTCAAAGTCAAACACGTAAGAGAGCTGTTTGTTACTCTACACCCAACCTCTATCCCTGTGCACAGGTGGACCCCCTTGGCGGCGGACCTGCGTCCCCAGCTGACGGGGTAACGCCAACGCGCTCACGTAGCGGTTCGCTACCACCACGACTACCGGTACGTCTTGCTCCACAAATTCCTGAACTGTTACTGTATCAGTTACAGGAGTACTGGCCACCGTTACCGGTGGAGTTTGTGTCATCGTCATCTGTCGTGTCATCGTCACCACGTTCTGTGGAATCACTCACCTTGTCATCATCTGGATTGTCATGGTCACCACGCTCAGTGGAGTCACTCGTCTTGTCATCAGCTGGTTTGTCATCGTCCCGGTCTGTGGTGTCACAGCCGGAGTCTCTGGAAGACCTGTCCTCGCCACAGTCACAGGTGGAAGCCTCAGCACGTTCACGGACGCCTTCACCTCTACGTTGCACGGCCGCTGGTTCTCAGCAGGACGTAACCTGTGCTTCTCCCAAGTAAGCCTCACTACTGATAGCCTGTCATTAGTGTGGGACAAAAGTAATTGTCTGTGCTTATATGTTCCAGGGTTGCCGGGTCTCCGTCCAGAGTGCTCAGCTCCAGTGACCAGGATACTATCCACGCTCTCACATTTGCACTACACACCCTTTCTCTATAATAAAGATTATTGTTCACTAATTTACCCGTGTCAGTGTCTGTCTCCTGGGTCCCGAAAACATGTCACCCACAGGGTGAGATCTTGCGTGGAGCCCCAGATCGAGGGAGATTATCAGTGGTCTTGTATGTCTTCCATTTTCTAATAATTGCTCCCACAGTTGATTTCTTCACACCAAGCTGCTTACCTATTGCAGATTCAGTCTTCCCAGCCTGGTGCAGGCCTACAATTTTGTTTCTGGTGTCCTTTGACAGCTCTTTGGTCTTGGCCATAGTGGAGTTTGGAGTCTGACTGTTTGAGGTTGTGGACAGGTGTCTTTTATACTGATAACGAGTTCAAGCAGGTGCCATTAATACAGGTAACGAGTGGAGGACAGAGGAGCCTCTTAAAGAAGAAGTTGCAGGTCTGTGAGAGCCAGAAATCTTGCTTGTTTGTAGGTGACCAAATACTTATTTTCCACCATAATTTGCAAATAAATTCTTTAAAAATCCTTCAATGTGATTTTCTGGATTTTTTTTTCTCATTTTGTCTCTCATAGTTGAGGTATACCTATGATGAAAATTGGAGACCTCTCTCATCTTTTAAGTGGGAGAACTTGCACAATTGGTGGCTGACTAAATACTTTTTTGCCCCACTGTATGTGACCTCTTGAATGAGTTGTCGCTGCGCTCTTGGGGTAATTTTGGTTGGCTGGTCACTCCTGGGAAGGTTCACCACTGTTCCATGTTTTCGCCATTTGTGGATAATGGATCTCACTGTGGTTTGCTGGAGTCCCAAAGCTTTAGAAACGGCTTTATAACCTTTTCCAGACTGACAGATTTCAATTACTTTGTTTCTCATCAATCCATCCATTTTCTTCTGCTTAATCCTTTTCGGGTCGTGGGGGTGCTGGAGCCTATCCCAGCATCTTTGGGCGAGAGGCAGGGTACACCCTGGACAGATCGCCAGTCCATCGCAGGGCCAACACACAGAGAGACAGACAACCATTCACTCTCACATTCATACCTAAGGACAATTTAGAATCCCCAGTTTGATGCCAATTAACCTAACTTGCATGTTTTTGGCATGTGGGAGGAAACCGGAGAAATCCCGGAGTAAACCCACGCAGACACGGGGAGAACATGCAAACTCCACACCGATCACTGTTGGTCAGGGGCTGGGATCGAACCCAGGATCCCCCAGCCAAGGGTGAGTTGCTGTGCTGCCACACATTTGTTCCTGCATTTCTTTGGATTGCAGCATGATGTCTAGCTTTTGAGGATCTTTTGGTCTACTTCACTTTGTCAGGCAGGTCCTTGTTAAGTGATTTCTTGATTGAGAACAGGTGTGGCAGTAATCAGGCCTGGGTGTGGCTAGAGAAATAGAACTCAGCTTTCCAAAAATGTGATAAACCACAGTTAATTTATGTTTTAACATGGGGGGGGCAATCACTTTTTTTACACTGGGCCATGTAGGTTTGGATTTTTTTTTTACCCTTAATAATAAGCACCTTCATTTAAAAACTGCATTTTGTGTTTATTTGTGTTACCTTTGTCTAATATTTAAATTTGTTTGATGATCTGAAACATTTTAAGTGTGACAAACATACAAAAAAAATGAGAAATCAGGGAGCGAGCAAACACTTTTTCACACCACTGTATATTCACTGATAATTATCAATGAATATACAGTCCGGGTGTATATGTCTGGGTGTGATTATAATTGCATCCGGACATTTCACCAGAATATGCATCACTCTGCCTTTTTTGATAATCTTTAAAGTAATTAAAGTTAATATCACTGGCTTCTTATATGTGAGAAATGTAATATTGTGTTGGATACCTTAATTTCCACAGTGAGGCACTGTTTGAAAAGAGACAAGAGACAGTCCTAATCCAGACCTCTCAGACCCGGAACATCTGGCAAGATATTTTATGCCTGTCTAAACAAAACAGAAAAGCTAAAGTTGGATTTATTGTATTGATTAGCAAGCCGTAATACATTTGTGATGATAGACTCTTCTTCTTCATCTTCTTTTAGACCTGATTGGTGATTGGCAACCAGCTTACAGGTACATTACCGCCATGTACTTCACGCTATATCATCACTCTGTCTGGTCAAGAATCACTCTCGTGATGGACTCTTTATTACTTCTGAAAATTCCAAGAAAAAGTGAAAGTGTGCCAAAGCCAAATCATGCTAGCTAGCCACCTGTGCAATCTGATGGACACCCACAAACCTACTCAACAAGTGACCGATTTGTACTATAATCACTGACTTTTGCATTTGACAATATTTAATTTGTTTGCATATGAGTGAAATGACAATAGATGTATTCCTTTCTGTATTATGCTGCCTGAGGTGTTTAGCAACAGTTAACTGGCTACATTTAGAAGGGACTTTTTTTTCCCTTGGCAGTGTAAAATAACTGGTTAAACAAACAAATCATAATATTTTGTTGTGCATTGCTGTTATTTAATAAACTGTGCTTGTGGAACTGGTGTATAAAAGCAATATCACACTTGAGATCGTACACAACTCCCCCTCATGTAATATTGCTTAATCCTACCTTCATGTACGATGCCATTCAGCCCCAGTCGGCTTCTGTGCTGAATTATGAAATACAAATTTCAAGTGCAGATTATGCAATTATTGTAATGGAAACTTGTGATTTAATTAACTGTAAGCACGAACAGCCTGTCTTAAATGTGACTGACGTGTGTGTGCTGCTGTGACCTTTGCCCGTTCATTGACAACCACAGAATATTACCGCTGGTGCTGATAATCACTGCTTAGACCCACTGCATGTGTTTCTGTGTCTGTTTCCTTTTGTGTATCTGTGTTAGTGTGTTTTTATTTGTATATGAATGGTATATGACTATTGGGAGTGCACGTGTCCTTGAGGGTGTGTGTGTATGGCAGGGTGTGTTGAACATGTGGTGGCGTTCTCAGAGGAACAGCGGGGCTCTAATAAGGACTAGTCCTGGATGGCAGCTGGTAAACTCTGTCCTCAGAATAGGTGTCCTTTATTCATGCACAAAGGAATGCAAATTAGTCCCAGCACCGAGTGGACACTGAGAACTGATCCACATGGCACACACATGCACTCTAAAAGTGTGCATTGAGAGATGCAACTCCTCGCAATCAAAAGAAAAACAAGCAGGACTAATGACGAGGCCCACCCACACAACTGTTTTGTTTGCTCGCTAGCTTGTTTGTGGGTGTGCATGCACGTATGCATGTATGTCTGTGCACGTGTAGTTAGAGGTCACCTTTCTGCCAGAGCAGCAGAAAGTCTGGTAGAAGCCTAAGGAGCTCAAATCCCACTCAACCAAAGCCAGCCACACATATAAAGCACTTCATTTTAAAATTCCACCTGAGAGCTAAATATGAAGTACCTACTGGTGACCTCAACACTGCACTTTTTTTTGCCTCGTTTTACAACCACAACTAAGATGGCAGATAAAATATATTTTGTGTGGTCTAGCTATAAAGCTGTAGTACTTCAGGCTGAGTTTACTGTTCAAATACATATGAAGTGTGTATTTTGATCACAGCTGAAATGGCATCATTCTTCATGCAGCTATTAGAATTTATAACAGAAATTTGAACTGTATTACAGGGAGCTGATTATGTGGAACACAAGGCCTTGAGAAGGTGTTTATGGGTTAAGAGGGAATATGCAGAGTTGTGTTCATCATGTTATTGAATGTGATGAGTGTACTTCACAGCTCATTATGGGAATATGTGGTATGGGAATATAGATATCCATTCAGTGAATTACTGTTTTTGACATGATTTAGTAGATGGACCCAGAAGCAGACTACAGACTTGGTTATAGTTGCAATGATTTTATTGAGTGCAAGTGTATGTGTGTTGGGGGGGGGGGTGTCTGGCAACCCTGCAAGGGGGAGAGAGAGAGAGAGTGATGAGTAATCTGCAGCATACAGCAGGGCAGTGAGGAGTTAATAATAATCTTATGGAGCGCTGAGCGGCTGGGATGGAACTAACAGCGGCCCACGTCCTCTCCAGGTTGCTGTGGTCCCACAAAGGTGAAGGTAGTGCTGGTGCAGATATATATACAGTGCTCTGTACAGGGAAGATACCCTCAGCTGAGGGGTGAAGGGGAACAGTTCAGTCTGATAAGTTATGTGCACTTACAGGGTGATGACGAGAGTGAGGGAATTCCGGCTACGAGGGGAGGATCCAGGTCCGCCACGAAGAAGGGTGCCAGTCCACCAGGGAGAAGGTCCACCTGTGCACAGGTAAGTCCAAGACAAACAGAGGAGAATGCAGGGAAGAGGTTCAAACAGAGAAGCTGCTTACTGAGTGCCGAGTCTGAGAAAGGGGTCGTAGCTGGAGAGGGGAGAGGCAGCACACAACGTAGAGGAGCTCTCTGAACTGCATGCATGTGTAGACGTCTCCGTGCAGGAGTGGAGGACCCCTCTCCATTTAAAGGCTGCTAATTAGGAAGCGCAGGTGTGGGTGAAACCGCAGCTGTGGAAAATAAGCAATGAGAGAAGAGGGAAAACAGCACACAGTTGGATCACCACAGTTTTGAGGTGTAAGATTAATATCTACGTATTGTTTAGAAGTTGCACAGTTTATTAAAAGCTGTAATTTTTCTAAATAAAAAGCATACAGCGGGGAAAATAAGTATTGAACACATCAACATTTTTCTCATTAAACATATTTCTGATGGAGCCATTGACCAGAGATTTTTACCAGATATCAGTAACATCCCAAGTAATCCATACATACAAAGAAATCAAGTCAACTGTGCTCACAAAACAAGTTGTATTTAATAAAGTGGGATGACATGGGGAATAAGTATTGAACACAAAGAAAAAGAGGTGCAAAAAGGTATAGAAAGCCAAGAAACCAGCTGAAATCCATCAGAATTTAGGAAGCCATTCCATCCCCCATCAGTGCAGATTAATTTCAGCTGGTTAAGTCCTGACTGATAGCCTTTAAAAAGGTCTGTGAATATCAGATTGTCGCACCACAAAGAACTCATGATGGGTAGAAGTACAGAGCTCTCTCTAGAGCAGGGGTTGACAATCCACGGCCCAGAGGCCACATGCTGCCCTTCAGCCCCCATACTACGGCTCCCTGTAGTTGCATCTCAGAACACCATCCATCCATCCATCCATCTTCTACCGCTTTTCCAGAGGTCCGGGTTGCGGAGGCCGCAGTTCAAGCAGAGAAGCCCAGACTTCCATCTCCCCAGCCACCTGCTCCAGCTCTTCAGAGAGGATACCAAGGCGTTCCCAGACCAGCTGGGAGACATAGTCTCTCCAGCGAGTCCTGGGTCTGCCCCGGGGTCTCCTCCCAGTGGGATGTGCCTGAAACACCTCAAGTGGGAGGCGTCCAGTAGGCATCCTAATCAGGTGCCCATACCACCTCAACTGGCTCCTTTCAATGTGGAGGAGCAGCGGTTCAACTCTGAGCCTCTCCCGGATGACTGAGCTCCTCACCCTATCTCTGAGGGTGAGTCCAGTAATCCTATGGAGAAAGCTCATTTCAGCCGCTTGTATCTGCGATCTTGTTCTTTCGGTCATTACCCAAAGCTCATGACCATAGGTGAGAGTAGGAACGTAGATTGACTGGTAAATCGACAGTTTTGCCTTAGAACTAAGCTCCCTCTTCACCACAACAGACCGGTACAACGTCCGCATCACTGCAGATGCTGCTCCAATCCGTCTCTCGCTCCATTTTCCCCTCACTCGTGAGCAAGACCCCAAGATACTTAAACTCC
Source organism: Pholidichthys leucotaenia (assembly GCA_020510985.1). Lineage (NCBI taxonomy): Eukaryota > Metazoa > Chordata > Actinopteri > Cichliformes > Pholidichthyidae > Pholidichthys > Pholidichthys leucotaenia. The sequence goes on from CM035849.1 coordinate 229,988,599, forward strand.
TCCACTTGGGGCAGGAGCCTGTCCCCAACCCAGAGAGGACAATCCACCTTTTTCTGGCTGAGGATCATGGACTCGGACTTGGAGGTGCTGATCCTCATCCCAGCTGCTTCACACTCAGTGGCAAACCATCCCAGCAAGAGCTGTAGGTCATTGCTGGATGAAGCCAACAGGACAACATCATCTGCAAACAACAGAGATGAGATCCTGTGATCACCAAGCATGACACCCTCCATTCCCTGGCTGCGCCTAGAAATCCTGTCCATAAAAATTATGAACAGGATCGGTGACAAAGGGCAGCCCTGGCGGAGTCCAACTCTCACTGGGAATGAGTCCGATCGAGTGTTGGCAATACGAACCAAACTCTCACAACGGTCGTACAGAGAATGAATAGCTTGTAACAACAAGCCCGATACCCCATTCTCCCGAAGCACCCCCCACAAAAAACCACGAGGGACGCGGTCGAATGCCTTCTCCAAGTCCACAAAACACATGTAAACTGGTTGGGCAAACTCCCTCGAACCCTCAAGAATTCTCAAGAGGGTAAAGAGCTGGTCCAATGTGCCACAGCCAGGACAAAAACCACATTGCTCCTCCTGAATCCGAGGTTCGACCAGCGGCCGGACTCTCCTCTCCAGTACCTTGGCATAGACCTTCCCAGGGAGGCTGAGGAGTGTGATCCCTTTAAAGTTGGAGCACACCCTCCAGTCCCCTTTTTTGAAGAGAGGAACCACCACCCCGGTTTGCCATGCCAAAGACACTGCCCCCGACCTCCACGCAATGTTGCAGAGGCGTGTCAACCATGACAGCCCAACAACATCCAGGGCCTTGAGGTACTCAGTGCAAATCTCGTCCACCCCCGGGGCCCGGCCACCAAGGAGATTTTTAACCACCTTGGCGACCTCAGCCCCTGTGATAGGCGAGTCATCCCCCTCGTCCCCAAACCCTGCTTCCTCTGTGGAAGGCGTATCAGTGGGATTGAGGAGATCCTCGAAGTTTTCCTTCCACCGCCAGACGATGTCCCCAGTCGAAGTCAACAGCGCCCCATCTGCACCACACACAGTGTGGACAGGGAGCTGCTTTCTCCATCTCAGAACACAGGGAAATTAATTAAGTTCATTTGAATTATTTTTTTAATTATTGTTTATTGCAATTGGATACATTTCTCAGTGGAAACATATACTTTTATGAATGTAAAATATATTTTTTTAATTATTTATTATGTTGTCAAACATGCGTGACTGTGTCACATCTGACAGCGGCTGCACAGAGAGCTGCACAGCATCTACGTCCTCAGTGCATGTGGAGAAGCACGGACAGCAGCAGCTTCCTGCCACTCTTGGTAAGACATGAACAGATCCAGAGAAAGTAAAATCACAGAAGAAAATAGAGAGTTTAATTCTGTGTGGACAGATTAATTTGTGTTCATGTATGGTTGTTGTGGAGAGAATTTCTCCACGAGAACACAAACAAGGAGAAAAACAGCGGCTTCATTAATGTCTACAGGTCCATAAAAAGTCTTAAATGTGATTATCTAAAATCAACACCTTAATTATCCTTAAAAATTAGAAACAATCCTTGCTTTCTGCTCAATAACCTTATAGTCGCCTGCGCTATAAATGCTGGATTCACCAGACATGACTGAAGTCTGAATTAGTTTGAATTTAATTTCACTGTCATTGCTCAATACCTCCTGAGTGAAGTATAGTGGGGTAACAAAGTATTTAGTCAGCCACCAATTGTGCAAGTTCTCCCACTTAAAAGATGAGAGAGGTCTCCAATTTTCATCATAGGTATACCTCAACTATGAGAGACAAAATAAGAAAAAAAAAATCCTGAAAATCACATTGAAGGATTTTTAATGAATTATTTGGTAAATTTGTCGGTAAAATAAGTATTTGGTCAATAACAAAAGTTCATCTCAATACTTTGTTATATACCCTTTATTGGCAATGACAGAGGTCAAACGTTTTCTGTAAGTTTTCACAAGGTTTTCACACACTGTTGCTGGTATTTTGGCCCATTCCTCCATGCAGATTTCCTCTAGAGCAGTGATGTTTTGGGGCTGTCGCTGGGCAACACGGACTTTCAACTCCCTCCAAAGATTTTCTATGGGGTTGAGATCTGGAGACTGGCTAGGCCACTCCAGGACCTTGAAATGCTTCTTACGAAGCCACTCCTTCGTTGCCCGGGCGGTGTGTTTGGGATCATTGTCATGCTGAAAGACCCAGCCACGTTTCATCTTCAATGCCCTTGCTGGTGGAAGGAGGTTTTCACTCAAAATCTCACGATACATGGCCCCATTCATTCTTTCCTTTACACGGATCAGTCGTCCTGGTCCCTTTGCAGAAAAACAGCCCCAAAGTATGATGTTTCCACCCCAATGCTTCACAGTAGGTATGGCGTTCTTTCTCCTCCAAACACGACAAGTTGAGTTTTTACCACAAAGTTCTATTTTGGTTTCATCTGACCATATGACATTCTCCCAATCCTCTTCTGAATCATCCAAATGCTCTCTAGCAAACTTAAGACGGGCCTGGACATATACTGGCTTAAGCAGGGGGACACGTCTGGCACTGCAGGATTTGAGTCCCTGGCGGCGTAGTGTGTTTCTGATGTAGCCTTTGTTACTTTGGTCCCAGCTCTCTGCAGGTCATTCACTAGGTCCCCCCATGTGGTTCTGGGATTTTTGCTCACCGTTCTTGTGATAATTTTGACCCCACGGGGTGAGATCTTGCGTGGAGCCCCAGATCGAGGGAGATTACCAGCGGTCTTGTATGTCTTCCATTTTCTAATAATTGCTCCCACAGTTGAGTTCTTCACACCAAGCTGCTTACCTATTGCAGATTCAGTCTTCCCAGCCTGGTGCAGGTCTACAATTTTGTTTCTGGTGTCCTTTGACAGCTCTTTGGTCTTGGCCATAGTGGAGTTTGGAGTCTGACTGTTTGAGGTTGTGGGCAGGTGTCTTTTATACTGATAACGAGTTCAAACAGGTGCCATTAATACAGGTAGCGAGTGGAGGACAGAGGAGCCTCTTAAAGAAGAAGTTACAGGTCTGTGAGAGCCAGAAATCTTGCTTGTTTGTAGGTGACCAAATATTTATTTTACTGAGGAATTTACCAATTAATTCATTAAAAATCCTTCAAAGTGAGTTTCTGGATTTTTTTTTTCTCATTTTGTCTCTCATAGTTGAGGTATACCTATGATGAAAATTGGAGACCTCTCTCATCTTTTAAGTGGGAGAACTTGCACAGTTGGTGGCTGACTAAATACTTTTTTGCCCCACTGTAAATATATTGTAAAAGCCCTCGACAACGATTCAGTTTTCAGAATGGGTGTGTCTGTTATGTGCTTTTATTATGAAACACCGTCAACTGGATATACTTGTCGGAAATCACAGCTGACAGTTTTTCCTCCCAATTTGCAACTAAAAAAGAAAAAAAAGAGAGGAGAGAAGATCTTGTGACAGTGATGTAGAGGTGAGCCTTTTCTTTTAAGGATGTTTTCAGCTTTTTGTTTGTAGGATAATTGCTTGTTTGTTATCTGTGGGGTTTTGGACAGTGAATTATATGTGCAGATTGTCTATCAGTGCCACGCATTTTTTAAAATTATAACCAATATTTAGCTCAGCGGAAGAAGATTTTTTTTAAACATTTTCCACTTTGTTGTAATTATGTCTAATTGGCTTAATTTGCACCAAATGATTTTTAAAGTTTTATTATTTAGAAAGTTGTTGAGAATTCTTTTTGTTTCATTCCAAAATAAAGAAGAATATCAGACAACCACCCTCCAGTGGACTCACCACTTGCATGAGGGATCACGGGGATCATAGTGCTATGTAAACTGGGCAGAAGTGTGGGATACTCTGCCTGGACTGATGCCCCCATGACCCAGATTCCTGGATAAACAATAGAACATGGATGGATGGATGGATAGATGGATGGATCAGACAACCAATTATCAGACAACCAATCCACTAGATGTCAAATTGAGAGTCTGGAGAACAGGTGAAAGATACAGATTTATATTATATTAATACATTTGAATACGGAGCATTATCAGGAAACATAAAAAGGATGAAAAATAGCTTTTTTCTAAATAAAACTTTTGTTTCTTATTTATTAAATTATCATGAACTAAAGCTGCATGATCACCAGTGTTGGGCAAGTTACTAAAAAATAGTAACTAGTTACAGTTACTGGTTACGTCTTTTCAGAAGTAAGTAAGTTACTTTTCAGTTACTGCATGATTAAAGTAACTAGCTACTTGGAAAAGTAACTTTCACATTACTTTTAAATGCATACTTAAATCCTCTTGCACACATAGCAAGATCAAGGGCCCCTTGTTCTCATCAGAAAAAACGAGAAAAAGAAAACTGATGAGAAAAAAGTCTCATCTTACAGAGAAAAAAAATGTCTCAGATTTACACAAACTATTCTAATCAGTAGAAAGTCAGAAATTTTCTAGAAATAAAGCTGTAAATTCAGAGAAAATTTTGGACCCCCTGGTGGGCCGTTTTTGGCCCACAGGCCATATGTTTGACACCCCTGGACTGCCCATTAAAAACATATATTTAGAGGATTTTCTTTCATGAAATAGTTGCAGGTCACAACAGCATGTAAATGAATGAGATAAAATAAAACAGAAAGCGCAGATAAATGAAAGTTCACCGCTTAGAAAAAGCTTACTGCCACAAATCACAGTCACTTTTTCTCTGTGTGTAAGAAAATACACAATTATTTACACAGCTTACACATTTACACAACTGTGGACATTAAATGCGAGATTCTTGTTCAAAAAATACTCATGTTTAACTACAGAGGTAGGAGCTGTTGGGGGTTACTCACCGCTAGGACAACAAGTGATCAGGGCTCGAGAAGTTGCCTCTGCCATGGCGTTTCTTCCCACTGGGTTGCGTGTGAGCAGGACAGGAAATTGACAATTCTCGGCATAACACCAGCAGAGGAGACTGACGGCTGCACTATGGTAGGATCAGTTTATACTTATTTACGCTAAAAATATCTCTCCATATTAATAAAATGAGTAACACGAGTAACGCATCTGATCAAATTTCAGTAACTGTAATGCATTACTGGATTTTTAAACAGTAATTTTGTCATGCAGCACATTACTGCAAAAGTAGTGGCGTTACAGTAACACGTTACTTTGTAACGCATTACTGTAAATTCTACTAATACTACTACTGCTACTGTAAATGTAGCACATTACTTGTAAATTTTTTTCTTTTTGTAACACGTTACTCCCAACACTGGTGATCACTGTTGAAAGTAGGAAATGGATTATATTTTTCAGATTTAAACAATTTATGAATGTGCTGATAATTTAAAAAAAACTATTTAAAAAATTATGGTCAGATAGTCAGAAATTTATTTTTCAGCACAAAGCGAGATGTAATATATTTGTAATACTTTTATTTCACAAATGAAGCTATATATACAGCTTGACCGTTTTTTCCACTGTTGTAGTATGAATTCATTAATGCCACATAATATTCAGAGCTATGTATATGTATATAAAAAACTTTATAAGCAGTATAATCTTTATTTTAAAGATCAAATTGCTGCTGCGGCTCTCAGCCACTTCTATTTTAGTCAGAGACAGGCAAAATGGCTCTTTGTTTGGCAAAGGTTGAAGACCCCTGTTCTAGACCTTCGCAACCTTATTATTGCAAAACATAATGATGGCATTGGTTACAGGCGCATTATAAAAATATATGTATTCATGCCGCATGTTCACGTTTGGTCTGAGCACACCTTCAGAGCTCCTGGTGGCAACAAAATGAGATAATAGTCATTTATATTCTTTAAAATAAACCCTTTAAAACATGTAGATTATTATAAATAATAAGCACACAACTGAATTTACAACAAACAGTAGATTGTCCCTTTTGAGCAAAGAAAGGAGATGCAACCCTGTTGGTGTAGTGCAACCCTGTTACTCAACTTATGGTAACAGGGTTGAAAATTAGTGCTTGCATTACCATTTTTTCACAGGAAGAAACACTATTTGTGGAATGTAATGGTTTATGAAAGTAGTTATATAAATTACAAAAAGAAACTTAGAATATAATTTAGCTTCTTTAATATGAGTAACAGGTGTCACAATCTAGCACAGGGAAATTTCACTGTGCTTTGTCTCTTTGCCTTTTGTTTTTCCTTATTTGTATAATGGGGTATGTTGAGGCCTATGCCTGTTATGTTTTTATGTTATGTTATGTTTTATGTTATGTGTGATTCACACCTGTCATCATTTGTTTCATTTGTTTCTGGCCTTATTTAAGGGCCATTATGTTCATTTCTCTTTGCAGCAGTCTTGAGTTTCTCTTTCCTCGTCTCCACCAGAACACAGCCCTTGTTCTGGTGTGCTTTTCCAGTAAGTTTGCTTGTTTGTTTGAATCTTATGTTGGAGCACTTTTTTGGACTTTGTGTTTTGTTGTTGTCAATAAATCTCACAAACTGCAGTCCAGCACGTGAGTCTCTCCTCTCTGCCCCGAGGGGCGATTCATGACAGAAGACTGCGGCCAGTAAGAGACCCAGCTGCTGTGGTTGTGGGTTTTTGTTTTTTGTTTCACTCACCTGTTTGTGGAGCTCATTATGTGCCCAGTACTCCGACCTCTAGCAATCAAAGGGAGATCGGCAGCTGGATCCCCGAGCCTGGAGGAGGAATGGGCCACCAAATTTATCCAGGGCTTTGTGGATGAAGCCCTCGCCTCCCGCAGCCCAACGAAAATCTGGGAGAAGGTGGATTCGGCGACCGCTATAGTCAAGGCACTCCCTGGGTTGTAGAGGTTCCCCCAGTTTGTGGAGCTGCTGGCTACATTCTCTGTCCTGCAGCAATCTTTCCCCGGGCTGACGTGGAAGCCTCCAGCGAGCCCAAAGACGACGCGGAATCGTGCTCCGCGGCAGACAACCTGCTCCACCTCTAGTTTGCCTATTTCTGCTCCTGCTCCATCTGCTCCACGACACCACCATCCAGCTCCGGACCACCGGAGGAATACCCCCGCCTCTCAGGCAGCAGATTCCCCTTCGCCGAGGCAGAAGACTCCCGCAGCAGTGCCCTCCTTGTGTTTTTCCTCTTCGGCTGTTTTGTCAGCTTCCTCCTTCTCCGCAGCTGCTGTTTCTCGCTTCTCCTCGACATTCCCTCCCGCTGTTGAGAGGTCGGCTGCTTCCTCCCCGGCTCCGCCCATTGCTGTGGCTGCAGGGGAGGCTCCTCAAGGGTTCCCTGGGAGGCCCTCTTCTACTGAAGTTACGGAGAGGGCTGATTCCCAACCTGTTGCAGCAGAAGACGTCACAGCCAAGAGTTCAGGCAAGTGGTTTTTCCCCCCTCATGCAATCAAGCATAAATTATCTTGCCTGACTTCTGACGGTGGGGCTCACATTAGGCAGTCCTCTGAGTCCTCCCCATCTGGTGCAGCTCTAGACTGTTCACCTGTTCTCTCCATGTCTCCTCCTTTCCCGCCCCCCCCGCCCCGAGTGTCCGCCGGCCGCAGGATCGAGCCGCCGGACGATGGAGGAGCCTGTGGCTCTGGAGGACCGCGTCCCAGCCCTGCAGCCACATTCTGGATGGAGGGAGAGCACTGCAACAGAGCTGAAGCCTGTGCCGATGATGGAGCGTCCCCTGGCCTCAGCAGAACAGGATCCAACACCAGCAGGGAGCCGACCTCCTGTGTCTACGTCGGGCAAGCCACCTGTGTGGGTCACGTCGTTGGGGAGTCCAAGGACTGCATCGACCACCATGCCTGCTGCTCGGGCCGCCACAGCAAAGTTTGAGCTGGACCTCCAGAGGGCTGGGTCCAAGAAACCATTGCCTGGATCGACAGAGTCCTGGGCGGCGGTAGAGCTTGAGCTCAGGCAAGTGCTCTCCTTTGTCTTTGTTGTTTCTATTTTGGGGAGATCTTGCCTCACTCTTGGTGGGGAGAGCCAGGTGCAGCCGCCAGCTGCACCTGAGCTCACCTTACCGGGCTCCACTGCCACCAGTGACCCTGACCCTGTTTTTCTGCCTGTCCTGTCTGAGCTTTCCCCCAGGGTCACCGAGGATCATCCAGCTCTGCCAGAGGTCTCCATGGGTTCGGGCTCGCTGCTTGTGGTCTTCGTGGGTCCAGCTTCTCCTGCCGAGGTCATCGCGGGTGCTCCGTCCCCAGCCCAGGGCCTCCGTGGGTGCTGCTCCCCCTTCAGCCGAGGTCATCGTGGGTGCTCCGTTCCAGTCCAGGACCTCCAAGGGTGCAGCTCTCCCTCCGGATGAGGTCTTCGCGGGTGCTCCATCCTAGCCCGGGACCTCTGAGGGTGCTGCGTCCCCTTCAGTTGAGGTCTTCACAGGTGATTCGTGCCAACCCAGAACATCCGTGGGTGCAGCTCCTCCTCAGTCCGGGTCCACCAAGGGTGCAGCTCTGACCCGGTTCGGGTCCACTGAGGATGCAGCTCAGACCCAGTCTGGGTCCGCCGAGGGTGCAACCTTGCTCCAGCCCAGGTTCGCCGAGGGTGCAGCCTCGCTCCAGCCCGGAGCCTCCGCAGGTGCAATCTCGCTCCAACCCGGAGCCTCCGCGGGTGCAACCTTGCTCCAGCCTGGAGCCTCTGTGGGTGCAGCTTTGCTGTAGCCCAGGACCACCGTGGGTGCAGCTATGTCCCAGTCCGGGACCACCGAGGGTGCTACAGAGGGCATTGTGGTTCCCCCTCCTCTGCCAGATGTCATCGTGGTCCCCCCTCCTCTGCCAGATGCCGTCATGGTTCCCCCTCCTCTGCCAGATGCCGTCGTGGTTCCCTCTCCTTTGCCAGATGCCGTCGTGGTTCCCCCTCCTTTGCCAGATGCCGTCATGGTCCCCTCTCCTCTGCCCGAGGCCTTCGTGGTCCCCCCTCCTCTGCCCAAGGCCATCGTGGTTCCCCCTCCTCGGCCCGACATTGTCGTGGTTCCCTCTCCTCTGCCCGACATTGTCGTGGTTCCTCCTCCTCCGCCTGACGTCGTCACGGTTCCCCCTCCTCCACCTGACGTCGTCATGGTTCCCCCATTCCTCCATCCTCCACATCTTTGGTCATCCTGGTTGGGTGGCCGCCCCCTGGACCACCTTTTCTGTGTTGGTGGTTAAAAAACTCTGGCCAACTACCTGACACACTGTGCTGTTGGGTTGGGTAGCTCATATTCTCCGGCATGCCACCCAACTCTTACCACCTCGCTGTCTACCAGGCCTGAGACTTTGGCCAGCCACCGAAACAGCCTAGCTCCTTGGTCTAGGGGGCCTAGGTCCCTGGTTTTGTCTGGTGTGGATCCTGAGTGGGGATTTTTGTTTTTTGTTTTCTCCTAGCCTGGGTTTTGCTGGAGTGTGAGTCATGGGAGTTATTATTTTCTCTGATTTGTTTTGGTCCCTCCGTGCCTGGGTCCCCCTCCTCCCACCCAGGGTGGGGTTGTTTTCTTGTCTATTGGTGGGGTGGGATCTTCGTGTGGGTGGGTCCTTGTCGTCTTTTGATGTTGCCCAGGGTGTCTGGTATCCACCCCTTCGGGGGGGGTCTGTCATAGTCTAGCACGGGGAGATTTCACCGTGCTTTGTCTCTTTGCCTTTTGTTTTTCCTTATTTGTATAATGTGGTATTTTGAGTTCTATGCCTGTTATGTTTTCTCTCGTTTGTTTTCACATATTCGGTATTGTTTCTTTGTATGATTTATTTTCCCGTTTACGTTCAGTGTAGTTTTGTTATTTATATATGTGGATTTACTTGTCCTTATCTGTTTCCACTTTGTTTTTGCCAGTGTCTTCTCTTTCTTTCTCTCTCGGGGGTTGCAGTCATCAGGGGCATTGCCAGGTTGTGGGTGGTGCTCCTATCAAACAGTCAGCCCCGTCTCCTCTCCTCACGACTCACAGTTGATTGTCATTTTCTCCCCAGCCCACTTATGTGATTCACACCCGTCATCATTTGTTTCTGGCCTTATTTGAGAGCCATTATGTTCATTTCTCTTTGCCGTAGTCTTGAGTTTCTCTTTCCTCGTCTCCACCAGAACACAGCCCTTGTTCTGGTGCCCTTTTCCCTTAAGTTTGCTTGTTTGTTTGAATTTTGTGTTGGAGCACTCTTTTGGACTTGTTTTGTTGTTGTCAATAAATCTCACAAACTGCAGTCTAGTGCGTGGGTCTGTCCTCTCTGCCCCGAGGGGCAATTCATGACAACAGGGTTGAGTTGGATAGTGACACACTCAATTTTGTCTGAAAAGATTTGAAAAATGCAAAATATATCAAAGGACAAACCTTTGGTCTACCCATGGTGTTAGCACATGGTTTGATGATGTCACTTTCTCTTTGTTATGCCAATTACTACTTTGCTCTTCTTGTGCTAGGCTAGATAGGTTTCAGTAATGGGTTTGAACATATGTTGCGGGACACCACTTCTGGAACTTAATTAATATTATTTAAAATATGTTTATTTTAAATAAATGTTTTTAATAGTTACAAGATGCATGTGTTAACACCACCAAAACAAAAAAGTGAATTTATAACTTATTTAACTTTTTGGTTAGCAAGGACCTGGGACAAGAGAAAATGCTATTTTAGGGGTGCTTAAAAATATTTTAGATCTTCAATAATATTTTGGGATTATTTTTTTCAGCAACTTTGTTTAGAGTTTGTTTCAGTATAAGTGCAATTTCCAGAATAAATGTTCGCTTTAGTACTTTTTGCATGAATTATTTTCAATTTAATGGATGGGACAGAAAATGTCCCACAATTGTGGAATTCTGGAACTTTAGATGTTCAAGAAAGCTTATATATAAGTATCCTGGAATTACACTGTACTTCAAGTAAAGAACACAGATCAGAACCCATGTACTGGTTAATTTTGAGGTAATTATGAAGTAAGAACCCAGTAAGAACAGGTTAATTTCAATGTAATTACAAAATTACTTTTATGGTAAAAATAGGGGTCATTATCCTGCTGTTACACTGAACTAATATGTATTGATCGTGTATTGCACCAGTACTTACACCAAAAGTTATAAAGGGGTATGCACAAATTTATGGAAAAAGTTACTTGAGTAACTGATGTAACCCAAACTATTTACTACCCACCTCTGGAGCTAGATTAAAAAAAAAAAAAAAAAATCTTTTTTTTTTTTTCTTGCTCACAGTACATTTGCAGCAGTTGTATGTGATTAAAGGGAAAGAAAGAACTGTCCTTCATCTTGCAAAACAGTTAGACTTTGGCTGAGAAGTTTCATGAATAATCAAACCACTTAAAGACAGGTAGCTCCACTGAGCTGATTGTGCAAAATAGTCCTACTGGCCAAAGTCAAAGTCACAGTCAAAGCAATTCTGTAATCATGGCCCCTGTGTGAGGCATATTAGTCTCTACATATTATGAAGCAGCACAGGGAGCCCATAATAGGTATCTGCAACATAGTGCCTTATAGAAAATGATTTCAATGCCCTGAATCTGGCATGAATAGATACCCTGTCAGTTGCAGCAGTGAAGATGGCCTAGCGCGCTGCCAGTCAGACATCAAAGGGTGCCAGCTGTTTTCTCAAACTGAGGGGGGTGGAAGAGAAGAACAAGTAGGACTGAAGAGGAAGATTGAGATGACATGTCGGATCTCCAGGAGTGTCACTTTGTGTAATGAGTGAGTGGCGGGTATTCATCTGCCTCAACAGAAAGACGGGGAATACTCCACATGTACTTCGATGAGACTTCGGTAATTACTTATTACTGCACATATGGATGAGATGGGTCATGAGAGGATTGAAGGCGTGTAGGGCTCTTCCTCCATCTGAAAACCACCTCCGGGGTGACTTCAAGAAAATCCCTATAATGCTCCAAGACAAAAGTCTCATTACAGGTAATTGTGGATTGCCTATATCACCCACCCCTCCAGCCCTCCCCTTTCTCCAAAAGCCCTCAGCCTCACCCTCACTACTTTTATCCTCTCCCATTCAGCAGGAGAATCAGCCTGAGAGAAAGAAGCAGGGTTAGTTAAGGGGGAGGGAAAAGGAGCTATTACCTGAGAACAGACACTGATCATGGTTGCTGACGCTTTACTGCACTTCCATTCATGTGGAGTGGCTCACTTGTGGGCAGCAATTACCAACCAAATGATCCAAACTGGGCCTAGTGATGAAGGGGCTGGATGGACTGAGTGGCTAGCTTCACTGTTCTGGGCAGAATATCATCATATGCTTTTAAACAAAGTAGAGCCTGTGTACGTGAAGGTTTATGCACACGCACTTTTGTTAAATTTTCTCATTTCTTAGAGCGGCCATGTGGGTCAAACCAAGGTCTTTCCAGAATGTGTTCTTGCACACACGCCCTGCTCCCAGCTCCCCATGAGGTGGCCAGTGAGGAGCTGGTGCAACGGGCAAGACTGTCATTCACAGATCAGAGGCAACAATGACGCCTTTCCTCAACCACCTTTGAAAATGTCACTGTGGGAACAGCATAATCAACCCCATGTCACCACCAGCTGCTCCATCCAGACCACATTAGAATAAACAATAGCCAGAAAGGAAAGAGAGATGCAAAAGCAAAAAAGAGGAGACAAGTGGGTAGGAAAGACAATGGCACACTTGCCTTATCACCCACCAATGGAAAGATGATATTGTTGTGGGTAATTTGGCCCAGTGTCAACTCCATGGAAGAAGCTGCACTGTTCACCTGCATGGTGCACCTTGCCTTTAAACAGCAGAGGAGTTTTATAGATAGATAGATAGATAGATAGATAGATAGATAGATAGATAGATAGATAGATAGATAGATAGATGTACTTTATTGATCTCAAACTGGGGAATTACAGTGTAACAGCAATCAGCAATCAAACATGCAATCAGTAACAACTTTTAATGTACCATTTTTTGTTATTTCCAGGGATTAATTTTGAGCTTTGGCATCCTCACTCACTATATACAATTGAAACCAGAAGTTTGCACTGTATATAGAGACACACAACCTTTTTTACTCATTCTGTAACATTAAATCAGACCAAACCTTTCCTGTATGAGGTCAGATAGGATTACCAAAATTATTTCTATTTGCCTAATAATTTGTAGAGATTTTTCTTTTCATTACATTCCTCAAAGTCAGAAGTGTACACTAATATCAGGAAGAGAATTGTGGACCTCCACAAGTCTGGTTCATCCTTGGGTACAATTTCCAGATGCCTGAAGATGCCGTGTTCATCTGTTCAAACAATTAAACAAGTATAAACACCATGGGAATGTCCAGCCATCATACTGCTCAGGAAGGAGACGGGTTCTGTGTCCCACAGATGAACGTGTTTTGGTGTGAAATGTGCATATCAACCCCAGAACAAAATCAAAAGACCTTGTAAAGATGCTGGCTAAAGCTGGTGAAAGAGTGTCATTATCCACAGTGAAATGTGTACCAACATGAACTGAAAGGCTTCTCAGCGAGGAAGAAGCCATTACTTCAAAAGCAACATAAAAAAGATAGATTACATTTTGCAAATGCACGCAGGGACAAAAACATGTCTCCAAAAAGTTTTGGAGACATGTCCTGTTGTCTGATGAAACTAGAGCACCATCCCGACTGTGAAGTATGGGGGTGGCAGCATCATGTTGTGGGAGTGTTTTGCTGCAGGAGGGATTGGTGCATGTCACAAAATAGATGGCACCACAAGGAGAGAACATTATGTGGAAATATTGAAGCAACATCTCAAGACATCAGCCAGGTATAGTGATTTGGACAGGGTTGTCGGCACCTCAGTTTGAGAGCTCTTCATCTGTCACCACGTCAGTTCCTCATCACCAGAGCTCCTTCGCTGCTGTTTCATCAGCTCCTCAGCTCCAGAACTCTTTCGCCGCTGTTTCGCCAGCTCCTCTGCTCCGGAGCTTCTCCTCTGCTGTTCCTGCTGCTTCACCGGGGACCTCCTCGCCTGCAGCTCAACCCGAGATCGTCACTTCTGCAACTCAACCCAAGGTTGTCAGGGCTTCAGCAGCAGAGACACCCGGGTCCTTGTCGGCAGTGGAGCAAGAGCTTAGGCAAGTCCTCTTCTTTGTATTTTTAACATCTGTACTAGAGAGGTCTTGTCAAGCTCTTGGTGGGGAGACCCAGTTACAGCTGCCATCTGGTTCTGGGATCTCCCTGCCAGGCTCCACTGCTGCTGTTGGTAGTGGCATGTTTGTTTGTTTTTTCTTCCTCCCTGTTCAAGGTGGCAGCATCGGGAAGGAATCTTCAGGCGTCTGGGCTCGACACTCTACTATCGCCACCATCTGGATTTGATGCTGCTCGCCAGCCTTCACCCTCTGCGGACACCGTTCTCCAAGCATCGCCTCCTGTGCCCCCAGGGGGCCCCCAGGGGGCCCAACCTTCACCTCCTGTTCCCCAGGGGGCTCAACCTTTGCCTCCTGTGCCCCAGAGGGCCCAACCTTTGCCTCCTGAGCACCAGAGGGCCCAGCCATTGCCTCCTGCGCTTCAGGGGGCCCAAACTTCACCTCCTGCACCCCAGGGAGCCCAACCTCAGCCGTCAGCACCCCAGGAGGTCAGTGCGCTTCAGTCATCTGTTTCAGAGCAAAGAGCTCCCATGTTACTGTTCCCTGAGCTCAATGCCCCTGCACTGTCTTGTTCTCCAGTCTGGTGGTGCAGGGACTCTGGTAGGCCACCCAACACCTCCTGTTTCTTGATTTGGGGGCCTGTGAACTTGAGTGGACCCCCTGAACCACCTTGTTCCATGATCTGGGAGCCTAAGGACTCTGAGAGGCCACCAGATCCACCCTGTTCTTCAGTCTGGGGGCCCATGGACTTGTGTAGGCCCTCTGACCCACCTTGTTTTGTTTTGGGGACTTGGGACTTTGGTTTTCCCCAACAAATTGGGTTTTTGTTTTGGATTTTGTGCCCTTGGGACAGCTCGGTGGCACAGTGGTGGAGCAGTGGTTAGCACTGCGGCAGCACTGCAGCAGCACAGTAAGAAGGTCATGGGATCAATTCCACCCCATCCATCATGGGTTTGATCCCACTCCCTTACCAACAATGACCCTTCTGTGTGGAGTTTGTATGTTCTCCCCGTGTCTGCATGGGTTTACCCCGGGTACTCCGGTTTCCTTTCACAGGCTAAAAACATGAAAGTTCAGTTAACTGGAGACTCTAAAGTGACCCTAGGTGTGAATGTGTGTATGAATGGTGAAGGGATTGGCGCCATACCATGGCTGCCTCATCCATCCAGGTGGATGTCTTGAATTTCCCTCTGGGGATTAATAAAGTATTGTGGGGAACCTAGACGTTACATTCTCCACTCAGACTGAATGGCACAGGAGGAGAGAAGCCAACGGGGGGTTGAGACAGAATGGCAGGGGTGGAGACGTTAAAAGACTGTGAGGCGGATATGCAGGGCAGACTGTGGCTTCTCCACCGGACTGCATGATAATGCGCCTTCTCCACAGGACTGAATGATAATGCGCCTTCTCTACTGGACTGCAAGATAATGCGCCGACAGGCTTGGTGACAACGCAGATTGTAATTGTGTGTTTTGTGGTGTGAACCCCCCAGGTCGCTAGGCGAGGATGTAAGATTTAAAAGAGAGATGTCCAGCAACCTGGGTTAAGCTTCTTGTTGACTTATGGATAGAGAGAGAATAAAGTCCACTCAGATCCAGCTCACTGCCTCGCCTGCTCATTTCTGTCTCTACACTGGTGACCTTTGACGAATAATGGAACTCAAGGCAAACACCCCGGAGACGACCTGGACAGGAGGCGCCAGCACCGCGTGCACCATTTTGGTCAAGCTCCCAGACTTTTGGCTACATGACCCGAAGGCTTGGTTCCTCAACACCGAGGCCCAGTTCGCGCTCCGTGGAATGACGGCGGATGACATTAAGTACTACTACATGGTTGCAGCGCTGGACGCACGCACAACACAGCAGGTGGCAAACCTGCTCCAACGGCCCCCAGCCCACAACACATATGACACTCTCAAGACCACGCTGACCCAGCGCTACACACTCTCAGACTGCGAGAGAGCGGAAAGGCTCCTGATGCGCTCCGGGTTGGGAGACGGGTCAGCGGTCAAACTAATGGAGAAGATGTTGGCGTTGATGGGCACAGATGGTGAGCAGTTCCTCTTTGCCTACCTCTTCCTCTGGAACCTCCCGACAGCAGCCAGAGTGATCCTCGCCAACTCGCCGCTGCTGGCCATGCAGAACTAATGGACACTGGCACAAGAGGTGGATCGGATTATCCTGGCGACCAGAACCTTCGCTGTGAATGCAGCGGTGTCGGAACCCAGTGAGACAGCCAGCGAGGGCGAGGAGCAATCGATGGTGGCCGCCGTGGAGGCCAAGAAGCACCGGAGGGGCAAGCTCTGCTTCTACCACCACCGCTGTGGAGAAGACGCATGCCAATGCGTGCCACCGTGCCAGTTCAAGCACTCGGGAAACACCAGGACCGGCAGTCAGTTGCAGCTGCGACCACCAGTGAAACAACCAAACTGCTCTATGTGACGTACTCACTCGGGAAGATGGTTCCTCATGGACTCCGGCTCCCAAAAGAGCCTCATCCTTCCGTCCTACACAGACCGGCTGGCTGGAAGTAGTGGCCCCAAGCTGGCAGCCTCAAACGGCTCAGACATTAAGACTTTTGGTGAGAGAACACTGACCATATCCTTGCACGTACCTACCAATGGTCCTTCGTCATAGCGGCATGTAGCTCCCCCATTTTGGGTGCAGACTTATTGTGTGCACATGGACTATTAGTCGATGTGGCTAACAGACGCCTGATTAACGCTGTGTCTTTTGATTCTATGCCCTGTACAGCTTGAGGAGCCAGGTCCACAACACTAGCCAACATCACAGCTCCAGGGGGTAAATTCCACACACTACTCACCCAGTTCCCAGCACTCACGGTTCCGACATTTTCGGCGGACGTCACTAAACACAGGGTGGAGCACTTCATTATCACCACGGGGCCGCCCGTTTTCGCACGACCTCGGCACCTGGACACAGCTAAACTGGCCAGTGCGAGCGAGGAGTTTGCCAACTTGGAAAGGTTGGGCATCGTCAGGCGCTCAAACAGCCCATGGGCGTCCCCGCTACATATGGTGCCTAAAGCCGAGGGATCATGGCGACCATGCGGAGATTTCTGCAGATTAAACAACACCACATCGCTACCCAATCCCCCATATTCAGGATTTTTCTGTCCACCTCACCGGGGCACGCATTTTTTCCAAGGTGGACCTAGTTCGTGGGTACCACCAGGTCCCGGTGTGTGAGGAAGACATACCCAAAACGGCAGTTATAACCCCGTTTGGTCTTTTTGAATTCTTACGCATGCCTTTCAGGTTAAAAGGTGCGGTGCAGACATTTCAACGCATGATGGATGCGGTGCTGCATGATCTGCCATTTGTGTTTGTCTACCTGGATGACATCTTGGTGGCAAGCGTGTCCGAGGACGAACACGCAGCCCACCTCAGGATGGTTTTCCAGAGGTTGGAAGAGCACGGGTTAATAATCAACCCGGCAATGTGCCAGTTTGGAGTTACAGTGATCGACTTTTTGGGCCACCGCATCTCACCGGAGGGCGTGATACCCTTACCGGACAAAGTGCGTGCAGTGGCAGATTTTCCCCAGCTGCAGACGGTCAGGGCGCTGCAGGAGTTCTTGGGGATGGTTAACTTTTACAACAGTTTCCTCCCCTGTGCAGCCCAGCTTATGCAGTCGTTGTATGCCGCGCTTAAGAAACGGAAACCAGCAGACAGAAGCGACTGGACTCCTGAGTGGGAGCAGGCGTTTTCCGATGCCAAAACAACCCTAGCGAACGCCGCACTACTGGCGCACCCGGACCCGGCAGCTAAGATAGCGCTCACTACCGATGCATCGGACATAACCATAGGGGCCGTTGTGGAGCAGTGCGTCGCCAGTTCTTGGCAGCCGTTTGCCTTTTTTAGCAGGTCTTTGTGCGACAATGAGCATAAATAAAGGCAAGGACAGCTTCAGGAAGAAGATGGAGGACAAGTTGCAACAGAGCGACATCAGCGGGGTCTGGAGAAACCTCAAAACCATCTCTGGGCTCCAGAATACCTCCCCCCAGGCCACGGGGGGCAGGGAGTGGGCGAACAACCTGAATCTGTTTTTCAATAGGTTTGACCAACCACCCTCCCCCCTGACTGCACAACAACCACTGCTGCCTCTAAAGAAATCAAGTCCTGCTGCCCACTCCCCACTCCACCAACACCCCCCCACTCCCAACACACAGCCCCCCATCCTGACCCTGACCAGGACCCAGGTGAGGACGGAGCTGAGGAAGATCAAGGCGAGGAAGGCGTCGGGACCGGACGGCATCAGTGCAAAGCTCCTCAAGTCCTGTGCAGACCAGCTGTGTGGGATTGTGACGTACTACATCTTCAACCTGAGCCTGAAGCTGGGGAGGGTACCACAGCTGTAGAAAACATCTTGTGTGGTACCTGTACCAAAAACTTCCCACCCCAAAGACCTGAACAGCTACAGACCAGTGGCCTTGACGTCCCACTTGATGAAGACCCTGGAGAGACTGCTCCTTGCTTACCTCCGCCCCCTGGTGGAACCAGCGATGGATCCACTCCAGTTCGCCTACCAGCATGGCATTGGGGTGGAGGATGCGGTGATCTTCCTCCTTCACCGTTCTCTGTCCCACCTGGAGAAGCCCGGGAATATGGTGAGGATCATGTTCTTTGACTTCTCCAGTGCTTTCAACACCATCCAACCGATGATCCTGAAGGACAAGCTGCTGCGCGCAGGGGTGGACTAGCACCTGTCATCATGGATCCTGGACTACCTCACGAACCGGCCTCAGTTTGTGAGAACCCGGGACTGTGTGTCCGACACGATCATCAGTAGCACGGGGGCCCCCCAGGGAACGGTGCTGGCTCCCTTCCTGTTCACTCTTTATACTGCGGACTTCTCACACAACACAACACACTGCCATCTACAGAAGTTCTCTGATGACTCTGCGATCGTTGGCCTCATCTCCAATGGAGATGAAGCTGAGTACAGAGGGCTTATCCAGGACTTCGTGGACTGGTGCCATCGGAACTGCCTCCAGATCAACGCGAGGAAAACTAAGGAGCTGGTGGTGGACTGCCGCAGGCATGGGCAGCCCCTCACAGCACCAGTACATATACAGGGAACAGACATCGAGATGGTGACATCCTATAAGTACCTGGGTGTTCATCTGAACAATAAACTAGACTGGTCACACAATACTGACACACTCTACAAGAAGGGACAGCGCAGGCTGTTCCTGCTGAGGAGACTCAGGTCTTTTGGTGTACAAGGGGCGCTGCTGAAGACATTCTATGACACGGTGGTGGCATAAGCCATCACTTTTGGAGTGGTCTGCTGGGGCAGTGGCATTACTGCAGCCGATAGGAAGAGACTGAACAAACTGATTAAGAAAGCTAGCTCTGTCCTGGGGCAGCGCCTTGATCCGGTGGAGGAGATAGGAGAGAGAAGGACGGTGGCTAAACTGTCATCTCTGCTGGAGTCCGAGTTCCACCCTATGCAGGACATACTGAATGCACTGAGGAGCTCATTTAGCAGCAGACTACATCATCCCAGGTGCACAACCGAGAGGTTTCGTAGGTCCTTCCTACCAACGGCTGTCAGACTGTACAACCTAAGCAGGGCTGCTCGCAGAGATAGCAAAAAGACGTAACAAACTAATAGTTTTTTGAATGCAAAAGATGCAATAGACTTACACAATGGTCCCCTCCGGCATACAACTAGGAAAATACCGGTCACTATGGAGGGTGAGAATATGTATGGGCACATAATCATACCATGTAGGATAACTAAGTAGATGGTTATGCTGTTTCATCCCATCTAGCAACAATGCTCTGCACTGTGTGTGTTTATATATTTACATATTTATTCCATCTAGCTACAATGCTCCGCACTGGGTGTGTTTATATTTATATATCTATATATTTATTCCATCTAGCTACAATGCTCCGCACTGTGTTTTTATATATCTACATATTATTCCATCTAGCTACATTGCTCCGCACTGTGTGTGTTTATATACTTACATATTTATTCCACCTAGCTGCAATGCTCCGTACTGTGGGTGTTTATATACGTATTTACATATTTATTCCATCTAGCTACAATGCTCTGCACTGTGTGTTTATATATTCATATATTTATTCCATCCAGCTACAATGCTCTGCACTGTGTGTCTGTGTGTGTGTATATACAGTATATATTTTATAGTAATATGTACATATGTATATTAGCAGCTTTTGCTTGCTTGTTTTTTTCTTGCCTTCTGATTGTTGCTCTGAGTGTTGCTATCCCTGTGCTGTTGCAATCCTGGAATTTCCCCGTTGTGGGACTAATAAAGGCTTATCTTATCTTATCTTAAATACAGCGCGTTTGACAGGGAGTTACTGGCTTTCCACTTGGCCATACGCCACTTCCAGTTCTGGCTGGAAGGGCACAGCTTCACTGCGTTTGTGGA
Organism: Pholidichthys leucotaenia; assembly: GCA_020510985.1. Taxonomy (NCBI): domain Eukaryota; kingdom Metazoa; phylum Chordata; class Actinopteri; order Cichliformes; family Pholidichthyidae; genus Pholidichthys; species Pholidichthys leucotaenia. The sequence goes on from CM035849.1 coordinate 230,009,023, forward strand.
CCACAAGCCGCTAACATACACTATAGCCAAGGCTTCTGAACCATGGTCGGCCCAGCAGCAGAGACAGCTGGCCGCGATCTCAGAGTTTACGACTGACATTCAGCATGTGGCCGGAAAACTCAACGTGGTGGCAGACTGCCTCTCGCACGCATTAGTGGCCCCAGTCTACGTAGGGATAGATTACACGGCTATGGCCGCCGAGCAGGTCCACGATGCGGACGTTTGTGCGCTCCAGTCTGGACCAACAGGGTTAAGGCTGGAGAGCAGAGTACTGCAAGATGCCCCACGGGCCCCAATCTGTGACATTTCAACAGGCCACCCACGCCCGGTGGTCCCATGTGCTTGGCGCCGCTGCGTCTTTGAGTCGGTTCACTCCCTGGCGCACCTGGGAATGCACGCATCAGTCAAAATGTTGGGAGCAAAGTTCGTCTGGCCGAGCCTGTGCAAACAAGTGAAAGAGTGGGCTGCAGCCTGCATAGTGTGCAAACGAGCCAAGGTGCACAGGCACACAAAGGCCGCCCTTGAGCCGTTCCATGTCCCGGCTAAGAGGTTTGACCATGTTTACGTGGACCTCGTGGGCCCTCTCCCACCATCGCAGGGGTTTACGCACTTCCTGACAGTGGTGGACAGCACCACGCACTGGCCTGAAGCAGTGCCGCTAGCTTCCACCGCGTCCGCAGAAGTTGCACGCACTTTTTTGACGACATGAGTGGCACGCTTCGGTGCCCCTTCGGCTATCACGTCCAACCGGGGCCCGCAGTTCATTTCCAACCTCTGGTCCACAATGGCCCGGAGCCTGGGCGTCACCATTCATCGCACAACCGCATACAACCCCCAGGCCAACGGTTTATGCAAGTGTTTCCATAGGTCGCTTAAAGCAGCGCTCAGGGCTTCGCTTACGGACGCAAATTGGGTGGACCGGTTGCCGTAGATTCTATTAGGGTTGCGTTCAGCACCGAAGGAGGATTTGGCTGCCTCCCCAGCAGAGCTTGTTTTTTCCCAGCCACTGCGGCTCCCCAGAGAAATTTTGCCTGACAACCCTGCACCGAACACCGATCCATCCCCACCTTTACTACGTAGCGCAGAGGCAGGAATGGTACCCGGCCCGGCCCACCACTCTTTTCCCTGTGCTTTCGTGCCAAGGACCTTGAAGGATGCGTCGTTCGTGTTTGTCAGGCATGATGCCCACCGGACCCCATTGCACCTGCCCTACGACGGCCCGTTCAGAGTGTTGGAACCTGGGGATAAACATTTTGTGTTAGACTTGGGGGGACACAGAGAAACAGTCTGCATAGACAGGCTTAAGCCCGCCTTCATATTACTGGACGAGCAGGTGGTGTTGGCCCAAGTTCCTCAGCACGGACGACCCCCACTGAGAATTCCCCAGGTAAATGACTCGTCAGCTCAGTCACAATGGCATGGTGAAGATGTGTTTCCCCCCCCAACCCCCTAATGTTCCCCCACAGACGGACACACCTCCAGGAGTGCCTCACCGGCACAGCAGCACCTCGGAGCCGGCAATCCCCTGTTACAGCCGCTATGGACGTCGGCTGAAGCCCACAGGACATAAGGGTTAACGCCCATTCTGAATGTTCGGGAGGGGGATTGGTGTGGGGAACCTAGACGTTACATTCTCCACTCAGACTGAATGGCACAGGAGGAGAGAAGCTGATGGGGGGTCAAGATGAGACAGCAGAGGTGGAGACACTAAAAGACTGTGAGGCGGATATGCAGGGCAGACTGTGGCTTCTCCACCGGACTGCATGATAATGCGCCTTCTCCACAGGACTGAATGATAATGTGCCAACAGTCTTGGTGACAACGCAGATTGTAATTGTGTGTTTTGTGGTGTGAACCCCCCAGGTCGCTAGGTGAGGATGTAAGGTATAAAAGAGAGATGCCCAGTGACCTGGGTGAAGCTTCTTGTTGACTTATGGATATAGAGAGAATAAAGTCCACTCTGATCCAGCTCACTGCCTCGCCTGCTCATTTCTGTCTCTACAGTATACAAAATACAAAAAAATAAAAGGGGGGTTACTGTAACGCTCTGGACAGGATCACAGCCCCTGTCCATGCTTTATGTTGATTTTTGGACTCATTATTATTATCATCATTGCTATTATTATTGTCATTATTTTTGTCTTATTGATCATTCCTGTGTTAACCCTTATTTTGACAGCATCCTTGTTTCCTGTGTTGGTTCTTTTTGGGTTCTTAATTGACCATGGCTGTTCCTTATCAGTTAATTATGTTCATCCCTATTTTATTGATGTCACTCCCTTATCTTTTTGTTGGGTCCTAGTTGTTATTTTATGTCTCAGCACGTTCCTCCTCATCGCTGTTTGGATTTCCCGCAGCATTAGTTTGTTGCTGCTTGCTTTGTGTTTTCAGCCATCTAGCTGCATTTAATTCAATTCAGTTCAATTCAATTCAACTTTATTTATATAGCACCATTTCACAACAACAGTCATCTCATAGCACTTTCAAATGCAGGGGAAACCCCCACAATTGCAAAAAGACCCCAGCAATCAGGCGATCCCCTGTGAGCAAGCGCTTGGCAACGGTGGAGAGGGAAAACTCCCTTTTAACAGGAAGAAACCTCCAGCAGAACCAGGCTCAGGGAGGGGCAGTCATCTGCTGCGACTGGCTGGGGGGTGAGGGGATAGAGAAGATGAGAAGAACAGGCATGTAGAGAGCAAACATTAAAGGGGAGAAGCCCAGTACATTATTGGAGTCCCCCGGCTGTCTAAATCTATTAGCAGCGTAACTAAGGGAGGGTTTAGATACACATGATCCCTCCTAATTGCAAGCTATATCAGAAAGGAAGGTTTTTACCCTATTCTTAAAAACAGAGATCGAGTCTGACTCCCGAATCCAGATTGGTAACTGGTTCCACAGGAAAGGAGCTTGGTAACTGAAGGCTCTGCCTCCCATTGTACTTTTGGAGATTCTAGGTACTGTATTACAAGTAATCCAGCATTTTGGGAGCGTAATGCTCTATTAGGATGATAGGGTATTATCAGATCTTTTAAATAAAAAGGGGCCTGATTGTTAAGGGCTTTGTAAGTGAGACGAAGAATTTAAAACTTAATTCTGAACTCTATGGGAAGCCAATGAAGGGAGGCCAGAACCAGAGAGATATGATCTCTCTTACTAGTACCTGTTAAAACTCTTGCAGCAGCATTTTGGATCAATTGAAGATTTTTTAAAGATATTTTAGGACAACCTGATAATAAAGAGTTACAATAATCTAATCTAGAGCTAACAAAAGTGTGGATCAGTTTCTCAGCATCACTCTGAGACAAAATGCTTCTAATATTGGCAATATTACACAAATGATAGAAGGCAGTCTTAGAAACGAATTTAATATGTGAATTGAAAAACAGATCTTTGTCACAACTCGCCGCTCCCTGTCATCCACCTCAGCTGCGCACACACCTGCGCCTCGTCAATCACGGGTTATTTAGCCCACTCGGCCCAGAGCATCGGTCTGGAGCCGTCTGTGTTTCTACGCGCTCAAACCCTCAGCAGGATTGTCTCTTCTCGTCCTGCCGATCTTCACTACAGCACGTAAGCTGTTTTTTCCACTTACCTGTCTACCAGCCTCTCCCCTGTGCACAGGTGGATTCCCTGGCGGCGGATTCTCCCGTCTTCGCCATCTCCTCCCTCCTCATCTCCATGCCTCGTCGTGCGCGCAGCGGGGCGCTGTCTCCCAGGCCGAAGATCCTTAGCCAACACCAGCCACCTCCCCATCTGCAAGTAAGCATTACTCAGCATATCTCTCCTGTATGGTGAAGCCAGCTCATATTTCTGTCCTCTGCTCTTCCCATAGGGTTGCCTGGCTGCACGGCGTGCTGCTCTGCTCCCGACACTCATCGTTCACCCACACTCCATACACATATCACATACACGCACCCAAACACCCTTTGCTGCTGAATAAAGCTATTGAATCTTACCTGAGCCTACGTGCGTGTTTCCTGGGCCAATAATTATGTCAGTACAGCTCCAGCAGGGTGGCCCAGCAGACAGCGGGCTTGCACGCTGTCTTTCCACCCTTGAGGCTCGGGTGGATTTGATAGCTCATCAGCAGCAAGTAATATTAAATCAATTAATCACAATAACTCACCTGTTGGACCGTCTTGACCCCCAGCAGGCGCTCCCCCCGGTTCATCATGGCAGATCAGCTTCAGCTATCCCCGTGGCTGGCCAGCCTAGCTCGGGAGCGCCTACCCGGTTCACTCCAATCCCTACTCCCGCTCGCTTCAACGGGAAGCTCGGTGCGGCGCGGGGGTTTATCTTACAATGTGAGTCGGTGTTCCTGCGCGTTCCCGGGGACTTCCCCTCTGACCATAGCCGAATTGGTTACATGGCTAACCTTTTCAAATCAAATCAAATCAAATCAAATCAAACTTTATTGTCATATTGCTGTACATACAACTGTAGTGCAGGCAAGATGAAATTGCGTTTCTCTCGGCATCCATATAAGAAGCAGCATGATTTAAGACACATTCCCACATAGCCCCCACCCCCACCCCCACCCCCCCATCCATTCACACATCCCTGAGACATACTTGGGGGAAAAAAGGAATAACTAACTATAATATACAAAATGTCCGTAGGTGCAGTAGCGTCTATGAGAGATTCCGGGTCAACTATTCAGCATCCTGACAGCTTGTGGAAGGAAGTCTGGTGGTTCTGCCTCTGATGCTCCGGAATCGTTTACCAGATGGAAGAAGTTCAAAGTGTTTATGCAGGGGGTGAGAACAGTCCTTGACAGTGTTTAGTGCCCTGCTCCTACAACGGTTCTGAAAAAGTTCTTGGACAGAGGGGAGGGAGACTCCAATTACCCTCTCCGCCCCCTTGACTATCCTCTGCAGGGCTTTTTTGTCTGACATACTGCAGCTGGAGTACCATGTAGCAATGCAGTACGTCAGAACACTCTCCACCACACCTCTGTAGAAGGTCCTGAGGATGCAGATGGGGAGAGAGGCCTGTTTGAATTTCCTCAAGAAGTGCAGTCTCTGCTGAGCCCGCTTCCTGATCTCCAAGGAATTCTTGCTCCAGGTCAGGTCCTGCGAGATCTGCACTCCGAGGAACTTGATGTTCTCTACTCTCTCCACTAAACGGCCGCCAATGCTGAGGGGGGCGTGCTCAGGCTGCGACCGCCGGAAGTCGATAATCATCTACTTCGTGTTGTCCACGTTGAGCACCAGATTGTTCTCCCTGCACCAGCCCTCCAGGTCTCTCACTTCTTCCCTGTACATTGATTCCTCATCCCTCTGGATAAGTCCCACCACTGTGGTGTCATCTGCAAACTTAATAATCTGGTTCCCCTCGTGTCTGGATACACAGTCATGTGTTAGAAGTGTAAACAACAGTGGACTGAGTACACAGCCTTGAGGGGATCCGGTACTCAGCATGACAGACTTGGAGATGTTGTTTCCAACCCGGACAGACTGAGGTCTCTCAGTCAGAAAATCCAGGATCCAGAGACATGTGGCGGTGTTCAGACCGAGAAGGAGTAATTTCTCCATCAGTCTCTGGGGAATAATGGTGTTGAATGCTGAACTGAAATCAATGTACAGGAGTCTGGCGTAGGTGTCTTTCTGGTCCAGGTGGGTGATGACAGAGTGTAGGGTGGTGACTATAGCATCCTCCGTGGAGCGGTTTGAACGATATGCAAACTGGAGCGGGTCGTGTGATGCAGGGAGGCAGGCTGTAATGTGTGGTTTGACAAGCCGCTCAAAACACTTCATCACAATTGGTGTCAGTGCAACAGGACGATAGTCATTCAAACAGGACACCACTGGTTTCTTTGCCACCGGTACAATGATAGAGGTCTTGAAGCATCTGGGAACGATGGCCTGACTCAGGGAGATGTTATAAATGTCAGTCAGGACATCCGCCAACTCGCTCGCGCAGTCTCGGAGCACACGTCCCGGAATGTTGTCTGGACCTGCAGCTTTGCGTGGGTTGACTCTGGTTAGGGTCCTCCGTGTGTCCGCTGTGTTGATGGTAAAAGCTGGTCCGACCGATGGGGGGGGAGGGCCAGCCCTCCCTCTGATTGTCGAGTTTGATGCTTCAAAACGTGCAAAGAAGTCGTTAAGCCTGTCTGGAAGTGAAGCGTCGTCATCATCGACCCCCTGCCTAGGCTTAAAGCCTGTCAGTGTCCGAACTCCCTGCCACATCTGCTTGGTGTTCCTAGTGTCACAGAGGTGTCCCTGGATTTTCTCCGCATAGGTGCGCTTTGCCGCCTTAATTCCCTTAGAAAGCGCAGACCTGACTGAGCGGAGGGCGATCCTGTCCTTCGCTCTGAAGGCTGCATCTCTGGCTGTGAGCAGCGAGCGCACCTCTGCAGTCATCCAGGGCTTATGATTACCCTGCATAGTGATGGTCTTCACTGTAGTGAAATCCTCTGTGCACTTTGCGATGTAGCTGGTGACCGAATCAGCATACTCCTCCACATCTGTCCTGTCTTCCTGGGAGGCTGCTATTTTGAAGACCTTCCAGTCTGTGTGCTGAAAACAGTCTTTCAGTGCAGGGGTGGCACTCTCTGGCCAAATCCTGATTTGTTTCACTGCTGGCCTGCTGCGCTTCAATAAAGGTTTGTAGGCAGGCACCAGCATCACGGATATGTGATCAGAACGGCCGAGATGGGGGCGGGGTATCGCTTTATATGCATCTGTGTTTGTGTACACTAAGTCCAACATATTCTCTCCTCTGGTCTTAAAGTCTACACATTGTTTAAACTTGGGGAGCACAGTCTTTAGGCTGGTGTGGTTAAAATCCCCCGCAGCCACCACAAAACTGTCCGGGTGTGAAGTTTGGATTTCACTGATTGCATTGTGCGAGTGCCCTCTTGGCATTAGCTTTAGCGTTAGTGCTCGGCGCTATGTAAACACCGACTACAAACACGTTGCTGAATTCCCTAGGCAGATAATAAGGCCGACAATTTACAATAAGGAACTCCGCCAACGGAGAGCAGTGTTTAGACACTAACATGGCATTAACGCACCAGTTCTTGTTAACATAGATGCATAGCCCACCCCCCCGGCTCTTACCGGAGCTCGCCGTTTCCCTGTCGGCACGGAACATCGTCATATCTTCCAGTTGAATGGCCTTGTCAGGAATGTTGTCGTGGAGCCATGTCTCGGTGAAAAAAAAACACAGCAGTCCCTCCACTCTCTCCGGGTTTCTCTCAGCAGACGCAGTTCGTCCACCTTGCTTTCGAGGGCGTGGACGTTTGAGAGAAGAAGCGACGGTACCGCTGGTCTGGAGGGGTTAGCCTTTAGCCTAGCATGGATCCCGGCCCTTTTTCCTCGCTTTTTCCTGCGTTCCCTCCGCTTCCGCTTCCTCCTCTCACGGGTAGCTTCCAGCGGGGACTCCGCCAGAATTCCGTGCTGGCGTAGGATGTCCAAATCACAACCGATCACCGCGATTCTTGCAGCGTGCAGTACCTTGATGTTTAATAAGGTCTCACGGTTGTAAGTTTTACAGAATGTACATCTGGGATGATCACAACACTCAAAACTCTCACACTCGCTGATGCCAAGAGGGGCCGCTGTGTCCGAGCGCGCTGCCGCCATCTTATAAGATGGCGGCAGCGGAGGGGCGAGCGTTAGCTTGGGTTTACGCCGTCATGTCGAAGCCCAGCTACACAAACCTCTCCTATGACCAGTTCGTGCGAAGTTTTCAGGAGGTGTTTGACCACTCGCGTAGCGACAGCGTCCTCGCCGACCGGCTCCTTAGCCTTCAACAGGGTAGCCGGTCAGCGGCCGATTACGCTGTTGACTTCCGGGTGGCAGCGGAGGAGGTTGGCTGGGGCGAGGCTTCTGTCTGCAGCATCTTCCTTCGCAGCCTCAGTTCTGGTCTGCAGGATGAGTTGGCCGGCCGGGACCTTCCGCTTCCTTCGCAGCCTCAGTTCTGGTCTGCAGGATGAGTTGGCCGGCCGGGACCTTCCGGAGCGGCTATCCGAATTAATTACCCTGACCATTAGTGTAGATAACAGGCTGCGAGAGCGGTCCGCCGAGCAGAAATCCTTCAGCCGCTCGTGCGGACTTCCTGCTCACGCTTCTCAGTCTCGCCCCCTGGCGTTACCCGCTCCGGAGTCCGCCGATGAGCCAGAGGCTATGTTGGTCGGGTGAACCAGGCTCCCCCTAGCAGAGAAACATCGCCGCCGGGAGCTGGGCCTCTGCATGTATTGCGGAGGCAATCAGCATACCGTGGAGCTTAGCCCGATCAAGCCTAACAGGGGGGTCCGAGTCACTGTAGGGGGCCTCGCGGACACTAACCGGCCAAATCCCCTCACAAATTGCTCCTTGCCCATTAGATTTTGCCACAACTCCACCGGGCACCTCATTCACGCACTGGTGGACTCAGAGCAAAGCTTTATTTCCAAGAGCCTGACAACCCGTTTGGGTATTCCCTGTCAATCGTTGTCAGCTCCCCTCAACCTTGTCACCCTTTCTCGCTCGCCCCTGGGAGTAGTGACACACCGCACCAGGCCGGTGCCAATTATAGTTTCTGGCAACCACCGAGAGGACCTTAGCCTGTATGTCCTGTCTTCCTCTGCGGCCCCCGTCATGCTGGGTTACCCGTGGCTGCACCTACACAACCCTGTGTTCGACTGGCAATCCGGAAGCGTCCTCTCATGGAGTTCTTTCTGTATGGGCACCTGCCTCCAGTCTGCGGCTTGCGCCCCATCCTCTCCTCCGCCTGCTCCAGTCTCTTCTCCTCCGGACCTCACCCTGGTGCCCCCGGAGTTCCATGACTTGGGGCTCGTGTTCAGCAAGTCCAAGGCGATGTCTCTTCCTCTTCACCGTCCGTATGACTGTGCCATAAACCTCCGCCCGGGGGCGCCATTACCATCTGGCCGCCTCTACAGCCTTTCTGCTCCTGAACGTGAAGCAATGGACACTTACATCAGGGAGTCCCTCAGCGCTGGGATCATTCGCCCCTCCTCATCCCCGCTCGGTGCCGGCTTCTTCTTCGTCTCAAAGAAAGATGGGTCCCTGCGTCCGTGCATCGACTTCAGAGCCCTCAACGACATCACGGTGAAGGATAGGTACACCCTGCCACTCATGGACACCGCCTTCCACTCCCTCCAGGGGGCCACCTGGTTCACCAAGTTAGACCTCCGCAGCACCTACCATCTCGTCCGTATCCGGGAGGGCGATGAGTGGAAGACGGCCTTTCGAACGCCCAGCGGCCACTTACCTAGTAATGCCGTTTGGGCTCACCAACGCTCCCGCCGTCTTCCAGTGGCTCATCAACAATGTCCTGCGAGATTTCCTGGGGGTCTTCGTCTTCGTGTATTTGGACAACATTCTCATCTTCTTCAGGTCTCGGGAGGAGCACCAGGCCCTCGGGAGGAGCACCAGGCCCACGTGAGGCGGGTTCTGCAGCGGCTGTTGGAGAACAGACTTTACATCAAGGCGGAGAAATGTGAGTTTTATGCCAAGACCACCTCTTTCCTGGGTTTCATTATTTCCCATAACCAGATCCTCCCCTACCCCGCCAAGGTTAAAGCGGTGGTCGAGTGGCCCACACCTAACTCCAGAAAACAGGTGCAGCAGTTTATCGGCTTTGCCAATTTCTACCGTCGCTTTGTTCCCAACTTTGGTGCCATCGTTTCTCCCCCGACCCACCTCACCTCTCCCAAGGTGCCCTTCCAGTGGACCAAGGAGGCAGCGACCGCGTTCGAGACCCTGAAGACGGAGTTCTCCTCCTCCCGGGTCCTGACCCAGGTTGACCCCGCGCTGCAGTGCCTGGTGGAGGTGGACGCATCTGACACGGGGGTGGGGGCGGTGCTTTCCCAGCGACCACCGGTGGATGGAGTCAAGCAGCCCTGCGCTTTCTTCTCCCGGCGCCTGTTGGCGGCTGAGTGTAACTATGATGTCGGCGACAGGGCGCTTTTGGTTGTTAAGCTCGCGCTGCAGGAGTGGCATCACTGGCTGGAGGAGGCGGCTCAGCCTTTTGTGGTTTGAACGGACCACAAGAACCTAGAGTATTTGGGGTCAGCCAGACGTCTGAATGCCCGCCAGGCGCGCTGGTCCCTGTTCTTTGCTCGGTTCCAGTTCACGATCACCTACCGTCCAGGCTCCAAGAATGGGTTGCCCGACGTCCTGTCTAGACAGTTTGCCCCTGAGGCCCCGGAGGAGCTGGATCACACCATCCTGCCCAGTTCGTGTGTTGTGGGGGTGGTTTCCTGGTCCATCAGGGACAAGATCCGGAGGGCGCTGGAGACTGAACCGGACCCTGGCGGCGGCCCAGATGGGGGGCTCTTCGTTCCATCAGCAGTTCGGGTGGAGGTCATTCACTGGGCCCACACGTCCAAGCTCGCCTGTCACCCTGGCATCTCCCGACTGGTGGACCTCCTTCAACGCTCTTTCTGGTGGCCCGGTCTCCAAAAGGATGTCACCAATTACGTCCGGGCTTGCCCCCAGTGTGCTACTAGCAAGACCCTAAATTCCCCCCCCCCCCCCCGCAGGCCTACTCCAGCCCCTGCCGGTCCCGGGCAGGCCCTGGTCACACATCGCCCTTGACTTCGTTACTGGTCTCCCAGTCTCCAACACCTACGACACTGTTCTGACGATTGTGGATCGGTTCTTCAAGGCTGCCCACTTTGTGCCGCTCCGGGGTCTCCCTTCGGCATGAGAGACGGCCGATCTCCTGGTCCAACATGTGGTCAGGCTGCACGGGATCCCAATGGATGTCGTATCCGATCGGGGGGCCCAGTTCGTGTCCCAAGTGTGGAAGTGCTTTTGCAACGCCCTGGGGGCCACAGTGAGCCTCTCCTCCGGTCACCACCCTCAATCCAACGGGCAGTGTGAGCGCACCAATCAGGAGCTGGAGGCTGCCCTGCGCTGCGTCACCTCCTCCCATCCATCCTCCTGGAGCTCTTACCTGGCCTGGGTGGAGTATGCCCACAACGCAACACGGTCATCGGCTCCCGGGATGTCCCCCTTCCGGGCGTCGTTGGGCTACGACCCCCCCTTGTTTCCCGAGCAGGAGAGTCAGTTGGCCGTTCCGTCCATCCAGGCGCATCTGAGACGCTGCCAGAGCTTGTGGACCAGGGCGCACGAGGCGCTTTTACGCACGGCGGCGCACAACAGCACCACGGCTAATCACCACAGGAAGCCAGCCCCCAGTTACCAGGTGGGCCAACAGGTCTGGTTGTCATCCCGGGACATTAATCTTAAGGCCGAGAAGAGGAAGCTGGCTCCACGCTTCATCGGTCCCTTCACCGTCTCCAAAATTGTCAACCCGGTGGCTGTGCGTTTGGCCCTCCCCCCTCCCTCCGTGTGTGTCCCACTTTTCATGTGTCTAAGATCAAGCCCGTGATCTCCGACCCACTCTGTCCGCCCCCTAGGGCTCCACCCGCAACCATGATGATCGACGGCCACCCAGCTTGGGGGGTTGCATCCATCCTGGACTCCCGCCGTGGTGGCGGTCTGCAGTACCTGGTGGACTGGGAAGGATATGGCCCGGAGTGGAGGTCCTGGGTGCGCTCTTCTTTTGTGCTGGATAGAGATCTCATCACGGAGTTCCACCGGGCGCACCCGGACAAGCCAGCGCCAGGAGGCGCTGCTAGGGGGGGGGGGAGTACTGTCACAACTTGGCCCTCCCTGTCATCCACCTCAGCTGCGCACACACCTGCGCCTCGTCAATCACGGGCTATTTAGCCCACTCGGCCCAGAGCATCGGTCTGGAGCCGTCTGTGTTTCTACGTGCTCAAACCCTCAGCAGGATTGTCTTTTCCCATCCTGCCGATCTTCACTACAGCACGTAAGCTGTTTTACCACTTACCTGTCTACCAGCCTCTCCCCTGTGCACAGGTGGATTCCCTGGCGGCGGATTCTCCCGTCTTCGCCATCTCCTCCCTCCTCATCTCCACGCCTCGTCGTGCGCGCAGCAGGGCGCTGTCTCCCAGGCCAAAGATCCTTAGCCAACGCCAGCCACCTCCCCATCTGCAAGTAAGCATTACTCAGCATATCTCCCCTGTATGGTGAAGCCAGCTCATATTTCTGTCCTCTGCTCTTCCCATAGGGTTGCCTGGTTGCACGGCGTGCTGCTCTGTGCTGCTGCTCTACTCCATTTACATATCACATACACACACCCAAACACCCTTCGCTGCTGAATAAAGCTATTGAATCTTACCTGAGCCTGCGTGCGTGTTTCCTGGGCCAATAATTATGTCAATCTTCATCAAAAATAACTCCAAGGTTCCTCACAGAACTATTCAGAGAAAGAGTGACCGCATCCAAACTAAGACTTTGAGTTGGAAAAGTATTTCTAAGGTTTTTTGGACCAACAAGAATGACTTCAGTCTTATCTGAATTTAATAGCAGGAAATTACAAGTCATCCAAGCTTTGATTTCCTTAAGACAGGATTCTAACTTGGCTAATTGATTACTATCATCCGGCTTCATTGACAGGTATAATTGTGTGTTGTCTGCATAACAATGAAAATGTATACAGTGTTTTCTAATGATGTTGCCTAACGGAAGCATATATAAACTAAAAAGAGTAGGGCTTAGCACAGATCCTTGTGGAACTCCATGATTGAGCTTTGAGTTGGAAGAAAACTCATTATTGACATGAACAAACTGGAACCTATCAGACAAATAAGATCTAAACCACAGCAGCGAAGTTCTTTGAAGTCCAACATAGTGTTCTGATCTATCGAGTAGAATATTATGGTCAATAGTGTCAAAGGCTGCACTAAGATCTAAAAGGACAAGTACAGAAACAAGTCCGTTATCAGATGCGATAAGGAGGTCATTAGTGACCTTCACTAAGGCTGTTTCAGTACTATGATGGATTCTAAACCCAGACTGAAACTCTTCAAATAAACCATTTCCCTGCAAGTGATCAAATAATTGTGTAGCAACAACTCTTTCTAAGATTTTTGAAATGAAAGGCAGATTAGAGATTGGTCTATAGTTAGCTAAAACTCCTGGATTCAGCGGTGGCTTTTTGAGTAAGGGTTTAATTACAGCAGTTTTAAAAGCCTGTGGTACATGGCCTAATATTAAAGAAGTATTGATTATTTGAAGAATACAGCTGCCAATAAATGGGAAGACTTTTTAAATAACCTGGTAGGAATAGAGTCTAAAAGACAAGTTGAAGGCTTGGATGAGGAAATTATTTTATCTAACTCTAAAAGGTCAATTGGAGTAAACTTATCCAAACAGATATCAAATGAAGGAGTTGTAGTAGATGCTGTATTTAAGTTAACGGCGGGAAGAATCTGACTGATTTCATCTCTAATAGATGAAATTTTATGATTGAAAAAGTTCATTAAGTCCTGACTAGTAAGCTCTAAGGGAATGCAAGGATTGACAGAGTCCTGGCCCTTTGTCAGCCTGGCTACAGTGCTGAAAAGAAACTTGGGATTATTCTTGTTCTCTTCTATTAATGCAGAGTAATAACTTGTTCTAGCTTTTCTAAGAGATTTTTTATAAATTAAAAGATGATTTCTCCAAGCTGAATAGTTTTCATCTAAATTAGTGGAACACCATTTTCTTTCTAACTGATGAGTCTTCTGTTTTAAGCTACAAGTTTCTGTGTTAAACCATGGGGTTAGAAATCTCTGATTGGACTTTTTCTTTTTTAAAGGGGCCACCAAGTCTAGAGTCTGATGCAGAGAAGCTGTAACATTATCTATCATGCTATCAATTACAGAAGGAGAAAGCTCTCCATAGCTTATTTCAATTGTGTTGACACATGGCATAGAGGAGACAATCTGCATAAATTTGGTAACAACATCATCTGAAAGACATCTGCTGTAGTAATATTTTTCCTTATGAATCAAATAGTCAGGAATAGTGAAATCAAAAGTTAACAGACAGTGGTCTGACAGTGCAGGATTATGAGGAGACACTACCAGATTTTCTGTTTCTATGCCATATGTCAGAACAAGGTCCAATGTGTGGTGGAGATAATGGGTAGAATTTTCTACTTTCTGAGAAAACCCCATCAAGTCTAATATTGAATTAAATGCCTTATTAAGACAGTCACTATTTACATCTACATGTATATTAAAATCCCCTACTATAATTATTCTATCTGATTTCAGCACTAAATCAGCTAAGAATTTGGCAAATTCGGATAAAAACTCTGAGTAGGCTGAGGGAGGACAATAAACTATGGCAAGGAAAATTGGGTTTAACCTAAGATTGCTAACAGGCCCAATACTGAGGACCAGGCCCTCAAAGGAATTAAAACATGATTTTTGCTTTACATTAACTAGTAATTTAGAATGGTAGATTGTCGCTACTCCTCCTCCACGACCAGAACTTCTGGGATTTTGATAGTTTAAATAACCAGAGGGAGTTGATTCATTGAAACCAACATAATCCTCTTGCCCTAACCAAATCTCTGTAAGGGATATTAAATCAATTTGATGATCAATTAACAGATCATGGACTAGCAGAGACTTGGGAGTTAGAGACCTAATATTTAACAAACCACATTTAATTTTTAAATTATGAAGAGGAACAGAGGCCAAATCATTAAATTTAGAGACTTGATGTTTAAGTTGAGTTTTACCAACTGTTTGTTTAATCATTCTGGGATGCTTATACATTATATTTTTATTAACTTTGGAGGGAGCAGACAATGATTCCCTGATGGGGAAGACAAGGGCTAAGTTGAGGGGTGGCAGATGAAGAGGAGCTGCAGAGAGGCATGTATTTAACAAGTTATGTTGTATTTGTCTTGGGTTATAATGTTTTGGGTAATGGGAGACAGACACAATCTCTATGGGGTTATGAATTGAAGACTGATCTAAACAATGAGAATTATTGGGATTAATAGGATTAATATGAGAATTGGAAGCAATAAAGGGCTGGTTGGCAGACCCTGGTACTTCAGGGAGAGTTAACATACCAGCTTTCAGTCACTGTACTAAAAAATGCTGAATGGAATAAAACAGATTGTCCCTTAGAATGCGTGCACCGAGTCTATTTGGATGGATGCCATCTGGCTTCATAAATGATGGGTGGTTCCAAAACAGGTTGAAATTGTCTATAAAACCAATGTTAAAAGTAGGACATGTTGAACACAACCAGTTATTAAGGCTGAGAGTTCTGCTAAAATAATTGCAACTTCTTCTAAAAGGTGCACGTGGCCCAGATATAAACACATGTCTGCCACAGTTCATAAGAGTGGATAGAAGGCTCCTGAAGTCTTTCTTTAAGATCTCCGATGTTTCACTGGGATGTTGTTGCATCCAGCATGCACAATAACAGTTTTAGCATGGGGGTATTCATTTAATAGGTCAGGGGAAAGAGCCTCAATGTCTGACACTTTACCCCACGAAAAAATTTTGTAACACAGTACCTGCTTCTGACTTTCCTCATTATTGAATCACCAATTACCAGCATCGTCTGGAGGGGCTTTGTCGGTGGCTTCTGAAATGGTGGATAATTTTGCTGTAGTTGCTGCTGTGGCGGCGGGGTGCGGATGCGGTGGGGGATGCACTCTCTTCTTTTTGGAGCTGGTGTATAGTTTGGCACACCAAAGGTAGTTTTGACCCGGGGCTTGCGGGTTTGGGCCACTGCTGAAGGAATAGGGCGACCATGGGAGGCTGATCAACATCCAGGTGGGGGAAATCTTCCAGGGAAAGGATGTCGAATCTGTTTTCCAGCAAAAGGGGAAGGAAGGGGGCGTGGCCATGTCTGGTCAATCCCTGACGTTTGCTATTTGGCTCAACCAAGGTCCAGGGCGCGCAATGAGGCTGTGACGAACCACCCGGGGCTTTGGGTTTAGCTCCGAGCTGAAGCCAGTGTTTTATGCTGGAGTCCTGGACAGCTGAGGTGACCGGAGCAGGAGTGGAAGTGGATTGCGATGTGCTAATTTCAGAATCAGAATCAGAATCAGATTTATTGCCATTGTTCATGTAGTACACAAACTAGGAATTTGTCTCGGTGCAATGCTGCAACATTAAACATGATAAAAATAAAAGATAGAAATAAAAAACTATACATGCAATAAAATATAGAATATGAATAAGTAATACTAGACAAAGCAATTTTTAGATATATTAGCGAGCAGCAGATATTGTGGAGTACCCCATAGTGCAGTCGGTAATGCAAAAGGAAAACAGTGATGATTGACATGAGTCTGGTTGAGCTGCTGTACATAGTGCACGAGAGTCTAATAAGTCACTTAGTGTTCAGCAGTCTGATGACAGAGGGGAAGAAGCTGTTCATGTGACGGGAGGTTTTAGTCTGAATGGACCGAAGTCTTCTACCTGAGGGGAGGGGGGCAAACAGTATGTGACCAGGGTGTGAAGGATCGGCAATGATCCGGCCTGCATGCCTCCGGGTCCTGGAGATGTACAGATCCTGGAGGGATGGGAGCTTGCAGCCGATCACCTTCTCAGCAGCGGGCACGACACGCTGCAGCCTTAGTCTGTCCCTGGCAGTGGCTCCTGCGTACCACACGGTTATGGAGGTGGTGAGGATGGACTCGATGATGGCCGTGTAGAACTGCACCAACATCTTGGTGGGTAGCTTGAGCTTCCTCAGCTGCCGCAGGAAGAACATCCTCTGCTGGGCCTTTTTGATGAGGGAGCTGATGGTTGGCTCCCACTTGAGGTCCCGGGTGATGGTGGTGCCCAGAAAGCGGAAGGAATCTGCAGTGGTGATGGGAGAGCCTGTGAGGGTGAGGGGGAGCAGAGGGGTTGTGACCTCAAGTAAGCAGCCGTCTCTGCTAGCTGCGAGTCCATCGCTGGGACCGATGTCCGTCCAAAAATAATAGTGTCAAGGTGGTTTTCAGCCTACTGAATCATATAAAGGTTAGAGAGTCTCAATTCCAACTCAGAAACCTTCTTAGAGAGGGAGACACAGCTGACACAAGTAGGGGATGGAGCTATGGCTTTCCAGGCCAGAAGTGGCTAGCTAGCTAGCTAAAACAGGTTAGCCTAACCTGGTGAACAGCCCTGCCCAGGGTCTGATTCACCTGTGTGCCTGATCAGGCTTTTGTATTTACTAAGCTAACACTAAGTAAAAAGTTAATATCAGTAAAAGAGATAAAGAGATTAAAAAAAAAAAAAATTAAAACAGAGCTAGTACAACAAACAAAAACAGACAAGATAATGCTTTGACAGCGTCGTGACAGTTTACAAACAGCTCATCTCCTGTAACCAACAGTGTTACTTTGTAATAAAATCATGTTGAACAGTCGCCCTGCAAGTGAGTCCATTTATCTACCCCAGAGGGACGAACGTGACACCAGAAAGTTAAAGCTTGGGTGTCATGTACGGGGTTGTTGTTCCAACCCTGTTCTATGATCTGTGGCTGTAGTTCCTGTTTGTTGTTAATTATTTCCAGCTGGCAGGTCATTAGAGCCTCTGAGCCTGGCTCCCTGCCAGTCTACAGCCACGCCCCCTTCTCTCTCTCTCTCTCTTTTTGCCAGGCACTCACCAGCTGTTTGCTATCATCTCCTGTGTTCCCACACATACATATCATGGCTCATATCAATTCACTTGTGCGCTGCGTATGACATTGGATGCAAATGGGTCTTCCAAATGGACAATGACCCCAAGCATACCACCAAATTAGTTACAAAGTGGCTTAAGGACAACAAAGTCAATGTTTTGGAGTGGCCATCACAAAGCCCTGATCTTAATCCTTTATAGAAAATTTGTGGCCAGGACTAAAAAAAACAAAACATGTGTGAGTGAGGCTACAAACTTGATTCAGTTACACCAGTTCTGTCAGGAGGAATGGGCAGAAATTCCAGCAAACTATTGTGAGAAGCTTGTGGAAGGATATTCAAAATGTTTGACCCAAGTCATACAGTTTAAAGGCAATGCTACCAGATTCTAAGGAAATGTTTGTAAACTTCTGACTTTGAAGAAAGTAATTAAAGATCGCAGGGTTTTCTTTTAGTGATGTATGGAAATATAACTCAGAACAGCTCTACCAGTTTTTGCTGGTGTACAAATATAAATATTTCAGTGAAAGAGAGGTTTTATTTTTACACTAATTATGTGATCCAAGAAAGAATTGTAGAAGGTTAAAACCCATGAACACATCATTTTTTTGTGAATGGTACCTTTAATTTTGTATTACTTAAGCTTCCCTTGTGGAAGTTACTTACAATAACTAATTTGTGAAGTTCATCCACGGCAGCACTACCCTCACTTTTGGATGCACTTTGATTTTTATGTGCATGAATGTGTGCAAGCATTTTGCTTTATGCAGCAGGACTGTTTTTAACTAGTTTTTCCTTGGATGAAAATAACAAAGAACCCTAAAGAAAGAGAATGGAAAAAAAGTCCAAGCACCATGACCACAAGAGCTGTTATTGTTCTTTGTAATGAAAGATTTCAGGCAGGGATGTGTGACGACAATAGGGCATCCTTGGAAAACTCCAGCAGAATATGAATGGAGGTTTTGTCATCATCTTTTACAAAGGACCAGCACAACATGTGCAGAGGAGGCTATGCTTCCAGTTTCTCCAAGGTCAAACACATATCATTGTCAAACAGGCCAAAATGTAATGTTCTGTGGTAAGGCCAGCTCCAAATACTCCAAGAGTAAAAAAGTGTTAAAGTCATGTTCAATAAACATCAGGAATACAAAATTTGTCACCACCATCTCCCGTATGCAGTAAATGACATTAAGTATAGGTTGCGTAATACATATACCACTCCCTATTCATTCTGTTTCAAGTGCCCTCTCACTAGCCAGGATTTCTTCTCATCTCCAGTACCTGTGAATTATACAAAATGATGCATTCGCCATTGATTTTATCAGTCCACTGTAGTCGCTAGTAATCCCATTATAACATGTCTGTTAGTACAATAGCCAGATATGGGCTGGATAAAGGAAGCCTTTCTTTGCCTTGTCAAAGGTAGTCTGTCTTCCAAATTACTTCTTCAGAAGTTAAAGGGCCCACTGCCTAATCAGTCTATTATACCAGACTAATAGATGACCAGTAATTGCAACTAATAACTTATTACTCATCTACACAAATATTCTAATAGCTTGTATTTAGAAGCCAATTTTTTCAATGGACATAGCGAGAAAGAGGGGGGTTCTATTCAGCAGCCAGCCAGACAGAAACACAAAGAAATACTCCCACAAAGGATGCTCAGAAAGCAACCTGTAGCATGTTTTTTCTTCTCTTAGCGGGATTAATATCAAACCTTATTCATGGGGATGTGAAACCTCAGCTTCATCTTCATCTCCAGAGCTGTCTAGCACCAGGGCTTTGTTTGGTGCCGGGGCCCCTTTTGAGAGACAGAGATGGCGTAGAGAATTATAGATAATGTCCTCTATCCTCTCCCCCTGCTTGGCTGCTAGGCCTTAGACACAGAGCTCAGTGGGGATTAGTGAGGTGGACACACTACATGATTTGAGGTACAGCAGACATTGTGCAGCCCCAACAGGGCTTACAGGTGGAAACGCATTCAGTCACAGGCAGATGGTGACAGATCACCTATGAGACGTAATAATAAAACGTGAGCAGTAAAGAGACCTCACATTTGTTTTGTGGCTAAAGAACAATGATAATTTTCTGTCATCTGTAAGTAGCACTGGGGAGTTCACTCTTAAAGGAATGTGGAACACATAATATGAATAACTGTATGAAGTATGCTGAAGGTATTTGAAGGGATTACTTTGAATATTTGGATAATTCCGAATTCAGATTGTATCACAATATAAAATAAGGATATAATATTGTAAATTGAAAGAATAAGTAATAAACTGCATTTAGGATGCATACTAGACTAGAAATACATAGCAAAATGCAAAATATTCGTCCCTTTTTCATATACTGCAACATGTGTCATGGGGCCCTATTACAATGATCTACAATGTCCATTTGCATCAGGCGTCGTGCCTTGTGCCAGTGTTTTCATTAATTTCTTTTGGTGCATTGTCTGTTTATCCACTGGGCTTCTTCACCACCAAATCAGCAGCTGACTGTGTGTGCAGCTTACACTCTAAGAAGGAACTGATTTAAAGTGGGTAGGTTTGGCGTAAAGTTTGGTACATTCGTACTGTGGTGCATTCTCTTCCAGTGCATTTTTGATCAGCGAAAAGTCGGTCTGAAGTCAGCGACGTATTTTCAACCACTATTTCAGCAGCCCGTTTAAAAGGCGTGAATGTGCACATATATCTATTACTATACTATGTTATGTCTGGAACTGGAGTCAAGGAGGAGAACAATAGTGGAGCTGAACACACATTTATTGTAATACAGGGCACAGGGCACTTGACCACACATACAACCGGTCTATGGCCGGTCTATGGCCGGAGTATGGCCGTCTGCCATACTCTCCAGGAACACCTGGGACCATCTTTTGGGTACCACTCACCGCCACAGGCTCTCCCCCGTTCCGCCTGGTACCCTCGTTAAGGGTGACTTGGACACTGGAACCAGGGCCCTCCCGCAGCGACCCTGAGTGCGACAAGACCTGTCCACTTTCCGGAGTGCCCAGTGTGATGTATGGGAGTTGTATGAGTTGTATGAGTTGCATTTGCATATGCCACCCCATTGGTGGGCGCTGTACCCTGTGGCATCGCCAATAGTATAAGAGTGTGCTCATTGAACTGAACTCACTAGTGGATGTGTATGTGCATGTGTGTACGTGCGCGTATGCCTGAGTAAACGAGCAAGCTAATGACCTGCAGCCGTGTGTGTCTTTGTGTTTGTTCCTCCGAGTGGTAATCTAAAGTAGAAACCCACGGACATAACATCATTGGCGACGAGGATAACTTTTTCCTCGCCGCGGTATTGACTGCGAGTGACGGAGGAAGAGGAACGTTGGTCCTCGTGGGAGTTTGGCTGGGCGCGGCACGCCAGGTGACAAGACGCCAGGTGACAGCGCGCCGGGTGGCAGGACGCCGGGTGACAGGACGCCGGGTGACAGGACGCCAGGTGACAAGATTGCTAAACGCTAGCTAACTGCACGCCATGGCTGGAGTTATTGGACACATTAACCCATTCGACGAGTCGGTGGAGCAGTGGACAACCTACGTTGAGAGGTTTGAGCATTTTGTAACGGCAAATGGTATTGCAGAGGAGAAATAGCTTGCTGTTTTCTTAAGTGTAATTGGTGCGTCAACATATGGACTTTTATGTAGCCTCGTAGCTCCAGATAAGCCGGGGGCTAAGACATATGCTCAACTCACGGAAGTTTTGGAATGGATGGAACACATCATAGAGGCTTGCCCGCTCCAAAGACTGGAAGGAGGATTACACACTCTCCATACAGCAAACCAGGAGGCAACTGCTTGGCTTAAGGACTTTGCATTCGCTAAATAAATAATAAACAGAAGTTTTGAAAGACCACTTTTCTCCAAAGCCAATTGTGATTGCTGAAAGATTCCACTTTCATAAACGGAACCAACAAGAGGGAGAAACTGTGACGCAATACATAGCAGTCATTAAAAAGCTTTCTGAACACTGCGAGTTTGGTATGCACCTGCAGGATGCATTGAGGGATAGGCTCGTTTGTGGACTGAATATAGAAGCTATCCAGAAAAAATTGTTGACGGAGGAGAAGCTTACTTTTTCCAAAGCAATGGAACTAGCCGTGTCAATGGAGACAGTAGCTCGCGAGACACATCAGCTGAGCAACGCACTGAAAGTGCATGCACTGTCACCACATGACAAACAACACAAGAAATGTTCACGCTGTGGAAAAATGAACCACAAAGAGAGCGATTGTTTTTATAAGGAGCAAAAATGCCATAAATGTGGTAAGAGAGGACATATCTCGAAAATGTGCAGGAACAAAGAGACTGTAAATAAGGAGAAACCAGTGGAGTATAAAGCTAAAAAGAAAAAAAGGTGCACCAATTGGATGTAAAAGAAATATCTAGTGATGGTAGCAATACAGACACTGAAGTGAGCCTGCATATGGTGTCTCAGCAGAGTAATTTGTCATACATGTGTGTTAAACCAAAAATTGAAGGTAAAAGGATTATCATGGAATTAGATACAGGTGCTGCTGTTTCTCTGATTTCAAGAAAACTGTATGATGCACACTTTAAGGACTTGCCCTTGCGCCAAACCCATATAATGTTGAAAACATATACGGGCGAGGTGATTCCAGCAGAGGGTGTCATCACCGTTTCAGTGAGGATGAACAAGCAGTGGGCTAGACTACCACTGTATGTGGTTCGGGGAAGTTCACCCCCACTTTTTGGTCGGGAGTGGCTGCGGAGGATTCGAATTGACTGGCGAGAAATAAAGATGGTTCGGAAGGAGACGCTAGAGGGCGTGCTACAAAGACATGCAGAGGTCTTTAAAAAAGAATTAGGCACTCTGAAAGGCATGGAAGTAGCCATAGCGCTGAAGCCGGATCATGTGCCACGGTTTTGTCAAGCGAGAGTCGTTCCCTATGCCCTTAAGCCAAAAGTGGAGGCTGAAATTGACCGATTGTGTGAGCAGGGCATTATATCCCCTGTCAAATTCAGTGAATGGGCAACACCCATTGTGCCCGTTGTGAAAAAGAACGGAGATGTTAGGATATGTGGGGATTTTAAAGTCACAGTTAATCCTGCCCTGTGTGTGGAGAAATACCCAATTCCACGCATTGAAGATCTATTCGCATCATTGTCGGGGGGGCAGCATTTCAGTAAACTGGACTTATCTCATGCCTATTTGCAAATGGTGATAGAGGGAAATTCCAGGAAATATCTCACAATAACCACATCTAAGGGTCTGTTTTGTTATAACAGGCTGGCATTTGGAATTACCTCAGCACCAGCGATATTCCAGCGTGCCATGGACCAAGTCCTCCAGGGTCTGCCGAACGTTCACTGTTACCTGGACGATATATTGGCCAGTGGACAGGATCGTGTGCAGCATCTGAAAAATCTGGATGCAGTCCTAGGGCGCTTGGAAGAATTCGGTTTGCGAGTACGGAAGGAAAAATGTGAATTTTTCAAGGATTCACTG
Source organism: Pholidichthys leucotaenia (assembly GCA_020510985.1). NCBI lineage: Eukaryota > Metazoa > Chordata > Actinopteri > Cichliformes > Pholidichthyidae > Pholidichthys > Pholidichthys leucotaenia. The sequence continues at coordinate 230,031,952 of CM035849.1, forward strand.
GAATATCTGGGTCACGTCATTGATGCCCAGGGTCTACACAAGGCACCAGAGAAAGTCAGGGCAATTGTGGAGGCTCCTGCACCCACAGACGTGAGTCAGTTACGTTCTTTCTTGGGGCTAATTAATTATTACAGCAGATTTATCCCCAACTTGTCATCTATCCCAAGCCCACTGAATACTCTGTTGCGTAAAGGAAAACAATGGCAATGGACATCTGAATGTGCTGCATCTTTCAAAGAGGCAAAAGAGCAGTTACTCTCTCAAAGCGTGTTAACCCATTATGATCCACAACTTCCCATTCGGTTGGCGTGTGACTCATCACTTTATAGTGTAGGTAGTGTCATCTCACACATTCTCCCAAATGGACAAGAGAGGCCCATAGCTTTTGCATCAAGGACTCTGAATAAGGCAGAACGCAATTATGCCCATATTGAGCGTGAAGCTCTTGGCATTATATTTGGAGTTCGTAAATTCCATCATTATCTGTATGGCAGGCAGTTTACACTCCTTACAGATCATCGCCCATTGACCACTATTCTGAGTCCGTGCAAAGCCACACCATCTATGGCTGCTGCTAGAATGCAGCGGTGGGCTCTCCTGTTAGCTGCCCATAATTACACCATACGGTACCGAGAGGCAGCTCGTCATGGAAATGCGGATGGGCTTTCACGCTTTCCATTACCAACATCATTAAGAGAGAGAATCAGTACTGTGGACAGTTTTCATATTAAACACCTAGAAGCCTTACCTGTGAACTGTCGAGAAATCTGCCGAGAGAGCAGGGGTGATCCTGTCCTTGCTCAAGTCCTGGAGATGGTCTCCACAGGTCGCTTTCCGAGGGTCCAGGATGTGGTCAGCACATTGGCGCCATTCATCAGCCGGAGGGATGAGTTGACACTCCAGCAAGGTTGCCTTATGTGGGGTGTGTGCGTCGTCATTCCCTCAAAATTGAGATCACGACTGCTGTCGGAACTGCATACTGGACACCCAGGTGTTGTCAAAATGAAAGCTGTCGCCCACAGTTACATGTGGTGGCCCGGAATTGACGCTCAAATTGAACAGGTCTCAAAAACATGCCAGTCCTGTCAATTTACACAGAAAGCACCGGGACCAGCACCACTCCACCCATGGACTTGGCCTGGATCCCCATGGCAGAGAATTCATGTTGACTTTGCTGGGCCGTCCCAGGGCCAAATGTTTATGGTGGTTGTAGACGCCCATTCAAAATGGCCTGAGGTACACCTTATGAGTTCCACTACAACGGCTAATACCATCCAGGTGCTCCGAGGGTTATTTAGTCGCTATGGGCTCCCTGAGGTGTTAGTGAGCGATAATGGTCCTCAGTTTACCTCACACGAGTTTGACACTTTTATGAAAGGCAATGGAGTAAAGCACATTCGCTCTGCACCATTCCATCCATCAACAAATGGTCTTGCAGAACGTTTTGTACAGACATTTAAGCAGTCACTGAAACGTTCCACTGGAACCACTTCCATATAACACCGACTGGACACCTTTCTACTCACGTCCCGTAACACTCCACACTCTACAACAAAGGAGTCCCCGTCTATGCTTTTCATGCATCGCAAGCTGCGATCTCGATTGGACCTATTGAAGCCTAGCGTGACATCAGAGGTAGAGAAAGCACAAGAGGCACAGTGTTCGTATCGAGGGATGCATGCAAAAGCCAGAACGTTTAAGGTGGGAGACCCAGTTCTTGTTCGGGATTACGGGAGAGGAGAGAAGAAGTGGATACCAGGGGTTGTTTCAGCTGAGACTGGCCCTGTATCCTACACCGTCGACATCGGCGCATCGCAGCACTGGAGGTGACACGCGGGCCAGATGCTGGCCAGGGTTGTTGAATGGGATACCTCTACAGACGACGGCGGAGCTGCATCGTCGTGTATTTCAGCAGACCTGCCTGTGCTGGAACAGACTCTTCCAGAACCAGCTACTCCGGTTCCAGTGAGTGACCCCTCACCACTACCCCAGGTAACCTCAGAGGGAAACACCACATCACCTCCAGAGACTGGTAAGAGATATCCTTCTCATATTACTAAACCACCAGAGCGTTATGTTCCATAAACTTTGTTTAAGATACTTTTAAGAGACATACAGTATATTGGACATTTTTGAATAAGAGACCTTTTTTTATGTGTTTGATGAGAGAGTCACGTCTCACCAAAAGGGCAGAATAAACCCTTGACTGACTCAGGGGTTTGGGATCGTCTACTCCCAGCCTCAAGGCTAGTGTGTGTTTTTTTAAAATAATAAAAGTTGTTTGCTTTGTGTATCTTGGGGGTGGGTACAATATTTAGTGGGGAGGAGATGTGATGTATGGGAGTTGTATGAGTTGTATGAGTTGCATTTGCATATGCCACCCCATTGGTGGGCGCTGTACCCTGTGGCATCGCCAATAGTATAAGAGTGTGCTCATTGAACTGAACTCACTAGTGGATGTGTATGTGCATGTGTGTACGTGCGTGTATGCCTGAGTAAACGAGCAAGCTAATGACCTGCAGCCGTGTGTGTCTTTGTGTTTGTTCCTCCAAGTGGTAATCTAAAGTAGAAACCCACGGACATAACACCCAGCAATTGTTCATTCCACACAGCATCGTCCCGAACTCTTGGAACCGGTGGGTCCCACAGCCCACAGCCCGACAACTCTTCCCCAGCGCTGCTCCTGATGGAAAACCTGAGGCCATAGAATAGGTTGCAGCCCATGATGTTTGTGCCGCGAGCCGTCACAACGAACTCCACATCAACCATCTCCACCGACTTGTACCGAGCCGTCAGTCTGACGGTACCCACCGTGGCCAACCGGTCTCCTCCATAGCCACAAAGTGGCACTGAGTCACCTCCAATTCTGTAGTGGGGAAAACATTCTCTAACCGTAGCCCAGTTCAGCAGTGAACTCTCCGCCCCAGTGTTGATCAGCATCGGTACCAGTACTCCATCCAACTCTACTGTGCAATGTGTGCGCCCACTGGTACTCGGGGACACAGTATGAATCACCGTCAGGGCGGGAGGAGTCAAACTCTTGCGCGGACTGGCATACCCTCGCAAAATGATGTAGACGGCCACAGTCACCGCAGCACTTTCCTCTTGCCAGACACTCTCTGACCTTGTAGTGGTGTTTCGTGGACCCGCAGCCCATACACCTGGGCTTCCCCGGAGCAGACCTCATCAATACAGCGTTGGCCCTCTCGGCGTCATCCTCGACACTCCCATCGCTGTCCGGGTCCACTACTTGTGTGGCCATGGAGGATCCCAACTCTCGTGGTGACAGATGCTCACATAGCTCCCGAGTTAGCTTATCTGCTGCCTCCAGTTGGAGAGCCAACTCGACAGCCTTGGCCAGCGCCAACTCACTCGGAAATGTGAGCAGCTTAGACTGAACCGCAGCACAGTTGGTTTGTTGCACCAACTGGTTGCGAACCATTTCTTCCTCCAACAGTCCGAACCGACACTCAGCGGCTAGCTGCCACAAGTCCAATACAAACTGCTGGATGGGTTTGCCAACCTGTTGGCAGCGCTGTTGGAACTTAATCCTCCGGACAATGACGTTGTCCGGTGCCCCGAAATGGCACGTCATGAGCTCGACCACTTCTTCATAACTGTCTGCATCACCAAGCGTGCCCAAAATCCTCTGGTCCACTATTCCCAGGTTGTGCACAAGCAACGCACGTGCCCTCAGCATCTCCATCCTCCACAGGTCCAGCGCCACCATATATACCAGTGTGGAGATGTGAAAATGACGAGGCAGAGTTCATCTCTTGAGTCAGTTTTATTCACATCTTCCAACATCACGAAGCAGAATAAAAAGAGAACGACAAAGGGAACTCTCGTCCTTAAATACCAGGACTCTTACAGTTAACAGGTCACATGTCTCACAAAACCATAGCATTATAAAGTCAGCAACAATGTATCTTCTCTGCATGATATCACACCACTATCTACAATGCATCCCCTCATTAATCCTGTCTCACAAAACCATTGCATTATAAAGACAGCAACAATGCATCCTCTCTGCATGATATCACACCACTATCTACAATGCATCCCCTCATTATATCCCACAGTCTCAAGCTTTGCATACCAAAGCTAACTCTCCTGCAGCTTCCTGTAATAACCACAGAAGCTCTGCCCTTGCTCTGGTCAGGGACGTACGCCAGGATCCTGTTTGTCGACTTCAGCTCAGCGTTCAACACCATCATCCCAGGCATTCTTCATCAGAAACTCCTCCAGCTCAAGGTGTCCCCCTCCACCTGCCAGTGGATCTCCAGCTTTCTGACTGACAGGTGGCAACAGGTGAAGCTAGGGAGATTTACATCCAGCTCCCGAAAAATTAGTACTGGCGCCCCCCAAGAATGTGTCCTTTCCCCACTGCTCTTCTCCCTCCACTCCAATGACTGCACCTCCGAGGACCCTTCGGTGAAGCTCCTGAAGTTTGCGGACGACACCACAGTCATCGGTTTGATCCGGGATGGTGATGAGTCTGCATACAGGCGGGAGGTGGAGCAGCTGATCCTCTGGTGCGGCCAGAACCATCTTGAACTTAATCCAGCCAAAACGGTGGAGATGACTGTGGATTTCAGGCGACACCCTCCTTCATTCCCCCAACTCACCATCCTCAACAGCACAGTGTCCACTGTGGACTCCTTCAAGTTTCTGGGTACCACAATCTCCCGGAACCTGAAGTGGTCCTCCCATATAGACACTGTCCGGAAAAAGGCCCAGCAGAGGTTGTTTTTTCTGCGTCAGCTCAAGAAGTTTGATTTGCCTCAGGAGCTGCTGGTTGTCTTCTACACCGCCATCATCCAATCTGTCCTCTGTTTTTCCATCACTGTCTGGTTTGGATCTGCCACTAAACAGGACAAGACCAGACTGCAGCGGATCATTATGTCTGCGGAGAGGATCATTGGTACCGACCTACCCTCCATTGAGAACTTATATCGGTCCATAACCAGGAAACGGGCGGGAAACATCTGTGCTGACCCGTCACACCCCGGCCACAAACTGTTTGAACTTCTGTCTTCTGGTCGTCGTTACAGATCACTGAAGGTCAAAACCACCCATCACAGGAACAGTTTCTTTCCTCAAGCCATCACTCTGATGAACTCCTAACATTCACCTAGTCCTACCTGTTGCTGTACTCATGACTTTTCATCCATTCTTAAATTGCACATAACTCTCACACTGCTTTTTACTTCATTCACATTATATCACTGAATCTGAGTTCACATTGAAATACTGTGTGACTGTATATTTTTTCATATATTTCTGCAAAGTGTGGATAGTCTGAGTAAATAACTGCATATATTCCTGTATATATTTGCATCCTTTTATAGAAACGTGGACAGACTGTAATTTACTGTACATACTCTGTTGTCATTGAATCCTTATTTAAATCTTATTTAAATCCTCCACCTGAACAACGAGAGCAAGTTTTTAGCCAAAGTCAAATTCCTTGTATGTGTTGTGCATACTTGGCCAATAAAGCTGACTGATTCTGATTCTGATATGTTTTAAAGGCTTTGTACCACCGAGGCCACGGCACCGGCGGCTCACCTGGGAGCTCCAAGAAAGGCTGAATTGGTGCTCCACACACTTCCATGGCTTTTCTTCTTGTCACCAAATCTTATGTCTGGAACTGGAGTCAAGGAGGAGAACAATAGTGGAGCTGAACACACATTTATTGTAATACAGGGTGCAGTGCACCTGACCATACATACGGCCGCAAGCAGAGGCAAAGGCAGAAGAGGCTGCCCCCCTACCTGCACCCCTTCTTATACGCATGGGGTTGGCCGAACCAGAACATGGAGGCACCACCCCGTGCCACACAAATAAGAGCTCCAAATATAATACAATATGAACAATAAATAACTACACTACACACTAGGCCTATAATTTTTCAGTATCTATTATTTCGACAAACTGATTGATCCCCGGAGGATCCTGGGATCAATCCCAGTCTCCGACCAACAGTGATCTGTGTGGAGTTTGCATGTTCTCCCCGTGTCTACGTGGGTTTACTCCGGGATTTCTCCGGTTTCCTCCCACATGTCAAAAACATGCATGTTAGGTTAATTGGCATCAAAACTGGAGATTCTAAATTGTCCTTAGGTATGACTGTGAGAGTGAATGGTTGTCTGTCTCTCTGTGTTGGCCCTGCGATGGACTGGCGATCTGTCCAGGGTGTACCCTGCCTCTTGTCCAAAGATGCTGGGACAGGCTCCAGCCCCCACCCACCCCACCCCCCGCGACCCGAAAAGGATTAAGCGGAAGAAGATGAATGAATGAATGAATGAATGATTTTATAAAAATCTGTCATAATCTCTTGCCCAATCTTTCATTCATTCATTGGCAATCTGTCCAAGTGCACCCCCGCCTCTCACCCAAAGATGCTGGGTAGGCTCCAGCCTCCTCACAACCCATAAAGGACTAAGAGGTTAAGAAGATGAATGAATGAATGAATGAATAATCAACTTCCAGACAAGTAACACATTAAACATTAATTTATTTATTTATTCACCGTCTTTAAGTGAACAAAATGTGGGTCGTGCCTTTGTATGTTTTTTTTTTTTTAAAACAGGTGTCATCTGCAGCCAGCCAAGATTCTACAATCCACCAAAACATCAAAGCCTGCAATGCCAACATCCATGATTGTCTAATAGGTATAGTGGTTAGCATTACTGCCTCACAGTAAGAAAGTTGTGGGTTCAAATCCACCAGCCAACAGGGCCTATCTGTGTGGAGTTTGTATGTTCTCCCCATGTTTGTGTGAATTTACTCCGGGTGCTCGGGTTTTCACCCACATTCCAAAAACACGCAAGTTAGGTTAACTGGAGACTCTAAAATGGCCCTAGGTGAGAATATGTGAGTGAATGGTGAAGGAATTGGTGCTCATCTAGGTGGGTGCCCTTGAATTTCCCTCTGGGATTAATAAAGTATACAAACTAATGTAACAGGGGTTTTTTTTATATATAGTGGTGTGGAAAAAGTGTTTGCCCCCCTCCTGATTTCTCATTTGTTTGTATGTTTGTCACACTTAAATGTTTCAGATCATCAAACAAATTTAAATATTAGACAAAGATAACACAAGTAAACACAAAATGCAGTTTTTAGATGAAGGTGTTTATTATTAAGGGAAAAAAATACAAACCTGTGAAAAAGTGTTTACCCCCGAAACCAGGGGTTTTCAACCTTGGGGTCGCGACCCCACATGGGGTCGCGTGGAATTCAAATGGGGTCGCCTGAAATGTCTAATAATTGATAAAAAAAAAAATTACTGATAAAAAATTTTTTCAACTAATTATTATTCTTTTAAAAATTTTGATTAAAGCTCCACACACACTCTTAAAGAACTGTATTCTTTCACTTTCAATATAAATCAGTTCAAATAAAATGTAGTATATAAAAATATTGGAGCTGGCACATCTTGATTGACAGCGGCGATCACGTGACCCCTATTTGAGTTCCCGCTGACATAACGCACGGCTCAGGAGACGCACACACACAGGCTTAGAGTAGTTCAAAGAGTTTATTAACAGCAGGAGTGATGAGTGCGTGTCTGCGGGATGTAAATGTGTTGGTGATGGCGTCTGCTTCAGGCACAGAGGCAGGTGACCGTACAGCCGAGCAACCCTATGGAGAGAGCACAGGGAGAGGGTGACGGTCATACACCAACACAGGAGGGATTTATGGCGAGAGAAGGACTTACTTGGTTTGTCAGGATAGCTGGCACAACAAGGGGGCGAAGCCCGGAAGACAGCCACCTGGAGAGCTCCGTACAGCAGCGAGGATTGGCGATGGAGTGGAGATGTCCGCCGCCGGGGAATCCACCTGTGCACAGGGGAGCAGACTGGGAAAGAGAGGTAAGGGTTCTTACCCAAATAATGTTGATGCTGAAGAGAAGTATGCTCACAACGGTGAGGGACGAAGTCTGACGGCTTCAGGCCGAGCCTCCGGGCGAGACGGCTTTTATCCCTCGCCGCTGATGAGGATCAGGTGCGTGAGCAGGTGGCGCCGCTGATGAATGGCGCGGCGTGACACCCGCTAACTGTGTAAACACAACTTAGTCAGTAGGGAAAAATGGAGAGATTTCTTCATCCGCCTGCCCCTGTGAAGACAGTTCCAGGAGGAAAAAGACAGAGAAAATATGACAAAAGCTACCTGAAATATGGATTTACGAGTGTCATGATGCAGGCGCAGTGGACCTGCCTGCCACCGCTGTTGAACAGCTGATTGAACTGTCATGTGACAAAATGCATCAGGGAATACATTCGCGAGTGGCCGTGGACGAATTCTGGTTTGGAGCAAGAGATGAGTACCCAGAGATCTCACTGTGTGCTTTAAAAATGTTGGTTCCTTTTGGAAGCACATATTTGTGTGAAGCTGGATTCAGTGCCCTTGTGTGTATGAAGTCAAAGTACCGTTCCCGACTGGATATTACGTCAGAGATGAGATGCGCTGTGTCTACTACAGCACCCAACTTTGCAAAGCTGCAGCGAGGTGTGCAGGCTCAGCTATCCCATTAAATGTGGTGAGTTGAGAGGATAATAATATATAAAAGACATGACTGAAGCTGAAACTGAAGCACTATGATACTGTCCATCTTTTCAAATGTTCACTGTGGCCAGTTTAAGATGCTGCAGCTTTTTTCCCTACAATTTATTGTTTGAGAAATTGTTTGCTCAGTATTAATTTTAAGCCTTTTAAATACAAGTTGCACTAACTGTACATCCTGATCAGAGAAAATAAAATGACACTTTGTGCACTAATTTGGCTACTCTGTAATTGTAAGACAGTATAACAAACATGATCAAAAAATAATTATAGCAAAAAAAAATGTCTCTGGGGTCGCGAGATATTTGTGATGTCAAAATGGGGTCACGACCCAAAAAAGGTTGGGAGCCCCTGCCCTAAACCTAATAACTGGTTGGGCCACCCATAGCAGCAACAACTGCAATCAAGCATTTGCGATAACTGGCAATGAGTCTTGTACAGCACTGTGGAGGAATTTTGGCCCACTCATCTTTGTAGAATTGTTGTAATTCAGCTACACTGGAGGGTTTTCGAGCATGAACCGCCTTTTTAAGGTCATGCCACAACATCTCAACTGGATTCAAGTCAGGACTTTGTCTAGGCCACTCCAAAGTCTTCACTTTGTTTTTCTTAAGCCATTCAGAGGTGGACTTGCTGGTGTGTTTTGGATCATTGTGCTGCTGCAGAACCCAAGTGCACTTCAGCTTGAGGTCACGAATAGCTGGAAGGATATTCTCTGTAGAGGAGCTGAAATAACGAGGCGATTTTTGTATTAAAAACAGGGTTTTTAATGAATAGCTCTTCTATCGAGTCTCATCAGGTGTAGAGCTTGGCAGAAGGCAAGAGAGTGATCTCTGCTCCGCTCGCTGGTTAAATACAAGCACACATAGAGCCACACATTGAAAAAGCTGACATCAGAGCCACACATTGAAAAAGCTGATATCCCTCCAGAGGGGCTTTTGTGTGTCTGTGTATTTTGGCGCGTTGACAAGGAATGCAAGTTTTTGCCCATTCTTTTACGTTTTTGCGCAGGCCTGGCCACACAAACTTTTCAGCAACCATTTTGACCGAGGCGCGCACACCTGGGTGCGCGAGGGAGTGAATTGCATCGAAAATACGGCGGCGCCAAGCAGCTGGTACTAACGGGCGAGGTTGGCCGGTTGAAACGTCGCATATTAGGGGGGGCACGCCGTCGCGCAACCCTTTTTTCTCCAGCCTTAACCCTGTTGGTCCGGACAGGAGCGCGCGCACGTCTGCATCACAGCTTTGTTCTTCCGCCATGGCTGCATAATCTATTCCATCCTGGATAGGTGCTGCGTATCTGTGTGCGTTAGTGAAGAGTTCCGCTGCTGAGGCGGCGTAATCTGTCTCCTCGTGCTCTGGCGGTGTCACAGCGCGAGAGAGACAGTCAGCTACAACGTTAAGTTTGCCTGCTACGTGTCGAATGTCTGTGGTGAACTCTGAAATCGCAGCTAGCTGTCTTTGTTGTCTGCCCGACCATGGTTCTGAAATTTTAGCCATAGCAAAAGTAAGCGGCTTATGGTCCACAAAGACCGTGAAACTCCGCCCTTCTAACCAAAACTGGAAGTGGTGAATGGACAAATGAAGCGCTAGCAGCTCTCTGTCGAAAGTGCTGTATTTGCGTTCCGTTGGGTTTAGCGATTTGCTAAAGAATGCCAAAGGTTGCCAGACTCCGCTGACAAGTTGTTCTACAACTGCCCCTATAGCCAGGTCAGAAGCATCTGTGGTCAGAGCAATGCGGGCTGAGGGATCTGGGTGGACTAACATTGTGGCGTTAGCTAAGGCGTTTTTTACTTCCGTGAAAGCGCGTTCGCGCTCCGGGGTCCATTCGACCGCGTTGGAAGCCTTCTTTTTTCTGAGCGCGTCATATAGGGGTTGCATGAGCTGAGCTGCGTGGGGGAGGAAACGGTTGTAAAAATTAACCATCCCCAAAAATTCCTGTAGCGATTTAACCGTTTGAGGCCGTGGAAAACCTTCTATCGCACGAACTTTGTCTGGAAGCAGAAATGCCCCTGTCGGGGAGACCCTATGTCCCAAAAAATCAATTTGTGATACGCCGAATTTGCATTTGGCTGGATTGATTATAAGTCCGTGCTCTTCCAGCCTCTGAAAAACGGTAGTGAGGTGCTGCTCGTGTTCTTCCTCGGATGAGCTGGCTACCAGCATGTCATCGAGGTAGACAAAAACAAAGGGTAGGTCGCGCAGGACTGCGTCCATCATCCGTTGAAAAGTTTGAGCAGCGCCTTTGAGGCCAAACGGCATTCTTAGGAATTCAAAAAGGCCGAAAGGGGTTATAACCGCTGTTTTAGGAATATCTTCAGCTCGGACTGGGACTTGGTGATAACCGCGGACTAAGTCTATTTTTGAAAAAATGCGCGCACCCGCTAAATGTAGTGAGAAATCCTGAATGTGAGGAATGGGGTAGCAGTCATGCGCTGTAGCGTTGTTTAGCCTGCGGTAATCTCCGCACGGTCTCCAAGAACCGTCGGATTTTGGAACCATGTGAAGTGGTGAAGCCCAGGGGCTCTTCGAGCGTCTAACAATGCCCAATTTTTCGAGAGCTGCAAATTCATCCTTTGCTATGTTGAGCTTGGCCGCGTCTAAGCGGCGAGCTTTGGCAAAAACAGGAGGTCCTGTTGTCGGAAGTGTTTAACCCCGTGTTTGGCTACAGTGGCTGAGAATTTGGGGGTTGTGAGTGCTGGAAATTGGGTGAGGAGTTGTTCAAACTTACCTCCCGCTGTGGTGACGTTGGCCGGCACAGGTGGTGGGGAAACTCGAGCTGAACATGGAATAGAAGCAAAAGATAGTGCATTAACCAGGCGCCTATTTGCAAGATCCACTAATAACCCGTGTGCACACAGAAAATCTGCGTCTAACAAGTTAAAGCTCACCGCTGCTACAACAAATGTCCATCTGTAGCTGCGGCCGTGGATGAGGAGGTGCAGGCTCTTTTCCCCGAACGTGTCGATGTCAGAGCCGTTGGCTGCCACTGCTCCGTTGCCCCGGGTGCCCATGGTTCGATCTGTGTGGGAGGGCATGACGAAACTCAGCTGAGCTCCCGTGTCAATGAGGAACTGCTTGCCTGTGTATCCATCCATCACGTATAACAGCTTATTCTTCTCGCCGAGAACCGCTGCTGTTAATGGCCCTCGGCTTTGGCGTTTCCACAATATCGTAAACTTGCAGGGGGGAACGCATTTGCGGGCTTTCTCTGCGAAGCGGTGGTGATAATAGCAGACGTCGTTCTGCTCGTTGCGCTTGGGCCGCGCCGCTGTCACCGTGGGTTGAGTCTCTCCAAGGCTCGGGGTGTCAGTTTTCAGATCTGCAGATGCCGCTGTGAGTGTCCGTTCTCTGCAGGCGTTGACGAGCCGGTAAGCCTCGTTGGCCAGTGTGCGGAAATCCTGATGATTATTGCACTTCATACTGGCGAGTGTCCCTCTCAACTGCGGTGGTAGCGTGCTGAGGAAAATGAATTGGAAAAGGAAATTATCATTATCCTCCTCCTTGAGTTGTAGCAAATCCTCCATGAGGGTCCTCGGATTGCTCCCTCTGTGGCCGTAGACCGCCAGGATCCTCTCGGCTCTTTCCTCCGCTGATGGGACATAATTCGCCACGATGGTCGCCTTGAGTGTCTCATATTTGTCCCGGGCTGGTGGTCGCCGGACCAAGCTCCGCACACACTTCGAAGTGGCGGAGTCGAGTTTGGAGACGATATGGTAAAACTTAATATCGTCTGCTGTGATGCCTGCCAGTATAAACTGGGCTTCAGCTTGTTGAAACCAAGAGGCGGGGTCTTCTCGCCAGAAGTCTGGCAGGTTGACAGCAACTGCGTTCGTGCACACCATCACTGTTGTGCCCGCCGGGTGAGAGTGCCTTGCCTCGGCACTCACGGCGGTGCTGGAGCTCGGTTGAGCTCTCTCAGTGCCCTCTGCCGTGGGGAACAGCTGTCTGCTTGTTCCCTCGTCTGCGTCGTCGCTGGCGTATGCCCGAGTCACCATGGATGAGCAGCTTGAAGAATGCCTCCGGTCCATATTCTCGCGTCAAGGTCACCAGTGTAGAGGAGCTGAAATAACGAGGCGATTTTTGTATTAAAAACAGGGTTTTTAATGAATAGCTCTTCTATCGAGTCTCATCAGGTGTAGAGCTTGGCAGAAGGCAAGAGAGTGATCTCTGCTCCGCTCGCTGGTTAAATACAAGCACACATAGAGCCACACATTGAAAAAGCTGACATCAGAGCCACACATTGAAAAAGCTGATATCCCCCCGTTATCTTAACCCCCCCCATTGTTCTGCTATCTCCTCTCCTTGTCTTGGGAGGTGATGGGAACTCCTCCTCTCGCCTTAGGGGGTAAAGGTGTCAAGTCCATCTCCGCCGCCGCGTCTTGGGAGGTCCATTGACTTTAACCCGGTGGGGGAGATCCTTTGTCCTTTCCAGGTGTGAAGTTCCTTACATATGCTGTCACAAAACATTTCCACTTGTTCTAACATATGTAGATATGGGATATAAGAGTCATATATACCACATTCTCCTTCATTGTTTTTTGGTAGACAGCAGAATTCATGGTTGCATTTAACACAGAAACTCTTCCAGGTCCTGAAGCAGCAAAACAGCCCCAGACCATCACACTACCATCACCATATTTTACCATTGGTATGATGTTCCTTTTCTGAAATGCTGTGTTACATTTACACCGGACGTAATAGATAAGATAAGATAAGCCTTTATTAGTCCCACAATGGGGAAATTCCAGGATTGCAACAGCACAGGGATAGCAACACTCAGAGAAACAATCAGAAGACAAGAAAAAAAAAAAAAAAAAAAAACAAGAGCAGCGAATATACATATGTACATATAAATATATAAATATATAAACACACAGTGCGGAACATTGTAGCTAGATGGAATAAATATATAAACAGTGCGGAGCATTGTAGCTAGATGGAATAAATATATAAACACACAGTGTGGAGCATTGTAGCTAGATGGAATAAATATATAAATATATAAACACACACAGTGCGGAGCATTGTAGCTAGATGGAATGAACAGCATAACCGTCTACTTAATTATCCTACATGATATGATTATGTACCCATACATATTGTCACCCTCCGAAGCGACCGGTATTTTCCTAGTTGTATACCGGAAGGGACCATTGTGTAAGTCTATTGCGTCTTTTGCATTCAATACTATTAGGTTGTCACGTTTTGTTGTGTGTTTTTTTTTGCTGTCTCTGCGAGCAGCCCTGCTTAGGTTATACAGTCTGACAGCCATAGGTAGTGTAATAGGACACACACCTTCCAAAAAGTTCAACTTTTGTCTCTTCAGTCCATAGAGTATTTTCCCAAAAGTCTTGGGGATCATCAGTTTGTTTCCTGGCAAAACTGAGACGAGCCTTTATGTTCTTGTTGCTCAGCAGTGGTTTTCATCTTGGGCCATTTTTGCCCAATCTCTTTCTTATGATGGAGTCATGAACACTGACCTTAACTGAGGCAAGTGAGGCCTGCAGTCCTTTGGATGTTGTTGTGGGGTCTTTTGTGACCTCTTGGATGAGTTGTCGCTGCGCTCTTGGGGTAATTTTGGTCAGCTGGTCACTCTTGGGAAGGTTCACCACTGTTCCATGTTTTCACCATTTGTGGATAATGACTCTCACTGTGGTTGACTGGAGTCCCAAAGCTTTAGAAATGGTTTTATAACCTTTTCCAGACTGAGGGACCTCAATTACTTTGTTTTTCATTTGTTCCTGAACTTCTTTGGATTGCAGCATGATGTTTAGCTTTTGAGGATCTTTTGGTCTACTTCACTTTGTCAGGCAGGTCCTATTTAAGTGATTTCTTGATTGAGGACATGTGTGGCAGTAATCAGGCCTGGGTGTGGCTAGAGAAATTGAACTCAGCTTTCCAAAGATGTCATAAACCACAGTTAGTTTATGTTTTAACGGGGGGGGGGGGGGGGGGGTCACTTTTTCACACAGGGCCATGTAGGTTTGGATTTGTTTTTTACCCTTAATAATAAACACCTTCATTTAAAAACTGCATTTTCTGTTTACTTGTGTTATCTTTGTCTAATATTTAAATTTGTTTGATGATCTGAAACATTTGTGTGACAAACATACAAAAAAATGAGAAAACAGGAAGGGGGCAAACACTTTTTCACACCACTGTATATATATTTTTTTTCTCTTCATTCACTGTCATTCTTTTAACAGAATGATTCAAAATCAAAAGTAGAAGGCATTATTGATCTCCTCCACAGAGTGGGGCAAAAAAGTATTTAGTCAGCCACCAATTGTGCAAGTTCTCCCACTTAAAAGATGAGAGAGGTCTCCAATTTTCATCATAGGTATACCTCAACTATGAGAGACAAAATAAGAAAAAAAAAATCCAGAAAATCACATTGAAGGATTTTTAATGAATTAATTGGTAAATTCCTCAGTAAAATAAGTATTTGGTCAATAACAAAAGTTCATCTCAATACTTTGTTATATACCCTTTGTTGGCAATGACAGAGGTCAAAAGTTTTCTGTAAGTTTTCACAAGGTTTTCACACACTGTTGCTGGTATTTTGGCCCATTCCTCCATGCAGATCTCTTCTAGAGCAGTGATGTTTTGGGGCTGTCGCTGGGCAACACTGACTTTCAACTCCCTCCAAAGATTTTCTATAGGGTTGAGATCTGGAGACTGGCTAGGCCACTCCAGGACCTTGAAATGCTTCTTACGAAGCCACTCCTTCGTTGCCCGGGCGGTGTGTTTGGGATCATTGTCATGCTGAAAGACCCAGCCACATTTCATCTTCAATGCCCTTGCTGGTGGAAGGAGGTTTTCACTCAAAATCTCACGATACATGGCCCCATTCATTCTTTCCTTTACCCGGATCAGTCGTCCTGGTCCCTTTGCAGAAAAACAGCCCCAAAGTATGATGTTTCCACCCCCATGCTTCACAGTAGGTATGGTGTTCTTTCTCCTCCAAACACGACAAGTTGAGTTTTTACCAAAAAGTTCTATTTTGGTTTCATCTGACCATATGACATTCTCCCAATCCTCTTCTGGATCATCCAAATGCTCTCTAGCAAACTTCAGACGGGCCTGGACATGTACTGGCTTAAGCAGGGGGACACGTCTGGCACTGAAGGATTTGAGTCCCTGGTGTTTCTGATTTTTTTTTTTTTGTTACTTATTTGTACCCGTAGGTAGACTTGGTTTGCAGTCTGGTGACAAGCCACCGGCTGCCGGTCGCTGCATGCGCGAGCGCCCTAAACCTACATGTTTTTGGTATGCGGGAGGAAACCGGAGAAATCCCGGAGTAAACCCGCGCAACACGGGGAGAACATGCAAACTCCACACAGCTCACTGTTGGTCGGGGGCTGGAATCGAACCCACGATCTCATGATCCCCGCGATCCCCCGGCCGAGGGTAAACTGTGCTGCCACAGTGTTAAACCACTGCGCCACCGTGCAGCCCTGATGTAGCCTTTGTTACTTTGGTCCCAGCTCTCTGCAGGTCATTCACTAGGTCCCCCCATGTGGTTCTGGGATTTTTGCTCACCGTTCTCATGATAATTTTGACCCCACGGGGTGAGATCTTGCGTGGAGCCCTAGATCGAGGGAGATTATCAGTGGTCTTGTATGTCTTCCATTTTCTAATAATTGCTCCCACAGTTGATTTCTTCACACCAAGCTGCTTACCTATTGCAGATTCAGTCTTCCCAGCCTGGTGCAGGTATACAATTTTGTTTCTGGTGTCCTTTGACAGCTCTTTGGTCTTGGCCATAGTGGAGTTTAGAGTCTGACTGTTTGAGGTTATGGACAGGTGTCTTTTATACTGATAACGAGTTCAAACAGGTGCCATTAATACAGGTAGCGAGTGGAGGACAGAGGAGCCTCTTAAAGAAGAAGTTACAGGTCTGTGAGAGCCAGAAATCTTGCTTGTTTGTAGGTGACCAAATACTTATTTTACTGAGGAATTTACTAATTAATTCATTAAAAATCTTTCAGTGTGATTTTCTGGATTTTTTTTTCTCATTTTGTCTCTCATAGTTGAGGTATACCTATGTTGAAAATTGGAGACCTCTCTCATCTTTTAAGTGGGAGAACTTGCACAATTGGTGGCTGACTAAATACTTTTTTGCCCCACTGTAGGTCCATATACAGGTACTGTATATTTGGACACTGACACAAGTTTTGTTATTTTTGGTGTTTGCTAGGGGTGGGAATCGTGAGGGACCTCACAATTCAGTTTGGATCGGGATACTTGGGTCATGATTCGATCCTATCGTGATTCAATGATAAGAAGAAGAAGGAGAAGCCATCTCCGTTGTCATTAAGTCCATACAGCCAATCATGTACAGTAGAACGAAATTACGTTTCTCCTATCTACAATGTTAATCACATGTAGAATCAGAGGCACCATTGCCATGCAAGGCGCCACCACAAACAACTTCTCCTTCCCCCATTCTATTATGCTGAACACCAAGCTAGAAGACAGGAAGTACCATTCTATATGGTCTTTGGTGTGACCCGGCTGGGACTTGAACCCCCAACCTCTCGGTTGTGGTGAGGATGCTCTATCAACTAGGCCACCACTCCAGTCACGATAATCACAATATCGCGATAATCGTTTATCACGATCGCATATATTTCAAATTTTTTCTCCTTATTCAACCTCAAATCATGTCTCAAAGTAAAACTGTTGACATCTCTTTTGTAGCATCAATCCATATGGCTCCAATCTATAAAAGCACTCTTCACCTTAAAGAAATTGTTTCACCCAAAAGTCTGGTCAAGAATTGTTTCCTTCACCTAAGGACCACAGTTTGAAAACACATTTCATGGTAAAAGGGTCAATAAGGATCCCATTTTGTGCCAGGAATGGATTAGTCTGCAATCATAAATAACTGGAACCTACTTCCAACTAGGCAGTTTTATGCTTAAAGTACTATTTGAGACATCCCAGATACTTTGACCTGCATTCCACAGGTCGCTAGGGATTATCCACAGCTCAACAATGCCCCCTTCTGTTCAACTCAGGAACATGTTGGATTTAGTCAACATGGGAATTTTGTTTTATCTGCTGAAATAATCCTTTTTCCACAAGACTTTATTTTTCCAGGAAGTACTGCTCAGAACACTGTTGAACATGACCACCTCTGTGTTGGACAATGATGGGTTTGAAATGTTTCATTAATCATTGATTTTAAATGTGCTGCATGTTTGAAAATG
Organism: Pholidichthys leucotaenia; assembly: GCA_020510985.1. Taxonomy (NCBI): domain Eukaryota; kingdom Metazoa; phylum Chordata; class Actinopteri; order Cichliformes; family Pholidichthyidae; genus Pholidichthys; species Pholidichthys leucotaenia. Next base: position 230,049,738 of record CM035849.1, read on the forward strand.
CTTAAATGAACCTTATTCTAATTCATGTTAATTATAGAAAGGTAAGTTTATAAAAGTGCATGCTCACTGAAAGTTAGTCATGAATCACTGAAGTTAGCTTAGATTTTGTATTAAGTATATAATGAATTTCATGGTTAAAATGTGTATATGCCTTCTGAAACTTATGCCAGTTATCTGACTGGTACCAGCCAATCACCAGGCCATCTCTGTTGGATGGCACCCCTTTCATTCTATTGGTCAATTACAGACAAAGGACTGCTTTCTTATTGGACTATAGCCCATTCGAATCTCCCACGATAGCCTGTAATTTGTTCTTCCTGCTGCCAGTCATATTTTATGATCCAAGGAGCACGTTCAATTAAATCGAGAGAACCGCCATAGTAGTTCAGTTCAGTTTTGGTTTTTTTGTTCAGTTCAATTTTGTTGAGTTTTCTGTGAGTTTTGTCAGTTTCAGAAGTCTTGTGTTCGTAAAGTTGTCTTTTGTTAAGTCTTTTTCTGTTTTCTGGTATTTGAGGAGAGATTATCTTTCTTGTTGAGCTCAACCCTTCTTAATGGAGTGAAACTCCAAAACGCCTTTTTCCCTCTCCTCAGACGCCGTGTTCATTTTGCTGAACTTTTCCCATTGATTTTTCTTTAACTCGCTGTTAAAGTGGACTGATAGTGATTTTTAAACTTTTTCCCTTGAGACTGCCTCATGCACGTATCACGAAGTCAGAAGAACTAGAATTTCGTGAGTGGAACCGTTTACATCCATTTTCCTTCCGCCTGTGTTTTGTTATCGGCTGGTGGGCATCCTAAATTTGCGGGCCAGGACAGGATCTGTTGCCTAAGAAGAGATGTCACACCTGCCCAGGGGGGCAGCCATTCATTCTACCGCCAGCTCCACTCTCCGGACACCCGCTGCTAAGTCTGTGCCATAACCAATGTAACTGGAAAGGACTGCTGGAAGTCTTTCCTCATTTTTGCCATCTGCTGACGTTCAAGATCACCGCTGAACTCTGAAGACACAGCTGTTTGTAAGCCAGACTTCCACTTCCTATCTGCTGGGCTAAATGCGATGTCTAATTCTAATAGAATATGACCAATTTTTCAGGTTAAAGTTAGTCCATAAGCTACGATAGGAGCTATAAGCTGAAGGAAAATTAATGCTCTCCTTTTCAATAACCTCAGTTTTTTTGTAGAGTAACTCAGAATTTTCTTTTTCATATAATCAGCTTTAATCATTTTCCCATAAAACTGCGTCCAATTTTATGCATATTTTTGTTATAGTTATTCCATAGTCTCCCATTGCATTAGTTAAAAATTCTGAATCTGGTTTCTTTTGTTTCCACAAAGGTTTAACTATAGACTTTATGCTCAGGAATCCATTACCAGTTAATATGATATTTGACACTTGTTGATCATTTCACCTGCTTACAAATCAAATGAATGTAATGTCATTTAACCTGAGTCTGATTGTTAAAACAGTTAATGGTATAGAGAAGTTTCTGCTTGATTTCTTTTGTGTGTGTGCTTTTCTGGGTCACAGCAGAAGAATTCACGAATATTGAGACTGGTTAAAGAAAGGTTCAAGGATTATTTATTAATAAATTGTCCAAGTTGGACTGGTGCCCCTTTACGAGTGTTCCTCTCTTGTTTTGTGAGTGTTTGTGGTCACGAAGTAAACCTCCGTCCCCACATACAATTCTTTCTTTCTTTCAAAGGTCTTTTTATTATTATTAATTGAAGTATCAATACAATACAAAGTATTAGAAATTTTCATTTTTGTTTCAACCAGTGAAAAACTAGAACTTAAAGCCAACAAATGTAAATGCTTCAAAGCACAAAAACCTTTAAATAAACAATAATTTAAAAAAAAAAAAATACAAAGAAAAATTGTGTGTGTGAAGTGGGGGTGGGGTAAAGGGGATATCAGCTACTCAGAAACTATAATCGTGGGTCTTTCAAAGAAATCAAGAAACGGGCACCATAATTTATAGAATTTGTTTTCAGAGCCACAGACTGTATATCTGATTTTTTCTAAATCCAAACAGGACATTATATCTTTTATCCACTGTAAATGTGAAGGGGGCGAAGAGTCTTTCCACTTCAGTAATACAGCACGTCTGGCCAATAATAATGAAAATTTGAATACTTTTAATTTGGAACTTGGCAAGACAAGTTCTGGAGCCACACCAAAAATGGCGCATAATGGATCAGGTTTAATTTGATATTGCAGGACTTCAGACATAGTGATAAAAACAGAATGCCAAAAATTCATCAATGCAGGGCAGGACCAATACATGTGAAGCAAAGTGCCAGGAGCGCTACCACACTTTTCACAAGTTGGGTCTATATCCGAGTAAATACGTGCTAACTTAACCTTGGACAGGTGCATCCGGTGTACAATCTTAAATTGAATAAGAGCGTGACGAGCACACATTGATACAGTGTTAACCTGGCCAAGAATAGAGTCCCACAGTTCATCAGTAAAAGTAAAATTAAGATCTTGTTCCCAGTTCAATTTGATAGCGGCCAGAGAAGAAGATTGTAAATTTGAAATTAAATTATATAAAACTGACATTACCCCCTTAGAAGTTGGTTTAACTAATAAAAAATCATCTAGAGGATTATCAGAAGGTTTTTGAGGGAATTGTTTTGTCATGGTTTGCACATAATGTCTGACCTGGAGGAAGCGGAAAAAATGTGTAGAAGTGATGTCGAATTTGGTGGAAAGTTGAGAAAAACTTGCAAATTGACCATCAAAATATAAATCCGCAAAAGATTTTAAACCTTTTCTGTGCCATATATGAAATGCACTATCAATAGTTGATGGGGTAAATAAATGATTTGCGGCAATTGGACTTCTAATGGAAAAAAACTGAAGATCGAAATTTTTCCTGAATTGAGACCAAATTCTAAGAGACTGACGAACTACTTTATTATTACCCAGTGTAGACAAAGCAAGGGGAAGTGGTGAACCTAAAATTGCCGGTAGGGAGGTTTGATTGTCCACATGTGACTCCAAAAGGATCCAAATAGGTGATTTGGGTTCCAGATAAAAATGTTTCCAATATAACATGCACCTGATATTTGCTGCCCAGTAGTAATATTGAAAGTTAGGCAGAGCCATGCCACCTACTGATTTGGGTCTTTGAAGAAAAACTTTCCTCAATCTCGGATGTTTACCATTCCAAATAAATGAGGTAATCAGAGAGTCCAAAGACTTAAAAAAGGATTTAGGAATAAAAATGGGGAGACATTGAAACAAATATAAAAACTTTGGAAGTAACATCATTTTTACAGAATTGATTCTGCCAATTAAAGACAAGGATAATGGGGACCATTTGGAAAGTATTAGCTTGCACTGGTCAAGTAAGGGGAGAAAATTATTTTTAAACAAGTAATTAAATTGTTTAGTGACACATATCCCAAGATAATTAAAATGATCAATAACAACCTTGAAAGGAAAATTTTCAAAATCCTGAACTTGAATCTTTTCATTAATCAGAAACAGTTCACTCTTATTAAGATTAATTTTATAACCAGAAAACCTACTAAAACTATCCAAAATATTGAGTATAGCGGGTAATGAAGTAAGTGGGTTGGAGAGAAATAATAAAAGATCGTCAGCATAGAGTGAAACCCTATGCTCAATGCCACCCCTACGAATGCCTAGAAAGTCCCGGCTCCCACGGATTGCAATAGCTAACGGCTCAACTGCCAAGGCAAAGAGCAACGGGCTCAAAGGACAGCCTTGCCTCGTACCACGGTAAAGTCTAAAATAGTCAGAATAGCGACAATTAGTTAACACTGAAGCTAAAGGACTAGCATAGAGAAGTTTAATCCAGGAACAGAAGGAAGGACCAAAACCGAACCTCTCCAAAGTAAAAAACAAATACTCCCACTCAACCCTATCGAATGCCTTTTCAGCGTCCAAACTAATAAGACATTCGGGTATGTTGTGGTGAGGAGTATAAATAATATTAAACAACCGCCGCAAGTTAAAAAAAGAATGGTGATTTTTAATGAAACCGGTTTGGTCCTGTGAAATTATAAAAGGAAGAATCTTTTCCAACCTTGAAGCTAACAACTTTGACAAAATTTTAACATCGGTATTTAACAAGGAAATAGGCCTGTAAGAAGCACAATCAACAGGATCCTTATCCTTTTTAAGCAACACAATGATACAGGCCTGATAGCATGAAGGAGGAAGTGTACCAGAGTCAAGCGACTCTGTAAAAACTTGACAAAGGAAAGGGGCGAGGTCGTCAGAGAATTTTTTGAAAAAATCAGCGGAAAACCCATCAGGTCCTGGAGATTTTCCTGATTGCATGGATGATATTGCCAGCTGAATTTCTTCTTTTGTGATGGGAGCTTCTAAAATTTGCCGAGATTCTGAAGAAATCGAAGGAATACCAATAGAATCAAAAAAAATTTCCAAATCCTTTAAGTTTGTTGTATATTCTGAGGTATATAATTTGGAATAAAATGACATGAAAATATCATTAATCACTTGTTGGTCAGATGTCACCTCTCCTTTATCTGTCCTAACTCCAGTAATAATTTGCTTAGCTCTAATACCACGTAGTTGATTAGCTAGAAGTTTACTGGTTTTTTCGCCATGTTCATAAAATTCACTCTTGTTCCTTATTAAACAACCTTCAATTTGTCGAGTAGAAAGTAAATTAAGTTTAGTTTGTAATGTCATACGTTCCTTGTACAGAGCGGGTGATGGAGATTGAGCATATTGTCTGTCAATGTCCAGGATTTGATCTAAAATAGCCTTCTGTTCCTGTATTAAGGATCGTCTTTTAAATGCTGCCAATGAAATAAATTCCCCCCTAAGAAATGCCTTCATGGCCTCCCATATCGTTTTATTTTTGCATACCAGGAGTTTTATTTTCTTTCAAAAAAAATTTAATTTTAGAAGAAATATTCGCAACCAATTTTTCATCTGTAAGTAATAATGGATCCAATCTCCAATGTTTTCTCATGGAGTCACATCCATGGAGGATCATTTTAAGTACAAGAGGGGCATGATCAGAAACCGAGATGCTATCATAACTGCAAGAGCAAAGGTTATTAATTAATAAATTGTCAACAAAAAAATAATCTATTCTGGTATAAGTATGGTGAGAGAAAAAAGAATAGTCCCTGCCGTTAGGATGTAAAAAACGCCAAGGATCTGTAAGGCTATATTCCTCAAGAAAAGACTTAACATAAGTTGCAGATTTATTAAGACTAGCAGGTTTTGAAGATGAGCGATCTAAGATCGGATCCATATACAAATTAAAGTCACCCCCAAGAATTAGAGAATGAGTATTTAAATCTAGAAGTTGCGAAAAAAGGTTGCGAAAAAAGTGCACATCATCAAAATTCGGTGCATACAGATTAGCCAAGGTGACATGTTTATCGCCAAGTTTACCTGATACTATTACAAATCGTCCATTTTTATCTAATACAACATTAGAGGGAATAAATGGGATATTTCGATCAATAAGAATAGCAGCGCCCCTGGCCTTAGCTTTAAAATTTGAATGAAAAAATTGTCCTGACCAACATTTTGACAAACGCAAGTGGTCGGAATCCTGCAAATGGGTTTCCTGCAAAAACAATACCCCAGGCTTAAACTGCTTTAGACATGACATGACTCTCTTTCGTTTAATTGGATGGTTCAACCCCTTCACATTCCAGCTTACCAAAGTAAGATTACTATTCATTCAAAGAGTAAAATTTATATATTATGTTGTGTAGCCCAAAGAAGAGTAAAGTGAGGTACGGGTAAAAAAAAAAAAAAAGGAGGGGGTAAGGGGGGTGTAAATAAAACCATAACAAAAAACAAAACAAAACAAAAAAAAATAAAAAAATAAAAAAATAAAAAAATCCAACAACCAAACCTATAACAACACTCCAGCCGGTTGCAAAAAAACAGCAACCGCTCCATCTCCTGCTCTATTTTCATCCTAACAGAATGCTCCCATACAACTGACGTCAATCCTGCATAATATGAACGTTTTACCCTAAAAAAAAAAATAAATAAATAAATAAGATAAAATTAAAAAAAGAATTAAGTAAACAACAACATATAGGGAGCCAATTTTACCTTGTTTTTAAACATCTAAAAATACATCAATGTCCAGTCAGTGCAGCTTCAATGAAGTAACAAGCAGTCCAGCGCGGCAGCTGGTCAACCCAGAAATGTCCACTTCAAGGCAAAAATTGCTGGTTTCTCTCCATGGTTTGCATGAAGCAGGTGGCCTCCGAGACGGACGCCAGCCACTGGTTTTTGCCGTCTGGAAGAGTTATCCGGAGCCTGGCGGGGAAAAGAAGAGAAGGACGAAAACCTCTCTTGTACAACTCGGACATAACCTCCTTATATTCGGCTCGTTGCTTCTGAACGTCGGCGTTATAATTCTCGTAGAACTGAAGTTTATGCCCACGATATTCCAAAGTCCCACGGCGTCTCCGCGCTTCTCTCATCACCAAGTCTTTGGTCCGAAACCGGTGGAAACAAATAATGACAGCGCGCGGCTTCCCATTCGGACTCGGCTTGGGCATGAGGCTGCGGTGGGCTCTATCCAGCTCTGGGGGAGATGACAAAGTTTGTGCGCCAAAGACGTCCACCAACAGCCGAGAAAAAAATTCAGATGGCCATGGACCCACATCAAAGGACTCCGGCAGACCCACCAGACGAATATTCAGCCTCCTGCTGACATAACGTTCGGCTCAGGAGACGCACACACACAGGCTCAGAGTAGTTCAAACTGTTTATTAACAACAGGGATGTTTGGGTGCGTGTCTGCAGAATGTTAATGTGTTGGTGGGGGCGTCTGCTTCGGACCCAGAGGCAGGAGACCGTTCAGCCGGCAACCCTATGGGGGAAATCAGACACAGGGTGATGAGCACACACCAACACGGGAGGAGAATAGGCGAGGGAGAGAAGCTTACTTGTTTGGGCAGATGACTGGCGCTTCAAGGATGGAAGCCCGGGAGACAGCCACCTGCAGGGCTCGGTGCAGCAGCGAGGAGAGACGAGGGACGGGATTGTCCGCCGCCGAGGAATCCACCTGTGCACAGGGGAGCAGACTGGAGAGATGAGGTAAGTGAACTTCTTACCGGTAAAGAGGATGCTGAAGAGAATGCGGTAGAAGTCCATGCAAAGGAAACGAAGTCTACGGCTTCAGGCCGACGCTCAGGGCGAGGCGGCTTTTATCCTTCGCCGCTGACGAGTAGCAGGTGCGTGAGCAGGTGGCGCCGCTGATGAATGGCGCGGCGTGACAGTACTCCCCCCTCTAGCAGCGCCTCCTGGCGATGGCTTATCCGGGTGCGCTCGGTGGAAGTCCGCGATGAGCGATGGGTCCAACACAAACGACGGGGGCACCCACTGTCGATGCTCGGGCCCATAGCCCTCCCAGTCCACCAAGTATTGCAACCCACGACCCCGGCGCCGGGAGTCCAGGATGGAGGAAGCGGACCAGGCCGGATGGCCACCAATCATCCGGGGCGCGGGTTGCGCTGCAGGAGGAGGGCAAAGGGGGTCAGAAACCGCCAGTTTCACCTTCGACACGTGGAAAGTAGGATGAATGCGGAGGGAGGGGGGAATAGCCACGCGCACAGCCACCGGGTTGATGATCCGGGTGATGGGGTAGGGACCCATGAAGCGCTGTGCCAGCTTTCTCCTCTCGCCTTTTAGAGTGACGTCCTGGGTGGAAATGTAAACAAGCTGCCCAACTCTGTACGCCGGGGCAGGTCTCCTACGCCGGTCCGCCACAGTCCTGTTGCGCTCCGCTGTGCGTAATAGCGCATGGCGCGCGGCAGCCCAGATGGAGCGGAACTGCCTGAGATGGGCCCTAACTGACGGGACAGTTACCTCACTCTCCTGCTCCGGAAACAGCGGGGGGTCGTAACCCAGGGACGCTTTGAAGGGGGACATCCCTGTAGCAGAAGAGCGAGCGGTGTTGTGGGCATATTCAACCCAGGCAAGATGGTTGCTCCAGGACGCGGGTTTGGATCTGGACACACAGCGGAGCGCAGCCTCCAGCTCCTGGTTGGTCCTCTCACACTGCCCGTTGGATTGGGGGTGATGGCCGGAGGAGAGGCTCACCTTGGCTCCGATGGCGTTGCAGAATGACCTCCAAACCTCAGATGAAAACTGGGGGCCCCGGTCCGAGACCACGTCCACCGGAATCCCATGCAGCCTGACCACGTGTTGGACGAGGAGGTCCGCCGTCTCCAGGGCAGTAGGGAGGCCTCGCAGGGGGATGAAGTGCACGGCCTTGGAGAAGCGGTCCACGATGGTCAGGATGGTGTCATAGGAGTTGGAGATGGGGAGTCCGGTGACGAAATCCAGAGCGATGTGCGACCAGGGCCTGCCAGGGACGGGCAGGGGCTGGAGCAGACCCGCTGGAGGGGCATTTCCCGATTTGCAGGTGGCACAGATTGGGCAAGCCCGGGCGTAGCGGGCTGCATCCCTCCGCAGGCCTGGCCACCAAAAGGACCGTTGGAGGAGATCTATCATCCGGGAGGTGCCAGGGTGACAGGTGAGCTTGGAGGTGTGGAGCCAGTGGATGACCTCTCCTCGGACCGCGGATGGCACGAACAGCCTCCCCTCCGGTCCGCCGCCAGGGTCAGGTTCCACCTGCTGTGCCTTCCGGATCTTGCTCTCAATGTCCCACGAGATGGCTCCCACGACGCACGACCTGGGCAGGATGGAGTGGGGCGCCTCCTCCGACTCCACGGGGGCGAACTGCCTGGAGAGGGCGTCAGGCAGGACGTTCTTAGAGCCAGGCCTGAAGGTGATGGAAAATTGGAACCTGGCGAAGAACAGGGACCAGCGCGCCTGGCGGGCGTTCAGGCGCTTGGCAGATCGTAAGTATTCCAAGTTCTTGTGGTCCGTGAGGACCACAAACGGCAGGCTTGCCCCCTCCAACCAGTGGCGCCACTCCTGCAGGGCGAGCTTGATGGCCAAGAGCTCTCTGTCCCCCACATCGTAGTTTCTCTCCGCCGGGGACAAGCGCCGGGAGAAGAAGGCGCACGGTCGCTTGGCGCCATCGTCCGGTGACCGCTGGGACAGCACTGCTCCCACTCCCGTGTCCGAGGCGTCTACCTCTACAATGCACTGCAGCGCGGGGTCGACCTGGCGAAGGACCCGGGAGGAGGAGAATTCCGCCTTCAGCGCCTCAAAGGCGGCAGCGACCTCTTCGGTCCACCGGAACGGGACCTTCGGGGACGTGAGGCGGGTCAGTGGTCCCACGATGGCACTGAAGTTGGGGACAAAGCGGCGGTAGAAATTGGCGAAGCCAACAAATTGCTGCACCTGTTTCCGGGATGCAGGTGTGGGCCATTCCACCACCGCCTTTACCTTCTCTGGGTCGGGGAGCACCCTATCGTGGGCGATGATGAACCCCAGGAAGGACGTGCTCCTGGCGTAAAATTCACACTTTTCTGCCTTAACGTACAGACGGTTCTCCAGCAGCCTTTGGAGGACCCGCCTCACGTGGACCTGGTGCTCATCCCTGGACTTGGAGAAGATGAGAATATCGTCCAGGTAGACGAACACAAAAAGGCCAATGAAGTCCCGGAGGACGTCATTTATGAGGCGCTGGAAGACTGCAGGAGCGTTGGTCAACCCGAACGGCATCACCAGATATTCAAAGTGGCCGTTCGGGGTACGGAAGGCCGTTTTCCACTCATCTCCCTCCCGGATCCGGACGAGGTGGTAAGCGCTGCGTAGGTCCAGCTTGGTGAACCAGGTCGCCCCCTGGAGGGAGTGGAAAGCAGTGTCCATGAGAGGCAGGGTGTAACGGTCCTTCTCCGTGATATTATTGAGGGCCCGGTAGTCGATACAAGGGCGGAGGGACCCATCCTTTTTCCCCACGAAGAAGAACCCTGCCCCCACGGGTGACGATGATGGGCGGATAATCCCAGCACTTAAAGATTCCTTCAGGTAGGCGTTCATCGTCTCCTTCTCCGGCGCAGACAGGCTATAAAGGCGACCAGAAGGTAAGGGAGCCCCCTGGCGGAGGTTGATGGCGCAGTCATAGGGCCGATGAGGGGGAAGAGACATAGCTTTCGCTTTGCTGAACACCATACCCAGGTCGTGAAATTCTGGGGGCACCAGAGACAGGTCCGGGGGTGCAGCGTCCGTCGCAGGGGGAGGAGCGGACGGAGAGCAGGCAGCGGACTGAAGGCAGGTGCCCATACAGAACGTACTCCATGCCGAGATCCCAGCTGATTTCCAATCCAGGACCGGATTGTGAAGGCGGAGCCAGGGATACCCCAGGATGACGGGCGACACAGAGTTGGGAAGGACGTAAAAGGTCATTTCCTCCCGGTGGTTTCCCGAGATGATGACCGGTAGGGGAACAGTTTGATGTGTCACTCTCCCGAGGGTGGCACGGGAGAGGTGGATTAGGGAGATGGGAGTATTGAGTGCCTGGCAGCGGATGCCCAATCGGGTTGCCAGGCTTTGTGAAATGAAGCTGCCTTCTGCGCCCGAATCCACCAGTGCGTGGGTGAGGTGCCCAGTAGGGTTATGGCAGAAACGGATGGGCAGCTTCAATTGAGTCAGTGATCCTAACCGATTGACATCCGCGAGGCTTCCAACAGTGACTCGCGGACCCCACCGACTGGCTTTCCGTGGGCAACACTCCACGGTGTGTTGGTCGCCTCCGCAATACATGCAGAGGCCCAACTCACGGCGGCGTTGTTTCTCCACAGGGGAAAGTTTAGTCCAGCCCGTCACCATCGGCTCCGACTCCTCGGGGCGCGATGCTGGCGGCGCCGCCAGGGGGCGAGCTTGGAACAGGTGCGGCGAGGCTCCACGAGGGCGAGAAGAAGAAGACCTCCGCCCCGAGGAGCGCTCGCGCAGCCTGTTATCCAAACTTATCGCTAAGGACGTCAGCTCCGCTAGCGTCCCAGGGATATCCCGACCAGCCAGTTCATCCCTCAGATCACTATTGAGGCTGCGGAGGAACAGGCCACAGAGGGAGCGTTCCTCCCAGCCCAATTCCTCCGCCGCTACCCGGAAGTCGACCGCGTAGTCCGCTGCCGACCGGCTTCCCTGCTGGAGAGCGAGAAGCCGATCGACCTGGACCGTTTCGGTTTGTGAGTGGTCAAAGACCTCCAGAAAGCGCCTCACGAATTGGTCATAGGTGAGGGTGGCATAACTGGGCCTCGCCATTACGGCGTAGGTCCAAGTTAACGCACGCCCCTCCAGAAGATTCCCTATGTAACCAATTCGGCTGTGATCCGAGGGAAAATCTCCGGGCACACGGTGGAACACGGACTCACACTGCATAATAAACCCCCGCGCTCCGCCGAGCTTACCGCTAAAGCGGGCGGGGGTCGGAATCGGCGTGAGCCGAACCGGTGCCACTGGAGCCGGCTGGACGGCCGCTGGAACAGCAGGAGCCGCGCCACCCTGGCGAGTCGGGAGGAACGGCTGTTGGGGGTCCAAGCGGTTCAATCGGTTAGTCAGTTCTAATAATTGGTTAAGAACCACCTGTTGCTGATAAACAATCTGATCCACCCGAGCCTCGAGGATGGTAAACCGGTGTGCGAGCCCGCCGTCCGCCGAGCCGCTCTGCTGAAGCCGTACTGACATAACGTTCGGCTCAGGAGACGCACACACACAGGCTCAGAGTAGTTCAAACTGTTTATTAACAACAGGGATGTTTGGGTGCGTGTCTGCAGAATGTTAATGTGTTGGTGGGGGCGTCTGCTTCGGACCCAGAGGCAGGAGACCGTTCAGCCGGCAACCCTATGGGGGAAATCAGACACAGGGTGATGAGCACACACCAACACGGGAGGAGAATAGGCGAGGGAGAGAAGCTTACTTGTTTGGGCAGATGACTGGCGCTTCAAGGATGGAAGCCCGGGAGACAGCCACCTGCAGGGCTCGGTGCAGCAGCGAGGAGAGACGAGGGACGGGATTGTCCGCCGCCGAGGAATCCACCTGTGCACAGGGGAGCAGACTGGAGAGATGAGGTAAGTGAACTTCTTACCGGTAAAGAGGATGCTGAAGAGAATGCGGTAGAAGTCCATGCAAAGGAAACGAAGTCTACGGCTTCAGGCCGACGCTCAGGGCGAGGCGGCTTTTATCCTTCGCCGCTGACGAGTAGCAGGTGCGTGAGCAGGTGGCGCCGCTGATGAATGGCGCGGCGTGACACCTGCTTCTTCCCTCCAGGTCAGAGAGTTTGTTTTTCAAAAGTTTGTTCTCCTCCTGCATTGACTCACATGTAACTTCAAGCGCCGCTAGGCGCTGGCTGACGTCCTCCGCGTTGTTTTCAAGGTCGCCAATGCGTTGCTCCTGGTTCGCCACATCTGCTTGAATTTTGTCCAGCTTACCATTAATAAGTTCAAATGAAGCTTTGAAGTCAGCAGCTATGGACATTCTGTGTTGCTCAAGCAAGGCAACAAGTGCAGGGTTAAGGCTGATATTAGCATCCTCAGCTAAGCTGGTGTTAATATTGTTCCCTGCTGCCTCCTTTTCAGTCTGCTTTCTTGTTTTGGACATATTTCACAACTCAAAACAGATTCTGCACGTATTAAATGTCCAAAACATTAACAGCTTACAGCAAAATAGGGTTTAAAAAGTAAAGAAAAAAAATATAGCAGGAGCCAGCAACGCACACACCTACTCCATTGCCAGCACACCTGAAGCCAATTCTCACAATTCTAAATATAAATTAAATAATCCTTGTACCTTATCACACTTATAATCAATTGCTCCTACACGCTATACTTTCATATAATAAAGAATTCTCAGGGCTTCATTTTCCACGGAGATATATCTCTGCATACAGGGAGGGCGGTGGATGCTGCTATTTGGAATACTAGACTCCCACTCCAGATACGTTTGGCTGACTCTGTGGACTCTTTTAAAAAGCAGCTTTTTTGTTTAACGAGGATTTCCATTGAGTTTCAACTGTTTTTTAATGGTAAGTCTGATATTTTTACATTATTTTAATCTTGTGTTTTAACTTGTTTTTGTATTTTTAAAATTATTTTTATCTATCAACTTACTGTTATTCCATTTTGTTGTACAACGCTCTGTGACTATATGTCTCTGAAAAGCGCTTCATAAATAAACTTTACTTACTTAGTGATCAGAGAAAAAGCTCCCTGCCGGTGTCTCTTTAGCTTAGCTGTTGCTAATGCTGCTCCAAGACATGTACTGACCCGCCGTATTCTGAGTGTTTCTTCTTTTTTCGTGCACTGCTTCTTGCGGATTGTGTGTCATGTCAAGGTCTTTCCTTCCATCTTTGTTATAAAATCCAAAAAAGGTCCAACATTTGAGTTAGCTTTGAGCTAACTGCTTTCTAACTTTCAAAGCTGGCTGCAAGTCTCCGAGACAAGCTATGACTTCACTTGACTGGGTGTCTGCTTTGCGCCATCTAGTGGACTGAAAACGCCACTGATTAACTGATAACCCAAAAGTATATGTGTGCACATTTATTTTAAATAAAAGATGGATTTTTTTTTTTTTTTTTTTGTTACTTATTTGTACCCGTAGGTAGATTCGGTTTGCAGTCTGGTGACAAGCCACCGGCTGCTGGTCGCTGCGTGCGCGAGCGCCCTAAACCTACATGTTTTTGGTATGCGGGAGGAAACCGGAGAAATCCCGGAGTAAACCCGCGCAACACGGGGAGAACATGCAAACTCCACACAGCTCACTGTTGGTCGGGGGCTGGAATCGAACCCACGATCCCCCGGCCGAGGGTAAAACTGTGCTGCCACAGTGCTAAACCACTGCGCCACCGTGCAGCCCAGGATCTGTGCATTTATGGATCGATGCATTGTCGCCAGGTGTCAAGTATCGCGATCCATCACTGAATCGATTTTTTTCCCCACCCCTTCTGTTTACCAAAACATATTCAAGACAGTTATATAATCAATATGGGCTTAAAGTGCAGATTCACAGCTTTAATTTGAGGATATTCACATCCAAATTGGAGTTGGGCTTTAGGAACTGCCACCATTTCTATACAAAATCTTCTCATTTCAGGGGCTCAAAAGTAATTGGACAAATTAACATTACCATAAATAAAATGTTCGTTTTTAATACTTTGTTGAGAATCCTTTGCAGGGAATGACTGCCTGAAGTCTAGAACCCTTGGACATCACCAAACAGTGGGTTTCCTCTTTTGTGATGCTTTGCCAGGCCTTTACAGTAGCTTTCTTCAGTTGTTGTTTGTGGATCTTTGGGCCTTAAGTTTTGTCTTAAGCAGGTGAAATGTGTGCTTGATCAGGTTGTGATCTAGTGATTGACTTGGCTATCACAGAATATTTTACTTCTTTGCCTTAAAAAAAATCCTGGGTTGCTTTTGCAGTGTTTTCAGTCATTGTCCATCCGCACTGTGAAGTGCCGTCCAATCAACTTTGCTGTATTTGACTGAATCTGAGAAGACAGTCATCATCATCATCATCATCATAGCAGTCTGTCAGGGGTGACAATGACTGTTTCATTTAGGTCTGATCAGATTCCTCCACGCAGCTCTGTCCCTCGCCCTCCTCTGCCAGGAACTCCTGACCTTGTTAACCCGGGCGACGTCCAAGCCGGTATGAGCTGCTTTCTGACTGACCATTTCATGAAACTGCTTGCAAAGTATTCGAGTACCACTAGTATATCCCTAAATACTTCAGAATTCATCCAGCTGCTTCTGTCTTCTGTCACATCATCAACAAGCACTCAGAGAGTGCATACCTCTGCCAAGGCTCCTTCCATCCCTCATGGATCACCTCCAAAATGTAACGGGTTTGTGTGTAGGCCAAGAGCCACGTCTGGTGAAAACTGCTTTAAAGTCTATCCAGTAGTTTTGGAGTATTCTTGCTAACACACTGTGAGAAGATAAGAGCCTTGGCGGAGGTCTTCGTTCTTGGATCATCACCAAAATTTAATGGGTTCCTCAGTAGCCCAAGGACCACCTCTGGTGAAAATTTCACCCAAATTCATCCAGTAGTTTTTGTGTAATCATGCTGACCGGCAAACAAACAAAAAAACAAAAAAAAAAAACCGTCACGGATGAAAAAACATTATGCCCTTGGCGGAGGTATGCATTCTCAGATCATCACCATAATGTAATGGGTTCTGCTGTAGCCTAAGGACCACCTCTGGTAAAAAAAATTTCATCCAAATCCATCAAGTAGTTTTTGTCATGTGTCTGGGGGGGAATATGTCACTCCAGACCCCAGACACAGGCTATTGTAGTATTTTGTCTCCTTGTTTTGGCCACTTATTGTCTAGGTTTGTTCTGTGTTCTGTTCTGCCTCTTCCTCTTCCTCCAGGCACTCCCCATTGGTTGCTCAGCCTGTCGCTGCAGTGAGCAGCCAGTAATCAGCACACCTGTTGCAGCTGCTCACCTGTATTCACTCTGTGCCATTTGTTCACTGTGTATTTATTGCCTAACAGTTCATTCACTTATTGTCGCGGCATTAGTCTGCATCCTGCATGCAGTAAGTCTCTTTGTTCAGTCAGCTCTCTGTGTTTGGACTACTTTCCCCTGGGACTATGTTTGGTGTTGTTTTTCCCAGAGCCCAGCTGCGCTCCAACACACTCATGTAAATCCTCCTTTCCCCGGTTTACATTTCTTGTTTCCCCCAGCGGCAAATTTTACCCTGGGGCGTGACGTGAACTTTTACCTCATAGTTAGCCTGACTCTACTGAACTGTGCTCGTCTGTTGTGTAGCTTATTATTTTGATTACTTATGTTGGACACTTTTTGCATTATTGACTCTTGGTTAATAAAACACACACTTCACCTGCAAGTGGGCTTGTCTCTTTTCATTCGTGCGCTGCGTAACGTTCATGACACAATGCCGTGACCAGAAAAGAGCCCAGTGGTGAAGTTGTGTGTTGTTTGTTTCATCTGTTTGTGTTTTTTTTCCACCTATCGAAGCTGGAGCTGGAGCCCTCACCCTGGCACATCTACACGATCTGGAGCTGAAGGCGGTGTGTTGTCTGGAGGACATCGTGGGGCAGGCGCGGTCTTCCCAATCTCCGAGGGCAGTCCGGGAGGGCCAGGAAGCCACAGCACAGGTAATGAACGCATTTCCCAGCCTCTGGAACCATTCTGAGGCAACGGACCTTCTCCACTCCTTGTACTCCTTGTCGTGCCACATGCCGTATGAGGAGGCTTCGACGCCGGAGCCGTCATCTACAAAGAGGAGGAGAAGATGCGTCCGTCATAAGACACCTCCAGCTTCTCCTGCGACAGCCCCGTTTCCATCTCCTGTGCCTTGGCCGACTCTCTCCACAGAGGAGCTGCGTGCATTGGACGTCCTGGAGGCCGCCTTCTCATGGACGCAGGGCCCGTTTACCCTGAAGGATGTTCGAGCGGCTCGTTACAAGCAGAGGAAGTGATGGAATTTTATCCCGGCCTTTGGGGTTTCTTGGGAGTGGCCGACATGATGCACGCCATCTTCTCCCTGCCTTTCGAGGAGCCCGGGGAGGAGTCTCCAGCGTTGGAGCCATCTCCGTCAGAGAGGAAGCGCTCATGACGGAGGAAGCCTTCCTCCTCTCGCAGATCGCCAGCTCCAGCTTCGCCTCCGTCTCCCGAGCCTGATTCCGCTCTGCACGCTGAGGATAGGGAGGAGCACAAACAAGTGTTGCTGGCAGAATTAGATCTGCGTTTGGAGGTGAAACCGTGGCTTCTCCCTGAATTGGCACCTGAATTAGAGGAGCTATCCCCAAGGGAGCCAGAGCTTCTGCCAGATGTTGAGCACGCTCTCGCCTTGGAGTTCCCTCCTCCTCCACGTCGTCGCTGTTCCGGAGGTCTCGCCAGAAAGATCCTACCGCCTCTCCGCCAGTAATCTCTCCTTCACCAGAGGAGGGGAATTCTGCGGTGGAACCGTTTTTTCCATTGGACGCACCCAGGTAGGTTGGATCAGGTGCCCTCGGCGGGGGGGTGGGGGGTGGAGTACTTTGATGACCCGCTCTCTGCCATCATCTGCCACAGCTGTGCGCACACCTGCGGTTCAGCACTCACGGCCTATATATACCGGCTCTGCCTGCTAGACTGGCACGGAGCCGTCTGTCTCCCTGGCTACGCGAAGCACTACGCTCTCCAGCCTAACATTCAGCTCTGATCATCCCTGCTGTGCCTGCTTCCTCCTGGAAGGATTCTCCTCAACCTCCAAGTAAGCACTGCATTCCACTAACCTGTGAGCGTCATCCCCTGTGCACAGGGGATGACGGTGCACAGTGCACAACCTCAGACAACTGGAGCAGTTTGCTCATGAGTGGGCCAAAATACCTGCTGAGAGGTGCAGAAGTCTCATTGACAGTTACAGAAATCGTTTGATTGCAGTGATTGCCTCAAAAGGTTGTGCAACAAAATATTAAGTTAAGGGTACCATCATTTTTGTCCAGGCCTATTTCATGAGTTTGTTTTTTAAAATAATTCTGCTGAACCACAATTCAAAAGCATCGTCTGATTTTCATTGGTTAATTTTCATAGAAATTTTATTTATTACCACTTTTGTCAGATTCAAGTTATTTCTGTGACCATTGTGGGTTTTTCTTTCATTAACAGAGGGGTACCAACAATTTTGTCCACGTGTGTAATTTCAAAGCACTGCTTTTACGTGAGTAGAATTTCTGGCTACTATACCCACCTCTGATCATATAATTTAAGGATGCATGAGTAAATTACTATTATGAATGTTTCTTCCCTTCCCTTTCCTACTCTTCGTCAGCAGAAAAAAAGAAACACTCAAATAAAAATGCAAAAAATACACATTTTGGTTATTTATGTAAACCATGAAAAAAAAAATCCTGCAGGACAAAACAAGACACTTGGTATTTTCTAGCCTGTTTCTATACCACCACAGACAGAGAGAGAACCTGAATTAGAAAGGGCTCAGAGAGGGAAAGGTGAGACTGAAGAGAAGAGCCAAGGAGAGGAAAGTGTTCAGGCAGATGGTCGAGGAGAGGTGAGAGCAAAAGGAGGAGAGAAGGATGACACCAGTAAAAAGTCCAAACACAAGACATCAGGGTGGGACCTCAACTGGCCCAATATTCCAACATTCAAGCCTTGGTAGTACAAAACTTCAAATGGTAAGTTCCATTATGCAATGTTACTGTGCAAAATTTAAAAAAAAAAATAAAAAGAAATAGTGTAAAATTAGCATTTCTGGTTACAATCATCTCGTGTGTTTTCTGCCCCCCACTCCCCCACCCTGCCCATAAAAATATGTTGCCACCGCGCCAAGGTCTTTAAGCCAGAGGAAACACAGACATACTTTTCAGTCAGCCAACATTTCTATTAAAAATCCACTTTTTAAAATGAATTTTATGTAATATTCAAATTTTTTGAGAAACTGAATTTGGGGTTTTAATGAGCTGTTAGCCTTAACCTGAGACCCTGAGAAATCTATCTTTCCAAAAAACTTTATTAATCCCGGGCACCTTGTTTGGTACCAATGACCCAAAATTTGTCCTTTGGCTGAAGGACTAAGTAACACAGAAATGGTTTCTTGAGGACCTTTAATAACTTGGACCTTATTGAGGACCTTTAAAAAACTTGCATCCAAATAATCACCTATTACCTTTTAAATTAGAGCTGAGATCTTAACTGACCTATACGTTCAGAGCGTTTCATGTCTGTCATGTTGCCACTTACCCTGTCAGATGGCTGTCAAAACTGTGCTACCTTTGCCCAGAAGATTTCTGAACTGGAGCAGCGTATCTCCAATCTTTATAGAATTGAGGAAGCAGAGAGACATCTAAAAACTAGAAAAGCACTCAGAGAGCGCAGACCTCCGCCAAGCGCCACAGTTCCCCCCATACAGTGTTTGTGTGTACGTTTTCAGATTCCTTGACCATGAAAACATATGACTAGCAACTGGATTCACAATGATAGGATTAGTGGTTCAGTAGTTATTGAAGAAAATGGCATTTTCCGTAATGGCGGTTTAGCACCACAGTTCCCCCCATACACTGTTTGTGTGTACGTTTTCCGATTCCTTGACCATGAAAACATATGACTAGCAATTGGATTCACAATGATAGGATTAGTGGTTCAGTAGTTATTGACGAAAACGGCATTTTCCGTAATGGCGGTTTAGCGCCACAGTTCCCACCATACAGTCTTCAGATTCCTTGACCATGAAAACATATGACAAGCAATTGGATTGACAATGATAGGATTAGTGGTTTAGTAGTTATTCACGAAAATGGCATTTTGCGTAATGGCGGTTTTCTTGTGGACGGTGATCCGGATCACCACCAAAATCTAATCATCTGTAGGATACCCCATTTCTGACAATCTGTGAAAATTTCATGAAAATCCGTCCATAACTTTTTGAGTTATCTTGCTAACAAACAAACAGACAAACAAACAAACAGACAGACAAACAAACAAACAAACCAACGCCGATGATCACATAACCTCCCCCTTTGGTGGAGGTAACAATAATTCTTGGCCGAGTCCAAGGTCCCGCTGTTTCTAGCTCTGGATCATCTCCACCTGCTGCTGCGGTCGCCTCGGCCACCGATCCAATGTCATCCTCTGGTGTCACTCCATTTGCCACCTCCTTTCCAGGTGCTTCTCGGGAGCACCTCTGGGTCCAGCCTGGAGCTAAACTGGAGGTGCCCACACCATACCATCCAGAGCTGTGGGTTGTTGCCAGTGACCATCGGAGAAGGGGGAAGAGCGCATCCCGCTGTGTTGAGAGCACCAAGAGCCCTGTCCTCCAGATCAAGAACCGATTTGACATCCTGGATTTACATGAGTTTCCTCCACTGCCTGGGGACTTAGAGCCTCCGCCTTCACTCTTCAAGTCTCCAAGGGTGCCTCAGGGAGCTCTGCTCTCGGTTGCCTCAACAAATGAACTGGAGCGGTTCTCCTGTCCAAGAGCTCACCACCGGGCAGAGCCAAATCTGACACCGGCTCCACGGCACTCACCTGACATACGTTGTCCACCCCCAATTTCCACCCAGAGTGCACCTTCTCAACCGCCATCAGCTCCTTTTCCTACCACCCTGATTATCGGAGATTCTACGGTGAGATATGTTCGGAGACGAGCTGTGGAGACCTGCTTCTTTCCTGATGCCAGAGTGATGGACCTCCTGGAAAAAATCCCTGGCCTCCCAGAAAAACATCCCTCAGCTAGGAAAGTTGTGATCCACATCAGCTGCAATGATGTCACCAGCCAGGCGTCTGAGGTTTTGAAGCGGGATTTCACCAGTCTCCTCCACACACTCCAAGGCTCTGGTAAGCGTGTATTTATCTCCAGACCGTTGCCTCCACAAGGCTGAGGCATCAGTCGTTTTAGCCAGATTCTGGGCCTTCATACATGGCTCCAGTCTACTACTGCAGTGTATGGTTTTATTTTCATTGACAATTTTAACCTGTTTTGGAACCGCACATCATTTTATTGGAGAGACGGTATACATCCAAGAAGGCTGGGCACCCGCATTTTAAGAGACAATATATTTTATTCTGTTTCAACTGCTCTGTCAGCCTGACTGTCTCCCCCTGTAGGTGCATTTTACTCACAAGTTGTGCTCTCCTCCCCACCACACTCCGCCACCCCCTGCATCAGTCCCCCCCCAGTGTTGGGCAAGTTACTAAAAAATAGTAACTAGTTACTAGTTACTTCTTTTCAAAAGTAGCTGAGTTACTTTTGAGTTACTGCATAATTAAAGTAACTAGTTACTTGGAAAAGTAACTTTCATGTTACTTTTAAATGCATACTTAAATCATCTTGCACACATAGCAAGATCAAGGGCCCCTTGTTCTCATCAGGAAAAAAAAGAAAAAGAAAACTGATGAGAAAAAAGTTTCATCTTACAGAGAAAAAATGTCTCAGATTTACACAAACAATTGTAATAAGTAGAAAGTCAGAAATTTACTAAAAATAAAGCTGTAAATTTACAGACAAAATCTTGGACCCCCTGGTGGGCCGTTTTTGGCCCACGATCCATATGTTTGACACCCCTGGAGCAGCCCATTAAAAATGCATATTTAGAAAATTTACTTCCATGAAATAGTTGCATATCACAACAGCATGTAAATGAATAAGATAAAATAAAACTGAAAGCACAGATAAATGAAAGTTTGCAGCTTAGAAGAAGTTGTTCTTTACTGCAACAAATCACAGTCACTTTTTCTCTGTGCGTAAGAAAACTAACATTAAATGCGAGCTTCTTGCTCAAAAAAATACTCATGTTTAACCACAGAGGTAGGAGCTGTTGGAGGCTACTCACTGCTCGGACAACAGGCGATTAGGGCTCGATATGAGTCACCACCGCCACAGCATTTCTTCCTACCAGGCTGCGCGGCGTGAACTGGGGCAGGACAAGAAACTGACCCACGGAGGAGACTGACAGCTACGCCAGCTATGGTAGGGTCAGTTTATTTGCGCTAAAAATATCTATCCATATTAATAAGACGAGTAACGCGAGTAACACCATCCATCCATCCATCTTCTACCGCTTTTCCAGAGGTCCGGGTTGCGGAGGCAGCAGTTCAAGCTGAGAAGCCCAGACTTCCATCTCCACAGCCACCTGCTCCAGCTCTTCAGAGAGGATACCAAGGTATTCCCAGACCAGCTGGGAGACATAGTCTCTCCACCGAGTCCTGGGTCTTCCCCGGGGTCTCCTCCCAGTGGGCCGTGCCCGAAACACCTCAAGTGGGAGGCATCCAGGAGGCATCCTGATCAGATGCCCATACCACCTCAACTGGCTCCTTTCAATGTGGAGGAGCAGCGGTTCTACTGTGAGCCTCTCCCGGATGACAGAGTTCCTCACCCTATCTCTGAGGGTGAGTCCAGCAATCCTACGGAGAAAGCTCATTTCAGCCACTTGTATCCGCAATCTCGTTCTTTCAGTCAATACCCAAAGCTCGTGACCATAGGTGAGAGTAGGAACGTAGATTGACTGGTAAATTGACAGCTTTGCCTTAGAACTCAGCTCCCTCTTCACCACAACAGACCGGTACAACGTCCGCATCACTGCAGAGGCTGCTCTGATCTGTCTGTCGATCTCTTGCTCCATTCTCCCCTCAATCGTGAATAAGACCCCAAGATACTTAAACTCCTCCACTTGGGGCAGGAGCCTGTCCCCAACCCAAAGAGGACAATCCACCTTTTTCTGGCTGAGGACCATGGACTCAGACTTGAAGGTGCTGATTCTCATCCCAGCCGCTTCACACTCAGTGGCAAACCGTCCCAGTAAGAACTGTAGGTCATTGCTGGATGAAGCCAACAGGACAACATCATCTGCAAACAACACAGATGAGTTCCTGTGGTCACCAAGCATGACACCCTCCATTCCCTGGCTGCGCCTAGAAATCCTGTCCATAAAAATTATAAACAGGATCGGTGACAAAGGGCAGCCCTGGTGGAGTCCAACTCTCACTGGGAATTAGTCCGACCGAGTGTTGGCAATATGAACCAAACTCTCACAACGGTCGTACAGAGACCGAATAGCTCGTAACAAGCCCGATACCCCATACTCCCGAAGCACCCCCCACAAAAAAACCACGAGGGACGCAGTCGAATGTCTTCTCCGAGTCCACAAAGCACATGTAAACTGGTTGGGCAAACTCCCACGAACCCTCGAGGATTCTCGAGAGGGTAAAGAGCTGGTCCGATGTGCCACAGCCAGGACGAAAACCACATTGCTCCTCCTGAATCTGAGGTTTGACCAACGGCCGGACTCTCCTCTCCAGTACCTTGGCATAGACCTTCCCAGGGAGGCTGAGGAGTGTGATCCTCGAAAGTTGGAGCACACCCTCCAGTCCCCTTTTTTGAAGAGAGGAACCACCACCCTGGTTTGCCATGCCAAAGGCACTTCCCCCAACCTCCATGCAATGTTGCAGAGGCGTGTCAACCATGACAGCCCTACAACATCCAGGGCCTTGAGATACTCGGGGCGAATCTCGTCCACCCCCGGGGCCCGGCCACCAAAGAGATTTTTAACCACCTTGGCGGCCTCAGCCCTTGTGATAGGCAAGTTGTCCCCCTCGTCCACAAGCTCTGCTTCCTCTGTGGAAGGCGTATCAGTGGGATTGAGGAGATCCTCAAAGTATTCCTTCCACCGCCCCACAATATCCCCAGTCGAAGTCAACAGCGCCCCATCTGCATCATACACAGTGTGGACAGGGAGCTGCTTCCCCCTCCTGAGCCGCCGGACAGTTTGCCAGAATCTCTTCGAGGCCGACTGAAAGTCTTGTTCCATGGCCTCACTGAACTCCTCCCATACCCAAGTTTTTGCTTCAGCAACCACCCGAGCTGCATTCCACTTGGCCTGCCAGTACACCTCAGCTGCTTCGGGAGTCCCACAAGCCAACCAAGCCTAATAGGACTCCTTCAGCTTAATGGTCCCCCTCACCACTGGTGTCCACCACTTGGTTCGGGGGTTGCCACCACAAGATGCCTCAATGATCTTGCGGCCGCAGCTCTGGGCCGCTGCTTCAACAATAGAGGTGGAGAACATGGCCCATTCAGACTCCATGTCTCCAGACTCCCTTGGAATGTGATTGAAGTTCTTCCGGAGGTGGGAGTTGAAGACCTCCCAGACAGGGGCCTCAGCCAGATGTTCCCAGCACACCCTCACTATACGTTTGGGTCTACCAGGTCTGAATGGCATCCTCCCCTGCCATCGGATCCAACTCACCACCAGGTGGTGATCAGTTGACAGCTCTGCACCTCTCTTTACCCGAGTGTCCAAGACATACAGTTGCAGGTCTGATGGCACAATAACAAATCATCAATCTGCGACCTAGGGTGTCCTGGTGCCAGGTGCACATATGGACGCCCTTATGCTTGAACATGGTGTTCATTATGGACAAAGAAGTCCAATAACTGAACACCACTCGGGTTCAGATCAGGCAGGCTGTTCCTCCCAATCATCCCCTTCCAGGTTTCACTGTTATTGCCCACGTGTGCATTGAAGTCCCCCAGTAGGACAATGGAGTCTCCAAGAGGAGCACCCTCCAGCACCCCAGTCAGAGACTCCAAAAAGAGTGGGTACTCTGAAACATCATTTGGTGCATAGGCACAAATGATGGTCAGAACCCGTTTCCCAACCCAAAGGCGCAGGGAAGCAAACCTTTCGTCCACCGGGGAAAGGTTTGGCCTTCTCTGGAGTTGCCCAAGCTCCAGCCCCTCTCCAGAAAACTGGTTCCAGAACCGGAGCTGTGCATTGATGTGAGGCCGACTATATCTAGCCGGTATCTCTCAACCTCATGCACCAGCTCAGGCTCCTTCCCCACCAGAGAGGTGACATTCTACATACCAAAAGCCAATTTAGAAAGCTTGGGATCAGTTCGCCAAGGTCTCTCTCCGCCTTTGACCGCACCTGATCCACATAGCACCGGACCCCCATGATCCCTCCTCCGTGAGTAACACATCTTATCAAATTTCAGTAACTGTAACGCATTACTGAATTTTTAAACAGTAATTTCGTTACACAGCACGTTACTGCAAAAGTAGTGGCATTACAGTAACGCGTTACTCCCAACACTGGTCCCCCCTCACCATCCACCTACCCCATTTCCCCCTTCACCTCCAACAATAGACCACGCAGGATTCAGACTGGTGGAGTAAACCATAAGAACCATGTCAAAATTAACTTAAATACCAAACAAACCACCTCACACACCAACTCTTCAGCAGTTTTATGGCTCTTTTAAATGTCTGCTCCCATTTAAATAAATCTTTTGTTATTAATAATTTGATTTTAGATCATAAACTGCATTGTCTGTTTTCAACTGAGACGTGGCTGGGTACCGATGCATCAGTTGTTCTCACCAAGGCCTCACCACCCAATTTTAACTTTTTATTTTTGTCATGATCCTGGGGCATGGGTGGGTGCCGTGCCCAGCCTTTAGTTTTAGTTCAGTCTTTTTCTGTCAGTTTCTTTGTGCATTTATAGTTATGTTCTTGTGTCATTATGTTTTTCCGGTTTGTGTTTTATTTTGACAGCGCTGTGCAGCTTCTGGCTGTCAAACTGGTCGGAGCTGCACACCTGTTTGTCATTCTATTATTTTCTCCACTCATGTATCCACACCTGTGTCTGATTTTGTCTGTATATAGGGCATGGTAAACCTTTTTTTTTTTTTGGGGGGGGTGGGGTTGTGTCTTTCTTCTCTGTACACCCATCCTCAGGAGCTCTTATGCTGTCCTGAGTGTGTTTGGGTCCCACTGTTGAGGTGAGTGGTGGGCTCCATCCAGGTTTTTCCCTATTTCCAGCCATAAGCCCCGGCTGCCTTCAGGTGTGCTCCAGCTGGATTCTGCCTCTCTTTGCTCGGTGATTCCGGCTTCATGCTCCCCTGGACGTTGAGCCCCGCTCGCCTCCAGCATTTTCCATGTTATTGTTCTTGCTTATCTGTGCCATGGACTTTATGATTTTGTTTGTTATGTGCACGTTTCTGTCTATGTTTATGTTAATAAACGTGCAAACTCACACAGAGCGTTTGGTGTCCTAATTCGCGCTTGTGAAATGAGCGCTTCACGACAATTTTCTACAAGGAAGGGTCAGAAAGGTGGTGGAACTGCAACCATAATCTCTGGTGATTTTAATTATAAAGAAATAACATTTAGCAAGTACACCACCTTTGAATATCATGCCTTTGTTTTTAGCAGTCCCCCAATTTTATGCATCACAGTTTATAGACCACCAAAACCATGTGCAGCATTTATCAGGGAATTCTCTGACATGCTGTCAATCATCCACACAATATATAACAAGGTAGTCATAGCTGGTGATTTTAATCTTCACATAGCTGATCCTTCTAATTCTTTTTCTAGTAAAATTTTAAACCTTGACTGTATGGATTTTGAACAACACACAACACAGTCAACTCACAACAGAGAACACACCTTAGCCCTTGTCATCACCTACGGCCTGTCCACTAGTGTGTCCTCTGTTGTAGACTTGGCTGTCTCAGAATCAGAATCAGAATCAGAATCAGCTTTATTGCCAAGTATATTTACAAGTAAACACACGAGGAATTTGACTTAACATTGGACGCGCACGTTAGGCGCATCCAATGACGCGTCGCCATACAAGGCGCCTGTCAACAGTGGAGGTAAAGAGGGGAGGGGAGGGGGAGGAAAACACAATAGGAGCGAGAAAAAACATAGTAATCAGAATAAACGCTCGTATATGAGCCAAATTTTGACTACACAGAAAAAAACCCTCATGCATTAGCAGACAATAGATACAATCACACAGCAGAGGGAGGGAGAGCAGTGTGTGTATATTTGCATGTCATTGTGTAGTGTGAGTGTAACAGTTGTTAGTGGGCAGCAGAGGGCGCCTCCAGGCAGTGGATAGATGTTATAATCATGTGACTTATAAACAAGACCAGAGATCAGAGTCTGTCTCTCTTTTCCTCTTCCTTGCAGAAGGCACATGGGCATTGTCCTCGAGAGACCAATCTGCTGACGACAACAACTGATTGTTGATGTATGGGTAGACATAAGCCACTTCTCTGGCGTTATCTTATCGAGGAGGAATGTAAACAAGGGTACCAAAACACAAGGTCAAATCTGCACAGTGCACTCAGAGAATAAAAAAATTTCTCTCTCTTCGATTCTGTGCTTCAATTTCATACAGGCTTGAATCATACTTTAGATCATTCTCTGGAGAGCACTCAGCGATCCACAGATGTTATCCACCTACCGAAACATAGGTAAAACATGTCCAGAGAGTTCGTTCTCTCTTCAATGCATGCCAGGTAGTAAATTCCATGTTAATCCTGCCGCTGACAGTCAGTGCTCCCCCCAGCTGGACGAATTGTTGAATTTGTTAAGGGAGCTACGCCGGGGTCCGCATTTGATTAGCTCACCCAGATAATTTCGATACACTAGGAAAACTCCAGGGGCCAAAACAGAAGATCCTGTGATCAGTTCAATCTCAGTCGAATCACACAGACACATGAGTTCCAATGCCATGAGTCTCCCTTGGGTTCCCCCTGACCCGCTTCTTCTTTTAAAGGTGACAATCGCATATAAGCCACTTTCCAGATCCATAATTTCCATTTGGATTAAGATTCAGCCAGGAGAAGAGTGACATTGCAAGCTGGGATCAGAAGGGAGAGGATTAGGAGGGAGAGGGAAGAAAAGCGTCTGCTCTCTCTCAGAAGCGGACCACCATCTCTCAGACCACTTCTGTGTGTTTTTTGACATCACCAGTTTTATTCAGCGAGAGACCCGAGTGAGAACTGTGAGAAAGCACCATCTGACTTCTGAAGTGTCTGCAAATTTTATCAGGGTTTTAAGTGATGTTCTTGCTGAGGTTCTACCTGCATCATGTGATTTTATTACTGACAGTTTTAACCATAAACTATAATCAGCACTGGACTTGGTTGCACCACTAAAGACCAAAAGTGCAAAAACTAAACCTGTCCCACCCTGGTGGAATGAAGATATATAAAACAGCAGAAAAGAAAATGCAGAGCAGCAGAGAGAAGGTGGAGGAAAAACAAAATCAACTGTTCACTACCAAACTCTATGTGAATAAATGAAAATATATAATAACACGGTCAAACAAACCAAAAACTCTCACTTATCCAAAATAATAAATACTCACAAAAACAATCTCAGAATCCTGTTCTCCATCACAGATCACTTGATTAAGCCTGATTTTAAGTCCAGCATGATGTCAACAGACTCATTATGTGAGGACTTTGCAGACCACTTCAGAAGTAAAACAGAGGTTATTAGATCTAGTCTTTTAAGATAAGATAAGATAAGATAAGTCTTTATTAGTCCCACAACGGGGAAATTCCAGGATTGCAACAGCACAGGGATAGCAACACTCAGAGCAACAATCAGAAGGCAAGAAAAAAAACAAGCAAGCAAGAGCAGCTAATATACATATGTACATATTACTATAAAATATATATATACACACACACAGAGACACACAGTGCAGAGCATTGTAGCTGGATGGAATAAATATATGAATATATGAACACACAGTGCAGAGCATTGTAGCTAGATGGAATAAATATGTAAATATATAAACACCCACAGTACGGAGCATTGCAGCTAGGTGGAATAAATATGCAAGTATATAAACACACACAGTGCGGAGCAATGTAGCTAGATGGAATAATATGTAGATATATAAAAACACAGTGCGGAGCATTGTAGCTAGATGGAATAAATATATAGATATATAAATATAAACACACCCAGTGCTGAGCATTGTAGCTGGATGGAATAAATATGTAAATATATAAACACACACAGTGCAGAGCATTGTTGCTAGGTGGGATGAAACAGCATAACCGTCTATTTAGTTATCCTACATGGTATGATTATGTGCCCATACATATTCTCACCCTCCATAGCGACCGGTATGTTCCTAGTTGTATGCCGGAGAGGACCATTGTGTAAGTCTATTGCATCTTTTGCATTCAAAAAAACTATTAGTTTGTTACGTCTTTTTGCTATCTCTGCGAGCAGCCCTGCTTAGGTTGTACAGTCTGACAGCCGTTGGTAGGAAGGACCTACGAAACCTCTCGGTTGTGCACCTGGGATGATGTAGTCTGCTGCTAAATGAGCTCCTCAGTGCATCCAGTATGTCCTGCATAGGGTGGAACTCGGACTCCAGCAGAGATGACAGTTTAGCCACCGTCCTTCTCTCTCCTATCTCCTCCATCGGATCAAGGCGCTGCCCCAGGACAGAGCTAGCTTTCTTAATCAGTTTGTTCAGTCTCTTCCTATCGGCTGCAGTAATGCCACTGCCCCAGCAGACCACTCCAAAAGTGATGGCTGATGCCACCACCGTGTCATAGAATGACTTCAGCAGCGCCCCTTGTACACCAAAAGACCTGAGTCTCCTCAGCAGGAACAGCCTGCGCTGTCCCTTCTTGTAGAGTGCGTCAGTATTGTGTGACCAGTCTAGTTTATTGTTCAGATGAATACCCAGGTACTTATAGGATGTCACCATCTCGATGTCTGTTCCCTGTATATTTACTGGTGCTGTGAGGGGCTGCCCATGCCTGCGGCAGTCCACCACCAGCTCCTTAGTTTTCCTCGCGTTGATCTGGAGGCAGTTCCGATGGCACCAGTCCACAAAGTCCTGGATAATAGATTAGTGATAGATTTTATCACAAGATACTGTTTTTAGTACTGTGGAACTTCTGCTTTTATCTGAGGAGATGCTGGAGAGTTTTGCCCTGGTTGATGCTGAAACTCTTGGTCGAGTTTTTGACATGGTGAATAAACCCAGTGAACAGACTCTGACTCAAGAATAGATACAATTAAGTTTATTAACAACAATGAGTGTGTGTGAGTACGTGGGTGTGTAATCTGTAGCAGCTGGGGGAGAGCAGAACACCGTTCAACCCGGCAACCCTAGGGACAAACAGAAGCAGGGACCATTAGAGGCAATCACAGATGGGAATGTGCAGTTTAGTCCAAGGCTTACTGTTTGTGGAGATGTAGAGTGGCTCAGGTTCAGCTTGGCGGCTACGGCCAGGAGGACAGTGTTCACAGATCCCATTTGCAGCTGAAGGAGGTGGACGTGTGAAGGGTGAGTAGTGCAGCTTGGTCCGCCGCCACAGAGAGGGAGAGAGCCGCCGCCACGGAGCTCCACCTGTGCACAGGGGACTGAGAGAGGAATTAGAGGAATGAGCGAGGCTTACTTGAGTTGGAGGGAGATTCTTCCAGATGCCGGAGGCAGGTGGCTGGAAACGAGGACGAAGGTTGGCTGAGGCTGGAAACTTAGGAACAATGATGAAGGCAAGAGAAGGTCTCATGGAGTGTAGACAGACGACTCCGCACTGATCCCAGGACAGCGTGGTTAATATAGCCCTGGCCGTTATGAGGAGCAGGTGTGCGCGCAGGTGAAGGGAATAGGCAGCCAGAGCAGACCTTTACAGTACTCCCTCCCTACGAGACACCTCTCGGCAGTCGATCCAACCTACCTGGGTGCGCCGGATTGAAGTCCCTGATGAGATCTTTATCCAAGATGAAGGAGGGACACACCCAGGACCTCCATTCCAGCCCGTAGCCCTCCCAGTCCACCAGGTATTGTAAGCTGTGACCCCGGCGACGGACGTCCAGGATGGCATTGACCTTCCATGCCAGGTCGCCGTTGATCAACATTGCCGGAGGTGGAGACCTGGGAGGGGGACACAGAGGGTTGGAACAGAAGGGTATGAGCTGAGAAACGTGGAATGTAGGACAGATGCGGAGGGAGAGGGGGAGAGCTAGGCTCACAGACACGGGATTAATAATGCAAGAGATGGCAAAAGGCCCAATGAACTGTTGGGACATCTTCTTAGTCTCTGCTTTCAGGTTAATATGTTTGGTGGATAGCCATACCTGCTGACCCACCTGGTAGGGAGGGGCTGGTGTCCTGCGGCAGTTGGCAACCGTGGAATTGCGCTCTGCCGTGTGCCGTAGCATGGTTCGGGTCGATCTCCACAGCCAGCGGCAGCGCCTCAGGTGAGCCCGGACGGACGGGACGGCGATGTCCCCCTCCTCCTCAGGAAACAACAGGGGGTTGTATCCCAGCGAGGCCTCAAATGGAGACATGCCGATAGCCGAGAAGACCGTCGTGTTGTGAGTGTATTCAGTCCACAGGAGATGCGTGCTCCATGATGCTAGGTTGGCAGTGGCAACACACCGCAGTGCAGCCCTTGGTTAGCCCGCTCTCATTGCCCGTTGCTCTGTGGATGGTATCCAGATGACAGGCTCACCGTAGCCCCAGGGGCGTTGCAAAAAGACCTCCAAACCTGGTAGATGAACTGAGGTCCCTGGTCGGAGACGATGTCCAGAGGAATCCTGTGTAGTCTCACCACATGCTGGACGAGCAGGTCCGCCGTCTCCTTCGCCGTAAGCAGCCCCCACAGGGGAATGAAGTCAGCGGCCTTGGAAAACTTGTCGACAATGGTGAGAATAACTGTATGGTGATTAGAAGGTGGGGACCGGCGGCAAAGTCCAACGCCACATGGGACCAGGGCCTGCCGGGAGCAGGGAGGGGGTGGAGCAGCCCGGCTGGAGGAGAAGAGGATGTCTTGCCAGCGGCGCACTGGGGGCAGGCGCGGATGTACTCCCCAACATCCTTCTGAAGCGAAGGCCACCAAAACATCCTCTGGAGAAGCACCACCGTGCGAACCCTCCCAGGGTGACACAAGAACCTGGAAGCGTGGGCCCAATGGATGACCTCGCCCCAAATGGGGCGAGGTCATCCCCGCTGGCCCTGCTGGCCCCCGCTGGCCCCCGCCCAGGTCCGCCTCGGCATCTTGTGCCTTCAGGACCTTATCTCTGATCCCCCATGAGAGGGCACCCACGACACATGAAGAAGAAAGAATAGGATGTTCTGTTACCTCTGTAGTATCCGAGGCAAATTGTCTGGATAGAGTGTCTGGTTTGGTATTTGTGGACCCGGGGCAGTACGTGATGGTAAAGTCAAAGCGTCCAAAGAACAGGGACCAGTGGGCCTGGCGCGCATTCAGGCGCTTGGCCGTCCTGAGGTACTCCAGGTTCTTGTGGTCCATCCAGACCACGAAAAGCTGAGAGGCCCCCTCCAACCAATGGCGTCACTCCTCCAGTGCGAGCTTGACCGCCAGAAGCTCTCTATCGCCAATATCGTAATTTTGCTTAGCCGGGGACAGCCAATGAGAGAAGAAAGCACATGGTTGAATCCTGCCATCCGCCGGGGAACGCTGGGAAAGAACGGTTCCAACCCCCGAGTCCGAGGTGTCCACCTCCACCAGGCACTGGAGTGTGGGGTCCACCTGAGCCAGGATGGGGGAATCAGAGAACCTCTCCTTGAGGGCCGCAAAGGCTGCAGCCGCCTCCTTCATCCACCAGAAAGGGACCTTGGGGGAAGTGAGACGTGTTGGGGGAGAGCAATAATGCTATAATTCTGCACGAAGCAGCGGTAGAAATTGGCAAACCCCAAAAACTGCTGAAGCTGTTTCCTGGAAGAGGGAGCGGGCCATTCTCCCACCACTTTTACCTTGCTGGGGTCTGGGATGATCTCATTATGGGAGATAATGAAGCCCAGGAAGGATGTCTTGGAGGCGTGGAACTCGCACTTCTCAGCCTTGACGAATAGCTTATTTTCCAGGAGCCGCTGCAAAACTCGCCTCACATGCACCCGATGCTTGTCCAAAGACTGAGAAAAAATTAATATGTCATCAAGATAAACGAAAACAAAAACACCCAAAAAATCCCTCAGCACATCGTTGATCAAGCACTGGAATAAGGTGGGGGCATTGGTCAGTCCGAATGGCATTACCAGGTACTCGAAGTGTCCGCTGGGGGTCCAGGACCCCATCTTCCATTCGTCACCCTCCTGGATCCGCACCAGATGGGAAGTGTTACAGAGATCCAGCTTGGTGAACCAGGAGGCCCCCTGGAGGGAATCGAACACTGTATTAATAAGAGGAAGGGTGTATTTGTCCTTGATGGTGATGTTATTCAATTCTCTAAAGTCAATGCATGGCCTCAGTGAGCCGTCCTTCTTGCCAACAAAAAAAAAACCCCACCCCCACACCGCTGAAGTTTAAAGATTCTTTAAAATAAGCCTCCATGGCCTCCCGCTCCAGAGGTAACAGGCTGTAAAGACGACTCGACCACAGCGGGGCTCCGGCACGGAGGTTGATGGCGCAGTCGTATGGGTGGTGAGGGGGAAGGGAAAGGGCCTGGGTCTTACTGAAGGCGGCCCCAAGGTCATGATACTTAGGAGGAACTTTGGACAGATTGGGGGGAGAGGTGACGGGAGCACCCAGGGGCATGGATGGTGAGCAAGCGGCAGATTGAAGACAGACACCAAGACAGAACAAGCTCCAAGACACCATGTTCCCGGAGCACCAGTCGATAGAAGGATTATGGAGGCGTAACCAGGGATAACCGAGAATCACCAGGGAAGAGGAGACTGGCAACATAAAAAAAACTCAATTCCTCCCGATGATTACCAGATATGATGACAGACACTTGGGCGGTCTGCTGAGATACCGTGGCAAAGGGGGCTTTGGACAAAGCGTTGAGTTTGAGTGGGGCTCTCAGCGATTGACAGGGGAGACCCAACCGGGTTGCCAGATCCCTCGAGATAAAGTTTTGCTCCGCCCCCGAATCAATCAATGCGTGTGTGACAATTTCCTTTTGATTGTGAATGAAACGGATAGGGAGAAGAAACCTGGAGAGGGGATTAGATTGAGGTGAGTCCGTGAGTCCCCCTACTGTGACGCACGGACTCCCCCTTTTGGCCGTGGAGGGCATGACGCCACCTCGTGCTCCTCGCTCCCACAGTATAGGCACAACCCCAACTCGCGGCGGCGCTGTTTCTCCACTAGTGGTAACCTGGACTGGCCCACTACCATAGGTTCCGGGGCCTCCGGGGAATCAGAGGGAGGTAGGGTCAATAGGGAAGGCTGGGAGGCGTGGCGATATTGGGCACCCGAGCGACCGGAAGTCTTACGTTCCGCTGCCCGTTCCCTCAGTCTGTTGTCGAGGCTTATGGCCAGGGAAATTAGTTCGGTTAGTCTACTTGGCTTTTCTAAGCGGGCTAACTCGTCCCGCAGGCTAGGGCTAAGACTTCTGTTGAAGATGCTGCAAAGTGAGGCGTCCTCCCACCCCACCTCTGTGGCCACCACCCGGAAGTCGACGGCATAGTCTGCCACGGACTTAGTTCCCTGTCTCAAATTCAGCAACCGGGAGGTAAGCACACTATCGTGGTCGGAGTGGTCAAACACTTTGTTAAATTTACCGACAAACTGATTATATGACAAGCTAGCATAGTTCGCCCTAGCCATAACAGCATATGCCCATGCTAATGCTCGCCCCCTCTAATAAGTTAATTATGTAGCCGATTTGGCTGTGATCTGTGGGGAACTCCCCAGACACCCACTGAAAAACTATCTCACACTGCATAATGAATCCCCTAGCCTCCCCTAGTTTACCACTAAAACAGGTGGGAGTGGGAATGGGGGTTACCCGGGAAGGAGGCCCCTGCCCGGGTTGGCCGGATGGGGAGCTAGCGGGAGCAGAGGAGCGGCTTGGGGCCAGAGGAGCCTGAGGAAACGCCTGCGGACCTGCCAGGCGATCCAACCGGTCTGTTAAACGGGCTAATTGAGTGAGGATAATCTGCTGTTAATAAGCTAATTTAAATCACCCTTTATTGTCATTCAACCATACAACCAATCATGTACAGTAGAACGAAACTGTGTTTTCTCCTATCTACAATGTTAATCACACACACCCCATATATAGAATCAGAGGGGCCGCTGCCATGCAAGGCGCCGCCACAGATTTCCCTCCTGCATTCAATTATTGCTGAGCACCAAGCTGGACGGCAGGAAGTTCCGCTTTTATATGGTCTTCGGCATGACCCAGCCGGGATTTGAACCCCTGCCTCCCGGGTGTGGGGCGAATGCTCTACCAACTGAGCCACCACTCCGGTAATTGATCTATTCAAGTCTCCAGGTTGTTAACTTTGCGCACCAATGCGCTGTCAGCTGGGTCATTTTGGCGGAGTCGTACTGACATGGTGAATAGACCCAGTGAACAGACTCCGACTCAAGAATAGATACAATTAAGTTTATTAACAACAATGAGTGTGTGTGAGTGCGTGGGTGTGTAATCTGTAGCAGCTGGGGGAGAGCAGAACACCGTTCAACCCGGCAACCCTAGGGACAAACAGAAGCAGGGACCGTTAGAGGCAATCATAGATGGGAATGTGCAGTTTAGTCCAAGGCTTACTGTTCGTGGAGATGTAGAGTGGCTCAGGTTCAGCTCGGCGGCTACAGCCAGGAGGACAGTATTTACAGATCCCATTTGCAGCTGAAGGAGGTGGACATATGAAGGGTGAGTAGTGCAGCTTGGTCCGCCGCCAGGAAGGAAGGAGGACCACCTCCACGGAGCTCCACCTGTGCACAGGGGACTGAGAGAGGAATTAGAGGAATGAGCGAGGCTTACTTGAGCTGGAGGGAGATTCTTCCAGACGCCGGAGGCAGGTGGCTGGAAACGAGGACGAAGGTTGGCTGAGGCTGGAAACTTAGGAACAACGATGAAGGCAAGAGAAGGTCTCATGGAGTGTAGACAGATGACTCCGTACTGATCCCAGGGCAGCGTGGTTAATATAGCCCTGGTCGTAATGAGGAGCAGGTGTGTGCACAGTTGAAGGGAATAGGCAGCCAGACCAAACCATTACAGTTTTCTCCCAAGTAAATCCAACAACCTGTCTTTTGGATCCCATTCCCACATCACTTTTAAAAACATTTTGTGGATTTTTCCGGAAGGAACTTTTAAACATAATGAATTACTCTCTGCAGATGGGTGTTTTCCCTGCTGCCTTTAAAATGGCAGCAGTGAGGCCCCTCCTAAAGAAGAGTAATTTAGATCCTGAAATCGTTAATACTGTAGCTAAAGACCAGTATCCAACTTGTCATTTTTAAGCTAAATTTTAGAAAAACTTGTTTTTACTCAGTTTAATTATTATTATTTTTTAATATCAAATAACATATTTGATGAAAACCGGTCTGGTTTTAGGACAAACCACAGTACAGAGAGCCCTGGTCAGGATTGTTAATAACCTAAGACACAATATGGACTCACACAGAATTTCAGTCCTGGGTCAACTGGACCTAAATGCTGCCTTTGATACAGTAGACCACCATATTCTTTTAACCAGACTAAAGGATCTGGTTGGCCTCTCTGGTACTGTTCTTAATTGGTTCAAGTCGTACCTCACAGACAGGAACTTTTTTGTAAGTATGGATACATGTTCTTCCAGAGTTTACAAAATAAATTGTGGTGTGCCCCAAAGTTCAGTTTTAGGTCCAGTACTTTTTAATCATGTACAGTGGTACCTCTACTTACGAACGTCTCTACATACGGAATTTTCAGGTTACGAGACGCCTCAACAGGAAAATATTGCCTCTAGTTACGAACGAAATTTCAGGATACGAAAGGCAAAAAAAGTACGCCCTCCTCGCAGCTCCCGTATTTTACCGAACGTAAACATACCTGTAGCTGCTCTGCCACTGGCTATTGCCTAGCATCTTCCTGGTATCCCATTGGCCACGAAGTGTTCGGGCAGTTTTACGTGTGTTAACAGTACAGAACTACCATTTATTCGCTATGGCCCCCAAGAAGGTGACGGACATAAGTGGGAAAGGAGAAAAGAAGAAGAGACTTTTTTTGTCCATACAGACAAAAAAGGAGATAATTGAAAGGTATGAAAAGGGGGCGCATTTGGTTGATCTCGCCAAAGAATATGGCCGTAATACATCAACGATCAGCACAGTTTTAAAACAAGGAGTTGGAGGCAATGCAGCACACAGCAGTGCAGGAGGAGTTCAGAGAGGAGGAGGAGGAGGAGGTGGAGGAGGAGGCATCCATTATTCCAACAGCCCGAATTAAAGAAATTTTAGGAAAATTCCATGAAGTTTCGGAATTTGTTGAAAAGAATCACCCGGAAAAAGTGTTCACTAGTCGGGCTATCGCTCACTATGATGATGTTTGCCTTGCACATTTTCGAAGGATCGTTACAAGCCGACAAAAGCAAACGTCCTTGGATCGTTTCTTCAAAAAACGTCAGGCAAAAACCACTGATGAGACAGAACATGAACCAAAGAAGGCAAAAGGTGACGCCGACGCCGACGATCGCAGTTAAAAGGTAAATGAACATAATTTTTATTATTCTTTCTCTTTTATTATTCTTTCTCTCATTTTAAACTCTCATTTTATGTTTATTGTGCAGTAATCTAATTGTAACATGTATTTGTTACATGTTTTGATGCGTTTTTATGATTTATAAAAAATTTATGCCCGAATTTTGGGGGCTTGGAACGGATTACGGCATTTACATGTAAAACGCGCCACTACTTACGAATTTTTCACGTTACAAGAATTCTTCCGGAACGAACTAAATTCGTAAGTAGAGGTAGCACTGTACATGCTGCCCCTAGTGGATGTTATCAGGAGACATGGCGTTAATTACCATAGTTATGCTGATGACCCACAACTGTATATTGCTGTGTCTCCTGATGACATGGAACCAATTAACACCCTTTTAAACTGTATTTTAGACATTAAGTCATGGATGGCAGCAAACTTTCTTCAGCTCAACCAGGACAAAACTGAAGTTTTAGTCATTAGTGCTGAAGCTCAGAGAGAAAATTTTACCAAATTTACATAGTCTGTCTTTACCCCATCTCAACATGGTAAGAATTTGGGCATCATTTTAGACTCTGAGCTCTTTTGGCATATGAGCCACCGTGGTCCCTGAGGTCCTACCGGCACTGGCCTTTTAACTTCCTACTGTCAGAACACGCACCCATGGTGAGGCAGCTTTTAGTTACTACGTCCCACATTTGTGGAACAACTTGCCAGAGAACATCAGGGCTGCCGAGAATGTCCATGTGGTGGTTTGGGCTGGGTCAGACCAGGCTGCACTTTGTTGTTGTCAGTATTTATTATTCGGTCTTCATTATTATCTTCTTTGGGTCTTTATTTCCATCTTGGTCTTATGGTTATTATCATTATTATTATCGTTGTTATTGTCATCAATATTATTATTATGATCATCCATCAAAGCTACATTTGTATGTTTGGTTTTTCCTATTCATTTGTTTCTGGTTGGACTTTTATTTTGACAGTGTTTGTTTACTTCCGTTTGAGCACAGCTATTCCCTATGTCAGTCTTTATTGGTCAGGGCTGTTGCTCATTAGTCTGATTATGTTAAATCCTATTTATTGGGGTTGATTCCCTCATTCTGTTGTTGGGTCCTCGTCGTTACCATCATCATTATTTCCTCATTGTCACCATTGTTATTTTCCCGTCATTATCTACTTGTCATTACCGCTGGTTGTGAGTATCATTGTCTCTGCCATGCTACAGTTTCTTCCATTAAAATATGCTTCAACTTCACCCCGTGAGTGAGTCTGTGCATCTGCCCGTG
Source organism: Pholidichthys leucotaenia (assembly GCA_020510985.1). Classification (NCBI taxonomy): domain Eukaryota; kingdom Metazoa; phylum Chordata; class Actinopteri; order Cichliformes; family Pholidichthyidae; genus Pholidichthys; species Pholidichthys leucotaenia. Next base: position 230,087,600 of record CM035849.1, read on the forward strand.
AGGTCCAACCATGACAGTCCATGTTTTTAAAAGCAGGCTCAAGACCTACTATTTTAACCTTGCTTTTTATTAATTTCCTATTTTAATTCTCTTAATTTCAGATTTTAAATCTATTTTATGCCACAATCACTTATCTCACTGCAAATTATTAATATCTATGAATATATGTCTGTTTGACTGTATTTAGGTGTTGTTTTATTTTTCTAGTCATCTTAACTGCCTAGTCTTCTTAGCAGCAAACTATCTTATTATTTATCAGTGACTTTTTATCACCCTGTCCAAGCTCCAGCGTTTCCCCTTGGGGGACCCTCCCATAGGGGTTGTGCCTGTTTTCTAGTTGCGGGGCACTGTCCTGTGATTGCCCTGGTCTTCCCGGTTGAGGGGGATGTGCACTGCGGTGCCGCGCCTGCAATGTTGACCCCCCCCCCCCCCAGAATTGGGGGGGGGGGTCAACATTGGTCTCAGAGTTGGTGTTCCTGTAGCCGTGAATTTGGCACTTTTTCTGCTGGTGATAGCTCCCTAGTGATGGTGCTTCCACACTTGGATCCTTGGTGCCCAGCTATAAGCCTTAAGCCATACATTTTACACCGATTAAAGTTTCTTTCTGTGTTTGTGTCTATGTATGTGTGTGTGGGGGGGACTGTGTTTCATTTCAATGTGTGAAGCACTTTGCGTTGCATCTTTTTGTATGAAAAGTGCTATATACAGTGCTGTGAAAAAGTATCTGCCCCCTATGTTTAATTGTGATTAATCTTTTGGAATGTAGAGTTAACCTGTTGAACTCTGTTCAACTTCCCTAAAAACGCCTAAAAATAACATGCCCAAAGTAAATAAAAAGCTGTTCTTCAACCCTTTGCAGCATCTTCATGGGGCTGGTCTCATTTAAAAGAAAACACTCGGAATTTTTTTGCAAAACAGTCATAATCTCTCTAAGTGCTTCTGCCACTGAGTAACAAGAAAGTTCGCCTGGGTGTTTTTTTTAGATACAAATGCTTGCAAATAACATACAGCTGTCAGATACTGGCTGGAAAACACAACAGAAATGTAGAACCAAGTGTTTTCAAGCTCAGGTCAAAATTTTGTAAAAATACCGCAAAAAATGAATGTATTACACAGCTTTTTTCTCAGGTTGTAACAAGGCTGTGTCTGTACTGGAAGACCGGAAATACAGCTTTTTTTTCAGTGCGCACTGAGACGCACTAAGACGCAGAGACATGACCGCCCGCAGAAGTCACAGAGTTCAACAAGTTAATCGCCATTAATAATGCGTTACTCACCTGTTTTTCCATACAGATAGAGTGTACCTTAAGTCAGTAATTTTTCAAGTTTGTCATACTGTTATGGACATGGGAGTGGACAAATATGTTTGCTGTCTTCACCTGCAGATTTTTTAAAGCTCTCAACATATCCAAAATGACAAAAACTATCCAGAATATTCTCCAGAAAATTGTCAAAAGTAGACTGCATGTGCAAACAATATAATGCCAGGGCTCATTACTGCAACACAACTCAGCATCCAACCAGCAGCCACAAATAGAGCTTGCTCTTTCTCCCATAACAAACATCTACAACTTTTAAGCAGATCGACACAAAACCATGACCTTGTGTGTCACAACAGACACAATTTCCCTTTTAGCAGAAAAATTGCAAATATAAACAAACAACTATCTCGCCCGTGATGACACCCCACTGTGCTGTAAAAATGGACATTACGAACACAGCTTGAGAATTTTTTTTTAGACTGGTACACACCAACAATTGGACCCAAAGCTATGAGGATTAAAACAGGTGAATTTCTGTCCATGTCAGCTGCTGGAGGTCAGCTACAACCTAGCATGTAGCTACTAGCCAGTTAGCCAGCTTCCACAGAAGAAGAACAACCCAACATCCAGGTGAAGTTTTGGAGGAGGCTGTAACAATTATCCAGGTGAGAGCTTCAATAGATAACATTATAAACTTAAGCATGACAGCACTTTGGGGATTTTCATGGCTGTAATCCAGCTTGTTTGACTTTGCAATGTCTGCATGGCATGCACAGTGTATGTGGCCAGAGCAGCTGTGGTACAAAGAGCCACTAGGCCAGGGGTGTCCAACCATGTGCCATGGAGAGCCAAGACCCTGCAGGTTTTACCTCCAACCAGTGTCTTCAACAGCAGATTTCTGTGAACTTCTTCCCACTGATTGCTGATAAGTGAAAACACCTGCTGAAGAGACTGGGTAGAAGAGAAAACCTGCAGGGTCTTGGCTCTCCATGGCACCTGGTTGGACACCCCTGCACTAGGCCAAAAAGTACTGTTCGTGCTTTCTGCTGTTAACTGCTGTTAACCGCAATCACAAAATTTGTCACCGTTAAGGGGGCAAAGCGTTAATGGGCAATTAATGTGATAACAGCAACATCACTAATGTTTGCATATTTGTCACAGTTCAGTGTTTAAGGTCATCAAACAAATTTTAATATCAGACAAAGATAACCTTATATCACACAAAATGCAGTTTTCAAATGATGATTTCATTTGTTAAAGGAAAAAAAACTATCCAAACCTACATGGCCATATGTGAAAAAGTAATTTCTCTCTGTGTTACATCATGAATCAAATGTAATTAACCACATTTTTTGGAAAGCTGAGTTCAATTTCGGTATCTACACCCAAGCCTGATTACTGCCAGACTTGTTGAAACAAGAAATCACTTAAATAGAGCCTGTCTGACAACCTGAAGTAGGCTAAAAGATCTTAAAAAGCAACACATCCCACTGTGATCTAAAGAAATTCAAGAACAGATGAGAAACAAAAACCCACAACATCTAAAGAACTGCAGGCCTCACTTGCCTCAGTTTGGACACTGGTCCACAATGGAACAGTAAGAAAGAGACTGGGCAAAAATATCATCCATGGGAGAGTTCCAAGACAAAAACCGCCGCTGGACAAAAAGAACACAAAGACTCGTCTCACATTTGCCAGAAAACATCTAGATGATCCTCAAGACCTTTGGGAAAATATTCTGGGGACTGATGAGACAAAAGTTGAACTTTTTGGAAGACATGTGTCCTGTTTTATCTAGCATAAAACTAACACATAATTTCATAAAAAGAACATCGTATCAACAGTCAAACATGGTGGTGGTAGTGTCATGGTCCGGGGCTGCTTTGCTGCTTCAGGACCTGGACAACTTGCCCTAATTGACAGAACCATGAATTCTGCTCGCTACCAAAAATTCCTGAAGGAGAATGTCCAGCACAGTTCATGAGGCCCTCCAGTGTGACTGAATTTAAACAATTCTGCACAGAAGAGTGGGTCAAAATTCCTCAACAGCAATGTAAAAGACTCATTGCCAGTTGTTGGCACCAACGGTGGCACAACCAATTATTAAGTTTAAGGGGCAATTACTTTTTCACATAGGGCCAGGTAGGTTTGGATAGCTTTTTTCCCTTAATAAATGAAATCATCATATAAAAACTGCATTTTGTATTTACTTGGGTTATCTTTGTCTCATATTAAAAATTGTTTGATGATCTTAAACATGTAGGTGTAACAAATATGCAAAAATATAAGAAAGCTGGAAGAGGCAAATACTTTTTCACAGCACTGTAAAAAAAAGAGCTTTGATTGATTGATTGATTGATTGATTGACTGACTGATTTACGGATTTGTTAAATGAGCTTTATGCAAGAACATGTTGGTATTAGTATGAGTAAATTCCTCATAACTTTGTTAATGAGCCATGTTAGTATGAACAAACCACTCCAGTTTCAACAAATACTATGTCCTACAAAACTGAGTCAACATCCTGTGAAAAAATTATGAATTCCCCCTGTGTTTAAGTGAGCTCATGTTCATAAGAATTTTAGATTTGCAAAATTGACAGCCTAATACCGCCGTATTCTTTACACAATGGCATCATTATCAGATTAACCAGATAAGGATGCCATAAAAATACATTTAAAATTATAAATTGAGTCAAAGCACGGTGGCGGAGTGGTTAGCACTGCGGCAGCACAGTAACTCACTCTTGGCCGGGGGATCCTGGGTTCGATCCCAGCCCCCAGCCAACAGTGATCTGTGCGGAGTTTGCATGTTCTCCCCGTGTCTACATGGGTTTACTCCGGGATTTCTCCGGTTTCCTCCCACATGCCAAAAACATGCAAGTTAGGTTAATTGGCATCAAACTGGGGATTCTAAATTGTCCTTAGGTATGTCTGTGAGAGTGAATGGTTGTCTGTCTCTCTGTGTTGGCCCTGCGATGGACTGGCGATCTGTCCAGGGTGTACCCTGCCTCTCGCCCAAAGATGCTGGGATAGGCTCCAGCCCCCCCGCGACCTGAAAAGAATTAAGCGGAAGAAGATGAAGGAATGAATGAATTGAGTCAAAGTATTAAATCATGTCAACTAATGATTAAGTTTATAAGACTGTCTATGTAGAATGTTTAAGAATAGGTGGATTTTTAAACCTATTTAATTTTTTTTCCAAAACTGCCAAGTGAAAAATCAAATGATGGCACTGTTTTATGAGAGGAACTCAGAGAGGACAAGCAGTAGTTAACCATTCCAGGATGTGAATGAATAAACAGTGACTATGGTTTAAAAAAAATCTCACTGTTATTTACAAACAAATGTTCAAAGCTCTCTTCAGTTCCCTCCCCACATTTAAAGACAATTAAAGACAATTTAAACAAAGTATTAAAGTTATTGTACAGCAAGAGGAATCTATAAATACTATTTATATACATCATATATTAAATGTAACCTTTTGGCAAAGTAAATGTGCTTGGCACAATAAGGCAAGCAGATATCTGTTTTGCTTGCCAAGCTGCTAGACAGGACAGGTATTCAAAACAGGCATATTGTTGTTTGACTACTACACAACAGGGTTTTTTTTACTGTGTGAGACTGTGATTCCAAGCCATTTAACATTGTTTCATTTGTTACAATCCAAGAACATTGTATGCTTTTTTACCATTTGTTACACATCATTTGTCTTGCAAGTCATGCCGTTCTCCAACAAGACATTTTTAGTAGTCTGTCAACATACACTCATTGGCCACTTTAATGGGTAAACCTGCTTAACTGCTGGTTAAGGCAAATGTCTGATCACATGGCAGTGACTCAGTGTACAGAATTAAGACATGTAGACATGGTCAAGATGAGCTGCTGAAGTTCAAATTTAGCACCAGAATGGGGAAGAAAGGTCATTTAAGTGGAAGTTACAGTGAAGAGCAGTTCAGTTTCTAAGTAAACGTACATATCTGATAATCACATCACAGTCCATAGTAAATAAACATCATCGGACCGAATCTATGCCTGGGAGGAAGCATCACTAAAATATGTTTATTAACCTCTACCCATTCAGTACTGAACGGGCAGAGTACAATAGGAGTAGTTAAAGGGGAAGGACACACAAAAACCCACTGGGAGTATACAGCCCCCACTGATCAGTGACCTCATCCAGAGTCAGTTTCTCTTTCAATGGCGGCAAGACCAAAGAGCAGCGGGCCCTTTTCAGTCCTGCAGATAACAAACCAACACCAGACACCCAATAAAGAGACTTCCACTTCATTTAAAAGCAATTAATATTCTTGGCTGGCCGCCGTGATCCCTTTGGTGTGGCAGGTCTGTACACGCCCCCTGCACTGTAATAGAGTTGACTGGTTAACTTTGAGTCCCTGGCTGCTGTGTTTGCTGCCTGGGTGAGAGCGCTGATGCGCAGTGGGACACAGTGTTTAGATCAGGGTGAATGGACCTGTCTCATAGCCCAGTGCACCCTAAAAGAGCCTTGTCTTCTCTATCTTTTTTCACTCTCTCCGTCTCTCTCTCTCTCTCTGTCACTCCCAGTGTTGTCTCAGACTCTATCAGCTTTTGTTTCCTTTTTCCCTCCCTTTCTTTATTTTTCAAGTTCTCTCCTTCAGTCGGTTTGAATTGGCCTTCAATAGGAGCATGGGTTTAAATAGTTAGCCTTTGTAATGGCTGGTAATGATTGTCTTAGGAGGATGTGAAAGAGAGTGGAAGGAAAAATATTTTGTGTCTTCACAAGCACATCCTTGCCTGAAGCAAGAAATTATTAAGTTAAACCAGGGCTCTTTCCTGCTTTTGGGGGAATCCTATGCAAGATTGTGCTTGGGGTCTGAAGATGTTTTGTGACAGTGCATCAATCTGGTACACTTTCTAAAGTGCCAATTAAAGAACTCAAGTTGATTTGAGCAATTTAAACTTATAGAAAATAATAGTAGTGAATTAATTAGTAGTAAATTTACTACTATGATCTGTATTTCATTTTCAAAAATCATAACTATAATCATCCAAATTAAGTCAAAAAGGTTTTCAATATATTATTGTGGGTGTAGTGAATATTGCAGTACTAAAGTTTATTGTTTTGAATTACACTGTAATAGTCTAGCCATGTACTGTATATATACCTGCACGCTGCCTTACCCAGGATTTGCACCGACTCCGGATGCAGTACATTACAGCTGCAATCTGGCCATTGCAGAGCGAATCCGGCTCGTCAAATTTGGTTCGCTAATGAAACGCAATGAGTCTATTTTTGACAGATGCTGGATCCAATCCGCAAGGAAATGCCATGGTATCTCGTGGTATTCAATAACCATTTGATCATTAAAAATGATTTAAGGATTGTCCGTTACTTTCTGAGGTCTGCTCCTCCACCACTGTGTCAGAGAAGGTAAAAACTTGACTTAACATACAAATACTGCATAGAATTAAAATTAATGGGCTACTTACGTTTTATTTACAGCCCAAAAATCCAGGTGGAGAACTGCTTCAACACACTTCCTTGTTGTTTTCACATGATCACAATCAGTTCATCTCGGTACTCTCGGGGTCTTTCTCGAGAGCTCATGTTATTTTGTATAATTCTCACATGATCTTGTATTTCAAACTTTGTTCTTATCCATGCCGCTGAAAACACAAATGGAGCTGGTAGGGATGAATGCAAGGGAACATCCACATTGCATCTGCAATGGACTGCATTCAGAGTCAGTGTACATCCTGGGTTTGACATGAGTTCTGGCCCAGGGAACACGCACACAGGCTCGAGTCAATTGCAACAATGATTTATTGAATAATGAGCGTGTATGGATGCGTGAGTGTGAGAGTGGATTTGTTGCTGGAAGACAGGATGCGCCGAGGGCGGAGCAGCGCGCCGTGCAGCCCGGCAACCCTAGGGCAGAGGAGAGGTTAGTTGCTGAGTCTGACCCGGTGGATTAATATTTGGACTGTGGCTTACTTGCAGATGTTCTTGGTGGCTGACGCCGGCAAGTCGCAGGTCTCCTGCCTGGAAGACAGTGCTCCAATGCATGCTCGGCGCTGCGGGTGAGAGTTGGATGACGACGGAGGCAGAATCCGCGGCCAGGGAATCCACCTGTGCACAGTGGAGAAGGACTGGCGAAAAGGTGAGATGAAGGATGATTGCTTACATGGGAAGGGATGGTTGGAAGTCTTTAGAGGCGTAGAAGAGAAGGCGAGTGCGGGTAGCACGGTCGTTGGTGAGCAGACGGCTCCAGACCGAAGCTCGAGGCGGAGCGGGCTAAATAGCCCGGGCTTGATGAGGCGCAGGTGTGCTCACAGCTGGAGCAGGAGACAGGCGAGAGCGGGCTGTGACAGTACCCCCCCCCCCCCGAGCAGCGCCTCCCGGCACTGGCTTACCTGGATGCACCAGGTGGAACTCCGTGACAAGGCGCTTGTCCAGCACGAACGATGGGCGCACCCAGGACCTCCACTCGAGGCCATACCCCTCCCAATCCACCAGGTATTGTAGCCCGCGACCTCGGCGGCGGGAGTCCAGGATGGAAGAGACCCTCCACGCCGGGTCGCCGTTGATCATCACGGGAGGGGGTGGAGCCCTAGGAGGAGGACAGAGAGGATGAGACACCACAGGTTTAATGCGGGAGACATGGAACGTCGGACAGATGTGGAGGGAAGGGGGGAGAGCCAGATGCACAGCCACCGGATTGATGACTTTCGTGATGGGGAACGGGCCAATGAAACGTTGGGCCAGTTTCTTCCTCTCGGCCTTCAGGTTGATGTCCCGCGTAGACAGCCAGACTTGCTGACCCACCTGATGTTGCGCTCAGCCGTGCATAAAAGCACACGGCGCACAGCTATCCAAATGCGCCGACAGCACCTGAGATGGGCCTGGATGGATGGCACCGCCACCTCCCCTTCTTCCTCAGGGAACAACGGGGGGTCATATCCAAGCAACGCCCGGAAGGGAGACATCCCGATGGCTTATAACAAGGTGGCGTTATGCGCATATTCAATCCAGGGCAGACAGGCGCTCCAGGAGGAAGGGTTGGAGGAGGTGACACAGCGCAGCGTAGCTTCCAGCTCCTGGTTCGTCCGCTCGCACTGCCCGTTGGACTGGGGGTGGTGACCGGAAGACAAGCTCACCATGGCCCCCAAGGCCTTGCAGAAGCACGACCAGACTCTGGACACAAACTGGGGACCACAGTCAGAAACGATGTCCGCTGGAATCCCATGCAGCCTCACAACATGTTGGACCAGTTGGTCCGCCGTCTCCCACGCCGTAGGGAGACCGTGGAGTGGCACGAAGTGGGCGGCCTTGGAGAACCGATCCACGATGGTCAGGATGGTGGTGAAGGAGTTGGACAACGGGAGACTGGTAACGAAATCTAAGGCCACATGGGACCAAGGTCTGCTGGGGGTCGGCAGAGGGTGGAGGAGACCAGCTGGAGGAGAAGAAGATGTCTTGCCAGTCGCACATTGGGGGCAGGCGCGGACGTAATTAGCGACGTCGCCCCGGAGGCCCGGCCACCAAAAGGACCTCTGAAGGAGCTCAATCAGGCGGGAGATCTCAGGGTGACAGGCAAGCTTGGTGGTGTGAGCCCCGTGGATGACGTCACTCCAGACCGACAAAGGAACGAACAGCCTACCCGCTGGTCCGCCACCCGGATCGGGTTCGGTTTCCTGTGCCCTCCGGACCTTATCCCTGATGGACCAGTTGACGGCGCCCACGACACACGAGGCCGGTAGGATGGTATGGTCCCGGTCCTCAGGGGCTTCTGAGGCAAACTGCCTGGACAGAGCATCCGGTTTACCGTTCTTCGAGCCCAGACGGTAGGTGATTGTGAACCTGAAGCGGCCAAAGAACAGCGACCAGCGCGCCTGGCGGGCATTCAGGTGCTTGGCCGTCCTCAGGTACTCCAGGTTCTTGTGGTCGGTCCAAACCACGAAAGGTTGAGCCGCCCCCTCGAGCCAGTGACGCCATTTCTGGAGCGCGAGCTTGACTGCTAGGAGCTCTCTGTCGCCGACGTCGTAATTCCTCTCTGCAGCAGATAGGCGCTGGGAGAAAAAGGTGCAGGGGCAAACCACCCCGTCCACCGGTGAGCGCTGAGACAACACCACCCCCACCCCCGTATCAGAGGTGTCCACTTCCACAAGGCACTGCAGAGGGGGGTCCACTTGGGTCAGGACCCGGGAGGAGGAGAACTCTTCAGCGCCGCGAAGGCAGCCTCAGCGTCCTCAGTCCACTGAAAAGGCACCTTGGGGGAGGTGAGGCGGGTCAGGGGAGAAGCGATGGCGCCAAATTTAGGGACAAAACGCCGGTAAAAATTGGCAAAGCCGAGAAACTGCTGGACCTGCTTCCTAGACGAGGGGATGAGCCACTCGATGACCGCCTTGACCTTGGCAAGATCGGGGATGATCTGATTGTGAGAAATAATAAAGCCCAGGAAGGAGGTCTTGTCAGCATAGAATTCACACTTCTCCGCTTCTACATAGAGCCTGTTCTCCAAAAGGCGCTGGAGGACCTGACCTCACGTGAACCTGGTGCTCCTCCTGCGACCGGGAGAAGATCAAGATGTCGTCCAGGTACACAAAGATGAACACCCCCAGGAAATCGCGGAGGACGTCATTAATTAGGCGTTGGAAGACGGCCGGCGCGTTCGTGAGCCCAAATGGCATGACAAGATATTCAAAATGACCGCTGGGTGTCTGGAACCCCGTCTTCCATTCGTCGCCCTCCTGGATCCGAACGAGATGATATGCGTTGCAGAGGTCCAGCTTCGTAAACCAGGTGGCCCCCTGCAGAGAATCGAAAGCCGAGTCCATTAATGGCAGCGTATACCCGTCCTTGACTGTAATATCATTTAGCGCCCGGTAGTCGATGCATGGCCGGAGGGACCCATCCTTCTTGGCAACAAAGAAGAAACCTGCACCGACTAGAGACGAAGAAGGACGAATGATGCCGGAGCTAAGCGATTCCTTGATATAGGAGTCCATGACTTCGCACTCCGGTGCTGACAGGTTGTATAAACGACTGGAGGGCAAGGGCGCCCCCGGGCGGAGATTGATGGCACAGTCATAGGGGCGGTGGGGGGGGGGGGGGGGAGAGACAGCGCTTTGGACTTGCTGAAGACTACACCAAGGTCATGAAACTCTGGAGGCACTAAGGAGAGGTCCGGAGGGGGCACGTTGGAAGGAGGAGGAGGAAGTGACGGGGCACAAGCAGCGGACTGGAGGTAGGCGCCCAAACAAAAGGTACTCCAGGAGAGGACGCTCCCTGACTGCCAATCAAAAGTTGGGCCGTGCAGGCGCAGCCAGGGGTAGCCCAGAATGACGGAGGCGGCCGAGGTGGGCAGCACAAAGAAGCTAAGGTCCTCCCGGTGATTGCTGGAAATAATAACCGGGACTGGGACTGTCCAGTGTGTAACCCGCTCCAGGGGGTGGCAGCGAGGGAGACAAGATTCAAAGGGGCCGGCAGTGGATGGCAGGGGACGCCCAGACGGGTTGCCAGGCCCTTAGAAATGAAGCTCTGCTCCTCCACCAGTGCGTGAGTGAGGTGTTCTATGGGGTTATGACAAAACCTAATTGGTAGCATGCACTTAGATAGGGGGTTAGGCTGGGATGCGTTCACGAGGCCCCCTATAGTGACTCGTGGACTCCCCCTTTTGGTCTTACTGGGCAGGACTCCAAGGCATGCTGGTCATCTCCGCAATACATGCAGAGACCCAGCTCCCTATGGCGCTGTTTCTCTGCCTGTGGGAGCTTCGCCCGGCCAATCAGCATCGTCTCCGGTTCATCGGCGGACTCAGGCACGGGCAACACCAGGGGGCGAGGTTGAGAGGAACGGGGAGGAGCACCGTTCGAGCGGCTGGAGGACTTCCGCTCGGTGGCCCGCTCTCTCAACCTGTTATCCAGGCTAATGGTAAGGGAAATCAGCTCGGAGAAACGCTCCGGCAGATCCTTACAGGCCAGTTCGTCCCGAAGGCTAGAGCTCAGGCTATGGATGAAAATGTTGCAGAGGGCAGCATCTCCCCATCCAACTTCCGCCGCCACAACCCGGAAGTCGACAGTGTAGTCGGCGGCCGACCGGCTACCCTGGCGAAGGTTTAGCAACCAGGTTGTTAGCACGTTATCATGGTCCAAATGGTCAAAAACCTCATTAAAATCTCGGACGAATTGAGCATAAGTTAGGTTAGCATAGCTGGGTCGCGCCATGATGGCATAGGCCCAGGCTAATGCTTGCCCTTCCAAGAGGTTGGTGATGTAACCAATTCGGCTGTGATCCGTCGGGAAGTCCCCGGGAACACACTGGAACACCGACTCACATTGGAGAAGGAACCCACGCGCCTCACCGAGCTTGCCGCCGAAGCGCATGGGCGTGGGAATGGGAGTGAGCCGGGTTGGTGCCCCCGGGTTAGCCTGGCCAACCGGAGGAGCGGCAGGAGCTAGCCCGCCTTGAGGAGCCGGAGGAAACACCTGCGGGGGATCTAGACGATCCAGCCGGCGGGTGATTACGGTGAGCTGGTTTAAAATCACCTGTTGCTGTTGCTGTTGCTGTTGCTGATGTATGACCTGATCGACTCGAGCCTCCAAGTTGGTTAACCGGTGTGCGAGCCCGCTGTATATATATATATATATATATATATATATATATATATATATATATATATATATAGCCATTGTATATACAGTATATATAGCCATACATATATATACAGTATATATATACAGTATATATATATATATATATATATATACTACCGTTCACAAGTTTGGGGTCACTTAGAAATTTCCTTATTTTTGAAAGAAAAGCACTTTTTTTCAAGGAAGATAACTTTAAACTAATCAGAAATACACTCTATACATTGCTAATGTGGTAAATGACTATTCTAGCTTCAAATGTCTGGTTTTTGGTGCAATATCTACATAGGTGTATAGAGGCCCATTTCCAGCAACTATCACTCCGGTGTTCTAATGGTACAATGTGTTTGCTCATTGCGTCAGAAGGCTAATGGATGATTAGAAAACCCTTGTGCAATCATGTTAGGTCTGCAATGCTGTAATTGCTGCAAATGGAAGATTCTTTGACGAAAGCAAAGTTTGAAGGAAAAAATTATTATTTCAAATACAAATCATTATTTCTAACCTTGTCAATGTCTTGACTATATTTTCTATTCATTTTACAACTCATGATGGTAAATAAGTGTGACTTTTCATGGAAAACACAAAATAATTGTCTGGGTGACCCCAAACTTTTGAACAGTAGTGTATACATATATATATACACACACACATACATACATAGAGAGAGAGAGAGAGAGAGAGAGAGAGAGAGAGAGAGAGAGTGTGGTGTCATCTACTATTTTTGTTAATATATTTTGTAATCAAAAGGAATCCCAACATACATTTTAGAAAGAAAAACATATAGGCCAAAAAGAAAGACTACCTGAATATAAAGGAGCTACATTATCCATCTCAGTCTCGGGGCCAGTGTTGTTGGGGGCCTGTGTTGGGGGTTCACTTGCATGCCGTGCCGACTCTTTTTGGCATGATCTCTGTTATGTCTGGAACTGGCATCAAGGAGGAGAGCAACAGTGGAGCTGAACAGACGTTTATTATAACACAAGGCGTAGTGCACCTGACCACACATACGACCGCTGGTGGGGTAAAGGCGGAAGAGACCACCCCGCTACCTGCAGCCCTTCTTACACGCACAGAGTTGGTGGAACCGGAACATGGAGCCACCACCCCGTGCCACAAAAATAAGAGCTCCAAACACAATGCAACATATAAACAATAAATAACCACAACATTTCTCCCCCACCCCCGTAGAAAATCCAAAACACACCTACAATCAGCCTACCCCAATTTGGAACCCGAATTATCCGCTAAACAAAACAAAACTAAAATCACAAAAAGGGGCCTATGGCATTCACACAAAATAACTAAAATTAGGGGAGACGGGTAGACTGTCATCCTACCCCCCCACACACACACACACACACACGGCGAGGCGGGTTATTCTGCTACCTATGATATATAAAAGTCCCGTTACAAAAAAAGAATTACTGCCGTGTCTCCGACTTAAAACAGAACCAAAACAATCCCAGAACTATGAATACATATTAACAACTAACAACAAGTACACATCCATGGCTCGGTGAGGATGACCCGTGGCCCTCCTAGACCCTTCAGTCTGCCCCTGGCGGTAGCTCGCTTCCCGGGCCACAGCTGGTCTCCTCAGTCCTGATGCGTCTTCTCCTCCACACCTCCAAGCGCTCCAATCGTCTGGGGCCATGCCCAACTGCCTTCTTCAGGGCACACCATAACTCATTAAGATGGTGCCACAAACCATCCGACAGCAGAAGGTAACCATCGTGCCACTCGCCCATCACCTGCAGCCAGCCCTGGTACTGTTCCATCTTCCACTTTTCTCTCACCTGCTTGGACCTCGCCTCCGCCCGAGCCTGAACCCAGTGCGCAACTCCAAGCGGGGCCCTGCACACCCTGCAGTGTCTCCACCTGGCACGCACTCTCCCAGTGCCACTCAGTCCTCCCCCGACTTCTTGTAAATCCACTGCAGACCCTGCTTATGTGGTCCCGTGTTCACCAGCCCACCACGGCCATGCTCCGGGAACACCTGGGACCATCTTTTGGGCATCACTCACCGCCATGGGCTCTCCCCCTGTGCCGCCCAGTACCCTCGTCCAGGGCGACTCGGACACTGACACTAGGGCCCTCCCGTGGCGACCCTGAGTGCAACAAGGCCTGTCAACTTTCCGGAGTGCCCAGCAATTGTTCATCCCACACAGCTTCGTCCCAAACTCTCGGACCCGGTCAGTCCCACAGTTTGTAGCCTGACCATTCTTCCCCAGTGCTGATCCTGATAGAAAACCCGAGGCCATAAAACAGGTTGCAGCCCATGATGTTTGTGCTGCCGGTCATCACGACAAACTCCACGTTGGTCTTTTCCGCCATCTTGAACCGAGCCGTCAGTCTGACGGTACCCACTGTGGCCAACCATCCTCCTCCATAGCCACAAAGTGGCGCTGATTCACCTCCAGTTCTGTAGTGGGGAAAACATTCTCTAACCGTAGCCCAGGCCAGCAGCGAACTCTCCTCCCCTGTGCCGACCAGCATCGGTACTGGTACCCTCGTCCAACTGTACCGTGCAATGTGTGCGCCCACTGGTACTCGGGGACACAGTATGAATGACCATCAGGGCGGGAGGAGTTGAGCTCTTGCGCAGGCTATCTTGTTCCACTGACTGGCACACCCTCGCAAGATGATGTAGATGCCCACAATTGCCGCAGCGTTTTCCTCTTGCCGCACACTCTCTGGCCTTGTAGCAGTGTTTCGTGGACCCGCAGCCCATACACCTAGGCTTCCCCGGGGCAGACCTCATCCGTACAGCGTTGGCCCTCTCGACGTCATCCACGACACTCCCATCGTTGTCCGGGTCCACTACCTGTGTGGCCATGGGGGATCCCAACTCTCGTGGTGACAGACGCCCATGTAGCCCCCGAGTTAGCTTATCCACTGCCTCCAGCTGGAGAGCCAACTCTACAGCCTTGGCCAGCGTCAACTCACCCGGAAATGTGAGCAGCTTAGACTGGACCGCAGCACAGTTGGTGTGTTCCGCCAACTGGTCGCAAACCATTTCTTCCTCCAACAGTCTGAACCGACACGCAGCGGCTAGCTGCCTCAAGTCCGATACAAACTGCTGGATGGGTTCGCCAACCTGTTGGAGGCGCTGTCGGAACTTAATCCTCCGGACGATGACATTGTCCGGCACCCTGAAATGGCGTGTGTAACCCACATGATAAAATGGGCTGCATATAAGACTCTACACATGCAGAACATAGATAGATAGATAGATAGATAGATAGATAGATAGATAGATAGATAGATAGATAGATAGATAGATAGATAGATAGATAGATAGATAGATAGATAGATACTTTATTTCAAACAAAAAAGTATAACAAAAACAAAAGAAATGACAAATGCAATAAAGTAACAGTATACAGTGTTCGAAAGGGAGAAGGAAGAAGTGAACACTTATTCAGAATCAGAATCAGAATCAGAATAAGTTTATTGCCAAGCACATTTACAAGTAAATAACAGGTAAATATACGAGGAATTTGACTTGACACTGAAAACGTCATAAATGACATTCTCAATGACGCGGCGAGCCGTGGAGGCGCCTGTCAGCAGGAGGGGAACAGAAGGCAGTGGGGGGAAGGGGGGGTGGACACAGTAGGAGAGAGAAAAAAGCATTGTTTATCAGAATAAAGTTCATATATGACCGATATTATGATTACAAGAAAAAAACTCTCAATGCACAATTAGCAGACAATAGAATCCACACAATGACACAAAGAGAGCAGTGAGTGTATATCTTCAACAGTCAGTATAGTGGATCAGTATGTGTGAGTTGGGTGCAATCAGTGGCAAATCAGTTTGGAGGACAACAATAGTCTCTTCCTCAGCAGATGTTATGACTACAGTCTGAAGCAAAGGCACGTGTCCTTGAGCACGGCAGATGGAATAGTTTTGCCAGCCAGCTGTCCTTGAGAATCAGATGCTGCCCGCCAGTGTTATGAAAACAAATATACTGTTGATTATCTGGAGGACTGAGTGCTGAGGGTGCCGAAAAAAACAGGTCGAATAGCACTGACTTCAGAGAAAAAACTTTCTATTCTCTTACGGATTCAGTGCTCTTATTCCTTCATGGCCAGGCGTTGAAATCGATTCGTGGACAGCTCTCAGCGTGATCGTGATGTAATCCATTTTCCTGTACAGTTCTCCATTGGCCGCTGTCAGAGTCCTGCCCAGTTGGTCAATTTGATGGGTGAGCTTCGCCGGGTCCGCTTTTTGATAAGCCCTATCCATCTTCTTCAATTTGCGGTACACCAGAACAATCCCAAATCCAATCAGTAGAATTCCGATGACCATTGCTCCGAAAAGATATAAATCTTCAATATCTTCAATAGAAAGATCACACAGGCACAAGAGTTTCCAATTGCTTGAGTCCTTTAAATAACCCGCAGCAGCAGTTCCTGCGGGACAGATCGGCTCCCCCGGGCCAGATTTCCTCGTTGAAAAAACAGTGTCAATTGCGTTCAAAGCCCAGCTTATTAAATCCATAATTTTGTTAGATAAATCAGCAGTAAAGACACGCAGACAGACGATAGCAAGCTGGGATCCAGTCAGTTAGGGAGGGAGAGAGAGGGAGGGAGAGAGAGATAGGGAGCCGGAGCTGGGAAGAAAAGCGTCTGCTCTCTTTGGAGGGCGGAAGTGAAGTTATTAATTCCATCTCCTCTTTTCCATAAATACACTCATGTGAATTATATACAAATTACCACATTTAAGACCCCAAGTAAACAATTAACTGTATTTTGTACATATCAACATTAACACCCATCCATCCTAGCATACATTGATGTCCATACATCAAAACCAGCCTCAGACAACACAGATATACACAGTGCTGTCCCACCCACCTTTCCATAGTGTCCCATAGTGTCCCAGAGTGAGCATAGTGAATCGTACATATAAATTTTATTTAGCGAATGCAAAGTCCTTAAGCCAAGCAGTTAGCCAAGCATATAAATACTACCCTTCTAACATATATCCTTTCAGCAAATAATGTTTGTACCTCTTTTTGAATTGATTTCTGTTTGTACATATTTTCAGTTCCGGCTCCAGACTGTTCCACAAATCCACCCCACAGACAGATATGCACATACTTTTCTTGGTTGTTCGTATCTTGGGTTTTGTAAAGTTTAAGTTTCCTCTCAAATTATGATCATTGTCTCTTTTTTTTTAAATATTTTTTGCATATTAGTTGGGAGTTGATTATTAATTGCCCTGTACATGACTTGTGCTGTCTTAAATTTAACTAAATTGGTGAACTTTATGACATGTGACTTTAAAAACAACGAATTGGTATGGTCTCTATATCCTACATTATTTATTATCCTTATAGCTCTTTTTTGTAATGTGCATATTGACTGTAGGTTGGTCTTGTAGGTGTTTCCCCAGACTTCTACACAGTAGTTAAGATAAGGTAGAAACAGTGAATTGTACAGTAAGACCAATGATTTATAGTCCAATATGTGTCTTGTCTTCCCCAGTATGCCTATACATTTTGCCAACTTGGCCCGGATGTGACTGATGTGAGGTTTCCAGCAGATTTTATTGTCTAGCGTCACCCCCAGAAACTTATTTTCCTGTACTGTTTCTATTCTGGTATCATCTATCGTTACCATTATTTCATGATTTATTTTATAATTTCCAAACAACATAATCTTTGGTTTTTTTAGATTTAGAGATAATTTATTTTTGTTGAATCACTGCGTTAACTTTTTCATTTCAGTTGTGACCACCTCTAAAACCTGCTGCAAATTCTCACCAGTGCAAAGGATATTTGTGTCATCCGCAAACAAAATAAATTTCAGAATTTTTGATACTTGGCATATGTCATTTATATACAAAATAAAGAGTTTGGCTCCCAAAACTGACCCCTGGGGCACACCACAAGTGATGTCCATGAAGGGTGATTTGTGCTCACCAATTTGAACAAATTGTTGTCTGTTACTTAAATAACTTTCCACCCAACTCAGTCCGACCCCTCTTATCCCATACCTTTCCAGTTTCCTTAGTAGTACTCTGTGGTCAGTGGTGTCAAAAGCTTTCTTTAAATCTATAAATACTCCTACAGCAAACTTTTTTTTATCTATACAACTAGTAACTTCTTCTATAAGTTTGATCAGTGCCAAAGATTTTTTTTTTTTTTTTTTTGTTACTTATTTGTACCCGTAGGTAGATTTGTTTTGCAGTCTGGTGACAAGCCACCAGCTGCCGGTCGCTGCGTGCGCAAGGGCCCCGTATCCCTAACCTGCATGTTTTTGGCGTGTGGGAGGAAACCGGAGAAATCCTGGAGTAAACCCACACAACACGGGGAGAACATGCAAACTCCACTCAGATCACTGTTGGTCGGGGGCTGGGATCGAACCCACGATCCCCGCGCTCCCCCGGCCGAGGGTAAAACTGTGCTGCCACAGTGCTAACCACTGCGCCACCGTGCAGATGTAGATTTATCTGCTCTAAAACCATACTGGCTGTCTGTAAGGAGGTTGTGTTTTTCAATGAAATCATCCAGTCTCTTAGTGAAGATTTTTTCAAGTATTTTGGAGAATTGTGAGAGTAAAGAGACTGGCCTGGGACTTCCGGTTATGGCGGCCACGTAGGAAGACGTGTTTCACTCTACTCTGCTCCTAAAAATAAAAAGTCAGCAAATAACTCTCTCTATTGGAACAAAACCTATCCCAGCGTTTGGGCGAGGATATGCCGGTAAAGCCTAAGGCTGGAAAATCAGGTGGAGGAAAAACTGAACCGCCGAAACAGTCCAAGTTAACGGACTTTCACGTTCGTGACGAAGCAGAAAAATCTCCAGATATGGCGGAGCAAGCTAGCAGCGGAGCGGTGACTGCTGGCGACGGCACAGGTGCGGTGCTCGCTGCCATTAGCTCAATGAGAGCAGACTTTTCCACTAAATTTGATGGGATTATAGCAGCGATAGAAGGAATTTGAAAGGAAATAAGCGACTGTATGGAACGAGTATCGCAGGTGGAGCTCCGAATTTCCAGCACTGAGGATGACGTCACCAACCTACAATTAAAGGTGCGCACATTGGAATTAAAAAATAATGGAAGATAATGTCCTGGACTTAGAATCCCGGTCGAGACGGAACAACCTGAGGCTGGTGGGCCTCCCGGAGGGAACGGAGGGTCGGGACCCATGTTCCTTTTTGGAAAAGTGGATTCCAGAAGTGCCGAACAACGCGGAGCTGCAGTCATCGGTCGTCTTAGAGAGCGTCCACCGAATCGGCCCACCGAGAGATAATAAGGCACCACCGAGGACGCTGATTATGAAGTTCCTCAGCTACAGAGACAGGATGACGATCTCCAACGCGGCGCGAGCCAAAGGAGAAATTAAATACCAGGATCAACAGGTGCAGTTCTACCCAGATTTGGCCACAGGAATCCAACAATTAAGGAAACAGTTTGACCCCGCCCGTAAAGAGCTGCGCAACCTTGGGATTCGTCATGGAGTGATTCATCCTGCAAGTCTGCTGGTCACATATAAGGGCAGAACCCACACCTTCAAGACCCCTCAGGAGGCGCAGGAGCTCATCAAGCAGATCCAAGAGAGACTGGTGGGAGCTAAGCATGAAGCATGAACAAAATATAAGGTAGAATATTTAAGCATTTGCACAGGCATCTGACTGATCTGAAGCATATAGCAAGTTTACAAAATATAGATTGTATTATATATTAAAAAAAAAACCTATGATGTACAAAGTTGCTATTGTGGTGATATTAGTTGTTGGTCTCACACACAAAATTGGAAGTTTTAATGTGATGGCGGAGTTTTTCCGTTTTGGATGGAGATAAAAGCAGGAAGTGAAAAAATGTAAATAAAGTTTTTCCAGACAGACTTACACGTATCCTGTCTGTTTTTCCGTAACTTCTACATTGGTGACCCCGACATTTGAAGAATGTTTAATCAAGCGACTTCTTCTGATATCGCCGCCACGGCGTCTGTATCCACTGCGGCTCCCGTACCAGCTGTTTTTGCGGCTACAATTAAATTACCGGACTTTTGGCAGCACGACCCGGAGCCCTGGTTTCAGCATGTCGAGGCTCAGTTCCATCTGCGCGGAATAACCACAGATGACACGAAGTATTTCCATGTGGTCGCAGCTTTGGATTCTGCCACTACTCGCCGTTTGTTGGGACTGCTCCGGGATCCGCCTCTCGCTGACAGGTACGTCACTCTGAAGAGGGCTCTACTGCAGCTGTACCAGCTCTCTGATATAGAGCGCGCTGATCGTCTTCTGTCTATGACTGGTTTGGGGGACAGCAAACCTTCTGAGCTGATGGAGAATATGTTGGCACTTCTTGGTTCAGGAGACAGTTCATTTCTGTTTATCCACCTGTTTCTGCGTCATCTTCCACCTCCAGTGCGCACTGTCCTGGCCAGCTCGCCCCTCATTTGTACTAAGGATTATCGGGGTTTGGCTGGAGAAGCGGACAGGCTTTGGCTGGCTTCTCGTCATTTGTCGGTGCATGCATTGCCGCCTGGGCAGTCTGATGGAGAAGTCTCGGTGGGTGTGGCCGCAGTATCGGATCGCCGTAAGAAAGAGAGCAGCATGTGTTTTTATCACCGCCGTTTTGGACCGAAGGCTCGGCGCTGTATTCCACCGTGCTCTTTCCAGCCACAGGGAAACAAGAAGGCCGGTGCTCGCTAGCAGCTGCGTGCACCGGCACCAGCAATAAGCTGTTTTTTATTGAGGACTGCGCAGCTGGACGTCGTTTTTTGGTGGATTCGGGAGCGCAGCGGAGCATCGTTCCCCCCTCTTCGGCTGACGTCATGGAATATGAACATGGACCTCCACTGGACGCTGCTAATGGTACTCCTATTCGCACCTTTGGCACCAGGTTCATTACTGTGTGTTTTAACGGCCGTGAATTTAGTTGGGACTTTGTGGTAGCATCTGTAGCAGTTCCTATTCTTGGCGCAGATTTTTTGTGTGCTTACAGACTGTTGGTTGACGTAGCTAACAGATGTTTGATTGATGCTGTGTCTTTTGATTCTTATCCATGTACACTGGGTGGGGCTGGTCCACTGCTTGCTAACATGCTCGCCTCAGGAGACAGATACCAGCGCCTTCTCTCTGAGTTCCCTGCTCTCACTGTGCCTACGTTTTCTGCGGCAGTAGTTAAGCATGGGGTTGAGCATTATATTACTACTGTGGGTCCACCTGTTTTTGCTTGTGCACGCCGTCTGGATGCTGCTAAGTTGGCCATTGCTAGAGATGAGTTTGCCAATATGGAGTGGCTGGGTATTGTGCGCCGTTCCGACAGTACGTGGGCTTCTCCCCTCCACATGGTCCCTAAGTCAGATGGGG
Organism: Pholidichthys leucotaenia; assembly: GCA_020510985.1. Classification (NCBI taxonomy): domain Eukaryota; kingdom Metazoa; phylum Chordata; class Actinopteri; order Cichliformes; family Pholidichthyidae; genus Pholidichthys; species Pholidichthys leucotaenia. The sequence goes on from CM035849.1 coordinate 230,108,833, forward strand.
GTTGGCGTCCTTGTGGAGATTTTAGGCGCCTTAACAACGCTACTACCAACGACAGGTACCCAGTCCCCCATATCCAGGATTTTTCTTCACGTCTGGCAGGGACAGTCATTTTTTCTAAAGTGGATTTAGTGCGTGGTTATCATCAGGTGCCTGTCCATCCCCAGGACGTCCCCAAGACAGCGGTGATCACTCCATTTGGACTGTTCGAGTTCTTGAGGATGCCGTTCGGCCTTAAGGGTGCTGCGCAGACGTTTCAAAGGCTTATGGACTCTGTGTTGCGGGACATGCCTTTTTTATTTGTATATCTGGACGATATACTGGTGGCGAGCGCTTCGGTGGAGGAACATGTGTTGCACCTTCGCCAGCTTTTCAGACGCCTCTGTGACCATGGACTGATAGTGAATCCCGTGAAGTGTCAGTTTGGGCTCTCAGAACTTGAGTTCTTGGGGCACAAGGTATCCCAGCAGGGTGCCGTGCCCCTCCCGGCTAAAGTCGAAGCAGTTTTAGCTTTTCCACGCCCCTCCTCTGTCAAGCCCCTGCAGGAGTTTTTGGGCATGGTTAATTTTTACAACCGTTTTATACCTCATGCTGCCCATATTATGCGTCCGCTATATGAGGCCTTGAAGGGTAAGAGGGGTAATCAGGACATTGAGTGGACTCATGAGAGGTTATGTGCTTTTGATGGGGCTAAAGCTGCACTGGCTGATGCTGCCTTGTTGGCTCATCCAGATCCCACGGCCGCCATTGCTCTTACCACCGACGCATCTGATTATGCTGTCGGAGCAGTTTGTGAGCAGTGGGTGGGCAATTCCTGGGAACCTCTAGCCTTTTTTAGTAGACAGTTACGCGAGTCAGAAAGGAAGTACAGCACCTTTGACAGGGAGCTGTTGGCCCTTTTCTTGGCGACAAGGCATTTCAGGTTTCTTTTGGAGGGCCGTAAATTCACCGCTTTTGTGGACCATAAACCTCTCACGTTTGCCATGGCCAAGTCCACTGAACCTTGGTCAGCTCGGCAACAACGGCAGCTTTCGGCTATTTCCGAGTTCACTACAGACATTCAGCATGTGGCTGGTAAGACCAACTTGGTGGCGGACTGTCTTTCTCGTGCACCAGTTGCTGCTGTTCATTTGGGCATGGACTATGCTGAGATGGCTGCCGATCAGTTGTTGGACCCGGAGGTGCAGGTGCTTCGTTCCACGGAGTCCAGTTTGCAGTTGGAGGATGTCTGCTTTCAAGACAGTGGCGCCACTCTTCTGTGTGATACTACACTGGGAAAACCACGACCTCTGGTGCCTGTGGCTTGGCGTCGTCGTGTTTTTGACGCTGTTCATTCTTTGTCGCATCCTGGGGTTAAGGCTTCGGTCAAGTTGGTGAGCGCCAAGTTTGTATGGCCGGGTCTTAGAAAGGATGTGAAGACTTGGACGACAACCTGTGTGGCATGCCAGCGTGCTAAGGTGCAGCGCCACATAAAGGCTCCATTGGAGCCTTTTTGGATTCCGGAGCGACGTTTTGATCATGTTCAGGTGGACCTAGTTGGACCTCTTCCTCCGTCTCGCGGTTTTACTTACCTCTTCACTATGGTGGACCGGACTACGCGGTGGCCGGAGGTGGTTCCCCTGACATCAACTACAGCATCTGATGTTGCCCGGGCATTTATCTCCTCTTGGGTGTCCCGTTTTGGTGTCCCCTTGGACGTTACCTCTGACAGGGGCCCGCAATTTACCTCTGCACTTTGGAATGAAGTAGCTGGTAGTTTGGGGGTTAAACTTCATCGGACCACAGCATACCATCCACAAGCTAATGGGCTATGCGAGCGGTTTCATCGGACTATGAAAGCGGCCCTTCGCGCGTCATTGGTGGATAGTGGATGGGTGGACAGATTACCGTGGGTTTTGTTGGGTTTGCGTTCAGCCCCCAAGGAAGACCTGCATTCCTCTTCTGCTGAGTTGGTCCTTGGCCAGACCTTGAGGGTTCCAGGGGAGTTTCTTCCTACCAGTCCAGGGTTAGGTCCCAGTATGGTTAAGAGGCCTAAGTGTCGAGAGGAAGCTAGGGCTTTTGTTCCTGTGGCTGCGCACCACTGCCTTCCTCAGTCTTACGTCCCTGATAGCCTTAGGTCGGCTAAATATGTTTTTGTCCGGCACGATGCCCATCGTTCTCCCCTGCAGGCACCTTATGATGGCCCTTTTCGGGTGTTAGAAACAGGCCATAAGGATTTTTTGGTTGAGTTGGGGACTGGCCAGGATCGGATTTCGGTGGATCGTTTGAAGCCTGTGCATGTTCTTTGTGACAATGAGGTTGAGTTAGCCCGCCCGGCTCGGCGGGGGCGCCCTCCCAACCCTGCGCCTGAGGTTGTTTCTGCTCCAGTTACAGTTGTGCCCCCTAGGACTGTGCAGTGCAGTCGTCGGGGCAGGGTAATTAGGTTGCCTAAGAGGTTTTCTTGAGTTATTTTCTTTTGGATTTTTGTTCATGCTGTTTGTTTGTTTTTTGTCAGCATGTTTATTTATGTTGTTATTTGTGTGTTCTGGGGGGGACTGTGTGGTGATATTAGTTGTTGGTCTCACACACAAAATTGGAAGTTTTAATGTGAAGGCGGAGTTTTTCCGTTTTGGATGGAGATAAAAGCAGGAAGTGAAAAAATGTAAATAAAGTTTTTCCAGACAGACTTACACGTATCCTGTCTGTTTTTCCGTAACTTCTACACTATAAAATTTTGGAGTTAAGTTGGAAAACTACAGAAGAGAGTTAATGTTACGTCATTAAAAGCAGTAGAGTCAGGGTGATTGAGAGGAGAAAGAAAGAGTGGTTTTGACTGATCCTCGCGGGTGTGGAGCAGTCAATGGCTATAGCGGGAGACGGAATTTTTTTTTGATTTTGGGGGGATTACCACAAATGTGGGAAGGGGGAATTTGTTTGTGTGTAGTTTGTAGGATGAATGTTCAACCACTCATGTTTTTGCTTCTCTGTATGAGCATGTTTACATTGCGAGGTAATCTCAAACTCCTTATTGATCATAGACCAAAGCGTTAATCTTAATTTAACTTCATGGAATTGCAGAGGTCTACAAAATTTAAAAAAACTTAAACAAGTTATGAATAAAATAAAAGACATAGGTTCAAAAATTGTGTTTTTACAAGAAACTCATCTAATAGAGGAGGATGTAAAAAGAATTAGGAGAAGATGGCAAGGAAGTGTATTCACCTCATCATTTTCATCCCGAGCCAGGGGAGTTATGACTCTCATACATAAATCAATCCCATTTCAAGTGAAAAATGTAATTGGAGACAAATTTGGAAGATATCTAGTCATTCAAGGATCTTTGTTATTAGAAAATATAAATCTGGTGAACTTATACGGTCCCAATATAGATGATCAAAATTTCTTTGCTAATTTATTTCTTATTTTATCATCACTTACAGGGCAACATATAATAGCATGGGATTTTAATTGTACATTGAATCCCGGTATAGATAGATCAACAGGACTGGACTGTACGCACAATGGATGCAGGATGATCATTAATCATTTTATGAAAGAACTGAGATTGCTAGATATATGGAGAGAAATGAAACCACAAGTTAAAGCCTATTCTTGTTATTCTAATACCTACAAGACATTCTCACGTATTGACTATTTTTTGATCTCCACAGAATTAAGGTCCAAGATTCAAAACTGCTTCTATGATAATATTGTGATCTCTGATCATGCACCCTGCTGTCTAATATATGTAGATAAGAAATTGACAAAGGAACCAGGGTGGCAATTTCAGCATAAATGGCTTCAGGATGAGGAATTTGTTAAGTACATAGAAAAACAGATAGTTGAGTTCTTTGATATCAATACTACACAAACATCAGCATCTATAAAGTGGGAGGCTTTCAAAGCTTTTATTAGGGGGCATATTATTAGTTATACAGGTTCAAAATCTAAGAAGACTCGAGAGGAGAGAGTCCAATTGGAACATAAAATAAAAATTCTTCAAGAAAAAGTGTATGCAGGAAGTGACCCAAAGTTAGAGAACAAATTACTGATTCTGAGAGCTGAATATGACAAAAAATCAGCAAATAGAGCTGCCTCGAGTCTTCTAAGATTGAAGCAATCTTTTTATGAACAAGGTGAAAAAATCAGGGAAATTATTGGCATGGCAGATTAAACAATTAGAATTTAAAACACCAATTACCAGTATTATAAGTAACGGACAGGGAGTTGTAGATCCTTTAGAAATTAATAGTGCCTTTAGAGATTATTATGAAAAATTATATGATACAAAAAATGAAACTGACTTAACAAAACTAAATGGGTTTTTGGACGGATTATCTATACCGAGTATTCCAAATGAAAACAGGGAGATACTGGAGTCTAAAATTAGTCAAGAAGAAGTTGGGCTAGCCATTGATAATATGAAATCAGGAAAAAGTGCAGGACCAGATGGTCTTCCAGTTGACCTCTATAAAAAAATTTAAGAATAAATTAATAAAACCATTTTTGGAAATGGTTTTAGAAGCATTTCAAAATAGTAATTTACCACCATACATGAATAATGCCTTAATTATACTGTTGCCAAAACCAGGTAAACCCTCTAATAAATGTGAAAATATGAGACCAATAAGCCTATTAAATGCTGACCTTAAGATGATCTGTAAAATTTTAGCAAGACGACTACAAGAAATATTACCAAATATTATTAACCGAGATCAGAATGGCTTTATAAAGGGAAGACAAGGCTTCCATAATGTAAGAAGACTATTTAATATTATCTATTCTAATAAAGAAGCACCAGATACAGCTCTCCTATCATTGGACGCCGAAAAGGCCTTTGATAGGGTCGAATGGCCCTTTCTTTTTGAAGTCTTACAAAGGTTTGGACTTGGAAATAATTTCATAAAATGGGTTCAGATAATATACAATAATGCTACAGCAGAAATCCTAACAAACAGCAATATTTCAAAATCAATAAATATCAATAGAGGATGTCGACAAGGCTGTCCACTTTCACCTTTACTGTTTACTATGGCAATTGAACCTTTAGCGATGGCAGTACGTTTACATCCACAAATATATGGAATTAAATTAGGACCAACAGAACATAAAATCTCCCTGTATGCCGATGACATAATTTTGTTTATGTTGAATCTTAAAAAATCAATTCCGACCTTGTTGAATTTAATAAAGAATTTTGGGGAAATATCAGGATATAAAATAAATAAAACTAAATCTTCAATATTAATGCTAAATGAGACCCAGAGAAATCACCCAGCCCCTGAGGTAAATCAATTCAATGTTGTAAATCAGTTTAAATATTTAGGAATTCAAATTGTGCCTAAGCTAGAATTAGTTGCCAGTGCCAACTATGAAGCCTTAATGACAGACATTAATGAGTTACTTCAGAGATGGATGTCACTACCAATGTCAATGATTGGGAGAATCAATGTACTTAAAAGTAATATCTTACCCAAAATACTTAATTTATTTCAATACATTCCTTTACCACCACCTTCAGATCTATTCTCAAGAATTAAAAAAAAAGTTAGTGGAATTTATATGGAACAATAGGAAGGCTAGATTACGTCTGTCCTTACTATATTTACCATTTGATCGTGGAGGTCTGAAATGTCCAAACTTTATGTTGTATTACTTGTCAGCACAACTGAGGTCTATGACATATTATTTTTCATCAAATGATCTCCCTCACTGGACTGAAATGGAATCATACAATTTACCTTTACCTCTTCCCATATTCATATACTCAGACTCGGCAAAAAAATTACAGAAACAAGTTAAAAATCCATTTGTAAAGCATATGATCAAAATATGGTGTGAAACCAAAAAATATTTAAAAGAACCACACTTATTGTCACAATTTAGCCCAATATGGGGTAATCAATATTTTAAACCAGGGAGAGCGGATGCTGTATTTAAAGTATGGAATTTAAAAGGGATTCAAAAGATTCAAGACTTATATCTGTCATGTTCAGATAACATAATGTCTTTTGAAGAACTGAGGATCAAATTTAATCTTAATAGAACACATTTTTTTAAATATCTTCAGCTTAGGAACTTTATTTGATCAAATCAAAATAATGCTGTCACCCTACCTACTTATTCATCCTTGGAAAAAATTTTGACGAAAGATAGTAAGAGAAAGGGTATTATTTCAGAGTTTTATAACTCATTGACACTATCCTCAAGTGAAAACTCAGAAAAGATTGAATTATTGGAAAGAAGATCTGCAAACTGAAATTTCAGAGGAACAATGGGAATTGGCTTGTATAGAAGCTCAAACCAAATCAATAAATGTACATCTTAAATTGATACATTTTAAATGGTTAATGCGGATTTATATTACACCGGAGGAGTTAAATAGATATAACAAAAACATACCAGATACATGCACAAAATGTATGGCAAGTAAAGGAACCTTATTTCATTGTTTATGGGAATGTAGAAAAATTAGAATGTTTTGGGAAGAGGTGAGGGTAACAATTGAAAAAATAATTTCAAAACAAATCATATTGAATCCTAAATTGTTTTTGTTGGGTCTGCATCCAGAAAAGCATAACTTTAATAAAAGTGAAAGAGCATTCATAGACCTCAGTTTGCTTAACGCCAAAAAATGTATTGCACTATTGTGGAAAAAGACTCATAGACCAGATGTGACTCAGTGGTTAAGACAGATGTTAACAAACCTTCCACTAGAAAGAATAACATACATACTGAAATCAAAGGAAATTGTGTTTGAGAATATATGGAGACCTTTCATTGATTATGTAAAGAATTTAAACATAACTTTTGAAGGAGAAGGTGAATGATGTGTGTGGACCTTGTAAATTCCAAACTGGTGAATGTATAATATGTATACTTATGTAATGGATTGCCTAGACTAAACAGAGGAGCATTGTTGAAGACCTGTCTTTGTTAGTGGTTGTTGGTGTTTTTAGTACATTTTTTTAAATTACTTTAGTGTTAGTGTTTGATTGTTTGTGTTATGTTTGTAAAAAAAAAAAGGTTCAATAAAAAATATTGTGGAAAAAAAAGAGACTGGCCTGTAATTTGTGAAACAATGACTGTCTCCTGTTTTGTATAGAGGTATTACTTTTGCTATTTTCATTTTGTTTGGAAATTTACCAGTTTGAAATGACAAGTTACAGATGTGGGTGAGTGGCTAAACAATTCCTTCAATTACTTTTTTCACTATTGTCATGTCAATTTCATTCCAGTCCGTTGATTTTTTGTTCTTAAATTTACTCACAGTCTTGATAATTTCCTTTTCAGTAACTGCACCCAAAAAGATTGTGTTTGGATTTCTATCTTCTATTTCATTTACAGAACCACTGTTGTTTGTTTCTGTTATCACTATTGATTTTGCTAATTCAGGACCAATGTTTACAAAAAATTTATTGTAACCACTGACCACATCCTCCATATTATTTATCAAATTGCCATTTTCAATAAAATATTCTGGATAATTAGCATTCTTAGGTCGATTACTAATAATCCCATTGAGTACTTGCCATATTCCTCTTAAGTTATTTTTATTATCCTCTAATATTCTGTTGTAATATTCTTGCTTACAAGTCCTCATTATATTAGTAAGCTTATTTTTATATCTTTTATATTTGATCTCAGCCTCCACCATTCTGCACTTAATGAATTGTTTATATAATGTATTCTTCTTTTTACATGCATTTATTAACCCCTTGGTGACCCATGGAATATTTTTGTTTTGTTGTCTGTCACTGTATCGTTTTATAGGACAGTTTTTATTGTACAATGATTGAAATATTTGTAAAAATTTATCATATGCTTTATTTATATCATTTTCATCATAAACTATCTTCCAGTCTTGTATTAATAGTTCCTTTGTCAGTAAATACATAGATTCTTCGGTTCTTATTCTTTTATATTTAATATTTTTGGTATACTTTTTCTTCCTATAATCACATTGATAGACAACAAAAATCGGCAGGTGGTCACTGATATCATTCAATAAAAGCCCACTCCTGATATTATTTTCCATAATGTTTGTGAATATGTTATCTATTAGTGTGGCACTGTGTGACGTGATTCTGCTAGGTCCAGTAATTGTTGGATGTAAGGCCATACTGTACATTGTGTTGATAAATTCTTCTGTCAAACTATGTTGTTTTGAATTCATCAGATCTATATTGAAATCCCCACGGATGAACATAACTTTATGAGTTAGTTTTGCATACATTTTTTCCATCCAGTCCTTAAATAAGTCAATGTTTGATCCAGGTGTTCTATATACACAGCTCACTACTATATTCTTCACATTGTCCAGACAGATTTCTATTGTAATACATTCAAATAAATCATCCACAGTTACTCACAGATTTTCAACAACCTTGTATTTCAAGCTCTTGTCAACATAAATTGCAACTCCTCCTCCTTTTTTCACTTTTCTATTTATATAATTTAATTCATAGCCATCCATGGTAAAATCCATTCCTTTCTCTTCACTGAGCCACGTCTCTGATATTGCCACAATATTGAATGGCTCTTTAAACTGATGTAAATAATCTTTAATGTTATTAAAGTTGGCATAGAGACTTCTGCTGTTGAAGTGGATCATAGAAATATTGAAATCAGATGTGACCATTGTGTTAAACTGTTCATCCGTGTAGTAACTACAGTCATTATTGATGGAGCTAAATAAATTATTATCAGGGTCTATGTCATATTCTACATCCTGTGGGTTGTGATCTGTATATTCAAAAACTTTTAGTTCCTGTTCAAAGATAAAATAGTTAATTGAAATTAGTTACTCTTTTAAATCTTTTGCTAAGAGAAAAATATCAATTATTGTGCTAAGAGAGAAAGAATATATATTTTATTTCATTTTTATTTGCCATTAATTGTCAAATCTGAAATGGCACATTGGGGACAGCTCTACCTCCTGAGCCAGTGGCTCAGGAGGTAGAGCAGGTCGTCCAATAACCACATGGTTGGCGGTTCGAATCCCACTCTCCCCAGTATCCTGCCGTTGTGTCCCTGGGCAAGACACTTCACCCCCAGTTGCTCCTGGTGGGTCTGGAAGCGTTATGTTAGGCAGCATGCCGCCATCAGTGTGTGAATGTGTACATGAATGGGTGGATGGCAGGATCTGTTAAGCGCTTTGGTCATCAAGAGATGAGAATAAAAGCGCTATATAAGTGAACACCATTTACCATTTCACCCAATGAACAGTTCAGAATGTAGTTACAAGATTGGCTCGGCCAATCCGAGATATTGCCGGAGGCTGTTAGTCCCGCCCACCTGCTAGGAGAATGGGTAACGCTGTTTGTGAGTCAGAAAGACGTTGGATTTCAGCAGGAGAGTACATGATCATATTGTACGTGAGCAGGAGTACACGATAAGAAACGGAACGAGCGTGAAACGAGATAAACCTACAGTATACTGAAGGTAAATTACTTTTACTGAAGTGGTGACTTGTAAAAAGTAACCATTGTGGGACACATATGTTGGTTTCATATGCTCCACAAATAGAATACTGTGTGTTTATTGTGTGCTGCACGTCTCAAGGGAACAAAGGGACTGGGCCTCCTAGAGGTAACGGGAAGGTGTGAGATTTGGCCTTTTGTTTCAAGGAGATGGCCTTGAGAGATTTCCTGACCACCGGAGGCTAGGGGGTGGATGGTGTTAAGATCGGAGGAAGTTATATTGTGACTGGGATTAAGTACCATGTGACTGTATGTTTGATTAAACACCATGTGACTGTAGTTTGATGTCCTAGGTATAAAAGGACAGATGTGAGAAGATTCATCCTCTTTTCCTGCTTTGAAATTGTTGGAGTATGTGATTGTGAATAAAGCTGAATCTGAGGAATAAACCTGTCTCATCCTTCAACACATTCTCCACACTGGTGACCTTACGACGAAGCATGAGCAGAGATAATTCTCCCTAGCGGGGCCAGCCTGACGAATGCCGCCACGTTCCAGCTGCCGGACTTCTGGCAGAATAGTCCGCGCTCCTGGTTTAGCGCGGTCGAGGTGCAGTTCAACCTCCGGAGAATCTCGAGAGACGACACAAAATTCTACCATGTGGTGGCGAAGCTGGACAACCACACAGTCCAGAGGGTGGAGAACCTGGCCAGCCACCCGCCGGACAGCGACAAGTACAGCACATTGAAGGCTGCGCTTATCAGCCACTTCACCCCCTCGGTGCAACAGCAAGCAGAGGGGCTCCTAGCGTTGACGGAGTTTGAGAACGACAGACCCGCGGACCTGATGGTGAAAATGCTGAGGTTGACAGACTCCGAAGATGACAGCTTTATCTTCGCCCACCTCTTCCTCAGGACCCTGCCGCCAGCGGTGAGAGTGGCCCTGGCAGGTTCACCTCTGTTGGCCCGGCGAGACTACCACGAGCTGAGCCAGGAGGCGCAATGACTCGTCGACGCCCACAAACGGAGCGCGGCTTCGACCGCGGCAGCAGAACTAGGCGCAACGTCCGGAGACGGCATGGGGCCAGAGGCTGCAGCATCAGACTCACCGACGACGGCAGCAGCAAGGGCCAGGCGACACGGAGTGGACGACCCCTTTTGCTTCTACCATCGCCGCTTTGCAGAGAAGGCGCTCAAGTGCATCCCACCGTGCCATTTCAAGCGCTCGGGAAACGCGAAGACCGGGGGCCGGTAGCAGCTTCGGCCCTCGGGGAGGAGAACAAGCTGCTCTACCTGACTGATGCATGCTCGGGGAGGCATTTCCTCGTGGACACAGACTCCCAGCTGAGCTTCATCACGCCTTCCTACGCGGACCGGCTGGCGCCTTCCAGGGGTCCCCAGGTGTCAGCAGCGAACGGCTCAGCGATTAAGACCTTCGGGGAGAGGACCCTGCTTCTGTCTTTGCAGGGCCATGCATTTGAGTGGACTTTTGTTGTAGCGGCAGTCAATTTCAACATGTTAGGGGCTGATTTTTTGTGCTCACGTGGTTTATTGGTTGATCTTGCTAACAGACGTCTGGTTAATGCACTCTCCTTTCACTCTATTCCCTGCACAGCTCAAGTGGCCCCGCCTACTGCACAAGCCAACGTCACAGCTGCAGGTGGTAAGTTCCACACACTACTCACTCAGTTCCCAGCACTCACGGTCCCAACGTTTTTGGCGACAGTGGCTAAACATGGGGTGGAACATTTTATTACTACCACCGGCCCGCCCATTTTTGCAAAAGCTCGGCGCTTGGACTCAGCTAAACTGACCATAGTGTAGAGGGTTGGAAATAGTTAAGTTATGTAAGAGGTGAAAAAGACATTTGGATAAGAAAATTTAAGAAAAACAGGCACCCTTACAATTTTATGTTATTCCTTAATTGTTTATTTTTCTACAATGCATTTGTAATCCACCTGGTTCCATTATAACTCATGTGAGTTGAGTGCAGTTCCATACGCCGACCAATAGATGGCGCATGTCGCATAGTGATAGAGAGTAGCCTCACGCACTGGAGCACGAAGAATAAACTCCTTGTGTGAAATAACGAAACGTGTTTTGCTGATTCTCTATCACAGGTTGGTAAATACTAATAATTCAAGAGTGCAATATAAACTGTAAGAGTCCTAGGATGTCCGAGATTATATTGTGATACATGTGAGGCGAAAAGCGGGTTTGTAAGGGTATTTCTGTTAAAGTTGATGTGTTGTTGTATAAGCTAACCTGCTAATGTTAATGATCGAGTGTGAAATCACAACAGTGAAATCCGCCCACGTTAAGAACCATTTGCTTACTTTATTTAAAGACAGTTATGAAACGGTTTTCATACAGTACGACATTTACTGGTTTGATTAGTCACCAAATGTGCATATTTCGGGTGTATTACCGACTACCAGGAATACTATTGTAAGTGTGTTAGGTACACAGTGGCCAGGTCAGTGAATTGTTAAGAATAACACCACATGCTGTACATTTATGACAGTGCTTAAAATGATTAATGTAAATGTAAGTTCATGGGTTATTGTTAAAATATAAATATTTGAACAAGTTAAAAGCTATATACATGGGAAGGAGATAAAACCAATAATTCATTTCATGTTAGAGTAATTTGTTAAGAATGTTAAGTATACAGTTAATGTCAAATCGGAAATTGTGATAAATGGACTTTGATAGTAAATACTAGTCAGTTGATGTTGGTCATGTGAATGACTTGAACGGAGAATAAACTCCTTGTGTGAAATAACGAAACGTGTTTTGCTGATTCTCTATCACAGGTTGGAGAGTTAACTTCCACATGCACGTTTCCTCCTCCTGGGCCGCTACCCAGGGGAGCAACAATTTTGGGGGCTCGTCCGGGATTAGCGCCACCTACTGGTCTGGCACTAATCATTGAAGAACCAAGGGATGCTGACCACCTGTTCCTGAGCCATTGACCTAAGCGACTGACTACAGGAGACCACAGCCATGTCTGCTCTACATGACCTGAGATGGGAAATCCAGCAAGAGCTTCGCCAGCTGACCATTGCCCGCTGCAGAAACGTCCTTTACAAGCTGGCTGAGTCGTTCAAGGATGAGGTGGGAGAAGATTTGCCAGGCGCAGAATCGACCGAAGTGGAACTCTTCGACTTCATTGTTGACTCGCTGAGAAGTCCACAACTGAAGAGCCTTGAGGACCAGGGGATGTCTCGCCTGCTTGCTTTCCGTGACCTCATCATTGAACTACAACGGCCCACAACAGCTGGAGAAGTGGATGCAGAGGTGTCACCCGACGATGATCCGGTCATAGTGGTTCCTGTGACCACTGGAGCTGCAGCACCATCAGGGAAGAACCATCCAACATCACCATCTGTAGTTCCTGACCCAGGGTTAGTCAGACTGACTGAACTTACGTCACTGTTGCCACGTAGAGAGTACAAGATTTATGGTGGTCAAATCTCTGATTTTGATTCTGACTTGAGTTACAATAACTTGTGCAAACAGCTTGATGAAGGGCTAAATGAAGGGTTCACAGAGGCTGAGATTATCAGAACGGTGTTTAAGATAATTAAGCCTGGTACCTTTAAAGATATGCTTGTAACCAAGGATAGCCTTACTGTAGCTGAGTTAAAACGTCTCTTAAGGACACATCTATGCGAGAAAAGCAGCACTGAATTATTTCAGGAGCTGAGTAATGCAAAGCAAAATGACAAAGAAACACCACAACAGTTTATGTATAGACTAATGGGGCTAAAACAGCGTGTGTTGGTTGCATCTAAAAACAGTAGTGGGTTTCATTATGACGACAAGTTGGTACAAGGTGTGTTTATCCATTCACTGTATCAGGGTTTGAATGAAAAATACTCTTATGTTAGGAGAGACCTTAAACCTCACATCTCCAACACCAGTGTCACAGATGACTCCATCCTGGAGCTCATAGCAAATTTTGTTAGTGAAGAGACAGAGAGATTGAGTAGGTTGGGACAAAGCCACAAACACAAAGTCACCAGTGTTAATGCAGCACAGGTAGAGACAGATCAGAGCTCGATTAAAATGCACGCTGAAGTCCAAGCTAATCGTGTAGCTATCCAGGAGCTGACGGCACAGGTCTCCTCCCTAACCAAGAGTTTAGAAAAGGCCCTAACCCCAATGGTAAATACAGTAAACACCAGTCCCACAGCACCTGTCCCTAAACAGCCAGCACTGAAACCCGCAGTGAAAGGAAAATGCCAAAAGTGTATCGCCCAAGACACTGAGCGCTGCACACACTGTTTTCGATGTGGAAAGGAGGGGCACAGAGCTATAGGGTGCCTGCAGAAAAGCAATGTGTCGGGAAACTGGAGGAGGTCGCTGGGGAGGGACCACCAGTGACTGAACCACCGGCAGAGTCCCACAACACTAAAAGACTGAACTCCGAACAGACTACTGCCAAGTCCCAAAAGTCACCCAACACAAAGCGTGTGGCACAGCTCATTGGCGGTAGGTGTATGATCAGTTGCCAGTTAAATGGAGTAAACCTACAGATGTTATTGGACAGTGGGGCACAAGTAAGCATTGTTGAAAAGTCATGGGTACAAGCAGCCTTACCAAATGTGAAAATACAGCCACTCGAGAGCCTACTCCCAGGCCATCCACTCGAAATCACCGCAGCCAATGGGACGGATGTTCCGTTCGAGGGGTGGATAGATGTCCTGCTCGAGATCACAAGTTCACAGTATGGTTCTGTATCCTTGTATGTTCCAATGCTTGTCAGTCAGCAGCATTTAAGCACTCCGCTGCTGGGCTTTAACGTGATCCAAGAGATAATAATGGCAAACAGTGAACAAAGTGACGATATTAGCTTAGTGGGCTTACTGTCGGAGACTTTAAAGGTCCAGAAAGGTAATGTTGAGTCACTCATCTCTGTTGTCCACACCAAGTCAGCAGAAAATGAACCAGAAAGTCCAGTGGTGAGAGTTGGAAAAAAAGGACTCACTGTTCACAGTAGCCAAATCTGTATGGTAAAATGTCACATCAGAGCATTTCCCGGAGGAGGAGAAATGTTGTTCGAGCCAGCTGTGAAATGTAACTTACCTGATGGGTTGGAGTTATTCCCAGCTCTTATTGATGTACCCGGTGGTGCTTCAAAAACTGTCGAAATCCCAATCCAAAACTCAACAAAGCACAACATTTTTCTAAATCCAAAGACTGTTTTAGGACTTATTTCAGAGATCACTGAATACAAACCTGTAAATGTTTGTTCCAGTGCTGAAAATGCAACCAAAACTACAGACAAGCCATTTTGTCACTCTGCTCAAGTGACATGTGACAGTCAAGGTGAGGGTGAAGAAACATTAAGCACTGCCCCCTCACACCTGAGATGGCACCCTAATGTCAATTTAGACCATCTCTCAGAGGGTGATCGGGAGGTGGTTCGGCAGATGCTCTATGAACAGTCTGATGTGTTTGCTCATGATGAAGGAGACATTGGATGTATTCCTGGACTACAGCTAAAAATCAACACCACTGACAACACACCCGTGCAGAAAAGTTACAACTCCATTCCAAGACCACTGTATAAAGAGGTGAAGGAGTATGTTCAAAACCTTTTAAGCAGGGGCTGGATCAGGAAATCAGTGTCAAACAACTCGTCGCCAGTAGTGTGTGTGCGTAAAAAGGACAATACTTTGCGCTTGTGTGTTGATTTTCGTGAGCTGAACCGAAAAACCATACCTGACAGGCATCCGTTACCACGGATACAAGATCTACTGGACAGTCTTGGGGGTAATTCCTGGTTTTCCATATTGGATCAGGGAAGTGCCTACCATCAGGGTTTTGTAAGTGAGGAGTCAAGGCATTTAACTGCTTTTAGCACACCCTGGGGACTATACGAGTGGGTGCGGGTTCCATTCGGGTTGTCAAACGCTCCAGCCGCATTCCAAAGGTGTATGGAGGGGGTGTTAGAAGGGATCAGAGACGAGTGTTGCGTGCCTTACTTGGACGATGTACTGTGTTACTCCAAAACCTTTGATGAGCACGTAGAACACCTTAAACAGGTTTTGTGCAAAATGCGACAACACGGCATAAAACTTCGGCCAGCCAAATGTCAACTGTTCAAAAACCAAGTACGCTACCTGGGTAGGCTAGTGTCGGGAGAAGGAGTCCAGATTGACCCAAAAGACTTGGATGCTGTGTTCGCTCTGAAAGACAAGAACCCTCGCACAGTCGGAGAACTCAGAACGTTACTGGGTTTTCTCAGTTATTACCGATCATTAATTCAAGATTTTTCACGTCTGGCGAGACCCTTGTTCGAACTCCTCCAGAGCACTAATGAAACAAGCAATGACAATAAACCAGCACCAAAAAGGAGTAAAGGACAAACAAAGAAAGGAGACAGAAACCAGCTTCCTTCTCGCACACCAATAATATGGACCAGTGAACATCAGGAAGTTGTGTCAAGATTTGTGGACATTCTGACTAATCCTCCCATTCTAGCCTATCCCAATTTGGACCTTCCATTTGTATTGCATACAGATGCGTCAAACAAAGGCCTGGGAGCCGTCTTGTATCAAAAACAAGAAAACAAACTTAAGGTGATTGGCTATGGATCCAGAACTCTCACACCGGCCGAGAAGAATTATCACTTACATTCCGGTAAACTAGAGTTTCTAGCTCTCAAGTGGGCCATCTGCGACAAATTCCGTGACTATCTGTATTATGCACCGACTTTTACTGTCTATACAGATAACAATCCTTTAACCTATGTCCTCAGTTCAGCCAGGTTGAATGCAGTGGGTCATAGGTGGGTCGGGGAGTTGGCTGACTTCCATTTTGATATCAAGTATAGGCCAGGGAAAAGGAATGCAGATGCAGATATGTTGTCCAGACACCCATTAGATCTGCAAGAGCAAATGAACGAGTTCACAGAGACAGTTTTACCGGAAGTAGTGTCCGCAGTGTGGCAAGGGAGCAAGGCAGCACAAAACAGTGATGTGCCATGGATAGCTGCGTTACAACTGAGTTCTAATGACAACAATGTGCCAACCGACAGTGTTTTGAGCATGACGCCTAAAGACATCAATGCTGCTCAACAAGCCGATGAGTCAATTAGAGAAGTAATCTCACTCAAACTCAAAGGATGGACACCAAACGATAAAGATAGACGGACAATGAGTAAACGGACACGGAGACTACTGTATGAGTGGAACAAGTTGGAAGTTGACAATGGATTATTGTACAGAAAGACAGAGCACAGCAAACAACTGGTCCTACCTGAACAGCTAAAGCCGATGGTGTTAAAGAGTTTACACAATGACATGGGTCACATAGGGTGTGATAAGGTGATACATCTGGCCCGTGAGCGTTTCTATTGGCCATGTATGCAACAAGATGTTGAAGATTATGTAACAAAAAAATGTCCGTGCATCAAACAAAAACGCCCAAATGTTCCCCAGAGAGCTCCAATGGGCTCTATCACAACCAGTGCTCCCTTTGAGTTAATCTCCATCGACTACTTACACCTTGAGCCAAGTAAAGGAGGGTATGAGTACATCCTCGTACTAGTGGACCATTTCACTCGTTTCGCACAGGCATACCCTACAAGGAATAAATCAGGCAAAACAGCTGCAGAAAAGATATTTCAGGATTTTATTCCTCGTTTCGGGTACCCTGAGAAGTTGCATCACGATCAGGGACGTGAGTTTGAAAACAGTCTCTTCCACAGATTACAACAACTGTCTGGAATTTCTCACTTACGAACCACTCCATACCATCCGCAGGGCAACCCCGTGGAGCGCCTGAATCGTACACTACTCCAAATGCTTCGTACCCTACAGGAGGAGAAAAAAAGTGAATGGAAGGATCACCTACCCCAAATTGTACATGCTTACAATTGTACAAGACACGAGTCAACAGGCTATTCTCCATTTTTCCTCTTATATGGCAGAGTCCCAAGGTTGCCTGTAGATCTACTATTGAACCAGACAAAAGACACTGACACACACAGCCATCAAACCTACGCTAAAAAATGGGCTGATAGGATGCGTGCTGCTTACAAAATCGCTGCAGAAAACAGTCAAAAGTCTTCAGGTAAAGGCAAAAAGCAGTACGACAAACGCTTAAAAGGTGTCACACTCCAACCAGGCGACAGGGTGTTGGTCAGAAACCTCTCTGAAAGAGGAGGCCCAGGGAAACTGCGCGCTTACTGGGAGTCAGCAGTACATCGCGTAGTTGAGAGAGTGGGAGATGGACCAGTCTATAAAGTACAAGCAGAGAGAGGCAGCCAAGTGATGCGAGTGTTACACAGAAACCTGCTGTTGCCTGTAAATGACTTGCCTTTAGAAGAAGAACTGCCTGCAAAAGAAAAGACAAAACAGAAACGGAAGAAGAGGACAGAGACAAATCCTAACAGTGACAACACAGACAATGACAGCTCGGAGGAAGAAGAGGAAAATACTTACCGCTACAACCTCCGTAGCCAAATCCCATGTTACAGACCCGTAAATCGTCAGCAAAATGCCTCAAATCTCCCAGACCAAAACACTCAGCAACCAGTACCTGTCATGCCAGAGCAAAATCCTCAAAATCAGCAAAGGCTTCGAGCGACAGCTAGAGAGTTCTGCCCACCAGTAAGGCAGGAACCGGTCCCCGTTCAGCGGGATGCTGAGGAGCAAATGGATGGACCAGCTTTGCTGCAGGAAGAACGTCAAGGACAAGTGGAGGTGATGGATAGAGAACAGGAGGAACTGAGAAGGTCACAGCGGAGAGCAAGGCCAGTAGAGAGACTGACCTACGACGTCCTGGGACAGCCATCGTACCAGCCTTGGACTGCAGACGTAAGACCTGTCCTACTCCCTACCTTTGTGCCGCTAACTCAAAACTATATGCCATTCCACTACCTCACCCAACCTCAGTCCCATGGTTATAATTGGTACACTCTCATGCATTAAGTCACCCTAGAACATGAAATGTCGGGAGACATTTATTTGAAGTGGGGGAGAGTGTAGAGGGTTGGAAATAGTTAAGTTATGTAAGAGGTGAAAAAGACATTTGGATAAGAAAATTTAAG
This sequence comes from Pholidichthys leucotaenia, assembly GCA_020510985.1. Taxonomy (NCBI): domain Eukaryota; kingdom Metazoa; phylum Chordata; class Actinopteri; order Cichliformes; family Pholidichthyidae; genus Pholidichthys; species Pholidichthys leucotaenia. The sequence continues at coordinate 230,127,294 of CM035849.1, forward strand.
AAAAACAGGCACCCCTACAATTTTATGTTATTCCTTAATTGTTTATTTTTCTACAATGCATTTGTAATCCACCTGGTTCCATTATAACTCATGTGAGTTGAGTGCAGTTCCATACGCCGACCAATAGATGGCGCATGTCGCATAGTGATAGAGAGTAGCCTCACGCACTGGAGCACGAAGAATAAACTCCTTGTGTGAAATAACGAAACGTGTTTTGCTGATTCTCTATCACAGGTTGGTAAATACTAATAATTCAAGAGTGCAATATAAACTGTAAGAGTCCTAGGATGTCCGAGATTATATTGTGATACATGTGAGGCGAAAAGCGGGTTTGTAAGGGTATTTCTGTTAAAGTTGATGTGTTGTTGTATAAGCTAACCTGCTAATGTTAATGATCGAGTGTGAAATCACAACAGTGAAATCCGCCCACGTTAAGAACCATTTGCTTACTTTATTTAAAGACAGTTATGAAACGGTTTTCATACAGTACGACATTTACTGGTTTGATTAGTCACCAAATGTGCATATTTCGGGTGTATTACCGACTACCAGGAATACTATTGTAAGTGTGTTAGGTACACAGTGGCCAGGTCAGTGAATTGTTAAGAATAACACCACATGCTGTACATTTATGACAGTGCTTAAAATGATTAATGTAAATGTAAGTTCATGGGTTATTGTTAAAATATAAATATTTGAACAAGTTAAAAGCTATATACATGGGAAGGAGATAAAACCAATAATTCATTTCATGTTAGAGTAATTTGTTAAGAATGTTAAGTATACAGTTAATGTCAAATCGGAAATTGTGATAAATGGACTTTGATAGTAAATACTAGTCAGTTGATGTTGGTCATGTGAATGACTTGAACGGAGAATAAACTCCTTGTGTGAAATAACGAAACGTGTTTTGCTGATTCTCTATCACAGGTTGGAGAGTTAACTTCCACATGCACGTTTCCTCCTCCTGGGCCGCTACCCAGGGGAGCAACAATAGCGCGCGAGGAGTTCGCCAACCTGGAAAAACTGGGCATCATCAGGCGTTCGAAGAGCCCCTGGGATTCACCACTGCACATGGTCCCAAAGGCTGATGGCTCGTGGCGACCTTGCGGTGATTTCCGCAGGTTGAATAACGCCACAGCGCACAACCGCTACCCGATTCCGCATATCCAAGATTTTTCGGTTCATTTGGCGGGGGCGCACATTTTGCTGAGGACATACCCAAAACAGCGGTAATAACTCCTTTCGGGCTTTTTGAGTTTTTGCGCATGCCTTTTGGACTCAAGGGAGCGGCGCAGACGTTCCAACACATGATGGACGCGGTCCTACGCGATCTCCCTTTCGTGTTCATCTACTTGGACGACATTTTGGTAGCCAGCGCGTCCGAAGACGAACACGAAAGCCACCTCACAGCAGTTTTCCAGAGGTTGGCAGAGCACGGGTTAATAATTAACCCAGCGAAGTGTCAGTTCGGGGTGACGCATATTGATTTTTTGGGGCATCGCGTTTCGCCAGAAGGAGCGGTCCCTCTGCCCGATAAGGTATGCGCAATAACAAATTTTCCCCAACCACAAACAGTCAAAGCGTTACAGGAGTTTTTGGGAATGGTTCATTTTTATAACCGTTTCCTCCCCCGCACAGCGCAGCTCATGCAACCATTGTACGCTGCACTGAAAAAACAAAAACCCACGAATAAAATCGAATGGTCTCCTGAGCGGGAGCGCGCATTCTGTCAAGTCAAATCAGCCCTGGCAAACACTGCGTTGTTGGCACACCCAGTCCCAACGGCCCGCATGGCGCTCACTACTGACGCGTCAGATGTTGCCATAGGGGCGGTCGTTGAACAGTACGTGGCTGGGGCCTGGCAACCGCTCGCGTTTTTCAGCAAAACCTTGCGCAATAGCGAGCGAAAATACAACGCGTTCGACAGGGAGTTGTTAGCTCTACACTTGGCCATCCGCCACTTCCAGTTCTGGCTGGAAGGACGCCGTTCTACCGTGTTCGTGGACCATAAACCGCTGACTTTCGCGATGGCCAAGATTTCGGAACCTTGGTCGGGCCGGCAGCAGAGACAGCTGGCCGCAATATCGGAGTTTACCACCGATATCCAGCATGTGGCAGGTAAATATAATGTAGTGGCAGACTGTCTCTCACGTGCTGTGGCGGCTCCAGGCCCCGTGGGGGCAGACTCTGCAGCCATGGCCGCAGACCAGGGTAGCGACGCGGAAGCGCGCGCGGCCCCTGTACGCATAGGGATAGATTATGCGGCCATGGCCGCGGAGCAGGTTGGCGACGCGGACGTGTGCGCGCTCCAGTCTGGACCAACAGGGTTAAGGCTGGAGAGCAGGGTGCTGCAAGATGGTATGCCCCCCCAATCTACGATGTCTCCACGGGACGACCGCGTCCGGTTGTACCAGCCGCGTGGCGCTGCCGCGTTTTTGACTTGATCCATTCTCTGGCGCACCCGGGGGTGCGCGCGTCGGTCAAAATGGTAGGAGAGAAATTTGTATGGCCGTGCCTGCGCAAGCAGGTCAAGGAGTGGGCGACAGCCTGCGTGGCTTGTCAACGAGCCAAAATACACAAACACACTAGAGCGCCTTTGGAGCCTTTTCACATCCCGGCTAAGCGGTTCGATCATGTGCATGTCGACCTCGTAGGCCCCTTTCCGCCGTCGCAGGGGTGCACACACCTTTTGACAATGGTGGACCGCACCACGCTTTGGCCGGAAGTGGTCCCACTGGCATCAACCACAGCCGAGGAGGTCGCGCGCGTTTTTAACAGCATGGGTAGCACGTTTTGGAGTTCCGTCGGACATTACGTCTGACAGAGGTCCTCAATTTGTGTCCGAGCTCTGGTCAGCGATGGCCCACAGCCTGGGAGTAACGATCCACCGCACTACTGCTTACAACCCGCAGGCTAATGGTTTATGCGAACGTTTCCATAGGTCATTGAAAGCAGCCCTCAGAGCGTCGCTTACGGATACATATTGGGTAGACAGGCTACCATGGGTTTTATTTGGGTTGAGTTCTGCACCTAAAGAGGATTTAAAAGCCTCCCCAGCAGAGTTAGTGTTTGCGCAGCCACTCCGGCTGCCCGGGGAGTTTCTCCCGGATAATCCTGCGCCAGAGTGCCCCCCTGCTCAGCGGTTGCAGAGTGACACGGGATCGAGCACGCTTCCTGGCCCGGTTCATCACAGCTTCCCGCGCGTTTTTGTGCCTAAAGCTTTAAAAAATGCGGAGTTTGTTTTTGTCAGGCATGATGCCCACCACCCAAACTTGCGACTGCCTTATGACGGACCATTTAGAGTGCTGGAAACAGGAGAGAAGCATTTTGTGCTAGATTTGGGAGGCAGAAAGGAAGTAATTGGCATAAACAGACTAAAACCCGCTTTTGTGATTTGCTGATGAAACTGTGCATGTGGCGAGGGCCCCCCGACGTGGCAGACCCCCTAGAGGGCATCCTCCGGAACACCCACAGAGATTGGCTAACAGTTCTAATCCACAGGCAGTGGCCCCACAGCAGGAGGACTCTGCGGAGGCAGTAAAACCGGCTTACAGCAAATACGGCAGAAGACTACGGCCTAAGCGGCATGTGGATTGATATGTAGTGATTTTATTATGACATGCGTCTTTAGTTATCATTGTTCCATCTTAGACGTTTGGGGGGGGGGGTCATGTGGGACACATATGTTGGTTTCATATGCTCCACAAATAGAATACTGTGTGTTTATTGTGTGCTGCACGTCTCAAGGGAACAAAGGGACTGGGCCTCCTAGAGGTAACGGGAAGGTGTGAGATTTGGCCTTTTGTTTCAAGGAGATGGCCTTGAGAGATTTCCTGACCACCGGAGGCTAGGGGGTGGATGGTGTTAAGATCGGAGGAAGTTATATTGTGACTGGGATTAAGTACCATGTGACTGTATGTTTGATTAAACACCATGTGACTGTAGTTTGATGTCCTAGGTATAAAAGGACAGATGTGAGAAGATTCATCCTCTTTTCCTGCTTTGAAATTGTTGAAGTATGTGATTGTGAATAAAGCTGAATCTGAGGAATAAACTCAGTCTCATCCTTCAACACATTCTCCACACCATGAGGTAAATCAGCTCAGTAGATACCAATTATCACTAAATGCTTAGTCTCTGTTTAACTGTTGCCCCTTGTGCAGCTGAAAAAGTGAGCTTCCCAACAGTTTTCTACAACTTGTTCTTTACTGCCTGAAGGTGAAAGGTAGCACATGACGATCAGTTAATGTACACTACCGTTCAAAAGTTTGGGTTCACTTAGAAATTTCCTTATTTTTGAAAGAAAAGCACTGTTTTTCAATGAATATAACTTTAAACTAATCAGAAATACACTCTATACATTGCTAATGTGGTAAATGACTATTCTAGCTGCAAATGTCTGGTTTTTGGTGCAATATCTAGATAGGTGTATAGAGGCCCATTTCCAGAAACTATCACTCCAGTGTTCTAATGGTACAATGTGTTTGCTCATTGCGTCAGAAGGCTAATGGATGATTAGAAAACCCTCGTGCAATCATGTTAGGTCTGCAATGCTGTAATTGCTGCAAATGGAGGATTCTTTGATGAAAGCAAAGTTTGAAGGAAAAAATTATTATTTCAAATACAAATCATTATTTCTAACCTTGTCAATGTCTTGACTATATTTTCTATTCATTTTACAACTCATGGTGGTAAATAAGTGTGACTTTTCATGGAAAACACAAAATAATTGTCTGGGTGACCCCATCTTTTGAACTGTAGTGTAGTTGTTTAATTTGGTCGTCAGTGTGAGCTAACTTGTCTGGACAGTAAAAGATTGCACTGCTTTATGTTTGTTTAGAGGCCTGTGGTTTAGCTGGGCGCCTCCATTTCAAGCCAGCGCCTCCATTTCGCACCATGTGCAAAACCCCCCAGAGAGATCGGTGAGCACTAGTTTTACTTTCCCATAGAGAGATTTCATTCAGGTTGCACCTTGTTAAGTTGTTTATTGCATAATTCTGGATATTTCTACTGAATTTATAGCTGTTGAATATAAGGTTTATTTGTCATGTTTGTTCAGTGAATATAAGCTATTGCATTTTTCTACTTGTTAAAGGAAAAAGTTATTTCATGGTAATTTTGCCATATGCGCTGATTTCATAGTGAAGCTATAACATAGTGATTTATACCTTTGGGGTTGCCATAGCCTGGTCTGGGCAGGGCGGTGTGATGCCAGGCGGGCTTCGGCTGTACATATAAATAAGAGAGTTCCTGTTTCTAACTAAAGAGAATGTTTACTCCAGCATCCCTCCGGTCTGTTGTTATTTTAGGACATATCAATTGGTGATGAGGACAATAATGGCAGTGTGCATTGGACACATGCCTGTCTTTCTGGAACACCCAGGTTTACCGACCGTGGCATGGCCTCAATGGAAAGAGGGTTTTGAGGCGTTCGTGACGGCGGCGGGCCTGGACTCGGTCAGCTAGGGAAGACTGAAGAGCATTTTACTCTATCACCTCGGCACCTAGGGTCAGAGAATTGCTCTTGGTCAGTGCCAGGAGGACTCGTTGGAGGAATGCTTGAAAGTGTTAGACAAAGTGTTCAGCAACTCCTCCACGGCCTCGGAGAGCCGGTGGAAATTTTTGGAGAGACAGCAACGGGAGGGTGAGTCGCTAAGCTTGTTTTTATTAGACCTTCTTAGCCTAGCTCGTAAAGGCAACATTGGTCCGCACGAATTTGGACTAGTTAAGGAAAGGTTGGCGCAGGGCACCAGATGCCCGCAGTTGACAGCTAAGTTGCTGTTGGCCGCGGAGCCGAAGTCATGGGGGGGCAGAGCTGGAGTTAGCGAGGAGAGAAGACTAAGGTTAGCCAAGGGTTAGCCAAGGGTCGCCCAAGCACAATTCCCCGCCGGATGTGGAAGTGTGCGCGCTGATGGCGCAGCGTGGTGGAGGCAGGAGAAAGAGGAAAAAGAAGAAGAAGAGGCGAGCTGCCTTGCAGGTGGGAAGACCCAGGGGCCCGGCTCAAGTTCACACTGCAAGGATAGGAAAAGGCCCGCTGAAGTGGTACGTCCTCCAACTGGACGGTGTTGACATGTGGCTTATGGTGGACTCGGGGGCCGGGAGGTCGATCCTGAGCCTCCCAACCCTACGGCGTCTGTTTCCTGCGAAACACATTAAGGGTGGAGCAGCGAGACTTTTTGGCTACGGCCACGCAGAGATAGAAATGACGTGCACGGCGGACTTTGAGGTGACCTGCGAGTCAAAGAGGGTCCCTAACTTTACATTCCAAGTGGCATGGCAGGGGACTGACCTGCTGGGGGTGGACTTGTTGGGACAGTTAGGGTTTTCTATAACGGACCCTGAGGGCTCGCAGGTGCTGTCCGTGGGTGTGGACTGGGGCCTCCACTGGCCGAAGCTATTCAAGGGGCTAAGCCGCATTGACGCATTCTATCACCGGCCTTTGGTGAATGAGAGCATCATGCCAAAGATCCAACTGTTGAGGCATCTCCCACTGGTACTGCGGGAGGAGATGTCGGCGGAGCTGAATTGACTGCTGGAAGCGGGTGTCATAGAAAAGGCCGATGCTTCCCCGTGGATTTCCAACCTTGTGGTGGTGAAGAAGAAGGGGGGGGCATTAGGCTTTGCTTCAACCTTAGAGCAGTGAATAAGGCGGTGGTCCCAGATAAGTACCCGTTGCCTACTATGGAGGAACTGACGGCAACGTGCAGTGGGGCGAAAGTTTTTTTGAAGTTGGACCTCCGGCAGGGCTACCTGCAGGTGCCACTACACCCGGACAACAGAAATCTAACCGCTTTCATGACGCACATGGGGGTGTTCCGATATACAAGGATGCCTTTCGGATTGAGCTCGGTGCCAAGCTGCTTCCAGAAGGTGATGGCTACCATACTAGCTGGCCTGAAGGGGGTAGTCGTGTACCTTGACGATATCGTGGTGCTCGGGGCGTTGAGTGAAGAGCACGACAGGAGGCTGGAAAGGGTCCTGGAGAGCCTGCAGGAACATGGGGTTATCCTGAACAGCGACAAGTGTGTCCTGGCATCGGGTGGACTTTGTGGGTTTCCAGCTATCGGAAGACGGGCTGAAGCGTGTGGTTTCGAACGTAAAAGTGGTGCTTAGCCTAGCCAACCCCTCCTCGCCGGCGGAGATCTCATCGTTCTTGGGAATGGTGAACTTTTATGGACGGTTCATTCCAAGGTACTCCAAAACAATTGAGCCTCTCAGGGTGCTGCTGAAACAGGACGCGCCTTGGGCTTGGACTCCTGCCTGCTCGGCGGCTGTGAGGAAACTGAAAACGGCAGCTCACTTCGCCCCCAGTTTTGGTCCATTTTGACCCTAGCTGTTCTACAATCATGATCTGTGATGCTTCTGGTTCCGCCCTGGGGGCAGTAATGTTGCAGGTGCAGGATGGTACAGAGCGTCCGGTCGCTTTCGCGTCAAGTTCTCTGTCGAGTGCTGAGAGGAAGTATGCTGTCGGTGAGAAGGAGGCACTGGCCTGTGTGTGGGCTTGTGAGAGGTTGCACATGTACCTCTACGGCCGGCGCTTCACGTCAAGGACAGACCATCAAGCGTTGATGACCCTGCTGGAGACTTTGGGGTCGGGCCACAGGCTGCTGCGTATCCACAGATGGTCCGAGAGACTCAGGGCTTACAACTTTGAGACTAAGCACACTCCGGGAAAGGACAACGTCATGGTGGACCTGCTGTCTAGGGCCCCAACGTGTGTGCTGGCACCGGAGGTGGAATCCGTGGATCCAGTCGAGACGGAACTGGTCCATGTCCTACATGGGACTCTCCAGGACATCGTGTCTCCTGAAGAACTTAGAGAAGTTTCAGAGAGCGGCCAAGTGATGAAGAGACTGCGTGTGGCAATTAGAGAAGGCTGGCCGGGGGGAGCACCGGGGGTTCTGGCTCTGTTCCATCACTTCAAGGACGAGCTCAGCTGCTGGGACGAGGTGTGCGTGGCCAGAGGTCATTGTGCGGTGATCCCGGAGGCACTGAGAGGACGGGTGCTGGACATGCTGCAAGAGGGCCATCTTGGGGTGGTTAAAGTCAAGCAGCGGGGCAGGGATTCGGTTTGGTGGCCAGGTATAAACAAGGACATTGAGACAATGGTCAGAAACTGTGTCCCGTGCCTGGAGAGTGGAAAGACTGGTAGACAACCACCATCCCCTTTCTGGCCGATCGCTTACCCGGAGGGGCCCTGGGAACACATTGAACTGGACATTTGCGGTGAACTGCACGCAGCACCCCTGGGCAGCAGGTTTCTGGTAGTGGTGTACGACTTGTTTGACAAGTGGCCGGAAGTGCTCCCGATGGGCTCGGTGACAACAGAAGTCATTACAGGGTTCCTGTCTTTGCTGTTTGCTAGATGGGGGACCCCAGCTTCAGTGACGATGGACAATGGCCCGCAGTTTATTTCGGAGACTTTTGAGAGTTTCCTGCGGGCAAGGGGGTTTAAGCACATCCGGACAGCAGTGTACCACCCACAGGATAATGGGGGTGTGGAGAGGATTAATAGGACTTTGAAGAATGGATTGAGGGCCCATCTGGCCGATGGGTTTTCGTTTGCTGATGCTCTGCACAGCACGGTACTCCATTATAACGCATCGGTACACGCCACGACGGGGCGCTCCCTGGCGGTGCTGATGCTTGGAAGGGAGTTGCCGCTTCCGGTGAGACTACTGGGGCTGGCTCGAAAGGAGTGCACTGAGGATTCGGGGGCACTGGGGCGCAGGGTCTTGGACCGGCAACAGCGGATGAAGAACTTCTTTGACAGACGGCATCGTGTGAAGGGTCATGGCCTGAATGTAGCGGATAGGGTGTGGGTCAGGCACCCTATGAGCTCCCACAAACTTCAGCCGCTGTGGATCGGGCCGCGCACGGTAGTAAGACAAAGGGGCCCGGACACTTTTTTTTTTTTTTTTTTTTTTTTTTTTTTTTTTTTGTTACTTATTTGTACCTGTAGGTAGACTTGGTTTGCAGTCTGGTGACAAGCCACCGGCTGCTGGTCGCTGCGTGCGCGAGCGCCCTAAACCTACATGTTTTTGGTATGCGGGAGGAAACCGGAGAAATCCCGGAGTAAACCCACGCAACACGGGGAGAACATGCAAACTCCACACAGCTCACTGTTGGTCGGGGGCTGGGATCGAACCCATGACCTCATGATCCCCGCGATCCCCCGGCCAAGGGTAAAACTGTGCTGCCACAGTGCTAAACCACTGCGCCACCGTGCAGCCCACACGGTGGGCTGGATGATTTTGAGCTGGATGATGGGTACAGGTGGCACGCCAGTCGGCTGCGGAGGTCCCCACTGGAGGTGGCGAGTGACCTCGCGTCAGACGGGTTAAATGACTCCTTGGGCTGGGGGGGCCAGTCTGGTGCTGGTGGCAGAGCGGCCCCGTGAACGTCGCCCGGTTAGGGAACACCGACGGCTGAAGTACTTCGACGATTACATTACCAGAAAGACTGTAAAAAATTGAATTTGTTTCTTTTAATTGTGTTTTGGAGAGTATATAATTGTTTTCTGTTTGCATGTTGGTTGTGAGTTTAGATTTTTCCAAGAGGGGGGAATATAACATAGTGATTTGTACCTTTGGGGTTGCCGTAGCCTGGGCAGGGCGTGGCAGCGTCATGTCAGGCGGACTGCAGCTGTACATATAAAAAAGAGAGTTCCTGTTTCTAAATAAAGAGAATGTTCACTCCAGCTCCCCTCCGGTCTGTTGTTATTTTAGGACATAACAGAAGCATTTTAAGGAAATGTAAACAATGAAACATTTCAAGGTAATTGATGCATTTTATTTTATTGTTAAAAGGAAGTCAATACAGATTTCATGATGTGACTGCCGTTAGAAAAAGAGAACCATTTAGATATTTGATTTATGATATTGCTCTGTCCCTGTCTGTCGACAGGTCAAGTTTTTTTTTTTTTTTAATGTGCCTTGATTCTATGTTGATTGTCCTGCATGAATCTGTCCTGTGAGGATCCACACTGACTTTGATGGCGAGGCATCCCAATAGGATCTAGAAAGAATCATCAAGACATCACTGGATGCTGAATCAGTTCTGCTGCACTCCTCGGTGTGGTAAGCCCAGTATCTGCAGATGCCTTCACACTGCCCATTACACACTTTCCCTTTTCCCCCTACATCACACATACATTTCCCCTCTTTCCCTTGGACTCTGGACACTACTGACATTTTTTATTTTTTTCCTTTTTTCTTTTCCCGGGAACTGTGGACTTATTTTGTGTTTCTGACTGTTTCTAATATTTTGGACTTGCCTCAACTACTGATTGTTAAATGTCTTTCTGTCTTTTTTTATTTTATTTTTCATTTTTTACTGAAGTTGGCAATTATTCAATTCAACAATCCTGTCTCTGTGTTTCATTTAAATGCTCCACTTTGCTCCAGCAGCCAAACCTGCTGGTCCAATTGAGTAACTTGAATTGGCTAATCACTTATTTATATTGAGTGACACAAATTATACACACAAGTTACATACCCATGGCTGTTAATATATGCTGCAGGTGTTATTACCGAATACGGGGTTACACGCGCCATTAACTCGACCACTTCTTCATAGTTGTCCACGTCACCAAGCATGCCCAAAATCCTCTGGTCCTCCATTCCCAGGTTGTGCACAAGCAACGCACATGCCCTCAGCTTCTCCATCCTTCCCAGGTCCAACGCCACCATATATGTTTTAAAGGCTTTGTACCACCGAGGCCACAGCACAGGCGGCTCACCTGGGAGCTCCAAAAGTGGCTGAATTGGTACTCTACACGCTTCGATGGCTTTTCTTCTCATCGCCAAATGTTATGTCTGGAACTGGAGTCAAGGAGGAGAGCAATAGTGGAGCTGAACAGATGTTTATTATAACACTGGGTGCAGTGCACCTGACCACACATACGACCGCTGGCAGAGGTAAAGGCAGAAGAGACTGCCCCCCTACCTGCAGCCCTTCTTATACACACGCGGTTGGCGGAACCGGAACATGGAGCCACCACTCCATGCCACACAAATAAGAGCTCCAAACACAATGTAACATATGAACAATAAATAACTACACAACAATCTCCTCGCCCTTCTGCATAAGTTGTTAATCCTATCAGGAGTTGCAGCTTGAACCTCTACATGCCCAAGGTTTAGAGGGTTTCTAGACACTCCATACCCTTGCCACTCTGTCTCAAGTCACTCCGTACCCAAATCACAGATGTACCCTAGACTTTCTACACCTGCGTAATTAAATACTTAACAAGCCAAAGTGTTGTTGTTGTTTATTTGTAAAATCAAAATGTGATTACTAGCTTATCAAAAGCTTCAAAACAGAAGTTGAAATTTAGGCTACTGTCAAACTCTCAAAAATGTCATAGCAATCAGTGGTATAAGAGTAGCAGCTCACAGCTAGACATGAATGGAGGGATGTTTTGCATTTCATTTATGTTTTTTTGGGGGGGGAGTTCATGGAGTCAAAAGAAATTTTTCATATAAAAGATTCTATGGTAAAGATCAACCATGATACAACAAACCAATCTAGCAATCGCCTGGGGTTTGGTTAATTAAAATCAGCTGCTACTCTTATGCCACTGATTGCCATGATATTTTTGAGAGTTTAATTTCAGCTTCTGTTTTGAATCACATTTTGATATTAAAAATAAACTACAACAGCATCATTTTGGTCTGGTAAGTATTTAATTAAACAGGTGCAGAACGTCTAGGGTACGTTGTGATTTGGGGACAGAGTGACTTGGTACGGAGTGACCTGATACCGGTTTAGAGACGGTGCCCAGTTAAGATCACACTAGCATTTTATATACTGATCTGCCTGTAAAAGCAAAGAAAACAGCAAGAAAATACTTAGGTGTAGAACAAATTCAACCACTTACACATTCGGAAGTGTGTAGTGATATACTTTTTCTAACTACTCTGATATCAGAGTCTTTGTTTAGCTTAGCACTGCTAACGTAGGCAAAACGCTATGACCAAGCAAGTTTTAACCACTCAGCAACAACAGAGTTATATACAGTAAATTGTAACGGACCTTTATGAAAATGCTTTGAACACACCACAATCGATAAAGGAATGGGGTTGAAAGTTATGTTGGGTCTTCCCATGGCTGCAGTCCAGGCCGTGTGTCGCCTCTATGTTACTGTATATCCGAAACATGGGCCAGCTGTGCTTTTTTTCTTCCACACTGGAAAATGATAGAAGCCTATTCCGTCATTAATCTTTTTTCCACGGTGATTGTGAGAACAACTATTGCAGTTTACAACACAGCAATACTTCCCCATGTCTGCTTCTTTGTGATGCTAGGTGTAGACATAATCTCAGCAAACTACCATGGCCTACCTTTCCCAGAACGCACTTGGTCAATTTTGTAAACATGATGTCACACTGGTGAGCCTAACTAAAGCTCTCAACATATCCAATATGACAAAAACTATCCAGAATACTCTCCAGAAAATTTTCGGAAGTACTACTGCATGTGCAAACAGAATGCCAGGGCTCATTAACGTCACTGCAACATGTGGGGGAATTAGTACCAGGTGAACAGACTTTCCTCAGGGACCCTCATCAACAGCTAGACCAAAGGAACTTTGACTGTCCTTCTGTTAACCAACCTCCAACTCATTCTTCACAGCCTTTTAAACAATGATGAACAAAGGCTCATTGTTATTCTCTTAACACTCACACACTGCCACAGGACAACTGGAAATAAGAATTCAAAGTCACACGAGCTGAGTCATTGACTGTTGGAGTTCTAATCTTCATGACTGGACTTCTGATGTGCCTCGCACATGTCTGCCTCTTGTAGATATCTGCATACTGTATGATCAATTTATTTTAGTGAAACTATTTAATTAACCAAGTAGAATCGCTTATTTGTAGACAAAGGTACCTTAGGACTAATTATAATATTAATATGATGTTCTCACTGTCTTTTGTTCTCCATCCATCCATCCATCTTCTACCGCTTTTCTGGAGGTCCGGGTCGCGGAGGCAGCACTTCAAGCAGAGAAGCCCAGACTTCCATCTCCCCAGCCACCTGCTCCAGCTCTTCAGAGAGGATACCAAGGTGTTCCCAGAACCAGCTGGGAGACATAGTCTCTCCACACTCGGCAGCAAACCATCCCAGCAAGAACTGTAGGTCATTGCTGGATGAAGCCAACAGGACAACATCATCTGCAAACAACACAGATGAGATCCTGTGGTCACAAAGCACGACACCCTCCATTCCCTGGCTGCGCCTAGAAAGCCTGTCCATAAAAATTATGAACAGGATCGGTGACAAAGGGCAGCCCTGGCGGAGTCCAACATCTCACTGGGAATGAGTCAGACCAAGTGTTGGCAATACGAACCAAACTCTCACAACGATAGTACAGAGACCGAATAGCTCATAACAACAAGCCCAATACCCCATACTCCCGAAGCACCCCCCACAAAAACCATGAGGGATGCAGTCAAATGCCTTCTCCAAGTCCACAAAACACATGTAAACTGGTTGGGCAAACTCCCACGAACCCTCAAGAATTCTCGAGAGGGTAAAGAGCTGGTCCGATGTGCCACGGCCAGGACGAAAACCACATTGCTCCTCCTGAATCCGAGGTTCGACCAACGACCGGACTCTCCTCTCCAGTACCTTGGCATAGGCCTTCCCAGGGAGGCTGAGGAGTGTGATCCCTCTAAAGTTGGAGCACACCCTCCAGTCCCCTTTTTTGAAAAGAGTTACCACCACCCCGGTTTGCCATGCCAAAGGTACTGCCCCCGACCTCCACACAATGTTGCAGAGGGGTGGCAACTATGACAGCCCTACAAAATCCTGGGCCTTGAGATACTCAGGGCAAATCTCGTCCACCCCTGGGGCCCGGCCACCAAGGAGATTTTTAACCACCTTGGTGACCTCAGCCCCTGTGATAGGTGAGTCATCCCCCTCGTCCACAAGCCCTGCTTCCTCTGTGGAAGGTGTATCAGTGGGATTGAGGAGATCCTCAAAGTATTCCTTCCACCACCCGATGATATCCCCAGTCGAAGTCAACAGCGCCCCATCTGCATCATACACAGTGTGGACAGGGAGCTGCTTCCCCCTCCTGAGCCGCCAGACAGTTTGCCAGAATCTCTTCGAGGCCGACTGAAAGTCTTGTTCCATGGCCTCACCAAACTCCTCCCATACCCGGGTTTTTGCTTCAGCAACCACCCGAGCTACACTCTGCTTGGCCTGCCGGTACACCTCAGCTGCTTCAGGAGTCCCACAAGCCAACCAAGCCTAATAGGACTCCTTCTTCAGCTTAATGGCCCCCCTCACCACTGGTGTCCACCACTTGGTTCGGGGGTTGCCACCACGAGATGCACCGACCACTTTGCAGCCGCAGCTCTGGGCTGCTGCTTCAACAATAGAGGTGGAGAACATGGCCCATTCAGACTCCATGTCTCCAGACTCCCTCGGAATGTGGTTGAAGTTCTTCCGGAGGTGGGAGTTGAAGACCTCCCGGACAGGGGCCTCAGCCAGATGTTCCCAACATACCCTCACTATACGTTTGGGTCTACCAGGTCTGAATGGCATCCTCCCCTGCCATCGGATCCAACTCACCACCAGGTGGTGATCAATTGACAGCTCTGCACCTCTCTTTACCCGAGTGTCCAAGACATACGGTCGCAGGACTGATGACACGATAACAAAATCGATCATCGACCTGCGACCTAGGGTGTCCTGGTGCCAGGTGCACATATGGGCACCCTTATGCTTGAACATGGTGTTCGTTATGGACAAACTGTGGTTAGCACAGAAGTCAAATAACTGAACATCACGGGTTCAGATCAGGCAGGCCGTTCCTCCCAGTCACCCCCTCCAGGTTTCACTGTCGTTGCCCATGTGCACATTGAAGTCCCCCAGTAGGACAATGGAGTCTCCAAGAGGAGAGTCTTTTGTTCTCTCCCACCCAAATCCTAGCTCAGTGAATCACACCTTCCCCCCTTCCCTCTTTCAGTGTTAGGTAACCATAGTAACAAAGCCAGCCTCCGTGCAGTCACTCACTGATTCGTTGACAGATTCCAACCTCCTCCCTTCCAGCATGTGGGGAGGGAAGTTTAAACTCAGAACACACACCAGATAAGCTCTCTTCTGTTTCCGGCTCTCCATGTGCCTATGTCTCCTCTCTTCTTTTGCCACACTCTTTGCATCTCTCTTCTCTTTTAAGTTTTTCTGCCCAGGCGATTGCTTGCGTTTTTTAGTTACTGCTTTGTAGATTTTTGTAGTTCACGTTTTTCTGTAGAGTTTGCCTTTGTTAGATCTAGGGATTAGAGCCTGAGTAGTTTTTGTCTTTTTTTAGACTTTGCCTAGTATAGCCACTGATCAGCGGGAAACGGCGCATACCAGCATTGTATCCAGACCAGCTGCCCTTATCCAGCATATCGGCAGGTTGAGACCCAGGACCCAGTCTCTCCACTCTCCCTGAAGCAAGCCTGCCTCGAGTGACCTAGGAGTGAAGCGATACAGATTTTGCAGGCCAAAATCCCCAACAAGGGTCTAAAGAGGACCACCTTCCCTCGGCCTAAACAACCCTCACCAGGGCTTCATATCCACAGTAGGCACTCACCTTTTCACCTTTTCTGTTGTGGTAGTCATGCTGGTTTAAATTTGCTCCATCAGAAAAGCAGCTGCAAGCCCGTCAGTTAGACCAGCGGTCCCCAACCTTTTTTGTACTAGGGACCAGTTTCATGCATGAAAATTTTCCACGGACCAGGTAGAGGTGCGGGGATTCCAATAACAGAAACCTTTGTCAGTTCAGAGCATGTAATCTGAAACAATTACACTTTATATTAGGCAATTACAATGATTCTACAGCATAATATCAACTCACCATAATCAGTGGGAACTTTGGGCTTGTTTCCCTGCAACTAGAATTTTGTTTTTGGCTCATTTTTTCAAGAGTTAGCTTGTGTCACTGATGCATGAAACGTTGTGCCAGAGTCAAGAGCGTTTGTGAGGCAAGGGTGGAAACAGTTGTTTTTCAAAATAAAATCTCCGCAAGACTAATGGAAAAAAATAGCTTTAATATTAACCACAGTTTTTTTCTTTGCAGCCAAATGATCCACAGACCAGTACCAGTCCGGGGACCAGGGGTTGGGAACCCCTGAGTTAGACCCCGATGGTGCTTGGTCTCAGCTACATTCCTGATTCTGAGCATCCCCACTCTCTCCCTCTCTTTCTTTAAATCTATTAGGATCCAAATTCTACACTCTAAATTTTTGTAACTGCTTTTTCATTAGAACTGCGTAGATTTTCTTTTACTTCACAGAGGACTGCACAGAGCTAAGCTTTAAGTACCAGAGCTTAATCATGATGATGATGTGGTGACCTTAGGTGTATGGTATGTCCATATTTCATGCAATCAGGTAAACCCAATTATTACCATGTTTTATTCTGTTGATCTTAAATGCCTTATGTTTGTGCCACTCCACTGAATTTAATAAAGAGGGGTTTACCAAAGCTAGGTGTGAGTTCTTCTTGTTCATTATTGTAACAACTCAGTGTCAAGAATTCTGCCTCCAAACTATGAGACTGATCAAATATTGCTAATTAAATTATCAGTTAATGCTTAACTTATTAATTGCCAAATTCCTAAGTTAAGTTGGTTCTTAACGGAGTTCTCACGACTCTTAAAAACCATGAGTGGTGCCCCACCTAGTGTTCCAAATGAGGTATTACAAGTATTATAAATAAGCTTTTAACTTAGTTTAATAATTATTAATAATTATATTTACAAATTGTAGGACTCAGTGCTACAAACACAACTCGGCACCTGCACCCCCATAGCAAACAACCACCGCTTTTAAGCAGCTCAACACAAAACAATGGACCTCATGTGTCACAACAGACACAATTTCCCTTTTTGCAGAAAAATTGTAAGCATAAACAACTATCTCGCCCGTGATGTCACCCACCACACCACAAAAACAGGGCGTGGGAGTGAATGATATTACAAACACAGCTTGAGAATTTTTTTAGATTGGTACCCACCTACCGACAGTTGGACCCAAAGCTATGAGGATGAGGTCAGCTGTTGGCAGTCAGCTACAACCTAGCATGTAGCTGTTTATACTGCTAGCGGGCTAGCCAGCTTGCAAAGAAGAACAACAACTGACATTTAGGCAAGTTTTGGAGGAGGTTGTGACAATTATCCAGTTGAGAACTCCAACAGACAATGCTGTAAACATAAACATGACAGTGTTTGGGGGATTTCCATGGCTTTGATGCAGCTTGTTTGACTTAGCAATGTCTGCATGGCGGGCACAGTGTCTGTATGGCCAGAGAAGCTTCCGTACGGAGTGCAGCTAGGCCAAAAAAGTACTGTTCGTGCTTTCTGCACAAAGCGTTAATGGGTGATTAACATGATAACATTGACACCACTAGTTTTAATTCATAAATACTCAAGAGAGAAAAGTTTAAACTCTGGAAGAGTTCCTATTGTCCAGATTTTTGTTGAACAATAATAACAGTGCATACAGAAATTAGCTTAAACCAGCTTAAAGTAGCACAACTCCAGCCATCCAGGTGTTGCTAAGATAAAGACCATTGTGAGGATGTATGCTCTGCTTGTGTTCAGTCTGCTTATTTTCTTAGGCTGTGTTGTGCTCTCAGGGCTACCACAAACTATATATACTGTAGCTGACATTTTCAATGTGGCACAGCAAAAGAAATGCTAAATAAAACTAAAGTTCTCCACTGAGGTGTACAATTATTTTCCTCAGTGTAAAGTCAGCCTGGCTCACAAACCATAAGCTACAACACAACAGTGAATGCCCTTGAGGACTAAAGGAAAGGCTTGCCTTCTGAGACCTTGGCTGGCATGCTGAATGGTAATGACTAATGCATTAGCAATTGCCTGGTTGTTTAGTAGGCTGAGGGTAATGAGGAAATCAATGGTCCTCATTCAACAAATATTTAGAGCCAATTGTCACAGCAGAGCTTATTCATGCTCAGCTATGCGAACATCTTTAGAGTTTCCAAGCAAAAAAACATTGAATAAAACTAGAATGATTTACATATCAACCTTTCCAGCAAACAAGTTGAAGTTAACTGTTTTATTCTTATGGACTGCAATAAGCAACCATTTGATAGTAGCTTGTAGCGGCCAGTGGGCATCAGTAAAAGCCACTATTACCAGTCAGTGAGTGCCAGACCTGCTACTTTTAATGTCTTTCGTGCTTTCACTTGTTTAATTAGAAGGGCTTGTTTCATTATAGCAACAATGGCTTCCCTTTCTGTAAGAAAAAATACATTGAAATGAGGGACACTGGAAATGGATGTATTTCAAAGATGTAATTGATGTAAGCACTTGTAATGCTTGATATGAGCCGAGAATTTTAAGCAAAACCATCAAAATAAGGACTTCTGTTGGCTACCAACAAACGTGGGGAATACCCTTACGACCCAGTGCTGACCTGGTGAAGGTTCTGGCAGATCTGGCTCCGTTTCGCCCCGTTTCCGACCTCTAAAGGCTCGCCTCTGATGCTAACCCAGATGCTAACCCAGAGTAACTGCAGCAGTGAGAAGGTATTCTTTACATCTGGCCATCTGGAGCCGAGGAGAGAAGGATTTAAAAGGAGGACGAACCAACCGAGGCGGCGATTGGGAGCTCGGGCGCGGCGTTGGTGAGAGACGGGGGCCACCTGGATCCAGCAGGACAGTGGTCTGAACCGGTGCCCAATTGCGAGGCCCAGCCGAGGAACTACCAGACTGACGGCGGTCGGTGACGGGGCCTAGACGGGGCCCAGCGGAGGAGCCGCCTAGCCAGACGGCGACGAGTGGCTGTGATCGGTGGATTCCGGCTGCGCCGGCGGTGCACGACATAACTGGCCAGGTAGACGGAGGCAGGCGCCGGCGATAGACGGCGGTGATCTGCGGAGCTGAGCAGCGTCACTCGGCGGAGAAGCTGCGCAGGAGCGGCGGGTCCAGTAGTGACCGAGCTAGTTGAGGCCTAGCCGGATTCTCTGCTTATTTCTATCCACAGGTCAGTAAAATGCCACCCAAAAAAGAGGAAATGGAAGAAATTAAAAAAACTCTGAACTTTGTGTTAGATGAACTGGCCAAAGTGACTAGCCAGCAGGACAAAATATTAGACCTAATACAGGAGGTACAAGCCCTACATTCAATAATAAAAGAAAAAGACAAAAAAATTATGGACCTGGAGCAACACGGGCGTCTTTTGGAGCAACACGTTGAGGATCTTGAACAAGGTTCTCGCATTGATGACATAGTTATAAGTGGACTAGACATCAGATATCAGTCGTACGCCCATGCCGCTACAGGACTGAGTGGTGAACATGCTTCCATAAGTGAATCAATGTCCTTAGAAAACCAAGTGCTTCAGTTCCTTAATGATAAAGACATTAAGGTAGAAGCCAATGCGATCTCAGCCTGTTATGCTTTACCGAAGAAAGATAACAAAACAAAGAAATCAATTGTGATGCGCTTTGTGAACAGGAGGGTGAAAAATGACATACTGAGGCAGGCCAAAAAACTAAAGGAAACTCAAGTTTACCTAAATGAACACCTGACAAAAAAAAACGCTGAATTAGCACGGCAGGCACGGATGCTAAAGAAACATAATAAGATACAGTCAACCTGGACAAGAAATTGTAGAATTTGGATTAAACTAAATGGAACACCTGAGCAAGCAAAAAGTATAATGATCAGAGATGCTACTGACTTAGATAAATACAAATGAACACTGACTATGAAACACAGAGTGAGGAAACTCAAACTCTAAAAATATGCCACTATGCTGAACATAAACCACAAGAGATGGAGAATGATATTGATCCTGATAACCACTTTTTCAATAATATTCATAACCACTGTGAATATTACACTGAAAAGCAATTCAAAAGTCAAGTGCAATTAGATGGTAAACTGTCAATAATACACTTCAATAGCAGAAGTCTTAAAAACTTCTCACAGATTCAGGACTATTTAAAACAGCTAAACAGAAAATTCACAGCTATAGCAGTCTCTGAAACCTGGCTTAATGCAGACCAGGCTCCCCTGATGGCAATAGAGGGATATCAGATGTTTAACATTAACAGATCTCAAAAAAAGGGTGGTGGTGTTGCACTGTATATTGATGACCTATATAGATGTAAGCTTGTAAATGAAATGTCCTCAGCACTACCAGGGATTCTGGAATGTGTTACTGTTGAGATTGACCTAGACAAAACAAAAAATCTAATCATAAGCTGCATATACAGAACGCCGGGAACTTGCATTGAGACATTCAGAGATAAATTAGTCGAGCTGTACAATAATATTACTAGTAAGAAAATGGTAGCAATTTGTGGAGATTTCAATATTGATCTACTTAATCCACATCAACAAAATGTAGTTACAGAGTTCATGAACTCTATGTACAGCATGAGTCTATATCCCACAATAACACATCCCAGTAGAATCACAGCTCACTCTGCTACACTTATTAAGATAAGATAAGATAAGATAAGCCTTTATTAGTCCCACAACGGGGAAATTCCAGGATTGCAACAGCACAGGGATAGCAACACTCAGAGCAACAATCAGAAGGCAAGAAAAAAACAAGCAAGCAAGAGCAGCTAATAAACATATGTACGTATTACTATAAAATATATATATATACACACACACACAGACACACAGTGCAGAGCATTGTAGCTGGATGGAATAAATATATGAATATATGAACACACAGTGCAGAGCATTGTAGCTAGATGGAATAAATATGTAAATATATAAACACCCACAGTACGGAGCATTGCAGCTAGGTGGAATAAATATGCAAGTATATAAACACACACAGTGCGGAGCAATGTAGCTAGATGGAATAATATGTAGATATATAAATATATAAACACACCCAGTGCTGAGCATTGTAGCTAGATGGAATAAATATGCAAATATATAAACACACACAGTGCAGAGCATTGTTGCTAGATGGAATGAAACAGCATAACCGTCTACTTAGTTATCCTACATGGTATGATTATGTGCCCCTACATATTCTCACCCTCCATAGCGACCGGTATGTTCCTAGTTGTATGCCGGAGGGGACCATTGTGTAAGTCTATTGCATCTTTTGCATTCAAAAAACTATTAGTTTGTTACGTCTTTTTGCTATCTCTGCGAGCAGCCCTGCTTAGGTTGTACAGTCTGACAGCCGTTGGTAGGAAGGACCTACGAAACCTCTCGGTTGTGCACCTGGGATGATGTAGTCTGCTGCTAAATGAGCTCCTCAGTGCATTCAGTATGTCCTGCATAGGGTGGAACTCGGACTCCAGCAGAGATGACAGTTTAGCCACCGTCCTTCTCTCTCCTATCTCCTCCATCGGATCAAGGCGCTGCCCCAGGACAGAGCTAGCTTTCTTAATCAGTTTGTTCAGTCTCTTCCTATCGGCTGCAGTAATGCCACTGCCCCAGCAGACCACTCCAAAAGTGATGGCTGATGCCACCACCGTGTCATAGAATGACTTCAGCAGCGCCCCTTGTACACCAAAAGACCTGAGTCTCCTCAGCAGGAACAGCCTGCGCTGTCCCTTCTTGTAGAGTGCATCAGTATTGTGTGACCAGTCTAGTTTATTGTTCAGATGAATACCCAGGTACTTATAGGATGTCACCATCTCGATGTCTGTTCCCTGTATATTTACTGGTACTGTGAGGGGCTGCCCATGCCTGCGGCAGTCCACCACCAGCTCCTTAGTTTCCCTCGCGTTGATCTGGAGGCAGTTCCGATGGCACCAGTCCACGAAGTCCTGGATAAGCCCTCTGTACTCAGCTTCATCTCCATTGGAGATGAGGCCAACGATCGCAGAGTCATCAGAGAACTTCTGTAGATGGCAGTGTGTTGTGTTGTGTGAGAAGTCCGCAGTATAAAGAGTGAACAGGAAGGGAGCCAGCACCGTTCCCTGGGGGGCCCCCGTGCTACTGATGATCGTGTCGGACACACAGTCCCGGGTTCTCACAAACTGAGGCCGGTTCGTGAGGTAGTCCAGGATCCATGATGACAGGTGCTGGTCCACCCCTGCGCGCAGCAGCTTGTCCTTCAGGATCATCGGTTGGATGGTGTTGAAAGCACTGGAGAAGTCAAAGAACATGATCCTCACCATATTCCCGGGCTTCTCCAGGTGGGACAGAGAACGGTGAAGGAGGAAGATCACCGCATCCTCCACCCCAATGCCATGCTGGTAGGCGAACTGGAGTGGATCCATCGCTGGTTCCACCAGGGGGCGGAGGTGAGCAAGGAGCAGTCTCTCCAGGGTCTTCATCAAGTGGGACGTCAAGGCCACCGGTCTGTAGCTGTTCAGGTCTTTGGGGTGGGAAGTTTTTGGTACAGGTACCACACAAGATGTTTTCCACAGCTGTGGTACCCTCCCCAGTTTCAGGCTCATGTTGAAGATATACGTCACAATCCCACACAGCTGGTCTGCACAGGACTTGAGGAGCTTTGCGCTGATGCCGTCCGGTCCCGGCGCCTTCCTCGCCTTGATCTTCCTCAGCTCCGTCCTCACCTGGGTCCTGGTCAGGGTCAGGATGGGGGGCTGTGTGTTGGGAGTGGGGGGGTGTTGGTGGAGTGGGGAGTGGGCAGCAGGACTTGATTTCTTTAGAGGCAGCAGTGGTTGTTGTGCAGTCAGGGGGGAGGGCGGTTGGTCAAATCTATTGAAAAACAGATTCAGGTTGTTCGCCCACTCCCTGCCCCCTGTGGCCTGGGGGGAGGTATTCTGGAGCCCCGAGATGGTTTTGAGGTTTCTCCAGACCCCGCTGATGTCGCTCTGTTGCAGCTTGTCCTCCATCTTCTTCCTGAAGCCGTCCTTGCCTTCTCTGATCTTTCTCCTCAGCTCCCTCTGTACGGACTTCAGCATCTCCCTGTTCCCTGACCTGAAGATCCTCTTCTTCTCTCTCAGAAGTGTTTTTATCTCAGGGTTGATCCAGGGTTTGTTGTTTGAGTGACGCCGTATGGTCTTGGTGGGAACGGATTTGTCCACACAGAAGCTGAGGTAGCCCGTGAAGGTGTGAATGAGGCCATCGATGTCCTCACCATGTGGATCGCAGAGCTGCTTCCAGGCGGTGGCTTCAAAACAGCCCTTTAGGGTGTCCATTGTCTCCTCAGACCATAACTCCACAGTGTGCATGGCCGGAGGTTGTCTGTGCACTAGGGGTTTGTACACCGGCCGGAGATGAACCAAGTTGTGATCCGATCTCCCGAGTGGGGGGAGTTGTGATGAGGTGTACGCCTCCTTAGTGTTTGCGTAGAATAAATCCAGTGTTTTATTGTCTCTAGTGTGGCATGTGACATACTGGGACAAATTGGGACATATTGACAACCTGTTTGTCAATGTTCTCGACAAGAAAATAGAAAGTGGATTATTGATAAATGATATAAGCGACCACTTGCCAATCTTTGCACTTATCCATGGCCACACGGGGCCCAACCCAGAAAAAATCTCAAAATCGTTCAGACACAAATCACCAAACGCAATCAGTTCTTTTAAAGAGGACTTGCTGAAGCAAGACTGGACAGAAGTCTATGTATCAGATGTAAATGAAGCCTATGACACATTTACAAACATTGTAACCACTCTTTATGAAAAAAACTGCCCATTAGTTAAAAAAAAGCTTAAACACAAATTTACTGACAAACCATGGCTAACCAAAGGACTACAAAAGGCGTGTAAAAAGAAAAATTTATTATATAAAGCTTTCATAAAGAAAAGGACAAAAGAAGCAGAGCAGCGGTATAAAACATACAAAAATAAGTTAACATATATAATAAGATGTAGTAAAAGAGACTATTACAGTAAAGAACTGGAAAAAAACAAAGACAATATTAAAAATACATGGACAATAATCAACAGTATCCTTGGAAATAAAAGCAGAAATACCAGCTACCCAACTAACACTCCAAAAAATAATAAATCGACTCCGAATGTGAATATAGCTTCACCTGCAGATGAATTTAATAATTTTTTTGTTAACATTGGACCTAAACTGGCCCGAGAAATACCCACTACGGTGCCAACAGGTGATTCAATATGCAATAACACTGCTGTAAAAGACACCATCTTCATAAAGAACACAGACGAAAGAGAGGTCATTGAAATTGTTAAATCGTTCAAAAGTAAAACATCTACTGACTGCGATGGTATTGATATGCTACTAGTCAAAACTGTTATCGAATGCATAGTGAAACCACTGACGTATATCTGTAACCTGTCTCTCCAATCAGGTATATTTCCCAATGCAATGAAAATAGCTAAAGTAATTCCGATTTACAAGACAGGCGACAGAGGGGAACTCTCCAACTACAGACCAATTTCACTATTACCGCAATTTTCCAAGATACTTGAAAAAATATTCTATGAGAGAATTGACAACTTCATACTGAAGAATGATTTATTGTGTGAGCAGCAATATGGGTTCAGACACAAAAGGACAACAGCATATGCCTTAATGGAATTTACAGAAAAAATATCAACAGCCATTGAAAATAAAGAGTATTCAGTTGGAGTATTCCTGGATCTTAAAAAAGCATTTGATACAGTAGATCACAATCTATTATTAAAGAAACTACAAAATTGTGGTATCAGAGGGGTAGCACTGTCCTGGTTAAGAAGTTACTTAAAGAATAGATATCAGTTTGTATGTGTTAACAACAAAAACTCAGAGCTACTGAAGGTCACCTGTGGAGTCCCACAGGGTTCAGTTTTGGGACCATTATTATTCAATATGTATATAAATGATATATGTAAAGTTTCAGAAAAAATGGACTTAATATTGTTTGCTGATGACACTAACCTGCTATGCAGTGGAAACAACTTGGAACAACTTCTGGATACACTCGGAAAGGAATTAGGAAAGCTGAAACTGTGGTTTGATTCAAACAAATTAACGCTCAATTTAAGCAAGACAAAATTTATAGTCTTTAACAACCATCACAACTACCCAGTACCCAAACTCAGTGTAAATGGTGTAGAGATTGAAAGGGTATCCGAAACTAAATTCCTTGGAGTAATAATTGATAACAAACTGTGTTGGAAGCCACATATTAATTATATAAAAGGTAAAGTATCCAAATCAATTGCAATATTACACAGAGTGAAAAATTTGCTGAATCAACCCACACTATACACCTTGTATCATTCATTAATACTCCCATACATGACATATTGTAATGAAGTATGGGGAAATACATATAAAACAAACATATATCTACTCTTTATGCTTCAAAAGAGAGCTATTAGAATAATCAACAAAGCAGCTTACAGGGAACCAACAAACCCACTTTTTCTTAAACAAAAAACTCTCAAGTTGAAAGATCTGATCGACTTTAAAACCGCAATAATAATGTTCAAAGTGAAGAATCTATCACTGCCCGCAAATATCCAAAAGTTGTTCCAAACAAGGGAGAAACGATATCACTTCAGAGGAACATGTATATTTCAAAAGCCTACAGTGAGAACAACTACCAAGCAACACTGTATTTCAGTGCAAGGTGTCAGATTATGGAACGATTTTGGACCTGAATTAAAATCATGTACAAAGCTTGGACAATTTAAACAAAAACTAAAGGAAGAAATACTCCAAACATATTTACAAGACGACATGTAAACTCACATAAGGACTGACATTTCCAGCCTGTGTTGTGTTATAGCTTAGTTTTTCTTTTTTCTCTGTGACACTATGTCTTAGATTTGTTTTTGAATAGTAACCGCTTAACTTAGACTAGCTCAGTTTTCTTTTTCTCTCAGTCATATTTTGTCTTAGCCTTGTTTTAAATTGTAATCACTCTTGTCTTGTTTTCTCTTTTTTCTCCTTTGAATTCTTGGATGGAATATGGGTGGGCAATATAAGCTGCGGCTTCAGCCATCACCCATTTCGGATAACTCACGTGGAATTGTATAGTAGAAGGAGTCTTTGTCTAATTTGACCTTGTTGTTATATTATACAGTTTCTTTTAACCTGTAATGTACTATCCGAAATAAATAAATTCATTCATTCATTCATTCATTCATTCATTCATAATTAAATGTTCAAACTGCAGGATTTAAAGACTGCATTCCAGCACATGGTTTGCTTTTTTTGCCTTCTTCACCATCTTCTCTACTTGTGTTTCCCAAAGGCTGCTCATTACAGACTACAAAAGAAGACCAAAAATCTTATCCACCGTCAACAGAATCTTCATAATTTATTACCTTCCATTCATTTTAATTGTTCAACACAGTTCATTTCATTCAAATTCATTAATTTTACATTTTCTATTTTTAGGAAAAGAATACTAACCAGAAATGCAGTTGACAAATTTTACTGAGGTAGGGTGTGGCCATGAAAAAAGAACCTGGACACAAATTTACCATAGAAAACGGAAACATAGAGCTACACTATGTAAGATTTTCCACTTTGAAATAATGTTCCAAAATGATTTTGATTGTACATCAGCCTTCCCCTGGGTGAAGGTCACTACCACCAGAGCCTGAGTGAGCCTGCACCACCTGCAACAGTGCCATGAACCTTCCCGTTTATGTAGGAACACTGAAAAGACAACTAGCATGTTTTACGGCCTAAATCCCATTTGCCAATCACAGGGCATAACTATAGCCACCAACTAACAAAGCACCCTGTGATTGGATATTGGTACTTAGGTTATAGAACATGGCAGTTGTAGTCCTTTCAGTGTTCCTACCAGGAACATGATTCTTCTTGTTTGGCAGGGAAGGAGGAGGCAGCGTAGCAGCACTGGAGAGGGAAACCAGCGTTGTTTTCATAAAACTTGCAAGTTTGCACAAAAACTGCATTGACAAGGTGCCTGAGCTTAGCATTCCAGCAAATTTCCTGAAAAAAATGACTAAGAATAGCATCCCCAAAGTAAATCAAACACTGTTCTTCACCCCTTTGCAGTCTATTCATGGGGTTGGTCTCATTCAAAAGAAAACCATCACTATCTCTGTAGACATCAAAAACATGGAAAAACATCTATATTAAAAAAAAAAAAAAAACATTTAAAACTTCTGAAAGCTTCCTGGGAGTTTTTTTTTTTTTTTATTAAATTCGACATGACTACCAACCCAAAACAGGTTCTTCACTCTGTGACACTTCAGCAGTAAAAAGTTGCTTATGGTTGCGTATGTCCCGTTGGCGGGACGGTGGAATTTTAAAGGTGAACAGTATTGTATTTTCATGAAAACAAGTTAAAAAACACACACACACACACACACACACACACACACACACGCACATCAACAAAGTCTTCAGAAAGATGCAGAATTAAAGCCTTTATATTCTTGAAAAATATATATTTATGAAAAATACTTTTAACAATTTTTACAGGACCAAAATAATCATAGTATTTGCATCCAACCACACTAAACACTTTAACTGGCTTTTAAACAACCAAAATTGTACCCATAACTAGTGGTTGCTCTGCAGCATACGCATATACGGTATATACTGTATGTACCCGTACATCACACACATATGCTTCGCCTCTTGTTTGTTGCTGTCTGTTGTTGCTGTGAGGTGCTTGGGTGCATGTGTGTGTACGCATACACAACACTTCACACAAGTGACATTTGAATATTTTGTTTTATAACACCTTAACTCTGCACTTTGTACAGTTTCATTGCAGTTGTTCTGCTTGTGTATGATTGTTTGTTTGTGTGTTTTTGTGACCCACCGGGGGACTACAGATGCAAATTAGCAGTATTGCTAAATCTGGCATACTTACACTTGCATTAATGTTCATTAGTATGTAACGTCCCTTTCAAATAAACATTAAACAAGCATCTCAGCAGCTGCATGGCAAGACTGTGGTGGCCGGTAACCAGTGACATGTGGTGAGGTTCAAGGCTGGTGAGCCACTGATGCTTTTAGAATCAGATTTAAAAATATATAAACCCAATAGAGTAAGTTCAACATGCATGGTTTTACAGTGCATCCGGAAAGTATTCACAGCGCTTCATTTTTTCCACATTTTGTTATGTTACAGCCTTATTCCATAATGGAAAAAATTCATTTTTTTTTCCTCAAAATTCTACACACAATACCCAGTTTCCTCTGGTAACATTTCCCGGTGGTGGCCTGCCACGCTTGTAAATTTCCCACCACTCTATGAGGAAATATAAATTTAAGAAAAAAATATGAAGGAATTAAGAAGGAATTACGGTCCGCAACCACGCATACGAACAACACGCGTGACCATCATCTGCGCAGAGTTCAGAAGTGCCGCACCCACGTGATCGCTCCAGTCACCAGGCAGAGTGTCTCGCTCGCATCATTGTCCAAGAGAAACATGAGCTTATTAAATACTATAGATGCGGAAAAAAATCAGAAGAGGTATATAAGCAGTGGAGGTATCTATCATGGTTTTAACCCGCTGGTAACAGGAGCAATAATGGAAGAGCCGCTTAGCTAACAGATGTGGATAAGAGCTTAAGTTGGTTCATTTTGTCCATCCATCCATCCATCTTCTACCGCTTTTCCAGAGGTCCGGGTCATGGAGGCAGCAGTTCAAGCAGAGAAGCCCAGACTTCCCTCTCCCCCGCCACCTGCTCCAGCTCTTCAGAGAGGATACCAAGGCGTTCCCAGACCAGCTGGGAGACATAGTCTCTCCACCGTGTCCTGGGTCTGCCCCGGGGTCTCCTCCCAGTGGGACGTGCCTGAAACACCTCAAGTGGGAGGCGTCCAGGAGGCATCCTAATCAGACACCCATACCACCTCAACTAACTCCTTTCAATGTGGAGGAGCAGCGGTTCTACTCTGAGCCTCTCCCGGATGACTGAGCTCCTCACCCTATCTCTGAGGGGGAGTCCAGCAATCCTACGGAGAAAGCTCATTTCAGCCACTTGTATCTGCGATCTTGTTCTTTCGGTCATTACCCAAAGCTCGTGACCATAGGTGAGAGTAGGAACGTAGATTGACTGGTAAATCGACAGCTTTGCCTTAGAACTAAGCTCCCTCTTCACCACAACAGACCGGTACAACGTCCGCATCACTGCAGATGCTGCTCCAATCCATCTGTCGATCTCTCGCTCCATTTTCCCCTCACTCGTGAACAAGACCCCAAGATACTTAAAATCCTCCACTTGGGGCAGGAGCCTGTCCCCAACCCAGAGAGGACAATCCACCTTTTTCCGGCTGAGGACCATGGACTCGGACTTGGAGGTGCTGATTCTCATCCCAGCCGCTTCACACTCAGCGGAAAACCGTCCCAGCAAGAGCTGTAGGTCATTGCTGGATGAAGCCAACAGGACAACATCATCTGCAAACAACAGAGATGAGATCCTGTGGTCACCAAGCATGACATCCTCCATTCCCTGGCTGTGCCGAGAAATCCTGTCCATAAAAATTATGAACAGGATCGGTGACAAAGGGCAGCCCTGGCGGAGTCCAACTCTCACTGGGAATGACTCCGACCAAGTGTTGGCAATATGAACCAAACTCTCAAAACGGTAGTACAGAGACTGAATAGCTCATAACAACAAGCCCGATACCCCATACTCCCGAAGCACCCCCCACAAAAATCCACGAGGGACGCAGTCAAATGCCTTCTCCAAGTCCACAAAACACATGTAAACTGGTTGGGCAAATTCCCACGAACCCTCAAGAATTCTCGAGAGGGTAAAGAGCTGGTCCAATGTGCCACGGCCAGGACGAAAACCACATTGCTCCTCCTGAATCCGAGGTTCAACCAACGGCCGGACTCTCCTCTCCAGTACCTTGGCATAGACCTTCCCAGGGAGGCTGAGGAGTGTGATCCCTCTAAAGTTGGAGCACACCCTCCGGTCCCCTTTTTTGAAGAGAGGAACCACCACCCCGGTTTGCCATGCCAAAGGCACTGCCCCCAACCTCCACGCAATGTTGCAGAGGCGTGTCAACCATGACAGCCCAACAACATCCAGGGCCTTGAGGTACTCAGGGTGAATCTCGTCCACCCCCGGGGCCCGGCCACCAAGGAGATTTTTAACCACCTTGGAGACCTCAGCCCCTGTGATAGGCAAGTTATCCCCCTCGTCCCCAAACCCTGTTTCCTCTGTGGAAGGTGTATCAGTGGGATTCAGTGGGGTTCATTTTGTCTTCTTTTTAATCATTAGTTTTTTGTTTTTCTTATTTCAGACAAGAATGGAAAGGAGCTGTTTTTACCTTTACCTTAGTTAATATTAATTAACTAATTTATGTTCACTATTATGTACCTGGCAAGTTAAGATGACCGAAATTCATGAAGTCAGTGACTTTAATCCATCAGCAACCTTCAGACAAACTAAATGTGTCAACATCTCGATTTCAAAATAAGGGAGGTTTTTCCTGCTGTCTGGGTGGTGAGGAGATTTCTAAAAAAAACAAAACAAAACTATAAATATATAGAAATATTAGAACAGAAATCACTGTGGTGATCCGAGCACTGATTCCATCCACGTTCGGGTTACTCAGTATTTTCCCTTTTCTCTCCCATATTATGTCGAGTTTGTTATTAGTGCCTTCTCGGGGCTTTTATTGTGACAGCATCGCGGCCGGACTTACGGCTGTCAAAGCCGAGCCGGCGTTGTCACAGCTGTTCTTTATTTCGGCAATTACCCCTTTCCTGTTTGGTTCTGTTACTTTTGTGTTCAATATTTAAGGGAACAGCTGAGGCTCACTCCTCGCTGCGACCTACATTCGTGTTCCTGGACTGGAGTTCCTAACCTCGACTCCAGTCTTCCCTCTGTGTTTGGATTCATCTTTGCTTCAACTCTTGTAAGTGTATGTTCTACAGCATAGGTTCCGTCCTCGCTACACCTTCACGTTTGATGTCAGCGTTTATTATTTTGTGTTCTAGTTTATGTATGTGTTTTGCCCCACGTGGCTCTTCACTTTATTCTTTGTTAAATAAACAGACAAACTTACTGCTGGCTTCTGGTGCCTCATTAATGCCCTGAAAGGGGCATTCATGTCAATCACTGCATCTTTGGTCATGTAAGTTAATTTATTTCATTAAATACAATTTTATTAATATTTTTTCTTTGAAATCAGAGTTAAATTATTGTTCTGTTCTGCAAAATTATGATCAAAAATGTAAATTGTTATAAGGAAAAAGTAAAAAAAAAAAATACCACAGTTTGTATCAAATTTATTAAAAAAATAGTAATTTTATTTTAAAAAAGACAAAAATTAGCCATAAAATAATCCACAAATGAATAATAAAGTCTCAAATGTACAAGAAAAGTCAATTTTACAAGAGTAAATTACAAATTTGAGGGAAATGGTTTCAAATTTAGATACATTTACAGAGAAAAGAAGAAAACTATAAGAAAATTGTTATAAATTTTGGAGAAAAACCTCAAACCTTCAAGACTGAAGTCATTACTCAAGTTTTTAAGTGGGTGCTCTTTGTGCCCTTAGCTCAATTAGGAACTTTTGTCTACTTTTAATTATTAATTTCAAAGAGTTGCTTTTACATGAGTAGAATTTCTGGCTACTATACCCACCTCTGATCATATAATTTAAGTATGCATGAGTAAATTACTATTATGAATGGTTTTTTATCCCCCTTCCCTACTCTCTCAAAGGAAAAAAAAAAACATTAGAATAAAAATGCAAAAAAAAAAAAATACACATTTTTGTCATTTATGTGAACCATGACAAAAAAATCCTGCAGGACAAAACATGACACTTGATATTTTCTAACCTGTTTGTATACCACCACAGACAGAGAGAGAGCCTGAATTAGACAGAGCTCAGAGAGGGCAAGATGAGACAGAAGAGAGGAGCCAAGGAGAGGAAAGTGTTCAGGCAGAGGGTCCAGGAGAGGTACGAGCAGAGGAAAGAGAGAAAGATGAGACCACTAAAAAGTCCAAACACAGGACGTGTGGGTGGGACTCCAACTGGCCCAATATTCCAGCATTCAAGCCTCAGTTGTACAATACTTCAGATGGTAAGTTACATATGCAACATTGCTGTGCAAAATTTTAAAATGAAATGAATAGTATAAAATTAATATATTCCGGTTACAGCTGTGTCATGTGTTTTCTGCCCCCCTGGAAAAATATGTTGCCACCACGCCATGGTCTTTAAGCCAGAGGAAACACTGCAATACCCCATAATGACAACATGAAAAAAGCTTTTTTGAGATTTTTAGCAAATTTATTAAAAATAAACTAAGACATCACATGTACATAAATATTCACAGCCTTTGCTCAATACTTTTTGATGCACCTTTGGCAGCAATTACAGCCTCAAGTCTTTTTGAATATGATCCCACAAGCTTGGCACACCTATCTTTGGGCAGTTTCACCTATTCCTCTTTGCAGCACCTCTCAAGCTCCATCAGGTTGGATGAGAAGTGGCGGTGCACAGCCATTTTCAGATCTCTCCAGAGATGTTCAATTGGATTCAAGTGTGGGATCTGGCTGGGCCACTCAAGGACATTCACAGAGTTGTCCTGAAGCCACTCCTTTGATATACTGGCTGTGTGCATAGGGTCGTTGTCCTGATGAAAGATGAACCATCACCCCAGTCTGAGGTCAAGGGCACTCCGGAGCAGGTTTTCATCTAGCATGTCTCTATACATTGCTGCATTCATCTTTCCCTCTATCCTGACTAGTATTCCAGTTCCTGCTGGTGAAAAACATCCCCACAGCATGATGCTGCCACTACCATGCTTCACTGTAGGGATGGTATTGGCCTGGTGATGAGCGGTGCCTGGTTTCCCCCAGACATCCTCCAAACATCTCCAAACGCCTGGCATTCATGCCAAAGAGTTCAATCTTTGTCTCATCAGACCAGAGAATTTTGTTTCTCATGATCTGAGAGTCCTTCAGGTCCCTTTTGGGAAACTCCAGGCTGATTGCCATGTGCCTTTTACTAAGGAGTGGCTTCCGTCTGGCCACTCTACCATACAGGCCTGATTGGTGGATTGCTGCAGAGATGATTGTCCTTCTGGAAGGTTCTCCTCTCTCCACAGAGGAACACTGCAGCTCTGACAGAGTGACCATCGGGTTCTTGGTCACCTCCCTGACTAAAGGCCTTCTCTTTCGA
This sequence comes from Pholidichthys leucotaenia, assembly GCA_020510985.1. Taxonomy (NCBI): domain Eukaryota; kingdom Metazoa; phylum Chordata; class Actinopteri; order Cichliformes; family Pholidichthyidae; genus Pholidichthys; species Pholidichthys leucotaenia. Next base: position 230,160,321 of record CM035849.1, read on the forward strand.
TCACTCAGTTTAGACGGCGGGCTCTAAGAAGAGTCCTGGTGGTTCCGAACTTCTTCCATTTACGGATGATGGGGGTCTCTGGGCTCATTGGGACCTTCAAAGCAGCAGAAATTTTTCTGTACCCTTCCCCAGATTTGTGCCTCAAGACAATCCTGTCTTGGAGGTCTAGACAATTCCTTTGACTTCATGCTTGGTTTATGCTCTGACATGCATTGTCAACTGTGGGACCTTATATAGACAGGTGTGTGCCTTTCTAATGAATTCAGTTGATTCATGTCCAATCAACTGAATTCACCAAAAGTGGACTCCAATTAAGCTGTAGAAACATCTCAAGGATGATCAGTGGAAACAGGATGCACCTGAGCTCAATTTTGAGCTCCATGGCAAAGGCTGTAAATACTTATGTACATGTGATTTCTTGGTTTTTATTTTTAATAAATTTACAGAGATCTCAAAAAACTTTTTTCACATTGTCATTGCGGGGTATTGTGTGTAGAATTTTGAGGAAAAAATGAATTATTCCATTTTGGAATAAGGCTGTAACAACAAAATGTGAAAAAAGTGAAGTGTTGTGAATACTTTCCGGATGCGCTGTATTATCTGCTAATCTTACATTTTTAAATTTGGATTTTAAAAATAATTTTAACAAGAGTAAGGTATTTTATTGAATTACTACTTTATGGAATACACAGAAAAGGCAGTAATAAAAGACCATGTTTTCATTTTATAACTCTCCTGAGTATAGACAATGTGAAAAGACCCTTTGTTACATGAGTATAATGTATCGTTATTTTGCAGACAAGTTTTTGGGTACAAAATTTATTATCGCCTACTCTGTTTTTGGCCAAGGAATAAGGTAAATTATAGTGGCTCAGAGAGCTGCATCACTCTGTGTGTTGCAGCTCCAAATTTACAATCATCTGAGGCTGTTTGCTGCTCCATTACTTTACTTCTCTGCCTTGAATTTGAACAGGAAATATGTAGATTCAGCAATTTTAAATATAAATATTGATGAAATGATTAGAATTATTCAGAAATTGCATATAGAACTACAAGACAGATCAGAGGACAAATATTATTTATTTTGTGGGGGCATGATGTGGGACTTCTCCACCCAGAGAAGAAGGCAGCTGGGGAAAGGGGGAACAATGGACCAAAAGAGGAGGTGTCACCGGGGGGTATCAGACGGGACAGTAAGGACTATGCCCCCCCTTGGGAGAGGAGTAAATGCCGGAGCCACTGGAAGAAGGCTGCACGGTGGCGCAGTGGTTTAGCACTGTGGCAGCACAGTTTTACCCTCGGCCGGGGGATCGCGGGGATCATGAGATCGTGGGTTCGATCCCAGCCCCCGACCAACAGTGAGCTGTGTGGAGTTTGCATGTTCTCCCCGTGTTGCGTGGGTTTACTCCGGGATTTCTCCGGTTTCCTCCCGCATACCAAAAACATGTAAGTTTAGGGCGCTCGCGCACGCAGCGACCGGCAGCCGGTGGCTTGTCACCAGACTGCAAACCAAATCTACCTACGGGTACAAATAAGTAACAAAAAAAAAAAATAAATAATGGTGTGAGAGCGGCGCCAGCATTATGTCATGTTAATGTGCCACACAGGCTTTGTTCGAAGCACAATGTATGATGGTCGGAAGTTCTGGGTCTCAATGCATGGTATTAAAGATATAAAAGAGGAATGCACAGAGACCCGGGATCTTTTTTTGCTGTTATTTATGTTGGAGAAAGAATAAAGTTCTTGTGTTGTCCAGCTTGTTGCCTCGCCTGTGTCCTTTCTCCACATTGGTGACCCCAAGACGTGTCATGAAGAGCAAGACGAGCACCACCCCGGAGACTACCTGGAGGGAGAGCACTGGCGCCACATGCGCTGTTTCAGTCAAGTTCCCGGACTTCTGGCTTCACGACCCGACCGCGTGGTTTCTGCACATAGAAGCCCAGTTCACACTCTGGAATAACAACAGATGACACAAAATACTACTACGTGGTCACTGTGCTGGACGCGTGTGCCACGCAACAGGTGATGAGCCTGCTCCAGGAGCCGCCGGTCCAGGGGTAATATAAGGTGCTCAAGAGGATGCTTCTTCAGTGCTACACCCTTTCTGACAGTGAGGGCAGAGAGGCTCCTAACATGTTCGGAGTTGGGGGACAGATCAGCCGCGGAGCTAATGGAGAGCATGTTGGCGCTGATGGGTAGGAACGACGAGTCTTTCCTGTTCGCCCACCTGTTCCTCAGGAACCTACCGACTGCAGCGAGGGCGATCCTGGCCAACTCGCCGTTGCTGGTGACCAAAGACTACCGCGCACTGGCACAGGAAGCGGATCACTTCATTTTAGCGACCAGAACACTCAGCGTGAATGCAGCGGCACCGGCGGCCAGGAGGGACTCCAGCGAGGTCGAGGAGCCGTTGGTGGTAGCCGGAGCAGATGCCAGGGGATGCAGGAATGGGGCGATCTGTTTCTTTCATTGCCACTTTGGTTTGAACGCCCAGCAATGCCCGCCGCCATGAAAACTCAAGAAGTCATGAAACGGCAAGGCCAGCAGCCAATAACAGCTGTGACCGCTGGCAACAGAAACAAGCTGCTTTATGTCACGGGTACACGTTCGGGAAACACTTTCTGATGGACTCCAGCTCCCAGAAAAGCCTCATCCTGACAGTCAACGCAGACAGGGTGGCAGGAGGCAGCGGTCTCAAGCTCACGGCTGCCAATGGATCCACCATCAGGACATTTGGCGAGTGGACACTGATGATATGCTTACACGGATGCAACTTTCAGTGGAACTTTGTGGTAGCTGCATGTTCCACCCCCATTTTAGGCGCAGATTTTTTTATGTGCTTATTGGTTGTTAGTTGATATTGCTTATAGGCGATAAGTGGATGCAATCTCTTTCACCTCACTGCCCTGTACAGCTCAGGGAGCTGGGTCGACAACACTGGCTAACGTTACAGCTCCAAGGGGTAAGTACCAACAGTTACTCGCACAGTTCCCAGCACTCACGGTCTCGACTTTTTCGGCTATGAGAATGAAACACGGAGTCGAACATTTCATACCTACAAAAGGGCCGCCGGTGTTCGCGCAACTTCAGCGCCTGGACGCATCTAAATTGGCCAGTGCTTGCGAGGAGTTCACCAACTTAGAGCAGTTGGGCATTGTCAGGTGCTCCAACAGCCCTAGGGCATCACCGCTACACATGGTGCCTAAAGCCAACGGGTCGTGATGATCGTGCGGCGATTTCCAGCGCTTGAACAACGCTACAGAACATGATCGCTATCCTATTCCGCACATCCAGGATTTTTCCGTACACCTGGCCAGGGCACAGGTTTTTTCCAAAGTGGATGTGGTCCGCGGTTACCACCAGGTCCCAGTGCACGCGGAAGATGTTCCAAAAACAGCGGTAATAACTCCTTTTGGCCTTTTTGAATTCTTACTCATGCCATTTGGATTAAAAGGCACGGCACAGACTTTCTAGAGAATGATGGACGTAGTGCTTCGTGACTTGTCCGTCGTTTTTGTCTACTTAGACAACATTTTGGTAGCTAGCGCATCTGAGGAGGAGCACGTCGCCCATCTCAGGACAGTTTTCCAGAGGGTGGAAGCACACGGGCTGATAGTTAACCAAGCGAAGTGCCAGTTCGGTATGCCAGTGATTGATTTTTATTTATTTTTTGGGGGGGGCCACCGCATTTCGCCCAGGGCACGATTCCATTACCGGATAAGGTGTGCGCTGTTTCGGACTTTCCACGTCCGCAGACCATGAGAGAACTACAGGAGTTTTTGGAATGGTTCATTTTTATAACAGTTTCTTTCCCCGAGCAGCTCAGCTAATGCAGCCGTTGTATGCCGCACTTAAAAAAAAAAAAAAAAAAAGCCCACAGAAACCAGCGACTGGACTCCCAAGCGAGTCCAAGTTTTCACAAACGCCAAAACAGCACTGGTAGATGCCGCGTTGCTGAGCCACCCGGATTCGTCTGCACGGATAGCACTCACTACGGACACGTCTGATGTTGCCATAGGGGCAGTGGTGGAGCAGTACGTCTCAGGTTTGTGGCAGCCGGTTGCATTTTTCAGTCGAACTTTGCGCGACAACGAATGCAAATGCAGCACGTTCGATAAAGAATTGCTAGCTCTCCACCTGGCGACACGCCATTTCTAGTTTTGGCTAGAGGGGCGCAAGTTCACTACGTTCATGGACCAAAAGCCGCTGACGTATGTGATGTCCAAGGTTTCGGAACCATGGTCGGCCCAGCAGCAACGGCATTTGGCTGTGATTTCGGAGTCTACTACCGACATTCACCATGTCACTGATAAGCTCAACGTCACGCGCATTAGTCTCCCCGGTCTACATGGGAATAGATTTTCCTGCAATGGCTTGGAGCAAGCCGAGGACATGGATATTTGCGCGCTTCAGTCTGCGCCCACTGGGTTAAGGCTGGAGAGCAGGATGGTGCAAGAAGGGTGCCCTCCCTTGCTCTGCGACATCTCCGCTGGCCGCCCGCACCCGGTGGTTCTGAGTTCTTGGTGCCATCAGGTTTTTGAGCCGGTCCACTCCCTTTCGCATCCAGGAGTGCGCGCTTTGGTGAAGCTAGTGGGGGCGAAATTCATCTGGCCGCTTGCGCAAGGACGTGAAAGAGTGGGCTGCAACTTGCGTCGCAGGCCAAAGTGCACAAGCACACCAGAGCCCCCTCGAACCATTCCAAATCCCGGCTAAGAGGTTCGACCACGTCCACGTGGATTTGGTGGGACCCCTCCCGCCGTCGCAAGGTTTCACACACCTCTTAACAATTATGGACCACACCACGTGCTGGCCTGAAGTGGTCCTGCTGGTTTCTACCACGTCCGCAGAAGTGGCTCGTGCTTTTCTGTCGGCTTGGGTTGCACGGTTCAGATCTCCGTTGGACATCACTTCCGACAGGGGTCCACAATTTGTTTCAAACTCTGGTCCGCCATGGCCCAGAGCCTGAGGGTCAAAATTCACCGCACTACAGCATACAACCCCCAGGCTAACTGGTTATGCAAGCGTTTTCATTGGTCGCTTAAAGCAGCACTCAGAGCTTTGCTCACAGATGCAAATTGGGTCGACCGCCAACGCTGGGTTCTTTTAGGGTTGCACTCCACACCTAAGGAGGATTTTGTAGCCTCCTCAGAACTCTCTAGGGATCCGCTGCGGATCCCTAGAGATAAATATGTATACAAATTATACATATTTGTATACATATACAATATACATATATGTATATAAATATGTATACATTTGTATATATATTTATATACATATTTATATGTATATACATATTTATGTATACATATGTATACATATTTATAAAATTCATATACTTATATTTATAAAATTCATATTCATATTCATATACATAAAATTTGTATACAAATATGTATTTAAATTGGTCTACTGCTTTTATCTATGTAAAGCACTTTGCACAGCATTTAATGTTTGAAAAGTGCTATACAAATAAAGTTTGATTGATTTCAATTGTGTATTAAATAATACATTAGATTACCCATAACCCTAAAGGCCCAATTAAAAATGTCCAAAACATATGTGATGAGAGAGTTAGGACTAGTGGAAGTTTGGCACCATATTCATCCAAAAGATCAAGACTTTACAATTATGTCTCAAGAATATGGGAGCTATTCAAGGATAGATTATCTCCTTATCTCAGAAAAGCCCCATACATCAAATAAAGATGGCACAATTGAATTATTGCAATAACAATTTTGGTCCACATTCCTGTTATACCCTCTTTACACAGGGGTGGAGACCATTAAGAGATCATTGAGAGATCTGGTTAATTTTTGATCTATCAATGATCTTCAGTGATCTCCACAGTCACCACGGCCTCCTCAAAGTTTTGACTCAGTCCAAAACACTCAAGGATCTCCCAAATGATCCCAAAGTTCAAAAATTGGTCCAGTCTCTCAAAGATCTCTGTGATGTGTAAAGGGGCCCTTACTATGGAAGTCAATCTAGGATTAGAAAATATTTTTAAATATTGGAGGCTCAATGTTTCACTGTTAACAGATGTTCATATAAAACAAGAAATCCAGCCAGTTTTATCAGAATTCTGAGACATGAATGACAATGGGGAGGTCTCTCCTGCAACATTATGGGATACAAGAAAAGCCATGATGAGGGGGAAATTTATCTCCATAGGATCTAGAATACATTCTGAAATTTCACATGAAAGCCGAATATCCCAAACTTTTTGTGAGTAGTGTATATAGACACACACCAAAAAAGAACCATGGAGTGAACATGAAAAAAAGATCAATCTGCAGCACACAATCTCAGCTTCTCATTGTGTGTGCTGGAGTGTGTCTGTAGGTTTGGGTGTGTGTATATTTATATTTCCTGCTGTTAAAAATGGCAGTGGATCTTTTTCACCATTAACTCAAGGTTCATAATTGAAGCAGAAAGCAAAAATGTAATACTGATGACACGGCAAAAATCATGCTAAACAAAGACTCAATCCTGCAACCTTCAGCACCAGAGTCCAACATTCTACACAAGCACCACAATGACATGCTATGTAAAGGCACAAAATTAGAAGGTGTTGACCAACTACATTTAATTCATTAGATTTGGAGAAATTACATATAACACTTAATGCCTCAGGCAGAAATTAATGAGAGTTCTTGAATAAAGAAGCTCATCAGAATCCTTTGTGGGTGACAAATATAATTTAAGAAACAAGTTAATATCAAAATCATAGAAAATTGCATCCATGGTAAACACACATTGTTTAGTTATACGTCATCAATACACGCCTTGATACACACTTTGCAAAATATTTTCTGGATTATTCGGCACACGCTCCGAAATTCCGGTGGTGGAAGTCCCATCACTACCCTAGGAGTCAATAAAAGCCACCATTTTGTGCATGTACTCTGTCTGAAGATGTTCTTTTTTTAATACCCCATAGGAGTGTCCAGTGTCAATCAACATCTTACCTCGCAAGGGTTAGCAGCCATGACAACCTGTAAAAACCAAGTAGGAACTAGAACTAAATATTACAATTGATGTTTCATTCATTATCTGTGCAAGCAGTCACAAAGGCATTAAACAGCCAGTTTGAGTGGAAATTGAAAATTAAATACTTTAACACCCCCTTCAACATTTCTACATATGGAAAAGAATGCTATGTTGGAAGGGATATGGAGGGATTGGAAACCGCACGCATGTTTTCTGGGATTCTCCTGTAATCAAGGGCTATTTGGAGAATATTATAAGAAAGAAATAGGAAATATCATAGTCCAAATCTTATTCTCCTCCCTTGTAGACTCATTGACCTTAGGCGCATTCACGTTAAATGGCTGAGAGTTTAAGGCTGTCCCTATCTGAAATCAGGAAGTGGTTGACTGATCATTCACTGACTTTTTGAGCCCTTAAATGGCCCCTTTTCCTAAGTCAGCACACTATGCTTTGCATTTCCAGCCAATTTTCCTTCGAAGTGCCTGATAAACATACCCAAGCTAAATTCAAAGCTGTTCTTAAACCCTTTGCAGTAGCTTCATGGGATTGGTCTCATTCAAAAGAAAACACAATTTTTGGGGGCATAACAGTCAGAATCCCTCTAAGTGCTTCCGCCACTGAGTAACAGTGATCTAAGCATACTAAATTTGAAGAAAATAAAGTTCACCTGTGCATTTTTTTTAGATACAAATGCCTGAAAATAACATACAGCTGTTAGATACTGGCTGGAAAACACAATAGGAATGTAGAGCTAAGTGTTATGAAGTTCCGATAAAAATTTTGTAACAATCCCACAAAAAATTAATATTTCACACACCTTTTTTCTCAGGCTGTAACCAGGCATCTTCAAAGTGTGCCAAACAGAATCATTGTCGCCCACCTGTGATTCTTCAGCTAGCGACTCGTCACTCGACTGGGTCAAATAATTAATAATTTCTTCAATGTTCCGTGTTAATTTAGCCATTTTTTGAAAAGGTGAGTGACGTTGCAACGCTGCTGCCGTTTGGATTCACATACTGGTTTACGCAAGCTTTACACCAGCTTTACGCATGGGCTATAAAGGGGGGAAGTGTGATGGATCCCCCCTTGTAAGGTATCCCTGAATTCAGAAATTAACTGGCTACACGACACGTCCATCATCTGCTTATTCAGCTGCAGCTGGCTCATTGCATTCCTGTTAGCCATGAGGCTGGACCTTCATGCTAGCATTATCACTCATTGGTTATTGAAGGCTGTCGAAACCCAAGTGGAGGCTCTATTGGGTTGAATGTGGTGTCAATCAAATCTAGACAGTCGCCCCAGTCTCTCAAAAGTCAATCTCTCAAAAGTATAGCTTTTTAGCCACAATCAGCTGGCATTTGTGTCACAACTCGCCGCTCTCAGGCATCCACCTCAGCTGCGCGCATACCTGCGCCTCGTCAGTGATGAGCTATTTAGCCCACTCGGCCCTGAGCATCGGTCTGGAGCCGTCTGTTCTACTACACGCTCAAACCCTCAGCAGGATCGTCTCTTCCCATCCTGCCACTCTTCGCTTCAACACATGAGCTGTTTGCCACTTCCCTGTCTTTCAGTCCTCCCCTGTGCACAGGTGGATTCCCTGGCGGTGGATTCTCCCATCTTCGCCATCTCCTCCTCCCGCATCTCCACATCTCGTCGTGTGCGCAGCAGGGCGCTGTCTCCCAGGCCGAAGACCCTAGCCAACGCCAGCCACCTTCCCTTCTGCAAGTAAGCATCACTCAGCATTACTTCCCCGTGGGGTTAAGCCCAGCTAATTTCCCTGTCTCTGTTCTTCCCATAGGGTTGCCTGGCTGCACGGCGTGCTGCTCTGTTCCCGATTCTCATCGTCCACCCACAGTCCACATACATATCTCATACACGCACCCAAACACCCCTCTGCTGTTGAATAAAGCTATTAAATCTTACCTGAGCCTGCATGCGTGTTTCCTGGGCCGATAAATATGTCAATTTGCTGCTGACTTTCAAACAAATGCTCCGATTTTATGGGCAGTTTCCCCCGTCGTCATCAAGATGGACAATAAATCTTACTCAGGTGGCTCTATTGGACCTTTTGCAATGCAAATGGATCATATTTGTTGAACTATCATTCATTCAGGAACGGCAATGAAGCTTCTTTGGTGCGTCAATGCTATGTTGCTATGCTACGCTAGCTTGTTTAAAGTCCTGTTTAAATCCAGTGTTATGATTTTGTCTGAAATCTGTTTTAATAACTAAATAGATGAAATTCTAAGCTTTCAAATGATGTAAGGCATGACTACCTACTCTAAGCATGTTTACCACAATTCACTGCGTTGCAGCTGAGACATTTAAACAACATTTAAATGCCCGCACCCACAGGGCCCCGGAACGCCAACAGGTAAAGGTAAGGGAATTACCCACAGTTCATAGCACCATGCTGGGATTTCTCAACATAAAGCCCCTGATTGGTCACCTGTTCATCACTGACCACCCCTTCACCCCTGCTCCACCCCCCCCCCCAAAAAAAAAATACTGCCTTGACATGAATCTTTGTCAAAATAAAAATCCACAAAATAAAGACTGAGTTTATACTGAATTACACCCAATTTAGTAGTTTAAATAATTTTGAGTGGTGTGTGGTTTGTTGTTTTTTGTTTTTTGTTTGGGTTTTTTTTTGGAGGGGGGGATTGTGCAGTTTAAAAAAAGATGATTTAATTAATTACAAGAGGCTGCAGCACATTTAATTCAGCTCATTCCTGAAGAAAGTAGTATGTTTAAAACAAAAGGTCTAAGACCCACAATAGCCAGTCACATGTTTTAATTTCAAAGAAATTAAAAGTATGGTTAAAATAAATGGGTTGAAAATATATATTTTTATTAAAACTGTAACACTGAAAATTAAAAAAAAAACTGTTTGAAACTATTTCATCAAGAAAATATTCCTAAATGTAGATGTAAAAAATGAACAGGAATGCAACCATTTAAAACAAAATTGAGATTTTATTTTTAAAAGTTACACAGACTGAAAAACAAAAAGGTTATAGAGACACTGGACACACACCTGAACTTTAACGATAATTTTTTTATCCTTTGTTAATACACCGCTGTTTGTTTATGTTTTAGTTTTGTCTTTAATCAGTTTTTTATTCTGTCCTATTTTTGTGATGATTTATATATACATTATTATATGCACTATTTTTGTTTCCAGATTCTTTCAACAAAGTTCATTTACAAAAAAACTTCTAGTGTTGCCAAGGTAAAGTGAAGTGTGTCTCATTTCTGCAATTTTGAGCCATTTCATCCCCTTGCAGACTCGCACAGTCGAGCACTACTGATGGCAGCCGCCTAAGTCTACAAGAACTCAGCGCTTAAGGGTTTAGGAAGGAGACTGAGATTCGGCCATAGAGATGACTATCCCCTTAGACCAGGGGTGTCCAATCATGTGCCATGGAGGGCCAAGACCCTGCAGGCTTTACCTCCAACCAGTGTCTTTAACAGCAGATTTCACTGAACTTTTTCCACTGATTGCTGATCAACGAAAACACCTGCTGAAGAGACTGGGTAGAACAGAAAATCTGCAGGGTCTTGGTCCTCCATGACACATGATTGGACACCCCTGCCTTAGGCCCTATGTTGTTTCTCTTAAGAGTGATTCCAAAGGAACTGTACATCAAAGAACAGAGACACATAATGAGGATTTTGATATTAATTGCCAACAAAAGGATAACTATAATCTGATGTAAAAATGCCTTCAACAATGCAATGGAAGCAGAAGCTCAGGAAGCTTACAGATGAAGATGGACATTTTTAATCAACGATGGATTATGGTTGCAACTCACCAGGAAAAGTAACCAACAAGGGAATTGCAAACTGCCTGGAATTTTCCATTTTTTAGTTGTCTCTTCATTTCTCCATAAAAAGCCCTATGTCTGTCATAAATTGCCTTCCAGGGCAGGAAAAAGGCTCCACGCGCAGGCTGTGAGTTTGTAATTTTATTGGGGAGAACAAAAAATTACAACACAAATGAAAAAGGAAAATGAAGACAAACAAAAATAGCAACTGCAAAGGCCTGGAGACAACACTGGGAAATGCAGGCAAGAAAAATAGCGAACTGCTAAGGCGAGTGATGTTGCTGGCCAAACCTGGAGCTAAAACAACTCGTAAACAGACAAGCGGGATAGCTGAAGCTAAGGTGAGAGGAATCACCAGCTAACCCTGGATACAGCGCTGGGTAAGTGCAGGCAAAAACAGCAAATTGCTAAGGCGAGTGATGTCACCGGCTAAACCTAGAGAATATGCTTACAAAAAACTTACGTGTTGTAGAACAAGATCGAAGTAGGGTGCTGCACTGGACAAAAGTGCGCAGCCCCTTAAATAAGGCAACAAAAACAAATTATAGTAAGTGGTAACCGGTGTGGGCAATCCAGGCAGGAGAAAAACAAATGGTACAATTCGGGCCAGCTGGGAATGATAGGAGAGAAAGGGGCAGTTGGAGCTGATAGGGCCACGCCCACGCAGGGCGAAACCCCAGAAGCCGCTGACAGCTGTCAACCCTAGAAGAGAGAAAACACAACAGAATATAAATATAAAAATATGGCAAAAGTTGGGTGTAGGTAATCTCATAAATACAATAAGCAAACTAAAATAAATGTACACAGGAAAATAAATCATACTGAGAAACAATATGGAATAAATGGCAACTCAAAATGACAGCAGAGTACAAATATGGAAAAAAGGCAAACAAGCTAAGCCTGGTGGAATCCCTCCTGCGCTCAGAACGTGACAATGTCAGTGCTATGTAATGTAAAATGTATAATGTAAAATGCTGATGATGATTCCTCCATGCACTTTCAGCCCCACTGACCAACACCATAACACCTATACTACCACACACACTAGCTTGTGAGGTTTACTGTAACTGTATGCTGAAATATGGAATCACAAACACTACATAACAGCATATATAGCCTTAATGATAGCTAGCATCAACATCATCAATAAAGACAGCAGAAAACAATACAGTGTGGAGGATGAAAGCAGACGAGACACGAGCTGACGACACAGAACTTTATTTCTCCTCCAACACAGAACAGACTCCCTCTGAGTGCCAAAGTGAACTGTTTTATACATTTTCTTCCCGCCTCTGGCACTCAGGGTAATCACATTAACATATCAGTAATGAAACGTGAACACACATCAACATACACATTAACATACACATCACAGAGCAAGGCCTAGTACAATACATTCGCACCCCTGCGTCCTCAGGTGTGAGCCTGGCACGACAGAGGCGAAAGGCACATCTTTATTTACTTCATACTCCCCAGCGCTCTGGCGACCTTGGCTGACCCCCAACACCCTGAAGTACTGAGTGGAGTGTCATCTCCTTTGTGTTACCACACCCTCTGGACCTTTGGGCTTGAGCAAGCACCCATAGCAGCTGTAACGTAGGCTGGTCAAAATACCTTCCTGTCGAGGCGGGTAGGAGAAAGACATGGTCTCTGGAGGGGGAAAGGGTGGGGAGGGGAAAAAGTTAGTTTCTTGAAAACAGTCCTCTGTAGGGGGAACACTAACCTGCGGACCCACTGTAGGTGGGCGCCCACAAAGGGGAGCTTGAACCAACATCATCTGCTCGTCTGCCAACACATAAGCGGGCTTCAGCCTGTCTATGCAGATGGTTTCCTTACGCCCCCCCCATCCCCCAAGTCTAACACAAAATGTTTCTCCCCAGTTTCCAACACTCTGAATGGCAGACGCAGTGGGGTTCTGTGGGCGTCATGCCTGACGAAAACGAATTTGGCGTTCTCTAAGCGCTTTGGAACTAAAAGTGCGGAGAAAACAATGGTGCACCAAGCCCGGAACACTGCCAGCCCCTGTACCTGAAAAAAGGTGTGTGGGCGGATCGGTACCAGGCGCAGGGCGCTCTGGCAAAAATTTCCCCGGGATCCACAACGGCTGAGAAGAAACGAGTTCTGCCGGGGAAGCTGCCAAATCTTCCTTAGGTGTGGAGCGCAACCCCAATAGGACCCAAGGCAGGCGGTCGACCCAATTTGCATCCATCAGCGAGGCTCTGAGCGCTGCTTTAAGTGGCCTGTGAAAGCACTTACACAAACCGTTAGCCTGTGGGTTGTACGCGGTGGTGCAGTGGAGTTTGACCCCCAGGCTGTCGGCCATCCTGGAACAAAGTTCCGAAACAAATTGCGGACCCCTGTCAGAAGTGATGTCCGAAGGGGATCTGAACCGTGTGACCCAAGCTGACAAAAACGTGCGGGCTACCTCGGCAGACATGGTGGAACTCAGCGGAACCACCTCTGGCCAACGCGTAGTGCGGTCCACGATTGTTAAAAGGTGTGTGAACCCCTGCAACGGCGGAAGGGGACCCACTAAATCCACAAGTACGTGGTCGAACCTCCTGGCTGGAATTTGAAAAAGGCTCGAGGGGGGCTTTGGTGTGCTTGTGCACCTTAGCCCACTGGCACACGACACACACTGCAGCCTATTCTTTCACATCCCTGCGTAAGTGAGGCCAGACGAATTTGGACCCCACTAGTTTAACCGAGGCTCGCACACCAGGATGTGAAAGGGAGTGGACGGACTCGAAAACGCGGCGGCGCCAAGAGCTCGAAACCACGGGGCAGGTGCGGCCGGTGGAGATGTCGCAGAGCAAGGGGGGCACCCTTCTTGTACCACCCTGCTCTCAAGTTTTAACCCTGTTGCTGTGGACTGGAGCACGCAAATGTCTGCGTCCCCGGCGGCCATTGTGGAAAAATCAGTGGCCATGTATACCTGAGAGACCAGCACACATGACAAGCAGTCTGCCACAACGTTCAATTTACAGGCTACATGTTGGATGTCGGTCGTGAACTCCAAAATTGTGGCTAAGTGCTGTTGTTGCCAAGCTGACCACGGTTCTGAGACTTCGGACATCGTGTAGGTCAGTGGTTTATGATCGACAAATGCGGTAAACACGCAACCCTCAAGCCAGAACTGAAAATGACACGTAGCAAGGTGGAGAGCCAACAACTCTCTGTCGAAAGTGCTATACTTATGCTCGTTGTCGCACAAAGTACGACTGAAAAAGGCGAGGGGCTGCCACGAACCGGCGACATACTGCTCCACTACGGCTCCTACCGCAACGTCAGACGCATCTGTGATGAGCGCTATCCGCGCTGATGGGGCTGGATGGGCCAGCAAAGATGCATTAGCAAGCACACTTTTGGCAATTGTGAAAGCCTGAGCCTGCTTGGGGGTCCAGTCAATGCTATCTGCGGGCTTCTTTTTTTTTGAGCGCACCATACAGCGGTTGCAGCAGCTGTGCTGCCCGGGGGAGAAAACGGGTGTAAAAATCCCCAAAAATTCCTGCAGCGCCCTCACGGTCTGTGGACGCAGAAAATCCGACACTGCGCGCATTTTATCTGGCAGCGGGATCACGCCATCTGGCGAGACGCAGTGGCCCAAAAAGTCGATTACCGGCAGCTTGAACTGACACTTCACTGGGTTAACATTCAGCCCGTGCTCTTCCAAACATTGGAAAACTTGTTTGAGATGGGTGAGGTGCTCCTCCTCTGATGCACTAGTCGCCAAAATGTCATTCAAGTAGACAAAAACAAACAGCAAGTCACGGAACACCACGTCCATCATCCTTTGGAAAGTTTGTGCTGCGCCCAAACACCATGCACAAAAACTTGAAAAGACCAAAGGGAGTTATTACTGCCATTGTGGGGACATCCTCTGCCCGCACTGGGACCTGGTGGTAACCGCGGACCAGATCCACTTTTCAAAAAATGTGCACCCTGGCCAGGCGCCGGAAAAATCCTTGATGTGTGGGATGGGGTAACGATCGTGTTCCGTGGCATTGTTTAACTGTCGGAAATCGCTGCACGGCCGCCACAACCCATCACACTTCAGCACCTTGTGCAGCAGGGATGCCCAAGGGCTATTGGAGCACCTAACAATGCCTAAGCGTTCTAGGTTAGCAAACTCCTCGCGCGCAATGGCTAGTTTAGCCGCATCCAGGTGGCAAGGGCACACAAACACGGGCAGATCTTTCGCGGTGATAAAATGCTCAACCCCGTGCTTGGTTACCATAGCAGAAAAAGTGGGCACCATGAGTGCTGGGAACTCGGAAAGCAAATGCTGGTACTTACCCCCTGGAGCTAGAATATTTGCGTGTGTTGGTGGCCCAACTCCCCAAGCTGTGCAGAGCAAGGAGGAAAAAGATACAGCGTCCACTAAACACCTGTTGGCAACATCAACAAGAAGTCCATGACCACACAGAAAATCAGCACCTAAGCTGGGGACCAAATATGCAGCTACCATAAAGTCCCACTGGTTATTGCGTCCATGTAAACATACAGTCACTGTCCTTTCTCCAAACGTCCTGATGCGGGATCTGTTTGCGGCCATTAAAGATGGCCCACAGCCTTCTGCCAGTCTGTCTGTGCTGACTGGCAAATTGAGGCTCTTCTGGGAGCCAGAGTCTACCAGAAAACATCTCCCCGAACATGTGTCCATGATGAAAAGCAGCTTCTCCCTGACGCCAGCGGTCGCAGCTGCTACTGACCGCTGGCTGCCCCGTTTCCCAGTTTCTTGAAGTGGCACGGCGGCAGACAACGTTGTGCTTCCTTGCCAAAATGGCGGTGATAAAAACATAGCGTCCTGGTCCTGTCTCACCAGGTGGCCGTCTAGGCCACCACCATCAGCTCTTTGACCTCGCTGGGCTCCGCCGGAGATCCCGGTCTCACTGCCTGAACGCTGAAAGCTTTGTTTGCCAGGATGATGGGGTCTGCCTTGTCTGCCAGCGCACAGTAGTTCCTGGCCACCAGCAGCAGTGAGTTAGCAAGAATCGCTCTCGCAGAAGCCAGTAGGTTTCTGAGGAAGAGGTGTGCGAAAAGGAAAGATCCATCGTCCGTGCCCATCAACACAGGCATGCTCTCCATCAGGTCCACAGCCAATCTGTCTCCTAGCTCTGAGCAGGTGAGGAGCTTTTCTGCCCTCTCTGCGTCTGAAAGGGTATAACGGCGCAGCAGCAGTCGCTTGAGAGTGCCATATTTTACTTGGGCTGGTGGGGCTCAGAGTAAACTCATGGCGTGCTGCGTGGCACACGCATCCAGCACATGATGGTACTTCGTGTCGTCTGCCACGACTCCGCGGAGGGCAAACTGGGCTTCCACATGAGTAAACCAAGCTGCCAGGTCGTGAAGCCAAAAGTCTAGGAGTCTGACTGCTTACTTGCAGGTGGCGCTGGAAGGCTCGTGCTGGCTCTGCGGCTCGCAGTGGCTCGGTGTGGGTGACGCTTGGTGCTGTGGAGAGGTGGAGGAGTTCCGAGGAGGAGGAGGGGTGGCTCCGTTATTCGGGGAGACTGGTCTGCTGCCAGGGAGGTCCACCTGTGCACAGGGGATAACATTTTGACAAGGTAAGTTACTTTGGTTCTTACGTGGCGAAGCTTAGCGAGACTGCGTCATGGATGCGCTGAATAGAGGATGAGTCCGTGACGCGTTGCGTGGCGAAGTAGGCAGATGACTCCATGCTGAGTGACGCCAGCTTTTAAGGTCCGCTGATGATTGGCGGCAGGTGTGTGCGCAGCCGAGGCTGATGATGGCCCAGCGGCCGCCATGACAGTACTCCCCCCTCTAGAGGTGCCTCCAGGCACCTGCCCCATCTTACCTGGATGCGCCCGATGGAAATCGCGGATGAGTTGTTTATCCAGAATCAACGCTGGGCGAATCCAGGAATGGTGCTCAGGACCAAACCCCTCCCAGTCCACCAAATACTGAAGACCCTGACCCTGCCGACGGACATTCAAGATGGCAGTAACTCCCCAAGCCGGGTGGTCGTTGATTATCCTCGGGGGTGGGGGGGACGCCGCGGGGGGTGGGCACAGAGGGTCAGAGATGCAGGGCTTCACCTGGGAGACATGAAAAGAGGGGCAGATGCGCATGGAAGGGGGGAGAGCTAGGCGCACAGTCACTGGGTTAATAATACGAGTAATCTCGTATGGACCGATGAAACGCTTAGTCAGTTTGCGTTTCTCGGCCGGCACATTGATATTTCACATGGATAACCAAACCTGCTGCCCCACCTGATAATCCGGCGCAGGTCTCCTATGACGGTTAGCCACCTGGATATTGCGTTCCGTAGTCTTGAGGAGGGCTCTGCGGGTGATGGTCCAAATCCGGCGACGTTTGGCATGAGCCTGCACGGACGGGACAGCCACCTCCTTCTCCTCCTCCGGGAACAGCGGGGGGTCATACCCCAGAGATGCCTTGAATGGAGACATTCCCGTTGCTGAGGACACCGTGGCATTGTGTGCGTACTCAATCCAGGGCAGGAACGTACTCCAAGACGAAGAACAAGACGAGATGACGCAGCGGAGCGCAGTCTCCAGCTCCTGGTTGGCTCGCTCGCACTGACCATTACTCTGTGGGTGATACCCTGAAGAGAGACTCGCCGTGGCCCCCAACATCGTGCAGAACGCCTTCCAGACCTGGGAAACGAATTGCGGGCCCCGATCCGAGACGATGTCCGCAGGGATGCCGTGAAGGCGAACCACATGCTGAACCAAGAGGTCCGCCGTCTCCCGGGCCGAAGGCAACCCCCGGAAAGGTACAAAATGGGCGGCCTTGGAGAAGCAATCCACTATTGTCAGCACCACGGTGAAATGGTCCGAAGGGGGCAGGTCTGTCACAAAATCCAGGGCGACATGGGACCAGGGGCGAGAAGGAACCGGCAGAGGATAGACCTGCCAGGGGGGAGGATGACGATTTCCCAGTAGCGCACTGAGCGCAGGCCCAGACATAGTTGGTCACATCCCTCCTCAGCCCTGGCCACCAGAAGGCTCTCTGGAGCAGGTTGACGGTGCGAGAGATTCCCGGATGGCATGCCAACTTGGAGGCGTGGTCCCACTGGATATCTTCACCCCTGACCGACGAGGGGACGAACAAATGGCCCGGGGGACCCCCATCCGGGTTGGGCTCATTCTCCTGTGCCTTCCTGACTTTGTCCCGGATCTCCCACACGAGGGCGCCCACCACACAGGATGCTGGCAGAATGGTCTCATCGTGGTCCCCAGACGGCTCTACCTCGAACTGCCGGGAGAGGGCGTCCGGCTTGGTATTCTTGCTCCCTGGCCGGTAGGTG
Organism: Pholidichthys leucotaenia; assembly: GCA_020510985.1. NCBI lineage: Eukaryota > Metazoa > Chordata > Actinopteri > Cichliformes > Pholidichthyidae > Pholidichthys > Pholidichthys leucotaenia. The sequence continues at coordinate 230,178,429 of CM035849.1, forward strand.
ATGGTAAAGTTGAACCGCCCAAAGAAGAGAGACCAGCGCGCCTGGCAGGAGTTCAGCCGCTTGGCCGTCCGGAGATACTCCAAGTTCTTATGGTTTGTCAAAACAACGAACGGCTGGGCAGCCCCCTCCAGCCAGTGTCTCCACTCCTCCAGGCCGAGCTTGACTGCCAGCAACTCCCTGTCCCCGATGCCGTAGTTCCTCTCGGCAGGCGTCAGCCGGTGGGAGAAGAAGGCGCACGGGCGAATCACCCCGTCCACGGGGGAGCACTGGGAAAGAACCGCCCCAACTCCAGAGTCCGAGGCGTCCACCTCCACCAAGCACTGCAGATCCAGGTCCACCTGGGTCAAAACGCGGGCAGAGGCGAACTCCTCCTTCAGCTTCCCAAACGCTGTGGCAGCCTCCTCGCTCCAGCGGAAGGGGGTCTTAGGGGACATAAGGCTGGTCAGGGGGCGAGCGATGATCCCAAACCTCGGCACAAACCGGCGGTAAAAATTGGCAAAGCCCAAGAACCCCTGTAACTGCTTTCTGGACGTAGGAGTGGGCCAATCCACCACCGCCTTGACCTTGGCCGGATCCGGGCGCACTTGGTTATGGGCGATGATGAACCCCAAAAAGGACGTTGTATCCATGTGGAATTCACACTTCTCGGCCTTGACGAATAGCTGGTTCTCCAGGAGGCACTGCAGGACCCGCCGAACATGCACCTGGTGCTCCTCCAACGTGCGTGAGAAAATTGGGATGTCGTCCAAATACACAAACACAAAGAAGTTCAGAAAATCCCGGAGGACGTCATTGATCAAACGCTGGAAGACGGCCAGAGCGTTGGTTAACCCAAACGGCATCACAAGACATTCAAAGTGGCCGCTTGGGGTCCGGAAAGCCGTCTTCCACTCGTCGCCCTCCCTGATGCGCACCAGTTGATAAGCGTTGCAAAGGTCCAGCTTCATGAACCACGACGCCCCATGGAGGGAGTCAAAGGCTGAGTTCATCAAGGGCAATGTATACTTGTCCTTGACGGTGATTTCATTTAAACCCCGGAAGTCGATGCAGGGGCGCAGGGAGCCGTCCTTCTTTCCCACAAAGAAGAAACCTGCCCCCACCGCTGAAGAGGATGGACGGATGATTCCAGAGCTGAGGGACTCCTTAATGTACGTCTCCATGGCCTCCCGCTCCGGAGCCGACAGGCTGTATAATCGACTCGCCGGTAATGGGGCCCCCGCCCGGAGGTTGATCGCACAGTCGTAGGGCCGGTGGGGGGGAAGGGACAGCGCCCATGACTTACTAAATACCATTCCCAGATTGTGGTAGACCTCTGGTACTCTGGACAGATCTGGAGGCGGAAGTGTGGGTGGGGTCACCGAGACCGAGGGGGCACACGCTGCAGACCGGAGACAGGCGCTGAGACAGAAGGAGCTCCAAGCGGTAATGTTCCCTGCCTGCCAATCAAACGTGGGGTTGTGAAGGCGTAGCCATGGATAACCCAGGATAACAGGCGACGTGGAGATGGGCAGCACCCAGAACCGGATATCCTTCCGATGGTTTCCAGAGGTAATCAGCGAAACAGGGGCTGTCTGGCGGGAAACAGTGGTGAGCGGGGTCTTAGACAGCGTGATAAGGTTGACAGGCGGGTGGAGTGGTTGACAGCTGAGGCCCAGCCGGGTTGCCATGTCTTCAGAAATGAAGCTTTGCTCAGCCCCAGAGTCAATAAGAGCGTGTGTTGTATGTTCTCTGTGTTTGTAGAGTAGCCTAATGGCTACGAGACAACGGGTGAGGGGCTTTTTCTGGTCTTTGTCCGTGAGTCCCCCTACTGTGACCCACGGACCTCCCCTTTTAACCGATTGTTACACTCAGCCACCCCATGGGACTTACTACCACAGTAAAAGCACATGCCCAGATCCCTTTGGCGCTGTCTCTCAGCCGCCGAAGCACCTGACTATCCTATAATCATCTCCTCCTGCCCCGGAAGTCCCTCCGGCAGAGGCAGAGCCGGCAGGGGTGGCCGAGAGGAGCGGGGGCGTGGTCTCACCGAGCGGCTGGCAGCCATATGTTCTGCTGCCCGCTCCTTCAGCCTGTTATCAACACTAACGGCTAGTGAGATTAGTTCACCTAGTCTGTCAGGTTTCTCCCGTGCCACCAGCTCATCCCTCAGCGCTGAGCTAAGGCCACGGAGAAAAATACTACACAGCGCTGAGTCCCCCCACCCCACCTCTGCAGTTAAAACCCGGAAGTCCACGGCAAAATCGGCTGCAGATTTACTGCCCTGCTAAAGATTTAATAGGCGGTCAGCTAACATTGCATCCCGATCCGTGTGATCAAAAATGTCCAGGAAATCTGCTACGAATTGTTGGTAAGTTAATTGAGCGTAGCTGGGTTTCACCATGATCGCGTAATGATCGTCAGTGGTTAGCACTGCGGCAGCACAGTTTACCCTTGGCCGGGGGATTGTGAGGATCGTGGGATCGTGGGTTCGATCCCAGCCCCCGACCAACAGTGATCTGTGTGGAGTTTGCATGTTCTCCCCGTGTTGCGTGGGTTTACTCCGGGATTTCTCCGGTTTCCTCCCACATGCCAAAAACATGCATGTTAGGTTAATTGGCTGTTCTAAATTGTCCCTAGATATCTGTTTCCTATAGGCCCTTAGAATAGAGGGTTAGTATTAATGAAAGCGCTTTGAGTGGTCTTTGTGACTAGAAAAGCGCTATATAAGTGCAGGTTAGTTAGTTAGTTAGTTAGTTAGTAAGCCCAAGCTAACGCTCTGCCCTCGAGCAGATTGGAAATAAACCCTATTTTGCTATGATCCGCGGGAAAATCGCCGGGAACACGATGGAACACTGTTTCACACTGCAGCAGGAAACCTCCTGCCTCCCCGAGTTTGCCGCTAAAGCAGGCGGGGGTAGGCACAGGAGTGAGGCGAGGTGAGGAAGGCTGGTGGGCTTGACTAATCGGAAAATTAGCAGGGGCTGGTGACGCCCCGGCGACCAGGGGGAACGCCTGGAGTCCTTCCAGGCGATCCAGCCGGTTGTTAATTAGAGTTAATTGATTTAAAATAACTGTCTGTTGATGGTGAATTAGGTCTACTCGGGCGCTAAGGGTGTTTAGACGGCGCGACAGCGCGCTGTCTGCTGGGTCGTCTTGAGTCGTACTGACATGGCTGTTTGACCCAGGAGACAGACACTGACACGAGTAGACTATTTCAACAATTATTTATTGAATCAGGTGTGTAATGTGTGTGAAGGTGTGAGGGAGTGTGATGCCGAGGAACCGCTGGGGCTGAGCGAGTCCTGCCGTGACCTGGCAACCCTGGAACACACAAGCACAGATGGGTTAGTGCTGTTTGCAGTACAGAGATGTAACTATGAGTACTGCTTACTTGCAGGTGGCGCTGGAAGGCTCGTGCTGGCTCTGCGGCTCGCAGTGGCTCGGTGTGGGTGACGCTTGGTGCTGTGGAGAGGTGGAGGAATTCCGAGGAGGAGGAGGGGTGGCTCCATTATTCGGGGAGACTGGTCCACCGCCAGGGAGGTCCACCTGTGCACAGGGGATAACACTTTGACAAGGTAAGTTACTTTGGTTCTTACGTGGCGAAGCTTGGCAAGACTGCGTCGTGGATGCTCTGACGAGAGGATGAGTCCGTGACGCGTTGCGTGGCAAAGTAGGCAGACGACTCCGTGCTGAGCCATCAGTGACGCCAGCTTTTAAGGTCCACTGATGATTGGCGGCAGGTGTGTGCACAGCCGAGGCTGATGATGGCCCAGCGGCCACCATAACAGAAAGCTTACGAGACACGAGCTGAAGACACAGAACTTTATTTCTCCTCCAACACAGAACAGACTCCCTCTGAGTGCCAAAGCAAACTGGTTTATACTGTGACGTAGGCGAGGTTCACACAAAGAAGAGGAGCAGATAGTTGTGATGAACAGGCTTTATTCACACACACCCTGAGCACAGACAGGAGGGGAGGTCATTCTCCCAGACCTCTGTTTCAATCATGGTTATCCATCACATGAGACATCTTGCCCTACTCCTGCCTATAAAACACTGCTGGGTCATTATAACGCAGTTATAATGACACAGCAGTATAATAACTCAGTAATAACATTTAAACAACACACAAAATAACGTCCACTGTTGCAAAGCATGCTGGGGAGATCCCTGCTCCCCCCCCCCCCTTAATACAGCCCCGACGTTACACTGCCCCCCCCCCCGGACTGGTTTCTGTCCCCAGAAAAATTAAACTCCAATTCAAAAGTCCAATACAAACTCGTCCAGGTGTCAGGGCAGCCTTCGGTGCCGACGACCAGCATGTACAGGCCCCCTAGTGTCCATCTGAGTCTCAGTCGGAGTATCTGGTCGGGGTGAAAGCTCCGGTTTGACCACCAGTGGGGCGGATGGCTGATACGGGGTGAGACGGTCACGGTGGAGCACCACAATCCGGTCCCTTTTTTTTAACCTCACCCTGTACACCACATCCGACAGTCTCTGCAGAACCACGCATGGTCCCGACCAGTGGCTCGCCAACTTCGGTGACTGTCCTCTCTTTCTCTCAGGACAGAAAACCCAGACTTGATCTCCCGGTGCAAAGTCCCTCCCCTGGCAGCGGGAGTCATACACTCGCTTCTGCCGACCCCCCGCCGTTGCCAGGGCCTCTTGAGCCAGTTCGTGCACCGTGTGGAGACGTTCTTTCAAACAAAAAAATAATCCAACCCGGGTTTGCCTTCCACCTCCGGCTCGGGGGGGGGGGGGGTGAATACCAAATCCACCGGTGTGCGCAGCTCGCGTCCAAACATGAGCGCCGCAGGGGTGCACCGAGTAGATTCCTGAGCTGCCGTCCGGTACGCCCACAAAACAGAAGGCAGATGCAGGTCCCAGTCTCGCTGTCGCTGGTCCACTAGGATAGCGAGCTGGGTGGTGAGGGTCCGGTTGAATCGTTCGCCAGGCTGTTGCTCTGTGGATGCAGCAGGGTAGTCCGGGTCTTCCAGATGCCCAGCCGCTTGCAGACCTCTCCGAAGACCTTCGCCTCGAAGTTCCGACCCTGATCGCTGTGCAGCTCCTCCGGTGCGCCAAACCGACAGAACATTTCGTCCACCAGCTTTGATGCCGTCGTAGCGGCGCTCTAGTCCGGGACCACGTACACCTCTGGCCACTTAGTGAAATAATCCATTGCAACCAGCACGTAGCGGTTCCCGCGGTCCGTGGTCGGGAAAGGGCCCAGGATGTCCACTCCCACCCACTCCATCGGTGCTCCCACCCGGTACTGCTGCAGGGGAGCGTGGGATTGCTGAGTTGGCCCTTTCTGAGCTGTGCAGATGTTGCAGCGATGAACGTGGAGCTCCACGTCCTGATGACAGCCGGGCCAGTAGAACCGGGCTCAAAGGCGCTGCAGCATCTTTGTCACCCCGAAGTGGCCCGCTCCTACCGCCCCGTGGACCAGCTGGAGTACTTTGGGCCGGAGTCGACGAGGAACCAGCAGCTGCCAGACGTGCCGCTGCCCAGCTGGAGTCTGCCACTGTCGATACACCACGCCCTCGTGGCAGCGGAGGTTGGCCCACTGGGAGTGCAGGGCATTAGTCTCTGGGTCCAGCGCTGACACAACCTCCCAGGTGGGCCGCTGACCTGCGTCCAGCCACTGCCGAACCCGCGAAATGACCCGATCTCTATCCTGCTTGCTCTGCAGCTGCTGCGTGTCAAGGACCTCTGTGACGTCATCGCTGGGGGAGGCTGCCTGATCATCCGAGGAGGGGCTGTGCGTCGCTGCGTTGTTCCTGCTCGCAGCGGTCCGGAGAGCAGCAGCCCGTGGGACGGCTTGATCTCAATCTTCAGCCCGCTGGCAGTGACGACACTCCTCTGTTGCACAGGGGCGCCAAGACAGTGCGTCAGCGTTGGCATGGAGGCGGCCTGCCCGATGCACAATCTGGAAATTATAACCCTGCAGTGCCTCCAGCCATCTCACCAACTGTCCATCCGGCTCTTTAAAATTCAATAACCAGGTCAGGGAAGCGTGATCCGTCCTGAGCTGGAACCTCCCCCCGTACACATACGGGCGGAAATGACGCAGTCCCTGAATGACAGCCAACAGCTCTCTGCGAGTCACACAGTAATTCCTCTCGGCTCTGCTGAGAGTGCGGCTGAAAAAAGCAACTGCCTGCTCTCCGTGTTCTCCCTCCTGGGATAGCACCGCCCCAATGCCCTGGTTGCTTGCGTCCGTGTCCACGATGAACGGGCGGTTCGGGTCAGGATACTGCAGGATGGGGGCTCCGATGAGCGCCGCACGGAGCTGGGAGAAAGCAGCAGCACAATTCTCGCTCCACTGAAACGTGCGTCCTTTCTGCGTCAGCTGATGCAGCGGGCTGGCGATGGTTTTTTACAAACCTTCTATAATAGGAGGCCAATCCAAGAAAACTCCTCAGCTCTCCCACGTTCCGTGGCACTGGCCAGTCTCTCACTGTTGCCACTTTTTCTGGGTCGGTGGCGACTCCCGCTGCACTGACGACGTGGCCCAGGAAAGTGGTCTCCCACCGGAATAGGTGGCATTTTCTAGGGTGTAACAGTAACCCAGCCTGTCGGATGGCGTCCAGCACCTCTCGGAGATTTGACAGGGCGCTGTCAAAATCAGCTGCATGCACCAGTAGGTCGTCCAAGTAAACAACGCAGCGACTCCGGGGCACGTGAGCCAGCACTCGCTCCATCAAGCGCTCAAAGGTGGTCAGGGAGTTGCAAAGTCCAAACGGCATCACTTTAAACTGGTACAGTCCCTGCCCAATGGAGAAGGCTGTTTTTTGGCGGGCCTCGGGTGACAGCTCTACCTGCCAATAGCCGCTGCGTAGATCCAGTGAGCTGAACCAGCTGGAGCCGGCGATGTGGTCCAGCACGTCATCGATGCGGGGCAGGGGGTAGGAATCCTTCCGGGTGACGTCATTCAGGCGCCGGTAATCCACACAGAACTGCCACGACCCGTCCTTCTTCTTGACCAGCACCACCGGCGCCGCCCAGGGGCTGCTGGAGGGCTCAACGATGTCTGCCTCCAGCATCTCTCGCACTTTTTGTTCTGCCGCTGCCCGCCTTGAAAAGGGCAGTCGGCGTGGGCGGAGTCGAATCGGCCTGGTCCCACAGGTGTCGATCTCGTGCTGCACCAAACCGGTCCAGTTGCATTCCTCATCCTTCACGGCGAAGACACCCATATAACAGTCCAATAGTTCCCGCAGCTGGCGTCTCTGTTCCGGGTCCAGCCCGCTGCACCTCCACTGAAATAATTCCTCGACCACCTGCTGCGTCTCTGCTGACACGTTGACCCCTCCCCTTGCTGTCCTTGTGTGTGCTCGTGCTTTCTCTGCACGTGCTGGTGGCGTCATCGTGTCCGGTCCTCACGGTGGCCCACCTGGTCCGGTCTGTCCTGGCGGTCCCTCGATCGCGCAGGCCTCCGTGTTCCTTCTCTGGGTTCTGCTGTGGAGCGTGATGGTCCGGTTTCCCAGCTGGAGGGACGGTCCGGCGGTGTCGATCTTGGCGTTCCATGCTGTGAGCAGGTCTAGTCCAATAATACAGGGGTCTTGGACGTCAGCCAGCCAGAACAGGTCTTTTATGTTCCGACCGGCCACCCCCACCACGAGGACTCTCCGCCCCCCCAGCCTGGCGCGTTCACTGGTAGCTGTGGTGACGCAGCGCTAGGTAGGTTCCCACCCCCGTGGAGCCGTCTTGTTCGTGCCCGGCAGCACACCGGGTCAGACCAAGGAGATTGTAGAGTCTGTGTCAATCAGGGCCCGGACTGACGTCTTCTCCAGGCTGCACTGTACATACATCCCTGGCGAGTGTCCAATTCGGCCCACGCGTGGTGACAGCTCATCAGTTTGTCGTGGGGTGGGTGCAGGGCAGTACCGTGCGATGTGTCCTGGCTCCCCGCAGCGGGGGCACCCTTCCACGTGCCGCCGTGGCCGTCTTCTCCGTGGACACGCTGCCGTGGTCTGCCATAACTCCTCCTCCTCCCCCTCGCTCTCAGCCGTGGCCAGGAAGGTTCTTTGTCTGTGCATCGACGCTTCGGTTGTGCGATTCATCAGCGGCTCCACCCGCTCTGCTTCTGCCACCGCAGTCTCCCAGTCGCTCATGGCGTGGATCCGTACATGGCTCTGGAGCTGGGCTGGGCGGAGACCTTGGATGAAGTTCCGGAGGGTGAGCTTCTCTACCACCTCCGGTGCGAAATCTGGGTAGCTGCGTCGTGTTAACAGCTGTATATTCGCCGCATAGGCTCCTAGGCTTTCCTGGCTGCTTCGACGGCGGTGGATCAGCTGTTCCTGGGCGTGCTCAGCATCCGCCGTTCTCCCAAATCGTCTCCGGACCGCTCCTTGTAGCACTGGCCAGCTGCAGCGCTCCTCAGGCCGGAGATCAGAGAGCATGCAGAGAGCCCTCCCTTCCAAGGCCAGCACGACTTGCAAGGTGGTTTCTTCTGGTGACCAGCTGTTCAGGCGGCGGCCAGCTCGACCTGGATCAGGTAGTCATCCAACGGGGTCTCGCCGTTGAAGCAGGGGATCGTGGCCCGCTGCCGGACGGATGGAACGGTCGCCTCCTGATCGATCGCCGCTCCTGATCGCCGTGGAATTGCCAGCCCGTCCTGCCCTGAAAAGGGCGGGAAGCGGGACTGGTTTGCTCTGCTCTGCCCGCTCTGCCTTGAAAAAGGCAGAGGGCGGGGTGCGCTGGCCCCGTCGTCCGTCGTCAGCTGAACAATGAGTCGCTCCAGCTGCTGGATCTCCATTCTGATCCTGGCTTCCATCTGCTCCATCCCACTCCTGACACCAGTGTGACGTAGGTGAGGTTCACACAAAGAAGAGGAGCAGATAGTTGTGACGAACAGGCTTTATTCACACACACCCTGAGCACAGACAGGAGGGGAGGTCATTTTCCCAGACCTCCGTTTCAATCATGGTTATCCATCACATGAGACATCTTGCCCTACTCCTGCCTATAAAACACTGCTGGGTCATTATAACACAGTTATAATGACACAGCAGTATAATAACTCAGTAATAACATTTAAACAACACACAAAATAATGTCCACTGTTGCAAAGCATGCTGGGGAGATCCCTGCCCCCCCCCCCTTTAATACAGCCCCGACGTTACAATACATTTTCTTCCCGCCTCTGGCACTCAGGGTAAACACATTAACATACCAGTTATGAAGCGTGAACACACATCAACATACACATTAACATACACGTCACAGAGCAAGGCTTAGTACAATACATTCACGTCCCTGCGTCCTCAGGTGTGAGCCTGGCACGGCGGGGGCAAAAGGCACATCTTTATTTACTTCATACCCCCCCGGCGCTCTGCGCCCTTGGCTGACCCCCCCAACACCCCGAAGTACTGGGTGGAGTGTCATCTCCTTTGTGTCGCCACAACAGTAACATTTCCTCTTACCGTCATGATTATTTCTCCTTATCCTCAACTTAATTTATCCTGTTCTTTACCAGTCTTCATGTCTCTGGCACACAGTCTATGGTCTTTAGTACTTTTGTATCCTTTTGTAATTCATGATTTCACAAAATGGGATCAAGTCAGGAGGCCAACAAGGCAAAAGAAAGAGTCCATTCATGATATTTTTTTGCTAGCAACAGGTGGGGCTAGGCTAACTTCTACACTGCGACCTATCCTCCTGTCTCCATGTGCTGTCCTCATCCACTGAAAGGGTCGCCTCCCTTTAGAATCCGACTGTTCTGCTGGTTTAAAGAAATTCAATAGAGTTCCCTGTCTTTTTGACAATTCCTTTCCTTTCCTCCTTGATACTAAGAGCTAATTCAAACCATGCACTGTCTGAAATGAACTGCCGGGTGCTGCTCATCCCCGCCTCTTGCTAAAATCCGATTCAAAATAAAATGGGATTTGTTTTGCACCAAATGAATAAAGACTAGAAATACAGAAAGCATTAATTAATAGACAAAACCTTTTTGATGTATTTTTAGTGAAACAAGACGTGGGGGATCTCACAGAAGAGGAGCCAGTGTTGTGCCAAGAACTGCATCCCATGTCACAAGCAGGTGTTTAGTGTAAGTCAAAATCAATACAACTATATACTTTGAAAATGCTTCGAAAAAGTGGCTACCCTTTTAACCGACAATGTATAAATGCAAAATCTCGACTATGGAGATTGTAAAGCGTGGAGTTGGATCACTATGATTTCTAACCCTGTTTGAAACACTAAAATGTCCTGTGAAGAAACATAATTTAAAGATAATTTACAAGAGGTAATAACAATTTTTACTTCTAAAAATGTATAATAGGTACTTCTAAAAATGCACAAATGGTTACAAGCTTGGCTGTGGTGTTATATTTTATAATTGTGGCTTATGGGATGCAATTCTCAGCAAGTGAGCAATTCTCTGCATAACACCGGATCTGACATGGGAGGTGCTGGATCTTGTTCCAGCAGGATCCAGAAGAGTAATGCTATGTGTCCACTGGTCAGGATTTTTTGGAAAGGAATCCGCATACCACAACCTGTGAGGCACGGAAAAGGGGCGTGTAGCATTGTTCTCGGCTAGGCGGAGTCAAGCAATGTGGGAGGAAATACTGCAATAGTCATTATTAACCAGGAGCAGATTGTTTTTAATAGTGCTGGTATATTTGCGCTACAAAAGGCAACTTTGTCGTCGTCACCACCAGTTTTGGGTTCACCCAATCCTACAGACCCGCACAATGCATGTCAAATTTGACCACCTGGTTCGTGAGATTCGGCTGGATGAGCCCATGTTCCACTGCTCTCCATGCCTCGTTCCTTTGTATGTTGTTTCTATATGACAGCAAGGACTGGTCATATACAGTAGTATCGGGTTGCCTGAAACAGCAGTTATTAATTTCTCCTTCATGTCTTCACAACAACAGGTAACATACAGATCTGCTCCCACCCCCCCATCTTCTCCTCCAGCTGCCTGGTTCACTGGATTGGTTGAAGGGTCCGGCTATGGGCAATCTTCAGCTCTCCGCTGCTACTGGACAACATGGCATCCTTGGTCTCCATATCTTTAAAACAAACCAGCGAGAAGTGTTTCTAACATCATTTCATGTGAGAAATAGTAGGTTCAGTTAATGAAGCTGTCGTTATTTAACATCAAAGACCACTGCTTTAAAAGTTTGGGACGAGAGTGCTGCCTCTGGTTCATGACCGTATGGAAAAAATCATGACCAATGGAAATCTTTATGCAAATGAGCTGCAGGGGAACCCACGGGCAACTCGGCACACCACAGTATGGTTTTCGACTGCTCCGCACCCAAATGCTTTCCGCTGCGTTTCCAATACACAATGAATGGGAAGTGGAAAAACAACGAAACCAGTGGACATGTACCATAATGCTTCACGTGCTGACCTTTGCAACACCACAGTTTCTTTTATTAAGTGTGGTATCTCACTGAGCTGCTACAGCTTGAGACTAGTTGGAGAATGGCATTCTCAGGGGAGTTTCCAGAATATCTCCAAACATTCTCAGCAGTTCTCATTTTCCTCTCCTGAGTCGCAGGGTCTCGCACTCATCTCACAGGAATCTTGAACATGTTGAAAAAAAATTGTGCAACAGCTTTATTTAAATAGTCTGAGTCATTGCAGGTGTCTCAAACCTGTCCTGACTTCGTCTCAAGCCCTACGTAATTTACAAGTCCAAAAGGACGAGAAAAGTAAGACAACTTTGCAGTGGGTTTGGGACCTATGAAACTACATTCTGACAGATTGGAGACAAGCACCTGCAGCAGTTGTGACTGACTGGAGAAGTGGAACGGCCGGCAGAAGATGTTTATTATTGTCTGGAGCCTGACACTGAGGCACCCGTCACTCCTTTGCTTTTTGAATAATACCGTGGTTGGAGATGTGTCATTTTCAGTCTATCCATCATCATGTTGTTTATATATCTGCTTGTCATTTACTGATGTTGTGTAAAATGTAGAGTCATTATGAGCTTCTCTGTTAGCCATAAGTTTGGGGGATCGGGCTAATTCCTGGTCTTTTTCCTGTATTGGAGCTGGAGTGGGCAAGTATGCTTTTACTGCTGTTTCTAGTGATTGCCAGGCATGTTTATTGTATACATGTGTTTGTATTGTGTTAAAGTCCTTTTACACGTGCACTCCTGTGCAATACTCTGGTGGGAGAGAAGCTGCAGAGGGCAAGCAGTGAAAACGTTGTTATTCAGTTGTTTGTTGTGGCTCCCAGGCATACGTCTGTATTGTATTCATGGTTTTTTTTACATTAATTGATAAAATGATCACTAGAATGGAGAGCCACCCTGTATTTATAAGGTAGAGCTTGCACAATTGGCACATATACATATCTGTCGTCTGTGTGTTGAGTAGCCATTGCGGGACTGTCGTGAGTGCAAAAAAAAATCTAAATTTTGTCTCGCGCATGTTGCGAGAATGTCCTGCAACACTTGCATGACATGTATACAAAAACGTTTAGAACTCTGGCTAAAAACTCACCGGGAGTATGGGCAACATTATTGCAACATTTGTGAGACAGTGTGATTCCAAGTGAAAATTGTCACAAATTCTCAGATTTGTCTCCCGTTTTTTTTTTTTTATTCTTCATCTAGCTGCGAGCTGCCTCAGCCCAGTGAGATACTACCCTAAACAGCACAGTCAATTTTTACATTGACGCATTTGCTTTTGCCGCGCAAAATCTGTTGATGTGAATTTGTCGTATTTACAACATGAATAGACTCCTGAGCCCACAGACCTGACTGCTTGATGTGACAACCCAAAACCATGGGCATTATACTTTTCAGAAACCTACGCAAATGAAAATTCATCCTCATTATTCACGACATCAAACAGGGCTGGGGCCCTGATCTGGCTCATTTGCAGTTGAATGTGGGAGGCAGTGGGGACAGTGCTCTGTTTAGCATGTGTTTGTGTTGCAGAAGTGGTGGAGGAAGGGAGGAGGAGAAGAGCACCAGTGGGCCACAGCTGGTGTGCCACAGTCCAAACCCTCTACCTGCTGCTATCACAACTGACAAGCTGGGTCACCATGAGGGACTAATAGTCGCTCTCTGTATGAAGACTCTGCCCACACATTGACCTTGTTATCTTCATGTCCAGCTGAGCCAAAGTTGTCAACCTGTTTCTCTTGCGGTCTACTTCACGTCCTGTCTGTCCATTTTTCTGATTATGGCTTGTGTCTCTCCCTGTACCTCCAATTGCTCCCTACAGTTATGTGCGTGCGTGTCAACAGAGATCAGTTTTCTTGTATGCTCCTTTTGCTTTTCCTCTGGTACGTGTGTTTTTCATCCCCCTCTTTGACTCCACGAAACCAGCTGTGTGTGTTTACTCTACCTGGTTTACCTGCTTCAGGAGAATAAGCAGCCAGCAGGAGCCCTGCCACTTCACATTCAGTCTGACAGACTCCCATCATGGCCAGGAGGACTGCTGCGCATCTGCCACTTGATTTATAGACATTGGGTGCACAGCCAGGTAGTGTATGTGTGCATGTCGTGTACACGTTTGTTCAGTCTTTTTATGTGTCTGTTGTGCATGTTGACTCTACCTGTGTTCATTTCCTGGTCTACCTGCTCCAGGAGAGCAGGCTGCCAGCTCGACTAGAGATCACACAAGCTGAGAGAGTGAGACAAACCCTTCCATCCTCTTTCTCTGAGATATGATTTTGTTACTGTCCATGCTTGGGGAATAAAATCAAAATATTCAGCTGTGCTGCAAACAAAAATGTTTTCAGGACTATTTCTGTTCACCTTTTTAACTAGATGACGACAAAACTTGGCATTGAAATAACAACATAGTAGTTCCACATGGTGTTAGTTCTCTCTTTCTTTATGCCTGTGCCCATGAGCTTCAGTCAACTGAAAAATATATATTTTTAAATACTAACTGCAAAAAATAAAATCTTAGTGAGATCAAATATCTTAAATCAAGGCTATATACGCTTGTTTTTCATCAGACAAGATTTTTTTCTTGTGCAGTTTTCTGTAAGAAAATTTTGATTTGCTATAAGATGATTTTACTTGTTTTAAGCAATTTAATTTTGTTTTAAGAAATTTTCTGTCCACGCAGCAAGAAAATTTTACTTATCAACTTGCTTAAAACAAGTATAAATAGTACATTTTTACTTGTTTTAAGCAGCTTGGAAATGGGTATTCAATAGATTGATGACACAGTCCTTCAACAAATAAAGACAATAGAAGGTATTTTCACCAGCAGATATTATAACCTGTAGTTGTGTGCCGCCCCTTCTTAGTTGATAGTACTGCAGCCTCACTGCAGACAACACTTGACTCCATAACCCCTCTTAAAAAGAAAACTATTAAAAATAGGAGATTAGCTCCATGGTGCAACTCCCACATTTGTGAGTTAAAACAGAAAGTCAGATTCTGTGAAAGGCTTTGACGTGCAAATAAGACAGAAGAATTATGTTCAGCCTGGAATGCCAGCCTTATCACCTATAAGAAATCTCTCCATAGTGCTAGGCAACGGTACTATTCATCCTTGATAGAAAAAGATAAAAACAACCATAGATTTCTTTTTAACACTGTGGCTGTTAACCAAGAGCCACAATGCCATAGATCCCTACATCCCTCCAACTCTTAGTGCTGATGACTTTTTGAAATTTTTAATGATAAAATTGTCAGTATTAAGAATAATATTCAAAAAAAATAGTCCCCTCAAAAATACCAAGCCTCTGCCTAACACTGCTGTGTTCACAGGCTCAGAACTCCACTTTTCTGAATTTTCTCATATTAATCATTCTGATCTAGCCCTAATAGTGTCAGCCTCTAAACCAACTACCTGTCTCTTAGACCCAATCCCTGCTAGACTCTTGAAGGAATCGCTATTTCTGTTTAGTCCACCGCTTTTGAACATAATTAATATGCCTCTATTGACAGGACATGTACCGCAGTCTTTTAAAGTGGCAGTAATTAAACCTCTACTTAAAAAACCTTTGCTTGATTCTGGGATTTTGGCCAATTATAGACCAATATCTAACCTCCCCTAGCTTTCCAAGAGCCTCGAAAAAGTAGTCACCAATCAACTGTGTACTTTTTTTAGAAAATAATTTTATATTTGAGAAATTTCAATCAGGTTTTAGAAAACACCACAGCACAGAGACAGCCTTAGTGAAAGTTCGAGGTGGATGGCCGTCCTCTATGAGCTACGGTTCCGCTCAAGGCTTCTGCCCGTTAAAGGGAAGTTTTTCCTCGCCTGTGTTGCCACAGTGC
The DNA here is from genome assembly GCA_020510985.1 of Pholidichthys leucotaenia. Taxonomy (NCBI): domain Eukaryota; kingdom Metazoa; phylum Chordata; class Actinopteri; order Cichliformes; family Pholidichthyidae; genus Pholidichthys; species Pholidichthys leucotaenia. The sequence continues at coordinate 230,193,622 of CM035849.1, forward strand.
TTGCTCTTAGGGGTCTCTTCTGGGTTCTATAAATTTGAGAGTATGGCCTAAACCCACTCTTTTCTGTAAAGCTCCTTGAGATAATGTGTGTTGTGATTTGGCGCTATATAAATAAAATTGAATTGAATTGAATTGTGTCAAAAAGTGAACTCTTGCAGTTATGAAAATAACTACATGAAATGATATGGCAGAGGGTGAGAGGTGTAATGTCATTAAGGTAGGCCCTCACCTTACTTTAACTCTAACCATTACCCTAATCTTAAACACCTAAAAATTAGCATTTGATATGTAAAGTTAGTAAAGCATAAATCTGAAAGTCAATCAAGATTAGTAAAGTCAACCAAAGCATAAGCTAAGAATCAAGGTCTGCTTTATTGGCTGGAATGCTGAAGATTTAAAACCTCTTAAAATTCTGGTATTCCGCCTGTACTACGTTTCAAATTTTCTCCTGCCACTCAGTGAAGAAAAAATTTGATTTACTTTGCATATGCTATCTTTAGGCATTTTTAGGGAAATTGGCTGGAATGCTAAAGGGCTAATAATCTTAAATTTCAGAACATAGTCAAGTAAAAATTTAGAAGAAAAGTAAGTGTAAAACTTCCATGAGAAACATTATTTCATATCGCTGAAAGTCATTTAATTCTGATAGATCTGTCCTGGGGCACTGTCTAATAACCTGAATTTTACTTTACATAAATTACAGGTAGAAAGAGAAACCTAAAATAACAGATACTTGTCAAACTATGATGCAGTGTACTCTTGTCATCTATACTTGCAAGAAAACATATGTGGACCTTTTGGAATTACCTGGTTTTCTCCTTTGGCAGCAATAACCTCCAACAAGCACTTCCAGTAGCTGCTGATCAGACCTGCACAACGTTCAGGAGAAATTTGGGACCATTCTCCCTCACAGAACTTTTTGAGTTTGCTATTCACAAGAAGCATCTCCTGATGTGAGCCATGCTTTGCAAAAAAAGAGATTTCCGAAGACCTATGGTCAGAAATTGTTGTTTTGCATAAAACTGGAAAGGGTTACAAAGTAATCGCCAAGACTTTAGGTTTTCACTAGTCCACATTTACACAAATTGTCTCCAAATGGAAACAATTTTAGTACTGTGACTACTATCCCTAGAAGTGGGCACCCAGCCAATTTGACAGTGTGCATTGAGCTATAAATCAGTCAGTCAATAAATAAATAAATAAATGCTTGAAGCAATCATTGGAACTGGTAAACATCTCTGTTCATGAGGCTACCATATGCAAATCATTGAATAGGCATGATGTCCACGGCGGGACACCACAGAAACACCACTCCTTTCCAAAAATACGTCACTGCACACCTGAAGTTTGCCAAGGAGTACCTTTACACTCCCCAATGCCACTGGGAAAATGTTTTGTGGGCTGATGAACTAAGGTTGAATTGCTGAAGAACATTCAACACTATGTATGACATTAAAAGGAAACCACAGACCAACATGAAAACATCATCACAATGGTGAAATACAGTGGAGGGAGCATCATAATTCGGGGCTGCTTTCTTGCCTCAGGGTCTAGACCACTTGCCTTCATCAAGGGGAAAATGAATTGTCACATTTATCAAGGCATCCTACAGAATAACGTCAGGGTGGCTGTTCACCAGCTGAACCATAGTAGGAGTTGGATGATGAAGCGGGACAATGATTCTGAACATCAAAGTAAATCTACTACAGAATGACTTCAAAATAAGAAAATCCACCTTTTGGAGTGGCCCAGTCAGAGTCCAGACTTGATTCCAATAAAGATGCTATGGAATGACCTCAAGAGAGCTGTTCACACCAGACATCCTAACAATAAATTATGGCTGAGCAGAAGCAGTTCTGTAAAGAAGAATGGTCCAAAATTCCTCCTGAATGTTGTGCAGGTCTGACCAGCAGCTGCTGGAAACATTTGTTAGAGGGTGTTGCCAAAGGAGGTTCGACCAATAATTAAATCCAAGAGTTCACTTACTTTTTCCACCAGCACTGAATATTTAATGGGTGTGTCCAATAAAAACATGAAATATTATAATTGTTTGTGTGATATTAGGTTAAGCACATTATGTTTGTCTATACTTGGGACTTAGTGCAGATCAGATCACATTTTATGACCATTTAATGCAGAAAACCAGGTAATTCCAAAAGGGTTCACATATCTTTTCTTGCCACTGTATTTTGAGTATGCTTACCACTCACCCTTTTCAACATGGTGTCCTTTGGCAGCAGTGCTTGATAGATTTATTTTCATCTGAGACATAATAGATGTGTTTAGTAGCTGACCAAGTTTGCAGGTGCATATGACGTAAACATACATCTGCCAGGTATTCAACCATTTTACGTCACTTGCAGAATGTTTTCTACTCATTCTGTTACAAATTTTAATAAAGGTCACCTTGTAAAAATGTTGACTTAGAATAAAATAGGTGCCTTTGTCATGGTAAGATTAACAAATTTGGTTCCTCAACAATCCATCTCACTTTTGCTGTAACCAGGTACATGAATTCTAACATCGCATTGATATTATATGCCAAAAACATCCTTTTTCCCTAAATCAGCCATGTTGGTATTAAATGAGTTGCCACAGACTTAACTAATAACACCAATTAAGGCTCTGTGCCTAAATTAAAGACAGTATTTGTGCTGTGACTGATGTAGCAGCTGAGACATTACATCAAGTCAACCTGATAATAGTGGCTTAGGAAATAATAAGATCAACATGAGTGAGTTGCATCTTCTGACACTAAAAGAAATCTGTACAAAATCTTCCAGCAGGGCATTCTTTAACTTTAGCTGTATAATGCATAAATTACTGAGATATTTTACAGATATTGGACAAAATTTTAAAGCAAAATAAAAATCTTGAATTTTTATATCACAGACTTTTTTTCAACCTGATATGTTTAAGATCTCAGACTCTTTCTAGCTGAAGAAATTCTTTTCATTAAAAATTTCAAATCCTTCTCTCAGCTTTGCAGGATTCTGACTTTATAGTTCCACTTTTATATATGTATGATGGTTTTATCAGAATAAACAGCTAAATAAATGACATAATACCATTGGCCTACAACTATTCAGCCCTTTGCCTTTCTTAAAAAAAAAAAAAAAAATGTCCAGCCCTGCATCATCAATTTCTCTCTTTTTTTTTGTTCTCATTCTAGTTATACTCTTGTTTTTTGATTGCACATGTCCTGGACTATGGGTTGGTTTATCATGGCTGGTCCTCAATTTTGAATAGTTCCATATTCTAAAATTGAACTGAAATAAAGTTTTAAAGACAACTACATAAGTAGATTTCCTTTTGAATGTATTAGACGAGTGTCAAAGGCTATAGCTGTACAGCTGGTTGTTTAGTCAATTGATGGTATGTGGTTTGTGTGGAATGTAGAATCACAGCTTGGCCCTGATGCATCAATGGCCATGTTTAGATACACACAAATAAATCAATTCTAATTGGATTTCTGGAGTTATCTGATTATTCATGTAGTCATGTAAACAGAATAATCAGATAAAGTTCATTATCAGTTGAGGAAAAATCACATTAACACAAATACTGTAGTTCACTGCCCAATAATCAGTTTATTCAGTGCATGTAAACACATCAGATCTGATTATTACCATTAGCTGTCTGTTCCCAGTTACTGGATTTTTGTGACCATGTAACCAGACTCAGTGTTTCTGTGATAAAGCTCTCTAAAAATATGTACAGACGTGGACAAAATTGTTGGTACCCCTCTGTTAATGAAAGAAAAACCCACAATGGTCACAGAAATAACTTGAATCTGACAAAAGTGGTAATAAATAAAAAGTCTATGAAAATTAACCAATGAAAATCAGACAATGCTTTTGAATTGTGGTTCAACAGAATTATTTTAAAAAACAAACTCATGAAACAGGCCTGGACAAAAATGATGGTACCCTTAACTTAATATTTTGTTGCACAACTTTTTGAGGCAATCACTGCAATCAAACAATTTCTGTAACTGTCAGTGAGACTTCTGCACCTCTCAGCAGGTATTTTGGCCCACTCCTCATCAGCAAACTGCTCCAGTTGTCTCAGGTTTGAAGGGTGCCTTCTCTAGACGGCATGTTTCAGCTCCTTCCACAGATGTTCAATAGGATTTAGATCAGGGCTCATAGAAGGCCACTTTAGAATAGTCCAATGTTTGGCTCTTAGCCATTCTTGGGTGTTTAGCTGTGTGTTTTGGGTCATTATCCTGTTGCAAGACCCATGACCTGCGACTGAGACCAAGCTGTCTGACACTGGGCAGCACATTTCTCTCTAGAATACCTTGATAGTCTTGAGATTTCATTGTACCCTGCACAGATTCAAGACACCCTGTGCCAGATGCAGCAAAGCAGCCCCGGAACATAACAAAACCTCCTCCATGTTTCACAGTAGGGACAGTGTTCTTTTCTTGGTATGCTTCATTTTTGTGTCTGTGAACATTCAGCTGATGTGCCTTGCCAAAAAGTTTCAGTTTGGCTCGTCTGTTCATAGAACATTCTCCCAGAAGCTTTGTGGCTTGCCAACATGCAGTTTTGCAAATTCCAGTGTGGCTTTTTTATGATTTGTTTTCAACAGTGGTGTCCTCCTTGGTCGTCTCCCATGAAGTCCACTTTGGCTCAAACAATGACGGATGGTGCGATCTAACACTGATGTACCTTGACCTTGGAGTTCACCATGAATGTGTTTAGAGGTTGTTCTGGGCTCTTTTGTTACCATTTGTATTATCCGTCTCCTCCTGCGGCCACATCCAGGGAGGTTGGCTACAGTCCCGTGGATCTTAAATTTCTGAATAATATGTTGGAACTGTAGTCACAGGAACATCATGCTGCTTGGAGATGGTCTTATAGCCTTTACCTTTAACATGCTTGTCTATAATTTTCTTTCTAATCTCCTGAGACAACTCTCTCCTTTGCTTCCTCTGGTCAATGTTTAGTGTGGTAAACACCATGTCAACAAACAGCACAGTGACTACTTGTCACCCTTTAAATAGGCCGACTGACTGATTACAAGTTTGTAGACACCTGTGATGTTAATTAGAGGACATATCTTGGTTGAACATGTCCCTATGGTCACATTATTTTCATTCTTTTCTAGAGGTACCACCATTTTTGTCCAGGCCTGTTTCATAAGTTCGTTTTTTAAAATAATTCTGTTGAACCACAATTCAAAAACACTGTCTGATTTTCATTGGTTAATTTTCATAGAATTTTTATTTATTACCACTTTTGTCAGATTCAAGTTATTTCTGTGACCATTGTGGGTTTTTCTTTCATTAACAGAGGGGTACCAACAATTTTGTCCACGTCTGTATGTAAAAAGGTCTCTGTTATCAGGCTAAAAACAACAATGCACTTACATGCTATTTTAGTTGTGCACAACATTAATGAGAAACTGAAACATCCCCCATTTTTCTGTTAAAAAACATTCCTGTTATCAAGGATACCTGCACCAGGTTTTAGATGAGGTGGTAGCCTTGAAACAAAGTCCGCCTTAATGTGGAGGTTGTACTGCAGGTGATATTTAGTTTCCTATCAATTTTTGAGCCGGAGTCAAAGTCCTTCGACTCTTTTTTCCCTCCAAGGATGCCCACTAATGAACAGCACTAACTGATTAAAAATAGCACGATGTGGGAGAGCATGTGGATATGAATAAAAACTGGATCAGCAGACTGAAGTAGATGCCCACAGCAAATAAGTGATGTATTTTATTTAAGAGGGAATGTAGTACAATGTACAGTGAGCACAAGAGACAGAGCTCATAAAGGGACAGGGACAGTCAGCATCAACCCTTTAAAGAGGCAGTGTGTAACCCAAAACAAAGGTCTTTGAGAAAGGAAAATGACCATATTAAAAAATATATATATATATTTCTACTGCGTCCAATCACTTTGCCAATTACAGCAATGAAAATAAGTATTGAGCACGTCAGCATTTTTCTCATTAAACATATTTCTGATGCAGCCATTGACCTGAGATTTTTACCAGATATCAGTACCAAACCAAGTAATCCATACATGCAAAGAAATCAAGGCAACTGTGTTCACAAAACAAGTTGTACTTTATAAAGTGGAATGACACAGGGAATAAGTATTGAACACGCTTGGTGAAATTCATTTAATATTTAGTAGAAAAATATTTGTTGGTAATAACAGCTTCCAGATGCCTCCTGTATGGAGAAACTAGGTGCAGGCATTGCTCAGGAGTGATTTTAGCCCATTCTTCCACACAAACTGTCTTCAAATCTTTAAGGTTCTGTGGGTGTCTTCTATGAACTCAGATTTTCAGTTCATTCCATAGACTTTCAATTGGACTCAGGTCAGGTGACTGACTGGGCCATTCTAGCAGCTTTATTTTCCTTCTCTGGAGCCAGTTGAGAGTTTCCTTGGCTGTGTGTTTGGGGTCATTGTCTTGCTGAAATGTCCACCCTTGTTTCATCTTCAGCATCTTGGCAGATGGCAACAGGTTCTTATCAAAGATGTCTCTGTACATTTGTCTATTGATCTTTCCTTCAATTATATGAAGTCTACCTGTACCATGGGCTGAAAAACACCCCCACACCATGATGCTCCATCCTCCAAGCTTCACTGTTGGTATAGCATTTTGGGGTTGATGTGTAGTGCCATTTCTCCTCCAAACATGCTGTGTGTTGTGGCATCCAAAAAGTTCAGTTTTGGTCTCATCTGACCAGACTATACAGTATTCTCCCAATATTTTACTGACTTGCCCAAATGTTGTGCAGCAAACTTTAAATGAGCTTCAACATGCTTTTTCTTCAGCAATGGAGTCTTGTGAGGTGAGCAGGCATAGTACATTACTTATTGTTTTCTTTGAAACAGCAGTACCTACTAACTCCAGGTCTTTCTTGAGCTCGCCATGAGTGGTCTTTGGCTCTTGGATAACTTCTGATGATTCTTTTGACTCCTCTGTCAGAAATCTTGCAAGAAGCCCCTGGTCAGCCGGTTTATGGTAAAATGATGCTCTTTCCACTTTCGAATGATGGCTCCAACAATGCTCACTGAAACATTCAACAGTTTAGAAATGCACCTGTAACAAATGCCATCATTATGTTTTGCAACAATAAGGTTGTGAAGGTCTAGAGCAGGGATGTCAAAATCACTTCATTCTGGGCCAAGACCATGCAAGTTTTACCTCCACCCAGTGTCTTCCACAGGTGATTTAACTGAATTTCCTCCCACTGATTGCTGATTAGCAAAAACACCTGCTAAAGAAACTGGATGGAAATAAAATGCACAGGGTCTTGGCCCGGAATGGGTCAAGTTTGACATCCCTAATCTAGAGAGAGCTCTTTGCATCTACTCATCATGAGTTCTTTGTGGTGTAACAATCTGATATTTACAGACCTTTTTAAAGGCTATCAGTCAGGACTTAACCAGCTGAAATTAATTTGCACTGATAGGGAATGGGACGGCTTCCTCAACTATAATGGATTTCAGCTGGTTTCTTGGCTTTCTATGCCTTTTGGCACCTCTTTTTCTTCATGTGTTCAGTACTTATTTCCTGTGTCATTCCACTTTATTAAATATAACTTGCTTTGTGAACACAGTTGCCTTGATTTCTTTGTATGTATGGGTTACTTGGGTTGTTAGTGATATCTGGTGAAAATCTCAGGTCAATGGCTCCATCACAAAATATGTTTAATGAGAAAAATGTTGACATGTTCAATATTTATTTCCCCCATTGTAAAATGTCATGTTTGTATTCTCTTAGAAAGAGCCATTTATACCTTTGTTAAAGCAGCTCCATGTACACAAGGGAATGTATATTTGCACCATCATCAGTGACTCTAAACACTCTAACAGCCCTGTGTGCCTAGTCAGAGCTCTTCAGGTTTCAACACTGCAGTACAAAATAACATTACATATACAATATTGAAATATACACCTATAATGTGTTCATCACTGGGAAGAAGGCTACTGGATAGTGACAGATGAAGATATTTGATTTGCCAATTTATATTTGGAATAATTTTGATACCATGTAGTTGGCCACTGGATGTCTACACACAGCACCTTTAAAGGGGAGATATAATGCACTTTTTCTACATGTTGGCACTGTTCCTAGAGGGCTTAATGAAATATCTGTGACATCCCTTGGTCAAAATATATCAGCCATTAATTATTTCAGGACCATTTTTCAACCCATTTTCAAAGGCTTGCTCAGAATGACTCATTTCAGTGTGTGTTTCTTTAAATGCTCATTATACCCATGCCACCTCACCCTCCTCCCTCTTTTGTCACCATAAGAAGGTTGACGCAGAGCAGGTGCCATTGTGAGGTTAATGTTAGCTGGTTAGCTGTTAGCTTCGCATGGCAAGACAGACTGGGGTCTGGTGCACACAACAAAGTTTTTGTTTAGAACTAGAGAAAAAGATCTGTGTGCATACGATGCATCACAGAAGCAACCACACATGCACATGGATCCACCGAAGGTGTGAAAACTGCTGCTGTAACTAACGGATGGCAAGTATTAATTTTACTCAGAGGGACTTTTGATTATAAAACTACAACTATAAATACCTTCCCCCCTGCAAGAAATATATACTGTATATATATATTCATTTTCTTTAAGTTGAAATAATGACAGACTCATAAATATATCAATAAAGGGAAATGAGACAATTTCCAACGGGCCCCTAAATGTTTTCTCAAGGACGTTCTGGGGTCCACAGACCCCCGGTTGAAAAACAAGGATTTAATCATTTGGTCCTTGATCCAATTCAAATCTCTCCTGAGTATGTCATCAAAATCTGTAATTAACTTTTTGATTTATGCTGCTCAAGACAGCCTTAATGAACAGACTAGGCTGGGCTGAAGCCCAGGGCCCTAGAAGGTCAGGACCTATCATAAGCCAATGAAAAAGATCACATTGTTGTTAACTGGTTAGATTCTATGTCCATCACTTGATGTTCGTGTGTGGCTGCTGATTGGTCTAATTAACAACTGCCTTACGTGGGTACCACGTAACAATAGCCTATCAGGGGAATTGTTTGACATGTGACTATGCAAGCGCCAGTGAGAGGGTAAGAAATAATTAGCTCGGTCAAAATATCCGGAAAAAAGTTTGAAAGTGGCACTCACAAAATTATTGAGAGGAAAAGAGCTTAGGGAAAATGAATTGCTCAAAAAATAAACAGGTGGGCCGTTAAAGCAGTCACCTGGAGGAGAAGGGTGAAGGGAGAAGAAAGGCCATAATTGCTTACATCAGACAGCTGTGCGTGGGACAGTGGACTTCGAACATGATAAAAAGTAGACTGGATCAAGCATGCATCCATAGAGTATGACGATATTCATGAGCTGAACTTAAAGGACATAATGTAGGATTTTTCTTTAAAGAAGGCCAAAGAAAACACTTCTAAAAAGGTAAGACATGCTATTTGCAGTGTTTTCCAGCCACCTGTGCAGGTTTTTCATTGTTGCTGTTGTGCTTGTTTGAATTGGGAATACTTGACTGATGTAATTTTATGTTGAAGGCAGTAGTATCTGTCACACTGTAAAAAGGGAAATCTTAGCAAGATAAAATATCCTACATCAAGGCTTTATGCTTGCTTTTCTCTCACAAGATAATTTTGACAAGAATTTCTTTTCGTTGTGCAGTTTTCTGTAAGACTTTACTTGCTTTACAAAAGTTTGTACTTGTTTTCAGCAATTTAATCTTACTTTGTTGGCAGATATTTTTTCTAATTTTAACAAGAATTATCTTTGCCAGAATTTTTTTATTATTATTTTAAATAAAATTATCTGCCAACACAGCAAGAAAATTTGACTTATCAAATTGCTTAAAACAAGTTCAAACTATCTGAAAGCATGTAAAATTTTCTTACACAAATTACACAGCAAGAATACTGTAAATATGTTGTCAGACAAAAAAAAACCAAGCATAAACAGCCTTAATTTAATTCATTTTACTTATATTTCACTTTTTGCAGTGTAGTTGTGTTTTCTAGCTCAAAATTACATTATTTCTCCTAGAGAAACAAAAATGAGGCCGTAGTGGCTCAGGAGGTAGAGCAGGTCGCCTGATGACCGAAGGGTTGGAGGTTCAAATCCCACTCCCCCCACCTTGCTGTTGTGTCCTTGGGCACTTTACCCACCTTGCCTCCAGTGTGTTCATGGTTCATGACACTGATGTATGAATGTGAATAAATGTTCGGTGGTGGTCAGAGAGGCCGTTGGCATGGATTGGCAGCCATGTTTTCATCAGTCTGCCCCAGGGCTGCTGTGACTACAGAGGTAGCTTACCACTATCATTGTGGAGTGAATGAATAATGGACTCATTGTAAAGTGTCTTTGGGTGTCATGAAAAGTGCTATATAAATGCAATCCATTATTAAAAACATAGCTATTACACATTTTTAAACTGAGATTCTGTTGGGGATGGGGATATGCAAAACCTCTCAGCCCCAGGGCCTGACGGCAAGTTAAGGTGGCCCTGATGCTGCTAACAAGCACGCAAACAAATGCAAGTGAAAGCATTAGCTCTTTGGCAGAGATATAATATCAGAATATATCATTTATGGCTCATTTGGCTCAATTGTTCCTTCAAATTAAAGTCACATGTCATAAAGTTCATGGATTTAGTTAAATTTAAGACAGCACAAGTCATGTACAGGGCAATTAATGATCAACTCCCAACTAATATACAAAAAATATTTAAAAAAAGAGACAATGATTATAATTTGAGAGGAGACTTAAACTTTACAAAACCCAAGATATGAACAACTAAGAAAAGTCTGTGCATATCTGTCTGTGGGGTGGATTTGTGGAACAGTCTGGAGCCGGGACTGAAACTATGTACAAACAGAAATCAATTCAAAAAGAGGTACAAACATTATTTGTTGAAAGAATATATGTTAGAAGGGTAGTATTTATATGTACGATTCACTATGCTCACTCTGGGACACTATGGAATGGTGGGTGGGACAGCACTGTGTATATCTGTGTTGTTTGGGGCTGGTTTTGATGTATGGACTGTATGTATGCTAGGACGGATGGGTGTTAATGTTGATATGTACAAAATATAGTTAATTGTTTACTTGGGGTCTTAAATGTGGTAATTTGTATATATTTCACATGGGTTGTATTTATGGAAAAGAGGAGTTGGAATTAATAAGTGTTCACTTCTTCCTTCTCCCTTTCGAACACTGTATACTGTTACTTTATTCCACTTGTCATTTGTTTTGTTTTTGTTTTACTTTTTTGTTCAAAAAAAAGTATGTATCTATCTATCTAAAATGATAGAAACACAAAAATAATCAACCAGCACACTCCATTCAAGTACAAGAAGATATAATTATCTCCTTAACTTTGTACTGTAAAACCTACCACTACTTCTTAGCAAATACAATTTAATCCTTCAGAAAAACTGGAGTCACTTATTTCTACAAATATAACTTTACTCAAAAATACATGATTGCTGTAACTCAGTTACTGTGAGTGTACATGCATTTTGGGGGAATTTTAGGTATCGGTATCATAATTCCAGTTTTTTGCATTTACTCATTTCATCTGAGTTCACTTCAATATTGTTATAAAAAATGACTGCTGATATTTGTTGTTGGGGTTTTTTTTAATTCAGGGTTTGAAATCATCAGGCTTTGCTTCAATAAACCAATAATTGACATAGTTTTATGTTCATATAAACTGACATCAGATTGCATTGGTTCCTGTCTTTTAATCCTTGTTTAATCAAGACAGTCAAAATTAATCAACCACTTTGATAATGACATAAAGTAAATGTTCATGTTTATTTATTATGGGACAAAATATTTGTGTCTCAGTACATTTGAATATTATGTTTGTAATTTCAAAAATTATAACCATAATCATCAAATGAAGATACAGTAGGCACTTTTAAATCTCTCAAAAATAATGAAGCCTCAAGGGCTGATGGGAAATGTTGAGTGTTGGAAAATAAACATTAGCTCCTTAGACCGTCAGTTTACTGTGTGTTACTGTTGTACATACTGTATGTCAAAGCTTTTGTTGCTGATGTCTGAGTTTTAGATAACTTTTGTGTTTGGTAACCATGAGTGCAACTGCTATGGTAGTGATACAAACTGCCATGGCAGTTGCTCCTGCCCCTCCTCCTTGTAACTGATGCTCTAACACTGAAGCTACATTTGTAGCTTGGGGGGCCCCTCAGTCACCGGTGGTCCATAGTGTTTGTGTACACTGATCTGTGGAGAAAATGACTATGCCAATTGTGTTGCGTTGTTATACAAGTTGTCATAACTACAATGTGTTGATAAACCTTAATAGAAATAATAGAGTAAGTAAAACTTGAATGGTAGTTTAATATGAAGAAGTTAACATTTAAGTTAACTCTTTTCATATAACTCAGTTTACTCAGCTGAAAAAAATGTGTGTGCTTGAATGGTTTAAGTTAACAAACTTAAATGCTTCATGGCAAATCAGTTTCCTCAAGACTTTGAACTATCTCATTGGGTTTTACAGTCTGGGTTTTGATTATCGTAAATATGCGCCTCCTGATTTCTTGTGATTACTATCAGCCTGGTGATCAATGGCATGATCAAAGATTGCTTGCATGTACAGCACTTTCTCTAAACACCCATGTAAGGAGAAATGAGTCGCCCTCCCCCTGAAAGAACCTAATCTGATCACTTGTATGTGCAATGGCATTCTATCCACCCCAGTCCAAAAGCTTGTGACCAGCAGATAAGCAAAGATCAACAAGCAATTCAAAAGCTTTGTTGTGCAGCTGTATCTGGGAATGGTGTTCACTGATATAGCACTTTTTGCTTATCTCTGGGTGACCAAAGCACTTTACAGGTCCTGCTATCCACCCATTCACACGCTGATGGTGGCGGAACTGCCATGCACTGGCACGCATGCTGGCCTGACCCACCAGGAGCAACTGGGGGTTCGGCGTCTCGCTCAAGGACACTTCGACATGCAGACTGCAGGCAGAGCGGGAATCAAACCTCAAATCGAATCTGACCCTCCGATTAGTAGTCGGCTACACTACACCTGCCGCTCCATCCCTGTACTATCAGGGAACTGACTCACTCTCAACCCCATCATCCATTTCACAATCTCTAATGGGGAGAAAAAAAAATCTCAAAACATCTAACACTACTCCACTTAGGGCAACTGTTAACTGAAAAAAGACTAAATTTTCTGGGAGTGAGAGAGAGTCAAAGCTCCCACTCAAGTCTATTGAATCTAACTGGCTGCACTTGGAATAGCACTTGCCAATGCAGAGCACCACCAGTATGTTAGATTTTTGTCCAGCTTGTGGCTCACTCATGAGGCAGTTATTGTGAGAACAAGAAAACATCAGATTCCTCCTTTATAAAAAAAAAAAAAAAAAAAAAAAAAAAAAGGCCACAAAACAGCAAGAAGTCAATGCCAGTACGGTATGTCATGCTTCCTCTCAAAGCTGACCTATAAGGGGATGCAGAAAACAGAAATCATATGGTGAAAAAACTCTGATAACATACATGCTTTGTAACAGTGCAGAGCTGCTGGCATTAAAGGATCTACGTAAATGTATGAGTTGGTATAAGATTTGACTCGGGGAAGGAAGCCAGCCAAAAATATTACAGGATTTCGTTGGTGCATGTTATCGTATTTGTGTTTTGTTTTGTTTTTTTGCTGGCTGCCCAGACTGGACTGTAGTTTTTAGACCTCAAACTTCATGTCACATTCTTCATATGGGTGACACAGAAACGTGCCTGTCTCCACCAATAACAGAGCTTTACACATGCCAAAGGCTGGCTGCTTGTTGAGCTCAATTTATTCACTTTTCTTACTAATTAACATATGAATAATGTACATACAATATACAGTGTCTCCATATAATGTGTCTTGTTGTAAGATTATACTTAGTTGTTTGTTTATTTATTTATGAGCTGTGTGAAGGAATGAAAATTTAGTAACTGGCAACTATCCTTGTTTTGTTGTTTTTTTAAGCACTAGGGATGAACCACTTGTGATATTTTGGGCCAATACTGATACAGTGTTTGAAATGATAAGTTGTTTCTTTGTTTTTGTTATTACCTATTCTATCTTCACTGTTAGAGAGACTAATAAATATTTTTAAAAAGAAAAAAAAACGGAGTGGAAAGACTTTAAATGGGTTCAGTTTGTGTTTGGTTTGTTTTCTAAATTTGCAGCTGTAGGCTATTATTGTTCGTTTAGGGGGAAAATCAATTCCACACAACTGGAGCACATCAGATTAATACTGGCCACTATTATCACTGAATATTTTATTTGCGACATATTGGCTGTTAAATTTATTCATTCCTAGAATAAAGTATTTTATTATCCAATTTTAGAGCAATTTGGGTGGTGATTTTGAAATGCTTTATAATAATGTGCTTGTTCAAACCAAAGCAGCCGTGTGTTGAATGATTATTTCAGTTTAAGCCCATGTTTGCTTAGTTGCTATCGGTTTAGGATATTTCCAGATTTAGAATGCACAGGGTGCATCTAATCATCGATAATAACTTCATATATAGACTCAACTGAAGTTGTCTTGCATACACTTTTGGAATGTGAAGAACTGTGTGCACGTGTTTGCTGTGCGCGCATGTTTATTTTCTTATTCATTCATTCATCATTTTTTAATTCAGACCAGTGTTTTCACATTCTGCAATTTTATCCTAAACGGGTTTTGTATTTTCTTAAAGGAATCACGTTCAGCTGTGTCTAAGAGTAAGTGGTGAGTTAGTTAAGTTAATCCCTTCCACACCACGCGGTGTGCGGGGCGCCGCCCGTCTACGTTTCTCTGACCCGAGGCCACACGGCTGCTGTGGGCAGTGAAAGCTGCAGCAGGGCGTCAGTCAGACTTTCCTTTCCCCATTCTATTATGCCGAGCACCAAGCTAGAAGGAGGAAAGTACCATTTTAATATGGTCTTTGGTAAGAATAATTGGTATTATATTTTAAATTAGTACCTTTTGTTTCTACAGTCATTTTTTACTAAAAATTAGTGGTGACAGAGCAAGGGCAACGCTGTATTTTTTTTAAATAAAGTAGTAAGCGATGTAATTTCATTACACTTTCAAGCAATATGTGCTGGTGCTGAAGAAATTAAGAAGATAAAAGCTTCTATTTACTACAAGAATCATGAAATATTTGAAATTTGTTAGCTCTTAACATGGGTGTAATTCAAAGAGGGAGCGGGAGCAGTTGAAGGAAAATAATGAGGATATTTCCAAGTGTTTTGGTGAGTCACCAATATGTTGAACAGAGGGACAGAGACGGCCCACAGTTCTACTCTGCTTTGAGGTTTCTTTAAATTACAAGTGTATCAAGGTTGTATCTTAACTGCTTTATTTGTTATTAAAAAAAAAAAACGTGATTGTCGCTCAGTCTGCAGATAACTGAACGTGCTATTGATTTATGATGTTATTGTCCCCTTTATTTCCACACATTTAAGGACATATGTGCAAGACAGGGTCATCGTCAGTCAGAGACGAGACTGACCTGCTTTAACATTTACATAGTGTGAACTGGAGGAAACATTATAGGAAATGCCAGAGAGTTTGCTGATGGAGGCAGTATGACACAGATGTGGCCTTGGCTTGCCAGCCTCCCACCCCAGCAGAACAGCTGCAAAGGTGGTGCAGTGACAAAAAGTGCAAAAGGCTTCGGAATACACAAATATTTGAGGAAAGCATTCTTTAAGCTCTCCAGCAAAACTCTGATTTTCGTATTTCAGATGGGGTTTAAAAAAAAAAAAAAAAAAAGCTTAACATTTTCAGTCTTCTTTTCTATTCCACTGACCCCGAATTGTTTTGAATTCATAACTGGGATTTACTTTATTGATTTTGTAGAGTTTTACGGTAGTAGTGGTTTGCTTATTTAACTACTGGTTAAAGGGTAAATGAAATGAATTTAATTAAGGCTAAATGAATGAATAAATGCACTTGTTAGATAAGCTAAATCTCACCATCAGGCTAGTTTTAAAATGTTTTTAATTGCCTTTTCTCGTGAAACATTGTTTTTCTTTGTTAATTTGTCATTTACATATTGAACATTTGGCATTGGTTTTATTTGGACAATTTTGACAACATTTTTGTATCTACAGAATGATTAGGACTAAAAGCCTCAGTGAAGCACGAATTCAGCAGCAACAGTGTTTTATTATTTAACCTCAGACAATTGTCTGGCATTTATACTAAAAACCCTCATTCTAGGGGATTGTTGCTGTTGACTTTTTTTTTTTTTGGCATTCAGTAAATCCATAAATGCGTTCCTTCTGAAAATGGGCGCGGCTGCATTAATACACATGAAGTAGGATTCAATTAAACCATTATACAAAATCAAAAATCAAATAAAAAAAAGATAAGATTATATTTTTTAAAGTAAAGTTTAAAAAAACGTATGTGTGTGTTTATATATATATATATATAAGTAAATGTGTGCAGCTGAACTTGTGTAACCGGGGCAGAAAGCTTCATTGTGTGGACGTTTCCATTTATGTAAATAACATAAGAAACACCCCAAAGTTTTAAATTAAATTTTATTTATTTTTTTTTTAAAAAAGCGACTTCATCAACAAGAGTGAGTTCATTGCCTTCACAGACAACATCACTTCTAAACAAACGTATACAACACTTCTCCACTGAAATGTGAATTCTCATACAGTTTCTATTCTCTGACTGCTAGTCCATACATTTTCTTTGTATGGAAATAATTCTTTAAATAGGACGCCGCTTCTCTCCCCCTCGGCTTAGAAAGTGCAAATTAAAGTTTCGTGAGTTGTGCTTGTGAGGGCTGGCTGGAATAATCAGGACCAATAACCACTACAGTAATATTTTGCAGCCGTTTTGTGCAGATTTTTTAAAATGTCCAATGCTGTGTTTTTGTTTTTGTTTTTTAAAGTGCAACTGACAGTTTCTGAGGGAACATGGGATAAGCTGTTTACAGAAGAAACAAAACCAAACACGCAAACATTTCCTCCCCCAAATGTGTCACATCTGACTGGTTTTACCTGAAACTTCTTGACTTTTTGTTTTTTGCTTTTTTATATATAATTGAGCTTCTCAACTAAACTCTTTTCTTTGTTGTGGAACAAAACATTGAAAAAGTGTAGTCCCCTGTAAATTATAGCTAACTTAGGAAGTCATTTAGTCTCATATTCAGCCTTGACAGATTGTTTTCTTTTATTATATAACAAGACTGAAGACATGCCTAGCTAAGGTTTCATGGTTGTCTCCATGTTTTGTGTGCAGCTGAATTTGTGTGTTGCCAGTTTTAGTCAGAAAATAAAACCGTGTTCAGCTGGTTTTCCAGCAGGATTTTTGGTAACAGATAAGGGGGTAATTATTCTTTTTTTTTTAGTTTAGTTTATTACTTTTTTTTTGTTTGTTTGTTTGTTTTGCAGCTATGCTGTTGGTTTGGTGAATGTGGCCAAAACAAAGGGCACACATTGTGGTCTTTGCCCTTAAAAAGCGCTATATAAGTAGGTCCTTGTTATTTTCGTGTTGTTTCTTTTTCTGCAGCAGTGGGGAAGTGGGTCATTGAAGAAGACACTGAATTCATCCTGTTATTTCTATGAAGTAAATAACAAAACTGATTCTGGATTGTTTTGGGGGTTTTTTTAGTGAATAATAACACGGCCTATCTGGGTGTGGGGGGGGGATGTGGTGGTGCGTAAAAATTCAAGACTTCATACAGAATTTATTGTCTCGTGCTGCTGTGTCCAATGCTCGGCGTGCGCGTGGAGGTGAGACCTGCTCAGTCATTGTTCTTGCTGGACTCGGGCTCGCTCTGGTCGTCGGTGAAGCACACGTCCACGTCGCTGTCGTTGTCGCTCTTGCGCTCCGCGTCCTCGTACAGGCTGCCCGCCTTGTCCTGCAGCTTCTTGACCGTCTGCCCGGGGTGCCGGGACTTGACGTGCCTCTCCAGGTCCCGCCGCCGCACCAGCACCTTCCCGCAGAAGTCGCACCTGTAGGGCGTGCTGCCCTCCGCGTGCAGCCGGATGTGCTTGTTCAGGTTGCTCGGGTCGCCGAACGGCCGGAAGCACACCTTGCACTTGAGCGGCTTGTAGCCCGTGTGAGTCCTCATGTGGATCTTCAGGCCGTACTTCCTGGAGTACAGCTTCCCGCAGTACAGGCACAGGTGGCCCTTCTTGGGCTTGCCGGACGCGGCGCTGCTGCTGCCGGCCGGCACGGAGTCCAGCCTCGTGCGGTTCTTGTCGGCGACGATCTCGGACAGCTGCTGCGTGTGCATGGCGATCTCACGGTCAATGTTTGTGATGGAGCCCAGGTCGTGGCTCAGGGACGGGGCGGCAAAGTAAGACATGGATTCCGGGTACTTGAGCAGGTTGCTGAAGTGGAATTTGAGCGGGTAGTACGGGGAGCTGTAGAGCAGCTCTCCGTTGTAGACGGTGAAGGGCATCAGCGGGACGTTGCAGTCCCCGCCGTACGTTTTGACGCCGTCAAAGTGCGGCAGGGAGAACCTTTCAAAGCTGAGTCCGGGGGGCATCTGCGGGTATCGGGAGGGGGACAGGCCCGAGTGCATCCGGCTCTCCACCTGCTTAAAAGCCGAGCTCTCATCCACGTGGGGGAGCAACGGGAAACCTCGGAGTGCGTTCGCGCACGGCACCACCGGAGACGCCGTGTCCATTATTGCGGGCGCGCACTTGGGAGGGTGGCTCCCTCCCGCGCTCAGGCCTTCGCCCAGGCTGCGGATCGGCTTCATGTTCCCAATGAGCTTGCCGAACCCGACGCCGCTCAGCTTCCCGCCGGCCTCCTCCCTGGACGCGTCCGCGCCCGCCGCCTTGGAGACCCCGGCGGGCCTGAAGGCCGAGCGCACGCCCGGGTGGAAGCCCATGCTGCTCAGCACCGACGACGCGGCGCCCAGGCCCAGCAGGTGTCCCTGGTTCCTGGCCGTGGTCACGCTCATGTCCAGGGCGCGGTCCTGCTCCTCCGAGCCGCTCTTCCTCGAGAGTCCCGGTTTGTTTAAAAACGGCGAGGAGGCCACGGCCGAGCCGGAGGAGGCGCTGTGGCCGCTCCTCGGGGACGCGGAGTTGTTGGGAGTGTCTCCGGACTTGGGGGACCTGCTGAAGGTCTCGGTGCCCCTGGCCTGCTCGCCGCTCACCGATCCCCGCCCGTTGCTGAGCGCGCAGTGGAAGTGGACGTGGGCCTTCAGCGTGTTTGGATATTTGAATATTCTCCAGCAGTACCAGCAGATGTAGCGCTCCTCACCTACAACATCAAACAACAATAAACAGCACTTTATTAATGCCAATGTTAGTGGAAACTGATTTTTTTTAATCTGCGTCAGTAAACAGGAAAAAAAAACAGGTTGGGAATAATTCGTATTCGAATAAACGCATGAAAACAAAGCATGTTTGATTATATAGGCGATTTCTGCTTTCAGTGGTCACCGCTGTCACCTGAAACGTTAATTCAGACCTAATAGATGTGATCCGGCTCCTCGTGCCAAACGGTAACAGACCCTCTTATTAACCCCCAGTGGAGTACTCAGGGCTGGCTTAATATAGATGTAATGATTTTTTAATCTTCCTACGGGTCATTGTTTATGATCCCCACCTAAAAAGGGGGCAAACGCCCTGCCCAATCTGGCGCTCACAAGCCCCCATGCATTGAGTGCGCCACTTTCTCCTCTCTGCGCTCTTTCCCGTGGAAGTGACAGCAGCTGTTGCTTGAAATCGCAAGTCCCCGGAAACAATGGCGGCGGCCCATCTGTTGACGCCCCATAATGGGAGCGCGCGTATGTCCGGGAGCGCACACGGCGCGCCGGCCCGGAGGAGCGGCCCGTATACAGCGCACATAAAAGTCGGCATTCATTAGGCCACAATACCTTAACGCACCCACCTAATTTGCCGTGAAGCACTTGTTTTTGAATTTATTTGCTTTTGAATGCATGAATATTAATGAAGCGGTGACATTTGTTGACCTCCAGCCTCTCCTTCCACGGCCGCACAGGCGTTTCACCTTTTTTTTTTAATTACTGTTTTATTCAGTACAGTATTTCAAGCACTGCAATTACGATACCATAATTTTTTTTATTTTTTTTTTATCTCGACTCAAGTTATATATAATTTCTAACTTTGCCGGTTGAGCCTACAGACTGCTGAACAGAGCCCACCGAGTCGTATGAATTCTCTGCTAAATAGCTGTAGATAATCCTTAAATAAAACATAATCAAATAAAGGGATTAGTCCCCGCTGAGTTTATGTTTGGGCAGGATTAGGCGCTAAACTGATCCCCAAGCGCAAAGGCCAAATTACCACCAGAGGCCCAAACAAATTGATAGAAAGTGTCAACAGGGTGGAGCAGACAGACTACAACATGGAGCATCGAGACTGCAAATAAAACCCACTTTACATTTAAATTTAGTGCGTCGACTGTGCTTTACTAGTGCATCTAGAAAACTAGAATATTGTTAAAAAAATATAATTCAATTTAAAAGTTAGACTTGAATATATATTCTCTAATGAATTCATCTTATTATGGCTTTTTTTCTTTTACATTTTAAATCTTATGAGCTCTTCTCACTTTTCAGATGCACAAATGTGTTTATTTTTCTTCTCATCCTCATCAATTTCACCCTGGCATTAATAAAATCATAAACACCTCTTAATACCTGTGATCTTTTCAGGTGGATATTTCCCTCTAATGCGATTTGGTACACGAAATATTACAAAAATGTTGAAATTGGAAATTTTAAGATACTAACACAAAGACGTCAGAATGGAGGGGAGCTTGAATACAAGAAGTTAATGAAGGATGATGGGTCGGCAGAAAAGTAAGCAGCGCAAAAAATGGGAAAATGTAAACTTTTAGCTCGTTAGAATTACCTTTCTCGTCGTGCGTGGGAGTGGCCGTGGTGGGCATGTCGTACCACTGCGCCAGGGCGCTGGAGTACCACACGCTGAGCTCCTCTCCTGCGGGGATTTCCCTCAGAACCCGGTAGAAAATCTCCAGGGGGAAGAGAGGAGGAAACAGTTGTTAGATGAGGAGTCCAAGGAAATAGAAATAGTGAAACGCCTGCCCACGGCCCACGGGCTGGGTGTACAGTAAAAGAGGGTGAGAGGCAGTCACCTGTCCACCAGGTAGGTCTGAC
Source organism: Pholidichthys leucotaenia (assembly GCA_020510985.1). Classification (NCBI taxonomy): domain Eukaryota; kingdom Metazoa; phylum Chordata; class Actinopteri; order Cichliformes; family Pholidichthyidae; genus Pholidichthys; species Pholidichthys leucotaenia. The sequence goes on from CM035849.1 coordinate 230,214,724, forward strand.
ACAGCTTCCAGGTTCTGCTCCTGGCCGTTCCTGGCGGCGCGGATGAGCCCGATCCAGTCTGGCCCGGGACAGCCCGACTCATCCACAAACTCCCCTCTGACCAGCCGGATCTAAAAAAAAAAAAAAAATCACGAAAATGTTGGGTTATGTTACTAACTTTTTTCAGACAAACTAAATTAATTAAATTCAAATAGCATGCAAACGAAAACTAGGATCCGCTATTTTTTTTAATTATCCCGCACGCTTCTATTTGTGTCATTGCAAATAATTTATTTATTCATAATTTATTTATCAGATTCTGTGCTTCCACGTGTCCTTCAGTACCTGGTGCATCGACGCATCACCAAAACGCGCCTAATGCGCCTTTATCCGCTCTGCTGATAATTTCCTAAAGAGAACGACGCGCGGCCCTAATTGACTTGATATGGGAAACGAATGTGAGGAGTGTCAGAGCGTTTCTAAACTGTTCAGAGACATTAAAGGTCCAGGCATGACATTTGACGCAGAGATTGCACCTGATGATCGGCCCGCCGGCCGCGCATTTAGGCGCATCAATCACAGCCGCTGACAGCCGCAACAATAGCGCGGCGCAGTTATAGCTGCTCGCTTGTGTGTGCAAAAACGCGCATTTGCAAATTTGTTCACCTCTAAAATATAATAATTTATATTTTAAGGATTTTATTTATTAATCATTTGGATCATTGTTAGATAATTTAGTTATACCCTATGCCATCATAAGTTCTTCTTTTTTTTAATCCATGATTATTACTCTTCTTAAATCAATGTTTTAGTGACAAATATTTTTCCTAGCTGCAGGCGGCCTCGGTGGCATCTTTCTGTGGCCGGTTTGTGTTAAAACTAAACGGATCATGGAGATAACAGGCCCGCCGGGCACAGATGAAAGCCCGCAGCAGCAGAGCGCCCATTAGGCCGGTTAAGTATCAGCTCAGACTGACAAGTTGGCCACTAATGCAGCTCAATTATTTCTAACCTGACAGGCCAAACCAATTAATGGTCAGAAACTCCAGGCCGGATGGGGTTTGACAGTGAAGCTTTAAAGATAAAAATATCCTGCCACTTTTTAAAGCTGCTGTTATCTTTATAAAGTTAGACTTTTTTATATAAGAGGTGGGATATTGCTATTAAAACTGTGGGTTTTTTATTTGGCTATAATTTAAAATGTTGAAGTGATATTTAATTGAATTGTAGCCAAGATATTGGAGATTATTACAGCAATACATTTAAAATAAAACTCATTAAAAAGACATTTTTAAAAAAGTATTTTTAACAGAGCAAACGAAAATCGACTCATTTTTTTCTAGATACCTGCACAAGTTTTTTTTTTTTTTTTAAAGTCCTTGGCACGTACCTTTTTCTTGGGTCCTACTTCCTTTCGGTCTGACACGTACTTGCCCAGTTTGAAGACGCCCAGCACCGGTCCGATCCGGAGCCCGGCCGGGATGCTGCAGTCCGCGAACACACTGACGGTGGTGGACGCCCGGGTGGCCTGCATGGCGTGGGGTGAGATCAGAACCATGAAGGCTACCGGAGACCCGAGTCAGGAAGGCGCGCGAGAGGAAGGGGAATGACGATGGTGATGTGGATGGCGAGGAGGATGAGGATGAGGAAGAGGACAGGCCGATGTCCGCCCTCAAAGTGACGCGCTGGCATTTGGCTCTCCGGCTTTTCTAGTGATGGACCAGGGTACCCCCCACCCCCACCCACCACCACCACCACCACCACCACCCACACCACCCACTCACCACACACTTCTGTGTAAGTGAAGACCCAAGTGTGTTTCGGAAAGAGGGAGGTGATGCTGTAATGTGTGTGTGTGTGGGTGTGTGTGTGTGTGTGTGTGGGGGGGGGGTGATGAAGAAGAGGAGGGGGGGAGCGGTCCTCCTGAGTCTGCCTCAGCCGCGAGTGTGAGAGAGTTGGGGTGTCCCAGCAGCTGCGTGGAGGCCAGAAGAACGGCCGGGCCTGCTCACATGGAGACTTTCCCTCACCGCCGATAATGAATCGCTCCAGAACGGTCAGGAGGCACAATGAGCGGAGCGACCTTCCCATCCCCGAAACCCAATTTGTCAAGGGCAGAGAAAAGAGGGCGCAGAATCAAAGCTCCGGAGCGGCCATTAATCCTCAGCATGTGGCTTTGTCCCGCCGACAGTTCCGATATTTGAACTGACAAATCCACTGTATAATTTCCCCATAAATCCTCCGCCGTTTCCATTCTTCCCTTTCAAGCCGGGTTTTTTGGAAATCGGTGCTACTTTAAATCTACTTGGCCGGCATTCTTTCTGGGGTTTGCGAACTTCAAAGGGCATTCTCCCTCCTCCTTTGTGTCCCCGCTTTGACAAAGGGAGCAGCGGAGTTTAGAGGACTTGTTAACTTCTATTGACTCTCGGCGTGTGCCGGGCTGAGACCAGGCAGGTACTGGAAAGGAACCAGCAGCAGCGGGAGGAGAGAGGCCATCCCATCTTGCCCGCGCGCGCACGGCCTGTGGCTTACGCGTCGCTCACGCGGGAGCGCCTGCTTCCCGGTCGGTGCGCAAAGTTGAGAAAATAATTCAAACTCTGGTCACCAGACGGCAGGTCAGCCATGAATATGTTCACTTTTAACCTGCATTTAAAACTGATTCATGGTGTTGGGATCTCATCTGACTGACTTGATAGCTAATTGGAATAAATGATTCTTTGGGTTTGCATTTAAAAAAAAAACCGCAAAGCCGCTCCTGTTAACTTGCGCGTAAAAGTGCGTCTCCAAAGCCTAAAAGAGCAAACGTTGCAATATTTCTTTAAATATTCTGCAGTCTTTATGTCACATGTCAGGGTCTTGGATAATCTCTTAATCGTGTACTGACAGTGATAGTTACATTAGTGGATTTTTCTTCAACTTTTGACTGTGATGGCTCTCGTTAAGATCATTTTAAATCATTCCAGTGACGACGGTGATCTTTCCTTGAAAAGATGAGAGGCTTTTTGGAGCTCGTGAACAAAGACCTGCGGCCAATCAGTGGGGTCCGTGGACATGCTGACCTCTGACCTGTCCACTCTTCTCCCCCAAGGTTGGATCAGAGGCTTAATATCATAATTTATTCTATCAAAATATCCAAAAAAGTAATCAGTATATATATTTTATATCAAATAAAGACCAGTAAAAAATAGGATGCAAGAATGGAGTTCAAATAAATTCTTTATTCCTCCCCTAAAAAGGAGCTAAACAGGCGCATGAATTCCTCCCTCTCTCTACAGCCCCCCCCCCCTCCACTCCCTCCCATCCTTTGCGATCCTCCACAGAGAGCCTGAGCGACACGCGAACAATCTCGTCAATGGGCGCAATGTTTGCGCCCGGCTGTGCGGAGGAGTTATTTATTAACTTCTCGCCATTTTGCGACTGGTTCCCATCCACCCCTGCGCCGCTTTAAAGGACCGCACTTCTCCACAGTGAAAATTAATTATTCTGCTGGAGAAGGGAGGGGGTTGTGTGTGTGGGGGGGGGGGCGTTTTCTTTCTGTTTACGGAAAAAGTGGCCCGGGTGAATCCGGGCTCCACTGCACGTTCCGCAGCCCTGAAGAGCGGTGAAAAAGTGCTGGAGGTAAATGGGATGGAACATTACATTGTATCACCTCTTCAACACATAATAGGGGGGGGGGGGAACACATTAATTACATGGTTGGATCTTTATTCTGGGACAAATGCGCTTCACTTTAACGGACTCCGCGTCTCTGTAATGAACTTAAATAACGACGTGGGAAGAATGGGAGCTGGGACCGGAGAGGGAGCGGTGTTTTATGAGCGGCCCTGCCGGACTCCGGCCAGCCCGTGGGGCTCCCTGACTGGACTGGTAGTCCATTAACGAGCCATGAATATAGAGGAACAACCTGCCTGTGAAGCAATGCCCCACCAGGGATCTCCATTCATGCGTCCTGACTTCAGGGGTGCCAAGGGTTCACCGCCACCTCTCCCGCACTGGTTTCAATGGCCTACCATTTAGGACCCCTCCGAGTTCAGGAGAGAACACATTTTTTATGTCGACCCATAAACCTCCCTTAGGCCTATTCACAGCAGCCCGATCATTGTCCTACTTAGCAATGTGGCCTATTTCTCACAGATTCCCACGTCTTGGAAATGACTTTGTGTTTGTCTTAGGTCCATTTGTTTCCCTCCACATTTAGACCCTCTACCCCTCACTTTCATTTGGTCACACTTCTTTTAATTAAGGAGAAGAAGAAACCTAAATCTTCACGCCTTTAGCTTTTTGGGTCAGCCTGAACTCCCAAACAGCATTATTATTCCTTTCAAATCTCTCTCCCTCTTTCTAAAAAAAAAAAAAAAAAAAAAAACCCTTTGGACGAGCCCGTTCGTCTCCTTTATGTTTCTTCTATTTATCTGACACCCCCATCACTCCACCTCCAGTCATATTTAAGGTGGTTTGAAATCCCGAGTAACCCGGGAAAGACGCAAGCTGCGCCGTGACCAGCAGCTGCCGTGACGCGGGTGGGACATTAGCGACGCGTTTGAATAGTAATGATGCTTGTATGGGACTCCCACCAGATGACACGACTGGGATTTTAACCCAGACAAATATTTAAAGTCGCATTAGAGAGAAGCCGAATAAATGGCACCTGATTGAGCGCTGTTCAGGCGTGATTTCATTCAGAAGGCCTCCTCCTCTCCTCCTCCCCACCCACAGTGGGCCGCAGCTTCTTTGCTATTCAAAGTTTCAACAAAGTTTTTTTTTTTTTTTTTCCTCCAGGCCACATTTTCCCTGACTTAAACTCACTTTGTCTCGCATGAGGAGGCGCGCATAAAGGCGTGTGAAGTTGCAGGAATTGATATGTTTCGGTGCACCTTATAAATTCATACCTCCTCTCAGCTGAGCGCCTCAGAAAGAGCGTGTCACCAGGCCCTTTCTCCCTGCTGTCCGCCGCATTTAGCCGCACATCTATGCCCGCAGTTCATTCCGAGGCAAATGTATGCAGCCTGAATGGCGCACCGTGTCAGCCCGCCCTAATTGGCATTTCGCCCCCCCCCCCCCCCAAAAAAAGGCATGTGCGCAAAAGGGACAGAAAATCAGCGCCTTCAAAGAAAGTCGCAACTTTTGCCCTCCTGGGTGAAAATGGGGAGTTTTTCCCTCGGCTGAGACTGAAGCTGCATTTAAATTTAAAGGATAAAGGTTAGTGACCCAGCTGAAAAAAAAACTGAACCTAAAAATGCGACACAAACCACTTCGTATAGTGACAAAGAGCACGTTTAAAAACACGCAACCTTAACTTGGACTGGATGGGTAAATATGAGGACACGTTTGAGCTGATGGGGTGGTTATTATCTGGACACGTGCGGAGATTTTTTTTTTTTTTTTAAATCTAATTTATGTTTTCATTGCGGCTGCGCGGTGGCGCAGTGGTTAGCACTGCGGCAGCACAGCAACTCACCCTTGGCCGGGGGATTCCGGGTTCGATCCCAGCCCCTGACCAACACTGATCTGTGTGGAGTTTGCATGCTCTCCCCGTGTCTGCGTGGGTTTACTCCGGTTTCCTCCCACATGCCAAAAACATGCACATTAAGTTAATTGGCATCAACTGGGGATTCTAAATTGTCCTTAGGTATGACTGTGCGAGTGAATCTCTGTGTTGGACTGGCGATCTGTCCAGGGTGTACCCTTCCCGCAACCCGAAAAGGATTAAGCGGAAGAAGATGGATGGATGCTAAAATGCGAGATTTTAAAAATGTTTTGTCCTTGGTGTTATCTACCCGAATAATAATAATAATAATAATATTAATAATTGTGTGTGGGAGGGTTGTAATTGTGTCATATTTTTAATTTGTAAAGCACTTTGTGCTACAACCTTCTGTGTGAAAGTGCTATATAAATAAAGTTTTGATTGATTGATTGATTGATTGATAATAGTTGCCGTGCATATTCTTTTTTCTTAAGGTATTTATTTTGCGGCAGTGGTGCTTTTGTCAGTATGTGTAGATTTATTTAGCCCTTTAACTGAATTATTCAAAATACGTAATTGCTGCCAGACTGGTATTTACCATTGAATCGCTGTGAAAACGAAGCACCATGGAGAGCTCCTCAATAGACACGCAGGTGCTGCACGCGCGAGCGTGCACGCACACATACACGCAAACTCCTAGGGTATCTGCCGTTCACTAATAAATACCATCCATTTTCAAGTGTAATATTACTCCACGGAGGTGAAGACTAGAGGTGCCCAGCACGTGAGCGCGTGAACGTCTCCGGATCAGCCAATTAAACTAATTGTCTCTTGTGTTCTGAGACCGCGCCAGTGATTGTTTGAACAAGAATTTACCGCGGTGTTTGCACAATTCCTTTTAAATTATGCATTTATTATTTATCATATGATGTGCATTAAGGGTAGGTACACCTGTAGTTTGAAAAACGTATTTATCTAGTTTGTTTCTTTTTACATTTTTACTGAATGATCCTTGCTCTAATGATGTGGTAACATGCGGTGCCTTTCAGTGCCTGATAGAAAATGACTCCCTCAACGCTGCTGTCTTCTGATCAGGCAGTGAGATGGTCAGCCAAAGCTTCACACTGTAAGGTAGCCATGAGCTTCAGCACGTTTATTCAGTTCCTTTTAAACACTAGCATTTTGAGACAGCCTGCTAGCTGCCTTCAGCTAACTGCCTTTGCTCGTTCAGACGTAAAGCAGCGCGTCCACAGGACGATATCGGATGAGCTGCTGTGAAGACTGAGGCAGCCTGCATGGCTCACAGTTTTATACGTCCTTTGTTTAAAGAAAATGTGAGACCAGTTACTGACCTACAGGATGTCCAACACACAAAAGTACAGCAATAAAGGGAAGGTTAAACATACAGCTCAGTTAGCATAATAAGCTAACCTGTCAAAATTAGAAACTGGAAATTATCCATCCATCCATCCATCTTCTACCGCTTTTCCGGAGGTCCGGGTCGCGGAGGCAGCAGTTCAAGCAGAGAAGCCCAGACTTCCCTCTCCCCAGCCACCTGCTCCAGCTCTTCAGAGGGGATACCAAGGCGTTCCCAGACTAGCTGGGAGACATAGTCTCTCCACCGAGTCCTGGGTCTGCCCCGGGGTCTCCTCCCAGTGGGACGTGCCTGAAACACCTCAAGTGGGAGGCGTCCAGGAGGCATCCTAATCAGATGCCCATACCACCTCAACTGACTCCTTTCAATGTGGAGGAGCAGCGGTTCTACTCTGAGCCTCTCCCGGATGACTGAGCTCCTCACCCTATCTCTGAGGGTGAGTCCAGCAATCCTACGGAGAAAGCTCATTTCAGCCGCTTGTATCCGCGATCTCGTTCTTTCGGTCATTACCCAAAGCTCGTGACCATAGGTGAGAGTAGGAACGTAGATTGACTGGTAAATCGACAGCTTTGCCTTAGAACTAAGCTCCCTCTTCACCACAACAGACCGGTACAACGTCCGCATCACTGCAGATGCTGCTCCAATCCGTCTGTCGATCTCTCGCTCCATTTTCCCCTCACTCGTGAACAAGACCCCAAGATACTTAAACTCCTCCACTTGGGGCAGGAGCCTGTCCCCAACCCGGAGAGGACAATCCACCTTTTTCCGGCTGAGGACCATGGACTGGAAATTATGTTACTCTGAAATATTGAACTTTTCTCTAAACTTTTTTTTGTCTGAAATATTCTACATTTTCTTATAAATTTTGGAACTTTTGCTTGTAACTGTGTTTTTTTTTGGGGGGGGGGGGGATTTCCAACGTTGCTCTTGTAACTTTGCAAATCTTGTAAATTTGTGACTTTTATTTTGTAAATTCGTTAACGTTTTTCATAAATTTGCTTTTTTTTCGCCTGTAAAACTGACTTTTTTTCCTTGTAAATTTGTAGGTTTTTTTGAAAAACAAGGGAGAGGTTGCAGCACACATGAACCAAACACTCTTGTGTGTGTGTGTGTGTGTGTGTGTGGCTGCCAAAGACTGCCTACCTGATCGCTGTGCACATTACTGATATACCTTCTAGAATATAATAAAATGTTAGTCTAAGCCAGGTATGTAGACACAAAAAGTCTTAATGTTTAATTTTCTCTTGTTTGGATTTTATTTCTGTTATTTAAACCAGTATTGGGGGTTTGTATATTATTGACTAATTGTTTTTTTATTCATTCATAGAAGAAATTCTGTACCTCTCTCTGAGTCTTTTATGTTGTTCCTTTTTTTCTTAAAGGTATTATAACCATAATTTATACACAAAATGAACTAATTTTTTAAAAAAAACAACAACATAAAAGCAATAATCTTTTCTCTTCAATTCAGTGAGATGTGTGTTATTATAATAACAATGCTGCCAGAACAGTACTGGTCCCCTCTGCCTGTCTTTGTTGCAGTTCCTGTCTGGGGATTGGTGTTGTTGCACATCTCCACTCTGCTCGCCTGAGTGGGACACTGAGTCTGTTTGGCGTCTGCATGGTCAGATCTGATCTTTCTCCATCAGCAGCGGAGGGGAAAGGTGTGGATGTGGATGGAATGAGGACAGGAAACGGCTGTGTTCTGTCACTCTGCTGCTGGACTAAATTTGACAGACGGATTCCTTTAGTACTGTCAGGGTAACCGCCTGGACCCTCAGGTGACTCTGTTCCTCTCTCTCTATTTAGCTGTTCTCACATGACTTCTTTTTCCCATTTTCCCCCAATTTTTTTTTTTTTTTTGTCAAAGCAGATAAACCCAAAACTCAAACCAGCATCTCTCTCATCAAAGGAAAAAAAACAGGCTTTTACTTGCATTTGCAACATCCTCTCAATCAAATAAAAGAAGGGCAATACAACTGAATGCTGATAGCTTTATTTGTGGCGGGTAGAAAAAAGAGGGGGAGTGTAAGTGACACAAAAGGTAATAGAGCATATTGGGTGTATGATCTGAAGGTTTCACTCTGTAGCAAAGGGTCAGTCATGGTGTTCTTGTCCGGGGCAAAGGGCAAAGGCCAGCACCCAGACACGGGGGTTCGGTCAGCGCAAAGCTCAGGGGGGCGTGGAGGTGTAAGGGCGACAGGGGGTCACTTGGGAATCTGTGCTGCTCAGTCAATGTCAGAGTCGTCGGCCGCTCCAGTGATGGTGTAAGTCTGTTCTTGGTGGTCCATCTCCAGCACATCATCCTCATTTTTGACTGTTCTGTAGGGCGGAATAAATAGTTTGGTTGGACTCTGATTTTAACATATAACAGGGTAAAACAGTTTGGAAGAAGGGCTATCACACACATATAAAGGCCGCACCAATATCAAGTATCAGCCAGTATTGGGCTTTATTACATGTACTGTTACTCTCAAAATAATGCGTATCAGCTGATATTCTGTAATGGTATCACACTGAAGCACAACCTGAAAAAGTCTATGGTGTGCACAGAAATGATGTCTAATAACATCCCATAACTGGGGCAGTGATGAAGGAATGTCAGAAGTGTGGAAATACAGAAAAGGATGGTAACAAGCACAAGGCAGGACAAATGCAGAGAGGAAAAATATAATTTTATCAAGCACTGGTATTTGTACCGGAGATCAATGAGTACTTAAGAAGAAGTACTTGTAATCAATCTGAAAAAAAGTGGTATCAGTGGTAAACAGGATTGCAACCCAGCCATAGGGGGTGCACAAGCCAGTGTACTCCTAGTGCCGGTCCCAAGCCCGGCTAAATGAGGAGGGTTGTGTCAGGAAGGTCATCCGGCATAAAACCTTTGCCAAATCAAACATGCGGATCATGACGAATGAGATTTTCATACCGGATCAGTCAAGGCCTGGGTTAACAACAACCACCACCGGTGCTGTCAACCAACAGGGTGCCGGTGGAAATTTGGCTACTGTTGGTCAAAGATTGAAGACGAAGGGGGGGAGGGAGACGTGTTAGGAGAGAGAGAGAGAGAGAGAGAGAGAGAGAGAGAGAGAGAGAGAAAAGGAAAGAGAAGTGTGGGGGTGAGAGTAGGGACTTTAAATGTAGGGACTATGACTGGTAAAGGCAGAGAGTTGGCTGATATGATGGAGAGAAGAAAGGTAGATATACTGTGTGTTCAAGTAACCAGATGACGGGGAAGTAAGGCTAGGAGCATTGGAGGTGGATTTAAGCTGTTCTATCATGGTGTAGATAGGAAGAGAAATGGAGTAGGAGTAATCTTGAAGAAAGGTATGTGAATCGTGTTCAGGAGATAGAGAGGGAGTCAGACAGGATCATGAGTTTGAAGGTAGAAATCAAAGGTGTGATGGTGAATTCTGTCAGTGCATATGTCCCACAAGTTGGATGTCAGGTAGAAGAGAGAGGAATTCTGGAGTAAGTTGGATGAAGTGGTAGAGTGTGTTCCCAGGGGGGACACAGTGGTGATTGGAGCAGACTTAAATGGGCATGTAGGTGAAGGGAACAGAGGTGATGAGAAGGTTCTGGGTAGGTATGGTCTTAACCTATTGACTGTGGATGGCACTCTGTTGTACCGTCAGCCCCTAGTGGTGAAGATTTTTTCAAGAAAATATTCAGTTCAGATGCCAGAGATTTCCAAAGCTATAACTTGAAAGTGGTAAGAGATAATGGCTTACTGTCAATTACAAAGATGTAGAATATGATCCAAAGTTTGAGATAGGAGTAAATTTATGCATCTAATTTGCATAATGCCACGGCAGTCATATTGAATTACATAACTTTCAGTCAAAAGTGGACTTTGGACATATTTACACAGAATGGTTTTGCTTTTTGTCACCATTTCTTGTTTTGGGCATTTTGTTATCTTATCTTCAAAGTATATGAACCAGAAAATCAGTACAATGCCGTACAATGTAAACAAAACAACAAACAAACACAGACATTCGTCACTTACCACTAGCGAAGGCAGCTTGCTTCGCCCTTTATGTGGCATCTTGGCCATTATTTTCTCGTCTGTTGGGCATTTTTGCTTTCTCTCCCACATCCAGAAACTGATATGATTATCCCACCTCAATTTTGCTTTTATTCCACCGCTATTTATGTTATACGATGATATGGAACCGGCGCGATTGTTGTCTAGTCATATGGCGCTGGGGGCGGCAGCAGGTGAACATCAGGCAGCTTCACCCACCCTCTGTTATAACAAAATGTAAACATTTACCTTCATAAACTAAATCTCTTTTTTGAATCATAGTTGGCAAATTTGGGAGCAAATGCTCCTCCATCTGTGACTGAGTACATCCACAGCGATCGGTAGCATCCATATGTGTTTGTCTAAAAATTTCTTCCTCTCTGGTGTAAATAAGGATGCTTCTATGTCCGCCATCAGCCCTCCAAGGCAAGAGCAGTAAGTTATACGTGTCTACCACCTTGTGAGGTAGAATTCTTAGTACAAGTGGGGAGTGTTTGGCACGTCACATAACATCATATGACAGGCACAGCACTGCGCCTGTCACAGTGGTGGCACCATCCATTCATGCAATCAACACTGACTAAGGGTTAAGGTGCATTCACACCAAATGAAGAACGAGCGAATTTTTCGGGCGCTGCGATTACATTAAAACTCAATGTAAATGTGCAGATAAACACAAATTCAGCATCTGAGTGCGATGCAGACAGGCGAGGTTGCCTTTATAACTTCTGCAGCAGTGTTCACCCTACTGTGGAAATCCCCAAAATAGCGTCCTGCTTTAGGTTTACATTATCTGATGGAGCGGTCACCTGGAAAAGTTGTCCCTGTCTCCAAAACTTTATAAGATGATGAGTGTTTCCATTGCTAGCTTGCTAGCCTCATCAGCATGTCCGTGGCAGGAAACCATAGGTAAATAACTCAAAAATCCTGATTCAGCTGAAGAGCTCCCGGTCCTCCTGTCTCCACGTGAGTGAGTCTCATTTTCAAACTAGTTTACTCTGCAATGGTGATACTTTTATTCCGGTGATGGCAGAATCTCAAAGCTAGCAGCTAGCTAGCTAGCTAGCCTCGGTCGTGAATACGCGAACGTGCAATTTCGCGTGTACTCACCTCTTTCCATTCACTTTGTATGGATTTGTGCTGCCCGTTCGCATTTGGTGTGAACGCAACTTTAAGGAGAGAAATGTGGAAGGAGAGATGGTTGTGGATTTTGCTAAGAGGATGGAAATGGCTGTGGTGAACACATACTTCAAGAAGAGAGAGAAACAGGGTGACTTACAAGAGTGAGGAAGGTGCACACAGGTGGACTACATCTTATGCAGAAGGAGAAATCTAAAAGAGATATGAGAATGTAAGGTGGTGGCAGGGGAGAATGTAGCTAGACAGCATTAGGTGGTAGTCTGTAGGATGACTTTGGAAAGAAAGAAGAGAAAGAGTGAAGGCAGTGCCAAAGATTAAGTGGGGGAAGTTACAGAAGGAAGAAGGTCGCACAGAGTTCAGGAAGGAGTTGATACAGGCTCTGGGTGGTAGGGAAGAATTACCAGATGACTGGGAAAGTACAGCAAAAGTATTGAGGGAAATGGGTAGAATGGTATGTGGTGTATCCAGTGGACAGAGGAAAGAAGACAAGGAGACTTGGTGGTGGAATGAGGAGGTACAGGAAAGTATTCAAAGGAAGAGGTTGGCAAAAAAAAGTGGTATAGTCAGGAAGATGAAGAAAGTAGACAGGAGTATTTGGAATATACGTAGGTGGATGGCAAAGAGCGAGGTGGCAAAGGCAAAGGAAAAGGCATATAGTGAGTTGTATGAGAGGCTGGATAATAAGGAAGGAGAAAAGGACTTGTATTGATTAGCTAGACAGAGCGATCGAGCTGGAAAGGATGTGCAGCAGGTTAGGCTGATTAAGGACAGAAATGGTAATGTACTAACAAATGACGAGTGTGTTGAGAAGATGGAAGGAGTACTTTGAGCAGCTGATGAATGAAGAAAATGAGAGAGAGAGGTGGATGGAGGAAGGAAAGATGGTAAACCAGGAAGTTCTGAGGATTAGCAAAGCAGAAGTGAGGGCAGCTTTGAAGAGGATGAAGAATGGGAAGGCGGTTGGTCCAGATGACATACCTGTGGAGGAATGGAGATGTTTAGGAGAGATGGCAGTGGGATTTTTCACCAGATTGTTTAACACAATCTTGGAAAGTAAGAGGATGCCTGAGGAATGGAGAAGAAGTGTTTTGGTAGCAATTTTCAAGAACAAGAGTGATGCTCAGAGCTGCAGTAACTACAGAGGCATAAAGTTGATCAGCCACACTATGAAGATATGGGAAAGAGTTGATGAAGCCAGGTTAAGGAGAGAGGTCACAATCAGTGAGCAGCAGTATGCTTTCATGCCAAGAAAGAGTACTACAGATGCAATGTTTGCTTGAAGAGTGTTGATGGACAAGATGCAAGGAGTAGAGGTAGTGAAGATAGATAAGTTTAAATACCTGGAGTCAACCATCCAAAGTAATGGAAAATGCACAAGAGAGGTGAAGAAGAGAGTGCAGGAAGGGTGGAGTGGTGGAGACGAATATCAGGGGTGATCTGTGACAGAAAGATACATTAGCTGGACCATATACCGGCAGCACCAGCAGAAATTATCCTGTTATCATCAGGTCAGTAAAAAAAAATGCCACCAAAGAAAGAGGAAATGGAAGAGATTAAAAAATCTCTGAACTTCATGTCAGAAGAACTTACCAAAGTGGCCAATCAACAGTCCAAATTATTAGGGCTAATGGAGGAAGTCCGGGAGCTGAAATTAATAATTAAGGAAAGAGAAAAAAAAATTGCAGACATGGAGCGACGCATCAAGGATCTTGAACAATATACTCAAATAGATGATTTAATCATTAGTGGACTAGACATTAAATATCAATCATATGCTCATGCTACAACAGGAAGGAGAGGTGAGGAGGCTCCCCCAAGTGAATCAGTCTCCTTGGAAAACCAGGTGCTTCGGTTCCTTGAAAGCAGAAATATAAAGGTTGAAGTAAATGCAATTTCAGCCTGCCATACACTACCCAGAAAGGATAATAAAACAAAGAAAACAATTGTGATGCGCTTTGTGAACAGAAGAGTAAAAAAATACATACTGAGGCAGGCCAGAAAGCTATGGGGAACAGAAGTTTACCTAAATGACCATTTAACAAAGACTAATGCTGAAATAGCATGGCAAGCACAGATGCTGAAAAGACAAAACAAGATACAGGCAACATGGACAAGAAACTGTACAGTCTGGATTAAACTAAATGAAACACCTGAGGATGCAAAGGCCACAATAATAAGAGATCTCACTGACTTAAATAAACATAGATGAACACTGATTAAGAAAATTAAGAGACTACAATAATCCACATCCACACACATGGCAAGAACAGTTCTTTTGTGACATAGCATAATAATGTACTTAAAACAAACAAAAAAAACCACTCATGACTGACTTTAGTAGACCTCAATCATCCTCAATTGGAGTAAGTCATTTGACTCAGAGAAGAAATTCAGACTCTGAAAATATCGCATTATGCTGAACATAAACTACAAGAGATGGAGAATGATATTGATTTTGATAACCACTTCTTCAATAATATTCATAATCACTGTGAATATTACACTGAAAAGCAGTTCAAAAGTCAAGTGCATGTAGATGGTAAACTATCAATAATACACTTTAACAGCTGAAATCTTAAAAACTTTCCACAGATTCAGGACTATTTAAAACAGCTAGACAGAAAATTTACAGCTATCACAGTCTCTGAAACTTGGCTCAAGGAAGAGTACGTTTCTTTGATGGCAATAGAGGGGTATCAGATGTTTCATATTTACAGATCTCAAAAAAAGGGCGGTGGTGTTGCTCTGTATACTGATGAATTGTATAGGTGTAAACTTGTAAATGGAATGTCCTTTGCCCTGTCAGGGATTCTGGAATGTGTTACTGTTGAGATTGACCAAGATAAAACAAAAAATCTAATTATAAGTTGTATATATAGAATGCCGGGAACTTGCGTTGAGACATTCAGAGATAGGTTAGTCGATTTGTACAATAATATAACTAATAAGAAAATGGTTGTAATCTGTGGAGACTTCAATATTGATTTACTAAATCCATTTCAGCAAAATGTAATTACAGAGTTCATGAATTCTATGTATAGTATGAGTCTGTATCCCACAATAACACATCCCAGTAGAATCACAGTCCACACTGCTACACTTATTGACAACCTGTTTGTTAATATTATTGATAAGAAAATAGAAAGTGGATTATTGATAAATGGCATAAGTGACCATTTGCCAACCTTTGCACTTATCCATGGCCACACGGGGGCCACAGAAAAAAACTTTAAAATCTTTCAGATACAAATCACAAAATGCAATCAGTTCTTTTAAAGAAGACCTGCTGAAGCAAGACTGGACAAAAGTCTATGTATCAGATGTAAATGAAGCCTACGATACATTCATGAACATTGTAACCACTCTTTATGAAAAAAAATTGTCCATTAGTAAAGAGAAAGCTTGAACAGAAATTTGTCGACAAGCCACAGTTAACCAAAGGATTACAAAAAGCGTGTAAAAAGAAAAATTCACTATATAAAGCTTTTCTAAAGAAAAAGACAAAAGAAGCAGAGCAGTGGTATAAAACATACAAAAAAAGTTAATATATATAATGAGATGTAGTAAAAGAGACTATTACAGTAAAGAACTGTAGAAAAACAGAGATAACACTAAAAATACATGGACAATACTTAACAATATTCTTGGAAATAAAAACAGAAATACAAGCTACCCAACCAATCTTTCAAAAAAAAAAAACTACTCAGAGTGTGAATGCAGTCTCATCTGCAGATGAATTTAATAAATTTTTTGTTAACATTGGTCCTAATTTGGCTCGAGAAATACCCATTACGGCACCTACAGGTGATACAATAAGCAAAAACACTGCTATAAAAGACTCCATCTTCCTAAAGAACACAGATGAGAGAGAGGTCACTGAAATTGTTAAATCGTTTAAAAGCAAAACATCTACAGATTGTGATGGTATTGACTTGCTTTTAGTCAAAACTATCATTGAATGCTTAGTGAAGCCATTGACGTATATCTGTAACTTGTCTCTCCAAACAGGTATATTTCCCAATGCAATGAAAATAGCCAAAGTAATTGAATCGGTGAATTCAAAAGGGGCCCAAGTCCAAGTCCTATGTTTTTGCAGGAAATCAAATAAATTGCATATCTCAAAGGTAGTCTATGCCAGATGGTTCATACTTTACTCAGATATAGCACAAGGCCATAGCTTAGAAATGCTATAATATGAAGCATTTCATTTTTTTAATTTCAGAGGATTGGCAAACTAAAGTCCCTGGACTTGGGCCCTTCTTGAATTAAACAATAAGAACATATGAAAAGAAGCGCATAACATCTATTTCTCACATGTTGAAAACATTTTTTTTTAATTATGCCATGTTTTGAACACCTTTTATGATCACTTTATATTCAAACTATTGTTTTGATAACTGCCAGCAAATGAGATTTTCATCTAAAAGTGGGCAGATTAACATAGAGGTCCATCTACTGGTAACTAATCGTCAAAGTCAGACTCATCTTCACGCCTAGCATCACAAACTATTAAATTACTGAGGAACTGCTGAGCCTCTGGTGAAAGATATTTCGCCAATTTCTGAACATCTTGGATGACTGGTGCTGCCACCTATGACTTTAAGTTTAATCCATGCAGGAAGGGCCCAAGTCCTGGACTTGGGTCTCTCTTGCACTCAATGCATAAACAATGCTGTGAATAGTCAATGCATTAAAGTTGACTCGGGATGTTTTTGCACATAATCAGATAGCTTGTCTCTTAAAGTTCATTAAACATGTAATATCTGGGTTTTGAAAAAGTGTGGACTTGGGCCCTTTTGGAATTCACCGATTCAATTCCGATATACAAGACGGGTGACAGAGGGGAATTTTCAAACTATAGCCCTATTTCACTGTTGCCGCAATTTTCAAACAAATTAACGCTCAATTTAAAGGGCCTATATCATGCTATTTTAAGCCTTTCAGAGTAAACTATATGCATGTATGTGATAATATATTACCTTTGGTACACTGGAGAGTGAATTTCTTATGAAATATGAGTTATTTTCACGAGCCCGGAAGTAAGCTGCCTCAATCTCTGAGGCTCTGCCTCTCCTTCTTGTGGCTGCCACCCATTTCATGACGTAACCCCTGAGCCGGCTGCTGCAGCATGTCGCTGGGTTCCGCCCACGAAAACAACATCTACAGTAAACTTTAGAAAAGATGGATGAGCATGTTGAACTCTTTAGCCTCCTGTTATTATTTTAGCCTATAATATTATTCTTATGTAGTGTATGGTTAATCACGTTTAATATTATGATTTTAGCCTCTGCATTCTGGTCTATTTTGACCATTTCTGATGAGTAGGCTCTTCTTTAGGAAGGCTGAACAAACTCCTAAATCTCTCACAGCCAAAGACACATTTACGCCACTTAGAAGACATTGTCTTACGTAAAAAAGCAAACAGTTGTTGTCACTGAGCAGATTAGGTGCGAGAGGAACTACTTCTTCACAGCGTCAATGCTAAAGTGAAAGAGTTTTGCCGATCACCGCTCCGTTAGCTGCGTGGAGAAAGTGGGTGTGTGTGTTAGCCTGGGGGCTGTGCTGGCGGCACAGGCACTTCCTGGAGTGGGCGGCTCACCCACGTTCATACATATGAACGTGGGGACCCAGTCATTATCAGGGACAGGGCAGAGCAGCAGCTCAGAGAGCAGGGTTGAGGAGGAATACTCAGAGATGTGTGAATGAAGCAACATACCACTTTGGGGGTGTTTTTGGTGAGGAATTATTATAACATGCTTAAAAGCTCAAAAAAGTCAATTTTGCATGATATAGGCCCTTTAAGTAAGACAAAATTTATAATTTTTAACAACCATCACAACAACTCAGTATCTAAACTCAGTGTAAATGGTGTAGAGATTGAAAGGGTATCCAAAATTAAATTCCTTGGAGTAATAATTGATAATAAATTGTGCTGGAAGTCACATATTAATTATATTAAAAGTAAAATATCCAAATCAATTGCAATACTACACAGAGTGAAATATTTGCTGAATCAACCCACATTATATACTTTGTATCATTCATTAATACTCCCATACGTGACATATTGTACTGAAGTATGGGGAAATACATATAAAACAAACATATATCCAATCTTTATGCTTCAAAAGAGAGCTATTGGAATAATAAACAAAGCTGCTTACAGGGAACCAACAAACCCACTTTTTCTTAAATTAAAAGCTCTCAAGTTGAAAGATCTGGTTGACTTTAAAACTGTAGTAATAATGTTTAAAGTGAAGAATCTATCACTGCCCGCAAATATCCAAAAGTTGTTTCAAATAAGGGAGAAACAATATCATTTCAGAGGAACATGTATATTTCAAAAACCTTCAGTGAGAACTACCACCAAGCAACACTGTGTTTCAGTGCAAGGAGTCAGACTGTGGAACGCTTTTGGACCTGAATTAAAATCATGTACAACGCTTGGACAATTTAAACAAAAACTAAAGGAAGAAATACTCCAAACATATATACAAGACTAGAAAAGCACTCGGAGAACGCAGACCTCCGCCAAGCACCACAGTTCCCCCCATACAGTGTTTGTGTGTACGTTTTCAGATTCCTTGACCATGAAAACATATGACTAGCAATTGGATTCACAATGATAGGATTAGTGGTTCAGTAGTTATTCACGAAAATCGCATTTTCCGTAATGGCAGTTTTCTTCTGGACGGTGATCCAGATCACCATCAAAATCTAATCATCTGTAGGATACCCCATTTCTGACAATCTCTGAAAATTTCATGAAAATCCGTCCATAACTTTTTGAGTTATCTTGCTAACAAACAAACAAACAGACAAACAGACAGACAGACAAACCAACGCCGATGAAAACATAACCTCCTTGGCGGAGGTAATGACATGTAAAATCACATAAGAATTATCATATCCAGTCTGTGTTGTGCTGTTGCTTAGTTTTGTTTTGTTACGTTTTGTCTTAGCTTAGTTTTGTTTTGTAATCACTTTTGGGTTTTTTTGAATTTTTAGATGGAACATGGGTGAGCAATATAAGCTGCGGCTTCAGCCATCACCCTTTTCGGATAACTTATGTTGAATTGTATAATCCGAGGAGTTATTGTTTAATTCGACCTTGTTGGATTTTTTTCCCCTTGATATATTGTTCTGTTCATTTTTTTTAATCTAATCTATCCGAAATAAAGATTAATTCATTCATTCATAGCAGCTAGAGTAAAAGGGAAGATTTTCAAGACAGCAGTGACACCTGCTATGATGTATGGTTTGGAGACAGTGCCACTGACATAAAGACAGGAGGTGGAGCTGGAGGTGGCAGAGTTGAAGATGCTAAGATTGTCAGTGGGAGTGACTAGGAGGGACAGGATTAGAAATGAGTATATCAGAGGGACAGCTTGGGTTGAGCAGTTTGGGGAAAAAGTAAGAGAGGCAAGACTGAGATGGTTTGGACATGTGCAGAGGAGTGATAGTGGATATATCGGACGAAGATGCTGAAGATGGAGCTGCCAGGCAGGAGGAGAAGGGGAAGACCACAGAGTAGATCCATGGATGTAGTGAAGGAGGACAGGAGAGGGTTGGAGTTACAGAGGAAGATGCAATGGATAGGGTGAGATAAAGGAAGATGATCCGCTGAGGCGACCCTTAAAGGGAGCATCTGAAAAAAGAAGATGAAGAATAAGAAGTGGTAAACAGGATTGCAATCTGAAATTATGAGGCAAATTATATTTCAATTATCCCATGTATTATGGAAGTAAAACGATGAGACAAATGTAAAAGTACAGCATGATGACAAGCCAGCTAAAGAAGACTATTCAACACAGTGTACAGTAAAAAATGCTAAGACACATTTTCCATACAATTTCAAAACTTGGAATATGGAGTCACATAAAACCTCTCCTGAATATCTTCACTAGTGTGTTCAGAGAAACAGCTAACAACTTGGAGCCCTCAACAACTGTCCTGGTAAGCCCTTGCTAAAATCCGGCCCAGCTGACAATAAACCACTCTGACAAAGCGAGAACAGGAAACCGAAATACCCTAACAGGCACTGGATTACTTACATATCATATTAGCATATGTGTATTAATAACACCTGTTCTACCCTGTTCTGAATTTTCAGAGTTATTGTCAATTCCCCTAACCTGAATCTTAATAAAGAGCATGTTTGATTGTTTTTTCTGAGTTTCAGAAAAATACCCTTTGGTGCCTTTACCTAATGAGCACCGTCCTCCTCTCCGTCAGCTCCACAGCTTGCTCTGCGTAGGCTTCGATGTTGCCGTCATAATGCTCTGATCCGTATCCACTCATGTTGCCCTGTCCTGCACCTTTTTTCCCAGTTCCTCCTGTGCCTGACAAAGCAACATCAGCATCATTTCCACCTATTACCCCAGCTCCTCCACCATTTCTAGTGCCAACAAGACCCATTCCACCAACTCCACCACCATTAGCAACTCTTACACCACCACTTCCTCCACCAAACCCAGTGTCAAAAGAACCCATGCCAGAGGAGCCGGTGCCAACAATCCCTGCATCTACTCCAACACCACGAGCCCCTCTGTCATCCTTACCTTCTAAACTGAACTTTTCCGCATCCCCCAAACCTCTGGTCCCTCCACCACCAGCGCCGACCCCTGAAACGCCTAAACCGGTGATTCCAGGAGCAAAGCTGCCAGCACCAACCCCTGAAATATCTGCACCAGACATTCTAGGAGCAAAGCTGCCATTACCAGCACCTGCACCAGCACCAACACCTCTGCTGCCAGCACTGACTCCTGAAACACCAGGGTCAGAGATTTCAGGAGCTAATCCACCAGCACCAGCTTCTCCACTGCCAGCACCAACCACTGAATGGTCTGTACCGGTGATTCCAGCAGCCCAACTGCCAGCACCAGCACCAACTCCTTCACTTCCAACTGCAGCGCCTTCTCCTGAACCCCCAGCTCCAGTTCCCTGAGCACCTGTCATATCAGCCCCACCCAAACTACCAGCAGCACCAACACCCCCACCAGAACCCATTCCTCCAGCCAGTCCTCCACTGCCTGGGCCTACTCCCACTCCTCCTGCAGCCTTGTCCCCAGCAATTCCTACTCCCCTGTCCATTCCTCCAACACCTCCATTACTGCTGCTGCTGCCTCCTATCATTCCACCACCTACCCCACCAGCACCACCCCCGCTTCCTCCACTGAAGCTCATTCCAGCACTAATGGCACTCATGCTGCAGCTGGTAAAAGACAAGGTTTGCATCATTCCAGAGAGACGCAGGTCCTCTCCCTCAATCAGTTTTCTGCAAAGAAAAGGGAAAAAAAAACAGTGTTTTACAAATATTAATAAAAAAAGAAATGCAATATGTAGTTTTCAGGTTGTGTTATTATTTTCCTATTACCTGTAAGTTGTAATTTCAATCTCCAGAGCCATCTTGACATTCAGTAGGTCCTGGTACTCACGCAGGTGCAGTGCAATTTTCTCCTTGGTGGATTTCAGCTCAAGCTGCAGGGCCTCAATCCGAGCCTATTAAATGAGTCATGAAATGAAGGTTTTGCCATGGTGGCTCAGCATCTACAAGCATTAAACTGGAAGTATGTGTTCAGGACTGACTCCGGGGGCGATCAGGTGCAGACCCTGGGACAACATCAGCCTGGATTTGTACCTGTAGCTCTTCCAGTTCCTTCTTGTGCTTTTCTTGCATCTCGCGGATCTGAGCCTCGAGGGCTTCGTTTCTGGACCTCAGGGTGTCCAAGTCACGCTCCTTGCTTTGGATCTAGGGGGATATAATAGCCCAATTTTAGACATTTGGCATAAAAAGTCGACCAATTTTTATGTGTTCACGTGATACTCACATCTTTTTTGGCCCCGCCTAATTCTTCTCTGATGCTCCGAACTCTATCGACGTGCCTTGACGTCTTTTTGGAGATGTCTTCAAACTTGTTTTTGTACCATGAATCCATTTCCTAGCAGTTAAGAGTGGGAAAAATTACATGTGCTTATGTGATGACTTGACTTTTCACTTATTTTTATCTGGAAATGTTACTCATTATTTTACCTGGAGATTTTTGGCTGCAATATCATCATACTGAGTTTGGATTTGTTTCATAGCAGCGGCCAGATCAGGCAGAGCAAATGCGCTCTGGGCCGTGGCGTGAGCAGCATAGATCTTCTGCATGAGCTCCTCAATTTCCTAAATACACACAAAAAATAAATCTACAGCAGTCTCCTGAAGAAGGAAGGTTTAACTAAGTAATTCGGTCTTAACATGTTATCCACCTGGTGATGGATCCGTTTTAGGAATTCAATCTCTACTTCCAGCTGCTCCAGCCTCTTCTCCAAGGCGATGCGGGAAGAGGTGGCTTTGTCGACATCCTGATGCACCAACACACAAATTCATTTTCATGTGTGTTCACGCCTGGTGATTCATTTGAATGAGATGCTCATACTGTAGCTCATTAACAAAAGGCGCCTACCGGACGGAAGGCTTCGATGTCTAACTCGGCTTTCTTCCTCTGCTCCACTGCTTCCTCATATTTGATTTTGATTGCCTCAAGTTGAGCAGCTGCGGACTCTTTCGCCACCAAGGAAATGTCCTGAAAATCAAGAAGGCATGAGTAACATGTTTATTAGATTTGAAGGTGGGTGCAAGGGTTTTCCTCTTTAGCAGCTCATGTTTTATCTCTGCTGCTGCTGTGCATTTGTGCATCAAACACATCTATCTACAACCGTACTCCATGACACTGTTCAGGCACCTTTTCCATTTGCCTGGCAGAAATAAGTCCATCACCAGGTAGACAACCTTGAAAACACCAAGTTGACATCTTGTATTGCTGCTTGGGTGGATTCTCTACAGATCAGTGAGGTGTAAACTTAATGCCCCATAGAGTGTCTGAAAAATGAAAGGAGAAAGAGAAGAGATGCAACTGGAGATTTCTGCCTCACCCGTTGAACTCTAATCTGGTCAGCGATCTTCTTCAGCTCCTTCAGCTGCTGCTCGTACATCAGGCGTAGGCCTGATGGCTTCTCAAAGCGGTTCTGGTACGCCTCAATCTCCGCTTCCAGTAACTTGTTCTGCTGCTCAAGCGATCGAACCTGCAAGCACATAAAAGACTGCCATAAACCAAGCACCATGGATAGATAGATAAGTAGTGTTTTTTTTAAGGCAGTCTTACCTTGTCAATGTATACGGCCAATCTGTCATTGAGGACAATCATTTCCTGTCTTTCACTGGTGCGGGTGTTGAGGAATTCTTTATTTTCAGCTGCTGCCACATCCAGGTCGATGGCAGGCTCCCCGCTGGGTCCAACACACACCATGGCTCCTGCACTCATACTGAAAACACAAATGGATCAATTACACATTCATGAGTGACCCCAAGACATTGAATTAGAAGCATAAGAGCATGTTGTATTAAACTTACTCTAAACTGATTTCTAAATGGCACCTTACCTTGCTCCTGCCATGCGAGACCTGCGAGCAGCAGAGACGGTCCTTCGTCCCACTGAGGCCACGCGCATGCTGCTGGCCCCGGCTCTAGCAGAGAGGCAGCCAGAAGAGCCATGGCGGGCCACTCTCCTGGTGGGGGATGGGCTGGATACTCTGACCTGGTAGGTCGTGCTGCTGCTGTCCTCAAAGTGACGGCGATAGGATGAAATCCTCTCTGGGCTGTGGCTCATGGCAGCTGTAAGTGTGCACTGTCTCTCTGCAAAGGAAACACTAAAGTCTCTCTGTGATTTACTGCACTGCACCCTTTCCTCAACTTCCCGCGCTGCACTCCCTGGTCCTCAACACAGTCTTGGGTTTTATACCCCCCTCCTCCCCACTCTCCATGGTGCTTAGCACTCTGTACAATAACAGCCCAGGTCATGAGTCAACATCTGTGGAATCTTGATCCTCTGCACCAAAGCAGGCCTAACCTGCTGCACAAATATGTATCAGCAGCTTGTGAGAAGCAGAGCTGGAATGACATGGGTCTCTGTCCAAAATACAGGATGCAATCATGTATCAGTCTTCCTTTTTAATCACAGTCACATAATGGATTTTTGTATGAGACAATGCATATCCACCATGTCAGCGTGCAGCAGCAGACAGACGAGCAGGCAGGCCAGGAGGCAGGGTCCGGCCTGTTATTGGAGCAGTAGGTGCAACTCTGATGTGATCTGCTCTGAAGGGATGAGGAGCTTTAATTGAATGCAGAGCAGAAGCTAGAGGGTGACCTGATGAAGTCGTGACTGCAGAGGAACAAAGAGTCCCTGGCAAGATTTGATGTAAATGAGTACTTATTAGTCTTCTCTGATTCTGACATATTAAAACTGGAGTATCAAGGGGAAAAATGGAATTAACTGCTTCAGCGGGAAAACAAGGAGGCGGAAGAAGAAGGTGTGGGGGTGGGAGGATTATAGTCTGGGGTTTACGGATGATGTGGCACAATGATAAGCGGGAATAAAACAGTGGTTACGCCTGTTCAGAGAGATTCTCTATCAACACCTAAAGGGTCAGTTGGTCAGGGGTCAGACAATGTTGTGCTTGTTGCCATTTTTAACTACAGCACGATTAATCTTAAAGCAGAACCATGTAACTTCCCATTTCCTGGTAGGAACACTGAAAAGACTACAAGAGGAGTATTATGTGTTCCTATTCTTTCTGTGGTCTGTTGCCAGCTCACTTCACAGATCTCCTGCCATTGTTTTGAATGTCCCGAAAAAGCAACCCTGAAACCAAGCTGGATGCCTTCAAAAAAAGCTAGCTACTAGCTGGCTCTAGTGCTAGTGGTTATAGAATCCTAACATAAATAGAGCCAGTTTGAGGAATGTCTCTTTAAAAAAATAGGAGGAAGAAATAAACCATTGTGTGTTTTTCTGTCTATACAATATCTTGATTTCATTAGACTGAACCAAGCCCACAGGGATTCTGACTTTAGGAATGTCACAACATGATCTCTGGTTACAAGAGGTTCAACCTTCCTCAGCAGCAAAAATAAATAAATCAATCACACTTAATGGCAAACGAGTGTGTGTTAGGTATGCTCAAATTTGTGTAGTTCTGAGGTTTAGGAATGCACCTTCAGTGATGTGCACAGACATTTTGGGGGGCAGGTGCTCAACCAAGAAAAAGGGCACTCCTAAATATTGAAAAAAGTAAAGTTACATGTAGTCGTGCAAATTTTACTGTATTTACTTTGGTATATCTATTTTATTTTAATACCTATTCACTCATGGAGATATTTAATACCACATACATTTTTACAAAATCCTCAACTCACTCAGAGACCATGGTTTTCATCATTATGTATTTACAAGAAAAAAATGGGCAGCTTCCACTGAAAAATATATATCTGTTCAAAATAAATACATATTTGCAAAAATCTGAAAAGGTTTTCCTTTCAATAATGAAATATTAACTCTCCATTCAAATAATTAAAACTTTCCAAAAAACTAAAAAGGCCGTTCCTCCTGTCAACATTTTTATACTGGGGTAGTTCCATTGAGAGGCAGTCTCTCTTTTTCAAGGATACCCTGTTCACATTCACACCTGGAAACTTCCCAGTACAACCACAGACTGACCTGCGGCCACTGAGCAGCTCCACTGGAGTAGTTGGGGTTAAGGGCCTTGCTTAAGGGCACCACAGTGGGGTTGATGAGGGTGGGGCAAACACTGCTATGCTATCTGTCCCACCCAGATCTGATCCTGCCAGTCCAGGAACTGGCAGCCCTCCAGTCACCAGTCCACGTCCCTAACCATTAGGCCGCCACTGCCCCGATCCAAAATTCTCCCCTCTGTTAACCTGCCACCCTCCATCCTCATAAAGACAAAGGATAGTTTATACAGGACAACTTAGTATTTTTGTGTCCAAATGTACAAGAAAAGTCATGAAAATCTGAGAAAAAAGTTGCAAATTTTGTAGAAAAAAAATGTTGCAAATTTATCGGTATATTGTTGTAAATTCATGTGGGACAAAAGGTAACAATTTTATCACAAAACATGGCAAATTTATAGGAAAAAAGTACTAAATTTACCACAACAGTAATAAATTTGCAAATTTTGTTTAAAAATATAGCCACAAGCGGTGATCATCAGGTTCCAAACAGGTGTGGACTTAAAGGTCTTGTATTGCTAAGCAACAGCATTTAAAACCTATGGTCTGCTACACATTAGTTTTTAAACCATCTCTTCAGCTGAGTTCCGATAGCCCAGTAGTGCACTCCAATGTGGTCTGCACAGGGTATTCCGCCATATTAACTTAGATTCCAAACCGAACGGTCTTCAGTTCAAAGGGAACTGAGAACTGAGCAGGGAAGAAGTGAACAACCGTACATCACTTCACAGGAAAGTGACAAGAAGACCCCCCACCCCCCCAAAAAAAAAATCATGGGGGGGGGGGGGGGCATTTGGAATTTGTTCTTTTCCTCACAAAAATTTCACTTTTTCTTGTAAATTTGGGACTTTTTGTAAATTAGCAACTTTTATTATATTTTTGAACCTTTATTCTTTCAAATTTGTACTGAAATTACATTTACACCATATACTGTACTTCTTCCAGCTGCTCCATTTAGGGGACACCACAGCAGATCATCTGTCTCCATCTCACTCTATCCCTTGTATCTTCCGCTCTAACACCAACCCTCTCCATGTCCTCCTTCACTACATCCATGAATCTTCTCTATGGTCTTCTTCAGTGGTGTCCAATCATGTGCCATGGAGGGCCAAGACCCTGCAGGTTTCCTCTTCTACCCAGTCTCTTCAGCAGGTGTTTTCACTTATCGGCAATCAGTGGGAAGAAATTCAGTGGAATCTGCTGTTGAAGATGCTGGTTGGAGGTAGAGCCTGTGGGGTCCTAGGGTGAAAATCTTAGCATCTTCAGCTCTGCCACTTCCAGCTCCACCTCCTGTCTTTTTGTCAGTACCACCGTCTCCAAACCATACATCACAGCAGGTCTCACTAAATTTATGAATATCTCGCCTACAACCACCATCTCCCTTGTTAAAAAATAAATCACCAACTGCACAACAGTAACACAAAATGCCAAAGCTTAGAGCAATTAAAACATAGAAGTGTCTAGAACACTAACACTAACACTAACACTAACCTGAAACTCTGTTTGGAGAGAGGAGACCAGGCTGTAGCTGCTGTGGTGAGGTCTGTGTGTGCACAATGAAGCGGGGGGGGGGGGGGCGCAATTTGGAACTAAGGCAGCAGGTCACACAGAATTATTTGGACATCAAAATATAGTTAACAGACATTGAAACACATTTGATCAGCAATTGGTGTCTCTGTCGGGGAAAAATTAAAATCAATAATACCTTTACAAAAAAAAAGCTCTATAAAAGATCACTTCAGGGGGGCAGTCTTAATGAATCCAGCTAGTCCCATGGCGAATCACAGGGTGCTTTACTAGTTGGTGCTGTCGTGCCCTGTGATTGGCTAATGAGACTCAGGCTGTAAGATGTGCCAGTTGTCTATTCAGTGTTTCTGCTAGGAAAGTCATGCAGACCCATTCAGGCTATAGTGGAAGTGACATTCAAATCATCAGATGTTGACATAAAATCAAAATGATTATGATAATATAATTTTAAGGAAAAAAAAATCTTACATCGTGCTCCTTTAAACTCAAGTTTTACTCACACATGGGAACCAGAAAATAACCAAAACATATACTGTACAAAAGCCTGTCCAGAACCCACAGATTTGAGGCATTTCCAAAAAAAAAATCATCCTTTTTAATTTATTGCTCCTTGTGAAAATCTGCCTAGATCGATGAGATGAGCATCTATTTCTTCTCACTGACCTCACATCTTGCAGCCCTGTGGGACTGTTGGGAAGAGGTGGAATCTTTCAGCCATGTGAGCAATCATCTGTCTTGTTTTCAGCTCTTTATGTTGTCTCCTGTTAATATGGCTTACCTCACTTTCTGATAAACAAATAATACCTAAGCTAACTTAACTAATGTTTATAGTCAGAATTTGTAGGTTAGACCACTTACAGTAGTTGATAATGTAAAATTACTTACAGCCGGGAAAATAAGAATTGAACACATAAGAAAAATAGCTTAATGAAAGTAGAATATATATGAATGTATAATTTTTTTTATTGCTGCCGAATGAAAAGCACATTTTTTGTGCTTAGCAGTAAGAGTGTGACTAACATTTGAAAGGTAAGAGTGTTCTCTCTGTCAGTCTAGAACGATTTTATGAAGAGCAAATATGCAGAGTTGATATAATCAGTTATCTATTTGTCTATGTCTTTCATTTCATTTATTTATTTTAATGATGTTTTTGTTTGCAATAATATATTTTATTTAGTTTTCATCTTTTTTAATCCTAAAAAAACTGTTTTTTGCAGTCATCTGTTTCTAAGATTGCATCTTTGGCATGGAGACTGTTCACAGCTCTGAGACTGTAGTACAGCAGGAAAATAAATATTAAACACACCAACATTTTTCTCATTAAACATAATTCTGATGGAGCCGCTGACCAGAGATTTTCACCAGATTTCAGTAACAACCCAAGCAATCTATACATACAAAGAAATCGAGGCAACTGTGTTCACAAAACAAGTTATATTTAATAAAGTGGAATGACACAGGGAATATGTATTGAACACACTTGGTGAAATTCATTTAATATTTAGTAGGAAAGCCTTTGTTGGTAATAACATCTTCCAGACGCCTCCTGTATGGAGAAACTATACGCAGGCATTGCTCAGGAGTGATTTTAGCCAATTCTTCCACACAAACTGTCTTCAAATCTTGAAGGTTCTGTGGGTGTCTTCTATGAACTCTGATCTTCAGTTTGTTCCATAGATTTTCAATTGGATTCAGGTCAGGTGACTGACTGGACCATTCTAGAAGCTTTTATTTTCCTTCTCTGGAGCCAGTTGAGAGTTTCCTTGGCTGTGTGTTTGGGATCATTGTCTTGCTGAAATGTTCACCCTCGTTTCATCTTAAGCATCTTGGCAGATGGCAACAGGTTCTTATCAAGGATGTCTCTGTACATTAGTTTCCTTCAATTGTATGAAGTCTACCTGTACCATGTGCTGGAAAACACCCCCACACAATGATGCTCCCACCTCCAAACTTCACTGCTGGTATGGTGTTTTTGGGCTGATGTACAGTGCCATTTCTGTTCCAAACATGCTGTGTGTTGTGGCATCCAAAAAGTTCAATATTGGTCTCATCTGACCAGACAATATTATCCCAGTATTTTACTGCCTTGCCCAAATGTTGTGCAGCAAACTTTGAATGAGCTTCAACATGCTTTTTCTTCAGCAATGGAGTCTGGTGAGGTGAGCAGGCATAGAGCCCATGTCGGTTGAATGCATTACTTATTGTTTTCTTTGAAACAGCAGTACCCGCTAACTCCAGGTCTTTCTGGAGATCTCCATGAGTGGTCTTTGGCTCTCGGATAACTCTTCTGATAATTCTTTTGAGTTCTTTGTCAAAAATCTTGCGAGGAGCTCCTGGTCCTGGCCAGTTTATGGTAAAATGATGTTCTTTCTACTTCCAACAGTGCTCACTGGAATATTCAGCAGTTTAGAAATGCACCTGTAACCAATGTCATTATGTTTTGCAACAATAAGGTTGTGAAGGTCTAGAGAGAGCTCTTTTCTTCTACCCATCTTGAGTTCTTTGTGGTGTGACAATCTGATATTCACAGACCTTTTTAAAGGCTATTAATCAAGACTTAATCAGTTGAAATTAATTTGCACTGATGGGGGATGGGATGGCTTCCTAAATTCTGATGGATTTCAGTTGGTTTCTTGGCTTTCTATGCCTTTTTGCACCTCTTTTTTCTTCATGTGTCCAATACCTATTCCCTGTGTCATTCCACTTTATTAAATCAAACTTGTTTTGTGAACACAGTTGCCTTGATTTCTTTGTATGTATGGATTACTTGGGTTGCTACTGATATCTGGTGAAAATCTCAGGTCAGTGGCTCTTAAGCTCCCAGTGCTCATAAAATGCTCCTTACGGCATGCGTCTCGAAAAGCCTCTGACAACTAAGTCCAACTCCTAGCCTGCCCGTGTGGTTTAGTCTCTAAGCCCGGCGGAACTGCTTTTACTAATAGGAGAAGGGGCGAGGGCGGATCTCTGGCGCCTTAAAACCAGATGCTTTGGGTAGATGGTGGCTCGTCAACCTGGGAAGGTAGCCCATCTAGGGGAAGGTAAACCCTGATTTCAAACCTCCGCTGCCTTGCGGCACACCCGGTCATGGGAAAGGCTTCGGGAGTCAACCCTGAGGAAAAATCCGGAGTCGGAGCCCCTAAGGCAGTTCTCTGTTGTGCTCAACATCGTTCTGGCAGCTCCTGCGACGGCGCTGGTGCCAAACTATAACAGCCCTGCTGTTCCTTTGGATTCATCAGTGACGTGGAGAGGGGGGACATGCTGCATGGGTAACATCTTGTCCTCCATATCTTCCTGCCCAGGCTTAAATCCTACCAACGCCCAACGCTGAAAGGTAGAACACTGGTGCGCATCGGCCTGTTCAGCCACAGGCGGTGCTGTTCCAGCAGAGTAGACGTTTAGGATTCTCTTCCATGGTCATCATAGACCGACGGAGGCCGCCACCGACGAGTGGCTCTATCAAAAATATGTTCAGTGAGAAAAATGTTGATGTGTTCAATACTTATTTTCCCCACTGTAAAAAGTAGTATATTTTGAGAATTTTCTCAGCAAGTAAAGTCCTGTCATCAACAATCTGAAATACAAAGACAAAAAAAAGTCCACTCAGTGAAGCCAAACATGTGGCCTTGGGAACAGAGATGATCCACCAAGGTTCTAAAGTGGCCCACTGGATGGCTTTATGTGAAAACTGTGGAGAAAGATGGCCTCCTCAGTGCACAGACATGCAGTTTAGGTTAACCGGCATTAAGCAGGGAGTCTAAACTGCCTGTGGGTGTGAATAGTTCTCTGTCTGTCTGTGTTGGCCCTGGGATGGACTGGTGCACCCTTCAAAAAATTGTACTCGGGTGATTAGTTTTATTGCAGGAACCTTTTGACTCTTATTTGAATACGAATGGAATGGGTGCAGGTGTAGTGTGGCCGACTACTGATCAGAGGGTCAGGGGTTTGATTCTCGCTCTGTCTGTAGTCTGCATGTTGAAGTGTCCTTGGGCAAGACACTGAGCCCCCAGTTGCTCCTGGTGGCCAGGCTAGTGCCTGTGTGTGTATGGCAGCTCTGCCACTATCAGTGTGTGTGAATGGGTGGATAGCAGGAGCTGTAAAGTGCTTTGGTCATCCAGAGATGAGAAAAAGTGCTATATAAGTGAACGCCATTTATGTTTATGAAGGAAAAAAATGTACTTTTTACTCAAGACTTTTGGACATATTATTTGAGAAAGCTTTCTTTCATCAGTTTTCCAGGCTGTCAGATTTGAAATCATTCTGTTTTGGCTGAGGAAATATTTATTAATGTTTCTTTATATAATCTGAGGTTCCACCATAGAGTAGGTGGCTAGTTTATTTTTTCAATTTTCCTTTAACCAGCAAATAGAGTTAGATCAGAAATTGGCAAGAAAAAAGTTACAAATTTATTTAGAAATGGTTGTAAATTCACAATTTTAAGAAAATATCAAATGTACAAGAAAAAGACTTCAAATTTATAACAAGAAAGTTACAAATTTATGAGTAAAAAGTTGAGAATTTATCTGAAAAAAGTCAAACATCACAAAATGATAAATAGGACAAAAATGGCAATAAAAACTTCATTAATTGGTGGGAGTAAAGTTACTAATCACTACTCAAATAGCTTTATTAGTGTATTGCCCAAGTCATTTCTGTGGGCACTACTCTTACTTATATTTGAGTAATTAATATCATGAGGTAAATCTACTTTTACTTGAGCATAATGTCAAGCTGCTCTAACCACCTCTGGCCTTACCTCTCTCCCAAAGAAGCTGCAATCCCAAAAGGAGTAAGTGCTTAAGAAAATGAATGAATTTTAAGATATAGTTTTCTAAGAAACTAAGAAAATTGTGAGGTGCTGTTTTTGTGGAAGTTGTAGTACGTGGGTCAGCTTTAGATCACATTAGGGTATTAGGGGCCAATGAGCCTTTGATTTATAGGAAATACATATAGTGAATAAAATATGCGATCAATTCAAACTGATAATCAAAAGATATTGTTTGTGAATGGGGTAGGTGATGCAAATGTGTAATTTATTGCAGCTCCAATGCTGTTTGTCCATCATCTTCAGCACCTGTCCAGTTGAGAAGAAAGGAGTGCACACACCCCGATCATGTCACCAGTCCCTGTCAGGGCTAACAGCATGGACGACAACCACATCCCCTCACACACACACATCTACAACCAATTAAATGTAGCAGGGTCCTCAATTCTCCTAGAAACCTCTGGCAAACAGGTAGACCTAAACTAGAGATTAAAATCATTGCCATGAACAGATGTTGGTGTCATGAGCCGAGCTGGTTGTCTTTCGGGCTCAGTCCTGACCTGCTGTGGTTCAGGTTTATATGTATATTTGTGTATTGTGTTATCTTTTGAGTTCTTGTAGTTTCTATGTCACTAGTTTATTTTTTCCGTAACTGTAGCCACTGTTCTGGCCAGCAGCTGTGAGGCAGCCTCCTTTGGCTTACATTCGTGTGGGCGCTGTCTGACACTTGCCGGTCCGACCATGCCCCCTGTCTCATAACAGCCAGCTGATTCTACTCCGGTGATTACCTTTCCCACGTTTCGCCCAGGTGTACCCAATCGTCCATGCCAGCAATGCTTGTACTTAAGCAGCTCTTTGCCAGGCAAGCATTGCTGGACTATTATATTGTCAGTCGTTTGTGTTGTGCCACCGTTCACTGTGGTCTGCCCGCTGCACGTCCCATCGTGTGAGTCTGTATGTGAATTTTGTCTCCTTTTTGTATGTCAGCCTTGTTTTCTGTTTTTGTCGGCCACTGTACACTGTGGTCTGCCCGCTTCACGCTCATCGTGTAGCCATTTAGTGTACCCTGTTGCCTTTTTGTATGTCTTCACTTTTGGAACTGTTTGTCTTTTTGTTAATAAATGTGTTTGTGGTGTAACCCTGCGCCTAAATCCGTCCTTCCTTCTACTCCTCCATGCGCTGCGTAAACGTGCACGGGGAGAACGCGACATGGTGTAGTGTTAAACAACTGTACTCAATAAAAGTAATCAAGAGTATTATACTATTTACCCAAGCATAAGTAAGAGTAGTCACAAAAAAGTAATAGTGTATTAAAAATGCTACTTCAGCAGTGAGTAACTCTTGTCCATTTGTAAGGTTTTTCCTGTGAAATTTAGGGCTGTTTTCTTAAAAAGGTTTACTTTTTCATCCTAAACTTTAAACATTTACAAATAGATTTTCAAGTTTTTTTTTCCATGAAAATTTGAAACTTTTTCAGAAATTACATACATTTTTTGTGTAATTTTTTCTTCCATATTAGAGACTTTATTCACACAAATTTTAGTGTTTTTCTTAATTTTGTTTGTTTTTCTTGGAAATTTGCAAGCTTTTCCATAAATGTGGAGGTTTTGTTTGGAAATTTCCAATTTTTTTCTTGCAGATTTATGACTTTACTGTCACCAGTTTTGGGATTTTTACCCCCTTCTATATGTAAATAAACTTTAAACATTTTTACCCTTTAATAGAATCTAAATCAGGAATGGGCAATTGGTGGCCCACGGGCCACATGCGGCCCCTGACATCATCCACTGTGGCCTGCCAGAGTAGAGGGACTGATCAGGTGAGATAACGAGCTAGATCGACACAGACTTCATTCTGCCTGTAACAAATCAGGATCACAAAAAGAACTCCCAGGCCACTGTGCGTCTCACTTTTTTACCCTTAATTACATGCATAGTGGCCCGGGGCTCCGATGTCATATTCATTTCATAACAAAGCCTGTGCAGCACATTAACATGATATTATATAGGTGCCGTACTTCACTCCTCTCCTGGTGGCCCCACATCTGCTCCTCTCCCCGGGGGGTGCCTAGCCTTTGCTGTTCCGTCTGGATCCCCCGGCGACCTCTCTTCTCTTGGTCCATTGATCTCTGGGTGGAGAAGTCTAACACCTTGCCCCCCCCCCCCCCGAACACCTATAATGGGCCTTACCTCCCCCGTTCCTCGGGCTTGAGCCGGCGTCCATAGCGGCTGTAGCGGGGGGTCGCCAAGCCAGTCGAACTGCCCTGCTGGCGGGGTGCACAGGGGGGCACGCCAGTCTGTGGGGGGAAAAGAGGAGGGGGAGAAAACACATCCTCTTTGCGAGTGCCGGTCCCTGCTGAGGAATCACCATCCTGCGGCGCCCCCAACGGAGGACGTCCGCGCCAGGGAGCCTGGGCCGGGCCGATACCACCTGCTCGTCTGCCAACACAAAAGCGGGCTTAAGCCTGTCAATGCAGACGGTCTCTCTACATCCCCCCAAGTCTAACACGCAATGTTTCGCCCCAGGTTCCAACACTGAACGGTCTGTCGCATGATGGGCACAGCAGGGTCCAGTGTGCATCGTGCCTGACAAAAACAAAACTGGCATTCTGCAAACTTTTTGTGACGAATGTGTGGGGAAAACAATGGTGGGCCGGGCCTGGTACACTCCTCACCTCTGTGTTGCGTAGAGAATGTGTGGGCGGCTCAGCCTCGGGCGCAGGGTTTTCCGGTAAAAATTCTCCAGGGATCCACAGCGGTTGGGAAAAAACGAGTTCTGCTGGGGAGGCTACCAAATCCTCCTTCAGTGCGGAATACAACCCTAAAAGAACCCAAGGCAGGCAGTCTACCCAATTTGTGTCCGTGAGTGAAGCTCTGAGCGCTGCTTTAAGTGACCTGTGGAAACACTCGCATAACTCGTTAGCCTGAGGGTTGTACACGGTAGTGTGGTGAATTTTGACCCACAGGCTCTGGGCCATCGTGGACCAGAGTTCAAAAACAAACTGTGGGCCTCTGTCAGATGTGATGTCCAATGGAGATCCGAAACGTGCCACCCAAGCCGACAAAAAAGCGCACACCACTTCCGCAGATGTGGTACAAGCCAGCGGCACCGCTTCAGGCCAGCGCGTGGTGCGGTTCATGATCGTCAAAAGGTGCGTGAAACCTTGCGACGGTGGAAGGGGTCCCACCAGATCCACGTGGACGTGGCTGAACCTCTTAGTTGGGATTTGGAATGGCTCGAGGGGAGCTCTGGTGTGCTTGTGCACCTTTGTCCATTGGCACGCAACGTACGCTGCAGCCCACTCTTTCACCTCTTTATGCAAACACAGCCATACGAATTTCACCCCCACTAGTTTCACTGAAGCACGCACTCCCAGGTGCAAAAGGGAGTGGACCAACTCAAAAACGCGATGGCACCAAGAGCGCGGAACCACCAGGCGTGAGCGGTCTGTGGAGACGTCACAGAGTAGGGGAGGGCACCCTTCTTGCAGCACCCTGCTCTCCAGTCTTAACCCTGTTGGCGCAGACTGGAGCACGCAAATGTCCACATCCCCAGCTTGCTCCATGGCCATGGCGGGGAAAATCTATTCCCACATAGACCGGGGTGACCAATGCACGCGAGAGGCAGTCAGCCACCACGTTGAGTTTACCGGCAACGTGCCGAATGTCGGTAGTAATCTCTAAGATTGCGGCCAGCTGCCGTTGCTGCCGGGCCGACCACGGTTCTGAGACCTTGGCCATGGCGTACGTTAGCAGCTTGTGGTCTACAAACGCGGTGAACTCGCGCCCCTCCAGCCAGAACTGGAAATGGCGTGTAGCCAGGTGGAGAGCCAGCACCTCTCTGTTGAATGTGCTGTATTTGCGCTCATTGTCGCGCAAAGTTCTGCTGAAAAATGTGAGCGGCTGCCACGAACCTGCGACGCACTGCTCCACCACTGCCCCTATGGCCACATCAGATGCGTCTGTAGTGAGCACTATCCGTGCAGACAGATCTGGGTGAGCCAGCAACGCAGCTTTTGCCGGCGCTGCTTTGACGTTCGAAAAAGCCTGGCCCCACTTGGGAGTCCAGTTGATGCTGTCCGCAGGCTTCTTTTTTTTTTAAGCGCGGCATACAACGGCTGCATCAGCTGGGCTGCCCGGGGGAGGAAACAGATGTAAAAATTAACCATTCCCAAAAACTCCTGTAGTGCCCTCACAGTTTGCGGACGCAAAAAGTCCAACACCGCACGCACCTTGTCCGGTAACAGGATCGCGCCCTCCGGCAAAATGCAGTGGCTCAAAAAAATCAATCACTGGCGCACCGAACTGGCACTTCGCTGGGTTGATTATCAAACCGTGCGCTTCCAGCCTCTGGAAAACCGTCTTGAGATGGGCGATGTGCTCGTCCTCAGACGTGCTGGCTACCAGAATGTCATCTAGGTAGACAAAAACGAAGGGCAAATCGCGCAGCACTGCGCCCATCATCCTTTGGAAGGTCTGCGCCATGCCTTTTAATCCAAATGGCATGCACAAAAATTCAAAAAGGCCGAACAGAGTTATTACCACCGTCTTTTGGATGTCTTGTGTTCGCACCGGGACCTGGTGGTAACCGCGGACCAGATCCACTTTGGAAAAAACGCGCACCCCGGCCAGGTCCACGGAAAAATCCTGGATATGGGGAATAGGGTAGTGATCATGTGCCATAGCATTGTTCAATCACTGGAAATCGCCACATGGTCACCACGACCTGCCAGCTTTAGGCACCATGTGAAGTGGGGATGCCCACGGGCTGTTTGAGCACTTGACGATACCCAACCTCTCCAAGTTGGCGAACTCCTCGCGCACGCTGGCCAGTTTAGCTGCGTCTAGGCACCGAGGTCGTGTAAATACGGGCAGTCCTTTAGTAGTGATGAAATGCTCGATCCCGTGTTTGGTTACTGCCGCTGAAAACATCGGAACCGTGAGTGCTGGGAACTGGGCGAGTAACTGTTGGAACTTACTCCCTGGAGCTGTAACATTGGCCAGTGTTGTCGACCCAGCTCCCCGAGCTGTACAGGTCAGAGAATCAAAAGAGACAGCATCTACTAGTCGTCTATTAGCAACATCAACTAATAAACCATAAGCACATAGGAAATCTGCACCCAAAATGGGGGAGGCACAAGTTGCTATAATGAAATTCCACTAAAAGTTGCACCCATGCAAACATATTGTCAAGTGTCCGCTCACCAAACGTCCTGGTGTCTGATCCATTGGCGGCCGCCAGCTCAGGACCGCTACGCCCTGCCACCCTGTCTGTGTTGAACGACAGGATGAGGCTCTTCTGGGAGCTGGAGTCTACCAGAAATCGTCTCCCCGAACTTGTGTCTGTGATATATAGCAGCTTGTCTCTGTCACCGTGGTCAGAGTTGCTACTGACTGCTGGCTTTGGCATTTCCTGACTGCTTGAATTGGCACGGCGGCAAGCATCGCCATGCGTCCGATCTGAAACGGCGATGACAGTGGCAGATCGCCTCCTTCTTGTGTCTCCTGGTGTCTGCTCCAGCCACCACCAACGGCTCCTCGATCTCGCTGGCAACCCTCCTGGGCTCCGGTGCCCCTGCATTCATGACGAAGGTTCTGGTCGCTAAGATGATGCGATCCGCTTCCTGCGCTAGTGTGCGGTAGTTTCTCATTGCCAGCAGTGGTGAATTTGTCAGGATTACCCTCGCCTCAGCTGGGAGGTTCCTGAGAAACAGGTGGTCAAACAGGAAGGACTCGTCATCTCTGCCCATCAACGCCAACATGCTCTCTATCAACTCCACGGCCGATCTGTCCCCTAACTCTGAACGTGTTGGGAGCCTCTCCGCTCTTTCACTGTCCGAAAGGGTGTAGTGCTGGTTAAGCATCCTTTTGAGCGCCTCGTATTTTCCCCGGACCGGCGGGTCTTGGAGTAGGCTTGCCACCTGTTGTGTGGTGCGCACGTCCAGCGCAGCAACCACATAGTAGTACTTCGTGTCGTCTGCTGTTACCCCACGGAGAGCGAACTGAGCCTCAATGTGTAGAAACCACGCTGTCGGGTCGTGCAGCCAGAAATCCGGGAGCTTGGCTGAAACAGCGCAGGCAGCGCTGGTGCTTTCCCTCCAGGATGTCTCCGGGGTGCTCATTTCACCTTCCATGGCATGTCAGGGTCACCAGTGTAGAGGGAATGATCAGGCGAGGCAATGAGCTGGATCAGCACTGACTTTTTTCTCCCTCTAACAGATCAGGATCACAAAAAGAACTCCCAGGCCACTGTGTGTCTCACTTTTATACCCTTAATTACATGCATAGTGGCCCGGGGCTCCGACCTCGTATTTATTTCATAACAAAGCCTGTGCGGCGCATTAACATGATATTACATAGGTCCCGCACTTCACTCCTCTCCTGGCGGCCCCGCATCTGCTACTCTCCCCGGGGGGTGCCTAGCCTTTGCTGTTCCGTCTGGACCCCCCGGTGATCTCTCCTCTCTTGGTCCATTGATCTCTGGGTGGAGAAGTCTAACACCTTGCTCCCCACACCAGTCCATTTCCAAAAATCAATTATTTGTTTATATCCCGTTTGAACGTATTTGGAATGGCATTTTTAAATACAGTTATAGAGCCCACCAGCAGAGGGAGCGCTTATCAAAACTTCGTGCTGCTCCTGTCAGTGGTCCAGCCTGAGTGAGGGAGCCACTGATTGAGGGAGTGGTGTATGGCATAGAAATGAGGCACAAAAATAACGCCATAGTAGTATGCCCCGGAGTACGTCTTTTAAGGTATGTATGTGTTGCATGCTGAGACTGCATTAATAGGCTGTCAACAAATGTAGATGTAGAGGAGGCTGCTTTTAAACAACAATAAATGCTACAGCTCTTCACAGTATTTACAGTAACACGTTTCAAACTGAAAGGCAAATATATATCAAACAGCCAGTTTATCACAGAAAAACTCACTAATTTAGAAAAAAAACGCCAGTTCAACTAAAAAGTTATAATTTTTTAAATAAAATGATGCAAATTTATCAGTAGAAGCTTGACCATAATACTAAAATACAATATAGATTTACAAAAAAGGCTAATTTAAACCAGAAATGTAGCATATTAGTATGTAGCATCAGTAAAACTATTTTTTTTTAATCAGTTTAGCATCAGTTTTACTGATACTAAACACTATGCTGCATTAGCATTACTGTTTAGCATCAGTAAAACTGTTTTTTTTACTTTGATCATTTTCTTCTAATAATTTAAAAACATTTTTCTTCATCATCATATTTCCTTTTCTTCTTGGCTTTTTTGTTAATTACCGTCCAGAATTTCTCTTTGCTCATCATTTTGATGGAGAGTTTTAAAAATTAGGTCATGATATAATTTTATCAGTAATTTTAATTCTAATATGATAAAACACTGAGTGGCTTTTATTTTTATTTGCATTTTCAGTTTTAATTGTGGAAACCTTTGACTTTGAATGCCCCCCCCCCCCAAGGTTTATGTGTAAATCTGGCCTTTGGGAAGTGAGAAAAAAAATTTGAGGCCCTCACTACCACCAAAGTTGCCCATCCCTAATCTAAATCATATGAAATTATAAAATATGCAGTCATTTATTACACTATAAACAAGCGTATTTCTCAATAGTTGTGAAATCAGTGAAAAGAGCACCACCAAATGGGTAAAAATAAGCCCTACCAGTTTTTCTCCAAAAAAGTACTCAAGTAAAGGGTATCCTGCAGTAAAGCTACTCACCAAAGTACAATTGTGTGGAAAAAGTTACTTGGGCACATGCAATTAAGTAAATGTAACTAGTTACCTGTGGTGGTGGGGATGGTTCCTAAGTTGCATTAGCAGTTCTGAGACAGAGCGTTTACACATGCGACTGAAAAGTCACTTAGAGGTCAGTTTCCTTTCACTGGTGACAACTCAGTATCAGCATGCTGCTTCTATGCAACTTAGTAGGTCATTTATCTGAAAACTTGGCCAAACTGGGCAGCACTGGGCTATAACCACCTGCTCATTCTGTGTGGACTTTCAGCTCAAGCTGTAAAATGAACATAAACCAGGGACAAGGTCCACGGTCCATTCATTATTGTTTGTTAATGCTTTTTGGAGAGTCAGTGGCAAATTCATACTGAGATGGCATGGATATTTGGCGGGGACCTTCAATGCAGTAGATCATCATATTCCCAGTGGCTGACACCTCAGTCAGCCTCTCTGTGACTATTTATATCTTAAACTGATGGAATGAATGCCCTCTTAGGTCATTTGTGTTGGACCTGCTCAAAGTTGTCTTCAAGTTGCAAAAAGAAAAATTACACAGGGTTACTCAGTCAAAAAGTGCATGTTTTTATTCATTAAATAAGCTTGCCAACTGTTTTACCGTTTGAGATTTACCCCTCCAAAAATGAAAATTTTAAATTAGCCGATACCATGTAATGGAAGACTCAAGATCTCATTCATACACACGTAGTATGTAGTTATTTGCATAGTTAATCTTTAGCACTTTTTACACATTCATTTAAAATACTTGCTGGCAACTTTATAGGTGTTGAGCAGCTGTAAATGGTTTATAAGCTGTTTTATGGTGAAACAAATTTACAAAAATAAAAAACTCAAAATGATATTGTAGTGGCAGATGTATGTTTGTTGAGCCCTCTGGCTTAAATCTTTGGGATTCAAGATGCAGAAAACTTAAAGGTCCCATATTATGCATTTTCCAGCGATTAATTTTGACATTCTCAAGGAAATATAGATGCAATCTAAAGACTAATAATTTCTGCATAGTTTCACAGCTCATCAAAAAAAGCCGTCTGTAAATCTCTGAAAGTTTTCAGCCTGCTCATTAATATTAATCTGATTGGGTACAGATTGTGTGAGTGGGCCAATCACAAGTAAAGAGGCAGTCAGGGTGCATGTGTTTGGCTAACTTAGAGAACTGAAGGAGGGGCTTCTTTCTATGTGACATCAAAAGATCCAGAACATGCATGCCGCTTGTTTCTTTATGCTCTTAAAACAGAGTGTGTATTTCTTGGTGAAGCGAGTGTTTAAATATTTTTTTTTTTTTACAGTAAATGTATGAGCTATGGCCACATTTTATGAGGTTAACACATACAAACACAATTTTGCACAATATGGGACCTTTTAAAGTCAAACCACAGCACAAGGGTAAAAAAAAAAATGTATATAAACTTTAAACACTGCTTTCTGCGCATTCACACCTTGCATTATGATCACAGGTAATTACTAGAAGAGCTTTCTGGTATGTATTCAAACCATTTGGTTTTATTATTGCTGATCACTTCTGTTCATTCTTCATCCAGTCTTGCCATCCCCCAGGGTAATGCTGAACACTGGAATAGAGAAAAACAAGAAGAAAACAGTGACTGAACTATCACTAATACAAATGTATATTTAAGATTTTTTTTTTTTACTCTTACACACACACACACACACACACACATATATATATATATGTATGATATACAAACCTTAAAATGCTCTATCGCTTATCTGATCAGACACTGACATCTAATCAATTCAGATCTAAGCTTTCATGTAGCTATGGGTTATGATATCTTTCCAGGGAAAGTCGGCATCATTAAGACCCAAAAAAGGCAATAACCTCAATTTATTCAAAGTACGGTGTGGTAATCAACCATAAAGGTCAGATGTGGGATTTTACTGTCACGTTTTAAAGTGTGCACAGTAAAAGATGAGATGAGGTTATAAACCATGACAGGTGTACGCCAAAGCAACACGCCTCACTCTTTGTATCCCAGCGAGGTGGCTGTGTCGAGGGCCGTCTTGCTTCTGAGTCCCGCCAAACAACTGAACACAATGTTATCAGTCTGCTTTGGCATTTCCCCCCCATACTTTTCTTCAAACTCTTGAGGACCCAGCTGGAGGGCGGTGTTCACTTGTCCCACTGTCAACGTCAAAGAAAAACAAATGTAAAGATGTAACCCACACTCAAGCCTATTTTCATGTACAATTCTGTAATAAAGACATAAATTTATTAACCATTACATGCTATTAATATCCAATATGCTGACAGAGTGGGGAAGATCAGTTTTGACCTACCCAAACAATCCAATCCTAACAAGTGACTAGACCAAGTTTTTATCTATACATGTATTTGGAATGTAGAACAAATCATCCTGAAACTTAAGTAATGGTGTGTGGGGGGGTGGGTAATCTGTAATGTTTCAGAAAGCAGAGTATTTATTTTACCTAAAACATGAAAAATGCAGCAGCCATAATTAAAAACATTTGATTGAAATTTTAAAAAAGAACATCCTTTTGGGAACTCTGGGGTTTATTGAAGAACCATTTTCAACTTTTCAAACAACCACTGTCCTTACTGTTATATCATGCCATTTGCTATGTAATTATAGCTACAAACTTAATATAAGGGATGCACTGATATATAGGATTAACATAAGTATGGGTTGATATTCAACTTGATGGATCTCACCCTATGGGCAAGTAAGATAAGATTCACTGACATCCTGGCCAATATTTATCTGGTGCCTTGCAGTTGTGTGGACAGCAGACTATGACTGCAAATAAAATGAGCTGTTTTAATGTATTTCAGCTCAATTATTTTTTTAAAATGCATATTTTGTTCTTTGCCTGGCATCTTGGGGGGGGTGCAATATCAATATTGATCGTTTCATCAAGGAGTAATTTAGGGTTTATAGAAACAATTGAGAGTCACCTTTGTGATACTATTATCTGTGATTCAAGGCTGAGAGGCTTTGCAGAACCAGATAGGAAGCCTGGATAAGTTGAACAAGTCTCATAGTATACCCTCTGAGCAGCATGTAATGGTTAAGTAGAATTACCACATAGAACAATGGAGATTACAAAAACATGGCATGGGACGGCCTGTTTACTTTGTTTTTGTGGGAAATATGCATTTTTGAGTTTAGGTCACCTGGGCGTGTTCACATTCTAACTTGGCAATAAATAATGGTAGAGTAACCAAACTTTGTACATGGGTTGGCCTTAGGACAGGGGTGTCAAACTCATTCCATGGAGGGCCAAGACCCTGCAGGTTTTACTTCCACCCAGTCTCTTCAGCAGGTGTTTTCACTGATCAGCAATCAGTGGGAGGAAATTCAGAGAAAACACCTGTTGAAGCCACTGGGTGGAGGTAAAACCTGCAGGGTCTTGGCCCTCCATGGAATGAGTTTGACACCTGTGCCTTAGGACTAGCACCCATGGCTATGCTTTTGGGGTCAAAAGGTCAAGTTCAACTTAAAAAAAAAATCACTATTGATTTGTTTTTCAATTCTCTAAAACAAGAAAGGCTGTAGACATCAATAGCAAACATTATAATAGTGCATGCAAAGTTCTAGACATGCATTTATTTTGAGGTCAAATGTCAAATTCATATTGCCAGTTCTGTCTGCACCTCCACTGAGTGCCCCCTAGGTTTAAGAAAACACAGTAGTGTTGTTTTCCTTTCTACCAACGCAAATCAGAGCCACGTTCTGCAGGCAGAGCAGCACTCACAGGGGACGTTGATGGATCCGGGAATGGATCCGTACTCCCGAAGCTCCCACGGCTCCCGGACATCAATGACCACCGCTCTGGCCCCAGCCAGCAGCTGCTTCAGCTGCTCGTAGGTCACTTCTGCGGACGGTGGCGCTGAACTGAACCTGCGGAGCGGCGAATCTGACACCAAAGCAGCCACCACGTTAAATTTAATGCTAAATGTTGTAAATGAGTCACAATGTGCCATGCCAGTAGCGAGGTGACACTCACTTTTACAGCCGGAGAGTGTGTTGACAAAGGCGGACACGGAACTCCGTCCTCTCGGGACTGAA
This sequence comes from Pholidichthys leucotaenia, assembly GCA_020510985.1. Classification (NCBI taxonomy): domain Eukaryota; kingdom Metazoa; phylum Chordata; class Actinopteri; order Cichliformes; family Pholidichthyidae; genus Pholidichthys; species Pholidichthys leucotaenia. Next base: position 230,258,366 of record CM035849.1, read on the forward strand.
GCTGCAGGCAGCTCGGCGGAGTTGAGCAGGAGCCGTGAGACAACGCCGGTAAACCTCCAACACCTTCTCAGAGCCATGTGTGACTAGTTACCTTCTTTATTAAGTGCTTTAATAACTACACGTACAGAGGAAGGCTATTACACAGCTGACAGCAAGCTACGCTATTAAAGATCACACACCTCAAACAGCGAAAGGCGCATGCGCGGGAGTACGGCTCTCGCGAGGGACAAAAATACTGTGACGTAGGCGAGGGTCACACAAAGAAGAGGAACAGATGGTTGCGACGAGCAGGCTTTATCCAACGAACCCAACCCCAACACCCCTGAGCACAGACAGGAGGGGAGGTCATTCTCCCAGACCTCCGTTTCAATCATGGTTATACAACACATGACACATCTTGCCCTAACCCTGCCTATAAACACTGCTGGGTCATTATAACGCAGTTATAATGACACAGCAGTATAATAACTCAGTAATAACATTTAATACACACACACAGAGTAACGTTTTCAGCTGGCAAAGCATGCTGGGAAATCCCTGCCCCCCTTAACACGGCCCCGACGTTACACTGCTCCCCCCTGGACTGGTTTCTGTCCCCAGAAAAATCAAAGACCAGAAGTCCAACCCAGAAGTCCAACGCGAATCAGTCCAGGTGTTGGGGGCGGCTTCGATGCCAACGACCAGCACATCCAACAGCTTCAGTAGGACTACACACAGTCCCTCCCCTGGCAGCGGGAGTCACGACTCCCACCACTGCCAGGACATCCCAGGCGGCCGCTGGCCCGCGTCCAAGCGTCCAGCACCTGCCGAGCCCGGGAAAAGACCGGATCTGTCCTGCTCGCTCCGCTGCTGCTGCGCGCTGAGGGCCTCTGTGACGTCACCACCGGGGGAAGCATCTGCGGGAGGCGGCCTTCCCCGTCCATGCCACCTCGCTCTAATTTAACGTCGGCAAGGGGCCAGTTTCTCGCAGGGTGGGCACGGGGCAGTACCGTGCGATGTGCCCTGGCTCTCCGCAGCGGAAGCACCCTTCCTCGCGTCGCCGCGGCCGTCTCCTCCGTGGACGCGCCGCCATGGTCTGCCGTAACTCTTCCTCCTCCCCCTCGTTCTCAGCACGGCAGTTTCCTCCGGTGACCAGTCATTCAACACGGCAGCCAACTCGACCTGGGCCAGGTGGTCATCCAACAGGTTCTCGCCATTGTAGCGGGGAATCTTGGCCCGCTGCCGGATGGATGGGACGGTCGCCTCCCGGTCGATTGCCGCTCCTGATCGCCCTGGAATCGCCAGCCCGTCCTGCCCTGAAAAGGGCGGGAAGCGGGGCTGGTTTGCTCTGCTTGGCCCGCTCTGCCTTGAAAAAGGCGGAAGGCAGGGTATGCTGGTCCGTCCATCGTGGCGAGCCACTCTGGGAGTCGGCGTCTCAGCTCTGCGCTCCGTTCCCAGCCAAGTGATGAACCGCCCCGGCCGCTGGACCTCCGCCCGGGTCCTGGCCACCATCTTGCTCCATCCCCACTCCTGACACCAGTGTGACGTAGGCGAGGTTCACACAAAGAAGAGGAACATATGGTTGCGACGAGCAGGCTTTATTCAACAACCCCAACCCCGACACCCCTGAGCACAGACAGGAGGGGAGGTCATTCTCCCAGACCTCCGTTTCAATCATGGTTATACAACACATGATACATCTTGCCCTAATCCTGCCTATAAACACTGCTGGGTCATTATAACGCGGTTATAATGACACAGCAGTATAATAACTCAGTAATAACATTTAATACACACACACAGTAACGTTTTCAGCTGGCAAAGCATGCTGGGAAATCCCTGCCCCCCTTAACAAGGCTCCGACGTTACAATACTTGTTTCCCATCAAAGTCCATCCATCCATCCATCCATCCATCTTCTACCGCTTTTCCGGAGGTCCGGGTCGCGGAGGCAGCAGTTCAAGCAGAGAAGCCCAGACTTCCCTCTCCCCAGCCACCTGCTCCAGCTCTTCAGAGGGGATACCAAGGCGTTCCCAGACTAGCTGGGAGACATAGTCTCTCCACCGAGTCCTGGGTCTGCCCCGGGGTCTCCTCCCATCAAAGTCAAACTCCAAAAGGTAGTGCTGATCAAATAATTTAAACAAATCGATCAACAATATGGTTAAACAGTATTTTCGTTCACTGTTAGAAATACAGGAAGGGAAAGACATTTTGTGATGCACTGAAGTGTCCCCTGTGCAAACATGTTCTCGGCACAACACCCCGGCGTTTTTAAAGAGTAGTGTGGAGAGTGCAAATAAAGGAACCAGATCTGCACGACAGACGACTTTATTTCTCTCTCTCACTGCATTCATACACAGAAAAAGACTGTTTCCAATACACCAGGGTCTCTCCTTTTATATCACTCCATTCCTTCCCCCTGTTGCCTGAAATCTTACATCACAATACATTTACACATTACAATACGTACTGTCCTCCATTTAATCCCCCACGCTCTGCCAGCAGAGGGAATATTCCCCTCCCCTCTGCTTCCAGTCTGAGATGATTATCCCAGCGTGGGTTCCCTACACCCCCCCCACCCCAGAGTCTCAGACTGAGCTTCAACCCTCACGTCCTTTTGGCTTCAGTCTCCTCCCATATCTGCTGTAACGAGGCACCTTCAACTCCGCGGTGCTGCTGTGCCGGTTAGGGGCTCTTGGGGGGGTGTCTGTCTGCAGGTGGGCAATGGCGAGGGGGGGGACATTCTACTTGCCCGTGTGGCTGCTCTGCTGAATCTTCTACCTGGGGAGTTCTCAGTGGGGGTCTTCCATGCCGAGGGGCCCGAGCCAACATCACTTTCTCGTCCGCCACCACAAAGGCGGGCTTAAGTCTGTCTATACATATTTTCTCCTGACGACCCCTCAAATCTAACAAAAAATGTTTGTCCCCTGGTTCCAGCACTCTGAACGGGCCATTGTAGGGTGGGCGCAATGGGGGGCGGTGAGCATCGTGCCTGACAAACACGAACGCCACGTTCTTCAAAGTTTTTGGCACAAAAGCGCATGGAAAACAGTGGTGGGCCAGGCCCGGTAGCGTGCCTGTATCTGCGCTATGCTGCGAACGCTGAGACAGACAGTTGTCCGGCACGGGATTATCTGGTAAAAATTCCTCGGGGAGCCGCAGTGGCTGAGAAAAAACAAGCTCTGCCGGGGAAGCCTCCAAATCCTCTTTTGGTGCGGAACGCAACCTTTACAGAACCCATGGCAACCGGTCTACCCAATTTGCATCCTAAAGCGAAGCCCTGAGCGCTGCTTTCAGTGACCTATGGAAATGCTCGCATAACCCATTGGCCTGTGGGTTGTATGCGGTTGTGCGATGAATTACTACACCCAGGCTACGGGCCATCGCGGACCAGAGATCGGAAACAAACTGTGGGCCCCTATCGGACGTGATGTCCAATGGGATGCCAAAACGTGCCACCCATGTTGTCAAAAAGGCACGCACCACATCCGCGGACATGGTTGCCGCTAGCAGAACTGCTTCTGGCCAGCGTGTGGTGCAGTCCACCACTGTCAGAAGGTGCGTGAACCCCTGCGATGGCGGGAGGGGGCCCACGAGGTCCACGTGAACATGGTTGAACCTCTTAGCCAGTATACGAAACGGCTCCAAAGGGGCCTTTGTGTGTCTGTGTACTTTGCCTCGTTGGCACGCTACGCAGGCTGCAGCCCACTCTTTCACTTGTTTGCACAGGCCTGGCCATACGAACTTCGCTCCCACCATTTTGACTGACGCGCGCACTCCTGGGTGCGCCAGAGCGTGAACTGACTCAAACACTCCGCGGCACCAAGCAACTGGGACCACCGGGCACGGGCATCCCGTGGAGATGTCACAGATTGGGGGGGCTGCCGTCTTGTAGTACTCTGCTCTTCAGCCTTACCCTGTTGGTCCAGACTGGAGCACGCACACGTCCGCATCGCCAATCTGCTCTGTGGCCATGGCTGTATAATCTATCCCTACACAGTCTGGGGCCACTACTGCACGCGAGAGACAGTCCACCACCACATTCAGTTTACCGGCCACATGCTGAATATCAGTCGTAAATTCCAAGATCGCGGCCAGCTGTCTCTGCTGCCGGCCCGACCATGGTTTTGAAACCTTGGCCATCGCGTACATTAGCGGCTTGTGGTTCACGAACGCAGTGAAGCTGCACCCTTCCAGCCAGAACTGGAAGTGGCGTATGGCCAAGTGGAGAGCCAGCAACTCTCTGTCGAACGCGCTGTATTTACGCTCACTGTTGCGCAAAGCCCTGCTGAAAAAAGCGAGCGGCTGCCAAGAACCGGCGACGCGTTGCTCCACGATGGCCCCTATGGCCACGTCCGAGGCGCCAGTAGTGAGCGCTATCGGGGCCGCCGGGGCCGCCGGGTTCGGGTGCGCCAACAGTGCGGCGTTTGCCAGGGCTGTTTTAACCTCAGAGAATGCCTGCTCCCGCTCCGGAGTCCATTCGACTCTGTCCGTCAGCTTCCGTTTCTTGAGCGCGGCGTACAATGACTGCATGAGCTGAGCTGCGCGGGGGAGGAACTGGTTATAAAAGTTAACCATCCCCAAAAACTCTTGCAGCGCCCTGACCGTCTGAGGCCAGGGAAAATTCGCCACGGCGCGCACCTTGTCCGGCAAGGGTATCGCTCCCTCCGGTGAGATGTAGTGCCCCAAAAAGTCAATCCCGTCCTGAGGTGGGTTACGTGTTCGTCCTCGGACGCGCTGGCCACCAAGATATCATCCAGGTAGACAAGCACAAACGGCAGATCGCGCAACACCGCATCCGTCATGCATTGGAATGTCTGTGCCGCGCCTTTTAATCCCAAGGGCATGCGTAAAAACTCAAACAGGCCAAACGGAGTTATTACCGCTGTTTTGGGTATGTCCTCCACGCGCACCGGGACCTGGTGGTAACCACGGACCAGGTCTATTTTAGAAAAAATGTGTGCCCCAGCGAGGTGAATGGAAAAATCCTGAATATGGGGAATCGGGTAGCGGTCATGCGCTGTGGCGTTATTCAATCTGCGGAAATCTCCTTACGGTCACCACGATCCCTCAGCCTTAGGAACCATATGTAGCGGGGATGCCCATGGGCTGTTTGAGCGCCTGATGATGCCCAACCTTTCCAAGTTAGCAAACTCCTCGCGCACTATGGCCAGTTTAGCTGCGTCCAGGCGCCGAGGTCATGCGAAAACGGGCGGCCCAGTGGTGATGATAAAGTGTTCCCCCCCGTGTTTAGTGATGGCCGCCGAAAACGTCGGGACCGTGAGTGCTGGGAACTGAGTGAGCAGTGTGTGGAACTTACCGCCTGGAGCTGTGACATTGGCTAGTGTCGTTGGCCCGACCCCTCGAGCTGTACAGGGGAGAGAATCAAAAGACATTGCATTAACCAGGCGTCTGTTAGCAACATCGACTAGCAACCCGTGTGCACACAGAAAATCAGCTCCCAAGATCGGGAAACTGCATGCCGCTGTGACGAATGTCCACTCGTACATACGGCCGTGTACGGATACGGTCAGTGTCCTCTCACCAAAAGTCCTAATGTCCAAGCCGTTTACGGCTATCAGCTCGGGGCCGCTAGCTCCCGCTAGCTGGTCGGTGTAGGACGGCAGGATGAGGCTCTTTTGGGAGCCGGTGTCTACGAAGAACCGTCTCCCCGAGCGCGAGTCCCTCACGTAGAGCAGCTTGCTTTCTTCACCGGCAGTCGCAGCTACTACTGACTGCCGACCTTGGCGTTTCCTGAACGCTTGAATTGGCACGGTGGCACACATCTGCGTGCGTTCTCTCCAAAGCGGCGGTGGTAGAAGCAGAGCGTGTCTCTCTGGTGCCTTCTGGCCCCTGCTGCCCCTACCGTTGCCGGCTCCTCGCCTCCGCTGGTCGTCTTGCTGGGTTCCGACGCCGCCGCGTTCACTGTGAGGGCTCTGGTGGTGAGGATGATCCGATCTGCCTCCTGGGCTAGCGCATGGTAGTCGCGTGCGGCCAGCAACGGCGAGTTGGCCAGGACCGCTCTTGCCTCTGTTGGGAGGTTCCGGAGGAAAAGGTGGGCAAACAGAAAATGCCCGTCATCCGTGCCCATCAACACCAACATCTTCTCCATCAGTTCGACCGCCGACCCATCTCCTATCTCGGAGCGCCTCAGGAGCCTCTCTGCTCTCTCACAGTCCGAGAGTGTGTAGCGCCGCGTCAGCGCGGCCTTGAGAGAGCCCCGTATTTATCGTGGGCTGGAGGCTGTTGGAGCAGGCTCGCTACTTGCTGAGATGTGCGAGCGTCCAGCGCTGCGACCACATAGTAATACCTGGTGTCATCTGCCGTTATTCCCCAGAGGGCGAACTGAGCCTCGGTGTGGTGGAACCAAGACCGCGGGTCGTGCAGCCAAAAGTCCGGTAGTTTGACTGAAACAGCGCACGCGTTGCTGGGGCTTCCCGTCCGGGCCGTCTCTGGGATGCTTGCCGCGTTGCTGGGACTTCCCGTCCGGGCCAACTCCAGGGTACTTGCCTCGTGTTCCATAATTCGTCAAGGGTCACCAGTGTGGAGAGTGCAAATAAAGGAACCAGATCTGCACGACAGACGACTTTATTTCTCTCTCTCACTGCATTCATACACAGAAAAAGACTGTTTCCAATACACCAGGGTCTCTCCTTTTATATCACTCCCTTCCTTCCCCCGTTGCCTGAAATCTTGCATCACAATACATTTACACATTACAATACGTACTGTCCTCCATTTAATCCCCCACGCTCTGCCAGCAGAGGGAATATTCCCCTCCCTTCTGCTTCCAGTCTGAGATGATTATCCCAGTGTGGGTTCCCTACAGTAGAATAGAATAGAATCGGCTTGGTAGGAATATTCGTTCTAATTTGAACCGCTGTTTCAAATTAGAATCTCGGGCAAGAGTGGGTTGTCCAGTGCTTTATCATAGAGGACTGAATGGTCCTTAAAATGCTTATCTAGTCTGGCCTTAAATACACCCACACTCGGGGCAATTTTAAACAATTCTGATCATAAATTCACAAAGAATTCTCACAGTATAGTGATAATCTCGCCACTTCCCGTTATGGCCATCACACATGAATACGCAGAGTAGGGCAACTAGAGGACATCATTTAAAAATAGAGAGGATCAGACCAGAAATTCGTTTAAAGCAGGATGCGTTTTCCATACGTTCTGCAGGATTAACTTCCAGATTATGTTTTAAATGCTCCATGTGTCGTAAGAGCAGGCTGGATAAATACTGGAGCAAGACTTCAACTTTGAAGAACATTTTAGCCCCAGAGAAGCAGTGTCGGACCCTGATGATGGGCTGGACACTGCTGTGGCAGAAGAACTAGAAAAATAAATTTTAGGACCGACAGTAGGGGTCCTTGAACATCCGTTTCTTGGACAAATCAATTTCAGAAGCTGTTTAGACCCCTGCGAGCTGCCGTAGTGCGTCACACGTTATGAACGTTGCTAATGCTATGTTTATCTAGTGAGAAACGGAAAGTTCCTGACGTTAACAGTTTCGAGACATTTGGTGTTGTATACGTTAGTTTGAAATGGTTTAATATTCGCGTGTATTGTTGAAACAGACTCATTTGCTTTTTAAATTCTTTTGAAAAGCTAATGTAGTTAGTCGTTTTTCGACTCAGGAGGAGTTGGATTAGCTAACAACAGGCAGGCAACACAGGAACTTATATTTACAGGGGTGAGTAACTTCTGCTTTTGCTTTCATCCAGCATTGAATACATTTTATATTGTTATTGTGTTTCAGTAAACAACACAAAGATTATAACTGCTACGTAAACTGAACAACTGGAGCATCTGGGGTCTCTTTAAAACCAAATTCTTCCTTTTCCCGTCACCTTTTATTCACCCTTTAGCTGTAGCACATCTTGATCTACATTCTACATGTTTGACTCAGAATTCTGTTGACTGAAAACGTGCTTAATGGTGTGTTACCATATTGTGTGAAGACTGCAGATTTTTTTTATTGCAGTCAATAAATTTAATTTGATAGATTTAAAAATGCCCAGTCTCATACTATAAACATTTATGTATATTTCATATGATGACAGTACTGTTGTATAACAAAATAAAAAAAAAATAATGTATATAACCTGGAGTGAAAGTGAGTGTTTAGTTAACCAAAGAATCAAACATTTCGTATTTCTTCCCAGTTTGCATCACAAATATTTAAGATTCAGAGATTCAGAGATTTTTGTCAACTAGTGCATACCCGTGCATACTCGTAGAAACCAAGTATTAGCAAGAATTTCTGCATGCCCGTAGAAAGCAGGTGTAAGCAAGCACGTCACCTTCTGACGACGGCTGCAGTGAACAGTCAAAACATGTAAAGAAGGTAAAAACATCTTTCTATTTTTGTCTTTAATAAGAACAAAAGGTAAATAATTAAAAGAAGACAAAATGAACCTATTTGAGCAAGCACGTCACCACTCGTTCAGTGATGCCTGCCTTTGATCTTTGATGTCATAGCCGCTATGACATAGCGGACTCGCTATGACATAGCGAGTCCTATGATATTTGATGATGTCATAGCGAGTCCTATGATCATGAGTGATGGTCTATATGACATCATATAGAATCATGTAGACATCATAGGAACATCATAGGACATCATTTAGACATCATAGGAACGTCATAGGCAATCCTTTGATCTTTTAGCGAGTCCTATAGGAACATCATAGGACATCATGTAGAGATCATAGGAACCTCATGGTCGCCCATGAGGATCTTTTGATCTTTTAGTGAGTCCTATGGTCGTGACACACAGACAGACACACAAATACATAGACAGACAACCAACCATTCACGCTCACATCCATACCTAAGGACAATTTAGAATCCTCAGTTGATGCCAATTAACCTAACCTGCATGTTTTTCACCTGTGGGAGGAAACTGGAGTACCCAGAGTAAACCCACGCAGACGCGGGTAGAACATGCAAACTCCACACAGAAGGGTCACTGATGGTCAGGGGGTGGGATTGAACCAGTGCTAACCACTGTTCCACCGTGCTGCCCCTAGCAATCCTATATACAGAAAAAGTGGAGCTGTAATACCCGTAATTGCAAGTTCAGTGCTGTAGTGTAGGTGCAGACAGTGACAGATTGGATTGCACATGATCGATATTTCAATAACAGACAGACAGCAGCAGGTATGGCATTTTGCACATGATCGATATTTCAATAACAGACAGACAGCAGCAGGTATGGCATTTGTGCAAATGGTTGCAGTAAGGTGCAGAGACATACAGCAGCAGATGTATTACTGTTGGTGTGCCAAGTCTTTCTGTGCAACCAGCTGAGGTGGTTATTGTGTGGGTGAGTGTGTTACGGTCTGGGGAGGGTGGGCAGAGTTCATGGTCCTGATGGCCTGGTGAACAAAGCTGTTTAGCTGTCTTGTGGAGTGGGCCTGGAGACTCCAGTACCTTTTTTCCCCGAGAGCAGAGGGCTGAAGAGGGAGTGTGAGGGGTGGGAGGTGTCTTGATGGCTCAGTGGGTGAGGCGGTTGTGGTAGATATCCAAAAGGGTGGGGGGGCAGAGGGACACCGATGAGCTTGCTGGCTGCTTTCACTGTGCGTTATAGTGTTTTTTGGCAGGAGGCGGTGCAGCTTCCGTACCACACCGTGATGCAGCTGGTGAGGATACTCTCAATGGTGCCCCAGTAGAATGAGCACATGATGGGGGGTGGGACTCGTGCTCTCCTCAGTTTATGGAGGAAATAGAGGCGAGTTTGAGCCTTCTTGGCTAGTGATGTAGTGTTGTTGGACCAGGAGAGGTCCTCAGAAATTTGCACCCCCCATGAGCTTGGTGCTGCTCACCCTCTCCACAGCTGCTCCATCGATGATCAGAGGGGGATGCTATGTGTGACCTCTCCTAAAGTCAACCAAAATTTCTTTGGTTTTTCCCACTTTCAGGAAGAGATTATTGTCTTTACAGCACTGGACCAGTTGGCTCACCTCATTTCTGTAGTTGGCCTCTTCATTATTTCATTTTATTGGTCACACTATAAATATTTGTAGCATACTAATGCCATTGGGCGGCGCGGTGGCGGAGTGGTTAGTACTGCAGCAGCACAGCAACTCACCCTTGGCTGGGGGATCCTGGGTTTGATCCCAGCCCCCAACCAACAGTGATCTGTGTGGAGTTTGCATGTTCTTCCCGTGTCTGCATGGGTTTTCTCCGGGATTTCTCCAGTTTCCTCCCACATGCCAAAAACATGCAAGTTAGCTTAATTGGCATCAAAAAAACAAACAAACTGGGGATTCTAAATTGTCCTTAGGTATGACTGTGAGAGTGAATGGTTGTCCGTCTCTCTGTGTTGGCCCTGCGATGGACTGGTGATCTGTCCAGGGTGTACCCTACCTCTCGCCCAAAGACACTGGGATAGGCTCCAGCCCCCCGCGACCCGAAAAAGATTAAGCGGAAGAAGATGAATGAATACTAATGCCATTATCCAGCATACAGTTAGGCCCAAAAATATTTGGACAGTGACACAAGTTTTGTTATTTTAGCTGTTTACGAAAACATATTCAGGATGCAATTATATAATCAATATGGGCTTAAAGTGCAGACTCTCAGCTGTAATTTGAGAGTATTCACATCCAAATTGGAGCAAGGGTTTAGGAATTGCAGCTCTTTAATACGTAGCCGCCTCTTTTTCAAGGGACCAAAAGTAATTGGACAATTGACTCAGAAGGCTGCAAAAAAAAAAAATAAGGCTGCATGGGCTCTTCCCTTGTTAACCTGTCATCAGTTAAGCAGTTAAAAGGTCTGGAGTTGATTCCAGGTGTGGCGTTTGCATTTGGAAGCTTTTGCTGTGAACACACAACATGCGGTCAAAGGAGCTCTCAATGGAGGTGAAACAGACCATCCTGAGGCTGAAAAAAAAAAAAAGAAGAAGTCCATCAGAGAGATAGCAGAAATGTTAGGAGTGGCCAAATCAACAGTTTGGTACATTCTGAGAAAAAAAAGAGTGCACTGGTGAGCTTGGGAACTCAAAAAGGCCTGGACGTCCACGGAAGACAACAGTGGTGGATGATCACAGAATCCTTTCCATGGTGAAGAACAACCCTTCACAACATCCAGTCAAGTGAAGAACACTCTCCAGGAAGTAGGTGTATCAGTATCTAAATCTACCATAAAGAGAAGACTTCATGAGAGTAAATACAAAGGATTCACCACAAGGTGCAAACCATGAATCAGCCTCAAAAATAGAAAGGCCAGAATTGACTTTGCCAAAAAACACCTGAAGAAGCCAGCCCAGTTCTGGAACAGCATTCTTTGGACAGATGAGACTAAGATCAACCTGTACCAGAATGATGGGAAGAAGAAAGCTTGGAGAAAAATTGGAACAGCTCATGATCCAAAGCACTACATCTTCTGTAAAACATAGTGGAGGCAGTGTGATGGCATGGGCATGCATGGCTTCCAATGGCACTGGGTCACTTGTGTTTATTGATGATGTGACAAAAGACTGAAGCAGCCGGATGAATTCTGAAGTGTATAGGGATATACTTTCTGCTCAGATTCAGCCAAATGCAGCAAAGTTGATTGGACGGCGCTTCACCAATGATCCAAAACATACTGCAAAAGCAATCCAGGAGTTTTTTAAAGCAACGAAGTGGAATATTCTGCAATGGCCGAGTCAATCACCAGATCTCAACCCAATCGAGCATGCATTTCACTTGCTCAAGACAAAACTTAAGGCAGAAAGACCCACAAACAAGCAACAACTGAAGACAGCTGCAGTAAAGGCCTGGCAAAGCATTACAAAGGAGGAAACCCAGCGTTTGGTGATGTCCATGGGTCCCAGACTTCAGGCAGTCATTGCCTGCAAAGGATTCTCAACAAAATATTGAAAAGTAACATTTTACTTAGGGTTATGTTTATTTGTCCAATTACTTTTGAGCCCCTGAAATGAGGAGCGTTTGTATAAAAATAGCTACAATTCCTACATGTTTAATCATATATTTTTGTTAAACCCCTTGAATTAAACCTTAAAGTCTGCACTTCAATTGAATCGGTGAATTCAAAAAGGGCCCAAGTCCCCTTTGAAAAAGTGTGGACTTGGGCCGTTTTTGAATTCACCAATTCAATTCCGTTGTAGTTGTTTCATTTCAAATCCAGTGTGGTGGCATGCAGAGCCCAAATCATGAAGATCGTGTCACTGTCCAAATATTTCTGGGCCTAACTGTATACTACTTCACTGAAAGCAATTATGAACAAGAGAAATATTTTGTAAAAATCTGTGTATGGTCAGTATATTGTTCAGCATTTGCTCAGAATAAAACTGCAAAATATAACCTCCATACATGCATACATACATGTGCCACCTCTGTTTTTCTTATAAGGTTTGCTGAGGCTACTAAAATGCTGTAGTAATACATTAATACAGTGGCTGAGAGAGCTCACTAAAACACAAGCCAAAACCACATGCCAAAAAAGGAGTGCAAACAATAAAGGGAGTGTCAACTGTATTAGTGTGGAAGCTGTATCCCTATATGAAATGTCTATTGGTACGGAAGAGTTGACAGTCTGACAAAACCTTTTCAGATCTGCTCCAGCCTGCTGTGGTGTAGTTGATTAATGTGGTAGCCGATCTCTGATCGGAGGGTTGGTGGTTCATGTCCTGCTCTCGTCACCATGTCCACACCATTTTACTTGACATAAAAATGGAATTTAGAATTAAAATTAAGAGGTTCACTTTAGGATGTCAGAGTGGGTAAGGTTAAAAAGGTAGTAAATAGATATTAATTAAAAAATTGAAACAAATAAATGCCTCAGATTTCCATGTCTGTAGCCTGCTGCCTTTGAGATACGGCATTAATAGAACATACTGGCCAATCAGATTCGAGCCATATCTGTAACAAAGAGTCTATGGGTACGATTCCCCACCCATAGCCACTGCCAACAAAAAAAGCAGGCAGTGTTTCCTCTGGCTTAAAGACCTTGGTCAACATATTTTTCCGGGGGGGGGGGGGGGCAGAAAACACATGACACGATTGTAACCGGAATATGGTAATTTTGCACTATTTCTTTTTATTTTTTAAAATTTTGCACAGTAATATTGCATAATGGAACTTACATTTGAAGTATTGTACAACCAAGGCTTGAATGTTGGCATATTGGCCCAATTGGGGTCCCACCCAGATGTCCAGTGTTTGGACTTTTTACTGGTGTCATCCTTCTCTCCTCCCTCTGCTCTCACCTCTCCTGGACCCTCTGCCTGAACAATTTCCTCTCCTTGGCTCCTCTCTTCTGTCTCATCTTTCCCTCTGTGAGCTCTGTCTAATTCAGGTTCTCTCTCTGTCTATGGTGGCATACAAACAGGTTAGAAAATACCAAGTGTCTTGTTTTGTCCTGCAGGATTTTTTTTTTTCATGGTTTACATAAATAACAAAAATATATTTTTTGTATTTTTATTCTAGTGTTTCTTTTTTTTCCATTGACGAAGAGTAGGAAAGGGAAGGGAAAAAACATTCATAATAGTAATGTACTCATGCATACTTAAATTATATGATCAGAGGTGGGTATAGTAGCCAGAAATTCTACTCATGTAAAAGCAGTGCTTTGAAATTAATAATTAAAAGTAGACAACCAAGAATTTCTAGTTAAGGGGACAAAGAGCAGCCACTTAAAAACTTGAGTAATGACTTCAGTCTTCAAGGTTTGAGGTTTTTCTTCAAAATTTATAACAATTTTCTTATAGTTTTCTACTTTTCTCTATAATTTATCTAAATTTGCAACCATTTTCCTCAAATTTGTAATTTTCTCATAAAATTATGACTTTTCTTGTATATTTGAAATTATTATAAATTTGTGGATTATTTTATGGCTGTTTATCTTTTTTTTAATCCAATCCAACTTTATTTATAAAGCTCTTTAAAAATGACAGTTGACACAAAGTGCTGTACATCAACGATAAATAAAATATAAAAACAATAAAATACAGGTAAAATACAAAACAGCACAAACAAAACGATCATCATACAATAGAGACAATAAGAAGAAATAAAATCAATGTCTCAAACTGGGTCAAAAGCCGGAGAATCTGTGTGTAAGCAGGCTTGCTGAATACCTAATAATTTTTTCACACATAGGGAGTTGTTCGGAACTCCTTATGAGAACTCCTTATACGGAGATATAGAGTGATGATAATCAAGTCAGTGGCGGTAATGCACCTGTAGGCTGGTTGCCAGCCGCCAATCAAATCTAAAAGAAGAAGAAGAAAAATGGTTTTAAGGGGAGTTTTAAAACTGGACAGTGAAGAGCCCTGTGTGATGGACAAAGGCAGATTATTATAAAATTATAGTTTTTTAAATAAATTTGAAAGAGAATGTGGCAAATTTTTTACTTTTTTCCTCATACAATTTAAACTTTTGACCATAATTTGGTAGAGCCAGAACAGAACAATAAATTTAACTCTGAATTCAAAGAAATATAATTATTAAAATTATATTTAAAAATAAATTAACTTAAATGACCAAATATGCAGTTATTTCTGTTATTATATTTCTATATATTTATAGTTTTTTAGAAATCTTCTCACCAACCAGACAGCAGGAAAAACCTCCCTTATTTTGAAATCCAAATGTTGACACATTTAGTTTCTCTGAAGGTTGCTGAAGGATTAAAGTCATTGACTTTGTGAATTTCGGTCATCTTAACTTGCCAAGTACATAATAATGAACATAAATTATTAGTTTGTATTGTAGTAGCTGGTGAAGTAAATCTTCAGCTATTCATCAGTCACTCTTGCCTTTCCCTGCAATGAAGCCTAACCAGACCTGTTAGCTAAGTGACTCCTCATTGTTGTTCCACTTACCAGCGGGTTAAAACCACCATAAATGCCTCCACTGCTTATCTCTTGTACTTTTTTCCGTGTTTAAAGTACTTTAATAAGCTCATGCTTCTCTTGGACAGCAACACTAGTCTTCCTGCAGAAATGGTCACGCTGGTGCTGGGTGGGTGGGGCACTTCCGTACGGATGACAGTCACACGCATTGTTTGCGTGCGTACTTGTGGAGCGTTTCTTTCATATTTAATTTTTCTTAAATTAATATATCATAGGCGTGGCAGCATACTTCCTTAGGGAGGCGGGCCGCCACACAGAAATGTTACCAGAGGAAACCCTGAAATGCCCTATAAACTATATCTCAACAATGACACCTAGGTTCAAGAAACTTTGTACACATGTTCACCCTGAGACCCTGACCTCTGACTATGGGTTTGGGGTCAAAAAGGTCAAAATCACAGTTAACTTCCCCTATGCCATATATATGTACTGTATGTATGTATGTATAATATACAGTATATACAGTATACAGTATATGCGCTCTACTGCAGAATGAGTAAAGCTAGGGTGACCAAACTTTGTACACACGTTCACCCTTACCTCTGCCTATGGTTTTGGGATTGCTAGGTCATGGTCAAAATGCCATATAAGCTACATCTGCATCCTTCCACATTTTATGGGAATCGCTACACCTCCTAGACATTTTCCCCAATGCTCACCAAACTCACTCACAATGATCCTCAGGTGGGTCTACATCCGAGTTGTGCTCAAGGCCAAGGCCAAAGGTCAGGAGAGCTGGGCATCCATACTAATCCTGGGTCACTGATCTTGACTTTAAGCACATTCTAGATGGGTCTACATCTAGGCTGTACTTAGGGTCAAGGTCAGTGGTGAGGAGATCTGAGCACTCCCGGGGTGATTGTCAGGCCAGAATGAGTAACTCAGTCATTGACGGTCTGGTTTTTGTTTGCACTCACTTTTTTGTTTATACTTTTTTTTGTACCTGCTTTTTTGTTTGCACTCGCTTTTTTGTTGTTTTTTGCATGTATCTGCTTTTTACCTCTGCCAAGGGAGGAGGTAATGTTTTTGGAAGCATCGGTTTGCCTGTCTGTCTCTGTTTGTTAGCAACATTATTCAAAAAGTTCTAAATGGATTTTGATGAAATTTTCAGGAAAGGTGTGTAATGGCATGGGGAATAGATGATTAGATTTTTGTGGTGATCTGTATCACGATCTGGATCCAGGATTTTTTTGAAAATTGTGTTATATATTAATATGGCGCTTTTCATGTACTGCCCCTTTAAGACGTGTCCACTGAGTTACGTGTGTTACCAAGCCATAGGCCCACGCACGTCCACAATCTGGAAGTTGTGGACGTGCATAGTATGTGATGATTAACATTATTTTTTCAACGGAAGACACCAAGAAAAAGCAAGACAGGGTGCCCTAGCGGCACAGCAAGGTATCAACAAATGACGATTTCAGTGCATTTCTATGGCAGTATTACAGTGGGGCAAAAAAGTATTTAGTCAGCCACCAATTGTGCAAGTTCTTCCACTTAAAAGATGAGAGCGGTCTCCAATTTTCATCATAGGTATACCTCAACTATGAGAGACAAAATGAGAAAAAAAATCCAGAAAATCACATTGATTTTTTTTTTTTAAAGAATTTACTTGCAAATTATGGTGGAAAATAAGTATTTGGTCACCTACAAACAAGCAACATTTCTGGCTCTCACAGACCTGTAACTTCTTCTTTAAGAGGCTCCTCTGTCCTCCACTCGTTACCTGTATTAATGGCACCTGTTTGAACTCGTTATCAGTATAAAAGAGACCTGTCCACAACCTCAAACAGTCAGACTCCAAACTCCACTATGGCCAAGACCAAAGAGCTGTCAAAGGACACCAGAAACAAAATTGTAGACCTGCACCAGGCTGGGAAGACTGAATCTGCAATAAGTAAGCAGCTTGGTGTGAAGAAATCAACTGTGGGAGCAATTATTAGAAAATGGAAGACATACAAGACCACTGATAATCTCCCTCGATCTGGAGCTCCACGCAAGATCTCACCCCGTGGGGTCAAAATGATCACGAGAACGGTGAGCAAAAATCCCAGAACCACACGGGGGGACCTAGTGAATGACCTGCAGAGAGCTGGGACCAAAGTCTACCATCAGCAACACACTACGCCGCCAGGGACTCAAATCCTGTAGTGCCAGACGTGTCCCCCTTCTTAAGCCAGTACATGTCCAGGCCTGTCTGAAGTTTGCTAGAGAGCATTTGGATGATCCAGAAGAGGATTGGGAGAATGTCATATGGTCAGGTGAAACCAAAATAGAACTTTTTGGTAAAATCTCAACTTGTCGTGTTTGGAGGAGAAAGAATGCTGAGTTGCATCCAAAGAACACCATACCTACTGTGAAGCATGGGTGTGGGAACATCATGCTTTGGGGCTGTTGTTCTGCAAAGGGACCAGGACGACTGATCCGTTTAAAGGAAAGAATGAATGGGGCCATGTATCGTGAGATTTTGAGTGAAAACCTCCTTCCATCAGCAAGGGTATTGAAGATGAAACGTGGCTGGGTCTTTCAGCATGACAATGATCCCAAACACACCGCCCGGGCAACAAAGGAGTGGCTTCGTAAGAAGCATTTCAAGGTCCTGGAGTGGCCTAGCCAGTCTCCAGATCTCAACCCCATAGAAAATCTTTGGAGAGAGTTGAAAGTCCGTGTTGCCCAGCGACAGCCCCAAAACATCATTGCTCTAGAGGAGATCTGCATGGAGGAATAGGCCAAAATACCAGCAACAGTGTGTGAAAACCTTGTGAAGACTTACAGAAAATGTTTGACCTCTGTCATTGCCAACAAATGGTATATAACAAAGTATTGAGATGAACTTTTGTTATTGACCAAATACTTGTTTTCCACCATAATTTGCAAATAAATTCTTTAAAAATCCTTCAATGTGATTTTCTGGATTTTTTTTTTTTCTCATTTTGTCTCTCATAGTTGAGGTATACCTATGATGAAAATTGGAGACCTCTCTCATCTTTTAAGTGGGAGAACTTGCACAATTGGTGGCTGACTAAATACTTTTTTGCCCCACTGTAGCTAAATTTAAACAAAATGCTGAAATGGTGCACGACTGGCTCCTGTAGCAATCAGAAATACAAGTTTTTTAGATTCACGCTGGCCAGCAGAGATTACCGAAGGAGTGTATTGTGGGCTGCCTTTTCATGATGGGATGAAAAACGTGTCGGCTCAGTAGGAATATTCATTCCAGTTTGAGCCGCTAATCAGCCTCAGAGTACAGTAAACATATCAACACTGCAATTAAATCAGTTTAAAAATAAGACTGACACTCAGCTGCTGACAAATGGACCTGTAGAGCTGAAACAAAGTGTAGGGATTCATGAGGGCTAACGAGTGTAAACAAACAGTGTCTTCCATACGGGAGATGGGAGGATGTTTTTACCTGTGAGCTCTGGTGGATAAATTTTAACTACTGGATGGATTTTGGTGAAAATTTCACCAGAGGTAGCCCTTGGGCCAAGGATGAACCCATTAAATTTTGACGATGATCTGAGAGTGCATACCTCCAGCAAGGACCTTGTTTGTATTTGTGCAGCAGGATTACACAAAAACTACTGGATGGATTTGGATGAAATTTTCATTAGAGGTGGTCCTTGGCCTACAGAGGAACCCATAACATTTTGGTGATTATCTGAGAAAGCATACCTCCACCAAGGCTCTTATCAGTCTCTCCAGGATTTCATGGGATGTTTTTGTGATTGTTGTGGCCCAAAAAGCCTGACTTTGCGGGAGTTTTTTTTAAAAAGTTGCAATAAAAGTTGCAATGTTTTTGGTGTTTTTTGCACTAAAAATTGTGGAAAGAATTACAAAATTTAAAGCAGATGTTTTTTTTTCCAGTTTACTGCAGTGATATTCTATATAACAATACAATACAAATTTTTTTTTTTTTTTTTTTTTTTTTTTTTTCTTCTCTCTCGGCGCCACACGAGTCGGCTGCCTTTTGCAACAGCGGCTCGATTCCGAGTCTTTTTCCCTTCCTCTCTCTTTTGATCCGTCTTTTTTTTTCACCCCACTTATATCACGGACACACAGATCGTCCTAAATGTCTCCTGAGCCGGTGGACGGAGCCACTGTCTATAGCAGGATACGATACAGCAGAGAACAGCTGCTAGCATTCAACCGCCACCCGGTCCCATTGGAAAAACTCGACATACCGAGAGAACTGAGGCGAAAACGCCGCGGCTGCCGGGCTGGAGTAAGGCGGAGGACAAAAAATATAAGGTACAGACCCTCCCTTCCATCTGTTGTCATGGGAAATGTACGGTCGATACTGGGAAAGTTAGATGAGCTAGCGGCTATCTCCCGTTATGATAGCACATACCGGGAGTGCTCTCTCCTTTTGTTTACTGAGACGTGGCTAACTGAACTAGCAGCAGATGCTAACATTGAGCTGGAGGGTTTTCACATGATACGAGCTGACCGAACACCAGACAGTGGCAAGGCTAGGGGCGGTGGAGTGATCATGTATGTTAACAACAACTGGTGCAGACCGGGACATATCACTGTTAAACAACGACACTGCAGCAAAGACATTGAGTTGCTAGCTGTTAGCATGAGGCCTACATATCTCCCGAGAGAACACTCACACGTGATCTGCATTGTTGTTTATGCAAATCCGACGGCGAACGCTGGGACAGCACGTGACGTCATCCATTCAGTAACCAGCAGGCTGCAGACAGAACACCCAGATGCTCTTCTCCTCATCTCAGGCGATTTCAACCATGTTTCACTGTCTCCCATTCTACCCACGTTCACCCAGTATGTCACATGCCACACTAGAGACAATAAAACACTGGATTTATTCTACGCAAACACTAAGGAGGCGTACACCTCATCACAACTCCCCCCACTCGGGAGATCGGATCACAACTTGGTTCATCTCCGGCCGGTGTACAAACCCCTAGTGCACAGACAACCTCCGGCCATGCACACTGTGGAGTTATGGTCTGAGGAGACAATGGACACCCTAAAGGGCTGTTTTGAAGCCACCGCCTGGAAGCAGCTCTGCGATCCACATGGTGAGGACATCGATGGCCTCATTCACACCTTCACGGGCTACCTCAGCTTCTGTGTGGACAAATCCGTTCCCACCAAGACCATACGGCGTCACTCAAACAACAAACCCTGGATCAACCCTGAGATAAAAACACTTCTGAGAGAGAAGAAGAGGATCTTCAGGTCAGGGAACAGGGAGATGCTGAAGTCCGTACAGAGGGAGCTGAGGAGAAAGATCAGAGAAGGCAAGGACAGCTTCAGGAAGAAGATGGAGGACAAGCTGCAACAGAGCGACATCAGCGGGGTCTGGAGAAACCTCAAAACCATCTCGGGGCTCCAGAATACCTCCCCCCAGGCCACAGGGGGCAGGGAGTGGGCGAACAACCTGAATCTGTTTTTCAATAGATTTGACCAACCGCCCTCCCCCCTGACTGCACAACAACCACTGCTGCCTCTAAAGAAATCAAGTCCTGCTGCCCACTCCCCACTCTACCAACACCCCCCCACTCCCAACACACAGCCCCCCATCCTGACCCTGACCAGGACCCAGGTGAGGACGGAGCTGAGGAAGATCAAGGTGAGGAAGGCGCCGGGACCGGACGGCATCAGCGCAAAGCTCCTCAAGTCCTGTGCAGACCAGCTGTGTGGGATTGTGACGTATATCTTCAACATGAGCCTGAAACTGGGGAGGGTACCACAGCTGTGGAAAACATCTTGTGTGGTACCTGTACCAAAAACTTCCCACCCCAAAGACCTGAACAGCTACAGACCGGTGGCCTTGACGTCCCACTTGATGAAGACCCTGGAGAGACTGCTCCTTGCTCACCTCCGCCCCCTGGTGGAACCAGCGATGGATCCACTCCAGTTCGCCTACCAGCATGGCATTGGGGTGGAGGATGCGGTGATCTTCCTCCTTCACCGTTCTCTGTCCCACCTGGAGAAGCCCGGGAATATGGTGAGGATCATGTTCTTTGACTTCTCCAGTGCTTTCAACACCATCCAACCGATGATCCTGAAGGACAAGCTGCTGCGCGCAGGGGTGGACCAGCACCTGTCATCATGGATCCTGGACTACCTCACGAACCGGCCTCAGTTTGTGAGAACCCGGGACTGTGTGTCCGACACGATCATCAGTAGCACGGGGGCCCCCCAGGGAACGGTGCTGGCTCCCTTCCTGTTCACTCTTTATACTGCGGACTTCTCACACAACACAACACACTGCCATCTACAGAAGTTCTCTGATGACTCTGCGATCGTTGGCCTCATCTCCAATGGAGATGAAGCTGAGTACAGAGGGCTTATCCAGGACTTCGTGGACTGGTGCCATCGGAACTGCCTCCAGATCAACGCGAGGAAAACTAAGGAGCTGGTGGTGGACTGCCGCAGGCATGGGCAGCCCCTCACAGTACCAGTAAATATACAGGGAACAGACATCGAGATGGTGACATCCTATAAGTACCTGGGTATTCATCTGAACAATAAACTAGACTGGTCACACAATACTGATGCACTCTACAAGAAGGGACAGCGCAGGCTGTTCCTGCTGAGGAGACTCAGGTCTTTTGGTGTACAAGGGGCGCTGCTGAAGTCATTCTATGACACGGTGGTGGCATCAGCCATCACTTTTGGAGTGGTCTGCTGGGGCAGTGGCATTACTGCAGCCGATAGGAAGAGACTGAACAAACTGATTAAGAAAGCTAGCTCTGTCCTGGGGCAGCGCCTTGATCCGATGGAGGAGATAGGAGAGAGAAGGACGGTGGCTAAACTGTCATCTCTGCTGGAGTCCGAGTTCCACCCTATGCAGGACATACTGAATGCACTGAGGAGCTCATTTAGCAGCAGACTACATCATCCCAGGTGCACAACCGAGAGGTTTCGTAGGTCCTTCCTACCAACGGCTGTCAGACTGTACAACCTAAGCAGGGCTGCTCGCAGAGATAGCAAAAAGACGTAACAAACTAATAGTTTTTTGAATGCAAAAGATGCAATAGACTTACACAATGGTCCTCTCCGGCATACAACTAGGAACATACCGGTCGCTATGGAGGGTGAGAATATGTATGGGCACATAATCATACCATGTAGGATAACTAAGTAGACGGTTATGCTGTTTCATTCCATCTAGCAACAATGCTCTGCACTGTGTGTGTTTATATATTTGCATATTTATTCCATCTAGCTACAATGCTCCGTACTGTGGGTGTTTATATATTTATATATCTACATATTATTCCATCTAGCTACATTGCTCCGCACTGTGTGTGTTTATATACTTGCATATTTATTCCACCTAGCTGCAATGCTCCGTACTGTGGGTGTTTATATATTTACATATTTATTCCATCTAGCTACAATGCTCTGCACTGTGTGTTCATATATTCATATATTTATTCCATCCAGCTACAATGCTCTGCACTGTGTGTCTGTGTGTGTGTGTATATATATATATTTTATAGTAATACGTACATATGTTTATTAGCTGCTCTTGCTTGCTTGTTTTTTTTCTTGCCTTCTGATTGTTGCTCTGAGTGTTGCTATCCCTGTGCTGTTGCAATCCTGGAATTTCCCCGTTGTGGGACTAATAAAGGCTTATCTTATCTTATCTCTTATCTTAAGAAAAGCATAGGATTGTCAAAAAATGTCCTATTACAGTGATTTGTAAATTAAGCAGAAACTTCTGCTATACAGAAAAACTCTTGTGCAGCAGCAAAAGCTTTAACACAGTATTCATTACAACAGCTACATTGCATTGAATGCATGTTAAAGAGTATAGATTTGGAAATTATTGGCAGCACCTTCATTTGAAAACTCCCTACGGTCCCCAACCACTCAGTACCGAGAGAAAAAAATAAGTAATTTATTCTGTTGCTCTGTATTGTCTATAGGAGTCTGTTTTTCTGAAAAAAGTTATAGACAATATTCTCTCTATTTCTGTGCCCGACTCCTACCTGTCTGTCTGCTGCACGTCGGTCTTGACACACACACACACACACACACACACACACACTTGTCTCTTCAGACACAGATCTTTCATTTACAGCGGGACGGCGGGGGTGGGTGGGGGGTGTAGTGTTTGTCCATCCAGACCAGAGATCCACAACTTTAAAGCTCATTGACCAGATGTAGTAATGATTTTACCTCTAAAGATGTATAAAATGTTCAAACACTGGCTGTAGTGTTAGATTTGCTCGCATGGTGTCTCTTCTCACCCACGCTCCTGCGACGGGGTGCTTGTAGAGCAGGCGGGCGTTTTTCAGCACAAACCCAGCACTTCGTACATGCGGTCAGGACGGAGACGTGATGAGGCGTCCACTGGCAGGCTGGGGGAAACAGAGGAAGGGACAGTGTTTGAAACCTCGCGGGTGAGTGTGTTTTTTTTTTTTTAAGTCACACACTCTGTTTACTGATGTGTTCCATTAAAACTCACTGTAAACACAGAAGTGAACACAGTGCAGCAATGCATTTGGTTGGTTAGACTGAGCGTTTCAGCGCCAGTCAGAGACAAATTTGATTGGTGAAATTGGTGGAAGTTGACGAGGATTGGCCAAAATTGCGGGAAAGTTGCGATGATTGGCCAAAGTTGCAAGGTCGTACAATAGTTGCGATGATTGTGTGATTTCGCTTGAATTGATGCGACCGCAACATCGGGAAATCCTGGAGGGACTGTTTTATCTTCTCACCGTGTGTTAGCAAGACTCCTCCAAAACAATACTGGATAGACTTTGATACAATTTTCACCAGAACTGGCTCGTGGCCTACACACAAACCCATTACATTTTGGAGGTGATGCATGAGGGCAGAAGGAGCCTTGGCAGAGGTATGCACTGTCTGAGTGCTTTTCTAGTTTTTGTTTGTACTTTGTTTTTGTGTTTGTATTTTGGTGAACTCTCTCAGCCACTGTACCTTAGTGATCATATGTTAAAGGGGACCTGTGGTGGTCGTGAAAAAAAAGATATTATATTGAGCCCCTGTCTCACGTTCTAGTTCAAATTTAAGTTCAAGTTCAAAGCAATGCGATATAAATCCATTGCTGATGTGCTGGTTCAGCTATGTCAGCAAAACATGCGTGCAGCCATACTGGCGGCTACATGGCCTGCCAGGACGCTTCCTGTGACGTAGTAGCGTGGATACCACGATCCGGATCAATATTGGCTGAGCCTGGAGTGCCCAGATGAGCAGTGGTTTTCGGGATATTCAAATTCAAATTCAAACGTTTATTTCAAACTCAGGGTTCATATTAAATGCAGAACTAAAACGAGTAGAAAATAAATAAATAAATAAAAGTATATACAGATCAGCAGACACTCGGCGCTCTTGTAACAACAAAAACATACAATGCGATATGGATATCGCAACATGGCGGAATGTAAAGCCTTTGGATGTCTCAATAATAAGCGAAAAAACAAAGATAAACACTTCTTTTGTGTACCCAAACCCAGCTCACCTTGTCGGAAGATCGTCGCGGAAAAGTGGTTGCGCAATCTCGGAACAGGGCACAGACGTTTCCTTTCAGACGAAATTGCGTTGTGTGTGAGGACCACTTCGTCACTTTCACCCTCAGAAGACCTTTCTGGCTCAAACCTGTAGCCATGTCGCCCGAATTCTTCCTCAGAGTCAGAAAATTCAGCCATAATAGAACAAAAACACGGACAACAGCACCGTAGTCGCGGGAAAACGCTAAGTATTGACTTTTCAGTAGCAACGTAGTGACGTCACATCCGCATATGTCATGGCTGCGCCCATAGCTTTCATTGGCTGGCCAAGCCCGCGGTCCTATTTGCATATATCTCTGGTGGTAGATGGCTGGCAACAATTATTTACCCAAATAACGAATACTTTGCCTAATGTTTTCAAGTTCAATGCGTCTTCACGACCACCACAGGTTCCCTTTAAACAGACCTCACTGAATAGTTTGCTAAAGGTATCAGTGTCAACTGGTGTCCTTCAGGTAATGTTAATATTTTTTAAACATTGTTCTGTTTAATGTTACAACACTGTAAATGTGTTTAGGCATTTTTTGTTTGGTTGTTTCGGTGTGACTGGGTGCAAGGGATGCCCAGTTATGACAGAAGTTGTTAGGATTATTATCATCAGTGTTGAGATCATAGAATGACACCAAGTTGACTCACTGACTTTGGTGACATATTTAACCTTTTAAAAGTAGCAATTTAAGTTGTGTATTTCCTTAAAATTTAATTGTAATGCAGCTGAATTAAATTAACAGTGACCATAGAATGTAGAGTTGCAAAACACAACCATTTTAAAGAAGTGGTTTGCAAAGCAGTCATTTTTATCTAAATTTCTTGTATTCATTGTTGTAGAAAGGCAAAACTCTGATTGAAAATAGATTTTGTTTAATTGCTCTTACACACTTAGCAGTACAGTTCTTACAAAGTTTACATTATGCTGTTTGAAGCAGAGATTGTGTTTGCTGAAAATTGTACATCATTGATGGTGTTTTTTTCAGCTGTCTGCCATTTTGACAGATTACACTGAGGATGAGCTAATTAAAATGATAGGTAGTAATAGATTATGGCAGAGTTTTTACAACCCTGTCTGTCAAAATGACTGGTAACAAAAAAGTCGAGCGCAACCTCTGGTTTGAAGTTGGCATCTTTTGGTCCACTGCACTCAAAAGCAAAATCGTCTTACTGCACAGATACTTACAGTAAGTATCTGTACTTACTACAGAGTACTTACTATACTTACTACTCTGTAGCTTTTTTTTTTTTTAAAGAACAATGAATTAATTATTATGATGATTAGTTGACTGTTCAGGTGAAAGACCTGTGCAACTTTGTGACTGTGAGTTGTTTTTTTTGTTTTTTTTGTATGACTAAAGTGTGCACTTGTGTACCATCTTACCCAGCAGAGCTCCAGATGCGGCTAAAGGACCCCTTCTCCTTGAAAGCCGCAGATATGACTAAGCGGACAAACAAACTGAGGAAACCTCGGGATGAAGAGTCCTCAGATGAAGTCAGTGGTAAGTCATTGAAAAAGTGCAGGGCACATATCTGATAAGGTTAATACAGCGAGATGTGATGTGATATTGTCCTGTATAGGATTAGAAAAAATGATTTCTCCTTTACTGTGTTTATAAATTAGATTTCCTATCAGCTGAGATGTATTTGTAATTCCTGTTATTAGTGAAAACCTATTGGGCCTTTTTAGTCGGCACGGATCTACAGTTTGGTCCATATGCATATTGGGACACTGAGTCAAGTTTAGTTATTTTAACTGTTTACTAAAAACATATTCAAGATGGTTATATAGTCAATATGGTCT
This sequence comes from Pholidichthys leucotaenia, assembly GCA_020510985.1. Classification (NCBI taxonomy): domain Eukaryota; kingdom Metazoa; phylum Chordata; class Actinopteri; order Cichliformes; family Pholidichthyidae; genus Pholidichthys; species Pholidichthys leucotaenia. The sequence continues at coordinate 230,284,523 of CM035849.1, forward strand.
TAAAGCGCAGACTCTCAGCTTTAAATTGAGGGTATTGTCATACAAATTGGAGTTACGGTTTAGGAATTGCAACCACCTATCTATAAATTCAAGGGATCTCTTCTTCTTCTTCTTCTTTTAGATTTGATTGGCGGTTGGCAACCAGCTTACAGGTGCATTACCGCCACTGAATTGATTATCATTACTCTATATCTTTGTATAAGGAGTTCTGAACAACTCGTGTGAAAAAAATTATCTCTATGCAAGGGATCACTGTCTGTGTGTGTGTGTGTCTGTTCCTCAGATATCTCTCAAACCGTTTGTCACACGTCACACTGACTAAGATTTGAAATGTGCTTTGCTGAAGCTACGAGGGTGTGCATCCCCGAATACGGAGTTACTCAGTCAAAATATGTAATTTTTATCAATAAAGGTTTAGCCACCGCTGTGTGACCACTCTATGTCTTCACCCCCCTGGCTTCAAGAAGTGTGGGCGGGGTTTTGGATTGACTCCATGTTCATTGGACAATACACGGCATCATGACCTGTCAGTCACCACAGTGTTCCCTGGACAAAACAAGGAAGTGGAAAATGACAAATTTGACTAGAAAAACATAATACTGAAGTCTTAATGCTTAAAAAAATATGCTATAAAGTTGGCGTGATTGCATAGATCTAAAGGATAATTTGGCATATGTGGAGAACATGAGGTACGCGAGGACACTGGGCAGAGCGTCAGTGGGACCTGGGTCTGACAAAGAATATCAGTGTATCAACACATAACATAGCGGGAGAAGCAGCAGCCTAACTGGGTGGACCACGGTCCTTCGCGGGGAGGCAGTAGACGGGAGTACCTGCTTCTGCTTCACCTGTGTGCGCAGGACTGCAACTCCCCCCTCCCACGCGAGTATCTAAAAATTAAACACTTAATACCGCTATGATTGTGGATCGGAATGGCCGGAATGACTTAATGACCAAACGCAGGACACAACTCCCAAATAATGAAATCTCGTGAATAAGACTGCGAGATACTTAACATTTTAACTGCCCCAGGCACCGTATGGCGACAGGAATGCTTAAAGGGTGGTCAAGCCCCCCTCAGTGGTCAAGAGTGGTAAAAACAATTTTGTCAATAAAATAGTTCAGATTTCCATGGCTATAACTTGAAAGTTGTAAGAGATAATGGCTCACTGTCAATTAGAAAGATGTAGAATATGATCCAAAGTTTCAGATGGTAATAAATTTATGCATCCAATTTGCATAATGTTGCAACAGCTATATAAATTATATGACTCAGTCAAAAGTGGACTTTGGACACATTTACACAAAGACTGGTCCGTTATTTTTGACGCTGATTTATCTACAGGGGTATGTTTTTATCTAATCTTCAAAGTATATGAACCAGAAAATCAATAAAATGTCAAAAAAACATATATTTCTCTTACCTGTTGCTGGGTGGGAGGGCTCGCTCGCCCACGTGATCAGTCCTTTTTCGTCCATCGTGGTTGGTGCTTCGTGTTTACTTAGTAATTTACACCCGCTTACACATCTACAAACCCTTATGATTATCCCACGTGAATTTCGTTTGTATTACGTGGCTATTTTTTCTGTTTGGTGCATTTTTCCTGTGGGAATCCAGCCGCTCGTGGGCGCCGCCATCTTGGTAATGGGAGCTCAGTTTTTCGTCCATTGTGGTCAATGTATCGCGTTTACTTAGTAATTTACACCCTCTTCCACATCTACAAACTCTTATGATTATCCCACGGGAATTTCGTTTGTATTACATGGCTATTTTTCCCGTTTCATGCAGTTTCAGTCATCATCGCTGCCGCGTTGACCAAACATGGTGGCATCCACATTGGTGTGTGAACTCAAAGCGGAAAAAGGAATAATAATAATGAGGATTTCTTCTTCTTTGCTATATTCCATGTCAGCCATGATTCCTTCGGTGCGTGTCTGCCACCTTCTAAACTGTCAGATCAATACAGATTAGCACAAATTCTCAGTATAGCCGGGGGACGTCAGTAAGTTGACACGTGCAGTTGCTGCGCTGTACCACTGGGGGCGCACGACCCATCCATAAAATGTGGACAGTTAAAGGGTTAAACTCCTCCACTTGGGGCAGGAGCTTGTCCCCAACCCGGAAAGGGCAATCCACTTTTTTCTGGCTGAAAACCATGGACTCAGACTTGGAGGTGCTGATTCTCATCCCAGCCGCTTCACATTCAGCAGCAAACCATTGCAGTAAGACCTGTAGGTCATTGCTAGATGAAGCCAGCAGGACAACATCATCAGCAAACAACAGAGATGAGATCCTGTGGTCACCAAGCATGACACCCTCCATTCCCTGGCTGTGCCTAGAAATTCTGTCCATAAAAATTATGAACAAGATCAGTGACAAAGGGCAGCCCTGGCAGAGTCCAACTCTGACTGGGAATGAGTCCGACCGAGTGTTGGCAATATGAACCAAACTCTCACAGCGGTCGTATAGAGACCAGATAGCTCGGAACAACAAGCCCGATACCCCATACTCCCGAAGGCCCCCCCCCCCACACACACACACAAACCCACAAGGGACGTGGTCGAATGCCTTTTCCAAGTCCACAAAACACAGGTAAGCTGGTTGGGCAAACTCCCACGAACCCTCGAGGATTCTCGAAAGGGTAAAGAGCTAGTCCGATATGCCACGGCCAGGACGAAAACCACATTGCTCCTCCTGAATCTGAGGTTCGACCAATGGCCAGACTATCCTCTCTAGTACCTTGGTATAGACCTTCCCAGGGAGGCTGAGGAGTGTGATCCCTCTGAAGTTGGCACACATCCTCTGATCCCCTTTCTTGAAGAGAGGAACCACCACCCCGGTTTGCCATGCCAAAGGCACTGTCCCCAACCTCCATGCAGTGTTGCAGAGGCGTGTCAACCATGACAGCCCAACAACATCCAGGGCCTTGACGTACTCAGGGTGAATTTCGTCCACCCCCGGGGCCCAGCCACCAAAGAGAATTTTAACCACTTTGGCAACCTCAGCCCCTGTGATGGGCGAGCCGTCCCCCTCGTCCACAAGCCCTGCTTCCTCTGTGGAAGGTGTGTCAGTGGGACTCAGGAGATCCTCGAAGTATTCCTTCCACTGCCCGATGATATCCCCAGTCGAAGTCAGCAGTGCCCCATCTGCACCATACACAATGTGGACAGGGAACTGCTTCCCCCTCCTGAGCCGCCAGACAGTTTGCCAGAATCTCTTTGAGGCCAACCGAAAGTCTTGTTCCATGGCCTCACCAAACTACCCCCACACCCGAGTTTTTGCTTCAGCAATCACCCGAGCTGCACTCTGCTTGGCCTGCTGGTACACCTCAGCTGCTTCGGGAGGCTCACAAGCCAACCAAGCTCAATAGGACTCCTCCTTCAGCTTAATGGCCCCCCTCACCACTGGTGTCCATTACTTGGTCCGGAGGTTGCCACCACGAGAAGCACCGACGACCTTGCGGCTGCAGCTCTGGGCAGCTGCTTCAACTATGGAGGTGGAGAACATGGCCCATTCAGATTTCATGTCTCCAGACTCCCTCGGAATGTGATCAAAGTTCTTCCGGAGGTGGGAGTTGAAGACCTCCCAGACAGGGGCCTCAGCCAGACGTTCCCAGCACACCCTCACTATGTGTTTGGGTCTGCCAGGTCTGAATGGCATTCTCCCCTGCCATCAGATCCAACTCACCACCAGGTGGTGATCAATTAACAGCTCTGCACCTCTCCTTCCCTGAGCGTCAAAGACATACGGTCGCAGGTCTGATGACACGATAATAAAATCAATCATCGACCTGCGACCTAGGGTGTCCGGGTGTCAGGTGCACATATGGACACCCTTATGCTTGAACATGGTGTTTGTTATGGACAAACTGTGGTTAGCACAGAAGTCCAATAACTGAACACCAGTCGGGTTTAGATCAGGCAGGCCATTCCTCCCAATCACCCCCCCCCCAGGTTTCACTGTTGTTGCCCATGTGCACATTGAAGTCTCCAAGCGGAGCACTCTCCAGCACCCCAGTCAGAGACTCCAGAAAGGGTGGCTACTCTGAGCCATCACTTGGTGCATAAGCACAAATGATGGTCAGGACCTGTTTCCCAACCCGAAGGTACAAGGAAACAATCCTTTTGTCTACCGGGGAAAACTCCAGTATGGAGGCAGCAAGGTGGGGGGGGGGTACAAGAATACCCACCCCCACTCGTCACCTCTCGCCTGGGGCAAGTCCAGAGCACGCCAAGCTCCAGCCCCTCTCCAGGAGACTGGTTTTGGAACCAGAGCTGTGTGTTGAGGTGAGGCCGACTATATCTAGCCGGTATCTCTCAACCTCATGCAATAGCTCAGGCTCCTTCCCCACAGAGAGGTGACATTCCACGTCCCAAAAGCCAGTTTAGGAAGCAAGGGATCAGACCGCCAAGGTCTCTGCCTTCAACCGCCACCCATGGTCCCTCCTGCAGATGGTGAGCCCACTGGAGGATGGACCCATGTAACTCCTTCGGGCTGAGCCTGGCCAGCTCCCATGGGCAGAAACTCGGTCACCAGGCACTAACCATTGAGCCCTTCCCCCAGACCTTGCTCCAGGGTGGGGCCCCATTAACTCCATACCAGGCGGGGTACACTGAATCCTTGTTCTAACATTCATCATGAGAGTCTGTTGGATCGTTTCTAGTCTGGCCCTTCACCCAGGACCATTTTGTCTTGGGTGACCCTACCAGAGGCAAACTGCCCCGGACAACATAGCTCCTGGGATCACTAGGGCATGCAAACCCCCCACCATGATAAGGTGACGATCCATGAGGGGCATTTTATTTATCGTAATGTTAATTTGTCTAATTACTTTTGAGCCCCTGAAATGAAGAGATTTTGTATAAAAATGGTCGCAGTTCCTGAACTGTAACTTAAAATTTGATGTGATTACCCTCAAATTAAAGTTGAGACTCTGAACTTTAAACCCATATTGATTATATAACTGTATCTTGAAAATGTTTTGGTAAGCAGCTAAAAGAACAAAATTTGTCAGTGTCCAAAAAGTTGGGGATATTTAGCTTTCGAGTGAAATTTATGGAAAATGTAAAAAGTTCATGCTACAGTGATATAATATCATGAAAGTAGGGCATTTAAGTAGAAGCATGCTATGGTGATTTCCTCATCTCAAACAATTTATTGAAACAAAATCCAACAACAGTGGTGGATATACCACAACAAAAAATGTCACTGTGTCAATAACTTGTCATGTGCCCTTGAGCATCAATTACAGCTTGATAATGACGTCTCATGCTGTTCACAAGCCAACTTACTATCTGCTGAGGTATGGCATTCCACTCTTTGGCTACGGTCACACTGCAGGTCTTAATGCTCAATTCCGATTTTTTGCTGAGATCCGTTTTTTTGTGTGGGCTTTCACATACTAATTTAAATGCGACCCCTCCATCAGACTCCAGTATGAACGGTCTCCAGCTGTGAAGTGACCCACATGTGCAGGAGAAAATGTAACATCAGACACAGCATTGTGTTTACGGAAGTATCTATAAGCTCTGAACGATTGAGGGGGACAGAACTTCTTCACCTTGATGCAGCACAGCAAAATAAAATGTAAAAGTCATTCAGAAATGATTATGCACAAAATAAAGGAGACCAGCTTCCTTCCTCTACATGCCAGATGACCGCTGTGATCAGCTCTGCTTTAACAGAACTGAGCAATTAAATAGCTTTCTTGAAAATGAGACCCCGTGTCTCAATGGAATTACCTGTATAAATAAGGTTAATAATAAATACTCCTAGCGATTACAATAAGGCTTTCACCCACTGATGTTGTCAGTGGCTTGGGCTCTAAATAGTGTGGCTCGTACCAGTGGCACCAGTCCCACACAGGAAAGAGAAGCCGCCAGACTCCCCTTTCCTGTGCCCCCGTATCTGGCCATTCCACTCCACAGTCATGTTGGTATTAACTTTACATTTTAGATATTAAAGTGGCCAGGACTCACTCAAGGAATTTGCAGCGTCCAGTAAAAAGGGCCGTAAATGTGCTGTTGCTGTGCGCCTGGTTGTCTGACGGTTTCAGCGCCGAATGCCCCCCCCCCCCAAGGAAATTTTTAAGTTGTGCAGTCAGAGCTGACAAAATTACGATCCAGTGACAAAGGGAAGAAGATTGATTAAAAAGAGCACAAATCAGCTGTGTCTGCCATGCTTGCTGCATCCTCCACTGCAGAATTGTCACGTCTGTCTCACTTCAATGAGGAAAAAGTTGGATGAAATGCGACATGACTGTTCAGACTGAAGTCACTTTGGAAAATATCAAATACGTATCCGAATTAGGACCACATATGAAAGTGGCCTGGGTCTGGTGTGAAAAAATCAGATCTGTGCCATTTAGACTGTCATTAAAAATCAGATATGGGTCAGATTTGTGCAAAAAAATCAGAATTGAGCATCAAAACCTGAAGTGTGATCATAGCCTTCTTTAAGGGCAGCTCTCGGGTCATTGAGGTCGTGGGGTGCAAGATTACGAGCACCTACACGCGAATCAGCTGATCCCATAGGTTTTCTATGGGATTCAGGTCTGGACAAAGTGCAGGCCACTCCATTTGAGGTACCCCAGCCTCCAGCAGCCATTACCTAATGATGCAACCTCGATGAGCTGGAGCATTGTCATCCTTGAAGATGATATTGGGCCAGTATTGTTCATGCAGGGGCACAATGACCGGATTAATGATGTTATTCAGGTAGTATCGACTTGTCACTGTACCATTCACAAGGCGTAGTGTCGTTCTGTGTTGATTAGACACACCTGCCCAGACTGTAACACCACCACCACCACCAAAGGTTTGTCTGGTGACAACAGTGGCTGATGCATAACACTCTCCTTGATGTCTCCAACATCGTTGGCAGCCATCATTTCTGCTCAACGTGAATCAACTTTCATCAGAGAACGGCACTGAGTCCCACTGGTCCTTGTCCAGCGTAAATGCTCTCTGGCCCATGCAAGACGATGACGCCTGTGCCTGGTGGTGTGGTCAGGTACCCTTGCAGGTCGTCTAGCACGCAGACCACACTGATGTAAACAGTTTTGAATGGCCTCACGTGACACTTGGGTGCATCTCCCCTCCCTTAAATGTGCCTGGAGTTGAGTGGCATTCATCATCCTGTTCGGCAGGGCACGGTTCACAATGAAGCGGTCATCAGCATGGGATGTGGCCACAGGATGTCCACTTCTATGCCTTTCTTTGACTCTTCGAGTCTCTCTGTATCTCTGTTGCAACCTGCTGATGACACTCTGAGCTCAGTGGCCACTTCCCTCTGAGAACATCTTTTTTGAAGCCTCGCAATGGTGAGGTACTGTTGATCAGTTGTTAGGTGCCGTCTTGGTCTCATGATGTCAAGATAGGCCACGAGGTGGCACGTGAATGTGCAGCAGCCTTCCTTCTCTCTTTGTATTTTGTGTCGTTTAGTGTTATTTAAATCACGCCTAAGTTTATATTCATGTGTTTAATGTCCCCATATGATGTTACGCACAAGTTACAGTCGCCACAGTCTTCTGGAGATCAGGAATATGACCAAACATTACGCCCTGGACCAGAGCGTTGCAGAGGAATTCCATGGCCTAGGACCTCTCTGCCAGACCTCCACACCCCCAGCCCTGACTGCGATGTCCCATCCCAAATGGAGACGCCGCAGACGGTGTGAGCCAAGACGAAAGAGCGGTAAACGTGGAGGTATCCAAATGAAGCTGGCCACTAGCCCACACAGACTTCCAATTTCTTCCCTCATTCTGGCCAACGTACATTCACTAGACAACAAAATATACCACATACAGCTCCTGAGGTCTACACAACGTGATGTGCAGAACTGTGTTTTTATCGTTATGGAAACATGGCAAAATGACAATATCCTGGACTCTGCTGTTCAGTTAGCAGGGTTAACATACTATTGTGCGGATCGGGTGTTCACGAAGGGAGGGAAAACCCGAGGTGGAGGCATGTGTGTTTACATCAATGACGCTTGATGCCGAGATGCAACTGTTGTACACAACCACTGTTCTCCATTGGTGGAATTTATGATCATCAAGTGTCGACCCTTCTACTTACAGAGGGAATTTACATCTGTACTGCTAGTCACCATGTATGTCCCATCCACCGCCACTGGCGAGAGAAGTAAAGCACTAAATGAACTCTCAGGCCATCAGTGAGACACAAAGAGCGCATCCAGACAGATTCCTTATCACAGCAGGAGACTTCAACCATGCAGATTTAAAGGCCCTCCTACCAAAACTACACCAACATGTGGACTTTCAACAAGTGGAGACAGCTTGCTGGACCTGGTGTACACAACTCACAAGAGAGCATACAGAGCCTTCCCCCTTCTCCACCTGGGTTTCTCTGATCACATCACCATCTTCCTAAGGCCTGCATACAGACCCAGAGTGAAAGCCACCAGATCAACAAAAAAGCAGGTACGTGTGTGGCCAGAGGGGGCCTTGGATGCTCCGAAAGACTGCTTCACCACTACAAACTGGGACACTTTCAAGGATGCAACCACTCACAATGGTCACACAAATGTAGAGGAGTACACTGAGGTTGTTGTAGCATACATAGCTAAGTGCACTGATGATGTCACTGCAAAACTGTCACTGTTCGTGTCACCCAGAAGCCATGGATGACAGCAGAGGTCCACAGGCTTCTGAGGGGTGGGGACGCAGCCTTCAGGGCCGGTGACACTGTAGGGCTAACAACAGCTAGGGCCAACCTCTCCTGTGGTATCAAGGAGGCAAAACGACAGTACAGCAAGAAAATAACCAGCCACTTCAGCAACACCAGAGATTCACATTCTCTCTGGCATGGCATACAGACCCTCACAAACTACAAACCTCCACCTCAGACCTGTGCGAGTGACATCACACTGCTTGACAACTTTGGCTGCTTTGAAACACAAAACAGCACATCAGCACAGAAGACCACTCTTCCCCCAGACGAGCAGGCTATAAGTCTGGATCCAGCTAGCATGAAGAGGACCCTCTCCAGGATCAATCCATGCAAGGCAACTGGACCAGACAACATACCAGGTCGTGTCCTGAAGGACTGTGCGGAGGAGCTCAAGAATGTCCTGGCCAACATCTTCAACATCTCCCTCAGTCAAGCTGTTGTCCCCACGTGTTTCAAAACTGCTACCATAATACCAGTCCCAAAGAAGCCCATCCCATCCAGCTACAGCGATTACTGCCCCCTAGCACTGACCTCCATCATAATGAAGTGCTTCGAGCGGCTGGTCATGCAGAACATCAAATTCACCCTCCCTCCCTCCCACAACCCATCTCAGTATGCATACAGGTCAAACAGATCCACAGAAGATGCCATCACTGCTGCTCTCCATCCAGCCCTCACCCACCTGGACTCAAAGAGCTCCTATGTGCAAATGCTGTTCTTGGACTTCAGCATTCAACACAAATCATCCCCCAGCACCTAATACAAAAACTCAGACACTTGAGACTCAAAACCTCTCTCTGTAACTGGGTGCTGGACTTTCTCACAAAGGAAGGCCACAGAACGTGCGAGTTGGCAGCAGCACCTCCAAGACCATCACACTGAGCACAGGGGCCCCACAAGGGTGTGTGCTCAGCCCGCTGCTCTTCACCCTGTTGTCCCATGACTGTGTATCAGCCTACAGCACCAACCACATCATCAGGTTTGCGGACGACACGACGGTGGTGGGCCTCATCAAAAACAATGAAGACGCCAACTACAGAAATGAGGTGAGCCAACTGGTCCAGTGCCGTAAAGACAATAATCTCTTCCTGAACATGGGAAAAACCAAGGAGATTGTGGTCGACTTTAGGAGGGGACACACACAGCATCCCCCTCTGATCAGCAATGGAGCAGCTGTGGAGAGGGTGAGCAGCACCAAGTTCCTGGGGGTGTACATCTCTGAGGACCTCTCCTGGTCCCAACAACACCACATCACTGGCTAAGAAGGCTCAAACTTGCCTCTATTTCCTCTGCAAACTGAGGAGAGCACAAGTCCCACACCCCATCATGTGCCCATTCTGCTGGGGCACCATTGAGAGTATCCTCACCAGCTGCACTGCCTCCTGCCGGAAGACACTACAACGCACAGTGAAAGCAGCCAGCAAGATCATCGGTGCCCCTCTGCGCCCCCCCCCCCCCCCCGACATCTATCACACCCGCCTCACCCATAGAGCCATCATCATTGCAGGTGACACCTCCCACCCCTCACAGTCCCTCTTCAGCCTCCTGCCCTCGGGGAAAAGTTACCGGAGCCCCTGGGCCCGCTCCATAAGACTGCTAAACAGCTTTGAACTCTGCCCACCCCCCCGGATTGTAACATACTCACCCACACAATAACTACCTCAGCTGTTTGCATAGAAAGACTTGGCACACCAACAGTAATTACATCTGTTGCTGTATGTCTGTGTACCTTACTGCAGCCATTTGCACGAATACCATACCTGCTGCTGTCTGTCTGTTTTTGAAATATTGATAATGTGCAGTCCAATCTGTCACTATCTCTACCTACACTACCGCATTGAACTTGTAATTACGGGTATTATGGGTCTACTTTTCCTGTATAGGATTGCTGGGTTTTATCTTTATTTGCACTACGGGTAGCATAACTTTTTTATTATTTTTTTTAATTTTATGTACTTTTATTGATCCCCAGAGGGGAAATTCAGGGCATCCACCTAAATGGATGAAGCAGCCATGTGACGGCGCCATCCCTTCACCATTCTCACACACACATTCACACCTAGGGCCGCTTTAGAGTTTGTAATTAACCAAACTTGGATGTTTTTGGCCTGTGGGAGGAAACCGGAGTACCCGGGGTAAACCCATGCAGACATGGGGAGAATATGCAGACTCTACACAGAAGGGTCACTGATGGTCTGGGAGGGATCGAACCCAGGATGGTCAGGGGTGTAATTGATCCTGTGACTTTCTTACTGTGCTACCACTGTGCTAACCACTCCACCACCATGCTGCCACTGTGCATAGACTGCTGTTGTTGTTTTTCATCCTTATTCCTTCTTTTCTTATATATTGCACACACCACTAAGAGAGAGAGAAACAGCATTTCATTTCTCCTGTATGTCCTGTACGTGTAGAAGTATTGACAAATAAAAATCTTTGAATCAAAATGTGAAGAGCATGATGAAGAGAACTGTTTAAATACCAATTCTAATTGAACCAGAAAATTTCTTGGTCGATTAATAGATCAAACACCTGTTGTGAATTTTGCCATTAAGCACCTTGTTAGAGAACAGCAAGTTATGCAAAAAGTAATGAAACATTGAACAGTTGAACAGGATGCACCTAAAATGCACGATAACCTTTACAGGTGAACTTAATTTTTTGTGTATTTTTTGTATTTTGTATATTTCGTTAATCCCAGAGGGAAATTACAGCGCATCCACCTGGATGGATGAGGCAGCCACGGTACAGCGCCAATCCCTTTGCCATTTGCACACACGTTCACACCTAGAGCCACTTTAGAGTCTCCAATTAACCCAACTTGCATGTTTTTGGCCTGTGGGAGGAAACCGGCCACACCTAAACTCCACACAGAAGGGTCACTGATGGTCAGCGATCGAACCTACAATGGTCGGGGTGGAATAGATCCCGTAACCTTCTTACTGTGCTGCCACAGTGCTAACCACTGCACCACCGAGCTGCCCTAATTTGACCTTCTCTATCCTTTTGAATTCAAGTTATTGAGACACTGACATTTTTTGTTGTGGTATACCCACCACTGTTGTTGGGCTTTTGTTCCAATAAATTGTTTGAGATGTCGAAATCACCATTGCATGTTTCTACTTAAATTACTTAAATGCCCTACTTTCATGATATAATATCACTGTAGCTTGAACTTTATACATTACAAATATCCCTAACTTTTTGAGTTGTGTGTTATATATACAGTGGTGTGAAGAAGTGTTTGCCCCTTCCTGATTTCTCATTTTTTTGTATGTTTGTCACACGTAAATGTTTCAGATCATCAAACAAATTTAAATATTAGACAAAGATAACACAAGTAAACACAAAATGCAGTTTTTAAATGAAGGTGTTTATTATTAAGGGTAAAAAAAATGCAAACCTACATGGCCCTGTGTGAAAAAGTGATTGCCCCCCTGTTAAAACAAATTAACTGTGGTTTATCACATCTTTGGAAAGCTGAGTTCAATTTCTCTAGCCACACCCAGGCCTGATTACTGCCACACATGTTCTCAATCAAGAAATCACTTAAATAGGACCTGCCTGACAAAGTGAAGTAGACAAAAAGATCCTCAAAAGCTAGGCATCATGCTTGTGATCCAAAGAAATTCAGGAACAAATGAGAAACAAAGTAATTGAGCTCTGTCAGTCTGGAAAAGGTTATAAAGCCATTTCTAAAGCTTTGGGACTCGAGCGAACCACAGTGAGAGCCATTATCCACAAATGGTGAAAACATGGAACAGTGGTGAACCTTCCCAGGAGTGGCCAGCCGACCAAAATTGCCCCAAGAGCGCAGCGACGACTCATCCAAGAAGTCACAAAAGACCCCACAACAACATCCAAGGAATTGCTGGCCTCACTTGCCTCAGTTAAGGTCAGTGTTCATGACTCCACCATAAGAAAGAGGTAGGGCAAAAATGGCCTGCATGGCAGAGTTCCAAGACAAAAACCACTGCTGAGCAAAAAGAACATAAAGGCTCATCCCAGAAAACATCTTGATGATCCTCAAGACTTTTGGGAAAATGCTCTGTGGACTGACGAGACAAGAGTTGATCTTTTTGGAAGGTGTGTGTCCCATTACATCTGGCGTAAAAGTAACACAGCATTTCAGAAAAGGAACATCATACCAACAGTAAAATATGGTGGTGGTAGTGTGATTGTCTGGGGCTGTTTTGTTGCTTCAGGACCTGGAAGACGTGCTGTGGTAAATGGAACCATGAATTCTGCTGTCTACCAAAAAATCCTAAAGCAGAATGTCCGGCCATCTGTTCATGACCTCAAGCTGAAGCGCACTTGGGTTCTGCAGCAGGACAATGATCCAAAACACACCAGCAAGTCCACCTCTGAATGGCTTAAGAAAAACAAAATGAAGACTTTAGAGTGGCCTAGTCAAAGTCCTGACATGAATCCAATTGAGATGCTGTGGCATGACCTTAAAAAGGCGGTTCATGCTCAAAAACCCTCCAATGTGGCTAAATTACAACAATTCTGCCAAGATGAGTGGGCCAAAATTCCTCCACAGCGCTGTAAAAGACTCATTGCCAGTTGTCGCAAAGGCTTGATTGCAGTTGTTGCTACTAAGGGTGGCCTAATCAGTTACTAGGTTTAGGGGGCAATCACTTTTTCACACAGAGCCATGTTGGTTTGGATTTTTTTCCCCTTAATAATAAACACCTTCATTTAAAAACTGCATTTTGTGTTTTCTTGTGTTATCTTTGTCTAATATTTAAATTTGTTTGATGAGCTGAAACATTTAAGTGTGACAAACATACAAAAAAAAGAGAAATCAGGAAGGGGGGCAAACACTTTTTCACACCACTGTATATATGTGTGTGTATGTGTATATACAGTATATGCATATATGTGTGTATATGTATGTATGTGTGTGTATGTGGCCCTAACTGTATTTATTTAATCTAGCAAGTTAAATTTTTTTATTGTATCATTATATTTTTTCTTTCTTTTTATTTTTAATGAGGACGAACATGCCAGCATGTGAGTAAAGCTGTGGACCTGTGCTCTGTAAAAAAGACGGTCCTCTCAGCTGTGTGGTCAGTGTGCTCTGACTGCTTAAAGGAAAGGACAATGATTGATGGAGAGCCAGCATCCTCTCATGACATTCTGGTGTGCCTAAAGTGTGGTTTTCAGGTGAGATGTGTTTTTATAATACTAGTGCATGCCCATAGAAAACAAGTATTCCTGTCTGAAACAGGTAGCCTAATCAGGCTTTACAGGTGCATATGTAGGCTGTTTGAAAGTGGAATACAGAGGTGTAGCCTATATGTAGGCAATCATATGTTCGACTTTGACAGATGTGAAAGGGACTGAACTAAGATTTATTTGATTGTGTGAATATTAATTACAGAATAATTGAAAATAAATGGGACATCCAATATTAGCCACTGTTTAAGAATCACTTGTTTATTTTTTGTTAGATCACTTATTTGTGTGATATTTTATGAGTTATATTCATAACAGTGTATCTTGTACTTTGGGGAATGGGAGTTGTTCAGTCATCATTATAATTTAGTTTATATGTGCTGTTTATAGTCTATCGTCAGTAAACTCATGCAGTACTATAACAGGACACATTTACAAATATTTGAGACCCACTGTAGTGCACCCTTTTATATTTTAGCAATATTATAAGTACAAAACACTGAACATTATTATTATTTTTTTTTTCTGTATTTGTATCCTTTATTGATCCCCAGAGGGAAATTCAGGGCGTCCACAGTACAGCACCAGTCCCCCCCCCCCCCCCCCGCCCACACACACACCCCAGAATGACTCGTTTGGCTGCAACTGTTGCATTAGTGTTGCCCATTTGTCTGTAAATATTTAAATAAAAATGATTTATTTCGTTATTTGGGCATTTTTGTGTCTCGTTGTCATTTAGTCAGAGCGTGCATATGTGTCTGCATGTGATATGCAGTTGATCTGGCCATTCCGCTCCACAATGAAGCAGCAGTCGGGACTGCCGTCTACCACTGACCAGGCAGGCTGGACATTCCTCCCCGCAAACAATTGTGGAGCACCCGGTTGGACACTGGTGTTTGAGAAGCAGCACCTGAACCGGCGGAGGCGGATTGCAGTCCTTCGCAGGGAGCCAAGTCCAGCCTGCCCGGTTAATGGGAGTCTCGGCTGCTGCTTTACCTTTGTGCCTGCAAAGGACTGCGATTCACCGGTTCAGCTGCTGCTTCCCTCTTTTTTTCACTTTACTGAAATTAACTTTTTTTATCACCATCGGTTAGCATGCCTTTAAGCCAGGTCTGGCCCATAGTGTGGCCACTGCTTCTCCCGGCATGTTGTGTTGATTTGTCAGACCCCGCTGACACTCCACCCAGTCTGCTCACGCACCTCATTCTCCACATATGGTGAATTATCCTTTAGACCTGCGCAATCACGGCAACTTTATGGCATGATTTTTTTTAAGCATTAAATCTTCAGTATTATCTTTTTCTATCTTTCTAACTTTCATTTCCTTGTTTTGTCCCGGGAACACTGTGGTGACTAACAGGTCACAGGTTAGGTTTAGGGGGCAATCACTTTTTCACACAGGGCCGTATAGGTTTGGATTTTTTTCCCTTGATATACACCTTCATTTAAAAACTGCATTTTGTGTTTACATGTTATTTTTGTCTAATATTTAAATTTGTTTGATGATCTGAAACATTTAAGTGTGACAAACATACAAAAAACTGAGAAATCAGGAAGGGGGCAAACACTTTTTCACATCACTGTATATACAGTCGTGAAAAAATTAGGACACTCTGGCCTCTGTGTGTTTTCTTTTTTTTTACATATTTGGACATATGGATATTTAATATCAATTTTAACAATACTGGAGATTCAAGTAATGTAACAATTAAAACTGAAGAAGAGACTTTTTAAAATTTTCTGTAAAATGTCATTCTAAAAATATGCAATTTCTAGTGAGGAATAAATTAGGACACCCCCACATTTATTTCCACTTAAAATGGCTAAAATCACACACAGGTGTGTCACATCAGGTGCACATGATTAGAACATTGTTACTCAGCATTTTGAAGGAGGTTTGTCCTGTTTAAACCTCAGACATTTAGTTTAGTGTGCTCCTGACTGTTGAAGTGAGCGTGAACACCATGGTGAAATTGAAAGAGCTGTCTGAGGCCTTCAGAAAGAAGATTGTAGCAGCCTATGAGTCTGGTAAGGAATTTCAAAAGATCTCAACAGAATTTGAAATCAGCCATTCCACTGTCTGGAAAATAGTCTACAAGTGGAGGACATTCAAAATGACTGCCAACATGCCCAGGTCTGGCTGTCCAAGCAAGTTCACGCTGAGAGCAGTCCGCAAGATGCTAAAAGAAGTCTCCAAAAACCCTAAAATGTCATCACGGGATCTACAGCAAGCTCTTGCTACTGTTGATATGAAAGGGCATGCCAGTACAATTGTAAAGAGACTGCACAAGTTGAACTTGCATGGGAGGTGTGCAAGGAGGAAACCATTGCTCTCTAAGAGAAACATGAAGGCCAGACTGAAGTTTGCCAGAGAGAATGTAGACAAAGACCAGGACTTCTGGAATAATGTTCTTTTTACAGATGAGTCTAGAATTGAACTAGAAAAACACTCAGAGCACATACCTCTGCTAAGGCTCCTTCCGTCCCTCATGGATCACCTCCAAAATGTAATAGTTCATGTGTAGGCCACAAGCCAGTTCTTGGTGAAAATTGCATCAAAGACTGTCCACTAGTTTTGAAGGATTCTTGCTCACACACTGTGAGAATATAAGAGCTTTGATGGAGGTATGCATTCTCGGATCATCACCAAAATGTTATGGGTTCCTCTCTAGGCCAAGGACCACCTCTGGTAAAAATTTCATCCAAATCCATTCAGTAGTTTTGGAGTATTCTTGCTAACACTCTGTGAGAATATAAGAGCCTTGGTGGAGGTATGCATTTTTGGATCGTCACCAAAGCTTTATGGGCTCCGCTCTAGCCCAAGGACCACCTCTGGTGAAAATTTCATCCGAATCCATCCAGTAGTTTTTGTGTAATCCTGCTGCACAAATTCAAAAAAGATCCTTGGTGGAGGTACAGTGTGGCAAAAAAGTATTTAGTCAGCCACCAATTGTGCAAGTTCTCCCACTTAAAAGATGAGAGAGGTCTCTAATTTTCATCATAGGTATACCTCAACTATGAGAGACAAAATGAGGAAAAAAAAAAATCCAGAAAATCACATTGAAGGATTTTTAATGAATTAATTGGTAAATTCCTCGGTAAAATAAGTATTTGGTCAATAACAAAAGTTCATCTCAGTACTTTGTTATACACCATTTGTTGGCAATGACAGAGGTCAAACGTTTTCTGTAAGTCTTGACAAGGTTTTCACACACTGTTGCTGGTATTTTGGCCCATTCCTCCATGCAGATCTCCTCTAGAGCAGTGACGTTTTGGGGCTGTCACTGGGCAACACGGACTTTCAACTCTCTCCAAAGATTTTCTATGGGGTTGAGATCTGGAGACTGGCTAGGCCACTCCAGGACCTTGAAATGCTTCTTACGAAGCCACTCCTTTGTTGCCCGGGCGGTGTGTTTGGGATCATTGTCATGCTGAAAGACCCAGCCACGTTTCATCTTTAATGCCCTTGCTGATGGAAGGAGGTTTTCACTCAAAATCTCACGATACATGGCCCCATTCATTCTTTCCTTTACACGGATCAGTCGTCCTGGTCCCTTTGCAGAAAAACAGCCCCAAAGTGTGATGTTTCCACCCCCATGCTTCACAGTAGGTATGGTGTTCTTTTTCCTCCAAACAGGACAAGTTGAGTTTTTACCAAAAAGTTCTATTGTGGTTTTGTCTGACCATATGACATTCTCCCAATCCTCTTCTGGATCATCCAAATGCTCTCTAGCAAACTTCAGACGGGCCTGGACATGTACTGCCTTAAGCAGGGGGACACGTCTGGCACTGCAGGATTTGAGTTCCTGGCGGCGTAGTGTGTTACTGATGTAGCCTTTGTTACTTTGGTCCCAGCTCTCTGCAGGTCATTCACTAGGTCCCCCCGTGTGGTTCTGGGATTTTTGCTCACCGTTCTCGTGATCATTTTGACCCCACTGGGTGAGATCTTGCATGGATCCCCAGATTGAGGGAGATTATCAGTTGTTTTGTATGTCTTCCATTTTCTAATAATTGCTCCCACAGTTGATTTCTTCACACCAAGCTGCTTACCTATTGCAGATTCAGTCTTCCCAGCCTGGTGCAGATCTACAATTTTGTTTCTGGTGTCCTTTGACAGCTCTTTGGTCTTGGCCATAGTGGAGTTTGGAGTCTGACTGTTTGAGGTTGTGGACAGGTGTCTTTTATACTGATAACGAGTTCAAACAGGTGCCATTAATACAGCTAACAAGTGGAGGACAGAGGAGCCTCTTAAAGAAGAAGTTACAGGTCTGTGAGAGCCAGAAATCTTGCTTGTTTGTAGGTGACCAAATGCTTATTTTCCACCATAATTTGCAAATAAATTCTTTAAAAATCAGACAATGTGATTTTCTGGATTTTTTTTTCCTCATTTTGTCTCTCATAGTTGAGGTATACCTATGATGAAAATTGGAGACCTCTCTCATCATTTAAGTGGGAGAACTTGCACAATTGGTGGCTGACTAAATACTTTTTTGCCCCACTGTATGTATTTTCAAATCATCACCAAAATTTAATGGGTTCATCCTTGGCCCAGGGGCTACTTCTGGTGAAATTTTCATCAAAATCCATGTAGTAGTTTTAGCATAATCCTGCTAACGGACAGACGGACAAACAGACAAACCACTCTGATTACATTACCTCCTTGGCGGAGGTAATTATTTGGACACCAGAACAGAGGAGGTGTTTGGTGTCAACCAAATACAGCATTCCAGGAAAAGAACCTCATATTTACTGTGAAGCATGGAGGTGGAAGTGTCATGGTTTGGTGATGCTTTGCTGCAGCAGGACTTGGCCAGCTCACCATCATAGAATCCACCATGAATTCTACCATGTATCAAGAGGGTGCTTGAGGACCACATGAGACCGTTTGTAAAAATAAAATTAAAGCTGAAGCGGAACTGGACCCTGCAACATTACAGTGACCCAAAACATACCAGTAAATCCACCAAGGACTGTGGTTTAGCACTGTGACAGCACAGTTTTACCCTCGGCCGGGGGATCGCGGGGATCATGAGATCGTGGGTTCGATCCCAGCCCCCGACCAACAGTGAGCTGTGTGGAGTTTGCATGTTCTCCCCGTGTTGCGCGGGTTTACTCCGGGATTTCTCCGGTTTCCTCCCGCACACCAAAAACATGTAGGTTTAGGGCGCTCGCGCACGCAGCGACCAGCAGCCAGTGGCTTGTCACCAGACTGCAAACCAAGTCTACCTACGGGTACAAATAAGTAACAAAAAAAAAAAAAAAAAAAAAAAAAAAAAAAAAAAGGACTGGTTAAAAACTAAGAAATGGAGAGTCCTGGAATGGCTGAGTCAGAGCCCAGATCGTAATCCCATTGAGATGCTGTGTGGTGACTTGAACCGGGCTGTACATGAAGAATCCCCTCAAACATCTCAAAGCTGAAAGAATTCTGCATTAAGGAGTGGGGCAAACTTTCCTCAGACCAATATCAGAGACTGGTAGATGGCTACAAGAAGCATCTCACTGAAGTTATTTCAGCCAAAGGGAGTAACACTAGCTTATTAGGTGGAAGGGTGTCCTAACTTCTTCCTCAGTTACAATACACATTTTTGTTTATCTTTTGTTTAATGAGTAAAACAAGGTTAATTTTTATTGATCTTCAATTAAATCACCTTCTTTTCCAGAGATAAATTAAAACAAGATTAGACATCAATATGTGAACATTTCTTAATAAAGAACAGAATATTTAATGGGATGTCCTAATTTTTCACATGACTGTGTGTGTGTGTATACAATCATGTGAAAAAATTAGGACACCCTGTATAAGTCTGTGTTGTTTTTTTTTGTTTTGTTTTTTAACATATTTGGACATATAGATATTTAATATCAATGTTAAAAGTACTGGGAGATTCATGTCATACAACTGAACAATTAAAAATGAATTAAAGATTTTTTTTCAAATTTTCTGTAAAATGTAATTCTAAACAAATAGTGAGGAATAAATTAGGACACCCCCACATTCATTCCCACTTAAAATGGCTAAAATAAATAAAAAAGCATGCAAATAAAAACAAAACCCAGGTTAGACATAGATATGTGAACATCTCAATAAAAAATGAATATTTAAAGGGGTATCCAAATTTTTTCACGACTGTGTGTGTGTGTGCATGCACGCGCGCGCGTGCGCACACACACACACACACAGAGTATCTCACAAAAGTGAGTACACCCCTCACATTTTTGTAAATATATCTTTTCATGGGACAACACTGACTATATGACACTTTCATACAATGTAAAGTAGTCAGTGTACAGCAGGGGTCACCAACACGGTGCCCGCGGGCACCATGTCGCCCGCAGGGACCACATGTGTCGCCCGCAGGCCTGTTCTAAAAATAGCACAACTTGCAAGTGAGCTGCAGATGTAATTTTTTCTGCCGCTATTTTTTATTTTATATTTTTTAAAATCACACTTGCATTTATATAGATTTTAAAATGACAATGTCTTAAAAATAAAAAAAATGAAAATATGTTTATTATACGTAAAGTTAAGGTGAACTCTGACCTAGTTCAAAGGTCAGTATTGTGCGCATGACAAAACCTTCGCGCTTGTGGAGCGTAAGCTTAGCTAGCGGGCCGTTAACATGGTGGGCGCAGTGCAGTTTCCAAGCCCAAAAACATGGCAAAAAAAAGACAGAAAATTTATCATTTTCAAAGTGAGCGGGAGGAAGAGTTCTTTTTTACTACCGTGAAAGGAAGCTGCGTGTATTTCATTTGCGGGGCGATGGCGAAGCGCCACTTCACTACCCACTCTTTTTTTTTTTTTTTTTTTTTTTGGACTTATCTTGTACCCGTAGGTAGATTTGTTCTGCAGTCCGGTAACAAGCCACCAGCCGCTGCGTGCGCAAGCGCCCCTTAACTCCCTAACCTGCATGTTTTTGCATGAAAAACGAGAACATGCAAACTCCACACAGATCACTGTTGGCCGGGGGGAGGGATCGAACCCGCGATCCCCCAGCCGAGGGTAAACTGCTGCCGTGGTGCTAACCATTGCTCCACCGTGCATATAAGCACTCTCAGTGCTTGTTTAGTTTCTTCTCATGAAAGGACAGCGCTGGTTGCTCCAGCATGATTCTTGGCAAGAACTGTATGGATATAATTCCAGTGAAGAAGAACACACAAAAGTGTGTTTATTAAATGTAACAGATTTTGAGCAGAATTGCAGCAGATTTGTTCAGTTAAAAATGTGATAAGATTTATTTAATATGAAAGTTGATTTTTCTTAAATGTTGCATAACTTTTTCAAACATGGTTCAACATAGTTCATGAATTAAAAGGGTTTAGTTTTTTATGGTTAAAAGGGACTGGTGAAAACTGGACATTTTTTTATGAAATATAGAAGGGA
Source organism: Pholidichthys leucotaenia (assembly GCA_020510985.1). Classification (NCBI taxonomy): domain Eukaryota; kingdom Metazoa; phylum Chordata; class Actinopteri; order Cichliformes; family Pholidichthyidae; genus Pholidichthys; species Pholidichthys leucotaenia. The sequence goes on from CM035849.1 coordinate 230,305,779, forward strand.
TCATCTGAACAATTGCTGAGATTAATAAAAATAAAGTGTTGAATATTGATCTTGTCTGTTACCCACTCTAAGTTATTGATAATTATTTATGTGTGTATACACACACACACACACACAATTTGTTATTTTAGAGGAGTGTGTCAAGCTGGTGCCCTTCACATGACTCGATACCCATGAAGTAGCTCTTGGTTTCAAAAAGGTTGGTGACCCCTGGTGTACAGCTTGTATAACAGTGTAAATTTGCTGTCCCCTAAAAATAACTCAACACACAGCCATTAATGTCTAAACTGCTGGCAACAAAAGTGAGTGCACCCCTAAGGGAAAATGTCCAAATTGTGCCCAAAGTGTCAATATTTTGTGTGGCCACCATTATTTTCCAGCATTGCCTCAACTCTCTTGGGCAGGGAGTTCACTAGAGCTTCACAGGTTGCCACTGGAGTCCTCTTCCACTCCTCCATGACGACATCACAGAGCTGGTGGATGTTAGGAGACATGGTGAGACAAGGTGCGCTCCGACACCTTTCGTTTGAAGATGCCACACAGATGGTCAATAGGATTTAGGTCTGGAGACATGTTTGGCCAGTCTATCACCTTTACCCTCAGTTTCTTTAGCAAGGCAGTGGTCATCTTGGAGGTGTGTTTGGGGTCGTCATCGTGTTGGAATCCTGCCCTGTAGCCCACTTTCTGAAGGGAGGGGATCATGCTCTGCTTCAGTATGTCACAGTACATGTTGGCGTTCATGGTTCCCTCAATGAGCTGTAGTTCCCCAGTGTCAGCAGCACTCATGCAGCCCTAAACTATGACACTCCTACCACCATGCTTGACTGTAGGCAAGACACACTTGTCTTTGTAGTCCTCACCTGGTTGCCGCCACACATGCTTGACACCATCTGAACCAAATAAGTTTATCTTGGTCTCATCAGACCGTAGGACATGGTTTCAGTAATCCATGTCCTTCGTCTGCTTATCTTCAGCAAACTGTTTGCGGGCTTTTTTGTGCATTGTCTTTGAATGAGTCTTCTTTCTGGGACAACAGCCATGCAGACCAATTTGATGCAGTGTGTGGCGTATGGTCTGAGCACTGATAGCCTGACCCCCCCCCCCCCCCAACCTCTGCAGCAATCCTGGCAGCACCCATACATCTGTTTTCAAAAGACAACTTCTGGGTATGACGCTGAGCACGTGCACTCAACTTCTTTGGTCGACCATGGCAAGGCCTGTTCTGAGTGGATCCTGTCCTGTTAAACTGCTGTATGGTCTTGGCCACGGTGCTGCAGCTCAGTTTCAGGGTGTTGGCAATCTTCTTATAGCCTAGGTCATTTTTATGTAAAGCAACAATTATTTTTGTCACATCCTCAAGAGAGTTCTTTGCCATGAGGTGCCATGTTGAACTTCCAGTGACCAGTATGAGAGAGTGTGAGAGCAACAACACCAAATTTAACACACCTGCTCCCCATTCACACCTGAGACCTTGTAACACTAACGAGTCACATGACACCGTGGAGGGAAAATGGCTAATTGGGCACAATTTGGACATTTTCACTTAGGAGTGTACTCACTTTTATTGCCAGCAGTTTAGACGTTAATGGCTGTGTGTTGAGTTGTTTTGAGGGGACAGCGAATTTACACTGTTATACAAGCTGTACACTGACTACATTGTATCAAAGTGTCATATCTTCAGTGTTGTCCCATGAAAAGATGTAATATTTATAAAAATGTGAGGGTTGTACTCACTTTTGTGAGATACTGTGTATATATATATATATATATATATACTGTATATATATATATATATATATATATAATATTGTGTATTGCGATAAAACACTAAATGTATTGCAATACATGTTAAAAGCCATGTCGCTCAGCCCTACTTGGTACTCATGTTCACTCTGACCTCTCTCTGAGTTTGAGATCAAAAGGTCAGTGGTCACTGTTGGCTTTCCCTATGCCCTATTACTATAGAACGAGTAAAACTAGGGCCACCAATAGGGGCGGACAATATGACCAAAAAATGTAATATTTTTGCAGTTTTCACGAAAATTATATTGTTCACGATATCACAAAGTTTTTTTTTAATTTATAAAGAACAGTTTCACAGGACAGTGTTATTTACCTTCAACATATTCAGTAAAAACAAAAAAAACTCTTATTTCTCCAGTTTATAAATGGCAGCTCAGATTGAGTTTCAAATATTTTTTTTATTCTGTATCAAATATTACAAGAAAACGATGTAAACCACATCGTAAGTGCAATGTCAAAGGTCAAGGTTGGCACTCCCTATGATCTCTTACTATAGAACATGTAAAGCTCTCTAGGGTCACCATACTTGATACACAGGTTCACCTTGGGATTCTGACCTACAACTATGGGTTGTATACTTTGTTGTATATTCGTGGATGATTGGCTTATCATAATTTGGTTCTGCCACAGTTAATTATATTGAAAAGTTGAAAACTGCTCTCTGTCAGTAAGTACTGGGATCTTCAAAGAAAGCAGAGCTGGGGGATATTGCACTCGCCTCAGAGTGCTCTTGTTTTTGTTTGTTAACATGGCAGCAGTCTGAAACTGCTTAAAGCTAAAAAATTTCAGCACAACTAGACACAGACATTTTTTTAATAAAATAAAAAAAATAATGCAAGCATAACTTCCTTCAGCAGCGTAATGGTGTGATGTCATCACGCAGCAGACACAAAATATTGCAATATTCATTTTTACACCAGTATCGAAATTTATGTCGATATTATTGTGAAAAATGCGATATGACACACCCTTGGTCACCAAAGTTTGTACACAGGTTCACTCTGAGACCCTGACCTCTGACTATGGGTATGGGATTACAATGTCAAATTGCTATTTAAACTATATCTCAACAGCAAATAAACCTAGAGTCACCAAACTTGGTACACAGGTTCAGTTTGGGGTCCAAGGACAAGGTCAAAATGCCATACAAACTATGTCTCAACAACAGACAAAGAGGCTGAGGGGTATCAATGACAGCACCAGTATTTTAGTAATTGTTGTTCAATGAATTAATTTTGTTTCTTTATTGTGGAAGTTGCTAGTACATTACTGTGTGCTGGGTGTGATTGTGTCACCAGGTATGTGTGTGTGTGTGTGTGTGTGTGTAAGAGAAACAGTCACTGGAAAAAAATTCAACAAGGACAAAACTGCCCTAGTTAGATTTTTAAGTTTGAACTATTGTACTATTTTTTCATCCTAAATATATTTTCACAACACAGCTCCTACCCTTTTGTTTTAAATAAATTATCACTTTAAAACACAGGCTTGTGTTCTCTGGTCCTGAAAACAATTATCTGTTTTACAGGGCTGCAACCAGTCAGGGGTCCAACATGCTGTCAAGCATCACCAAGCTTTCCACCCAGAGTCACACTGCATCACCATCAGCCTGAGCACATGGAAGGCCTGGTGAGAAACCATGGAATTTAATTGTGAGCTGTTAATAAAGGTGATAGAGACAACATTGTGAACTCCTGGCCAGTAGGTGTTGCACTTACTCTTGCTGCACTATAATATTGTACTTTGTGGGAGAGAGAGAGATGAACACGCAGCAAAGAATACTCTACAGTCTCAGTTCTTTGGCGATTATGAGCCAAATACAGCTTGTCAAGCGGGGACTCTTTTGTGGTATGAACTTAATACGTGGCGGCAAAATGTGACATCAGCTAGTTATGGCACTGTGGTTTCATCATCCAACTGCTCAAATGTAAATACTATGATTGCTTTGAACACGTATATTTTTTAAATATGTTTTTCATCAATATATGTATTTTTATATATTTATATAGAGTTAAGAATATATATATATACTGCTCAAAAAATAAAAGGAACACTTTTTAATCTGAGTAAGCTGGACTAGCCTGCCACAATTTCTTCACTTTAAGTTTTGGAGTGTTTTCATTTCCATCAAAAGACGGGGCATCTTTTCATTCTTAACACATTATCCAGTCCATATCAGTGTAGATATCCAGCTTATTTTTTCCCATTAAAATCTGATGTGTTTTCAAAGTGTTCCTTTAATTTTTTTGAGCAGTACACACACACACACACACACACACACACACACACACATATATAATTAAGAGTATAAAGACTTCATTCTTTTTTTTCTAAACATTTTGTTGATGTATCTAGGGACAGTGGTGGCCTAATGGTTAGGGATATGGATTGGTGACTGCAGGGTCGCCAGTTCAATCCCTGGACCAGCAGGGCCTGATCTGGATGGGAGGGACAACATAGCAATGTTTGCCCCACCCTCTTTAACCCCGACTGTGGTGCCCTTGAGTAAGGCCCTTAACTCCCAACTGCTCCAGTGGAGCTGCTCAGTGGCCACAGGTCAGTCTGTGGTTGTACTGGGCAGCTTCCTGGTGCGACTGTGTAACTGTGTGAGTGTGAACAGGGTGTTTTTGAAAAAGAGAGGGTGCCTCTCAGTGGACCTTCCCTGTATAAATAAAAGTTAAATTAAAAAAATATGTTTTTAAAAGATTTTTTTTTAATGAAAATACAATCCAGTTCACCTTTAAAGAGCTAAAGCTGCACACTGTGGTGTATCGTCAGGGTGTTACTGGCATGTGAGCCAAAAACCCAAAACAACAACAAAACAAGCCCCCAATGGGCTCATTCAGCCTACCTGATTTGGAATTCTTTGATAGTTCAGTCAATAGCATATGTGATTTAGATTTATTCTTTTTTGATACCTGTTGGGAAATGCATTTTTACTCCATCATAATTTATACATCTCTGATGCCAGGTGATTGTGTTGTCAAATAAAGGATCATTTCAGCAGTAGCTGTAAATAATCCTGTCTGTGTGTCTCATTGTAACAGGTGTTTTGAATGTAGTGAGGAGCTTTCTACTCAATGCAACAAGAAGGCCTTGGCTCAGAGCCTAGACTTCTTACAAAAACAGTCTGTCAAAGCAACATCAGGTAAGGCATCTGGCAACAAAATACATTTAAGGCTCCTTTCTAATGTTGAATTAAGCACTAGTTCAGCTCCGCATTTAGCATTTCATATTGCCAACAGTGATCTGTGTGGAGTTTGCATGTTCTCCCCGTGTCTGCGTGGGTTTACTCCGGGATTTCTCCGGTTTCCTCCCACATGCCAAAAACATGCAAGTTACGTTAATTGGCATCAAACTGGGGATTCTAAATTGTCCTTAGTTATGACTGTGAGAGTGAATGGTTGTCTGTCTCTGTGTTGGCCCTGCGATGGACTGGCGATCTGTCCAGGGTGTACCCTGCCTTTCGGCCAAAGATGCTGGGATAGGCTCCAGCCCCTCGTGACCCGAAAAGGATTAAGCAGAAGAAGATGGATGTTGCCGAATCCTTCTTTAATTTAGAAACCCTTCAACTTAAACAGGTAACTGCACAGCTAGACTTTCATGTTTCCCTTTTGGACATGATAATGATGGATCAACGGAGTCAGTCTTTTGGATGTTCCTGTCAGTAATCTGCCTGCATTCCAGTTGTTGTCTGCAGTATGTCTGCTCCCCCTGGTGGTGGTTACTTGAATTCTTTGGGTTAACCTGTTACTGCTGTTTAGCGAAATTGCAGTGGTAGGTGTGAGACCATTGTTTTAGATTTTTATATTACATTGGAAGTAAGCAATTCTTAAACTACAATTCCAGATCAGTAATTTCTTTCTTGCCTTCTGCAGTTGAAGTAGTTGACTCAAAGATCAGTCTACCTGTAAATAAAATAAATTTTATAAAATCACTCACTTTTGCTCAATGGGAGAAAAAACCTTATTTAACTTTGGTGATTGCTTGAACTGTGTTGCCATAGGTCACATTTTATTCTGCTATCTGGCAGTCTGATTTCCTACTTTCAGTCTTATGTCCTTCTTTTTTCTTTTGCTCTGGCCACCTGAGCCCTCCTTGCTGAGTCAGTCAACCATATACATATAGCCCCTCCCCCACCCCACCCCATCAATCTTTGTAGTTACATACATTTAGACCTTTGCTTCTTCCTCCCTTACCTCTTCCAGTTGGTGCTGGCTTGCTGAGAGGCCTCCTGACAGACTGTAGCTGATCAGAGTGGTGGGCATCATCACTTGTGGTCTCACTGGCTGTCTCCGCTTAGCCCTCTGCCCGGTGTCCAGTTGCCAGTGGCCAGAGGCCAGCCGCCAAGGCCCAGTCAAGCTGGTCTCCCATCTCATCCATGGCTGCAGAGTTGCAGGATGGATTCTGGAGCAATCCCCCAGCCTTACCCTCCTCACCTCCCCCCACCTTGCATGTCGCATGATTGCACATGTTAGAGGAATTAAGCGCTTGAGCGATGCTTCCCGGCTCAGTTCCCTAAAGAACAAGAGCAGCTGCGTGGGGTTCAGTCCTCTGATCTGTCGTTCTTTGTCTTTCCATCACTATCTGTTTCTGTCCCTTGTTTCCTCTCTTAAGTTGCTGTGTGTCTCACCACTTCTGGGCCTGTGTGCTGCACTAGTGGGAGCCAGGGTCCTCAACAAGTCGGAGTGACTGGATCCAACAGCTGGAGTGCAGTAACTCTCAGTGGACACACAGATGCGCATAACACAGAATGTTAAAAATAACCTTAGAGTCAAACAAATACCCTATTCCCTTTTTTCTAGTTTCAGAAATATTCTTTGCAGCACAGAGTACAAGGTCTTCCTGACAGAATAAATGTGAATAAATTCTTATTTCGCACAAGGCCATTATGTACCTGAGGAATTTTACATTATTTGAAGTTTTTGAGAATATAGAGACTTAAAGGCTCCAAGAAACACAATAATTCTGAAATAAGAGATACAGTTACATACTATAAATATATGCCATTTTAATTTTTCTAAAGGCGCAATTTTTTCTCGGAATGATTAATTACAGTTGAAACCAGATATTTACATATACTGTATGAAAAGACACATAACCTTTTTTTTCCCTCACAGTCTGACATTAAATCAGACTAAACTTTTACTCTTTTAGGGCAGTTATGATTACCAAAATCGTACAGCAGAGAAAATAAGTATTGAACACACCAACAGTGTTTCCTCTGGCTTAAAGACCTTGGTGCGGTGGCAACATATTTTTCGGGGGGTGGGGGGGAAAGAAAACACTTGACACTATTGTAACCAGAATATGTTAATTTTATACTATTTATTTATTTATTTTTAATTTTACACAGTAACTTTGCATATGGAACTTCCCATTTGAAGTATTGTACAACTGAGGCATGAATGTGGGAATACTGGGCAAGTTGGGGTCCCACCCAGACGTCCTGTGTTTGGACTTTTTAGTGGTGTCATCCATCTCTCCTTCCTCTGCTCTCACCTCTCCTGGACCCTCTGCCTGAACACTGTCCTCTACTTGGCTCCTCTCTTCTGTCTCATCTTTCCCTCTCTGAGTCCTGTCTAATTCAGGTTCTCTCTCTGTCTGTGGTGGTATACAAACAGGTTAGAAAATATCAAGTGTCATGTTTTGTCCTGCAGGATTTTTTTTTCATGGTTTACATAAATGACAAAAATATGTGTATTTTTTTGTATTTTTATTCTAGTGTTTCTTTTTTTTCCATTGAGAAGGGAAGGGGGAAAAAACATTCTTAGTAGTAATTTACTCATGCATACTTAAATTATATGAACAGGTTGGTATAGTAGCCAGAAATTCTACTCATGTAAAAGCAGTGCTTTGAAATTAATAATTAAAAGTAAACAACCAAAAATTTCTAGTTAAGGGGACAAAGAGCACCCACTTAAAAACTTGAGTAATGACTTTAGTCTTCAAGGTTTGAGGTTTTACTCCAAAATTTATAACAGTTTTCTACTTTTCTCTGTAAAATTATCTAAATTTGAAACCATTTTCCTCAAATTTGTAATTTCTGCTTGTAAAATTGACTTTTCTTGTACATTTGAGACTTTATTATAAATTTGTGGATTATTTTATGGCTCATTTTTGCCTATTTTAAAAAATAAAATTACTGGGGTTTTTTTTAAATAAATTTGAAACAGACTGGTAATTTTTTTTACTTTTTCTTTATAACATTTTACACTTTTGACCATAATTTTGCAGAGCCAGAACAGAACAATAATTTAACTCTGATTTCAAAGAAAAAATATTGATAAAATTGTATTTAATGAAATAAATTAACTTACATGACCAAAGATGCAGTTATTTCTGTTACAATATTTCTATATATTTATAGTTTTTTAGAAATCTCACCACCCAGACAGCAGGAAAAATCTCCCTTATTTTGAAATCCAAATGTTGGCACGTTTAGTTTGTTTGTAGGCTGCTGACGGATTAAAGTCATTGACTTTGTGAATTTCGGTCATCTTAACCCAGTGACTGCCACAGGCGCTCGGTGGTGCAAAAGCCCCTAGTGGTCAAGGTTTTTTTCAAGAAAATATTAAGTTCAGATGTCAGAGATTTCCAAGGCTATAACTTGAAAGTGGTAAGAGATAATGGCTTACTATCAATTAGAAAGATGTAGAATATGATCCAAAGTTTGAGATAGGAGTAAATTTATGCATCTAATTTGCATAATGCAGTGCAGCCTTAACAAATTACATAACTTTCGATCAAAAATGGACTTTTACATATTTATACAAAGGATGGTTTTGTTTTCTTGTCACCGGTTTTGTTTTGGGGTTTTTTGCTATCTTCAAAGTATATGAACCAGAACATTAGTAGAATGTCAACAAACAAAGAAATTTGCTAGACTTACCGCTGGCCAGGCGGCACGCTTCATCCATTTTCGTCCATCCTGGTCGTTATTTTGCCTTCTGTCGGTCATTTGCGCGTTCTCTCCCACATCCAGAAACTCTTATGATTATCTCACCTCAATTTTGCTTTTATTCTGCCACAATTTATCTTATATGACGACATGGACCCGGTGCGATTGTTGTCTAGTCATATGGCGCTGGGGGCGGCAACAGGTGAACATCAACCAGCGTCGCCCACCCTCTGTTATAACAAAATGTAAACATTTACCTTCATAAGCTAAATAATCTCTTTTGAGAATCATCCATCCATCCATCCATACATCTTCTTCCGCTTAATCCTTTTCGGGTCACGGGGGGCTGGAGCCTATCCCAGCATCTTTGGGCGAGAGGCAGGGTACACCCTGGACAGAATCATAGTTGGCAAATTTGGTAGCAAATGGCTCCTCTGTCTGCGATTGAGTACGTCCACAGCGATCAGTAACATCCACATTTGTTTGTCTAAAACTTTCTTCTTCTCTGGTGTCCAGAAGGATGCTTCTATGTCCGCCATAAGTCCTCCAAGGCAAGAGCAGTAAGTTATACGTGTCTGCCACCTTGTGAGGTGGAATCCTTTGTACAACTTAAATCAACTGGGGAGTTTTTGGCCACGTCATATAACATCACATGACAGGCGCAGCGCTGTGCCTGTGGCAGTGGCGGTGCTATCTGTGCCTTGAAACCATGCCACAATAAGGGTTAACTTGTCAGGTACATAATAATGAACATAAATTAGTTAATTAATGTTAACTAAGGTAAAGGTAAAAACATCTCCTTTTTATTCTTGTCTCAAATAAGAAAAACAAAAAACTAATAATTAAGAAGACAAAATGAACCTACTCGAGCTTCTAGAAACCACACCTGTTAGTTAAGCGACTCTTCATTATTGCTCCCGTTACCAGCGGGTTAAAACCATGATTAATGGCTCCACTGCTTACATACCTCTTCTGCTTTTTTCGCGTTTAAAGTACTTTAATAAGCTCATGTTTCTCTCGAACAGTGACGCTAGTGAGACATTTTGCCTGTCAACTGGAACGGTGGCGCGGGGCGCTTCTGAACTCCGCGCGGATGACGGTCACGCGTGTTGTTCATGTTCACGCTTGCGGACTGTCATTCTTTCATATTTTTTTCCTAAATTTATATTTCCTCTTAGAGTAGCAGCATAACTTCAAGCGTGGTGGGACACCACGTGGAAATGTTGCCAAAGGAAACCCTGCATTAACATTTTTCTCATTAAACATATTTGATGGAGCCATTGACCGGAGATTTTCACCAGACATCAGTAACAACCTAAGTAATCCATACATACAAGGAAATCAAGGCAACTGTGTTCACAGAACAAGTTATATTTAATAAAGTGGAATGACACAGGGAATAAGTATTGAACACATGAAGAAAGCGGTGCAAAAAGGCCTAAAAAGCCATGAAATCAACTGAAATCCATCAGAATTTAGGAAGCCATCCTATCCCCCATCAGTGCAAATTAATTTCAGCTGGTTAAGTCCTGACTGATAGCCTTTAAAAAGGTTTGTGAATATCAGATTGTCATACCACAAAGAACTCAAGATGGGTAGAAGCAAAGAGCTCTCTCTAGCCCTTCGCAATCTTAGTGTTGCAAAACATAATGATGGCATTGGTTACAGGTGCATTTCTAAACTGCTGAATGTTCCAGTGAGCACTGCTGGAGCCATTATTCGAAAGTGGAAAGAACATCATTTTACCATAAACCAGCCACAACCAGGAATTCCTTGCAAGATTTTTGACAGAGGAGTCAAAAGAATTATCAGAAGAGTTATCCAAGAGCCAAAGACCACTTGTGGAGAGCTCCAGAAAGACCTGGAGTTTGCAGGTACTGCTGTTTCAAAGAAAACAATAAGTAATGCACTCAACCGACATGGGCTCTATGCCCACTCACCTCACAAGACTCCATTGCTGAAAAAAAAAGCATGTTGAAGCATGTGTAAAGTTTGCTGTACAACATTTGTTCAAGGCAGTAAAATACTAGGAGAATATAATTTGGTCAGATGAGACCAAAATTGAACTTTTTGGATACCACATCACACAGCATGTTTGGAGGAGAAATGGCACTGCACATCAGCCCAAAAGCACCATACCAAGGGGAAGATTTACTAACATGCTGCACCATCGCAAAACCCTGTTTTGGCATTAAAAAACTACTGTCAAGATTTACTAAAGGGCACAGGGCAAAATTAGCGGTGGAAAGGCTTGGACTATGTTAATTTTGCACCTGGCCTCATTGCATATGTATTTGTGGGAGTTGTCATGTCATAGCGCAAATTTGAGGGAGGAGAGTATTTAAATGACTGGCACAAGGTGATTTACTGAGGTTTGCAGTTGTCAGAAAGCATGTCTTAATTCATCTCCGCCTGACATGATAGCGATTGTTGGTGCCGAGACACCGGCGAGAACCAAGGGTGCTTGGCCAAAGAGACAGAATCTTCTCTCTGTGTGTGACTTTATTTGGCATGAACAGATTATATGATTATCAGTGGTCTTACAGAGATTGGTGTTATGCTGAACTGGACATCAGCCGGCATTTTTTTTTTTTTTTTTAATTTTATTAGTTTATACTGTATAGAGGGGTTGCACTGATGTCACACCGGTCACGTCTTTTGTTTACTGCACCATTTTGGACGGCAACGAACAGTCAAATCGCCAACAGCAAGCATGAGTGAGTGTAATCAGCGAGATGAATGGCTATACACAAATCAACACCGTGGTCCACGAAGGAGGTGCAGACTTTTCTGTGCTTGGTAGCTTATTAAAGAAATCCAGAGGGAGCTGGACGGAGTGACCTGAAAAGAATACACGGCCACGGCGAAGACAGACGGGAGGCAGAGTGGCGTCGACCCAACCACGGCATCATCATTGTTGAAAACAGTGATAGAGGATGGTGAGTGATGTGACATTATGCATTTTTGCCGTTATTTATCCCAGTGGTGGAAAGCTCACTTTGAACAAACAACACTGTTGTCTCGTGTGCAAACAATGAGCTAACTAGTTAGCTGTCAATGCTAACTGTGTGCTCTGTTTGTATTTTGCACTTGTGTTGACAACATCTGATGAAATAAGCTAGTGTTAATCTTGGTTAAAAAGTAGTTTTTTACATGTTGCACTTTCGTGCCGTGCATGTACTTAAGTTGTTCGTGTATTTTCATTCTAGAGTCCCACGGCAGGCTGAAGATCTGCTGAACCGGGACCAGCAGCACATCCAGTTGCTTCTCAGTGAGGCAAGAGAGCATGAAACGGGAACAGGTCAAACGGACCCCTGACCAAGTGAGCACCACAAGTGTTCCCCTGGGTCAAATGTACAAGTACATTTTCAATCCAGTGATTTACAAACTGATTCAGAGCTTTCTAAAGCCTCATTCAGAACATTATAGTCCCACATACCTACACACGGACAAAATTGTTGGTACCCCTCTGTTAATGAAAGAAGAACCCACAATGGTCACAGAAATAACTTGAATCTGACAAAAGTGGTAATAAATAAAAAGTCTATGAAAATTAACCAGTGAAAATCAGACAGTGCTTTTGAATTGTGGTTCAACAGAATTATTTAAAAAAAAAAACAAACTCATGAAACAGGCCTGGACAAAAATGATGGTACCCTTAACTTAATATTTTGTTGCACAACCTTTTGAGGCAGTCACTGCAATCAAACAATTTCTGTAACTGTCAATGAGACTTCTGCACCTCTCAGCAGGTATTTTGGCCCACTCCTCATGAGCAAACTGCTCCATTTGTCTCAGGTTTGAGGGGTGCCTTCTCCAGACGGCATGTTTCAGCTCCTTCCACAGATGTTCAATAGGATTTAGATCAGGGCTCATAGAAGGCCACTTTAGAATAGTCCGATGTTTTGCTCTTAGCCATTCTTGGGTGTTTTTAGCTGTGTGTTTTGGGTCATTATCCTGTTGCAAGACCCATGACCTGCGACTGAGACCAAGCTGTCTGACACTGGGCAGCATATTTCTCTCTAGAATACCTTGATAGTTTTGAGATGTCATCGTACCCTGCACAGATTCAAGACACCCTGTGCCAGATGCAGCAAAGCAGCCCCAGAACATAACAGAACCTCTTCCATGTTTCACAGTAGGGACAGTGTTCTTTTCTTGGTATGCTTCATTTTTGTGTCTGTGAACATAGAGCTGATGTGCCTTACCAAAACGTTCCAGTTTTGTCTCATCTGTCCATAGGACATTCTCCCAGAAGCTTTGTGGCTTGTCAACATGCAGTTTGGCAAATTCCAGTCTGGCTTTTTTATGATTTGTTTTCAACAGTGGTGTCCTCCTTGGTCGTCTCCCATGAAGTCCACTTTGGCTCAAACAACAACGGATGGTGCGATCTGACACTGATGTACCTTGACCTTGGAGTTTACCTTGAATGTGTTTAGAGGTTGTTCTGGGCTCTTTTGTTACCATTCGTATTATCCGTCTCTTCCATTTTTCATCAAGTTTCCTCCTGCGGCCATGTCCAGGGAGGTTGGCTACAGTCCCGTGGATCTTAAATTTCTGAATAATATGTGCAACTGTAGTCACATGCTTGTCTATAATTTTCTTTCTATTCTCCTGAGACAACTCTCTCCTTTGCATCCTCTGGTCCATGTTTAGTGTGGTACACACCATGTCACCAAACAGCACAGTGACTATTTGTCACCCTTTAAATAGGCCGACTGACTGATTACAAGTTTGTAGACACCTGTGATGTTAATTAGAGGACACATCTTAGTTGAACATGTCCCTGTGGTCACATTATTTTCAATCTTTTCTAGGGGTACCATCATTTTTGTCCAGGCCTGTTTGGAACCACAATTCAAAAGCATTGTCTGATTTTCATTGGTTAATTTTCATAGAATTTTTATTTATTACCACTTTTGTCAGATTCAAGTTATTTCTGTGACCATTGTGGGTTTTTCTTTCATTAACAGAGGGGTACCAACAATTTTGTCCACATGTGTATTCTGTGGATTTTCATCTGGGGGCAGTCAGTGGTGATGATGAGCAGCAGCGGTGGAGAAGAAAAGTCTTTTGAAAGTAGAAACAGAGCCAAAACCTTCTCCAGGTCAGCGTAGTTGTCATCTTACATATATCTATTTTTTACACTTCTTGGTGACCGGGAAAAGTCTTTCCAACAGTTTTATACAAATTCTTGTTGTTGTTCTCCTTCTTTGCGTTTACAAATCACTGGATTGAGAATGTACATGTACAGATTGGATCCCGGGGTCCGCTTGGGGTGCTCACTTGGGAGTGCTCACTTGGTCAAGGGTCCACTTGACCTGTATCCCATGAAACTACCTTGCGAAGGGAGGAGATGGCTCAGAATGCTGCCTTCAATCAAGCGTTCTTTGGTGTCCTGGGCCACCTTGTGAAGGCGAGGAGTCGGCGTGTGTGGCCGGCTTGTGTGACCCATTCTGAGGTTTTTTTTCCACAGTTTAAAGTTTGAATTTTGCACATTCTAAATAATCTGGATTTTGCTGGTGATTGCAATAAACAGTTTAGTGACTTTATGTGTTTGCATCATGATGTTCTATTTGTTAAGACACCGATGGGAAGAGTCAACAGTACAAACCAAGCCTTTATCAATGACGTTGAAAATAATGGCTCATTTTTAAGAAAAAGTAACCAAAAATAATTATTTTATTTACTGAAGACTGTATTGTTGGATGTGCCAGTGCAGAAAACACTGCACACTTTAATGATAATACCAGTATATGGAGGAATTCCATTCCGTATTAGCATCTGTGTTTCCTAATAATGAGTTAGGGTTTAATGGGATTTAACATGTTTTAACACAAACTACTTTATGGTTCATAATTCTGTTGATGGACTTACACCAAACCAAAAGGGGTTTCTCATGCTGCTGGATTATTTAGGTAGCTTTTCCAATCTTTTAGCATTTAATTTATGTCACTGAATCATGGTAACCTTCACAAATAAAACATAAGCAAATGTGGAGATGCATCTGCAAAAGGCACAAAAGTTTATTGTAAAAATTCCTAGTGCAATACAAAAGGAGTACATAGTACATTATTCACACATGGAATATAGTATATTTATACAGTATCTACATGTACACTACCTTTCAAAAGTTTGGGGTCACTTAGAAATTTCCTTATTTTTGAAAGAAAAGCACTTTTTTCAATAAAGATAACTTTAAACTAATCAGAAATACACTCTATACACTGCTAATGTGGTAAATGACTATTCTAGCTGCAAATGTCTGGTTTTTGGTGCAATATCTACATAAGTGTATAGAGGCCCATTTCCAGCAAGTATCACTCCAGTGTTCTAATGGTACAGTGTGTTTGCTCATTGCATCACAAGGCTAATGGATGATTAGAAAACCCTTGTGCAATCATGTTAGGTCTGCAATGCTGTAATTGCTGCAAATGGAGGATTCTTTGACGAAAGCAAAGTTTGAAGGAAAAAATTATTATTTCATATACAAATCATTATTTCTAACCTTGTCAATGTCTTGACTATATTTTCTATTCATTTTACAACTCATGGTGGTAAATAAAAGTGTGACTTTTCATGGAAAACACAAAAATTGTCTGGGTGACCCCAAACTTTGGAACGGTAGTGTATATATCCAGTAAATCCATGTATTTTCCATGTAACCTTGTGACTGCATTATTTTAATTGCTTTTAATCCTAGATGAAGTTTGCTTTTGGTTGAAAATGCATCATAATTGTTAAATATATTTTATTATACCTAACTCAGTACTGTTTACCTGTTGAAATATATATTTTACGGCTAATCTAACCCCATAACTATAATATGGCACCTGGCGATCAACTTTTGGCAGCGGATCACTTTTTGCCACAACACCACCGACTGGAGCAGGTACATCCCATGGTGTCTCAAAAGTGTCTCCATGATTTTCACACAGATCAGAGCAATTTGTAGCACAGGAAGCAAAACGTTTCTACAGAGTTTCTGAAGTTCTGCAATCACTTCGTGAAGCTGGGGTGACATCCCATCACTGGGAATCTGTTGAACACCCAGACCGACAGTTTGAAGCAATAATTTTGCCACAAGAGAGCCATCTGAAACACACACACACACACACACACACACACACATAGCATACATATTTTAGTACCTAGTAGCGATAACTTGCCGTGATTACAGTGTAGTACGGGGGACTTATTAGTGCTAAACTGGCATTAGCAATCATTCACTTACCTCCATATGTGATCTAGTTTGTATCCTCACGTCTTCCGCTGCTCCATGGCTTCCTAAACTCTCCAGTACTTTTCTAGAGTGTTTCCTCTCGCCGCCTGTAGTCTTCTCTAACTCTCTTTTTTTGCCTTTACTCTGACAAAAAGCCAGCGAGCAGCAGGCTTACCTCGATATCCATCTTGTGCTTTGCTTATCACATACAAATGATGTCATGGGAGTGTCGGGCTTTGCTGTAAAGATCTCACTCACCTGAGGTGCTATTCAGTCATAATGGAAAACGAACAACACCGTGCTAAGTCAGTGCTAGTGGAATTGTTATTATTCTCAACATAGGGTCCATGCTATTTGCCATCCAAAATGGCAGAAAAACAATGTGGCACGTGACCACTGACATCACATGCAACCCCTCTATATAGCCTACTACATGAATTTGCATCCATAAAATAGGATAGCCCTTCCTACCTGCAGTGGACATACAGATGGTGTCAGCCGTTACTTTTTTCTCTTTTCTGCGGAGGTTCAGACTTGGACTCGGGAGTTTTCCTGCCCTATCAGCTCCCCCTCGTTCTCATAGCAAAATCTTTCACATTGTCAATTTTCTTCATTTTTTTTCTCTATCCATATTTCTATATTTCTAGTATTTCTTTTTGCTGTGCATAAAATGGTAATTCAGTTCCCTCTTCTCTCTAGTTCTCTCTCCCAGTTCAGGATACACAATATAGGAGGAAAACAACAATGAGATTATTAACAAAAAGAGCGCACAGATCCATAGAAATATCCCCCGAAATTGCAACATCATAACTCGATGGCATTTATAAAAAGTCATGGACTGGGAGATCTGTAGATTTTGTTAAAACAAAGTTATTCACATAATAAAACCCTGGAGTCTCCATCAGACCATGACAGTTCTTGTGTTAATAAAATAACCATGTTGGTTAAATAATCAATTTATTCATGAGTAGTCCTTTTTTAAATTAGATGATGATGATGATGGAGTCTCGCGTCGCTGGCGATGCATGAGTATCTTGCGAAGTATAGTTCACCGGTGTGTCTTCTGGTGGGAGATGAGTCCAATCTTGGACAAACAAACTCTGTTGCAGACACTGCAGATGAGAGTTGTGTTACTGCTGGAGGATGGCATAGCTGAAGCCTTCCTTCGAGCTCTCTTCTTGATTAAGTATGTAGTCCTGGACTGTTCAAAGTGCTTGATGCCCTGCATACACAGATGGTGCCATGCAAGTCGATCTTGGGCATTATGTTGCCAAGAGTTGATATCCATGTCACAGGATTTAAGGGTAGCTTTGAAGATGTGTTTGTAACGGAGACGGGGTCTGCCGACTGACCTCTTTCCTTGCTGCAGTTGGCTGAAGAACATTGCCTTTGGGATCCTAATGTCCTCCATCCTGGCCAGATGTCCAGTCCAACGCAGCTGGGCCTTGATGATCAGGCTTTCAATGCTGGGTAACTTGCATTTGTCCAAAACCTCTGTATTGGTCACTCTATCCTGCCACTTGATACCGCATATGGATCTCAGGCGTCGCTGTTGGAACTGTTCAAGAAGCTTGATATGTTGGCGATATGGTGTCCAGGTCTCACAACCATACAGGAGGGAGGCAAGAACGACAGCCTTGAACACTTTAATCTTGGTGTGGAGCTTGATACCACGTTCATCCCACAACCTCCTTCTAAGCATGCCAAATGAACCACTTGCCTTGGCTAATCGCTGGTTGATCTCTTCGTCAAGGGTTGCAGAGTAAGAGAGGGTGCTTCCAAAGTAACAGACCTTCTCTACGGACTTGAGCGGGCTGTTGTTGATAGTTACCACAGGGTGAACATGGCATTTTCCGGGGGCTGGCTGGTACATGACCTCCGTCTTCTTAATACTGATGGTAAAACCATGTTTCTCTGATGCCGTGGCAAATTTGTCAGTGATGAGCTGAATATCTTTCAGTGTGTGTGCAACTAAGGCATAGTCATCAGCAAACAGAAGGTCTCTGACTAGCATTGACATGGTCTTCGTCCGAGCTTGTAAACGTCTCCGATCGAATAGGCCACCATCTGTTCTAAACTGAATGTGCACTCCTTTATCCAGGTTGCGAAAAGCCTCCATGAGCATGAAAGAAAAGGCAATGGAGAAGAGTGTTGGGGCCAGGACACAGCCTTGCTTGGTACCATTTGTCACTGGAAATGGGTCAGAGGTTTCTCCATTCCCTTGGACTTTTGCTTGTATTCCCTCATGGAAAGACCTTATGATGGAAATGAACTTGTCAGGGCAACCAACTTTGTGAAGTATCTTCCACAGGCCAGGTCTATTTACCGTGTCGAATGCCTTGGTGAGATCGACAAACACCATGTGTAGAGGTCCATGTTCTGTTCCCTACATTTCTCCTGTATCTGTCGCATTGCGAAGATCATGTCCACTATACCTCTTCCAGGTCTGAATCCACATTGAGATTCTGGGTA
Source organism: Pholidichthys leucotaenia (assembly GCA_020510985.1). Classification (NCBI taxonomy): domain Eukaryota; kingdom Metazoa; phylum Chordata; class Actinopteri; order Cichliformes; family Pholidichthyidae; genus Pholidichthys; species Pholidichthys leucotaenia. Next base: position 230,324,174 of record CM035849.1, read on the forward strand.
GACCGTAGCAGTGAGACAGCATGTCATCCTGTTGAGGACAATGCGTGCCAGTATTTTCCTGGCAACTGACAGGAGGGAAATACCTCTGTGGTTATCACAGACAGAGCGGTCTCCTTTATGCTTGTAGAGATGTACAATAGAAGCATCCTTAAACTCTTGTGGGACTGTGCCATACTGCCAGATAAGTATAAATAACTGTAGGAGTTTGTTCTGCAGATGCACGCCGCCGTTTTTGAAAATCTCAGCAGGGATGCCGTCGGCACCTGGAGATTTTCCCACAGATGTCTGTTTTATGGCACGCTTGACTTCATCCAGTGAAGGAGGGAGGTCCAGCTCGGTCAGTATCTGTCTCTGGGGGATGGCGTCCAGGGTTTCCTCACACATTGATGATGGCCTATTGAGCAGGGTGTTGAAGTGTTCAGCCCAGCGTTGTAGTATTTCCGATTTGTCAGTATGGAGGTTATTTCCGTCAGACGATCGGATGGGTGCGCTACCAGTGGACTTAGGACAATACACCGCCCTCAGCCCTTCATGGAAGAGCTTACTGTTATGCTTATCAGCCGCTTCCTGAAGCTCTGTGGTTTTACTGTCCCACCATGACTCCTTCATCTGGCGGAGTTTTCTCTGCAAGGTGTGCCTTGCGTTTAAGTAGGTCGATCTTTTGGCTGGTGATGATTTGTCGTCAATGTAGTTCCTGTGAGCTTTGTGCATCGTGTGCAGAAGCTGTGAGATTTCCGGGTCATTTTCATCAAACCAATCCTGGTGTTTGCGTTTCACGAATCCAAGGACATCTGCACTAGCAGAGTAGGTGGCATCCTTGAACTGCTTCCAGGCTGCCTCAACCTCCATACCCTCAAAATTTTCAGGTACGTTGGTTTCCTAGTTTCCTCTGCAGATCCTCTTGGATATGGGAGTCCTTAATGCAGGAGACTTGAAGTTTGGCTGGTGGTTTTACTCTCCTGGTTTGTATCTTGGGCCTGATGTGGAGTGCCATCTTGCTTCTGACCAGCCTGTGGTCAGACCAGCATTCGGCTCCACGCATGGCTCTGGTAAGCTTGACATCTCTGGCATCTCTCTGTCTGACGATGATGTAGTCTATGAGATGCCACAACTTTGAACGAGGGTGCATCCAGGTTGTCTTATACTTGTTGGCTTGCTGGAAGAGGGCGTTTGTGATTGTGAGTTGGTGCTCACTGCACTTTTCCAAAAGGAGCTGGCCATTTGAGTTGAGCTTCCCTATACCATGTTTGCCAATAACACCTTTCCAGGCATCATTGTTGCAGCCTACCCTGGCGTTGAAGTCTCCAAGGATTACGAGCTTATCGCTAGAGGGAATTGACCTGATGGCTTGGTCAAGGTCACTGTAGAAAGCTTCCTTCTCCTCGTCGCTGTATGTCATGGTGGGAGCATATACACTAAGAATGGTCAAGTGGCGTCCCTTGTGGAGACCAATACGCATGCACATAATTGTGTTGCTGATGGCAGTAGGTAGTCTGTCGAGCTTCTGAGCAATAGATGTTCGTATTGCAAAGCCCACACCTCCAATTCTGGGTTCTCCCTCTGGCTTGCCTCTCCAGTAGAAGGTGTAGCCTGTACCAACCTTCTCCAGACTAGATTCACCAGAGAGTCTGGTCTCACTGAGGGCTGCAATATCAATGCTGTACTGCCCCAGCATCTTTGCCAGTATTGCAGTACGGCGCGCTGGTCTGTTGTCACAGTCTAAAAGGGTTCTGACATTCCATGAGGCAAAGATCATTTGGTGTTTTCTTGTTGGTTTTTGGCCACAGTATTGGATGACCAGTCAGGTGCGGCTGCCTGGCAGGTTCTTAGTGGAGTAAGCAATGTTTAGGATCCCTTTTCAGTACCCTTCCCCATCTGGGGAGAGCAGTGCTGTCCCTGAAGAAGGCTGCTCTGTCACTCATTCAGGATACGAGTGCCGCATTTACCCCAGTATATGACAGACGACCATCACACGTGAGCCGCCTGAGTGCAGGTTTGTAGCTAAGAACTTCCAGTATCTTCCTATGCCTGTTCCCTTCGCCATGTGCCCGTCGCCCCAGGACTTGAAGTAATAGATGTGATGTGATTCGCAAGATGACCTGCACATGAATGGATTTAAGTGAGAGAGGTTTGTGCACTCCCAGTCCCACTCTCTCGTCCAATGCATGTCATATACCACCTGGTGCAAAGGTTGCCACAAGATGAGCGGCATGCATGGGTGCAGCCTTTCTCCGGTGTGGAGACAAATCTGCAAGGCAGCAGATGGATTTGAATTCGGAGTTACCTACTCCTGGCCTTTGCCTAAAGAGGCACAACCTACAAGGCAGCAGGTGGTTTTGATTTCGGAGTTACCTTCTCCTAGCCTTTGCCTACAGAGGCACAACCTACAAGGCAGCAGGTGGTTGGATTGGTAAGAGTTGGGGCATATCCACACGCCGGTGGGCCTGCACACTGTACCTCTGGGGCTCCAACCTGCTCCGAGATCCCTCACTGTTCTGTCCTGGAACCGCAAGGATCCAGTTAACGTGGTGTACCGCTGGAAGGCTACGTGAGAGTCTTGATGCATAGAGATGTAAAAACCATCAGAGAGGACTTACGCACTCTGCCTCCTTTTCACTCCAAGGAGCTAGATGGCGGCTGCAGCTGGAAGCGAGAGACATGCAGAAGCAGGCAGACACAACACTATGCTACAGCACTACATACTAAGCACCCTGTGCTTAGAAGCACCACACCACAAATTCATTTATACACATTAAACAAGAGCCTGCCATGTTAAATGAAAATCTAAATTTTGAAATATGACGAACAAAAATGAACTGCTTTAAGTGGGGTTTATGCTTAAGCAAATGCTTAAAAAAAGCTTTATATACAGTGGATATAAAAAGTCTACACACCCCTGTTCAAATGCCAGGTTTTTGTGATGTAAAAAAATGAGACCAAGATAAAACTATTTCCACCATTATTGTGACCACCTGTACAACCCAATTGAAAAACAAACTGAAATTTTTTAATGGGGAAAAATAACAAAAAAAACCAAAACAAAAAAACTTACAATAACCTGGTTGCATAAATATGCACACCCTTCAACTAATACTTTGTTGCAGCACCTTTGGCTTTTATTATAGCACTCAGTCTTTTTGGGTAGGAGTCTTTCGGTGTGGCACATCTTGATGCGGAAATATTTGCTCAATTTTCTTAGCATAAATGCTCCAAATCTATCAGATTGTGAGGGCATCTCCTGTGCACAGCCCTCTTCAGATCACCCCACAGATGTTTGATCAGATTCAGGTCTGGACTCTGGCTGGACCATTCCAAATCCTTAATCTTCTTCTGATGAAGCCATTCTTTTGTTGAATTGGATGTGTGCTTTGGGTCATTGTAGTGCTGAAAGATGAAGTTCCTCTTCATCTTCAGCTTTCTAGCAGAAGCTTGAAGGTTTTGTGCCAACACCAACTGGTATTTGGAACTGTTCATAATTCCCTCCACCTTGACTAAGGCCCCAGGTCCAGCTGAAGAAAAACAGCCCCAAAGCATGATGCTGCCACCACCATGCTTCACTGTAGGTATGGTGTTCTTTTGGTGATGAGCAGTGTTGTGTTTGCTCCAAATATACCTTTTGGAATTATGGCCAAAAAGTTCAACCTTGGTTTCATCGGACCATAACACATTTTCCCACGTGTTTGGGAGATTTCAAATAGCTTGGATGTTTTTCTTCTTAAGATGAGGCTTCTATCTTGCCACCCTACCCCATAGCCCAGACAGAAGACGGGAGATTGTTGTCACATGTACTAAACAGCCAGTACTTGCCAGAAATTCCTGCAGTTCCTTCAGTGTTGCTGTCGGCCTCTTGGCAGCCTCACTGACCAGTTTTCTTCTTGTCTTTTCATCAATTTTGGAGGGATGTCCAGTTCTTGGTAATGGCACTGTTGTCATATTTTTTCTACTTGATGACGACTGTCTACCCTGTGTCCCATGGTATATTTGATGCCTTGGAAATTGTTTTGTACCCTTCTCCTGACTGATATCCTTGAACAATGAGATCCCTTTGATGCTTTGGAAGCTCTCTGCGGACCATGGCTTGTGCTGTAAGATGTGATTACAAAAATATCAGGCAAAGCCTACTAGAACAGCTGAACTGTATTTGGGGTTAATCAGAGGTACTTTAAATGGTGGCAGGTGTGTGCTGACTCCCATTTAACATGAGTTTGAATGTAATTGGTTAATTCTGAACACAGCCACATCCCCAGTTATAACAGGGTGTGCATATTTATGCAACCAGGTTATTGTAAGTTTTTTATTTTTTACTTTCCCCTTAACAGATTTCAGTTTGTTTTTCAATTGAGTTGTACAGGTTATAGGCCACATTAATGGTGGAAAAAGTTTTGAAATGATTCATCTTGGTCTCATTTTTACATAACAACAACCTGGCATTTGAACAGGGGTGTGTAGACTTTTTATATCCACTGTATTATGCTCCTCCAAACTGACTGTGCCTGTGTTGATGACCCGCATCCTTGGGTGTGCCTGTGCGCAATTTTGCATGCTCTTGGTGGATGGGTGGTTATTACTGAAATGAAGTGACTGCGTCTGTGTTCATAATTTTGCATGTTGTTAATAGATCACTGGCAAAAATTGGCCACTCCCTTAGGCACTCTGTGTAAATTCCACACTGCCTTAGTAAATCTGCCCCCAAGAGTGAAGTTTAGAGGTGGGAGCATCATGGTGTGGGAGTGTTTTTCAGCACATGGTACAGGCAGACTTCATATAATTGAAGGAAAGATGAATGGACAACTGTACAGAGACATCCTTGATAAGAACCTGTTGCCATTTGTCAAGATGCTGAAGATGAAATGAGGGTGGACATTTCAGCAAGACAGTGATCCCAAGCACACAGCCAAGGACATTCTCAACTGGCTCCAAAGAAGGAAAATAAAGCTGCTATAATGGCCCAGTCAGTCACCTGACCTGAATCCATTCGAAAATCTATGGAACGAACTGAAGATCAGAGTTCATAGTAGACACCCATAGAACCTTCAAGATTTGAAGATAGTTTGTGTGGAAGAATGGGCTAAAATCACTCCTGAGCAATGTCTGTGCCTTGTTTGTCCATACAGCATGTGTCTGGAAGCTGTTATTACCAACAAAGGCTTTTCTACTAAATATTAAATATCACCAAATGTGTTCAATACTTACCCCCTGTGTCATTCCACTTTATTAAATATAACTTATTTTGTGAACACAGTTGCCTTGATTTCTTTGTATGTATGGATTACTTGGGTTGTTATTGATATCTGGTGACACTCTCAGCTCAGTGGCTCCATCAGAAATATGTTTAATGAGAAAAACGTTGACGTGTTTATGATAAAATGATGTTCTTTCCACTTCCGAAAGATGGCTCCAGTAGTGCTCGCTGGGACATTCAGCAGTTTAGAAATGCGCCTGTGACCTGTGGCCTCATTATGTTTTGCAGCAGTAAGGTTGCAAAGGTCTAGAGAGAGCTCTTTGCTTCTACCCATCATGAGTTCTTTGTGGTATGACAATCTGATATTCACAGACCTATTAAAGGGCCATCAGTCAGGGCTTAACCAGCTGAAATTAATTTGTACTGATGGGGGATGGGATGGCTTCCTAAATTCTGATGGATTTCAACTGGTTTCTTGGCTTTCTCTGCCATTTTACACCTCTTTTTCTTCATATGTTCAATACTTATTCCCTGCGTCATTCCACTTCATCTAATATAACTTGTGAACACAGTTGCCTTGATTTCTTTGTATGTATGGATTACTTGGTTTGTTACTGATATCTGGTAAAAATCTCAGGTCAATGGCTCTATCAGAAATGTGTTTAATGAGAAAAATGTTGACATGTTCAGTACTTATTTTCCCCGCTGTAACTGCTTCTTTGGTAATTTGGTAACTGCATCTTTGCATTTGGTAATTTATTTCATTCAAAATAATTTTAGTAATTTTTTTTTAAATCAGAGTTAAAATTATTGTTCTGTTCTGGCTCTGTAAAATTATTGTCAAAAGTGTAAATTGTATGAGGGGACAAAGTGAAAATTTTACCACAATCTGTTTCAAATTTATATGAAAACAAAAAACAGTAATTTTATTAAAAAAAAAATTAAAAAATAGACAAATTAGCCATAAAATAATCCACGAGTTTATATCAAAGTCTCAAATGTACAAGAAAGTGTTATGGCCCCCCTCCATGAGTAATTGGTCAGTGGTGCAGGTCCTGACACCTTAGAGTACACCTCCGCTACTAGCCAAGAGCTAGTCAGAAGTTCCTCATTGGCTCAGTGGTAGAGTAGGTTTTCAGATCATGGTGTCATGGGTTCAGATTTCAGCCTGGGATAACGGGAATGTCTACCGTACCCAAAGAAGGGGTGAAAATAACCAGGTTCGTCCACCTTGGCATAGGGGCCGAGATGAACTTGAAAATCCCAGGCTGAATAGGCAATTTTGGCGTTGGTCCAGAAAGTGGGCCATAACAGAAAGCCATAATTTTACAAGAGGAAATTACAAATTTGAGGAAAATGGTTGCAAATTTAGGTAAAAATAAATTTGCAGAGAAAAAAGTAGAAAACTACAAGAAAATGGTTATAAATTTAGGAGACAAACCTCAAACCTTCAAGATGAAAGACATTACTCAAGTATTTTTTTAAGCGGGTGCTTTTGTACTCTTACACAACTCAACTAGTAATTTTTGAGGTGTCTACTTTTAATTAATAATTTTATAAGATACTGCTTTTACATGAGAGCAATTTCTTGCTACTATACCCACCTCTGATCATACAATTTAATTATGTGTAAGTAGATTACTATGGTATTATGAATGGGGTTTTTTCCCCTTTGAGTGTCATGTTTTCTCATTTTTACACATGCATCACATACCCCCCCCCCCCCCAAAAAAAAAAAAAAAAAAATTGGTTGCCACCATGCCAAAATCTTTAAGCCAGAGGAAACACTGGTTAACATGCAGTTGTACCACAAAAAATTTGCGCTTTTGTGTTTGGTCTGAATGCACCTTTTTCGTAGTGCTTCCTGAGTCCTGACCACAGACTGCACCTTCACTTGAGTAAAAAATACTGAGCTTTTGAGCCAGTTAAGAAAAAACTGAGGTTGATGAGCCATTTTTTTTTATATATTTATAGATGGGTAGATAAACTACTTGAATCCCAAAAGAGAAATTATCAATACAGTTTGCTTGCAGAGGAGCCTGTTATATTGTACATGGTACCTGGCAGGGGTCCACTGTTGGTGTGAATTGATCTGCAAAGCTGGACCATTGCTTCCTACAGCTTTCTCTCAGCCTTGCCTCTTTAAAATACCTGTCACCTTTCCTGCCTCTCAGTTGTTCCACACCGGTTGGCCAAATGGATATAGAAGTGGGGCAACCATTGTTGTAACAAAATAGACGGTTGTTGCCTGTTGAGGGGCTTGTGAAATTGCATTTCAGCGCGAAGGCCAGGTTTTCTCAAGAAGCTGCTGTTGTACTGGTTTTTTTTTTCTATAGACCTCAAGCACAAAAGAGCCTCTGGCAAGGATTTTTTTTTTCTGAATCGATGATAATTTTGTACAACAACAGCTCAGGGAAGAAAGAAAGTCGATTAACTGTGGTCTCTCTCCATCAAGGCCTTCAGCCCAAGTGCCAGAGTCTCAGTAAAAAGGGAGTTGAAATCCGGTAGATAGACTTCCTGCTTGTAACATAGCTGGGCTGTCTTTTTGGAGCAAATTAAAACGTTGATTTGGGTCAGTCATCAGAGCTTCTTTCTTGTTGGAATCTTATTTTTTTATTGTTTTGTTGTCATCAGTGAATAATTATTTTGGTGCAGTTGCTTAACTATTGCAATCAAAATTAAAGCTGCAAGCAGCGATAAATGGGCCCTCGCATCCTCGCTAGACCTCGGCCTCTCCACTCAGAGCACATAACTCTGCCCAGGCTCCATCCCTCCATCCCCAACTCCCACCTTCCCGCTCTTTGTCCATCCATCTGTCCATACCACCATCCATCCAGCAGTCTGTCAATCCATTCGTCCGTCCATCTATTCATACCGCCATCCATCATCAGTCCGTCCATCTGTCCATGTGTGCATTGCAAGATAGGGCCTTGGCAGAGGTATGAGCTTGTGGATTACCTCAAAAATATAATACGTTTATACATAGCCTAAAGGCCACTTCTGGTGAAAATTTAACCAGAAAAGTTGTTTGAATTTAGACAAGGTATGCCATCATTATAAATGATAATATATTAAGTTTGGCTCCACTTGAACCATTTATGTGTAAGTTATTGACAACTTTCTGTCCATTAGTGCTGGGGACACTGTAGCTATGTGTAATTCTTCATTATAGAAAGGTTCAGTGCCGGCTACCAATCCACCACACAAAATTTGGTTGAATTTGGATGAAGTATGCCTGAGTTATAAAGCGTTGGGGGTTTTTTCTAGAGGGCGCTGTTGCTATGTTTGTTATCGTTACATAACTCTTTTCTGGGTCTGACTAGTATCATATACAGTATACTAGTGCATACCTGCGCATGCCCGTAGAAACCAAGTGTAAGCAAGTATTTCTGCATGCCCGTAGAAAGCAGGTGTAAGCAAGGGTGTAAGCAAGCACATCCCGCTACAAGAGCATCTTCAGAGAAATTAGCATGATGTTGTTTACTGAGACGTGGCTAACAGAACTAGCAACAGATGCTAACATCGAACTGGAGGGTTTCCACGCAATACGGACAGACTGGACACCAGACAGTGGGGAGGCAAGGGGCGGAGGAGTGATAATGTATGTCAATAACAGCTGGTGTAAACCGGGACACTGCACGGTTAAAGAGCAACCCTGCAGCAAAGACATGGAGTTGCTAGCTGTTAGCATCTGGCCTATTTACCTCCCGAGGGAATGCTCACACGTGATCAGCATTGTTATTTATGCAAATCCAATGGTGAACGCTGGGGCAGCACATGACATCATCCACTCAGTAACTGGCAGGCTTCTGACAGAACTCCCAGATTCTCTCCTCCTCATCTCCGGTGATTTTAACAATATCTCACTGTCCCCCATCCTGCCCGCGTTCACCCAGAGACAATAAAACACTGGACTTATTCTATGCAAACACTAAGGAGGCGTACACCTCATCACCACTCCCCCCATTCGGGAGATCGGATCACAACTTGGTTCATCTCCTGCCGGTGTACAAAACCCTAGTACACCCTAGTACGCTCTAAAGGACTGTTTTGAAATCACTGCCTGGGAGCAGCTCTGTGATCCACATGGTGAGGACATCGACGGCCTCACTTACACCATCACGGACTACATCAACTTCTGTGTGGACAACACCGTACCCACCAAGATCATACGGTGTTGCTCGAACAACAAACCCTGGATCAACCCTGAGATAAAAACACTACTGAGAGAGAAGAAGAGGATCTTCAGGTCGGGGAACAGGGAGATGCTGAAGTCCGTGCAGAGGGAGCTAAGGAGGAAGATCAGAGAAGGCAAGGACAGCTTCAGGAAGAAGATGGAGGACAAGCTGCAACAGAGCGACATCGGCGGGGTCTGGAGAAACCTCAAAACCATCTCTGGGCTCCAGAATACCTCCTCCCAGGCCACGGGGGGCAGGGAGTGGGCGAACAATCTGAATCTGTTTTTTAATAGGTTTGACCAACCGCCCTCCCCTCCGCCTGCACACCAACCACTGCTGCCTCTACTGTCATCGAGACCTGCTGTCCACCCCCCCCCCTCCACCAACACCCCACCACTCCCAGCAAACAGCCCCCCAACCTGACCCTCACTAAGACCCAGGTGAGGGCAGAGCTGAGGAAGTTCAAGGCGAGGAAGGCCTCGAGTCCAGGCTGCATCAGCGCGAAGCTCCTCAAGTCCTGTGCAGACCAGCTGTGTGGGATTGTGGAGCACATCTTCAACCTGAGCCTGAAGCTGGGGAGGGTACCACAGTTGTGGAAAACAACAACAGTTGTGGCCTCCGTCGGTCTATGATGACGGAAGAGAATCCTAAACGTCTATTCTGCTGGAATGAGTGCAGGTCCCACTTGTGGGTGGTCTCCATGCTGCGGGGTCTGTAGCAGATTCGTCCAGCGTCCTTTTTTTCATCTGCTGCAACAGTAAATCTCTCTTCACCAGCCCGAATTTCTGTGCTTCAATTGGCTCCTGCATTCACAGTAGGCGGGTACTCCTTCCTAGGTTTTCATTCATTGGCTCTTCAAGGTTTTAGAAACCCAATTCAAGGCTCTTATTAGTCGAATGAGAGGTCAATCAGATGAACTAATTTGTTCGCGGCTGTGTCTGCAGGTTTTTTTTTTCAGTGGCGCTTGGAGACCACACCACCTACATCACCACCATCATGCGTCATGCATCCGAGCGCGCACGAGTGCGCTCTCGTGCGCCCTCGTGCGCCCTAGGACGCAGAGACTTGCCCGCCCGCGGAACAACGGAGCGCAAGTGTTAACCACTGAGTCACATCTGGTCTATGAGTCTTTTTCCACAGTAGTGCAATACATTTTTTGGCATTAAGCAAACTGAGGTCTATGAATGTTCTTTCACTCTTATTAAAGTTATGTTTTTCTGGATACAGACCCAACAAAAACAGTTTAGGGTTCAATGTGATTTGTTTTGAAATTATTTTTTCAATTGTTACCCTCACCTCTTCCCAAAACATTCTGATTTTTCTACATTCCCATAAACAGTGGAATAGGGTTCCTTTACTTTCCATACATTTTGTGCATGTATCTGGTGTGTTTTTGTTATATTTATTTAATTCCACTGGTGTAACATACATCCGCATTAACCATTTAAAATGTATCAGTTTAAGACGTACATTTATTGGTTTGGTTTGAAGTCCTGCACAAGCCATTTCCCATTGTTCCTCTGAAATTTCAATTTGCAGGTCTTCTTTCCAGTCATTCAATCTTTTCTGTGAGTTTTCACTTGAGAATAGTGTCAATGAGTTATAAAACTCTGAAATAATACTCTTTCTCTTACTATCTTTCATTAAAATTTTTTCCAAAGATGAATAAATAGGTCGGGTGAGAGCATTATTTTGATTTGATCGAATAAAATTTCTAAGCTGAAGATATTTTAAAAAGTGTGTTCTATTAAGATTGAATTTAATCCTCAGTTCTTCAAAAGACATTATGTTATCTGAGTGTGACAAATATAAGCCTTGAATCTTTTGAATCCCTTTTAAATTCCATACTTTAAATACAGTATCTGCTCTCCCTGGTGTAAAATATTGATTACCCCATACTGGGCTAAATTGTGACAGTGAGTGTGGTTCTTTTAAATATATCTTGGTTTCACACCATATTTTGATCATGTGCTTTACAATTGGATTTTTAAGTTGCTTCTGTAATTTTTTAGCCGAGTCCGAGTATATGAATAAGGGAAGAGGTAAAGGTAAATTGTATGATTCCATTTCAGTCCAATGAGGACGATCATTTGATGAAAAATAATATGTCATGGACCTCAGTTGTGCTGACCAGTAATACAACATAAAGTTTGGACATTTCAGACCTCCACGATCAAATGGTAAATATAGTAAGAACAAACATAATCTAGCCTTCCTATTGTTCCATATAAATTCCACTAACTTTTTTTTAATTCATGAGAATAGATTTGAAGGTGGTGGTAAATGAATGTTTTGAAATAAGTAAAGTATTTTTGGTAAGATATTACTTTTAAATATGTTAATTCTTCCAATCATCGACATTGGTAGTGACATCCATCTCTGAAGTAACTCATTAATATCTGTCATTAAGGCTTCATAGTTGGCATTGGCGACTGATTCTAGCTTTGGCAAAATTTGAATTCCTAAATATTTAAACTGATCTACAACATTGAATTGGTTTACCTCAGGAGCTGGGTGATTTCTCTGGGTCTCATTTAACATTAATATTGAAGATTTAGTTTTATTTATTTTATATCCTGATATATCACATACTAACACATCCTCGGCGCCACACCAGTCGGCTGCCTTTTGCAACAGCGGCTCGATTCCGAGTTTTTTTTTTTTTTCCCTTCCTCTCTCTTTTGATCACTTTTTTTTTTTTCACCCCACTTATATCACGGACACACAGATCATCCCAAATGTCTCCTGAGCCGGTGGACGGAGCCACTGTTTATAGCAGGATACGATATAACAGGGAAGAGCTGCTAGCATTTAACCGCCACCCGGTCCCACTGGAAAAACTCGACATACCGAGAGAACTGAGGCGAAAACGCCGCGGCTGCCGGGCTGGAGTAAGGCGGAGGACAAAAAATATAAGGTACAGACCCTCCCTTCCATCTGTTGTCATGGGAAATGTACGGTCGATACTGGGAAAGTTAGATGAGCTAGCGGCTATCTCCCGTTATGATAGCACTTACCGGGAGTGCTCTCTCCTTTTGTTTACTGAGACGTGGCTAACTGAACTAGCAGCAGATGCTAACATTGAGCTGGAGGGTTTTCACACGATACGAGCTGACCGAACACCAGAGAGTGGCAAAACTAGGGGCGGTGGAGTGATCATGTATGTTAACAACAACTGGTGCAGACCGGGACATATCACTGTTAAACAACGACACTGCAGCAAAGACATTGAGTTGCTAGCTGTTAGCATGAGGCCTACATATCTCCCGAGAGAACACTCACACGTGATCTGCATTGTTGTTTATGCAAATCCGACGGCGAACGCTGGGACAGCGCGTGACGTCATCCATTCAGTAACCAGCAGGCTGCAGACAGAACACCCAGATGCTCTTCTCCTCATCTCAGGCGATTTCAACCACGTTTCACTGTCTCCCATTCTGCCCACTTTCACCCAGTATGTCACATGCCACACTAGAGACAATAAAACACTGGATTTGTTCTACGCAAACACTAAGGAGGCGTACACCTCATCACAACTCCCCCCACTTGGGAGATCGGATCACAACTTGGTTCATCTCCGACCGGTGTACAAACCCCTAGTGCACAGACAACCTCCGGCCATGCACACTGTGGAGTTATGGTCTGAGGAGACAATGGACACTCTAAAGGACTGTTTTGAAGCCACTGCCTGGAAGCAGCTCTGCGATCCACATGGTGAGGACATCGATGGCCTCATTCACACCTTCACGGGCTACCTCAGCTTCTGTGTGGACAAATCCGTTCCCACCAAGACCATACGGCGTCACTCAAACAACAAACCCTGGATCAACCCTGAGATAAAAACACTTCTGAGAGAGAAGAAGAGGATCTTCAGGTCGGGGAACAGGGAGATGCTGAAGTCCGTACAGAGGGAGCTGAGGAGAAAGATCAGAGAAGGCAAGGACAGCTTCAGGAAGAAGATGGAGGACAAGCTGCAACAGAGCGACATCAGCGGGGTCTGGAGAAACCTCAAACCATCTCGGGGCTCCAGAATACCTCCCCCCAGGCCACGGGGGGCAGGGAGTGGGCGAACAACCTGAATCTGTTTTTCAATAGATTTGACCAACCGCCCTCCCCCCTGTCTGCACAACAACCACTGCTGCCTCTAAGAAATCAAGTCCTGCTACCCACTCCCCACTCCACCGACACCCCCCCCACTCCCAACACACAGCCCCTCATCCTGACCCTGACCAAGACCCAGGTGAGGACGGAGCTGAGGAAGATCAAGGCGAGGAAGGCGTCGGGACCGGACGGCATCAGCGCAAAGCTCCTCAAGTCCTGTGCAGACCAGCTGTGTGGGATTGTGACGTATATCTTCAACATGAGCCTGAAACTGGGGAGGGTACCACAGCTGTGGAAAACATCTTGTGTGGTACCTGTACCAAAAACTTCCCACCCCAAAGACCTGAACAGCTTCAGACCGGTGGCCTTGACGTCCCACTTGATGAAGACCCTGGAGAGACTGCTCCTTGCTCATCTCCGCCCCCTGGTGGAACCAGCGATGGATCCACTCCAGTTCGCCTACCAGCATGGCAGTGGGGTGGAGGATGCGGTGATCTTCCTCCTTCACCGTTCTCTGTCCCACCTGGAGAAGCCCGGGAATATGGTGAGGATCATGTTCTTTGACTTCTCCAGTGCTTTCAACACCATCCAACCGATGATCCTGAAGGACAAGCTGCTGCGCGCAGGGGTGGACCAGCACCTGTCATCATGGATCCTGGACTACCTCACGAACCGGCCTCAGTTTGTGAGAACCCGGGACTGTGTTTCCGACACGATCATCAGTAGCACGGGGGCCCCCCAGGGAACGGTGCTGGCTCCCTTCTTGTTCACTCTTTATACTGCGGACTTCTCACACAACACAACACATTGCCATCTACAGAAGTTCTCTGATGACTCTGCGATCGTTGGTCTCATCTCCAGCGGAGATGAAGCTGAGTACAGAGGGCTTATCCAGGACTTTGTGGACTGGTGCCATCGGAACTGCCTCCAGATCAACGCGAGGAAAACTAAGGAGCTGGTGGTGGACTGCCGCAGGCATGGGCAGCCCCTCACAGCACCAGTAAATATACAGGGAACAGACATCGAGATGGTGACATCCTACAAGTACCTGGGTATTCATCTGAACAATAAACTAGACTGGTCACACAATACTGACGCACTCTACAAGAAGGGACAGCGCAGGCTGTTCCTGCTGAGGAGACTCAGGTCTTTTGGTGTACAAGGGGCGCTGCTGAAGTCATTCTATGACACGGTGGTGGCATCAGCCATCACTTTTGGAGTGGTCTGCTGGGGCAGTGGCATTACTGCAGCCGATAGGAAGAGACTGAACAAACTGATTAAGAAAGCTACCTCTGTCCTGGGGCAACGCCTTGATCCGATGGAGGAGATAGGAGAGAGAAGGACGGTGGCTAAACTGTCATCTCTGCTGGAGTCCGAGTTCCACCCTATGCAGGACATACTGGATGCACTGAGGAGCTCATTTAGCAGCAGACTACATCATCCCAGGTGCACAACCGAGAGGTTTCGTAGGTCCTTCCTACCAACGGCTGTCAGACTGTACAACCTAAGCAGGGCTGCTCGCAGAGATAGCAAAAAGACGTAACAAACTAATAGTTGTTTTTTTTTTGAATGCAAAAGATGCAATAGACTTACACAATGGTCCTCTCCGGCATACAACTAGGAACATACCGGTCGCTATGGAGGGTGAGAATATGTATGGGCACATAATCATACCATGTAGGATAACTAAATAGACGGTTATGCTGTTTCATCCCACCTAGCAACAATGCTCTGCACTGTGTGTGTTTATATATTTACATATTTATTCCATCTAGCTACAATGCTCTGCACTGGGTGTGTTTATATTTATATATCTATATATTTATTCCATCTAGCTACAATGCTCCGCACTGTGTTTTTATATATCTACATATTATTCCATCTAGCTACATTGCTCCGCACTGTGTGTGTTTATATACTTGCATATTTATTCCACCTAGCTGCAATGCTCCATACTGTGGGTGTTTATATATTTACATATTTATTCCATCTAGCTACAATGCTCTGCACTGTGTGTTCATATATTCATATATTTATTCCATCCAGCTACAATGCTCTGCACTGTGTGTCTGTGTGTGTGTGTGTGTATATATATATTTTATAGTAATATGTACATATGTATATTAGCTGCTCTTGCTTGCTTGTTTTTTCTTGCCTTCTGATTGTTGCTCTGAGTGTTGCTATCCCTGTGCTGTTGCAATCCTGGAATTTCCCCGTTGTGGGACTAATAAAGGCTTATCTTATCTTATCTTATCTTATCCCCAAAATTCTTCTTTAAATTTAACAAGGTTGGAATTGATTTTTTAAGATTCGATATAAATAAAATTATGTCATCGGCATACAGGGAGATTTTATGTCCTGTTGGTCCTACTTTAATTCCATATATTTGTGGATGTAAACGTACTGCCATCGCTAAAGGTTCAATTGCCATAGTAAACAATAAAGGTGAAAGTGGACAGCCTTGTCGACATCCTCTATTGATTTTTATATGGTTTTGAGATATTGCTCTTTGTTAGGATTTCTGCTGTAGTATTATTGTATATTATCTGGACCCATTTTATGAAATTATTTCCAAGTCCAAATCTTTGTAGGACTTCAAAAAGATAGGGCCATTCGACCCTATCAAAGGCCTTTTCGGCGTCCAATGATAGGAGAGCTGTATCTGGTGCTTCTTTATTGGAATAAATAATATTAAATAGTCTTCTTACATTATGGAAGCCTTGTCTTCCCATTATAAAGCCATTCTGATCTCGATTAATAATATTTGGTAATATTTCTTGTAGTCGTTTTGCTAAAATTGTAAGATTATTTTAAGATCAGCATTTAATACGCTTATTGGTCTCATGTTTTCACATTTATTAGAGGGTTTACCTGGTTTTGGCAACAGTATAATTAAGGCATTATTCATGTATGGTGGTAAATTACCTGGTTTTATTAATTTATTCTTAAATTTTTTATAGAGGTCAACTGGAAGACCATCTGGTCCTGCTCTTTTTCCCAATTTCATATTATCAGTGGCTTGCCCAACTTCTTCTTGACTAATTTTAGACTCCAGTATCTCCCTGTTTTCATTTGGAAAACATGGTATAGATAATCCACCCAAAAACCCATTTAGTTTTGTTAAGTCAGTTTCATTTTTTTGTATCATATAGTTTTCCATAATAATCTCTAAAGGCACTATTAATTTCTAAAGGATCTATAACTACCTGGCCGTTACTTAATAATACTGGTAATTGGTGTTTTAGATTCTAATTGTTTAATCTGCCATGCCAATAATTTTCCTGATTTTTCACTTTGTTCATAGAAAGTTTGCTTCAATCTTAGAGAAGACTCGAGGCAGCTCTATTCGCTGATTTTTTTGTCATATTCAGCTCTCAGAATCAGTAATTCGTTCTCTAACTGTGGGTTACTTCCTGCATACACCTTTTCTTGAAGAATTTTTATTTTACGTTCCAATTGGACTCTCTCCTCTCGGGTCTTCTTAGATTTTGAACCTGTATAACTAATAATATGCCCCCTAATAAAGGCTTTGAAAGCCTCCCACTTTATACCTGCTGTTGTTTGTGTAGTATTGATATCAAATAACTCATCTATCTGTTTTTCTGTGTACTTAACAAATTTCTCATCCTGAAGCCATTTATGTTGAAAATGCCACCTAACTGGGTCCTTTGTCAATTTCTTATCTACATATACTAGACAGCAGGGTGAATGATCAGAGATCACAGTGTTATAGAAACAGTTTTGAATCTTGGACCTTAATTCTGTTGAGATCAAAAAGTAGTCAATACGTGAGAATGTCTTATACGTAGGTATTAGAATAACAACAATAGGCTTTGACTTGTGGTTTCATTTCTCTCCATATATCTAGCAATCTCAGTTCTTTCATAAAATGATTAATGGTCATCCTACATCCATTGTGCGCACAGTCCAGTCCTGTTGATCTATCTATACTGGGATTCAATGTACACTTAAAATCCCCTGCTATTATATGTTGCCCTGCAAGTGATAATAAAGTGAGGAATAAATTAACAAAGAAGTTATCTTCCGGTTATGGCTGCCACGTAGGACGGACGTGTCTCGCTCTGCTCTGCTCCTGGAGAAAAAAAATCGGCAAATAACTCTCTCATTTGGGACAGAATGTATCCCAGCATTTGGGCGAGGATATGTCGGCGAAGCCTAAGGCTGGAAAACTAGGAAAAGGAAAAAGCGAGCCGCCGAAACAGTCCAAATTAACGGACTTTCAGGTCTGTGACGCAGCAAACAAAACTCCATATATGGCGGAGGAGGCTGGCAACGGTGCGATATCTGCGGGGAATGGCGCAGATGCGCTGATGGCTGCCATGAGTTCAATGAGAGCGGACTTTTCCTCTAGATTTGATGGGATTATGACAGCGTTGGAAGGAATAAGAAAGGAATTGGGTGACTGTGTAGAACGAACGGCGCAGATGGAGCTCCGTCTCGCTAGTGCTGAAGATGACGTCACCCGTCTTCAATTAAAGGTGCGCACTTTGGAAAAAAAAAATAAATCTCTGGAAGATAATATTTTGGATTTGGAATCTCGGTCGAGACAGAATAATTTGAGGCTGGTGGGTCTTCCAGAGGAATCAGAAGGTCGGGACGTATGTTCCTTTCTGGAAAAGTGGATTCCGGAGGTGCTGGGCAGCGAGGAGTTGCAATCAGCAGTGGTTCTGGAAAAAGCACATCGCATTGGCCCACGGAGAGATAAGGGACCGCCGAGGACCTTAATTATGAAGTTTCTTAGCAACAGAGACAGGATGAAGATCTTCAGCGCTGCACGAGCTAAGGGGGAGATTAAACACCAGGACCAGCAGGTGCAGTTCTACCCAGATTTGGCCACAGGAATCCAGCAATTGAGGAAGCAGTTTGATCCCGTACGTGAGGAGCTGCGCAACCTTGGGATTCGTCATGGTGTAATCTATCCTGCGAGACTGCTGACCACGTATGAGGGCAGAACCCACATCTTCAAGACCCCAGAGGAGGCGCAGGAGTTCATCAAGAAGATCAAAGAAGAAGAAGAGACTGGTGGGAGCTAAGCATGAACAAAATATAAGGTAGAATAATTAAGCATTTGCACAGGCATCTGACTGACTTGAAGTAAATAGTAAGGTTACAAAATATAGATTGTATTATATATTAAAAAAACAAAACAAAAACAAAACAAACAAAAAAAAAAACTATGATGTACAAAGTTGTTAAAAATTTTGGAGTTAAGTTGGAAAACTACAGAGGAGAGTTAATGTTACGTCATTAAAAGCAGTAGAGTTAGGGTGATTGGGAGGATGAAGAAGGAGTGGCTTAGGCTGTTCCCCGTGGGTGTGGAACGGTCGATGGCTATATCGGGAGACAGAATTTTTCTTTTGATTTTGGGGGGTTTGCCACAAGTGTGGGAAGGGGAAATTTGTTTGTGTGTAGTTTGTAGGATGAATGTTCAACCACTCATGTTTTTGCTTCTCTGTATGAGCATGTTTACACTGCAAGGTAATCCCAAACTCTCTATTGATCATGGACCAAAGTGTCAATCTTAATTTAACTTCATGGAATTGCAGAGGTCTACAAAATTTAAAAAAACTTAAACAAGTTATGAATAAAATAAAGGACATGGGTTCAAGAATTGTGTTTTTACAAGAAACTCATCTGATAGAGGAGGATGTTAAAAGAATTAGGAGTAGATGGCAGGGAAGTGTATTCACCTCTTCATTTTCATCCCGAGCCAGGGGAGTTATGACTCTCATACATAAATCAGTTCCTTTTCAAGTGAAAAATGTAATTGGAGACAAATTTGGAAGATATGTAATCATTCAAGGTTCTTTGCTATTAGAAAATATAAATCTTGTGAACTTATATGGTCCCAATATAGATGATCAGAAGTTCTTTGCTAATTTATTTCTCATCTTATCATCACTTACAGGGCAACATATAATAGCAGGGGATTTTAATTGTACATTGAATCCAGGTGTGGATAGATCAACAGGACTGGATTGTACGCACATTGGATGTAGGATGACTATTAATCATTTTATGAAAGAATTGAGATTGTTAGATATATGGAGAGAAATGAAACCACAAGTTAAAGCCTATTCTTGTTATTCCAGTACCTACAAGACATTCTCACGTATTGATTATTTTTTGATTTCCACAGAATTAAGGTCCAAGATTCAAAACTGCTTTTATGATAACATCGTGATCTCTGATCATGCACCCTGTTGTCTAATATATGTAGATAAAAAATTGACAAAGGAATCAGGTAGATGGCAATTTCAGCATAAATGGCTTCAGGATGAGGAATTTGTCAAGTATATAGAAAAACAGATAGACGAGTTCTTTGACATCAATACTACACAAACATCAGCATGTGTAAAGTGGGAGGCTTTCAAAGCTTTTATTAGGGGACATATTATTAGTTATACAGGATCAAAATCTAAGAAGACTCGAGAGGAGAGAGCTAAATTGGAACATAAAATAAAAAGTCTTCAGGAAAAAGTGTATGCAGGAAGTGACCCAAGGTTGGAGAATGAATTACTGATTTTGAGAGCTGAATACGACAAAAAATCAGCGAATAGAGCTGCCTCGAGTCTTCTAAGATTGAAACAATCTTTTTATGAACAAGGTGAAAAATCAGGAAAATTATTAGCATGGCAGATTAAACAATTAGAAATTAAAACACCAATTACCAGTATTATAAGTAACGGACAGGTAGTTATAGATCCTTTAGAAATTAATAGAGCCTTTAGAGATTACTATGAAAAATTATATGATACCAAAAATGAACCTGATTTAACAAAACTAAATGGGTTTTTGAACGAACTATCTATACCGTGTATTCCAAATGAAAACAGGGAGATATTGGAGTCTAAAATTAGTCAAGAAGAAGTTGGGCTAGCCATTGATAATATGAAATCAGGAAAAAGTGCAGGACCAGATGGTCTTCCAGTTGACCTTTATAAAAAATTTAAGAATAAATTAATAAAACCTTTTTTGGAAATGGTTTTAGAAGCATTTCAAAATAATAATTTACCATCATACATAAATAATGCCTTAATTATACTGCTGCCAAAACCAGGTAAGCCCTCTAATAAATGTGAAAATATGAGACCAATAAGCCTATTAAACGCCGACCTTAAGATAATCTGTAAAATTTTAGCAAGACGAATACAAGAAATTTTACCAAATATTATTAATCGAGATCAGAATGGCTTTATAAAGGGTAGACAAGGCTTCCATAATGTAAGAAGACTATTTAATATTATTTATTTTAATAAAGAAGCACCGGATACAGCTCTCCTATCATTGGACGCCGAAAAGGCCTTTGATAGAGTTGAATGGCCCTTTCTTTTTGAAGTCCTACAAAGGTTTGGACTTGGAAATAATTTCATAAAATGGGTTCAAATAATATACAATAATGCTACAGCAGAAATCCTAACAAATAACAATATTTCAAAACCAATAAAAATCAATAGAGGATGTCGACAAGGCTGTCCACTTTCACCTTTACTGTTTACTATGGCAATTGAACCTTTAGCGATAGCGATACATTTACATTCACAAATATATGGAATTAAAGTTGGACCAACAGAACATAAAATCTCCCTGTACGCCGATGATATAATTTTGTTTATGTCGAATCTAAAAAAATCAATTCCAACCTTGTTGAATTTAATAAAGAATTTTGGGGAAATATCAGGATATAAAATAAATAAAACTAAATCTTCAATATTAATGCTAAATGAGACCCAGAGAAATTACCCAGCCCCTGAGGTAAATCAATTCAATGTTGTAAATCAGTTTAAATATTTAGGAATCCAAATTATGCCTAAGCTAGAATCAGTCGCCAGTGTCAACTATGAAGCCTTAATGTCAGATATCAATGAGTTAACTCAGAGATGGATGTCACTACCAATGTCGATGATCGGGAGAATCAATATACTTAAAAGTAATATTTTACCTAAAATACTTTATTTCAATACATTCCCTTATCACCACCTTTAGATCTATTCTCAAGAATAAAAAAAAAGTTAGTGGAATTTATATGGAACAACAGGAGGGCTAGATTACGTTTGTCTTTATTATATTTACCATTTGATCGTGGAGGTCTGAAATGTCCAAATTTTATGTTGTATTATTGGTCGGCACAACTGAGGTCTATGACATATTATTTTTCATCAAATGATCTCCCTCACTGGACTGAAATGGAATCATACAATTTACCTTTACCTCTTCCCATATTCATATACTCAGATTCGGCAAAAAAATTACAAAAACAAGTTAAAAATCCATTTGTAAAGCATATGATCAAAATATGGTGTGAAGCTAAAAACTATTTAAAAGAACCACAGTTATTGTCACAATTTAGTCCAATATGGGGTAATCAATATTTTAAACCAGGGAGAGCGGACGCTGTATTTAAAGTATGGAATTTAAAAGGGATACAAAAGATTCAGGATTTATATTTGCCATGTGCAGACAACATAATGTCTTTTGAAGAGCTGAGGATCAAATTTAATCTCAATAGAACACATTTTTTTAAATATCTTCAACTTAGAAACTTTATTCGATCAAATCAAAATAAAGCTCTCACTCGACCTATTTATTCATCCTTGGAAAAAATGATGATGAAAGATAGTAAAAGAAAGGGTATTATTTCAGAGTTTTATAACTCATTGACACTATCTTCAAGTGAAAATTCACTGAAAAGATTAAACTACTGGAAAGAAGATCTGCAAAGTGAAATTTCAGAGGAACAATGGGAATTGGCTTGTACAGAAGCTCAAACCAAATCAATAAATGCACGCCTTAAATTGATACATTTCAAATGGTTAATGCGGATGTATGTTACACCGGAGGAGTTAAATAGATATAACAAAAATATACCAGATACATGCACAAAATGCATGGAAAGTAAAGGAACCCTATTTCATTGTTTTTTTTTTTCCACAATATCTTTATTGAACCTTTTCTTTTTTTTTTTTTTAACAAACATGATACAAACAATCAAACACTAACACTAAAGTACTACAAAAAAAAAATGCACTAAAAACACCAACAACCACCAACAAAATCAAGTCTTCAACAATGCTCCTCTGTTTAGTCTAGACAATCCAATACATAAGTATACATATTATGTTCACCAGTTTGGAATTTACAAGGTCCACACACATCATTCACCTTCTTCTTCAAGAGTTATGTTTAAATTTTTTACATAATCGATAAAAGGTCTCCATATATTCTCAAACACAATTTCCTTTGATTTTAGTATATATGTTATTCTTTCTAATGGAAGGTTTGTTAACATCTGTCTTAACCACTGAGTCACATCTGGTCTATGAGTCTTTTTCCATAATAGTGCAATACATTTTTTGGCATTAAGCAAACTGAGGTCTATGAATGTTCTTTCACTTTTATTAAAATTATGCTTTTCTGGGTACAGACCCAACAAAAACAGTTTAGGATTCAATATGATTTGTTTTGAGATTATTTTTTCAATTGTTACCCTCACCTCTTCCCAAAACATTCTTATTAATCTACATTCCCATAAACAATGAAATAGGGTTCCTTTACTTTCCATGCATTTTGTGCATGTATCTGGTATATTTTTGTTATATCTATTTAACTCCTCCGGTGTAACATACATCCGCATTAACCATTTGAAATGTATCAATTTAAGGCGTGCATTTATTGATTTGGTTTGAGCTTCTGTACAAGCCAATTCCCATTGTTCCTCTGAAATTTCAATTTGCAGATCTTCTTTCCAGTAGTTTAATCTTTTCAGTGAATTTTCACTTGAAGATAGTGTCAATGAGTTATAAAACTCTGAAATAATACCCTTTCTTTTACTATCTTTCATCATCATTTTTTCCAAGGATGAATAAATAGGTCGAGTGAGAGCTTTATTTTGATTTGATCGAATAAAGTTTCTAAGTTGAAGATATTTAAAAAAATGTGTTCTATTGAGATTAAATTTGATCCTCAGCTCTTCAAAAGACATTATGTTGTCTGCACCTGGCAAATATAAATCCTGAATCTTTTGTATCCCTTTTAAATTCCATACTTTAAATACAGCGTCCGCTCTCCCTGGTTTAAAATATTGATTACCCCTTATTGGACTAAATTGTGACAATAACTGTGGTTCTTTTAAATAGTTTTTAGCTTCACACCATATTTTGATCATATGCTTTACAAATGGATTTTTAACTTGTTTTTGTAATTTTTTTGCCGAATCTGAGTATATGAATATGGGAAGAGGTAAAGGTAAATTGTATGATTCCATTTCAGTCCAGTGAGGGAGATCATTTGATGAAAAATAATATGTCATAGACCTCAGTTGTGCCGACCAATAATACAACATAAAATTTGGACATTTCAGACCTCCACGATCAAATGGTAAATATAATAAAGACAAACGTAATCTAGCCCTCCTGTTGTTCCATATAAATTCCACTAACTTTTTTTTTATTCTTGAGAATAGATCTAAAGGTGGTGATAAGGGAATGTATTGAAATAAATAAAGTATTTTAGGTAAAATATTACTTTTAAGTATATTGATTCTCCCGATCATCGACATTGGTAGTGACATCCATCTCTGAGTTAACTCACTGATATCTGACATTAAGGCTTCATAGTTGACACTGGCGACTGATTCTAGCTTAGGCATAATTTGGATTCCTAAATATTTAAACTGATTTACAACATTGAATTGATTTACCTCAGGGGCTGGGTAATTTCTCTGGGTCTCATTTAGCATTAATATTGAAGATTTAGTTTTATTTATTTTATATCCTGATATTTCCCCAAAATTCTTTATTAAATCCAACAAGGTTGGAATTGATTTTTTTAGATTCGACATAAACAAAATTACGTCATCGGCGTACAGGGAGATTTTATGTTCTGTTGGTCCAACTTTAATTCCATATATTTGTGAATGTAAACGTATCGCTATCGCTAAAGGTTCAATTGCCATAGTAAACAGTAAAGGTGAAAGTGGACAGCCTTGTCGACATCCTCTATTTATTTTTATTGGTTTTGAAATATTGTTATTTGTTAGGATTTCTGCTGTAGCATTATTGTATATTATTTGAACCCATTTTATGAAATTATTTCCAAGTCCAAACCTTTGTAGTACTTCAAAAAGAAAGGGCCATTCAACTCTATCAAAGGCCTTTTCGGCGTCCAATGATAGGAGAGCTGTATCCGGTGCTTCTTTATTAAAATAAATAATATTAAATAGTCTTCTTACATTATGGAAGCCTTGTCTACCCTTTATAAAGCCATTCTGATCTCGATTAATAATATTTGGTAAAATTTCTTGTATTCGTCTTGCTAAAATTTTACAGATTATCTTAAGGTCGGCGTTTAATAGGCTTATTGGTCTCATATTTTCACATTTATTAGAGGGCTTACCTGGTTTTGGCAGCAGTATAATTAAGGCATTATTTATGTATGATGGTAAATTATTATTTTGAAATGCTTCTAAAACCATTTCCAAAAAAGGTTTTATTAATTTATTCTTAAATTTTTTATAAAGGTCAACTGGAAGACCATCTGGTCCTGCACTTTTTCCTGATTTCATATTATCAATGGCTAGCCCAACTTCTTCTTGACTAATTTTAGACTCCAATATCTCCCTGTTTTCATTTGGAATACACGGTATAGATAGTTCGTTCAAAAACCCATTTAGTTTTGTTAAATCAGGTTCATTTTTGGTATCATATAATTTTTCATAGTAATCTCTAAAGGCTCTATTAATTTCTAAAGGATCTATAACTACCTGTCCATTACTTATAATACTGGTAATTGGTGTTTTAATTTCTAATTGTTTAATCTGCCATGCTAATAATTTTCCTGATTTTTCACCTTGTTCATAAAAAGATTGTTTCAATCTTAGAAGACTCGAGGCAGCTCTATTCGCTGATTTTTTGTCGTATTCAGCTCTCAAAATCAGTAATTCATTCTCCAACCTTGGGTCACTTCCTGCATACACTTTTTCCTGAAGACTTTTTATTTTATGTTCCAATTTAGCTCTCTCCTCTCGAGTCTTCTTAGATTTTGATCCTGTATAACTAATAATATGTCCCCTAATAAAAGCTTTGAAAGCCTCCCACTTTACACATGCTGATGTTTGTGTAGTATTGATGTCAAAGAACTCGTCTATCTGTTTTTCTATATACTTGACAAATTCCTCATCCTGAAGCCATTTATGCTGAAATTGCCATCTACCTGATTCCTTTGTCAATTTTTTATCTACATATATTAGACAACAGGGTGCATGATCAGAGATCACGATGTTATCATAAAAGCAGTTTTGAATCTTGGACCTTAATTCTGTGGAAATCAAAAAATAATCAATACGTGAGAATGTCTTGTAGGTACTGGAATAACAAGAATAGGCTTTAACTTGTGGTTTCATTTCTCTCCATATATCTAACAATCTCAATTCTTTCATAAAATGATTAATAGTCATCCTACATCCAATGTGCGTACAATCCAGTCCTGTTGATCTATCCACACCTGGATTCAATGTACAATTAAAATCCCCTGCTATTATATGTTGCCCTGTAAGTGATGATAAGATGAGAAATAAATTAGCAAAGAACTTCTGGTCATCTATATTGGGACCATATAAGTTCACAAGATTTATATTTTCTAATAGCAAAGAACCTTGAATGATTACATATCTTCCAAATTTGTCTCCAATTACATTTTTCACTTGAAAAGGAACTGATTTATGTATGAGAGTCATAACTCCCCTGGCTCGGGATGAAAATGAAGAGGTGAATACACTTCCCTGCCATCTACTCCTAATTCTTTTAACATCCTCCTCTATCAGATGAGTTTCTTGTAAAAACACAATTCTTGAACCCATGTCCTTTATTTTATTCATAACTTGTTTAAGTTTTTTTAAATTTTGTAGACCTCTGCAATTCCATGAAGTTAAATTAAGATTAACACTTTGGTCCATGATCAATAGAGAGTTTGGGATTACCTTGCAGTGTAAACATGCTCATACAGAGAAGCAAAAACATGAGTGGTTGAACATTCATCCTACAAACTACACACAAACAAATTTCCCCTTCCCACACTTGTGGCAAACCCCCCAAAATCAAAAGAAAAATTCTGTCTCCCGATATAGCCATCGACTGTTCCACATCCACGGGGAACAGCCTAAGCCACTCCTTCTTCATCCTCCCAATCACCCTAACTCTACTGCTTTTAATGACGTAACATTAACTCTCCTCTGTAGTTTTCCAACTTAACTCCAAAATTTTTACCAACTTTGTACATCCTAGTTTTTTTTTTTGTTTGTTTTGTTTTTGTTTTGTTTTTTTTTAATATACTGTATAATACAATCTATATTTTGTAACCTTACTATTTACTTCAAGTCAGTCAGATGCCTGTGCAAATGCTTAGTTATTCTACCTTATATTTTGTTCATGCTTAGCTCCCACCAGTCTCTTCTTCTTCTTTGATCTTCTTGATGAACTCCTGCGCCTCCTCTGGGGTCTTGAAGATGTGGGTTCTGCCCTCATACGTGGTCAGCAGTCTCGCAGGATAGATTACACCATGACGAATCCCAAGGTTGCGCAGCTCCTTACGTACGGGATCAAACTGCTTCCTCAATTGCTGGATTCCTGTGGCCAAATCTGGGTAGAACCGCACCTGCTGGTCCTGGTGTTTAATCTCTCCTTTAGCACGTGCAGCGTTGAAGATCTTCATCCTGTCTCTGTTGCTTAGAAACTTCATAATTAAGGTCCTCGGCGGTCCCTTATCTCTCCGTGGGCCAATACGATGTGCTTTTTCCAGAACCACTGCTGATTGCAACTCCTCGCTGCCCAGCACCTCCGGAATCCACTTTTCCAGAAAGGAACATACGTCCCGACCTTCTGATTCCTCTGGAAGACCCACCAGCCTCAAGTTATTCTGTCTCGACCGAGATTCCAAATCCAAAATATTATCTTCCAGAGATTTATTTTTTTTTTCCAAAGTGCGCACCTTTAATTGAAGACGGGTGACGTCATCTTCAGCACTAGCGAGACGGAGCTCCATCTGCGCCGTTCGTTCTACACAGTCACCCAATTCCTTTCTTATTCCTTCCAGCGCTGTCATAATCCCATCAAATCTAGAGGAAAAGTCCGCTCTCATTGAACTCATGGCAGCCATCAGCGCATCTGCGCCATTCCCCGCAGAAATCGCACCGCCGCCAGCTTCCTCCGCCATATATGGAGCCTTGTTTGCTGCGTCACAGACCTGAAAGTCCGTTAATTTGGACTGTTTCGGCGGCTCGCTTTTTCCTTTTCCTGGTTTTCCAGCCTTAGGCTTCGCCGACATATCCTCGCCCAAATGCTGGGATACGTTCTGTCCCAAATGAGAGAGTTATTTGCCGATTTTTTTTTTTCCAGGAGCAGAGCAGAGCGAGACACGTCCGTCCTACGTGGCAGCCATAACCGGAAGTCCCTATTTCATTGTTTATGGGAATGTAGATTAATAAGAATGTTTTGGGAAGAGGTGAGGGTAACAATTGAAAAAATAATCTCAAAACAAATCATATTGAATCCTAAACTGTTTTTGTTGGGTCTGTACCCAGAAAAGCATAATTTTAATAAAAGTGAAAGAACATTCATAGACCTCAGTTTGCTTAATGCCAAAAAATGTATTGCACTATTATGGAAAAAGACTCATAGACCAGATGTGACTCAGTGGTTAAGACAGATGTTAACAAACCTTCCATTAGAAAGAATAACATATATACTGAAATCAAAGGAAATTGTGTTTGAGAATATATGGAGACCTTTTATTGATTATGTAAAAAATTTAAACATAACTCTTGAAGAAGAAGGTGAATGATGTGTGTGGACCTTGTAAATTCCAAACTGGTGAACATAATATGTATACTTATGTATTGGATTGTCTAGACTAAACAGAGGAGCATTGTTAAAGACTTGATTTTGTTGGTGGTTGTTGGTGTTTTTAGTGCATTTTTTTCTTTTTTTGTAGTACTTTAGTGTTAGTGTTTGATTGTTTGTATCATGTTTGTTAAAAAAAAAAAAAAGGTTCAATAAAGATATTGTGGAAAAAAAAACAAAACAAAGAAGTTATGATCATCAATATTGGGGCCGTATAAGTTCACCAGATTTATATTTTCTAATAGCAAAGATCCGTGGATGATTAGATATCTTCCAAATTTGTCTCTAATTACATTTTTCACTTGAAATGGGACTGTTTTGTGTATGAGAGTCATAACTCCCCTGGCTCGGGATGAAAATGATGAGGTGAACACGTTACCTTGCCATCTTCTCCTTATTCTTTTTATATCCTCCTCTAATAGATGAGTTTCATGTAAAAATACAATTTTCGAATCTATGTCTTTTATTTTATTCATAACTTGTTTAAGTTTTTTAAGATTTTGTAGACCTCTGCAATTCCATGAAGTTAAATTAAGATTAACACTTTGATCTATGATCAATAAGGAGTTTGAGATTACCTTGCAATATGAACATACTCATACAGAGAAGCAAAAACATTGATGATAGAACATTCATCCTACAAACTAAACAAAAACAAATTCCCTTTCTCCACATTCGTGATAATCCCCCCAAAATCAAAATCAAAATATTCGATCTCCCGTTGTAGCTAGTGACTGTTCCACACCTGCGAGGATCAGTCAAACCACTCTCTCTTTCACCTCTCAATCACCCTGACACTACTACTATTCTTATGACATTAATTCTCTTCTGTAGCTTTTTCAACATAACTTCAAAGTTTTATAGCAACGTTGTACATCATAACATTTTTTTTTAATACAGTCTGTATTTTGTAGACATGTTTATGTTTCAGATCAATCAGATGCCTGTACATATGCTTAAATGTTCTACCTTGTCATGTTCATGCTTTGCTCCCACCAGTCTCCTTTTGGATCTGCTTGATGAGCTCCTGCGCCTCTTGAGGGGTCTTGAAGGTGTGGGTTCTCCCCTTATATGTGACCAGCAGTCTTGCCGGATGAATTACTCCGTGACGAATCCCTAGGTTGCGCAGCTCTTTGCGGGTTGGGTCGAACTGTTTCCTCAATTGTTGTATTCCTGTAGCCAAGTATGGGTAGAACTGCACCTGTTGGTCTTGGTATTTAATTTCCCCTTTAGCTCGCGCCGCATTGGTGACTGTCATCTTGTCTTCATAATCAGTGTCCTCGGTGGTGTCTTATTATCTCTCGGTGGGCCGATTCGGTGAGCTCTCTCTAAAACGACAGATGACTGCAGATCCGCGTTATTCATTACTTCTGGAATCCACTTTTCCAAAAAGGAACACGGGTCCCGTCCCTCCATTCCCTCCGGGAGGCCCACCAGCCTCAAATTATTCCGGCGCGAGTGGGATTCCAAGTCTAAGACGTTATCTTCCAGACTTTTGCATTTTAATTCCAGTGTTTGCAGTTTAGTTTGCAGGCTGGTGACATCATCTTCAGCACTTGATATTCGGAGCTCCGCCTGCGACACTCGCTCCATGCAGTCGTTTATTTCTTTTCTCATACCTTCTGTTGCTGCTATAATCCCATCGAATTTAGACGAAAACTCTGTTCTCATAGAGTTAATGGCAGTGAGCACTGCGTTTGTCCCCTCTTCAACTGTTCCCGCTCCACCTCTGGCTCCCTCCTCCGCCATTGCCTCTGGAGTTTTCTCTGTTTCGCCTCGAGCGTGGAAGTCTGTTAGCTAGGTTAGGTTGTTTTGTCGAGTTACCTTTTCCTCCACCTAATTTTCCAACCTTAGTCTTTACCATATCCGTGCCAAAACGCTAGGATGGGTTTTTATTCCAATTAAGAGAGTTTTAGTAAAGCAGAGTAGTGTGAAACACGTCTTCCTACGTGGCCGCCATAACCGGAAGTCGCATTTTCTGTTTTAAGTGTGAAACTTTTAACTTTGCAGGAAATAATACCCCTCCCTTCCCCCCACGGTAGGTTTACGTGTAAATCTGGCCCTCGGGAAGTGAGGAAAAAATTTTGTGGCCCTCACTACCACCAAAGTTGCCCATCCCAGCCTTAGTGTGCCCATGCTTACTTTTTCTGTTCGTAAAGGCTGAAAAAAAAAATCACGTTAGCCCTTTTATTCACCTCGTTCCATCCTTGGTTGCTGAGTTTAGAAAAAAAGGTTCTTAGTTTGCTGTCAGGTTAGCTTTATTGAGTCAGTAGCCAGTAAGATGCTTGTCCCCTGGTGGTGCTTTCAAGGAGGTAATCAAGAGTGCTTCTGTCTTTATTCCCACCACCGCACATAAAAGTAGGCCATTCAGTGGGTAGCAAAATCTGTGTGCCTCTGTGTATGTTTGTGTGTGTCTGTAACTAACAAGGCATTGGTTTATCTTGGCCTCAGATGGCAAGAAAACAGGCTTTTCATGCCCTGCAGTCACAACAAATTAGCAAATTAATAAGACATTTGGTGTTGCCTGGACTTCCTCTTGACTGCCTCCTATGCATGAAGTGAGCTGGCCTTACTGTATACCACATTAAAAAGACTTTTTGGAAAAGAAAAAAAAAATATGTATATATATCATCGGGCACCACGGGGATACAGTGGTTAGCACTATTGCCTCACAGCTCAAAGGTTCCAGGTTCGAATCCCCAGGCTGGCAGGGGTGGGAACCTTTTGGTGTGGACTTTGCATATTCTCCTTGTGCTGTGTGGGTTTACTCTGGGGACTCCGGTTTCCTCCCACAATCCAAAGACATGCATGTTAGATTAATTGGTGACTAAATTATCCCTAGGTATCTGTCTGCTGTAGGGAAATGGTCTGGTTAATCTGGTTTAGTCTTTTCTCAGTTTGACATTTTCAAAATGGTGCGGAAAATCAAAACTTTTTGCATTTTTGTTTAACAAATATATATTTCCTGCTGAAGTAAATGAGCCTAATGTTTTTTGTATATCTCTTGTGTGAAAAAGAGCAGGGAGTGGAGGAGGTGTTGGTGTACATGCGTGCATGTGGGTGAGCTCGAGCACCACGATGCTTTTAATCTGCCCTGGGGAGAGGCTCCACAGTGTCACTGCTGCCCATACTCGGTGGCTGAGCAAGGAGGGCCAGGTGGTGGTGCCGACTGCAGCACAGTCAAGCGTGGACGCGGCGCATGCTGACATTTGCCTTCGCAGACTGCTGCAGGGAGAGGAAAAATCTGCTTTTCCATATGCTTGTGCTCGTTGCAACCCTTCCCTCCACCCTCCTCTCCCCCCACGCTGCCCACTTCTGCCACCCCCCCCTCCTCCCTCCAGTCTGAACCAGATGGCTCCCTGAACATTGTTTACCTTGGGTGATGGTCCCAGATGCAGAGCTTGTCCATCGGCATCCCCATTCTGCCCATTTAGTCTCCTCATTCCTCTGCTCTCTCTTACCTCAAGTTCTAGTCATAGCTCTAACACTCAAGTTGTGTTGTGTGTCTGCTGATTTTGTGCTCTTATTCACAGCCACCAAAACAAGTAGACACCTTTTTCACATGCTCTCACATACTCTTTCACTAAATGTATATATTTTCACACCTTTCCAGTCTCACACTAAAATCAAATAATACCGTGTACAGGCTCTCCATTTGTTTTCCATGCATTGTGTGTGTTGACATATGGGAGCTCCCTTATGGCTGCATATTGACAATGAAAATAGACCTCCAGATGTTGCCAACACAGAGAGCCAGATGATTTTAGCACAGCTGGGTGGGGTGCCTCAGTAGACTGACAAGCTGAACCTCACCCCTGCTTGATTGATCCCAAAACTATGCCTCTGTCCAAAGGATACTCGATTAATTTCTTATCCACCCAAAACAGTTTTCAGTTTGAATGGGGGGGGGGGGGGGGATAAAACCTCACCTTTTAATGCACTCAAGAACATTCAATGAGAAAAAGAAACTGAGAAACTTTGTGTTTGCATATGTTGTGGGTTTTACTTGTGAAATCTATGTAAAAGGAGTGTGTCCCTTTTTCTGAGACTCCTTTTTAATGCAGTTTTATTTTTTATGTAAAAGTTCCAAGATTCACATTCCAGCAACTGTTACCAGGACACTCGTGTTAATGTCCTTGGCCTTGGGCAGGAAACACTCGCTTGCTCGTGGCCAGCTGTGGGTTTTACACATCACTATTGGTTGAATAGCTTTTTAAACAAATTTGTTGTGGGCAAGGAGTGGTTCTGTAAAATGACCTCGCCGCCAGCCTACTCTCTTGACTGGCTTGTATAGGTAAAGTGTTCATAGACTGAAATCTTTTCATGTTTCATAGCATTGATTTGATTTCAAAGCAGCCTTTAGGCCTGAAGGTGTTGCCATTAGTCCTGTCAAGAATTTGCCATTTTGTACTTGAATTTCATATCACCTCACAACAGAGGTTTTATTCTGCACATAGTAGAAAATGCATAGAATTCACTAATAAATCAGTGTAACTGTTGTTAAGCAATATTTTTTAATTAACATGAAATGTCCTCATTTTCCTCAAAAATTTTAATTGCATTGAAGTTCAATTCATTGCTTGTTATGTGCTTTGGTTAAGTAGTTGCTTCACTGTGACGAACGATGGTTGATTTTGCACTGCTACAGCTCATTAAAAAATTCTTCCACTGTGACTGACAAGAATTTAATTCTCAGTCTGAGTAAAGCTGCTATTCAAAGCATGTCAAAACATTGTGGGCAGTGGTGGCCTAATGGTTAGGGATGTGGACTGGGGAGCAGAGGGTCGTGGGTTGGATCCCTGGACAGGCAGGATTAGATCTGGGTGGGACAGATAACATACCAGTGTTTGCCTCACCCTCCTTAAGCCCACTGTGGTGCCCTTGAGCAACGCCCTTAACCCCAACTGCTCCAGTGGAGTTGCTCAGTGGTCACAGGTCAGTCTGTGGTTGTACTGAGCAGCTTCCTGGTGTGAATGTGAACAGGGCATTCTTGAAAAAGAGAGGTTGCCTCTCAGTGGAACTACCCTGTATAAATAAAGGTTAAATAAAAATAAAATAGTTTCATTTATTGGTTTGTCGGGGACCATGTACAGAAAAAAACATTAAACACAGGGTAAAGATGCTCTGTACCAGATTATAGCGTTCTCACTAATTTCCATCTGTAGTCCTTTGATGCAGGCAGGAAGATATTAAAAGAAAAACAGCACATATAGAAAGCAATTCAGGTCACATTTCAGAATCTGTTGTCTCTGAAACAAGCAGGGAGTACGTTTAAAAGGTAAAAAGATAAGAGAAACAGCACGCATGAAAACAATTTAAGAGTACAATTTTAGATCCCATTTAAGGGAGAGAGTCAATGCTGGCAGGCTTGATTACTTAAAATCCATTTTTTAGTCTCTGTGGAAAAGTCTTTGTAATTTGTTCTGGTCTTCAAAGCAGTGGGGAGTTTGTTCCATTCTGTTGTAGCTTTGTATGAGAAGGCTGATTGTCCAAAAGCAGTTTTACGTAGGGGGATGCAACAATGCCACCAAGAGGAAGTCCTTCTTATTCTGGTGTTTTGTTCAGAAGTTAAGTACACAAAAATCTTAAGAGGTGGGGGTGCAGAACCATGGATAATTTTAAAAACCAATTGTATATTTGCATACATAATCATATTTTCAAAGCTTAACATTTTGTGTTTGGCAAGTATGCTACAATGGTGATACTGTCATGTTTTCTTGTCCAGAATTTTGATGGTTTGTTTATACAGGGATTCCAAGGGTTTCAGAGTCGTACTATTTAATAAAATGTCAAATGTTACATTACGCTTCACAAAGACACTTTTGGCCATTTGGACTGGTCCAAAATATTGGCGCATTGTTAGCTACTACACAAACATTTTTCTTCCTATTTGTTCACCAAATAAGTAATGTGTGTTGTAAATTATGTGATATATGGGACTGAGTCTTACTAGTTTTGTATAACCCTAAATTTTCATGTAAACTGGAGTGGTGGTCTAGTGGTAGAGCATCTGCCCCACAGCTAGGAGATTGTGGGTTCACGCCCCAGTCGGGTCATACCAGGGACCATATACTTTCCGCCTCCTAGCTTGGTGCTCAGCATAATAGAATGGGGAAAGGAAGGTTAATGCACAGAGCTACCAGAGGACTGACATCCCACTGTAGTTTTCACTAGTTACAGTAACTGTATGGCCTAAGGGTCAGAGAAATGGAGATGGAGATGAGCGTCGCTCCTATACACCACATCATGGTGTTCCACATGCTGTGGAAAGGAAAGAGGAAGAAATTTTCATGTGCTTTTTAAAATACTGTATATTTATTTATTTGACACACATGATTTATACAATGTGTCAGAACCTCCATAGTTAAGATAAGATAACCCTTTATTAGTCCCACAATGGGGAAATTCCAGGATTACATCAGCAAAGGAATAGCAGCACTCAGAGCAATAGTTAATAAGATAATAAGAACTGGCTAGCCAAAGCAGTAAGTGAATATACATATGTTCACAGGTTGGTTCCAAGGTTGTCATAGCCAGGAGCGACACTGGGGTTAAGCTCCCAGTGCTCATAAAATGCTCCTTACGGCTTGCGTCTCGAAAAGCCTCTGATAACTAAGTCCAGCTCCTAGCCTGCCCGTGTGGTTTAGTCTCTAAGCCCGGCGGAACTGCTTTTACTAATAGGAGAAGGGGCGAGGGCGGATCTCTGGTGCCTTAAAACCAGATGCTTTGGGTAGATGGTGGCTCGTCAACCTGGGAAGGTAGCCCATCTAGGGGAAGGTAAACCCTGATTTCAAACCTCCGCTGCCTTGCGGCACACCCGGTCACAGGAAAGGCTTTGGGAGTCAACCCTGAGGAAAAATCCGGAGTCGGAGCCCCTAAGGCAGTTCTCTGTTGTGCTCAACATCGTTCTGGCAGCTCCTGCGACGGCGCTGGTGCCAAACTATAGCAGCCCTGCTGTTCCTTTGGATTCATCAGTGACGTGGAGAGGGGGGACATGCTGCATGGGTAACATCTTGTCCTCCATATCTTCCTGCCCAGGCTTAAATCCTACCAACGCCCAACGCTGGAAGGTAGAACACCGGTGCGCATCGGCCTGTTCGGCCACAGGCGGTGCTGTTCCAGCAGAGTAGACGTTTAGGATTCTCTTCCATGGTCATCATAGACCGACGGAGGCCAACGACGATATGTACACAGATATGTACACAGTGCAGGAGCATTGCAGCTAGATGGAATCAACAGCATTACGGTTTAAGGTACCCTGCAGAATATGAATTTGTACCCAGATTGTATATTTCGTATTTAAATCAACAGTGTTGTTGCCACCCTCGGTAATGATTGATATTGTCCTGGTTGTATAATGGAGGGGACGATTTATTGTGCAAGGTTGTTACGTTTAGTACATTCAATATGCCCTCTACGAGCAGTCCTGGTTAGGTTATATGTAGCAAGGGCCTGCAGAACCTGTCCGTCGTGCACCAAGGATGGCACAGCCTACCGCTAAATGAGCTCCTTAGTGCGTCAGTGTGTCCTGCATGGGGTGGGACTCGGACTTCAGCAGAGATGACGGCTTAGCCACCATCCTTCTCTCTCCTATCTCACTCCGCTGGGTTGAGCCTTCGCCCCAGAACAGAGCTAGCTTTTTTGATCAGTCTGTTCATTCTCTTCCTGTCGGCTGCCGTGATGCTGCTGCCCCAGCAGACCACTCCAAATGCAGTGGCTGATGCCACCAACGAATCATAGAGGGTCTTCAAGAGTGCCCCTTGCACTACAAAAGCCCTGAATCTCCTCAGGAGGAACAGCCTGCACTGCCCCTTCTTGTAGAGTGCGTTGGTGTTGTGTGACCAGTCCAGTTTATTGTTCAGGTGAACACCCAGGTACTTGTAGGATGTCACCATCTCAATGTCTGTTCCTTGGATGTTTACTGGTGCTGTGGGGGGTTGTCCTCGCCTGCGGCAGTCCACCACCAGTTCCTTAGTTTTCCTCGCATTGATCTGGAGGCAGTTCCATTGGCACCAGTCCACAAAGTCCTGGATAAGTCTTCTGTACTCCACATCATCTCCATCAGAGATGAGGCCGACGATCACAGAGTCGTCAGAGAACTTCTGTAGAAGGCAGTGTGCTGTGTTGTGTGAAAAGTCATCAGTGTAGGGGGTGAACAGGAAGGGACCCAGAACTGTTCCCTGGGGGCCCCCATACTGCAGATGATGGTATCAGACACACAGTCCTGGATTCTCACAAACTGTGGTCAGTTTGTGAGGTAGCCCAGGATCCACAATGACAAGTGCTGGTCCACCCCTGCACACAGTAGCTTCTCCCTCAGGGTTACTGGCTGGATGGTGTAGAAAGCACTGGAGAAATCAAAGAACATGATCCTAACAATGCTCTCAGGCTTCTCCAGGTGGGACAGGGAACGGTGTAGGAGGAAGATCATTGCATCCTCCACCCTGATGCCATGCTGGTAGGCAAACTGAAGTGGATCCATTGCTGTTCCCACCAGGGGGGTGAGGGGGGTGAGGAGCAGCCTCTCCAGGGTCTTCATTAGGTGTGATGTGAGGGCCACTGATCTGTAGCTGTTCAGGTCCTTGGGGTGACGGATCTTCTTTACAGGTACCACACAGGATGTTATCCACAGCTGTGGCATCCTCCCTAGCTTCAGGTTCAAGCTGAAGATGTGCTCCATGATCCCACACAGCTGGTCTGCGCAGGACTTGAGTCTTGAGCTGATGCCATCTGGACCTGCAGCCTTCCTCGCCTTGATCTTCTTCAGTTCAGCTCTCACCTGGGTCTTAGTGAGGGTCAGGTTGGGGCAGGGGGGCTGTGTGCTGGGGGGGCATGAACAGTGGGACTAGATGAAGGTAGAGGCAGCAGTGGTTGGTGGGCAGGTGGAGAAGAGGACAGTTGGTCAAACCTGTTTAAAAAAAAACTGGTTCAAGTTGTTCACCCATTCCCTACCCCCCGTGGCCTGGGAGGAGGTATTCTGGTGTCCAAAGATGGTTTTGAGGCTTCTCCAGACACCGCTGATGTCACTCTGTTGCAGCTTGTCCTCCATCTTTTTCCTGTAGCTGTCCTTCCCCTCTCTGATCTTCCTCCTTAGCTCCCTCTGTACGGATTTAAGCTCCTCCTTGTTTCCCAACCTGAAGATCCGTTTCTTCTCCTTCAGCAGTGACTTTTTCTCAGGGTTGATCCAGGGTTTGTTGTTTGAGAAACACCATATGGTCTTGGTGGGTATGGTGTTGTCCACATAGAAGTTGATGTAGTCTGTGATGGTGTGTGTGAGGCCATCGATGTCCTCACCATGTGGATCACAGTGCTTCTCCCATACAGTGGATTCAAAACATTCCTTCAGAGCGTCCTCCGCCTCCTTAGACCATATTTTCACTGTGCGGGTAACAGGAGGTTGTCAGAGTACCAGGGGTTTGTACACAGGCAAGAGTTGAACCAAGTTGTGGTCAGATCTTCCGAGGAGGGAGTGGTGATGCGGTGTAAGCCTCCTTTGTGTTTGCATAATATAAGTCCAGTGTTTTATTTTCTCTGGTGGGGCACGTGACATACTGGGTGAAAGTAGGCAGAATGGAGGACAGTGAAATATGGTTGAAATCACCGAAGATGAGCAGGAGAGCATTTGGTTGTTGTCTGCAGCCTGCTAGTGACAGAGTGGATGAAGTCACATGCTATATCAGCACTCGCAGAGGGGGATACATAAATAAGAATCCCAACGACATGTGAGAACTCTCTGGGGAGGTATGCTGGTCCCATGCTAACCGCTAGTAACTCAGTGTCCTTGCTACAGTGTTGTTCTTTAATCGTGATGTGCCCAGGATTACACCATCTGTTGTTCACATACATTATCAGCCCCCCACCTCTGCTGTTCCCACTGTCTGGTGTCCAATCTGCCCGTATTGCGTGGAAACCCTCCAGATTGATGTTAGCATCTGTTGCTAGTTCTGTTAGCCATGTTTCAGTAAACAACATAATGCTAATCTCTCTGAAGATGCTCCCATACCGGGACATAGCCGGCAGTACGTCCGTCTTGTTAAGCAGCATTCTCACATTTCCCATAGTAACGGATGGAAGGATGGGTCTGTACCTTATTCTCCTTGTGCGTCGCTTCACTACAGCTCGACATCCCTGTTGTTTTTGCCTGATTTCTCTTGGAATAATGAGTTTTTGCGTTAGCACTGCAGGGAAGCCCAGTGCTAACAGCTGGCTCCTACTGTAAACAATAGCTCTTCCGCTCACTGGGTCGGGAGTCATTGGTGATATGAGTTGAAAGATGAATGAATGAATCTTTATTTTGATTAGATTAAAAGTAAAGATTAAAAAAAGAAACAGAATAATATAACAAAGGGGGAAAGAAAATCCAACAAGGTCAACTTAGACAATAACTCCTCTGATTATACAGTTCAGCATAAGTTATCCGAAATGGGTGATGGCTGAAGCCGCAGCTTATATTGCCCACCCATATTCCATCCAAGAATTCAAAAGAAAAACAAAACAAGAGCGATTACAATTCAGAACATAGCTAAGACAAAATGTGACAAAAACACTAAGCAACAACACAACACAGACTGGATATGACAATCCTTATGTGATTTTACATGTCATCTTGTATATATGTTTGGAGTATTTCTTCCTTTAGTTTTTGTTTAAATTGTCCAAGCGTTGTACATGATTTTAATTCAGGTCCAAAAACATTCCATAATCTGACGCCTTGCACTGAAACACAGTGTTGCTTGGTGGTAGTTCTCACTGAAGGTTTTTGAAGATAAGATAAGATAAGCCTTTATTAGTCCCACAATGGGGAAATTCCAGGATTGCAACAGCACAGGGATAGCAACACTCAGAGCAATAATTAAGAAGATACGAAAAATATAAATAAGAGCAGTGGATATACATACGTACACATAAATATATAAGTATATATACAAAGTGCGGAGCATTGTAGCAAGATGGAATAAACAGCATAACCGTCTACTTAGTTATCCTACATAGTATGAATATGTACCCATACATATTGTCACCCTCCGTAGCGACTGATATTGTCCTAGTTGTATACTGGAGGGGACCATTTGTGTAAGTCTGTTGCGTCTTTTGCATTCAATACTACTAGGTCGTCACGTTTTTTTGCCATCTCTGCGAGCAGCCCTGCTTAGGTTATACAGTCTGACAGCCGTAGGTAGGAAGGACCTGCGAAACCTCTCGGTTGCACACCTAGGATGATGTAGTCTGCTGCTAAATGAGCTCCTCAGTGCGTTCATTATGTCCTGCATAGGATGGGACTCGGACTCCAGCAGAGATCAGAATCAGAATCAGAAAAAGATTTATTGCCAAGTACATTAACAGTTCACTGATAACATACGAGAGAATTTGACTTGACACAGTAATGAACCTGCATTTCCGTGCCGCGGCGCATCTGCAACGCGCCTATCAGCAGGAGGGTACAGGTCGCATAAAGATGATACAATAGGAAGGAGCAAAAAAATCATTGATTCAAAATACTGGTTACATACTTAATCAATATTAAGAGTTCAAGGAAAAAAAAGCTCATGCACATATATTCGCTACACACAGAATTCACAGGACACAAGAGAGCAGTGTCGTCTTTATTCAGTTCATGGATCAATGTGTGTGCGGTGTTGAGCAGTGTTGATGATAATAAGAGAGACCCAAGGACCCTTGGCAGAAGATGTTTTGTCTGTCTGGCGCCAGTCTTATCTGGCGCTGCAGCTGGCTGTCCAAGGCCTTGTGCTCATGATTTTGAAAAAACACAGTCTGCAGACAGCCAGGAGGAATTTTCATGGGGAATAATAATGCCAAATAGGACTGATCACAGAGAAGACTTGTATTTCTTCTGTAGATTCAGTACATTAATCCTTCATTGCGCAGCTTTGAATTCGTCGTGGAAAGACCTGAGCGAACCCATGATGTAATCCACCTTACGAGACAGTTCTCCAGTAGTC
This sequence comes from Pholidichthys leucotaenia, assembly GCA_020510985.1. Taxonomy (NCBI): domain Eukaryota; kingdom Metazoa; phylum Chordata; class Actinopteri; order Cichliformes; family Pholidichthyidae; genus Pholidichthys; species Pholidichthys leucotaenia. Next base: position 230,364,510 of record CM035849.1, read on the forward strand.
GCTATCAGGGTCTTCTCCAGTTTTTCAATTTGTTGGATGCACCTCGCCTGGCCAGCAGGCAGCAAGCAGATGCTTTCTTGATCAGTTTGTTCAGTCTCTTCCTGTCGGCTGCTGTAATGCTGTTGCCCCAGCAGACCATTCCAAAAGTGATGGCTGATGCCACCACTTTGTCGTAGAATGTCTTCAGGAGCACCCCTTGTACACCAAAAGACCTGAGCCTCCTCAGTAGGAACAGCCTGCGCTGTCTCTTCTTGTAGAGTGCGTCGGTATTGTATGACCAGTCTAGTTTATTGTTCAGATGAACACCAAGGTACTTGTGGGATGTCACCATCTCAATGTCTGTTCCCTGTATGTTTAGTGGTGCTGTGAGGGGTTGTCCTTGCCTGCAGCAGTCCACCACCAGCTCCTTAGTTTTCCTCGCGTTGATCTGGAGGCAGTTCTGATGGCACCAGTCCACAAAGTCCTGGATAAGTCCTCTGTACTCAGCTTCATCTCCGTTGGAGATGAGGCCGACGATCGCAGAGTCGTCAGAGAACTTCTGTAGATGGCAGTGTGTTGTGTTGTGTGAGAAGTCTGCACTATAAAGGGTGAACAGGAAGGAAGCCAAAACCGTTCCCTGGGGGGCCCCCATGCTACCGATGATCGTGTCGGACACACAATCTCGGATTCTCACAAACTGTGGCCGGTTAGTGAGGTAGTCCAGGATCCATGATGACAGGTGCTGGTCCACCCCTGCGCACAGCAGCTTGCCCTTCAGGATCATCGGTTGGATGGTGTTGAAAACACTGGAGAAGTCAAAGAACATGATCCTCACTGCGTTCCTGGGCTTCTCCAGGTGGGACAGGGAATGGTGAAGGAGGAAGATTACTGCATCCTCCACCCCAATGCCATGCTGGTAGGCGAACTGGAGTGGATCCATCGCTGGGCCCACCAGGGGGCGGAGGTGAGCAAGGAGCAGTCTCTCCAGGGTCTTCATCATGTGAGACGTTAGGGTCACTCGTCTGTAGCTGTTCAGGTCTTTGGGGTGGGAAGTCTTTGGTACAGGTACCACACAAGATGTTTTCCACAACTGTGGTACCCTCCCCAGCTTCAGGCTCAGGTTGAAGATGTGCTCCACAATCCCACACAGCTGGTCTGCACAGGACTTGAGGAGCTTTGCGCTGATGCCGTCCGGTCCCGACGCCTTCCTCGCCTTGATCTTCCTCAGCTCCGTCCTCACCTGGGTCTTAGTGAGGGTCATGTTGGGGGGCTGTGTGTTGGGAGTGGGGGCGTGTTGGTGGAGTGGGGTGTGGACAGCAGGTCTCGATGACTTTAGAGGCAGCAGTGGTTGGTGTGCAGTCGTGGGGGAGGGCGGTTGGTCAAACCTATTAAAAAACAGGTTCAGATTGTTCGCCCACTCCCTGCCCCCGTGGCCTGGGAGGAGGTATTCTAGAGCCCAGAGATGGTTTTAAGGTTTCTCCAGACCCCGCCGATGTCGCTCTGTTGCAGCTTGTCCTCCATCTTCTTCCTGAAGCTGTCCTTGCCTTCTCTGATCTTCCTCCTCAGCTCCCTCTGTACGGACTTCAGCATGTCCCTGTTCCCCGACCTGAAGATCCTCTTCTTCTCTCTCAGAAGTGTTTTAATCTCAGGGTTGATCCAGGGTTTGTTGTTCGAGCAACACCGTATGGTCTTAGTGGGTACGGTGTTGTCCACACAGAAGTTGATGTAGTCTGTGATGGTGTGAGTGAGGCCATCGATGTCCTCACCATGTAGATCGCAGAGCTGCTCCCAGGCAGTGGTTTCACAACAGTTCTTTAGAGCATCCATTGCCTCCTCAGACTATAACTTCACCGTGCGCATAACCAGAGGTTGTCTGTGTACTAGGGGTTTGTACACCGGCAGGAGATGAACCAAGTTGTGATCCAATTTCCCGAGTGGGGGGAGTGGTGATGAGGTGTACGCCTCTTAGTGTTTGCATAGAATAAGTCCAGTGTTTTATTGTCTCTAGTGTGGCATGTGACATACTGGGTGAACGTGGGCAGAATGGGGGACAGTGAAATAGGGTTGAAATCACCTGAGATGAGGAGAAGAGCATCTGGGTGTTCTGTCAGCAGCCTGCCAGTTACTGAGTGAATGGCGTCATGCGCTGTCCCCGCGTTCACCGTCAGATTTGCATAAATAACAATGCAGATCACGTGTGAGTATTCCCTCGGCAGATAGGTAGGCCGCATGCTAACAGCTAGCAACTCAAAGTCTTTGTTGCAGTGTTGTTGTTTAACTGTGATATGTCCCGGTCTGCACCAGCTGTTGTTGACGTACATTATCACTCCTCCATTTTCCTCAAATTTGTAATTTCCTCTTGTAAAACTGGCTTTTCTTGTACAATTGAAACTTTATTATAAATTCAGACTGTGGTATTTTTTTTTACGTTTTCCTTATAACAATTTATATTTTTGACCATAACTTAACTCTCATTACAAAGAAAAAAAATTAGTAAAATTGTATTTAATGATTTAAATTAACTTAAATGACCAAGGATGCCATTATTTCTGTTATAATATTTGTAGTTTTTTTTAGATATCTCCTCACTGCCAAGAAAAACCTCCCTTATTTTGAAATTCAAATGTTGGCACGTTTAGTTTGTCTTAAGGCTGCTGACGGATTAAAGTCATTGACTTCATGAATTTTGGTCATCTTAACTTGCCAGGCACATAACTGGGAACATAACTTAATATTGTAGTGGCTGGTGAAATAAATCCTTAGCAATTCAGTAGTCCCCCTTGCCTTTCCTTTCATATGAAGCCGGCTGCATATGAATTCTAACCACATCTAGAATTCTAATCACATCTCTTGGCTAAGCGACTCTTCCATTATTGCTCCCGTTTCCAGCGGGTTAAAACCATGATAAATGCCTCCAGTGCTTACATACCTCTTCTGATTTTTTTCCACGTTTAAAATACTTTAATAAATGTTACATATGAGAATTGTACTTTGGGGTTTGCCATAGGTCAGCCGGGGTTGGGGGTTAGTGACGTCAGCCGGGCTGTGGCTAGGAGTATATATTGAGCTGTAGAGCTAAATAAAGTATATTCTATGAACAGCAGAACAAGCTCTCTTTTCTCCATTATTCAGACATCAATAAACTCATGTTTCTCTCGGGACAGTCATGCTAGTGAGAGACTGTCTGACTGGAAAGCTTGCGTGGGCAGGCGCTTCTAAACTCCGCGTGGATGACAGCCACGCTTGTTGTTCATGTGTGCGCTTGCAGAAAGACATTGTTTTATATATTTTTCTTAAATTCATGTCTCCTCATTAGTGCGGCGGTAATTTTTCTGGCGAGGCGGGCCGCCACCCAGAAATGTTACCAGAGGAAACCCTGTAGATGCTCTGCAGAGAGGGGAGGGGAGTGGAGTCCTGATGATCTTCTCCGCTGTATTCACCACTCTCTGCTGGCATTTGCGGTCCAGGGCAGTAGTGCTGCCGTACCACACAGTGATGCAGTTGGTCAAGATGCTCTTGATGATGCAGCTGTAGAAATTGTTGAGGATCTTGGGGCACATGCCAAACTTCTTAAGCCTCCTCAGAAAGTACAGCCGCTGTTGAGCTCTCTTAACCAGCTCTGTGGTGTTGAGTGCCCACCTAAGGTCCTTGCTGATGTGGATGCCCAGGTATTTAAAGCTGCTCACCCTCTCCGCCTCAAGCTTCCGGATGAGCAGCGGCTGGTGGGGTCTCCTCCTCCCCTTCCTCATGTCCACTATCATATCCTTTGTCTTGTCCGTGTTGAGGGTGAGGTTGTTGTCCTCACACCATAACACCAGGCTGGCCACCTCTTTTCTGTAGGCTGCTTCATCACCACCAGGGATACGTCCTAACTGCTGTGTCATCCACGAACTTTAAGATGATATTGTACTTGTGGGAGGCAACACAGTCATGGGTGAAGAGGCTGTAGAGGATGGGGCTGAGAACACAACCCTGTGGGACACCTGTGTTTATGATGATGCTGGCTGAGGTCCTGTTACCCATCCTGACAGACTGGGGCCTGCCAGTCAGAAAGTCCAGTAGCCAGTCACAGAGGGTGAGGTGCAGGCCAAGTGAAGACAGTTTGTTGGTGAGTTTGTGGGGGATGACTGTGTTGAAAGCGGAGCTGTAGTTAACAAAGAGCTCTCCAGGTGGGAGAGAGAATAATGGCGTACTGCAGCAATGGTATCTGAGGTGGACCTGTTGGGCCGGTAGGCGTACTGCAGGGGGTCCAGGGTATCCTGTATGATGTCCTGAATTAGGGGCAGCACCACTCTCACGAAGCACATCATGATTATTGGAGTGAGTGCTACTGGTCTGTAATCATTCAGACAGGTTGGCGGGCTCTTTTTGGGGAGGGGGATGATGGTTGTGGTTTTGAAGCAGGAGGGGACTATGTTCTGGTTGAGGGAGAGGTTGAAGATGGATGTGAGAACATCAGTCAGCTCGACAGCACGTGTTCTGAGAGCCCTTCCAGGAATGTTGTCTGGTCCTTCTGCCTTGCGGCGGTTGATATTCCTCAGTGCTCTGTTTACCTGGCCTGATGAGACATTTAGTGGAGGGGGAGAGTGCGTGCGTGCGTGCGTGCGTGCGTGTGTGTGTCTCCTCGCTGCGCTTTAGCTCGAGGTCTCAAAGCGGGTGTAAAAGATGTTGAGATCATCCGGCAGGCTGTCTGTGAAGCTAGTGGTGTTGCTGTTGGTCCTCTTGTAGTCTGTGATGTGTTACAGGCCTTGCCTCATGCACCCTGGGTCAGGAGTGGAGTAGAGGCTGTCCAGCTTTTCCCTGTGCTGCCTCTTGGCTGTTGTTATAACCTTCTTCAGTCCATACTTTGCAGCTTTGTACTCGACCTCATTGCCTGATTTAAATGCAAGAGAGCAAGCACGCAGCATCTGACATACCTGACTGTTGACCCAGGGCGTCTGGTTGGGGAACTTCCTGACTTGTATGGTGGGTACGATGGTATCAACACACGTGCTGATGTACCCAGTCACATACTCAGCGTAGTCCTGTATGTTTACAGAAGAGTCCTCCTGGGTGGCTGCAGCTTTAAACACATCCCAGTCTGTGCAGGCAAAACAGTCTTGCAGGGTGCGCTCAGCCTCTGAAATCCACGGTTTAATTACAGGGTTTGTTTGTTTCAACTTTTGTCTGTAGGCTGAGTACATAAACAGGGAGATGTGATCTGACTGTCTGAAGTGGGGGCAGGCTGCTGCTCTGTATGCACCATGTATGTTTGTGTAAACATGATCCAGTGTGTTCTTATCGTGGGTGGGAATGTCTACATGCTGGTAATATTTGGGAAGTACAGTCCGTAAATTGCACTGGTTAAAGTCACCAGCAACAATAAAAACAGCATTGGGATGGGTTGTCTCTACTGCGCTGATGACGTAATGGAGTTTGCGTAGCACTGCTGTGTAGCTGCTTTGCGGGCAGATGTAAAGAGCGGCCAAAAACACAGCAGTGAATTCCTTTGGTAGATAATAGGGATGGCATTTCAGCAATAAAAACTACACATCAGGCGAACAGTGCTTGTAAGCAGTCTGTACATCTCCACACCACGAGTTGTTTATAAACACACACAGCCCCCCCCCCATCTTACCCGAGGCTTCAGTTCGGTCCACCCAATGTGCTGAGTGAGTCTCTAGTTGAATGGCGCACTCAGGGACTCTGTCTGAGAGCCAGGTCTCACAGAAAATTAGGGCGCAGCACTCTCTTATCTCCCACTGGTCTTCAGTCCTTCCTCTTAGTTCATCTAGTTTTTTTTTCCCAGAGACTGTATGCTAGCTAGAGCAGGAGGCTAGGTAGCAGTGGGCAGCTAGCACGAGCTTTTAGCCTAGCATGTAGCCTTCTTCTCTTACCTGGCTTGCGCCGCTTCTGACGCGCTCTCTTGGGGTCAGCATGCTCACGTGGGCTCGGTGCTTCGGGGCCTTCCTGGGGGTGGTGCTGATCGCTGCGTGGTCGCGGTCGCACAATGCATTGTAGATCGGGTGGTATGAAGTCAGTAAATTCCGTATGACTGCTTTTCTTGGCGATGTAGTGTCCGTCGGTCGTATGTTAGCAATGCATGACCTTTATGCACTATAGAAGGAGCAGCAAACATGCAAAAAGGAGAAAAAGTTGGCATTCGAGAACGGAATGAGCAAACACGTCTGCCTTAGAGGGCGCCATGTCCGTCTCTGAGTCTGAATTTCTCCCTGAGTAGCACTCAAACACTCAGTCTAACCAATCAAATGTGTCACTGCACTGCGCTCACTTGCGTGTTTTTGTGAGTATTAATGGAACACATCAGCAAAAAACAATGTGTGATTTTAAAAAACACTCACCCACAAGTTTCCCCATACCACCCCTTCCTCCGTCTACCCTGGCCTGCTGATGGACCTCTCCTTGCGTCTTCGTCCTGACCGCGTCTATGAAGTGCTGGTTTGTGTTGAAAAAGTCTTATCTGCCTGAAAGCATCCTGACACGGGAGCTCGTGTGAGGAATGACACTGTAAAACCACAACTAAAGGAGCAAATATAACACTACAGCCAGTGTTGTAACATTTTATGCATCTTTAGAGGTAAAATCATTACTACATCTTGTCAATGAGCTTTTAATAGCTGTGAATCTCCAGTCTGGACACAGACCAATGCGCGCCACAAAGGAGAGCTTGTCCTCCTGGTATGACTGTGTGTCAAGATGCGCAGGAGTCAGGCACGGAAAGAGAAAATATACAATAATTTTTTCCCAGAAAAATGCAGACTTTGATAGACGATGCAGAGCAACAGAATAAATTATTATTTTTTTTTGCGCTAAGTACTGAATGGTTGGGGACCGCTGCAGTTTTCAAATGAAGGTGCTGCCATAATTTCCAAATCTATACTCTTTAACATGCATTCAATACAATTTAGCTGTTGTTATGGATATTGTGTTAAAGTCTGTATTTGCTGTTGCACAAGAGTTTTTCTGTATAGCAGAAGTTTCTGCTTAATTTACAAATCACTGTTTAATAGGAAATTTTTTTGACAATCCTGTGCTTTTCTTGTGGTGTTATATAGAATATCATTGCAGTAAAGTATGGAAAAAAAACATCTGCTGTAAAATTTGTAATTCTTCCCACAACTTTTAGTAGCGAAAAACCTCTCAAAACATCGCAACTTTTGAAAAAAGCTTCTTCAAATTCAGGCTTTTTGGGCCGCAGTAATCATAAAAACATCCCGCGAAATCCTGGTGGGACTAAATATTTCCTGAGCCAGAGGAGAATAGCAATAGCATAAAAAATATTGCAGCAAGGGGCGATTATCGGATTCCAAGTAGGTGTGGCTTCAAGGTCTTGTATTGCTTAGTATCAGCATTTAAAACCTATTGTCTGCTGCACATAAGTTTTTAAAGAAGCACTATGTAACTTTCTTGTTCCTTGTAGGAACACTGAAGAGGCCACAACTACGGCAACTATGACCCTAGTCCCAACAGCCAACCACAGGGCTTTTTGTTTTGTGTGGTTAAATATTTATTTATTTTGCGTGCCGCTATCACACACACTTTTGCAGCTTTAATAATATGTTTTTTAGACAAAATTAAGAAACTCAACAGTAATTTAAACCAAAGAAACAATGGTCTGAGACACTAATAATGTTTCCTATTAGCAGCAACTTAGCATCATCATTTAGCATTTGCTGTTTTATAATTAGAATGAGACGGTGTTAATGTTACTTACCTCCAATTAAAACGGGATTAGAGGACTATCCTCTCTGATGTAGCACAGTGGAAAAAGTCTCACACCCCTGGCAAACAGAAGTAGTGGCTATTTGATCAAACCATTAGTTTGGAAATAGCTGCTTTGCTAACCACCAGAATGACCCATCTACACCTGTTCTGCTTTGCACATGTGGGGGAGAGGCAGGTGCTGGCAAGTGGTGTGTGAGGAGCTTTGCTGAAGAAACAGGGTATGTGTTTTTTAAATCCCAATATAAACAGTCGGACATAAAATATGAAACAGTAGACTTTTTAATCACGTCATCAGATATACAGTATATCATCATATTGCACAGCCCTAATTTGTGCTACTCATTTATTGGGTGTACCAGCACAGTATCCATGAAAGTGTAGTGCTATATACAAAACGGCATGTAAAATCACATAAGGATAATCATATCCAGTCTGTGTTGTGCTGTTGCTTAGTTTTGTTTTGTCACGTTTTGTCTTAGCTTTGTTTTGATTTGTAATCACATTTATTCTTTTTTTTTTTTTGAATTCTTAGATGGAACATGGGTGGGCTATAGAAGCTGCGGCTTCAGCCATGACCCATTTTGGATAACTTATGTTGAATTGTATAATCCAAGGAGTTATTGTTAAATTTGACCTTGTTGGATTTTTTCCCCTTGTTATATTATTCTGTTCCTTTCTTTTAATCTTTTAAACTAATCTATCCGAAATAAAGATTCATTAAAAAAAAAAAAAAGTCCGTCTGGAAATTTTTATTTATTTATTTTTTTTTTTTTTAAATATCAGCGACCAAATCATTTTCCTCTCCCCTGTCAGCCATTGTGGGTGGAAAAACAGCTATTATATTTAAACAGATACAATATATTGTAGCTGCTTAAGCAAGTCCTTGCACTGGCGTTTTGCTAATTAGGATCCTCTGCATTGTGGGTGGAGGAGTCTAACCATCCAATCAAAAGACATGAAAATACTGACATTCTCGGATGCCTTCTATGCGTACCCCTGGACGTACAGAAGACATTTGATTGGTTAAAGCAACAGGATAAGTTTAATGGTTAATTTAACCTACAGAGCTGCACTGTTAATTCCTGAAGGTCCAAGGCAGATTTGCTTGACCCTGACAACACAGATGGCTGAAATATGATTGGACAAAAACCTCTAACATGCATTACACTACTGGAAAGAGTGCAACCAAGAGAAAAAGCTACGAAATGAAGAGAATAGATTATTGGGAATAATTTAATACATCCTTATGGAACAAATATAAGAATGTAGGTTGTAAATATAATTCTGATAGTGTTTAGGCCAGCAGAGAAGGCTTTCCTGGCCCTGGGGGTCCACCACTGGTTTGTGCAGTATACAGTGGTGTGAAAAAGTGTTTGCCCCTTTCCTGATTTCTCATTTTTTTGTATGTTTGTCACACTTAAATGTTTCAGATCATCAAACAAATTTAAATATTAGACAAAGATAACACATACCAAACATGTACCAAAGATAACACGGTTGGGGACAGGCTCCTGCCCCGAGTGGAGGAGTTTAAGTATCTTGGGGTCTTGTTCACGAGTGAGGGGAAAATGGAGCGAGAGATCGACAGACGGATTGGAGCAGCATCTACAGTGATGTTGACGTTGTACTGGTCTGTTGTGGTGAAGAGGGAGCTGAGTTCTAAGGCAAAGCTGTCAATTTACCAGTCAATCTACGTTCCTACTCTCACCTATGGTCACGAGCTTTGGGTAATGACTGAAAGAACGAGATCACGGATACAAGTGGCTGAAATGAGCTTTCTCCGTAGGATTGCTGGACTCACCCTCAGAGATAGGGTGAGGAGCTCAGTCATCCGGGAGAGGCTCAGAGTAGAACCGCTGCTCCTCCACATTGAAAGGAGTCAGTTGAGGTGGTATGGGCATCTGATTAGGATGCCTCCTGGACGCCTCCCACTTGAGGTGTTTCAGGCACGTCCCACTGGGAGGAGACCCCGGGGCAGACCCAGGACTCGGTGGAGAGACTGTCTCCCAGCTGGTCTGGGAACGCCTTGGTATCCTCTCTGAAGAACTGGAGCAGGTGGCGGGGGAGAGGGAAGTCTGGGCTTCTCTGCTTGAACTGCTGCCTCCGCGACCCGGACCTCCGGAAAAGCGGTAGAAGATGGATGGATGGATGGATTGACAAAGATAACACAAGTAAGCACAAAATGCAATATGGCTGTCCTTCGTTGCCGAAGATGACTGTCTTGTCTTGTGTTTGAGTTGAGGTCTATCTCAAGCAGGCTTTTGTGTGGGCAATCAGACCCGCTCGGGATCTGCAGAAACGCTGACAGTTGTTGCACTGGAAAATGCTTGAAGTAGTGACTGAATGTCGTTGGTCATGTGCACGCTGATATTCTTGCTGGCGTTGCTCTTCTACGGCTGACGTTGCTTTCCTCAACAGTCCTCGCTAATTGACTTTCCAGAGTGCCTCTTCCTCCCAGGTATCATAGGGGATGCCAGTTCTCTTCATATGCTGCTTTGAACATCTTTGAAACACAGTTTTTGTCCTCCATGGCTCCTTTTTCCTTGGCTCAGTTTTGAGTAGAATACAGCTTTTGGCAGTCTACTGTTGGCCATCCGACGTACATGCCCTGCCCAACGAAGCTGTGACACTGTGATTACGGCTTCAACACTGACTGTGTGTGCATGACGCAATACCTCAATGTCTGGGATACAGTCTTGCCACTTGATGTTGAGGATGGAGCGTAGGTGGCGAAGCTGGAGGCTTGTCAGTGCCCAGAGTGGTGCACTTGATGGAATAGAGCAAGCAAGGAAGAACTGCAGCTGCGTAAACCTTCACTTTGGTTTTTGTACTGATATCATGACAACTCCAAAGTCTCTTGTATAGCGCACCATAAGCCTTTGTGACGGACTGGATCCTTCTTTCCACCTCCAAATCTACAGAGTTGGTGTTTGTGACAGTACTGCCCAAGTAAGTGAAAGAGTCGGTTGTCTTCATTGGTTTATCGTGGACCGTAATCGTTTCTTGCAGTTCAGTGGACATTGGAGGAGGCTGGTAGAGCAACTTGGTCTTAGATATGTTGATCTTTAGGCCAAACATATCAGCTGCAAAGGAGAAACGATCCACAATCTGCTGCATATCAGCTGCATTACTGGCCACAAGGGTGGAGTCATCAGCATAAAGCAGTTCTCTGATGCACATCTCCTGTGTTTTTGTATGGGCACGAAGCCAAGCAAGGTTGAACAATTTGCCATCTGTCCTTGTGCAGAGAAACACACCCTTGTTGAGCCCTTCATTCATAGTGTCCAGCACAGCTGTGAGGTAGAGGGAGACAAGAGTTGGTGCCAGCACACACCCCTGCTTCACACCATGATTGACCACAAAGGCATCACTGGGTTCACCGCCGACTGAGACTTGTGCCTTCATTCTATAGTGGAACTATTTGATGATGTTAACAAGCTTGTCAGGGCATCCATAAATTTCAAGGACCTTCCAGAGGGTTGTGTGGTCCATGGTGTCAAATGCCTTTGTGAAGTCAACAAAGACAACATACAATGGCTGGTGCTGCTCTGCTGCCTTCTCTTGGAGCTGCCATAGAGTGAATATCATGTCAACAGTGGAACGGCCACCCCGAAACCCACACTGACATTCTGGGAGAACTTCTTCCTTGCCAAAATTGTCTTGAATAGACAATTTTGGCAAGGACTCTGCCAGCTACGGCCAGTAGTGATATTCCCCGATAGTTTCCACACACTGCATGGTCGCCCTTTCTCTTGTAGATGGTAACAATTAAAGTATCTCGAAAGTCTTGGCACAGTACCAGAGAGTAGACATCATCTCAAATGACGTCTTGCACAGTTCCAAAGCCAGTTGATGGGCAGTGGTTAGACTTTGGCTCTGGAGCCGGTCTAGAATGGAGAAGTAAGACAACTCCTTCCCTCCACTAGTGTGAGGGTTCACCTTGGGCAAGTGATAGCACCCTCGTGCCTCCCTACCTAGGGATACAAGTCCTGACATTGGCAGCAGGATGTCCGGTGATGCAAGCAGCAGAAGAGCTCTTCACAGAGCCAATGGCGTGAACACCAGATGGCATGCGGATTAGCCTCGAGATAAACGGATGGCATCAACTAGCAAGTGAGCTGCTACTGCAGGGCGTCCTCCTTGTCAACAATGTATGTTGCATGCTTGTACACCACATTGCATCTGGCGTTGAGGCCCAGAGAGGCAGTCTGGTGGAGGCACAATACCAACTGGCTTTGGAACTGTGCAAGGCATCATCGTGTTTGTTTGTTTTGAGAACACAAAATGCAGTTTTTAAATGAAGGCGTTTATTATTAAGGGGGAAAAAAATTCAAACCTACATGGCCCTGCGTGAAAAAGTGCCCCCCCCCCCCGTTAAAACACAAATTAACTGTGGTTTATCACATCTTTGGAAAGCTGAGTTCAATTTCTCTAGCCACACCCAGGTCTTATTACTGCTACTCCTATTCTCAATCAAGAAATCACTTAAATAGGACCTGCCTGACAAAGTGAAGTAGACCAAAAGATCCTCAAAAGCTAGACATCATGCTGTGATCCAAAGAAATTCAGGAACAAATGAGAAACAAAGTAATTGAGATATATCAGTCTGGAATAAGGTTATAAAGGCCTTTCTAAAGCTTTGGGACTCCAGCAAGCCACAGTGAAAGCCATTATCCACAAATGGCGAAAACATGGAACAGTGGTGAACCTTGCCAGGAGTGGCTGGCCAACCAAAATTATCCTAAGAGCGCAGCAACGACTCATCCATGAGGTCACAAAAGACCCCACAACATCCAAAGAACTTCAGGCCTCACTTGCCTCAGTTAAGGTCAGTGTTCATGACTCCATCATAAGAAAGAGACAAAAATGGCCTGCATGGCAGAGTTCCAAGACGAAAACCGCTGCTGGGCAAAAAGAACATAAAGGCTCGTCTCAGTTTTGCCAGAAAACATCTGGATGATCCCCAAAACTTTCGGAAAAATATTCTGTGGACTGACGAGACAAATGATGAACTTTTTGGAAGGTGTGTGTCCCATTATATCCGTCGTAAAAATAACACAACTTTTCAGAAAAGGAACATCGTACCAACAGTAAAATATAGTGGTGGTAGTGTGATTGTCTGGGGCTGTTTTGCTGCTTCAGGACCTGGAAGACTTGCTGTGGTAAATGGAACCATGAATTCTGCTGTTTACCAAAATATCCTGAAGGAGAATATCTGGCCATCTGTTTGTGACTTCAAGCTGAAGCGCACTTGGGTTCTGTAGCAGGACAGTGATCCAAAACACACCAGCAAGTCCACCTCTGAATGTCTTAAGAAAAACAAAATGAAGACTTTGGAGTGGTCTAGTCAAAGTCCTGACCTGAATCCATTTTAGATGCTGTGGCATGACCTTAAAAAGGTGGTTCATGCTCGAAAGCCCTCTAATGTGGCTGAATTACAACAATTCTGCAAAGACAAGTGTGCCAAAATTCCTCCACAGTGCTGTGAAAGACTCATTGCCAGTTATCTCAAATGCTTGATTGCAGTTGTTGTTGCTAAGGGTGGCCCAACCAGTTATTAGGTTTAGGAGGCAATTACTTTTTGACACAGGGCCATGTAGGTTTGGATTTTTTTTCCCCTTAATAATAAACACCTTCATTTAAAAACTGCATTTTGTGTTTACTTGTGTTATCTTTGTCTAATATTTAACTTTGTTTGATGATCTGAAGCATTTAAGTGTGCCAAACATACAAAAAAATGGGAAATCAAGAAGGGGGCAAACACTTTTTCACACCACTGTGTAGCCCTGCAGATTTTGCACCATTTTTAACTTGGATCTCGACCCACTGAGCATCTGCTGAACGCGTTTACTCGTCCGTGGTAAACATGTTACTCTTCTGCGGTAAAGCCAGAAATACTTCCGGCCAGTGATGGCTGCTCCCCATTGGTTTTGGCTGAGCGGTTTTCATGGAATGAAATTATTCAGTATACTGACTCTAGAAGGTTATTTTTACTGAATAAACTTAAGGATATGGCTGTATCCCTGGTGCTTTGAGTAGTATGAGTGAGATGTCTCACTATGGGATATGCCCCTCCTGCGTATACCTCAGAAGCATTTATCCCATTACGCCAGTTCTGATTGGCAGATGATTGTGATGCCATGCCTCGCAAAATCACCTCTTATAAGAAGTCCATGCTTCGACGTAGCTTTATTTAAGATAAGCTCCTGTTCTCGCTTCGCCCAGCAAGAAGGGTTGTGTGGTGAGACATCTCACGCATACTACTCGAAGAACCGGGGATACAGCCGTATCCTTAAGTTCTTCTTCACAGTATTCATTTCGATGTCTCACTATAGGATATGGAGACTCCCGTACTGCCAGACGAACTTACCTCGACAATCATCAGCACTGAGCAGCAACCTGGCTGCCTAGCAGTCCCGGAGTGAGCACTGCTTGAGCCAAGCTCAAAGCAGAGACATCCATCCTATTAAACCAAACAAAAGTAAGAGGCGAGGACCAGCTTGCCGCCTCACAAATGTCTCCTAAGGAAACCCCCTTAAATAGGGCTCACGAGGCTGCCAAGGCCCGAGTGGAGTGAGCTGTCAGGCCTACTGGAGCCTGAAGGCTCCGTGCCGAGTATGCCAGAGGGATTACCTCCAAAATCCAGTGGGCGAGCCACTGCTTGGTGACTGGCCTACTGGTATGAAGTTTGGCCCAGGACACAAAAGAGCTGGTCACTCTTTCTGAGACCCTTTTTCCTGTCCATATAAGCACGTAAGGCACAGACAGGACACAATAAGCGTGACTGCCGTTCTTCAGAAGAAGAGTCGGGAGAAGAAAATGCCATCAAGGTGATGGGTGTACGTGAACCAACCACCTTAGGCACAAATGCCAGGTTGGGCAACAGCGACAACGTAACATCCCCCAGGGCAAACTGAGTGCACGACGGGTCTACTGAGAAGGCATGAATATCACTGACGCATTTAGCCGAGGCTAAAGCCAGTAATAAGATAAGATAAGATAAGCCTTTATTAGTCCCACAATGGGGAAATTCCAGGATTGCAACAGCACAGGGATAGCAACACTCAGAGCAACAATCAGAAGGCAAGAAAAAAAAACAAGAACAGCTAGTATACATATGTACATATTACTATAAATATATATATGTATACTGTATATACGTATATATATATATATATATATATATATATATATATATATATATATATATAGACACACAGTGCAGAGCATTGTAGTTGGTGAATGTGCAGCAGAAATTCTAAGCTCTCTCTCCCTCCGCGGGTGCGGCGGGCCAGCTGGATGTCTTTGGGCATGATGGTGGTGACCCTCTTGGCGTGGATGGCGCACAGGTTGGTGTCCACGAAGAGACCCATCAGGTAGGCCTCGCTGGCCTCCTGCAGAGCCATGACAGCGGAGCTCTGGAAGCGCAGGTCGGTCTTGAAGTCCTGAGCGATCTCCCTCACCAGGCGCTGGAAGGGCAGCTTACAGATGAACAGCTCCGTGGATTTCTGGTAGCGACGGATCTCTCTCAGAGCCACGGTACCGGGCCTGTAACGGTGAGGCTTCTTCACTCCGCCGGTGGCCGGAGCACTTTTTTGAGCAGCCTTGGTGGCTAGCTGCTTCCTGGGGGGCTTTTTCCTCCAGTAGATTTACGGGCGGTCTGCTTGGTTCTTGCCATCGCTCTTTATTATTCTGTCTTATATTTCTTGCACGCCGCCTAAACTCCAGCCCAGCACCCGCGTCGTTTTTGCCACAGTTCCTCGGCATGTCAAGCTTCTCCGTTAGCACCGGGTGGCGGTTGGAGCTAGCTAGCCAGCTAGCTAGCTCTTCCCTGCTGTATCCTCCCCGCTGCAAACAGTGGCTCCGTCCGCCGACTCGGGAGACCCTTGGGGCGATCTGTGTGTCCGTGATATATATATAGAGTGAAAGGTGTAGAAAGAAGAAGGAAGATAAGAGAAAGGCAGTTGCAAACGGCAGCCAACTCGTGTGGCGCCGCCGGTCCGGCGGAACCGGAACCGGAAAAAAAGTTAATAGCAACATTTTCAATGACGGGTGCTTCATGCTGACCTCCCCCAGAGGTTTGAAGGGAGGGCCTGACAGCCCATCCCGGACCACCGCTAAATCCCAAGGGGCGACCATGGTCCTGGAAACAAGGAAGAGTCTACGCGCTCCTTTCGTAAAACGACAGACTAGAAGGTATTGACCAGCCGTCTTATCTCCAAAACCTACATGACAAGCAGAAATAGCAGCTAAGAACACCTTAATGGTGGAGAAAGCTTTCTGCTTGTTGATGAGATCTTGCAAGAATGAAAGGATCACACCTACTGAGCACTGAAAAGAGTTGTGACCTCTGTCAAGGCACCACTTTTCAAACACCCTCCACTTGCAATCATAAAGAGACCTATTAGAGGATGCTCTAGCACTCTGAATGGTGTTAATCACGCCCTGAGGAAGACCTGTCACCTTCAGGGTGTCCCACTCACAGGCCAGGCCCGCAATGCCAGGCGCTCTGGATGTGGGTGAAATAGTGTTCTTCCTGCCTGTGACAGCATGTCTCTGTGGACTGGAAGCTGCCATGGCTGCCCGTGGAGGAGCTGATAAATCTCCGCTAGCCAGTGCATCGCTGGCCAGTGAGGAGTTATCAGGATTAGCCTGTGGTGATGCTCCCTAACCCTGGCTAAGGTTGGAGAAATCAAGGCCGGGGGGGGGGGGGGGATAAAGAAGAACGGGGGGCCATACGTGCGCAAGAGCGTCTACCCCGAGGGGTGCGCTCTGATCGCATATGGAGAAGAAGAGTGGACACTGTGCATTCTCTTCTGACACGAACAGGTCCACCTCGGCCTGGCCAGACCTCTTCCAAGTTTGCTCTACTATCATTGGGTGGAGCCCCCACTCCCTGAATATAGGAGGGCTCCTGGAACAGGGATCCGCTCCGCAATTCAGGACACTCGAGATGTGTGTGGCCCTGAGAGACAGGAATTGGTCGCTGCTCCACAGGATCAGTCTGCATGCCAACATGTGCAACTGTCTGGACCGTAGGCCCCCCTGACGGTTGATGTAAGACACCGCAGTTGTGTTGTCCGTCCTCACCAAGACACGGTGTCCGTGAAGGAACGGGAGGAAGTGGTTCAGCACGAGAAACACCGCTAAAAGCTCCAGATAATTTATGTGCGCTCACTGCAGGGCGTCCCTCCAAAGACCCCTTGCAGCACAGCTCTCGTGTATTCCGCCTCAGCCCATCAAGCTCCTATCTGTGGTGATGACCTTTCGGGCTTGGACTGTGCCAAGAGGCACCCCCTGTACCAGAAAGGATGGGTGCCGCCAGTGGTGCAGCGCTATTATGCATTCCATATTCACCGGCACCCTGCGTGCACCATGACGCATGGGATCCAACCTGAGGGAGGCCACCCAGCACTGGAAATCCCTCATATACAGACGACCAAGCCGAATCACCAGGATTGCTGAGGCCATCAGACCCAGCAGTCGGAGGCACAGCCTGAAAGGGACACGTGCACGAGGTTGGAAACGAACGAGGCATGCTCTGAACGATTCCACTCGCTCCGCTGACAGGCGGGCTGTGAAAGAGAGGGAGTCTATTGATAAACCCAGAAAGGTTATTCTCTGGGTTGGAGAGAGCACGCTTTTCTCACAAACCCCAGATCGGTCAGGTGCTGGACGACAACAGTCATGTGCATCACGGCCTCCTGACCTGATCGTGCCAGGATGAGCCAATCGTCTAAATATGTTGCCAGACGGATGCCCTGTCGCCTTAGCGGGGCTATTACGGCCTCAGTACAGCAAACAAACACCCGTGGGCTCAGAGAGACCGAACGGCAGCACCCTGTATTTGTAACAGACACCTTGAAATGTGAACCTCAGATATTTCCTGTGTGAAGTATAAATCTGAATGTGGAAATATGCGTCTGCCAAGTCGATCGAGGTCATGAAATCCGCTTGTCGAATTAGACACAGCAGGGATGCATGTGTAAGCATCCTGAATCTGTATTTTCTGAGGTGTTTGTTCAGAGCCCACAGATCCAGGATAGGGCAAATTCTGCTCCCTCCCCATTTGGGAACCAGAAAATACCTGGTATAAAAGCCAGTGTGACTCTGATCAGAAGGCACAACACATATCGCTCTCTTCTTTCACAAAGAATTGATTTCTTCTTGCAGAATCAGAGCACCCTCCCCCGCCCCGCCTGGGAATAAGTTATTCCTGAGAAGCAAGTTGGAGGGACAGCAAATTGCAGGCTGTAACCCCGTGTAACAGTTTTTATTATCCAGGCTGAATTTGTGAGCGCCGCCCATTTTTCTCTCATTGGTGAGAGATATGAAGCTGGCTCCTGTGAGCTCCCTGCACTGTGGGTCTCCAGTTGTTGTGTTATGGGGCCGACTAGTGGTGGGGCATGGTTGTGTACCTTGATTGATACTGCACATGCACCAGGTGATCATATTCTGACAGCTTTCTCGGCCACGTTAGTCCTCGTGGGGAAATGGTCTGAGTTGGAGCCTTCCTGGGCCAGCCCCCTTTCACCTGATGTGTAGGTGAGGTAGCTGGTGTAGTTTGAGGCTTAGGTCGTTTGGGAATTTTGAATTGGGGAAGGGGCCACGAGACAGCCTCTGTGAAGGTGTGTCTTGGGGCTGGTGGAGGAGCGGACTCAGGTTTGCGGGGGTGGCAAAGCTGGAGCACTTCATCATCCCTCTTCCTCGCCTTACAACGTTGTTGCACTGAGGTGAGAGCTGCACCAAAAATGCCGTCTGGAGTGATTGGCATGCCCAGAATTTCCTCCTTCTCCCTCTCAGATAGGTTTGTCAGGTTAAGCCATCTTGCTGTCTTCTGCAACACCACCATTCCCATGGATTTCCCTGTGGCTTGGACCACACAGTGCTGTACGCGGAGGCAGATGTCCGTAATCACAGAAATCTCTTCCCATACATTCAGATTTGGCTTGAGCACGATGTCCTTGCATAACTCGGCTTGATAAGCGGCGAGTATGGATGAAACGTTGATGGCTTGCTGCTTTGTTGGCTCCCTCAGTCATGGCGGGCTGAAAACGATTAGCTTTTGATGGAAGTGTGGGACTCCTGGAGGTCGCCGACAACCGTGGGTGGAGATGGGCTGCTACCAACGACTCCATCAGGGGCATACGAAGCACACCCTGCTTTTCCATACCCTCGAAGTCCAAGGAGGAAGCCCCTAGAATGGGGTTCTTGCTACTGAACGGGCAGTCACTCCAAGCGGCTGACAGCTCCTCTAGCAGCTCTGGGGAGATGGGGAGTAGCTGCTTCGCCTTCCTGGATGTCTGGGGTAATTTCTTCCCTTCATAACGGGACTTGGTGGTCTCAGTTACTGCTTCAGGCCAGGGGATTTTCACCCTGGCTGCAGTGCGTTTGCACACATCCTGCATGTCCATGCTGAGAGAGGGGGGTGTTGGTAAACCGCCCTGCTCGCCCCGGGAGGCAAAAATCATCATCCTCGTCGTCTTCGATATGAGGAGCTCCGAGTCATCCTCGTCCTCCTCATAATCCAACTCCAGAATGTCTTCCGTTTGCGGCGCATCTGCTGTCATGTCCAACTGAGAACCCCAGCTGGCTTCAGAGTGCGTTTCAGCAACCGCATTGAGCCCCTCCTTTTCCACACCACACGACAGTTCGCTGGTTGTGGACAGGTAAGGATCCTTCCAGGCTGGCTTGGTGAGCGAGCTGTTGGTGGAGACTCTTCAGGGTGAAACGGGCGCAATGTCCGCATGAGCCTGGTGCCTCTATTGCGAGTCGGGCATGTTCCAGCCCGAGGCAAGACGAGCAGGCCTGGTGTGTGTCTTTACTTTAGATCTTATTCCCGCAATTACAGAAACAAGCCTCCGAGTCAGTCTTCTCTGGTGTGAGCAAGACTGGGATCCATCGTTGTTAACAGGGGTGTTAACTTGTAGGATAACGGCTTAGCTGGTGTGCTAGCCTGTGGGCGCCAAGTTAGCTGGTGTGCTAACGTGTAGCGTGGTGTTAGCTGGTGTGCAAAAACTGTGTGAGTAGGGAAAAAAAGAGATGACTTCACCTGAAGTTAGGTCGCTATTTTCCCGCTCTAGCCTATGGTGAAGACTAGAGAGTCACTTGCTAAGTGGAAGCGGCTGTTAGCGCCCGGCGACAGAGGGAAAACCAAACTCCAGTATATGGACAGTTAAGTGAGCTAGCCCAAGAGTGAGATATGCTCCGAAGCGAGAAGAGGTTTTTGAATAAAGCCACGTCGAAGCATGGGCTTCTTATAAGAGGTGATTTTGTGAGGTGTGGCATCGCAATCATCTGCCAATCAGAATTGGCGTAATGAGATAAATTCTTCTGAGGTATACGCAGGAGGGCCGTATCCCATAGTGAGACATCAAAACGAGTAATATGAAGAACACATTTTTGTTTATAAGTAATATCTAAAGCAGGATTAATGTTGTTATAATGACCAATACAGGTTTCCTTTAAGAGGAGGAAATTAACAGTTCTGTTGAACATGTTGCTACAAATAAATATGTACAAGTGTATCTCAATAAATTAGAATGTCAGCTCATGAAAACCCCAAATTCACTTTCTCAAAAAATTAGAATATTGTGAAAAAGTTCAATATTGTAAACTCAAGGTGTCACATTCTAATCAGTTAATTAACTCCAAACACCTGTAAAGGTTTCCTGATCTTTAAATGGTCTCTGTTTTTTTTCAGTAGTCTATACAATCATGGGGAAGACTGCTGGCTTGACATTTGTCCAGAAGACCATCATTGACACTCTCCACAAGGAGGGTAAGCCACAAAAGCTCATTGCTAAAGAAGCTGGCTGTTCACTGGGTGCTGTATCCAAGTATATTAATGGAAAGTTGAGTGGAAAGAAAAGAGTGTCAGAAAAATGTGCACAAGCAACAGGGAGAACTGCAGCCTTGAGTGGATTGTGAAGCAAAGCCCATTCAAAATTCTGGGGGAGATTCACAAGTGGACTGTGGCTGGAGTCTGTGCTTCAAGAGCCACTACACACAGACATTTGCAGAACATGGGCTACAACTGTTGCATGACCATCAGTGTCCCTTCTGTGTGGAGTTTGCATGTTCTCCCTGTGTCTGCATGGGTTTACTCCAATTTTCTGCTACAGGCGAAAAACATGCAAGTTAGGTTAATTGGAGACTCTGAAGTGGCCCTAGGTGTGAATGTGTGTATGAATGGTGAAGGGATTGGCGCTGCACCGTGGCTACCTCATCCATCCAGGTGGATGTCCTGTAATTTCCCTTCCCCATTGTGGAACTAATAAAGGATTATAAAAATTTCCCTTGTCAAACCACTTCTGAGCCCATATAGAATCTATGGGGTATTGTCAAGAGAAAAATGAAGGACACCAGACCCAACAATGCAGATGAGCTGAAGGGCGCTATCAAAGCAACCTGGGTCTCCATAACACCTCAGCAGTGCCACAGGCTGAACGCCTCCATGCCAAGCAGCATTGATGCAGTAATTCATGTAAAAGGATATCCGACAAAGTATTGAGTGTGTACATAGACATAGTTTTCAGTAAGCCAGCATTTCTATTAAAAACCCTTTTTATTTTAATTAATTTTATGTAGTATAATTTTTTGAGAAACTGAATTTGGGGTTTTCATGCGCTATAAGCCATAACATCATGATTAAAAGAAATAAGCACTTGAAATGCATCACTGTGTGTAATGAATCTATATAATGAATTTCACTTTTTGAGTTGAATTCCTGAAATCAACTTTTTGATGACATTCTAATTTATTGAGACACACCTGTATTTATTTTCATATTAAATTGAGGTAGTTGACTTCCGGTTATGGCTGCCACGTAGGACGGACGTGTCTCGCTCTGCTCTGCTCCTGGAGAAAAAAAATCGGCAAATAACTCTCTCATTTGGGACAGAACGTATCCCAGCGTTCGGGCGAGGATATGTCGGCGAAGCCTAAGGCTGGAAAACCAGGTAAAGGAAAAAGCGAGCCGCCGAAACAGTCCAAATTAACGGACTTTCAGGTCTGTGACGCAGCAAATAAAACTCCATATATGGCGGAGGAGGCTGGCAACGGTGCGATGTCTGCGGGGGGAGGCGCTGATGGCTGCCATGAGTTCAATGAGAGCGGACTTTTCCTCTAGATTTGATGGGATTATGACAGCGTTGGAAGGAATAAGAAAGGAATTGGGTGACTGTGTAGAACGAATGGCGCAGATGGAGCTCCGTCTCGCTAGTGCTGAAGATGACGTCACCCGTCTTCAATTAAAGGTGCGCACTTTGGAAAAAAAAAAAAAAATCTCTGGAAGATAATATTTTGGATTTGGAATCTCGGTCGAGACAGAATAACTTGAGGCTGGTGGGTCTTCCAGAGGAATCAGAAGGTCGGGACGTATGTTCCTTTCTGGAAAAGTGGATTCCGGAGGTGCTGGGCAGCGAGGATTTGCAATCAGCAGTGGTTCTGGAAAATGCACATCGTATTGGCCCACGGAGAGATAAGGGACCGCCGAGGACCTTAATTATGAAGTTTCTTAGCAACAGAGACAGGATGAAGATCTTCAACGCTGCACGAGCTAAAGGAGAGATTAAACACCAGGACCAGCAGGTGCGGTTCTACCCAGATTTGGCCACAGGAATCCAGCAATTGAGGAAGCAGTTTGATCCCGTACGTAAGGAGCTGCGCAACCTTGGGATTCGTCATGGTGTAATCTATCCTGCGAGACTGCTGACCACGTATGAGGGCAGAACCCACATCTTCAAGACCCCAGAGGAGGCGCAGGAGTTCATCAAGAAGATCAAAGAAGAAGAAGAGACTGGTGGGAGCTAAGCATGAACAAAATATAAGGTAGAATAATTAAGCATTTGCACAGGCATCTGACTGACTTGAAGTAAATAGTAAGTTTACAAAATATAGATTGTATTATATATTAAAAAAACAAAACAAAAACAAAACAAACAAAAAAAACTATGATGTACAAAGTTGTTAAAAATTTTGGAGTTAAGTTGGAAAACTACAGAGGAGAGTTAATGTTACGTCATTAAAAGCAGTAGAGTTAGGGTGATTGGGAGGATGAAGAAGGAGTGGCTTAGGCTGTTCCCCGTGGGTGTGGAACGGTCGATGGCTATATCGGGAGACAGAATTTTTCTTTTGATTTTGGGGGGTTTGCCACAAGTGTGGGAAGGGGAAATTTGTTTGTGTGTAGTTTGTAGGATGAATGTTCAACCACTCATGTTTTTGCTTCTCTGTATGAGCATGTTTACACTGCAAGGTAATCCCAAACTCTCTATTGATCATAAACCAAAGTGTTAATCTTAATTTAACTTCATGGAATTGCAGAGGTCTACAAAATTTAAAAAAACTTAAACAAGTTATGAATAAAATAAAAGACATGGGTTCAAAAATTGTGTTTTTACAAGAAACTCATCTAATAGAGGAGGATGTTAAAAGAATTAGGAGTAGATGGCAAGGAAGTGTATTCACCTCTTCATTTTCATCCCGAGCCAGGGGAGTTATGACTCTCATACATAAATCAGTTCCTTTTCAAGTGAAAAATGTAATTGGAGACAAATTTGGAAGATATGTAATCATTCAAGGTTCTTTGCTATTAGAAAATATAAATCTTGTGAACTTATATGGTCCCAATATAGATGATCAGAAGTTCTTTGCTAATTTATTTCTTATTTTATCATCACTTACAGGGCAACATATAATAGCAGGGGATTTTAATTGTACATTGAATCCAGGTATAGATAGATCAACAGGACTGGATTGTACGCACATTGGATGTAGGATGACTATTAATCATTTTATGAAAGAATTGAGATTGTTAGATATATGGAGAGAAATGAAACCACAAGTTAAAGCCTATTCTTGTTATTCCAGTACCTACAAGACATTCTCACGTATTGATTATTTTTTGATTTCCACAGAATTAAGGTCCAAGATTCAAAACTGCTTTTATGATAACATCGTGATCTCTGATCATGCACCCTGTTGTCTAATATATGTAGATAAAAAATTGACAAAGGAATCAGGTAGATGGCAATTTCAGCATAAATGGCTTCAGGATGAGGAATTTGTCAAGTATATAGAAAAACAGATAGACGAGTTCTTTGACATCAATACTACACAAACATCAGCATGTGTAAAGTGGGAGGCTTTCAAAGCTTTTATTAGGGGACATATTATTAGTTATACAGGATCAAAATCTAAGAAGACTCGAGAGGAGAGAGCTAAATTGGAACATAAAATAAAAAGTCTTCAGGAAAAAGTGTATGCAGGAAGTGACCCAAGGTTGGAGAATGAATTACTGATTTTGAGAGCTGAATACGACAAAAAATCAGCGAATAGAGCTGCCTCGAGTCTTCTAAGATTGAAACAATCTTTTTATGAACAAGGTGAAAAATCAGGAAAATTATTAGCATGGCAGATTAAACAATTAGAAATTAAAACACCAATTACCAGTATTATAAGTAATGGACAGGTAGTTATAGATCCTTTAGAAATTAATAGAGCCTTTAGAGATTACTATGAAAAATTATATGATACCAAAAATGAACCTGATTTAACAAAACTAAATGGGTTTTTGAACGAACTATCTATACCGTGTATTCCAAATGAAAACAGGGAGATATTGGAGTCTAAAATTAGTCAAGAAGAAGTTGGGCTAGCCATTGATAATATGAAATCAGGAAAAAGTGCAGGACCAGATGGTCTTCCAGTTGACCTTTATAAAAAATTTAAGAATAAATTAATAAAACCTTTTTTGGAAATGGTTCTAGAAGCATTTCAAAATAATAATTTACCATCATACATAAATAATGCCTTAATTATACTGCTGCCAAAACCAGGTAAGCCCTCTAATAAATGTGAAAATATGAGACCAATAAGCCTATTAAACGCCGACCTTAAGATAATCTGTAAAATTTTAGCAAGACGAATACAAGAAATTTTACCAAATATTATTAATCGAGATCAGAATGGCTTTATAAAGGGTAGACAAGGCTTCCATAATGTAAGAAGACTATTTAATATTATTTATTTTAATAAAGAAGCACCGGATACAGCTCTCCTATCATTGGACGCCAAAAAGGCCTTTGATAGAGTTGAATGGCCCTTTCTTTTTGAAGTCCTACAAAGGTTTGGACTTGGAAATAATTTCATAAAATGGGTTCAAATAATATACAATAATGCTACAGCAGAAATCCTAACAAATAACAATATTTCAAAACCAATAAAAATCAATAGAGGATGTCGACAAGGCTGTCCACTTTCACCTTTACTGTTTACTATGGCAATTGAACCTTTAGCGATAGCGATACGTTTACATTCACAAATATATGGAATTAAAGTTGGACCAACAGAACATAAAATCTCCCTGTACGCCGATGATATAATTTTGTTTATGTCGAATCTAAAAAAATCAATTCCAACCTTGTTGAATTTAATAAAGAATTTTGGGGAAATATCAGGATATAAAATAAATAAAACTAAATCTTCAATATTAATGCTAAATGAGACCCAGAGAAATTACCCAGCCCCTGAGGTAAATCAATTCAATGTTGTAAATCAGTTTAAATATTTAGGAATCCAAATTGTGCCTAAGCTAGAATCAGTCGCCAATGTCAACTATGAAGCCTTAATGTCAGATATCAATGAGTTAACTCAGAGATGGATGTCACTACCAATGTCGATGATCGGGAGAATCAATATACTTAAAAGTAATATTTTACCTAAAATACTTTATTTATTTCAATACATTCCCTTATCACCACCTTTAGATCTATTCTCAAGAATAAAAAAAAAGTTAGTGGAATTTATATGGAACAACAGGAGGGCTAGATTACGTTTGTCTTTATTATATTTACCATTTGATCGTGGAGGTCTGAAATGTCCAAATTTTATGTTGTATTATTGGTCGGCACAACTGAGGTCTATGACATATTATTTTTCATCAAATGATCTCCCTCACTGGACTGAAATGGAATCATACAATTTACCTTTACCTCTTCCCATATTCATATACTCAGATTCGGCAAAAAAATTACAAAAACAAGTTAAAAATCCATTTGTAAAGCATATGATCAAAATATGGTGTGAAGCTAAAAACTATTTAAAAGAACCACAGTTATTGTCACAATTTAGTCCAATATGGGGTAATCAATATTTTAAACCAGGGAGAGCGGACGCTGTATTTAAAGTATGGAATTTAAAAGGGATACAAAAGATTCAGGATTTATATTTGCCATGTGCAGAAAACATAATGTCTTTTGAAGAGCTGAGGATCAAATTTAATCTCAATAGAACACATTTTTTTAAATATCTTCAACTTAGAAACTTTATTCGATCAAATCAAAATAAAGCTCTCACTCGACCTATTTATTCATCCTTGGAAAAAATGATGATGAAAGATAGTAAAAGAAAGGGTATTATTTCAGAGTTTTATAACTCATTGACACTATCTTCAAGTGAAAATTCACTGAAAAGATTAAACTACTGGAAAGAAGATCTGCAAACTGAAATTTCAGAGGAACAATGGGAATTGGCTTGTACAGAAGCTCAAACCAAATCAATAAATGCACGCCTTAAATTGATACATTTCAAATGGTTAATGCGGATGTATGTTACACCGGAGGAGTTAAATAGATATAACAAAAATATACCAGATACATGCACAAAATGCATGGAAAGTAAAGGAACCCTATTTCATTGTTTATGGGAATGTAGATTAATAAGAATGTTTTGGGAAGAGGTGAGGGTAACAATTGAAAAAATAATCTCAAAACAAATCATATTGAATCCTAAACTGTTTTTGTTGGGTCTGTACCCAGAAAAGCATAATTTTAATAAAAGTGAAAGAACATTCATAGTCCTCAGTTTGCTTAATGCCAAAAAATGTATTGCACTATTATGGAAAAAGACTCATAGACCAGATGTGACTCAGTGGTTAAGACAGATGTTAACAAACCTTCCATTAGAAAGAATAACATATATACTGAAATCAAAGGAAATTGTGTTTGAGAATATATGGAGACCTTTTATTGATTATGTAAAAAATTTAAACATAACTCTTGAAGAAGAAGGTGAATGATGTGTGTGGACCTTGTAAATTCCAAACTGGTGAACATAATATGTATACTTATGTATTGGATTGTCTAGACTAAACAGAGGAGCATTGTTGAAGACTTGATTTTGTTGGTGGTTGTTAGTGTTTTTAGTGTTTTTTTTTTTTTTGTAGTACTTTAGGGTTAGTGTTTGATTGTTTGTATCATGTTTGTTAAAAAAAAAAAAAGGTTCAATAAAGATATTGTGGAAAAAAAAAAAAATTGAGGTAGTTGTCTTATTTTCCTTGGGGATGTGTCTTTACATGCCAGTTAATCATCACTGTAAGACAAAGGAGATGTAAATAGGTGGGAAAAAATGTACATAGTATATCAGTATCTGCATTGACAATAACTACATTAAAACTATTGTCATATCAGCTATCAGCAAAAATTCTATTGTGTTTCCCTAGTTTTCACTTTTTTTTTTCATTTCCAGTGTTGCAGCTCCAATGAAAAATTACCTTCAGTATTAGAGGTGAGTGATATGGTCAATTGTAAATTATATCACAGTGTTACAGTGATATAATTACAGTTTGGATGGGGTTACCAGTGTTTCCTCTGGCTTAAAGACCTTGGCACAGTGGCAACGTATTTTTCTGGTGGGGGGGCAGAAAACACATGACACGATTGTAACCAGAATATGTTAATTTTACACTATTTCTTTTAATTTTTTTAAATTGTGACCCGTGCTGGCAAAATGAGTTGGAATGCGCACCGCGTCATTACGAGCTGCAGGCAGGAGAAGTCATAAATCATGACTCTTTCTTTGTTTGCTAGCGGCAAGTCCCGGGAAAAAACCCATGAGTGCCTGGTATCATTGGAAAGCTTAGAAATCATACTTTCTAAAAATACATATGTTTTTGCAGAAGCCGTAACTCCCGACTGATCGAACACAAGTTTTAAATCTAGCCAAAATGTAAACAAATCGTCTTTTTCCGGGTCCGTTTTTGCGCACTTCCTACAAATTAAATATCATTTTGAAGGTCTTTCAATACAGAATATGGAAAAAACGTTACCTCAGTTTTGATAATTTCCTCAAAGTGACTCATTTTGCCAGCATGGGTCACAATTTTGCATAGTAATATTGCATAATGGAACTTACCATTTGGAGTATTGTACAGCCAAGGCTTGCATGTTGGCATATTGGGCCAGTTGGGGTCCCACCCAGATCAGGTTCAGGTTCAGGTTACTTTATTTGTACCGTAGGTAGATTTGTTTTGCAGTCTGGTGACATCCATATTTACAAACCACAATTACATTCAACATAAACACAAACACAGGCACACATGAAGCTGACTATAAACATGATAAAAATACTCAAGGCTCCATCAATCAGGATATAAAGACAAAGAGATGGGAGAAAAACCAGAGATATGAGAGAAGGGTCATATTAAAAAGTTAAAGACTAGTCAAAGAGGTTAAAAACTCAAAGGTCTAGAACCCAATAAAAGATTTAGAACCCAAATAAAAATCCTACAAAAATAAGTAAATATAAAATGGAGTTAATAAATAGGTAACTAAATTATGTGCAATATATTGTTATAACTTGTTCAACTCTGACAGCAGCAGGAACAAAGCTGTTTTTGTAGCGCTGGGTTTTACTTTTTGGGACAGCAAACCTCCGTCTTGAGGGAAGAAGCTGAAAGTGGCAGTGCAAAGGGTGGGAGTCATCATTTAAAATAGAGGTAGCAATCCTCTGTACCTGTCTGGTGTACAAGGATGTCAGGCTCAGCTGTGACTCACCAAGCAAACGACTGGACCATCTAACTACCTGATCCAAGGATTTCCTCTGTTTCAGTTTTATCTGACCAAACCATGACACTAAAGAAAAGGATAAAACAGATTCAATAAAAGCCCGATAAAACATTGTCATTATGGTTCGGTCAATTTGGAAGCGTGCAAGTTTCCTGAAACAATGCAAATGTTGCTGACCCTTTTTGCACACCCTTTCACAGTTCTCTTCAAAGTTTAAATTACTATCAATAATCGTCCCAAGATATTTGTAGGATTGTACACATTCAGTGATCTGGCCTTTTAGTACGGTGACTTTGTGCCTGGGAGTTTTCCTCCTAAAGTCAATAATCATATCTTTAGTTTTTGTCGTATTCAGCTGCAGGTAGGAATCCTCACACCAGTGAACAAAATCATCAACTACTGGGCCGTGGCCACTCTCACCATCCTGGAGGAGACTGACAATAACTGAATCATCAGCATACTTTATAATGTGTCTGTTGTCATGTCTGCTCTGACACATGTTTGTGTACAGGATGAAGAGTAGTGGTGACAACACACACCCCTGAGGAGAGCCAGTAGAAGAGCACTTTAGGTCAGACAATGTACCATTGACCCTTACTCTCTGTGTCCTGTTGGTTAAGAAATCCAAAATCCAACCCACCAGATTATTGCTCAAATCAAATTGTTGCAGGAGCCTTTCAACTAAAATATGAGGTTGGATTGTATTAAAGACGGAGGAAAAGTCGACAAATAAAAGCCTGGCGTGTGTCCCATTAAAATCCAGATGTTTAAAAAGCATGTTAAACAGAGTGACAGTGGCGTCCTCCACTCCTTTGTGAGGCCTATATGCAAACTGCAAAGGATCCAATGCATGTTCAGTCTGCTTTAGGACCTCAAATCTGACCAGTTTTTCAAAAACTTTCACTAAAATTGAAGTCAAAGCAACTGGTTTAAAGTCGTTTACCGTTTTAGGACAGCTGGATTTTGGAACGGGAACAACCACGGTATCTTTCCAGATCTTAGGCACACGTTGTGTCTGTAAGGACTTATTGAAAATGTAATGAAATACAGGACTCAGTTCATGTGCACAGGACTTTACCAATCTCCCACATATATTATCAGGGCCCTGACTTTTGTTCACTTTTACAGCACAGAACTCCCTTTTAATATCCTGCACCTCAATATTAAAGTGCTGATTGTCTTTGAGTTTCTGTTTCAAATCTTGGGTTTCTGTGCTAAAATCAAAGGAGTCAAAACGACCATAAAAACAATTAAGAGCATTAGCCAGCTCTGTGTCTGAATTAAAACCATTTAAAAAACACACGATTACTGTGCTCTGTGCTCTGAAGGCCTGCAATAGTTTTCATACTGGCCCAGGCTGAACCAAGTTTCTTTGTTGCCATCTTGCTTCCAATTCTGATTTATAATTCTGTTTTGCTCTTAAAATTTCGGACTTCAGCTCTTTTGTGGCAACCTGTAGCTCAGAAACAGACCCCTGTTTAAAGGCAAGTGCTTTCCTCTGTAAGCAGGATTTAACTGATTTTGTAACCCATGGCTTGTTGTTGGGATATATTTTGACACATTTACGTGGAACGATCATATTTTTACAGAAAGCCATGTATGAGCATGTGACGTCTACCAAAGAGTCCAAATCATCCCTGCAGGACAGTGTGAAAACCTCCCAGTCCGTACAGTTAAAGCATTCCTGGAGGCAGTGCACTGAATCCGCTGTCCACACATCTATGTCTCTGGTCTTCACCTTGCCTCTTTTGAGAACAGTTTTATATGTGGGCAGCAAATGTACGCAGTTGTGATCCGAGGATCCTAAAGGAGGAAGGGGAAGTGATTTATAGGCCCTCTCAATGGATCCATAGCACAGGTCCAATGTCTTTTTTCGCCTGGTTGGGCAGGAGACATACTGATTAAAAGTTTTTAAGTGTCTTCTTTAAAGAGACATGGTTAAAATCCCCAAGAATAAAGTTTGGAGCCTCTGGTGGAATTGACTGCAGCCGCTGTACCACATCAAAGACGGTGCTGGAGGCGGAGTCAGCGTCTGCCCTCGGGTGACTGTACACAGTCGTGATGAAAAGTTGGGGGAACTCGCGGGGCAGATAAAAGGGGCGTAGCGATACAGACAGAAGCTCCACATCGGGTGTACAGATGCGCTTTCTGACCGTGACAGATGTGCAGTACTGTTTATTAATGTATAAACATACGCCGCCCCCCTGACGTTTCCCCGTTACCTCTTCCTGCCGATCCGAGCGAAGTGGGGCTCCAAAGCCGTCAATCCACAGGTCCGCATCCGGGTCTTGCGCCGTAAGTCACGTCTCCGTGTAAGCCATGACACAGCAGTTCTTGAAGTCCTTCTGGTAGCGTACATTCCCTTGAATTTCATCTACTTTATTTCTCAGGGATTGTGCATTCCCCAAAATCATGGAAGGAAGAGGAATGCTGTTAAACTGATGCCTCCTCAGGCTTAATTTCACGCCTCCACGCTTTCCGCGTTTCCTCCTCTTGTCTCTCTTTTCATCGCTGTGTCCATGAGAGTCTCTTAAAATAAAGTCCGGCAGTTGCGGCATAGACTCAATCACAGATTCTGCATTATCCGTGTTTAAAGTCACACAGATGTCCTGTGTTTGGACTTGTTACTTGTGTCATCTTTCTCTCCTCCCTCTGCTCTCACCTCTCCTGGACCCTCTGCCTGAGCACTTTCCTCTCCTTGGCTCCTCTCTTCTGTCTCATCTTTCCCTTTCTGAGCTCTGTCTAATTCAGATTCTCTCTCTGTCTATGGTGGTATACAAACAGGTTAGAAAATACCAAGTGTCATGTTTTGTCTTGCATATTTTTTTCATGGTCTACATAAATAACCAAAATGTGTATTTTTTGTATTTTTATTCTAGTGTTTTTTTTTTTTAACTGACAAAGAGTAGGAAAGGGAAGGTAAAAAAAAAAACCCATAATAGTAATTTACTCATGCATACTTAAATTATATGATCAGAGGTGGGTATAGTAGCCAGAAATTCTATTCATGTAAAAGCAGTGCTATGAAATTAATTATTAAAAGTAGACAACCAAAAATTTCTAGTTGAGTTAAGGGTACAAAGAGCACCTACTTAAAAACTTGAGTAATAACTTCAGTCTTCAAGGTTTGAGGTTTTTCTCCAAAATTTATAACAATTTTCTTAGTTTTCTACTTTTCTCTGTAAATTTATCTAAATTTGCAACACTTTTCCTCAAATTTGTAATTTTCTCTTGTAAAATTATGACTTTCCTTGTACATTTGTGACTATTATAAATTTGTGGATTATTTTATGGCTAATTTTTTTAATCCACTCCAACATTATTTATAAAGCACTTTAAAAATGACAGCTGGCATAAAGTGCTGTACGTTAACGATAAATAAAATACAAAAACAATAAAATACAGCTAAAGTACAAAACAGCACAAACAAAACAATAGTCATACAATAGACACAATAAGAACAAATAAAATCAAAGTCTCAAACTGGGTCAAAAGCCAGAGAATATAAATGGGTTTTGAGAGGAGTTTTAAAACTGGACAGTGAAGATGCCTGTCTGACGGACAAAAGCAGATTACTATAAAATTGCTGTTTTGTTTTTTTTTTTAAATAAATTTGAAACAGAATGTGGCAAATTTTTGTACTTTTTTCCTCATACAATTTAAATTTTTGACCATAATTTTGTAGAGCCAGAACACAACAATAACTTTAACTCTGAATTCAAAGAAATATAATTATTACAATTATATTTAAAGAAATAAATTAACTTAAATGACCGAATATGCAGTTACTTCTGTTATAATATTTTTGTATATTTATAGTTTTTTAGAAATCTCACCAACCAGACAGCAGGAAAAACCTCCCTTATTTTGAAATCCAAATGTTGACACGTTTAGTTTGTCTGAAGGATTAAAGTCATTGACTTGGTGAATTTCGGTCATCTTAACTTGCCAGGTACATAATAATGAACATAAATTATTAGTTTATATTGTAGTAGCTGGTGAAGTAAATCTTCAGCTATTCATCAGTCACTCTTGCCTTTCCCTGCAATGAAGCCTAACCAGACCTGTTAGCTAAGTGACTCCTCATTGTTGTTCCACTTACCAGTGGGTTAAAACCACCATAAATGTCTCCAGTGCTTATCTCTTGTACTTTTTCCCCGTGTTTAAAGTACTTTAATAAGCTCATGCTTCTCTCGGATAGCAACACTAGAGAGACACTCTCTTCCTGCAGAAGCAGTGATGTGGGCGCTGTGTGGGTGGGGCACTTCCGAGCGGATGACACTCACACACATTGTTCGTGTGTGCGCTTGCGGAGCGTTTCTTTCATATTTAATTTTTCTTAAATTAATATATCATAGGCATGGCAGCATACTTCCTTAGGGAGACGGGCCGCCGCACATAAATGTTATGAGAGGAAACCCTGCGGTTACTCTTTCTCTTAATAGTTCTGTGAGGAACCTTGGAGTTATTTTTGATCAAGATCAGTTATTTAATTCATATATTAAACTTGTTTTGTAAGACTGCCTTTTATCATTTGTGTAATATTGCCAAGATTAGGAGCATCTTGTCTCAGAGTGATGCTCAGAAGCTAATCCATGCTTTAGTTAGCTCTAGATTAGATTTTTGTAACTCTTTATTATCAGGCTGTCCCTAAAACATCTTTAAAAAGTCTTCAGTTGATCCAAAATGCTGCAGCAAGAGTTTTAACAGGTACTAGAAAGAGAGATCACATCTCTCCAGTTCCGGCCTCCTTTCATGGGCTTCCCATAGAATTTAGAATTAAATTTAAAACCCTTCTCCTCACTTAAAACTCTAAATAATCAGGCCCTTTGTTATTTAAAAGATCTGATAGTACCTTATCATCCTAACGGAGCACTATGCTCTCAAAATGCAGGATTACTTGTAATACCTAGAATCTCCAAAGGTACAATGAGAGGCAGGTATCAGGCTCCTCTCCTTTGGAACCAGCTGCCAATCTGGATTCAGGAGTCAGACTCGATCTCTGTTTTTAAGAATCCACTTTATTCCTGATGGGGCTGCTGTAGAAACGATTATGGGTGCAACTTAACGGTTTTGGCTGAAGAAGTGTTAAATCAGTCAGCAAAAGTGGAGTAGTGGGGCATTTAAAATAGCATTTTTAAAAGCATTTTAAATTCGTTTTAATGTATAGTCCACATACGTGTTTTGCAGTCAAGTGGCAGATAATTTCAGCACTTGTAGTTTTTGTATTTTTGAATGTTTTTGTGTAGTTCTGATACTTGCTGCTGTTCGTGGTGTGAGGCTCCTAAACCTCAGCTAAATCTGTGCTGGCTTCAACAGCAATGCATAGATCATGCACTGAAAACTAAAAGTGACTGTTGGTGTGATCGGTGGGACAGACACAACAGCACCAGGTATGTTTTCACTTGTATGAATGTCACAGATCTGATGTTATATGTCACCAGATGCAAGGCTGCATGAAGTAAAATAATAAATAAAAAAATAGCAAAGGTTTGCTTCCTGAGGCTTAATGATTTAAGAAAGATATCAAATAGTTTTTGGGGGGTTTTTTTGCATTCCTTGCATTGCATTAGAACGATATCGACTTGATATTAGCAGCTTCAGCATGCATTAATTTTTAAATTATCACAAAATAAAGATCAATAAAATTTTGAACAATTGTCATAAAGGTCTGTACATGTTAAGTTAAATAACAAGCATTCATGGCATGACAGCAACATGAGCATTTTAATTTTGGGGTAAAATGAACAGCTGCAGCTGTCTGTTTTACCTCGACATTAAAACACCCAAGCACGGTGTTGTGGTTCTTTGTGGCTCTTGTCATGGCATGTTAAATTCTTGACAGCTCACGCGCACGATACCAAACACAGGATGGAACCACACTGAGGAGCACGTTTGACAGTTTTATTAATAGCAAATATAACAGCGCACAGCTACAGAAACAGTCACTCGCCAGAGGGATGGACCTGTGAAGAGAAGATGAGAGCCGTGAGCTGAGGAGTAGAGTAAGGGGAAAATGGGCGAGCCAAATTGCCACTTACTTGGGAAATCCAGGGACGACCGGCAGAACCCAGCAGGGAATAGACGAACCAGTAGGGTAGGAGGGGAAAAGGAGCTGATGGTGCCTGAGCGGGGAAATGAAGGTGCTGAAGGGCAGTGAGGTAGGGCAGGAGAGCGCGTGCAGTCCCGGTGACACACCTACACGATGGCAGCAACCTGAGAAAAAGGAGAAGAGAGATGGTTAATGACGAGTTAACGATCACAACAATATATAGCAAGTCCGAACACGGGCAGTATACCCAGACAAGCCAGCGTAGACTGCGCAGAGGAAACCTCCTTAAGTACGCTGGCTGATGAGCAGGCACAGGTGTGTCTTCTGCCTCAGGTGCAGTGATGAGGTGAGACCGGAGGGGAGGGGCGCGCTCCCGCTGCCCATGACAGGGCCCCCCCCCTTCTAGGGACGCCTCCTGGTGGACCGGAGGGCTTGTCCAGGTGGGAACGGTGAAAAGCCCGGAGCATCTCCTTGTCGAGTACCCGTGACAAGGGAGTCCAGGATTGTTCCTCCGGCCCATAACCCTCCCAATCAATGAGGTACTGCAGGCCCCGACCCCTGCAGCGGACATCCAGGATTCGCCGAACCGTGTGGGCGGGGTGGCCGTCGATGATGCGGGGGGGGGGGCAAAGAAGACTGGTCGAGAGGGGTTTGATATGGCTGACATGGAAGGTGGGGATCACCCGCAGGGCCACAGGCAGCTTGAGCCGGACCGACGCGTTGTTGACCACCTGGGCGATGGGGAACAGCCCGAGGAAACAGGGGGACAGCTTCTTGGAGTTGCTCTTCAGAGGAATCTGGCTAGCCGCCAGCCAGACTTGCTGTCCCATGACGTACTTGGGGGCCGGAACCCGCCACCGACTGGTGGCGGCCCGGGTGCGTTCAGTGGTGCAGGCCAGGGCGGCCCGAGTAGCTCTTAAGACACGTCAGCAGCACCGAGCGTGGGCCCCTACAGATGGCACAGAAACCTCCCTCTCGGCCAAGGGGAGGAGAGGAGGCGTGTACCCCAATGACTCCTCGAAGGGGGATAGTCCGGTGGTGGAGGATACCGCAGTGTTCATTGAATATTCGACCCAGGTCAGGTGTGCGCTTCAGGAAGAGGGGTTATTGGCTGCTACGCACCGCAAGACAGCCTCCAGGGACTGGTTGGCGCGCTCCACCTGCCCATTACTTTGCGAATGGTTACCGGATGAGAGGCTCACCGTCGTACCTAACGTCCGGCAAAAGGCCCTCCAGACCTGTGACGGTCCCGGTCAGACACAGTGTCCACAGGGATGCCGTGGATCCGGCTCACATGGTCGGTGAGAAGGACTGCTGTCTCCAGGGACGACGGGAGCTTGGGGAGGGCCACCAGATGGACCGCCTTGGAGAACCGATCCACAGTAGTTAGAATGACCATCTTGCCGTGGGAGGAGGGCAACCCGGTCACAAAATCCACAGCAATGTGGGACCACGGTCGGCCGGGGATGGAAAGGGGATGGAGGAGTCCCGATGGGGGGGAGGGGGGGTCAGTCTTTCCCCGGACGCACGTCTGACAGGCTCTGATGTACTCCTGAACATCCCACCGCAGCGTTGGCCACCAGAGCACCCGCTTGACAAAATCCACGGTCCGGACGATGCCAGAATGGCAGGCAAAGCAGCTGGTGTGGCCCCACTGCATGACGTCACTGCGGAGGGCATCCGGGACATACAGACGGTTCTGGGGGCACCCTACTGGCACAGGCTCCTGGGACTGGGCCTGGCGGACCCTCCGCTTGATATCCCAAATAAGGGCTCCTATAACGCGTGCAAGTGGCACGTTGGTTTGGGGGGGAGGGGGCTACATCCCCGGAGTCAAACTGGCACGAGAGCGCGTCCGGTTTGGTATTCCGGGTGCCAGGCCAGTAAGTGATGGTAAAGTTTAAATTGCTGGAAGAATAACGACCAGTGAACCTGCCTGGCATTCAGTCGGCGGGCCGACCGCAAGTACTCGCGGTTCTTGTGGTCGGTCCACACGACGATGGGGTGAACAGCACCTTCTAGCCAGTGCCTCCACTCCTCAAGTGCCAACTTAATGGTCAGCAGCTCTCTGTCCCCTACGTCATAATTCCTCTCGGCTGGCATGAGCCGCCGGGAGAAATATGCGCACGGTCGGAGCTTCTGATTGGGGGATATGCGCTGCAGCAGTATAGCACCAACCCCCAAATCAGACGCGTCCACCTTGAGGATGAATGGGAGCTGCGTGTAGACCTGGACCAAGATAGGTTTGTTAGTGAACTCGGGCAGTATACCCAGACGAGCCAGTGTAGACTGGCTCGTCTGTAGCAGAGGGAACCTCCTTAAATACGCTGGCTGATGAGCGGGCGCAGGTGTGTCTTCTGCCTCAGGTGCAGTGATGAGTTGGTGAAGGTGAGACCGGAGGGGAGGGGCGTGCTCCCACTGCCCATGACAGCTCTGACTAGATTCTTCTTCTGCTCTGAGGTAAATCTGGTTATGTCCAACATCTTTTAACAAAATGCATTAGACTTTATTGCGGTGGAGACATTGATATAACTCAGAGCTTTTATTTGTTTGCAGTGTTAGCATCTTAGCAGCGGAGCTAACTAACGGAACTACTGGCTACGAGGCCACTTTTTAAGGTCATCTTCCCATCCCTCCATAGCCGTGGGAAGTGGTATGATTATATTACTGTTTTGGGGGTGCAAAAGGCCGTGTCCCCACATTTTTGATGCCAAAGTCATTGTTTTTTAACAAGGAAAAGTGTCCCGTTTCAGTGACAACCACACGTTCTAAGTTAGTACCAGAAGTTGCACCCGTAATTCACGCAAGGCATCATGGGGGCTAGGGATAAGGTGGATAGGGTTAAAACCTTCCTTTTTGACATAGCCTATAGTTTGGGTGGGATCAGGTGACCCTGAACCCTCCCTTTGTTATGCTGCTAATAGGTTTAGACAGCCGGGGAACTTTGAACGATGCACTGGGCTTCACTCCTTTCTTCACTCTCAATGAATGAAATATTTTTGCTGGTCATTAACATCTGTTTGTTTTCTCCCATAGATTGAGTCTCCATTGTGCTGTTTGCTCGCTACATGTCTGTTCTTTTCTTCTTCTCTATCCCCTCACCCCCCAGTCATTCGCAGCAGATGACTGCCCCTCCCTGAGCCTGATTCTGCTGGAGGTTTCGTCCTGTTAAAGGGGAGTTTTTGCTCTCCACCGTCACCAAGTGTTTGCTCACAGGGGATTGCCTGATTGCTGGGGTCTTTTTGCAATTGTGGGGTTTTCTCCTACAGTTGAAAGTGCGATGACTGTTGTTGTGAAATGGCACTATATAAATAAAGTTGAATTGAATTTTCACGATAACAATATTCTTGACAATATCACAAATTTTTTTTTTTTTTTTTAATTTATTAAGAGCAGTTTCAAAGGTCAGTATTTTGTCTTCAACATCCAGTTTTGCTCATAAGTTTTCATACCCTGGTGGAATTTATGGATTTTTGGCCATTTTTCAGAGAATATGAATGATAATACAAAAACTTGTCTTTCACTCATAGTTACTGGTTGGGTGAAGCCATTTATTATCAAACAATTGTGTTTGCTCTTTTTAAATCATAATGACAACAGAAACTACCCAAATGACCCTGATTAAAAGTTTACATACCTTGGAAGTTTTGGCCTGAGAACATACACACAAGTTGACACACATGGGTTTAAATGGCTACTAAAGGTAACCGTCCTCACCTGTGATCTGTTTACTTGTAATTAGTATGTGTGTCAAAAGCCAGTGAGTTCCTGGGCTCCTGACAGACCCCTGAATGTTTCATCCAGTGCTGCACTGACGTTGCTGGATTCCAAGCCATGGGGAAAGCAAAAGAATTATCGAAGGACCTGAGGGAAAAGATAGTTGAACTTTATAAAACAGGATAAGGATATGAAAAGATATCCAAGGAATTGAGAATGCCAATCAGCAGTGTTCAAACTCTCATTGAGAAGTGGAAAATGAGGGATTCTGTTGAAACCAAGCCACCGTCAGGTAGACCAACAAAAATTTCAGCCACAACTGCCAGGAAAATTGTTCAGGATGCAAAGAAAAACCCTCAAATAACTTCAGCTGACATACAGGACTCTTTGGAAAAACAGTAGTGTGGCTGTTTCAAGGTGCACAATGGGAGACACAAGAAAAATGGGCTACGTGATCGAGTCGCCAGAAGAAAGCCATTAATACGCCAGTGCCACAAAGCAGCCCGCTTACAATATGCCATACAGCACAGAGACGAGCCTCAAAACTTCTGGAACAAAGTTATTTGGAGTGATGAGACCAAAATTGAACTTTTTGGCCACAAACATAAACGCTACATTTGGAGAGGAGTCAACAAGGCCAATGATGAAAAGTACACCATCCCTCCTGTGAAACACAGAGGTGGATCATTGATGTTTTGGAGATGTGTGAGTTACAAAGGCACAGGGAACTCGGTCAAAACTGATGACAAGATGAATGCAGCATGTTATCAGAAAGTACTGGAAGAAAATTTGCACTCATCAGCCCAGAAGCTGCGCATGGGATGCACTTGGACATTCCAACATGACAATGATTCAAAACACAAGGCCAAGTCAACTTGTCGTTGGCTACAGCAGAAAAAAGTGAAGGTTCTGGAGTGGCCATCTCAGTCTTCTGACCTCAGTATCTTTGAGCCACTTTGGGGAGATCTCAAATGTGCAGTTAATGAAAGGCAGCCCAAGAATTTACAGGAACTGGAGGTTTCTTGTCAAGAAGAATGGGGCAGCTTTACCATCTGAGAAAATAAAGTGCCTCATCCACAACTACCACAAAAGAGTTCAAGCTGTCATTGATGTTAAAGGCGGCAACACGGTATTAAGAACTAGAGTATGTAAACTTTTGATCAGGGTCATTTGGGTAGATTCTGTTATCATGATTTAAAAAGAGCAAACACAATTGTCTGATGATAAATGGCTTCACCCAACCACTAACTATGAGTGAAAGAAAAGTTTTTGTATTATCACTCATAATTGCTGAAAAATGGCCAAAAAAATTATAAATTCCGTTAGGGTATGAAAACTTTTGAGCACAACTGTATACAGTAAAAACAAAACAAAAAAACTCTTCTTCCAGTTTATTAACAGTATCTCAATTTGAGTTTCAAATATTTAATTCTGTATCAAATGTTACAAGAAAATAATATAAATCACCACATCTTAAGTGCACGTTTAGATACATTATGGGGGCTTATATGCTGAGCCAGTTTAACTGCGTAACCCAGGATGATTTCCATTGACTCTGGATGCGGTCCGTTATAGCTGCAATGCAGATTCTGCAGCAAATAGTTCTCGTTCTAGTCAAAGTTTTACTCCCCACCTGGTCAGAATCATTGCAGAACAAATCCAGTTCACTAAAAATATGCATCAGGTCTATTTTTGACTGATGCCAGTTCTAGTCCACAAGGAATTGCCGGGGTATCTACTGTATTTAATAACTGTTCATTAAAAAAACTATTTAAGGATAGCCAGTTATTTTCTGAGGTCTAATCCTCCATTACTGTCTCAGAGAAGATACTTTGACATAAGACACAAGCACTTCACATAATTAAAACTGATGGGCTGCTTACGCATTATTAGAGCACATGAATCCAGATCTAGAGCTGGTACATCTTTCTTTCTTGTTGTTATCACATGATCGCAATTGGTTGTCCTCGGGCTCTCTTGGGTCTCTCTCCAGCTCTCATGTTATTTTATATAATTCTTATGTGATCTTGTGATTCAAACCCTGTTCTTATCTATGCTGGAGCTGGTAGAGATGGCTGCAGGACTTAAATTGTATTGCTGACGCAACGGAATGCATCTAGAGTCATTGTAAATCCGGGGTGAGAAGTTGGCGTTGCACAGGCCTCTCCTCAGGTTTTTGGCTCACTTGGCACTAAATGATTTTTTTTTTTCTTTTTTCAAGTAGCTGAATTATTTAGCCTGAAGCAGCTGAAATGGAATGAAAATAAACCTCCATGTATGAGCAACCTTTCACCGGAACGGCGTTATTGACGACGTGTGTAAATATTCACAGGTGGTTTATCCACACTGCCGCAGTTTTTTTACCTCAGAGCAGTCTGACACAGCCTTAAAACCTACATATTTCCACACCTAGATCAGATTTCAGGTAACTCTGGCCACGAAGTGGCTGCTGTCTTCCTGTGTCATGTTTGTGTGGTCGTGTAACCACAGAAACACATAACTTATGTCAACAATGTGATGTCATTATGCAGTCAAATCAGAATATTGTGATAATAACTTTTAATGTTGGGATCAAAATTTATACCGGGATACCCTGATTATCGTAAATGATGCAATATGACACATGTCTAATCAGTAGGAGCAAGCAACTTCCTGCTGGCAGGACTTTTAAAATACAGGAGGAAGTTCAAGAGTATATGTCAAAAAATAGTTTTAGTCAGAGGTTGACTTTTTTGTGACTTTTTTGTCTGAAACTTGAAAGATATGTTTTAAACTGCTCCAAGTTTGAAATTCAGGTTGTATCAGCTTGTTCAATATTAAATATTGAACAAGCTCGCTTCCGCCCTGGCAGAAGTACACAAGATCAAGTACTAGCTCTCACCACTACCTTAAAAATGGATACCAGCAGTGCTTAAAGACTAGGGTGGTCTTGTTAGATCATACTGTAGCATATGACACAGTCTGGCATAAAGGCCTACTAGTAAAATATCCAAGGTCCTTCCATGCTGGGTTGTATACATAGTTGATCTACTGCTGCAACAATGTCAGTTTCATATTTACCTTGGAGATTCCACCAGCTCTTGGAGAAGACAGAAAAATGGGCTGCCCCAAAGTTTGGTCCTGGCACCCATCCTGTTCAACCTGTACATCAATGATCTCCCAACTACAATTTCCTTAGATGCCTTAGGTTTTTGGGGGCAAATAAACAAATTCTTCTTTTATTTTATACTTCTGTAATTATGAGTGTTCTGCAATATTGTAATACCACATGGTATAAAAGTTTATCCATTGCCGAGAAATCAAAATTGTTTAATCAAATGAAAATCTGTTCTAAGATCATAGGTCAACCTGTACAAAAATTTTATGAATCATCCAACCACAATAACATGTTAAGACTAGCCAAGAACATTGCATCTGATCCTGAATATTGAATATAGACTGTTGCCATCAGGCCGAAGATACAAGGTTCCACAGTTCAATAAGGTTAAACTGAAAAATTCTTTTGTGCACCAGTCAATTTTGAGATTGAACAAGGAGCTTTAATCACCATCTTCAGCTGCTCTTGTGTTGTGTGTTTGTCTTGTCTCATCATGATATGAATGTTTGTAGTATGGGGATGACTGTAAGTGGATGATGCACAGGTTTGTAATGTTTGACGTTTTATGTGTTGCTGCAATTTCAAGCTGTAATGATGCAAAACAAATTTCAGACATGCTTCTGACAAAGTATTATCGTATCGTATCGTAATATCACGGACGTTCATCTATGCCGACGACTTCTGACTTGCTACCCAAGCAAAAGTCTTTGCAGAACTCAACTCTGCCCTAAATAATGACATGGCCAAAATGAGTGAATATTGTAAGTGCTGGCGTTATGCTGTATCTCCCCTGTGTGACTGTGGTGGCCTTCAAACAATGCAACACATTGTGAACGATTGCTGCACTACTCGCCTCCAAGGTGGAATTAAGGTGCTTCACAAAGTGGATGTCCTCGCTGTCAGTTGGCTGATATTGGACTGAACTGGAGATCATAGCAATCGACTATACTGTATATCAGGTTCAGATACGCTAGCATTTTACTGAAAATGAATAATCAGGTGCCAGACATTGTCAGTGTTAGTCCTAATAAATGACCATAAGTAGGTTATTTCTATGTTGGTGTGTGTTAACTTTCAATTTAAAAAATCACCAATATAAGATATGTATTTTTTTTATTAGAAAAACATGCCAACTTTAATAATTTAGCATATTTACAGTCCATACCTAGTCACTGGGATATGAGGATAAAAAAATATTAAACAGTCAAAACTGAGTTATAAATGTTCAGTTAATCATATTGAACTGAAATCATATCACCCAGATTTTAGGAGTACAAGGTCTCATCTGTGTAGTCTGGAATTAATAGATAACTTATCGCTAACATGCTGTTTTGTGAGCCGGTGTGCTGTTATCTGCTGGCATGTCATCCGCTCACAGAGTTACAGTACCTACCTATCTTCGTCTTTTCCCTAACACTCCTTGTGCTACTGTCAGCTTCTCTTCTGACCATCTGTGTCTTAGTTTCTGTTGAAGGTTAGTTTTCATTAGTGATCAGGAGTAACAGCTGGCTCTAGGGTAGCCGTCTCTGCAACCCCAGCCCCCACTCCTTACTAACCAGCGGAAACTTCTACAGCTGTCATCTGCTTTCCCAAATGACCCGGCTCTCCTTCCAGCTGCTGTCCCAATACCCTGCGCCCAGCCCCAGTCTCATTCAAGGCTAAACTGTATTTTTTTCCCCCAAGTATTCTACCACATTTCTAATTAGAAAGAAACCAATTTTTTTCTGTTTCCCAGTAGCAAGGCTGACTTCTGTTCTTAGTCTGAGCATCCACCATCTCATTTTGACTTTGAGCT
Organism: Pholidichthys leucotaenia; assembly: GCA_020510985.1. NCBI lineage: Eukaryota > Metazoa > Chordata > Actinopteri > Cichliformes > Pholidichthyidae > Pholidichthys > Pholidichthys leucotaenia. The sequence continues at coordinate 230,407,721 of CM035849.1, forward strand.
TAGTCTTGTGATACAGCTAAATTCCATTTGCACATTTAACCCTGTAATGTAACTTTAACATTTCTGCTTAAACTACATATGTAGCTTGATATTTTTTCTGTTTTATCAGCATCTCCCAAGATCATCAAGCTCCGTGAGGAACCACAAGATTACGCTGACTCACAGAGAGGCAAGAGTCCAGTCATCAACAGCACTTTGGTGCCTGTTAAGGGAATCGGTAACCTTGGTAACACATGTTTCTTCAACGCTGTTATGCAGGTTTGTTTATTAATTCTTCTGTTACTGATACTTGTTGTGAATGCTTATAACTTTTCTAAATCAGAGAAATGTTGGTACATAAATTGGGCAATTTTAATCAAGTGCTTAAGTATAGAATTGGGTATGTGTCTTAACACATTTGATTATTTTAGCCATTTTTCTAAATATAAAGCTGCAGTTAGAAAATAATAAGTATGTCATCCCTTTTTTAAAGGACCAATTGCGTCAGATTAATAAAAGCTGTTTAATTAGACAGGTGAAGGTATGATTTGAAATGCGTTAGAGATGGATTTGCTAGTCAAATCAAACAGTTTATTATATTCTGAAGAAAAACAGAGAACAAATGGCTTAGCTCATGAAAAACTCTTAATGGCCACAGATGAAAACCAGGATGGATGATCTCTAGGTCATATGGTAAAAAAAAAAGAGAGTGAAAAATACCCGTGTCAGCATTAAGCCAAATGTGTAAAAACTAGGGGTGAGTCAATACCACTTTTTCAAGTCCAATATCAATACTGTGACTTGAGCATCAGCCGATACCGATCCAAAGCCAGTACCATTTCTCTTATTTAAAACAACAAAAGTACAGAACATACTTTGGTAATGACTGGTTACATTTTACATACATATAAAAACATAAATCTAAAAGTCAAAGAATATATTACAAATTTAAATCAGTTCAGCAACGCTGCTGCTTTTTTTTTTTATTTTAAACTTTGTAACATTGGTAACATTTCACTGGTCAGCACGTAAACATGCATTCTGAAGTTTTAAGTGCAAGTTTATGCAAAACTTTAAAGCTGAGTATTAAACATTCAGATGAAATTCAAAGTGCCGCTTTATGCATGAGGTAAAAATGCTGTAGATCTGAAAATTAAGGAACTAACCCTTTACATTGTATTTTGTCATCCATTATTATGATCATAAGTATTCTCCTGGGGCTTCATGTACAAAGACTTACGTGGATTTCCTACTGAAAGATGACGTACATTTAAATCAAGAAAACAGCGTAAGCAAAAAATCCTGAATGTATGAAACGGTGCTTACGCAGGAATCCAAACTTATTTCCTTTGTACATCCCAATCTACTTGAAATTGAACGCACATGAGAAAATATCGGACTCCTCCCTTGACCTGCGTCCATTTGAATATGCAATTAGATGCAAATAGATAGGCAAATAGATATATACAAGCCCTGCACGTTTGATTCTTCTGTATCCATGATCAAAACTAATGGATTTAATGGAATTTCACAGACTGTGAGTTGGAGGTGCTCCTGAATGAGGCAGAGACACGTAAAAACATTTTGTTTGGCACACTGTCTTCCGGCATTAGCGCTGTATCCAGGTAATTCAGTAGCTTGCTCACAGCCCTATAAGATTTGTTTATTGGTTTCCTTTATTCAGACAGGGATGAGAAGGAAACGTTTCTTTAACCTTGATATGTTTTGACTGATGTCTGCAGTCGTCCTCAGAAGTGTCAGCTGATTGCTGTGATTTGTGACCAGCTGGGTGGATCAGCTGGTTTAATTAAAGGAAAACAGTCACGAAAAAGAAGACAATATGAACCTATTTACTGGGTAGCCACGGTCACCTGTCAGTTGAAAGCAGTTCATATTAGACTCAATAATTAAATATTTTATGTCCAAAATGCAAATCTCATCCTTTATAGTTATATACAACTTACATGGATTACACAAACTAAATGAATGAAGTGTGCCAGGGAAAGGGTGAGACTGTTGCATTTCAAACTTTACGCATGTGTTTATTGATGTAACTACTGTACACACAGAGGCAATTGGGGGCTTGGTAGAATGCTGTGAAACTGTAATCAGCAAAAAAGAAAGCCACTTACTCAAACCACTGACTTGTAATGAAGCCTTGAAGACAGGGTGGTATTTGGGGGCGCACAGGCACGTTGCGCATGAAGTGGGTTGTTATTATAAGGACAACTACATGAATTTACTCACCAAGACTTTTTGGAGTCTGTGACTGGGGTGCTGGAGGGTACTGGAGGGTGCTCCTCTTGGAGACTCCATTGTCCTACTGGGGGACTTCAATGCGCACATGGGCAATGACAGTGAAACCTGGAGGGGGGTGATTGGGAGGAACGGCCTGCCCGATCTGAACCCGAGTGGTGTTCAGTTATTGGACTAATGTGCTAACCACAGTTTGTCCATAACGAATACCATGTTCAAGTATAAGGGTGTCCATATGTGCACCTGGCACCAGGACACCCGAGGTCGCAGGTCGATGATCAATTTTGTTATCGTGTTATCAGACCTGCGACCGTATGTCTTGGACACTCGGGTAAAGAGAGGTGCAGAGCTGTCAACTAATCACCACCTGGTGGTGAGTTGGATCCGATGGCAGGGGAGGAAGCCATTCAGACCTGGTAGACCCAAATGTATAGTGAGGGTGTGCTGGGAATGTCTGGCTGAGGCCCCTGTCCGGGAGGTCTTCAACTCCCACCTCCGGAAGAACTTCAGTCACATTCCGAGGGAGTCTGGAGACATGGAGTTTGAATGGGCCATGTTCTCCACCTCTGTTGTTGAAGCGGCAGCCCAGAGCTGTGGTCGCAAGGTGGTCGGTGCATCTCGTGGTGGCAACCCCCGAACCAAGTGGTGGACACCAGTGGTGAGGGGGGCCATTAAGCTGAAGAAGGAGTCCTATCAAGCTTGGTTGGCTTGTGGGACTCCCAAAGCAGCTGAGGTGTACTGGCAGGCCAAGCGTAGTGCAGCTCGGGTGGTTGCTGAAACAAAAACCCGGGTATGGGAGGAGTTTGGTGAGGCCATGGAACAAGACTTTCGGTCGACCTCCAAGAGATTCTGGCAAACTGTCTGGCGGCTCAGGAGGGGAAGCAGCTCCCTGTCCACACTGTGTATGGTGCAGATGGGGCGCTGTTGACTTCGACTGGAGATATCGTCGGGCAGTGGAAGGAATACTTCGAGGATCTCCTCAATCCCACTGATACGCCTTCCACAGAGGAAGCAGGGCTTGTGGACGAGGGAGATGACTCACCCATCACAGGGGTTGAGGTCGCCAAGGTGGTTAAAAATCTCCTTGGTGGCCGGGCCCTGGGGGTGGACGAGATTCACCCTGAGTACCTCAAGGCCCTGGATGTTGTTGGGCTGTCATGGTTGACACACCTCTGCAATATTGCGTGGAGGTCGGGGGCAGTGCCTTTGGCATGGCAAACCGGGATGGTGGTTCCTGTCTTCAAAAAAGGGGACCGGAGGGTGTGCTCCAACTTTAGAGGGATCACACTCCTCAGCCTCCCTGGGAAGGTCTATGCCAGGGTACTGGAGAGGAGAGTCCGGCCGTTGGTCGAACCTCGGATTCAGGAGGAGCAATGTGGTTTTCGTCCTGGCCGTGGCACATTGGACCAGCTCTTTACCCTCTTGAGAATTCTCAAGGGATCATGGAGTTTGCCCAACCAGCTTACATGTGTTTTGTGGACTTGGAGAAGGCATTTGACCACGTCCCTCGTGGTTTTTTGTGGGGGGTGCTTCGGGAGTATGGGGTATCTGGCTTGTTGTTACGAGCTATTCAGTCTCTGTACGACCGTTGTGAGAGTTTGGTTCGTATTGCCAACACTCGGTCGGACTCATTCCCAGTGAGAGTTGGACTCCGCCAGGGCTGCTCTTTGTCACCGATCCTGTTCATAATTTTTATGGACAGGATTTCTAGGCGCAGCCAGGGAATGGAGGGTGTCATGCTTGGTGACCACAGGATCTCATCTCTGTTGTTTGCAGATGATGTTGTCCTGTTGGCTTCATCCAGCAATGGCCTACGGCTCTTGCTGGGACGGTTTGCCGTTGAGTGTGAAGTGGCTGGGATGAGAATCAGCACCTCCAAGTCCGAGTCCATGGTCCTCAGCCAGAAAAAGGTGGATTGTTCTCTCTGGGTTGGGGACAGGCTCCTGCCCCAAGTGGAGGAGTATAAGTATCTTGGGGTCTTATTCACGAGTGAGGGGAAAATGGAGCGAGAGATTGACAGACGGATCGGAGCAGCATCTGCAGTGATGCGGACGTTGTACCGGTCTGTTGTGGTGAAGAGGGAGCTTAGTTCTAAGGCAAAGCTGTGAATTTACCAGTCAGTCTACGATCATGCTCTCACCTATGGTCACGAGCTTTGGGTAATGACCAAAAGAACGAGATCGCGAATACAAGGGCTGAAATGAGCTTTCTCCGTAGGATTGCTAGACTCACCCTCAGAGATAGGGTGAGGAGCTCAGTCATCCGGGAGAGGCTCAGAGTAGAACCGCTGCTCCTCCACATTGAAAGGAGTCAGTTGAGGTGGTATAAGATAAGATAAGATAAGCCTTTATTAGTCCCACAATGGGGAAATTCCAGGATTGCAACAGCACAGGGATAGCAACACTCAGGGCAATAATTAAGAAGATTAGAAAAATAAAAATAAGAGCAGTGAATATACATACGTACACATAAATATATAAATATACATACACAGTGTGGAGCATTGTAGCAAGATGGAATAAACAGCATAACCGTCTACTTAGTTATCCTACATAGTATGAATATGTACCCATACATATTGTCACCCTCCGTAGCGACTGATATTGTCCTAGTTGTATACTGGAGGGGACCATTTGTGTAAGTCTGTTGCGTCTTTTGCATTCAATACTATTAGGTCATCACGTTTTTTTGCTATCTCTGCGAGCAGCCCTGCTTAGGTTATACAGTCTGACAGCCGTAGGTAGGAAGGACCTGCGAAACCTCTCAGTTGCGCACCTAGGATGATGTAGTCTACTTCTAAATGAGCTCCTCAGTGCGTTCAGTATGTCCTGCATAGGGTGGGACTCGGACTCCAGCAGAGATGACAGTTTAGCCACCATCCTTCTCTCTGCTGTCTCCTCCAGTGGGTCAAGGCGTTTCCCCAGGACAGATCTAGCTTTCTTGATCAGTTTGTTCAGTCTCTTCCTATCGGCTGCTGTAATGCCGTTGCCCCAGCAGACCACTCCAAAAGTGATGGCTGATGCCACCACCATGTTGTAGAATGTCTTCAGCAGCGCCCCTTGTACACCAAAAGACCTGAGCCTCCTCAGTAGGAATAGCTTGCGCTGTCCCTTCTTGTAGAGTGCGTCGGTATTCTGTGACCAGTCTAGTTTATCGTTCAGATGAACACCCAGGTACTTGTAGGATGTCACCATCTCAATGTCTGTTCCCTGTATGTTTACTGGTGCTGTGAGGGGTTGTCCTTGCCTGCGGCAGTCCACCACCACCTCCTTAGTTTTCCTCGCGTTGATCTGGAGGCAGTTCTGATGGCACCAGTCCACAAAGTCCTGGATAAGTCCTCTGTACTCAGCTTCATCTCCGTTGAAGATGAGGCCGACGATCACAGAGTCATCAAAGAACTTCTGTAGATGGCAGTCTGTTGTGTTGTGTGAGAAGTTCGCAGTATAAAGGGTGAACAGGTAGGGAGCCAAGACCGTTCCCTGGGGGGGGACCCGTTCTACCGATGATCGTGTCGGACACACAATCTTGGGTTCTCACAAACTGCGGCCGGTTAGTGAGGTAGTCCAGTATCCATGATGACAGGTGTTGGTCCACTCCTGCGCACAGCAGCTTGTCCTTCAGGATCATCGGTTGGATGGTGTTGAAAGCACTGGAGAAGTCAAAGAACATGATCCTCACCACATTCCCGGGCTTCTCCAGGTGGGGCAGAGAACGGTGAAGGAGGAAGATCACCGCATCCTCCACCCCAATGCCATGCTGGTAGGCGAACTTGAGTGGATCCATCGCTGGTCCCACCAGGGGGCGGATGTGAGCAAGGAGCAGTCTCTCCAGGGTCTTCATCAAGTGAGACGTCAGGGCCACTGGTCTGTAGCTGTTCAGATCTTTGGGGTGGGAAGTCTTTGGTACAGGTACCACACAAGATGTTTTCCACAACTGTGGTACCCTCCCCAGCTTCAGGCTCAGGTTGTGCTCCACAATCCCACACAGCTGGTCTGCACAGGACTTGAGGAGCGTCGCGCTGATGCCGTCCGGTCCCGACGCCTTCCTCGCCTTGATCTTCCTCAGCTCCGTCCTCACCTGGGTCTTAGTGAGGGTCAGGTTGGGGGGCAGTGTGCTAGGAGTGGGGGGGTGTTGGCGGAGTGAGGTGTGGACAGCAGGTCTCGATGACTGTAGAGGCAGCAGTGGTTGGTGTGCAGTCAGGGGGGAGGGCGGTTGGTCAAACCTATTAAAAAACAGGTTCAGATTGTTCGCCCACTCCCTGCCCCCCGTAGCCTGAGGGGAGGTATTCTGGAGCCCAGAGATGGTTTTAAGGTTTCTCCAGACCCCGCCGATGTCGCTCTGTTGCAGCTTGTCCTCCATCTTCTTCCTGAAGCTGTCCTTGCCTTCTCTGATCTTCCTCCTCAGCTCCCTCTGTACGGACTTCAACGTCTCCCTGTTCCCCGACCTGAAGATCCTCTTCTTCTCTCTCAGAAGTGTTTTTATCTCAGGGTTGATCCAGGATTTGTTGTTCGAGCAACACCGTATGGTCTTGGTGGGTACGGTGTTGTCCACACAGAAGCTGATGTAGTCCGTGATGGTGTGAGTGAGGCCATTGATGTCCTCACCATGTGGATCGCAGAGCTGCTTCCAGGCAGTGGTTTCAAAACAGTCGTTTAGAGCGTCCATTGCTTCCTCAGACCATAACTTGGGCATCTGATTAGGCATATGGGCATCTGATTAGGATGGATTAGGATTAGGATGCCTCCTGGACGCCTCCCACTTGAGGTGTTTTGGGCACGTCCCACTGGGAGGAGACCCCGGGGCAGACCCAGGACTCGATGAAGAGACTGTCTCCCAGCTGGCCTGGGAACGCCTTGGTATCCTCTCTGAAGAGCTGGAGCAGGTGGCTGGGGAGAGGGAAGTCTGGGCTTCTCTGCTTGAACTGCTGCCTCCACGACCCGGACCTCCGGAAAAGCGGTAGAAGATTGATGGATGGATGGATGGATACTCACCAAGAAGCCACCCATCCACACAGTGCCAGCTTGTAGTTTGTTCCCAACAATGCTGTTCATTAGAATCATTAGGAAAACCGGCTCTTGCTGCAAATTGCGCTTTGATGTTGGCCTGTTCAACTGCATTGTATGGGAATATGATGTACCTGGGTGGCAGCCAGATAATGCCATCCCACACAGCTGGCATAGCTTGGCTCAGGGTTGATGGGAAAGTTCCCGATTGGTCTGCCACATCCCTCTGGAATGCCCCTGTTTCCAGGAACCCCAGTGTTATCAGCACCTGCATTGGGACGGGCAGCGCTCAGCTTCTCGCCGTCTCATGCTCCAAGAGTGGCTGTAGCTCTGAACACAGTTCCACAAGTACTGCCCATGAAAACCTAAAATGGCTGACAAACCAGTCATCATCCTGAGCCAGAAAATCTTCTCTCTCTAGTTTCCCTTTCTCTTCTCACTGCGTGATTTGCAGTACCCTCTAATAATACCAACGCCATTGTTGTTAGAGGCATTTTCTGCACTTCTTTGCACTTGCTTTTATATCCACTCATCTAATTGCGCACACCTGGATGTTTGTTCATCATGTGTCTCTGGTGTGTACAATAATTTTCATGTCATTATCAGTCTCCCAACATCTCCTCTAAGTGTCGCCAATGGACCAATAAAAGTAGAAACATACAGTGGTGTGAAAAAGTGTTTGCCCCCTTCCCGATTTCTCATTTTTTTGTATGTTTGTCACACAAATGTGTCAGATCATCAAACAAATTTAAATATTAGACAGACCTAACACAAACACAAAATGCAGTTTTTACATGAAGGTGTTTATTATTAAGGGTAAAAAAATCCAAACCTATATGGCCCTGTGTAAAAAAAAAAGTGATTGCCCCCCGTTAAAACATAAATTAACTGTGGTTTATCACATCTTTGGAAAGCTGAGTTCAATTTCTCTAGCCACACCCAGGCCTGATTACTGCCACACCTGTTCTCAATCAAGAAATCACTTAAATAGGACCTGCCTGACAAAGTGAAGTAGACCAAAAGATCCTCAAAAGCTAGACGTTATGCTGTGATCCAAAGAAATTCAGGAACAAATAAGAAACAAAGTAATTGAGATCCATCAGTCTGGAAAAGGTTATAAAGCCATTTCTAAAGCTTTGGGACTCCAGCGAACCACAGTGAGAGCCATTATCCACAAATGGTGAAAACATGGAACAGTGGTGAACCTTCCCAGGAGTGGCCAGCTGACCAAAATTACACCAAGAGTGCAGCGACGACTCATCCAAGAGGTCACAAAAGACCCCACAACAACATCCAAAGAACTGCAGGCCTCGATTGCCTCAGTTAAGGTCAGTGTTCATGACTCCACCATAAGAAAGAGACTGGGCAAAAATGGCCTGCATGACAGAGTTCCAAGACGAAAACCACTTCTGGCCAAAAAGAACATAAAGGCTCATCTCAGTTTTGCCAGAAAACATCTTGATGATCCCCCAGATTTTCGGGAAAATACTCTGTGGACTGACAAGACACAAGTTGAACTTCTTGGAAGGTGTGTGTCCCATTACATTCGGTGTAAAAGTAGCACAGCATTTCAGAGAAGGAACAGTAAAATATGGTGGTGGTAGTGTGATTGTCTGGGGCTGTTTTGCTGCCTGAGGACCTGGAAGACTTGCTGTGGTAAATGGAACCATGAATTCTGCTGTCTACCAAAAAATTCTGAAGGAGAATGTCCAGCCATCTGTTTGTGACCTCAAGCTGAAACGCACTTGGGTTCTGCAGCAGGACAGTGATCCAAAACACACCAGCAAGTCCACCTCTGAATGTCTTAAGAAAAACAAAATGAAGACTTTAGAGTGGCCTAGTCAAAATCCTGACCTGAATTAAGATCCTGACCTGAATTAAGATGCTGTGGCATGACCTTAAAAAGGTCGTTCATGCTCGAAAACCCTCCAGTGTGGCTGAATTACAACAGTTCTGCAAAGATGAGTGGGCCAAAATTCCTCCACAGTGCTGTAAAAGACTAAGTGCCAGTTATCGCAAATGTTTGATTGCAGTTGTTGCTGCTAAGGGTGGCCTAACCAGTTATTAGGTTTCCTCCTTTCTTCTCCCTTATATTTCACAGACAAGGCTTGTTATTAATCAATACTAGTGCATTGCCCGTAGAACGCAAGTATTCTTGTCTGAAACAGGTATCCCAATTAGGCTTTACAGGCCCAAATGTAAGCTGTGTTTGAAAGTTGAATACAAAGAGGTGTAGCCTATATGTAGGCAATCACACATGTTAGACTTTGGCAAATATGAAAAGGACTGAATGGCACTCAGATTTATTTGATTGTGTGAATATTAATTACAGAATACTTAATTATTGAAAATGAATGGGACATCCAATATTAGCAACTGTTTCAGATCCCTTGTTTTTATGTCAGGTCAGGCACTGGTTTGCTTGCTACCGGATAACCATGAAAACTGGTACTACCTGTCTTATGGGTCGGGCCGTCGGTGACTCGACTGGCAACCCCGCCCTTCCAAGGGCGTGGAGGGTGAAACTAGGCATCCTGGCCTGTGGTGGACCACTCCCAGTTACACGGGGTGAGACTGGACATCCTGACAGATAAGCACATCTGTCGCAAGGTCTGTGGTGGACTTTTGCCAGTCAGTGCATCGTGACATGCACTACACAAAGAGCAGAGATAAACAAACCTATCATCTGGTCAGTCACTGCAACAGATACTGGAGTCAGTTTGTCTTGGCCTGTCTTTGCCACTGATAATACCTCTATCTGCCAAGAATGTGCTGCTAGTCCAGCAAAAACTAGCGGTACTCAAATACTTTGCAAGCAGTTTCATGAAATGGTCAGTCAGAAAGCAACTCATACCGGCTCGGACGTTGCCCGGGTTAACAAGGTCAGGAGTTCCTGGCAGCAGAGAGCGAAGGAGAGATGGGGTGATGATGTGGAGTGAAGGGCATGACGGTGGTGCACCTGTGGGCTGGTTGCCAGCCACCAGTCGGGTCTAGGAGAAGAAAAAGAAGGAAGGCGAAGGACAGAGCTGGAGGAATCTTATCAGACCTAAATAAGACAGTCATTGTTGCCCCCGACAGACTGCTACAATGATGATGATGGATCCCTTGTTTATTCATTTGTCAGATCACTTATTTGTGTGATCTTTTATCACTTCTATTCATAATGTTGTATCTTGCACTTTGTGGAATGGGAGTTGTTCAGTCACCATTGTAATTATTTTAGTTTATATCACTGTTCAGTGATGGAGTTCAGTGTAATACTGAATTTTTTCTGGGTATCGTCATTAAACTCATGCAGTACTATAACAGGACTCATTTACAAATATTTGAGACCCATTGTAGTTTATTCTTTTATATTTTAGCAATATTTGGTTATTAAAATGTTTTTAAAACCATAATTTACCTAATTAACTACAAAACAGGAAACATTATTATACACAGCAGAATGACCATTTGGCTGCAACTGTTGCATCAGTGTTGCCCATTTGTCAGTAAATATTTAAATAAAAAGGATGTATTTTGTTATTTGGGCATTTTTGTTTCCAGTTTGGTCACGGTGGCCCTTTAGTCAAACCATGCATATGTGGCCGCAATGCCACATGTGATATGCAATTGATCTGGCCATTCTGCTCCAAAATCATGGTGGTGGTATTAAGTTTTTAATTTTTAGATACTTGCACAAGGAACGCCAGTGGAGACTCGGGGTCTGGCAAAGAACATCAGTGTATCCAACACAGAACACACCGGGAGAAGCAGCAGGCGGACCACAGTCCTTCACAGGGAGGCAATCCAGTCTGCCTGGTCAGTGGTAGATGGAAGTCCCGCGTGCTTCGTGTTCTCCACATATGCCAAATTATCCTTTAGACCTACACAATCACGGCAACATTATAGTATAGTTTTTTAAGCATTAAATCTTCAGTATTATCTTTTTCTCGTCATGTTAACTTGTTTTGTTCTTGGAGCACTGTGGTGACCTGTCGCGATGCCGTGTGTTACAGTGGTGTGAAAAAGTGTTTACCCCCTTCCTGGTTTCTCATTTTTTTTGTGTCACACTTAAATGTTTCAGATCATCAAACAAATTTAAATATTAGACAAAGCTAACACAAATAAACACAAAATGCAGTTTTTAAATGAAGGTGTTTATTATTAAGGGGAAAAAACATCCAAACCTAAACCTAATGGCTGGTTGGGCAACCCTTAGCAGCAACTGCAATCAAGCGTTTGCGATAACTAGCAGTGAGTCTTTTACAGCGCTGTGGAGGAATATTGGTCCACTCATCTTTGCAGAACTGTTGTAATTCAGCCACATTGCAGGGTTTTCGAACATGAACCACCTTTTTAAGGTCATGCCACAGCATCTTAATCGGATTCAGGTCAGGACTTTGACTAGGCCACTCCAAAGTCTTCATTTTGTTTTTCTTAAGCCATTCAGAGGTGGACTTGCTGGTGTGTTTTGGATCATTGTCCTGCTGCAGAACCCAAGTGTGCATCAGCTTGAGGTCACAAACAGATGGCCGGACATTCTCCTTCAGGGTGTTTTGGTAGACAGCAGAATTCATGGTTCCATTTACCACAGTAAGTCTTCACCACCATATTTTACTGTTGGTATGATGTTCCTTTTCTGAAATGCTATGTTACTTTTACGCCAGATGTAATGGGACACACACCTTCCAAAAAGTTCAACTTTTGTCTCATCAGTCCACAGAGTATTTTCCTAAAGATCTTGAGGATCATCAAGATGTTTTCTGGCAAAACTGAGACGAACCTTTATGTTCTTTTTGCTCAGCAGTGGTTCTTGTCTTGGAACTCCGCCATGCAGGCCATTTTTGCCCAGTCTCTTTCTTATGGTGGAGTCTGGAGTGAGGCCTGCAGTTCTTTGGATGTTGTTGTGGGGTCCTTTGTGACCTCTTGAATGAGTCGTTGCTGCGTTCTTGGGGTAATTTTGATCTGCCGGCCACTCCTGGGAAAGTTCACCACTGTTTCATGTTTTGGCCATTTGCGGATAACGGCTCTCACTGTGGTTGGCTGGAGTCCCAAAGCTTTAGAAATGGCTTTATAACCTTTTCCAGACTGACAGATCTCAATTACTTTCTCATTTGTTCCTGAATTTAAGATAAGATAAGATAAGATAAGCCTTTATTAGTCCCACAATGGGGAAATTCCAGGATTGCAACAGCACAGGGACAGCAACACTCAGAGCAACAATCAGAAGGCAAGAAAAAACAACATCTAGCAAACATATGTCCATATTACTATAAATGTATATATATAGACACACAGTGCAGAGCATTATGGCTGGTGGATGTGCAGCAGAAAGTCTAAGCTCTCTCTCTCTCTCTTTCTTTGGATCGCAGCATAATGTCTAGCTTTTGAGGATCTTTTGGTCTACTTCACTTTGTCAGGCAGGTCTTATTTAAGTGATTTCTTGATTGAGAACAGGTGTGGCAGTAATCAGGCCTGGGTGTGGCTAGAGAAGTTGAACTCGGCTTTCCAAAGATGTGACAAACCACAGTTAATTTATGTTTTAACAGGGGAGGCAATCACTTTTTCACACAGGGCCATCTAGGTTTGGATTTTGTTTTTACCCTTAACAATAAACACCTTCATTTAAAAACTGCATTTTGTGTTTACTTGTGTTATCGTTGTCTAATTTTTAAATGTGTTTGATGATCTGAAACATTTAAGTGTGACAAACATACAAAAAAAATGAGAAATCGGGAAGGGGGCAAACACTTTTTCACACCACTGTATCCAGTCAGTACGGAGTCGATCCTAAACCCCGCCCACACTTGTATAAGCAAGGACATGAGGAAACAAAGTGATGGCTAAACTTTTATTGATAATTACAGATTTTATCTGAACAACTCCATACTTGGGGATGCACACCCTCGCAACCTCAGCAAAGCACTTATAAAATCCAAGGTCAGTCTCATGAATGGGTTGAGAGATATGTGAGAAACAGACACAGACAGAGATTCCTTGCATTTGTAGATAGATTACACAACAGTGCAGTATATCACTCGTAGAAGTCAGTGTGTTTACATACAGTGTGGATCATGTGACCCACGACAGTGGCCTTAGCTTGTCCACTGTGGTCATCCATCTCAGCAGGAAAAAAACCTGTTGCGATAATGTGCTTAGCTGTCAGAGACTGACAGCAGCTTAGTTTCAAGCATCTGCGTGTTAATGTTCGTGCACTTCGTTTGCTTTTCTTTGGCATCTTCACATGAAATAATCAATAATCACTGTAAGTCGGAAACCACATTTCTTTTTGTTACAAGCCATTTTACTTTTATTCTGCTGCTTTTGAACATCTCTAAGTGAGGTCCTTTGGGGTGCAGAGGTACGTGCCCACGCACATAACTCCACGGGCATGTCTTAAAAAGTAAGTACATGAAAAGCACTCTATGCACATGCATATAAAAACAAACAGATGTGAACAAGATTAGGTCAGTTCTGCACCCTGAATGTCTGTTTTTAGTTCTTTTCAGTTAATGGCCCAGCCCTAAAAAGTGGTATTGGATCTCCAAAGGAAAGCCAAATTAGATGTCAAAAAGCAGTTGTTGAACAGCATTTTTAAGCAGAACAGGAAGCTGATGCAATCAGAACAGAATAAGAGAAGGGAAAAACACATTTGCTACAAAAGTAAATATCTGTATCAATGAAATCCTGAGTCTTTGAGGAGCAAAGATGTACAGAGGATGTACAGTTTGTCAAAAAGTGCAGGAACTGTTCCTCAAAGAAATATTAAAGAAAATTTTACATAATATTATTAAACAACTCAAGTAAGCTGAAAGATTTTCAGCGTGTAAATGGCAAGGGTGCAAGTCTAAACTAAACATCCATAATGTATGATCCCTCAGACGGCACTGCATTAAGAACAGTCATTCATCAGTGGCTGATATACCTACATGATCAAGGGATTACTTTAGCAAACTTTTGTCAAGCACTACAATATCATGTTACATTCACAAATGCTATTTAAAACCTACTGTGCAACAAAGAAGCTTTATGTCAACATGTTCAGAAACAGGGTTGACTCCTCTGGGCTATCGGGTATCTGGAATGCACCATCGCACAGTGGAGACATGTATAGTATGCCCTGGATCAATGATAAAAAGGCCCATCCAGACTTGTTAGCAACAAGTCCAAAAGTCATGGTCTGTCATGGCATGGGGTTGTGTCAGTGCTCTTAGTAAAAGTTATTGTTAGCCCTACATGTGTCGCTGTCGAGATGATATCTTTTCCAGGAAAGACAGTGTAAGACAATGCTAAACCCCATTCTCTACACATGACAAATTCATGGCTGTGTGGAGGATTTTTTTTGTTGTTGTTTTTTTAGGAAGAATGGGATAAATTAACATTTAAAATGTACATGATGATGTGCTATCCTCACTGGCCAAACATCTTTTAAATGTTGAGAAGCAGTTCCAACAGTGTAAAATGTTAAATGCTTTATTGTCTAAACTTTTTGGAATGTACCAGAATTCCTACCTGAAATGTAGGAATCAATGTGTATTGACAAATTAAATGAAGTTTACCAGCCAACACATGAAATATCTTTATCTCATACTGTCTAGACTTAAATAAATGTCAAAGTAAACTTAATTGTTTTATTTCACAATCCCAACTTTTTCAGATTTGTGCTGGTACCAAAACTAAAGGCAAACCAGCCTAAAAGAAAAAGAACTTAAGACAGCCCGAGAATGAATCACAAATACAATTACATTCTTTGACTGTGTCCTTGCTTGAAATATTTTTTTTTTTTTTATGAGTGAATTTGTCCAGTTAGATTTGAGCCCCTGAAAATATGGGACAGGTGTCTTAAATTAAAACAAAGTCTTCATGTTTACTGCGTCTAATTTCATTTTCAGGTCAACTGTGGTGGCTGACATTGTGAAATTGTGTCACTGTCCAAATATTTCCAGCCCTGACTGTACGCGACTGGCACTTGGTTGGTGCAGAGCATGTTCACAGCACGGCGCAGCTATAAAACCCCCTCTGTCCTTCTCTGGTCATGTCATGGTGACTGCAAACTGACATGCCTCCTCAACAATGAAGCTGTTTTTTTTCCGCCATTTTGTTAATCACCCTCAGGGTCTTCCTCATTGATTGAAATTCGAGTGAGCGCGCTTTGCATGCGATTCCTCCCTCTCCCTGTCTGTTTGTATTGTCTCCTTGAAAATTGCAGTCTTTCTGGTGAAAACACATAATTGTCAGAGGATGAGCTGTGTCTGCGTTCACAGTGCCAGTTCCATTGTGCGTTTTCCATAGCAACAGTCTTTATTGCCAGGATGTGACAAAACAAATATCTCTTGAAAATGAAGGAAAAGCTGCTCCTCTAACATGGGGGGACAATGGCTGCTTCAGGCCATCTCCTTGCCAAGGATCTTCTCTACATTTGAAAGTCACAGTCGCAGGTTAATTTCCAAAGCCCATTTTTATAATAAAGTCAATAGAAGTTTGAGACAATTAAAATGCTGTTGTGAAATATTGACCACAAGACAAGTGCATGACCCATGATAATTTTTTCTTATTGATGAGGTTCAGGAACAACTGCATTTGTTAAGATAAATCTGCTAATTTTATGGATTATAGTCAGCTAGCAAAAGCAAAAGGGTTTTAAAAAATTCTTATCTCCACAGAATCTGTCCCAGACATACATGCTCATTGACCTCATCCAGGAAGTGAAAGAAAAGGGGTACAAGCTGAGGATCTGCCCCCCTGCAGAGACAAATCTGGTATAGTTCTTTACTTCTGGACTGTACTCTTTCATGTGAAGTCTTGCATCAAATAACTGATATAAGTAGAAATCACTGGTTTCTAAATTAGTCATGTCTAAAATGGACAAACAAAAATGGTATATAAAGGAATTTTTAAGGTAACTTTTTAAGGGATTATTTTTAGACCTTTTATCATGATGTAGAAATTACGTGGCGGAGTGGTTAGCACTGTGGCAGCACAGCAACTCACCCTTGGCCGGGGGATCCTGGGTTCGATCCCAGCCCCCGACCAACAGTGGTCTGTGTGGAGTTTGCATGTTCTCCCCGTGTCTACGTGGGTTTACTCCCGGATTTCTCCGGTTTCCTCCCACATGCCAAAAACATGCAAGTTAGGTTAATTGGCATCAAACTGGGGATTCTAAATTGTCCTTAGGTATGAATGTGAGAGTGAATGGTTGTCTGTCTCTCTCTTTTGGCTCTGCAATGGACTGGTGATCTGTCCAGGGTGTACCCTGCCTCTCGCCCAAAGATGCTGGGATAGGCTCCAGCCCCC
This sequence comes from Pholidichthys leucotaenia, assembly GCA_020510985.1. Lineage (NCBI taxonomy): Eukaryota > Metazoa > Chordata > Actinopteri > Cichliformes > Pholidichthyidae > Pholidichthys > Pholidichthys leucotaenia. Next base: position 230,424,235 of record CM035849.1, read on the forward strand.
TTGCAACCTGAAAAGGATTAAGCAGAAGAAGATGGATGGATTTCTGACTGCATTGTTGAATGTTTATTTTGTGAATTTCATATTACAGTTTTACATCAAATGAGCTATTGGTCTTACCCATTTGTATTTTTTTTTAAATTTTGAACTCTAAAAAAACAAAAAAACTGGACTTTCTGAAGTGGACTTCTTTATCTCCCTTCACATTGGGATCACACTCTTGTGATTGATTGTACCTTACAAATAGACATTTTTAACAGGAAGGTGTACAGTTATACGAGAAATTATTCAACCCCTATGGCAAAATTGTTTATTTTTGAAGTATACAGACTTTCAGCTGTTTGCAAAAAAACAACTAAAAAAGAAACATCCATCCATCTTCTTCCGCTTAATCCTTTATGGGTCGCGGGGGGGCTGGAGCCTATCCCAGCATCTTTGGGCGAGAGGCAGGGTACACCCTGGACAGATCGCCAGTCCATCGCAGGGCCAACACAGAGACACAGACAACCATTCACTCTCACATTAACACCTAAGGACAATTTAGAATCCCCAGTTTTGATGCCAACTAACCTAACTTGCATGTTTTTGGCATGTGGGAGGAAACCGGAGAAATCCCGGAGTAAACCCACGCAGACACGGGGAGAACATGCAAACTCCACACAGATCACTGTTGGTCGGGGGCTGGGATCGAACCCAGGATCCCCTGGCCAAGGGTGAGTTGCTGTGCTGCCGCAGTGCTAACCACTCAGTGTATCTGATTGTTCTTTTACAGAGATGATATCAGCTTTCATTGACTGCAATATGCAAATTACCTAGGGCGGTAGCTATGTCTGTGTAATATTTGATAAAATAATGACATTTTTGGTATACAAAGAATTCTGAATGATATTAAAAATTGTAAGTCTTTATTAAATCATACCATCCATTCAGCAGCCATGTCTGTTGCTGTTGTAGTCAAAATGCCTTGCATAGTTGTTACATCATCATTGATGAGCTTTATTTTGCCACTATTCTGCCTGGTCAACCAGCCCATGTTAAATTTGTGGGCTCTTCTCTTGCACTGACCTCCAGATTACATGGCAATATCTCAAAAGTTAATTACTTTGTTCTTTCTCATCATATTTTAGGGCCCCCTGACAGTAACGTTGTCCGGTCCGGAGCCCCTGACTTCTGCCATGTTTGTCTTCCTCCAGAACATGAAAGACCCTGTGAAAGGCCCAGTCAATCCTAAAATTCTCTTCAACCAGCTCTGCCAGAAGTAAGAAGTAATCGATCATATCAAATAATACCTTATTTCACTTCTTTTTGTATAGTCTCATCTAAGAGCGCTTAGGGGATGAATCTTTTTTAGAGCAGTGTTAATGATGAATAAATTTGATATTCTCTAACACAGGGGTGTCAAATTCAGTGTTGCTGAGGGCTAACAAGACGGTAATTAATAAAGCCAGGGGCCAGGCATTTATTTTTGTGGTCTCTTTTTTTTTAAATAAAAAAGTATTGTAAATAAATTAAAAATATCTAACATACTTGTGTGCAAACTTAGGAGATGGGGGGAAAAGTCACAACCTTACTTGATGGGTTAAGGACATAGATTGACGAACTAGAGGAAACCACAGATTTATCAAACTGAGGGACAAAGTCACATATTTATGAAACTGGGGAAAAACAAAACATTTACAAGTTTGGAGTGAAAGAAAGACAACTTTCTTTGCAGGCCGGACAAAATATTCTGGAGGGGCCATATCAGGCTCACGGGCTTTGATAATGGTACCTGTGCTCTGGGGTCATGCTGTAAACATCAAGGAAGATACACATCCATTGGTTTTCAACAATGGCTGCCGTGACGTTTCAACTGATAACACATGAGCAGTGTTTAGATTTTTCTGCATATTTGATCTTTGGGTCAGCCTACACCACAGTTGTTGTTAGTGAAGTTTTTATGACAGCCATAGTAGTACATAGTAATAGAGAAGCCACAGCCCCCCCGCACACACACACACACCTGCTGTAGTTCACCCCTTTTTGACCAGCAAAACCCCAGTAATGCCTGGTCTCAGCTGAGTGCCTTTTATATACTCCAGCTTTTACATACAGTACAACAAACATAGTGGAGCCGCTGACTGTACTTTATCAAAAGCCACACATATGTAGCTTTTCTGCTTCTTGCCACACTGTTGTGCCACTTGTGTCATAGGGATGGTCAAGTTGACCTTCAATCAGCATCACGGTTTATTGACCCTGTCAGGTCGGTTTTCTTTTTTTTTTCCACTTTTATTTTTCTCCTTTATTCTCCCTTATAATTACTGATAAGGCTCATAACACAACATCCATCCATCTTCTTTCGCTTAATCCTTTTCGGGTCGCGAGGGGGCTGGAGCCTATCCCAGCATCTTTGGGCAAGAGGCAGGGTAACACAGAGAGACAGACAACTGTTCACTCTCACAGTCATACCTAAGGACAATTTAGAATCCCCAGTTTGATACCAATTAACCTAACTTGCATGTATTTGTCATGTGGGAGGAAACCAGAGAAATCCTGGAGTAAACCCATGCAGACACGGGGACAACATGCAAACTCCACACAGATCACTGTTGGTCGGGGGCTGGGATTGAACCCAAGATCCCTCGGCCAAGGGTGAGTTGCTGTGCTGCAGCAGTGCTAACCACTCCCCCACCGCGCTGCCCCATAACACAACATAACAAAAATAATTTTTTTGTAAGTTGTCTGTGTTTTTTCAACTGATCTAAGACAATTTTGCACCGCTGAATCTGAAAATGACATCCGTTTCTCTCGATCAGGTCAGGTTTTTGTGCTAAGTTGTAAGCAGTTGTACAGATGTACTGTAAATTGAATAGTAGACATTGATAAAGGTAAGTACATGTAAATTGAATGTTACGTCATCATTGTTCAAAATTCAGAGAATTTCAAGAAATAAAAAAGAATTCTGCATCATATAAAGGGAAAATACCCGTACATGTAAACAAAAACGTAAGAAAACATGTGGCCATAGTTCAAAACGTTGGCCTGATTGAGCAAACCAATGTGATTTTTGGATTCAGCACATCAAGATTGTCCTAAATCAACCAAAAAAATGCCTGTGGGAGGAAACCAGAGTGCCCGGAGTAAACCTACGCAGACACAGGGAGAACATGCAAACGCCACATAGCAGGGTCCCCAGTAATCAGGGGTGGAATCGATCCCGTGATCTTCTTGCTGTGCTGCCACAGTGCTAATCACTGCACCACCGAGCTACCCAAAGTATATGATGATTTATGATATTGCAGAGCTATGAATTCAGTAATGATGTTTGCCAGGCTGATAAAGTGATAATTACCACGTTACAATAGCAGGATGAATATAAACAGGTTTTCAGATCAGAGTAAAAAAATCCTGTGTTGTAATTTAATTTTGTTAATTTCTAGACTATGGCCAAACATGTAATACTTCGAGTTAATTACCGGTTCACTTGGAGGAGACGAACTTGAAGAAGTCATAATGGGTCATCAGCAAAAAAAAAAAAACTATCAAATTTGCTTCAGCCTAGTAGATGAAGGTTCATTACTGCCATTTGGTGCTGCCAGTAATCACCTGCAATTTCTACATAGTCCACCTTTAAACAGTGTTACACACTGCAGTATCATATCAGTAGCAGAAGTCAATGTGTTTACATACCGTGTGGGTTATGTGGCTCACAGCGGTGGCCTTAATTTATCCACTATGGTCGTCCATCCCAGCAGGAAAAAAAATGGTTGAGATGATGCAGATAGCCATCAGAGGCTAACAGCAATTTAGCTTCAGGTATCTACGTGTTTCTGCACACTTTGACTCTTTATTTCATCTGAAGATGCCAAGAAAAAGCTAGCAATCATCACATACTGTGTGGACGGAGACCACATTTCTTTTCGTTTCAAGCCGTGGCACTTTTATTCTGCTGCTTTTGAACAGCTCTAAGTGCAGTGCTTCCGGGGTGTGGAGGTATGTACATGCACATACCAACCCGTGCTCGTGCCCGTGGTACGAACACATACCAACCCAAGACTTAAAGTCTTAAAGGGAGGTACATGAACAGCTCTCTATACACATGCACACAACAAGGAGAGGGGAAAACCAAATGGCCATGAACAAGATTAGGTCAGTTCTGCACCCCAAATGTGTGTTTTTTGTTCTTTTCGGTTAATAGCCCAGCCCTACTGTGTCATATTTGATCCAGAGTAAGGTCTAACAGACGGTAACACACACACACCAACCGAGCTGTACTTCTGTGAACTGAACAGTTGTTTGTTCTCTTATCTGATCAGTGGCTATTTTGGTTGACTGCCTTCTTGTTTGAGCATGGTACACTGCTGGTTGGGTCCACTCTTGTGTGTATCGTGGGTGGAATATTGCACTGTTCCGTAGTGCAGGTGGGTGACCAGGGAATTAGATGTCGGATGACTGGACACATCTCTGGTGTGGCGTTGACAGTTATTCTGGTACCTAGCCATCATCAGACAGGCCTCGGTGTACGTTTGCAGGCTGCCACCTCACCTGGCACCACCTCAGCCTGCAACACACATGCAGCCAATTGTGCATTCAGACAGTAAGAATTGCACAGTCTTTCATGCACTCATACATGTCTAATTTTAAATAGGTCTAATCTATTCCACTAACATGCATTTGAATGGAGAGATATGCCCAAAGCCTCGGAAACCAACACCCACCATCCACATGGTTTGTTTTTACAGCATGTACATTAATTAAAGCCAAGATATTATTTGTGCTTGCTTACAGCTAACATGGTTGTTCAAAAATCTAATAATACATTACTTTCAGTGTTAATAATGGAAGTGAATTAAGAAATTACATTAAAAGTCTTTTGTCCAGAAATGTGTGCTTTTGGACCATAATAGAAAGGGCTGATCATAAATAGTGGTAACTTTCAAGCTGAGTGTTTAAGGTGAAAAACAGTCAGAAAATAACAATTTCAAATTATTCAAAATAATTTCATTCAAAAATATGAACATTTTCTATATTAAAGGAGCATTATGAAATCCTCAGGGTTTCCATTTTAAAATGGCACTGGATTTCAAATTCAAAATAGTGAATACCTACTGTTCCCGCCCTTTCTTTTCCTCTTCTGGCATGGAGGACAGCACTGAGAATATATAGAGTTAAAGTGCACAATGGCAAGTGACAGTGACTCCTACATTGCAAGTTGTTCTTCTAATATATACAGTGGCTATAAAAAGTATACACAGCCCTGTTCAAATGCCACGTTTTGTGATGTTAAAAAAATGAGACCAAGATAAATCATTTCAAAACTTGTCCCACCATTAATGTGACCTATAACCTGTACAACCCAATTGAAAAACAAACTGAAATCTTTTAAGGTTAAAATAAAAAACTTAGAATAACCTGGTTGCATAAATATGCATACCCTTAAACGAATACTTTGTTGCATTACCTTTGGCTTTTATTACAGCACTCAATCTTTTTGGGTAGGAGTCTTATCAGCGTGGCGCATCTTGATGTGGCAATATTTGACCACTCTTCTTTGCAAAAATGCTCCAAATCTGTCAAATTGCGAGGGCATCTCCTGTGCAAGCCCTTTTCAGACCACCCCACAGATGGTCAGATTCAGGTCTGGACTCTGGCTGGGCCATTCCAAAACCTTAATCTTCTTCTGGTGAAGTTATTCTTTTGTTGATTTGGATGTGTGCTTAAGAGTCATTGTTGTGCTGAAAGATTAAGTTCCTCTTCATCTTCAGTTTTCTAGCAGAAGTCTGAAGGTTTTGTGCCAACACCAACTGGTACTTGGAGCTGTTCACAATTCCCTCCATCTTGACTAAGGCCCCAGTTCCAGCTAAAGAAAAACAGCCCCAAAGCATGATGCTGCCACCACCATGCTTCACTGTAGGTATGGTGTTCTTTTGGTGATGAGCAGTGTTGTGTTTGCTCCAAATATACCTTTTGGAATTATGGCCAAAAAGTTCAACCTTGGTTTCATCGGACCATAACACATTTTCCCACATGCGTTTGGGAGATTTCAAATGTGTTTTTGTAAAATATAGCCAGGTTTGGATGGTTTTCTTTGTAATCTTGCCACCCTACCCCATAGCCCAGACATATGAAGAAGATGGGGGATTGTTGTCACATGTACTAAACAACCAGTACTTGCCAGAAATGTTCCTTCAATGTTGCTGTCAGCCTCTTGGCAGCCTCCCTAACCAGTTTTCTTCTCCTCTTTTCATCAGTTTTGGAGGGACGTCCAGTTCTTGATAATGTCACTGTTGTGCCATATTTTCTCCACTTGATGATGACTGTCTTCACTTTGTCCCATGGTATATTTAATGCCTTGGAAATTCTTTTGTACTCTTCTCCTGACTGATACCTGTAAACAATGAGATCCCTCCTATACTTTTGAAGCTCTCTGCAGACCATGGCTTGTGCTGTAAGATGTGACTACAGAAATGTCAGGAAAAGCCTACTTGAACAGCTGAACTTTATTTGGGGTTAATCAGAGGCACTTTAAATGGTGGCAGGTGTATGCTGACTCCCATTTAACATGAGTTTGAACATGAGTGGTTAATTCTGAACACAGCCACATCCCCAGTTATAACAGGGTGTGCATATTTATGCAACCAGGTTATTGTAAGTTTTTTGTTTGTAAGTTTGCCTATTTCTTATTTGGCATCCCAGGGGGTCGAAACATGATAGACTGTGGTTCTAGGAATTGGTCTGGCCAATACAAAAAAAACCCCAAACCTTTCCAGGATGATTGAACTTCTCAAAATTGGAATATCCAAGCTGTAATGTTGCTATTGGGAAGTCATTTTTTCAGCTTAAATGTTTAATCTCGAGTGACACCTCGCTTTTTTTGTTTTGTTTATTAGCTTAAATCAGGAGTGTCCAATCATGTGCCATGGAAGGCCAAGACTCTGCAGGTTTTCTCTTTTACCCAGTCTCTTCAGCAGGTGTTTTCACTTATCAGCAATCAGTGGGAAGAAATTCAGTGAAATCTGCTGTTGAAGACACTGGTTGGAGGTAAAGCCTGCAGGGTCCTGGTCTTCCATAGCACATGATTGGACACCCCTGTCTTAAATGATTTTATGAATACCTTCTTTAAAGTACTTAAATACTTACTGGTGTTGACTCTAACATACATCCTTTTGAAGGGTGACCTAATGTCCAGTATTCAGGAGTCATTGCTGTAAATGATATGACAAATGAAACCATATAATTATTAGACAGTAACTAAGATTAAATGTTTTTGAGGGAACACTTTATCCTTCACGGTTACAGTTGATGTGAACCACTTGGATGTCACAGAATGTACATTCAATTCAACTTTATTTATATACCACATACTCACAGCAACAGTTGCCCCATAGCACTTTGAACTGTAGGCAGACCCCACAATTGCAGAAAAGACCCCCAATAATCAGGTGATCTCGTGTGAGCAAGCACTTGGTGATGGTGGAGAGGAAAAAGCTCCCTTTTAGCAGGAAGAATCCTGCTAAAATCCTTTATCCTGGTTCCTTTAGCAGAACCAGGCTCAGGGAGGGCCAGTCATCTGCAGGGGCTAAGTTGGGGGTGGAGGGATAGAGAAGAAAAAGAAAAGAACAGACATGTAGAGAGCAAACAGCAGGACAGGGACTCCGTATTTGGGAGAGAGCAAACAGATATTAATGACCAGCAAAATATTACATTGAGAGTGAAGAAAGGAGTGAAGACCAGTGCATTGTGGGAGGTCCCCTGGCTAGCTAAACCTATAGCAGCATAACTAAGGGAGGGTTCAGGGCCACCTGATCCATCCCCAACTGTAAGCTTTGTCAAAAAGGAAAGTTTTAACCCTATTCTTAAAAACAGAGATAAAGTCCGTTTCCCAAATCCAGATTGGCAACTGGTTCCATAGGAAAGCAGCCTGATAACTGAAAGCTCTGCCTCCTATTGTACTTTTAGAGATTCTAGGTATTACAAGTAATTCTACATTTTGGGAGCATAGTACTCTGTTAGGATGATAAGGTACTATCAGAGCTTTTAAATAACAAGGGGCCTTATCATTTTGAGTTTTGTGAGGAGAAAGATTTTAAACTTAATTCTAGATTCTATGGGAAGCTGATGAAAGGAGGCCAAAACAGGAGAGCTATGATCACTCTTTCTAGTACCTGTTAAAACTCTATAACTGCAGTATTTTCGATCAACCAAAGACTTTTTAGAGACATTTTAGGACATCCTGACAATAAAGGATTGCAATAATCTTATCTAGGACCGACAAAAGCATGGATTAGTTTTTCACCATCACTCTGAGACATGTTCCTAATCTTAGCAATATTATGCAAATGATAAAAAAGCAGTCTTAGAAATAAGTTTAATATGCGACTTCAAGGAGAAGTCTTGATCAAAGACACCTCCAAGGTTCCTCACAGAACTGTTAGAATAATACCATCTAAGCTACAGTATCTCACAAAATTGAATACACCCCTCACATTTTTGTAAATATTTTATTAAGTCTTTTCATGGGACAACACTGAAGATATAACACTTTGATACAATGTAAATTAGTGTACAGCTTGTATAACAGTGTAACTTTGCTGTCCCCTCAAACTAACTCAACACACAGCCATTAATGTCTAAACCACTGGCAACAAAAGTGAGTACACCCCTAAGTGAAAATGTCCAAATTGTGCCCAGGTGTCAATATTTTGTGTATTCACCATTATTTTCCAGCACTGCCTTAACTCTCTTGGGCATGGAGTTCACTGGAGCTTCACAGGTTGCCACTGGAATCCTCTTCCACTCCTCCATGACGACATCATGGAGCTGGGGGATGTTAGAGACCTTGCGCTCCTCCACCTTCCATTTGAGGATGCCCCACAGATGCTCAATAGGATTTAGGTCTGGAGACATGCCTGGCCAGTCCATCACCTTTACCCTCAGTTTCTTTAGCAAGGCAGTGGTCGTCTTGGGGTTGTTACCATGTTAGAATACTGCCCTGCGGCCCACTTTCTGAACGGAGGGAATCATGCTCTGCTTCGGTATGTCGTAGTACCTGTTGGCATTCATGGTTCTCTCAATGAACTGTAGCTCCCCAGTGCCGACAGCACTCATGCAGCCCAAAACTATGACACTCCCACCACCATGCTTGACTGTAGGCAAGACACACTTGTCTTTGTAGTCCAAATGTCTTTGTAGTCCTCACCTGGTTGCCGCCACACATGCTTGACACTATCTGAACTAAATAAGTTTATCTTGGTCTCATCAGACCACAGAACATGGTTCCAGTAATCCATGTCCTTAGTCTGCTTGTCTTTAGCAAACTGTTTGCGGGCTTTCTTGTACATCATGTTTAAAAGGGACTTCCTTCTGGGGCGACAGCCATGCAGACCAATTTGATGCAGTGTGCAGCGTATGGTCTGAGCACTGACAGGCTGACCCCCACCCCTTCAACCTCTGCAGCAATGCTGGCAACACTCATACATCTGTTTTCAAAAGATGACCTCTGGATATGAAGCTTAGCACGTGCACTCAGCTTCTTTGGTTGACCATGGCGAGGCCTGTTCAGAGTGGAACCTGTCCTGTTAAACTGCTGTATGGTCTTGGCCACCGTGCTGCAGCTCAGTTTCAAGGTGTTGGCAATCTTCTTATAGCCTAGGCTATCTTTATGTAGAGCAACAATTCTTTTTTTCAGATCCCCAGAGAGTTCTTTACCATAGATGCCATGTTGAACTTTCAGTGACCAGTATGAGAGTGTGAGAGCGATAACACCAAATTTAACACACCTGCTGCCCATTCACACTTGAGACCTTGTAACACTAACAAGTCACATGACACCAGGGAGGGGAAATGGCTAAATGGGCACAATTTGGACATTTTCACTTTGGAGTGTACTCACTTTTGTTGCCAGCGGTTTAGACATTAATGGATGTGTGCTGAGTTACTTTGAGGGGACAGCAAATTTACACTGTTATACAAGCTGTACACTAACTACTTTACATTGTATCAAAGTGTCATATCTTCAGTGTTGTCCCATGAAAAGATATAATAAAATATTTACAAAAATGTGAGGGTTGTACTCACTTTTGTGGGATACTGTAAATGCCTGTTTTGGCAAAGTATTTCTTTTTTGGGGGCACAACTACAGTGACTTCAGTTTTCTCTGAATTTAATAGTAATAAATTACAAGTTGTCCAGGCTCTGATTTTCTTAAGACATGCCTCTAATTTAGGTAATTGATCCCAGCCATCTGGCTTTATTAATAAATATAACATCATCTGCACAACAGTGAAAATTTATGGAAACTCTACTACTACACTAGCTACTACTAAGCTAGCTCTGTTCTGGGGTGACGTCTCGACCCAGTGGAGGAAATAGGGGAGAGGAGGATGGTGGCTGAGCTGTCATCTCTGCTGGAGTCCGAGGCCCACCCCATGCAGGACACGCTGAATGCACTGAGGTGCTCATTTAGCGGTAGGCTTTGCCATCCTAGGTGCACGACGGAGAGGTTCCGCAGGTCCTTCCTACCTACAGCTGTCAGATTTTATAACCTAACCAGGGCTGCTCGCAGAGGTCGTGTTGAATGTACTAAACATAGCAACCTTGCACAATAAATCGTCCCCTCCATTATACAACTAGGACAATATCAGTCATTACTGAGGGTGGCAACAACACTGTTGATTCAAATACAAAATATACTGTCTGGGTACATATTCATATTCTGCAGGGTAACTTAACAAACCATAATGCTGTTTATTCCATCTAGCTGAAATGCTCCTGCACTGTGTATATATCTGTTTACATATGTATATTCATTTTCTGCTTTGGCTAACCAGTTCTTATTATCTTATTAACTATTGCTCTGAGTGCTGCTGTCTCTTTGCTGCTATAATTCTGGAATTTCCCTATTGTGAGACTAATAAAAGCTCATCTTATTTTATCTTATTTTACACTAATGGAAACATATGTAAAGTTAAAAAAAATAGGACCTACAGTGGGGCAAAAAAGTATTTAGTCAGCCACCAATTGTGCAAGTTCTCCCACTTAAAAGATGAGAGAGGTCTCCAATTTTCATCATAGGTATACCTCAACTATGAGAGACAAAATGAGGGGAAAAAAATCCAGAAAATCACACTGAAGGATTTTTAATGAATTAATTGGTAAATTCCTCGGTAATAAGTATTTGGTCAATAACAAAAGTTCATCTCATTACTGTGTTATATACCCTTTGTTGGCAGTGACAGAGGTCAAACGTTTTCTGTAAGTCTTCACAAGGTTTTCACACTCTGTTGCTGGTATTTTGGCCCATTCCTCCATGCAGATCTCCTCTAGAGCAGTGATGTTTTGGGGCTGTCGCTGGGCAACACAGACTTTCAACTCCCTCCAAAGATTTTCTATGGGGATGAGATCTGGAGACTGGCTAGGCCACTCCAGGACCTTGAAATGCTTCTTACGAAGCCACTCCTTCATTGCCCGGGTGGTGTGTTTGGGATCATTGTCATGCTGAAAGACCCAGCCACGTTTCATCTTCACTGCCCTTGCTGATGGAAGGAGGTTTTCACTCAAAATCTCACGATACATGGCCCCATTCATTCTTTCCTTTACACGGATCAGTCGTCCTGGTCCCTTTGCAGAAAAACAGCCCCAAAGCATGATGTTCCCACCCCCATGCTTCACAGTAGATATGGTGTTCTTTCTCCTCCAAACACGACAAGTTGAGTTTTTACCAAAAAGTTCTATTTTGGTTTCATCTGACCATAGGACATTCTCCCAATCCTCTTCTGGATCATCCAAATGCTCTCTAGCAAACTTCAGACGGGCCTGGACATGTACTGGCTTAAGCAGGGGGACACGTCTGGCACTGCAGGATTTGAGTCCCTGGCGGTGTAATGTGTTACTGATGGTAGCCTTTGTCACTTTGGTCCCAGCTCTCTGCAGGTCATTCACTAGGTCCCCCTGTGTGGTTCTGGGATTTTTGCTCAGCGTTCTTGTGATCATTTTGACCCTACAGGGTGAGATCTTGCGTGGAGCCTCAGATCGAGGGAGATTATCAGTCGTCTTGTATGTCTTCCATTTTCTAATAATTGCTCCCACAGTTGATTTCTTCACACCAAGCTGCTTACCTATTGCAGATTCAGTCTTCCCAGCCTGATGCAGGTCTACAATTTTGTTTCTGGTGTCCTTTGGCAGCTCTTTGGTCTTGGCCATAGTGGAGTTTGGAGTCTGACTGTTTGAGGTTGTGGACAGGTGTCTTTTATACTGATAAAGAGTTCAAACAGGTGCCATTAATACAGGTAACGAGTGGAGGACAGAGGAGCCTCTTAAAGAAGAAGTTACATGTCTGTGAGAGCCAGAAATCTTGCTTGTTTGTAGGTGACCAAATACTTATTTTACCGAGGAATTTACCAATTAATTCATTAAAAATCCTTCAATGTGATTTTCTGGATTTTTTTTTTCCTCATTTTGCCTCTCATAGTTGAGGTATACACTATGATGAAAATTGGAGACCTCTCTCATCTTTTAAGTGGGAGAACTTGCACAATTGGTAGCTGACTAAATACTTTTTTGCCCCACTGTAACACAGAGCCCCGTGGAACTCCGTGACTGAGCTTTGAATTTGAGAACAACTAATTTACTTGAGCAAACTAGAAACTACAGGATAAATATGATTTCAACCACTGCAGAGAAGTTCCATTAAGTCCAGCAAAGTGTTCCAGTCTATCAGTTAAAATATTATGGTTGATAGTATCAAAAGCTGCACTCATGTCTAAAAGGACAAGTACAGAAACAAGTCCATTATCAGATGCCATAAGAAGACAGTTAGTGACCTCCATTTCAGTGCTGTGATGAATTCTAAACCCTGATTGAAACTTTTTAAATAAACAGTGTCCCTGCAAGTGGTCAAATAATTGGGTAGCAACAACTCTAAGATTTTTGAAATAAAAGGCAGATTAGAAATTGGTCTATAGTTAGCTAAAGCTCCTGAATCAAATGTTGGCTTTTTAAGTAATGGTTTAATTACAGCCATTTTAAGTCTGTGGTGCATAACCTAATGTCAATGATGAATTAATTATCTAAAGAATAGAGTTACTAATAAATGGGGAAAAAAAAACTTTAAAAAGCCTGGTTGAAATGGGATCTAATAGACAAGTTGATGACTTGGATGAGGAAATTGTTTTACTTAACTCTAAAAGGTCAGATGGAGTAAATTGGCCCAAATGAATGTTGATTGGAGGAGTTGTAGTGGTTACTGTATTCAAATTAATGATGGAAAGGATCTGACTGATTTAACTTTGATAGATGAAATTTTCTTATTGAAGAAGTTCATAAAGTCCTGACTAGTGAGCTCCAAAGGAATGCTAGGTTTGACAGAGTCCTGACTCTTTGTCAGCCTGGCTACAGTGCTGAAAAGAAACCTGGCATTATGCTTGTTCTCTTCTATTAAAGGGTACCTGTAGTGAATTTTAATCAATAGCTATTTCAAAGGATCAAATATGATACTAGTGGTTCCATCCGGTATTTTTGGTCATGATTCCTTCTCAAATACGCACGAGTTTCAAGTCACTGCTTTGTCAGTTAGTCATGGTCAGCGACATCTTGCCCCCTCCATGGGCTGTTTCAGCATTGGTAGTGATACATAGTCGTTGCTTTGTGCGATTCACTGGGCTGCAGCATAGCAGTAAAAAAGTTTTAACAGAATTTTATGTAATTTTTTACAACCACATACAAGCAAATCTACCCGCATATCATTTAATGAAATAAAATTCTAGTATATCAAGATTTATTCAATGTGTTCTGAAGTTACTTGATTGTTTGTCAGGTCCCCTTCAGCTGCTGGTCCCCGGAGGTACCTGCGGATCATGCTATCAATGAAGGCCATTTCCAAAGATGGTTTGTGCAGTACATATCCGTGCAGATTTTGTGCCATTTTCAACTCGGATTTTGACCCACTGAGCATCTGCTGAACACACTTACTCGTCCGTGGTAAACACATTTCCTCATCCGCGGTAAAGCCGGAATCAACGTGTGTACGTCACTTCCAGCCGGTGTTGGCTGCTCCCAATTGGTTTTGATGGAGTAGTTTTCATGGGATTAAATTAGTCAATATATTGACTCTAGGGGGTTATTTTTACTGAATAAACACATTTTTGGTTTATAAGTAATGCCTAAATGTAATGCTGCAGGACCTGATGGTGTGTCTCCGTCCTGCCTGAGAGTCTGCTCCAACGAGTTGGCCCCCATCTTCACCCGGATCTTTAACAGATCACTGGAGCTGCGTGAAGTGCCTTCCTGCTTCAAACGCTCCATCATCATTCCAGTTCCCAAGAAACCCTCTATTACAGGATTAAACGACTACAGACCTGTTGCCCTGACCTCTGTGGTCATGAAATCCTTGGAGAGATTGGTGCTGAACCACCTGAAGGTCATCACAGGCCCCCTGATGGACCCACTGCAGTTTGCCTACCGGTCAAACAGGTCAGTGGATGATGCAGTGAATATGGGACTACATTACATCCTGCAACACCTTGACTCCCCAGGGACGTACGCCAGGATCCTGTTTGTCGACTTCAGCTCAGCGTTCAACACCATCATCCCAGGCATTCTTCATCAGAAACTCCTCCAGCTCAAGGTGCCCCCCTCCACCTGCCAGTGGATCTCCAGCTTTCTGACTGACAGGTGGCAACAGGTGAAGCTAGGGAGATTTACATCCAGCTCCCGAAAAATTAGTACTGGCGCCCCCCAAGGATGTGTCCTTTCCCCACTGCTCTTCTCCCTCTACTCCAACGACTGCACCTCAGAGGACCCTTCGGTGAAGCTCCTGAAGTTTGCGGACAACACCACAGTCATCGGTTTGATCCGGGATGATGATGAGTCTGCATACAGGCGGGAGGTGGAGCAGCTGATCCTCTGGTGCAGCCAGAACCATCTTGAACTTAACCCAGCCAAAACGGTGGAGATGACTGTGGATTTCAGGCGACACCCCCCTTCATTCCCCCCACTCACCATCCTCAACAGCACAGTGTCCACTGTGGACTCCTTCAAGTTTCTGGGTACCACAATCTCCCGGAACCTGAAGTGGTCCTCCCATATAGACACTGTCCGGAAAAAGGCCCAGCAGAGGTTGTTTTTTCTGCGTCAGCTCAAGAAGTTTGATTTGCCTCAGGAGCTGCTGGTTGTCTTCTACACCGCCATCATCCAATCTGTCCTCTGCTTTTCCATCACTGTCTGGTTTGGATCTGCCACTAAACAGGACAAGACCAGACTGCAGCGGATCATTAAGTCTGCGGAGAGGATCATTGGTACCGACCTACCCTCCATTGAGAACTTATATCGGTCCATAACCAGGAAACGGGCGGGAAACATCTGTGCTGACCCATCACACCCCGGCCACAAACTGTTTGAACTTCTATCTTCTGGTCGTCGTTACAGATCACTGAAGGTCAAAACCACCCGTCACAGGAACAGTTTCTTTCCTCAAGCCATCACTCTGATAAACTCCTAACATTCACCTAGTCCTACCTGTTTGCTGTACTCATGACTTTTCATCCATTATTACATTGCACATAACTCTCACACTGCTTTTTACTTCATTCACATTATATCACTGAATCTGAGTCCACATTGAAATACGGTGTGATTGTATATTTTTTCATATATTTCTGCAAAGTGTGGTTAGTCTGAGTAAATAACTGCATATATTCCTGTATATATTTGCATCCTTTTATAGAAATGTGGACAGACTGTAATTTACTGTACATACTCTGTTGTCATTGAATCCTTATTTAAATCCTCCACCTGAACAACGAGAGCAAGTTTTTAGCCAAAGTCAAATTCCTTGTATGTGTTGTGCATACTTGGCCAATAAAGCTGATTCTGATTCTGATTCTAAAGCACGATTAATGTTGTTATAATGACCAGTACTGGTTTCCTTTAATGCAGAATAGTAAGTTGTTCTGGCTTTCCTAAGAGATTTTGTATAAATTAGAAGTTGATTTCTCCAAGCTTGATAAAGTTCATCTAATTTAGTGGTGTGCCATTTTCCTTCTAATTGACGAGCCATTTTCACAAGTCTATTTTAAGCTACGAGTTTCTGTGTTGAACTGAGTCAGAAATCTCTGATTAGACTTTTTCCTTTTTTAAAGGAGCCACCATGTCTAGAGTCTGATGCAGAGAGGCTGTCACACTATCTACCATGCTGTCAACTACAGAAGGAGTAAAATCTTCATAATTTATCTCCATTGTCTTGACACATGGCATTGAGTAAACCATCTGCTTGAATTTGGTAACAGCATCAACTGGAAGACATCTACTGTAGTAATATTTTTCTTTAGGAGCCAAATAGTCAGAAATAATAAAATCAAAAGTTAATAGATAATGGTCTGACAGTACAGGGTTATGAGAAGACACTACTAAATTTTCAGTTTCTATGCTGTATGTCAGCACAAGGTCCGAAGTGTGGTAGAGATGGTGAGTAGAACTTCCTACTTTCTGGGAAAACCCCATCAAGTCTAATAATGGAATTAAATACAATATTAAGGCCATCACTGTCTACATATACATGTACATTAAAGTCCCCTTCTATAATTATTCTATCCAATTTAAGCACTAAATCAGATAAAAACTGTGAATTCAGATAAAAATTCTGAGCAAGCGGTGGGAGGGCAATAAACTACTGCAAATAAAGCTGGTTTTAACTTAAAATTGCTAACATGCCCAATTCTGAGGACCGGACCATCAAAGGAATTATAACAAATTGTTTGCTTTACATTAACTAGTAATTTGGAATGGTAAATTGTTGCTACTCCTCCTCCACAACCAGAACTTCTGGGATTTTGACAGTTTAAATAACCAGAGGGAGTTGATTCATTCAAACCAACATAATCATCTTGCCCTAGCCAAGTCTCTGTAAGGAATATTAAATCAGTCTGATGATCAATTAACAGATCATGGACTAGCCGAGCCCTGGGAGTAGATCTAATATTTAACAAACCACATTTAATTTTTTAATTATGAGGAGGAACAGAGGCCGAGTCAATAGATTTAGAAGCTACATGCTTAATTTGAATTTTATCAACTTGTATTTTTGTTTACTTTAGAGGGAGCAGACAGTGATTTTCTGATGGGGAAGTGGGGGGCTAAAATGAGAGGTAGCAGATGGAGGGAGTGGTGTTTAAGACTGCATCTCTGCTTCCTGCTCCCAAGTCTGAGTACTCAAGGCTTTGGAAAAATAATGAAATGCACCATCCAAAGTGGGATGCATGCCGTCTTGCCTAACAAGACTAGGTTTTCCCCTAAATGAGTTCCAGTTGTCTATGTAGCCCACATTGTTTGCAGGACACCACACAGACAGCCAGCGGTTGAAGGATGACACGCAGCTAAACGTGTCATCACTGCATACCTGCCAACTACTCCGGTTTTGCCGTAATGGTTCCGGTTTTTAAGACCCCGTTCCGGGTTCCGGTTTTATTATTCAAAATTACGGTTTTTCACTAAAAAATTTTAAATCGTAAAGAAAACACGAAAGCAATTCCAAACACGCTGTCGCTCGGAATCGTATCTAAATTTAGAACAAAGGCAATCGGCACTGCTTCATATAGGTGTATTGCGCATGTGCGAGAGGTCTGAGCCAATTTTCCATGTGCAATCGCGAGGCAATCAGGTAAGAATTATACGTTTTCATCATGGAGTCTGCCGGAGAAAAATCACTAACGAGCGTGAAACACAAACGAAAATTACAGTCTTTTCGTGAGGAATACAGCAAAGCATTTCCGGGAGTCATTATTCGCTCAAGAAGGGGTGAAAATTATGCAAATTGCACTTTGTGTAGACAAGACTTTTTGATTGGACATGGCGGAATCAGCGATGTGAAAGACCACGTAAGAACGAAAAAACACAAGGCCAGTGCCAGTGACACTAGCGGCAAACTTGAAGAACATGTGCTGTGCAATTGCAAGCCTTGTCATGCTTGGTGTATCATGTAAACACATAAAATATCAGAGCGATTTTGCCGTCATTTACGCACGTGTGTTATACAGTGCTAGTATACCCTGCTGATTTTTCTAGTCTTCTAGTTACCTCCGCCAAGGAGGTTATGTGATCATCAGCGTTGGTTTGTCTGTTTCTTTGTTAGCAAGATAACTCCAAAAGTTATGGACGGATTTTCCTGAAGTTTTCACAGATTGTCAGAAATGGGGTATCCTACAGATGATTAGATTTTGGTGGTGATCCGGATCACCGTCTGGATCCAGGAATTTTTTAAAGGATTCTTTTTTTTTTTAATTTAACATTGCGAGATAGGGCCATTTTCAATATTTTATTTATGATGTTAAACACTGTATGGGGGGAACTGTGGCGCTTGGCGGAGGTCTGCGCTCTCCGAGTGCTTTTCTAGTATTCATAATACATCACATCTGGCCTATTCGAAGTTCTATGCAGTGTTAAGATAGTCTTTTGAATGCAAATTTAATGAATGAATGAATCTTTATTTCGGATAGATTAAAAGTAAAGATTAAAAAGAAACATAATATAACAAAGGCGAAAAAATCCAACAAGGTCAAATTAAACAAGAACTCCTCTGATTATACAGTTCAACATAAGTTATCTGAAATGGGTGATGGCTGAAGCCGCAGCTTATATTGCCCACCCGTATTCCATCCAAGAATTCAAAAGAAAAACAAAACAAGAGCGATTACAATTCAGAACAAAGCTAAGACAAAACATGACAAAAAAAACTAAGTAACAACACAACACAGACTGGATATGACAATCCTTATGTGATTTTACATGTCATCTTGTATATATGTTTGGAGTATTTCTTCCTTTAGTTTTTGTTTAAATTGTCCAAGCGTTGTACATGATTTTAATTCAGGTCCAAAATCGTTCCATAATCTGACTCCTTGCACTGAAACACAGTATTGCTTGGTGGTAGTTCTCACCGAAGGTTTTTGAAATATACATGTTCCTCTGAAATGATATTGTTTCTCCCTTATTTGGAACAACTTTTGGATATTTGCGGGCAGTGATAGATTCTTAGCTTTAAACATTATTACTGCAGTTTTAAAGTCAACCAGATCTTTCAACTTTTAATTTAAGAAAAAGTGGGTTTGTTGGTTCCCTGTAAGCAGCTTTGTTTATTATTCTAATAGCTCTCTTCTGAAGCATAAAGACTGGATATATGTTTGTTTTATATGTATTTCCCCATACTTCAGCACAATATGTCATGTATGGGAGTATTAATGAATGATACAAAGTATATAATGTGGGTTGATTCAGCAAATATTTCGCTCTGTGTAGTATTGCAATTGATTTAGATATTTTACCTTTAATATAATTAATATGTGACTTCTATGTCAAATGCTAATATTTGTTTGACATTGCGGCCCCTGGACCCCGGCTAGCTACTAGGCTTTTCAGGTTTGAAAGTTGAAGAAATATGAGGTTGTTAGCTACATTCTAACTTGATTTAATGCTAATATTTGTTTGGCGTCGGGGGGCTTCGCCCCCCTGAACCCCCCACCAGGACTTTGTCCTGGACCTACCAGAGCCTACGGCCCCTGGACCCCAGCTAGCTACTAGGCTTTTCAGGTTTGAAAGTTGAAGAAATATGAGGTTGTTTGCTACATTTAACTAGATTTAATGCTAATATTTGTTTGGCAAATATTAGCATTATTATTATTAGCATTAGCATTATTAGCATTAGCATCGGCCCCTGGACCCCGGCTAGCTACTAGGCTTTTCAGGTTTGAAAAGTTGGCAGGTATGTCACTGGTCAGATTGGGGAGGAGTCCAGACAATACTACAGAGGCGGGCATTGCTTTGGCAAAGCTACACACTGACTGTACGTTAAGTTTTGTGACTTCCGACTGCTGGAGTTGGAAATTCATCAGTGTTGGCGTGGATAACAGTTGTAGAGAATTTAAGATTACTTTTAGCCAGCATTTTCAAATTTGATTAATTGTCGCCTGCTCTGGCCCCAGAAATGCATTTGACTATGGCTGCTGGAGTCTCTAGAGCCTGTTTTCCACTAGCCCAGCACACCTCGGTACAGCTCGATTCACTTCAGTATGGCTCGGAATGCTTCTGTCTCCATTAGCACGGTGTTGTGCTTGTGCTGTGATGGTTTGTGTTAAGATAAGATAAGCCTTTATTAGTCCCACAACGGGGAAATTCCAGGATTGCAACAGCACAGGGATAGCAACACTCAGAGCAACAATCAGAAGGCAAGAAAAAAACAAGCAAGCAAGAGCGGCTAATATACATATGTACATATTACTATAAAATAAATATACACACACACACACACACACACACAGACACACAGTGCAGAGCATTGTAGCTGGATGGAATAAATATATGAGTATATGAACACACAGTGCAGGGAAAAGCCAGTGTGAACACACAGTGCAGAGCATTGTAGCTAGATGGAATAAATATGTAAATATATAAACACCCACAGTACGGAGCATTGCAGCTAGGTGGAATAAATATGCAAGTATATAAACACACACAGTGCGGAGCAATGTAGCTAGATGGAATAATATGTAGATATATAAAAACTGGAGGATTGTTAGGAGGTTTTAGAAGCGGGGCAGCGGCAGATTCTCAGCGAGGCGGGGCGACACTCCCGTGACGTTACGCACCCGACTGAGTCCTTATTTACACGAGACAAAAAAGGATCCAAGGATTATTGCCTTGCTCGCTCTGTGGTTTTATCTCACAGTTAATTTTATCTCATAATTAAGCTGCAACAACACAAGTCACTTTTGTTTTGAATTAACTGCCAAATGACCTAGAAATAATGAGCTGAAACTTGTTTTTATTCGTATTAAATAATGAGACGGTGGCACACTGGACTACACCAAATTGTATTATTTTTTACATCCTAGGGCATTTTGGATGTACTGAATTAAAAAAAAATCATGTTTTTCACCTTCAGGTCAACGTTTGGAACAACAGTATTATTATTTTCCGTTTAGATGATGCTACACTCCTTCTAAAGTATTGTAAACCTCTGAATTTGGAATGCCGATAGAACATTCAATTTACATATACTTGTACCTACTTTGACTTGGTGCTAATTTTTTATGATATTTCAATAAAAAGAACAGAAAGCTTTTAAAAAGATTTGTTTTTTGGTCTAGTTAAAAATTACATTACCTTTACAATGGTTGACCCCTGACAGGAAGATCAGCATAATTTTGATCAGACTAGGCAATGGAATTTCTATGTAATTATACTGTTTTATAATTCAGTGTTATAACAGACAAACCACACTTTCCAAAACAATTCCATTTTATTATATACAAAATATTAAAAGAAAAAAAAAACTTTGCAACACAACATGAAGGTTAATCGACATTTTATACACGCCGACCACTGAGTGTCTACACCAGCTTCCCAAACTGGGTCACGACTCGGATGAATGAAGGCATCTCTGCCAGCTGTGGGTCATGAAGGCTCGGTTGAATAATCCGTGCGGGCTGTCGCGGCGGACGCGTGGGATGATTCTACAAGGAAAATGCACACAATAAAATACAGCACGAAAGTGCAATATATACAGAAAAGACAATAGTTTTTAACAAGAATACATAAGCTTATTTCAGCGTATTGTTCACATGAATAATTAAAATAAAAGCTTTAGTCCGCAGTGTGCTGCAATAAAGCAGCGATCCATCCACAAATGAACAGCCTTTTTATTGCATAAATAAACTGAGCGTCTTACCGAATATATTTGCGAAAAAACGCACAATAAAAAAAAATTAAAACTCACCGTTAAAGGACTCCGATGTCGAGACCTCCCGGTATATTTTTTCATTCCGGGCGGCTCCGTCCAACTCGCGCTGAATACGTTCGTCTGACAATGCAGTGAGCAGACACTGCAGCTCCTTATTGGTCCATGGAACACCCTTATTACGCGAAGCCATTTTTGATAGAGAATAAATGAAAATAGCACAGCAATACACTGAAAAGAAACCGCCAACAGTGGTTGCGTGCTGAGTAAAGGCGGTCGTGAAGATTCTTTTTTTTTTTTTTTTTTTTTTTTTTTTCAAAAACTTTATTGAGAAGGTAGTGAAGATTTGGTAGATGAGGAGGAGGAGAGGGGCGGTTACAACCTGACCAATCAGCGGCGACCAGTCTGTTAACGTCACAACACGGCACAGCTCAGCACTGCTGTACCCTGCCCTGGAGCGGGGCTGAGAATCGCGGCTGTTAAACCATGTTGGGGCTTGTGGAAAAGCGTACAAAGCGTGCTGAGCCGTCCCGTGTCGCGCTAAAGCGTGCTAGTGGAAAAGGCCCTTAGGTTCATGTCTCTGACTACAGAGTCACCAATGATCAGAGTATTTATCACCAATCATCAGAGTATCTGTCTGCAGCCTGCCAGTAACTGGCAGGCTGCAGATAGAACACCCAGATGCTCTTCTCCTCATCTCAGGCGATTTCAATCATGTTTCACTGTCTCCCATTCTACCCACGTTTACCCAGTATGTCACATGCCATACTAGAGACAATAAAACACTGGACTTATTCAACGCAAACACTAAGGAGGCGTACACCTCATCACAACTCCTCCCACTCGGGAGATCGGATCACAACATGGTTCATCTCCGGCCGGTGTACAAACCCCTAGTGCACAGACAACCTCCGGCCATGCGCACAGTGAAGTTATGGTCTGAGGAGGCAATGGACACTCTAAAGGGCTGTTTTGAAACCACCGCCTGGGAGCAGCTCTGCGATCCACATGGTGAGGACATTGATGGCCTCACTCACACCATCACGGACTACATCAGCTTCTGTGTGGACAACACCGTTCCCACCAAGACCATACGGTGTTGCTCAAACAACAAACCCTGGATCAACCCTGAGATAATAACACTTCTGAGAGAGAAGAAGAGGATCTTCAGGTCGGGGAACAGGGAGATGCTGAAGTCCGTACAGAGGGAGCTGAGGAGAAAGATCAGAGATGGCAAGGACAGCTTCAGGAAGAAGATGGAGGACAAGCTGCAACAGAGCGACATCAGCGGGGTCTGGAGAAACCTTAAAACCATCTCTGGGCTCCAGAATACCTCCCCCCAGGCCACGGGGGGCAGGGAGTGGGCTAACAATCTGAATCTGTTTTTCAGTAGGTTTGACCAACCGCCCTCCCCCCTGACTGCACATCAACCACTGCTGCCTCTAAAGACATCAAGTCCTGCTGCCCACTCCCCACTCCACCAACACCCCCCCCACTCCCAACACACAGCCCCCCAACCTGACCCTCACTAAGACCCAGGTGAGGACGGAGCTGAGGAAGATCAAGGCGAGGAAGGCGTCGGGACCGGACGGCATCAGCGCAAAGCTCCTCAAGTCCTGTGCAGACCAGCTGTGTGGGATTGTGGAGTACATCTTCAATCTGAGCCTGAAGCTGGGGAGGGTACCACAGCTGTGGAAAACATCTTGTGTGGTACCTGTATCAAAGACTTCCCACCCCAAAGATCTGAACAGCTACAGACCAGTGGCCTTGATGTCCCACATGATGAAGACCCTGGAGAGACTGCTCCTTGCTCACCTCCGCCCCCTGGTGGGACCAGCGATGGATCCACTCCAGTTTGCCTACCAGCATGGCATTGGGGTGGAGGATGTGGTGATCTTCCTCCTTCACCGTTCTCTGCCCCACCTGGAGAAGCCCAGGAATGCGGTGAGGATCATGTTCTTTGACTTCTCCAGTGCTTTCAACACCATCCAACCGATGATCTTGAAGGACAAGCTGCTGTGCGCAGGGGTGGACCAGCACCTGTCATCATGGATCCTGGACTACCTCACTAACCGGCCTCAGTTTGTGAGAACCCGGGACTGTGTGTCCGACACGATCATCGGTAGCACGGGGCCCCCCAGGGAACGGTTTTGGCTCCCTTCCTGTTCACCCTTTATACTGCGGACTTCTCACACAACACAACACACTGCCATCTACAGAAGTTCTACAGAAGTTCTCTGATGACTCTGCGATCGTTGGCCTCATCTCCAACGGAGATGAAGCTGAGTACAGAGGGCTTATCCAAGACTTTGTGGACTGGTGCCATCGGAACTGCCTCCAGATCAACGCGAGGAAAACTAAGGAGCTGATGGTGGACTGCCGCAAGCAAGGACAACCCTTCACAGCACCAGTAAATATACAGGGAACAGACATCGAGATGGTGACATCCTATAAGTACCTGGGTGTTCATCTGAACAATAAACTAGACTGGTCACACAATACTGACGCACTCTACAAGAAGGGACAGCGCAGGCTGTTCCTACTGAGGAGACTCAGGTCTTTTGGTGTACAAGGGGCGCTGCTGAAGACATTCTATGACACGGTGGTGGCATCAGCCATCACTTTTGGAGTGGTCTGCTGGGGCAGTGGCATTACAGCAGCCGATAGGAAGAGACTGAACAAACTGATCAAGAAAGCTAGCTCTGTCCTGGGGCAGCGCCTTGACCCAGTGGAGGAGATAGGAGAGAGAAGGATGGTGGCTAAACTGTCATCTCTGCTGGAGTCCGAGTTCCACCCTATGCAGGACATACTGAATGCACTGAGGAGCTCATTTAGCAGCAGACTACATCATCCTAGGTGCACAACCGAGAGGTTTCGCAGGTCCTTCCTACCTACGGCTGTCAGACTGTAAAAACTAAGCAGGGCTGCTCGCAGAGATAGCAAAAAGACGTGACAACCTAATAGTTTTGAAAGCAAAAGACGCAATAGACTTACACAATGGTCCCCTCCGGCATACAACTAGGAAAATACCGGTCGCTATGGAGGGTGAGAATATGTATGGGTACATAATCATACCATGTAGGATAACTAAGTAGACGGTTGTGCTGTTTCATTCCATCTAGCTACAATGCTCCGCACTGTGTGTGTTTATATATTTACATATTTATTCCATCTAGCTACAATGCTCCGCACTGTGTTTATATATATATTTATATATTTACTCTATCTAGCAACAATGCTCCACACTGTGTGTGTTTATATATTTACATATTTATTCCATCTAGCTACAATGCTCCGCACTGTGTGTTTATATATTCATATATCTATTCCATCTAGCTACAATGCTCCGCACTGTGTGTTTATATATCTACATATTATTCCATCTAGCTACAATGCTCCGCACTGTGTGTGTTTATATATTTACATATTTATTCCATCTAGCTACAATGTTGTGCACTGTGTGTTTATATATCTACATATTTATTCCATCTAGCTACAATGCTCCGCACTGTGTTTATATATCTACATATTATTCCATCTTGCTACAATTCTCCACACTGTGTGTTTATATATTTGCATATTTATTCCATCTAGCTACAATGCTCCGCACTGTGTGTTTATATATTTGCATATTTATCCCATCTAGCTACAATGCTCCGCACTGTGTGTCTATATATATATATTTATATTTATATGTACATATGTATACTTGCTGCTCTTGTTTTTTTCTCTTGCCTTCTGATTGTTGCTCTGAGTGTTGCTATCCCTATGCTGTTGCAATCCTGGAATTTCCCCATTGTGGGACTAATAAAGGCTTATCTTATTTCCCTCAACGGGTGTGTCGCTGAGTAGGGAAAATCGGTTAGAAACCAATTCAGGTTGGTGGTGAAACAGGGGCTTGAGACTACACTTCTTTCTCACCGTCACCTGTCTGTTCTCTCCTGGCTACTCAGGAGAGGGGCCCGGGGGCCCGCTAGCAGAATCTACGGGGCATCTTTACTAGGGGCAGGCCATCATTAACTGGCACTGACAGTGTTTCAGTGCAGCAGAGCCGGGATTCCAAATCACACAACTCCACCTCTTGCACCTCAAAAAGGCAACACTTTTTAAAGTTACCATTATTGGTAAAAGAAGCAGAGGTGTAACTAAACAGCTGATATACCGGGCACACCAGAGGAGGAGAAGAGAGCGAGTAGCCATGGCTAAAGGCTAACCCAAAGCTAACACAAACATTGATGAAAGGTGAACAAAAAGCTAAAGAGAGTGGTTAGGTGTACATGATTTTCCTTTTTTTTCCACACATGCTACCCAGTTGCTTTCAGACAATTCTGTAGCTCTAATTGTAAAGGGCAAGGTCAAGATCTGCTCCTGTTTTCTAGAAAATGTTTCTTCTTCAGGCAGTGTCTATGATGGCTTATCCTGCCCTTGGCCTGTGGGACTCGGAGCATGAATCCATTATGTTGTTACTGTCTTTCCAGTCAGGTGTTGCATATTGACATATTGCTATGGCTCTCTGCCTCTTATATGAACACTTTTGACTGGAGCTACTCTTTGTGCTTGATTACTGAAGAAGTATAAACCATATTTAGTGGTGTAACGAGACAGGTATCCATATTGAATTGCTTCAGTATGCACCCCTCAGAATGATTCAGAATTTGACAGGATATAAGATGTGTTGGGTTGTTGTTGGGTTTTTTTATGTGGAAAGGACCACAAATTCATGTTCCCACTAATAGTCAGGTGCACATGACAGACCACAGGTGGAGAGGTTCTGAGAGTTTTTTTTCCTCCTTGCTTTGAGTGCCTCTTGAGTGGTGAAATTGGAACGGAGGATGAGGTGAAAGCGGTGTGTTAGTGTTGTTCAACGATTAGGTATATTTCAAAATCTCCACTTGTGTTTGCCCAAAGGCATGTGGGAGACTTCACAGTCAAGTGAAAGAATTTAATGTGAGTTTTCTTCAACAGTGACTTTCTCTTTGCCACTCTCCCATAAAGCTTTGGCTGGTGAAGAACTCAGGCACAGTTGTTGTATGCAGTTTCTCCCATCTCAGCTGCTGAAGCCTTTGAGTAGTCACAGGTATGTTGGTGGCCTCCCTCACTTGTCTCATTGTTGTACGGTCCCTCAGTCTGTGAGAACAGCATGCTATAGGCAGATTTAGACGTGCCATATTCCTTGGTGTGGTGCGGTGGAGCAGTGTTTAGCACTGCGGCAGCACACCAACTCACCCTTGGCCATGGGATCCCTGGTTCGATCCCAGCCCCTGACCAACAGTGATCTGTGTGGAGTTTGCGTGTTCTCCCCGTGTCTGCGTGGGTTTAATCCTGGAGTTCTCCGGTTTCCTCCCACAGGCCAAAAACATGCAGGAGGTTAGGTTAATTGGAGACTCTAAAAGTGGCCCTATGTGTGAATGTGTGTGTGAATGGTAAAGGGATAGCATCGTACCGTGGCTGCTTCATCCATCCAGGTGGATGCCCTCAATTTCCCCTCTGGGGATCAATAAAGTATACAAAATCAAATCAAATAATTGATCTCCAGGGGATGTTTGCTGACTTTGACTTTTTAATATCCAGTACTCCCTCATTTATGTTTCAACAACCTTGTCTCTGAGTTGCTTGGAGTCTTTTTTGTCCTCCTCGTCTTATTGTTGGAGGAATATTGATTAGCCAGTGATTGGACCTTCCCGATACAGGTGTCTTTATGCTATCACTTTCACGACACTTGGGTGATCTCCATTTCACTAACTGTGAAACTACTAGCTTCAGTTGGCTGGAGTTAGGTTGAATTAGGTTAATCACTTTAAAGGGTGTGGATATTTATACAATCACATATTTTGCATTGTTTTTGTTTAATTGATGTTACTTTGTTGAAGTCTGTTTTCATTTGGACATTTAAGGGTTTTTTGTTTTTGTTTTTTTTTTTTGGGGGGGGGAGCCAATGTTTTCTTGACTGTCATTCAGTGTCATTCAGTGGGTCAATTTTGCTTAGGTTTCTGTTGTAAAATCTCAAATCAAGGCATTTCAAGTTTAATGATGAACTCTGAATTGTATTAATAAAATATGCAGTTTTTGCAAATGTTTATCAATTCCAAATATCAGTCACTGGCTTCTTCAGTTATTAAAGTTTGATGACGTACTATATCAGCTTTAAAAAAAAATTCTTTTGAGCCGGCGTGTGTGTGCGTGCGTGCGTGTGTGCGTGTGCTTTCATTTGGGTGTTCACATGCACTTGACCTTGTGCGTTTAACCAGCTGAGTACCCTACAGCCTGCCTCCTTGTCCGTCTGCCAGCCGAGTCTGGGATATGGTCTTTACTCGGACCTTTGCCAATCTGTGTGTGTGTGTCGGTTGGTCAGCACCACATTCTATCTGGTGCCAGGGAAGGTCCCAGCTTGTACCCAGAGCACTACAAAGCGCATAATTGGCTAGACATAAAAATTAAAGTGTAATTAAGATCTGAAGAACTAGTCTCCTCCTATCTTGGGCCTGGACTCGCATATGTCCAATAAGTATTTTACAGAGTTATTATATTGTACCTTCTCCCTTCTTATTATTTCTCATCAGTCTGTCTGAATGCACTCTTTGCATATGTATTGCTTAAGTTGGACAAAAAGGCCTTAGAGTGACATTCATCAAGGACTGACTCAATTTTCAGGACTGGCCTCTGGACACTTCTTCTTGTACTGGAAAAAAGAAAAGTACCCTGGCTGTCTCTCCCTTCCATCGGCTGTGTATAACTGTCCACATACCTACATCTTTTAAAATTTGTTCATAAATAAGTCTTATCAGAATCTTTTCAGCACTGAGAGAACAAGCCGACCATGACAATGGACCCAATATTGTGTAGACGTCCAGGTCACAAATGCAGACACATGGACTTTATCAACACGCACACAGTATACACGTGTTAAATTTACATTCAAGGTTGTTATAAAAATGATAGCAGTGTTGGCATGGACAAAGATTTTTCATTTTAGGACTGTGATTCAACAAGATTTTACATACCAGTACAACACCCTGGAATAAGGTTGTTGAATCATTTTTGGTGTTCAAAACAGGAAAAATTAGAATGAGAGGCAAAGTGAATCTCATTAAAGTGGTGATTAAATTACTTTTTTCTTTGAGATATGAAGTTTTGTTAGTTGTATCTTTAATAAGTGAGTGAGCGCATTAGTTACATATGTATATTTATAATCTCCTCTGTACTGGTATTTGTTCTTAGCTGATATAGCTTTTGTTTGTCATTTTTCCTTATTATAGAGTGAGATGTCACACATGCATGTATCGATTTCTGATTTTCTGATCACCTTGTACACTTTGAGAGAGTTGCTGTATGTAGATGAATTTTACAGTTGTTCAAAACTGTAGTAATTTAATGGAAGGGACAAAATGTGAAAGTGTTTCAGGCTTCTATTATGTATTGGAAACTAGAATAACAGGGTTACAAAAATAATTTTTTTGTAAGTTGTGTTTTTTCAACTGATTTAAGACAATTCTGCACCGCTGAATCCGAAAATGATGTCCGTTTCTCTCAATCAGGTGCTAAGTAAAAACCTGTACTTACTTAGTACTGTGCATGTCATCATCATCATAGCAGTCTGTCGGGGGCGACAATGACTGTTTCATTTGGGTCTGATCAGATTCTGCAATGCATCTCTGTAATTCGCCTTCCGCTGCCAGGAACACCTGACCTTGTTAACCCGGGCGACGTCTGACTGACCATTTCATGAAACTGCTTGCAAAGTATTTGAGTACCGCTAGCTTTTGCTGGACTAGCAACACATTCTTGGCAGATAAAGGTATAATCAGTGGCAAGGACAGGCCAAGACAAACTGACTCCAGTATCTGTTGCAGTGACTGACCAGATGATAGGTTATTTGGGCCATAAATGCTTGCAATAGGTAGATCCAAATTTTGAACTGAGATTTTTAGTATTATAAATCTACCATCCGGATCTGCTATGATATTATTCACAACAAAGCGTATTCTTCTGTTTACCGATATAGCTACCCGCCTTTGTTTAGTATTAAAGCCGGCTGAGTACATGTGGGGGAATTCCGGAGAGGTGAGCACATTTACAGACGACTTAGAAACATGTGTTTCCTGTAATAAGACAAAGTCTGCCTGTAGTTCCTTCAGTCGATTAAAAATTTTTAGCCTCTTCTCCCTGGTACCAATTCCACGTATGTTCAACATGACAAACTTTAATGTGGACATGTTTTCACTAACTGGTTTTGTGCTAAAGGCTAACTAAATGTGCCTATGTGATTATATGTCTGTAATGTATGCATATTTGTGTATATGTATGTTGTGTATAAAATATGTACCTAACGTATGTATGCTTGGGTGTGCGCACTTGATGTCTCTGTTCCATTTGCTTGCAATTGGGGTGCATGTACTTAAAGTTATTTCCTACAAACCAGAGGTATGAGAGAAAACAGACATAACGGTTAGTAAATGGTGAAAAATGCAGATAACATACAACAACGGCCTAACAACTTTTACAAAATTAGTTACAACAGGCAGTCAAACAACAACCTCAGAAGAAAAGAAACATTAGACAAATGTTAACAAATTAAACAGAGATCGAATAAGAGACCTGCACACAATCACACTTTTTTCCCACCTGTAGCTAGGAAAAAAAGGAAGTTCTAGAATAACCAGGGGGTTATGGTTTCATCCATAAACAACTTGCCATCTGTATACAGTCTATCCACAGAGACAATAGCTCATTTACCTTCTTGGACTTTTTTGTTTTCTTATGGGAAAAAGCTTCCTTTTCCTTTCCAAGATTTCCTGTGGAAATTGATCATTTATACCATAATTGATGTTTTTAAGTTGCCTGCCCTGCCTCTGTACCAAAATGTTTTTCTTGAAATGCTCAAATTTGGCAACAATAGGTCTGGGATGTTTATTTTGAGGATATTTTTTTGCCCAATTTGGTGGACTTGGTGGAAGTTAATTGATTTTTTGACTTTGGCGGAC
The DNA here is from genome assembly GCA_020510985.1 of Pholidichthys leucotaenia. Taxonomy (NCBI): domain Eukaryota; kingdom Metazoa; phylum Chordata; class Actinopteri; order Cichliformes; family Pholidichthyidae; genus Pholidichthys; species Pholidichthys leucotaenia. The sequence goes on from CM035849.1 coordinate 230,454,919, forward strand.
AATTTCAGTGGCGTAGACATAAATTCCCGGACCAGCTATTCTGGATTTTCATAATTTTTTTTTTTATTTTTTTTTTATTAAAAAAAAAAAATTATAAAAAAAATTTTTTTTTAAAAAACCTGTGCATGTACTTACCTTTATATAAAGGCAAGTACATGTAAATTGAATGTTACATCATCATTGTTCAAAATTCAGAGGGTTTCAAGACATAAAAAAGAATTTTGCATCATATAAAGTGAAAATAACCATACATGTAAACAGAAACATATAAAACATGTGGCCATAAGTCAGAAAGTTGACCTGATTGAGTAAAACCAATGTGATTTTTGGATTCAGCACATCAAAATTGTCCTAAATCAGCTAAAAAAAAAAAAAAAACTTATTAGACAATAAATTTTGTGTTGACCAGTGTAATTTATATTTATTCCAACTCAAAACATCAAATGTATTTTGCAGAGGCTTACTAATGTGCTTAAAATATTTTCTGAGCATATTGTCAATCACTGTGTTGCATTTTGGATTTTTATGGCTGTGTGTGAGTGAAGATTTAATGTATTCGTTATGTGAACTGTGTGTGTGTGTGTGTGTGCGCGCGCGCGCGTGTGCGTGTAAGTGGGGGGAGCTTGTGTGCCCTTGTGTCTGGTACTAACTCATCCGGCTATTAATTGTGTTAGCACCGCAGCTGTTTGCATTGGCCAGATTGAGAGCAGAGCTACGGGGCCCTTCTGCTTCTCTCCACTGGGATGAACTTCCAGACCTTCTCATTCCCACAGATCCAACCATGCTTTAATTTTTTTTTCTTAATTGTTTTCTCCCTTAATTTTCCTCTCTTTCAGACTCCTTTTTTTCCCTTCTGTTTTATGTTTACTCTATCACTCTTAATTGACAGGCCAGTTGGCAAAACACAAGGGGGCATTCTTTAACATGCTGTTAAAGAAATCCACCTTAGGCTGGTAAATAAATGACATAAACCTTACCCCTCATGCTTTCTGCCTGAACAAAAGGTAATAAGAGACAGAGAACGATGACATGATCTCTTGACTTTCCTGTCATGACCTTTGTCTGGTAGTTGGGCGTTTTTACATTACTACAGTTTTGAACAACTGGATAACAGTTCTTGGCTCGCATGTCAAAGTGTCTCAAGGAAATGCCTATTTTTTTTTTAAAAGCTTTGTGTTATGACCAGTGTTTGGCAAGTTACTAAAAAATAGTAACTAATTACAGTTACTAGTTACTTCTTTTAAAAAGTAATTGAATTACTTTACCAATTACTGCATGATTAAAGTAACTAGTTACTTGGAAAAGTAATTTTCATGTTACTTTTAAATGCACACTTAAATCATCTTGCACACATAGCATGATAATTTAATTAATGGATTACATTATGGGCTTATTAATGTCAGGCTGAAAACGGACTGTTTCAGACAGCTTTTAGAACATGTTCAGTCTGCTTTATCCTGCCTTGAGAGCTCTTATTGTGGGGGGAAAATCTGAAGAAAATCAGCACGATATTGCCAGTAATTTCCTCATTTTGGAGTGAGAGTTGGAACCACTGCATAAAGCTGTCCATGTTTATCTTACCTTTATGATATGGATTTAAGCTGATGTGCACTGATCCAAAGAAAATGTTCATTATCCACAGTCCATATGTCTGCTGTGACAGAGACATTATCCAGTCCCTCAAATTCCTTTTGGAGATCAAAATCCATTTTTGAATAATCTTTATCCAGGTAGCAAGTAAATGTGTTTTAACTTAAGTGGATCACAGTCTCAGCTGTCTGATGGAAAGTCACTGTTATCGCGTCTTCAGTCTGTAACGACATATCTGGCAATCAGTTTTAATTCTTGCTGGGTCACAAACTGTCCATATGCATACCTGTGCTTGAAATCCAGCCGTGGCTGTTGAGACAAGAATATTTCCACTTTACATCCAACCGTGGCTGTTCAGATAGTGTAGATCCACTAACACAGTGTTGTTAGCATAGCTAGCCATTACTTAGCACTAGCTTTGTCAGAACTTTGTTGCTGTTTTCAACCGCTTCTCAAGATTGCAGTAGGTCTCAACCAGCGCTTTAGCTTGCAACCCACCATTATGCTTTTGTCCTTGACCGTGACAAAGGAAAAATAATCTGTCTGTTTCCACAAAACAAAGTAGCTTCATCTCTTCCTCCGCTCAGTAGTGAAGACTCAGCTCTCTGCAACAGGTCACATCGACTGACAGCTACGTCTCAGCTACGGTAGGGTCAGTTTCTATATTCATTTATTTGTGCTAAAAATATCTATCCATATTAATAAAACCAGTAATGAATAACACATCTGATCAAATTTCAGTAACTGTTAACGCATTACTGAATTTTTAAACAGTAACGCATTACTCCCAATACTGGTTATAACATTAATGGGTCTTATTTGTCACACAACACTCTGGCCAGATTTGATTAGTGAAGAGACCCCATATAACTTCAAAAATTAGAAAAAGTTGGGACTGTACAGAAAATGCAAATTCAAAAAAATGCAGTTATTCTTAATTTTACTGGTATTTCATTGCAGATGGTATGAACCCAAGATGGTTCATGTTTTCATTGGCCAGTTTCTTTTCATTTGTTAATATAAATCCATTTCTGCATTTCAGGCATGCAACACATTCCAAAAAAATATTGATTGGATAAAGTATTTACCTCTTTGGAATGTTGCCATTCCTTCTCCCGATACATAGAGGAAGTTTGGGTCTGACCGTCAATTTCCACAGACTCCAGATGTGGTCCGTTACAGCTACGATACAGTCACCACAGCAAAGAGGTGGGAATTGCGAGGGACCTCATGATATGATGCACATCGCAGTACTTGGGTCATGATGCAGTACTGTCATGATTCCTTAAGTATTACAATACCATATTTGCCCCCCCCCCCCAATTTTAACATCAAATTTTGTAATCAAAGTACAACTGTCAATATCTGTTTCATATAAGTTTTCACTGTTTTTCAACTCACCGTGGCTGATTTTGTTTTGGTGGCTGCAGGCTCTCAGTCCTCCGTGGAATGGTGTGCGGTTGTGGTCCTTTCTGCTGCTCACATTCTCAGATTCCAGAGGGCTTAATTTTCTGCGGTGATTTCTTTCAAAGGTCTTTTTATTATTATTAATTGAAGTATCAATACAATACAAAGTATTAGAAATTTTCATTTTTGTTTCAACCAAACAGTAAAAAACTAGAACTTAAAGCCAACAAATGTAAATGCTTCAAAGCACAAAAACCTTTAAATAAACAATAAAAAAAAAAAAAAAAAAAATACAAAGAAAAATTGTGTGTGTGAAGTGGGGGTGGGGTAAAGGGGATATGAGCTACTCAGAAACTATAATCGTGGGTCTTTCAAAGAAATCAAGAAACGGGCGCCATAATTTATAGAATTTGTTTTCAGAGCCACAGACTGTATATCTGATTTTTTCTAAATCCAAACAGGACATTATATCTTTTATCCACTGTAAATGTGAAGGGGGCGAAGAGTCTTTCCACTTCAGTAATACAGCACGTCTGGCCAATAATAATGAAAATTTGAATACTTTTAATTTGGAACTTGGCAAGACAAGTTCTAGAGCCACACCAAAAATGGCGCATAATGGATCAGGTTTAATTTGATATTGCAGGACTTCAAACATAGTGATAAAAACAGAATGCCAAAAATTCATCAATGCAGGGCAGGACCAATACATGTGAAGCAAAGTGCCAGGAGCGCTACCACACTTTTCACAAGTTGGGTCTATATCCGAGTAAATACGTGCTAACTTAACCTTGGACAGGTGCATCCGGTGTACAATCTTAAATTGAATAAGAGCGTGACGAGCACACATTGATACAGTGTGAACCTGGCCAAGAATAGAGTCCCACAGTTCATCAGTAAAAGTAAAATTAAGATCTTGTTCCCAGTTCAATTTGATAGCGGCCAGAGAAGAAGATTGTAAATTTGAAATTAAATTATATAAAACTGACATTACCCCCTTAGAAGTTGGTTTAACTAATAAAAAATCATCTAGAGGATTATCAGAAGGTTTTTGAGGGAATTGTTTTGTCATGGTTTGCACATAATGTCTGACCTGGAGGAAGCGGAAAAAATGTGTAGAAGTGATGTCGAATTTGGTGGAAAGTTGAGAAAAACTTGCAAATTGACCATCAAAATATAAATCCGCAAAAGATTTTAAACCTTTTCTGTGCCATATATGAAATGCACTATCAATAGTTGATTTCTTTCTGCGGTAATTCTCACCGCCCTCCCTCTGTACATAGGGAGGGCGGTGGAGTGTGTTGTTAACTTTGTTTGTTCTGAGTTTGGAGGGGACTTTGTTGCATGGGAGGTGTCCGGAGTTGATTACTCACTGGGGTTGACACCGCTCATGCTAGAGTGTTTTTAGCTTAGTCGCTCCTAATGCTACTGTTGCTGAATGGCTCAGACAGGGGTGTGTGTGTTCCGATTTTTTTAATTTATTTATTTCATGTGGCACTCCTTACAGGTTGTGTGTCATGTCAAGGTCTTTAATTCCATCTTTGTTATAAATTCAAAAAAGGCCTGACATTTGAGTTAACTTTTCATCTCATTCAACTGCTTCCTAATTTGTACACTTGGTTGCAAATCTCGTGAGACAAGCTATGACTTCACCGGACAATGTACACTTATTTTGCACAATCTAGTGGACTGAAAACACAATTGGTTCATTAATCAACAGTTTGCATCATTTACATAACTATAGCAATTATTAGAATGGGAATTATAAGGGTTGACTACTGATCGGAGGGTCAGGGGTTCGATTCCTGCTTTGTCTGCAGTCTCCATGTCGAAGTGTCCTTGAGCAAGACACTGAACCCCCAGTTGCTCCTGGTGGGTCAGGCCAGCGCTAGTGTATAGATAAATAGATGTACTTTATTGATCCCAAACTGGAAAATTGCAGTGTAACAGCAGCATGACAGAAGACAACCAAATGACAGAAACACACGCATGACAGACAAAGGGATTACCCATGGACAGTAAAAACTAACACAACTCTAAAACCTATATACATCATAGCTTAATATATGATGACCCGTATAAACACATGAATCATCCCACTGCACAATGAAGGACTATCAGGAGTGAAATGTGAGGTACCAGTTAGACTGTAAGGTGCAGTATGGCAGCATAGTTACTGTATGACCAGAATACAACATCATAGTGAGTTATTGTACAGTGAAATGGCATGCGGCAGGAAAGATTTCCTGTATCTGGCTGTTCGACAGCGAAGCTAGAGTAGTTTACTGGAGAAAGTGCTCTGCTGTCTGTCCAGTGTGTGGTGGAGGTGTATGGCGGCTCTGCCACCATCAGTGTGTGAATGGGTGGATAGCAGGATCTGTAAAGCGCTTTGGTCATCCTGAGATGAGTAAAAAGCGCTATATAAGTGAACGCCATTTACCAACGCCATTTAATAAAAGATCGGCAAGTGAGTTTAGAGATCGGTGCATCATTGTGAGTGTCAAGCATTGCCATACATCATGGAATCGGCCTTTTATCCCATCCCTACTGCAGCAAATGGTTCCCATTCTAGTCAGTGTTCTACTCCCCAACAGATACAGTATGTTGAGAAAAAGATCCTGCTCTCCGCAACGGATAGCTAAAATATGCAACAAGTCTATTTTTGACGGATACCACATCCAGCACACAAGGAAATGTTGTGGTATCTACTGTATTTAATAGCTATTTGTTATTTTTACAGAATTTAATAATTATATAATTATTAAATAATACCACATTACCAGTTGCAGTTACATTTAAAGGCTAACGGACCGCATCCAAACTCAGTGGAAGTTGCGGGTGAAGGTGTGCAACAAGATGAGGTTGTCTTTGCATGTTTTGTCTCAAAAATCTCCACACCTTCTTTGGTGAGGACACATCGTATTGAAGACAGACCAGTCCAGTATCAGTACTGTATTCTTCCACAGCCATGTCTTTGTGTGCAAAATGTTATTTTACCTGGTCTTGTTTAAAAAGTAGATTGATATCTCCGAGAAAAAAAAAAAAAAAAAGTTTTGATTGTTTCTGGAAAAAAAATTGAAGGCAGCAAATGTTGTGTTAAAATCTTAAAGTGACACTCTGCCAAAAATCAGTGTTTTTTCTTAACATGTCTGTAACGTGTTTTTTTTTTTTTTTTAACTTACAAGACATATCAAGAACTAAGTCACTCAAATGTCTGTTTGCTTTAAAGTTTCACTTAAGCCCCACCCCCTGAAAAAAGGCGAGTATGGATGGAGAGTTTTTGGTGACGTAGCTATGTATATACAGCGCTGGCACATCTGTAATATTGAACCAGTCAGGTCTCTCTGACCTAACTGAAGTTAGCCTCCATTTAGCAGTTAGCATTTTTAGACAGCTGCTTTGAAAACTTGACCCAAACTAGGATGGGTTTTACCATTAAACTGCTTTTAAGGACTGGTGCAACTTCAGTCATTATCCTGGGCCACTGTGCATACAACTGGGCATGTCCTTCAACTGGTAAGTCCTTTTATCACAAGATTTATGTTGTTTAATGTAGTGCTAGCCTTGTGGTTTGTGGGTTGGGCTTAGTCACCGATTCTGCTGTTTGGGGCGGTGGGCGGCTGACAAAACTGTAACACTGTTAGACAGTGAAAGGTTTTATTTGTAGAAAAAAGGGCATAAGGCCCGCCCCATCCGCGGAGAGAGAGCTTAGACTTTCTGCTGCACATCTACCAACCACAATGCTCCGCACTGTGTGTCTATATATATATATTTATAGTAATATGTACATATGTATACTAGCTGCTCTTGTTTTTTCTTGCCTTCTGATTGTTGCTCTGAGTGTTGCTATCCCTGTGCTGTTGCAATCCTGGAATTTCCCCATTGTGGAACTAATAAAGGCTTATCTTATCTTATCTTATAAGATACCATTTTGGGCGGCAGTGGCTCTGGAGGTAATGTGGGTCATCCAGTAACCGGAGGGTTGGGGGTTCAAATCCCACTCTCCCCAGACATCCTGCTGTTGTGTCCCTGGGCAAGACAGTTTACCCACCTTGCCTCCAGTGTTCATGACACTGGGTATGAATGTGTATAAATGTTTGGTAGTGGTAGGAGAGGCCGTTGGCGTACATTGGCAGCCGCATTTCAATCAGTCTGCCCCAGGGCAGCTGTGGCTGCAGAAGTAGCTTACCACTATCAATGTCTGTTTGGAGTGAATGAATAATGGACTCACTAAGTGCTTTGTGATGTCACTTGACATATAAAGCCCCATATAAATCTAATCCATTATTATTGTTATTTTAGACTATGTAGATTTGTTTTTATAGTGGATTTATATTCACCGGAGTACAGCTTTAATGTACTTCTCTGCATTATTGCTGCCATCACAAGGTATAAATGACCTTTGCCAAGGGCACTGACACATCCACATACATGACAGACCCTGGCTTTTGGAGTTGTTGCTGAGGACAGTCTGGATGGCCCTTTTCCTCTCTAGTCCAGAGCACACCATGCCCATTTCTTCCAACAAAAGTTTTTGGAATTCTAATTAAGCACAAGACATGGTTCCACTGTGTGATGGTTCATCCTGGATTCCTTCAAGCCCAGAGAAGCCGATGTTGCTTCTGGACATGCTTAATATAAGGTTTCTTTTTTTCCCACAGTAATCATTTAAGCCTTCAGACAATTGGCCACAACGGTCACTTAAGTGGCCTGTTGAGGATTAAGTGTTAGGTAATCATGTAAGTGACATTTGTGGATTTAACTCCATAGTGTACTGCCAGACAAAGGTTTGCTAAATTGATTTATTTCCCATGTGATTATGTCATGAATGATGGTTCTTGATTGCATTGCCATCTGAAGGATTGGAGATCACACATTCAGATTCAAAATGCACCCTTACCTTGAATTTCCCTCAGGTTCCTTGAATTGTTAAATGGTATTATGCAGTGCCGGAGTAATATGTAATTTTTTTTACAATGCTCCGTTGAACAACATTGCTTTTAAACATTTATATAATTTTCTCAAGCATTTGTTGACAAACTGGTCGTCCTCTGCTGATTTTTGTTCCTCAAAGACTCAGCCTTTTGTTGATATCACTTTTGTACCAAATCGTGTTTACTATTACCAGTTGCAGGCCTTAAATGCAGGAATGATATACCATATTTTTTAAAATATGAAATGATGTGGACCAGACAAATCATGAAATATCTTGAGTTTATACTGTCTGCAATGAAATATAATCCAAAGTAAATCTGACAACCACTGATTTCTTTTTACCTTCATACCATCTCAACTTTTTCCTGATTTGTGGTTGTAGAATTGTATGAGCTCAAACAGCACCAAAACCCCCTCACTTTATGAGTATACTTCAAAAATTATGAAGATGACTTTTTTAACCAGTCATGGCCTCTTGGTATGTCTTCTGCCTGCTGGGCCAACCTGTCCTTTAGTTATGTGGCTGCTTCGGCCCAACAGGTTGTTGTGGCTCCAGCTCTGGCTGCCCATCTGCCCTCCACATCTGTCTGTGCATCTGCTTCACCCTGTACAGCCAGGGATGGACTCAAGGAGAGTTTCCCCTCGAACCACTTTGGTTGAGTCTGCCCTGCATAATTAATGACTTGCAGTCCCAATGCTATGACTTTGTTCTGATTGTTGCATAGCTTTAAAATTTAACACTCTAATCCATAAGTAAGGAAACAAGTAAAGTTTATTTATATAGCAGAAATGCTTCGCAGTAAGATGCACATACGCATACAGTGGATATAAAAAGTCTACACAACCCTGTTCAAATGCCAGGTTTTTGTGATGTAACAAAATTAGACCAAGATAAATAATTTCAAAACTTCTTCCACTATTTAATGTGGCCTATAACCTGTACAACCCAATTGAAAAACAAACTGAAATCTTCTAAGGGGAAAAATAAAAAGCTTACAATAACCTGTTTGCATAAATACAGTATGCACACCCTCTTGTAACTGGGGATGTGGCTGTGTTCAGAACAAGGGCGTAAATCCCAGGGGGGAAGCAGGGGTCTAGTCCCCCCCTTCCATAAAGCTGCCCCCCCCCAAAAAAAAAATCACATTGTAAACACAAACATGTTTTATTTGAACACCATAGTAATGTTCTTTGAAGGCACAGTACAAGTGGTGCGACTTAAAAACACATTGTTTGACATTTATAACTATTGAAAGATTAGAAATCACCCCCATCCTCACAGTGGTTTAGTCCAATGTGTTTCTCCCCCGCGGGCGGGGCTGCCGCAGCTCCTTACACACACGCTTGCCATTGACTTCAGGCTTGATGGTAACCTGTTCAACATCAGGAGGCTACAGGCAACTTCCAAGCTGACATCAGAGACCATCATTGAGCTACAATACGCCGATGACTGTGCCCTGGTTGCCCATACACCAGACACTCTACAAAACATCCTCTCGGCAGCTGTAACTGCATACACCAGAATGGGACTGACAATCAACACCCAGAAGACAGAGGTACTCTGTCAGTCCAGTACTGACCCCCCACAAAACCCAATAACCCTCACAGCAACAGGGCAACAGCTGCTCATAGTGCCCACATTCAAATACCTGGGGAGCATAATGTCTGACACCTGCTCAATGGATGACGAGATCCAGAACCGCCTCAAGCAAGCATCAGCATCTTTTGGTCGTCTAAGGAGAAGGGTTGTTCAGAACAGCAACCTCAAACTCCACACCAAAGTGCTGGTCTACAGAGCTGTATGTATCACCACCTTACTGTATGGATGTGAGGCATGGACTATTTACAGCTGCCATCTGAGAAGCCTGGAGACCTTCCATGTAAGATGTCTCCAGAAGATCCTTGGCATCACTTGGAAGGACAGAGTGCCGCACACAGAAGTGCTGGAGAGAGCTGGCAGCTGCAGCGTGGAGTCCATCGTGGCCCAGCATCAACTCAGGTGGTTGGGGCATGTCATCCGGATGCCCAGCCACAGACTCCCATGCAGAATCCTGTATGGTCAGTTACACCGAGGTCAACGCAGCGCTGGTGGGCAGAAGAAGTGCTTCAAAGACCAAATGAAGTCCATCCTGAAGAGATGCCGGATCAACCCCTCTTCACTGGAGGAACTCGCTTCCTGCCGAGACATCTGGCGCTCCCACTCCTCACAGGGAGTGGATTATATGGAGGAACAGCGCACACAACCTCGGACAGCAAAGCATGCAAAGAGGCATGCTCACCAAGTCCCCCCTGCTTCCCCCAGCACCTCCTTCACATGCCCGGTCTGTAACCGAATCTGCAGATCCAGGATCGGACTATTCAAATACCAGCAGACTCAAAAATAAAGAAGATGGTCATCATCGAATCGATGGACTACCAGAACCACCACCACACACACGCTGACAGAGAGGCAGAGAGTGGTAGGTAAGTGCATTGAAAACTTAATGAGTGAACGGTTAATAAGTTACATATTTTTGAAGAATAGTTTTATGTAGTTTAGTTACTCATTAAGGTATTCTAGTTTTAGAACTTATTTTGAGCTTTAGATTCTTGTAAAGCTGCTGTGGTGGGGATCAGACCAGTGTTCATGGTGAGCAAAGACATTTTGTTACATCGTATATGGTGTAATTGACACTGACCACCCAGTACAACTTTTGGTATTGCTGGTTGATTGTGTAAAAACCTGTAGACAGGTAGGATATGGACTAATAAGGAACAATGACATAATTATCTAATGTCATTATGTAAGACATTTGAGAAAGTATCAGACAACAGCAAAAATGGCATTTTTTTATGTTCCCCTCAAAAATTAAGCTCTCACATTTTCCTGTGTATTGTCCCCCTCAACAGTGAAATGGGATTTTCGCCCCAGTTCAGAATTAACCAGTCACATTCAAACTGATGTTAAATGGGAGTCAGCTCATACCTGCCACCATTTAAAGTGCCTCTGATTAACCCCAAATAAAGTTCAGCTGTTCTAGTATAGGCTTTTACTGACATTTTTTGTAGTCATATCTTACAGCACAAGCCATGGTCCGCAGAGAGCTTCGAAAGCATCAGAGGGATCTCATTGTTCAAAGGTATTGGTCAGGAGAAGGGTACAAAACAATTTCCAAGACATTAAGTATACCATGGAACATAGTGAAGAGACCGTCATCCTCAAGTGGAGAAAATATGGCACAACAGTGACATTACCAAGAACTGGACGTCCCTCCAAAATTGATGAAAAGACGAGAAGAAAACTGGTTAGGGAGGCTGCCAAAAGGTTGACAGCAACATTGAAGGAGCTGCAGAAATTTCTGGCAAGTGACAGCAACATTGAAGGAGCTGCAAAAATTTCTGGCAAGTACTGGCTGTTTAGTACATGTGACAACAATCTCCCATCTAGGGTGGCAAGACGGAAGCCTTATCTTACGAAGAAAAACATTCAAACCCTGCTACATTTTGCAAAAACACATTTGAAATCTCCCAAACACATGTGGGAAAATGTGATATTGTCCGATGAAACCAAGGTTGAACTTTTTGGCCATAATTCCAAAAGGAATATTTGGTGCAAACACAACACTGCTCATCACCAAAAGATCACCATACCTACAGTGAAGCATGGTGGTAGCGGCATCATGCTTTGAGGCTGTTTTTCTTCAGCTGGAACTGGGGCCTTAGTCAAGGTGGAGGGAATTATGAACAGTTCCAAATACCAGTCAGTGTTGGCACAAAATCTAAAGGCTTCTGCTCGAAAGCTGAAGATAAAGAGGAACTTCATCTTTCAACATGACAATGACCCAAAGCACATGTCCAAATCAAGAAAAGATTGGCTTCACCAGAAGAAGATTAAGGTTTTGGAATGGCCCAGCCAGAGTCCAGACCTGAATCCGATTGAACATCTGTGGGGTGATCTGAAGAGGGCTGTGCACAGGAGATGTCCTCGCAATCTGACAGATTTGAAGCATTTTTGCAAAGAAGAGTGGGCAAATATTGCCACATCAAGATGTGCCACACTGATAGACTTCTGCCCAAAAAGGCTGAGTGCTGTAATAAAAGTCAAAGGTTCTGCAACAAAGTATTAGTTTAAGGGTGTGCATATTTATGCAACCAGGTTATTGTACATTTTTTATTTTTTATTTTGCCCCTTAAAAGATTTCAGTTTGTTTTTCAATCGGATTGTAGAGGTTATAGGTCACATTAATGGTGGAAAAAGTTTTGAAATGATTAATCTTGGTCTCATTTTTTTACATCACAAAAACCTGGCATTTGAACAGGGATGTGTAGACTTTTTATATCCACTGTGTGTGTGTGTGCGTGCGTGCGTGCCCTTGCATCATACACACATGCCCTGCCTCTTGCTAGTTGCTGTTGTTGTTGCTGTGAGGTGCTTGGGTGCGTGTGTGTGTGTACGCATACACAGCACTTTACTCGTGTGACATTTGAATGTTTCATTTTGCAGCACCTTAACTCTTGCACTTTAGCATATCCACGTTGGACAGTTTCATTGGAGATGTTCTTCTGGTGTATGATCGTGTGTTTTTGTGACCTGCCGGGGACTACAGATGCAAATTAGCAGTATTGCTAAATCTGGCATACTTATATTTGTATTAATGTTCATTAGTATGTAATGTCCCTTCCAAATAAACACTAAACTAAATAACACTTCCTTCTCGCCAGAACCGGTATTTGTACAAAAAGCAGAACACCACCAAATCCAGCAATGAAAAATGAATTTGTCCACTAATACAATCTCACTTATATTGCAAATTAACACATCTTCCACTCCATTTAAGCTGTAGAAACATCTCAAGGATGATCAGTGTAAACAGGATGCACCTGAGCTCAATTTTGAGCTTCATGGCAAAGGCTGTGAATACTTATGTACATGTGATTTCTTAGTTTTTTATTTTTAATAAATTTGCAAAAATCTCAAAAACTTTTTTCACATTGTCATTATTGCGTATTGTGTGTAGAATTTTGAGGAAAAAATGAATTTAATCCATTTTGGAATAAGGCTGTAACATAATAAAATGTGAAAAAAGTGAAGCGCTGTGAATACTTTCTGGATGCACTGTATCCTCCCTGGAAGGCTTTCAGGGATAGAGCAGTGAAAAGTAGTGAAGAGGCCTTAAAAGTGGGATAATAACAGTCCTGCTTTTTTGTTTCTCTCTTGATTTCAGTTACTTTTCTGCAGTCGATTTCTTCGTCTTAATAACGTCTTTTTGTGCATCAACACAATTGAAGTGGAGATTCTCTTCCATATTTACTGTTATTTAGCTTTTTCTTATTTCTTTTCTAAAATTTCTGTCCCAATTGTTCTTGACTTTAATGTGGGATTTTATATTTGTGTTTTTCCCCATCAGAGCTCCACGCTTCAAGGGCTACCAACAACAAGACAGTCAGGAGCTTCTGCACTACTTACTGGATTCTATACGAGTAGAAGAAACTAAAGTGAGCTTACACACATCACACCACACCTCCCAGTACATTTGTTGGTAGTTTTTTTTTCTCTTTTTTTTTTTGCACACAGTGTGCTTCTAATTTATTAGATTTTTTTTCCAGGTGAATTTCAAATGTTTGGAAGAAAAAAAAAAATGTGCTGAAATTAAATACACTATTTTAGTAAAAGCTAAAACCTTCATTCTTCTCATTTTCTGCTGTTTATCTGGGTCCAGGTTGTTTGGTTCAGCAATCTAAACATAGATGTCCACACCTCCCTCTGCTCCAGAGTGATACTGAGGTGTTTCAAGGCCAGTTGAGAGACTTGGGGCCCTATTATGACAGTCAACAGTGCGTTTTTGCGTCACACTTCCCGCCTTATCCCAGTGTTGTTAATTTCTTTCAGAGCATTGTCTGTTTTTTACATTTTGCATCATGCCATCTAGGAGACTACTAGTAGACAGTGCGCTGGCTTTGCACTGGGAGGCAGAGGCTCATTTCAAAGAGGTGTAGCAACGTGCAGTCTCATGTGCACTGGTATTTTGTTGCATTTTATGATGGTACACATTTGATCAGGAGAAAGGTCTGTTGTCATAAGCAAATTGTTTAAAGCTATTTCAGCTATGTGTTTTGAAATCACGCAGCTCGGGAGCTCATGAGGAAATGGCATGCACTGGGATTTTCAGTTATTTTTAATGGAAAGAGTTGTAACAGTTATAATCACCCATCATTTTAATTATAATATGATTACACACTTAATAGTTTTTTATTCCATCCACTATGTACATAGTCTATAGACATCAGTCAATCAACTTTATTTATAAAGCACCTTAAAGCAACAAAAGCTGAGAACAAAGTGCTGTACATCAAGGTAATAAAACACTAACTTTAAACACAAAATAAAATCACCACACACAAAAATATAAAAATAATTAAAATCAAGTTTATAAACCACTAAAAACAATGACTTTAAATAAAATCAATCAATGTCTCATGCGGGATTAAAAGCCACGGAATAAAAGTGGGTTTTAAGATTGGTTTTAAAAATGGACAGAGTAGACGCCTGTCTAATAAGCAAAGGCAGATCATTCCAGCAACAGAAAAAGCCCTGTCCCCTCGAAGTTTTTGCTTGGACTTAGGAATGTCCAGGAGCAGCTGACCTGAGAAGCCAAGCAGGATTGTGGCGCTGTAACAGTGCGGTGAGGTAAAGAGGGGCAAGACCATTTAAAATCTTAAAAACAAACAAAAGAATTTTAAAATGAACTCTGAAGTAGACAGACAGCCAGTGGAGTGAGGCCAAAACAGGGGTTATGTGATCTCTTTTCTTTTTACCTGTTAAAAGTCTAGCAGATGCATTCTGCACCAGCTGTAGACGTGCGAGAGAAGACTGGCTTACTCCAGTGTAAAGGGAATTACAATAATCCGGTCATAATGAGATGAAGGGCATGGGTCACTGTTTCCAGTTGCTTCCTAGAAAGGAGCGATTTTAATTTTGCCAGCTGCCTCAGATGGAAAAAGCTGAACTTAATTACAGCACTAATTTGACTGTCTAAAGCCCCTTTTCCACTAGCACCTACTCAGCTCACCTTGACTCTACTCGGCTCGACACGGTGTGGTTGGTTTTCCATTACACCTGAGTACCACCTCAAGTGGGTGGGTTCATTACAGGAAGGTGATCCGTTATCCCGTTATGTTGTTGACATGCTGACGTTTTCACTGATAAATAACGTAAAGTATTTTTTTTTTCTAATTTAACCTTTATTTAACCAGGCAGGACAGATTAAGAACACATTCTTATTTACAACTGTGGCCTGGGGGGCAGGGGTAAGGGACAACTCACATTCATACCTCCCCAGTTGATCCCAATTAACCTAACCTGCATGTTTTTGGCCCCTGTGGGAGGAGACCAGAGAAATCCTGGCGTAAACCCACGTAGACACAGGAAGAACATGCAAACTCCACACAGAAAGATCACCGTTGGTCAGGGAGTGGGATCGAACCTGAGATCCCATGGCCAAGGGTGAGTTGCTGTGCTGCCACAGTGCTAACCACGGTCCCACCATGCTTAAAACCACAAACCACTCACCATCTTCCCCGTGAGCAGCCATTAGCTCGGAGACCTCCTGATATACTTTTTCATTTTGGATTGCTCTGCCGCAGCAGAGCCAACAGGGCAGAAAAGTTCATAGTTGTCACATTTGACCAAATGTAGTTTATTTTTAAAGCGCAGGGATCCAAGCGCTGCAACACTGATGGAAGAACTGTGTGCACCGACGGGGAGACTGTTGAAAAATAGCCACATCTGGTCAAATTTGACCACTATATGAACTTTTCAGCCCCAGCGCTGGCGGAGCTTTCCGAAATGAAATACCAGGAGGTCTCCGAGCTGATGGCTGCTCACAGGGAAGATGGTAAGTATTTTCTGACGGTGTTGATTTGTGTGTAACCATTTACTTTGTTGATTATCACAGAAATAATAAAATCTCACTGCCAAATTTACAAATGGCGGTTTTGAATCTTGTGAAGACGTCGCTCTCAACCACTGACTTTATGCCCTGGCCACTCAGTGGCCTGCAGTCTGTTGACGTCACTTTTTCAGCTTGACTTGGCACGGTTGGAACCTCACTGAAGTAGGTCCCAAAAAAGTACCAGGTACTAATGGAAAACCCTATAAACGAAGTAGAGTCGAGGCAAGTAGGGCTGAGTAGGTACTAGTGGAAAAGGAGCTTAATTTAAAATTACCGTCCTTCTTAAAAGCCAAATTTTTAACAGTTTGCTTGACATATGCAGCCAAGGGGCCCAGGTCAACAGGAAGGTGGCTTACAAGAACTACTGGGTCCAAACATGATTACTTCCATCCTTCTTTCGTTAAAATTTAAAAAAGTTTATTGCCATCCATGATTTAATGTCATCAAGACATGCTAAAAGGGATTTAATAGAAGAGGCATCCCTATGTTTCAATGGCAGATAAATCTGACAATCGTCGGCATAAAGGTGGAATGAGATGCCATGTTTTCAGAGAACAGAACCCAGAGGAAGCAAGTACAAAGAAAAAAAGCAATGGACCTAAAATTGAGCCTTGTGGCACATCACATAATGAAGGAGCATGGAAGGATTCAAAACCACTGAGCTTGACACTGAAAGTTCTACCCGACAAATAGGGTTTAAACCACTCAAGGGGAGTTCCCGAAATGCCCACTGAGTTTTTTTTTTAAGTGTGAAATTAAAATGTTATGGTCCACACTGTCAAAAGCGGCTGTTAAATCAAGCAATACCAGAATCACATTATCACCAGCCTCACAAGCCAAAAAAATGTTGTTAAAGACTCTTAACAGTGCATTTTCACTCACATCCTTTGGCCAGCACAAAACCCATCTTAAACAAGCGTCATGATCACAGTTCACTTAAGATAAAGTGCCTCTGTGCATTAAAGGGATGAGCAGGAGCACTTCAATTAGATTATCCAAAACACACCTCTGAATAATTAGACCAGCCTTTTTGACCAACCAGACTGAAGAATTCCTTCTTTCCCACTGCCATCAGACTCCTGAACAAATAACAAGCTCCCCAAACGCCGCAGTACAGCTTTGCAAATAGGAACTCACACACCGGTTGCTAAATTTACACATTGCTTATTTGTACAGTGTACGTAGTCTCACCCTGTCTGATGTTCATATCAACTCTGCTGCTAATTATCATGTACAGTCTACTGGTATTATTGTGTACAGTCTACTGCAATTATCATGTACAGTCTACTGATATCATTACAGAGAAATTTGCACACTGGGTGCTAATTAGTACAGTAATTTGTATACTGCTCATTTGCACACTGCACGTAGGCTTATGCCATCCCAGGTTCATATGTATCATCTCTGATATCAATATACCACTGCCCACTATAGTCACCCAGGGAATTTCAGTTTTCATTCTTCTTGTTTCCTCTAGTTATTCTGTGGTTTGGTTCTGTGTTATTACCTCATTAGTATTGTTGTGTACCTATTACCTTGGCATTCGTTCAGAGAGCAGAGTAAGAATTTCATTGCTCAGGAAATGTTGCATTTCTTAACTGTGCACATGATAATAAAGCCTTTGAATCTTGACTCTTTTAAGATAAGATAAGATAAGATAAGATAAGCCTTTATTAGTCCCACAACGGGGAAATTCCAGGATTGCAACAGCACAGGGATAGCAACACTCAGAGCAACAATCAGAAGGCAAGAAAAAAAACAAGCAAGCAAGAGCAGCTAATAAACATATGTACGTATTACTATAAAATATATATATATACACACACACACAGACACACAGTGCAGAGCATTGTAGCTGGATGGAATAAATATATGAATATATGAACACACAGTGCAGAGCATTGTAGCTAGATGGAATAAATATGTAAATATATAAACACCCACAGTACGGAGCATTGCAGCTAGGTGGAATAAATATGCAAGTATATAAACACACACAGCGCACACTTTTGCGCTTCTTGTTGGTGCACAGACCATTTTCCACAACGACCAGAATAACAAACCAGTCCGGGCCACACCCACAAATGCACCATGTGCATTTGACAGCTGACGAGTGAATAGAATGCCATGAATTGGCTTATAATCTTTTCAGTATGTCCTGGATCTGCCTCTGGGTCTCCTTTTGGTTGAACATGCCAATGAGAACTCTTAATGCTGGATTTACACTGACTCTGGATGCAGTACGTTACGGCTGTGATCCAGCCTCCACAACAAATAATTTTCATTCTCGTCAATTTTCTAATCCCCACCTGGTTCGGACCACTGTGGAATGAATCCGGCTCGTCAACTTCGGTTCGCTAATGAAACGCAATGAGTCTATTTTTGACAGATGCCAGATCCAATCCGCAAGGTAATCCCACAGTATCTCACAGTAATTAATAGCCGTTTGATCATTAAAAATGATTTAAAGATCATCTGTTATTTTCTGAGGTCAACTCCTCCATCACTGTACCAGAGAAGGTAAAATCTTGACAACATACAAACACTTCATATAATTAAAATTAACAGACTACTTGCGTTTTATTTACAACCCAAAAATCCAGGTGGAGAACCACTACATTATACTTAGTTGTTATCACGTGATCACGATCGGTTTATCTCGGTTACTCTCGGGGTCTTTCTTGAGATCTTACATTATTGACCCACATTGCTTCCAGGGTCATTTAGCCCATCTCAAGTAGCGTGGGTAATCCTATTCAGAAAACAGAGAGAGCCTGGATCATAGTGGGTTTGCCTGGATTGCCGGGGTACTTTGAAAGGTGCTTTAGACTTGTTCTCTTTGATGCAAGCTGTAGGACTCAACAGAGAATTTATAACCTAGTTTTTAATATGTTAATGCTAGAAGTTGTGAGGTCCTCATCAATAGTTTCGCCCGTCAGCCGGCTTGCCTTCTTCGGAGTGAGCCGGGGAGAGCACTCCGAAGGAGGCGAGCCAGCTGGTGGGCACACCGACGGGTGCTCCCAGCGAGGCGAGCGCTTCAGCTTTCACGCAGGGCCGGACAGTGACTCTCCTCTCCACTGAGACTGATCCTTGCGCAGGTTCATCTATGACGATACTCACCCCGGCCGTTGCGCCATGCACCTGGGACCATCTCTCCCGGCATGCAGGGTAAAATGCAGGCTGCAAACCCATGTCCTCTCCAGTATTTTAGCAGGGTCACTGAGGTTTTTCCAAATAAAATTAATCATTGCTGTCATATTTTCATGTATGTGGGTAAGACGTAATTTCAAAGAAGAGGATTTCTTGCTCACACAGCCAAAAATTGAACATGTATAATCTGCCATCTTTCTCAACGTATAAAAGCTCCTGTTGCTCCTCAGCTCCTCCCACTTCCCCCGAGAGAGTGAACTCAGGTCTGTAGCTGTGCCCAGTGCTTAGCCTGATTGGTTAATGTTATAACCAATCAGGCTAAGCAGGAATACTTATGTAGCTAGAAACGCTCTGTCCAAACACGCATTTTTTTTGGGGGGGGGGGGGGGGCTTAAGTGAAACTTTACAGCGATATGAGACATTTGAGTGATTTCACTCTTGATATGTGTTGTAAGTCACAAAAAACATGTTACAGACATGTTAACAACAGAAAAAAAAATATTTTTGCTGAAGTATCACTCTAAAACATTGTTATTGACTACCTATCAACATCTCTTTCACTTCATTCTTGAATTCGTCTGATGTGATGACATCTTGCTCCAGCCAAAAGAGGCAGAATGGTGGCTCTAGGAGTGCAGACCTCTAAACCGTATATAGCAGTAACCCGAGAAGCCTATAACTTTACATGGTTGGCAATGAACCTATAAACTTATTGCTGCTAACCTTAAAAACTTTGGCACATTTTCTCTCAGTTTTATGTTATCTGGGGTGGGTCATGGGAAAGCCAGCAGTCAGTGCAAACATCTGTGGTAAGCAAATATCTCATTCTTCTTTTGAAAATCTTAAGTGAATAAAAATCAAATTTAGTTAACATTACTTTGGTACAAAGCTGACATTTGCGCCACTATCGGGCTAAGCTTCATTGCCATCATAGATGCTAACATTAACCTTTCATGTTTATATGCATATGATAATCTTAGTGTAAGGTTAAAAAAATTGAAGTTAGTAGTATTTCTTGGCAGTCTTATCAACCCTTTACTTTTCTCCATTATATTTTCTTAAAGCCATTCATATAACTGTTGTTATAATTTTCTGCTGTTTTTTGTGGGTTGGCTTCTCCCATATAGTCTTTATAAATGTGGAGTCTGTTTTTGTACTTAAACCATATGGTGCCATGTTTTTGGCAGGTATAGAGAACCCCTGCCCCACCACCCTTCACAGGGCAATTAGGAGACCCTGCAGCAGCCCTTTGGAGGGCTTTGCTGGCCCCCGTGGCCCCACCAGTGGCTCTGTGAAATCAAGGAGGAGAAGTTAGCGGGTGTGTTTAGTGGTCAGCCCCAGGCCCAAGAGGGGCCACGGGCTCAGCTCGCCTGCTCCCATTCAAACTTGTGAACGCTGACAGTTGTGCCTCTTAGAGGACTTGCAAGTGGCACGACCAGCATCATTGTGTGATCTTGGGAAACCCACAGCTGCTGAATGAGCTCCAGGGCCGCCCCATTGTGTATGAGGGTCACCCACAGCCCCTCCTGCTCTCTCTCTCTCTCTCTCTCTCTCTCTCTCACTCACTCACTCACTCACTCACTCACTCACTCACTCATCAGCCGGTCTATCATTCTAATCAAGGAAGTAAAGAGGGAGGGGTGTATGGCCTCCTCTATTCATTCACTCAGAAACTCATTTATACCTCACATTCAGACATACAGTGGCATTTTTAGCCCTATATTGCTGAATATTTTTAAAAATGAACACATACAGCATGCTGATTACTATCATGAATGGAGACTATATGAATAAAACTTTTTTCCACGAATTAAAAAAAAGATGCATTAATTTTTTCCTAATGTATCTGATTTAATCACAAACAAAAGGAATCCAATTTACTTTTTACTGTTTTCAATAACACGTAAAGGCAGTGAAAACAGGAAAAACTTGCGTGTGTGTGTCACTGAGTGAGAGAGAGGCTGGTATTCTTATAATGTGTGTCACTAAGCTTTTAGAGGCCATAAGTGTTCGTGTTTATCACCCATTAGTATCAGAGATCTAAATATGCTAATTTGGCTTTGGTCAATTATCACCAATTAGCTGAGATGGTAGGTATTACCCTCTCAGGGCATGGACTGCCCTTCTTTGCCCCATCTTCATTTTAGGTTCCACCCCTGCACCCTTGTACCAGCAGCCATCTTCACCCCCCTACCCCCAGTTTTCCCCACCCTGTGGCCATCTTGTGTGGGACACTGCACGCTGTTATTTATGAAGGGGAGTAGGGAGAATAATGCATTTGGGGGTGGGGTTACTGGTAATTAATTAGCAGGAGAGCCACAGCCTGGTTTGACTGTGCGAAGTGAGTGGGGTGCAGACTGGCCGGGCTGGGATTAATGGGGGTTTTTGACCTAAATAGCCAGTCCAGTGCGTGGGTCTCGGGACAGTGGGGGCCAACTGGTCTCGGCTCAGACACAGACCATGGCCAATTATCTATTGATTGGTCCTTTACTGTGGCTGTGCCTCTTCACAGCTCTCTCATCAACACAGTCACTGACCATGTCACCTTCAATAAGACAGCCCAACACACACACATGCAGTTAATTAAGACATTTACATGTTAACATTTCTGGACAAGCACAATAATTATTTTACACTAATAATGCCTATGATGGGACATACCTGTCAGAATCAGCTGCATCCTGGATTTTGATAAATCACTAATGGATGACATAAAAGACAATTGAACGAAAATACAGAAAAAAAAAACCACATGATGACCTGTAGTTACATAATTTCTATAATTAATATGATTTTGGAATGTGACTAGAGTTTTCTGTCTTTGCTGCTTTCAGAGGGTGAAAGCAGGCATTCTGAAGGCTTTCAACAATCCCACTGAGAAGACAGCAGATGAGGAGACCAAACGCCAAGTCAAAGGTTTGTATGAGGGCACCTGACAGATGGCCAAGACCCATAGTCCCATCTTGTGGCAACTGATGGAAATGCAACCTTCAAAGTATTGAGGCAAAGACAGTTTTTTAGAAGCGCAAATATTTAGTTGAACACAAACCTTTTCATCCATATTTAAAGGAGGTCTTGATATTGTTAATCATTGCTCCTAATAACTCTGCCTCCTGAATTAATTGCCATATGTTTTGATTGGTCTCTGGTAGGGCTGTGTGATGTGATCAGAATTTTATATCCCAATATAAGTAATCTTATATCCCAAGAATGATACATATCCTGATATACTACATTCTTCTATAAATTCAATAGTTTAGATATAATAACTATATAGAAGGGACCATCTCTTTTAACATTTTAAATTATACACTGGAAAAAAATCAGTTGTACAAATTCATCTGTCATTAATTTTCTCCTTTTATTTAAAAATTTAATAATATCCAATTAATATTGCTCTAATTTCCACCCCTCCTCTATTCTAATGTTGTGTTGGAAAACATTAAATATAACGAGGTTTACATTGACTACACACCAACATTTATTCAAACATTTCACATGCTTGTTTAACTAGTACATTAAATAAGATAAGATAAGCCTTTATTAGTCCCACAATGGGGAAATTCCAGGATTGCAACAGCACAGGGATAACAACACTCAGAGCAATAATTAAGAAGATACGGAAGATATAAATAAGAGCAGTGGATATACATACATACACATCAATATATAAATATATATACAAAGTGTGGAGCATTGTAGTGAGATGGAATAAACAGCATAACCGTCTACTTAGTTATCCTACATAGTATGAATATGTACCCATACATATTGTCACCCTCCGTAGCGACCGATACTGTCCTAGCTGTGACCTACTGTCCCATTTGACCTACTGTGATTTATTATTAGTAAAATACATTTATATACATTTAAACACACACCAATTGCTAGATGATGACTGCTGAAATGGCCGCTGTTATCCTTTTCCATCTTCGCAAGTCTTTATTATAAGACGTTCTGCAGACAAAACTTGTACCGTTTGACTCTGGTGTTTAGTTTTAACAGATGAAGATTCTTTAGTGCCTCTAATTAGTAAACGCTCTCCATAGTCTTTCCCATGCTTACTTCTTGCCAAGCTCACCATGTTGGATCATGCTGAGACACGCTCTGTCCGGAGTGCACATGTGTGGACCGCAGTCACCAAAATGACATAAAGATCCTGCCATATTTCACGACAAACCGATTTAAACGATAGTTTTATTTGAAATGATAGATGTTTTTTATCTCGTCATCCAATATATACATCATCATATCACACAGCCCTAGTCTCTGGGCTTTACTATATTCAAGTAAGTTTTTTTTTTTTTTGACTCATAGTTTCACAAATGTGCATAGGGATTAATTTTAAGTCTTGATATCCTCCGGGATCTGTAGTTTCTTTTCTCTCTTGTATTACAACTCATCAAAAAGCTTTCTATAAATTTCTCCCTAAAATAGTCTTTTTTTGTGGCCTGCTTATTAATATTAATGAGTTCCTAATTTTATTGGGTGAAGATTTTTTGAGTGGGCCTATCATGAGTAAGGAGACAGTCAGGGTGAGTTGGATTTGTTAACTTATTGAACTGGAGGTGGAGCTTGAGTGTTTGTGACATCATGAAACCCAGAAAGGGCAGTCTACTCATTTTTTTTAATTTATATAAATACATGTAGTGTGCTTTACTTTGTGAAGTGAGCTTTTGAATGTTTTAACAGTATATAAGTGACCCATGTTAAAATCCATGAAAATACCATTTAGCACAATATGGAAACCTTTAAAATTAAAAACTGCACACTGTCAGCAGTCACATTATCTGAAATATTTTTTTATGTGATATTAATTGTTAACTGTGACTGTTTTTACCCTCAGCATACGGAAAGGAAGGTGTGAAGATGAACTTAGTTGACCGCATCTTTGTTGGCGAGCTTACCAACACGATCATGTGTGAAGAGTGTGGACATGTAAGTGTACGTGGGTGGGCTAAACTGAAGAATCTCAGTTGAAATCATTACTTACAGCATTTCAGACAGAAGTTGCTTTTTAATCAAATATGTCAGCAGGACCCTCTGTCTTCATTATATTTTATTGCTTTAAATGATCCAACAGCTATGGTATTTTTTTCCCATTAGACATAAATTGACAGATATTTGTCATTAACCTGAAGTCATGACAGCCAAAATGAACTCATTTCTTTACTAGCTCTAGCATCCAGAATTTTTTTTTCACATTAGTACCCAAAGCTAAGTGGATAGAAATGAAATCAGAGGAAACAGAACAGAAATCAATAGAAAAAAATAAACAAAAAGCGCTTCAAGGACCAGCTTGAATACCAACTGTTTACTGCAGGCATGTACAGTATGTACCAGCCAATGTAGAAGCTCCGGGTGGTTAACAAAGAAAATAGCGCTAAGATTATCCTTGAGCAACGAGTGCAGCAGGTGTAGAGCTGCAGAGGAAAAGCATAAAAATAGACATCTTCTCTGAGACTTTCAGAAAACTGCTGTAAAAATGAGTATGAATAATAAGGAAGTAGGTGAAGATGTGTTATATGGATGATTACTATAATGATGACCTGCTGCGGGTTTCTCTTTCAGATATCTACAGTAAAGGAGGCCTTCATAGACATCTCATTGCCCATCATAGAGGAGAGGGTGAGTTAATTAAGAATAAAAATATGAATGCTGTAGAAGATGATAGTAAATCTTTTTTTTAAGTGCATGGGAAAGCCAAAACAAGTTACTGTATTTTTCTTTTGTGAGTCTTGATTTTTTTTTTCTCTGCTGCATTTACACACATGGACAAAATTGTTGGTACCCCTCTGTTAATGAAAGAAAAACCCACAATGGTCACAGAAATAACTTGAATCTGACAAAAGTGGTAATAAATAAAAATTCTATGAAAATTAACCAATGAAAATCAGACAATGCTTTTGAATTGTGGTTTAACAGAATTACTTTAAAAAACAAACTCATGAAACAGGCCTGGACAAAAATGATGGTACCCCTAGAAAAGATTGAAAATAATGTGACCATAGGGACATGTTCAACTAAGATGTGTCCTCTAATTAACATCACAGGTGTCTACAAACTTGTAATCAGTCGGCCTATTTAAAGGATGACAAGTAGTCACTGTGCTGTTTGGTGACATGGTGTGTACCACACTAAACATGGACCAGAGGAAGCAAAGAAGAGAGTTGTCTCAGGAGAGAAGAAAGAAAATTAGACAAGCATGTTAAAGGTAAAGGCTATAAGACCATCTCCAAGCAGCCTGATGTTCCTGTGACTACAGTTGCACATTTTATTCAGAAATTTAAGATCCACGGGACTGTAGCCAACCTCCCTGGACGTGGCCGCAGGAGGAAACTTGATGAAAAATGGAAGAGACGGACAATACGAATGGTAACAAAAGAGCCCAGAACAACCTCTAAACACATTCATGGTGAACTCCAAGGTCAAGGTACATCAGTGTCAGATCGCACCATCCGTCGTCGTTTGAGCCAAAGCGGACTTCATGGGAGACGACCAAGGAGGACACCACTGTTGAAAACAAATCATAAAAAAGCCAGACTGGAATTTGCCAAACTGCATGTTGACAAGCCACAGAGCTTCTGGGAGAATGTCCTATGGACAGACGAGACAAAACTGGAACTTTTTGGCAAGGCACATCAGCTCTATGTTCACAGACGCAAAAATGAAGCATACCAAGAAAAGAACACTGTCCCTACTGTGAAACATGGAGGAGGTTCTGTTATGTTCTGGGGCTGCTTTGCTGCATCTGGCACAGGGTGTCTTGAATCTGTGCAGGGTACAATGAAATCTCAAGACTATCAAGGTATTCTAGAGAGAAATGTGCTGCCCAGTGTCAGACAGCTTGGTCTCAGTTGCAGGTCATGGGTCTTGCAACAGGATAATGACCCAAAACACACAGCTAAAAACACCCAAGAATGGCTAAGAGCGAAGCATTGGACTATTCTAAAGTGGCCTTCTATGAGCCCTGATCTAAATCCTATTGAACATCTGTGGAAGGAGCTGAAACATGCCGTCTGGAGAAGGCACCCTTTAAACCTGAGACAACTGGAGCAGTTTGCTCTTGAGGAGTGGGCCAAAATACCTGCTGAGAGGTGCAGAAGTCTCATTGACAGTTACAAAAATTGTTTGATTGCAGTGATTGCCTCAAAAGGTTGTGCAACAAAATATTAAGTTAAGGGTACCATGATTTTTGTCCAGGCCTGTTTCATGAGTTTGTTTTTTAAAATAATTCTGTTAAACCACAATTCACAAAAGCATTGTCTGACTTTCATTGGTTAATTTTCATAGACTTTTTATTTATTACCACTTTTGTCAGATTCAAGTTATTTCTGTGACCATTGTGGGTTTTTCTTTCATTAACAGAGGGGTACCAACAGTTTTGTCCGTGTGTGTATGTTCAGATATCAAAGCCTTCCAACCCCAGTAGGCTGGGAAAGGGCAGTCGGGAGCAGGATGCCAACACAGCTCACACTGACCAGATTGTTTCTGGAGCACAACCAGTCAACAGGAATACCAGGAAGATGAGTGGACAGGTAAGAGCTATCTTGTAATATGAGAAGGTTTAGACCAAGTATGACGCAAAAAGGTGCATTCTGATCACCTTGTAGTTCCCTGCATAGTGCATTGGACAGGGGATTCAGCTAAGTTAAGTAATATTTCAAATCACATGAAGCAGAAGGTGCTCAGTAGATTCAAGATTCAAAGGCTTTATTATCATGTGCACAGTTAAGAAATGCTACATTTCCTGAGCAATGAAATTCTTGCTTTGCTCTCTGAACGAATGCCAAGGTAATAGGTACAGAAACAACAATTCTAATAAGATCATGACACGCTAACACAGTAACTCAGTCCTAATACTAATGGATGCTAGTAACACACACCAACACACAGTTAGGCAGTTAGGACTTCTTAAGCACACCTTGATATTAAATACAAAAATTAATGAGTACTAATAATATGTACAGTGTGCAAATGAGCATTGAGCAACCTGATGTGAACCTGAGATGGCATAGACCTATGTACAGTGTGCAAATGAGCATTGTGCAACGAGCAGTGTATAATTACAAATTAGTACCCAGTGCTAATTTCTGTAACGGTAGTACCAGTAGACTGTGCATGATAAGTACCAGCAGAGATGATAGTTAGCAGCAGAGATGGAATGGACATCAGACGGGTGAGACTGTATCTACTGTACAGGTGAGCAGTGTGCAGATTTAGCAGCCAGTGTGTGAGTTCCTATATGCAAAGCTGTGTTACGGAGTTTTGGGAGTTATCATCTGTTCAGGAGTCTGATGGCAGTGGGAAAGAAGGAGTTCTTCAGTCTGTTGTCCTGCATTTCACGCTTCTGTACCTCCGGCCTGGGGTAGAAGTGTGAACAATCTGTGCTGGGGGTGGGTGGGGTCCCGGAGGATGGTGTCAGCTCTCCTTTGGACTCTGCGGTGGTAAATGCTCTGCAGAGAGGGGAGTGGAGTCCTGATAATCTTCTCCGCTGTCTTCACCACTGTCTGCAGGTGTTTGCGGTCCAGGGCAGTGGTGTTGCCATACCACGCAGTGATGCAGTTGGTCAGGATGCTCTCGATGATGCAGCTGTAGAAATTGTTGAGGATCCTGGAGGACATGCCAAACTTCTTCAGCCTCCTCAGAAGTATAGCCGCTGTTGAGCTCTCTTAATCAGCTCTGTGGTGTTGTGTGTCCACTTAACGTCCTCGCTGATGTGGATGCCCAGGTATTTAAAGCTGCTCACCCTCTCCACCTCAAACTTCCGGATGAACAGCGGATGATGGGGTCTTCTCCTCCCTTTCCTCATGTAAACTGTCATCTCCTTCGTCTTGTCCGTGTTGAGGGTGAGGTTGTTTTCCTCACACCGTGACACCAGGTTGGCCACCTCCCTCCTGTAGGGTGCTTTGTCATCACCAGTGATGTGTCCTATCACTGCTGTGTCATCCGTGAACTTAAGGATGATATTGTCCTTGTGAGAGGCAACACAGCCATGGGTGAAGAGGCTGTAGAGGATGGGGCTGAGAACACAACCCTGTGGGAACACCTGTGTTTGTGATAATGTTGGCTGAGGTCCTGCTACCCATCCTGACAGACTGGGGCCTGCCAGTTAGAAAGTCCAGTAGCCACTCACAGATGGTGGGGTGCAGGCCAAGTGAAGACAGTTTGTCGGTGAGTTTGTGGGGGATGACCATGTTGAAGGCGGAGCTGTAGTCGACAAAGAGGATCCTAATGTAGGAGTCTTTATCTTCCAGGTGGGAGAGAGAATAATGGAGTGCTGCAGCGATGGCATCTGAGGTGGACCTGTTAGGCCTGTAGGCGTACTGCAGGGGGTCCAGGGTGCCCGGTATGCTGTCCTGAATGAGGGGCAGCACCACTCTTTCAAAGCACTTCATGATGATTGGAGTGAGTGCTACCGGTCTGTAATCATTCAGACAGGTCGGCAGGCTCCTTTTGGGGAGGGGGATGATGGTTGTGGTTTTGAAGCAGGAGGGGACTATGTTCTGGTTGAGGGAGAGGTTGAAGATTGCTGTGAGAACGTCGATCAGCTTGGCAGCGCATGCTCTAAGGGCCCGCCCAGGTATGTTGTTGTCTGGTCCTGCTGCCTTTCGGGGGTTGATATTCCTCAGTGGTTTAGCCCCTTTTCCACTAGTGTCACTTTGGCCCAGTACGGTATGATACAGTACAGTTCGGCCCGCTTGTGTTTCCACTGCACTTGTTTACCTGGCCTGGTGAGACTCGGGGGTGGGGGGGGCTGCTTGAGTGTGTTTTTCTTCTCTGTGTTGTGGCTGGTGGTCATGAAGCAGGTGTAAAAGATGTTGAGATTGTCTGGCAGGCTGTCTGTAGAGCTAGTGGTGCTGTTGTTGGTCTTCTTGTAGTCTGTGATGTGTTGCAGGCCTTGCCACATGCGCCCCGGGTCAGGAGTGAAATAGAGGTTGTCCAGCTTTTCTCTGTACTGTCTCTTGGCTGTTGTTATAGCCCTTCTCAGTCCATACTTTGCAGCTTTGTACTCAACCTCACAGCCTGATTTAAATGCACGAGAGTGAGCATGCAGCATCTGACATACCTGACTGTTGATCCAGGACTTCTGGTTGGGGAACTTCCTGACCTGTATGGTGGGTACGATGGTATCAGCGCATGTGCTGATGTACCCAATCACGTATTCAGCATAATCCTGTATGTTCACAGAAGAGTCCTCTCAGGTGGCTGCAGCTTTAAACACATCCCAGTCTGTGCAGGCAAAACAGTCTTGCAGGGTGTTCTCAGTCTCTGGAGTCCAGTGCTTAATTTGCTTAATAACAGGGTTTGTTTGTTTCAGCTTTTGCCTGTAGGCTGGGTACATAAACAGGGAGATGTGATCTGACTGTCCGAAGTGGGGGCAGGGTGCCGCTCTGTAGGTGCCACATATGTTGGAATAAACATGATCCAATGTGCTTTTATCGCAGGTGGGAATTTCCACATGCTGGTAATATTTGGGGAGTACAGTCCGTAAATTGCACTGGTTAAAGTCGCCAGCAGCAATAAAAACAGCATCGGGATGTTTCGTCTCTACTGTGCTGATGATGTCATGGAGTTTGTTTAGTGCTCCTGTGTAGTTGCTCTGTGGACAAATGTACTGTATACAGCGGCCAAAGTACAAAGGGAACTGAAAACTGAGCAGGGGAGAAGTGAACAACCATTCATCACTTCACCGGAAGCTGACAAAATATCCCACAAACCATCTTAAAAATGGTGTCACAGCCGATGGTCACTGCATTAGCTAATGTATGCAATGTGCAGCAAGCGGAGGAGTGAGAGGAGAGCCTGGCATTGCAACATAAACAGTGTTGTTTTTTTTTATTATTTAACAATGTGGTATATTTGATACTTTTTTAGTCTACATTGTACCTGTCTCAGTAGTGATAATTAGAATATTTAGAATTTAATTTCATTATAAAATGTCCACAGTAGCAGCAATGCATATCCCCAGCATACCAGGCTAATACATGGGGCATGGAGGTGACATTACAGGGTGTTTCAAATAGATAAATTTTATTAAGGGAAGTTAATTTTTTGACGTTCCCTTAGTAGGGAGTACTGTGTTACTACAGTATTGATATGAATGCAGCTAAAGCTTTGCCTCATCTAAGGTTTAAAAAAAAATTAAATATTTTACTCACATTTCACATTCCAACAGATTTTTTTTTTTTTTCAAAAAACAAACTAACCGGTTAGTTAAAAGGCTTGCAAAATTCTTTATCTCTGAAATGTGCTAATCTGTGTGTTCTCACGTACCACAGAAGCAGCTGAACAGAAGATCCTCCAGCTCTACTGAGAAAGGAGCTGGCTGCTGTGCAGAGCGGTCAGAGGAAGAGGGTGTAGCGGGTGGCTCAGCCCACAGTGTCTCAGTGTGTAAGAAGGCAGCAGCCGATGGCCTATCAGATGGCATCAAAAGAGACTCTGGCGCCCAGGACAGCAGTAACGACGCTGACAGTGAGGCCTCTGAGAGTGAGTGGGGCCCACACACCTCCTCATCATGCCCCAGCCATGGAACCATATCCACCCCATCCTCCACGTCTACCCTCACTCCATCCCCCACGACCATCTCTGCTCCCTCTCCATCATCGTCCTCCACCAACCACGCCGGTGCTGTAGAACAGCTGGTTAGTGCAGTGTCTAAAGTCAACCTGGGGTTCAGTTCAGCAGATTGTTCTGCTTCTGCACACTGCCCTTCAGAGGAACATGGGGATGCACAAACTCGAGAGAACCTTCATCATCAGCACCATCAGGGAGCCTTCCAGGTGCTGTCCCACAGTTATACACCCAGCTCCAAAGAGTGCTCCATCCAGTCCTGCCTCCACCAGTTCACATCTGTGGAACTCTTGATGGGCAACAACAAGCTGCTCTGTGAGAACTGCACTGAGCGAAGGCAGAAGCAGCTGCGCAAGAGTAGCTCAGCAGGTAAGACAGATCATCTACAGAAGCTTTGAAGATGAGCAGTTTTGTCAAACCACATGCATGAATATTCTTACATTATTGCCAGAAGACAATCTTTAGGTAGCCTAATTCTAGCAACAAGTAGAAGAGCTACTTCTGGAAAGATATCAATGTGTTTATTATCCCCCGCCAGTCAAAGACCAAAGGGGTCAAAGGTACCCTTTTGGGCGATGACCTAAGGAGATTATGTTATGAGGCGGTCCGTCCATCTGTCCCACTTTTGTGAAATCAACTCCTCCTACAGTTTTGTTCTGATTGTTTTGAAACTTGGTACCAGGGTTTGATATACTCTGATGATGTCACCAGAAAAGAAAGACACCAGACCCAACATCGCAGATGAGTTGAAGGCTGCTATCAAAGTAACCTGGGCTTCCATAACACCTCAGCAGTACCACAGGTTGATCACCTCCATCACTTCAGGCAGCCAGTCACTTGCAAGCCCTGCAGGCCTTTAATTATAATATTCATAGATCCTATATTCATAGATACTTAAGTAGGTGCAAGATTTAAAATCTCTTTCCAAGCAATTCTAAGGCAATGAAAGTTTTTTTGTGGCTAAAAAGCCGAGGTGGTTTTAGAGCTGCCGGAGTACATCTTTAACTATAAAATAATCCACAAATTAATGATAATTAAGTCTGAAATGTATAAGAAGTCAAAATTTTACAAGAGGAAATTACAAATTTCTGAGGAAAATGTTTGCAAATTTAAGTGAAAACAAATTACAGAGAAAAAAGTAGAAAACTACAAGAAAATGGTTATAAATTGAGGAGAAAAACCTCAAACTTTAAGACGAAGTCATTACTCAAGTATTTTTTTAGGTGGGTACTTTTGTACTCAGCTAGTATTTTTCTGGGTATCTACTTTTAATTATTAATTTCATAAAATAACACTGCTTTTACATGAGTACAATGTCTGGCTACTATACCCACCTTTGATCATATAATTTAAATATGTGTGAGTAAATTACTACAGTATCATGAATGTTTTTTCCTTTCAGTGTCATCTGTTTTCTCATGTTTACACATGCTTTACATATCCCCCCCCCAAAAAAAAGTTGCCCCCACACCAAAGTCTTTAAGCCAGAGGAAAAACTTCAAATCCATACCATAGTACCATAGTTGTCTCTAAGGCAAATCTTGCATGGCCTACACCCTAATCTGACTGAGTTTGGGGTCACAAGGTCAAAGATCACAGTTATTTTTTTTTTTTTTTGTACCCGTAGGTAGATTTGTTTTGCAGTCTGGTGACAAGCCACCAGCTGCCGGTCGCTGCGTGCGCAAGCGCCCCGTATCCCTAACCTGCATGCTTTTGGCATGCGGGAGGAAACCGGAGAAATCCCGGAGTAAACCCATGCAACACGGGGAGAACATGCAAACTCCACACAGATCACTGTCGGCCGGGGGCAGGGATCGAACCCACGATCTCATGATCCCCCGGCCGAGGGTAAACTGTGCTGCCGCAGTGCTAACCACTGCGCCACCGTGCAGCCCAGTTAGCATTCCATTTGCACTATTACTATAGATCAATTAAAGATAGGGTCACCAAACTTGGTACACATGTTCACCCCATGACCCCAACTGTGACTGTGGGTTTGGGGTCAAAAGGTCAAGGTTGACATTACCTATGCTCTATTACTATACAACGAGTAAAGCTCGGGTCGCCAAACTTTGTACACAGGTTCACCCTGTGACCCTGAGGTATGACTAGGGTTTTTTGATTCAAAGGTCAATGTCAAAATGGCTTATAAACTATAGCTCAACAACAAAGAAAGCTAGGGTCGCCAAACTAGCTACACAGGTTCACCTTGGGATCCTGACCTCTGACTATGGATTTGAGGTCCAGAGGTCAAGGGTAACATTGCCTATGCCTTATTACTGTACAGCGAGTAAAGCTAGGGTCACCAAACTTGGTACACAGGTTCACCGTATGACCCTGAAGTGTGACTATGACCTTGCGATCTAAAACCAAAGGTCAACATCAAAATGGCTTATAAACTATATCTCAATAACAAAGAACACTAGGGTCACCAAACTTGGTATACAGGTTCACCCCGAGAGCATGATGTCTGACTATGGGTATGGGATCAAAGGTCAAGGTTAGCATTCCCTTTGCCCTCTTTCTATAGAAGCTCTCTAGGGTCATCAAACTTGGTATACAGGTTCACCCTGAGAGCATGATGTCTGACTGTGGGTATGGGATCAAAGGTCAAGGTTAGCATTCCCTTTGCCCTCTTACTATAGAAGCTCTCTAGGGTCACCAAACTTCCTACACAGGTTCATCTTGGGATTTGGACCAACAACTTTAGGTTGTATACAACTATTTTTGTTGTATATTCATGGATGATAGGCTTATCATAATTTGGTTCTCCATCCATCCATTTTCTACTGCTTTTCCGGGGTCCGGGTCACAGAGGCAGCAGCTCAAGCAGAGAAGCCCAGATTTCCCTCTCCCCGGCCACCTGCTCCAGCTCTTCAGAGAGGATACCAAGACGTTTCCAGGTCAGCTGGGAGACATAGTCTCTTCAGTGTGTTCTGGGTCTGCCCTCTTCACCACAGCAGACCGGTACTACGTCCGCATCACTGCAGATGCTGCTCCAATCCATCTGTCAATTTGGTTCTGCCTCAATAATTATGTGGCAAAAGGTGCAAACTGCTCTCCTTCAGTGACATATTGGGATCTTCAAAGAAAACTGAGGCAGGGGATATTGCACTCGCCTCACAGTGCTCTTGTAGAAACATCTCTGTCTGCTCCTGCTGGACACTGCTCATTAGCTGAATGAAAGCTTGCTCACACTATAGTTATGCACTCAGCTTCAATTTTAATCTTTGACTCTTAAGCGTCACCTTGTTGCGTTTCTTAATAATGCATCAGAATTTATATAGTGCTTTTCATAGACACTGAAAGACACTTTACAATGGATACATTATTCATTCACTCCACAGACAATGGTAGTGGTAAGCCACTGCTGTAGCCACAGCTGCCCTGGGGCAGACTGATGGAAACGTGGCTGCCAGTCTGCGCCAATGGCCTCGCCGGCCACTACCGAACATTTATACACATTCATGCACAGTGTCATGGACACTGGAGGCAAGGAGGGTAAAATGTCTTGCCCTGGGACACAACAGCAGGATATCTGGGGAGAGTAGAATTCAAGCCGCCAACACTCTGGTTATTGGACGACCCCTCAACCTCATGAGCCACTGCTGCCCACATTTCCCTCCTCCGTTCCATTTTTGCTGAGCACCAAGCTGGATGACAGGAAGTTCCATTTTTTTATATTTTCTTTGGCGTGACCCAGCCAGGACTTGAGCCCCAACCTCCCTGTTGTGGGGTGGATGCTCTACCTCTAAGCCGCCAGGTGCGGTCTTAAGTTGCGTTCAGATCGA
Source organism: Pholidichthys leucotaenia (assembly GCA_020510985.1). Lineage (NCBI taxonomy): Eukaryota > Metazoa > Chordata > Actinopteri > Cichliformes > Pholidichthyidae > Pholidichthys > Pholidichthys leucotaenia. Next base: position 230,489,297 of record CM035849.1, read on the forward strand.
AGGCGAAAGCGTGAATTTTTTGGGTGGTGTGATTACATTTTAAATTCAATGTAAACATGTGAATAGATGTTAATTTGTGTCTGAGTTGCCTTCATAACTTCTGTAGCTGCTTTCTACCTGCTGTGGAAATCCCAAAAATGCTGTTATGTTTAAGCTTTCAATGTTACCCAGTGGGGCTTTCACCTGGAGAAATGTCACTGCCTCCTTCAAAACTGCACCTGAATGATGGTTATTTACACTGCTAGCTGGCTGCTAGCCCTTGTTAGCACATCCATAGCAGGAGTTTGTGAGTGGATAAACAATAGACACTCCATTTCAGTTTACTCTCCAGTTTTGATACTTTTAGTCCGGTGACGGCAGAATCTGAAGGCTGACTAGTAGCTACAGGCATGTGAAAAAATTTGGACACCTCTTTAAATATTCAGTTCTTTATTAAGAAATGTTTAAATATCTGTGTCTAACCTTGTTTTTGTTTTTATTTGCATTTTTTACCATTTATTTTAGCCATTTTAAGTGGGAGTGAATCTGGGGGTGTCCTAAAAAAGATAGGGGGTGTCCTAATTTATTCCTCACTATTTGTTTAGAATTACATTTTACAGAAAATTTGAAAAAGTCTTTAATTCATTTTTAATTGTTTAGTTGTATTACATGAATCTCCCAGTATTTTTAACATTGATATTAAATATCCATATGTCCAAATATGTTAAACACACAGGCTTACACAGGGTGTCCTAATTTTTTCACATGACTGTATTGCTACCAAATCCCCCAGATGTGAGTGCACAAATTTGCACGCTTTCCGCATGTTTACATTAACTTTACATGTATTAGCGCTGTGCAAAACTTGCTTCGAGCTTGGTGTGAATGCACCTTTAGTTACCTCCTCCAAGGAGATAATGTGATTGGGGCGGTTTGTCTGTTTGTTAGCAGGATTATGCAAAAACTGCTGTACAGATTTTGATGAAATTTTCACCAGAGGTAGCCCTTGGCCCAAAATGAACCCATTAAGTTTTAGTGATGATCTGAGAGTGCATACCTCCACCAAGGACCTTGTTTGTATTTGTGCAGCAGGACTACGCAAAAACTACTGGATGGACTTGAATGAAATTTTCACCAGAGTTGGTTATTAGCCTAGAGAAGAACCCATAACATTTTGGTGATGATCTGAGAATGCATACCTCCACCAGGGCTCTTATCTTCTCACAGTGTGTTAGCAAGAATCTTCCAAAACTACTGGATAGACTTTGATGCAGTTTTCACCAGAACTGGCTCGTGGCCTACGCACAAGCCCATTATATTTTGGAGGTGATCCACGAGGAGCGGAAGGAGCCTTGGTGAAGGTGTGCACTCTCTGAGTGCTTTTCTAGTTGTACCACATGTTTGCACACAACAGAACAAATTCTACCTATTGTCTCCTTTATATAGCAGTTGTCAGAAAAACAATGATTTACATTTTTCACTACATTCTTCATTTTATATTTGAATTCATTTGTGTGTTTTATGTTCTTTTCATAGATAAGAAAGTGGAGAAGATTTACACTAGTGCCAGAAAGCAGATGCTGATATCCTCATTGCCTCCAGTCATCACATTACATCTTAAACGTTTTCACCAGGTAAGCAGAAACATTCCAACTCCATGTCAACTTCCTTATATGTGAAACAAATATTTAGCAAACTTATTGTTCCATTGGTTGTGTTTGCCCATGAAGGCAGGGATGAATCTTCGAAAGGTGAATCGCCATGTTGACTTTCCTCTGATCCTGGACCTGGCTCCATTCTGCTCTGCCTCCTGCAAGGTGTCACTCCAAAATAAACCAAAGCCTCCAAAGAAAAAAAAAACAAAAAAACATCTGGTTTATTTTAACGCATCTCTTAGATTTTTCTACATTTACTGATATTTTACTTTCAGTAGTGCAGTGTATTATACAAGCTTTGGTTGCTAGTAATCTCAGAAATCTGCATGTATGCATCTTCTTACTTTTAGTTTTGTTTCCCTTTTTGCTAATCTTCTTTTTTTCCATTCTCTCTGCCAGAACCTGGCAGTCGGTGAGCGTGTCCTCTACTGTCTGTATGGGATTGTTGAACACAGCGGCTCAATGCGCGGGGGCCACTACACAGCATATGTGAAAGTCCGCACTCCCCAAAGGAAAATGGAACAACACCACAAAAACCTGTCAGGTCAGGGGTTGACTCTCTTTGAGATCTTTAACTTTGTTGTGTCCCTGTGGTTGTTGGAGGTTCATGGAATAAGTCAGCAAAGCCCTGACTTCATGTAACCTTAAATATGGCCTCCACAGAGGGCAGGATAAATAGAAGTCTTTGTGTTCTATTGAGGCATGCTTTCTCTTTTCAAGGATAGTGTCCATATTTACAGAATAGCACTGGAAGGTAGTCGGAAAAACTCAGCAAAAACGTCATCCTTGCTGTTAATTAGTTGATATAAGATTTGGAAATATTACAGTTGCTACCTTTGGTTGGTGATGATACTGGGGTGTAAAATGTCATTGTAATGACTGGTGAAAGACTTGTAAATCATTAACTATGAAAGTAAATTTTTTGTAATAGAACTAAAAAAGAGAAACTTTGATATATTTATTACACAAAGTGAAATACTTCAAACCTTTTTGACTAAACTTTGAGACTGATTAAACTATAGTTTTTAAAATAAACTATAAATCCTGACATTTTAATTTACTGAGATGCACCAGCACATAGTACACACTATAAAGTACAGAATTTGTTAAACCACAGAAAATGCCATTGTAGTTTAAAAAAATGTAAATGGTACAATAAATTATTGAGGAATATGATATTCATATTTTATTCATCAAAAACAGTAATTAATGTTTTATGTTCTAGATAGGAAGACTGTATTGTATTGAAGGAAATTCAGATTCTCTGGAAAATTGCTTGATAAGGTGAATAAACTGATGATTAATGAATTAATTGATAACTTGCATCCTTAGTGTGTATAGACAGCTTTTCATATACTTCCCCTTTAAAATATGCCCGCAGAGCTACGTGTGCGGGCATGTACTTCCGCACCCGGAAGCACCGCACTTAGAGCTGTTCAAAAGCAGCAGAAAAAAGGGAAACGGCCTGTAACAAAAAGAAATGTGGTCTCCGTCCACATAGTATATGATGATTGACTCTTTATTTCATCTGAAGTAGCAAAAAAAAAAAAGTGAGCAAAGTGCGCTGAAAAGTAACGCATAGATGCCTGAAGCTAAGTTGCTGTTAGCCTCTGACGGCTATCTCAAACAGTTTTTTTTCTGCCGGGATGAACAACCAAAATGGACAAGCTAAGGCCACCGTTGTGAGTCACACGATATCCCGATATGTAAACACTCTGACTTCTCCTAGTGATATGATACCGTACTGTTGTGATATTGCTTAATTACAAGTCTTGTCAGTGAACTATAAGGGAGAAGAAAAGAGGAGAAAAAAAACCAAAAACAACCTGAAAGGGTCAATAAATGGTGATGCTGATTTAAGGTCAAATTGTCCAGCCCTAGAATATAATTATAATAATTTTATTTGTATAGGACCTTTCAGAATACAACTACAACGTGTATTTATAAACACAAAGGAAAACACAGTTGAAACAAAGAAAAAATTGCAGCCTGATTGTAGCAGCATGGAGCAGTGGTTAGCACTATTGCCTTACAGCCACAAGGCTTCTGGTTCACCAATAACAGAAAAGCCCTCACAGTGGCGGGGGCCTCATGCCGTTCTTAGCTGGCAGGAGTGGCACTAGTTCAGAACTTCTGCTACTGTAGCCCTGCTACTTAAAGGGTCGATGTGTTTTGCTTTTAGAGATGCTCTTATGCTTACCTCAGTTTTAATGAGTGATTATTTGAAATACTGCTGCCTTTCTGTCAGTAATACATTATTGGTTCTGATTCACATTGAAGTGTATTTCCTGCTTGATTAGATTGACCAAGCGTCAAGAACATACTGTAAAGGCAATGAAGGAGCTTCTAAAGTAAAAGAAGAGGAATATTTTGTGTACACCTGTGTACCTGTAATACACATAAACAAAAATGGATAAAATACACTTTGAATGCATGTCTGTAATTCCTGTGTCACTAACATGCTAACATTTGCATGGGAATACGTGTAAATATGCTGTGAGCCACATTGGGATTGAAAACCCTACACGTCTTTATTGGTGTACACAAGCATATTCAAGTGGACAAATATAGAGACTTTTAATATTTTGTCTTGAGTTACATGTGCACCACCTGCTCATATACCACTTGGGTCTGTAGCCTATGTTCTACACTTCTATACACTCAAATTTAGACTGATCACCACATCTTTCCAAGTGAATAAGTGTATCCACTTGGAATTCAACGATTGCAAAATTTTGGGCCGATATCAATACTAATGTTTAAAATAAGATTGTTGATAGGCAATACTCATTGTTTCTTTGTTTTTGCTGGTAGCTGTTCCATCTTTAGTGCCAGAGAAACAAAGAAACATGCATTGTTGGGGGGGGAAAAAAACCCTTTAAAACAGTTCAGTTGTGGATGTTTTCTGAAGTTGCAGTTGTACTACTATTACCCGTTTGAGGGCAAAGTCAATGCCACACAACTGGGACACCCCTGATAAATATCGGACAACCCCATCGATGAATCTTATCTTGTTTGCTAATGGGCCGATATTGGTCAACAAGGTGAATGTCAGTTGATACTGATTTTAAGGCGATATATTGGTGCATGCCTAGTATTGATGCATACAAGCCCTTGTTACTGGGACTTAAACTAGAAACAAAAAAACATGCACTAGCTCCAAAACAAACATTAAAGGTCCCATTCACTGCACTTTTCCCAAATTTTGACAACTCCCACAGGTCTTAATGAAATGTTCGTGACATATTTTGGTCAAATTACCTTTAAAGTTGCAGTATCATTGTGAATCATCTTTTGCAGCCTTACTCAGAATGACGCATTTCAGTGCCTGTCTCTTTAAAGGTGATAGTGACAACATTGTAACATCCTGGCCACTTGGTGTAACACTAACTCCCAATTACCACTGACTGCAGTTGAAGTCTGTCACATCTGTGACGCATTGTTTTCATTCTAGTCGATGTTCTACTCGCCACCTGATGTGGTACATTGTGGGACAGAGCTGGCACACCGCAACAGATCGCTAAAAATATGCAACAAGTTTATTTTTGAGGGATGCTGCATCCAGCATGCAAGGAAATATTATGGTATCTACTGTATTTAATAACTGCGTGTTCATTAAAAAAAAACTATTTAAGGATTGCCTGTTATTTTCTGAGGTCTACTCCTCCACTACTGTGCCTAAGAAGATACAAACTTTGACATGGCACTTCACAGAATTAACATTTAAAGGCTACATATGCATTATTAATCCAGGTGAATCCAGATCAATGAACAGCCATTGTTTGTGATCGATCTGTGTTGAGCTGTTATATAATTCTCGCATGATCTTGTCATGCAAACCTTGTTCTGATCCGTGCCACTTCCAAACACAAGTGCAGCTGGTGGAGTGTGCTGCAAGACTGAAACCACACTGCAGCCACAAATGAACACAACCGCAGTCAGTGGAAATCAGGCTTTCCTCTTGCCCCACTATATTGTACTACTTGGTAGAGGCAAACATCAACACACAGCACAGACTGTTCTACAATCTCAGTTCTTTGGTGATTACAAGCCAGGTGCAGCATGTCAAACGAGGACTTGTTTATGATATGAAATTAATATGAGACAACGAAACATGACATCAACCTAGTTATGCTATTAGCTGTGACATGCTTAAGGGCAACCATAAGCCTCGTCATCCAGCTACTCAGATGTAAATATTATAATTTTGGACCCCCCAAAAATTTTAAGTGTTTTTTTCATCAATATCCTTTTTTTTTTTTTTTTTTTTTTTAATTTAAGTTTTTGTAAAGGTTATACATGTCATTACAGCATTGCATTGTTTACATTTTCATCACACATTCCCCCTTTTTTTGTTTTTTGACAACATTGGAAAAAAATTATTACAACACCCTTTTTTTAAGTGAAAGAAAAAGAGAAATTAAAAGAACAAAAAACAAAGGAAAAAAAACAAAAACAAAAGAGCAGAAAAATAAAAGAGCATCTGAGTAGTGTTGGAACAAAGAGAGGTGCCATTATTGAAATGGTATTTGTCAAAGATTAGATCTGATGGAAGACACATATGCGTTCCAGGGTTGCCAAAAGTTCAAGAGCCCATCCATGTCCTGTCTCAGTGCAAATGTCAACTTTTCCATCAAATAAATGTCTTGAATCACGTTAATCCAATCCTCAGGTGTAGGACAGTCTTTTGACATCCATTTTTTTGTTAGTTTTTTTACTTGCCAATATTAAAACAGTGAATAAGTATTTTTCCCCTCGTCTTTCCAGTGATTCCGGTAGTAAACCCAAATACAAAGTTACAAAAGAAAAGGGAACTGTTACTTTGAATATTTTCCCCAATATTGTCTGTACATTGGTCCAATATTGGTGGATAACTGGGCATGACCAAAACACATGAAAATGATTTGCAGTCTTTTCATCACACAAACGCCAACAATTCAACCCTTTACGAGTAAATTTGTTTTGTGCAGGTGTTCTGAAAAATCTTACCAAATTTTTCCATCCAAATTCTCTCCACTGCAGGGATGAGGTACTTTTCCATTGTTGTTTATTTAGCTTTTCCCATATTTCCAGTTGTAAAGTGAAATTCCCCTCTTTTTCCCATCTCTCTTTGATATGTGATGTGTTGTCTCCTTTTAAGTCTTGAAGACCATGGTATATTTTAGAAATGTATCTGATCCCTGGGATCCCTTTATATGCCATTAAGAAAACCTTCAGAACACCTGACTGAGCCCTTTCCAAATCCTCCTTTTTAAGTATTTTGTTTATGTGGTGTCCTGATCATAGGAAATCCATTGCAATAATCTATAGGGTTCTTTTGTTTGATTCTCTCTGACTATCTTAAACCAAATTTTTAGCGGGGTCTCTATCCACGGGTTAGTGTTGTTCAAAAGTTTAGGTAAGGCATTGTTCCCTATTATCGCCTGTAGGGGGATGTCACTTGTTATTTGGCATTCCATCTCCTTCCATTGTGCAGTGTAGGCTGGGTTACATATCTCTACTAAAGTTTTAATTTGTGCGGCTTTAAAATAGTCCCTGATATTTGGCAGCACGAGCCCACCTTTGTCTTTGTTTAGCTGTAGGGTTCTATACCTGATTCTTGGTCTCTTGCCCTGCCATATGAATCTTGAGATCCTTCTGTCCAGTTCTTACCATGTTTTTCTGGGAGGTTCTACTGGTATTGTTTGGAAAAGGTATAGAAGACGTGGAAGTATATTCATTTTGACTGCTTCAATTCTTTGTGCAGTACCCAAGAATGGTATCATATTCCATCTTGCTAGATCAGATTTTATTTTTGCCATCAGTGGATCATAGTTTAGTGTTATAATTTTGTTGAGTTGTTTCGGGATATTGACCCCCAGATATTTCATAGATTCCATCTCCCAGTTAGTTTTGAGTTTGCTTAGTAAATATTGATTTGGGTCATAGTTGAATGTTAAAATTTGGGTTTTGTGCATGTTTAATTCGTACCCCGATAACTCTCCATACTCTGAAAAAACTGTGATTAGTTCTGGAAAAGGGGTGTCCGGCTGCCCCAGGTATATTAAGATGTCATCGGCAAAGAGTGCTATTTTATGTTCCTTCTGACCAAGTGTAATACCTTGAATTTTTTGATTCTGTCTTATCCATTGGCTCAGAGGTTCTATGAAGATTGCAAAGAGCAGTGGAGACAAGGGGCAGCCCTGACGACATCCTCTTTCCAGTTCAAAAGATGATGATAATTTACCATTAATCCTTATTTTAGCTGTTGGTTTTTTATATAATGCCTGGATAGTTCTAATGAAGTTGTTATGAAAATTGAAACTGGATAAGATTCTATGTAGGAAAGACCAGTCAACCGAATCAAATGCTTTTTCAGCATCTAATCCCAGTATGGCTGCATTTAAATTATATTTTTTTATATGATGAATTATGTGTAAAGTGCGTCAAATGTTATCTTGTGTCTGTCTTTGTCTTATAAAACCTGTTTGGTCTAAATGAATTAAGTCTGTCAGTATATTTTCTAACCTTTTGGCAAGGATAGCAGTAAAAAGTTTATAGTCCTGATTTAACACACTGATTGGTCTGTAGTTGGAGCAGTCTAATTTATCCTTTTCAGGTTTAGGTATGACTGCAATGACCCCTTCTCTCCAGGAAGTGCGTCTAATGTTATTTTGTGTCTGTCTTTGTCTTATAAAACCTGTTTGGTCTAAATCACAGGTGTCAAACTCATTCCATGGAGGGCCAAGACTCTGCAGGTTTTACCTCCACCCAGTGTCTTCAACAGGTGATTTCACTGAATTTCTTCCCACTGATTGCTGATCAGTGAAAACACCTGCTGAAGACACTGGGTAGAAGCAAAACATGCAGGGTCTTGGCCCTCCATGGAATGAGTTTGACACCCCTGGTCTAAATGAATTAAGTCTGTCAGTATATTTTCTAACCTTTTGGCAAGGATAGCGGTAAAAAGTTTATAGTCCTGATTTAACACACTGATTGGTCTGTAGTTGGAGCAGTCTAGTTTATCCTTTTCAGGTTTAGGTATGACTGCAATGACCCCTTCTCTCCAGGAGGGGGGGATTTCCCCAGTTTGGAGGACATAGTTAAATGTTTTCAGGAGGAGAGGAGATAGTTGCTCTTTAAAGGTTTTGTACCACTCTGCTGTATAGCCATCTGCTCCCGGGGATTTATTAGCTTTAAGTTTCATAATTGCTTTTTCTAATTCTTTAAGTTGTATTTCTGACAGTAGTGTTTTATTTTGTGACTCAGTAAGTTGGGGAAGATTTAATGTCTTTAGGAAGGCTTCGGATGCGTTTTTGTGTTTTTTGAGGGAGTATAAGTTCTTGTAGTAATTCTCGAAGCTTTTAAGAATTTCCTGAATTCTAAATTTTATTTCCTGTAATATTGGGTCTCGGATTTTGTAGATTGCTCTCTCCGTTTGTTGTTTCCTCAATTTGTAGGCTAGTAATTTTGCCGATTTGCTACCTGTTTCATAGTATTTTTGTTTCAGAAATGTAAGTTTCTTCTGGATTTCTATTGTATAGATCTCGTTTATTTGTTTTTTAATTTCCTTAATTTTGAGCGAGTCATTGGAATGAGTGTTGTCTTTGTGCTCTTTTTCTAGTTTCTTAAATTCAGACTCTAATGTGATTAGTTTTTCTTGTCTCAGTTTCTTTTGGGTTGCCAGTTTTGCGATAATCTTTCCCCTTATTACAGCTTTGCATGCGTCCCACAGTATTAAAGGGGATACTTCTCCATTATCATTTTCTTCCAAATATCTGAGAATATCTGATCCCAATTCATCTTTCATTGGTCCTTTCAGCACATTTGAATTTAACCTCCAAGAAAATGTATTATTTGTGTATTTTTGGATATTTAAGTCCATATAGATCGGACTGTGGTCAGAGAGATCCATCGGTCCTATTTTACATGTTTTTACTCTTCCAATGTCTCTATTAAACATAAAAAATAGTCAGTCCTTGAGTATGATGAATGTGGTGCTGAGTAAAATGTATAATCTTTTACACTGGGGTTGAGTTCCCTCCACACGTCACAGATACCCATTTCTTTTAGTAGCATCCGAGTTTTTCTACTTTGAGTGTTATTTTGATGTGGAGAATTACCTGATGCATCCCAGTATGGGTTCAGTCTTAGATTGAAGTCTCCACCACATATCACTAAACCTTTGGCTTTAGTTATAATTAGGTCAAATACATTTTTATAAAATTTCCAGTTAGCCCCTGGAGGTGCATATACATTCAGCAGGGTGATATCTTCTCCCTCTAGCCGACCAAATACCATGCTGAATCTTCCTTCTTTATCTTTGTGTTCTGAATTTTTTTCAAACATAATTTTGGTTGAGATCAATGTCGCTACCCCCCTCCTCCTCCCTGACTTACAGTGGGGCAAAAAAGTATTTAGTCAGCTACTAATTGTGCAAGTTCTCCCAGTTAAAAGATGAGAGAGGTCTCCAATTTTCATCATAGGTATACCTCAACTATGAGAGACAAAATGAGGAAAAAAAAATCCAGAAAATCACATTGAAGGATTTTTAATGAATTAATTGGTAAATTCCTCGGTAAAATAAGTATTTGGTCAATAACAAAAGTTCATCTCAATACTTTGTTATATACCCTTTGTTGGCAATGATGGAGGTCAAACATTTTCTGTAAGTCTTCACAAGGTTTTCACACACTGTTGCTGGTATTTTGGCCCATTCCTCCATGCAGATCTCCTCTAGAGCAGTGATGTTTTGGGGCTGTCGCTGGGCAACACGGACTTTCAACTCCCTCCAAAGATTTTCTATGGGGTTGAGATCTGGAGACTGGCTAGGCCACTCCAGGACCTTGAAATGCTTCTTACGAAGCCACTCCTTCGTTGCCCGGGCAGTGTGTTTGGGATCATTGTCATGCTGAAAGACCCAGCCACGTTTCATCTTCAATGCCCTTGCTGATGGAAGGAGGTTGTCACTCAAAATCTCACGATACATGGCCCCATTCATTCTTTCCTTTAGCACAGATCAGTCGTCCTGGTACCTTTGCAGAAAAACAGCCCCAAAGCATGATGTTTCCACCCCCATCCTTCACAGTAGGTATGGTGCTCTTTCTCCTCCAAACACGACAAGTTGAGTTTTTACCAAAAAGTTCTATTTTGGTTTCATCTGACCATATGTCATTCTCCCAGTCCTCTTCTGGATCATCTAAATGCTCTCTAGCAAACTTCAGACGGGCCTGGACATGTACTGGCTTAAGCAGGGGGACACGTCTGGCACTGCAGGATTTGAGTCCCTGGCGGCGTAGCGTGTTACTGATGGTGTAGCCTTTGTTACTTTGGTCCCAGCTCTCTGCAGGTCATTCACTAGGTCCCCCCGTGTAGTTCTGGGATTTTTGCTCACCGTTCTCGTGATCATTTTGACCCCACTGGGTGAGATCTTGCGTGGAGCCTCAGATCGAGGGAGATTATCAGTGGTCTTGTATGTCTTCCATTTTCTAATAATTGCTCCCACAGTTGATTTCTTCACACCAAGCTGCTTACCTATTGCAGATTCAGTCTTCCCAGCCTGGTGCAGGTCTACAATTTTGTTTCTGGTGTCCTTTGACAGCCCTTTGGTCTTGGCCATAGTGGAGTTTGGAGTCTGACTGTTTGAGGTTGTGGACAGATGTTTTTTATACTGATAAAGAGTTCAAACAGGTGCCATTAATACAGGTAACGAGTGGAGGACAGAGGAGCCTCTTAAATAAGAAGTTACAGGTCTGTGAGAGCCAGAAATCTTGCTTGTTTGTAGGTGACCAAATACTTATTTTACCGAGGAATTTACCAATTCATTCATTAAAAATCCCTCAATGTGATTTTCTGGATTTTTTTCTCATTTTGTCTCTCATAGTTGAGGTATACCTATGATGAAAATTGGAGACCTCTCTCCTCTTTTAAGTGGGAGAACTTGCACAATTGGTGGCTGACTAAATACTTTTTTCCCCACTGTACAAAAGCATAGTTTTTCAATGAATGCGGCCTTTAAACTATGATAATCTCCAGTATAAATGAATGCTTATATCTGTGTTTTTCAGGTGCAAGGGATGCCAGCAACAACGGCAGCAGCAGCTCCCAGGGCCAGTGGGTGTATGTCAGCGATACTACCGTTCATATTGTACCAGAGTCCCGTGTACTCAACTCTCAGGCATACCTGCTCTTCTATGAGGAAATGCTCTAATGTTACCAGTGAAAGCATTTTTCACTTGATATCTATTTTGCTTTACCTTTGTTTTCTTAAAACCTGTATTTAACTCCTTTTACTGTATCTCTTAATGGAGAAAAAGGGAAAAGTCTGTTAAGTTGTTTTATTTAAACTGGCACTTCTAAATATTGTAAATATACAGACGGTAAACAGATTTTATTTTCTGCTTTATTGCCCAGATTTTCATTTATTTTCTATTAAGGACCTACTCTCTAAAAGGGGGTCAGGAGAAAAGTGTTTTACTGAACCTGAGCCGTTCAAAATAAATCCTCTATATCATGTGCCTAAAATATAAAACTGCATGATGAAATCTGCTACATGAACTGACAGGATACAAGCAGAATTGCTGCATGCTAAACTGTACTCAGACTAGTTGATGTCAGCTATCTGTATAAGAGGGTGAGTGAATGAGTGAGTGAGACAGGGAATGTAGTTTACTAGAATTTACTGTTTTGCTTTTTTCCCTTTGGTAAACAGCTACTACTTTCAATCAAAGTTGTGTTATTGACGTAAATTCTGGGGAAAATGGTGAAAAAATTCCTCACTGATTGTATACTGAGGCAGTAACTCAGATTTGGTGACAATAGTGTATGATAGATGCAATGATAAGTCAAAAGCAAAATTCATTGTGGGGTTTATTTTTATAGATTTGAGCCATCCGATCCATTTACGCCTTGGCCCTGTTTGTTTATTCAGATGCAGTTTTCTGTCAGATACATCAGTTGAAGTTTAACAATCTGACTGAAAGTGTTGCACATTCTTCCATTTAGGGAGTAGTACAACATTATTATTTAACAACCTATAAAATGATTTTCTTATTATTGGAATGTATCAGCGAAGACTATCAGCAAATTGCCAAAGATAAATTTGCCACTGTGGGTCTGAGCAGAGTTCACTTTATTATTCAGAGTCTCTGAAACATGTTGTTCCCAAGGTCTTTAGTACAGCTCTCAATTGTTGCAGCACAAGCGGACGCACTTGGTGATTGTCAAGTCAACAAAGCACCTTGTCTCCTCCATTGCATTTCAGAATCAGAATAGACTTTATTGCCAAGTACTTTCGCCCATACAAGGAATTTCTGCTCTGCCGCTACAGCAGGAGTGCACAACAACCCATGTCGATGTTTGACTAACACATCGCCACAACAGATGTGCTCTTTATTATCCAAACAGCCCTTAATAAGATTGGACATAGAGAAAATATTTCAACACAACTTAAAGGTTTTTGCCATGTTTTTTGTTTGTTTGTTTGGGGGGGTGTCTTGTCTGTATATGCATGGTAATGATGTTCTAATGAATGTATTTCTTAAATTTCTATGACAAATGAACTGTTCATTTCCTTGGGTCAAAGTATTTTAAAAGAAACTGTTTACTTTTCTCTAACTTGTTGGATATTTGCCATAACAGTGGAAAGAAAATGCATTATTTTTTTCCAACAAGTCAAACAAATGAGTGCCTCTGCTTCAGGAATATGAAGCCTGTGCATGGTGAGAAGACATGCAGTGTGCGTGTGTGTGGTTTTTAAATGTACATGTTTAGCTTAACTTAAAAACTATACTGAGCTTAAGTAATTGTACATATTGAACACAATACAAATGGTGCTTCAGGAGTATAGAAGAAAACTGGTTATTCCTATTCATTTTAAATTCAGTTACGCCCTTATACGCATTTGGAATGAGTATCAAATATATATTGTATTAAAATAATTTAACAACTGTGTACTTATCAGTGTCTGTCATTTCTCTTTTTTGTCTTTCTGCGGCAGTAAAAGATCACAGCAGATTTACTGTTTTCTGTTTGGAGTCGGTGTCGTACTGTTTTCATTCTAGCATCCATCCCTCTTCTTGGCTGTCACCGTGAATTCCAAGATGCCACACTCAGTCCGTCCCCACCCATTATCAGCCCTGACGGGTGAAAGAAGCAGCGCTGCTTCAGAACATGTCGCGAGCTGGTGAAGAGGAGGTGGGTGTGGAATCAGGGAAAAAGGGCAGCGTCCTAAACCATCGCCTCACACGTCCTCTCGTTCCCACATGCTGTGACATCCCAGTCGGGCAGCTCGAATGTTAAAAACAGGTTGTCAAGCTGCCACCAACAAAAAAAAAAAAAGAGCAAATCTTTTCTGAAATGCATTAGTCTATTTTTAAAAGGGGGTGGGAGGACTTGTAGCTGGAGGACATGCTGCTGATGTGTTGGCTGTGATTTAATCTCACGTAATGAAAGGCACCCTCCCCCTGTGCCAGACAGTTTTAAGAAACTAATAAGGTGCTGCTGAGATGCTCATCTACCAGCAGTGGAGGTTAACTTTTACTGCTCTCACCATGTAAGCTGCTGCCACTGTCAGCGACACATACGCCACACACACTCACGTACAACACACACAATGCATTTTGCATTCACACACACTTTGACAGCAGTTGCCTTAGGCTGTGCTTTTCCCTCTACATACACAGTAATGTAACACATGATGGCATTATGTAGTACCTGCATGTGACCTTTTATTAAAACGAGTTGTTATAATGACAATCCAAAAGGGTTTATAATGTCTTCTAAAATAATTATAAAAATATTTTCTTTAACTGTCTGATAGAAAAGAAAATATTTTTATAATTATGTTATAATGATAATTCAGTTTGGGGAAAATGGTGACAAATGGTAATGGAGGGAGGTCACTGTACTTCAGTCAGTTCACTAAAATGCCTTGTATGAGAGGCACTGTTCTATTGCTTTATAACCATGATATTTGAATATTTCAGTAGTATTTCATGACAAAGTAAAGCTGTTTAGCAGTTTCACCCATATAAATCTGGTTCATTTTATTGTGCTGCAATCTCTCTCCTTTGATTCCAGCGTTGAGTACAATAAAAAAAAAAAAGACGTTTGACTTAAGATTTAAACCACAACAAGCAAGAAGCTCACTGTGCCTCAGTGAAATAAGGCATACAGTTATGTGTCAGTGCATCTCTGTGTGAGTATGTTAGTGTACGTGTGTGTGTGTGTTTCTGCATTGAGGCAGCAGTACCATAGTGCTTTTATTTTCAGTGGCTTTCTAGTCCTAAAATGCTGTTGCATTTAGTAGTGCTGATAGACAGTTTAAAACGCCATAAATGATCAAAGCAGATGCATGTGAAAGACAATACCTCACTTTTTCAAAATTTCATCACAATAGTCGCTCTATCTACATGCCCAGACCATCGGCTAAAGGCTTTTGCAGGGAGAAATATCAGGGCTGACATTCATATAGAGTTCTCAAAACTAGTATCTGAAACAAAAATGGGAGGTCTACGAGCTCCTGAAATCTCAGAACACTGCCTTCAGAGCTGGGGACGAGGTGGGCCTGAGGACAGCTAGGGCCAACCTGTCCCAAGGCCCAGAGAGGCCAAGAGGCAGTACTCCAGGAGACTAGCCCCAGCCCCCAGCCCCCATCATGTGTACCTTCTACAGAGGCATCTTCAAGAGCATTCTGACCAGCTGCATCACCGTGTGATATGGCGCCCACACCGTATCCTACCACAAGACCCTCCAGCACATACTGAAAACAGCTGAGAAGATCATCGGTGCCTCTCTCCCCTCCCTTGAGGCCATCTACAGCACCTGCCTCACCCGCAAAGGCAGGTGATCCCACTCATCTCACAGCTTCTTCAGTCTGCTGCCATCAGAGAGGAGACTGCGGAGTCTCCGGGCCAGGACCAGCAGACTCAAGGACAGCTTCATCCAACAGGCTGTCAGGAAGCTCAACTCTCTCCCTGCTCTGCCCCCTCTCTCCCTTCTGCCCCCCACACATACAAATCCTGGACTCTGACCCCCCACACACACACACAATCACTGAACTGTGCCATCCCCAGGTACTGTTTACTCCCACGCACACACACTGATCTCAAGGCTGCACCAGTCATTTTATGCAGCAATGGACTGCTCTCTGTGCACTACATGCCACTATGTGCCCTGATATGTGCCTTAAGTTACTACATGCTGTCTTAATTTTTATCGTATTTAGTTATTTTTCTTACCCTTAGTATTTTTAGTTTCTGGTCAGTGAGTTGGTTTTCTTTGCACTGATGTTTGATGTTTAACATTTAATGTTTGGTGTTAGATGTTATACTTTATATTCATATTTCCTACTTAGTGTTTACCTTGTTACACCATTGGTCTCAAGAGTAGCATAATTTCAATTCTCTGTATGTGCTGTACATATGGCAGAATTGACAATAAAGTTGACTTTGGGGAAAAAAAAAAACCTGCAAGCCTCCATCTTGTTCAAAATCAAACATTTTGTGTTTTGGAGAACTGTTTCTTGTAAGGTCTACCAGACAAAGTCATGCCTAAGCACACCCATGCAACATGCAACATGCAATCATCCTGTTTAATCAACATCTCGAGATTTGGAAAAAAATTCTTATTTCTTTTAATCTCCTTTTATGTCTCCTCCTCTTTACTCCTCGTCCCTGATTGCCTGCTCTCTTGGATTCAGGCCGATCAAAGATTATCTCTGTTTCATTTTTGTCAAGTCGATGAACAATCTTAATAAAGAAGTGCCCCTTTATCATTGCTGCCAGAAAACATTTTCTTCATAGGAATGTCTCATGTTAATCTCTCTATGAATATTGTTGACAAACCATTTACCACTTTGTAGTGTTGTCAGGTGACTCTGAGAATACCAAGTGGTAAGGTGTTTCATGTGTTATTTTGTCCCATTCTTCCCACAATCTTGACTTAATGTGTGCAGTAGCACAGGGTTTTTGTCTTGGAGGCAGTTTATGCTCCTCTAAGATCCCCATGTACTCTGCATTAATGCTGCTATTGTGGTGACCCACCACAATCTACATGGACATTCAAACCTCACACTTAGCAACAGGTCCAGAGGAAGCAAAGGACCATTCACATATGGACAGAGAACCCCTGGGGGGGACAACCAGAACAATAGACTATTGTTTATACATCCCCGGATTAAGGAGAAGACGTCCAGGCGCCAGTGGTCATGCTAATCATATGTACTGACTGATATGTATATATCAATATGCTAATGTGCCATGCATTCTCTCTGTTTGTATAACATATAAAAGGCAACACAACACAGCAGAGACAGCACAGCACAGTAGCGCACAGCACTACAAGTGCATCTCATTATGATGGAGGAAAACAAAACTGCAACCTTCCAGCTCGCCGCATCTCGCCTGAACTTATTTTTCCTCCACACTGGTGACCCTTGACAAAGAATGGAACACGAGGTGAACACCCGGGAGATGACCTGGACGGGAAGCCCCAGCACGCATCATGGTGCACACCTTGCCTGTTCTTATCCCTCCACACTGGTGACCTGATGAGAGAGAATGACCGTCTGCTCCCTCCCATCGCGCTGTGGGCAGCAGAGAACCAGAGAACACCTGCAACCTCTTCATCCTCACCGGAGCACGCGCCCCGGAGCGGGCAGCGCTTGGACCAACACGCACCATGAACCGCGACACGAGCGAAACGAAGGAAGCAGCCTGAACGGGGAAATCATCGACACCGACTGTGTTGATTTCCACCAAGCTCCCCGACCCTGACTCACATGACAGCAGACCTCCCGCGCACAGAAGCCCCACACGCACACCGCAGGATTACAAGGACAGCGCAGTTGTCAGTTATGTGGTCACGGCGCCAAGCGCGCACCACACACAGAGACAAACCGGCTCCACAGACTGATACATCGTCCTCAGCCGCTGCACATGCCCGAGAAAAACAGCCGATCACCACCCTTGGAACCTTCAGGGCTGCTCACGCACCTGAAGCAGACGTGCAGCCCGCACACAGGACTTTGTATGGGTTTCTCAGCCACGGCGCACAAGGGGAATTGAGCCGATTGCTGTCCCCAATGGCTTTGGGGCTGCTTCCGCACCTAAAAGCCAAACTGCCAGGTCCCTCACACAGCTTCAGTTGTTTCACAGCCACTACGCATCCTCGGGGAATTTGGCCGTTCGCCTTCCCCACATCCTCACTACAGCTGCTGTGGATCACCGCCAGGTTTAACCGGAAAGTCCCTCACCATCGCAGATCCACATGCAATTTTTGCGCGGCCCGGACACCTTTGACGTCCCGGGCCGGCACTCACTTACTCCCACCCACCTCCCCCTCCACAGCGCTCTTCCCACACCTCACTCCCTAAAGCCGACCGATCGCCGTCTGGTTCCATTGCGTACAATGCACACTGGCCCCGGCGCCCACGATCCACAGCCGTTCAATGAGCTGGAACTCGGAGTGGAGCACACTGTCTTTTCCACCCCTCCCCCGTCCCCCCCTCCCCCACAGACTGACATGCCCTCCGGCACTCCTTTACAGCAGGACAGTTCTACCGGAGCTGGAGCCAAACGACAGGGGGAGTGTTCTGGGGGGAGCCCTGTGGTGACCCACTTCAATCTACATGGACATTCAAACCTCACACTCAGCAACAGGTCCGGAGGAAGCAAAGGACCATTCACATACGGACAGAGAACCCCTGGGGGGACAACCAGAACAATGAACTATTGTTTATACATCCCCGGATTAAGGAGAAGACGTCCAGGCGCCAGTGGTCATGCTAATCATATGTATTGACTGATATGTAGATCAATATGCTAATGTGCCATGCATTCTCTCTGTATAACATATAAAAGGCAATACAGCACAGCAGAGACAGCACAGCACCGTACAGCACAGCACTACAAGTGCGTCTCATTATGATGGAGGAAAATAAAACTCTGCAACCTTCCAGCTCGCCGCATCTCGCCTGAACTTATTTTTCCTCCACACTATCACATAGGTATAAATGACCTTTGCCAAGGGCACCAACACAAGCCCATACCATAACAGACGCTTATTTTTAAGGTGCGTTCAGACCAAATGCAAAAGCGTGACACGAATACATGTAAAGTTAATATAAACATGCAGAAAACATGCAATTTTGGGCTTTCGTGCATCCGAGAGATTTGGTAGCACTAGCTAGTAATCAGCCTTGAGATTCTGCCATCAACAGAGTTAAAGTGTCAAAACTGGAGAGTAAGCTAGTTTGAAAATGAGACTGCCAGTCACCTTCATACAGATGGACAGGGAGCTCTGCAGATGAATTGGAGTGTAAGCATTATCCACCCACACTCTTGCCATGGATGTGCTAACGAGAGCTAGCAGGCTAGCAATATAAACAGCCATCATCCTGGTGAAGTTTTGGATGCAGGGGCAATTTTTCCAAGTGAGAGGCCCGTCAGTTAATGTAAACCTAAACATGACAGTGTTTTGGGGATTTCCACAGCAGGTAGAACACAGCTGCAGCAGTTATAAAGATAAGATAAGATAAGATAAGATAAGCCTTTATTAGTCCCACAACGGGGAAATTCCAGGATTGCAACAGCACAGGGATAGCAACACTCAGAGCAACAATCAGAAGGCAAGAAAAAAAAAAAAAAAAAAAAAACAAGCAAGCAAGAGCAGCTAATAAACTGAAATAAATAAAGGCAACTCTTCCTGTCTGCAACTCGCTCCAATGGTGAATTCATGTCTATTTATGCGTTTACACTGAGTTAATGTAATCGCGTTGTGTGAAAAATTCACGCATTCGCATTTGGATGGGATCACATAAAGGAATTTTACAGTTCTCTACATGCCCCAGAAAATGATTCTCTGGTAACGGAGGACATGGTGCATATCATCTTGTGCTGTTTAAATGTGAATAAGGCAACTGGTTTCGACCAATTGTCACCCACATTTATTAGAGATGGTGCTGAGTTCATTTTGTCTCCAATTACCTACATGATGAACTTATCTCTTACTACAGGTGAAATACTTCCAGATTTAAAAATGGCAAAGGTGATACCTCTTCATAAAAAAGGCAACAAACAAGATGTTGGAAACTATCAACCTGTCTCAATTCTGAGCACTATGTCAAAACTACTGTTTGAGAGGATTGTCTACAATCAGGTAGTAGACAAATACCTAAGAGATCATAAGCTCTTATATGAATACCAATCTGGTTTCAGATGTTATTCCACTGTAACCTGTTTACTGATTACATCAAAATGCAACGGGATAGAGGACATTATGGAGAAGTGGTTCTTCTTGATCTCCAGAAGGCATTTGATATGGTAGGTAAGCATGGGAGAACAATGCTCAGGAGGTTCCTGGCGAGATAGCAGGAAGGAGTCAAGGACGTAGGGGGTTGAATGCAGTGTAATGCAAATGTCATGTGTGTGGTAAAATGCCATGAAACTTGTGAGGAGAGATTTGGGTAAAAGAAGAGTGCCTGCTGAAATGTGTCAGTCTGTTCTGTGCTTGAGAGATGTGAAGTGTGTAATAAACCGTCTGCCATGAATCAGCCTCTTATTTCACACACACTCCACACTGGATCCCATCCAGATCCTATCCAAACGCGAATGCGTGAATTTTTCACACAACACGATTACATTAACTCAGTGTAAACGCATAAATAGACATGAATTCACCATTGGAGCGAGTTGCAGACAGGAAGAGTTGCCTTTATAACTGCTGCAGCTGTGTTCTACCTGCTGTGGAAATCCCCAAAACACTGTCATGTTTAGGTTTACATTAACTGACGGGTCATTTAGCAGATCGCTAAATGACCCTGCAAGCAGTGTGAGTCATTGACCACCTCACCTCAGCTCGGCGGACATTTGAATAGGAAACACGGATACACGTGCAATGAAGTAGGTGTCACCACATCACAGCACAGACAGAGTGGATTACTGTTGCTAGTCTTAGCTGACTAGCTCCCTGACTTGGATCAAGGCTGTGCCAACTAATGTAAGAATAAACTAAATAATAATTAAATAATTGCTAACTGGCATTCAGCAAGATGGTGGCCGGACCAGGGAAACTTTAAGGCCTGAACCGAGAATTTGTGTAAAAGCTGTCCAAAGAAAACTTTTCTCCGTCATCAACAGATGTGAGGAATGTTTGTAGGACGACAACTAAACTGACCCGGAGAAGGTTCTGGTTCCGTTTCTGCTTTCTGACTAGCTAACACTAATGCTACGACTAGCAAACACCATAGCTAGTCATAGCACCTAGCACCGACACGGAGAAGCGACTCTGTCCCTGGTGATTGGGGCTCGCCGGAGGAACAAGCCGAGGCAGCAGTTGGACGGGAGCCGGATCGGAGTTCAGCTGCAGCGGTGGTGGGAGACGGGGACCAGTGGAGGACCACCGGGGCCCCAGCCGGAGTCGGAGCCCAGTTGCAGCGGCGGGGCTCGGCGGAGGAACTACTGAGGCAGACGGTGGTAGGTGGCGGGGCTCAGCGGAGGATCTACTGGGACCCCAGCTGGACAGAAGCAGGATCGGAGCTCGGCTACAGCGGCAGTGGGCGCCGGGACGGTGGAGGAGCTTCCGGGACCCTGGCTGGACAGGAGCTCGGTTACGGTGGCAGTAAGCAGCGGGACTAGCAGCGGAGGGGGCTAGCTGAGGCCCAGCTGGATTCGAGGTCAGTCGGATCGGATACCGGCGACACCAGCAGAGACTGTTTTACTATCCACAGGTCAGTAAAAATGCCACCAAAGAAGGAGGAAATGGAAGAGATCAAAAAATCTCTGAACTTCTTGTCAGAAGAACTGACCAAAGTGGTTAGTCAGCAGGCTAAAATAATAGAGCTAATGGAAGAAGTCCGAGAATTAAAATTAACAATTAAGGAAAAAGCCCCCTCATGGATCGTCACCTTATCGTGGTGGGGGGGTTTGCGTGCCCCAGTGATCCCAGGAGCTATGTTGTCCGGGGCAATTTGCCTCTGATAGGGTCTCCCAAGACAAACTGGTCCTGGGTGAAGGGCCAGACGAAGAACGATCCAACAGACTCTCATGATAAATTGTATATCAAGGATTCAGTGTACCCCGCCCGGTATGGGGTTACCGGGGCCCCACCCTGGAGCCAGGCCTGGGGGAGGGGCTCGAAGGCTAGCGTCTGGTGGCCGGGTTTCCACCCATGGGACCCGGCCGGGCTCAGCCCGAAGGAGTTACATGGGTCCGCCCTCCAGTAGGTTCACCACCTGCAGGAGGGATCATGGAAGTCCGGTGCTATGTGGATTAGGTGGCAGTCAAAAGCGGAGACCTTGGCGGACTGATCCCAAGCTTTCTAAACTGGCTTTTGGTACGTGGAATGTCACCTCTCTGGTGGGGAAGGAGCCTGAGCTGGTGTACGAGATTGAGCGATACCGGCTAGACATAGTCGGCCTCACCTCAACACACAGCTCCGGTTCCGGAACCAGTCTCCTGGAGAGGGGCTGGAGCTTGGCCTTTTCTGGAGTTGCCCCGGGCGAGAGGCGACGAGCAGGGGTAGGTATTCTTGTATCGCCCCACCTTGCTGCCTCTATATTGGAGTTTTCCCCGGTGGACGAAAGGGTTGCTTCCCTGCGCCTTCGGGTTGGGAAACGGGTCCTGACCATCATTTGTGCCTATGCACCAAATGATGTTTCAGAGTACCCACCCTTTTTGGAGTCTGTGACTGGGGTGCTGGAGGGTGCTCCTCCTGGAGACTCCATTGTCCTACTGGGGGACTTCAATGCGCACGTGGGCAACGACAGTGAAACCTGGAGGGGGGTGATTGGGAGGAACGGCCTGCCCGATCTGAACCCGAGTGGTGTTCAGTTATTGGACTTCTGTGCTAACCACAGTCTGTCTATAACGAACACCATGTTCAAGCATAAGGGTGTCCATATGTGCACCTGGCACCAGGACACCCTAGGCCGCAGGTCGATGATCGATTTTGTTATCGTATCATCAGACCTGCGACCGTATGTCTTGGACACCCGAGTAAAGAGAGGTGCAGAGCTGTCAACTGATCACCACCTGGTGGTGAGTTGGATCCGATGGCAGGGGAGGAAGCCATTCAGACCTGGTAGACCCAAACGTATAGTGAGGGTGTGCTGGGAGCGTCTGGCTGAGGCCCCTGTCCGGGAGGTCTTCAACTCCCACCTCCGGAAGAACTTCAACCACATTCCGAGGGAGTCTGGAGACATGGAGTCTGAATGGGCCATGTTCTCCACCTCTGTTGTTGAAGCGGCAGCCCAGAGCTGCGGCCGCAAGGTGGTCGGTGCATCTCGTGGTGGCAACCCCCGAACCAAGTGGTGGACACCAGTGGTGAGGGGGGCCATTAAGCTGAAGAAGGAGTCCTATCAAGCTTGGTTGGCTTGTGGGACTCCCGAAGCAGCTGAGGTGTACCGGCAGGCCAAGCGGAGTGCAGCTCGGGTGGTTGCTGAAGCAAAAACCCGGGTATGGGAGGAGTTCGGTGAGGCCATGGAACAAGACTTTCGGTCGGCTTCAAAGAGATTCTGGCAAACTGTTCGGCGGCTCAGGAGGGGAAAGCAGCTCCCCGTCCACACTGTGTATGGTGCGGATGGGACACTGTTGACTTCAACTGGGGATATCGTCGGGCGGTGGAAGGAATACTTCGAGGATCTCCTCAATCCCACTGATACGCCTTCCACAGAGGAAGCAGGGTTTGGGGACGAGGGGGATGACTCGCCTATCACAGGGGCTGAGGTCGCCAAGGTGGTTAAAAATCTCCTTGGTGGCCGGGCCCCGGGGGTGGACGAGATTCGCCCCGAGTACCTCAAGGCCCTGGATGTTGTTGGGTTGTCATGGTTGACACGCCTCTGCAACATTGCGTGGAGGTCGGGGGCAGTGCCTTTGGCATGGCAAACCGGGGTGGTGGTTCCTCTCTTCAAAAAAGGGGACCGGAGGGTGTGCTCCAACTTTAGAGGGATCACACTCCTCAGCCTCCCTGGGAAGGTCTATGCCAAGGTACTGGAGAGGAGAGTCCGGCCGTTGGTCGAACCTCGGATTCAGGAGGAGCAATGTGGTTTTCGTCCTGGCCGTGGCACATCGGACCAGCTCTTTACCCTCTCGAGAATTCTTGAGGGTTCGTGGGAGTTTGCCCAACCAGTTTACATGTGTTTTGTGGACTTGGAGAAGGCATTTGACCGCGTCCCTCGTGGATTTTTGTGGGGGGTGCTTCGGGAGTATGGGGTATCGGGCTTGTTGTTACGAGCTATTCGGTCTCTGTACGACCGTTGTGAGAGTTTAGTTCGCATTGCCAACACTCGGTCGGAGTCATTCCCAGTGAGAGTTGGACTCCGCCAGGGCTGCCCTTTGTCACCGGTCCTGTTCATAATTTTTATGGACAGGATTTCTAGGCGCAGCCAGGGAATGGAGGGTGTCATGCTTGGTGACCACAGGATCTCATCTCTGTTGTTTGCAGATGATGTTGTCCTGTTGGCTTCATCCAGCAATGACCTACAGCTCTTGCTGGGACGGTTTGCCGCTGAGTGTGAAGCGGCTGGGATGAGAATCAGCACCTCCAAGTCCGAGTCCATGGTCCTCAGCCGGAAAAAGGTGGATTGTCCTCTCCGGGTTGGGGACAGGCTCCTGCCCCAAGTGGAGGAGTTTAAGTATCTTGGGGTCTTGTTCACGAGTGAGGGGAAAATGGAGCGAGAGATCGACAGACGGATTGGAGCAGCATCTGCAGTGATGCGGACGTTGTACCGGTCTGTTGTGGTGAAGAGGGAGCTTAGTTCTAAGGCAAAGCTGTCGATTTACCAGTCAATCTACGTTCCTACTCTCACCTATGGTCACGAGCTTTGGGTAATGACCGAAAGAACGAGATCGCGGATACAAGCGGCTGAAATGAGCTTTCTCCGTAGGATTGCTGGACTCACCCTCAGAGATAGGGTGAGGAGCTCAGTCATCCGGGAGAGGCTCAGAGTAGAACCGCTGCTCCTCCACATTGAAAGGAGTCAGTTGAGGTGGTATGGGCATCTGATTAGGATGCCTCCTGGACGCCTCCCACTTGAGGTGTTTCAGGCACGTCCCACTGGGAGGAGACCCCGGGGCAGACCCAGGACTCGGTGGAGAGACTATGTCTCCCAGCTAGTCTGGGAACGCCTTGGTATCCCCTCTGAAGAGCTGGAGCAGGTGGCTGGGGAGAGGGAAGTCTGGGCTTCTCTGCTTGAACTGCTGCCTCCGCGACCCGGACCTCCGGAAAAGCGGTAGAAGATGGATGGATGGATGGAATTAAGGAAAAAGACAAAAAAAATTACAGACTTGGAGTGACGCGTTGAGGATCTTGAACAATATTCTCATATGGATGATTTAATTATAAGTGGACTAGACATTAAATACCAATCATATGCTCATGCTACAGCAGGATTGAGAGGAGAGGATGCTCCCCTGAGTGAATCAGTCTCCCTGGAAAACCAGGTGCTTCAGTTCCTTGATAGTAGAAATATAAAGGTCGAAGCAAATGCAATTTCAGCCTGTCATGCTTTACCCAGAAAAGATAATAAAACAAAGAAATCAATTGTGATGCGCTTTGTGAACAGAAGGGTAAAGAATGACATACTGAGGCAGGCCAGAAAGCTACGGGGAACAGAAGTTTACCTAAATGAACATCTAACAAAAACTAATGCTGAAATAGCACAGCAAGCACGGATGCTGAAAAGACAAAATAAGATACAGGCAACATGGACAAGAAATTGTAGAGTTTGGATCAAACTAAATGGAACACCTGAGGAAGCAAAGAGTATAATAATCAGGGATGTTACTGACTTAAATAAATACAGATGAACACTGATTAAGAAAATTAAGAGACTATAAAAATCCATATCCACACACACGGCAAGAATAGTTCTTTTGACATACCATGTCAATGTACTTTAAAAAAAATAACCAAAACAAACAAAAAAACTTATGACTGACTTGAGTAGACATCAATTATCCCCAGTTGGAGGAAGTCATTTGACACAGAGTGTCACGCCGCGCCGTTCATCAGCGGCGCCACCTGCTCACACACCTGATCCTCATCAGCGGCGAGGGATAAAAGCCGCCTCGCCAGGAGGCTCGGCCTGAAGCCGTCAGACTTCGTTCCCTCACCGCCGTGAGCATTCCTTTCTTCAGCATCGCTATTCTGGGTAAGAACCCTTACCTCCTTTTCCAGTCTGCTCCCCTGTGCACAGGTGGATTCCCCGGCGGCGGACGTCTCCGTTCCATCGCCCATCCTTCGCTGCTGCACGGAGCTCTCCAGGTGGCTGTCTCCCGGGCTACGTTCCCCTTGCTGTGCCAGCTATCCTGACAACTCAAGTAAGATCTTCTCTTGCCATAATTCATCCTGTGTTGGTGTATGCCCGTCACCCTCTCCCTGTGCTCTCTCCATAGGGTTGCTCGGCCGAACGGTCATCTGCCTCTGTGCCTGAAGCAGACGCCACCACCAACACATCTGCATCCCGCAGACACACACTCATTCACCCCTGCTGTTAATAAACTATTTGAACTGCTCTAAGCCTGTGTGTGCGTGTCTCCTGAGCCGTGCGTTATGTCAGTACGGCTTCAGCAGAGCGGCTCGGCGGACGGCGGGCTCGCACACCGGCTTACCACTCTCGAGGCTAGAGTGGATCAAATTGCTTATCAACAGCAGGTTATCCTGAATCAATTGATAACTATCACTGGCCGATTGGACCGCCTGGACCCCCAGCAGCCGTTCCCCCCGGCTCCTCAGGGTGGCGCAGCTCCTGCTGTTCCGGTGGCCGTCCAGCCAGCTCCAGTGGCACCGGCCCGACTCACACCAATTCTGACCCCCGCCCGCTTTAGCGGAAAGCTCGGCGGAGCGCGGGGGTTTGTGATGCAGTGCGAGTCCGTGTTTGACCGTGTGCCCGGAGACTTTCCCTCAGATCACAGCCGGATCGGCTACATAGGGAACCTCCTGGAGGGGCGTGCTTTAACTTGGGCCTACGCTATTATGGCGAGACCCAGTTATGCCACCCTCACCTATGCCGAGTTCGTGAGGCGCTTCCTGGAGGTGTTTGATCACTCCCGTTCCGAGGCGGTCCAGGTCGATCGGCTTCTCGCTCTCCAGCAGGGAAGCCGGTCGGCCGCGGATTATGCCATCGAATACCGGGTAGCGGCGGAGGAACTGGGCTGGGAGGAGCGCTCCCTCTGCGGCCTGTTTCTCCGCAGCCTCAATAGTGATCTGAGGGATGAACTGGCTGGACGGGATATCCCCGGAACGTTAGCGGAGCTAACCTCATTAGCAATCAGCTTGGACAACAGGCTGCGCGAGCGCTCCTCAGGACGGAAGCCGTCTGCTTCTCGCCCTCGAGGAGTCCCGCTACGCCTGCCCCAAGCTCGCCCCCTGGCGACGCCGCCACCATCGTGCCCCGAGGAGTCGGAGCCGATGGTGACGGGCTGGGCAAAGCTCTCCTTGGCAGAAAGACAGCGCCGCCGTGAGTTGGGTCTCTGCATGTATTGCGGAGACAATCAACACACGGTAGAGCTTTGCCCACAAAAGCCAAACGGTGGGGTCCGCGAGTCACTGTAGGGGGCCTCGCGGACGTCAATCGGCAAAGTCCCCTCACTCAATTAAAGCTGCCCATCCGTTTTTGCCACAATTCCACTGGGCACCTCACCCACGCACTGGTGGATTCGGGCGCAGAGGGCAGCTTCATTTCACAAGGCCTGGCAACCCGATTGGGCATCCGCTGTCAGGCGCTCAAACACCCCATCTCCCTGGTCCATCTCTCCCGTGCCTCCCTTGGGAGAGTTACCCATCAAACCATTCCTGTCCCAGTCATCATCTCAGGGAACCACCGGGAGGAAATGGTTTTTTACGTCCTGCTCAACTCTGTGTCGCCCGTCATCCTGGGGTATCCCTGGCTACGCCTCCACAATCCTGTCCTGGACTGGAGGTCAGCTGGGGTGTCGGCGTGGAGTACCTTCTGCATGGGCACCTGCCTTCAGTCCGCTGCCTGCTCCCCGTCCGCGGCTCCTCCTGTGGCGGATACAGCACCCCCGGACCTGTCACTGGTGCCCCCAGATTTTCACGACCTGGGTATGGTATTCAGCAAGTCGAAAGCTATGTCTCTTCCCCCGCATCGACCATATGACTGTGCCATCAATCTCCGCCAGGGGGCCCCCCTGCCATCTGGTCGGCTCTACAGCCTGTCGGCGCCGGAGAAGGAGACTATGAATACGTACCTGAAGGAATCACTGAGCGCTGGGATTATCCGCCCATCGTCATCACCCGTGGGGGCGGGGTTTTTCTTTGTAGGGAAGAAGGACGGTTCCCTCCGTCCCTGTATTGACTACCGAGCACTTAATGACATCACTGAGAGGGACCGTTACACCCTGCCCCTCATGGACACTGCCTTCCACTCCCTCCAGGGGGCGACCTGGTTTACCAAGCTGGATCTCCGCAGCGCTTACCACCTCGTCCGGATCTGGGAGGGAGATGAATGGAAAACAGCCTTCCGTACCCCGAACGGCCACTTTGAGTATCTCGTCATGCCGTTCGGGCTGACCAACGCTCTTGCCATCTTTCAGCACCTCATCAATGACGTCCTCCGGGATTTCGTCGGCCTCTTCGTGTTCGTCTACCTGGACGACATTCTGATCTTCTCTCAGTCCAGAGACGAGCACCGGGTCCATGTGAGGCGGGTCCTTCAAAGACTGCTGGAGAATCGTTTGTACGTGAAGGCTGAGAAGTGCGAGTTTTACGCTAGGACCACATCCTTCCTGGGATTCATCATCGCCCAAGACCAGGTGCTCCCGGACCCAGAGAAGGTGAAGGCGGTGGTGGAGTGGCCTACTCCCGCATCTCGGAAGCAGGTGCAACAGTTTGTTGGCTTCGCCAATTTTTACCGCCGTTTTGTCCCGAATTTCAGCTGGATCGTCGGACCACTGACCCGCCTCACGTCCCCGAAGGTCCCGTTCCGGTGGACCGAAGAGGTCGATGCTGCCTTTAAGGCGCTGAAGGCGGAGTTCTCCTCCCCCCGGGTCCTTCGCCAGGTCGACCCCGCGCTGCAGTGCATTGTGGAGGTGGACGCATCGGACACGGGAGTGGGAGCAGTGTTATCCCAGCAATCACCGGACGATGGCGCCAAGCAACCGTGCGCCTTCTTCTCCCGGCGCCTGTCCCTGGCGGAGAGGAACTATGATGTGGGGGACAGAGAGCTCCTGGCCATTAAACTCGCCCTACAGGAGTGGCGCCACTGGCTAGAGGGGGCGGACCTGCCGTTTGTGGTCTTGACGGACCATAAGAATTTAGAGTATCTACGATCTGCCAAGCGCCTGAATGCCCGCCAGGCGCGCTGGTCTCTGTTCTTCGCCAGGTTCCGGTTCTCTATCACCTTCAGGCCAGGCTCCAAGAACGGCCTGCCTGACGCCCTCTCTAGACAGTTCACCCCCGTGGGGGCTGAGGAGACGCCCCACACTATCCTGCCCAGGTCGTGCGTCGTGGGAGCTATCTCTTGGGACATTGTGGACAAGATCCGGAAGGCACAGGAGGTGGAACCTGATCCTGGCGGCGGACCGGAGGGAAGACTGTTCGTCCCGTCTGCGGTCCGAGGAGAGGTCATCCACTGGCTCCACACCTCCCGGCTCACCTGTCATCCCGGCACCTCTCGGATGATCAGCCTCCTCCAACGGTCCTTTTGGTGGCCGGGCCTGCGGAGGGATGCAGCCCGCTACGCCCGGGCTTGTCCAATTTGTGCCACCAGCAAGTCGGGAAACGCCCCTCCAGCGGGTCTGCTCCAGCCTCTGCCCGTCCCTGGCAGGCCATGGTCGCACATCGCACTGGATTTCGTCACCGGGCTCCCAGCTTCCAACTCATTCGACACCATCCTGACCGTCGTGGACCGTTTCTCCAAGGCGGCACACTTCATCCCCCTGCGAGGTCTCCCTACCGCCCTGGAGACGGCGGGCTTCCTCGTCCAACACGTGGTCAGGCTGCATGGGATCCCGGTGGACGTGGTCTCGGACCGGGGCCCCCAATTTTCATCCGAGGTTTGGAAATCCTTTTGCAACGCCATCGGAGCCAAGGTGAGCCTCTCCTCCGGCCATCACCCCCAGTCTAACGGGCAGTGTGAGAGGACCAATCAGGAGCTGGAGGCTGCGCTCCGCTGTGTTGCAAGATCCAAGCCGACATCATGGAGCAACCATCTCGCCTGGGTGGAGTACGCCCACAACACCGCCCGCTCTTCTGCAACGTGGATGTCCCCCTTCAAGGCGTCCCTGGGTTACGACCCCCCGCTGCTTCCAGCGCAGGAGAGCGAGGTAACTGTTCCGTCAGTTAGGGCGCACGTGAGGCAGTTCCGCTCCACCTGGGCCGCCGCGCGTCATGCGCTTTTACGCACAGCGGAGCGCAACAAGACCGTGGCGGACCGGCGTAGAAGACCTGCCCCGGCGTACAGAGTTGGGCAACTTGTCTACGTTTCCACCCAGGACGTCACCCTAAAAGGCGAGAGGAGGAAGCTGGCACAGCGCTTCATGGGTCCCTTCCCCATCACCCGGATCATCAACCCGGTGGCTGTGCGCGTGGCTATTCCCCCCTCCCTCCGCATCCATCCCACCTTCCACGTATCAAAGGTGAAGCTGGCAGTCACCGACCCCCTTTGCCCTCCTCCTGCAGCGCAACCCGCGCCCCGGATGATTGGTGGCCACCCGGCCTGGTCCGTCTCCTCCATCCTGGACTCCCGGCGCCGGGGTCGTGGGTTGCAATACTTGGTGGACTGGGAGGGCTATGGGCCCGAGCATCGACAATGGGTGCCCCCGTCGTTTGTGTTGGACCCATCGCTCATCGCGGACTTCCACCGAGCGCACCCGGATAAGCCATCGCCAGGAGGCGCTGCTAGAGGGGGGAGTACTGTCATGCCGCGCCGTTCATCAGCGGCACCACCTGCTCACACACCTGATCCTCATCGGCGGCGAGGGATAAAAGCCGCCTCGCCCAGAGGCTCGGCCTGAAGCCGTCAGACTTCGTTCCCTCACCGCCGTGAGCATTCCTTTCTTCAGCATCGCTATTCTGGGTAAGAACCCTTACCTCCTTTTCCAGTCTGCTCCCCTGTGCACAGGTGGATTCCCCGGCGGCGGACGTCTCCGTTCCATCGCCCATCCTTCGCTGCTGCACGGAGCTCTCCAGGTGGCTGTCTCCCGGGCTACGTTCCCCTTGCTGTGCCAGCTATCCTGACAACTCAAGTAAGATCTTCTCTTGCCATAATTCATCCTGTGTTGGTGTATGCCCGTCACCCTCTCCCTGTGCTCTCTCCATAGGGTTGCTCGGCCGAACGGTCATCTGCCTCTGTGCCTGAAGCAGACGCCACCACCAACACATCTGCATCCCGCAGACACACACTCATTCACCCCTGCTGTTAATAAACTATTTGAACTGCTCTAAGCCTGTGTGTGCGTGTCTCCTGAGCCGTGCGTTATGTCACAGAGTAAGGAAATTCAAACTCTGAAAATATGCCATTATGCTGAACATAAACTACAAGAGATGGAAAATGATATTGATCCTGATAACCACTTTTTCAATAATATTCATAATCATTGTGAATATTACACCGAAAAGCAATTCAAAAGTCAAGTGCAACTAGATGGTAAACTATCAATAATACACTTCAACAGCAAAAGTCTTAACAAAAACTTTTCACAGATTCAGGACTATTTAAAACAGCTAGACAGAAAATTTACAGCTACCGCAGTCTCTGAAACTTGGCTTAATGAAGAGCAGGCTCCCCTGATGGCAATAGAGGGATATCAGATGTTTCATATTAACAGATCTCAAAAAAAGGGTGGTGGTGTTGCACTGTATATTGATGACCTGTATAGGTGTAAACTTGTAAATGGAATGTTCTTTGCACTACCAGGGATTTTGGAATGTGTTACTGTTGAGATTGACCAAGATAAAACAAAAAATCTAATTATAAGTTGTATATATAGAACGCCGGGAACTTGCATTGAGACATTCAAAGATAAATTAGTCGAGCTGTACAATAATATTACTAGTAAGAAAATGGTAGTAATTTGTGGAGATTTCAATATTGATTTACTAAATCCATTTCAACAAAATGTAATTACAGAGTTCAAGAATTCTATGTACAGCATGAGTCTGTATCCCACAATAACACATCCCAGTAGAATCACAGTTCACACTGCTACACTTATTTTTTTTTTTTTTTTTTAGTATACTTTATTGATCCCCAGAGGGGAAATTGAGGGTCATCCACCACCTGGATGGATGAAGCAGCCACGATACGGCGCTATCCCTTAACTATTCACACACACATTCACACCTAGGGCCACTTTAGAGTCTCCAATTAACCTAACCTGCATGTTTTTGGCATAATTATTTTTTTTGTCATTATTGACAACCTGTTTGTTAATATTATTGATAAGAAAATAGAAAGTGGATTATTGATAAATGATATAAGTGACCATTTGCCAACCTTTGCACTTATCCATGGCCACACGGGGGCCAATACAGAAAAAATTTTAAAATCGTTCAGATACAAATCACAAAATGCAATCAGTTCTTTTAAAGAGGACTTGCTGAAGCAAGACTGGACAAAAGTCTATGTATCAGATGTAAATGAAGCCTATGACACATTTATAAACATTGTAACCACTCTTTATGAAAAAAATTGTCCATTAGTAAAGAAAAAGCTTAAACATAAATTTGTCGTAAGCCATGGTTAACCAAAGGATTACAAAAGGCGTGTAAAAAGAAAAATTTATTATATAAAGCTTTTCTAAAGAAAAGGACAAAAGAAGCAGAGCAGCGGTATAAAACATACAAAAATAAGTTAACATATATAATAAGATGTAGTAAAAGAGACTATTACAGTAAAGAACTGGAGAAAAACAGAGACAATATTAAAAATACATGGACAATACTTAACAATATTCTTGGAAATAAAAAACAGAAATACAAGCTACCCAACCAATTTTTCAAAAAATAATAAAACGACTCAGAGTGTGAACGCAGCTTCACCTGCAGATGAATTTAATAACTTTTTTGTTAACATTGGTCCTAATTTGGCTCGAGAAATACCCATTACGGCACCCACAGGTGATACAATAAGCAAAAACACTGCTATAAAAGATTCCATTTTCATAAAGAACACAGACGAGAGAGAGGTCACTGAAATTGTTAAATCGTTTAAAAGTAAAACATCTATGGACTGTGATGGTATTGACATGCTCTTAGTCAAAACTATTATCGAATGCTTAGTGAAACCACTGACGTATATCTGTAACCTGTCTCTCCAAACAGGTATATTTCCCAATGCAATGAAAATAGCTAAAGTAATTCCGATATACGAGACGAGTGACAGGGGGGGAACTTTCAAACTATAGACCAATTTCACTATTGCCGCAATTTTCCAAGATACTTGAAAAAATATTCTATGAGAGAATTGACAACTTCATACTGAAGAATAATTTATTGTGTGAGCAGCAATATGGGTTCAGACACAAGAGGACAACTGCATTTACTCTAATGGAATTTATAGAAAAAATATCAACTGCCGTTGAAAATAAAAAGTATTCAGTTGGGGTATTCCTGGATCTTAAAAAAGCATTTGATACAGTGGATCATAATTTATTATTAAAGAAACTACAAAATTGTGGTATTAGGGGAGTAGTACTGTCCTGGTTATGTAGTTACTTAAAGAATAGATATCAGTATGTATGTGTTGGTAACAAAAACTCACAGTTACTGAAGGTTACTTGTGGAGTCCCATAGGGTTCAGTTTTGGGGCCATTGTTATTCAATATGTATATAAATGATATATGTAAAGTTTCAGAAAAAATGGATTTAATATTGTTTGCCGATGACACTAATTTATTATGCAGTGGAAGTAATTTGGAACAACTTTTGGACACACTCGGAAAGGAATTAGGAAAGCTTAAACTGTGGTTTGATTCAAACAAATTAACGCTCAATTTAAGTAAGACAAAATTTATAGTTTTTAACAACCATCACAACAACTTAGTATCTAAACTCAGTGTAAATGGTGTAGAGATTGAAAGGGTATCCGAAACTAAATTTCTTGGTGTAATAATTGATAATAAACTGTGTTGGAAGTCACATATTAATTATATTAAAGGTAAAATATCCAAATCAATTGCAATACTACACAGAGTGAAATATTTGCTGAATCAACCCAGCGGCGCCACACGAGTTGGCTGCCTTTTGCAACAGCGGCTCAGTTCTGAGTCTTTTTATCTTCCTTCTTCTTTCTGATCCGGTGATGGCTTTCTGATCCGGCACACCTTTCACTCTATGTGTATCACGGACACACAGATCGCCCCGGGAGTCTCCCGAGTCGGCAGACGGAGCCTCTGTTTACAGCAGGAGACGATGCAGCGGGGAGGCGCTAGCTAGCACTCGGCTGCCACCCGGTGCTAACGGAGAGGCTCAACATACCGGGAGAGCTGAAGCGGGAGCGACACGGGTGCCGGGCTGGAGTTTGGGCGGCGTGCAGGAAATATAAGACAGAATAATAAAGAGCGATGGCAAGAACCAAGCAGACCGCCCCTAAATCTACTGGAGGAAAAGCCTCCAGGAAGCAGCTGGCCACCAAGGCTGCTCGAAAAGGCGCTCCGGCCGCCGGCGGAGTGAGGAGGCCTCACCGTTGCAGGCCCGGTGCCGTGGCTCTGAGAGAGATCCGTCGCTGCCGGAGGTCCACGGAGCTGCTCATCCGTGGGCTGCCCTTCCAGCGCCTGGTGAGGGAGATCGCTCAGGACTTCAGGACCGACCTGCGCTTCCAGAGCTCCGCCGTCATGGTTCTGCAGGAGGCCAGCGAGGCCTACCTGGTGGGTCTCTTCGAGGACACCAACCATTCACGCCAAGAGGGTCACCATTATGCCCAAAGGTGGCTGCACGGTGGTGCAGTGGT
Organism: Pholidichthys leucotaenia; assembly: GCA_020510985.1. Classification (NCBI taxonomy): domain Eukaryota; kingdom Metazoa; phylum Chordata; class Actinopteri; order Cichliformes; family Pholidichthyidae; genus Pholidichthys; species Pholidichthys leucotaenia. The sequence continues at coordinate 230,523,821 of CM035849.1, forward strand.
TTAGCACTGCGGCAGCACAGTTTACCCTCGGCCGGGGGATCGCGGGGATCGTGGGTTCGATCCCAGCCCCCGACCAACAGTGAGATGTGTGGAGTTTGCATGTTCTCCCCGTGTTGCGTGGGTTTACTCCGGGATTTCTCCGGTTTCCTCCCGCATACCAAAAACATGTAGGTTTAGGGCGCTCGCGCACGCAGCGACCGGCAGCCGGTGGCTTGTCACCAGACTGCAAACCAAATCTACCTACGGGTACAAATAAGTAACAAAAAAAAAAAAAAAAAAAGACATCCAGCTGGCCCGCTGCATCCGCGGAGAGAGAGCTTAGACTTTCTGCTGCACATCCACCAACCACAATGCTCCGCACTGTGTGTCTATATATATATACTGTATATTAATATGTACATTGTGGCAACCTGGGGAGTGCATAATAGTTTACCACCTTAGACAGGAACAAAGGATGTGAAGTTAACCTTTTGTGTGTGAGAAGTTTCTAGATGCCCTAGTAAGATAACAGGGAGGTGTCAAGGATGAATGGACTGACTGCAGCCGGGGGAGATTATCTTTTGTGTGTGATGAATGGACTGACTGCAGTCGGGGGAGATTATCTTTTGTGTGTGAGAAGAGTCTAGAAGGATGTCATGTTATTTAAGGGAAGAGTTCCTACTTGTATGCCATTCTGTCTATGCTCCTTGTGTGAGTCGTGTAATAAACCGCTTGAACCAAATCAGCCTCATTTTTTACACGCTCCACACTGGTGACCCAAGACGAGTCATGGAATACGACGGAAGATCCCCGGAGCCAACCTTGACTGGAACCCCCAGCTTTGCGTGCACTGTAGCGATCAAACTACCTGATTTTTGGCAGCACAACCCGCGCTCCTGGTTCCACCTAACCGAGGCGCAGTTCGCCCTCCGAGGGATATCGGCGGATGATACGAAATTCTACTATGTGGTCGCAGCGCTCGATGCCAGCACGGCTCAGCATATCGAGAGCTTGCTCGATCAGCCACCAGCCGACGGCAAATATGACGCGCTGAAGGCTGCCCTCATCCAGCACTACACGCTCTCGGATGGTGAGAGAGCAGAGAGGCTTCTGACGCGGACCGAGTTGGGAGACGGTTCGGCCGTGGACATGATGGAGAAGATGCTGAGGTTAAAGGGCACGGATGACGACCACTTCATCTTCACCCACATTTTCCTCAGGAACCTTCCGACAGCTGCGAGAGCGGCCCTGGCCAATTCGTCGTTGCTGGCCAAATGGGACTATCATGCGCTAGCCCGAGAGGCAGACCGGATCATCGTCACCACCAAGGCTTTCGTGACCATTGCGGCAGCGACGGAGCCCGGCACGTCGACAAGAGGAGGTGAGGAGCCGCCGACGGCAGCAGCAGAATCACCGACAGCAGCAGCAGCGGGGGCCAAGGAACGTGGAGGTGACACGCTTTGCTTCTACCATCGCCGCTTTGCAAAGAGGGCACGCAAATGTATACCACCGTGCCAGTTCAAGCGCTCGGGAAACGCCAAGACCGGCGGTCGGTAGCAGCCGTGACCCTAGGGGAGGAGAACAAGCTGCTCTATTTGACGGACGCACGCTCGGGGAGGCATTTCCTCGTGGACACCGGCGCACAGAGGAGTTTCATCCGGCCGACCTACGCTGACTGGCTGGCAGGAACCAGTGGCCTCGAGATGGCAGCAGCAAACATCTCAGACATTAAGACCTTTGGTGAGAGGACTCTGCTCTTGTCTCTACATGGTCGTACATTTGAATGGACTTTTGTTGTAGCAGCATTGGATTACCATATACTGGGGGCTGATTTTCTATGTGCACATGGGTTGTTGGTAGATATGGCTAACAGGCGCCTGGTTAATGCACTGTCTTTTGACTCTCTCCCCTGTATAGCTCGAGTGACCCGGCCAACAGCACAAGCCAACGTCACAGCAGCATGCGGTAAGTTCCACACACTGCTCGCTCAGTTCCCAGCACTCACAGTCCCGACGTTTTCAGCAGCTATCGCTAAACATGGGGTGGAGCATTTTATCACCACCACCGGGGCGCCCGTTTTTGCAAGACCTCGGCGCTTGGACGCAGCTAAACTGGCCATAGCGCGCAAGGAGTTCGCTAACCTAGAGAGGTTAGGCATCATCAGGCGCTCAAACAGCCCATGGGCTTCCCCGCTACACATGGTCTCTAAAGCTGAAGGTTTGTGGCGACCTTGCGGCGATTTCCGCAGGTTAAACAACGCTACAGCGCATGACCGCTACCCAATTCCCCACATTCAGGATTTTTCCGCTCACCTCGCAGGAGCGCGCATTTTTTCTAAGATAGATTTGGTCCGTGGTTACCACCAAGTCCCAGTGCGCGCTGAGGACATACCCAAAACAGCGGTAATAACTCCGTTCGGTTTATTTGAGTTCTTGCGCATGCCGTTTGGGCTTAAAGGGGCAGCACAGACGTTCCAACGCATGATGGATGTAGTGCTGTGCGATCTCCCTTTCGTGTTCGTCTACCTGGACGATATCTTGGTAGCCAGCACGTCCAAAGACGAACACGAAACCCACCTCACGACGGTTTTCCGTAGGTTGGAAGAGCACGGTTTAATAATCAACCCAGCGAAATGTCAGTTCGGGGTGATGGGGATTGATTTTTTAGGGCACCGCGTCTCTCCCGAAGGAGCGGTTCCGCTGCCTGACAAAGTGCGTGCAGTGACAGATTTTCCCCGACCACAAACGGTCAGGGCGCTACAAGAATTTTTGGGAATGGTGAACTTTTATAACCGTTTCCTTCCCCACGCAGCACAGCTCATGCAGCCATTGTACGCTGCGCTCAAAAAACAGAAACCCGCGAATAGGGTCGAATAGACCCCGGAACGAGAGCAGGTGTTCTTGGAAGTTAAAGCAGCCCTGGCAAACGCCGCATTGTTGGCACATCCAGACTCAACGGCCCGCATAGCCCTCACCACTGACACCTCAGATGTGGCCATAGGGGCTGTCGTGGAGCAGCGCGTCGCCGGGGCTTGGCAGCCGCTTGCCTTTTTCAGCAGAACCTTGCGCGACAATGAACGTAAATACAACGCGTTCGACAGAGGGTTGCTGGCTCTCCACCTGGCCATTCGCCATTTCCAGTTCTGGCTGGAAGGGCACAATTTTACTGCGTTCGTTGACCATAAGCCACTAACATTCGCGATGGCCAAAGTTTCAGAACCTTGGTCGGGCCGGCAGCAGAGGCAGCTGGCCACGATCTCAGAGTTTACTACCGATATTCAGCATGTGTCGGGCAAACTGAATGTAGTGGCAGACTGCCTCTCGCACGGCGTTGTAGCCCCGGTCTGTGTAGGGTTGGATTACGCAGCCATGGCTGAGGAGCAGGCTAGTGACGCGGACGTGCGCGCGCTCCAGTCTGGACCAACAGGGTTAAGGCTGGAGAAGAGGACGCTGCTTAACGGCATTCCCCCCTTAATCTGCGATGTCTCCACGGGTCGCCCACGGCCTGTGGTTCCGGCCACGTGGCGCCGCCGCCTGTTTGAGTCGGTTCACTCTTTGGCACACCCAGGGGTGCGCGCATCGGTCAAAATGGTAGGAGAGAAATATGTGTGGCCGGGCCTTCGCAAACAAGTGAAAGAGTGTGTGGCAGCCTGCATGGCGTGCCAACGAGCCAAGGTTCACAGACACACGAAGGCTCCTTTGGAGCCGTTTCGCTTCCCGGCTAAGAGGTTCGACCATGTCCACGTGGACCTCGTAGGCCCCCTTCCACTATCACAGGGGTACACGCATCTCCTGACAATGGTGGACCGCACCACGCACTGGCCAGAAGCGGTTCCGCTGGCGGCAACCACGGCAGAGGAGGTGGCGCGCGCGTTTTTAACAGCATGGGTGGCGCGTTTTGGAGTTCCGTCGGACATTACATCCGACAGAGGCTCTCAATTTGTTTCTGAACTCTGGTCAACCATGGCCCGCAGCCTAGGTGTCTCAATTCACCGCATAACCGCGTACAACCCGCAGGCTAATGGGTTATGCGAACGTTTTCATAGGTCGTTAAAAGCGGCTCTGAGGGCTTCACTGACGGATGCAAATTGGGTAGGCAGGCTACCATGGGTTTTATTGGGGTTACGTTCTGCGCCTAAAGAGGATCTGGAAGCTTCCCCGGCAGAACTCGTTTTTGCACAACCACTCCGGCTGCCTGGGGAGTTTCTGCCAGATAATCCTGCGCCGGGCAGCTCCCCGTCTCAGCTGCTGCAGCGTTGCATAGACTCAAGCACGCTGCCGGGCCCTGCCCACCACAGTTTTCCGCGCGTTTTTGTGCCTAAAGCTTTGAAAAACGCAGAGTTCGTGTTTGTCAGACACAACGCCCACCGCCCCCCACTGCGCCCACCTTATGATGGACCATTTAGAGTGCTGGAAACAGGGGATAAGCATTTTTTGCTAGATTTGGGGGGTAGGAGGGAAAAAATTGGCATAGACAGACTCAAACCTGCTTTCGTTGTGGCTGACGAGCAAGTGCTGTTGGCGAGGGCCCCTCGGCGTGGAAGACCCCCATGCGGCGCTTCCCAGAGAAAAGATTCTCCAGAGCATCCACATGGACAGTCAAAAAGTTTTCACCCCCAGACATCAGCCCCCCAGCATGGCAGCGCCACGGAGGCAGCGAATCCTGGCTACAGCAGATACGGCAGAAGACTGAAGCCCAAGCAGCATGTGGACTGATGTTAATGGTTTTATCACAGCATGTGGACTGTTACCCTTTTGTCCTATCTAAGTTGCTGGGGGGGGGGGGGGGTGGCAACCTGGGGAGCGCATAATGGTTTACCACCTTAGACAGGAACAAAGGACGCGAAGTTAACCTTTTGTGTGTGAGAAGTTTCTAGATGCCCTAGTAAGATAATAGGGAAGTGTCAAGGATGAATGGATTGACTGCAGTCGACGGGGAGATTATCTTTTGTGTGTGAGAAGAGTCTAGAAGGATGTCATGTTATTTAAGGGAAGAGTTCCTACTTGTATGCCATTTTGTCTATGCTCCTTGTGTGAGTCGTGTAATAAACCGCTTGAACCAAATCAGCCTCATTATTTACACGCTCCACAACCCATTCTTTTGGAAAACTGTTTGATGATGTCAAGTCCAGCGTATCATGTGATTCACTGCTTTCTTCTTCTTCTACCATGCTAAAAAGGTTATGGTAACAGGGTTGCGTATATGTTGTAGGACACACAATCCATGAATAATAATTATTATTTGAAATATTATGTTTATTAAAACAAATGTTCCCACAGTTACACGAGACAGCAATGAAACAAATAATACCAAAAAAAAATGAAATTTCATTTTAACTGTTTTATTTGAGATTCAATTTGGTCATTAGGGGGGTGGGACAAGAGAAAAATGGCATTTTAGGGGGTACTCCAGACTTATTTGGTATTTTTAAAATTATTTTCTAGAACTATTTTAGAACTATTTTCTCAGAACTATTGTCTCAGAACAAGTAAATTTACTTAGAAACTGCATGTTTTAGTATTTTGTATGTGGATTATTTAAAATTTGATAGGTGGGACGTAAAATGTCCTCCAATTCTGGAATGACCCTTATGCAAAAAGTTGCAGCTGTAGCCTTGAACCCCTACCCTGAGTGGAGATGAGGATCAGCCTGCAGTGATTTGGAAAGCTCTATTTTCTCTAGTTTTGACATTTTCAAACTTCAGTCCCAGACCCAGCTTTCTTCAGAGCAATCTGACACTTACCTGAGTGACATTATTATTATTTATTATACCCCACACAACAAAGTTGAAGAGGGAATAATAACCCAATTGCGAGAGTTGATGGTGCACTTTTATTAACAAACACGAACAAAATAACCAGTCCAGTTGTCACCCAGTTCAGTTCAGTTAAACCACACAAATACAGAGAGATGTAATGATGGATGTTGGGCCACCAAACATACCGGGTGCCTGCCGAATGCTCTACAGCCTGGTGAACACGGAGCCTAGTGCTGCAGGGCTGCCAGCACAACAAAAGGCAAAAAGACACATACAGGTCTGGAGCTAATCCAGGGCGAAACCAAGCAGTCTGGTGGATGAGGATAGGAAGCTGAGGCAGCCGCGAACACCCAGGGATTGATTGTCTGAAGATGTAGGGCTGAGTATGTGAAGGGAGTGATACGTCATTCATGGAGAGCTAGCTGCCATGAACGAGGGTGAATGCCCCGACAATCTCTTTCCTCTGGAGTGGCAAACAAATACTGCTGAAGCTAACGAGGAAAGAGATTGCCGGTGTGAGAATGCGTGGGCAGAAGTGATTGGCACCAGGTGTGAGAGAGGGCATGTGAATGAGAGTGAATGGAGCGTGTGTGTGTATGTGTGTGCGTGTGGGTGTGTGTATGTGTGTGAACACCCGTGACAGTGCAGCTGACTGCATCAGACAGGAAGAGGGGGCGTGCCTGAGCTGTCAAAGGAAAACTAGGGCAAAACATAACAATGAGTCAGAACTGGGTTTGCCCTCTAAACCCAGATTCATGACAGAGGGTATGTTTTTGACCCCCCATTCATCCATTTGACAATTTGATCTTGGTCCATTCTTCTTGCAGTCTCTTCCACAGTTCAGTAACTTCACTAGGTTTCTTAGCCATTACTTTGGTGCCAAGGATTTTCCAGAGATTCTCTATGGGGTTTAGATCTGGACTCTGGGCTGGCCATTTCATTGTTTCAATATTGTTAGATTCAAAGAACTGTTTAACCCGTTTTGCAGTGTGACGGGGGCATTGTCTTGCATGAAGATTGCAGGCTGATTGAGAGACAGTTGCAGTGAAGGAATTGCATGTTGCCAAAGGAGGTTCACATAAATATTTGCATTCACCCTGCCATGTAGCTGGACAAGAGGCCCAACTCCTGCTGCAGAAAACATCCCCCAAACTATGACACTTCCTCCTCCAAATTTAACTGGCTTCTTTATGCACTTTGGGTTCAGTCTTTCCCCAGTTTGATGCCTATCATGTTGTTTCTCATCAGACACAAATAAATTGAACTTACTTTCATGACAAGTGCACTCTGAAACAGTTCTCCTGTCCACACATGCTCCTCAGCAAAGGCAAGTCTAACCTTTTAATTCTTTGTGCTGATGAGAGGTTCCGTCACTGCAGAGTGAGCTTTGAGTCCAAATTGTCTTAAACAGCGAGACACTGTATACCAAGACAGATCCTTGCCCTGTTCAACAGTGAACTAGCAAGCAATTCCAGCTGCAGTGTTGAACCGATTCTCCATTGAGAGTCGTCACACGATCCTGTCCCCCAAACCGGAACGGTGTGAGAAACTAGTGATGTCCTGTCGGCACAGATGTGCTGAAGTCATTTAAAGCAAGGGCCTCTACACTTACTGTTAATTTTTAGAATGTTATAGCCCTAAAAAAAAAAAAAAAAAAAAAAAGTTTAAATCTTCTCTTCTGACACAGTGGTCACTGTTCTCTAATTTTGCTGTTTTTTTTTTAACAAAACAAATGTTTGTGTTGAAGTGCCTCGGTTATTTAAAAAAACATGCTAGTACAGCAGTGGTGTAGCCACAGCTGATATTCTGTCAAATTCTGAACAATGAAGAATAAGAATATTTCAGAACAAATCAAGTATTAATTCATTGTTTTCTAATTTTGCTCTCCACTTGTTGTCGTGTTATTAAAACACTGCGTGAGTCCAACTGTAGTTTTTAACGTCACTTTTTATTGCACCAAATGTCAACCTCGCTGCTAGTCTGTCACTCTCCCGCCAGTCGCCCCCCTTGACGTCATTCTTGCGCGACTTTGTAGTTCTTTTTAAATAACTCAATTACACCACATCTCCCCTTTCTAGTATCAATGGGTAGACTGCCATTGATTCAACAGACCTTAGAGGATTATTCTGCCTCTGTGGCTGGAAGATCTGGTCCTACCTAATACCATTCACACATACAACAGACACACTGCAGTTTACCCTTAGCACTGAACAATATGTGCAAAATCAAGTACAATACTTCCATCCTAAACCCTGTACTGTTCTGTCCTTGTCACGCCGCGCCATTCATCAGCGGCGCCACCTGCTCACGCACCTGCTACTCGTCAGCGGCGAAGGATAAAAGCCGCCTCGCCCTGAGCTTCGGCCTGAAGCCGTAGACTTCATTTTCCTTGCATGGACTTCTACCACATTCTCTTCAGCATCCTCTTTACCGGTAAGAAGTTCACTTACCTCATCTCTCCAGTCTGCTCCCCTGTGCACAGGTGGATTCCTCGGCGGCGGACAACCCCGTCCCTCGTCTCTCCTCGCTGCTGCACCGAGCCCTGCAGGTGGCTGTCTCCCGGGCTTCCATCCTTGAAGCGCCAGTCATCTGCCCAAACAAGTAAGCTTCTCTCCCTCGCCTATTCTCCTCCTGTGTTGGTGTGTGCTCATCACCCTGTGTCCAATTTCTCCCATAGGGTTGCCGGCTGAACGGTCTCCTGCCTCTGGGTCCGAAGCAGACGCCACCACCAACACATTAACATTCCGCAGACACGCACCCAAACATCCCTGTTGTTAATAAACAGTTTGAACTACTCTGAGCCTGTGTGTGTGCGTCTCCTGAGCCGAACGTTATGTCAGTACGGCTTCAGCAGAGCGGCTCGGCAGGCGGCGGGCTCGCACACCGGTTTACCATCCTCGAGGCTCGGGTGGATCAGATTGTTTATCAGCAACAGGTGGTTCTTCATCAATTATTAGAACTGACTAACCGATTGAACCGCTTGGACCCCCAACAGCCGTTCCTCCCGACTCACCAGGGTGGCGCGGCTCCTGCTGTTCCAGCGGCCGTCCAGCCGGCTCCAGTGGCACCGGTTCGGCTCACGCCGATTCCGACCCCCGCCCGCTTTAGCGGTAAGCTCGGCGGAGCGCGGGGGTTTATTATGCAGTGTGAGTCCGTGTTCCACCGTGTGCCCGGAGATTTTCCCTCGGATCACAGCCGAATTGGTTACATAGGGAATCTTCTGGAGGGGCGTGCGTTAACTTGGACCTACGCCGTAATGGCGAGGCCCAGTTATGCCACCCTCACCTATGACCAATTCGTGAGGCGCTTTCTGGAGGTCTTTGACCACTCACAAACCGAAACGGTCCAGGTCGATCGGCTTCTCGCTCTCCAGCAGGGAAGCCGGTCGGCAGCGGACCACTCGGTCGACTTCCGGGTAGCGGCGGAGGAATTGGGCTGGGAGGAACGCTCCCTCTGTGGCCTGTTCCTCCGCAGCCTCAATAGTGATCTGAGGGATGAACTGGCTGGTCGGGATATCCCTGGGACGCTAGCGGAGCTGACATCCTTAGCGATAAGTTTGGATAACAGGCTGCGCGAGCGCTCCTCGGGGCGGAGGTCTTCTTCTTCTCGCCCTCGTGGAGCCTCGCCGCACCTGTTCCAAGCTCGCCCCCTGGCGGCGCCGCCAGCATCGCGCCCCGAGGAGTCGGAGCCGATGGTGACGGCCTGGACTAAACTTTCCCCTGTGGAGAAACAACGCCGCCGTGAGTTGGGCCTCTGCATGTATTGCGGAGGCGACCAACACACCGTGGAGCGTTGTCCACGGAAAGCCAGTCGGTGGGGTCCGCGAGTCACTGTTGGAAGCCTCGCGGATGTCAATCGGTTAGGATCACTTTCTCAATTGAAGCTGCCCATCCGTTTCTGCCATAACTCTACTGGGCACCTCACCCACGCACTGGTGGATTCGGGCGCAGAAGGCAGCTTCATTTCACAAAGCCTGGCAACCCGATTGGGCATCCGCTGCCAGGCACTCAACACTCCCCTCTCCCTGATCCACCTCTCCCGTGCCACCCTCGGGAGAGTGACACATCAAACTGTTCCCCTACCGGTCATCATCTCGGGAAACCACCGGGAGGAGATGACCTTTTACGTCCTTCCCAACTCTGTGTCGCCCGTCATCCTGGGGTATCCCTGGCTCCGCCTTCACAATCCGGTCCTGGATTGGAAATCAGCTGGGATCTCGGCATGGAGTACGTTCTGTATGGGCACCTGCCTTCAGTCCGCTGCCTGCTCTCCGTCCGCTCCTCCCCCTGCGACGGACGCTGCACCCCCGGACCTGTCTCTGGTGCCCCCAGAATTTCACGACCTGGGTATGGTGTTCAGCAAAGCGAAAGCTATGTCTCTTCCCCCTCATCGGCCCTATGACTGCGCCATCAACCTCCGCCAGGGGGCTCCCTTACCTTCTGGTCGCCTTTACAGCCTGTCTGCGCCGGAGAAGGAGACGATGAACGCCTACCTGAAGGAATCATTAAGTGCTGGGATTATCCGCCCATCATCGTCACCCGTGGGGGCAGGGTTCTTCTTCGTGGGGAAAAAGGATGGGTCCCTCCGCCCTTGTATCGACTACCGGGCCCTCAACAATATCACGGAGAGGGACCGTTACACCCTGCCTCTCATGGACACTGCTTTCCACTCCCTCCAGGGGGCGACCTGGTTCACCAAGCTGGACCTACGCAGCGCTTACCACCTCGTCCGGATCCGGGAGGGAGATGAGTGGAAAACGGCCTTCCGTACCCCGAACGGCCACTTTGAATATCTGGTGATGCCGTTCGGGTTGACCAACGCTCCTGCAGTCTTCCAGCGCCTCATTAATGACGTCCTCCGGGACTTCATTGGCCTTTTCGTGTTCGTCTACCTGGACGATATCCTCATCTTCTCCAAGTCCAGGGATGAGCACCAGGTCCACGTGAGGCGGGTCCTCCAAAGGCTGCTGGAGAACCGTCTGTACGTTAAGGCGGAAAAGTGTGAATTTTACGCCAGGAGTACGTCCTTCCTGGGGTTCATCATCGCCCACGATAAGGTGCTCCCCGACCCAGAGAAGGTAAAGGCGGTGGTGGAATGGCCTACACCTGCATCCCGGAAGCAGGTGCAGCAATTTGTTGGCTTCGCCAATTTCTACCGCCGCTTTGTTCCCAACTTCAGTGCCATCGTGGGACCACTGACCCGCCTCACGTCCCCGAAGGTCCCGTTCCGGTGGACCGAAGAGGTCGCTGCCGCCTTTGAGGCGCTGAAGGCGGAATTCTCCTCCTCCCGGGTCCTTCGCCAGGTCGACCCCGCGCTGCAGTGCATTGTAGAGGTAGACGCCTCGGACACGGGAGTGGGAGCAGTGCTGTCCCAGCGGTCACCGGACGATGGCGCCAAGCGACCGTGCGCCTTCTTCTCCCGGCGCTTGTCCCCGGCGGAGAGAAACTATGATGTGGGGGACAGAGAGCTCTTGGCCATCAAGCTCGCCCTGCAGGAGTGGCGCCACTGGTTGGAGGGGGCAAGCCTGCCGTTTGTGGTCCTCACGGACCACAAGAACCTGGAATACTTACGGTCTGCCAAGCGCCTGAACGCCCGCCAGGCGCGCTGGTCCCTGTTCTTCGCCAGGTTCCAATTTTCCATCACCTTCAGGCCTGGCTCTAAGAACGTCCTGCCTGACGCCCTCTCCAGGCAGTTCGCCCCCGTGGAGTCGGAGGAGGCGCCCCACTCCATCCTGCCCAGGTCGTGCGTCGTGGGAGCCATCTCGTGGGACATTGAGAGCAAGATCCGGAAGGCACAGGAGGTGGAACCTGACCCTGGCGGCGGACCGGAGGGGAGGCTGTTCGTGCCATCCGCGGTCCGAGGAGAGGTCATCCACTGGCTCCACACCTCCAAGCTCACCTGTCACCCTGGCACCTCCCGGATGATAGATCTCCTCCAACGGTCCTTTTGGTGGCCAGGCCTGCGGAGGGATGCAGCCCGCTACGCCCGGGCTTGCCCAATCTGTGCCACCTGCAAGTCGGGAAATGCCCCTCCAGCGGGTCTGCTCCAGCCCCTGCCCGTCCCTGGCAGGCCCTGGTCGCACATCGCTCTGGATTTCGTCACCGGACTCCCCATCTCCAATTCCTATGACACCATCCTGACCATCGTGGACCGCTTCTCCAAGGCCGTGCACTTCGTCCCCCTGCGAGGCCTCCCTACTGCCCTGGAGACGGCGGACCTCCTCGTCCAACACGTGGTCAGGCTGCATGGGATTCCGGTGGACGTGGTCTCGGACCGGGGCCCCCAGTTTTCATCTGAGGTTTGGAGGTCTTTCTGCAACGCCATCGGAGCCAAGGTGAGCCTCTCCTCTGGCCATCACCCCCAATCCAACGGGCAGTGTGAGAGGACCAACCAGGAGCTGGAGGCTGCGCTCCGCTGTGTGTCCAGATCCAAACCCGCGTCCTGGAGCAACCATCTTGCCTGGGTTGAATATGCCCACAACACCGCTCGCTCTTCTGCTACAGGGATGTCCCCCTTCAAAGCGTCCCTGGGTTACGACCCCCCGCTGTTTCCGGAGCAGGAGAGTGAGGTAACTGTCCCGTCAGTTAGGGCCCATCTCAGGCAGTTCCGCTCCACCTGGGCTGCCGCGCGCCATGCGCTATTGCGCACAGCGGAGCGCAACAGGACTGTGGCGGACCGGCGTAGGAGACCTGCCCCGGCGTACAGAGTTGGGCAGCTTGTTTACATTTCCACCCGGGACGTCACTCTAAAAGGCGAGAGGAGAAAGCTGGCACAGCGCTTCATGGGTCCCTACCCCATCACCCGGATCATCAACCCGGTGGCTGTGCGCGTGGCTATTCCCCCCTCCCTCCGCATTCATCCTACTTTCCACGTGTCGAAGGTGAAACTGGCGGTTACTGACCCCCTTTGCCCTCCTCCTGCAGCGCAACCCGCGCCCCGGATGATTGGTGGCCATCCGGCCTGGTCCGCCTCCTCCATCCTGGACTCCCGGCGCCGGGGTCGTGGGTTGCAATACTTGGTGGACTGGGAGGGCTATGGGCCCGAGCATCGACAGTGGGTGCCCCCGTCGTTTGTGTTGGACCCATCGCTCATCGCGGACTTCCACCGAGCGCACCCGGATAAGCCATCGCCAGGAGGCGCTGCTAGAGGGGGGAGTACTGTCACGCCGCGCCATTCATCAGCGGCGCCACCTGCTCACGCACCTGCTACTCGTCAGCGGCGAAGGATAAAAGCCGCCTCGCCCTGAGCTTCGGCCTGAAGCCGTAGACTTCATTTTCCTTGCATGGACTTCTACCACATTCTCTTCAGCATCCTCTTTACCGGTAAGAAGTTCACTTACCTCATCTCTCCAGTCTGCTCCCCTGTGCACAGGTGGATTCCTCGGCGGCGGACAACCCCGTCCCTCGTCTCTCCTCGCTGCTGCACCGAGCCCTGCAGGTGGCTGTCTCCCGGGCTTCCATCCTTGAAGCGCCAGTCATCTGCCCAAACAAGTAAGCTTCTCTCCCTCGCCTATTCTCCTCCTGTGTTGGTGTGTGCTCATCACCCTGTGTCCAATTTCTCCCATAGGGTTGCCGGCTGAACGGTCTCCTGCCTCTGGGTCCGAAGCAGACGCCACCACCAACACATTAACATTCCGCAGACACGCACCCAAACATCCCTGTTGTTAATAAACAGTTTGAACTACTCTGAGCCTGTGTGTGTGCGTCTCCTGAGCCGAACGTTATGTCAGTCCTCACTCTAAACTCTGAACTTGAACATTTACATTGAAAAGAGTGCAAAATCAGAAAAATAGTGCAATACATTTGCAACTCTTTTTTTTTCCACTATTATTTTCAAACGTTCAATCTTCATAATTGTTTATAAGTCCAACCGGGTTGGTTTTACAACCGCTCTCCCAGACCTGGTTCTAGGAGTAGGAGTAGATGGTGGTTCAGGAGCGTTCTGCTGTGATGATGTTGCTGCAGGTTGTTCTGCTGAAGGTTGTTCTGGAACACCTTCCGGGAACTGCTCAGCTGTAGCACTGTTGCTCTGCTCCGATGAGGAGTTCCAGGGGATGAGATGACGACGGTTTCGCCTGATGGTCCCATGGGGTCCCTCCACCAGATAAGAGCGCGGTGTGGTGTGATTTCCGATGACAGCACCTGCTGCTCCTTGATCGGTCACCCACACGTCCTGTCCTGGAGTGAGTCTGTTGAGATGCTTTGCACGGTGTCTCAGGTTGTAGCGTTGCGCATCCTTTGTTTTCCTCTTCCCTTCGTTCAGCATAACAGCATTTCTATCCGGAAGAGCAGGACTCAACAACGCAGGAAGAATAGGCACAGTTGTACGAAGCCGCCTTCCCATGAGCAGTTGAGCTGGGCTATACCCATTTTGGAGCGGGGTAGCCCTGTAGGCCAGTAAAGCAAGATAGGGGTCATCTGACTTCTTCAAAAGCCTCTTCACTGTCTGCACTGCACGTTCCGCTTCAGCATTGCCCTGGGGATATTTTGGGCTGCTGGTTACATGCTGGAACCCGTACAACTTTGCAAATGCTGCAAAAGCTGCTCCAGAGAATTGTGGCCCATTGTCTGTCACCAGGGTCTCACAGATTCCATGATGTGCAAAGATTGACTTAAGGTGGTGGATCACATCATTAGATCTTGTGGGAGTTAGCAGGGCAATCTCCACATATCTTGACATGTAGTCCACTACTAGCAAGTAGGTCTTGCTCCCTAACATGAACAAGTCTGCTCCCAACTTCTGCCATGGTCTGTCTGGGTATGGTGTCGGCATCAGTGGCTCCCTGTGGTTCTGTCTCTCCTGACAACATGCTCTGCAGTTGAGAACCAACTCATTCAGCTGCTGACTCAACCCTGGCCACCATACTGACTGTCGTGCCCGTTCTCTACACTTAACCACACCCTGGTGTCCTTCGTGCAGCTTAGCGAGAACATCATTTCTCATGGTTGAGAGTATGACAAGCCTTTCTCTCTTTAGCAGTAGACCATCCTGGACAGTAAGGAATGCTCTGTCAGTCCAGTATAACTTGAGTGCAGGTTCATTTATGCCATGAGCTGGCCAGCCTTCTGCACACAGCTGCATCACTCGAGAACACACACTGTCCTTCTGCAGCTGCTCTCTCAGCTCCTCCAGATAAGCAGTGCTTGCAGGTAGGTTCTCCATCACCATATCCACGTAGATATTTGTGTCCTCGAACAGCTCTTTGTCAGCTGGTGTCCCTTTTCTTGTGACAGGCGCTCGCGACAATGTATCAGCTGTCCACAGGCACTTCCCTGGCACATGAGATATGGAGTAGGAATAGCGCATAAGATGCATTCGAAAGCGTTGTATCCGAGGGGGTAGAGCGTCCAGTGCTTGAGACCCCAGGAGACTCAGGAGAGGCTTGTGATCTGTCTCCAACTGGAAGTGTTTTCCAATGAGGAAGTTGCTGAACCTCTCGCAAGCCCAGGTCAGGCTCAAAGCCTCCTTTTCCACTTGTGCATATCTCTGCTCGGTAGGCGTGAGAGACTGCGACATGAAGGCTACTGGTCTCCACTCCTCACCCCAGTTTTGTAGCAGGGCTCCTCCAAGTCCATAAGACAACGTGTCTGCCGTAACTTTGCATTCTCTGTTAGGATCATATACGGCTAGCACCGGTGGCGACGTCAGGGCATCCTTTAAGTCCTGGAAGGATTTAGCCTGGTCAGCGCCCCACACCCAGCAGTTCTTCTTTGAAAGGAGATCTCTGAGGGCTTTATCCCTCTCAGCTAGCTGCGGGATAAACTTGCCTAGCTGGTTTACCATTCCAAGGAAAGATCTTAGTTCACTCACTGTTTTTGGCTCAGGCATTTCCCTCACAGCCTCCGTCTTGCTCAGGTCTGGACTGATGCCGCTGGCGGAGATCACGTGGCCTAGGAAGGTTACCTCAGACTTTGACAGATCACACTTGCCAATGTTAAGTGTGATACCTGCCTTCTGAATCTTTCTTAGCACGGTATGCAGGCGAGCATCATGCTCCTCTTGCGTGCGACCCCAAACCAGCACGTTGTCAATGTGACAAACCACGCCTTCGAGCCCTTCTGTGACCTCCGTCACCATTCTGTTCTGAAAGTGTTCAGGGGCGGACGCAATGCCAAAAGGTAGCCGTTTGAAATAATAGCGTCCAAAGGGCGTGATGAATGTTGTCAGTTTCGCTGAATCTTCTGTCAATGGGATTTGCCAAAACCCCATATTTGCATCCAGCTTACTAAATATTTTGGGTCCAGCCAGCCTCCCAAGTGTTTCCTCTGCTGATGGTAGAATGAACTTTTCTCTACACACGGACTCATTGAGGTTAGTGAGGTCGACACATATTCGCACAGGATCCATCTTGTTCTTTCTGGGCACTACCACGATGCCAGCACACCAGTCTGTAGGCTCCTCAATTCTGCATATCACCCCGAGGCTTTCCATGCGGGACAGCTCTTGCTTGACTTTGTCCATTAGTGGCAATGGGATCCTCCTTGGTGTCTTGAGTGAAAATGGTTTGGCACCTGGTTTGAGCTTGATGGCATATGCCTGGCGCACCTCACCTAGTCCGCTGAATAGTTTTGGATAGTTTTCCTTTAATGTCTCTATAGTGACACTGTCAAGGCGTGCAACAAGCCCTAGTCTGCAGCTCACGGACCTCCCTAGCAGGGCAGTGTGCACATAACGGACAACATACACCTCCTCCATCCCCTCTTTCTCACCAATTCTCAACAACAGCTTGGCAACGCCCACAACATCAAGTGGCCTCCTCCCCGGTCCCAGGAGTGGCTTAGGTGCTTTGTGGAGCGCAGGTGGGTTTTCTCTGAGTATTTTCTGGAACACAGCATGTGGCAAAACTGTGACATCAGCACCCGTGTCAATTTTGAATGTCACGCTGCTGTCACGAATGTCAGTGTTGACCATCCAAGGATCACCGTCTGTTGTAACACTGCCGAGGAAGATGGCATCCTCATCCTCTTCCACCTCAAGTACAGATTTTACGGTCTTGCACACACGTTTATAGTGACCCTTTCTCCCACAAGCATGACAGTTCACTTCATTTGCAGGGCACTCCCGTTTTGAATGTGATGGAGAGCCACCACATTTATGACATTTTAACTGTGTCCCCTTTTCCTTGCTGTTCTGAGTACTGTGCGGTTTGTGAGCACGCTGAGGTTTGTTTTTAGCAGGCTTCCTACTTCCCTTGAACACTCCATCAACAGACATTGCCTCACTTGCCTGAGTTCTGGTGTCTTCTCTCAGAGAAGCTTGCTGCTTTTTCACCTCCTCACTCTGCTGTGCCATCCTGATAGCTTTCTCCAAAGTCAGCTCTGCATCTAGCTGCATGCGTTCAGACAGCCTCTTGTCTAACAGACCGACGACGAGTCTGTCCCGAAGTAGCTCATCATGCAGCACACCATAATTGCAGTATTCAGCCAGCGCATATAGTGCAGTAACAAAAGAATCTACTGTCTCACTTTCTCTCTGTTTTCGCAGGTTGAATTTGGCACGTTCATAAATTACATTTTTTTTAACCACAAAGAAGCTTTGAAAGCCGTCACGCACCGCTTCATACGAGCTGCGTTGAGCATCAGTCAGAGCCAGCCCACGTAAAACATCATCCGCCTCGTCTCCCATGCAATATATCAGAGTATTAACTTGATTCTCTTCAGAGCTTGCATTCAGATTACTTGCCAGGCGAAATCTGTCGAATCTCCGGATCCATTTGGCCCACTCCTGTGGCTTAGAAAAGTCGAAGGGCTCCAGCGGCTGGATGTTGAATGTAGCGCACGGACCCGCTGCCACAGTGGCTCCCGGAGCGGTTGCTATCCTTCCATTTGCATCTTCGTCTCCACTCATCGTGTCCGCAAACTCCCCTCTCTTCCTCCGCGGTGTACAAACGATCCTTTTCTTTCCGGGCTTACCTCTCTACGTTAACTACAGGACTTCTGACACCATGTCGTGTTATTAAAACACTGTGTGAGTCCAACTGTAGTTTTTAACGTCACTTTTTATTGCACCAAATGTCAACCTCGCTGCTAGTCTGTCACTCTCCCGCCAGTCGCCCCCCTTGACATCATTCTTGCGCGACTTTGTAGTTCTTTTCTAAATAACTCAATTACACCACACTTGTGACTTTAAGGGCTGCTACTCAAAGTCCATTATTCATGTTCCTGGTGCTGGGAGCTGCGAATCCCAGAATCTGAATGGAAGATATCAGAAATCACTGGCCTCGTTTTTCACTCACTACAGAGATGTTTTCTGTTTGGGAATTCACATGTTCCCTTCTTCAAGAATGTCAAGTAGCCTGCTAGCCTAGCTACTAGCTAAATCTGGGAGTTTTGCACCCCTTTGGCAAGCAGAGCGAGTTTTCACGGTGTTCGACGAGAATGCAATAAATGAGATGGCACCCGTCAGAGACTCTCTGCAGTTGTTTCTTTAGATGCCACAGGGATGCTACAGTGAAAACTTGATGCCACATCTAACCCTTCTACCACAAGATAACCTGCTGTCATCTTGGCCACCACAGATGCTGCCGCTGCTGTGAGAGACCTTGGTTCCATAAAGATTTAATCCACCACAAATACACATTTAGGATTCGAGTTGGTGTGATGATAATAACCATGGTATTTGCTGAACTAATTCATTTAATGAGACATTTACAATTTTAATGGCTCAGTTAAATGATTCCAAGAAGGGTTGAGTGTGTGATATTAAGTAGTGCAATAGAGGCCCCTCAGACTGAGTAAGATATTTAAGAGTGCACTAAAATTTAATGTCATCTGTTGAAACTTTAATGCCTAAATAACATTTCAGTTGGAAATTTGTCTAACTTTGAGCAGTGATTTGTTTATGACATTTTTTATTGTTCCTGTTTATTTACCTTTGTGTGTCCATAAAATGTAAATGTCTGCTGGACACCATGGTGGTAGCAGCTTAACACTGAAGCTCCCAGATCCCATCCGTGAAAATACCATGAAAATCAGATTTAACGGATTTAAGGAAGAGTGAAAATCAAAAGACAAAGTTATTATGCCTAAAGGAAAACAAGAGATCGACATTTACCAGGCCAAGACACGCATCGGCCGGAGAAACTGACCTCGAGGACAATAACCACTAGGAAATAGAGGAGCACAATGAGGCTAGCAACACGGTTAGCTTAAAAACGATACTTCAAGAATTAAGAGAATTTTGCCGAGAGTGTTGGGCCGAATTTCATGAACTTAAAGACGAAATAAAAAGGACAAACAACAGAGTGGACCAGGCTGAGGACCGAATCATGGAAGCAGAGGAAGGAATAAAAGGGCTGGAAGAAACCACACTGGAATTACTCAAACGACAGACAAGACTGGAGGCTAAGCTAACCGACCTGGAAGGAAGACTAAGAAGGGACAACAGAAGAAGAATTCAGAATTAAGAATTCATGGTCTGAAAGAAGGAGTCGAGGATGGTTTCACCACAATGGCTGCATGCGTGGAAACTGTCATGACTCGCCACTCATCATTGGCCCCTGCTGCGCGCACACCTGCGCCTCGTCAATAATAGACTATTTAACCCACTCAGCCCTGTGCCTCGGCCTGAAGCCGTCTGTTCCCTTCAGCTCGTCCTTGCTATTGGAACCCCCATGACCAGCAAGACAACGCTCAACCGTAAGCATCTAACCTTGTTTCTTCAGCCCTCTCCCCTGTGCACAGGTGGAGTCCTTGGTGGCGGATCCTCGCCCTCGCCATTCTCTCCACGCCTTCACCACAGGCTCCGCAGGCCGCTGTCTTCTGGGCTCATCCCTTGCTGACGCCAGCCACCTGTTATACCAAGTAAGCAGCTGTCACTCTCACATTCCCCATCTGGGTGTGTTGCCCTTTACCTTGTCCCTCTGCTTTGTCGTTATAGGGTTGCCCGGCTGTACGACGGTCTGCTCTGCTGCCTGCACTTTGAAGTTCATCCCCAACACATATCCATATTCCACTCACGCATTCATTCATACCTGTCTGTTAATAAAAACTGTTAAATCTATTCTGAGCCTGCGTGTGTGTCTCCTGAGCCGGACATTATGTCAGAAACCATACTGAGAGAGAAGTTGGAAATTCCCCAATCCACCAATTTGAAAATAGAAAGGGCACACTGTTCATTAGCCCCAAGGCCGTCGGCGGAAGCTCCCCTGCGATCGATGGTGGTGAAGTTTTCCAACTTCAGAACAAAAGAAGAGGTTTTGAGACTGGCTTGGCAGAAAAAAGGATTTATGCACCAAGAAAGAAAAGTTTTTGTGAAGCATGACTACGCCCTGGAGGTCCTTAAAAAACGTCAGGAATACAATGACACTAAAAAGGTACTAAGAGAGAAGAAACTGCGCTTTCAAACTCCATTTCCGGCGAAGCTGAGGGTTTTTTACGGGGAACAGACGTGTCTCTACAACTCGGCAGAAGAAGCAACCAGGGATATGGCGAGAAGAGGGCTCCTGGTAACGGTGGTTAAACCCGCAGCAGACCCGACTGAAAGAATCAAGGCTCAAACGTAGTACACACAGAGACCCTCAAAATCCACGGGCCAGCAGCGGGAAACCCAGCGCCAGGGCTATAAGGAAAAACTGGACGCTTTCAGGAGGGAATAACAACATTTTTAGTCAATCTGCGCATCCAACCCTCCTCCTACAAGGTAACAGACATTACAGGAGATGCAGAATCAGCAAATATGAAGTGGTAAAACATTTCATGGAACAGTCATAATATTAGAAACAAATAAGTCTTTATAAAAAAAAAAAAAAATTGTTAAAATAGAAATGTGACAATGAACCACATGAACTCTCCACAATAACAAATACTGTATTAACGTGATTGTTTGCTGTGATGGTGGTGGGAGGTTGCGCACAATTTCATAGGGTACAGGCATAAAAAAAAAAAAAAAATCATTACAAGTTCGGATTGGGATCTGAAAATCACGCTAAAAACATGGGACAACTTACAGGGGTAAGAGAGGGCCCTCAGCATGTAACAAAGTTTGAGGAATTTCCCTCAGAGCCAACACACCATCAAGGCTCTTCTAAGGTCGCTAAAAAGACCTCAGTTCAGGAAGATCTTTTGACAGTTTTTTGTTTTAAAGTTTTATATACTATGTTCTTAATGTTTTTTGTGTTCTTAATGTTCTTTCAGTTTTTGAGTAGCATAAAAGAGGGCCACTATACTGTTATACGAAATAAGACAATACAATGGAGAAACATGGTGTAACCAAAATAATCTCTTATAATGTAAAAGGGATCCTGAACCCAGTTAAAAGATCCCAGATTCTAGGCAAAATGAAAAAAGACAAAGCAGGAATAATATTTTTACAGGAGACCCACCTAATAGACTTGGAGCACACTAAACGTAATAGACAAGGGTTTAAACTGATCTCTTCATCTTCATATAAGTCAGGGAGGAGGAGGGGGGTAGCGACATTGATCTCAACCAAAATTATATTTGAAAAAAATTCAGAACACAAAGATAAAGAAGGGAGCTTTAGCATGGTACTGGGTCGGCTAGAGGGAGAAGATATCACCCTGCTGAATGTATATGCACCTCCAGGAGCTAACTGGAAATTTTATAAAAATGTATTTGACCTAATGATAACTAAAGCCCTAGGTTTAGTGGTATGTGGTGGAGACTTCAATCTAAGACTGAATCCATACTGGGATGCATCGGGTAATTCTCCACATCAAAATAACACTCAAAGTAGAAAAACTAGGATGCTACTAAATGAATTGGGAATCTGTGACGTGTGGAGGGAATTCAACCCCAGTGTAAAAGATTATACATTTTACTCAGCACCACATTCATCATACTCAAGGACTGACTATTTTTTTATGTTTAATAGAGACATTGGAAGAGTAAAAACATGTAAAATAGGACTGATAGATCTCTCTGACCACAGTCCGATCTATATGGACTTAAATATCCAAAAATACACAAATAATACATTTTCTTGGAGGTTAAATTCAAATGTGCTGAAAGGACCACTGAAAGATGAATTGGAATCAGATATTCTCAGATATTTGGAAGAAAATGATAATGGAGAAGTATCCCCTTTAATACTGTGGGATGCATGCAAAGCTGTAATAAGGGGAAAGATTATCGCAAAACTGGCACTCCAAAAGAAATTGAGACAAGAAAAACTAATCACATTAGAGTCAGAACTTAAGAAACTAGAAAAAGAGCACAAAGACAACACTCATTCTAATGACTCACTCAAAATTAAGGAAATAAAAAAACAAATAAACAAGATCTACAGAATAGAAATCCAGAAGAAACTTACATTTCTGAAACAAAAATATCGTGAAACAGGTAGCAAATCTGCAAAATTACTAGCCTATAAATTGAGGAAACAACAAACGGAGAGAGCAGTCTACAAAATCAGAGACTCAGTATCAAAGGAAATTTCAATTCAATTCAATTCAATTCAATTCAATTCAATTCAATTCAACTTTATTTATATAGCGCCATTTCACAACAACAGTCATCTCATAGCACTATCAACTGTAGGGAGGACCCCCACAGTTGCAGAAAGACCCCAGCAATCAGGCGATCCCCTGTGAGCAAGCACTTGGCGACGGTGGAGAGGAAAAACTCCCTTTTAACAGGAAGAAACCTCCAGCAGAACCAGGCTCAGGGAGGGGCAGTCATCTGCTGCGACTGGCTGGGGGGTGAGGGGATAGAGAAGAAGAAAAGAACAGACATGTAGAGAGCAAACAGCACGATGGGGACTCAATCTATGGGAGAGAACAAACAAATGTTAATGACCAGCAAAAAAAAAATATTTCATAGAGAGTGAGGAAAGGAGTGAGGCCCAGTGCATTACTGGAGGTCCCCCGGCTGACTAAACCTATTAGCAGCATAACTAAGGGAGGGTTCAGAAAACACATGATCCCTCCCTAATTGTAGGCTATATCAAAAAGGTAGGTTTTAGCCCTATTCTTAAAAACAGAGATCGAGTCTGACTCCCGAATCCAGATTGGCAGCTGATTCCACAGGAGAGGAGCTTGATAACTGAAGGCTCTGCCTCCCATTGTACTTTTGGAGATTCTAGGTATTACAAGTAAACCTGCATTTTGGGAGCGTAGTGCTCTGTTAGGATGATACGGTAGTATCAGATCTTTTAAATAAAAAGGAGCCTGATTGTTTAGAGCTTTGTAAGTAAGAAGAAGGATTTTAAACTTAATTCTAAACTCTATGGGAAGCCAATGAAGGGAGGCCAGAACCGGAGAGATATGATCTCTCTTTCTAGTACCTGTTAAAACTCTTGCTGCAGCATTTTGGATCAGCTGAAGACTTTTTAAAGATGTTTTAGGACAACCTGATAATAAAGAATTACAATAATCTAATCTCGAGCTAACAAAAGCGTGGATCAGCTTCTCAGCATCACTCTGAGACAAGATGCTCCTAATCTTGGCAATATTATGCAAATGATAGAAGGCAGTCTTAGAAACAAATTTAATATGTGAATTGAAGGACAAATCCTGATCAAAAATAACTCCAAGGTTCCTCACAGAGCTATTAAGAGAAAGAGTAACTGCATCCAAACTGAAAGTTTGATTTGGAAAGGAATTTCTAAGGTTTTTTGGACCAACAAGAATGACTTCAGTCTTATCTGAATTTAATAGCAGGAAATTACAAGTCATCCAAACTTTGATTTCCTTAAGACAGGCTTCTAACTTGGCTAATTGATTAGTATCATCTGGCTTCATTGACAGGTATAATTGTGTGTCATCTGCATAACAGTGAAAATGTATACAGTGCTTTCTAATAATGTTGCCTAATGGAAGCATATATAAACTAAAAAGAGTAGGGCCAAGCACAGATCCCTGTGGAACTCCATGACTAAGCTTTGAGCTGAGAGAAAACTCATCATTTACATGAACAAACTGGAACCTATCAGATAAATAAGATCTAAACCACTGCAACGAAGTTCCATTAAGTCCAACATAGTGTTCTAATCTATCAAGTAGAATATTATGATCAATAGTATCAAAAGCTGCACTAAGATCTAAAAGGACAAGTACAGAAACTAGTCCATTATCAGATGCAATGAGGAGGTCGTTAGTGACCTTCACCAAGGCTGTTTCAGTGCTATGATGGATTCTAAACCCAGATTGAAACTCCTCAAATAAACCATTTCCCTGCAGGTGGTCAAATAATTGCATAGCAACAACTCTTTCTAAGATTTTTGAAATGAAAGGGAGATTAGAGATTGGTCTATAGTTAGCTAAAGCTCCTGGATCTAGCGTTGGCTTTTTGAGTAAGGGTTTAATTACAGCCGTTTTAAAAGCCTGCGGTACATGGCCTAAAGTTAATGAAGAATTGATTATATGAAGAATAAAGCTACCAATAAGTGGGAAGACTTCTTTAAATAACCTGGTAGGAATAGGGTCTAAAAGACAAGTTGAAGGTTTGGATGAGGAAACTATTTTGTCTAACTCACAAAGGTCGATTGGAGTAAACTCATCAAGACAGACATCAATAGAAGGAGTTGTAGTAGTTACAGTATTTAAGTTAACTGTGGGAAGAATCTGATTGATTTTATCTCTGATGGATGAAATTTTATTATTGAAAAAGTTCATAAAGTCCTGACTAGTAAGCTCTAAGGGGATGCTAGGATTGACAGAGTCCTGACTCTTTGTCAACCTGGCTACAGTACTGAAAAGAAACCTGGGATTATTCTTGTTCTCTTCTATTAATGCAGAGTAATAACTCGTTCTAGCTTTTCTAAGAGATTTTTTATAAATTAAAAGATGATTTCTCCAAGCTAAATAGATTTCATCTAACTTAGTAGAGCGCCATTTTCTTTCTAATTGACGAGTCTTCTGTTTTAAGCTACGAGTTTCTGTGTTGAACCAAGGAGTTAAAAATCTCTGATTAGACTTTTTCTTTTTTAAGGGGGCCACCAAGTCTAGAGCCTGATGTAGAGAAGCTGAAACACTATCCACCATGTTATCAATTACAGAAGGAGCAAGCTGTCTATAGCTTATTTCCGTTGTGTTGACACATGGCATAGAGGAAACAATCTGCATAAATTTGGAAACAGCATCATCTGAGAGGCATCTACTGTGATAATATTTTTCTTTAGGAGCCAAATAGTCAGAAATAGTAATAAAATTTAGAATTCAGGAAATTCTTAAAAGTTTCTAGAATTACTACAAGAACTTCTATTCCCTCAAAAAATACAAAGACACAGCCAAAGCCTTCCTAAATACATTAAATCTTCCCTATCTTACTGAGTCACAAAATAAAAAACTACTGGCAGAAATACAACCTAAAGAATTAGAAAAAGCAATTATGAAACTTAAAGCTAACAAATCCCCAGGAGCAGATGATTATACAGCAGAGTGGTACAAAACCTTTAAAGAGCAACTATCTCCTCTCCTCCTGAAAACATTTAATTATGTCCTCCACACAGGAGAAATCCCCCCTCCTGGAGAGAAGGGGTCATTGCAGTCATACCTAAACCTGAAAAGGATAAATTAGACTGCTCCAACTACAGACCAATCAGTGTGTTAAATCAGGACTATAAACTTTTTACTGCTATCCTTGCCAAAAGGTTAGAAAATATACTGACAGACTTAATTCATTTAGACCAAACAGGTTTTATAAGACAAAGACAGACACAAGATAACATTTGACGCACTTTACACATAATTCATCATATAAAAAAATATAATTTAAATGCAGCCATACTGGGATTAGATGCTGAAAAAGCATTTGATTCGGTTGACTGGTCTTTCCTACATAGAATCTTATCCAGTTTCAATTTTCATAACAACTTCATTAGAACTATCCAGGCATTATATAAAAAACCAACAGCTAAAATAAGGATTAATGGTAAATTATCATCATCTTTTGAACTGGAAAGAGGATGTCATCAGGGCTGCCCCTTGTCTCCACTGCTCTTTGCAATCTTCATAGAACCTCTGAGCCAATGGATGAAAGAGAATCAAAAAATTCAAGGTATTATTACACTTGGTCAGAAGGAACATAAAATAGCACTCTTTGCTGATGACATTTTAATATACCTGGGGCAGTCGGACACCTCTTTTCCAGAACTAATCTCAGTTTTTTCAGAGTATGGAGAGTTATTGGGGTATGAATTAAACATGCATAAAACCCAAATTTTAACTTTCAACTATAAGCCAAATCAATATTTACTAAGCAAATTCAAAACTAACTGGGAGATGGAATCTATGAAATATCTGGGGGTCAATATCCCGAAACAACTCAACAAAATTATAACACTAAACTATGATCCACTGATGGCAAAAATAAAATCTGATCTAGCAAGATGGAATATGATACCATTCTTGGGTACTGCACAAAGAATTGAAGCAGTCAAAATGAATATACTTCCACGTCTTCTATACCTTTTCCAAACAATACCGGTAGAACCTCCCAAAAAAACATGGCAAGAACTGGACAGAAGGATCTCAAGATTCATATGGCAGAGCAAGAGACCAAGAATCAGGTATAGAACCCTACAGCTAAACAAAGACAAAGGTGGGCTCGTGCTGCCAAATATCAGGGACTATTTTAAAGCTGCGCAAATTAAAACTTTGGTAGAGATATGTAACCCAGTATACACTGCACAATGGAAGGAGATAGAATGCCAAATAACAAGTGACATTCCCCTACAGGCGATAATAGGGAATAATGCCTTACCTAAACTTTTGAATAACACTAACCCGTGGATAGAGACCCCGCTAAAAATTTGGTTTAAGATAGTCAGAGAGAATCAAACTAAAGAACCCTATCGATTATTGCAATGGATTTCCTATGATCAGGATTTTACTCCTAATAAAACAGACACTAGATTCAAAAGGTGGAAAGAGAACGGACTGATTAAATATTACGATTTTAAGGGCAAACTTTAAGAAGTTTTGAAGATTTGAAAAAACAAGGTCTAGTAAATCAAGACCTTTACAGGTTCTTTCAGCTTAGACACCACATAAACAAAATACAGTGGGGCAAAAAAGTATTTAGTCAGCCACCAATTGTGCAAGTTCTCCCACTTAAAAGATGAGAGAGGTCTCCAATTTTCATCATAGGTATACCTCAACTATGAGAGACAAAATGAGAAAAAAAAATCCAGAAAATCACATTGAAGGATTTTTTAATGAATTAATTGGTAAATTCCTCGGTAAAATAAGTATTTGGTCACCTACAAACAAGCAAGATTTCTGGCTCTCACAGACATGTAACTTCTTCTTTAAGAGGCTCCTCTGTCCTCCACTCGTTACCTGTATTAATGGCACCTGTTTGAACTCGTTATCAGTATAAAAGACACCTGTCCACAACCTCAAACAGTCAGACTCCAAACTCCACTATGGCCAAGACCAAAGAGCTGTCAAAGGACACCAGAAACAAAATTGTAGACCTGCACCAGGCTGGGAAGACTGAATCTGCAATAGGTAAGCAGCTTGGTGTGAAGAAATCAACTGTGGGAGCAATTATTAGAAAATGGAAGACATACAAGACCACTGATGATCTCCCTTGATCTGGGGCTCCATGCAAGATCTCACCCCGTGGGGTCAAAATTATCACGAGAACGGTGAGCAAAAATCCCAGAACCACATGGGGGGACCTAGTGAATGACCTGCAGAGAGCTGGGACCAAAGTAACAAAGGCTACATCAGTAACACACTACGCCGCCAGGGACTCAAATCCTGCAGTGCCAGACGTGTCCCCCTGCTTAAGCCAGTACACGTCCAGGCCCATCTGAAGTTTGCTAGAGAGCATTTGGATGATCCAGAAGAGGACTGGGAGAATGTCATATGGTCAGATGAAACCAAAATAGAACTTTTTGGTAAAAACTCAACTTGTCGTGTTTGGAGGAGAAAGAACACCATACCTACTGTGAAGCATGGGGGTGGAAACATCATACTTTGGGGCTGTTTTTCTGCAAAGGGACCAGGACGACTGATCCGTGTAAAGGAAAGAATGAATGGGGCCATGTATCGTGAGATTTTGAGTGAAAACCTCTTTCCACCAGCAAGGGCATTGAAGATGAAACGTGGCTGGGTCTTTCAGCATGACAATGATCCCAAACACACCGCCCGGGCAACGAAGGAGTGGCTTCGTAAGAGGCATTTCAAGGTCCTGGAGTGGCCTAGCCAGTCTCCAGATCTCAACCCCATAGAAAATCTTTGGAGGGAGTCGAAAGTCCGTGTTGCCCAACGTCAGCCCCAAAACATCATTGCTCTAGAGGAGATCTGCATGGAGGAATGGGCCAAAATACCAGCAACAGTGTGTGAAAACCTTGTGAAAACTTACAGAAAATGTTTGACCTCTGTCATTGCCAACAAAGGGTATATAACAAAGTATTGAGATTAACTTTTGTTATTGACCAAATACTTATTTTATTGAGGAATTTACCAATTAATTCATTAAAAATCCTTCAATATGATTTTCTGGATTTTTTTTTCTCATTTTGTCTCTCATAGTTGAGGTATACCTATGATGAAAATTGGAGACCTCTCTCATCTTTTAAGTGGGAGAACTTGCACAATTGGTGGCTGACTAAATACTTTTTTACCCCACTGTACTTAAAAAGGAGGATTTGGAAAGGGCCCAGTCAGGTGTTCTGAAGGTTTTCTTAATGGCATATAAAGGGATCCCAGGGATCAGATACATTTCTAAAATATACCATGGTCTTCAAGATTTAAAAGGAGACAACACATCATAGGACACATCATAGGACACATAATAGGACTGGCGGAACCGGACCGCCGGACCGGCGGCGCCACACGAGTCGGCTGCCTGTTGCAACAGCCTTTTTTTTAAATTTTTTTATCTTCCTTCTTCTTTCTACACCTTTCACTCTGTATATATATCACGGACGCACGGATCGCCCCGGGGGTCTCCCGGGTCGGCGGACGGAGCCACGGTTTGCAGCGGGAGACGTTACAGCGGGGAGGAGCTAGTGCTAGCTAGCACTTGGCCGCCGCCCGGTGCTAATGGGAAACTCGACATACCGGGAGCTATAGCGAAAATGAAGCGGGTGCCGGGCTGGAGTTTAGGCGGCGTGAAAGAAATATAAGACAGAATAATAAAGAGTGATGGCAAGAACCAAGCAGACCGCCCGTAAAATCTACTGGAGGAAGAAGCCCCCCAGGAGACAGCTAGCCACAGGGCTGCTCGGAGAGGCGCTCTGGCCACCGGCAGAGTGAAGAGGCCTCGCCGTCACAGGTCCGTGGCTCTGAGAGAGATCCGTCGCTACCAGAAATCCACGGAGCTGCTCATCCGTAAGCTGCCCGTCCAGCGCCTGGTGAGGGAGATCGCTCAGGACTTCAAGACCGTCCTGCGTTTCCTGAGTTTCGCCGTCATGGCTCTGCAGGAGACCAGCGAGACCCACCTGGTGGTCTCTTCTTCGCTAAGGGGGTCACCATCATGCCCAAAGACTTCCAGCTGGCCCGCTGCATCCGCGGAGAGAGAGCTTAGACTTTCTGCTGCACATCCACCAGCCATAATGCTCTGCACTGTGTGTCTATATATATACATTTATAGTAATATGGACATATGTTTACTAGATGTTGTTTTTTCTTGCCTTCTGATTGTTGCTCTGAGTGTTGCTATCCCTATGCTGTTGCAATCCTGGAATTTCCCCATTGTGGGACTAATAAAGGCTTATCTTATCTTATCTTATCTTATATATAAAAGAGAGATGGGAAAAAGAGGGGAATTTCACTTTACAACTGGAAATATGGGAAAAGCTAAATAAACAACAATGGAAAAGTACTTCATCCCTGCTGTGGAGAGAATTTGGATGGAAAAATTTGGTAAGATTTTTCAGAACACCTGCACAAAACAAATTTACTCGTAAAGGGTTGAATTGTTGGCGCTTGTGTGGTGAAAAGACTGCAAATCATTTTCATGTGTTTTGGTCATGCCCAGTTATCCACCAATATTGGACCAATGTACAGACAATATTGGGGAAAATATTCAAAGTAACAGTTCCTTTTTCTTTTGTAACTTTGTATTTGGGTTTACTACCGGAATCACTGGAAAGACAAGGAGAAAAATACTTATTCAGTGTTTTAATATTGGCAAGTAAAAAAGCTCTAACAAAAAAATGGATGTCAAAAGACTGTCCTTCACCTGAAGATTGGATTAACGTGATTCAGGACATTTATTTGATGGAAAAGTTGACATTTGCACTGAGACAGGACATGGATGGGTTCTTGAACTTTTGGCAACCCTGGAACGCATATGTGTCTTCCATCAGATCTAATCTTGCACAAACACCATTTCAATAATGGCACCTCTCTTTGTACCAAGGCTACTCAGATTCTCTTTTATTTTTCTGCTCTTTTGTTTTTTCGTTTTGTTTTTTTTAAAATTCTTCTTTTCTTTCACTTAAAAAAAGGGTGTTGTAATAATTTTTTTCCAATGTTGTCAACAAAAGGGGAATATGTGATGAAAATGTAAACAATGCAATGCTGTAATGACATGTATACCCTTTACAAAAACTTAAATAAAAAAAATGTAAATGTCTGACATGAGTGGCAAGGTATAGTTTAAAAGAACAGTTAGTCAGCACTCATTCAAATTTTAATTCAAACCTAAAACACCCAAAGGCTTTGTAGTACAAACAGGCGCACAAACCAGCAAGATGTTATCTGTGGATGAAGAAGACAACCCTCCAGAGGTCCAAAAGCTCAGGTCCAGTTTAAGAGAAAGACATTTAACAGAAAAGGGCCTAGAATTGCATGAACAGGAAGCTAAGAAAAATGAAAAAGTATTTAATAAAGCCTATGATTCTTGGAAGCAGACAGCAAAGGAGATTAGAGCAAAGCTGAAGACATCTTGTTCACCTGAAGATCTTGAAGTTACTCAAAATAGCATACAATCTAAATATGCTGTGGTACAGCAACACTATGAGCCTATTCTATGCAACCAAACATCTAGTCCTGACATTGTAAAAAGAAAGGATGCATGTGTCACTCTGACAGCTGAGGTTTGTGATCTTGTCAATAAACGACTAGAAAACACAGATAAAGTTTTTAATGACCAACTCGAGAAGGAGAGAGTGAGAATGGTGTTAAATAAGGATGAGTATGAGTCCATCTTCGGAAACACAAAAACACAGACGGTGATCTCTGAGTCATCACAAGGCTCAGCTATCCACTCAGTCGCCACCTCCAGGTCCTCTAGCAAACATGCAGATGCAGAAGCTGACCTCGCTGCCAAACAAGAGCAGGCAAAGGCTATGCAAATACTACAAACCCAAAAGTCAAGAGTTGATAAAATGGAGAACGAATGGAAACAAAAGGAAGCTGAAATGAAAGTAAGGCTAGAGGAGGAGAAAATAAGGTTTAAACAGCTACAAGTGGACAGTGAGGTGAAGGTTGCAGCAGCTCGGGTAAGAGCATACAACAATTTTAATGGTCTAACAAATTGTGAGGAAGAAAGCAACCACAAACTCCTACATGATGGCCCAAACACTGAGTTCAGAACCCAGCGAAATCCATGAACTATGCCATTTCAACCACATCGTACACCACCTGACATCCCAATAACTCAGGATGAAGTCAGCCTAGCCCAGGCACTCACAAGCTCACTTACCCTAAGTTGTCTGCCCGTCTCAGAGCCAGCAGTGTTTACTGGTGACCCTTTAAAGTTTATAGACTGGAAAATATCTTTCATGGCACTTATTGGACAGATACCCCTCCCCGTTTGTGAAAAAATGCTTTATCTCAAGAGTTATCTTGCAGGAGAGGCCCGCAAGGTTGTGGAAGGATTTTTCTACCGAAGCTCAGAGGATGCATATCAGAGTGTCTGGGCAGTCCTACAAGACAGGTATGGAACTCCATTCATTGTCCAAAGGGTCTTCAGAGACAAACTTATGAAGTGGCCCAAGATATCTGCAAATGACCCAACAGCACTTAGAGAGTTTGCAGACTTCCTCCAAGGGTGTGCTGAGGCTATTCCTCACGTTAAGGGCCTGGCCATTCTAAATGATTGTGAGGAAAATCACAAGCTTCTGAAAAAACTGCCCGAGTGGTTAGTGCACAGATGGAGCCCTATTATTGTGGAAGAATTAGATAAATCTGGAGACTATCTGAGTTTTGCTCATTTTACTGAGTTCATGCAAAGAGAAGCCTGAATAGCCTGTAACCCAATTGCTTCCCCACTTTTGATAAGCCATAAATCTACTGATGAAAAGTTTCCAAAAAGAGCCAAAGCACTAAACACGAATGTAAAAGCAAACAACTCCACCTCAGGGACAATAGAAAACTCCAAGCCAAAACCACTTTGCTTGGTTTGCAAAGATGAGACATGGTGCTGCCAAGTGTCCAGCATTTGCACCAAAGACTATGGATGAGAAGAAAGCCTTCATCTACTGTATGAACACCATCTTTGCTTTGGGTGCTTGAGAAAGGGGCATACTACCAAAGACTGTAAAAGGCATCACATTTGTGGCACATGCAGTCGTCGTCATCCAACCTGCATGCACATAGAGAGAGAGACAAAACCAGTGGAACCTATGACCACAGATTCTGCAGTCACAGAAAGACATGTAAGCCAGGAGACTCACAAAGTCATATCTCATGTGTTAACACTGCATACTTCTGCCACTTTCAGCATTGTGCCGTTCTAGTCTCCACAATGATAGAGCCCCAGAAAGAAATTCTTACATATGCTTTACTTGACACACAAAACGATTCTACCTTCATCTTAGAAGATTTGGTTGCTGAGCTAAATGTGAACACTCTATCAGTGCAGCTTAAACTCAGTACAATGACTACAGTCAACAAAGTGATAGCAAGAAAAATTGCTGTTGGTCTACAAGTTCGAGGGCTAAACTCTGAAAATTACATCCCATTACAGCAGGCCTACACACGAGATTTCATTCCTGTCGACAGAACACACATCCCCACTAAAAGTACAGCACTCCAGTAGTCTCATCTAAAA
Source organism: Pholidichthys leucotaenia (assembly GCA_020510985.1). Classification (NCBI taxonomy): domain Eukaryota; kingdom Metazoa; phylum Chordata; class Actinopteri; order Cichliformes; family Pholidichthyidae; genus Pholidichthys; species Pholidichthys leucotaenia. Next base: position 230,556,473 of record CM035849.1, read on the forward strand.
CATCTGGCAAACAAAATACCATCACTTCAAGACTGTGAGGTGGGACTACTAATCGGTTACAACTGCCCTTCAGCACTATCTCCATTAGAAGTCATCACAGGTGGTGAAGATGAACCCTTTGCCCAAAGGACTGTGCCAATCCAATCCACACTTGGATAGAGAGGGGAATCAGAGTTTTGTACATCGGGTTGCTGTGAAAGAGGTACCAATACCACCAGCCCCAGACGTGCTTAAGGTCCTAGAATCTGACTCTAATGAAAAAAGCTATGAGGACAAGTATGTGTCTCAGGATGATGTTCACTTCATACATCTTTTGAATGACATTAGAAAGAAGGAAGACGAGCATTACGAAATGCCACTCCCCTTCAAGGGCAGTGATCGACCATTATTGCCTAACAATAAGAAACTGGCTGCTGTTAGTCTGCAACACCTCAAGAAGAAATTACAGGCCAGCAAACAGTTTCACAATCACTACATGGCCTTCATGGAAGAAATTATTGCTAAAGGTGATGCAGAGCCAGCCCCAGCAGCTTCTGAAGGAGAAACTGTATGGTATATCCCACATCACGGGATATATCATTCTAAAAAAACAGACAAACTTAGGGTGGTTTTCGACTGCTCAGCGAAGTTTTGGGGCATCTCCCTAAATGACACTCTGTTAACAGGCCCTGATCTGATCAATTCTCTGGTGGGAGTTCTTTGTCACTTCAGAAAAGAACTGGTTGCTGTTGTCTGCGACATAGAAAAAATGTTCCATCAATTCCATGTCTCACCTGAAGCTCATAATTACCTGAGGTTTCTATGGTGGAAAGGTGGACATTTGGAAACAGAACCATCAGAGTATAGGATGACAGTTCGTCTTTTTGGGGCCACCTCCTCCCCTGGTTGTGCTAATTTTGGCTTAAAGTACTTAGCACAGCAGCATAAAGCAGACTACCCCTCAGCATCAGCATTTGTGGAGAAGAACTTCTATGTAGACGATGGACTTACCAGTGTCCCAACAGTTGAAGAGGCTAAGGAGCTGATTGTTGAAGCACAGGGACTGTGCAAATCTGCAGGTCTACATCTGCACAAGTTCAACTCAAACAGAAGGGAATGTCACGCCGCGCCATTCATCAGCGGCGCCACCTGCTCACGCACCTGCTACTCGTCAGCGGCGAAGGATAAAAGCCACCTCGCCCTGAGCGTCGGCCTGAAGCCGTAGACTTCATTTCCTTTGTATGGACTTCTACCACATTCTCTTCAGCATCCTCATCTCCGGTAAGAAGTTCACTTACCTCATCTCTCCAGTCTGCTCCCCTGTGCACAGGTGGATTCCTCGGCGGCGGACAATCCCGTCCCTCGTCTCTCCTCGCTGCTGCACCGAGCCCTGCAGGTGGCTGTCTCCCGGGCTTCCATCCTTGAAGCGCCAGTCATCTGCCCAAACAAGTAAGCTTCTCTCCCTCGCCTATTCTCCTCCCGTGTTGGTGTGTGCTCATCACCCTGTGTCTGATTTCTCCCATAGGGTTGCCGGCTGAACGGTCTCCTGCCTCTGGGTCCGAAGCAGACGCCACCACCAACACATTAACATTCCGCAGACACGCACCCAAACATCCCTGTTGTTAATAAACAGTTTGAACTACTCTGAGCCTGTGTGTGTGCGTCTCCTGAGCCGAACGTTATGTCAGTACGGCTTGAGCAGAGCGGCTCGGCGGACGGTGGGCTCGCACACCGGTTTACCATCCTCGAGGCTCGGGTGGATCAGATTGTTTATCAGCAACAGGTGGTTCTTCATCAATTATTAGAACTGACTAACCGATTGAACCGCTTGGACCCCCAACAGCCGTTCCTCCCGACTCACCAGGGTGGCGCGGCTCCTGCTGTTCCAGCGGCCGTCCAGCCGGCTCCAGTGGCACCGGTTCGGCTCACGCCGATTCCGACCCCCGCCCGCTTTAGCGGTAAGCTCGGCGGAGCGCGGGGGTTTATTATGCAGTGTGAGTCCGTGTTCCACCGTGTGCCCGGAGATTTTCCCTCGGATCACAGCCGAATTGGTTACATAGGGAATCTTCTGGAGGGGCGTGCGTTAACCTGGACCTACGCCGTAATGGCGAGGCCCAGTTATGCCACCCTCACCTATGACCAATTCGTGAGGCGCTTTCTGGAGGTCTTTGACCACTCACAAACCGAAACGGTCCAGGTCGATCGGCTTCTCGCTCTCCAGCAGGGAAGCCGGTCGGCAGCGGACCACTCGGTCGACTTCCGGGTAGCGGCGGAGGAATTGGGCTGGGAGGAACGCTCCCTCTGTGGCCTGTTCCTCCGCAGCCTCAATAGTGATCTGAGGGATGAACTGGCTGGTCGGGATATCCCTGGGACGCTAGCGGAGCTGACATCCTTAGCGATAAGTTTGGATAACAGGCTGCGCGAGCGCTCCTCGGGGCGGAGGTCTTCTTCTTCTCGCCCTCGTGGAGCCTCGCCGCACCTGTTCCAAGCTCGCCCCCTGGCGGCGCCGCCAGCATCGCGCCCCGAGGAGTCGGAGCCGATGGTGACGGGCTGGACTAAACTTTCCCCTGTGGAGAAACAACGCCGCCGTGAGTTGGGCCTCTGCATGTATTGCGGAGGCGACCAACACACCGTGGAGCGTTGTCCACGGAAAGCCAGTCGGTGGGGTCCGCGAGTCACTGTTGGAAGCCTCGCGGATGTCAATCGGTTAGGATCACTTACTCAATTGAAGCTGCCCATCCGTTTCTGCCATAACCCTACTGGGCACCTCACCCACGCACTGGTGGATTCGGGCGCAGAAGGCAGCTTCATTTCACAAGGCCTGGCAACCCGATTGGGCATCCGCTGCCAGGCACTCAACACTCCCATCTCCCTAATCCACCTCTCCCGTGCCACCCTCGGGAGAGTGACACATCAAACTGTTCCCCTACCGGTCATCATCTCGGGAAACCACCGGGAGGAAATGACCTTTTACGTCCTTCCCAACTCTGTGTCGCCCGTCATCCTGGGGTATCCCTGGCTCCGCCTTCACAATCCGGTCCTGGATTGGAAATCAGCTGGGATCTCGGCATGGAGTACGTTCTGTATGGGCACCTGCCTTCAGTCCGCTGCCTGCTCTCCGTCCGCTCCTCCCCCTGCTACGGACGCTGCACCCCCGGACCTGTCTCTGGTGCCCCCAGAATTTCACGACCTGGGTATAGTGTTCAGCAAAGCGAAAGCTATGTCTCTTCCCCCTCATCGGCCCTATGACTGCGCCATCAACCTCCGCCAGGGGGCTCCCTTACCTTCTGGTCGCCTTTACAGCCTGTCTGCGCCGGAGAAGGAGACGATGAACGCCTACCTGAAGGAATCATTAAGTGCTGGGATTATCCGCCCATCATCGTCACCCGTGGGGGCAGGGTTCTTCTTCGTGGGGAAAAAGGATGGGTCCCTCCGCCCTTGTATCGACTACCGGGCCCTCAACAATATCACGGAGAGGGACCGTTACACCCTGCCTCTCATGGACACTGCCTTCCACTCCCTCCAGGGGGCGACCTGGTTCACCAAGCTGGACCTACGCAGCGCTTACCACCTCGTCCGGATCCGGGAGGGAGATGAGTGGAAAACGGCCTTCCGTACCCCGAACGGCCACTTTGAATATCTGGTGATGCCGTTCGGGTTGACCAACGCTCCTGCAGTCTTCCAGCGCCTCATTAATGACGTCCTCCGGGACTTCATTGGCCTTTTCGTGTTCGTCTACCTGGACGATATCCTCATCTTCTCCAAGTCCAGGGATGAGCACCAGGTCCACGTGAGGCGGGTCCTCCAAAGGCTGCTGGAGAATCGTCTGTACGTTAAGGCGGAAAAGTGTGAATTTTACGCCAGGAGTACATCCTTCCTGGGGTTCATCATCGCCCACGATAAGGTGCTCCCCGACCCAGAGAAGGTAAAGGCGGTGGTGGAATGGCCCACACCTGCATCTCGGAAACAGGTGCAGCAATTTGTTGGCTTCGCCAATTTCTACCGCCTCTTTGTCCCCAACTTCAGTGCCATCGTGGGACCACTGACCCGCCTCACGTCCCCGAAGGTCCCGTTCCGGTGGACCGAAGAGGTCGCTGCCGCCTTTGAGGCGCTGAAGGCGGAATTCTCCTCCTCCCGGGTCCTTCGCCAGGTCGACCCCGCGCTGCAGTGCGTTGTAGAGGTAGACGCCTCGGACACGGGAGTGGGAGCAGTGCTGTCCCAGCGGTCACCGGACGATGGCGCCAAGCGACCGTGCGCCTTCTTCGCCCGGCGCTTGTCCCCGGCGGAGAGAAACTACGATGTGGGGGACAGAGAGCTCTTGGCCATCAAGCTCGCCCTGCAGGAGTGGCGCCACTGGTTGGAGGGGGCAAGCCTGCCGTTTGTGGTCCTCACGGACCACAAGAACCTGGAATACTTACAGTCTGCCAAGCGCCTGAACGCCCGCCAGGCGCGCTGGTCCCTGTTCTTCGCCAGGTTCCAATTTTCCATCACCTTCAGGCCTGGCTCTAAGAACGTCCTGCCTGACGCCCTCTCCAGGCAGTTCGCCCCCGTGGAGTCGGAGGAGGCGCCCCACTCCATCCTGCCCAGGTCGTGCGTCGTGGGAGCCATCTCGTGGGACATTGAGAGCAAGATCCGGAAGGCACAGGAGGTGGAACCTGACCCTGGCGGCGGACCGGAGGGGAGGCTGTTCGTGCCATCCGCGGTCCGAGGAGAGGTCATCCACTGGCTCCACACCTCCAAGCTCACCTGTCACCCTGGCACCTCCCGGATGATAGATCTCCTCCAACGGTCCTTTTGGTGGCCAGGCCTGCGGAGGGATGCAGCCCGCTACGCCCGGGCTTGCCCAATCTGTGCCACCTGCAAGTCGGGAAATGCCCCTCCAGCGGGTCTGCTCCAGCCCCTGCCCGTCCCTGGCAGGCCCTGGTCGCACATCGCTCTGGATTTCGTCACCGGACTCCCCATCTCCAACTCCTATGACACCATCCTGACCATCGTGGACCGCTTCTCCAAGGCCGTGCACTTCGTCCCCCTGCGAGGCCTCCCTACTGCCCTGGAGACGGCGGACCTCCTCGTCCAACACGTGGTCAGGCTGCATGGGATTCCGGTGGACGTGGTCTCGGACCGGGGCCCCCAGTTTTCATCTGAGGTTTGGAGGTCTTTCTGCAACGCCATCGGAGCCAAGGTGAGCCTCTCCTCTGGCCATCACCCCCAATCCAACGGGCAGTGTGAGAGGACCAACCAGGAGCTGGAGGCTGCGCTCCGCTGTGTGTCCAGATCCAAACCCGCGTCCTGGAGCAACCATCTTGCCTGGGTTGAATATGCCCACAACACCGCTCGCTCTTCTGCTACAGGGATGTCCCCCTTCAAAGCGTCCCTGGGTTACGACCCCCCGCTGTTTCCGGAGCAGGAGAGTGAGGTAACTGTCCCGTCAGTTAGGGCCCATCTCAGGCAGTTCCGCTCCACCTGGGCTGCCGCGCGCCATGCGCTATTGCGCACAGCGGAGCGCAACAGGACTGTGGCGGACCGGCGTAGGAGACCTGCCCCGGCGTACAGAGTTGGGCAGCTTGTTTACATTTCCACCCAGGACGTCACTCTAAAAGGCGAGAGGAGAAAGCTGGCACAGCGCTTCATGGGTCCCTACCCCATCACCCGGATCATCAACCCGGTGGCTGTGCGCGTGGCTATTCCCCCCTCCCTCCGCATTCATCCTACTTTCCACGTGTCGAAGGTGAAACTGGCGGTTACTGACCCCCTTTGCCCTCCTCCTGCAGCGCAACCCGCGCCCCGGATGATTGGTGGCCATCCGGCCTGGTCCGCCTCCTCCATCCTGGACTCCCGGCGCCGGGGTCGTGGGTTGCAATACTTGGTGGACTGGGAGGGCTATGGGCCCGAGCATCGACAGTGGGTGCCCCCGTCGTTTGTGTTGGACCCATCGCTCATCGCGGACTTCCACCGAGCGCACCCGGATAAGCCATCGCCAGGAGGCGCTGCTAGAGGGGGGAGTACTGTCACGCCGCGCCATTCATCAGCGGCGCCACCTGCTCACGCACCTGCTACTCGTCAGCGGCGAAGGATAAAAGCCACCTCGCCCTGAGCGTCGGCCTGAAGCCGTAGACTTCATTTCCTTTGTATGGACTTCTACCACATTCTCTTCAGCATCCTCATCTCCGGTAAGAAGTTCACTTACCTCATCTCTCCAGTCTGCTCCCCTGTGCACAGGTGGATTCCTCGGCGGCGGACAATCCCGTCCCTCGTCTCTCCTCGCTGCTGCACCGAGCCCTGCAGGTGGCTGTCTCCCGGGCTTCCATCCTTGAAGCGCCAGTCATCTGCCCAAACAAGTAAGCTTCTCTCCCTCGCCTATTCTCCTCCCGTGTTGGTGTGTGCTCATCACCCTGTGTCTGATTTCTCCCATAGGGTTGCCGGCTGAACGGTCTCCTGCCTCTGGGTCCGAAGCAGACGCCACCACCAACACATTAACATTCCGCAGACACGCACCCAAACATCCCTGTTGTTAATAAACAGTTTGAACTACTCTGAGCCTGTGTGTGTGCGTCTCCTGAGCCGAACGTTATGTCAGGGAAGTTCTCTCCTGCGTAGCCCCTTCTGAAAGGGCAGTAACAACTGATCCTCTGTCCCTTAACCCCGATGTAACATCAGAAGGACACATACTTGGCATTCAGTGGTCCATAGAGAGGGACACACTCAGCTTCGACAACAACATAAGGGACCACCCCCCAACCCGACGTGGTCTCTTATCAGCCGTCGCCTCTTTGTATGACCCACTCGGGTTTGTTGCTCCTTTCACTTTGGTTGGGAAATGCATCCTGCAGGGGCTGTGTCGAAAGAGCATACAATGGGATGATCCGATTCCTAAGTATTTGCAGCCACGGTGGAAGGAGTGGAAAAACGGTCTTCAAAGGCTAAAATAGGTCAACATACCCAGATGTTACCTCCATGAAAATTCTGGTAACATTGTGAGAGTGGAAATACACCACTTCTCTGACACCAGTAATATAGGATATGGGTCATGCTCCTATCTGAGGTACAAGAATGACGAGGGCAAGGTCCACTGCAGCCTTGTAATGGCAAAAGCAAGGGTCGCACCTACAAAGAGCTTAAGCATCCCAAGAATTGAACTTGTGGCTGCAGTCACAGCAGCTAAGATGAGTGTTCTGCTCAAGGCTGAGCTGGAGATGAAAATTGATGAGGAATTCTTCTGGACTGACTCACAGGTAGTGCTGGCCTACGTTAACAATGAAGCACGAAAGTTTCATGTTTGTCGCGAACCGTGTCCAACTTATAAGGGACAGCACAGCTTTAAATCAATGGCACTATATTGATACAACACAAAACCCAGCTGATCATGCCTCTAGAGGCCTACACGTAGCAGACATATCTTCAGTTTACTGGTTTTCAGGACCCAAGTTTCTGTGGGAACCAGAAGTGCTCCCAACCCCAAAGCCATCATGTGAGCTACTCCCTGGTGACCCAGAAGTCAAGTCGATCCAAGTTCTTGCAACCCAGGTCGGCAACCACAGTGATATTCTTAGCCACTTGAGCCAATTTTCCTCCTGGACAACACTTGTTAAGGTGGTGGCAAGAATCAAAAGACTGAGAGCCGAACCAAAGCAGCAAAGAGACCTTGTGACTGTTGAGGAACGTAGGAGAGCTATTGAGGTGGTGATTAAACTTGTACAAAGGCAAGCCTTTCCACAAGAGTTAAAGGCACTTAGTGGGAGTTCTCAACTAAACAGTCTTCCAAAGTCAAGCCCTCTTCTTGCGTCAACCCAATTCTGGATGAGGGACTTATTCGTGTTGGTGGAAGACTGAAAGGCTCCACATTCAGTCATGAACTAAAGCACCCCATCATTCTCCCAAAAGATAGCCACATTACAAAAATGATCCTTTCTCACTATCATGCCAAGATCTGTCATCAGGGCAGGAGCCAAACCCTCACAGAGCTCAGAGCCAATGGATTTTGGGCTATTGGTGGGAGCAAATTGGTTGCTAAATTGATACAAAAATGTGTGCAATGTCGAAAGCTCAGACGACCAGTTGAGAAGCAACAGATGTTTGAACTCCCCAAGGAACGGTGTGAGGTCTCACCTCCCTTTGCCTTCACTGGAATGGATAGTTTTGGCCCATTTGTTGTTAAACAGGGTTGTAAAGAGCGCAAGAGATATGGACTCATTTTCACATGCTTGTCTTCTCGAGCAATTCATATCAAATTGCTTGAAGATATGTCCACAGATGCATTCATCAGTGCCCTGAGATGTTTCATTAGTCTTAGGAGAGCTGTTTGTCAACTTCGCTGTGACCAGGGCACAAACTTTGTGGGGGCTAAAAATGAGTTAAAAGAAGTCCTAAAGCAGTGTGATGTTAAGGCATTGGAAGCTTTCCTGATGGACAAACAGTGTGAGTTCGTGTTCAATGCCCCATCAGCAAGTCATGCAGGTGGCATCTGGGAGCAAATCCGGACCATCCACAATGTACTAACTATTACAACTGCTCAGTGTCCAGGCAGATTGGACGATGCCTCCCTCAGAACGCTCTTCTATGAAGCAATGGCTATAATAAATAGTCGTCCATTAAATGTTGACACAATCAATGATCCTAAGTCTCTTGAGCCCCTAACTCCAAACCATCTCATTCTGATGAAATCCAAGGTTGCGTTACCACCTCCTGGAAAGTTTGTGAAAGCAGACATGTATGCTGCTAAAAGGTGGCGCCGAGTCCAATATCTAACTGAACAGTTTTGGAGTCAGTGGAAAAGGGAATACCTGTTGAATATTTCCTTAAGACAAAAACGGCACAAACCCAAGCGCAACCTAAAGGTGAATGACATACTGTAGTTATAATCCAGGAAGACACTCTTCCACAGAGTGAGTGGCATTTAGGGCAAGTGGTTGAAGCTTTAGATGCGACTGATGGTTTCATTCGTCGAGTCAAGGTGCAAGTTGGCCAGCAGAAGTCAAGTGGGAACAAAAACTGTCTCAACAAACCCTCAGTCATTGAATGCCCAATTCAGAAGTTAGTATTTCTCCTTGAAAATGAATAAATGACTTATTTTCAAAGATACACTTACAGACACAATAAGCCCACTGTTTTGCTTAAGGAGACCTGCAACCTGTTTGTATGTGAGACCACGATATTTATGTCTTATCCTTTATTATAGCCTAGAAATTCTGCATGATTCACCTTTTGTTCATCTGGTTGAGCTTGTTGATCATAGCATGATTTGGTGGGAATGTAAGTTACTTTAAGGGCTGCTACTCAAAGTCCATTATTCATGTTCCTGGTGCTGGGAGCTGCGAATCCCAGAATCTGAATGGAAGATATCAGAAATCACTGGCCTCGTTTTTCACTCACTACAGAGATGTTTTCCGTTTGTGAATTCACATGTTCACTTCTTCAAGAATGTTGAGTAGCCTGCTAGCCTAGCTACTAGCTAAATCTGGGAGTTTTGCACCCCTTTGGCAAGCAGAGCGAGTTTTCACGGTGTTCGACGAGAATGCAGTAACTGAGATGGCACCCGTCAGAGACTCTGCAGTTATTTCTTTAGATGCCAAGGGGCTGCTGCACCACTGTATATGTATGTTAATATGCACTGTCCCATTTTATAAATAAATTAAACTTGAAATTTAAAGAGAGTTTACAAGATTGTAGTGAGACCTGTGAAATACGGTTTTGAGATGGTGCACTGATGCTAAGATTCTCATTGGGAATGACTAGGAGGGACAGGATTTGAAATGAGTATATCAGAGGGACAGCTCAAATTGAGCGGTTTGGAGACAAAATGAGGGAGGTAAGGCTGAGATGGTTTGGACATGTGCAGAGGAGGGATAGTGGATAAAGGATATTGAAGATGGGGCTTCCATGCAGGAGGAAAAGAAGACCACAGAGAAGCTTCATGGATGTAGTGAAGGAGGATGTGGACAGGGTTGGTGTTACAGAGCACGATGCAAGAGACAGGGTAAGATGGAGGCAGATGATCCACTGTGGCAACCCCTAAAGGGAGCAGCTGAAAGAAGATTAAATAGCAGAGGCTTTCATGTTCAGAGTTGGGTACCTTTATTACCACAGTGTATCCAGTCCAATCCAACTTTATTTATAAAGCACTTTAAAAACAGCTGATACAAAGTGCTGTACATCAACAATAAATAAAATATAAAAACAATAAAATACAGCAAAAAAAGTACAAAACGGCACAAATAAAACTTTAGTCATACAATAGAGACAATAAGAATAAATAAAATCAATGTCTCAAACTGGGTCAAAAGCCAGAGAATAAAAATAGGTATAAAAATATAGTGATGAATAATGTAGCTGAATTCATTCATTCATTATTTTCATATTTGTGTTTGATTTTTTTTGGGGGGGGGGGGGGTAACTAGCCAAGGAACCCAGCCGCGGTCGGTGCACAAGCCAATGCACTCCTAGTGCCGATCCCAAGCCTGGGTAAATGGGAAGGGTTGTGCCAGGAAGGACATCCGACGTAAAGCCTTTGCCAAATCAAACATGTGGATCGTGACGAATGTGGATTGAAACTTTCATACCGGATCAGTCAAAGCCCAGGTTAACAACGACCGCCTCTGGTGCTGTTAACTGACAGGGTGTCAGTGGAAATTGGGCTACTGTTGGTCAAAGATCGAGGAGGAGGAGAGAGGGGCATGCAAGAAGGGAGAGAGAGAAAAGGAAAGGTAGATATGTAGAGGTGAGAGTAGGGACTTTAAATGTAGGGACTATGACTGATAAAGGCAGAGAGTTGGCTGATATGATGGAGAGAAGAAAGGTAAATACACTGTGTGTTCAAGAAACCAGATGGAAAAGGAAGCAAGGCTGGGAGTGTTGGAGGCAAATTGAAACTGTTCTACCATAGTGTACTGTAGATAGAAAGAGAAATGGAGTAGGAGTAATCTTGAAGGACGAGTACAGTATGTGAAGAGTGTTCAGGAGGTAAGGGGGGAGTTGGACAGGATTGTGAGTTTGAAGCTAGAAGTTGAAGGTGTGATGTTGAATGTTGTCAGTGCATATGCCCCACAAGTTGGATGTCAGGTAGAAGAGAAAGAGGAATTCTGGAGTAAGTTGGATGAAGTGGTAGAGAGTGTACCCAGGGGGGAGAGAGTGGTGATTGGAGCGGACTTTAATGAACATGTAGGTGAAGGGAACAGAGGTGATGAGGAGGTTCTGGGTAGGTATGGTCTTAAGGAGAGAAATGTGGAAGGACACGATGGTTATGGATTTTGCTAAAAGGATGGAAATGGCTGTGGTGAACACATACTTCAAGAAGAGAGAGGAACATCGGGTGACTTACAAGAGTGGAGGAAGGTGCACGCAGGTGGACTACATCCTATGCAGAAGGAGAAATCTCAAAGAGATAGGAGACTGCCATGTAGGGGAGAATAAAGCTAGACAGCATCTGATGGGAGTCTGTAGGATGACTTTAGAAAGCAAGAAGAGGAAGTGTGAAGGCAGAGCCAAAGATTAAATGAGGGAAGTTACAGAAGGAAGAAGGTTGCACAGAGTTCAGGAAGGAGTTGATACAGGCTCTTGGTGGTAGGGAAGAATTACCAGATGACTGGGAAAGTACAGCAAAAGTATTGAGGAAATGGGTAGAAAGGTATGTGGTGTATCCAGTAGACAGAGGAAGGAAGGCATGGCAAGTTTATTTGTATAGCACATTTTGTGTACAAGACAATTTAAAGTGCTTTACATAAAAACATTAAAGCATTACAGGAAGTTGTCAAACGAATACATAAGAATTTAAAAGCAAACTAAAAAGTAAATTAAAGAGAAACAAAAATAAGTTAAAATAGAATAAGACGGAAAACGTGCAAGAAATAAAAGTTACAGCACACTGTGGAAGATTAACAATCGTTCTACTGAAAGGCCACAGCAAATAGGAGAGTTTTTAACCTGGATTTAAAGTAGCTGAGAGTTTCAGCAGCACTGATGCTTTCTGGGAGTTTATTCTACATGTGAGGAGCATAAAAATAAAACGCTGCCTCACCATGTTTGGTTCAAATTCTGGGCACAGATAGTAGGCCTGACCTTGATGACCTGAGGGCTCTGGGTAGTTTGTGATGGACCAACAGATGTGAGATGTATTTTGGCCCTAAACCATTCAGAGTTTTATAAACCAACAGCAGTATTTTGAAATCTACAGTATTCTTTGACAGACAGGAAGCCAGTGTAACGATATGAGGACTGGAGTTATACGATCTACTTTCTTAGTCTTAGTGAGGACTCGAGCTGCAGCATTCTAAACTAACTGCAGCTGTATGATGGGCTTTTTAGGGAGACCTGTGAGGACAGCATTACAGTAGTCCAGTTTACTGAAGATAAATGCATGGACAAGTTTTTCTAGATCCTGCTGAGATATCAGACCTTTAATCCTCACCATGCTCTTTAAGTGACAAGGAGACTTGGTGATGAGGAGGTACAGGAAAGTATTCAAAGGAAGAAGTTGGCAAATAAAAAGTGGGATAGTCAGGGAGATGAAAGTAGACAGGAGTATTTGGATGCTAGGCACATGGCAAAGAGAGGTGGCCAAGGAAATGGCATATAGTGAGTTGTATGAGAGGATGGACACTAAGGAAGGAGAAAGGGACTTGTATCAATTGGCTAGACAGAGAGATTGAGCTGGAAAGAATGTGCAGCAAGTTAGGTTGATTAAGGACAGAAATGGTGATGTGCTAACAAATGACGAGAGTGTGTTGAAAAGGTGGAAGGAGTACTTCAGAGGAGCTGATGAAGAAAAAAGATAGGGGTGAGGATGGATGAAGAAAAGATGGTGAACAAAGAAGTCCTGAGGATTAGCAAGGCAGAAGTGACGGCAGCTTTGAAGAGGATGTAGAATGGAAAGGCAGTTGGTCCAGTTGACATACATACCTGTGGAGGTATGGAGATGTTTAGGAGAGATGGCAGTGGACTTTTTAACCAGATTGTTTAACACAATCTTGAAGAGTGAGAGGATGCTTGAGGAATGGAGACGAAGTGTTTTGGTATCAATTTTCAAGAACAAGGATGATGCTCAGAGCTGTAGTAACTTAAAGAGGCATAAAGTTGATCAGCCACATTATGAAGATATGGGAAAGAGTTGAAGCCAGGTTAAGAGGAGAAGTGACAGTGAGCAGCAGTACAGTTCCATGCCAAGAAAGAGTACTACAGATGCATGTTTGTTCTAAGAGTGTTGATGCAGAAGTATTGATTCCGCCAGTGTTATGTAGTGTCCATAGAATTGACCAAGTGCATTCTGGGTAGGGTAGGAACCGTTAGTTCGCTGAGATCACATCAACATAGGAGACATAGTCACACAGCAGCTGTGTTTTAAACTGTAATAGTCGTTCTCACAACCGCCGTGAAGAAAAGGTAAACCACGGAATAGGCTTTTATCGTTTTCCAGCATGGAAGAAGAACAGCACACGTTTCGGATGTAACTATGAGGCGACGCCTGGCCTGGATTGCAGCAGTCAGAAGACCCAGCATAGCTTTCAAACACACACCTGTATTGATGGTGGTGTGCTCAAAGCATTTTCATAAAGGTACGTTATGATTTATTGTGTATGTCTGTTGTGGTTAAGACTTGCTTGGTCATAGCTTTTACCCTACGTCAGTAGTGCTAAGCTAAACAGAGCTAAGCTAAAGAAAGACTCCGATATCCAAGTAACTAGAGAAAGTTACCACTCACACACCTGTGTGAGCGGGTTTAATTTGTTCTACTCTAAAGTATTTTCTTACCATTTCCTTTGCTTTAACAGGCAGACCAGCTTATGAAATGCTAGACTGTGATCCTGACTGGGCACCTTCTCTAAACCTTGGGCATGCAGAGCTTCCAGCTACCACTCCTGACAGGTTTAACCGCTTATGCAGACGGGCGAGATTATGGCAAAAAGAATCGGCAGGGCGTGCAAGTGACCCCCCAGCACAGACCCCCAACATCACTGGCACCGTGACTGAGATGGATAATGTAGCTCCTTCAGGTAGTTTTTTTTTACCTATGTTTTTCTTTCTAAAATGTGTCTTGGGATTCCTTTTGATTACAAAATATATTAACTACAGTTGTTTATTGTCCTGATCAGCAACAGATAACACCACACCTCTGGCTGAGATGGAGGAGACAACATCTGATGAAGCAGCACTGATCTGTCAGGCTGATGATGCTCCAGAGGAAAATGTGCAAGAACTACAGAACTGCAGCATGTGTCACCTTAGGCTTAAAGAAATTTTACTCTTGCAAGAGGAGAACAGAAAGTTAAAGGAAGAGCTCTCCAGAAAGACCCTGGATGAGAATTTCCTCAAAGATAATCACTCAAAGGTGAAATACTACACTGGGCTTCCATCTTTCAGTTTAATGGCTCTGCTGATGCAATTTTTTCCCAGCCTACCAAAGACAGAAAAAATTCCCATTTTCAAATTCTCCTTTTAACTATGATGCGTTTGCGGTTTAATTTGCCTCTTGAACATATTGCACACCTTTTTGACATAAGCAGACAAATCGCATCCATCCTGTTCTGCGACACCAAAAATGTGCTCCATGCACACCTCAGCCCTTTGGTGTACTGGCCAAAGAGACATTGTTTGCAGGCTAGCATGCCACATCAGTACGTTGAAATGTTTGGCAATAAGGTCACAGTTATTATTGACTGCTTTGAACTTTTTAGTTTTAGAATGTAGGCCATGACATGTTTTTGGTGTGGTTTAGCCCTTTTGACATCATGTCTTTAACTGTGTCAATAATATTGAAGCAGTTAAAGCAGCACCTCTTCAATTTTTCTTATTGCTCAAACATTTTGCTTTCTTTCCTTTTTTTATATATGTAAATCGCACTGAGTTGCCCTTGTGTATGAAATGTACTATATAAATACACTTGCTTGTTTTGTAACAATTTTTGGAATAAAGTACACAATGGCTTACAAACTCCAGCTCTTTATTTCAAAGATGCAAAACTGTAACCATAACCATGACACAATACAAGAATATAAATTGACATGCATGATCGACATGTATCATTGTTCGCACAACGTTATAGCGCATAACTGTCTCATGCTACAGCACTACTCTAATGTGCACGTCGCAAAACCACGGCTGCTGTGGGGTTGGTGATTCGGAGTCCCACACATCCTAAATGGAACCACTGAATTTCATAGTTTTGGTTATCACAGGCAAGCATGTCATCCAGCTCTTCTGGCTGCCTGCAAGTCCACCACACTTCTGCTGTGTTATGTGCCTGTCTTTTGGGATTGTGTGTGGGACCTGGCTGTAATGCAGTTAGACGTCGTCTTTTGGGCTTCTGGGTGGGTTTATCAGCTGCAGCTTTCCTCTTGTGTTGTGGGGTCAGAGTCAGTAAAGTGATGGGCAACAAGCTCAGGTAAGAAAACTTTATTAAAAAAAGTTCTGGGCCACTGGTAAAATTATTTGCTCCCACAAGTCAGAATCTAGTGTGACGCATACAACAACACAACTTTTTGTGGTCCAGACAACAAAGTCACAGAAATGTGAGCCTGTCACAAAGATTTGCATTTGTACCTGCTTGTAGTACTTGTGACTGTGCTTGAGTTCTAGTCTCCCATCAGAGAGTTTCAGGTAAAAATCCTTGTCTGCACAGGCCTGCAGAATGTTGTTGTGGTGCTTATATGGGGATTTTATTTCCACACAGCCTTTTTCACAACAGGTGCAGGACACAAGTGCATCAGGGGTTGCACCAATTTCAGGAAAGGAGGGGTTGATTATAAAATATTATAAGCACACTTTCACATGTATATTGGGTGCATAATTCAATTTATGGAATGCACTTATTTTATTTAGTAAATAAATACTTGTAATCAAGACAAGGAATTAAAAAAAAAACACCTTTGTGAGCACAGCTGTCTTCAAGTCTACCTTGTACATCTACAAGTCATGCACCCATCCGTCTGTGAACTGCACTTTCACTTGCTTCAAAGACCTAAAGTTACTAAAAACTTCACGTGTGTATGGACTTATGCTTAAAGTCATATAATTATAAATGAAGGCATGGTCGAAGTTTGGCAGAATGTTTATATCCGAACTCCATGTGATATGTTGGTAGAGATCTAGTCCATTAACCCCTTCAAGCTTCGCCAAATAGCGTGCCTTTGCAGTCCCATTCAATTTGGCGGAGTACGGTCCCTTTAAATTTTCCTTCACGGTCCATTTTGTGATTTTTTTTCCGTTCATTCACAAGAAATGCCGAGGCGCTGTGTGTTTGCAGTCCATTTACAATTGCTGAACCTACCCTGCCCAGAATGCATTGCGCGTTTGTCACGTGGGCTCGCGAGGTTAACTGAGAAAGTCAGAAGGAATTTGGACTGTCTTTGTGGATCTAGAGAAACCAGGGTTCCAAGAGAGGAAGTGTGGTACTATATGAGGAAGTAAGAAGTGGCAGAGAAGTATGTGAAGTTGGTGCAGGACATGTATGAAGACGAGACGGTGCTGAGGTGTGCTGTAGGAGTGACAGATGGATTCAAGGTGGGGGTGGGGTTACATCAGCTTTCAGCTCTAAGCCCCTTCTTGTTTGCCATGGTGATGGACAGGCTGACAGATGAGGTCAGGCAGGAGTCTCCGTGGACCATGATGTTTGCAGATGACATTGTGATCTGTAGTGAGAGTTGTGAGCAGGTGGAAGAGAACCTGAAAGGTGAGAGAGGTGGAGAAAAGAGGAATGAAAGTCAGCAGAAGCAAGACAGAATACATGAGTGTGAATGACAGGGAGGCAGGTGTAGTGGGGAAGATGGAAGGAGTTGAGGTAGTGAAAGTACAGTGGTGTGAAAAAGTGTTTGCCCCCTTCCTGACTTCTCATTTTTTTGTATGTTTGTCACACTTAAATGTTTCAGATCATCAAACAAATTCAAATATTAGACTGTAGACGCGGGGTTAATCATCTCAGACTGGACGCAGAGGGTAAACAGAGAAGAACAATAAGTATTGAGATGGGAGAGATTATGGTGAGGTAGCAGGAGGAAGTAGTTTGGGGACAGTGGGGGGAGAAGGGTTGAATGTATTGTGATGCGAAATGTCATGCAGATGTGAGATGGGCAGATGATATAAAAGGAGAGACCCTGGTGTATTTAAAAATGCTTTTACTGTTATGACTGATGTGAGAGTGAATAAAGTAGTCTGCTGCAAGAGTCTGCCTCCGTTATTTGCACTCTCCACACTGGTGACCTCTTGACGAATTATGGAACACGAGGCAAGAACCCCGGAGTCGGCCCGGACGGGAAGCCCCAGCAACGCGGTAAGCATCCCAGAGACAGCCCGGACGGGAACCCCCAGCAACGCGTGCGCTGTTTCGGTCAAACTACCAGACTTTTGGCTGCACGACCTGCGGTCTTGGTTCCACCACACCGAGGCTCAGTTTGCCCTCCGGGGAATAATGGCAGACGACACCAGATATTACTATGTGGTCTCAGTGCTGGACGCTCGCATGTCTCAGCAAGTAGCGAGCCTGCTCCAACAGCCTCCAGCCCACGACAAATACGGGGCTCTCAAGGCCGCACTGACCTGGCGCTACACGCTCTCGGACTGTGAGAGAGCAGAGAGGCTCCTGAGGCGCTCCAAGTTAGGAGATGGGTCAGCGGTCGAACTGATGGAGAAGATGTTGATGTTGATGGGTACGGATGACGGGCATTTTCTGTTTGCCCACCTTTTCCTCCATAACCTCCCAACAGAGGCAAGAGTGGTCCTTGCCAATTCGCCGTTGCTGGCTGCGCGTGACTACCGGGCGCTAGCCCAGGAGGCAGATCGGATCATCCTCACCACCAGAGCCCTCACAGTGAATGAGGCGGAGTCGGAACCCAGCGAGATGACCAGCGGAGGCGAGGAGCCGGCAACGGTAGCGGCAGCGGGGGCCAGGAAGCGCCAAAGAGACACGCTCTGCTTCTACCACCGCCGCTTTGGAGAGAACGCACACAGGTGTGTGCCACCGTGCCAATTCAAGCGTTCGGAAAACGCCAAGGCCGGCGGTCAGTAGCAGCTGTGACCGCCGGTGAAGAGAACAAGCTGCTCTATGTAACGGACTCGCGCTCGGGGAGAGGGTTCCTTGTAGACTCCGG
Source organism: Pholidichthys leucotaenia (assembly GCA_020510985.1). Taxonomy (NCBI): domain Eukaryota; kingdom Metazoa; phylum Chordata; class Actinopteri; order Cichliformes; family Pholidichthyidae; genus Pholidichthys; species Pholidichthys leucotaenia. The sequence goes on from CM035849.1 coordinate 230,574,523, forward strand.
CTCCCAAAAGAGCCTCATCCTGCCGTCCTATGCCAACCAGCTAGCGGGAGCTAGCGGCCCCCAGCTGGTAGCCGTAAACGGCTCGGACATTAAGACTTTTGGTGAGAGAACACTGACTTTATCCCTACACTACCGTATGTATGAGTGGACTTTTGTCATAGCGGCACTGAGTTTCCCAGTCTTGGGAGCTGATTTTCTGTGTGCACACGGGTTGCTAGTCGATGTTGCTAACAGGCGCCTGGTTAATGCAATGTCATTTGATTCTCTCCCCTGTACAGCTCGAGGGGCCGGGCCAATAACACAAGCCAACTTCACAGCTCCAGGCGGTAAGTTCCACACACTGCTCACTCAGTTCCCAGCACTCACGGTCCCTACGTTTTCAGCGGCCAGCACTAAACACAGGGTGGAACACTTTATCACCACCACTGGGCCGCCTGTTTTCGCACGACCTCGGCGCCTGGATGCAGCTAAACTGGCCATAGCGTGCGAGGAGTTTGCCAACTTGGAAAGGTTGGGCATCATCAGGAACTCAAACAGCCCATGGGCATCCCCACTACATATGGTTCCTAAGGCCAAGGGATCGTGGCGACCGTGCGGAGATTTCCGCAGATTGAATAACGCCACAGCGCATGACCGTTACCCGATTCCCCATATTCAGGATTTTTCTGTTCACCTCGCCGGGGCGCACATTTTTTCTAAAATAGACCTGGTCCATGGTTACCATCAGGTCCCAGTGCGCATGGAGGACATACCCAAAACAGCGGTAATAACTCCGTTTGGCTTGTTTGAGTTTTTACGCATGCCCTTCGGATTAAAAGGCGCGACACAGACATTCCAACGCATGATGGATGTGGTGTTGCGCGATCTGCCGTTTGTGTTCGTCTACCTGGATGATATCCTGGTGGCCAGCGCGTCCGAGGACGAACACGTAACCCACCTCAGGACAGTTTTCCGGAGGTTGGAAGAGCATGGGTTAATAATCAACCTGGCGAAATGCCAGTTCGGCGTGATGGGGATTGACTTTTTGGGGCACCGCGTCTCACCGTAGGGAGCAATACCCTTGCCTGACAAGGTGCACCCAATGGCGAATTTTCCCCAGCCTCAAACAGTCAGGGTGCTGCAAGAGTTTTTGGGGATGGTTAACTTTTATAAGCGGTTCCTCCCCCACGCAGCTCAGCTCATGCAGTCATTGTACGCTGCGCTCAAGAAACGGAAACCGGCGGACAGAGTCGAATGGACTCCGGAGGGGGAACAGGCATTCTGTGAGGTTAAAACAGCCCTGGCAAACGCCGCACTGTTGGCGCACCCGGACCCGGTGGCCCGGATAGCGCTCACTACCAATGCCTCGGACGTGGCCATAGGGGCCGTTGTGGAGCAACGCGTTGCCGGTTCTTGGCAGCCGCTTGCTTTTTTCAGCAGGGCTTTGCGCAACAGTGAGCGTAAATACAGTGCGTTCGACAGGGAGTTGCTGGCTCTCCATCTGGCCATACGCCACTTCCAGTTCTGGCTGGAAGGGCGCAGCTTCACTGCATTCGTGGACCACAAGCTGCTAACGTTCGCGATGGCCAAGGTTTCGGAACCATGGTCAGGGCGGCAGCAGAGACAGCTGGCTGCGATCTCGGAGTTTACAACAGACATTCAGCATGTGTCAGGTAAACTGAATGTGGTGGCAGACTGCCTCTCACGCGCAGTAGTGGCCCCTGTATAATATAGATTATACAGCCATGGCCGCAGAGCAGATTGGTGATGCGGACATGTGCGCGCTGCAGTCTGGACCAACAGGGTTAAGGCTGGAGAGCAGAGTACTGCAAGACGGCAGCCCCCCCCCCCCAATCTGCGACGTCTCCACAAGTAAGATAAGATAAGATAAGATAAGATAAGCCTTTATTAGTCCCACAACGGGGAAATTCCAGGATTGCAACAGCACAGGGATAGCAACACTCAGAGCAACAATCAGAAGGCAAGAAAAAAAACAAGCAAGCAAGAGCAGCTAATAAACATATGTACGTATTACTATAAAATATATATATATACACACACACACAGACACACAGTGCAGAGCATTGTAGCTGGATGGAATAAATATATGAATATATGAACACACAGTGCAGAGCATTGTAGCTAGATGGAATAAATATGTAAAATATGTAAACACAAAATGCAGTTTGTAAATGAAGGTGTTCATTATTAAGGGTGAAAAAAAATCCAAACCTACATGGCCCTGTGTGAAAAAGTGATTCCCCACCACCACCACCACCATTAAAACATAAATTAACTGTGGTTTATCACATCTTTGGAAAGATGAGTTCAATTTCTCTTGACACCTAGGCCTGATTACTGCCACACCCATTCTCAATCAAGAAATCACTTAAATGGGACCTGCCTGACAAAGTGAAATAGACCAAAAGAGCCTCAAAAGCTTGACATCATGCTGCAATCCAAAGAAATTCAAGCACAAATGAGAAACAAAGTAATTTAGAGCTATCAATCTGGAAAAGGTTATAAAGCCATTTCTAAAGCTTTGGGACTCCAGCGAACCACAATGAGAGCCATTATCCACAAATGGCCAAAACATGGAACAGTGGTGAACCTTCCCAGGAGTGGCCGGCCAACCAAAATTACCCCAAGAGCGCAGCAACAACTCGTCCAAGAGGTCACAAAAGACCCCACAACAACATCCAAAGAACTGCAGGCCTCACTTCAGACTCCACCATAAGAAAGAGACTGGGCAAAAATGGCCTGCATGGCAGAGTTCCAAGACAAAAGCCACTGCTGAGCAAAAAGAACATAAAGAGTCATCTCAGTTTTGCCAGAAAACATCTTGATGATCCCCAAGACTTTTAGGAAAATACTCTGTGGACTGATGAGACAAAAGTTAAACTTTTTGGAAGGTGTGTGTCCCATTACATCCGGCGTAAATGTAACACAGCATTTCAGAAAAGGAACATCATAACAACAGTAAAATATGGTGGTGGTAGTGTGATGGTCTTGGGCTGTTTTGCTGCTTCAGGACCTGGAAGACTTGCTGTGGTAAATGGAACTATGAATTCTGCTGTCTACCGAAAAATCCTGAAGGAGAATGTCCAGCCATCTGTTTGTGACCTCAAGGTGAAGTGCACTTGGGTTCTACAGGAGGACAGTGATCCAAAACACAATGGCTGAATGGCTTAAGAAAAACAAAATGAAGACTTTGGAGTGGCCTAGTCAAAGTCCTAACCTGAATCCTATTGAGATGCTGTGGCATGACCTTAAAATGGCGGTTCATGCTTGAAAACCCTCCAGTGTGGCTGAATTACAACAGTTCTGCAAAGATGAGTAGGCCAAATTTCCTCCACAGCACTGTAAAAGACTCATTGCCAGTTATCACAAAGGCTTGATTGCAGTTGTTGCTGCTAAGGGTGGCCCAACCAGTTATTAGGTTTAGGGGGCAATCACTTTTTCACACAGGGCCATGTAGGTTTGGATTTTTTTTCCAGTTAATAATAAACACCTTCATTTAAAAACTGCATTTTGTGTTTAATTGTGATATCTTTGTCTAATATTTAAATTTGTTTGATGATCTGAAACATTTAAGTGTGACAAAGTGTGACAAACATACAAAAAAAAATAAGAAATCAGGAAGGGGGCAAACACTTTTTCACACCACTGTAGAATGAGTTTAAATACCTGGGGTCAACCATCCAAAGCAATGGAAAATGTACAAGAGAGGTGAAGAACAGAGTGCAGGCAGGGTGGAGTGAGTGAAGACAAGTGTCAGGGGTGATTTGTGACAGAAAGATAGCAGCTAGAGTGAAAGGTAAGATTAACAAGATGGTAGTGAGACCTGCCATGATGTATAGCTTGATGTTACGATCTTATAAACCAAAATGCTAGGGGAAACCAAAAGGAGGTAACATAAGACTTGGCTGCAGCACAAAACCCACTCACAATTAAACACAACGGGACTGATCTCCTCCAAACAAAAGTGATGATTTGTTTACAAGTGAATAAAAGCTAAGAGAAAAGATAACTCAGCTAGAGAGGTGACGACAACAACTTCAGGGTTCTCCCAGGCCAATATAATAAACAAAACCCCCACGCTTTCTAGAAAAGAAAACTACCTTCCTTAAACTCAAAATACAAAAACTTGCCGACCTGGATAACCACAAACAGGAGAAAAGTGAAGTAAAGGAAAAGGCAGAGAACCCTTACAGTTGTTCCTTTAACACAGTTGTCAAACATACTAACCCTAACCCTAAAGTGCATAGTGTTGTGTCCGAATAAACGAGGAGGTGAGGTGACGTTTTATAATGTTTATTATCAAGAACTATGTACACACGGGGAGACCCTACTGCGAGTACAGGAGTCCCAGCAAAGAGACAATATGTCTCCCGCTCCAGGCTTATATACTCCAGGTGACGCTACCCCCCAAAGGCGGGGCATTGTGGCGTAACCCCCACAACAGACTGGGTCAGGCACAGCGCTCGACTAGAGCAATTAACAGAACAGTGAAATGTGTGTATTAATGTCAACAGGCAGCCCCGCTTCTTCTGGCTTTTTCCGGCTCAGTACTGTGATGTTAATGTGCCATTCATGCATTGTTCATGCTTCCTGCCCTTACTGTGATGCAATGACTGATAACAATATGTAGATGTGCCTTGTAACCTCTTTTGTCCCACAGCTCCGGAGCGGAGGGGAATTACGGCCAGCAATCTCCTTATTGTTATGTGTGTCTCTCAAATGCAAATGTCCCATGGCTGTCTGCAGTCTCTTTGATGATACCATGCCTTTCATGTATTGTCTGTGACTGGGTATATAAGCTGCATTACTCTGTAACTCATTCTCTCACTCTGACGACTACTGCTCATCTGCACACTTTGCTGGAGAGCCTCCGGGCTCGCCCATGAGGCGAGCTCCGTGACGGCGGTATGATAATAAACCTATTTAAAACCTCACATCGCTGCCTTATTTTTCATGCCGCTGCACTGGTGACCCCGAAAATGCACACGCTTTGTGCAACGCAACCTTCTGGTCTGGACAGCCACGCTGGTGTCCTGATGGCAACGAACGCAGCACCCGGCGGTGATTCTCCGACGACAAGCGAACGCAGCAGCCTGACGCAAATGATCTGCCCTCCCTTCTGCTTCAGGGAGACTTTGACGCAGAGTTACCAGGCGAAACTCTCCGGAGACCACCCACGACCGGGACAGCTGCGGAAAATTTCATGGTGAGATCTGCACGCCTAGATCAGCACATCCACGCTGGACCGGCCGCTCTCACGGCTTCTGACACACGATTCTGTGTCTCCACACGAGAGCGCACACACCTCGTCCTCTCTCCACGACGGCGACCCATGGCCGACGGAGAATGCAGCGCGTGGACCTGAACGCATCATGACCTATCTACAGCAACACATTGAACAGGGATGATTAAGCTCCCTGACCCTGACTCTCCCTCTCCAGCAGGCCCACTCACGCACGGAACCCCGGCACACGCACCGGGGAGTTACGAGGACGGCGCACCACGCACAGGACACATACAGCTCCACAGACCGCCATCCTCCTTCGCCGCTGCACACAGGCCCTTCAGGCTTGCTCGTACAACTGAGGCTCGCACGCAGCTTGCTCACTGGATTTTCTTATGGTCTCAGCCATGGCGCACAACGGGAATTCAGCAGTCTGCGGTCCCCGAAGGCTTTAAGGTTGTGCCCGCACCTAAAGTCGACACGCCAAGTCCCTTTGCTTTTTTTTTTTTCTTACAGCCGCCCCTGTTTTTCTTCATGGCCGCTGTTAATCCTCGCCACTCCTTTTTCTTCACGGCCGCTATTAATCCTTGTAGGACTTAATCGCGAGAGGAGTCAGTGACTAATTTTTCTTCTTGTGGATCTCCGCACGTTCAACGGGACAGCCCCTCAACATCGCGGACCCACAAGCAATTTTTGCGCGGCTCAGACGATTTCACCGTCCCTGGCCGGCATTTACTACCCCCCATCCCCCTCCACCTCCGCCTGCACAGAGCTTTCCCTGCTCGCTGCCAAAACCGGACTATCGAGGCCTCGGCCGCCTGCCGAGCCCTCTGGGGGGGGAGCGTGTGACGTAATCCCCACAACAGACTGGGTCAGGCACAGCGCTCGACTAGAGCAATTAACAGAACAGTGAAATGTGTGTATTAATGTCAACAGGCAGCCCCGCTTCTTCTGGCTTTTTCCGGCTCAGTACTGTGATGTTAATGTGCCATTCATGCATTGTTCATGCTTCCTGCCCTTACTGTGATGCAATGACTGATAACAATATGTAGATGTGCCTTGTAACCTCTTTTGTCCCACAGCTCCGGAGCGGAGGGGAATTACGGCCAGCAATCTCCTTATTGTTATGTGTGTCTCTCAAATGCAAATGTCCCATGCCTGTCTGCAGTCTCTTTGATGATACCATGCCTTTCATGTATTGTCTGTGACTGGGTATATAAGCTGCATTACTCTGTAACTCATTCTCTCACTCTGACGACTACTGCTCATCTGCACACTTTGCTGGAGAGCCTCCGGGCTCGCCCATGGGGCGAGCTCCGTGACAGCGGTATGATAATAAACCTATTTAAAACCTCACTTCGCTGCCTTATTTTTCATGCCACCGCAGGCATCACCCCTCCCTAGCCTAGGGCACCACCATACTAATATTATATATATATTACGATCCTACATTCTTCCCCCCCTTGAAAAAATGCAAGCACACAAATTACTCAACCAAATAATTTACACCCGATTCACACACTAATACAAGAGGGTATAGGCCTACTCATTCACACACCACACTGGCCCAGCTGAGCTCTCTGCTATGTGAACAACAGTCCTAGAAAAGAAAAAGGGCCACTCACCATCAATCTAAGCTAAACATATACACACAACAATCATAGACATACACAATGGCGGTACCCGATCCCATAAACTCGCAGAATACACACGTACACACAGAGAATTCCCCACAATAAAAAAACCCCCCACAAGTATTCACACTATAGGGCAATTAACATACCCATTCACACCCAGGTGCTACTGCACCTCACACTCACTAAACAGTCACACAACAACAGTGGTCTTGTGCCTCAAATCCCTTAAACACCCCGTTACAGTGGCAGACACTGTTACAACTCGCTCTCGTCTGTCTCCCACCTCAGCTGCGCGCACACCTGTGCCTCATCAATCTCGGGCTATATAGCCCGCTCCGCCTGGAGCCTCGGTCTGGAGCCGTCTGCTAATCTACGCTCTTCTCTCCAGCGCACGCCAGCTCCCTGATGGCCTGCGGTCCTTGGATAATTCCTCTTCTAATACGTAAGCTAATCATCCACTCACCTTCTCTCCAGTCTCTCCCCTGTGCACAAGTGGATCCTCTGGCGGTGGATTTTCCTCCCTCGTCCTCGCCATCTCTCTCCTCACCGCGCTGAGCGCGCTCAAGGACGCTGTCTTCCAGGCAGGAGCCCTGTGGTTTAAGCCAACGCCAGCCACCTGACCATCTGCAAGTAAGCACCAGACCGTGTATTAATTCCGCTGGGTGTGCACCGGCAGTTAATCTCTGTGTTTGCTCTGCCTTAGGGTTGCCTGGCTGTACGGCGCTCCGCTTCGCCCTTGACGCATCCCGTCCTCCTGCAACACATTATATCCCACACACATGCACTCATACACCTGTTGTTTGCACAATAAAATTATTGAATCACACTCAAGCCTGTGTGCGTGTTCCCTGGGTCCGACCTTATGTCAGTACGGCTCCAGCAGAGCGGCCCGGCGAACGGCAGGCTCGCACACCGACTTAACACTCTCGAGGCTCGAGTGGATCAAATCACTCACCAGCAGCAGGTAATCCTTAACCAATTAACCCTGATTAACCGCCGGTTGGACCGTCTGGATCCCCAGCAGGCGTTCCCTCCGGCTCAGCGCAGCGGGCCAGCTCCCGTTGGTCTCCCAGCTAGCCAGGCTAACCCGGGGCCGCCCACCCGGCTCACTCCTATTCCTACGCCCACGCGCTTCAGGGGGAAGCTCGGGGGTTCTTCCTCCAATGTGAGTCGGTGTTCCAGCGTGTCTCCGGGGACTTCCCGACTGATCACAGCCGAATCGGGTACGTAGCTAACTTTTTGGAAGGGCGAGCGCTAGCTTGGGCCTACGCCGTGATGGCGAGGCCCAGCTACACGAACCTGACCTATGCCCAGTTCGTGCATGATTTTAATGAAGTTTTTGATCATTCGGACCGTGACAGTGTGCTAACCACCCGGTTGCTAAACCTTCGCCAGGGTAGTCGGTCGGCGGCCGATTACGCTGTCGACTTCCGGATGGTAGCGGTGGAAGTTGGGTGCGGGGATGCTGCCCTCTGCAGCATTTTCGCCCATAGTCTGAGTGCTAGCCTCCGGGATGAGCTGGCCTGCCGGGATCTGCCGGAACGGCTCTCCGAATTAATTTCCTTAGCTATCAGTCTCGATAACAGGTTGAGAGAGCGGGCCGCCGAGCGGAAGTCATTCAGCCGCTCGAGCGGAGCGTCCTCCCACACCTCTCAACCTCACCCCCTGGCGTTGCCCGTGCCAGAGTCTGCCGACAAGCCAGAGGCAATGCTGATTGGGTGGATCAAGCTTCCGCTGGTGGAGAAACAGTGCCGCCGGGAGCTGGGCCTCTGCATGTACTGCAGAGACGACCAGCACCCCGTGGAATCTTGCCCAATTAAGCCAAAAGGGGGAGTCCGCGAGTCGCTGTAGGGGGCCTCGCGGACTCGTCCCAGTCTAACTCCCTATCAAAATGCCTCCTGCCAATCAGGTTCTGTCACAACCACACTGAACACCTCACCCATGCACTGGTGGACTCGGGGGTGGAACAGAGCTTTATTTCAAAGAGCCTGGCAACCCGCCTGGGCATCCCCTGCCAAGCTTTGCCGGCTCCTCTCAGTCTTGTCACCCTCTCTAAGACACCCCTGGAGAGGGTTACACACCGGACAGTTCCAGTCCCCGTCATCATTTCCGGGAATCACTGGGAGGACTTCATCCTATTCGTACTGCCCGCCTCAGCTGCCCCCGTCATTCTGGGTTACCCCTGGCTGCGCCTCCACAACCCGGCCTTCGACTGGCGATCTGGAAGTGTCCTCTCCTGGAACTCTTTTTGTTTGGGTGCCTGTCTCCAGTCCGCTGCCTGTGCTCCTTCACTTCCTCTCTCCTCCTCCGACTCCCCCCGCCCCCCCCGGACCTCTCCAAGGTGCCTCCGGAGTTCCACGATCTCGGGACTATCTTCAGCAAGTCCAAAACGCTGTCTCTACCCCCCCCCCCCCACCGCCCATATGACTGCGCCACTAACCTCCGCCTGGGGGCGCCCTTACTATCTAGTCGCCTGTACAGCTTGTCGGCTCTGGAGCGGGAGGCCATGGACACCTACACTACCGTTCAAAAGTTTGGGGTCACCCAGACAATTATTTTGTGTTTTCCATGAAAAGTCACACTTACTTACCACCATGAGTTGTAAAATGAATAGAAAATATAGTCAAGACATTGACAAGGTTAGAAATAATGATTTGTATTTGAAATAATAATTTTTTCCTTCAAACTTTGCTTTCGTCAAAGAATCCTCCATTTGCAGCAATTACAGCATTGCAGACCTAACATGATTGCACAAGGGTTTTCTAATCGTCCATTAGCCTTCTGACGCAATGAGCAAACACATTGTACCATTAGAACACTGAAGTGATAGTTGCTGGAAATGGGCCTCTATACACCTATGTAGATATTGCACCAAAAACCAGACATTTGCAGCTAGAATAGTCATTTACCACATTAGCAATGTATAGAGTGTATTTCTGATTAGTTTAAAGTTATCTTCATTGAAAAAAAGTGCTTTTCTTTCAAAAATAAGGAAATTTCTAAGTGACCCCAAACTTTTGAATGGTAGTGTACATAAAGGAGTCGTTCAGCGCTGGCATCATTCGTCCCTCCTCGTCCCCAGTCGGAGCAGGGTTTTTTTTCGTCGATAAGAAGGATGGGTCCCTTCGGCCATGCATCGACTTTCGGGCCTTAAATGACATCACGATCAAGGACAAATACACGCTGCCACTGATGGACTCCGCCTTCGACTCTCTCCAGGGGGCTTCCTGGTTTACAAAGCTGGACCTCTGCAGCGCATACCACCTCGTTCGGATCCAGGAGGGCGATGAGTGGAAGACGGGGTTCCTGACGCCCAGCGGCCATTTTGAGTACCTTGTCATGCCGTTTGGGCTCACCAACGCTCCAGCCGTCTTCCAGTGGCTGATTAACGACATCCTTCGTGACTTCCTGGGGGTTTTCGTCGTCGTCATCCTGGACGACATCCTGATCTTCTCCCGGTCTCGGGAGGATCATCAGGTCCACGTGAGGTGGGTCCTCCAACGTCTCCTGGAGAACAGGCTCTACATGAAGGCGGAGAAGTGCGAGTTCTACGCTGACAAGACCTCCTTCTTGGGCTTTATTGTTTCTCACAATCAGATCATCCCTGATCCTGCCAAGGTCAAGGCGGTAGTCGAGTGCCCCCCCCTTCGTCCAGGAAACAGGTCCAGCAGTTCCTGGGGTTTGCCATCTTCTACCGCCTCTTCGTCCCCAAATACAGCTCCATCGCTTCTCCCCTGACCTGCCTCACCTCCCCCAAGGTGCCGTTCCGGTGGACAGAGGAGGCTGCGTCGGCCTTCACAGCGCTGAAGATGGAGTTCTCCTCCTCCCAGGTCCTGACTCAGGTGGACCCCGCGCTACAGTGCCTCGTCGAGGTGGACGCCTCCGACACAGGGGTGGGGGCGGTGCTGTCTCAGCGCTCTCCGGTGGACGGGGTAGTCCGCCCCTGCGCCTTCTTCTCCCGGCGCCTGTCTGCTGCGGACAGGAACTACAACTTTGGCGACAGAGAACTCCTAGCGGTGAAGCTCGTGCTGCAGGAGTGGCGTCACTGGCTGGAGGGGGCAGCACAACCTTTTGTGGTCTGGACAGATCACAAGAACCTGGAGTACCTGAGGACGGCCAAGCGCCTGAATGCCCGCCAGGTACGCTGGTTCCTGTTCTTTGGCCACTTCAGGTTCACCATCACCTACCGCCCCGGCTCTAAGAACACCAAGCCGGATGCGCTGTCCAGGCAGTTTGCCCCGGAGGCCCCCGAAGAACAGGAACACACCATCCTGCCAGCCTTGTACATTGTGGGTGCCGTCTCATGGTCAATCAGGGACAAGATCCGAAGGGCGCAGGAGGCTGAACTGGACCCCGGCGGCGGTCCAGTGGCGAGGTTGTGTGTGCCATCATCTGTCTGGGGTGACGTCATCCATTGGGCTCATACCTCTAAGCTCGCCTGTCACCCTGGGATCTCCCGGCTGGTGGAGCTCCTCCAGAGGTCTTTCTGGTGGCCGGGCCTCCAGGACGACGTCGCCAATTATGTCCGCGCCTGCCCCCAGTGTGCTACTGGTAAGACTTCGACCTCTCCTCCAGTGGGGCTCCTCCATCCCCTGCCGGTCCACGGAAGGCCCTGGTCCCATGTAGCCTTGGATTTTGTCACCGGTCTCCCGACGTCTAGCTCCTTCAACACCATCCTGACCATTGTGGACCGGTTCTCGAAGGCCGCCCACTTCGTGCCGCCCCACGGCCTCCCTACGGCACGGGAGACGGCAGATTTGTTGGTCCAGCACGTCGTAAGGTTACATGGGATTCCGATGGATATCGTCTCGGACCAGGGGCCCCAGTTCGTGTCCAGGGTCTGGAGGTGCTTCTGCAGCGCCTTGGGGGCTACGGTGAGCTTGTTGTCTGGTCACCATCCCCAGTCCAACGGGCAGTGCAAACGTACGAATCAGGAGCTGGAAGCTGCACTGCGCTGCGTCACTGCCTCCAGTCCTTCCTCCTGGAGCGCCCATCTGCCCTGGATAGAATACGCCCATAATTCAACCCTGTCATCGGCCATTGGGATGTCTCCCTTCCGGGCGTCTCTGGTCTACGACCCTCCGCTGTTCCCTGAAGAGGAGGGGGAGGTGGCAGTACCATCTATTCAGGCTCATCTAAGGCGCTGCTGGGGCCTTTGGACCGCGACTCGCCAAGCGCTTTTATGCACGGCAGCGCGCAACTCCAGATCGGCGAATCGTCGCAGGAGAGCCGCTCCCCACTATCAAGTGGGCCAACAGGTATGGTTGTCCACGCAGCACATCAACCTGAAGGCCAAAAAGAAGAAGCTGGCCCAGCGCTTCATTGGACCTTTTCCCGTCGTCAAGGTAATGAATCCGGTGGCTGTGCATCTGGCTCTCCCTCCGTGTCTGTCCAACGTTCCACGTCTCCCAGATTAAACCCCTGGTGACTAACCCACTCTGTCCTCCTCCTAGGGCTCCACCCCCTCCCGTGATGATCAACGGCGACCCGGTGTGGAGGGTCAATTCCATCCTGGACTCCCGCCGCCGGGGTCGCAGCCTGCAATATCTGGTGGACTGGGAGGGGTATGGCCCTGAGTGGAGATCCTGGGTGAGCCCGTCGTTTGTCCTGGACAAACGCCTCATCACGGAGTTCCACTGGGCGTACCCAGGCAAGCCAGTGCCGGGAGGCGCTGCTCGGGGCGGGGGGGGGGGGGGGAAGTACTGTTACAACTCGCTCTCGCCTATCTCCCGCCTCAGCTGCGCGCACACCTGTGCCTCATCAATCTTGGGCTATATAGCCCTCTCCGCCTGGAGCCTCGGTCTGGAGCCGTCTGCTAATCTACGCTCTTCTCTCCAGTGCACGCCATCTTCCTGACGGCCTGCGCTCCTTGGATAATTCCTCTTCTAGCACGTAAGCTAATCATCCACTCACCTTCTCTCCAGTCTCTCCCCTGTGCACAGGTGGATCCTCTGGCGGCGGATTTTCCTCCCTTGTCCTTGCCATCTCTCTCCTCACCGCGCCGAACGCTCTCAAGGACGCTGTCTTCCAGGCAGGAGCCCTGCGGCTTAAGCCAACGCCAGCCACCTGACCATCTGCAAATAAGCACCAGACTGTGTATTAATTCAGCTGGGTGTGCACCGGCAGTTAATCTCTGTGTTTGCTCTGCCCTTAGGGTTGCCTGGCTGTACGGCGCTCCGCTTCGCCCTCGACGCATCCCGTCCTCCTGCAACACATTATATCCCGCATACACGCACTCATACACCTGTTGTTTGCACAATAAAATTATTGAATCACACTCGAGCCTGTGTGCGTGTTCCCTGGGTCCGACGTTATGTCAGACACTCCTTTTACTTTCAAGAACATAAACGGCCATTAAGACCACACCACAGACAGGGAAATTAAAGCACAGCATCAAGTGCTGGAAATAGTAATAAAACACAACATTGAAAAAATACTGTAAGTAGTTACGTACTATTACAAAGAGGTGACAGCACAAATCTATGAACATTTCTCTTTTTTTTTTTTAACAAAACAAACTCGATATCCACATGTCCCACTCCTAAGTTGTACCACCAATAGGATAAATGACCATAAGAACCAACCTATATGTTTCACATTACCCACATGGTTCTCATCATCCTATTCCATAACAACTTCAACATATGAATACAGTCAGAATATATTGAACATAATAACCATAAACAAAACATATATTAATAAATGCACATTATCAGACACACCGTAAGCCCTCACACATTCAACCTGGGTCTCCCAAAGGCCCCCCCCCACCGGAGTGTCCGTCACGTGGCCCACTTCCAGAGCGTCTCCCTTTCTTTGTAACAGGAGACGGACTGCATAAACACCTTTTTCTGCTCTGACGTTGCAGCTCGTTGGGATGCTGTCTCGACCCATCAGTCAAACTCAGGTAGACGTCGCCACCGGACTGGACCGCCCACAGATTATCCTGTCCAGCTGTCTGTTTCCTGGAACTGCACACCTGACCAAGCCGAGGCTCGACCCTAGGACACATGTCATCACCCTCACCCAGGGGAGCGCTCACTGGCTTTCTCCATCATCTGCGTCGTGATCTGGCACCCTTATGACTCCTCAGCGGTTCGCCAAGTTGACTTGAGCCATGTCCCTTGCTTTTGGTATCGGCACAGCCAGGGTTCGTGCCGTCTGGTGGTACCCCGGATACCAGATGATGTTGCGTCGGAGCGGCACCAGTCACTGTTGGCTCAGCAGCTGGAACTCGTCGGCCACTGGAGCCCTGTAGCTCACGCTCTTCGGATCTTTCCGCCACCGCAGGGTGTCAAACCACGCTGTTCGAGTCCATTGTCCATGGGACCACAAACACTGGCACGGGACCCCCGCCTTATCGGCATACTAAGGTGCTGGCGGTGTCCCTCTTCACCCGGAATGGGCCACCCAAAGTCCCACACTTCATTGCGACTTCCCACGTAGAAAGGCCAGTCTCATAAGCCACCACCTGACCTCTCCTCCACTTCACCGCAGGTGATGGTGAAACCGAGCCCATAGAATAACTCACAGCCCATTAGGTTATTACTGTCCCGCAACACCATGAACTCGTTGGCGCACATGGAGGCCCCTTTGTACCTCACTGACAGCCACACCAAGCCCACAGCATCCAGCGGGTGGCTACCATAACCGTAACAGGTAATGTTAGTGTTACTCACTCTGTAGTGGGGAAAACACTGACTTACAGTTGCCAAGTTGAGGATGGAGACCGCTGACCCAATGTCCACCAACAGCGGTATCGGTGTCCCGTCCAACAAAATGTCACAGATGATACAACCATCCGTGTCGGGTGAGACCACGTGGACCACCGTAGGAATCTTCTTCTTAACAGTTCTTTTTGCTGGTTTCCGTTCCTCCTTGTCAAAATTGCAGCAAACCCTGGTGAAGTGATGGAGCAGACCACACCATCCACAACGCTTGCCCCGCACTGTACACTCCCTGGCTCGATAGCGGTGCCTGCTGGATCCGCAGCCGTAGCATCGTGGTGTCCCCAGGGTGGACTGTATCTTGACAATGGCCGCATACGCATCATCGCTGCCATTGTCCGAATCCAAGGCCAGGGCCTTCCCATGTGCCTTGCTCTTCTGAAATCAGAAATCAGAAATCAGAAAAAGATTTATTGCCAAGTACATTCACAAGTAAATAACTGGTAAATATATGAGGGATTTGACTTGACACTGAGAACGACATAGGTGACATTTTCAGTGACGCGGCAGCCAAGGAGGCGCCTGTCAGCAGAATGGGAACAGGAAGCAATGGGGGGAGAGGGGGGGTAAACACAATAGGAGAGAGAAAAAAGCATTGTTTATCAGAATACAGTTCATATATGATCAATATTATGATTACAAGAAAAAAACTCTCAATGCACAATTAGCAGACAATAGAATCCATACAATGACACAAAGAGAGCAGTGAGTGAATGAATCTTCAAGTCAGTATAGTGAGTCAGTGTGTGTGAGTGTGTTGAGTGCAAACAGTGATATCAGTTAAGGACAACAAAAGTCTCTTCCCGCAGCCGATGTTATGGCTACCGTCTGAGCAGAGGCGCGTGTCCTTGGCACGGCAGATGGAATAGTCTGCCAGACAGCTGGCTGTCCTTGAGAGTCAAATGCTGCCCGCCATGTTATGAAAAAACAAATATACTGAAGATTATCTGGAGGACTAGGTGCTGAGGGCGTCAAAACAGGTCGAATAGCACTGACTTCAGAGAAAAAACTTTCTATTCTCTTACAGATTCAGTGCTCAAATCCTTCATGGCCAGGCGTTGTAATCGATTCATGGACGGCTCTCAGCGTGATCGTGATGTAATCCATTTTCCTGTACAGTTCTCCATTAGCCGCTGTCAGAGTCCTGCCCAGTTGGTCAATTTGATGGGTGAGCCTCGCCGGGTCCGCTTTTTGATAGGCTCCGTCCATCTTCTTCTATTTGCGGTACACCAGAACAATCCCAAATCCAATCAGTAGAATTCCGATGACCATTGCCCCGAATAGGTATAAATCTTCAATATCTTCAATAGAAAGATTACACAGGCACAAGAGTTTCCAATTACTTGTGTCCTTCAGATAACCCGCAGCAGCAGTGCCTGCGGGACAGATCGGCTCCCCCGGGCTATTTTTCCTTGTTGAAAAAACAGTGTCAATTGCGCTCAATGCCCAGCTTATTAAATCCATAATTTTGTTCGATAATCAGCAGTAAAGACACGCAGACAGAAAATAGCAAGCTGGGATCCAGTCAGTTAGGGAAGGAGAGAGATAAGGAGCCGGAGCTGGGAAGAAAAGCGTCTGCTCTCTTTGGAGGGCGGAAGTGAAGTCTGCGGAGTGTCGTCGCAGCCGAGGTGTTTTGTCAGCCGCTCCGCTGCCTCATGCTGTTGCGCTAGCTCCATGGCCGCTAGCAAAGATAGCTCACCAGTGTGAGTTACCAGGCGAACCCTCGCCGAGGAGTAAGCCACGTGCTCGGCCAACTGGTCTCGGACCATCTCCTCCTCTAGGGCCCCAAACCTGCACTCACCCGCCAGCTGTCGGAGGTCTGCCACGAACTGCTGGACCAATTCTCCTGGTCGCTGGTGCCGTTGTCGGAACTGGATGTGCCGCATTATGACGTTTTCTGGGGCGTGAATGTAGCCGGCCATGAGCCTCACGACGTCGTTGAAGCTGTCACCTCCTCCCAAGGTGCTGAGGATTTTCTAGCTCTCCATGCCCAGGTTATGGACCAGAATCACCCTCGCTCTCAATTTGTCCAGGTCACCGAGGTCTAATGCTCATAGATAATTCTGGAAGGCTGCAAACCACCTGGCCCAAGGGACCAACGGCTCACCCAGAGCCTCCAAAAAAGGACGTAATGTGGTCGCAGCCCTCTCCATCTCCATTTGTCCTCATCACCAACTGTTGTGTCCGAATAAACGAGGAGGCAAGGTGACGTTTTATAATGTTTATTATCAAGAACTATGTACACACGGGGAGACCCTACCGCGAGTACAGGAGTCCCAGCAAAGAGACAATATGTCTCCCGCTCCAGGCTTATATGCTCCAGGCTTATATAATTCAGGTGACGCCACCCCCCAAAGGCGGGGCATCACCCCTCCCTAGCCTAGGGCACCGCCATACTAATATTATATATATATTATGATCCTACACATATGCACTAAACAGGTCTGAAACTACTAAGCCTAATGTACTGGTCAAAATAGCAGCACACCAAACACAGTCCACGCACACTAAAGCCAAGTGGCCAATTGGCCAGGAACACTGGGTTAAGGGACTTTAAATAGGCTACTCTGTAATGAGTTGATGCAGAGCAGCTGTAGAATCCTAGGTGTGTGGTTCAGGGTCCCCTTAGGAGTGTGGGAGAATCTGTAGGGGAGGATAAAAAGGTGCCTCTCTTCCAGAAAGAGAGAGACACAGTCAATACACGTCACACTTGAAGACGGTGGCACTGACAAAAAGACAGGAGGCGGCGCCGGAGGTGGCAGAGTTGAAGATGCTAAGATTCTCACTGAGAATGACTAGGAGGGACAGGATTATGACATGGTTTCAGTGACCCACAAAGCAGACACGACTCAAAGCAGATACAGTTAATCGTTTATTGATAAAGTGTGTATGAGTGGATGCGTGTATGCAAGGTTGTGTAGTGTAGTGTAGTGCAGTGTGATCAGGAGTTCCAGCTGGGGCCAGCAGAGCACCATACGACCTGGCAACCCTGGGAAGAGACAGAGGGCGTCAATAACAGTTTAAGCCCGTAGGCACTTGGGATGTAACTGTGCTTACTGTCAGAGGTGGTAGAGCGAAGCCCAGGTAGCGCTGGAGCCGCAGCCAGGAAGATAGTGCCCGCAGATGGCCGGTGAGCTGGATGCTGGCGAGGGAGGCTAGTAGACCGCTGCTGGGAAGAGAGAGGTCCGCCGCCACGGATCTCCGCCTGTGCACAGGGGAAGCTGACAGGGTGAAAGGAAAGCGTGGTGGCTTACTTGTTGCTTGGTGGTCCAGGAGGCGCAGATCCGGACAGTAGTGGCTAGGAAGCCGACGCGAAGACACATGGTGAAGCTAGGAAGCTCGAAGGCTGGCGTAGCAGGATTCTGGGTTGGGAACCAGACGGCTCCACACCGAGCACTGGACCTGATGGAATAAATAGGCAGATGGAGATGGCAGGCAGGTGCGTGCACAGGTGTGGCAGATTGGCTGCCATGACAGATTAGAAATGAGTATATCAGAGGGACAGTTCAGGTTGAGCGGTTTGGAGACAAAGTAAGACAGGCAAGGCTGAGATGGTTTGGACATGTGCAGAGGAGGGATAGTGGATATACTGGACAAAGGATGTTGAAGATGGAGCTGCCAGGTAGGAGGAAAAGAGGAAGACCACAGAGAAGATTCATGGATGTAGTGAAGGAGAACATGGAGAGGGTTGGTGTTACAGAGGAAGATGCAAGGGATAGGGTGAGATGGAGACAGATGATCCGATGTGGCGACCCCTAAAGGGAGCAGCTGAAAGAAGAAGGTTTTTAACTAGTCAAGGGCAATAAATGAAAACTATTCAACATAACGGAGTGGTGGCCTAGTTGATAGAGCATCTGCCCCACAACCGGTAGGTTGGGGGTTCAAGTCCTGGCCGGGTCATACCAAAGACCATATAAAAATGGTACTTCCCGCCTTCTAGCTTGGTGCTCAGCAAAATAGAATGGGGGAAGGAGAAGTTGTTTGTGGTGGTGCCTTGCATGGAAGTGCCCCCTCTGATTCTACATGTGATTAACATTGTAGCTAAGAGAAAAGTAATTTCATTCTACTGTACATGATTGGCTATATGGACTGAATGACAATAGAGATGGGTTCTTCTTCTAAAGCTGACATTTACATATGTGATGTCATTTATGTGAATATACTGTCCCTTTGGGAAAAAATCTAGTTTTAAAAATTATATAGTACATCTAAAATGTACCTGCAATGATTAAAAATTTTAAACATGGGCCTGGTAATACTTGGCTACCCATTGTTAAATGTCCATCATTAACCATCTTAACTATCTTTTGTTTATTCAAGAATGTCATGCTCTGGTAATGGCTCTTGTATGCTGCTATTCAAGAAAAATATGTCTTAGGTGGTAATGAAATTTACATTTCCTGAGACATGAGAACTGTTATTTCAACTCCATGAAATAAGAGTCGTAAAATCACGAAAATTAAGATAGTTATTTCTGAGTCTGTAGTCATTTTAGTTCATTTCTAATCGGCTTAGTCTTTGCAGCACTGAATAGCCATGCTCGTCTTAGCTTAACTATGCTTAATTACCCTTAACGTAAATCTTTATGGAAAAACCTTTACTTTTACTTGTGTTGTCAGGTAGAATTGAATCATGAAGGTCTCTGCTTGAGAAGGCTACAATGTAAAAAAAAATGCTGAAAATCTGCTTTAAATCATATGGTAGGTTGTATTTTCTAAAAAAAAAAGTTTTGTTTAAGCCTTGTTTTTAACACACTTTAAATTGACTGTGGCAATATTTTAAATAAGTAAATGATCGATAAAATCAGCCCATTTGCTATTACATGTACTTGAGTAATTATTAGCATGAGGTAACACTACAACAAGCCCGATTGGCTTGTTGCTAGGAGCTATCCGGTCCCTATACAACCAATGCAAGAGTTTGGTTCGTATTACCAACACCCAGTTGAACTCGTTTCCAGTGAGAGTTGGACTCCGTCAGGGCTGTCCTTTGTCACCGATCCTGTTCATAATTTTTATAGACAGGATATCTAGGTGCAGCCAGGGAACAGAGGGTGTCATGTTTGGTGACTACAGGATCTCATCTCTGCTGTTTTTGGATTATGTTGTCCTGTTGGCTTCATCCAGTAATGACCTACAGGTCTTACTGAGACCGTTTGCTACTGAGTGTGAAGCGGCTGGGATGAGAATCAGCACCTCCATGTCTGAGTCCATGGTCCTCAGCTGGAAAAGGGTGGATTTCCCTCTCCAGGTTGGGGACAAGCTCCTGCCACAAGTGCAGGTGTTTAAGTATCACGGGGTCTCATTCACGAGTGAGGGGAGAATGGAGCAAGACATTGACAGATGGATCAGAGCAGCCTCTGCAGTGATGCAGACATTGTACCGGTCTGTTGTGGTGAAGAATGAGCTGAGCTCTAAAGCGAAGCTGTCGATTTACCAGTTAATCTACATTCCTACCCTTACCTATGGTCATGAGCTTTGGGTAATGACCGAAAGAATGAGATCGCCGATACAAATGACTGAAATGAGCTTTCTCCGTAGGATTGCTGGACTCACCCTTAAAGATAGGGTGAGGAGCTCAGTCATCTGGGAGAGGCTCAGAGTAGAACCACTACTCCTCCACATTGAAAGGAGCCAGTTGAGGTGGTTTAAGCATCTGATCAGGATGCCTCCTGGACGCCTACCACTTGAGGTGTTTCGGGCACATCCCACTGGTAGGAGACCCAGGGGCAGACCCAGGACACTCTGGAGACACTATGTCTCTCAGCTGTTCAGGGAACATCTTGGTGTCCTCTCTGAAGACTGGAGCAGTTGGCTGGGGAGAGGGAAGTCTGGGCTTCTCTGCTTGAGCTGCTGTCTCCGTGGCCTGGACCCCTGGAAAAGCAGTAGAAAATGGATCTATGGATGGAGTTTACACAACTTTTATTTGAGCACAGTTTCTGCCCCACCTCTGGATCAGATTCAGAGCAAAGGAGCTTTCAACGTCGTGGTCGGAAAGCCTTCTCAAGAAACACAACATAAACGCAACAGTGAATGGGCCTGCAGTTCACGTAATAACCACAGAGTGTCACTAAAACCACAATTTTCCATAATGTTATTTTCTATAGACTGTGACTTGTATGGATTACTCCTCTAGTCTACTCTCTTGTGTTTGAAAGCACACGTTTGTTAGCGTTGCAAACCTATAATCAAAAATAAATTACTGAGTTGTAAGTTAAAAAATATTTCTGGCGGACACAGCCTCACACTTCCTCCCAACAGAACACCAGTTCAGCCATTTTGATTCGCGACTTGCGCCGGTGGAGAGAAGCAAAACTGGAAAAAGGTGGGAACACTTTTACACGGCGTGCACCTTCTGTGTGACTACTTTCCCCCTAATATTCGTCCATTATCTCGCTTTTAAAAAAAAAAGGTGAAGACACCTTTATTGAGCTGTTGAGATAATCGCTCTTCTGTTTGCGGGTTTTCATGTTGAGGGAGGCTAATGCTAACTCACGCTGTCTTCAGGTTCTCTTAGCTCATAAACCCGTGACTCGGAGCACTTTTAGGATCTCTGATTTCACCGGCCAAGAATTTGTTTTGGTATCGTATGCATGTAGGGCACAGGGATCACACGTAAATATGTGTGTGCTCCACCTAGCTTAGGAAACTGTTCCTAATCGGACTAGCTAACAGAGCTAACCGGTCAACTGCAAGCGTTAACGCTAGCTCGTCGACAAGCTAAAGATCGCATTTTTGTGGTTTTCTTTCAAGTGTTATTTTAAGATCTAACTAAAAAAAAAAATATTCAGAGGGTTAAAAATTACATGCCACTGGTCTGGATGATTTAGGCCTTTCAGCCCGGTAGGAGCGATGTGGGACCAAAGTGGACAGCCGTGGCCGCAGTGGCCTCTGAGCCAGCAGCAGTGGATGCAGTCTTTCCAGCACCAGCACGACCCAGGTTAGTGCATGCTGCGGAGGGAGCGCAGTTATTTTAGTCTTTTATGCATTCCTTGGTCTGTGCTCATCGACTCAGTGCTCGGGGATGAGTGTATTAGAAATATTTCTGACTTTTGTCTTCCAGGTCAAGTGGACTGGGCAGCTTTGGCACAGGCATGGATAGCCCAAAAGGAGTCAACAGGACCGGAGCCGCCCAACATTCCACCCAGTGTTCAGCCCAATGGTCAGGATATCCCAGGGCTCGATTCTGTTGGACCAAGTAATCATGGTTCCTTCCAGGGTGATCCAGCATTTGGGAGAATGTGGCAGCCAGGTATGTAGTTAAATCCTCCAACGACAGTCGTTTTTAATAACACTGTATGCATTATTTATCATAATGTTATTTTTTAGAGTGCAAAGAAAGGTATTGGTAATACTGTTTTTTGTTTGTTTATTTGTCAATGCAAGGCATTGGTGTTTTGGAGTCAAATGCAACTCTTAGACCAGGGGTCACCAACTAAAACTACAAGAGGTCCAGTAAGTCGGTCCTCCTCCCCAGCCGAGGTCCAAACTACGTAGGTGTGGGTGTCTTTAGGCAGCTCATGATTCGATTATGATTCAGGGGCTCTGATTTGATTCTAAAATGATTCTCAATGCATTTTTTTTCTATTAAGGATTTTTCCTCCCACAATTTCTTTTAAAGCAAAAGTATTTCCAATGACCAATAAATTTATTGCAAACATCTTTTAATAAAACAGATGGAAGAGAAAACTGGCATTTTGACAAATTTATCTCAAAATGTGCTTTTAACAACGTCTGTCCTTTCATTGACGTTCTTTCATAAGACCGCTGCTGTCTGCAGGCAGGCCAATATCATTTAACTTGCTTTCACACATTATTTTAAGCGCATGTTTTAGCTGTTTTTTAGCTGTGTATTTGTTTTTAAACAAGAGCATCAAATTAATTCTTTGTTCAATTTCAAAGAAAGTGTCATATAAAATTTTATAATACAAGAGAACACGAAATGTGTTTGACTCCAGATAAATGGGTATAAAATTCTAAAATCAACTAAAATTGTAAAAATGTAAGGTTTTACAGGACAGCACAAACTAAATAGCATTGTGTTTAAAAAGATTAACATCTAAAAAGCAAAATTTCACAGAAGTCCACCCCTGTACTATATTTTCAGTACAGATTAGTACTGAACTGTTTTTTGAAAAACTGTTTTACGTCGTAAGCCTTAAAAAAATTGACAGAAATATAATCCCTTACTACAGAATTACATGGACATTTTTTAAATTTATTTCCACACTCTGTTACAGCATGATTTGAGGCAACTCCGTGGTTACAGGGAAGGGGCAGGTGGAACTTTTCATGTCCAGTAACACGCAGAGCTTTTATGGAGTTTTTACGTGATATCGGAGGCTATGAAAAGGGCCTCCATATAAAAAGCATGTCATGCAGGTCCAACGTGATCATGGTCCAGGATGAAGCAACTTCACCCCCGCATCCCAGTACTGACAAATCTCAACAGAGTTGAAGGCAGAAGTGCTGCGGTGAATACATTCAAGTTTTACAATGGCGCTTCATTTCGTGGGTGCAGACCTGAAACGAATCGTGTCTGTTTGGGTAGATAATCCTGGCTGTGTGTGAGTGAGTGAGATACCCATATTTTTGTGACCCGCTGCATACCTGCTGGAGCGGTTGGACCCAGAGTCTCTGTAGAGAATGGATTCGGTGGGACAGCAGAGAGTAGAATCTGAGCACCAAAGGGCTCGTGCCATAAACTGTCTGGGCTGTCGCCGATACAGCATTTCAGTTTCACTTTTTTCGTTTAACCAAAACAAACGGTCTCCTGTTTTCCCAAATTCTATGAAAAGGCTTTGGAGTCTGGACAGAGGACTCTCGGCTTCCGGATCTGGACCGGAGTCCGCCAGTTGGTGACCCCTGTCTTAGGCCATAATCTGTGGTGCCATGTGACTTTAAAAAAGGGGGACAAAAACAAGTGAGAGTAAGATTAAAGTGACAGGTTCATAAGAGCACGGTAATTTAAGAAAGAGTAACAAAATTACACGACTATCATATATTTATGAGAAAAAATTTACAAAGTTATGAGGAAAAGATGGCAGATTTGTCAAATTTTTGCAGCAAAAGTAGATCATTTACAAGAAAAGTGTCCAATTTTGGACAATTTTACAAGAAAAAGGCTGCAAATCTACGAAAGAAGTTGCCTGTTTGAATTGTCACATATGTCAGTTTTTTAACTCACTTGTTTTACCTTTTATATTACCTTCAGATTATTCCCTTTCGCCAAAGATTGCTCAAAATGGCTCTCGCCATTGTAGAACTAGCTGATGACAGTCATAAGGGGATTAATTGCAGGACATCCTTAACATAAAAGGAACCCAAATGAGGGGGGAGAAGAAAGGAAGGAGAAGAAAAAAAAAAAATCAGTGTGCCTACCATAAGAATGAAGCAGTAAAAGATCACATTTGCAATTAATGCTACAATGAAAATTGTAAGGATTACAGTGCTGTGAAAAAGTATTTTCCCCCTTTCTGATTTCTTATGTTTTTGCTTATTTGTCACACTTGAATGTTTCAGATCATTAAACAAATTTTAACATTAGACAAAGATAGCCTGAGTAAATACAAAATGCAGTTTATGATGATCATCTCATTTATTAAGGGGGAAAAAAAGTATCCAAACCCACCTTGCACTGTGACACATAAGAGTGATTTCACTCTTCAAATGTCTTGTAAGTTATAAAAAATATGTTACTGACATGTTGACAAGAAAAAAAAAAAAACTTGAGTTTTACCATTGTGCCACTTTCAAGGTCTTTTCAGAGTCCCTGCAAGGGACAAACACATGCGTTCTGTAGACCGTGCTTGCATATGCAGCACTATTCAGAGTAGTTTTTGAGACACTGCAGATGCTGCTCAGCAGCCGCATTTCACGCTTGTTGCGGCCAAGAGCCACCAAACTGATTTGAATAGCTGCAATCCAAACACAAAAGAAGAGCACAGTGGTAGACATTTTAGAAAATGGTGGAAGTGATGGCAATCAAGACAAAAAGGAGCTTTTGCTGTTACTGAGGATTTGCAAGTGATGTTAACTGGTCATGTGGCTCACCCACCATATTGGGAGGCAAGCTTTGTGAAAAGAACGATGACAGAAGTAGTTTATCATGGCATGGGATAACATTATTTTATTGGAATACGCAAAGTCACTCACTCAAAAAAATCATCTGGAGTGTTAGAGAAAGAAAACGGGTGATTAAATTGAGGATATTTTCCAACTGAATAGTTGAAGCCGCTTAATCCACAATCTACAATGATGGGGCTCCAATGCAGACCTTGCTATTCACCATCCCGGTACTGTTCACATTTTCATTTTTTCACCCTCCTAAATTTATACTGTATTTAAATTGTACTGCTAGAATGTTTTTTCAAGTGAACAGAGACATGGATCATATCGACACCGGCTTTCCCTGACACAGCTAGCAGTGATGAGACTGATCTGAGTGCCTCCTCTGGGTTTAATGTGGCCGCTGGAGCTTACTGGCTGGTACCAAGAACAAATGGCTTGTCTGCCCCATTTCCCAGCAATGGAGCCCTGTTGTTTCAGCAATTCAATAGGAAAATATCCTAAATTTAATGAACGGACACAAGCAGCCTCAGCCAGCCAGAGGCGGAAAGTGGTCAAAAAAAAAAAAATTCTATCTTTTTTAGTTAATTTATTTAAAATATAGGCAAATAAATATAAACTTAACTCATCTTGAGTTAACCCTCTAACTGTCCACATTGCATGGATGGGTCGCGCGCCCCCAGTGGCACAGCGCAGCAACTGCACTTGTCAACTTATTGACGTCCCCCGGCTATACTGAGAATTTGTACTGATCTGTATTGATATGACAGTTCAGAAGGTGGCTGACATGGAATACAGAAAAGAAGGAAGAAATCCTCATTATTCTTCCTTTTTCCGCTTTGAGCTGACAACACCAATGTGGTCGCCGCCATGACGATTCTGACTGAAACTGCATGGAACGGGAAGAATAGCCACGTAATACAAGCGAAATTCGCGTGGGATAATCATGAGTTTGTAGATGTGGTAGAGGGTGTAAATGACCGACCAAATGTGAAACGACGACCATGATGGGCGAAAAACTGAGCTCACAGCACCAAGATGGCGGCGTCCATGATCATCATGGATTTTCACAGGAAAAATGCATCAAACAGGAAAAAAATAGCCGCCTAATAAAAACGAAATTTATGTGGGATAATCATAAGAGTTTGTAGATGTGGTAGAGGGTGTAAATGACCGAGCAAATGCAAAACATCGACCACAATGGACGAAAATGGACCGGTCACGTGAGCGAGGGAGCCCCCCCCCCCCCCCCCCGCAACAGGTAAGACAAATATTTGTTGGGGTGTTTTTTTTTTTTTGTTTTTTTTTTACATTTTATTGATTTTCTGGTTCATATACTTTGAAGATTAGATAAAAACACACACCTGTAGACAAAACGATGCCAAAAAAAATGAACCATTCTTTGTGTAAATGTGTCCAAAGTCCACTTTTGACTGAGTTATGTAATTTATATAGCTGCCCCGACATTATGCAAATTAGATGTGTAAATTTATTCCTATCTGAAACTTTGGATCATATTCTACATTGCAACTTTCAAGTTATAGCCTTGGAAATCTGAACTATTTTACTGACAAAAAATATTCACCACTCTTGACCACTAGGGGTCTTGACCACCCTTTAATCGTCACAGTCGCCATACGGTGACTGGGACAGCTAAAGGGTTAAGTTCAGACCTGGTAGACCCAAATGTATAGTGAGGGTGTGCTGGGAACGTCTGGCTGAGGCCCCTGTCTGGGAGGTCTTCAACTCCCACCTCCGGAAGAACTTCGACCACATTCCAAGGGAGTCTGGAAACATGGAGTCTGAATGGGCCATGTTCTCCACCAATGTTGTTGAAGCGGCTGGCCAAAGCTGTGGTTGCAAGGTTGTCTGAGCGTCTCGTGGTGGCAACCCCCGAACCAGATGGTGGACACCAGTGGTGAGGGGGGCCATCTAGCTGAAGGAGGAGTCCTATCAAGCTTGGTTGGCTTGTGGGACTTGCGAAGCAGCTGAGGTGTACTGGCAGTCCAAGCGGAGTGCAGCTCGGGTGGTTGCTGAAGCAAAAACTCGAGTGTGGGAGGAGTTCGGTGAGGCCATGGAACATGACTTTTGGTCGGCCTCGAAGAGATTCTGGCAGACTGTCCAGTGACTCAGGAGGGGGAAACAGCTCCCTGTCCACACTGTGTACAGTGCGGATGCAGCACTGCTGACTTCGACTGGGGATATCTTCGAGCAGTGCAAGGAATACTTTTGAGGATCTCCTCAATCCCACTGACACGCCTTACACAGAGGAAGCAGAGCATGTGGACGAGGGTGACGACTTGCTCATCACAGTGGCTGAGGTTGCTGAAGTGGTTAAAAAACTCTTCAGTGGCCGGGTCCCGGGGGTGGACGAGCTTCGCCGAGTACCTCAAGGCCCTGGATGTTGTAGGGCTGTCATGGTTGACACGCCTCTGCAACATTGTGTGGAGGCCGGGGACAGTGCCTTGGGCATGGCAAACCAGGGTGGTGGTGCCTCTCTTCAAGAAGTGGGACTGGAGGGTGTGTTCCAACTTTAGAGGGATCACACACCTCAGCCTCCCTGAGAAGGTCTATGCCAAGGTACTGGAGAGGAGAGTCCACTCGGATTCAGAAGGAGCAATGTGGTTTTCGTCCTGGCTGTGGCACATCGGACCAGCTCTTTACCCTCTCAAGAATCCTCGACGGTTCGTGGGAGTTTGCCCAACCAGTCCACATGTGTTTTGTGGACTTGGAGAAGGCATTCGACTGCGTCCCTGGTGGTTTTTTGTGGGGGGTGCTTCGGGAGTATGGGGTATCGAGTTTGTTGTTAAGAGCTACCCAGTGTCTATACGACCGTTGTGAGAGTTTGGTTCGTATTGCCAACAGTCGGTTGGACTCATTCCTCGTGAGAGCTGGATTCCGTCAGGGCGGCCTTTTGTCACCAATGCTGATGATAATTTTTATGGACAGGGTATCTAGGCGCAGCCAAGGATTGGAGGGTGTCATGTTTGGTGACCACAGGATCTCATCTCTGCTGTTTGTAGATGATGCTATCCTGTTGGCTTCATCCAGCAATGACCTACAGGTCTTACTGGGACGGTTTGCTGCTGACTGTGAAGCGGCTGGGATGAGAATCAGCGCCTCCGAGTCCATGGACTTCAGCTGGATAAAGGTGGATTTTCCTCTCCAGGTTGGAGACAAGCTCCTGCCCCAAGTGGAGGAGTTTAAGTATCTCGGGGTCTTATTCACGAGTGAGGGGAGAATGGAACTAGAGATTGACAGACGGATCGGAACAGCCTCTGCAGTGATGCGGATGTTGTACTGGTCTGTTGTGGTGAAGAGGGAGCTGATCTCTAAGGCAAAGCTGTCAATTTACCTGCCAGTCATTCCTGCCCTCACCTATGGCCATGAGCTTTGGGTAATGACTGAAGAATGAGATTGCGGATACAAGCGGCTGAAATAAGTTTTCTCCATAGGATTGTTGGACTCACCCTTGGAGATAGGGTGAGGAGCTCAATCATCCGGGAGAGGCTCAGAGTAAAATCAGTGCTCCTCCACATTGAAAGGAGCCAGTTGAGGTGGTTTGGGCATCTGATCAGGATGCCTCCTGGATGCCTTCCACTTGAGGTATTTTGGGCATGTCCCATTGGGAGGAGACCCCGGGGGAGAGCAAGAACTCACTGGAGACACTATGTCTCCCAGCTTGTCTGGGATCGCCTTGGTATCCTCTGAAGAATGGAGCAGGTGGCTGGGGAGAGGGAAATCTGGGCTTCTGTGCTTAAACTGCTGCCTCCGTGACCCGGACCTCCAGAAAAGTGGTAGAAGATGGATGGCTGGATTGTCTCAAGGTGGAAAGAGTTCTTCCCTATGACCTAAACCAGGCCTACTCAATTAGCGCCCCAGAACCAACGTCCGAGTGGCCCAGGCCCAGTCTGTGGTCCAGCCAGAGACGCAAAGGCCAACACTTTTAACAGAATTGCAGAAATTCATTAATTACTACAGACCGTAAATGCAACACTCCGCATAGCCTAGCAACCATCAACCCATAATGCAGTGCATTTGTTTTGAAGTGTGGGCTATGACTGTGGCTAACAGTGCTAGTGGCAAGATACCAAGCCTACACTTAACGCAAACGGGTAGCGTGAATGCATACAAAGTCAATGGAAAGAGGCAATCACACATGAAATTGTGCATTTGCGTCTGAGGGATAGTGCTGGCTTTGAGATTCTGCCGTCATCGGAGTAAAAGTATCAACATTCGAGAGTAAACTAGTTTGAAAATGAGACTAACACTCACCTGGATAAAGGAGTACTGGGAGCTATTCAGCTGAATTGGGATGTCGTTGTTATTTATCCATGAACTCCTGCCACAGACGTGCTAACAAGACTAGCAGGCTAGCAACGTAAACGCCTATCATCTTGTGAAGTTTTGGGGGTAGGGACAACTTTTTCAGGTGAGACCCCTGTCGGATAATGTAAACCTAAGCATGACGTTATTTTGGGAATCTCAACAGCAGGTTGAACACAACTGCAGAAGTTATAAAGGCAACTTCGCCTGTCTGCAACTCACTCAGATGGGGAATTTATGTCTATTCCCATGTTTCCATTGAGTTGTAATGTAATCGTGCCACGCGAAAAATTTGCCTGTTTGCATTTGGTGTGAAGGCACCTTAAAAGATGCCATTGTCAACTCTGAAGCGTAAAACTGATGAAGAAAATCATGTGTTTAACCCTGCCTGGACTGATATGTGTGTGTAATGGAATGTGTAGTTATAAAAAGAGGTTCCTACTCACACATGTGGTGATTAAAAACAAAACAAACCACAATAATGGATGTGCAATGTTTGTTAATGTTGTCAATCTTTTCTTGGGGGGGCTTGTGCACTGAAGTGTTTCACAGTTTTTTTTATTCAGCTAAATGCACTTTGTGATGTGCCAACGTCAGTTATGACAAGGATGTAGTAGGGCTATGCGATATGACGATATATATCGGTGACGCGATAAACATCTACCGTTTTATATAAAACTGTATCGCTTATATCGGGATTTAAGACACATACCTGTTTCTACTCGTCACTGCTCCACCTCTCCCCCCTGCAGTGCACCAGGTGCACCACAGCAGCTAACTGCAAGCTATTGTTTTGCCGCTACTTCTGTGGAGCCGCTATTTCTGTGCGAGGGACGTGGGACTTTTTCCCCACCGTGCTGCATCAGAGAAGATAGTCCTCTAACCTTGTTGTAATTGGAGGTAAGTAACATTAACACCATCTCTGTCTAATTATGAAATGGCAAATGCTAAATGACCATGCTAATAGGAGATGTTATAGTGTATCAGACCATCGTTCTGGTTTAAATCACTGCTGAGTTTCTTAATTTTGTCTGAAAAAATATTACTAAAGCTGCAAAAGTGCGTGACATCGGCTGTATACACACTAAATAAATAATAAATAAATTAAAACGTGTTGGTGGAACAGACTGGCTCTTAGTGTATTTTGATTTCCAATCATTTTTAGCATGGTGGTGGAGTGGTTAGCACTGCGGCAGCACAGCAACTCACCCTTGGCCGGGGGATCCTGGGTTCAATCTCAGCCCCTGACCAACAGTGACCCGTGTGGAGTTTGCATGTTCTCCCCGTGTCTACGTGGGTTTATTCCAGGATTTCTCCGGTTTCCTCCCACATCCCAAAAAAAACATGCAAGTTAGGTTAATTGGAGACTCTAAAGTGGCCCCAGGTGTGAATGTGTGTGTGAATGGTGAAAGGGTTGGGTGCCGCACCAGTGGCTGCCTCATCCACTCGTGGATGCCTTGGACAGTTAGGCCCAAAAATATTTGGACAGTGACACAAGTTTTGTTATTTTAGCTGTTTACGAAAACATATTCAGGATACAATTATATAATCAATATGGGCTTAAAGTGCAGACTCCCAGCTGTAATTTGAGAGTATTCACATCCAAATTGGAGCAAGGGTTTAGGAATTACAGCTCTTTAATACGTAGCCGCCTCTTTTTCAAGAGACCAAAAGTAATTGGACAATTGACTCAGAAGGCTGCAAAAAAAAAAATAACAAGGCTGCATGGGCTCTTCCCTCGTTAACCTGTCATCAATTAAGCAGTTAAAAGGTCTGGAGTTGATTCCAGGTGTGGCGTTTGCATTTGGAAGCTGTTGCTGTGAACACACAACATGCGGTCAAAGGAGCTCTCAATGGAGGTGAAACAGACCATCCTGAGGCTGAAAAAAGGAGAAATCCATCAGAGAGATAGTAGAAATGTTAGGAGTGGCCAAATCAACAGTTTGGTACATTCTGAGAAAACTAGAAAAGCACTCGGAGAGCGCAGACCTCCGCCAAGCGCCACAGTTCCCCCCATACAGTGTTTGTGTGTACGTTTTCAGATTCCTTGACCATGAAAACATATGACTAGCAATTGGATTGACAATGATAGGATTAGTGGTTCAGTAGTTATTCACGAAAATGACATTTTCCGTAATGGCAGCCACAGTTCCCCCCATACAGTGTTTGTGTGTACGTTTTCAGATTCCTTGACCACGAAAACATATGACTAGCAATTGGATTGACAATGATGGGATTAGTGGTTCGGTAGTTATTCACGAAAATGGCATTTTCCGTAATGGCGGCCACAGTTCCCCCCCATACAGTGTTTGTGTGTACGTTTTCAGATTCCTTGGCCATGAAAACATATGACTAGCAATTGGATTGACAATGATAGGATTAGTGGTTCAGTAGTTATTCACGAAAATGGCATTTTCCGTAATGGCAGTTTTCTTCTGGACGGTGATCCGGATCACCACCAAAATGTAATCATCTGTAGGATACCCCATTTCTGACAATCTGTGAAAATTTCATGAAAATCCGTCTATAAGTTTTTGAGTTATCTTGCTAACAGACAGACAAACCAACGCCGATGATCACATAACCTCCTTGGCGGAGGTAAAAAGAGTGCACTGGTGAGCTTGGGAACTCAAAAAGGCCTGGATGTCCATGGAAGACAACAGTGGTGGATGATCACAGAATCCTTTCCATGGTGAAGAACAACCCTTCACAACATCCACTTAAGTGAAGAACACTCTCCAGGAAGTAGGTGTATCAGTATCTAAGTCTACCATAAAGAGAAGACTTCATGAGAGTAAATACAAAGGATTCACCACAAGGTGCAAACCATGAATCAGCCTCAAAAATAGAAAGGCCAGGATTGACTTTGCCAAAAAACACCTGAAGAAGCCAGCCCAGTTCTGGAACAGCATTCTTTGGACAGATGAGACTAAGATCAACCTGTACCAGAAGGATGGGAAGAAGAAAGTTTGGAGAAGAATTGGAACAGCTCATGATCCAAAGCACTGCATTTTCTGTAAAACATGGTGGAGGCAGTGTGATGGCATGGGCATGCATGGCTTCCAATGGCACTGGGTCACTTGTGTTTATTGATGATGTGACAAAAGACAGAAGCAGCCGGATGAATTCTGAAGTGTATAGGGATATACTTTCTGCTCAGATTCAGCCAAATGCAACAAAGTTGATTGGACGGCGCTTCACCAATGATCCAAAACATACTGCAAAAGCAACCCAGGAGTTTTTTAAAGCAACGAAGTGGAATATTCTGCACTGTCCGAGTCAGTCACCAGATCTCAACCCAATCCAGCATGCATTTCACTTGCTCAAGACAAAACTTAATGCAGAAAGACCCACAAACAAGCAACAACTGAAGACAGCTGCAGTAAAGGCCTGGCAAAGCATCACAAAGGAGGAAACCCAGCGTTTAGTGATGTTCATGGGTTCCAGATTTCAGGCAGTCATTGCCTGCAAAGGATTCTCAACAAAATATTGAAAAGCAACATTTTACTTAGGGTTATGTTTATTTGTCCAGTTACTTTTGAGCCCCTGAAATGAGTGTTTGTATAAAAATAGCTACAATTCCTACATGTTTAATCATATATTTTTGTTCAACCCCTTGAATTAAACCTTAAAGTCTGCACTTCAATTCCATTGTAGTTGTTTCATTTCAGATCCAATGTGCAGAGCCCAAATCACGAAGATTGTGTCACTGTCCAAATATTTCTGGGCCTAACTGTAACTTCCCCATTGTGGGACTAATAAAGGAATCTAAATCTAAAAATTTTTTAATTAGGCAAGTAGCGATAATGAATAAAGTTGAAGTCATTTCAAATGCACATTAAAAACAATTTTATAACACTGCAAAATTAAGAGGGAAAAAATGCATAAAATTAATGACAAATGGATTTGTACAATTGATTTTTTCAGTAATTTAAAATGTAGAAAACAAGGGAGTCCTTTTTATTGGTTAACATATTTAAACTAGAATTTACATAAAATGTATATTGTAATACATATCGTTATCGCCAAATAAGATTACTTTTATCGTGATATGAAATTTTGGTCATATCACACAGCCCTAGGATGTAGTATATTTTATTTCAAAAGGGAAACAAATGTTAATGCTACTAACAGTTTACTTTGAGATATGCCTGAGTAAGATGTGACCAAAATGATTCTTTACAGAAATTTATTTTTTCATTCTATTTATTTAGTTGTTGTTCAAGGAAAAATATTTCTACTACTTCAAGTTCTGCTCAACCCCAGCACTGTTATTGTGTTTTTATGCATTTTTGATATGAATTTGTCATGTGCCACGTGCACATTTAAAACCAAGACAGTGAATAAAAAGTGCATATTTTTCATCATATTGATCTGTGTTGGTTTGAAATTTGTCATATTCAACACATCGCTGAACATGTGCGGCCCAGTTACATGTCTTGATTTCAAATTGTGGCCCAACTGATTTTCTAATTGAATAGCCCTAACCTAAACAGCTAGCCCCTACCACAGTGCAGAAAAAAAAGCAATAAAATAACCTGCCTAATCTCCGTTTGCTGATGTTCCTGTATGAAAAATATCCGGGGCCAGTCTTGCTTTTCTTTTTTGAGGTAACTCTGTATGTTTAAAAGAGGGAGCGTAGTTGGATGCAGGGAAATCCATGGTGTTTCCCTGTATAATAAAACACCAAATATAAATCTGAGACCCACCATCGCTGTCCCCGGGTCATCATTTGTACATGTACTTACCCTTGATGAAATGATGGCTGCAGTGGTGGTGAAAGTGTGGCAACCTTCCACCTGCCTGCCGCTACACACT
The DNA here is from genome assembly GCA_020510985.1 of Pholidichthys leucotaenia. Lineage (NCBI taxonomy): Eukaryota > Metazoa > Chordata > Actinopteri > Cichliformes > Pholidichthyidae > Pholidichthys > Pholidichthys leucotaenia. The sequence continues at coordinate 230,608,322 of CM035849.1, forward strand.
TGGCTCTCCGAACTAGATCTGATGGAAAGCAATAAAAAGACTTTGCTGTGGTTTTATCTAGTGTATGATGATGATCTTGCCGCCATTAATGTAGTGACCATCGTCAGAGTTGAAGTTGTTGCCACTCTAATCCACAGATTGTATAAAAGTGTAAAAGTATAAAAAGATGCTCTAATTTAGCACAGATGCATTGGCAGCAATGCATTGCTTCACATGATTTTGTGATGTTGCTGCAAATCCTCAGCAATTAGCTGAAGAGGAAGAAAACAAACAGGCAAAAAGACGAACATATGTTCTCCCAGATTTGGCAAATTGCTCAGTACTTCTCCCTGGTGGAAGTTTCCTGGTGCATGTGGAGCTCAGTGCAACTGCTTGTGTAGTTGTACGCACAGTCAGTTTTCTGGGGCTGCATACACTCTTGTCAGCACTCACCCTCTGCCTAGGGTTTATACACAAATGCTTCGAATGCGCTCACTCACACACCAATGCGCTTGTGCCACCATGAAGTGGGGTTCAGTGTGACAAATATGCAAAAATATAAGAAATCTTCGGGGGGGGGCAAATTCTTTTATAGCACTGTATATCATTATTATAAGTTGAAAAAGTTAGCAGGTATGAAAAAAGGACTTGGAGTACTGATAAATCTACTGACAAATGATGGACAGACAGCCTGATGAAAGCAGAGCAGATTCACTCCTCTAGAAGTACTTACTTCATCTTAAGTATTTGGGGAACTTTAGATGATTTGTTACGAAATAGTTCAGGTATGTGCTATGGTACTGAATGCATGTGCAGTTTTCTCTCAGGCAGTTGTTTAGAAATGAAAATACTTCTGCTGTTAGGTTTTACTTACTGATCATCAGTTGTTTTAATAGAATGGGGAATGCATGGCCAACCCCCACCACCTCCACCCCCTGATCAGGCCTGGATCCCTCCCGGTTCAGGACCAATGGATGTGGTGAACCCCAGCGAGGACAGCAACAGCCAGGACAGCGTGGAGTTCAACTCTGAAGCCCATCATGGGGTTTACCCCCAGAACAGCCATGGGTATGGGGCACAGCCCGACAGCTACGCCATGGCCCCCATGGCCGTGAACCAGTTTGATTATCAGGTATGCAGATGCTAACTGGGTAAGCATTTAGGTTTTACTGTGGCAGCCAAGTACGTCACCAAGGAGAAAGCTGTAGAAAATGTGCCGGCTTTCAGTGTCTAGGTCTATCAGTGGTTGCTTTCTTGATGCTGTACGGAGGAAAGAGTCGGTTTGTCAAGGATCCAGTATGGTTTGGTATTCTTTAATTTGCTAATTTTCTTTTTACATTTTCTCTTTATACACCAAATGAACTTTTCTAGATCAGAAAGGAAAGATGGATGGATGTCAGCTAGCATGTTTGGGGACAGAATTATAGCCCCACACTTGCGGATTGCCATGATCAAGACAACTGACTGCAATTTTGAACATAATTTTTTACACGGTGCTGTCTTTTCACAGCATGGTGCCGCCTCATCATTTGCCCCGACACCCACGGGCTTCCCCTCCCCGTACTGGCAGGGTCCTCCTCAGAACAGACGAGATGTCAGACCGTCTGGGTTCAGGGAACGGCCTAGATCCCCTCTCCAGCTGCCTGTCAAAACCGAGGCCCCGGCACCACTTGGTGAGTGGGGATGTTTAAAGGTTTTCTCAAATCTTGAGTTTTCAGTTGGCTCCTTTTATTCTGTTGTGTCCCTTATATTGGTCTTTAATTTGAAAGTTTTTACTTTTTATAACAGGCAGGGCTGTAACTAACGATTATTTTGGTAGTTGACTAATCTAACGACTATTTTTTTTCGATTAGTCGACTAATTGCGATTATTTCTCTCATGCCCACCATTTCAGCTTCATGTTGGCACAGTTCTCGTTCAGGGCTCCAGGTCATGTTTTTACAAGGATGGCAATGGGTTGGCTTTTTCCAAACTTGACGTATATGGGTGTTTTTATTTATTAGGGGTCCAATGTGTGACATTGGTGGCAAAATTTAAAATTGATCAAATCTGCACATGAAATTGACTAATCACTATCCAATTGTGTCAGGTTTATGAAACTATTAACTATTTTCGTAACGGCATTCGCGTTCAGGAACTCTTGAGGATGAGCGCTCACTTCAACTACTTGTAAATGGAGACGTAAACGGGACACTCGGGCTTTTGTTTCCCCGTGTGCCAATGCACTTTGCAATGGCACACGTTTTACACGAAACAACTTCAACACTTCCAGTATTTTTCACGCATCAAAACTCATCAACAGCTACATTTTCATGACATATTAAGATGTGATAACGTGTATACATACCTTCAAATTCTCCCTGTTTGTTGGATAAGACGTAAAATCACAAAAGGCGTAAATGCGGGACACGGAAGTTTGGACCTTCGATAACTTCAATATAAAGTGACCACGGTTAATCCTCTCCACATGGGTTGAGCACATCCGGGGTAGAGAAAATAAAAGTGCTTTCCCAGGGCGCTCACCTCGCCAGACGGGGCTGCGCGCGGCCGACCAAGACTGAAGACGTAAATTTTTTAAAGGATGCCATATTCGATGTGTCATAAATGTTTGAGATTTTATTGAAATATTCCACATCTGAGCTTCACAAAGACTGATCTCCTTTTTACGTGTATGGTTTGGGATTTGAAAGGTGCAAAGTGAAAAGCATCAGCACTTCCTGTTTTCTGGTTACTTTACCAGATAACTTGCATGTTGCTGCGTAAATTTGGGGACACGGAAATTTACGTCGTATGAGTAAATTTGCAGGGGTCGCCGTACAAAAACCATAGATCCGATCACATTGGGGAATGTTTTATTTTGAATTTGCATTACAACTCTGTTATCTCTTGCATTTTGAGTAGAAAGAGTTACTCAGAGATCACGTTACAGTACATTGAAATTCATGCGATTTTCATGTCACACAAAAACTGGGAAAAATGAGGGGACACGACCAATAGTTTCGATTCTAACGGCAAAATCAATGATTTTTTTTAAAAATTGCAATGCAAGTCTGAAACTCTTTTATGTTCCCTTGCATATTATAAAAATGAAACCAACATCTGCAAATTACAGAAAAAGAGAGAGCGCTTGAAAGTCGGATACCCCTGATATAGTGCACTCCCCCCCCCCCCAAAAAAAACAAAAAAAAACACCCATATGATTTACCCCTTAGAGTGAAAAAAACGTTTTGGGGAGTTTCTCTGAGAGAAAAACGAGATAAAGGCAGTGTGCTTTTTTCAGATAGTTGACTTTTTTCGAACATTTTTGGCTAACTGCATGACCAGTTGACACATTTGAGGCAGTTAAAACCTACAAATGCACCATTTTTCAATCAATGACACCTTTAATATAATGTAGTCTATTATAACAAGTTCCCATAGCTAAATAAAATAATGACGCATCAAACATGAGTTGGAAACTTGAACTTGACAATTTACTTAGAAGTGTGTTGTAGCAACACAATTAAATAATAGATGTGAAAAGGCAGTCTTTTAGCCCCCAAAATAAAGTGCAAAAACTCAAATAGCAGCCTCTGCTACTGTATAAAGGGCTGTTGTAATGCTGCATGTTCAAAACAAGCTAGAGTAATATTCAACTCTAGTAAAAAAAGAGAAAATGACAAGCTAGTCCATCCTGTTTGAAACCTTGTTGAATCTAGAAGTTTAAAAGTTTAATTAGGCGTCAGATAAAAATTTAAATTACTTCTTCCAGTCTAAAGTAAATTTTGCAAACACTTTAAATATCAGTGCAGGAATATGAGCCTCCACTACACATACAGTGAAATATGTATCAAGCCGTTTTAATGTATTTGTGATGATTATGGTTATCCTTTACTAATTAGATTACAAATTATGGTATTCTCATTTACAGAGATGCACTAATATTCAGAATGAGGGCTTATATTACCACAACAATAATAAAGAATACGAAAAACCTTAAGCTGCTCATGTAATTCACTTATTTACTGCAGTTAATATATTCAGTTTCCTCTGGCTTAAAGACCTTGGCGCGGTGGCAACATATTTTTCTGGGGGAGGGGGGAGTAAACATATGACACGATTGTTACCGGAATATGTTAATTTTATATTATTTATTTCGTTTTTAAATTTTGCACAGTAACATTGCATATGGAACTTACCATTTGAAGTATTGTACAACCAAGGCTTGAATATTGGAATATTGGGCCAGTTGGGGTCCCACCCAGACATCCTGTGTTTAGACTTTTTACTGGTGTCATCCTTCTCTCCTTCCTCTGCTCTCACCTCTCCTGGACCCTCTGCCTGAACACTTTGCTCTCCTTAGCTCCTCTCTTCTGTCTCATCTTGCCCTCTCTGAGCTCTGTCTAATTCAGGTTTGTTCTGTTTATGGTGATATAGAAACAGGTTACAAAATATCAAGTGTCATGTTTTGTCCTGCAGGATTTTTTTGTCATGGTTTCCAAAAATGACAAAAATATGTATATTTGTTTGTATTTTTATTCTAGTGTTTCTTTTTTTCCCATTGAGAGAGTAGGGAAAGAAACACTCATAATAGTAATGTACTCATGCATACTTAAATTATATGATCAGGTGGGTATAGTAACCAGAAATTCTACTCATGTAAAAGCAGTGCTTTGAAATTAATAATTAAAAGTAGACAACCAAAAATTTCTAGTTAAGGGTACAAAGAGCACCTACTTAAAAACTTGAGTGATGACTTCAGTCTTGAAGGTTTGAGGTTTTTCTCCAAAATTTATAACAATTTTCTTATAGTTTTCTACTTTTCTCTGTAAATTTATCTAAATTTGAAGTAAATTTGAAACGGACTGTGGTAAATTTTTTTTTTTTACTTTTTCCTTGTAACATTTTACATTTTTGACCATAATTTTGCAGTCAGAACAGAACAATAATTTAACTCAGATTACAAAAAAAAAAATTAATTTATTTCATTAAAAACAATTTCATTAACTTAAATGACCAAGGGTGCCGTTATTTCTTTATTTATGGTTTTGTTTTGGTTTTTTTTGTTTTTTACAAATCTCACCACCACTCAGACAGCAGGGAAATCCTCCATTATTTTGAAATCCAAGTGTTGGCATGTTTAGTTCGTCTTGAAGGGTGCTGATGGGTTAAAGTCATTGACTTTGTGAATTTCGGTCATCTTAACCTGCCAGGTACATAATAGGGAGCATAACTTAATATTGTAGTGGCTGGTGAAATATATCCTCAGCAATTCATATGAAGCCGGCTGCATATGAATTCTAACCACATCTGTTAGCTAAGCGACTCTTCCATTATTGCTCCCGTTTCCAGCAGGTTAAAACCATGATAATCGCCAGTGCTTACATACCTCTTGTGATTTTTTTTGGCATTTGAAGTACTTTAATAAACTCATGTTTCTCTTGGACAGTCACGCTAGCAAGACACTCTGCCTGATGACTGACTGGAAAGCTCGCGTGGGTGGGGTGCTTCTAAACTCTGCGTGGATGACGGTCACGTGCGTTGTGTGTGCGCTTGCAGAAAGTAATTCATATATTTTTCTTAAATTTATATCTCTTCATAAGCGTGGTGGAAATTTTTCTGGCGCGGCGGGCCGCCACCCAGAAATATTGCCAAAAGAAACCCTGATATTAGCCACCATAATGGAAGCAGCTAAGCTGTCAGCAACCATTTTAAGAGAGATTACTGTCTGACAGCAGGTAAACTATTTAAACAGCATGTACTAACAGTGTGGTCAGTTTTCTAAAGCTGAGAGAGTCGCTCATTGAAAATCAGAAGTGCTACCGTTACTTGCTGACCTTACCGATGCAGTCCGCTGACAAGTGACCGGAGACGGAGGAACAAAGAGGAGGGGGGGGATGGATGCATCGCTGTAGTGCAGCTGTGATATGACAACACTACTTTACAGTCTACATTTAACTTGTTTCATTTATTTAATTTCGGTAAAATCCTCCTGTACTTTGGAAACTTTTGACCTGCTCCGTGATTTTGTCTCCATGTTGCTATAATGCACTCGTCTTCTTCTTTGCTGGAACAGTTAAACTGAACATTCCCGCGGCATGCATATAAACTTTAAAATTAAATGACTCGTCAACAATAAAAATCTGCATCAACAAATTTGACAAATGATCGTTATCGACAACGTCGACTAATCATTGTAGCCCTAATAACAGGCCTTGTGTAGAAGATGCCTTACAAACGAGACTGAGTTTATTTCTCAGGAAAGCTTTATTGGAAGTCACATCTTCTATCATCAAAGTTCTCAGCAGAAAAGAGACAGAACCAACTTTCCTCACAGCTTTTATACACCAGAGATACTAAACCCCCACATCAAGTATCTCACACCTTCACCCCACAGAAGTATAGCCTCCGAGACTTGCTGGCGCCTCTGTTCCCCTCTCCACCTCGGGGGCTCCCGTTGGGACATTGTCTCTGACTTCCGTCTTCCCCAGCACCCACCTCCTAGCCGAGGTCCCTGCTGGGGCATTGTTCCTTTGGACGTTTGCTCTGTAGGGTCTGCACCGTCATGCCTACTGGATGCATGTGGGGGAGAATGCGTACCATACAAGCATGCCATATATGTGCCTTAAATATGCACCATATAACCCCCCCCAAACGTTCAAATAAGGACAAGTTACACTTCAAATGCATAGAATCATGACACCCCCACACAGAACAAGAGAGAAAAAAACTTGGCACAACAGATCACATTTCCCACTGCTTGGGCTTCAATTCTCTGCCATATCTGCTGTGAGCAGGTCTCGCTCTGCCTGTGGCTGTCTGCTGCATCTGTGAAGTAGAATCATTAACACATTGTCGTGAAAGCTTAGCAGAGCGTCTCCCCAGTGGCCTGCCGCGGCGGGGGGCTCTGGCCAACTGTACTGGGTCGTCAGCTAACACAAAAGCGGGTTTGAGTCTGTTAATGCAGACTAAGTCCCTCCTGTCTCCCAAATCGAGCAAAAAATGCTTTTCCCTGGTTTCTAACACTCTGAACGGTCCATCGTAAGGTGGCCTTAAACCTAACCTCTGTGCGTTGTGTCTAACAAAGACAAATTCTGCATTCTTTAAGGTTTTTGGCACAAAAACACGTGGAAAACTGTGATGAACGGGACCGGGGAGGGTGTGTGACCCCGCGTCGCTCTGCAGCAGCTGAGCGGGGAGGTGCTCCGGAGCAGGGTTCTCAGGGAGGAAATCTCCCGGTAACCGGAGGGGTTGGGCGAAAACGAGTTCGGCCGGAGAGGCTTGCAAATCCTCTTTAGGTGCTGAACGCAACCCTAATAAAACCCATGGGAGCTTATCAACCCAATTTGTGTCCGTGAGAGCCGCTCTGAGGGCTGCTTTCAATGACCGGTGGAAGCGCTCGCACAAACCGTTGGCCTGGGGGTTATACGCGGTCGTGCGATGAATTTTCACCCCCAGGCTGAGTGCCATGGACGACCAGAGCTCGGAAACAAACTGGGGTCCTCTGTCAGACGTTATGTCTGACGGGATACCAAAACGTGCGACCCAAGTTGTTAAAAAGGCACGTGCAACATCTGCCGCTGTGGTTGCCGCCAGAGGGACCGCCTCTGGCCAGCGCGTGGTGCGGTCTACCATGGTTAAAAGGTGTGTGAACCCCTGGGACAGCGGAAGAGGTCCTACTAAGTCGATATGCACATGATCAAAGCGTTTGGCTGGGATGTGAAAAGGTTCTAGAGGGGCTCGTGTGTGTTTGTGTACCTTTGCTCTTTGACACGCAGCGCAGGCTGCAGCCCACTCTTTGACTTGTTTACGCAGCCCCGGCCAAACAAACTTCTCTCCTACCATTTTGATAGACGCGCGGACGCCCAGGTGTGCCAGTGAATGTATTAAGTCAAAAACACGGCGACGCCACGCAGCCGGGACCACGGGACGGGGACGCCCCGTGGAGGTATCGCAGATTAGGGAGGGCATGCCTCTTTGAAGCACCCTGTGCTCCAGCCTTAGCCCTGTTGGCCCAGACTGGAGCGTGCGCACGTCCGCGTCGCCAACCTGTTCAGCGGCCATGGCTGCATAATCTAACCCGACGCAGACCGGAGCTGTGAGCGCTTCCGCGCCGCCAGCCTGACCTAGGTCTGCAGCCGCCGAATCTGCCCCCTGGGGGCCTGTCGCTGCAACTGCACGTGAGAGGCAATCAGCCACTACATTGTGTTTACCCGCTACGTGTTGAATGTCAGTGGTAAACTCCGAAATTGCAGCCAGCTGCCTCTGTTGTCGGCCCGACCAAGGCTCTGAAACCTTAGCCATTGCAAAAGTTAAGGGTTTATGGTCCACGAACGCGGTAAAACGGCGCCCTTCCAACCAGAACTGGAAGTGGCGGATGGCCAAATGCAGGGCCAAAAGCTCCCTGTCAAACGCGCTGTATTTACGCTCGCTATCGCGCAACGTTTTGCTGAAAAACGCGAGTGGTTGCCAGCATCCTGCCACCAGTTGCTCGACAACCGCTCCCACTGCCACGTTGGAGGCGTCTGTGGTTAGCGCCATGCGAGCTGCCGGCACCGGGTGTGCCAATAACGCAGCGTTCGCGAGGGCTGATTTGACCTGTGAAAAAGCGCGCTCCCGATCCGGGGACCACTCGACCTTAGATGCAGGTTTTAGCTTCTTTAATGCCGCGTACAATGGGTGCATGAGCCGTGCCGCGTTTGGGAGGAAACGGTTATAAAAATTGACCATCCCCAAAAATTCCTGCAGCGCCTTAACCATCTGCGGTTGGGGGAAATCCGTTATCGCGCGCACTTTATCCAGCAGCGGGACCACGCCTTCTGGCGACACGCGGTGTCCCAAAAAATCGATTTTCGCTACCCCGAATTGGCACTTCGCTGGGTTAATGATCAGCCCATGTTCTGTGAGCCTCTGAAAAACGGCTGTGAGGTGGCTTTCGTGCTCGGCCTCGGACGCGCTGGCTACCAAAATATCATCCAAATAAGCGAACACGAAAGGGAGGTTGCGCAGCACTGCATCCATCAAGCGTTGGAACGTCTGCGCGGCGCCCTTGAGGCCAAAAGGCATGCGCAAAAACTCGAAAAGCCCGAAAGGGGTTATAACTGCCGTTTTGGGTATGTCCTGCGCGCGGACTGGAACTTGGTGATAACCACGCACCAAATCTATTTTGGAAAAGATGCGCGCCCCCGCTAAATGCGCCGAAAAATCCTGGATGTGCGGAATCGGATAGCGGTCGTGGGCTGAAGCATTATTTAATCTGCGGAAATCGCCGCAAGGGCGCCACGAGCCGTCAGCCTTGGGTACCATGTGCAGGGGTGACGACCAGGCGCTGTTCGAACGCCGGACTATGCCCAGTTTTTCCAAGTTGGCGAATTCCTCGCGCACGATGGCCAGTTTAGCTGGGTCCAACCGCCGAGCTTTTGCAAAAACAGGGGGGCCCGAGGTACTTATGAAATGCTCGACCCCGTGTTTGGCAACTGACGCTGAAAATGTAGGGACCGTGAGTGCTGGAAACTGGTTGAGTAATGCATGAAACTTACCACCCGCAGCTGTGACATTGGAATGTGCAGAAGGCAGGGCCACCCGAGCTGTGCAGGAGATAGAGTAGAAAGACAGTGCATTTACAATACGTCTATTAGTAAGGTCAACTAACAAACTGTTTGAGCACAAAAAGTCAGCACCTAACATGTTGTTGTTAACTGCAGCAACAACGAAGGTCCACTCGAAGGTGCGCCCGTGGAGGGACAGGCGGAGCGTCTTCTCCCCATAGGTTTTGATCGTGGAGCCGTTCGCCGCTAACACCAGGGGGCCGCTGGCCGGCGCCAGGGTGTCCGCGTAGGTAGGCTTGACAAAACTCAGCTGGGAGCCCGTGTCCACCAGGAATTCTTTCCCAGAATTCGCGTCCGTCACGAAAAGCAGCCTGTTCTTCGTGCCGAGAGTCGCAGCTGCTACCGGCTCCCGGACTTGGCGTTTCCCTGGCGCTGATACCGGCACGGTGGGACGCATCTGTGGGCTTTCTCGGCGAAACGTCGATGGTAGAAGCAGAGGGCGTTGTCAGCTCCGCTTCTCCTGGTCTCTGCCGCTGCTGCCGTCAGTGGATCCGGTGTCGCAGCCTCTGGTCTCCCTCCTTCTCACGAAGGGGCGGTCATCTCTGCTGCTGCCGTTGTGGCCGCGCGCCGTCTATGGGAGTCGACGAGGCGTTGCACCACCTGTCCCAGCTCGTGGTAGTCGCGGTTGACGAGCGGCTGCGAGCTGGCCAGGGTGACTCTCACTGCTGGCGGGAGCGTTCTGAGGAAGAGGTAGGCGAAGATAAAACTGTCGTCATCCTCGCCTCTCAGGCTCGTCATCTTTGCCATCAGATCCGCTGGCCTGTCTGCTTCTCCCTCTGTCAGCGCCAGGAGCTTCTCTGCTCGCTCTTCCCGCGAGGGAGTGAAGGCTCGGATGAGGGCAGCTTTCAGTGTGCCATACTTGTTGTCTTGGGGCGGGTGGTTGGTCAGGCTCTCCACCCGTTGCACTGTGAGGCTGTCCAGCTTCGCGACGACATGGTAGAACCTCGTTGTATCCGCTGAGATTCCCCGAAGGTGGAATTGCGCCTCCACAGTGGTAAACCAGGAGCGCGGGTTATGTTGCCAGAAGTCGGGCAGCTGTAGCATGGTAGCTGCGTTAACCCGGTTGGCTCCTGAAGAGTCCGGTGCGGAAAGCTCGCCGTCACCGGCCATAGGTAGTCATAGGTCACCAGTGTAGAAGATGCCTTACAAACGAGACTGAGTTTATTTCTCAGGAAAGCTTTATTGGAAGTCACATCTTCTATCATCAAAGTTCTCAGCAGAAAAGAGACAGAACCAACTTTCCTCACAGCTTTTATACACCAGAGATACTAAACCCCCACATCAAGTATCTCACACCTTCACCCCACAGAAGCTCAGTAAACACATGAACCCACAGTCACATATAGCCTCCGAGACTTGCTGGCGCCTCTGTTCCCTTCTCCACCTCGGGGGCTCCCATTGGGACATTGTCTCTGACTTCCGTCTTCCCCAGCACCCACCTCCTAGCCGAGGTCCCTGCTGGGGCATTGTTCCTTTGGACGTTTGCTCTGTAGGGTCTGCACCGTCATGCCTACTGGATGCATGTGGGGGAGAATGCGTACCATACAAGCATGCCATATATGTGCCTTAAATATGCACCATACTTGTAGCTTAATACAACAACCATTGTATACATTTGTTAACAAAACTGCTAAAACACTGATTTAAAAAAAAAACTTGAATAGTTGTATAGTTTTACACTTTTAATCCTGTCACTAGATTTAAAGCTTTCTTTGATAATGCTATTTGTAATTCAAATGATTGTAGCATTAACTGCCTTAATTTGCTCAGACATTGTGTGTGTGTTGTGCATAGATATGTAAAATAACACCAGTGTTTATTTAATGAAAAGCAGTTCTCTGAACTGCTCATGTGTGTCAGACTTCTGAGTTGTCTGAAAAAAAATTAACAGCAATAAAAAAACTTATAAGAATTAGATACATCTTTAAGAAAAATGTCACATGTGGGTTAGTCATTTTGACTTTGGTTTTCACTTCAGATGCTGTGAAAAGACGCACACTACCAGCGTGGATCCGAGAGGGCCTGGAAAAGATGGACAGGGAGAAGCAGAAGAAACTGGAGCGGGAGCGAATGGAAAAGGAGCGTGCAGAGATGGATGAAGATGATGTCAAAGGGCCTGAGGCAGATGAAGAAGAAGATGGACCACGTTTGCCCCGCAAGAGTAAATTTGTAAGCCACTAATGTATGACCTTGACTACTCAATGTGTTGACTTTGGAACAGTTGATACACTCCATGTTGTGGTTATAAAGCAAGGTCATCCAGTCAAACAGTTTTTTCTTGCACTCTTGTCTGATCTTTAGTGATGAATGATGCTGGGTAGTGCTGCTTTTTAAAGTAACCCTTTGCACTCCACAGTTACTAATGTAATGATTTATTTTATCTAGTGGGAATGTTGGTTCGATGAAAGGACTAGCTGTTACAATCCCTACTGTTTGCACCACTTCTGAGTCCGTGGGGAGTTCTTGAGAGATGGCTGCTATAAGGCTTCACCACCAGGACACATCGTCAGTTGTGTACCTCAGCATCACAGGGTGTTTCAGCCGTTTATCGCAAGGCATCCTCCACTGAGGCAGGCCCACCACAGGATGATCAAGCCTGGGTGTGTGTCCCGCGGTTTAGCTGTTTGCCTTAGAAGCAAAGATGATATCTGTCCTTTACATTCCCAGCCAGCAACTGGTCCTCTTCTTCTTCTTCTTCTTCTTCTTCTTCTTCTTCTTCTCCTGGTTACTGGCAGATAGCAAACAACTGAAAGGTGCATACCGCCACCTGCTGTACAAGAGTGTGTAACATTATGTCATTTGAGCCCAACCCCTAAATTCTATGACTTAATCCTTTGTTATTTCAAAAAGAGAAAAGAACCTTACTCGTGATTCTTATTGCCTCTCCATCTGTTCCCAGAATCCCAGTTAAATCCCATATCAAGCTCCTCTCCTGTGGAATCAGCTGCCAATCTGGATTCGGGAATCAGACTCGATCTCTGTTTTTAAGGATAGGGCTAAAACCTACCTTTTTGATATAGCCTACAATTAGGGAGGGATCATGTGTTTCTGAACCCTCCCTTAGTTATGCTGCTAATAGGTTTAGTCAGCCGGGGGACCTCCAGTAATGCACTGGGCCTCACTCCTTTCCTCACTCTCTATGAAATATTTTTTTTTTTTTTTGCTGGTCATTAACATTTGTTTGTTCTCTCCCATAGATTGAGTCCCCATCGTGCTGTTTGCTCTCTACATGTCTGTTCTTTTCTTCTTCTCTATCCCCTCACCCCCCAGCCAGTCGCAGCAGATGACTGCCCCTCCCTGAGCCTGGTTCTGCTGGAGGTTTCTTCCTGTTAAAAGGGAGTTTTTCTTCTCCACCGTCGCCAAGTGCTTGCTCACAGGGGATCGCCTGATTGCTGGGGTCTTTCTGCAACTGTGGGGGTCCCCCCTACAGTTGATAGTGCTATGAGATGACTGTTGTTGTGAAATGGCGCTATATAAATAAAGTTGAATTGAATTGAATTGAATTCCCTACCGGCCTCTCGAACTTCATTTTTCATTCTCTCTCTTTCATTTCCATACTTGTGACAGTGTAATAAGATGTGCTTAACATTTTCTTTTACTCCACATTCTCTACATTTGTCACTTTCGCTTTTCCCCATGGTGAATAAAGTGCCGTTTAAACATGTGTGATCCAGTCTGTCTTGCCATAATGATGTCTTCCCTCCTGTTTGTTGTTTTATAATTCTTTATTGCAATAGATTTTTGTATTTTGTAATACAATCTACCTTTTTGATCGTCATCCCATCTTTTTTGCCATAGCTCAATTCCTTTTTTCTTGATTACTGCTTTCCCTTCACCTTTTTCAAGAGACAATGGTATAGTTATTTCTTTCCCAAGTGCACTTTTTGCTAATTTGTCTGCACAGTCATTCCCTTTCAACCCTTCATGTGCAGGAACCCAACAAAACTGAACTTCTCCACCACCCCTGTGTACCCTAAATAAACTGTGCTATAGCTCAATCACCAAATCTTCCCTTGTAGATTTTAGTGTCTGTATGGTTTTTAAAGCTGTGAGTGAATCTGTGCACACCACCACCCGGTCCGGTCTGACCTTCTCCACCCACTACAAACCAATAATTATTGCCACCACCTCTGCTGTAAACACGGATGTATTGTTGGAGAGTCTTTTTGAGATGGTCACTTTGAACTCTGGAATGTGTACTCCAACAGAGCCCTCTTTGTTCTTTGAACCATCAGTATAGAGCTGTAAGTAGTTATAGTAGTTGTTCCAGAGGTAAATGCTTGTTTTAACACCAACTTCACTCATATGCCAATCCTTTTTCCTCATTAGCAGACTAGCATCTACTTCTATTCCCAGAAACAGCCAAGGGGGAACATTACTCACTGGACTGGTGCTAGCTGTATCAATAGTGTCTACATTCTGGCTTTTCTTTCGATTGTCCACCCAAACCCGTCTCCCTGGAAGTTAGAATATTCCCAGCAGTCTTGTAGTGTTGTTTTTGAAATATTTGCTTCCTCACTTCCTTTCAGCTTGACCCAGTATGATAATGCAAGTTTATCTCTTCTCAAATCATTTGGCATTTCTCCTGCTTCTATTAAAACTGCATTGTTTGGTGTTGTTTTGACGGCTCCGGTGCACAGGCAAAGCGCTCTATGCTGCATTCTGTTTTTCCCAGAGTCGTCTTTGCTGCTGCTCCATAAATCATGCGCCCATAGTCTATTGTCGATCTCATTTGTGCTCTGTAAATGTCCATTAATGCCTGTTTATCTGCACCCCATTCATGTCCAGTTACAGCTTTTATGAGATTAATGGCTTTTTTGCACTTGGTCTCCAGATTTTCAACATGAACTCTCCATGTGTATGCAGTGTCAACCCACAATCCTAGATATTTGAACTCACTGACTTTCTCTGTTGGTTGATTATATAATGTTAATAGTTCTGTACCAGTTCTACTTTTTTTTTTTTTGTGAAAATCATATAGCAGTTGAAATCCCCACTCATATGACCACTCTCTCCATTGCTTTCCTGATGTTTTTGAATACAAATTTCTCATTTCTTCCCCTCGTCCATATGGTTCCATCATCTGCATATAGTGCTGTTTTGATGGATCCCTCTTGATCCTCATGTCATTAATCGTTAAGTTGACTAAAACTGGGCTCATCACACTCCCCTGAGGAACACCATTTTCTATTTCAAAGTCATTAGAAACTTCTGATCCTACTTTAACCCTAATTGTCCTGTGTGTTAAAAATCCATTATCCAATTATACATCCTACCACCAATGCCCATTTTATTCAGTTTGATAAGAAGTCCATCCCTCCACAGTGAGTCATTAGCCTTTTCAATATCCAGATAAACTATAACCTAGTAGAGTCATTTTTGGGGCTTTCGTGACCAACCTCCCAGGACCTTTTTTTCTCACTGGATTTAGCATTCTAGACCCACTTTAATGAAAATAAGCTCCCATGTACCTCCCAAAAATTACAGGAAACCTTTTTTTTGCCCAAAATTCAAAATGGCCACCAAAATGCATACCACCACCTATATCTCAGTAACTAATTCAGCTAGGAGGTTGATTTTGGTGTCTAGACATAGGTTTTTGGGGTCAAGCATTCCATTAATGCTATTAGTTTACTTGTGAAACAAACCCATCACGATGAAATCCAATATGGCCGCCAATATGGCCACCGATTAACATTTTTTTTGTTTCTTGACTACTAAGGCACCTAGAAAGCTGATGTTGGTGTCAAAACAGAGGTTTAAGGGGTCATACTATCTGTTTATTCCAATAAAAGTGTGTTTAAATGATTACATAATCGAGAAATCCAAGATGGCGGCCGGCTGTCATTTTCACATGCAATGGACTTTTTCATATCCGTCACCAAATGAGCTAAAAAAAGTCAAGTGAGGCTCCTGTGAACCATCCATTGTGTTCATTAGTGCCCTTATTGTCTATCAAGCTCAAAATGGCCCCCAGCCGCCATCTTGGAATACACTTTACGCAGGCACATTTTCTCTAGACCTTATGTTAATGCGCCTGGCCAACACCAGTCAATTTATCACTCTTAAAGTCATCATTGTCAACTACAGCGATTGCAGGCTTCCCAAAGGCAAGTTCGGAGGGACAATTCGAGGAGGACTTGAGATCACTGAACACCCAGAAGTCTCGCAACATGAGGACGTCATTGTAGCTGATGCCTAGGTCATCTTTGTGCAGCAGGTCTATGATCTCTCTACTTTTGGTCATTCCATGTAGCAAGACAGAGAGATTCACCTCAAAGGAAGTGCGCCTTCCTGTGATGTAGCTCGTGAGGATCGACCCAATGGTCCGGACAGATGGGTTGTCATCAACTTCTGATTTACTTGGGTGTTTTAGCCATGTTATTAGCTTTAGGAGTAGCCCATTTAGGTCCTCCTTTTTCTCCAACTTACTAATACATATGGAGGCCAGGGAACAGTATCACTCGCTTCAACTTGCTCTTTGAGTCGTACTGCTACGTTCTTCACCAACTGATCCTCGCTTATGCCTAAAGAAGATAGTGCTGCTTCTACATAGGTAGCTGCAGCTTTCTTGTCATATACCAGTTCACTCTCATTTAACCGACTACGTCTATGGAAGCCAATGTCCTCCTCAAATTCCTTTATAAGAATTCCCTTCACATAATTCGACTTTACTTTTGCGTCATGTCCATGATTTAAGATAATTCGTTGATAGTCCTCCAGTAGACTCTGCAATGTCCGAAATTCATGTTCATCAAAGATCACCTTACGAACATGATTGAAGAAGATGGCTTGTGCTTCTCGCAGATTTACATCCTGCAGGTGTTGAGTGACTTCTTCTGTAAGAGGCTGGGAATCGGGAATGTAGTGTTTCCAGCAGCCGCGATGGTAACGGATTTCCCACCTGAAAGCTGTTTCACAGTCTGGAATGGATACAATCAGCGTGTTGAGCCTCGACCTCAGGACCGGATCATTCAGGTGTACAGTGTGTAACTTGAATTTTCTCCAGGCGTCCTTTGTTGATATTAGGAGCAATTGTTTCCAGTCCCGGTGACTGCTTTTCTGTGGTCCCTTATTGCACCACACGCATAGGTTCTTGTCATGCACAATACCAATGCTGGACCGGAGCCTCTTCGGTGAAAAGAGAGAAGCAGATGGAGATGGATCCCCCTGAACTGATTGATTGTCTCTTTCAAGATCTACCTCTAATTTATGCTTACGTTTCTCGGCTTGAGATAGACAACGCTTGTTAGATAACGTGGTGTAACATGTCTGGTGCATATAATGCCCTTTAGGCCCTTTGGCCCAATCAATATTCCCACATTGAAACCGATCAAGTCCTTTCCATCATAGAGTTTTTTCACGAATTGAATTCCATTTTTGGTCCTTGGTATTATCCAAAGAGTCACTTTTGGTACATGGTTGACCACAACGTAGAATGCATTCGTATTCACCGGAAGACGTTGATGGTAATTCATCGTTGTCACTTGCAGTATCCATTTTATCCCTCACTTTATATGAATAAGTGTCTGAAAACAAAAACAAATTTGTCATTATCAGAACAGAGGAGAGAAAAAGGAGGGATGACAAGACCTAGAGTCAAAGGCCCTTGTACTGTCTACTGTCATTACGGTAGCATTAAGCAAGCAGCATGGTCAATATGCTAACATTACCTGACTATACAGTATGGAACAAGGTTTAGAATTCTAACCTCTCCAGATAAGTTTAAAGCTAAATTTATACATACCTGGCAACCTTGGTTAAATTGGAAAGATTAGGACTACATATTATGGCAGCACAGACGTTACAAAATCACTGCATCCTCTCTCTTGCTATGCAAAAAGGAATCAATGAATCAAGCATAGGATTCCGGGAATCCTAAGGGGATTACCCAAGTGTTCCTCAGTGAAATCACTGAATCAATGCAGGAGCTTTCTAATAATTATAAAAATGAATGTAAGGATACCTCATTTGACATTTTTAGCTCATTTGGTGACGGATATGAAAAAGTCCATTGCATGTGAAAATGACAGCCGGCCGCCATCTTGGATTTCTCGATTATGTAATCATTTAAACACACTTTTATTGGAATAAACAGATAGTATGACCCCTTAAACCTCTGTTTTGACACCAACATCAGCTTTCTAGGTGCCTTAGTAGTCAAGAAACAAAAAAAATGTTAATCGGTGGCCATATTGGCGGCCATATTGGATTTCATCGTGATGGGTTTGTTTCACAAGTAAACTAATAGCATTAATGGAATGCTTGACCCCAAAAACCTATGTCTAGACACCAAAATCAACCTCCTAGCTGAATTAGTTACTGAGATATAGGTGGTGGTATGCATTTTGGTGGCCATTTTGAATTTTGGGCAAAAAAAAAGGTTTCCCGTAATTTTTGGGAGGTACATGGGAGCTTATTTTCATTAAAGTGGGTCTAGAATGCTAAATCCAGTGAGAAAAAAAGGTCCTGGGAGGTTGGTCACGAAACCCCCAAAAATGACTCTACTAACCATTAATTCTCTCGGCGGTATCGACCAGCTCTTGATAGCCTATAGATCATAGGAAATGGTGATGTCCTATGAAGACTATATGATGTCATAGAAATTCCTTGTGATGTCATAGACATCCTATATGATGTCATAGACTATCAAACGCCAGAATCCTTTAATGTTCTGATGATGCAACACCCCCCTCCGAGGCAGACCCACCAATCAACCCACAGGTTGATCAAGCCTAGGTCTCTGACTGGTTGGGCTCCAGGCTGGAGATTGCAGGAGGGTCCATGCGAAGCTGAGCCTCATCCGAGGTGCTGATACCCTGAGGACTGTGGGGTTCTGCCTCTGGGCTTCACTCAACTGACTTGGCCTACATCTGAAGAAGTATTGGTCAATGCGAGGCCTCTTGCTGAGCTCGCCGAGGTATTTTCCTGCCTTGGTGGATTTTAGGGCCCCTCTGTTGTTTGCTTTGACCAGCCACATACGCAGCTCTGCAGCTTTGTCCTGCCAGTGTTAACGGTTCTTCAGTTGCGGAGCTGGTTGTTGTCATTTCCATTCCATGGTCTGTTACCTTGAGATCCATCCATGATGGGTCATCTTGCGTCCCCGTTCTCGCAGACCATGGGGGGGGGGGGGGGATATTCCTCCTTCAAGTACTGACTCAGCCATCTGTTTGTCTGTTGAACAATTAATGTTGTTCCCACTAAAGCTTCCACATTTCTGATCGGATTGACTTCAAATGTATATACAGTGGGGCAAAAAAGTATTTAGTCAGCCATCAATTGTGCAAGTTCTCCCACTTAAAAGATGAGAGAGGTCTCCAGTTTTTATCATAGGTATACTTCAACTATGAGAGAGACAAAATGAGGAAAAAAAAAAATCCAGAAAATCACATTGAAGGATTTTTAAAGAATTTATTTGCAAATTATAGTGGAAAATAAGTATTTGGTCACCTACAAACAAGCAAGATTTCTGGCTTTCACAGACCTGTAACTTCTTCTTTAAGAGGCTCCTCTGTCCTCCACTCGCTACCTGTATTAATGGCACCTGTTTGAACTCGTTATCAGTATAAAAGACACCTGTCCACAACCTCAGACTGACTCCAAACTCCACTATGGCTAAGACCAAAGAGCTGTCAAAGGACACCAGAAACAAAATTGTAGGCCTGCACCAGGCTGGGAAGACTGAATCTGCAATAGGTAAGCAGCTTGGTGTGAAGAAATCAACTGTGGGAGCAATTATTAGAAAATGGAAGACATACAAGACCACTGATAATCTCCCTCGATCTGGGGGCTCCACGCAAGATCTCACCCCGTGGGGTCAAAATGATCACGAGAACGGTGAGCAAAAATCCCAGAACTACACGGGGGGACCTAGTGAATGACCTGCAGAGAGCTGGGACCAAATTAACAAAGGCTACCATCAGTAACGCACTATGCCGCCAGATTCTCAAATCCTGCAGTGCCAGACATGTCCTCCTGCTTAAGCCAGTACATGTCCAGGTCCGTCTGAAGTTTGTTAGAGAGCATTTGGATGATCCAGAAGAGGATTGGGAGAATGTCGTATGGTCAGATGAAACCAAAATAGAACTTTCTGGTAAAAACTCAACTTGTCGTGTTTGGAGGAGAAAGAATGCTGAGTTGCATCCAAAGAACACCATACCTACTGTAAAACATGGGGGTGGAAACATCATGCTTTGGGGCTGTTTTTCTGCAAAGGGACCAGGGCGACTGATCCGTGTAAAGGAAAGAATGAATGGGGCCATGTATCATGAGATTTTGAGTGAAAACCTCCTTCCATCAGCAAGGGCATTGAAGATGAAACGTGGCTGGGTCTTTCAGCATGACAATGATCCCAAACACACCACCCGGGCAACGAAGTGGTGGCTTCGTAAGAAGCATTTCAAGGTCCTGGAGTGGCCTAGCCAGTCTCCAGATCTCAACCCCATAGAAAATCTTTGGAGGGAGTTGAAAGTCCGTGTTGCCCAGTGACAGCCCCAAAACATCACTGCTCTAGAGGAGATCTGCATGGAGGAATGGGCCAAAATACCAGCAACAGTGTGTGAAGACCTTGTGAAGACTTACAGAAAACGTTTGACCTCTGTCATTGCCAACAAAGGGTATATAACAAAGTATTGAGATGAACTTTTGTTATTGACCAAATACTTACTTTCCACCATAATTTGCAAATAAATTCTTTAAAAATCAGACAATGTGATTTTCTGTATTTTTTTTTCCTCATTTTGTCTCTCATAGTTGAGGTATACCTATGATGAAAATTGGAGACCTCTCATCTTTTAAGTGGGAGAACGTGCACAATTGGTGGCTGACTAAATACTTTTTTACCCCACTGTAGAAGCTTTAACTCATCAGTACCTTGGACTTGTTTGATTTTGACATAAACCTAAAGGTGCGTTCAGACCAAATGCGAAAGAGGGAATTTTTCGCATAGCGCAGTTGCATGTTATCTCAATGTAAACATGCGATGGACACAAATTCACCATCTGAGAGTTGCAGACAGGTGGAGTTGCCTTTATAACTTCTGCAGCTGTGTTCTACCTGCTGTGGAAATTCCCAAAACACTGCCATGTTTAGGTTTACATTATCTGACGGAGCTCTCAACTGGAAAAATTGTCCCTGCCTCCACTTCACTTGGAGGACTGTTGTTCACACTGCTATCCTCGTTAGCACATCTGTGGCAAGAGTCTGTGGGTGGATAACTCCGGCACTCCGATTCAGCTGCAGAGCTCCCGGTCCATACGTCTTCAGCTGAGTGGCAGGCTCATTTTCAAACTAGCTTACTCTCTAGTTTTGATACTTTAACTCCTAGCTGGCACTACCAAATCCCTCGGACGTGCGGATGCCCAAATTTGCATGCTTACGTTAACTTTGCATGTTTTCGCATTGCACTTTGGCGTTTGGTCTGAATGCACCTTAAGGAGGGGTTAACCTGCAAGGAATTACAGTCTTTTTCTATGGAAAAAGACAGTAATTCCTTTGACTACATGCCAGTTTTATATTTGCATCAGATGAGGGCATGCAATACATTGTTTGGCGAGAATGTTCATATGTTGATGTGTGGGGATGCACACTAAGGTTTTTTTTTTCATTTCAGTAGTGTTTCAGTAGTGTTATCTGAGTTCAAGCAAGGACCACTTCCTCATATCTGGTATATTTTGGAGAGGTGTGCGCTTAGGCACTGAACAGTTGCTCAGCCTTGCACCATCCTGCTGTTCTTGTTGGGTAATAACATGTGGTCAGGCCTAGAACACTGAGTGCAGACCATTGGGGGAGATGGGAGGAGGGACGGTCTTACTTTGGCATGGTACGGAGCAGCTACCTGTAGTTTGTGTCCCAAGTTAATCCCAGTACTGGTTATGGTTGCCTCTCACAACTGTTCACTTTGTTGATTGAAACTTGATCTCTGTCTGTATCTGCTCTAGGATAGTGATGATGAGGGGAATAATGACAATGATGATGAAGAAAGGACATCAGTAAAGGAGTTCTCTGCCCATAGCCCGTCACCTCCTGCAGAAGACAGTGAACCTGAAATGACAGAGGAAGAAAAAGAATTCCAACTGGTTGGTTTTACAATTTAATGTTACATGGAGTGTTGAATTGCGTGAATGTTAATTTGTCAGTTGTAAAATATTTTCATGTTTTTCTTTTTAGATGATTATGACAAAAACGCTCTTGACTGAGATCCTTCTTGAAGTCACTAATGAAGAGATTCTGCACGTGGCCAGAGAGGCTCACAGGAAAGCTACCCGAGGTCTGCTATTAGCTTTTCCAGTTTATACATTAACTATGCTTGTCACCAAGACATTATAATCAGATCTGGAAATAAGCCTTTATATGCATAATAATCAGTTTGATCAGTTACTCAACTACACTCTGTAAACTATTGTGACTGAACAGCAAACATGGGAGATTATCTGATTTGCATTTACAACCACTCTCTGCTAATGCATCAGAAGGAGAGAGCAGAGCAATGTTGGCTAGAAAACAATATTTGGAAACCTGTTCAAGATAACATTGACGGTCCAGCTGAATGGCTGTATGACTGAATAAGTCACAGCATCAACTCTGACCACTACTCGCCTATAAATACAATAGTCTTCCAATGAAGTGACTGTGCATTAGTACAGATTGGTTCTTTCCCTCCTGTCCGACTGTTTGATTTGGATTATGTGACCGAAGTTCGTTTGTTAACCCTCTCTCTTTTCTCCATTTCTTTTTTTTTTTTTTTCTCTTATTACCAATGGCAGCTCTTGTGAATAGTGCTTTATCTGTGACCCCTCCCCCTTCTCTAGCGACTCTCTTGCCTTTGAGAAAATGGCAGTATGTGTTTTAACATGTTGTTCCTGTTGTTGATGTGAATCAAAGCTCCTGCAAAACAGCTGGCACAGTCAAATGCACTGGCTTCTCTGACCGGTCTCAGTGAGTATCCCTTTTTCTGTCAGTGGAGGGGAGGGAGGGAGGGAAGGGCAATATTTATTGAAACTTTTAGAGGTGGGGAAATTGTTGGCAGAAGAAAATGCACCCAATTCTTTACCTGTGCTTTAGATTAAATGACAGAGAAATCCTCTGATTGTCATTTTAGTTCTGGACTTTGATAAAGAAGCATGCTCTTGAATACATTTAGATTTGTAGGGCTTATAAATTTATAGAGGTGCATTGGTGTGAAATGCAGAGTTATACAGAATAAAGTGCCTTTTTCTTGGGAGTGCTTTCATAAGTGGCACCTGATTGTGAGAGAGCTTCTTGGGCCTTTCCGTCACTCAACAACCCGGGGGCTCTGTTGTGGCAGGCGGGCTCGGTGACTATGGTTCAGATGAAAGCGAGGATGAGGACAGCCGCAGTGCCCGGGGATCTGATTCCTCTGACACAGATGAGGAAGAGTTACGCCACCGCATCCGGGAGAAGCAGGACGCCTTTCGCCGCAAAGAGCGGGAGCTGCAACTGTTGCAGGAAAAACAAGCACAAGAGGTGCTGCTTGCACGTGGTAAGAAATGTTGCAAAAACTACCTGACTCACTTTTGTGTGTGCTCCTAGCTTGGATGCAGTTGTGTTCAGAACAATAGCGTGTTTAAAAAAACAAAACAAATAAAGCTCAAAATCCTTTTAATAGCTTTTATTTCCATACATGCAAATGCATGGGAACACTGCACACTCTGTTCCAAAGCAAAACATGAATAAAAAAAATCATCTATTAATTACAGAAAGTGAAGAAAAGGGAATATTAGGCTGTTAAAAAATTGTCTGCATTCTTTACAAACTCATTCACTGTACAGGTGCTTCTCAATTTATTTCAGTAATTCAATTCAGAAAGTGCAACTCTTACTGATTCACTACACACAGTGATATATTTCAAGCATTATTTTAATTTTGATAATTATGGCTACAGCTAATGAAAACCCTAAATTCAGGTTTTCATAAAGTTACAATATTATATAAGATCCAGTGTTTCCTCTGGTGTGGTGGCAACATTTTTCCGGGGTGGGGGGCATGGCATGACATGACACTATTGTAACTGGAATATGTTAATTTAATACCATTTATTTATTTTAATTTTGCACAGTGACTTTGCATATGGAACTTACCATTTGAAGTATTGTACAACCAAGGCTTGAATCCTGGAATATTGGGCTAGTTGGGGTCCCAACCAGACATTCTGTGTTTGGACTTTTTACTGGTGTCGTCCTTCTCTCCTTCCTCTGCTCTCACCTCTCCTGGACCCTCTTCCTGAACACTTCCTCTTCTTGGCTCATCTTGTCTGTCTCATCTTTCCCTCTCTGAGCCCTGTCTAATTCAGGTTCTCTCTCTGTCTGTAGTGGTATACAAACAGGTTAGAAAAACCAAGTGTCACATTTTGTCCTGCAGGATTTTTTTTGTCATGGTTTACATAAATGGCAAAAAAAATTTTTTTTTGTATTTTTATTCTAGTGTTTCTTTTTTTCCATTGAGAAAGAGAAGGGGGGCATTCATAATTTATTTATTATTATTTATTTTTTTTTGATTTTGTATACTTTATTGATCCCCAGAGGGGAAATTGAGGGCATCCACCTGGATGGATGAAGCAGCCACGGTACGGCGCTATCCCTTAACCATTCACACACACATTCACACCTAGGGCCACTTTAGAGTCTCCAATTAACCTAACCTGCGTGTTTTTGGGGTCCCACTTCTGACACCAGTGTGACGTAGGCGAGGTTCACACAAAGAAAGGGAGCAGATGGCTGCAACACAACAGGCTTTATTAAACACACAATCACAGACGGGAGGGGAGGTCATTCTCACCGACCTCCGTTTATATCAGGGTTACACACACATAATCACTCCTGCTCTAATTCTAATAGTAATTTACTCATGCATACTTAAATTATATCATCAGACGAGGTGGGTATAGTAGCCAGAAATTCTACTCATGTAAAAGCAGTGCTTTGAAATTAATAATTAAAAGTAGACAACCAAAACTTTCTAGTTAAGGGTACAAAGAGCACCTACTTAAAAACTTGAGTGATGACTTAAGCTTTGAAGATTTGAGGTTTTTCTCCAAAATTTGTAATAATTTTCTTAGTTTTCTTTATTATTTCTGTTATATTTCTATATATTTAGGGGTTTTTTTTAGAAATTTTACCACCCAGACAGCAGGAAAAACCTCCCTTATTTTGAAATCCAAATCTTGGCACATTTAGTTTGTCTGAAGGCTGCTGACGGATTAAAGTCATTGACTTTGTAAATTTCAGTCATCTTAACTTGCAATAGATTTTTGTATTTTGTAATAACAATCTACCTTTATGATCTTCATCCCATCTTTTTTGCCATAGCGCAGTTCCTTTTTTCTTGATTACTGCTTTCCCTTCACCTTTTCCAAGAGACAATGGTATAGTTATTTCTTTTCCAAGACCACTTTTTGCTAATTTGTCTGCACAGTCATTCCCTTTCAACCCTTCATATGCAGGAACCGAACAAAACAACTTCTCCACCACCCCTGTGTACCCTAAATAAACTGTGATATAGCTCAATCACCAGGTCTTCCCTTGTAAATTTTAGTGTCTGTATGGTTTTTAGCGCTGCAAGTGAATCTGTGCACACCACCACCCGGTCCGGCCTGACCTCCTCCACCCACTACTTGCTTCTTCTTCTTTTAGATTTGATTGGCAGTTGGCAACCAGCTTACAGGTTCAAGCATTGCTCTCCATTTATGTAGCGTCTGGATGTCTATATGACATTATAAAGACATCGAGGCAGGCATCATAGAACACTACATCATAGGTAGCCAGTCGTAAAATACATCAAAGCAGGCATCGTGAATGATGGTCTATATGACATCATAAAGACATCAAGGCAGGCATCATTGGACACTACATCATAGGCAGCCAGTCCTATTGCCTATATGACGGCATTGCGAGTCTTATGTAGCCCGAGATCATAGGATCATCATAGGACATCATGCAGACATCATAGGCCGTCCTATGATGTCCTATGATTGTGACACAAAGACAGACACACAGATTTCTTGAATTTAAATTTATAGAGTGATAAGCTCATGCTTTTCTCAGACAGCAACACTAGAGAGACACTGCTTGCAGACTGGAATGGTCACGCAGATGGCATGCTTCTGAACTCCACACGGATGTCTGTTGCGCGTTGCTTATGTGCATGTTTGCGGAGTGTCATTTGGTTAATTTTTTTTTTCTTAAATTTATATTTCCTCTTAGCGTGGCTGCATAACGTCAAGGGTGGTGGCCCACCACACAGAAATGTTACCAGAGGAAACCCTGAGATAATTTTTTTTTTTTAATAAAAACTTTTAATGTTGGCCTACTGAAAAGAATGTCCATGCATGCACTCAATACTTGGTCAGGGCTCCTTCTAGATGAATTACTGCATTAGTGCTGCGTGGCATGGTGATCAGCCCGTGGTACTGCTGAGGTGTTATGGAAGCCAAGATTGCATTGATAGTGGCCTTCAGCTCATCTGCGTTGTTGGGTCTGATGTCATCTTTCACTTGACAATGCCCCATAGAGAATCTATGGGGTTTAGGTGAGTAGAGTTTGCTGATCAGTCAAACACAGTGATGCCATGGTCATTGAACCAGGTATTGGTACTGTTGGCAGTGTGGACAGGTCCCAAGTCCTGCTGAAAAATGAAATCAGCATCTCCATAAAGCTTGTCGGCAGAGGGAACATGAAGTGCTCTAAAAATTTCCTGGTAGAGGGCTGTGCTGACTTTGGACTTTGTAAAACACCTGTAGATGACATGGCTCCCCAAATCATGACTGACTGTGGAAACTTCACACTGGACCTCAAGCAACTGGAATTCTGGGCCTCTATTTTTCCTCCAGACTCTGCGACCGTGATTTACAAATGGTAGGACTTGGCACCTGATTTGGGGAGCCATGTTATCTGCTGGTATTGGTTCATGATGTTTGAGTACAAAGTCAGCGTAGTCATCTACCAGGAAATTTTAGAGCCCTTCATACTTCCCTCTGCTGACAAGCTCTATGGAGATTTGATATCATTTTAGTTGAGCAGCCTATAATTTTCTTCACTTATGTTTTCACCTCTCCAGTCAACTTTTTAATCAAAGTATGCTGTTCTTCTGGACAATTTTTGGAACAACCCATTTTACTCAGATTTTCAGAGAGATGTGTACTGTAGCCTGCATGTACATATTACTGCCTGCCTTCTTTAAATAAGGGCTGTAATTGACCTGTTGTTTTTTTTTTCACTGATTGAATGACTTCACTAATCGAACACTACTATTGTTTTGAACACACTGCTATTATTAGTAGTAGGTAGTGTGTTCTTGATCTTTCAGCTCTGTTTCCTGATGTAATTAGAACTTTTGTCTTTGTTTTCTCTTTGCATAGAAGAGATGGCAAAGGAGAGATTGAGCAGAGAAAAGGCGGAGTTTGATGAGAATCAGTCAGAAAATCCAGGCAAACGGGACCCAGATGAGAGGGAGGCAGAATCCCTGGTAGATAGGCGTAGGTCCCGTAGTGAAAGCAAACACTCAGGCAGAGAAAGGAAGGAGCGATCAGGGAGAGGTGGCAGTGATTCTCCAGCCAATGGACACAGCAGCAGCTCTCGCTCCTCCTCCAGGGATAGCAGCAGCCGTTCGTCCTCCTCATCCTCTTCTTCCTCAGCATCTTCTCGTAGCTCTTCACGGTCCTCCTCTCCACGGAGAAAGCGGAGGCGTAGCCGATCATCTTCTTACAAGGCCCGGCGGCGAAGCCGCAGCCACAGCTCAACCAGGCGTCGCAGCAGTCGCAGGGAGAAGAGCAGGGAGAAGAGCAGGGAGAGGAGGAGGATCAGCATAGAGCGGTCAGGCCGCCACAAGAAAGACCGCAGTGATTCCAGGGAGCGCAGGAGTCGTAGGAGTAGATCTAGATCCAGGGACAGAGACAGGGGAAGAGCAAGAGGGAGAGACAGCCGTAGTCATAGTAGAGACAAGGACAGGCTGAAAGAAAGGGTTAAAGAGAGGAAAAGGAGCCGTGAGCGCAGGGACAGCAGCCACAGTCGCAGCAACAAACACAAGCAAAAAGCATCTAGTAAAGACAAAGAGAGGAGGAGGGAAAGGAGTCATAGCCATGAAAAGGAAAAGAAAAAGAAGGATAAAGAAAAAGAGACAGAGCAAAAGAAAGAAAAGCCAAGAACTAAGGAAAAGGGGAATTCTGTAGTTGCAGAAGAGAATGGCAAATCAAAGAAAAGGAAAGAGAGTGATTCAAACATAGACTCCCAGAGTGACAAACGCTCTCGACAGGATAGCAAATCTAGCAAAAAGGGCTCCACCAAATCTAGCAAGAGGCACTTGGACTCTGACTCAAGTAGATCCCCCACCCCTGAAGTTAGCAAGGAAAAGAAATCTAAGAGATCTAAACGCAGTCGCTCAAGATCGACGGAAAAATCTCACAAGTCTGGTAAGAAGGCAAGCCGCAAACACAAGTCTAAGTCACGATCAAGGTAGTATTCGTTTTTCTCCTATTTACCTACTGTATGTTCTCATTGTATGTCTGAATGTGATTTCTCTGGAATTGTTTAGTGGTTCTGTTTTAATAACTAAAGGAAAATGACTGATGTGAAATTGCAGCCACATGTACTTGAATGTGTAAATCCAATTCTGGTACAATAAAGGTTTTTATTAATCCTTTGTGACTGTTAAAAATGTTAAATGCAAATTTATGGTAAAAAAAAAAAAATCCTGAGTGGTCTTTAAATTGTTTACTTTTGCTAAAGTATAACCCAGGCCTTTGTTTTTATCACCCTGTTAAAATATTACAAAAAGAAAATGTGTTTTAGAACCAGACACGTGTGGCTCTGCAGACTAGATTGGCTGCTCTAGTTTACTTAATATAGAATTTTATTGTCTGGTAATTTGTTTAGTGGGGCTATATATGTGTGTTTGCAGTGTGTTGCTTGTGTTGCGATTTGGGATTAGTGTGGCATTAATGTCGTTTCCTCATCTCTCTTTCAGGTCAACATCGCCCTCCCGTCGTAGCAGACACTGAGGAGCACAGCTAACGTCCTGATCTGTGCGCTTTACCATTTTAAATTCCATGAGTTGAACAGGCTTGTCTCATTATAGAGGCACTTGTGTAGGTGAAACCCCCCTCATGCATTTCTTTTGTTGTAAATATGTTCTTTATAAAGCGTGACTGACCACAGTTGAATGGTAGTTTTCATTATCATGTGAAGGTTAGACGCTAAAACCAAGTTGTACAATTTTAAAAGCTTGCCAAGATTAGCTTTTTTCCTCAAATTGTTGTAAATGTCTAATAAAATTGTTGTCTTGCCTCATTATGTTGTTGTAATTTCTCTTTGGTTTATAGCATTTAATGTTCATAATTCACCATAATCAAACATGAGTGTTGTATTTTCAGTGGAAAAAAAATCTAATTAAAGCTGCAGTAGACTGCCTTCTTCCTCCTCCTGTCCCAGAACTCACCTGCTACCCGTCTAGAAGTACACTTGTACGACACGTGTCATAATAGCTGTGCAGCCAATGGCAAACCCTTAATCTGATGAGACCTGTGGTTGGGCAAAGAAACCATAGCCTGTGGACTGAACAGGGTCAAGGTTTGATGCTGTGGTTTAGTTGTTCAGTCAGACCACATTGCAAATTGCTTTAGGTTGATAATAGCTTAAACTCAACAGCAGAACTATGGAAGTGGCTGTTTAGAACCGAAGCAAGGAACTGAATAGGAAAGTTACATTTTTATGGCTGAATCAAACTGCATTGGGAACAGAATTAATTCTTCATATTGCAATTATAAGCAAGCACATTCAGAGTTACGTTGCGGGGGGGGGGGGGTGATTGTTCAAAATAGTAGTTCCTTTTAATTATATTCGTGCCGTGTGCCAGCAAATGAGTTGATAAATGCAGGGTGCATAATATGAACATGTCTTACATTGTGGAAAAATCCAGCCCTGAAGGGACAGCAGCACACTAGTCGCTCCTGCAAAGGGAAGCCCAACATGTTCAAGAAATCAAGGAAATTGTGGTCTAAAAATCTCTTCAATTTCATAAATCATTGCTGTTGCTTTTAAAGTTTAAGATGGATAAATTTGTGCCAATAAGACTAGTTTTTTAATTACTACTAAATCAAGTGACCTTTTTAGTTTGCTTTTGTTTCCTCTGACATGCATTCATATTTCATATTCACATTCATAGTACAAATAAAAATTAGACACTGGGTGCATGTTATTTTTTGGGTTGTTGTATTCCAGCTGAAATGTTTGTTTGAAAGGATGGCTTAAAAGGGCTTAAAGATGATTTTTGTTAATCTTGGCTCATTCCAGCAAAGCCAAAAGGAGCTAATATGATGATGTGCTGTCTGTCCATATTTCATGGGAATCGCTACTCCTGATAGGCAATTTCCTCAAAGCCCCAAACCCAACTCACTGATCCTCAGGTGAGTCTGCACCCAGGTTGTGCTCGAGGCAATTGTCAAAGGTTGAAAATCTGGGCACTTGTATTTCAGAAAAATCAATACTCCTAGGCAATTTGTGCCATTCCTTTTGCCACCAGCATGGTGGTACAGTGGTTAGCACTGTTGCCTAACCGCTAGAAGGTTCCAGGTTCGAATCCCCAGGCCGGTAGGGGGAGGGTAGGAACCTTTCTGTGTGGAGTTTGCATGTTCTCCCTGTGCTGCGTGGGTTTACTCCGGGAGTTCTGGTTTCCTCCCACAATCCAAAGACATGCATGTTAGGTTAACTGGTCATTCTAAATTGTCCCTAGGTATTTATCTCCTATAGGCCCTTAGAGTAAAGGGTTAGTACTATGTGCTTTGAGTGGTCTCTTGAGACTGGAAAAAGCACTAAGTACAGGTCCTTATCCTTTCCTCAACAAACTCGTGCAGTGATCAAGTGAGTCTGCATCAAGGTTGTACTGAAAGTCAAAGGTCAGGAGATCTCAGCAATTACATGATTTTATATGAAAATTGTTACTTGTAGGCAGTTGCCCTAATTCTCCCCAGACGTGCACACAATGATCCTCAGGTTTATCTGCATCCATGCTGAGGTTCAGGTCTAGGTCAGTGTCAAAGGCCAGGAGATTTGAGCATTTCTAATTTCACAATCATTACTTGCAGTTTCCCCAATGTTCGGCAAACTTGTGCACAGTGATCCTCGAGGAGGTCTTCGTCTAGGCTGTGCTCCAGGTCAACAGTCGAGATCTTGGCACACTCAGGGTGATTATATCAGGCCGGCATGAGCTATGGCGTCATTGATGGTCCGACTTATTGCCAGAAGCAGGGTGAAATGGGGTGCTGGATAGGTTAAGATGGGTTTGTCCCAAAGCATATTTGTTACAAAAAAAAAAAAAAAGTATGCTATTCAATGCTCTGCACTGTGTGTCTGTGTGTGTGTATATATATATTTTATAGTAATATGTACATATGTATATTAGCTGCTCTTGCTTGCTTGTTTTTTTTTCTTGCCTTCTGATTGTTGCTCTGAGTGTTGCTATCCCTGTGCTGTTGCAATCCTGGAATTTCCCCGTTGTGGGACTAATAAAGGCTTATCTTATCTTATGGCTGTTGCTGTATGGAATGAATTTTTCAACATTTGTGATGGGTGAGATTTTTTTCTTCAATATGCAACTTTTTTCTTAAATATTTATATTTCTTGTAAATCTGGTATTTTAATTATAAACTGCCATTTTTTTTTTCTAAATTTACAGTATTGTAAACTTTTTACATTTTCTGGTAATTTTTCACCTTTTTCTCAGAAGCAATGAACCTTTTTGGACTTGTAAATTTGTTTTCCTCAATCTTTATTTTTTTGCCCTTTCATATTTTGCAAATTCAAGATGGCTTCCTTTAAAGTAAGACTCAGATTTTAACCTTAAAGTAATTTTGATGGTACATGGACTATTGAGCAGGCCTGTCTCCACTACGATGTGAGTGGGCCTGCTTTCCATGCAGCGACACTAACGTTGCTGTTGTAGAAACTGAAAAGACTACAACTGGTACGTTTTACAGTCTTGAGTCCTCATTGTAATCACGGGATTAATTTGGGGGCAACATTTGCGCCCTCTGATGACTAGTGCTGTTGAAGGCTGTGGTGACATGCTCAAAGGTTGATGTGGAAACATTTTAAGATGATCATACATAGTGGTCCTTTAAATTTACTTTTTTTTTTTTAAATTATGAATTTGTGACCTTTAAAGTATGCAACATTTTTCTGATTAAGTATTGACTTTTAACATGTACTGTCCAGAAATTGCAAATTTCTGGACAGTACATGACAAAGTACAAAACTTCTTTTTTGTAAATTTGTGCCTTGAAATGTGCCACTGCTATCAATATTTTTCTTTTGTTTGTTGCATATTTGTAAATTTCCACCTAAATTATAGAAATTATTTCATCAGTTTGCTGCATTTTTCCTTGCATATTTGTAGGTTGGTTGTTTTTGAAGTTACTTGGAGCAGCAGTGAGGCTGTGCTGCCTCGGAGTCGTAGCCTGCAGATGGCAGACGAAGAAGTCAGGACTCAAGTAGGTGACAGCAGCAGGGCGCTGGGTGGCGATAATGCACTTTTCAACTGGCTCGCCGAGCGCCGTTAAACCCAGAAGAAGAAAAGCTAAGCGAAGACGTGAGGCTGTAAAACATTTTGACTTTAGTGACTAGCTAGTGAACCGACATGTATGCAAATAAACTCCAGCGCCTCCTATTAGGGTTCCACAAACGAAAAGCGCCCCCCGTCTACGTTGTGGTCCGGGGGGGCGGGAGCCGGTGTGGGTTAAACTGGACTTCTGTGTGCAAACAGCGGACACCCGGGCTGCAGAGGAACTGCTGTCTGCTAATAGAGAGACCTGTCCTTCAGACCAGGTAAATGGCCATCGTGGAGGTTGGTGGTACCATAGATATAGATATATAAGCTTCTATATCTATGGGTGGTACCTGATATTTCAAGACAGCCGTACTAGTCTGATCTTCAATAGAGCCCAAGTCGCCCCCAATACTTCCACATACCGGACCTTAAAAATCGAAAAAATAATCCATTGACATGAATGGTAAGAACGAAATTATCTTTGGATCGCGAGTTACATATATATTTGTCAGTTTAAAAGACAATTGTCCACGTAATTAAAGGAGAAAAACAGCTCGATACAAGCAGTATTGTTTTGTATTGAGCTGCAGCTGGTCCAGAGGACTGTTAGTTACTCCTTCTTCTTTATTTTATTGGATCAGAACAAGTTTACAAGTAATGATCAGCATACAGTATTTGAAGAACACAAAACACATGGTTTGAGAACATTGAAAGTAAAACTAAAACAGTATAACTAAGAAGGAGCCAGGGGGTAAAGATTAAACGGTATACATACAGTACAGTATATTCGTCATTCTATAAGTTCCAGAAATCTCTGTGTGTCACGATCATAGGACCACCTATGATGTTCCTATGATGTCAGTTAGACCATAAAGCTGATGTTCCTATGATCTCTACATGACGTCATATAGACCGTAGGACTCGCTAAAAGATCATACGACCCCCTATGATGTAAGAAATCTCTGTCACGATCATAGAACTCGCTATGACATCATCAAAGGCAGCCATCACTCACATAGGATTTGCTATATCAACGATCATGGACTTGAGATGACATTGTCAAAGATCAAAGGCAGTCATCAGGATCATAGGGCTGCTATGACATCATCAAAGATCATAGGACTCACTATGACACCATGGAACATCAAAGGCAGCCATGACTGAACGAGTGCTGACGTGCTTATGTCCTTGTTTACACCTGCTTTCTGTGGGCATGCAGAAATACCTGCTTATACTTGGTTTCTATGGGCATGCACAGGTATGCACTACTAGTCAATTAAAGACACTGAATTTGCAGTAAGCATCATAGGTTCTCACAGCTTTTCTGTTTGTACTTTTAGAAATAATTGCAATATATTTTTCTATTTATTTAGCAAAAACAAGACTGTGTGTAGGAATTTGCATTTGTGAGTATGAAATTTAGCAAAAAAATATTCAAAAGTTTATTAGATAAGATTTAGTATTGTTGGATTCATGGAAGCCCAGTAATACAAATTCCCACTTAAGAAAAGCTATTGTGAATTTTGGAGACAAAGTTAAATCTTTCCAAAGTTTTCTAGAGGGGGCACAGGCCCAAAATAAATGATGGTCTCTGTTTGGGATTTACAGAAAGTACAATTAGAGTCCCGTGTTTTTTTTTTTCCACAATATCTTTATTGAACCTTTTTTTTTTTAACAAACATGATACAAACAATCAAACACTAACACTAAAGTACTACAAAAAAAAAAAATGCACTAAAAACACCAACAACCACCAACAAAATCAAGTCTTCAACAATGCTCCTCTGTTTAGTCTAGACAATCCAATACATAAGTATACATATTATGTTCACCAGTTTGGAATTTACAAGGTGAGTCCCGTGTTTTAATAAATTTTGTCATGTAGTGATTGGTAGGATAAAATCTATGGAGCGGTTTAAAGGAGACATCTTTTATTTTATTGCTAATAAAGAACTTATTGGGTAAGGTCCAAACTTTTTTCCACCAAATGTCTGATACTGTAGAGCACAGGTGTCAAACTCATTCCATGGAGGGCCAAGACCCTGCAGGTTTTACCTCCACCCAGTGTCTTCAACAGGTGATTTCACTGAATTTTTTCCCACTGATTGCTGATCAGTGAAAACACCTGCTGAAGACACTGGGTAGAAGCAAAACATGCAGGGTCTTGGCCCTCCATGGAATGAGTTTGACACCCCTGCTTTAATGGGTAAAAATTCAGACTTACCAATGTTAAGTTTAAGACCAGAGGCTTTAGAGAAGAGTTGAATTAAGTGAAGGGCATAAGCTACTCTACTGCTGACCTTTAAAAGTAAAGTTGTGTCATCCGTTAATTGACTAATAGTTATTTCTTTTCCTGCAATGGATATTCTTTTTAAATTGCTCATAGAAATATGATGAGCCAAAGTTTGGGCAGCTAACAGAAATAAATACGGTGAGATGGGGCAGCCCTGTCTAATACCTCTTTTTAGGTTAAACCTGGGAGAAGTGCCATTTTTTAGTTTAATACAGCAATTAGCATTATTGTAAAGTGTTTTAATTGCTTTGCAGAAGAAGGTTCCAAAACCAAATTTTTCCGGGCAGCTGAAAATAAAGTTGTGATTAATCAAATCAAAAGCTTTATGAAAATCAAGAAAATGAATAAAACTGTTGTTTTGAATCAATGAGGAGTAATGAAGAATGTCTAGAATTAGTCTGTTATTTGTAATGTGCCTATTTTGCATAAATCCTGATTGTGTTTCTCCAATTATAGAATCCCAAACTAGTTTTATTCTTTTAGCAAATATTAGGGCCAGAATTTTGTAGTCATTATTTAAGAGTAATTAGTCGCCAATTTTCAATTAAAATCAAATCCTTTTTAGGTTTGGGAATTAGTGTGAATATACCTTGACATAAGGTCGTTGGGAGACTGCCATTGTTGATACTATCTGTAAAGACTTTAAATAAAAATGGAACAATGTTATCAGCAAATAGTTCATAAATTTCCCCACTCACTCCATCTGTCCCAGGGGATTTATTATTTTTTAGGAGGCTGATGGAAGAAAGGACTTCACTGATAGTCAGTGGAGCTTCACACAGAATTTTTTCAGCCTGAGAGATCTGCTGAGTGTTAATTTGGTTTAGGAATTGTAGTAACTGATGCCGAGTGGCTAGAAGTGTAGAGTTTACTCTAAAAAGAGCAACAATGTTCTGCAATGATTTTAGAGTCTGTGGTTATGACCAGTGTTGGGCAAGTTACTAAAAAATAGTAACTAGTTACAGTTACTAGTTACTTCTTTTCAAAAGTAACTCCATTACTTTTGAGTTACTACATGATTAAAGTAACTAGTTACTTGGAAAAGTAACTTTCACGTTACTTTTAAATGCGTACTTAAATCATCTTGCCCACATAGCAAGATCAAGGGCCCCTTGTTCTCATCAGAAAAAAGAAGAAAAAAACTGATGAGAAAAAAAAAGTCTCATCTTACAGAGAAAAAAATGTCTGATTTCCATAAGCTATTGTAATCAGTAGAAAGTCAGAAATTTACTAGAAATAAAGCTGTGAATTCACAGAGAAATCTTTGGACCCTCTGGTGGGCCGTTTTTGGCCCACGAGCTATATATTTGACACCCCTGAACCAGCCCATTAAAAATGCATGTTTAGAGGATTTACTTCCATGAAATAGTTGCATATCACAACAGCATGTAAATGAATGAGATAAAATAAAATAGAAAACACAGATAAATGAAAGTTCACCACTTACAAGAAGCTGTTCTTTACTGCAACAAATCAGTCACTTTTTCTCAGTGTGTAAGAAAACTTTAAATGCATTTAATGCAGACATTAAATGCAAGCTTCTTGCTCTAAAAATACTGATGTTTAACCACAGAGGTAGGGGCTATCCACCGCTGGGACAACAGGTAATCAGGGCTCGATATGAGAAGTCGCCACCGGGGTGCATGTGAACTGGGGCAGGACAGGAAACCGACCCATGGAGACTAACTGCTGTGCCAGCTATGGTGGAGTCAGTTTTTTTGCACTAAAATATCTATCCATATTAATAAAACGAGTAACGCATCTGATCAAATTTCAGTAACTGTAACGCATTACTGAATTTTTAAACAGTAATTTTGTTACACAGTACGCTACTGCAAAAGTAGTTGCGTTACAGTATTACTCCCAACACTGGTCATGACATTATCAATTTTAATTTGGTGAACAGTATTACGTTTTGCACAATGTTTTTCTAAATGGAAGAAATAGGTAGAGTTGTTTTCACCTTCCTCAAGCCATTTTAATCTTGATCTCACAAACGCTCCCTCACTTCTTTTTTTTTTTAAATATAAATCTTCTAATTTACATTGTAGATCTGCCATAGTCACTCTGTCTATGTTGGTGCAGCCCTTTGGATTTTTCCTAGAGTGTGTCATAATGTCATCAATAATTGTTTTTTCTTCTGCTTTTCTAATTTTGGCCAGGTCAGAGCTGTAGTGACATAAAAATTTACCAGTTTCAAATTTGCAAAGGTCCCAGGTTGAACCTGTACAACTAAGTGTACACCAGGCTGGAAAGGGAGCATCAATTCAGCCGAAGTGGATCAATTTTGGCCTCGTCACGTACAGTGGGGTAAAAAAGTATTTAGTCAGCCACCAATTGTGCAAGTTCTCCCACTTAAAAGATGAGAGAGGTCTCCAATTTTCATCATAGGTATACCTCAACTATGAGAGACAAAATGAGAAAAAAAAAATCCAGAAAATCACATTGTCTGATTTTTAAAGAATTTATTTGCAAATTATGGTGGAAAATAAGTATTTGGTCAATAACAAAAGTTCATCTCAATACTTTGTTAGATACCCTTTGTTGGCAATGACAGAGGTCAAACGTTTTCTCTAAGTCTTCACAAGGTTTTCACACACTGTTGCTGGTATTTTGGCCCATTCCTCCATGCAGATCTCCTCTAGAGCAGTGATGTTTTGGGGCTGTCGCTGGGCAACACAGACTTTCAACTCCCTCCAAAGATTTTCTATGGGGTTGAGATCTGGAGACTGGCTAGGCCACTCCAGGACCTTGAAATGCTTCTTACGAAGCCACTCCTTTGTTGCCTGGGCGGTGTGTTTGGGATCATTGTCATGCTGAAAGACCCAGCCATGTTTCATCTTCAATGCCCTTGCTGGTGGAAGGAGGTTTTCACTCAAAATGTCATGATACATGGCCCCATTCATTCTTTCCTTTACACGGATCAGTCGTCCTGGTCCCTTTGCAGAAAAACAGCCCCAAAGCATGATGTTTCCACCCCCATGCTTCACAGTAGGTATGGTGTTCTTTGGATGCAACTCAGCATTCTTTCTCCTTCAAACACGACAAGTTGAGTTTTTACCAAAAAGTTCTATTTTGGTTTCATCTGACCATATGACATTCTCCCAATCCTCTTTTGGATCATCCAAATGCTCTCTAGCAAACTTCAGACGGGCCTGGACATGTACTGGCTTAAGCAGGGGGACACGTCTGGCACTGCAGGATTTGAGTCCCTGGTGGCGTAGTGTGTTACTGATGGTAGCCTTTGTTACTTTGGTCCCAGCTCTCTGCAGGTCATTCACTAGGTCCCCCCCGTGTGGTTCTGGGATTTTTGCTCACCGTTCTCGTGATCATTTTGACCCCACGGGGTGAGATCTTGCGTGGAGCCCCAGATCGAGGGAGATTATCAGTGGTCTTGTATGTCTTCCATTTTCTAATAATTGCTCCCACAGTTGATTTCTTCACACCAAGTTGCCTACCTGTTGCAGATTCAGTCTTCCCATCCTGGTGCAGGTCTACAATTTTGTTTCTGGTGTCCTTTGACAGCTCTTTGGTCTTGGCCATAGTGGAGTTTGGAGTCTGACTGTTTTGGGGTTGTGGACAGATGTCTTTTATACTGATAATGAGTTCAAACAGGTGCTATATAATACAGGTAACGAGTGGAGGACAGAGGAGCCTCTTAAAGAAGAAGTTACAGATCTGTGAGAGCCAGAAATCTTGCTTGTTTGTAGGTGACCAAATACTTATTTTCCACCATAATTTCCAGCTCAAAATTGAGCTCAGGTGCATCCTGTTTACACTGATCATCCTTGAAATGTTTCTACAGCTTAATTGGAGTCCACCTGTGGTAAATTCAGTTGATTGGAAATGATTTGGAAAGGCACACACCTGTCTGTATAAGGTCCCACAGTTGACAGCTGCATGTCAGAGCACAAACCAAACATGAAGTCAAAGGAATTGTCTGTAGACCTCCGAGACAAGATTGTCCTGGGGCACAAATAGGGATGTGCCATATCATATCGTTCACAATAATACTGGTATAAATTTAGATACTGGTGTAAGAATGAATATCGCAATATTTGGGGTCTGCTGCGTGACAACGTCACACTACATAGAAACGGCAAAACAAACATGGTGGGAAGCTGCCGCTCTGAAGTCAGACCGTCTCCAGTTGAGTGGAAATGTTTAAGTTTCACTTTCTGTTTCAGACTCCTGTCATGTTAAAAAAACAAACAAACAGTGGAGCAATGTGGATAATCTGCCTGCATTTTTTCTACACGTCAACACCACTGGAGCGGTATTAACGTTCAACAATGTGCAGCTTGAAGTGGCTGTAGATTTTTACTTTCATTTTGGCTGCTTTATCTTGATTTTATTCAACCACCCGAAGAGAGAAGAAAAAAAAACATCCGTTCAGTGCAACAAGAGCCAAAAGCCCCAGAACAGGTCCGTGCAATGGTCGGGAGTAATGCAGGTAAAGTGATTAAGCATAAAACCCGACCTCTGTGTGCAGTTAAGATGTAATGGTTTATATTATTTTCTTGTACTATTTGATACAGAACTAAAAAATATTCTAAACTAAATCTAAGCTGCTGTTTATAAAATGGAGAAATAAGCGCTTTTGTTTTTCCTGAATATGTTGAAGATAAATAACACAGGCTGGTGAAACAGTCCTTTTTGCATAAATTTAAAAAAAAAAAAAAACTATTCTGCAGTATTGTGAAAAATATCATTATGGCAATATTGCCTACCCCTAGGCACAAATCTGGGGAAGGGTACAGAAAAATTTCTGCTGCTTTGAAGGTCCCAATGAGCACAGTCACCTCAATCATCCGTAAATGGAAGAAGTTCGGAACCACCAGGACTCCTCGAGCTGGCTGGCCGTCTAAACTGAAGAAGGGGAGAAGGACATTAGTCAGGGAGGTGACAAAGAACCCGATGGTCACTCTGCCAGAGCTCCAGCATTCCTCTGTGGAGAGAGGAGAACCTTCCAGAAGGACAGCCATCTCTGCAGTAATCCACTAATCATGCCTGTATGGTAGAGTGGCCAGATGGAACCCACTTCTTTGTAAAAGGCACATGGCAGCCCACCTGGAGTTTGCCAAAAGGCACCTGAAGGACTCTCGGACCATGAGAAACAAAATTCTCTGGTCTGATGAGACAGAGATTGAACTCTTTGGCGTGAATGTTGGGCATCATGTTTGGAGGAAACCAGGCACCACTCATCACCAGGCCAGTACCATCCCTACAGTGAAGCATGGTGGTGGCAGCATCATGCTGTGGGGATGTTTTTCAATGGAAGGAACTGGGAGACTAGTGAGGACAGAGGGAAAGATGAATGCAGCAATGAATACCTGCTCCAGAGCACTCTTGACCTCAGACTGAGGTGATGGTTCATCTTTCAGCACTACAACAACCCTAAGCACACAGCCAAGATATCAAAGGAGTGGCTTCAGGACAACTCTGTGAATGTCCTTGAGTGGTCCAGCCAGAGCCCAGAATTGAATCCAGTGGAACATCTCTGGAGAGATCTGAAAATGGCTGTGCACTGATGCTTCCCATCCAACCTGATGGAGCTTGAGAGGTGCTGCAAAGAGGAATGGGTGAAACTGCCCAAATATAGGTGTGCCAAGCTTGTGGCATCATATTCAAAAAGACTTGAGGCTGTAATTGCTGCAACAAAGTATTGAGCAAAGGCTGTGAATACTTATGTACGTGTA
Organism: Pholidichthys leucotaenia; assembly: GCA_020510985.1. Classification (NCBI taxonomy): domain Eukaryota; kingdom Metazoa; phylum Chordata; class Actinopteri; order Cichliformes; family Pholidichthyidae; genus Pholidichthys; species Pholidichthys leucotaenia. The sequence goes on from CM035849.1 coordinate 230,648,434, forward strand.
TGTGATTTCTTAGTTTTCATTTTTAATAAATTTGCAAAAATCTCAACTTTTTTCATGTTGTCATTATGGGTTTTTGTGTCTAGAATTTCGAAGAAAAAAATGAATTGATTCTATTGTGGAATATGACTGTAACGTAACAAAATGTGGAAAAAGTTAAGTGCTGTGAATACTTTCCGGATGCACCGTATGGTTTGGAGATGGTGGTGCTGATAAAAAGACAGGAAATGGAGCTGGAGGTGGAAGAGTTGAAGATGCAGAGATTTTCATTGGGAGTGACCTGGAGAGACAAGATTAGAAATGAGTATATCAGAGGGGCAGCTCAGATTGAGTGGTTTGGAGACAAAGTAAGAGAGGCAAGGTTGAGATGGTTTGGACATGTGCAGAGGAGGGATAGTGGATATACTGGACAAAGGATGTTGAAGATGGAGCTTCCAGGCAGGAGGAAAAGAGGAAAACCACAGAGAAGACTGATGGATGGGTAGTGAAGGTGGATGGGTAGTGAAGGTGGACATGGAGAGGGTTGGTGTTACAGAGTAAGATGCAAGGGATAGGGTGAGATGGAGGCAGATGATCCGCTGTGGTGACCCCTAAAGGGAGCAGCCGAAAGAAGAAGGGCTGGTCAGCGCAACAGATGGACCCTACAGCAGTGGAACACTGTTCTTTTCTCTGACAAATCCCGATTTTGTCAGTCCAGGGCCCCATGTTGTGTTCGACAGGTCAACCAATGGGGTGACGCTCGAGTCATGGTATGGGTCAGCATTTCAGGTAGCTACAGGACATAGCTGGTCGTCCATGATGGCACTTTAACCGCACAGCGGTACATTGACCACGTTCTGCAACCTGTTGTTACGCCTTTCTTCCAGGAACACCCTGACCTCCAGGTGTTCCAGCAGGACAATGCTCGTCCACATACCACCCAAGTCACCAGGGAGTACCTGCAACAACAGAACTTTGATGTCCTTCCTTGGCCTTCTTATTTTCTGGATTTATCCTCCATTGAACGCTTGTGGGATCAATTTGGGCAACGTGTTTTAGCTAGAGTCCCGGTGCCACAGAACAAACAGGAACTGGTCGTATATCCCACAGGACAACATTAAACAGCTTGTGAGGTCCACGTGGAGGCGTATTTCTTCCTGCATTAACGCAAATGGATGCCATATTCCATATTGAACTTTGTTTTTAAGACAGACGTTTTCTTGTGATTTCAGAAAGTCAGGGTGCGTCTGTTTTGTTCAATTTCGAAAATTGTTGACACAGATTTTCATTTGTCGATCTTTGATATTGTTTTGAAGATGTCTAAAAATAATTTGCATTCTTTAATTGACCTTTTCCTTAAAAATTAGTAAAAATGTCAAACTTTTCTAGAGTGTTGCATTTTCATTGGCAGTGAGTATATATACGTAGCACATACAGTGTTTTATTATCATGGAAATGAAAACATGTAACACGTAAGTATCTGAGTACTTGTGATCTTGGTTACAGTGCTTCACAAAGGATCTTTAGTGTAGCAATAACAAGTATACAAACGTGTTGGATTTAAACAATTTATTTAAAGTTATATATTGTCTAAGCCTCCAATGTTAACATTTCTTTTCATGTTCAGTATATCCATACACTTCAGAAAAACATAATTTTGTAGATGGGTGGAAGGGTGTGGTGACCCTGTCTGGCCCCATGGCCTAAAGGCACCATTAAGGCTGAATGGTACATACAAGTTTTGGAGCAACATGTGCTGCCATCCCAAGCAACGTCTTTTTCAGGGACGTCCCTGTTTATTTCAGCAAGACGATGCCAAGCCACATTCTACACATGTTATAACAGCGTGGCTTTGTAGTAAAAGAGTGCAGGTACTAGACTGGCCTGCCTGCAGTCCAGACCTGTGTCCTGTTGAAAATATGAGGAGCATTATGAAGCGCAAAATATGACAACAGAGACCCTGGACTGTTGAGCAACTGAAGTCATACATCAAGCAAGAATGGGGAAAGAATTCCTCCGACAAAACTTCAACAATTAGTGTCCTGCTGAATCAGCAATTTTTTTTTTTTTTTTTGGCTCATTCTAATGAAGCCGAAAGGAGATAATGTGATGACGTGGCGTGTGCCCAGGGCACCCTGGTTGATGAAACACTGTTCTAGGCCATTGGCCTCGACTTTTAATGACATCTTAGATAGGTCTGTATCTGGGCTGTGCTTAAGGTCAAGGTCAGCAGTCGGGAGATCTGGCTGCACTCAGGGTGATTTCATCAGGCCGGAATGAGTTGCTTTGCCATTGATGGTCTGGTTCATCATATGTATATTCTGTTTTGAGGGGGATGGGGGGATGCCATCCTCTTTGCTAGGAAAATGACCCAAAACCATTCCCCTTGTTAACTTGAAACACAACATTAGGTTGCTACATATTAGGTTTTAAAAACACAGGAGAGACGTGTTGTACTTCAGTTGTTCAGGAGAATAAAACTTCCCTGGGAAGATTTAAACCTAGGACCTCGTTATGCCAGATGAACACCTTAAACGCCATAGGACTGATTCATTCATAGTCTGACTTTCTCAAAAAATGTTCCATTGACAATACACCAAGGCTAATAGATATTTTATAAAGTTTTTGGCACATGAACAGAATTGCACAGTTTCTGAAGAATGTAGTTGTGATTGTTTGATCATACAAAAAAAGGTAAATCATAAAATACAGGCAAAAGAGAAACTATACAAATTAAATGGGCTATAAAATCAAAACAGATTGACTTTTTTTTTTAAAGTAAGCCATGCCATTCTTAAGATATTTGCAAGAAATATAAACTTAATTGTAGTGCCACCTATGGGTGAAGTGCCTTGATTTTTGGTCTGAGTAGTGGGGAGAATTTCTGAGCAGACTGTAAAATTTCATGTTTCTACATCTTAGTCTTTGTTACCCATGTACCTGTAGTGGAGAAAAATCATAAAAAGAGGAATCGGAACAAAAACAATAGGTTTCCTGCATCTGCTCTGCTTAGAATTCCAATTTAAAAAGTTGCAAATTTATTAGTAGATTATACAATAAAAAAAGTAAAACGGGGTAGGCCTCGATAAGTTTATACTTCTGCCTATTCCTTTTGAACCACAAGGATTTAAAGGAAATGGCTGTTGGAACACCTGATTATGTGTTTTCTTCTGATTTTGAGTACAATCTTTATATGTATTACATTTTTTTCTTCTTTTGCATTGTTTTCTTATCATATTTTAGAGATTAGAGGTCCCCAAAAAAATCAATAAACAAATTGTGTAATTGTGTGGGGAAAATGTAACAAATTAATCACAAAGTGGTAAATTTATATAAATATTTTTTGGCTTATACATTTGCATTTTTTCCCCATAAATTTTTGACTTTATTGTTGGAAATTTATGATTTCTTACAAATTTGGGAATGGTTTATGTTAAAGTTGTGACTTTTTATTGTAAAAGGGCATCTTTTATGATAGTTCTGCTCCGTTGTTTATCCACCTTTACTCTCGTTTTCCACCCCCAGCGCTCGGTTGCTCTCCCAAACCACGGTGGACGCCGAGGAAGTGAGGAAGTTCCATTTATTGGCCAACAAGTGGTGGGACGAGGAAGGAGAATTTGCAGCTCTTCATGCCATGAATGACCTGAGGGTACCTTTCATACGGTGTGTATGTGTCGAAGCACAGACTAGAATTCAATAAGTTTATGTTTCCGCCATGCTGAGATGCCACACTAGAGTCAGTGTCAGTGTGGGGATTGATCAGGAGAGAACTCAACAGATGATCTCACCGCATAGCCCCTCGGGAGACTCCACTGTTGCGGAATCGGGGTGGGGGTGGGGGGGGCAGAAACATACGTGGAAGTAACGTAAACTGAAAGTGACAGTTGCTCCACACAGCAGCCCAATTTTAGCCAATAGCATTTTGGCTGCCCCATCGCTGCATATGTGCATCTTTTTTGGGGGGCGGAGGGCTGATTGATGAGATCTGCTGTTGGGGCTCTCCACTGGAATTATGACGGCACCCATCCAACCTAGGGAGCCTTAGTGCCCCCCCATCACCACCACCAATGCTCCTGGCGGTGATGATGTGTTTTTGTGGTGACAGGATGACACATCCCGTGCCAGTGTTCGTCTGAGTGGGGCTGATTTGTCCGATAAAGCTCTGCCCTCAGGGTGTGTCTAAATGAGTTGTATCAGCACCACTACCACTGTTGCTGCTGCAGTTCTTGGACTGTGATGCACATAATCCTGCTGCTGCACCTCATTTTTTTCCTATTATTGCACAGTATTATAGGGAGGCTTAATTTGTTTGCACTTTAATTCAGTAGTATATTTTTTCATACAACCAGAGGGGGGTAGTAACTAGTTACATACTGTATACTGAAATACATGCACTCGAATAACGTTGTCACAAAATTGTGTCTCACGAGTAATAATGGATAGTATTTATATAGCGCCTTCCATGATAGCCAAAACGCTTTACAGTGAGTCCGTTATTCGTTCAAGTTGTAAATGAGAAGTTTAAGGCAAGATGCTTTTCTTGCTCAAGTACATTTTTGAGGAAAAAAAAAAACTTTTTCACATAGATTTGGTCATAATCTCTGAGTTACTTTTGATTTCAATGAGTTGTAAACTGGTTAGAAATGTGCTTATTTATATTGTCATAACCTGTCTCACTGGGAATGACTGCATCTTTGGTAATTTTTTAAAATAAATTTATGATCTTATTTCCTTGAGAACACTGTTATCTATTTGGCTTAATATGAGGAAAAACATTGCAAATTTCTGAGTAAAACCTTGCAAATGTGTGTGACAAAAGTAACATTATCAGACAGTCACAATTTTAGGAGAAAAAGTAATAAAGAGAAAAGAACAATGTAGGAGAAAAACCTCTCAAATGTTCAAAAAAGTAACAAATTACAAAAAGGGGGGAAATCTTAAATTTTAAAGAAAAATGTATGATTAAAAACCTCAATTTTATGAGAATAATGTCTCAAGTAGCAGAAGAAAAATACAAAATTGAGAAAATTGATGAGATTTTTTTTAAAAATTTGAGTAAATTTTTTTTTAATAATTTACATTTACAATTTACATGTTGAAAATTAGTTTCATATGGGGAAAAGAACTTTCAAATTTACAAAAAAGTTATGTATATCCATGAGAAAACAAGGTCCTAAATGTGTGAAAAAAGAATAGTAAACTTATTAGACAATAGTCTCAAATTAAATAGAAAAACTTCACAAAAGGGCAACTGTGGTTACTCACTACTCAAAGTTTCTATTAGATACTTTCTTAATCTTACTCAAGTAAAATTTTTGGTGACTACTACTACTCTTATGTAATTAATTTTAATGCTACTTTTTGAGTACAGTTTGTGTCTCCTCCACCACCTCTGGTTACACAATGTTGGATTAATCTCAAAGCCTGTCTTGGTAATTGTTGTTACCTCCGCCAGGAGGTTATGTTTTTGCCGGGGTTTGTCTGTCTGTCTGTCTGTCTGTCTGTTGGTTAGCAAGATAACTCAAAAAGTTTTGGACGGATTTCGATGAAACTTTCAGGCATTGTTGGAAATGGTACAAGGAAGAACTGATTAAATTTTGGGGATGATCCGGATCACCGTCCCGAAGAAAACCACCATTATGGAAAATGCCATTTTCGTCAATAACTACTGAACCACTAATCCTATCATTGTCAATCCAATTGCTAGTCATGTGTTTTCGTGGTCAAGGAATCTGAAAACGTACACACAAACACTGTATGCCCGGAACTGTGGCTGCCATTACGGAAAATGTCATTTTCGTGAATAACTACTGAACCACTAATCCTATCATTGTCAATCCAATTGCTAGTCATATGTTTTCATGGTCAAGGAATCTGAAAACGTACACACAAACACTGTATGGGGGGAACTTTGGCGCTTGGCGGAGGTCTGCGCTCTCCGAGTGCTTTTCTAGTTTTTAAATGTTTGGTTTATAATAACACTGTTAAAAAAAAAATAGGCAGAAATGTGATGCTCTGTTGTTCTCTTGGTGGATGGACGTGTTACTGACGAGCTTTAGCTCCGCTTGTTCCTTTTATAAATGAGTGTCACTGATGAAACATTGCTGTCCTGCTGAAAATGACTCCTAATGTAAAGCATCAAGTGTCACTGAATGATCTGAATTGTGTGCTGCTACTAAAGTCGCCTGATCTCAAAAGGATTGAACAAATTTGGGCTGTGTCTAACATGGAACTCTCCAGTGACATAAAAATTTTGAAAGAATGGTGTTGCATCCCTACATTTGAGAAAGGACTAGGAGCAGCCGGGGTTGGCAGCGTTTAGTGTGGAGAAAGGCATTTTGAGCAATTTTTAGTGAAAAAAAATCTGCATGGAGCTGTATTTTTTTTTTTTTTTTTTACTATGCTGTGGCAATACAGCATATCCGTAAAAGGCAAAATTGGAATTATGAAGGTCTATAGGGGAGAAACTTGACCAAGGAAGAGCCAAGATGATGTGATGTCCACCCATCATCAATATTTTGTTTGGTTTAGACTGTAGACAAATGTGATTACATTTAGGGGTTTTTCTGTGGTGGCCCAGGAAGCTCAGAGCAGTATTTCTTCTAACGTTATATTACCCCCCTCCCCCCCATTATACTGGGGGGGCAGAGTGTCAAGTTAATCTTCTATCAATCTAAATGCAAGGAATCTGTCTGTGTAGAAAGAGTAGTCCCCACAAGTGATAATCAGAAAATTGGTCCCTCATCAAATATAAAAACCCGTGTGTGTGTGTGTGTGTGTGTGTGTGTGTGTGTGTGTGTGTGTGTGTGTGTGTGTGTGCGCGCGTGCGTGTGCGCTTCTATCTTTCTGTTCTTGTGTGGACCACCCCTTGACAAACCACCTTTTTTGTGAGGGCATTTTTCCTTGTGAGGACACTGGGCCAGGTCCTCATGAGGAACATGCTAGGATCCATTCCCCAAAGTGCAAGACACACTATTATGAACACAAGTAATAAAAGATCACACAAATAAGTGATCTGACAAACAAATAAACAAGGGTTCCGAAACAGTCGCAAATATTGGATGTCCCATTCATTTTCAATTCAATTCAACTTTATTTATACAGCGCCATTTCACAACAACAGTCATAGCACTTTCAACTGTAGGGGGAAACCCCACAATTGCAAAAAGGCATCAGCAATCAGGCGATTCCTCTGTGAGTAAGCACTTGGTGATGTGGAGAGGAAAAACTCCCTTTTATCAGGAAGAAACCTCCAGCAGAGCCAGGCTCGGGGAGGGGCAGTCATCTGCTGCGACTGGCTAAGGGATGAGAGGATAGAGAAGAAGAAGAAAAGAACAGACATGTAGAGAGCAAACAGCACGATGGGGACTCAATCTATTGAGAGTGAAGAAAGGAGTGAAGCCCAGTGCATTGTTGGAGGTCCCATGGCTGTCTAAATCTGCAGTGGTGTGGATGGTGGTTGCTGGCGGGTGGTTTTTCTTGCTTGGCGGGCTCCACGGCGTCAGCGACCGGCACACTTTGATAAAATGGTTATAACGTCAGGCAAAAACGTGCTCTCTGATGGTGCATTGGGGAACCACAGTTACCACACGTGGGGCCTCTCGAAGTGGTCCTCTGGTTAACGGCATTCGCCTCATACTCATCTACTTTGTCTTCATATTCCTCCATGCCTACCGCGTTGGCTAACTTTGTCTGTCCTGGTTGCCTCTGTTGTTGGCGCACACCTAGCTCTGATGCTAACCTATCTGCCGTCTAAAGCTGGAACGCTAACTCTGTTGTGCTAGCTAGCGTCATGTCATTTGGCGGTGTTAGCATCTTAGCCCTTAGCCTCGGGTTACTCGTGTGTTCCGCCAACTGGTCCTGCACCATCTCGTCCTCCAACGTTCCAAAGCGGCACATGCCAGCCAGATGTCTTAAGTCGGTGTCGAATTGATGGGTGGACTCACCAATTCCTTGTCGCATATGGCGGAATTGAATTCCTTGTGCTAGCACGTTGTCCAGTGTAGCAAAGTAGCTAACTAGTAGCGCCACAGCATCTCCATACGAGTCCATCAGACCAAGCATATGAAAAATTCTCTGACCTTCTATGCCCAGGTTGTGGACAAGCAGTGCCCACTTCCTTACTTTATCCAGTTTTCCCAGGTCCAATGCTGCAATGTAGGTCTCGAATGCGTCCACCAACATGGCCACGGGACATCCAGTTCGCCTGGGGACTTGAGGAAAAGCCTCAGCGGTCTTGGGCACGCTTCCATGGTTCGTAAATTCTCGTCGCCAAATGTTATGTCCACAAACCTGGAATGAAGACAGATGAAGATGCTGTACTAGAACTTGAATTTTATTACACAACTGTTTAGTAATACACTGCACACTTTAGCATTCAGCTCCCTGAGATGCTCTGAGGACAAGTCGCCAAAGAAGAGCCACAAGCTGGCCGACTCTCCCCTATAAAGGTCGGCTTGATGACAACACCAGCCGGCTACGTCATCACGCCGTTTCTGTTATGAATTCCCTTCATAACACAGATGTCAAGCTTTCAACCGACCTCCACATTCTTGTTGCAAGCTTCAACTCTCGGTGTAGCATCCAGTTGAATAAAAGAAAGCCTTACTGATGGTGTGACTTTCTTTATTAGTCCTTTGGGACAAACCAACCAGCCAACCAATGTAAGAGCTTGATAAATGATAAAACAGAAGGAAAATGACATTTTTTGAAAGTAATTTTCCACCTTAATTACATCAATAAACAAACATAAGACCTTTATAAACACAAAAATGGCATTCTTAATTACCTTGTTGCCTTTTTCAACTGGAGCTGAATTAAACCTTGTGCCATATTTCACCTTTTTGCTGCATCTCTGAGCTCCTTTATCACCATATAACTAACATTCTAACGTGTGCGTAACTCCTTTCAAAATAAGATACTTGTTGTTTACAATAAAATTGAACTATTAGTTCAGATAAACACATAACACTAAATCAAACTTATCTCTGACATTACATTTACTTTAAGGTGAAAATCTTACATAATGTTTTGACTTTTTCCAGCACTAGTGTGTTATTTTGTTGAAGATATTTTCCTAACTTGATTTTATTTTGACTATTTCCTGCTGCTTCTTAGGCTGTAGTGCATTGAGCTTTCTGGGCCACCATATTCTTTCTTTTACTCATTTTTAATTATTAATTATACAGTATTTCAGGAAGTTAGATTGTTTTATCAGCCATAGAATACTTCCATCACTACTTAGTTGTTTGTTTACATCTGTTTCATATTCCACATAGGCAGCTGGGCGGCAGCTTGTGTCGGCCTCTTTGTTCATTGTTGGAGGATGAGCAGGAGTGAGGTAGCTGCGTCAATGCCAGTGCATCCTCCGAAAACTTTAACAATGATGATGATGCATGCTTCAGCCCTTCCCTGTTCTGCCCGAGGGAGACAGCTGTCAGACTGTATGTGAGAGAATTGGGAAGAGACAATAATTTGTTTGCTGACTGACGCTGTTGCTTAGGATGATATGGAAAAATGGTGTAAGAAAGCATGAAGCATTGTCATATACTGTGGGCTCCACATTTTATTCCTGTGCATAGTTCTTTAATTTTATAGGATTAGTATGTTGTATGGTAGGGGTATATTAATTTGAAGTGTTTTCTCCTCTTACCCTCTCAGGGATAATCTGCTGAATGTACACAAAGCACGTCACCCTGGAAAACCACTGGCAGGATTGAGGATCCTGGATGTGGGCTGTGGAGGAGGTCTCCTCACTGAGGTACGTGTTTGCATATTTTGAGGAAAAGAAAGGCCCTGAGCACAAGGGATTACAGACAAAAACATCCTCCAACTGTGACCTGCCCCACTTGTTTGGATTGGTACTTTTCACATCACATTCTGTCTCTAAATCTGTGCTGCAGTGATTTCTAGTTCCAGTCCTTCAAGACTGTGCTTCCACACAGCACATACTGGGGGAAAAAAACAAAAACATTTAAACATCAGCCTCTTTCTTTTTTGATGTGACTGGTTGCCGAGTGGTGGATGGGACAGTTAGTCGTTAACTGTTTTTGTTGGGGTTGATATCTGTTCAGCCTTGATACAGCTGTGATTGGAACTGAGAGTTTACCAGCTCAGTTGTATGATCAGAGAAGACAAAATCAGGTCCTGTTTTTATTCGCCTCCATCACATAGGCTGTCATCTGTAGACACAGCTGCATGGTAAAAGCTTCTGCTAAGATGACGACTGTTACTGTGCGTATGGGTGTCCTGTCACTGTAGCTCGTTCCATTAGCTGTGGGAGGACATGCATCAGCCCCAGGTTAAAAAAAAAAACAAACAAAAAAAAACGGCTTTCCACACAGAGGGGTTTGTGTGTTCAGTTTTTCAGTCCAGAGGAGGGCACCATCGTTCACAGCAAACTACTGTTTAGATCCACGGTCGGCAACCAAAAATATCAGCCTGGAGCCACAATATGTATTTGAACTATAAAATGAAGGTAAAACTGCAGTTACTGTATTACAGGTGCATCTCAATTAATTAGAATGTCAACAAAAAGTTGATTTATTTAGGTAATTCAATTAAAAAAAAATTAAACTTCTATATTATATAGAGTCATCACACACAGAGTGATATATTTCAAGTGTTTATTTTAATTTGGATGATTATGGCTTACAGCCCATGAAAACCCCAAATTCACTTTCTCAGAAAATTACAATGTTACATAAAATTAATTTTAAAAAATAGCTTTTTAATAGAAATGTTGGCTGACTGAAAAGTATGTCCATGTACACCCTCAATACTTGGTCGAGGCTCCTTTTGGATTAATTGCTTATGACATGCTTATGACATGGCCATGACCGTCACGGTTATGATGCTTATGACATGGTTCCTCAAATCATCACTGACTGTGGAAACTTCACGCTAAACCTCAAGCAACGTAGATTTTGTGCCTCTCCACTCTTTCTCCAGACTGTGGGACTTTGATTTCCAAATGAAATGCAAAATTTACTTTTATCTGAACAGAGGTCATCTGCTGGTGTTTGTCCACTCTGTTTTATCAAGACCAAAGTCAGCACAGTCATCTACCGGGAAATTTTAGAGCACTTCATGCTTCCCTCTGCTGACAAGCTTCATGGAGAAGCTGATTTCATTTTCCAGCAGGTCTTGGCACCCCCCCCCCCCCCACACACACTGCCAAAAGTATCAAAACATGGTTTAATGACCATGGCATCACTGTGGTTGATTGGCCAGCAAACTCTCCTGACCTAAACCCCATAGAGAATCTATGGAGTATTGTCAAGAGGAAGATGAGAGACACCAGACCCAACAAGGCAGACGAGCTGAAGGTCACTATCAAAGCAGTCTGGACCTTCATAACACCTCAGCAGTGCCACAGGCTGATCACCTCCATGCCACGCCACATTGATACTGTGGTGACCCACCACAATCTACATGGACATTCAGTCCTCACACTCAGCTAGCCTGCACTAAGCAGGGGACAATTTGCATATGGACAGAGAGCCCCTAGGAGACAATCAGAACAATGGACTATTGTTATACATCCCCGGATTAAGGAGAGGACGTCCGGGCACCAGTTGGTCACGCGAATGATATGTATTGACTGATATGTACTGTATATCAATATGCAAATGTGCCATGCATTCACTCTGTTGGTATAACGTGTAAAAGAGCTTGCTATACATGCCTCAAGGGAACAGCGCAACACAACGCAGCACAGCACTGTACAGCACAGTAGCGCACCACGCTACAAGTGTGGCTCATGATGTTGGAGGAAAATAAAACTCTGCAACCTCACAGCTTGTCGTACCTCGCCTGAACTTATTTTTCCTCCACACTGGTGACCCTTGACGAAGAATGGAACATGAGGCGAACACCCCAGAGATCACCCGGACGGGAAGCCCCAGCACACGTCATGGTGCGCCCCTCGCCTGATCTATTCCCTCCACACTGGTGACCTGATGAGGGAGTATGATTGTCTGCTCCCTCTCACCGCGCTGTGGACACAGAGGACCAGAGAACGCCTGCAACCTCTTCATCCTCACAGGAGGGCACTCTCCGGAGAGCAGCGCTGGGACCAAAACGCACCATGAACGGCGACACGAGCGAACCGAAGGAAGCAGCCTGAACGGGGAAGGACATCAGCGCCGACTGCGTTGATTTCTGCCAAGCTCCCCTAACCTGACTCACCTCACAACAGCGGACCTCCCGCGCGCAGAAGCCCTGCACGCACACCGCAGGATTACAAGGACAGCGCAACTGCCAGCTAAGTGGTCACTGCGCCATGCGCGCGCCGCCACGCACAGGGTCAAGCCAGCTCCACAGACCAATACAGCGCCTCCGCCGCTGCACATGCCCGAGAAACACAGCCGATTGCCAGCCTCGGAACCTTCAGGGCTGCTCACGCACCTGAAGCAGACGTGCAGCCTGCACACAGGACTTTGTATGGGTTTCTCAGCCATGGCGCACAAGGGGAATTTAGCTGATTGCTGTCCCCGATGGCTTTAGGGCTGCTTCTGCACCTAAAAGCCAAACCACCAGGTTCCTCACACAGCTGCAGTTATTTCACAGCCACTACGCGTCCTCGGGGAATTTGGCCGCTTGCCTTCCCCACATCCTCGCTGGACCGAGCCACGAGAGAAGTCAGACTTAATTTTTCTTTCACAGCCGCTGTGGATCATCGCCAGGTTTAACGGGAAAGTCCCTCACCATCGTGGATCCACACACAATTTTTGCGCGGCCCAGACACCTTTGACGTCCCGGGCCGGCACTCACTTACTCCCACCCCCCTCCCCCTCCTCTTCCCGCACCTCACTCCCTAAAGCCGGCCGATTGCCGTCTGGTTCCATTACGCACGACTGCACACCGACCCCGGCCCCCACGATCTACGGCTGTTCAACGTGCTGAAAACCGGAGCGGAGCACACTGGTTTTTTTTCACCCCTCCCCCGTCCCCCTCACGGACTGACATGCCCTCCGACAGTTCTATAGGAGCTGGAGCCAAATGACGGGGGAGGGGGGGGGGTCACAACCCCTGCTGAGTGTTCTGGAGAGGGAGCCCAGTGGTGACCCACCACAATCTACATGGACATTCAATCCTCACAGTCAGCTAGCCTGCACTAAGCAGAAGACAATTTGCATATGGGCAGAGAGCCCCTAGGAGACAATCACAACAATGGACTATTGTTATACATATATTGAGAGGACGTCTGGGCGCCAGTTGGTCATGCGAATGATATGTGTTGACTGATATGTATATCAATATGCAAAATGTGCCATGCATTCTCTCTGTTGGTATAACATGTGTAAAAGAGCTTGCTATACATGCCTCAAGGGAACAGCGCAACACAATGCAGCACAGCACTGTACAGCACAGTAGTGCACCGCGCTACAAGTGCGGCTCATGATTTTGGAGGAAAATAAAACTCTGCAACCTCACAGCTCGTCGTACCTCGCCTGAACTTATTTTTCCTCCACAATACAGTAACTAATCCAAAAGGAGCCCCCACCAAGTATTGAGTGTGTACATGGACATACTTTTCAGTCGGCTAACATTTCTATTAAAAACTATTTTTTAAAATTAATTTTATGTAATATTCTAATTTTTTGAGAAAGTGAATTTGGGGTTTTCATGGGCTGTAAGCCATAATCATCCAGATTAAAATAAATAAACACTTGAAATATATCACTCTGTGTGTAATGACTCTATATAATATAGAAGTTTAATTTTTTTTAATTGAATTACCTAAATAAATCAACTTTTTGTTGACATTCTAATTTATTGAGATACACCTATAAGTATAAACTCACCTGTCAATGTAATAAATGTTTTTCATCTTTTTCTTCTTCATTCATAAATTTATACCATTTACTCACAAATTTGTGAATTTTCTCATGATTTTGCTTTTTTTGTAAATGTTTGTGAATTCAGGAGAATATTTTCAATTTCCTTATAGATTTCAAACTTTTTCTCACAAATTTGAAAAGTTTTTTCTAGTGGTGTACTAGGGCTGAGCGATATGGGTCAAACATCATATCTCAATATAATGATACAGTATCTCGATACTCGGTGTATATCTCAATGCAAAAAACTTTGTGTTATGTAAACTACAAATGCTGTTGAAAACATTATGGTAAAAAATCACCAGTAAATAACTGAAACAGTGGTATACATATGTAACTTAAATTTATACAGTAGGTAGCACACATCATTTCTCTCTCTCACACACACACATGCACACAGTAATAGGTCTGATAGTTTATGGAACTAACTTTTAGTTTCAGCAGTGGTCGTATAAGATTACACATTTCTAGATGTTTCATCTTGTGAACAATATGAAGATATTAGCCCTGTAAGTTATTCTTACTGTAAACCAGTAGTGTCAAAGTCATTTTAGTTAATGGTCCACATAAAGCCCGAGTCAATGTCAAGTGGGCCAGACCAGTAAAATAATACCATAATAACCTAAATAATGGCAACTCCAAATTTCTTTGTTTTAGTGCAAAGAAATACAAATACATTATGAAATGTTTGCATTTAATGAACCATTCTTGTACAAAACATTATCAACAACCTGATTTTTTTTTTTAAAAAAGAAAAACAAGTGCAATTTCAGCAATATTATACCTTAGTTAATCATTTACATACACTACTGTTCAAAAGTTTGGGGTCACCCAGACAATTATTTTGTGTTTTCCATGAAAAGTCACACTTATTTACCACCATGAGTTGTAAAATGAATAGAAAATATAGTCAAGACATTGACAAGGTTAGAAATAATGATTTGTATTTGAAATAATTTTTTCCTTCAAACTTTGCTTTCGTCAAAGAATCCTCCATTTGCAGCAATTACAGCATTGCAGACCTAACATGATTGCACAAGAGTTTTCTAATCATCCATTAGCCTTCTGAGGCAATGAGCAAACACATTGTACCATTAGAACACTGGAGTGATAGTTGCTGGAAATGGGCCTCTATACACCTATGTAGATATTGCACCAAAAACCAGACATTTGCAGCTAGAATAGTCATTTACCACATTAGCAATGTAGAGAGTGTATTTCTGATTAGTTTAGTTACCTTTGTTGAAAAAAAAGTGCTTTTCTTTCAAAAATAAGGAAATTTCTAAGTGACCCCAAACTTTTGAACGGTAGTGTATGTGCATTATAACTTACACATCATAGTGGATCTACAAAGGCGTAAAATATTAAGTCACAGGAATGTGGAAACTCAAAAAAAAAAATAGAATTTCAGTTAATGATAAAAATTACTTGTCAGGATCTAGAAATTATTTTAAATTTACAGACATTTCCACTTCTGTCATCAATCCTAATCAATCCTGACCACCTGAACTGATTCACCACACCATACGAACTAAACTGGGATCTGTTAAGCTATTAGTTTTCATTATAAAGGCTGCTGTGGAAATGATAGGGAAGGTAGAATTTTGATCCCTACAACTGATAGGAAGTCAGTTCAAAAAGGAGCAGAGAATCTTGGATGACCCATTCCATGGCCTTCACTCTGAGTATGTGCTTTTGCCAGCAGGCAGAAGATATAAAGTCCATAAAATGTACTCAGTCATTTTAAAAATTCCTTTATGCCTTTTTTATCCCCTGCCGGTTGAAGCCCAAAGGGGTCGACTGAAGGGGGATTATGTTATGGGTCAGTCCGTCCGTCCATCCGTCCGTCTGTTCCACTTTTGTGAAATCAACTCCTCCAACAGTTTTGGTCCGATTGTTTTGAAACTTGGTACCATGGTGTGATATGCACTGAGGATGCGCATATTGCAATTTGGTTCTGATTGGATGATTTTTGCGGGAATTGTAGCCCCTGACCTATGACCTCCTGTTTCACCTCACTTCATAGACGGTAATTGTCTTGTGAAATCAACTCCTCCTACAGTTTTGTTCTGATTGTTTTGAAACTTGGTACCATGGTTTGATATACTCTGATGATGTGTGTATTGCAATTTCACTCATTGGATGACCTTGAGGTTAAAGGTCAGGTCAGAATTTTCCCTAAATCTTCTAAACACAGTAACTACTGAAAAAATGTAGGCTTTTCAAATCGATACAGTAGTTGTATCTAATACACATCTTGGATGACTTACACCCTCACCTAACTATGGGTTTGGGGTCAAGGGGTCAGAGGTTCAAAGCTAACATTGCAGTTGCACTATGGTAAATGCTACATTTACTATTACTATAAAATGAGTAAAGCTAGGGCCACTAAACCTGGTACACAGGTGCACCTTGGAATCCTGACCTCTGACTATGGGTTTGCGGTCAAAAGGCCAAGGTTAACATTCCCTGTGCCTTATTACTGTACGAGTAAAGTTAGGGTCACCAAACTTGGTACATGTGATCCTGAAGTGTGACTATGGTTTTGGGATCATAAGTTCAAAGGTCAACATCAAAATGGCTTATAAACTACTGTATATCTCATTATATCTCACCACCAGAGTAGTGGCCTAGTTGATAGAGCATCCGCCCCACAACCAGGAGGTTGGGGGTTCCAAGTCCCGGCCGGGTTATACCAAAGACCATATAAAAATGGTACTTCCCGCCTTCTAGCTTGGTGCTCAGCGTAATAGAATGGGGGGAGGAGAAGTTGTTTGTGGTGGCACCTTGCATGGCAGCTACCCCTCTGATTCTACATGTGATTAACATTGTAGATAGGAGAAATGTAATTACATTCTACTGTACATGATTGGTTGTATGGACTGAATGACAATAGAGATGACTTCTTCTTAACAACAAAGAAAGCTAGGGTCACCAAGCTTGCTGCACAGATCCACTTTGGGATCCTGACCTCTGACTATGGGTTTGGGGTCAAAGGTCAGGGTTGGTATTTCTTATGCCTTATTACTGTACAAGTAAAGCTAGGGCCACCAAACTTGGTACACAGGTTCACCTTGGGATCCTGACCTCTATGGGTTTGGGGTCAAAAGGTCAAGGTTAACATTCCCTATGCCTTTTTACTGTACAACAAGTAAAGTTAAGGTCACCAAACTTGGAACACAGGTTCACCCTGTGACCCTGAAGTGTGACTATGGTTTTGGGATCTCAAGGTCAAAGGTCAACATCAACATGACTTATAAACTATATCTCAACGACAAAGAAAGCTAGGGTCACCAAACTTACTACATAGGTTCCCCTTTAGATCCCGACCTCTGACTGTGGGTTTGGGGTCAAAAGGTCAAAGGTCAAGGTTAACATTCCTTATGCCTTTTTACTGTACGAGCAAAGCTAGGGCCACCAAACTTGGTATGCTGGTTCACTCCATGACCCTGAAGTATGACCATGGTTTTGGGATTGCAAGGTCAACATCAACATGGCTTGTAAAGTATACCTCAACAACAAAGAAAGCTAGGGTCACCAAACCTGGTACATGGGTTCACTCTGAGACCATAACCTCTGACTACAGGTTTGGGGTCAAAGGTCAAGGTTGGCACTCTCTATGATCTCTTACTGTAGAACGTGTAAAGCTCTCCAGGGTCACCATACTTGCTACACAGGTTCACCTTGGGATCCTGACATACAACTATGGGTTGTATATTTTGTTGTATATTTGTGGATAATGGGCTTATCATAATTTGGTTCTGCCACAGTAATTATATTGAAAGGTTGAAAACTGCTCTCCATCAGTAAGTATTGGGATTTTCAAAGAAAATGGAGGCAGTTGCCTCAGAGTGCTCTTGTCCATTAGTATTCTAACAAAAGTCAGTTTCTATCTAAATCAGGTGTGTTCAAAACTCCTAGAAGTGATCCGGAGGCCTGAGAGTTTGTAGCCTATCTATTTATGCAATTTATGTGGTTGCATGCTACAACTTTTATGCACTGATTATTGCTTTATTGATAGTTTTATTTATTAACTGTTTAATTTCATGGACTATGATCCTTATTATTGATTGCTTTTTCCTCAGTTTGTCAACTCTATATATTACAATGTACAGTTGATATAAAAAGTTTACACACCCCTGTTCAAATGCCAGGTTTTTGTGATGTAAAAAAAATGACACCAAGATAAATCATTTCAAAGCTTTTCACACCATTAATGTGACCTATAACCTGTACAGCCCAATTGAAAAACAAACTGAAATCTTTTAAGGGGAAAAATAAAAAAATAAAAACATAAATATGCACACCCTGTTAGAACTGGGGATGTGGCTGGGTTCAGAATTAACCAATCACATTCAAACTCATGTTAAGTGGGAGTCAGCACACACCTGCCACCAATTAAAGTGCCTCTGATTAACCCCAAATAAAGTTCAGCTGTTCTAGTACGCTTTTCCTGACATTTTTGTAGTCACATTTTACAGCACAAGCCATGGTCCGCAGAGAGCTTCTGAAGAATCAAGAGGGCTCTCATTGTTCAAAGGTATCAGTCAGGAGAAGGGTACAAAAGAATTTTCAAGGCATTAAATATACCATGGAACACAGTGAAGTCATCATCAAGTGGAGAAAATATTGCACAACAGTGAAATTACCAAGAACTGGACATTGCTGATGAAAAGGGAGACGAAAACTGGTCAGAGAGGCTACCAAGAGGCTGACAGCAACATTGAAGGTGATGCAGGAATTTCTGGTAAGTACTGGCTGTTTAGTACATGTGACAACAACCTTCCGTCTTCTTCATATGTCTGGGCTATGGGGTAGGGCGGCAAGATGGAAGCCTTGTCTTATGAAGAAAAACATCCAAGCCTGGCTGCATTTTGCAAAAACACATTTGAAATCTCCCAAACACATGTGGGAAAATGTGTTATGATCCAGTGAAACCGAGGTTGAACTTTTCGGCTGTAATTCCAAAAGGTATATTTGGCACAAGCACAACACTACTCATCACCAAAAGAACACCATACCTACAGTGAAGCATGGTGGTGGCAGCATCATGCTTTGGGACTGTTTTTCTTCAGCTGGAACTGGGGCCTTAGTCAAGGTGGAGGGAATTATGTACAGTTCCAAATACCAATCAGTGTTTGCACAAAACCTTCAGGCTTCTGTTAGAAAGCTGAAGATGAAGAGAAACTTCATCTTTCAGCACAACAATAACCCAAACCACACATCCAAATCAGCTAAAGAATGGCTTCACCAGAAGAAGATTAAGGTTTTGGAATGGCCCAGCCAGAGTCCAGACCTGAATCCGATCGAGCATCTGTGGGGTGATCTGAAGAGGGCTGTGCACAGGAGATGCCCTCGCAATCTGACAGATTTGGAGCATTTTTGCAAAAAGAGTGGGCAAATATTGCCACATCAAGATGTGCCACACTGATAGACTCCTACCCAAAAAGACGGAGTGCTGTAATCAAAGCCAAAGGTGCTGCAACAAAGTATTAGTTTAAGGGTGTGCATATTTATGCAAGCAGCGTATTGTAAGTTTTTTATTTTTTAGTTTTCACCTTAAAATATTTCAGTTTGTCTTTCAATTGGGTTGTACAGGTTATACAGTGGTGTAAAAAAGTGTTTGCCCCCTTCCTGATTTCTCATTTTTTTGTATGTTTGTCACACTTAAATGTTTCAGATCATCAAACAAATTTAAATATTAGACAAAGGTAACGTAAGTAAACACAAAATGCAGTTTTTAAATGAAGGTGTTTATTATTAAGGGGAAAAAAGCCAAACCTACATGACCCTGTGTGAAAAAGTGATTGCCCCCTAAACCTAATGGCTGGTTGGGCCACCCTTCGCAGCAACAACTGCAATCAAGCATTTAATCTTAATCTTAATCGCCCTTATTGTCATTCAACCGTACAACCAATCATGTACAGTAGAACGAGATTGTGCTTTACCTATCTACAGTGTCAATCACACACACCCCAGTGCAGAATCAGAGGGCCGCTGCCATGCAAGGCGCCGCCACAGATTTCCCTCCTCCATTCCGTTATTGCTGAGCACCAAGCTGGACGGCAGGAAGTTCCACTTTTATATGGTCTTTGGCATGACCCGGCCGGGATTTGAACCCCTGCCTCCTGGGTGTGGGGCGGATGCTGTACCAACTGAGCCACCACTCCGGTAAACCACCACTCCGGTTTTGTGATAACTGGCACTGAGTCACACACTGAGTTGTCCATAAAAATTATGGACAGGTAACCAAGGGCAGCCCTGGCGGAGTCCAACTCTCACTGGGACCAAGTTTGACTGATTGTTGGTAATATGATCCAAACTCTTACAACGGTTCTATATATACCTGATAGCTCGTTGCAACAAGCCCGATACCCATATACTGTCGAAGCACCCCCCCCACCATCATTAGAAACCATGAGGGATGCAGTCAAATACTTTCTCCAAGTCCACAAAACACATGTAGACTGGTTGGGCAAACACCCATGACCCTTCGTGTATCCTTGAGAGGGTGAAGTGTTGGTCTGATGTGCCACGTCCGGGATGAAAACCACATTGCACCTCCTGAATCTGAGGTTCGACCAATGGCAAGACTCCCCTCTCCAGTACCTTGGCATAGACCTTCCCAGGGAGGCTGGAATACCATATACATACATTTAGATTTATAACTTGAATCAAAGTGTAAAATCATGCCAACTAATTATTACCTCTGCCAAGGGAGGAGGTAATGTTTTCATTGGCGTTGGTTGGTTGGTCTTTTGGTTTGTTACCAACATAACTCAAAAAATTTTGAATGGATTTTGATAAAATTTTCTTGAAAGGTGTGTAATGGCATGAGGAACAGATGATTAGAGTTTGGTGATGATCTGAGAGTGCATACCTCCACCAAGGGCTTTGTTTGTATTTGTGCAGCAGGCTTACACAAAAACTATTGGATGGATTTGGATCAAATTTTCACCAGAGGTGGTTCTTGGGCTACAGACGAACCCATTACATTTTTGGTAATGATCTGAGAATGCATACCTCCGCCAAGGCTCTTATCTTCTCACAGAGTGTTAGTAACAATACTCCAAAGCTACTGAATGGATTTGGATGAAATTTTCACCAGAGGTGGTTCTTTGGCTACAGACGAAACTATTACATTTTGGTGAGGATCCAAGAATGCATACCTCTTCCAAGGCTCTTATCTTCTCACAGAGGCTTAACAACAATACTCCAAAACTGGTGGACAGACTTTGATGAAATTTTCATCAGAAGTGGCTCTGAGGTCAGGGATGAACCCATTGGATTTTGGGGTAGATCTAAATTGGCACGCCTACTCTGGATCAGTTTTTCATTAAACATCAAGAAATGGTAGTTTTTAATTGGGTTTTTTGCTAACATCATGAAGAATAAGGCTAATCAACCCCAAAATGCAGAAGAACAGACAACCTATGATGCCCTGTAAGATGACACATTTTAATCATAATTTAATCGGTGGACAAGCGGCCTTTGTGGAGGTATGCACTCTGGGTGTGCCCCCAAGTTGACTTATGGATTATTATTATTATTATTATTGACCTTTGGATTCATACAGGCAATGTAGTGACTTAAAAAACACATTGCATTACTATTACTGTATATTGCAAAAATATGCATTTTGATAGTTGCAGCATCATTTTTATCACAAGGAGTTGTGACTTATGGGTAATGTAGTCTAATGACCTCAACACTGTCAACTTGATGACTGCTTTTATTAGTTTGTGCGTAATTTCCCCTCCTCCCTGTCCTTGTCCAGTCCCTGGGTCGCTTGGGAGCCAACGTGCTAGGCATAGATCCTGTTGACCAGAGCATTGCCACCGCCCAGCTGCATTCATCCTACGATCCAGACCTGCGACACCAGATGTCCTATCGGGCCTGCACACTGGAGGAGCTGTCGGAAGAAGAGGAGGAAAAGGAGCAGGGAGGGCCTCAGTTTGACGCTGTTGTGGCATCCGAGGTTGTCGAACATCTGACCAACCTGGAAACATTCACCTTCTCCTGCAACCACATGCTGAAGGTGTGTGTCCAGTGTTTTGTCTCTGCTCTTGTCCAGGTGGATGTGCCTGCATTAAAACAACCAGTGAATATATGTAAACTTCTTTTAATGCACATGTGCCAAGGAGGCTGTGTATGCGCTGGGAATAGGTTAGTGTGTTCATGTGCGTGGCTGGAAAGCTTCAATGAAAGCTGCATGTCAGTACAGAGACCAGAGGATTATAATCTCATGGGTCAGTGGGCCAGTTGAGCTAAAAGGAAAAAAAAAAACAAACTAATGCATGTGGTAAAAGCCCAGCTGAATTTCCTGTGTCTCTCTGGCCTAAATCTTAGTCTTCTTATACAAATTCTTGTATGTGTTTGATTTTGTAAAATACCCGCACTTGTTTGTTTTGTTCCTCCCTCCTCACCTTTACAACCAGGTAATCCTGACTGCACTGGCTGTCGAGGTTTGGCACAGTTACTTCCTGTTTCCATGTGCCATATTCTGTCCTCCAAAAGCTCTAAATCCTTTCTCTAAGTACCCTTCTGTCTCAGGCAGCAGTACATCTCACAGAAGTACATACTAGTACCTACTGGGACCTTATCAGATATGACCATAGAAGCAGTGTAATCCAGCCATTTGTGTTGTATAAACTAAACCCTTGTTCTTCTCTGTGCAGCCAGGCGGCTCACTCTTCATCACCACCATAAATAAAACCAACCTATCTTACGTTCTGGGTATCATTGTGGCAGAAGAGCTGTTGCGCATCGTTCCCAGTGGGACACACGATTGGGAGAAGTTCATCAGCCCAGTAGACCTGGAGCGCCTCCTGGAATCCAGTAAGTCCATCAGATTTCAAGGATCACACGTACGACTGAAAACACAGTATAACAGACCATGCCCATTATTGTTGTTTGTGTTGTACTTAGTGGAGATCATTGAGAGATCTTCAGTGATCTTCAGTAATCTCCACAGTTACCACAGTCTCTTCAAAGTTTTGACTCAGTCCAAAACACACAAGGATCTCCCAAACGATCCCAAAGATCAAAAATTGGCCCAATCTCTCAACCATTTCCGTGCTGTGCAAAGAGGCCCGTACTTATGTATTGATTTATTTTTTTTTTATCATGCATGTGAAGCTAAAGACAAATTTCTACATTTGTTGACAATAAAGATAAAAGAAATGAAATACAGCCTTTAAATTTTAAGGCTGTCGGTACTTTTTGGTTGCT
Source organism: Pholidichthys leucotaenia (assembly GCA_020510985.1). Taxonomy (NCBI): domain Eukaryota; kingdom Metazoa; phylum Chordata; class Actinopteri; order Cichliformes; family Pholidichthyidae; genus Pholidichthys; species Pholidichthys leucotaenia. Next base: position 230,671,482 of record CM035849.1, read on the forward strand.
CCCTTTAGAGGTCAGATCATCTCTTTCACTCTTTGAGGGTAACAGAAGAGGCTCTGGCACCAAGTTTATTTATTTGTGTATTAAAAAGGATCCCGTTAGCTAACACCATTACCTGACACCAGCTAGTCTTCCTGGGGTCCATTAACCATGGTTACATTAATAAACTTTCAAAATGCAAACAAAAAAGAAACAACAATGCAAAGAAAATGCATCATAATAACCACAATAAGACAGATGGCACAGCACAACAATTCAACACTGGCTCCAACATAGGTAGGATCTGAATTTCTTTTTAAAACCCACCTTTCCTTTTATGTCCCGTACCCCAGTTGGAAAACAATTCCATGCACATATTGCCCTGTATGAAACAGTATTCTGCATTCTGTTGCATTTTGCACAGGGTGGGATGATCCACCCACTATTGGCCCCTCTGGTGGCATAATCATACAAAGCTGAACTGTAAATATTTTTTTCAGATATAAATGTGGGATTTTTTGTATGAATTACTTTATGAAAAAATAAGTAGATTAGTTAAAAGTCCTTTTTTCAGTACATCCAGTTAAGATGCTGATGCATGTCAAAAATATTGGTCGTAGAAGAGCAGCCCAGAACAAGTCTAGATGCTTTATTTTGTGCAATTTGTAACCTGCTGAGTTGGCCTTTTGAGCCAGATAACCTCACTACAAAGCAATAATCCAAATGACATACAACCAAAGCACGAACAATTTGGGTCAAGAATAATGATGGAAAAAATGCTGCATATTTTCTTGTGATGGCAACCGCTTTGCCCATTTTAGAAATTGTTGTGTTGATGTGTTCAGACCAAGACAATGGGCTATCAAGCTATAGGCCCAAAAGCTTAGTTTTCTTGACCTGTTGAATGACATTATCATTTAACAGTATATTTAATTTGGTATCATTAGACAATCACTAATTTGAACTAAATAAAATAGTTTTGGATATGTTAAGCACCAACTTGTTAGACCTTACCCAGTCATAAACAAAGTAAAGCTCCCTTATCAGGACCTGATCAAGCTCAAAACAAGTTAGTGCTGCAAAGTAAATTGTGGAATCATTGGCATGCAATGTTAAGCTAGCCTGTTGAATCACAAGTGGCATATCATTTGTGAATATTGAGAATAAGGGCCCAAGGAAACTCACTTGTGGAATGCCGCAATTTAATTCCCTACTATTTGATAAAGTGTCATTAAAGTAAACTCTCTGAGATCTAGAGGACAAATAACTCCTTAAGAATGATAGCCACGCTTTTAAAACCATAGCAGACAAGTTTACCAATTAAAAGATCATGCTCAATCACATCAAAGGCTGCACTGATATCTAGCATAACAGCATCTACCAACATTGACCTATCAATTGCAGAAAGCCAGCTGTCACACATTTCTGTCAATGCCCTGCTGGTCGAGTGGCCAGACCAATATGCATCTTGAGATTTATTTATCAAATCATTTGCTGAAAAATAAGCCTGGGTTTGCTCAAACATAGCAGACAACCAGGGCTTGACATTAACGTTTTTGCTCACCAGCCACTGTGGCTAGTGATTTTCCAAAGTTACTAGCCACAGTTTTGTGGATGAAAAATTATGTTTAATATGATCAAATTTGACTATCGCATGCTAAATTTTACTTGAACTAAATTTACAACCTTTTTAAATGCGACTGACCCTTATGTGTACATAAAAATAGCAAGAAAAACACTGTCTGTTCAATTATTTATTAATAGTAATAAATACTGTAAAACGATCAAGAAAAATATTTGCAATGTGAGAGTGAAGTACAGGTAGATTTGGGGTCCATTTCTCATTTGTTCCCCTTTGCCTGCCTACCCCCCCCCCCCCCCCCCCCCCCCCCCCCCCGCTCCTTGGCCCTTAAAATCAAGGGGCAAGGAGTGGGGTTGAAAATTACCCCTATGTCCAGCATCACTCTAACAATGTATGAAATGTGTATATGTAGTATAGAACACATATGCTTCCTGCTGACATACTAATTCAATATAAAATTCATGAATATCGCATAATATCAACGTAAAAGTGCAGGTGCATATAAAAGAAACGATATACATAAAGACAGTGCGACAAAGGCTGGAGCAGATGCAAACAGGGGTTGAAAATTACCCCTATGAATCGGGACACCCCTTCGGGACTGCACGGCATCATTAGTAGCTGCTGATGGATTTAATCTAAATAGACACTACATGTTTTCACCAGAAAAAGAAAACAGAAAAATGTCTCATCTTGAGAAAAATGTCTCAAACTTGCATGAACAATTCTAATCAGTAGAAAAAGTCAGAAATTTACTAGAAAGCAAGCTGTAAATTCACAGAGAAAAACTTGGACCCCCTGCCGGTCTGTTTTTGGCCCACAGGCCATATGTTTGATACCTCTGGACCAGCACATGAAAGATACACAATTAGAGGTTTTACCTCCAGGAAATAGCTGTATATCATAGATAATCACAGATAAATGAAGGTTCACCTCAGAAGAAGCTTCAGTTGCTCTTTACAGCAGCATATCTAAGTGCAGTCACTTTTTCTCCCTGTCATACGAAAACTTAAATTTTCACAACTGCGAACAGTAAACGGGAGTTTCTTGCTCTGAAGATAGTCATGCTTAACCACAGAGATAGGAGCTGATGTGGGAGGAGACCAAAGGTTATTAGCTACACACTGGGGGATCAGGGGCAGTTGTCCTCGTGATCTGATCGCTGAGAGCGGGGACAGGTGTGTTCTGCCAGTTGCTGTTTGTTCGTTGCCGTTTCTCCAAAATGGCCACAAAATGAACTAACCTGCAGAGCAGACCATCTGCAACTTTTCCTGTACCCACCACGGAGCAGAGTCAGACTCTGTCCACGACTTCTCCTGTGTACCGGGCTGGCAGTGGAGCCAGACTACGTCCACAGTGACAGTGAACCAATGAGAATACACTGTGTGGGCAGATAGTGCTTATGGGAGTTGTAGTTTCGTGGTCTCACATTGCGATAGGCTTATCATTTAGATGTCGCTTGAGAAAACAACAACCCACCAAAGTGGCTAGTGGGAGGGGTTGTCTTACCGGCCATCGGAGAAATTCACCCACCCTTGGCGGGTGTTAATGTCAACCCTGCAAGCAAGTATTAACACCTTTCTTCCATTAACACTCTGAAGACTGCTGTTGTTGTCTATAGGTGTAGTAATGTAGAAAGTGTAAAACTACAAAACAGAAAATAAAGCACAATTACAAATATGCCGAGTGATGAAATTATGCATAAATTCTATGCTGTATAAACTTCAGTATGTCCAGCATCACACTAACAATGTACGAAATGTGTATATGTAGTATAGAACACATGCGCCTCCTGCTGACATACTAATTAATTCAACATAAAATTCACAACTATTGCATAATATCAACATAAAAGTGTAGGTGTTTATAAAAGAAATGATATACATAAAGACGATGCGATGAAGGATGGAGCAGATGCAAACAGACTGAAAAGCATTCCTCTACAGATCACAGTCGTCTGCAAACATCATGGTTCACAGAGAATCCTGACTGACCTATTTTGTCAGCCTGTCCATCACCATGGCAAGCAAGAAAGGGTTGAGAGCTGATCCCTGATGTAATCCCACCCCCACTTGGAATCCATCTGTCACTCCTATAGCACATCTCACAACTGTCTCACTATCCTCACACATTTCCTGCACCACCCTCACATACTTCTCTGCCACTCCTGACTTTCTCATACAATACCACCCTTCCTCTCTTGACACCCTATCATATGCTTTCTCTAGATCCACAAAGACACAGTCCAACTCCTTTTGAACTTCTCTATGAACACTCTTAGAGCAAACATTACATCTGTAGTACTCTTTCTTGGCATGAAACTGTACTGCTGCTTACTGATTGTCACCTCTCTCCTTAACCTGGCTTAAGCTGGGGACATACTAAGCCACTGATCAGCCATGTGGCAAGTTTGAGGCGTCGGTGAACCTAGCCTGTTTGTGGCCACCACCGTCACAACAAAACAAACCTCATTGGTGTGCTTTTTTTTCCGCCAATTTCAACATGTTCAATCGCCATCTGACTTACCAGTGAAATAAAGTACTCTGATTAGCTTTTGGACATGGCAAATGAGTGAGTGCAGACACAGAACACACATGCCTGTTTGCTGTTACCTGTAGTCTTTCTGGTGTATGCAAGTGGAACTTTTTTTACATCAATAAACTCAAGAAAACGAGACGCAGTAGGATGTTGTTAATCAGTCCTATTTTTTTTTCCATGCCTTCTCTTTGTCAGGTGGTTTCTCGGTGCAGTCTGTGCAAGGGATGCTCTATAATCCCCTCTCAGGAGCATGGAGCTGGACAAACAGTACCGCCATCAACTATGCCCTGCATGCCGTGAAACTGAGCGACTGGGATGAGGGCAGCAGCCCCACCATGGAAGACCACACGGCCGACACCCACAGCTGAGCCCCTCTGGAGAACAATAATGGAGATGCATCATCACTGTAGTTGTGATGTCCTATTGGCCAGCTCTGGGGAATCACATGAGACTGAGTTAATTCAAGGAAATGGACTAAAAGCCCCAAGACAAAGGGGAACAGTTCAGCTGAAGCTGCACTATCCTGTTGGAATGTTTATTAAATTATTAAACGTGATGAGTTGTGTAAGGCATGTGTTGTATATGTTTGGGAAGTCCCGATGGTCATTTGCAGGACAGAGGGGGGAAAAAACAAAACAAAACAATAAAGTAGTATTAAGAGTCATAATTTCTGTATACTTTTTGATAGTAGCCTAAATTAAACTGTCCGGGCTGTCTCAAATACAACCTGGTATCATGGTTATGCATGTAAAGCCTGATTTACAGCAGAGAAAATAAGTATTGAACACGTCAACATTTTTTCTTATTAAACATATTTCTGATGGAGCCATTGGCCTGAGATTTTCACCAGATATTAGTAACAACCCAAGTAATCCATACATACAAAGAAGTCAAGGCAACAGTGTTCAGAAAACAAGTTATATTTAATAAAGTGGAATGACACAGGGAATAAGTCTTGAACATGCTTGGTGAAATTCATTTAATATTTAGTAGAAAAACCTTTATTAGTAATAACAGCCTCCTGTATGGAGAAACTAAGCACAGGAATTGCTCAAGTGATTTTTTTTTTTTTTTTTGCCAGGAGTGATTTGGTCCAAATTTAGTACAAAGAAGTACATTATGAAATGTTTACTTTTATTGAACCATTGATCTTTTACAAAACATGAACAACCTAAATGATGAATCTTCAAAGTATGAATTACCTGATTTTTCTTTTTGCTCTGTTTTGAACTGAAGCTGCTGCTGCTGAACAGCATCTTAATCATGATAAAAACAAATGCCATTTAAGGAGCCAGTTATATTGCTCCCATCTACTGTTTAGTCCTGGAACTTGTTTGTACAATGACCCCGGTTACATGGTCACAATAAACCGATTCCTGGCAATATACTGATAATGCCAATCAGTTTTATTGTGTTTACATTCACTGAATAAACTGATTAAGGGTAAACCACTTGAGTTAATCACCCCAGTTGCATGGACTTTCTCATCTTATTCTGTTAACATGGCCACTTGAATAATCGGATAACTGCAGAAATAGAGTAGAATAGGCTTTACTGTTATTGTACGGTAATACAGCACAATGAAATGCTCCACCAGGCTACTGCGCAATAAAGTAAGAGAGAAGGATTAGATAAAGCACGGTTACAGAGCACACGATTAAACTCACGACGGAGTAAAAATAAAAGAATAAAAATGGCCCAGGATTATGGAAATATACACGGGTATGGTAGAGCTATGCAGGTGGGACTACGAATGTACATAAGAGTACAGAGTACAGACACACAATTGAGTAAAATGGCCCAAGGATTATGGAAAATATACATAGTGGTTTCACGGATGGGTCAGTATACATGAAAGTGAGGAGTCCAAAGAGGTGTGTTATTGTGATAAATAAAAGGTCCTCAGTTCTGAGCATGTGAGTGTTCAGAGGGAAGGGGTGGGGCCTCTGACTGCAGTTCAGATGGCCCAGAGGAAGAAACTCTGTGTGGAGGTGTGGGACCTGATTGATCTGAACCGCTGTCCAGAGGGAAGCAGGTCAAACAGGTGGTGGGCGGGATGTGAGGGGTCTGCTGTGATGGCCTTGATCTTTCTGAGACGGGAGGATCTGGAGATGTCTTCCAGGGAGGGCAGAGGGCTGCCAATAATTTTTTGAGCAGTGTTGATGACCCTCTGCACAGCCTTCCTGTTCTCGGCTGTGGAGCCAGTGTACCACACACCCAGACAATAGGTGAGCACGCTCTCCACTGAGCAGCGATAGAAGGCCAGCAGCAGCTTCTGGTCCAGGTTGTGCTTCCTCAGGACACGGAGGACATGCAGCCACTGCTGGGCTTTCTTCAGCAGGGCCTTGGTGTTGACAGACCAGGAAAGGTCAAAGTTGATGTGGGTGCCCAGGAACCTGAAGGTGGGGACGGTTTCCACACGGTCGCCATTTATGAGGAGGAGGAGAGGGGTCCTGTCTATTTTTCCTGAAGTCCGGTATTGAGTTCTTTGTTTTTTGGACATTCAGTTTCAGGTTGTTTGCTTGGCACCACAGCAGCAAATTCTCTACCTCCACCCTGTATGCCTTCTCATCGTCATTGGTGATGAGCCCAGTCAAGGTGGTATCGTCTGTGTATTTCACGATGACGGTAGGTTGGAGTACAGTCAAAGGTGTACAGGGAGTACAGTAGAAGGCTAGGCACGCAGCCCTGGGGGGAGCCAGTGCTGAGAGTGTGGAAGAGTGGTGGGGGCCAAGTCTGACTGTTTGTGGGTGGTTGGTGAGAGTTTTTTTTATCCAGGAGCAGGTGCAGTTTGTTGTTCATGATGTCCGGGATGATGGTGTTGAAGGCTGAGCTGTAGTCCACAAAGAACATCCTCATGTAGCTCCTTGGGTTCTCCAGGTGGCTCAGCGATCTGTGAAGAGTAGTGGCGATGGTGTCTTCTGTGGACCGGCTCTCCCTGTAGGCGAACTGGTGGGGGTCTAAGGAGGGGGGAAGACAGTCCCCGATGTGCTGGGACACCAGATACTCAAAACACTTCATGACTACAGACGTTGAGTGCTATGGGTCTATAGTCGTTCAGGCTGTCAATTGTATACTTTTTGGGGATAGGGATGATGGTGGAGGCCTTGAGGGAGGAGGGGACAGTGACATGAGACAGAAGTTGAACAAGGGATTAAGGGTAATTAAGGGTATGCTAATAACCAGTTTATTAGTGTATATGTAGATATGATTATTGACCATGTTTACGTGCACATGAATAAACTGGTTATGATTGGATTTCTGGAGTTTCAATCCAGATTAAGACCCTTAATTTTTGGCAGTCAAAATACAGAATTACTGTCCTTTGAGACTATTTCACAAGTGTGACAGAGCAAGTTAGAGTATTGTAGTCACAATTTAATCCTGAACCAAATAAAATAATTTTTAAAGCATGCAAACTGTTTCAATCAACATTAATACATTTAATCAATTTTTGGCAGGTGAAATAACACATTTATAAGCTATAACAGCCCATTAAGACTATTCACAAGTTGGACAGAACATGTTATATTATAATCTTCACAATTCAACCTTGAAGAACCAAATCAAGTAATTTGACAGATTTGTTTGAGTCCAGATTGGGAGCCTTAATGAATTTTTGGCAGATGAAGCATATATTTTATGGATTCTACTTACAATATATAATTATAAGAGGTAAATAATGCACAAACACTAGTATTCATGGGAAAGAAAAGCCTTATTGATTTTTACATAATTGTACACAGATTTTGTTAATTTCAGCACACTTTTCTTAACATAAGGCAAAACAAAAGCTGCTACAGGATAATATGTTGTATCTGATTATTCTAACACAAAACTCATCAGTCTAAAATAATGGCTAATCTCTCACCGCATTAAAGGTCTGATGACACGATTTTGACATTTAGCATTTGTTTGCATTTAGCATCTTGCATCTAGCATTTGTTTGCATTTAGCATTTAGCATTTGATTGACCAAAAATCATTGTCGATGATCAATATAATATTTACAACTGCACCTGCATAAACTAGTTATCAAAAAACCGCAGCTGTTGAATGGACTGTGGTGCCGCCCACCGAATGAAGGAGGAGTCGGCAATGACGTAAACAACAGAACGGACGCCGTTGTTGTTGACTGGAATGCCAGCAGCTTTGTAGCTCACAGTTTCTCTGGTTTCTTGTTTTAATTTTACGGCTATGCCTTCGCGTTGTGTGGCTTAGATAAACAGCAGGCCATGAAAGACCACACGCTTCAGCTCCCAACTGTCATAAGCCTCCTCGTGCGCTTTTACGCAGGAAGAGTGTCAGGAGCCGAGCTGGCTTGGTTTCTCTCTGCTCGGTCCAGACCTCTCTGTGGGTTTAGGTGCTGTGGCTCATATATTTTTGCCAACATATGTATAAGCACAAAGAGAAGCTTAGGACTGCATGTGTTGATTGACCTCACGTCTTGGATGGGACAATACGTCTGGACCCCCTGTGGATAATGGCAGGAGGACGGAGGTGCCGTTATAAGACTCTGAAAGGACTTCCTGACCCCCTGGAGCCAGACGGAGGACTAAAGGACTCGAGGGAAGAATTATTGTCAAATGGGGGTTTTGACAGCAATGTGTAATTCTGCCTTTGATGTTCATGTATAAGAGCAAGGGTTTTGACGCAGCTCACTCTCTTCTGTTCTTGAGAGAAAAGCTGGGGATGTGATTTCTGCAATAAACCTGAACTGAGGAATAATTCAGCCTCTTCATTTCACGCTCCCCACAGGTGCCGCTGTTTATGTATGTATAGTATGTATTTCAGTGTGCTTTCCTCTCCTTTGCCACTGTCTGGCCGGCAGCTGTTAGACGGCCGCTTTGACCTACTTTCTGTGAGCGCATGCTGACAGCTCGCCGGTCCGGCCACGTCCCCTCTCTCATTATCACCAGCTGATTCAAACTCCCGCTGATCATCTTTCCAGGTCCTTGCCCAGGTGCTTCTCATTACACCATCACCAGCAGTGTGTGTACTTAGCGGCCGTTTGCCAGTCACGCACTGCTGGTCCATAGTATTGTCATCTGTGCTGTTAGTCTGCCAGTATTTTCAGCACTCTCACGACGTGTTAGTCACTCCATGTTCACCGTGGTTCTTGTGCGTCCTTGAAACGATGTCGCCTCTGGGGCACACCTGGGGCTAACACGTCTCCTCTCATTCCTTCACTGGGCAATGCCGGCCCCCGAACACCATCAGTAAGTGTGTTTGTGTTTTTTGTACGTCTTCACCTTTTTGGGAATTGTCTGTCTTTCTGTATTAAATGTGCTGTGGTGAACCCTGCACATAAATGCTCGTTATTTCATCCTCCCTCTCCGTGCGCTGTGTAAGAGTGCATGGAGGGTCATGACAAGGCGAGCACGAGGAGGGGAAGAATGAATGAATTTACATGCAGAATTCACCACAGCACATGTATTGAACATAAGACTGATGACGACAGTTCCCAAAAAGGTGAAGACTTACAAAAATAAACAGAAACACTTACAGTTGGCGTTCGGGGCTGACATCGCCCAGCGAATGCATGGAGAGGAGACGCGTTAACCACGGTTGTGCCCTAGGGCCGACATCGCTTCAAGGGGTCCAACAGAACCACAGCTGTGTGGAGTGGCTAACACATCGCAATAGTGTTGGCAATATTGGCTGGCTGACACCATGGCAGATGATGCACACAAAACATGAACAGCTGACTGTCAAAGAGAGAGGGGGCGTGGTCAGACTGGTGAATCTTGGACAGTGCCCACCTGAAAGTGGGTCAAAACGGCACATAAACCACATGTACAAAACATAACAAGAACTCAAAAGATAATACATAATAAACCCGATGCCTGAGCCACAGAGAATACACTGCTATGATTTTATTGAAAAATTGGGTTTAAATAAATTATATTTATAAACAAATAATTTGTTGCAATATCTGTAACAAAAGCATACCACTCTGTGTTCCCCTGCCGTGTGTTTGTCGCTGCTGCTGCGGCGGGCATGTGTGCCTCTCCGCTGTCACTCTCTGAGTCAGACTCGCACAATGCCTGCTTGGCACAGCTCAAACCTATAAGGTCTGATGCCCCAGATTCTTCATTATCATCCCATTCTTCTGAACTATAATTGTCTGAAGATTGGACAACACAAACCAATTCCAGACTACATGTGCTGGAGCCCTGCGATGGACTGGCGATCTGTCCAGGGTGTACCCTGCCTCTTGCCCAAAGATGCTGGGATAGGCTCCAACCCCCCCCACCCCCACCCCCCACCCCCGCGACCCAAAAAGGATTAAGCGGAAGAAGATGGATGGATGTGCTGGAACCATCGTCAATGTTTTCTACCGCTTCTATCCTGCATGTACAATGGGCAGCCAAGCGTTGTGTTCTGTCGCTGATGTCACAACATGGCCAGGGAGTTTTCCAGCCACTGACGCAATTTGTGACGTGACGCTCATGAAAACGTTGGATATTCGCATGAAAAAAAGTCTGTTTGACTTAGAACTGCACAGACCAACCTATTTTGTCATATTGAAATTATGTGTTGCAAAATTAGATGAAGTCAAAATCGTGTCAGACCTTTAAATATTCACAGACATACCTTTGCTAATTGCATGGACAAAAAGTTACATCCACTTTGCTCAAAAGCAGCTGTCGGCCTCAGCATCAGAAGAGAAACAGCTTTAGCCAAGCGAGGCGCACTCCTGCAGCGAGCCAATCAGTTTCTGGCAGCCCATCACTTTTTGGCAAGACACCGGCAGCGTCTCTTCTTTTGAACATGTAAAAATAAACTGTAAAAACATCGGCAAAAGGCAACAAACTGACCCCCCTTCCCCCAGCACCTGCCGAGCTGCAAGACACGGGAGTAAATGTATTTTTAAAGAACAGTTATTAAATACGGTAAATACCATGACATTTCAGTGTGTGCTGGATCCGACATCCATATAAAAAAGACTTGTTGCATATTTTTCGAGATCTGTCGCTCCTGGTGGGTCAGGCCAGGCCAGCACTTGTGTATGGCAGCTCTGCCGCCATCAGTGTGTGAATGGGTGGATAGCAGGATCTGTAAAGTACTTTGGTCATCTAGAGATGAGAAAAAGTGCTATATAAGTAAATGCTATTTACCACCTGTTACAGGCGAGAAGAGATAGCAGTAGACGCATGGAAAAAGTTTGCCTTGGAGTCTTTCTGGAAGAAATCCTGTCCTCCCGACCTGCATAACAGACTCCCTCAGTGTAAATTGGGGATCACTTTTGTCTCTGCTACTCTTGTGTGACTCCACTTGTGCAAATTGGGAATAGCAGTTACTTTATTGAAAAAGTGCTGCTCATGTATTATATTATTTAATTTTCACACTTTGCAAATTCATCCCACGGGTCGGTTTGGACTCTCTGGTGGGCCAGTTTTGGCCCATGGGCTGGACGTTTGACACCCCTGGTCTAGAGAGAGCTCTTTGCTTCTACCCATCATGAGTTCTTTGGGTTGTGACAATCTGATATTCACAGACCTTTTTAAAGGCTATTAGTCAGGACTTAACCAGCTGAAATTAATTTGCACTGATGGGGGATGGGATGACTTTCTAAATGCTGATGGATTTCAGCTGGTTTCTCAGCTTTCTATGCCTTTTGGCACCTCTTTTTCTTCATGTATTCAATACATATTCCCTGTGTCATTCCACTTTATTAAATATAACTTGTGAACACAGTTGACTTGATTTCTTTGCATGTATGGATTACTTGGGTTGTTACTGATAACTGGTGAAAATCTCAGGTCAGTGGCTCCATCAGAAATACGTTTAATGAGAAAAAAGTTGATGTGTTCAATACTTATTTTCCCCATTGTATACTTTTGCATTAACATTATACAGAGCCTACTACATAGCCTATGCAAGTGACCAACACTGTTGTCAGTATTTATGGTTGTGTGCTAGTTTTTCTGGATTGCACCACCAAAATGAGTTGTGTGTGTTTCTCAGTGTTTTTTGTTTTTTTTTTAAATTCCCGCAATAGCAATGAGCGAAGGGTGATGGAAGTGGAGCTAAAAAAAAAATATTAAACATCAGCAACATTTATTAAATTGACGAGGTGAGGTGCTCTGACAGCTCTAATGGTTAGGGTTCAGTTAACTGTAGGTTGAGAGACTCATTTTAATATCTTTTTAAACTCCTTATTTCACTATTCTCATGTATTTGCTCTCTGGATGAAGTTATTTTCACAGCCACTAGAAAGCTCTGTTTGCACTACTTTCCATCTGTCTGGCAGGGTATCTACTTTAAATGCTCTTACAAAACATGTACACAATGGCACGTTTCCATGTTTATTACACATTTTCTAAGGGTAGGGTGACTGTAATCAGTTTCAGACAGTAGTCTCTAGTTATAATGAGGTGAAATAAAGACTGATGATCACTTTCAGCAGATTATTTTCACATTAAAGAAATTGAAGATCAAAATGTAAAAGCTAACAACCTACAAAAAAAAAGAAATGCTCAAACAGCTAAATATTCAGGCATAGCCCTACTACTATTCATCCGGTCCATGTCATTCAATAACCCCATTATAAGACCACAATGCTTCAGTTCATCATTTTCACATTCCACAGTTTTTAGCATAAATTTACAGTATCTCGATTACCTTTGGCACAGTAATTTCCATTTGGCCTTAAATCGGTGGAAAATCTAAAGTAAAATAGTGCCTGGTTGTGGGGGGAGGTTTTTGAAAAAAGCATAATTTGGTGTTTTTCCATTGTGAGATGTTTGAGCCATCCATAGGGGTGAGTAGAGGACAGTCACTTCCTCTGAGATTGTATGGGCTCTCATGTGGAAGTATTATGTAATGCAAATCTCTCCCTGTGGCAGAAAATAGTCATGCTCTTTAAGAGACCAATATAACTGCTGACTGAGCATGTGCAAAAAACATCTCACAGTAGGTGACTGAACACAGGAGAGTCTACAGCATTAAACTCTGTATAAACTGTAGTTCACTTTTTGAAAGCGGTGCAGCCTAGAGACTGATTATAACCACTGATTTATATGCCTGATATACTGTAGATATGAAATTCAGGGTTGCACTTGTCATTAAAAACTCACCCAGACATTAAACATCTGGGTCCATCAGGTGCCTTCTAAATAAAGCCTCTCTTTCTGACCTGGACACATCAGCTGATGAATGATACCAGCCAAGACCTTAATTAGCAATCAAGTATCACCGGAGTCTGCTAGATGTTCTTCACTTCAAGTTGTGCACTTCCATCCATCAGTGTGCTCCAGTAACACATCCACACCTGCTGCTGCTGCTGCCAAGATGAACACCTTTCTGCATTTTAAAAGTTGCTCCAGAGTAGGCTTTCACCGTGATTATTTTATTTTAAACATTTATAACACACATATCCAAAGGCAGTATGCATCCCATATTTAGCATTTTCCTGAGATTAGTTTCAAGTTTTGGCAATCTCAACGTATACAGTGGTGTGAAAAAGTGTTTGCCCCCTTCCTGATTTCTCATTTTTTTGTATGTTTGTCACACTTAAATGTTTCAGATCATCAAACAAATTTAAATATTAGACAAAGGTAACACAAGTAAACACAAAATGCAGTTTTTAAATGAAGATGTTTATTATTAAGGGAAACAAAAATCCAAATCTACATGGCCCTGTGTGGAAAAAGTGGTTGCCCTCTAAACCTAATAACTGGTTGGGCCAACCCTTAGCAGCAACAACTGCAATCAAGCATTTGTGATAACTGGCAATGAGTCTTTTACAGCGCTGTGGAGGAATTTTGGCCCACTCGTCTTTGCAGAATTGTTGTAATTCAGCCACATTGGAGGGTTTTCAAGCATGAACCGCCTTTTTAAGGTCATGCCACAGCATCTCAATCGGATTCGGGTCAGGACTTTGACTAGGCCACTCCAAAGTCTTCATTTTGTTTTTCTTAAGCCATTCAGAGGTGGACTTGCTGGTGTGTTTTGGATCATTGTCCTGCTGCAGAACCCAAGTGCGCTTCAGCTTGAGGTCACGAACAGATGTCTGGACATTCTCCTTCAGGATTTTTTGGTAGACAGCAGAATTCATGGTTCCTTTTACCACAGCAAGTCTTCCAGGTCCTGAAGCAACAAAACAGCCCCAGACCATCACACTACCACCACCATATTTTACTGTTGGTATGATGTTCCTTTTTGGAAATGCTGTTACTTTTACACTGGATGTAATGGGACACACACCTTCCAAAAAGTTAAACTTTTGTCTTGCCAGTCCAGAGAGTATTTTCCCCAAAGTTTTGGGAATCATCAAGATGTTTTCTGGCAAAACTGAGACGAGCCTTTATGTTCTTTTGGCTCAGCAGTGGTTTTTGTCTTGAAACTCTGTCATGCATGCCATTTTTGCCCAGTCTCTTTCTTATGGTGGAGTCATGAACACTGACCTTAACTGAGGCAAGTGAGGCCTGCAGTTCTTTGAATGTCATTGTGGGGTCTTTTGTGACCTCTTGGATGAGTCGTCACTGTGCTCTTGGGGTAATTTTGGTTGGCCAGCCACTCCTGGGAAGGTTCACCACTGTTCCATGTTTTAACCATTTGTGGATAATGGCTGTCACTGTGGTTCGCTGGAGTCCCAAAGCTTTAGAAATGGCTTTATAACCTTTTCCAGAGTGATAGATCTCAGTTACTTTGTTTCTCATTTGTTCCCGAATTTCTTTGGATCGCAGCATGACGTCCAGCTTTTAAGGATCTTTTGGTCTACTTCACTTTGTCAGGCAGGTCCTATTTAAGTGATTTCTTGACTGAGAACGTGTGGCAGTAATCAGGTCTAAGTGTGGCTAGAAAAATTGAACTTGTGGCGGTTTGGGAAAACCCCCACAACACACAGGGACAGACAGCTCGCTACTCCTGGGTTTTTTCCGCTGCATGCTGTGATCTAATCTGCCATTTATGCATTTCACTGCTGTGAGGTTAATGTGCCATCCATGCATTGTGTTCATGCATCCTGTCTGTGCCTCTCATATGCAAATGCTCATATCGACCCATGTGAATGCTTTGATGTATTGTTGTAGCTGAGTATATAAGCTGTCTAAATTTCATGTTAAACCTCTCATTCACTCACACTTCAACTGCTGCAGACACGCACTTTGTGTCTCTTCTCTTCACTGAGAGCCTGAGGATCCCGCTCCGGTCTGCTCACACTATGCACCGGAGCGAGGATCCTGTGACGGCGGTATGATAATAAACTCTACTTAAAACCTTCAACAACGCCGCTTTATTTCATGCCACCGCACTGGTGACCCGACGCTGAAACGAACACGCTGCCAGCGAACGCAGCATCCCGGCGGTGATTCTCCGACGACAAGCGAACGCGGCAGCCTGACTGATCTGCCCTCCCTTCTGCTTCAGGGAGACCTCAACGCGGAGTTTCCAGGCGAAACTCCCCGGAGAACACCCACGACCGGGAAAGCTGAGCAATGTTTCATGGTGAGATCTGCACGCCTAGATCGACACATCCACGCTGGACCGGCCGCGCTCACAGCTCCTCCACACGAGAGCGCATGCACCTCGTCCCCTCTCCACGACGGCGATCCCCATGGCCGACGGAGCACACGTGGACCTGAACGCACCATGACCGAGCGAGTGACAGAGCGTCTACTTCCCTTCATCGCTCCAACACACTGAACAGGGATGATTAAGCTCCCTGACCCTGGTTCTCCTCTCCAGCTGGCCCACCCATCACGGAACCCCGGCGCATGCACCGGGGAGTTACGGGGATGGCGCACCACGCACGGGACAAATACGGCTTTTCTGACCGCCTTCCTTCTGCTGCACACTGGCCCTTCAGGCTTGCTCGTTCACCTGAGGCACGCAGCTTGCTCACTGGATTTTATGGTCTTAGCCACGGCACACAAGGGAAATTCAGCTGTCTGCGGTTCCCGAGGCTTTAGGGTTACGCCTGAACCTAAAGTCAACACGCCAGTCCCTCTGCTCTCATCACAGCCGCCACGCAGCCTCGTCTTTTCTTCATGGCCGCTATTAATCCTTGCAGGACTTAATCGCGGGAGGGGCCAGTGACTAATTTTTCTTCTTGTGGACCTCTGCACGTTCAACGGGACAGCCCTTCGACATCGCGGACCCACAAGCAATTTTTGCGCGGCCCGGACGTTTTCATCGTCTCTGGCCAGCTTTTACTACCCCCCACCCCCCTCCACCCCCTCCTGCACAGAGCTTTTCCCTGCTCGCTGCCCAAGCTGCACTATCGAGGTCTCGGCCACCTGCCGAGCCCTCTGGAGGGGAGCTGTAGCGGTTTGGGAAAACCCCCACAAACACACAGGGACAGACAGCTCGCTACTCCTGGGTTTTTTCCGCTGCATGCTGTGATCTAATCTGCCATTTATGCATTTCACTGCTGTGAGGTTAATGTGCCATCCATGCATTGTGTTCATGCATCCTGTCTGTGCCTCTCATATGCAAATGCTCATATCGACCCATGTGAATGCTTTGATGTATTGTTGTAGCTGAGTATATAAGCTGTCTGAATTTCATGTTAAACCTCTCATTCACTCACACTTCAACAGCTGCAGACACGCACTTTGTGTCTCTTCTCTTCACTGAGAGCCTGAGGATCCCGCTCCGGTCTGCTCACACTATGCACCGGAGCGAGGATCCTGTGACGGCGGTATGATAATAAACTCTACTTAAAACCTTCAACAACGCCGCTTTATTTCATGCCGCCGCAAACTCGGCTTTCCAAAGATGTGATAAACCACAGTTAATTTATGTTTTAACAGGAGGAGGCAATCACCTTTTCACGAACAGATGGCCAGACATTCTCCTTTTGGTAGACAGCAGAATTCATGGTTCCGTTTACCACAACAAGTCTTCCAGGTCCTGAAGCAGCAAAACAGTCCCATCACAATGCCACCACCATTTGAGACACGCCTCCATGGTTTATTCTCTTCGCCAATTGTTACGTCTGGAAAAACGTAGAATGACCAACTGAGAATGGAGTTTGCTGGGAACACGAACTTTGTTACAAAAGAGGTGGTACAGAGTGTTATCGGTTGGGAGGCCAAGCACCAAAAGACGAGAAGAGAGAGGCTGCAAAATGGCTGTCCCTTGCATTTATATGTTCGGCATGATGATGTCACGGAACGGCTGTGTCATCACGCTGACACTGACCAAACCTGTGGTTTTTATGCACCACAGAGGCTTGTTGGTTTGTGATGTCATAAAACCCAGGCAGTACAATCTACTCCTTTAAGAGTTTAAATTAATAAAAATGTGTTTTTTGTTTTTTTTTGTAAAGTGAACATTTCAACATTGTACTTGTGGCAAATGGACACATTTTATGAGAATAAAACCCACAACAATCACCATTTGGCAGTTAATGCGGCCATTAAACAGTAATTGACAATGAAGGTAATAAGTAGTTATAACTTTTTTCTTAAGTGTGCATAAAAACTGCACAAGTAAACAAGTTTTGTTGGAGCAGTGGCAGCTCAAGCAAAGACAAAAGACTGTTTTGTTGAGGATGTATCACACTAGAAGGATTTGTCATGTTGCCTTGTTCATCCCACTGATCCACTGGTTTGTTCTGGGTTCAGGGGGCGGGTCAGGCGGGGTTACTCCTCCACCACCACAGTGAAGTCAATAGGCCAGCAGCATCAAGGCACCACAGTGTGATGCGTCAGCACAGGAAGTCAAATAACTTTGCCTACAAAATAAAAGCGCCATGTCACTATAAGCATACCATAGCACTAATGTAGTGGGTAATCATGCAAGTGTAGCCTCACGTGGGTTGCGCCAGCAACTATGTAGCATTGAAGCTATAATTATATGAATAGAATTTTTAATAATTAATAACTGGAATTAATAATTATTAATAACTACTGACTTACCCCATTTTAACACTGGGGGCATCACCCACAGTGTTGATAAGAGATGTGGGAACTATATGAATAATTAGCTTAGAAATTTGGTAATTAATTATTTAATTAAGTGATTGCATTGAATTAACATTTATTCAATCAGTCTTGTAAACTGTGCATCAGTTCTTGACCTGATTGTGAAATCTGGACACACATTAACCACACATTTAACTCATTTTAATAGATATTAATGAAAGAACCGAAGTGACACAAACATCTGTATAGCTTTGCAGAAGGAAGCAATAGCCAGAGGTTATAATAACAGTGGTAATTTTACATATACATATGAAGATAGAGCAATATTTTCATATTTACAAGTCTTACAGGCATGAAATAAGGCTGGAATGTGACTGTGAACCTGAATGGAGAGTTAGTGAAACCGCTGTAGGAAAACTGAGTACAGCGCAAGATTAATTAATAGGGAAAAAGAAGAAAGACAGATTATGTTCGGATCAAAAAGGAACGGCAGTTACGTACAAGTTTATCTCTAAAAAAATGCTACTCTTGGCTGTCCTAATTCCATGAAAGGGGCACAGGCATTCCTCTCCTGTGATAACTTCTTGAGGGACTCAGAACCAACCAGAACATAGTCACACCTCACCTTGGTAACAGGCCGAAGCAGCAGCATTT
This sequence comes from Pholidichthys leucotaenia, assembly GCA_020510985.1. NCBI lineage: Eukaryota > Metazoa > Chordata > Actinopteri > Cichliformes > Pholidichthyidae > Pholidichthys > Pholidichthys leucotaenia. Next base: position 230,690,108 of record CM035849.1, read on the forward strand.
GACCACGGTGGTGGCCTGTTCCAGAGAACTCGTGGGTCTGCTCCGTGGAGGTTGTGACCAAAAACCTTCTCAAAGGCTGGGCCCAGTTTGAGGCCTGTGGGGTGTCTTGAGTCTTCGAGGGGGAGAGGAGGACGGTGGATTGTCCGCGGGCCCTCTCTCCCAAATGGAGTCTTGAGTTGGGCAGACAGGAAGCATCCATCCATCCATCCATCTTCTACCGCTTTTCCGGAGGTCCGGGTCGCGGAGGCAGCAGTTCAAGCAGAGAAGCCCAGACTTCCCTCTCCCCAGCCACCTGCTCCAGCTCTTCAGAGGGGATACCAAGGCGTTCCCAGACTAGCTGGGAGACATAGTCTCTCCACCGAGTCCTGGGTCTGCCCCGGGGTCTCCTCCCAGTGGGACGTGCCTGAAACACCTCAAGTGGGAGGCGTCCAGGAGGCATCCTAATCAGATGCCCATACCACCTCAACTGACTCCTTTCAATGTGGAGGAGCAGCGGTTCTACTCTGAGCCTCTCCCGGATGACTGAGCTCCTCACCCTATCTCTGAGGGTGAGTCCAGCAATCCTACGGAGAAAGCTCATTTCAGCCGCTTGTATCCGCGATCTCGTTCTTTCGGTCATTACCCAAAGCTCGTGACCATAGGTGAGAGTAGGAACGTAGATTGACTGGTAAATCGACAGCTTTGCCTTAGAACTAAGCTCCCTCTTCACCACAACAGACCGGTACAACGTCCGCATCACTGCAGATGCTGCTCCAATCCGTCTGTCGATCTCTCGCTCCATTTTCCCCTCACTCGTGAACAAGACCCCAAGATACTTAAACTCCTCCACTTGGGGCAGGAGCCTGTCCCCAACCCGGAGAGGACAATCCACCTTTTTCCGGCTGAGGACCATGGACTCGGACTTGGAGGTGCTGATTCTCATCCCAGCCGCTTCACACTCAGCGGCAAACCGTCCCAGCAAGAGCTGTAGGTCATTGCTGGATGAAGCCAACAGGACAACATCATCTGCAAACAACAGAGATGAGATCCTGTGGTCACCAAGCATGACACCCTCCATTCCCTGGCTGCGCCTAGAAATCCTGTCCATAAAAATTATGAACAGGACCGGTGACAAAGGGCAGCCCTGGCGGAGTCCAACTCTCACTGGGAATGACTCCGACCGAGTGTTGGCAATGCGAACTAAACTCTCACAACGGTCGTACAGAGACCGAATAGCTCGTAACAACAAGCCCGATACCCCATACTCCCGAAGCACCCCCCACAAAAATCCACGAGGGACGCGGTCAAATGCCTTCTCCAAGTCCACAAAACACATGTAAACTGGTTGGGCAAACTCCCACGAACCCTCAAGAATTCTCGAGAGGGTAAAGAGCTGGTCCGATGTGCCACGGCCAGGACGAAAACCACATTGCTCCTCCTGAATCCGAGAGACAGGAAGGATCCCCCTCATGGATCGTCACCTTATCCCCCTCATGGATCGTCACCTTATCGTGGTGGGGGGGTTTGCGTGCCCCAGTGATCCCAGGAGCTATGTTGTCCGGGGCAATTTGCCTCTGATAGGGTCTCCCAAGACAAACTGGTCCTGGGTGAAGGGCCAGACGAAGAACGATCCAACAGACTCTCATGATAAATTGTATATCAAGGATTCAGTGTACCCCGCCCGGTATGGGGTTACCGGGGCCCCACCCTGGAGCCAGGCCTGGGGGAGGGGCTCGAAGGCTAGCGTCTGGTGGCCGGGTTTCCACCCATGGGACCCGGCCGGGCTCAGCCCGAAGGAGTTACATGGGTCCGCCCTCCAGTAGGTTCACCACCTGCAGGAGGGATCATGGAAGTCCGGTGCTATGTGGATTAGGTGGCAGTCAAAGGCGGAGACCTTGGCGGACTGAGACAGGAAGCATTTAAGATATAAAAAAATTAATGTTAAAGAGGAAAAAAAAATATCAAAACGTGAGTGAGAGAAAAGGGGGAAAATTCAAAAGTTAAAAGTTCAGACAAAGAAGAATTCTGAAGAACAAATGAAAGCTGAGCAGCGAGTTGTGACCCGGCCGACGGCCAGGAGGGAAAGAGATGCAGGCCCGGGTGCTTCTGCAAAGGAGAGTGGACTGCCGGTGAGTTTCTGGTTCAAACCTCAGCTTTGCTCAGGGGTGGACCTTCAGGAGGTCTCGGTGAGTCACGCTGCGGCCAGAGCTTTGTTGGTGGCTATACAGGTCTTCTGAAAATGGCTCCTACACAATACTTTCCTACTCATACTTAATTAATTTTAGTATTTAAAATCCTGAGGTAACACTTTTTAACAGTAGAATTTCTGGCTACTCTACTACCCTCATTTGGCCGTGCGAGAAACTAGAAACACACCTTGTATGTGCACAGAAAATGTTTAAGATGTTTTAGTTCCCCTTATGAAAAATGGGAGCAGAATCAAAAACGTGTGTAGAGTAAAATATTGTGGTTAATCAATTGGAGTAGTTTAAGCTAACAATTTTGAAACTAACTGCGACTGGAGTGGTGGCTCAGTTGGTAGAGCATCCACCCCACACCCGGGAGGCAGGGGTTCAAATCCCGGCCGGGTCATGCCGAAGACCATATAAAAGTGGAACTTCCTGCCGTCCAGCTTGGTGCTCAGCAATAATGGAATGGAGGAGGGAAATTTGTGGCGGCGCCTTGCATGGCAGCGGCCCTCTGATTCTGCACTTGGGGTGTGTGTGATTAACACAGTAGATAGGTAAAACACAATCTCGTTCTACTGTACATGACTGGTTGTATGGTTGAATGACAATAAAGGGTGATTTGATTTAATTTAAACTACAGTGGAGTTGATGTGTTTTGAGTAGACGCCATTGCGCCATACTCTGAAATGTCGAACCGGAACTAGAACTGCTCTGCACATTTTCGCCTTGGTGGCGCTGTTGTGAACCTTCCAAAGAAACCAAACGGGCTGCTGAGCGTCACCCTCATCCCGGGGAGAACATGTTTCCACCTTCAGCCTTCCTCCAGATACACCAGCCGAAGCGCCGCCATGCCGTAGCGCGACCACCCGCCTAACGGGGACGGGCAGCGGGGAGGAAGCGGGGCGGCTGTACCGGAGGCGGAGGGAGGGAGGATGTACTGGGCTGCCGGATTGGCTTCTACCCGGCCTTGTGTGGTTGAACTCGGGCGCAACCACAGCCTGCCCCTCGGGCTGTGCGCCTCCGAGCAGCAGCAGTCGCTGTATGGCTACATCATCGCCTTTCCTCTGCAGGACTACGGCGGCATCATGTCGGTGCTGGGCTCGGACTCCTGGTGGAAGAAGACGCTGTACATCACCGGGGGAGCCCTGCTGGCCGCCGCGGCGTACCTGCTCCACGAGCTGCTGGCCATCAGGTAGGACAGGCCAACACGCAGGGGGTCCGAGGGTTGGTTTATGGTCGCAGCCGCTGACAGCGACCGGTGGTGTGTTTACGGTGGATTTAAACATTATAGCGACGGAGTCTCATAGCGTGATTTTTTTGTGTTCCGCTTCTTCCGCGGCGCATTTGGAGAGAGAGAGCGAAAAAAAAAAAAAAAAGACTTAAGGAGTCGCGGGTGTGCTTGTGTGCCAGCTTCAGGCTCCGGTCTGCACCTGAGCGCGTTTAAACGCCTCAGCCCGACCTCTAATGAACCGATGCGTAACAGCACGAACAGCTGATCCGATCAGGCCCCGTCCGTAAAAACTGGTCGCCGCTGTTGCCACGGGACGTGTAAGTGTTTCTGAGTGGGGCCACATATTTCGGCACTGAACACATCCTGTTGCACTGAGTGGCCTTGACGGCGTCTACTTTCAGTGCCGCCTCCCTCCTCGGCGAACTGTCTAACCTCAGATTTTCGTGCAGAAGCGCTGCGGACTCCCGCTGATCACGTGCAGCAGCGGCAGCCGCAGCCTGCCAGCGGCCGTGTGCTCCTGCCGTGTGACGCTTTGTTGGCGCTGGCGGTGGGTGCGCCGTAGTCCGCTAACGCTCTCACGCACCCCCCCCCCCCCCGGAGGTGTCGGAATGCGCCCCACGACGAGTTGGACGGGTGGGATTCGTGGGTGCAGTCGCGGGGACGATGCGCGCGTATTTTCAGCACCGCAACGCGGCGGACAGCGACGCGGCAGCAGCAGCGGGCGGCAGCGCGCGCAGGTGCGTCTCCAAACATTCTGACGCCGAGTCCGGTGTCATCCGCAGCTGATCTCGTTTAAGAGCCAGGCGGAAACGGGCAGACACGAAACCCGTGAGCTCACAGCTGTTGGCTTTAGTCGCAACGCACGGGACAGTGCAGGGGAGAGAGCTGGCGAACAGCGGCGAACAGCTAGAGACCCGTTCACTGGGGGGGCCCAGCTGTTTAAGCCTGTAGCAGCATGACTGTAATCTATCAAAAAGGACATATTTTTAATCTTTTCTTTAAGAAAAAAAATCAGAAATCAAGTCTGACTCTGGTTCCACGGGAGAGGATCCTGATAACTGAAAGCTCTCCCTTCCATTGTCCTTTCAGAGACTCTATGTATTACACTAATCTTGTGTTTTGTGAGTTCAGTGCTCTGTTCTGGTTGTGAGCGCCGAACAGCATGGATACTGATATGAGGGTTGCCATCAGGCACTTAATTTCACTGACTAAAATAATTTTAACAACTAAAGCTAGAAATTAAACTAAAATTTCCATTTTTATATGTTTCTGTTGACACCTAATTTTAGTCCAGAATTAGTCTTATTTAGTCTTAGTCATAGTCAGTTTTATTTTAGTCTGTTTATTATCCATAGTTTTATTCGACGAAATTAACACTGCTTAAGACCTATATTTTTCATTAAGTTTCAATAACAAGTAAAATTAGTCTTCCTCGACTGCAGAAATTATGTTCAGTGATTTAGTTTTAAAGAGCACTGCTCATAATTAAAGACATGGAGGAGAAGAAGGTCTGTGTGTTGGAAGTGATGTCAGACATCTGGTTGCTCATCGTACATTAAAACTGTACTTACTGTGCTTTGTGGGGTTTCTGGTGGTCTGATGGTTGTGACACATAAAGTAAGAGCCGGCTGCTCCAACCGCAGCGATCTCTGCTTTGATTCTCTGCCAGAGCAGTCTTCCCTGCATAATACAAACTTTTTAAAAAAGGTTTATAGTGAACATGTTGTGCTTTTTTTCTCATTTGCTGTCACATATGAATACTCAGCGTAGACATGGTCAGTGTACTGTATGTGTATGTTGTTCCTATGAGTCAAAGCTTAGCTTAAACCAGGGGTTGGTAACCTCTACTGTGGAAAGATCAGTAAAATGTTCTTGTCCAATAAGACCTGCATGGAGCCACAAAACATATGTAGCCCTAAAATGAAGGAGCAGCCAACAAAAAAATTATAAGTATGACTGCAACTTCCCCTCATAGATTTACAATTTTAATTGAAACTTGCAACTTTTTTCTCAAATTTATTCTTTTAATTTCTTGTAAATTTGCAAATTTTTTGAATATTTGTGACATTTCATGTTTTGAAATTTGAATTTCAAATCATTTTTCCAGTGATGTTGCAACTTTTTTCTAAAAAAAAAAAAGTAATTTAAAAAAAACAATTGGCAATTTTTCCCATGTAAATTTATAAGGCATCCGCCCCACAACCAGGAGGTTGGGGTTCAAGTCCTGGCTGGGTCATGCCAAAGACCATATAAAAAAGTGGAACTTCCTGCCGTCCGGCTTGGTGCTCAGCAAAAATGGAACGGAGGAGGGAAATGTGGGCGGCAGTGGCTCAGGAAGTAGAGCTGGTTGTCCAGTAACCAGAGGGTTGGTGGTTCGAATCCCACTCTCCCCAGCCATTCTGCCGTTGTGTCCCTGGGCAAGACACTTTACCCACCTTACCTCCAGTGTCCATGACACTGGGTGCGAATGTGTATAAATGTTCGGTGGTGGTCGGAGAGGCTGTTGGCGTGGATTGGCAGCCACGTTTCTGTCAGTCTACCCCAGGGCAGCTGTGGCTACAGTAGTAGCTTACCGCTACCATTGTCTGTCTGTGGAGTGAATGAATAATGGACTCATTGTAAAGCACTTTGGGTATCTTGAAAGGTGTTATATAAATGCAAACCATTATTAAGTATTTGTTTGTAAATTTGTGACTTTTCTTCATATGAAAGTTTATTAGGCCCGAGCGCCAAAGGCAGTGTGAAGGCCTATTGAAATTATTATTATTTTTGTCCATCTTCCATCTTCTACTGCTTTTCTGAGGATCTGGGTTGGGGAGGCAGCAGTTCAAGTAGAGAAGCCCAGACTTCCCTCTCCCCAGCCACCTCTTCCAGCTCTTCAGAGGGTACACCAAGGCATTCCTAGGCCAGCTGGGAGACACAGTCTCTCTAGGGTGTCCTTGGTCTGCCCTGTGGTCTCCACCCAGTGGGACATGCCCGAAACACCTCAAGTGGGAGGTGTCCAGTAGGCATCTTGATCAGATGCTCAGACCACCTCAACTGGCTCCTTTTGATGTGGAGGAGCAGCGGTTCTACTCTGAGCTTCTCCCGGATGACTGAGCTCCTCACCCTATCTCTTAAGCTGGATTCACGCTACACCTCTGTTGTCCACGTACGCGCAACCGGAAGGCTTGTGTGATGAAATTTACGTCATATCCTCCAGTCTGCTAGTGTCCGCAGAGCTCCTCTGTGGACGACCACGTGCAGCCCAAATTTTCTCACCGCGCAGCCTGACTGCATTGACTGTGCATGCGCAAGAATGAACGTCCCATTCACAAGGTGGCGCTATCGGCACAGCATACAAAGTCAAAGTAGACGAAGAAGGTGAAGAGCAAGCAGAGGACAAGAATATACATACATGAATCGTTTTGCAGCAGCAGCAGCTTGAGCTGAGAAGAGCACTGAAAAACGGTAATTCCTTCTTTTCCTTGAAACGATGCCATTGTTGTTGTTCCAAAAAAATGTGCGTCGCTCTCACATTTATAGCCGGTGAACAAACTGGTGTGTTAGCGCATTTGCGCTACCCATCTGGGGCAAAACTATAAATAACAGTTGAGTGCATGCGTCAATCGCTTGGCCTGGTAGATGAAAAAAAATGAGCATGTACAGCTCCACATGTGCGCTGGGCTTGTCCAAAGCGCACACGGACCAAAGCGGACCAGAAGGGAAATGCAGCATGAATCCATCTTAAGGGTGAGTCCAGCTGCCCTACAGACAAAGCTCATTTCAGCCACTTGTTTCTGGGATCTCATTCTTTCAGTCATTACCCAGAGTTCATGACCATAGGTGAGGGTAGGAAGGTAGCCTGAGCGGTAAATCAACAGCTTTGCTTTAGAGCTCAGCTCCCTCTTCACCACAACAGACGGGTACAACGTCTGCACCACTGCAGAGGCTGCCCTGATTTGTTGGTCAGTCTCCGGCTCCATTCTCCCTTCACTTCTGAATAAGACCCTGAGATACTTGAACTCCTCCACCTGGGAACAAGGTATTATTTTAATTTTTCTGGAAATGAATTGGCAATTTGTGGGCTTACAAAAAAGTTAAAAACAAATGAAATTTTGCAGATGCATCAAGATGGGTGGAAATTTATGTATTTTAAAGGTCCTGCAAAAAACTGTTATGGAATAGCTCTCTACTGCCCGTAAAGAACAGCCCTGCCCCCCAGTTTCACAGAAAAATATGAAATTTGAGAAACATGTAGAACTTACCAAGGTAAACAAAAACGCCTGTTGGAGTGATGGCCTAAATCCAACAGGAAGTCATCTATCTTGGATTGAAAGGTTAGTTTTGGTGATTTGCATATGGCGGCGTTCACTTAAATGGTAAATGGCGTTCACTTATACAGCGCTTTTTCTCACCTCTAGATGACCAAAGTGCTTTACAGATCCTACCATCCACACATTCACACATGATTGCCATTGTATCGACTTCAAAACACAGTAGTTTTACTCTTAAGGCATGTGGGATTAAAAGTTATTAAAAGCTTGGAGGAGCGTGGTTGGTAGGTTGTGGCGTAGCTGTGTTGTTCTGTGGCTCCACTCCAGTTTATGCTAATAATAAGTTATTCTCCTTCAACTGCTTATTTCACATTATACTCTGTCTGTCCTCAAGACAGTGATCAAGCCCAGCATGAACAAAATTCAGGATAAAATGGTGAAAACGCCTGACGACACTGAGCTAGTGAATATGGCTACCGAGAAGCTGTTAGCAGTGGAGCTAGGTATGGCTAGCACAGCAGCTGCTCACCTGGAGACAAATCTCTCAACTGCAGATCTAATGAATGCTTTTACAGCCTTGCAGATCACAGTGGAAGCTAAATTAAGCACAATTTTGACCACTATGACAGCCGTGCAAAATTCTTTATCGGCAATGGTGAGGAAGATAAGGGATACAGAAGAGGCTGTGAGCGCACATGATGATAAGCTAACTGTGCCGGAGTCGCTCTGCCAAACTCTTCAGGATGGCTACAGTGTGCAGCGTAATAAACTGGTGGACCTTGACACGGGCTCAAGGCACCAGAACATAAAGATTATAAGGATTGCAGAAGGGATGGAGAAAGGAAAGCCATTGGAATATAGATCAGAGGAGGAGCCTCGGTTGGGGAGGCCCCTCATGTATGTTACTGGGTGGGTGGGAACTGTTGTTATTTTTTTTTCTCACTGTTTTTGTTCATGTTCAGAAGTGGTGATACACAGAGTTACAGTGTATGCCGACTGGCTTGAGAAGTATACAACAAATAGCCAAGTCTATATAAGGCCAGAAGTAATTTACCCAGTGGCACTTTAAGACTGGTTAGCTGGAATGTAAGGGGTCTGGGTAATCCTGTAAAGAGGGCCAAATTCAATCCCCACCTTAAGTCATTACAGCCTGATATACAAGAGATGCGAGAATGCAAGAAATACATGCTAAGCGCAATGTACAATCAGTGCTTCATGCCAGCTGCATAAGTCAAGTATATCATGCTAATTTTGGTGCTCAGGCTAGGGAGGGTGGCTATATTATTCAGGGAGAATGTCCCTTTCATCCAGCGCTCAGTTAAAATAGATCCTGAAGGTAGATATCTAATTCTAGCAAGTAAAATAAACTCTATGCCTGGGACTCTGTAAAACATTCACAGACCTAACTCTGACTGCCCAGAGTTCTTCAAAAAAGTTTTTAGTTACATCCCAGATTCAGATCAAACAAATGTTCATAGTTGCTGGTGACATGAACCAGCAACTATTGTCACTGATACAAAATTAGACAAGACTTGTCATGGATTTAATCAATATGTCTCCGTGCAGATCTGATGAATGAATAAAAACGCTGGAGTCACTGATGTCTTTTACAGTTTATTCCTTGTCCAAGGAGGAAAAAGTCACACAATGCACAACAAGCAGAGTGGTGAGGTTCTAGCACAGCGCAGGGATTCTTATACAGCGTCACAAACAACAGATAAACATTGTTTTAGGAACGTTCTCACTTACCGGCTCTCAAGGCTATTCTGGGTGCAGCTGTAGCCTGAGTGTCTCATCTAACACACAGCATAGCTGGATGGAAAGTGCTGATTGTCATTTATTCAACATTCATGATTATCACATATTGATAAACTACATACAACAGAATGAACAAACAAAATATAATAGATTTCCTTCACAGTCCTCTTCTGCTGTATTGCAGCAATCAGAATTGGGTCTTTTTTGAAGGGGTCATTGATTGAAAAATGGTGTGTTTGTAGGTTTTATCTGTCTGAAATGTGTTAACTGGTCACATAATTAGGCAAAAATTTTCCAAACAGTCAATGGTCTGAAAAAAGCACACTGCCTTTATCTCATTTTTCTCTCAGAGAAACTCCCAAAAAACGCTTTTTGACTCTTCCAGGTACGTTTCCTATGTCAAGTCTTGAAAAAGCCCACCCACTGCTGTCCTAAAGACCCACCCACTGCTCTGTTATTGGCCTGCCTAGCTGTCTGTCATGTAGATCGAAGTGGTGGCTAAAGGTAGCCTATTAGCTCATGGGCTAACACTGGTACCAGGACGCTGGCTGTAAGCACAGCTTGTATTTTTATTTTCTTCAGAGTGTAGTCACCTTAATAGCCATCCCTGTTACCACCTGGTTCACTCTGGCCCATCTCCCTGTAATTTCATTGTTGATTCCACGTCGGATCGCCTGCCCTGGTACACCGGTCACTTTTATGGCCTGGGACCTGGGCTACTGGCGGCTGTTATGCTGAGATCTCCCCCGGATTGGCGGGGGAGTTCTCAGCATAACACCGGTAGGTGCGATCCACCGCGGAATCAGGACGAAGCCTCCGGCTCCCTGCAATCAAAATGTCCTGGGACCAGATGCTGCTGGCTCTCACGCCCAGCAACCCCACCGTCCTCCGTGGATCCGTTCTGCTCTCGTGGGCAGTGTAGTCGCTCCAGCTTTCAGCTGGCTGTGAGAGCAGAGTGGAGTCCCACAGAGCCATACTACCCTGTGAGATCCCTTGACTTGGTAACTCGCCTCAGATTGCAGTGATCATCCAGCGTGTGGTGCTAGCGATTTGTTATGAAATCACGGAAAAATTATTGGGAGATAGACCGGACTGCCGCGAGATACACCATCGACTGTGGCTCAGTGAACCAGAGCGCTGCTCAACCGAGCTGGGAGGCTAGAAGCTAATCAGCTATAATGGCTAACTGACCTAAGAGGGAGGGTGGAGTTGAAACAGTGAAGGATGATTCTTAAAGTGACAGACTTTAAATCAGAGTGTTTATAGAAAGCCAGGAAAAATTAAAAACAAATTTTCTTCAATAATTTCAAAAATTACAGAAAGTGTAAACAAAATATGTCACAAACATTTCATTAAGACATGTGTGAACTATTAAAATATGGAAAAAGTGGAGTCAATGACCCTTTAAAACAGTTTACTAAAGAATGTAAAGATAATTGATATCTGGAGACTGCTGTATCCTACAGGAAGAGCGTGTTCTGTCTTCTCTCAGGAACATGAGTCATGCACCCACACTGACTATTTCTTTCTTGACTCTAAACTAATCCCAGCTGTAATAAATGCTACATACCATCCTATACTGGTTTCAGACCATAGTCCAGTTTTGTTAGATTTGATGTTTACCAGTTTGGATAATAGAGGACAAAATAAGTGGTGTTTTGACCCAGCTTTACTGAAACACAGGGTTTTCTGTAAAAAGATGGAGGAACATATTCCACTGTATTCTTCTTGAAATGAAATGATAGCGGTGATGCAAATGATTCAGTCTTGTGGGAAAGCCTGAAGGCAGTTATGAGAGGACACATGATATCCTACACGTCGGCTAAATACAAAGCAAATGGAGAAGCCCTGAAAGGCATAGAAGCTAATCTGTGCAGTCTGGTGGAGCATTCCTACCAATCCTCCCCATCCGAGGAGTTGCTAAGAAAGATTACAGCTAAGATATGCAAAGATATGAATAAGAAAGCTAAGATATGATGAATATAACTCTTTACTGACAGCAGGTTTGCTCCTATTTACTTAACTACAAACAAAAATATTTGAAGTGGGTGATAAACCCCCAAAATTACTTGCAAGGTTATTAAGAGAGTCACAGGCTTCTCAAGCCATACATGCAGTTAAGAATAAAAACGGACAACTCACTGCTGACCCTCGGGAGATACAGTCATGTGAAAAAATTTGGACACCCCTTTAAATATTCACTTCTTTATTAAGCAGTGTTCACATATCTATGTCTAACCTTGTTTCTGTTTTTATTTGCATTTTTTAAATTTATTTTAGCCATTTTAAGTGGGAACGAATGTGGGGGTGTCCTGAAAAAGATGGGGGTGTCCTAATTTATTCCTCACTATTTATTTAGAATTACATTTTACAGAAAATTTGAAAAAGATTTTAATTCATTTTTAATTGTTTAGTTGTATTACGTGAATCTCCCAGTATTTTTATTAAATAGCCATATGTCCAAATATGTAAAAAACCCACACAGGCTTAAACACAGTGTCCTAATTTTTTCACATGACTGTAAATAAATGTTTTGAAAAATTGTACTGAGACTTTTGTAACACAAATAGCTCTGCCAGTCAAACTACAATCAATAACTTTTTGGAAAAAAGCAAATTAACCCAGCTGAAGGAGGATGCACAGGCAGATCTGGAGGCAGACCTCACGTTGGAGGAGGTTAAGGCAGCAATTCAACAATTTACAAATAATAAGGTCTCAGGTTTAGATGGGTTTAGGGCTGAATTCTATAAAGTATATAGTTCACTGCTGGCTCCACTCATTATTCCTGTGTTGAATCACTCCAAGGAAGTGGGCTCCTTACCAACCAATGCTGAAGACAAGATCATGATCCCAGTCTTGTCTCTTCATACAGACATATTTCACGTCTCCCATTTGAGACAAAACTGTTAACTAAAATTCCACCAAAACAACTCAAAAATCATGTTGCTAAAATTATACATCCGGATCAGACTGGATTTATTTCTAGCCGACAGAAATACTTCAACATGCAACAACTTGCATTGAGACATTCAGAGATAAATTAGTCGATCTGTACAATAATATTACTAGTAAGAAAATGGTAGCAATTTGTGGAGATTTCAATATTGATTTACTGAATCCACATCAACAAAATGTAGTTACAGAGTTCATGAACTCTGTGTACAGCATGAGTCTATATCCCACAATAACACATCCCAGTAGAATCACAGCTCACTCTGCTACACTTATTGACAACCTGTTTGTCAATGTTTTCGATAAGAAAATAGAAAGTGGACTATTGATAAATGATGTAAGTGACCACTTGCCAACCTTTGCACTTATCCATGGCCACACGGGGCCCAACGCAGAAAAAATTTCAAAATCGTTCAGACACAAATCACCAAATGCAATCAGTTCTCTTAAAGAGGACTTGCTGAAGCAAGACTGGACAGAAGTCTATGTATCAGATGTAAATGAAGCCTATGACACATTTATAAACATTGTAACCACTCTTTATGAAAAAAACTGCCCATTAGTAAAAAAAAAAAAGCTTAAACACAAATTTGCTGATAAGCCATGGTTAACCAAAGGACTACAAAAGGCGTGTAAAAAGAAAAATTTATTATATAAAGCTTTCCTAAAGAAAAGAACAAAAGAAGCAGAGCAGCGGTATAAAACATACAAAAATAAGTTAACATATACGTATAATAAGATGTAGTAAAAGAGACTATTACAGTAAAGAACTGGCAAAAAACAAAGACAATATTAAAAATACATGGACAATACTCAACAGTATCCTTGGAAATAAAAGCAGAAATACAAGCTACCCAACTAATATTCCAAAAAATAATAAAACGACTCAGAGTGTGAATATAGCTTCACCTGCAGATGAATTTAATAATTTTTTTGTTAACATTGGACCTAAACTGGCCCGAGAAATACCCACTACGGTGCCTACAGGTGATACAATATGCATTAACACTGCTGTAAAAGACTCCATCTTCATAAAGAACACAGACGAAAGAGAGGTCATTGAAATTGTTAAATCGTTCAAAAGTAAAACATCTACTGACTGTGATGGTATTGACATGCTACTGGTCAAAACTGTTATCGAATGCATAGTAAAACCACTGACGTATATCTGTAACCTGTCTCTCCAATCAGGTATATTTCCCAATGCAATGAAAATAGCTAAAGTAATTCCGATATACAAGACGGGCGACAGAGGGGAACTCTCAAACTATAGACCAATTTCACTATTACCGCAATTTTCCAAGATACTTGAAAAAATATTCTATGAGAGAATTGACAACTTCATACTGAAGAATGATTTATTATGTGAGCAGTAATATGGGTTCAGACACAAGAGGACAACTGCATATGCCCTAATGGAATTTACAGAAAAAATATCAACAGCCATTGAAAATAAAGAGTATTCAGTTGGAGTATTCCTAGATCTTAAAAAAGCATTTGATACAGTAGATCATAATTTATTATTAAAGAAACTACAAAATTGTGGTATTAGAGGGGTAGCACTGTCCTGGTTAAGTAGTTACTTAAAGAATAGATATCAGTATGTACTGTATGTGTTAGCAACAAAAACTCAGAGTTGCTGAAGGTCACCTGTGGAGTCCCACAGGGTTCAGTTTTGGGACCATTATTATTCAATATGTATATAAACGATATATGTAAAGTTTCAGAAAAAATGGACTTAATATTGTTTGCCGATGACACTAATCTGCTATGCAGTGGAAACAATTTGGAACAACTTCTGGATACACTCGGAAAGGAATTAGGAAAGCTTAAACTGTGGTTTGATTCAAACAAATTAACGCTCAATTTAAGTAAGACAAAATTTATAGTCTTTAACAACCATCACAACAACCCAGTACCCAAACTCAATGTAAATGGTGTAGAGATTGAAAGGGTATCTGAAACTAAATTCCTTGGAGTAATAATTGATAACAAACTGTGTTGGAAGTCACATATTAATTATATTAAAGGTAAAGTATCCAAATCAATTGCAATATTACACAGAGTGAAATATTTGCTGAATCAACCCACACTATACACCTTGTATCATTCATTAATACTCCCATACATGACATATTGTAATGAAGTATGGGGAAATACATATAAAACAAACATATATCCACTCTTTATGCTTCAAAAGAGAGCTATTAGAATAATAAACAAAGCAGCTTACAGGGAACCAACAAACCCACTTTTTCTCAAACAAAAAACTCTCAAGTTGAAAGATCTGGTTGACTTTAAAACCGCAATAATAATGTTCAAAGTGAAGAATTTATCACTGCCCGCAAATATCCAAAAGTTGTTCCAAACAAGGGAGAAACGATATCACTTCAGAGGAACATGTATATTTCAAAAGCCTACAGTGAGAACAACCACCAAGCAACACTGTATTTCAGTGCAAGGAGTCAGATTATGGAACGATTTTGGACCTGAATTAAAATCATGTACAACGCTTGGACAATTTAAACAAAAACTAAAGGAAGAAATACTCCAAACATATTTACAAGACGACATGTAAACTCACATAAGGATTGACATATCCAGCCTGTGTTGTGTTGTAGCTTAGTTTTTTTTTTTTTTTTTTTTTTTTTTTTTTCTCTGTGACATTTTGTCTTAGATTTGTTTTGAATAGTAACCGCTTAACTTAGCTTAGCTTAGTTTTCTTTTTTCTTTTTTTTCTCTCAGTCACATTTTGTCTTAGCTTTGTTTTAAATTGTAATCGCTCTTGTTTTGTTTTCTCTTTTTTCTCTTTTGAATTCTTGGATGGAATATGGGTGGGCAATATAAGCTGCGGCTTCAGCCATCACCCATTTCGGATAATTCACGTGGAATTGTATAGAAGAAGGAGTCTTTGTCTAATTTGACCTTGTTGTTATATTATACAGTTTCTTTTAACCTGTACTGTACTATCCGAAATAAATTCATTCATTCATTCATTCATTCATTCATTCATTCATTCATAAATTCATTCATTCATTCATTCATTCAAACATGCGTAGGCTTTTTAACATTATGTACAGCCCTGCTCATGACATGGAAGATGCCATCATAATTTCTCTCAATGCTGAAAAGGCATTTGATCAAATTGAATGGTCATATGTGTTCTCAGTATTTACTACATAAATTTGGGTTTGGTGACTCTTTTCTTAATTGGATAAAGATTATTAATAAGGAGCCTACAGCTTCTGTGGTTACACATCAAAATATGTCAGATTCCTTTTGATTACAGAGGAACCCGCCAAGGTGATCCTATCTCGTCATTTATCTTTGCCCTAGCATTAGAACCTCTAGCTTCACAAATACGTTCTAACTTGGGGTTACACCCGATAAGCCATTGTGGGACCTCTCATAAAATTCCAGCCTATGCAAATGATGTAATCTTATTCATTTCAGATCCTAAAATGTCTATTTCCCCTCTGCTGGGCTGCATCAATAAATTCAGCTCATTTTCAGGATGTAGAATAAACTGGGCAAAGAGTGAACTAATGCCTTTATCATGACAGGTGGACATGGAATTTTTAAGGTCCACTCCATTCAAAATTGGATTAGATAAATTTACTAGTCTGGGTATTATTGTTTCACATAGGATGGGTCAATTGTTAGAGCAGAACAGGAATAAGAAAATAAAACGGCTGGAGAAGAACATAGACTTCTGGAAAACCTTACCTATTTCTATGGTGGGCTGTATCAGTGCCATTAAAATGGCTGTGTTACCTAGATTTCTACATATTTTTCAGTCAGTCCCAGTTACCATGCCTCAATCCTGTTTAGACTCTGTTGTCTCATCTTTTATCTGGGCTGGTAAAGTGCAGAG
This sequence comes from Pholidichthys leucotaenia, assembly GCA_020510985.1. Classification (NCBI taxonomy): domain Eukaryota; kingdom Metazoa; phylum Chordata; class Actinopteri; order Cichliformes; family Pholidichthyidae; genus Pholidichthys; species Pholidichthys leucotaenia. Next base: position 230,706,347 of record CM035849.1, read on the forward strand.
AATTTCTTGGAAGCGCTTGAGCAAGAATAGAAACGTAGGTGGCTTTGGTCTGCCACACTTTAAATCCCATCATCTGGCTACTCATTTAAATATCCTTTCTTTTTGGCGAGACTGCCTTCCTGGTTGCAACTTGGATGAAATGCCTTCATGGTTACAAACTGAGCACCTCTCTTGTAAGTAGTCGCATCTCCCAGCGCTCCTCAATAGCCCAATTAAGGTCAACACAGACATCTTTGATAATAATCTCATTATTCATAATTCCTTAAAAATTTGGTCTCTGATCCTGTCAATAGACAGTGTGTAACCTTTGTAAGTGTAACCTAATGTGAAAAAATTAGGATACCCCATTAAATATTCAGTTCTTTATTATAAACGTTGACATATGTCTAACCTTGTTTTTATTTTTATTTGCATTTTTAAACATTTATTTTAGCCATTTTAAGTAGGAATGAATGTGGGAGTGTCCTAAAAAGATGGGGGGTATCCTAACTTATTCCTCACTATTTGTTTAGAATTATATTTTACAGAAAATTTGAAAAAAGTCTTTAATTCATTTTTATTTGTTTAGTTGCATTACATGAATCTCCCAGTATTTTAAACACTGATATTAAATATCCATATGTCCAAATATGTAAAAAAAAAAACCACATGCTTGTACAGGGTATCCTAATTTTTTCACATGACTGTAAATCATATTTGGACACCCCAATATGTTCTAACCCAATTTGTTCTAACCATGCACTTAGGCCAGGTCTGGAAGACCCAGTCTTTGCAATCTGGAGGGTTTAGGTGTCTCTAAAAGATCTATATCAATAATCACTTTGCCCCCTTTCAACAACTGCAGCAGAAATTTCAACTTCCTTTGTCACATTTTTTCTGTTTCTTAAAATTACGTCACTTTTTAAGGGCTCATGTCCTACATTATGAGCAGAAACCTCACCATGCTTTAGATAGTTTTTTGACAATTGAACCATATACAAAAGGTGCAGTGTCATGTTTCTATGATACTTTACAAGGTTTAAATGACCCATCAACTAATACAATAAGAGAAGGTTGGCATAAGGAATTGGATACTGTTATTCCTGATGAAACATGGGAAACCTGTATAGAACATATACACAGTTCTTCAATTAATGCTAGGCATACTTTGCTGCAGTTCAAAGTACTCCATAGACTGCACTTTTCACCCTCTAGATTACAAAAAAATATTTGTTGTTAATGTTTTACCCCTTTGTGTGAAATGTACAAAGGCTGCAGGGACCCTAGCCCACCACTTCTGGCAATGCCACTTGTTACAGACTTTTTTGGGGAATACATTTGGTTTTCTCTCTAAGGCTTTTGAGAAATTTTTGCCCCCTGAGCCTTTAATGGCACTGTTTGGTGTGGTTCGACCAGGTAGAGCGAAAGATAAGTACAAAGTTTGTATGTTTCTTGTAAAATATGCAAAATCAATAAATATATACCGATATTTTTAAAAAATTATTAAAAGTTTGAGTTTTTATCAATGGGTGTGACCTGCATCAGGTCTCAAAGTTTGATGTTTCCCCATCAAAGAGGAAGTTGTTAATATTTTGAACATAAAAGGTCCTATCTGCACCATACGTCACAGGTATTACAGCAGTCCCCCTCCGATCATGTCTGCATGTCAATATTCTGTTACCGCAATTGGAGAACAGGAAGTGTCATGTTTTTACCCTTATACCTATCTGTTGGAGCGATCACAGTCACTTCAAACCTGATCAGAACACAAGCAAACAAGTTGATGATGGTTGCTTTTGAACACTGTGATGTTTGGTTGAGGGGTGTGTCAATAGTGCCACAGTGAATTTTGGTTTCTCCACATAATAAAAATTGCTATAAATCACACATATGTAATCCAATCTCCACCAAATGTAGTATGGTTAATAGCGGCACCCTCTTGAACACATCTACATGCTAATATTCTGTAGGCTTTTTAATACTTTTATACACCCCTCCAAGCCGGTCCGAGACAATCACTTCAAACTTGATCTTGACTGAATAAAATTTGGACAGTGACTCAGTTTATACATCATCATCTCAATTCCACTGGCTTCCTTTAAAATTTCAGTCCTTTACCATGAAACAGGAGGCTGCTGGTGCTCACTAGTACATTGTCTGATCTGTTCCAAATTTCTCAGAGTTTATAAAAGTGCACACCTGAACATGTCTGCTTGTCAGTATTGAATCAGAAACTTTTTAAATGTTCTGATATTTAGGGGAATAAAAGCGCCAGTAAGCCCTGTATTCTAGCAACCGTTTGACCTGTTACGCACAGCTCTCCGTTGTCGTTTCACACATTTTGCACTGAAACACTCTACTTACTCCACTAATCTGCATAAACTGCTAAGAAAACATGCATCCCCCCAAGCTTTTGATGTTAAACATTGATTGTGGTGTAGCAATGCAAGCCCAAATCTGAACGTTGCTTTACCCACCCTGAGGAGAGCCTTAGTGTGTATTCACACGGCCACTGTTTGGTCCAGACCAAAGGACTGTCCATGGATAGTTTGGCTCATTTGGTACCATCTGAACGAGCGTTCGAACTTTGGTGCGCACCAAACAAGTGAAGTCTGGTCCCCTTGAAAACGGGGGTCTCGGTTCACTTACAAATGAAGTCTGCTGCACTTTGCTTGCAGTGTGAGTGCAAAAGGACTATCCAGCGGACCAAAGGGTGGAAGTGCCCCTCGGCGTTTGTTTAACCATAGCAACACGTAGTCTGAGAAGAGGAAGTGGTGTTTTCCGTAGCGCATTTTGGGTAGAAAACAACAATAAAGACAACTGCGCGGATCCAAGAAATCCTTTTACCGGAGAAAGTCGAGGAGAAAAGTTTAAAAAAATGTCTCATTTGTGACAGACAGACAACATGGCTGAAGGGAATGGATTTCCATTTTCGGTCCTGGCCACTCGATGAGCCTGATTTTTCTTCTTCGCCGAGATTTTTTCTTCGTGGTCAGTGGTGGTTTCGGCTACAGTGCTCCAAATCAGCTGTTGCAACTGTGTGACGTTGTCCAGGCAGTTTGGTCTGCTGCAGTGTGAATGCAAACCAAACCAAATGAATGTGCAAAAATTCTTGGCATTCCCCACCCAATTGAACCGAGACCACCGGACTATCCTGGTGTGAATGCAGCCTTCAAATAACCTGCCAACCCCCATACCTCCCAAGACTAAAGACTCTAACCTTTTCTAAACAAATCTCATCTGATAGGAACTGTCGGCCATGTTTGTGGTTTTGTTTGCTCAAAACCTGCCACACAAATCCAAAGTTACAACTGCTGGGATTTTCCAGGCTATAAAAGCACTAATGAAAGCCAGGCTGCACTCTTTAACCTCATTGTCAGTTAGTGTGGAACTTTCATGGACTTACACTGCCCTTTGCTGGACTAATTTTATACCTTTCCTGTGTTTTTCAACCCGGGGGTCCCTGGAATGTTCAGGTTTCCCTGGGAAATTTTCTAATTTCAATCCATAATTGATCCAAAAAATTGCAAATAATTTGCTGTTGTTGTGCATAAGTTCTGTAGGCACCCATGCACAATGGTAAATTATTATTATATTTTAATCACTACTGTAGATCACAGTTTGACAGTATTTTCAGCAAGTGTAGTTACAGTTCTTCCAGTACAATAAAATGCAGCTGTGAGTTAGGCCTGTCAGATTACCAGTTAATCATAATCATTCTATATAAGCAGGACTGATTTTAATTTTTCTCTCCATTTGTTGCACGTCTAGGAAGGAGCAGGAGCTGGACTCCAAAGACGCCATCATTCTCCATCAGTTTTCCAGGCCAAAGAACGGCGTGCCCAGCCTGTCACCCTTCTGCCTCAAGATTGAGACGTATCTACGCATGGCGGATCTGCCCTACCAGGTGATGATGCAGCTCTGACTGTGGTGGCGTTTCTGCAGAGGTCACCGCTACTGGGGGAAGATTTGTTTTTTTGGCATTTGACCAGTAAAACGAAATCCCTCAACCAGCGATAATAATTTTCCACAAAAACATATATGTGAAGTGAATATTGGCAACCCTGGAAATTATTGTGAACGCATGTAACAAATAAACTAATATGTTTCCTATTTAAAATTTAGGCTACTTAAATTGTGACGTTCTGTTTAACAGGGAACATCTTGTTCATCTGTCATCATGGCAAATAAGAGAACACACAAACCAAGTGTGAGAGAAGTGTTTTGACCTTCATAAGTCAGGGGATGGTTCTAAAATAGTCCTCCTCTCCTGGGGGAAAAATCCTTTCTCTGTTGTTAGGACAACCCAAGTTTATTTTGATGGCACATACAGTGAAGAGGACAGTAAAAGTGTACAGGCATGCTTACTTTTTTTGATTGTTTCAGTTTTTGGTTCATACTGTAATAAAAACTGAAGTTGTTTGTAGAGAACGGCCAGTGTGATATTTAGTATCGATACAGGTTCGATCCAGGCAAAATGACTGGATCGATATCGGAGAGCAATAAGGACATAAAAACCAATCCATTAAAACATGAAATAAACAGCTTTTGAAACTGACGACATTCTCTTGCTCCTCCGCTCTCTGAGTCCTGAGGTACAGCCTCCAGCTGTGAGCAGTCTCCTTGCCAAAGATGTAATGTTAGAAACAAGATGGCTGCAAACAGCAGTTTTTAGGATAAAAAATGATATAAACTAAATAAAGTACATGATTGCAAACAAAAACATCATTAAAATGAATAAATAAAATGGAAGACTTATAGACAAATATATAACAGTTTATATCAACTCTGCATATTTGCTCTTCATAAAATCTTTGATAGAGTGAACGCTCTTACCCTTCAAATGTCAGTCACACTCATACTGCTAAGCGCAAAAAAATGTGCTTTTCATTTGGTAGCTATAAAAAAATTATACATTTATATATTCTACTTTCATTGAGCTACTTTTTCACCTACATCTGACCTAATTATAGTCAAATATTCATTAATTTTTAAAGATTTATAACCCTTTAATGGCAGGCTTTTGTCAAGATGCCACCATATTTTTAGATGAAAAAAGTGAAAAAAATTAATTATTTTCAATATACTACGTGCAAAATAAATTGTGTTGAATTATTACATATGTCAGTGATTAGCAGCAACATCGATGTCTATGCATTATTATTTTTTTGTGCAGTGTCAAATCCTCACACTCATACCTAAGCACAAAAAATATGCTTTTCATAAGGTAGCGATAAAAAAATGATATTTCCAACTTTTTTCGGCTTAATTTTTAAACCAACATCAGTCCTAATTATAAACATCAAATATTCATTAATTTTCTTTTTTTTGTGCTGTGTTAGAAAAAGAGAGTCACCTAAAACCTGTGTCTTCCTTGTCCGATTCCTCTTACTCGCTATCGGACTCAGACTCCATCACTATACCCAGAGCTTCCTGCACTGCTTCTTCTGTAAATGTTCTCTCCATCTTGCCAGGCAAGAGAAATTACTAGTTCCACAAACATGGCTGCAATCACATCTGTGTAAACAACTCACAGAAAAGCCAGAGTTTGTTACGTCTCTCTCAATGGCTGCATCTTTGATGCAGGTCAAGATGCCCTATATTTTAATTTATTTGAAGCCGTGCATTCTCGTGTGTTAGGACCCCCGTGTAGGTGTGTGTGGTGTGCATTTATACGAAAATGGGCTCGGAACTGCTGCACAAAAACTACACATGTAGCATCCATCCATCCATCCATCTTCTATCGCTTATCCGGGGATCCGGGTCACGGGGGCATCAGTCCAGGCAGAGTAGCCCAGACTTCTGCCCAGTTCACATAGCACCATGATCCCTTTGCTTATAATGTCATAAGGTCAAACACACACACACACACACACACACACACACACACACACACACACACACACACACACACACACACACACGGGGAGGGACAGCCCAGCAGTGGTTTTAGCACATGTCACATCCTACATGAAAGTTCTGCTTCTTTTTGTCGGTTTGCTGCTCAGACTTACTGTTGTGTTTTTTTAACATCATTCTTTGGAACATTATGCAGGATTTCAGTGGCAAAAAAACCCCCCCAAACCCTTTAATCACATGAAAAACCACATTAGGGAAACCATGCACGCAGGTTGTATGTTTATTTTGTCTGGAAAATGTGCAGTCTTTACATCACCTTTCATGAGGCCGTTTCCCTCTGCAGAACTACTTTGACGGGAGGCTGTCACCACAGGGTAAGATGCCCTGGATCGAGTACAACCACGAGCAGGTGTCTGGGTCCGAGTTTATCGTGGACTTCCTGGAAGAGAAACTGGGCGTCAACCTCAACAAGAACCTCACCCCGCAGGAGAAAGCCGTGTCCCGAGCTGTCACCAAAATGGTCGAGGAGCACCTCTACTGGTAGGGAACAGATCTTTGGTGTCTTTTAAGAATGCTTTGAAATGAAAATGTGTGCTTTGGGCTGATTTTAAATGTGAAATACATCTTTTTTTTTGTACAATTTTTTTGGCCGCTTTTGTGCCCTTTGCATTTGCTGACCCCATTATGTAAGATTGTGTGTTCACATTCATATTCTAATGCACGTTTTAATTCCCAAGCTTAGTGGTAAGCCATATCAGGAACCTCCTACGCTGATCTCACTGTAAAATGGTTACAGCATGCCCCATTGATGTGACAGCAAAACGTGGGGTCTGAAACTTTAATTTTAGTGTTTTTTTTTAAATTTAAGTTTTTGTAAAGGGTATACACGTCATTACAGCATTGCATTGTTTACATTTTCATCACATGTTCCCTTTTTTTTTGTTTTTTGACAACATTGGAAGAATAATTATTACAACACCCCTTTTTTAAGTGAAAGAAAAAGAGAAATTAAAGAAAGAACAAAAAAACAAAAAAAAAACAAAAAACAAAACAAGAAAAAACAAAAGAAAAACCCAAACAAAACAAAAGAGCAAAAAACAAAAAAATAAAAAAAATAAAAATAAATAAATAAAAATAAAAGAGCATCTGAGTAGCATTGGAACAAAGAGAGGTGCCGTAATTGAAATGGTATTTGTCAAAGATTAGCTCTAATGGAAGACACATATGCGATCCAGGGTTGCCAAAAGTTCAAGAACCCATCCATGTCCTGTCTCAGTGCGAATGTCAACTTTTCCATCGAATAAATGTCTTGGATCACGTTAATCCAATCTTCAGGTGTAGGACAGTCCTTCAGTGTCCATTTTTTAGTTAGGGCTTTTTTACTTGCCAATATTAAAACAGTGAATAAGTATTTTTCTCCTCGTCTTTCCAGTGAATCCGGTAGTAAACCCAAATACAAAGTTACAAAAGAAAAGGGAACTGTTATTTTGAATATTTTCCCCAATATTGTCTGTACATTGGTCCAATATTGGTGGATAACTGGGCATGACCAAAACACATGAAAATGATTTGCAGTCTCTTCACCACACAAGTGCCAACAGTTCAACCCTTTACGAGTAAATTTGTTTTGTGCAGGTGTTCTGAAAAATCTTACCAAATTTTTCCATCCAAATTCTCTCCACAGCAGGGATGAGGTACTTTTCCATTGTTGTTTATTTAGCTTTTCCCGTATTTCCAGTTGTAAAGTGAAATTCCCCTCTTTTTCCCCATCTCTCTTTTATATATGATGTGTTGTCTCCTTTTAAGTCTTGAAGACCTTGGTATATTTTAGAGATGTATCTGATCCCTGGGATCCCTTTATATGCCATTAAGAAGACCTTCAGAACACCTGACTGGGCCCTTTCCAAATCCTCCTTTTTAAGTATTTTGTTTATGTGGTGTCTAAGCTGAAAGAACCTGTAAAGGTCTTGATTTATTAGACCTTGTTTTTTCAAATCTTCAAAACTTCTTAAAATTTGCCCTTTAAAAAAATCGTAATATTTTGTCAGTCCGTTCTCTTTCCACTTTTTAAATCTAGTGTCTGTTTTATTAGGAGTAAAGTCTTGAGCATAGGCAATCCATTGCAGAAATCAATAGGGTTCTTTAGTTTGATTCTCTCTATCTTAAACCAAACTTTTAGCGGGGTCTCTATCCACGGGTTAGTGTTATTCAAAAGTTTAGGTAAGGCATTGTTCCCTATTATCGCCTGTAGGGGGATGTCACTTGTTATTTGGCATTCCATCTCCTTCCATTGTGCAGTGTAGACTGGGTTACATATCTCTACCAAAGTTTTAATTTGTGTGGCTTTAAAATAGTCCCTGATATTTGGCAGCGCGAGCCCACCTTTGTCTTTGTTTAGCTGTAGGGTTCTATATCTGATTCTAGGTCTCTTGCCCTGCCATATGAATCTTGAGATCCTTCTGTCCAGTTCTTGCCATGTTTTTTTGGGAGGTTCTACCGGTATTGTTTGGAAAAGGTATAGAAGACGTGGAAGTATATTCATTTTGACTGCTTCAATTCTTTGTGCAGTACCTAAGAATGGTATCATATTCCATCTTGCTAGATCAGATTTTATTTTTGCCACCAGTGGATCATAGTTTAGTGTTATAATTTTGTTGAGTTGTTTCGGGATATTGACCCCCAGATATTTCATAGATTCCATCTCCCAGTTAGTTTTGAGTTTGCTTAGTAAATATTGATTTGGGTCATAGTTGAATGTTAAAACTTGGGTTTTATGCATGTTTAATTCGTACCCCGATAAATCTCCATGCTCTGAAAAAACTGAGATTAGTTCTGTAAAAGAGGTGTCCGGCTGCCCCAGGTATATTAAAATGTCATCAGCAAAGAGTGCTATTTTATGTTCCTTCTGACCAAGTGTAATACCTTGAATTTTTTGATTCTGTCTTATCCATTGGCTCAGGGGTTCTATGAAGATTGCAAAGAGCAGTGGAGACAAGGGGCAGCCCTGACGACATCCTCTTTCCAGCTCAAAAGATTATGATAATTTACCGTTAATCCTTATTTTAGCTGTTGGTTTTTTATATAATGCCTGGATAGTTCTAATGAAGTTGTTATGAAAATTGAAACTGGATAAGATTCTATATAGGAAAGACCAGTCAACCAAATCAAATGCTTTTTCAGCATCTAATCCCAATATGGCTGCATTTAAGTTATATTTTTTTATATGATGAATTATGTGTAAAGTGCGTCTAATGTTGTCTTGTGTCTGTCTTTGTCTTATAAAACCTGTTTGGTCTAAATGAATTAAGTCTGTCAGTATATTTTCTAACCTTTTGGCAAGGATAGTGGTAAAAAGCTTATAATCCTGATTTAACACACTGATTGGTCTGTAGTTGGAGCAGTCTAGTTTATCCTTTTCAGGTTTAGGTATGACTGCAATGACCCCTTCTCTCCAGGAGGGGGGATTTCCCCTGTGTGGAGGACATAGTTAAATGTTTTCAGGAGGAGAGGAGATAGTTGCTGTTTAAAGGTTTTGTACCACTCTGCTGTATAGCCATCTGCTCCTGGGGATTTGTTAGCTTTAAGTTTCATAATTGCTTTTTAGGTTGTATTTCTGACAGTAGTGTTTTATTTTGTGACTCAGTAAGTTGGAGAAGGTTTAATGTGTTTAGGAATGTTTCGGATGCGTTTTTATGTTTTTTGAGGGAGTACAAGTTCTTGTAGTAGTTCTCAAAGCTTTTAAGAATATCCTGAATTCTAAATTTTATTTCCTTTGATACTGGGTCTCTGATTTTGTAGATTGCTCTCTCTGTTTGTTGTTTCCTCAATTTATAGGCTAGTAATTTTGCCGATTTGCTGCCTGCTTCATAGTATTTTTGTTTCAGAAATGTAAGTTTCTTCTGGATTTCTATTGTGTAGATCTCATTTATTTGTTTTTTAATTTCCTTAATTTTGAGCGAGTCATTAGAATGAGTGTTGTCTTTGTGCTCTTTTTCTAGGTTCTTAAGTTCTGACTCTAATGTGGTTAGTTTTTCTTGTCTCAGTTTCTTTTGGATTGCCAGTTTTGCAATAATCTTTCCCCTTATTACAGCTTTGCATGCATCCCACAGTATTAAAGGGGATACTTCTCCATTATCATTTTCTTCCAAATATCTGAGAATATCTGATTCCAATTCATCTTTCAGTGGTCCTTTCAGGACATTTGAATTTAACCTCCAAGAAAATGTGTTATTTGTGTATTTTTGGATACTTAAGTCCATATAGATCGGACTGTGGTCAGAGAGATCCATCAGTCCTATTTTACATGTTTTTACTCTTCCAATGTCTCTATTAAACATAAAAAAATAGTCAATCCTTGAGTATGATGAATGTGGTGCTGAGTAAAATGTATAATCTTTTACACTGGGGTTGAATTCCCTCCACACATCACAGATTCCCATTTCTTTTAGTAGCATCCAAGTTTTGGTTGAGATCAATGTCGCTACTCCCCTCCTCCTCCCTGACTTATATGAGGATGAAGAAATCAGTTTAAACCCTTGTCTATTGAGTTTAGTGTGCTCCACGTCTGTTAGGTGGGTTTCCTGTAAAAATATTATTCCTGCTTTGTCTTTTTTCATTTTGCCTAGAATCTTGGATCTTTTAACTGGATTCAGGATCCCTTTTACATTATATGAGATTATTTTGGTTACACCCTGTTTCTCCATTGTGTTGTCTTATTTAGTATAACAGTGTGGTGGCCCTCTTTTATGCTACTCAGAAACTGAAAGAACATTAAGAACATAAAAAACATTAAAAACATAGTATATAAAACTTTAAAACAAAAAACTGACAGAAGATCTTCCTGAGCTGAGGTCTTTTTAGTGACCCTAGAAGAGCCTTGATGGTGTGTAGGCTCTGAGGGAAATTCCTCAGATTCCGTTACGTGCTGAGGGCCCTCTCTTACCCCTGTAAGTTGTCCCATATTTTTAACGTGAATTTCAGATCCCAATCCGATCTTGTAATGATTTTTTTTTTTTTTTTTATGCCTATACCCTATGAAATTGTGTGCACCCTCCCACCACCATCACAGCAAACATTCACGTTAATACAGTATTTGTTAGTGTGGAGAGATCATGTGGTTCATTGTCACATTTCTATTTTAACAAGTTTTTTTTTTTTTTTTTTAAAGACTTATTTGTTTTTAATATTATGTCTGTTCCATGAAATGTTTTACCACTTGCAGATTCTGCATCTCCTTTAATGTTTGTTACCTTGTAGGAGGAGGGTTGGACGTGCAGATTGACTAAAAATATCGTTATTCCCTCCTGTAAACGGCCAGTTTTTCCTTGTAGCTCTGGCGCTGGGTTTCCTGCTGCTGGCCCGTGGATTTTGAGGGTCTCTGTGTGGACCACATTTGAGCCTTGATTCTTTCGATCGGGTCTGCTGCGGGTTTATACACTGTTACCGGGAGCTCTCTTCTCGCCATATCCGTGGTTGCTTCTTCCGCCGAGTTGTAGAGACACGTCTCATCCCTGTAGAAAACCCGCAGCTTCGCCGGAAATGGTGTCTGGAAGCGCAGTTTTTTCTCTCGTAATACCTTTTTAGTGTCGTATTCCCGACGCTTTTTAAGGACCTCCGGGGCGTAATCGTGTTCCATGAAAACTTTTCTCTCTTGGTGCATAAATCCTTTTTTCTGCCAAGCCAGTCTTACAACCTCTTCTTTTATTCTGGAGTTGGAGAACTTCACCACCACTGATCGTGGAGGCACTTCCGCCGCCGGCCTAGGGGCTAATGTACGGTGCGCCCTTTCTATCTTCAAGTCGGTGGTTTGGGGAATATCCAACTTCTCTCTCAGTAAGGATTCCACGCATGCCGCCATTGTGGTGAAATCATCCTCGACTCCTTCTTTCAGACCATGAATTCTTATGTTGTCTCTTCTTAGTCTTCCTTCTTGGTCGGTTAGCTTAGCCTCCAGTCTTGACTGTCTTTTGTGTAGATCCAGCACTTTATCTTCCAGCACTTTTATTCTTTCCTCTGCTTCCAAGATTCGGTCCTCGGCCTGGTCCACTCTGCTGTTTGTCCTTTTTATTTCTTCTTTGATTTCATGAAATTCGGCCCAACACTCTCGGCGAAATCGTCTTAATTCTTTAAGTACCATTTTTAAGCTAACCTTTTTGCTAGCTTCATTCAGCTCCTCGTCTTCTGAATGGAAATCCTCCGGATCAGATTCTCCGGCCGATGCGTGTCCTGGCCTGGTAAATGTCGATTTCTTCTGTTTTCCTTTAGGCATGATGACTTTGTCTTTTGATTTTCACTCTTCCAAAAAGCCGTTAAATCTGATTTTCAAGGTATTTTCCTGGATCGGGTCTGGGAGCTTCAGCGTTAAGCTGCTATCACCATGGTGTCCAGACCGGAAGTCCCAAGTTTAGTGTTTTTATTTGAAATTGTGCATATATATACAGTATACAGTGTCCCAGCCTGTGGGGCACTATGTTCACTATCGTTTGCAGTGGTGAGTCACTCCAGCACCTCTGGGGTAGAATCACATTGCTGCTGCTAGGGAATGGTTTTTAACCACTCATCCTGTGCCCACAGAGACTTGGAGTGTTTTCCATTTCCTGAAAGCCCTATCCATCTTCTGTTGGCCACACCCCTCACTCACACAACGCAAAATGTTCCAACAATATTGAATCTTGTGTTCTCTATTTAATAATGTCAAGACACAGTTTGAACCGGACACACAGTCTGGATACAGTCAGAGTTCAGCTTCGTGTTTCATGTGTGAGAATGTACTTTGTCCATGGTAATATCAGGTGAATGGAAATCTGTGACGCTCCCCGCCTCCCTCTCTCCTTTGTGTCACCCTGTGCTCTGCTGCTGCTGCTGCACCACGTTTAGACCCACATATAGACCTATTGACTGAATTATTGATGTCAGGGAAGGGCGGTGTGGCAGCATGCTGCTCCTTCTGTAGTGAGACCCGGGCTAGCATGAGGGGGAGTGACATCATCCACACGCCGAGTCGACCTCAAGATTGATGTGGCAGGAAGCTGACGAGCTGTGGCAGGTTTCTGTCTGTGTCATGTAATAGATTTTTTTGTTCTCTGTTACCTCCATAAAGCTTTTAATAAATGAAGGGGTTTTTTTTGTTTTGTTTTTTAACCACACACACTGCTTTAACCTCAGTGGCTGGTGAAAGTGTTGCCTGCATGTAGCCTGTGTATCTTACAGCTGAAGCAGCATATGGTTTTTCCCCTCAGAGCCTTGACACAAATGCTGGAAGTTAATGCTGGATGCTAAATAGACAGTTAGCTTATAAGATATAACAGTAAAGTGATGAAATGGTTCTTTTGTTTGCAGCTTGCTGTGTTGCCCCCTGGTGGGTGGATGTCGGTGAATGTTTTAACTGTGCTCATTTCAAGCTCAGGGTTTCTATTCCTGAATTCTGCTAAAATAGCTTTGTGTGATTCACATTTATTTATTTTTATTTATCTTTTAATTGGAGATTAGTTTTTTCCTGGCAGGTCCATATCCCTGAATATGGAAAACCAGATATACAGTAAAGGGTTTGATATTAACACCTGCTAACAAGGGATGGGAATGATGAGAGACCTCACGATACAGTACCTGTTGTGATACTTGGGTCACCATCAGTGATGTGCACAGATGTTTCCGGGGGGGCAGGCAGATGTTCAACCTAAAAAAAAAGGAAACTCTTAAATACTAAAAAAAAAAAACTTACAGTAGCATAAATGTTTCTGTACTTACTGTACTTGGTATATCAATTTTATTCTAATACCTATACACTCATGGAGATATTTAATACCCTATAGATTTTTAGAAAAGTATCAACTCACACAGAGACCATGGTCTCTTCATCATTAATTATGTATTTGCAGGACAAAATGTCAATGACAAAAAATGGGAGCTTTCATTGAAAAAATATACATCTGTTCAAAATAAATAACTCTTTGCAAAAATTTAAAAAGGCTATTTCCCTTACAAGCAAAATGATCCAAAATCTTACCCTCTGTTAACCCGCCTCCCTCCATCCACATAAAAACTAAGGATCGTTTATACAGGACAACTTAGTATATCAGTGAGAAGACAGATTCAAGATTCAAAGATTTTACAGTGGTGTGAAAAAGTGTTTGCCCCCTTCCTGATTTCTCGTTTTTTTTGTATGTTTGTCACATTTAAATGCTTCAGATCATCAAACAAATTTAAATATTAGACACAGATGGCACAAGTAAACACAAAATACAGTTTTTAAGTGAAGGTGTTTATTATTAAGGGTAAAAAAAAAATCCAAACCTACATTGCCCTGTGTGGAAAAAGTGACCCCCCCCCCCCCCCCGTTAAAACACAAATTAACTGTGGTTTATCACATCTTTGGAAAGCTGAGTTCAATTTCTCTTTCCACACCCAGGCCTGATTACTGCCACACCTGTTCTCAATCAAGAAATCACTTAAATAGGACCTGCCTGACAAAGTGAAGTAGACCAAAAGATCCTCAAAAGCTAGACATCATGCTGCAATCCAAAGAAATTTGGGAACAAATGAGAAACAAAGTAATTGAGCTCTATCAGTCTGGAAAAGGTTATAAAGCCATTTCTAAAGCTTTGGGATTCCAGCGAACCACAGTGAGAGCCATTATCCACAAATGGCAAAAACGTGGAACAGTGGTGAACCTTCCCAGGAGTGGCCGGCCGACCAAAATTACCCCAAGAGTGCAGTAACGACTCATCCAAGAGGTCACAAAAGACCCCACAACAACATCCAAAGAACTGCAGGCCTCACTTGCCTCAGTTAAGGTCAGTGTTCATGACTCCACCATAAGAAAGAGACTGGGCAAAAATGGCCTGCATGGTAGAGTTCCAAGACGAAAACCACTGCTGAGCCAAAAGAACATAAAGGCTCGTCTCAGTTTTGCCAGAAAACATCTTGATGATCCCCAAGACTTTTGGAAAAATACCCTGTGGACTGACGAGACAAAAGTTGAAGTTTTTGGAAGGTGTGTGTCCCACTACATCTGGCATAAAAGTAACACAGCATTCAGAAAAGGAACATCATACCAACAGTAAAATATGGTGGTGGTAGTGTGATGGTCTGGGGCTGTTTTGCTGCATTCGTACCTGGAAGACTTGCTGTGGTAAATGGAACCATGAATTCTGCTGTCTACCAAAACATCCTGAAGGAGAATGTCCGGCCATCTGTTTGTGATCTCAAGCTGAAGCGCACTTGGGTTCTGCAGCAGGACAATGATCCAGAACACACCAGTAAGTCCACCTCTGAATGGCTTAAGAAAAACAAAATGAAGACTTTGGAGTGGCCTAATCAAAGTCCTGACCTGAATCCGATTGAGATGGTGTGGCATGACCTTAAAAAGGTGGTTTATGCTCAAAAATCCTCCAATGTGGCTGAATTACAACAATTCTGCAAAGATGAGTGGGCCAAAATTCCTCCACAGCGCTATAAAAGACTCATTGCCAGTTATTGCAAATGCTTGATAGCAGTTGTTGCTGCTAAGGGTGGCCCAACCAGTTATTAGGTTTAGGGGGCAATCAACTTTTTCACACAGGGCCATGAAGGTTTGGATTTTTTCCCCTTAATAATAAACACCTTCATTTAAAAACTGCATTTTGTGTTAACGTGTTATCTTTGTCTAATATTTAAATTTGTTTGATGATCTGAAACATTTAAGTGTGACAAACATACAGAAAAATGAGAAATCAGGAAGGGGGCAAACACTTTTTCACACCACTGTAATTGTGTGTTTATAGTTCTAGTGTTGTGATATATATATATATTTGTTGTATTATGGGATTATTTTGTGCATTTTTATTTTAGTTTAGGAGCACGGCGTGTAATTTTAGTTTATGTATGGACTTTCTTTTAGTTTATTAGGTGGCAGAATAATCCACCCCGCTGTGCGGGCTGCACGGTAGTCCACCCGTCAGCCCTGTTTTAGGTTATGTCGTGTGAATGTGTTAGGTCATTTTAGTACATTGTTTTTTGTTACCTTAGTGTGTGATTCGTGTCCCAATTTTTTTTTTTTTGGGGGGGGGGCGTTCAATTGTGTGTGTGGTTTTGGACTTTTCTAAAGGGGGGAGGAATGTTATATAGTGTTTTGGCACATTATTGTGAAGTGTGGTGTGGTGATGTGCACTTCCCATCACCTCACTGCACCGCCCTGTGTAAGGCGGAGGGCGTCCCTGACCGGTGCCCTCTGCCAGGTGCCTACGTTGTGATCGCTATACCCTTACATCAATAAAGTTGTGTTCGTCCAGTCATCTTGCCTCATCCTTCACCCAAGGTATTTTACCATACATAACAGGTTAAAGGTCACATTAATGGTGGAAAAGGTTTTGAAATGATTCATCTTGGTCTTATTTTTTTACATCACAAAATCCTGGCATTTGAACAGGGGTGTGTAGACTTTTTATATCCACTGTATGTATGTTATAACTTTCAAAGAAAAATGTTAAAGTTTATAAGAAACATCTCACTAATTGGTAAAAAATTGGACTTGCATCTTTTATCATATTTTTGCACCTTTATTCTTTGCAAATTTGTACTGAAATTTATGACTATCCACCCACAACCACCACTCTCCTTGTTAAAAAAAAAATTAATCACAACAACACAAAATGCTGAAGCTTAGAGCAATTAAAACACACAAGTGTCTACAGATGTGGAGTACCTGTAGCCTCTGCCCTTAAACACTAACCTGAAACGCTGCTTGAAGGAGAGAAGGCAAGCTGAAGCTACTGTGGTGCGGTCTGTGCACAATGGAGCAGAGGGAGGGGCATTCAGGCCACAGGATGCGGGTCACATGGAATTATTTGGGTGTCAAAATATAGTTGTAGGACATGAAAACACATTTGGTCAGCAATTGGGGTCTATGTCGGGGAAAAATTAAAGTCTGTAATACCTTAGAAAAAAAAATCTCTCCAAAAGAGCACTTCAGGTGGCACAGGGCAAAGGAGCGATCTTATGGCTTCATTTCACGTCTATCTGTGCACGTCCCTAGTCAGGATTCAATACTGTCACCCCAATTCAGTGTCAATTTGTGTCCCCAAAGTACAACTGTCAATATCACCCTCAATATAGGCTCTCAGTCCTCGGTGGGATGGTGTGCTGTTGTGGGGTCCTTTCTGCTGTGCTTGGGGATTTCTCAGTTTTGTGCTTCACTGCTTGGTGCATTTTTGGGGCCACTGTGGCAGCAGGACAGCGTCACATGCCTGGACTCCAGCACCTCGTGTTCCAGGGGGCCTCGTTTTCCACGGCAACGCAGGTCTCTAAACACGGGGAGGGCAGTGGACTGTGTTGCCTTCGTGGATCGCTCTGAGTATGGAGGTGGCTTTGCTGCACGAGGCCTGTCCGGAGTTGGTCGATTTTTACTGGGCACGATTTTGGCTTGACTGTTGCCCGGGTTGGTGCCGCTCATGCTAGTGTTCCAACTTGGGTGCCATGTGTTAACGCTGCTGTTGCTACACGGTGCTGAGAGGAGTGTGCCAGGCCGCGTGTTCCCCGAGTGTTGCTTTTTAATTTCATGCGGTGCTCCTTGCAGGCCTGTCTGTCATGTGAAAGTGTTTCATTGTGTCTTTGTTATAAAATCCCCAAAAAGGCCTGACGTTTGAGTTAACTTTTCAGTGCAATTCTAAGTTCTTCCTCCCTTGGTGCTTAGGGATCAGTGCCAGGTCCTCTACTTCCAACCAACCAGTGCTGGTGGAATTCATCTGTGGCCAATAGTTTTGGCACTGACTAGATACTTTGGCATGTGGCGAAAAGCAACGTTTATGATAATGTCACCAATTAACTAAATAAAACTGTAGATTTGTGAAGGTAAAGCTGCAAATTTATGACAGAACGATGTAACTTTGTGATTTAAAAGGTTACAAAATCATTATAAAAACATTTACAATAAAAATACTGCAAATTTATGAGAAACGGTGAAATTTGCAAGAAAATTAATATATTTGCAAAATTAAAGTCACAAATTTGCATGAAAAAAAGGAAATGTAACACAAAAATACTGCAAATTTACAAGAACAGAGTCACAGTTTCAAATGAAAAAAAACCCCACTCTAAATCTAATGGAAACATTTTCCCTCCCTGGCACAAACACATCACAGCATGATTTTTGGCAAAGTGAAATGGATATACATTTGTACGTCCATATGTCTTGACTTAATACTGTAAACAGTATTAAGATGCAACAATCCCCGCTGTTTTCCTCTGACTGATCATTTCCACATTCTGTGTGACAAACAAGTGAGTCCGTGAAAACAAGCCTAAAACACATGGCTTAAAAATATTAATAATGCAAAACTGGTAACTAAGGCTGGCCACACATGGGAGGAATTTATGCATGTATAATTGCTCAATCTGAAAAGCCTCCTGTGTGTGGGGAGCTTATTTCAAATATGCTTGGTCTGTCACCTATAAACCTCCCTCTCACTCGCACCCCTCACCTCTAGATTTTCAGAGGGAATATCAGTTACTTTCCAGGTCCAAATCCTTCCACTGTGTCCTGGGTCTGCCTCGGTTAAACACACCTGAAACACTTCAGCTAGAACATATCTGAACCACCTCATATCCAGGATTATCACTTTCTGATTAAATTGAGGGCATTCTTCTCAAAATGACAATGTAATTAAATATTAAAAACAAGCTTAGAATTGTTTTAGATCATTTGTAAGGCACAGTAAAATGTTATCTCCAAGATTTCAACCCTTCACTGTCCACAGACATGTTTAAGCTCGACTCCATTCCTTAATTTGCCTCCCCCCCCCCCCCCCCCCCCTCCTGCTGCTGGCTTTGTCCTACTCATCTGTGACCTCATCCTCCAAAAAAAAAAGGGAAAAAATGTGGTTAGTGGTCTGTCTCTGCCCCTGGATGGAATATAGCCCAGATGCCTTAATTTAATTTCTACTGAACAGCCGGTTGCGTGCAGTCTGCAGACTGAAGCCTTCTTTACAGTCGGCAATCATGTTAATCAGTCTCAACAGAAACATGTCATCCACATTTTAATTTTCATCTGAGTTTGGTGTGAGGTGCTGTGAGGAAAGTGGGTTTGGATTTATCGTCTTTCATCTTGCTAGTTTCAGACTAACCACTAGAGGATCTGAAAATTCAAGGTTTTTTTTCCACATGAACACAAAAGGCCCTAATACGAGTGTCTAGTCAAAAGAGCAAACATCATATATGTGCATGTCCGAATCCTCTTATTTGCTAATACCACTCTCTTAAATATTCAGAGGTGTGTTTTGGGTGTAATATGCAATAAGCCAATCAGAATGGCTGGTGGCCTCACCATTAAAGCAGCACTATGTAAGATTTTCACCTTAAAATAATGTTTCCAAAATGACATTGATGCTACATCAACCTTTGACCGGGTGACTGTCACTTCCCCCATAGCGTGAGTGGGACCACATCACCTACAGCAGCTCTATTCTGGGTGGGAACACTGAAAATACTACAACTATGGCCACTCTGATCTCAGTCCCAACAGCCAATCACGGGGCGCAATCTTAGCCACCAGCAACAAAGCACCCTGTGATTGGCTGTTGGGACTGAGGTCATAGTCACCATAGTTGTAGTCTCTTCCGTGTTCCTATCCAAAACAAGAAAGTTACGTAGTGCTGCTTTAACAGGCAGGAGCTCATGCCCTACTGTATCCTGGATTGCTGTTATATCTGCCCGCTTACCATGGAGAGCAGATCAGTTTTCTACCAAGGAAATAGAAGTGGTCGTGTGTGAAGTGAAAATGTGCAACAACCTAATTTTAGAGAACCATTATTCCTGCCAAGACTTTTGAGGTGAAGCAGGTGTGAAATGAAGTAACGGTGAGTGTGTCCTCATTGTCTGGCACCCGCACATTTTATTCTGTTCTTACTCAATTCCTTGTTTGAATCTGAAGCTGATTGCTTTCTAACTGAGACCCTAACCCTACTAAAGTTCAAGAAACAGCTTGGCGGCATAACTGTTCCAAGACCAACCGATGTAACTGTGATTCTGTGTTCCTGCAGGACGATAGCCTACTGCCAGTGGGTGGACAACCTGGAGGAAACCCAGAAGCTGCTGGCTATGAGCGGGCCTTTGAGTGACACGCTGAAGTGGCTGCTGAGCCACCTAAATGGCAGCATGGTGCGCAGAGAGATGTACGGCCACGGCATTGGACGCTTCTCCAAAGAAGAGGTGTACGCATTGATGGAGAAGGACATGAGGACTCTGGCTACTCTGCTGGGTAGGAAGACAACTGTCTGCTCTATTAGGGCTGCAGCTTACCTCATTAGAACTCTATTTCCTCAGTACTACCCTTTGTACTGTTCATATAAACTGATAACAGAGCTGGCAGGTTTTTAATGGATGAATTTGTTTATAGGGAACTCTTGAAACTCAGCTTTGATGATGGATATTGCGACGAGTGAGAAGGATTCTTTTACTGAAGAAATACACTTAGCATTTTAATAGGCCACAATAGAGAATCCCACAATATGAAATGTAATCCACTGCAAGTGTTTTTAATGCAACAGGCCACTATTTCTCACTCATCAGATTAAAGATTTCTTCCTATATATACTATATATATGTAATTTGAATGTCTGCATGTTTGCAGTTGAACAATATTGAGACACTTGTGGATATCAGCTACTGCTACACAACATCAGACTATGGAGGCCGAGAAAAGCAAAGCACTTTGCATCGATCTGTTTGTACCATTTCAGTGAACAACCACTTGTGTAAAATGGAAAAGTCATTCCCACAGTGAAAGCATGACTCTGCAGCCATATGGCTTTGGCCTCTTAACGTCTTCTAACACACCATCCTGAAATTGTTGTCTGCTGGTGTTACTTGAATATCAGAATTTCCAGCTTTAGGTACTTAATTGTAATGTTTTGATTTCCTTATTAGATCCCCCCCCCCACAGTGGTGAGAAATTTGATAAAAAGACAAAAAAAAAAAAACCAATGCGGCGGATGATAAAATATAAGCAGCAATGCTGTGATTTTAAGGAAGTTTTATTAATCATACCGCCGTCACGAGCTCCGCTCCCGGCGCCGTGCATGCACGCCGGGAGCGAGCCCACGGCTCTCAGAGAAGGAGGACACAATGTCTGTGTCCAGCAGCAGCAGTTGAGGAAATGGAATTGAGAGAGCGAGTTACAGAACCTGTGCAGTATTTATACCCATCTCAGACAATACATCAAAGTAGATTCACAGCAGTTGGTACGATCAAAGGGACTGCAGAACAGGCATGAGACATTTGCATTTGTAAGACCTACATAACAATAGGCAGATGCAGTCCTCTGCTCCAGCTTGCAGGACAAAGAGGTTACAAGGCACATCTACATATTGATCTGTCTCTAGGTCACAGTAAGGACAGGACGCATGAACACTATACATGAATGGCACATTACATCACAATACATGCATGGCACATTGCATCACAATACATGAATGGCACATTACATCTCAGTGGTGCAGCGGGAAAAACCAAGAGAAGAGAGCTGAGTGTCCTTCATCTGTTGTGGGGGTTAACCGAACTGCCCACACGCTCCCCCCCAGAGGGCACGGCAGGGGGCCGAGACCTCGATAATCCCTCTATGGAAGCGAGCTGTGGGAGAAGCTCGCTGCAGGCGGAGGGGGAGGGAGGAGGGGGGTAGTAAATGCCGGCAGGGGGACGGTGAACTCGTCCGAGCCGCGCAAAAATTGCTTGTGGGTCCGCGATGTCGAAGGGCTGTCCCGTTGAACGTGCAGAGGTCCACAAGAAGAAAAATTAGTCTCTGGCTCCTCTCGTGGCCATGAAGAAAACAGGAGCGGCGAGGCTGCGTAGCGGCTGTAAGAAAAAAAAAAGAAACAAAAGCAGAGGGACTGGCGTGTTGGCTTTAGGTGCAGGAGCAACCCCAAAGCCCCCCGGGAACAGCTGACGGCTGAAATCCCTTTGTGCCGTGGCTGAGACCATTAGAAAATCCAGTGGCGAGCTGCGTGCTTGCTTCAGGTGAACGAGCAGCCCTGAAGGTTCTGTGAGCAGCGGCGGAGGACGATGGCGGTCTCTGGAGCCGTTATTTGTCCCGTGCGTGATGCGCCGTCCTCGTAACTCCCCGGTGCATGTGCCGGGGTTCCGTGCGTGGGTGGGCCAACTGGAGAGGAGAACCAGGGTGCAGAATCATGGTGGGGATCGGCGCAGACGGCGCCGATAAAATCCAGGTTTGAGCTGTGGCTGCAGCTTGGCCATGGTGCGTTGGAGCGGTGGGAGGAAATAGACGATCTTTTGTCCCTCAGGCTCGTGCAGATGCGTTGGAGCGGTGGGAGGGAATAAACGATCTTTGTCACCGCTCGGCCGTGGTGCGTTCAGGTCCACATGTTGCATTCTCCGCCGGCCCTGGAGGTTGCCGTCGTGGAGAAGGGACGAGGTACCTGCGCTCTCGTGTGGAGGAGCTGCGAGCGCGGCCGGTCCAGCGTGGATGAGCAAATCTCAGACGTGCAGATCTCATCCTGAAGAACGGGTCACCAGTGCAGCTGTCCAGATCAGAAGGTTGCTTCGCACAAAGCGTGTGCGTCTTCGCGGTCACCAGTGCGGCGTATGATAAAATATAAGCAGCAATGCTGTGGTTTTAAGGAAGTTTTATTAATCATACCGCCGTCACGAGCTCCGCTCCCGGCGCCGTGCATGCGCGCCGGGAGCGAGCCCACGGCTCTCAGAGAAGGAGGACACAATGTCTGTGTCCAGCAGCAGCAGTTGAGGAAGTGGAATTGAGAGAGCGAGTTACAGAACCTGTGCAGTATTTATACCCAACTCAGACAATACATCAAAGTAGATTCACAGCAGTTGGTACGATCAAAGGGACTGCAGAACAGGCATGAGACATTTGCATTTGTAAGATCTACATAACAATAGGCAGATGCAGTCCTCTGCTCTAGCTTGCAGGACAAAGAGGTTACAAGGCACATCTACATATTGATCTGTCTCTAGGTCACAGTAAGGACAGGACGCATGAACACTATACATGAATGGCACATTACATCACAATACATGAATGGCACATTGCATCACAATACATGAATGGCACATTACATCTCAGTAGTGCAGCGGGAAAAACCAAGAGAAGAGAGCTGAGTGTCCTTAATCTGTTGTGGGGGTTAACCGAACCTCCCACACCCAAAGCATTTTCGTATTTATCATATTTTAGCATTCATCAGCATTTGTATTGGAGCGGGAATTCACTACCACTACTACTATTGCCAATGGATATACAGCAGAGTAGTTCTAGTGATGTGATTACTGTATGTATATACGTAAATAAGTTTTGATATAGGTATATAAGGAAAAAATTGAAAGCCCGAAGAGACCACTGAAAAAGTATCACTTTATCTGGTTTTACTATTTATGCATATTTGAGTAAAATGAACAATTTTGTTTTATTCTTTAACCTACTGAAAACAACTCACCCTATCCCAGCATCTTTTAGGCAAGAGGTGGAACAGTGGTTAGTACTGGGCAGCACAGCAAGAAGATCATGGGTTTGATCCCACCCTTGACCATCGGTGACCCTTCTGTGTGGAGTTTGCATGTTCTCCCCGTGTCTGTATGGGATTTTTCTATATATGTTCTTATGTTACGGATCCCTTCTCCATAACACATTAGTTAGTGGTGCAGTTTCCTGACACCTTAAGGTTCACCTCCACTACTAGCTCAGTGCTAGTACAGGAATTGAGGGGGGGAGTACATTACAGTGCCATGTGTTCAAATCCTGGCCTGGGATAATAGGTGTCAGTCAACCTTGCCTGTGGATGAAAATGACTGTAGGTTCATCCACCTTGATGATAGAGAGTTAAAATGGACTTGAGATCCTGAGTAAAATAGGCAATTCTGGCCTTGGTCCAGTTGGGGCTGTAACACTTATTATACAGTATGTATATATTCGGGATGCACAATAGGAGAATTTATGCTGATAATTTGAAAGCAGTGACTGTTGATTGCCAAGACTGATATACTATGAACATATTTTCCCCACCTATTTACATCTCCTTTGTCACAGTGATGATTAACTGGCATACAAAGACATTCTCTAAGGAAAATAAGACAATCATATTAATGTAATATGAAAATAAATACATATTATTTACTTTTCAGGGCAGAAGAAACATGTACATAAATGCACCCTCTCCACAAGGATCATACAAAAATAAAGTGCATTCACTGTACAGTAACTAAAACAATTTGCACCAACATAATGTAATATATTTACATTACTGAATAAAGAAGAAGTAAGGCTGGATGAACTTTACAGACTTACTTAAACTGGATCAAATGAATCAGTTCAAAATAGGAGCCTATTACTAAGCAGCATCTTTTTCAAACAGTGACCCTGTTTACATGGTCATGAGTAAACCGATTACAGTCAGCTTTCTGGAGTTACCTGATTATTCAAACTGTCATGTAAACAGAGTAATCCGATTCCCTTTATCGGTTTACTCCAGTAATCAGTTTACTTGTGACCATATACAGTAAACAAGGTCACTTATGGTGTTTACATGCACTGAGTAAACGGTTTACTGGGCAAATAAACTAGGTGTGTTAATTTGTTTTCTCATAAACCGTTAATGGCCTTTTGACCCTGTTTACAAGGTCACAAGTAAACCGATTACTGGAGTAAACCGATAAAGGTAATCAGATTCCTCTGTTTACATGACAGTTTGAGTAATCAGGTAACTCCAGAAAGCTGATTATAATCGGTTTACTTGTGACCATGTAAACAGGGTCAGTAACTTAGAACCATCTCAGTATGATGTTAAAAAATTACTTGTAACTCGGGTAAGGTCAAATCTGAAAATTACCTGCGACTGAGTGTGTGTGGCGGGGCTTGATGGGAGTCCACAGTGCGAGTCTGCCAAAGTTTTCAGTAATAATAATAATAAATTTATTTATAGAGCACTTTTCACAGACAGAGTCACAAAGTGCTTAACACGGTAAATAACAAAGCAAATAAAAATACAGGCACATAAAGCAGTAAAAGAACAAAGTAGACAGCAAAAGCACATAAAAATACAATCAACACGTAATTAATTAAAAAGCCAGGCTAAAAAGGTGGCTTCTTAAAAACATCAATGGAAGGTGCAGACCTAAGTTCAAAAGGTAAAGAGTTCCAAAGTCTGGGAGCAACAGCAGCAAAGGCTCTATTGCCTTTGGTTCTGAGCCTAGTGCTAGGGACTACCAGTAGGTTCTGATTAGAAGACCTGAGAGACCTGCTGGGATGGTGTAGATGGAGCAAGTCACTGATATAAGAAGGCGCCTCATCATGAATGGCTTTGTAAGTAAGAACAAGAACTTTAAAATCAACTCTATAATTTACAGGAAGCCAGTGCAAGGAGGCCAAAACGGGAGTGATGTGACATAACCTACTGGACCTAGTTAGTAATCTAGCAGCAGAGTTCTGGACTAACTGTAGGCGGTGTAAAGAGGATTTAGTAAGACATGTGAAAAGAGCATTACAGTAGTCCAAACGTGAAGAAACAAAGGCATGAATAATAATTTCTAGTTCTAGTTTTAAAAATCTTTACCTTTTCATTGTGGAGCTCCATTTCCCTGCGCACTTGTTCATTGAGCTGCAGATCCACTCTTGTTTCCCCAAAGGTTTAAAAGTACTGTTGCTTGTAATTGTCCAGCTGCTGCCTTGGTTAAGGCCCTGTCACACCTAGGCGATTTAGGCAGCCAAAACGGATGAAAAATTTGGAGAATATGGTGACGTATGTCAAATCAGTTATGGCTAAGTTTTGTCTAAGCTAAGAGCACGCTAAAAAATGCTGAAGCACACTATGATGTAGTTCGCCGAGATCACCTGAAGCGCAGAGTGCAGCTGCTTTCCATGATAAATCACACTTTGCTGTTGGCTGTGCCTTCCACCAAAAGCACACTCCATGCACTATCTTGTTTTTTTTCCACTTTATTGGAAATAAACTTTTTTTATTGCCATCAGTTTGCGTGCCTTTGAGCCAGGCTGTGACAACTGTCGTCTGATGTTCCTGACGTGTCGCATCAGCTGTTGTTAGGTGTGACTGACCTGACAGATTTGACAGCTCTGTCAGGTCGGTCACACACCCCGCCTGGTCTTTGGAGGGGAGAATCATCTTGGTTGAACAGAGATGATCTCTCCCACATCTAGGATTCATGGATCGGGAGGCAACGGCAGTTTGGCATGACTGCGCTATGCAGAAGTTATACTATTGTTGCACACAAGTTATGAATGTTGGCAACACGCTAAGCATTAGTTTGTTTAAGTTACTTAAGGAAATATTCTGTCCACCTTATTCCTAGCCCCCATGATGCCTTGCGTGAATTATGGGAGTAGCTTCCGGTACTAGTTTAGAACGTGGAGTTGTCAGGGAAACGGAACACTTTTCCTTGTTAAAAAACAATGACTTCGGCATCAAAAATGCGGGAACACGGCCTTTTGCACCTCAAAAAGAGTAATATAATCATACCACTTCCCATGACTATGGAGGGATGAGAAGATGACCTTAAAAAGTGGCCTGGCAGACAGTAGCTTAGTTAGCACCGCTGCTAAGATGCTAACACTGTAAGCAAATAAAAGCTCTGAGATATATCAATGTCTCCACTGCAATAAAGTTGGATGCATTTTGTTAAAAGATGTTGGACATAATCAAATTTACCTTAGAGCAGACGTAGAATCTAGTCAGAGCCACAAAGAACCACAACACCGTGCTTGTGTGTTTTAATGTCAGGATAAATACAGACAGCTGCAGCTGTTCGTTTTACCCCGAAATTAAAATACTCATGCTGCTGTCATGCCATGAATGCTTGTTATTTAACTTAACACGTACAGACCTTTTCTGACAATTGTTCAAAATTTTATTGATCTATATTTTGTGATAATTTAAAAATTAATGCATGATGAAGCTGCTAATATCAAGTCCATATCATTCCAATGCAGTGCAATGAATGCAAAAAAACCAAAAAAACTATTTGATATCTTTCTTTAAATCCTTAAGCATTAGGAAGCAAACTGGTACTATTTTTTAATTTATTATTTTACTTCATGCAGCCTTACATCTGGTGGCATTTATAAACGTCAGATCTGTGACATTCATACAAGTGAAAACATACCTGGTGCTGTTGTGTCTGTCCCACCGATCACACCAACAGTCACTTTTAGTTTTCAGTGCATGATCTACGCATTGCTGTTGAAGCCAGCACAGATTCAGCTGAGGTTTAGGAGCCTCACACCACGAACAGCAGCAAGTACCAGAACTACACAAAAACATTCAAAAATACAAAAACTACAAGTGCTGAAATTATCTGCTACTTGACTGCAAAACACGTACGTGAACTCTACATTAAAATGAATTTGAAACACTTTTAAAAAATGCTATTTTAAATGCCCCACTACTCCACTCTTGCTGACTGATTTAACACTACTGCAGTCGGAAACCAGAAATTGCGCCCACAATCGTTTCTACAGCAGCGCCCTCAGGAGTAAGGTGGATATAAGTTACTAATACGTTACATATATGTCCAAGTCATTATGGATACATGATGCATACAGCCAAAAGTGAAAATTTTGGCATATCCCAGCGTTTTAGACCAATTTTTATATGTGTGGCGAACACTACCTAAATCATCATGGTGTGACAGTAGACAGCTCAAGTTTGCAAACCCTATCTGGCTCCATGTATCTACTTGATCAGTTGCAAACAACAGGCATTCCCAGCAAGATAATATGCAGCACTCCTCGGAGTCTGTCATCCAAGGATACCGCTCGCTGTTAATATGGAAGTAACGGACAAATCCTTTCCCTGGCTGAGACGGGCCTGGTAGCTTTGGGGTTGGCTAACATCTCTTCACAATGACCAGCTTTTCTTGAAAAGTCCATCTGGAAAATTGATTTTTTTTTTTTAAATATCAGCGACCAAATCATTTTCCTCTCCCCTGTCAGTCATTGTGGATGGAAAAACAGCTATTATATTTAAACAGATACAGTATATTGTAGCTGCTTAAGCGAGTCCTTGCACTGGCGTTTTGCTAGCTAGGATCCTCTATATTGTGGGTGGAGGAGTCTAACCATCCAGTCAAAAGACGTGAAAATGCCAACGTTCTTGGATGCCTTCTGTGCGTACCCCAGACGTACAGAAGACATCTGATTGGTTAAAGCAACAGGATAAGTTTAACAGTTAATTTAACATACAGAGTGCACTGTTAATTGTGACCTGTGCTGGCAAATTGAGTCGGAATGCGCACCGCGTCATTACGAGCTGAAGGCACGAGAAGTCATAAATCATGACTCTCTTTGTCTGCTAGCGGCAAGTCCCAGGAAAACCCCTGTGAGTGCCCGGTATCATTGTAAAGGTTAGAAATCCTACTTTCTAAAAATATATATGTTTTGGCAGAAGACGTAACTCCTGACCAATCGAACACAAGTTTTAAACCTAGCCAAAATATAAACAAATTGGCTTTTTCCGGGTCCGTTTTTTGCGCACATCCTACAAATTAAATATCATTTTGAAGGTCTTTCAATACAGAATTTGGAAAAAAAAAAACATTAGCTCAGTTTTGATCATTTCCTCAAAGTGACTCATTTTGCCAACACAAGTCACAATTCCTGAAGGCCCAAGGCAGATTTGCTTGACCCTGGCAACACAGATGGCTGAAATATGATTGGACAAAAAAAACTCTAACATGCATTATACTACTGGAAGGAGTGCAACCAAGAGGAAAGCAACAAAATGAAGAGAATAGACTATTGGAAATATTTTAATACATCCTCATGGAACAAATATAAGAATGTAGGTTGTAAATGTAATTCTGATAGCCAGCAGAGAAGGCTTGCCGGCCCTGAGGGTCCACCACTGCCATAGCTATGCAAACTGGTGGGAAAATGTGGACTGAAAAATATTTAAAGGGGTCATTGACTGAAAAATGGTGTTTGTAGGTTTTAACCCTCTGAAATGCATCTGTTGGTTACGTGATTAATGAAAAATCATCAAAACATTCACTTTTCTTTAAAAAAAACAGCCTTTGTCTCATTTTTCTCTCAAAGAAACCATTTTTTGACTTTTCCGGGTTTGTCTCAGGCTGTCATAAAATTGTTAACACAGCCCCATCCAGTCCTTGATACCTACCTTTCTGTCAGTCTGTCCCAGGGCACCTGCGGCTCCAGCAGTAGCTTAACTCCATCGGTGTCTTGTCTGTGGAGTGAATGAATAATGCATCCATTTTAAAGTGTTTTTGAGTGTCCTTGAAAAGCGCTAAATCTGTTGTATTATACCCACCTGCTGATCTATTATCCATCCATCCATCCATCCATCTTCTACCGCTTTTCCGGAGGTCCGGGTCACGAAGGCAGCAGTTCAAGCAGAGAAGCCCAGACTTCCCTCTCCCCAGCCACCTGCTCCAGCTCTTCAGAGAGGATACCAAGGCGTTCCCAGACCAGCTGGGAGACATAGTCTCTCCACCGAGTCCTGGGTCTGCCCCGGGGTCTCCTCCCAGTGGGACGTGCCTGAAACACCTCAAGTGGGAGGTGTTTATAATAATGATCTATAATGCAATATATAATATATATATAATATATAATATAATATAATATAATTATATTATATTATATAATATAATTATATAATATATATAATACAATATATAATATAAATATATAATATCATATAATATATATATACAGTATATATACAGTATATATATATATATATATATATATATATATATATATATATATATACTGTATATATATATATATACATACATATATATACATATAATATATCATATATATCATAATATCATATAATATAATATATAATATCCAATAATGATCTATTATTGGCTACCAAACCTATCTGTCATGTAGATGGACTAGCTTCTGAGCTTACAGTGGTACTAGGAAGCTTGCATCTAACATGGTTTGTATTATGGTTTTCTTTAGATTTTGATCACCTTAATAGACATCCCTGTTTCGACCTGGTTTGTTAATCCACAGTCGATAATTATCTTGTGTCATTCTGGCTTATTTTGTTATATATTTCACTATGATTTTACATTGAACTGTTAGCACTAGCATACTAAGTGGTCTGAGTCAATCACTGTACCCAGACACAGCTTTCCTTGGCAGGAAGGAAGTGATGGGCAGGCCACCTGGATCCGTCCGGTTTTGATCACTATTCTCTATAAACTCTACTCACCCCCACTGCAATCCTTGTTCATCCAACAACGCTTGACTATGTATTTCGTTGTAGATGTTATTTTAGCTTGGTTAAAGTTTTATTTTCGTAGCTGTGATCCCAGTCGGCCGTAAGGTGACCAGCTGAAGCTGGCAGTTTAGCCACTCATTCATGTATGCCTCTGTGATTGGTTGTAACATGAACCAGATGGATACTCTTTCTTGGCTACCTCGGAGGAAGAGGGAGAAGCCGAGGAGCAGCAGAGAGAGCACGGAGAGAGGCAGAGAGGAAGGAGGGGAGAGCAGGGGACCTGGCTTGAATGTAGCTCAGGTAGGCCACCTGGTGAGCCACTTTCGGTAAACAGAACTGGCGCCAGCTCGCCACAGTTGCCGGCGGATGGGGCTCTGCGCTCAGCAAGACTGTGGTCTCACCCCGTCCACCGGCGACTGCGGTGAGCCGGTGCCATTTCTGCTTATCCAAAGTGGCCCACTGGGCGGCTCACATTCCAGCCTCCAAGCGGGGCCGGGGAGCGACTTTCTGCTCCACCGAGAATGATCCATCCTCAAGTTGGATCGCTTTCTCAGATCCCTGGCTCAGTGTCTTCTTCTTCCAGCTATTGGTGGGCGTGAGTATGGGTGGAGCTAATTAGAATATTCCTAGAACTGCACATACTTAAGTAGGTGGAAGACGTTAAAAGCTCTTTCTAAGTAATTCTAAGACAATGAAAATTTTGTGTATAAAAAGCCACAATATACTATTTTGGGCAATACGCATTTGTTTTTGAGGGTGTTTTTGGTGGTTTTAGAGCCGCTGGAGTGCATCTTTAAGACAGATTTAAGTTAGTAGGCTCCGAGCGTGGCAGCTAATGTTAACAAAAGTGAGGCAAGAGGGAGGGGGAGTTGAATGAGATCTCAGCGATTTAAAGTGACAAGCACTGAAACGGCTGGAAAAATAAAAAAATAAATTTGCTGCAATAATTCAATAATTAAAGATAAGTGGAACAAAATATGTTAAACATATGTTAGGTTAATTGGCATTTGCTTCTTCTTCTTCTTTCGGCTGCTCCCTATAGGGGTCGCCACAGCGGATCATCTGCCTCCATCTCACCCTATCCCTTCATCTTCCTCTGTAACACCAACCCTCTTCATGTCCTCCTTCACTACATCCATGAATCTTCTCTGTGGTCTTCCTCTTTTCCTCCTGCCTGGCAACTCCATCTTCAACATCCTTTGTCCAGTATATCCACTATCCCTCCTCTGCACATGTCCAGACCATCTCAGCCTTGCCTCTCTTACTTTGTCTCCAAACCGTTTAACCTGAGCTGTCCCTCTGATATACTCATTTCTAATCTTGTCCCTCCTAGTCACTCCCAATGAAAATCTTAGCATCTTCAACTCTGCCACCCCCAGCCCCACCTCCTGTCTTTTTGTCAGTGCCACTGTCTCCAAACCATACATCATAGCAAGTCTCACTACCGTCTTGTAAATCTTCCCTTCCACTCTTGCTGCTATCTTTCTGTCACGAATCACCCCTGGCACTTGTCTCCACCCACTCCACCCTGCTTGCACTCTCTTCTTCACCTCTCGTGCATTTTCCATTGCTTTGGATGGTTGAGCCCAGGTATTTAAACTCATTTACTTTCACTACAGCTACTCCTTCCAGCCTCCCTCTCATTCACACTCATGTATTCTGTCTTGCTTCTACTGACTTTCATTCCTTTTCTGTCCAGGGCATACCACCACCTGCTCCCTGTTCTTACTACAGATTGCAATGTTGTCTGCAAACATCGTGGTGCCATCTACACCATGGTAGAACAGTTTAAAATCCATCTCCAATGCTCCTAGCCTTGCTTCCTTTCCATCTGGTTTCTTGAACACACAGTATACAGTATCTACCTTTCTGTACTCTCTTCCTTTACCAGTCATAGTCCCTATATTTAACATCCCTACTCTCACCTCCACACTTCTACCTTTCCTTTTCTGTCTCTCACTGCTAACACGCCTTCCCCCGCTCCTTGATCTTTGACCAACAGGAGCCCAATTTCCACTGGCACCCTGTCGGTTAACAGCACTGGTGGCGGTCATTGTTAACCCAGGCCTCGACCGATCCAGTATGAAAGTCTCTTTCGTCGTGATCCGCATGTTTGATTTGGCAAAGGTTTTACGTCGGATGCCCTTTCTGACTCAACCCTCCCCATTTACCCAGGCTTGGGACCGGCACTAGGAGCACACTGGCTTGTGAACCCCCTGTGGCTGGTTAACTGGTATCAACTGGGGATTCTAAATTGTCCTTAGGTATGAATGTGAGAATGAAAGGTTGTCTGTCTTTCTGTGTTGGCCCTGTGATGGACTGGCAATCTGTCCAGCGTGTAGTCTGCCTCTCACCCAAAAATGCTGGCATAGACTCCAGGCTCCCCATGACCTGAAAAGGATTAATCAGTAGAAGTTGGATGAATGTCAAAAACATTTCGTTAAGCCATGTGTGAGTTGATAAAATGTGGGGAAAAAGTGTAATGAATGACCCCTTTAAAGGAAAAATCAAAAATAAAACAGAGTAGACACACTTCCTGAACTTCTTTATGATTGACATTTTTTTTATTATTTTCCATCCAAGTATACAATATTAAAGTACACAAAGAATTTCTCAGCATCCTGAACTTCTTAACATCCAGTGACAAGTCATCACCATTAACTCTTATTCTTGGCTCCCATAATATCATTTCCAACTCCGCAGCAATATTAAATACTATATACAGGTACATCTCAAAAAATTAGAATATCTTGAAAAAGTTCAATATTTTTTGTCACTCATTTCAGAAAGTGAAACCCATATATTATGACATGGTTCCTGATCATTCCTCATATCAGTCATCACTGACTGTGGAAACATCAACCTAAACCTCAAGCAACTTAGATTCTGTGCCTCTCTACTCTTTCTCCAGACTCTGGGACTTTGATTTCCAAATGAAATACAAAATTTACTTTTATCTGAACAGAGGTCTTCTGCTGCTGTTGATCCACTGTGTTTTATCAAGACCAAAGTCAGCGCGGTCATCTACCAGGAAAATTTTAGAGCACTTCATGCTTCCCTGTGCTTGCAAGCTTTATGGAGAAGCTGATTTCATTTTCCAGCAGGACTTGACACACCCCCAGACTGCCAAAAGCATCAAAACCTGGTTTAATGACCATGGTATCACAGTGTTTGATTGGCCAGCAAACTCTCCTGACCTAAACACCATAGAGAATCTATGGAGTATTGTCAAGAGGAAGATGAGAGACACCAGACCCAAGAATGCAGACGAGCTGAAGGTCACTATCAAAGCAGCCTGGGTCTCCATAACACCTCAGCAGTTCCACAGGCTGATCACCTCCATGCCACGCCACATTGATACAGTAATTAATCCAAAATTTGCCCTGACCAAATATTGAGTGTGTACATGGACATACTTTACAGTTGGCCGACATTTCTATTAAAAAAATATTTTTTAAATTAATTTTATGTAATATTCTAATTTTTTGAGAAACTGAATTTGTGGTGGGCAGCGCGGTGGCGGAGTGGTTAGCACTGTGGCAGCACAGCAACTCACTCTTGGCCGGGGGATCCAGTGATCTGTGTGGAGTTTGCATGTTCTCCCCGTGTCTGCGTGGGTTTACTCCGGGATTTCTCCGGTTTCCTCCCACATGCCAAAAACATGCACGTTAGGTTAATTGGCATCAAAACTGGGCATTCTTAAATTGTCCTTAGGTATGACTGTGAGAGTGAATGGTTGTCTGTCTCTCTGTGTTGGCCCTGTGATGGACTGGCGATCTGTCCAGGGTGTACCCTGTCTCTCGCCCAAAAAGATGCTGGGATAGGCTCCAGCCCCCCCGCGACCCGAAAAGGATTAAGCAGAAGAAGATGAATGAATGAATTTGTGGTTTTCATGGGCTGTAAGCCATAATCATCAAAACTAAAATAAACACTTGAAATATATCAGTCTCTGTGTAATGAATCTATACAATATATGGGTTTCACTTTCTGAAATGAGTGACAAAAAATATTGAACTTTTTCATGATATTCTAATTTTTTGAGATGTACCTGTACAGTGGGGAAAATAAGTATTGAACACATCAACATTTTACTCATGAAAAATATTTCTGATGGAGCCACTGACCAGAGATTATGACCAGATATCAGTAACAACCCAAGTAATCCAAACATACAGTGCATCCAGAAAGTATTCCCAGCACTTCACTTTTTCCACATTTTGTTATGTTACAGCCTTATTCCAAAATGGAACATATTCATTTTTTTCCTCCAAATTCTACACACAATACCCCATAATGACAATGTGAAAAAAAGTTTTTTTTTTTTTTTTAGATTTCTGCAAATTTATTAAAAATTAAAAAGTAAGAAATCACATGCACATAAGTATTCACAGCCTTTGCCATGAAGCTCAAAATTGAGCTCAGGTGCATCCTGTTTCCACTGATAATCCTTGAGATGTTTCTACAGCTTAACTGGAGTCCACCTGTGGTAAATTCAGTTTCTTGGACATGATTTGGAAAGGCACACACCTGTCTATATAAGGTCCCACAGTTGACAGTGCATGTCAGAGCACAAACCAAGCATGAAGTCAAAGGAATTCTCTGTAGACCTCCGAGAGAGGATTGTCTCGAGGCACTAATCTGGGGAAGGGTACAGAAAAATTTATGCTGCTTTGAAGGTCCCAATGAGCACAGTGGCCTCCATCATCCGTAAATGGAAGAAGTTCGGACTCTTCCTAGAGCTGGCCAACCGTCTAAACTGAGCAATCGGAGGAGAAGGCCTTTAGTCGGGAAGGTGACCAAGAACCCGATGGTCACTCTGTCAGAGCTCCAGCGTTCCTCTGTGGAGAGAGGAGAACCTTCCAGAAGGACAACCATCTCTGCAGCAATCCACCAATCAGGCCTGTATGGTAGAGTGGCCAGACGAAAGCCACTCCTTAGTAAAAGGCACATGGCAGCCCACCTGGAGTTTGCCAAAAGGCACCTGAAGGACTCTCGGACCATGAAAAACAAAATTCTGTGGTCTGATGAGACAAAGATTGAACTCTTTGTCATGAATATAAGCGTCATGTTTGGAGTAAACCAGGCACCGCTCATCACCAGGCCAATACCATCCCTACAGTGAAGCATGGTGGTGGCAGCATCATGCTGTGGGGATGTTTTTCAATGGCAGGAACTGAGAGACTAGTCAGGATAGAGGGAAAGATGATTGCAGCAATGTACAGAGACATCCTGGATGAAAACCTGCTCCAGAGCATTCTTGACCTCAGATTGGGGCAATGGTTCATCTTTCAGCAGGACAACAACCCTCAGCACACAGCCAAGATATCAAAGGAGTGGCTTCAGGACAACTCTGTGAATGTCCTTGAGTGGCTCAGCCAAAGTCCAGACTTGAATCCAACTGAACATCTCTGGAGAGATCTGAAAATGGCTGTGCTCCGATGCTTCCCATCCAACCTGATGGAGCTTGAGAGGTGCTGCAAAGAGGAATGGGCGAAACTGCCCAAAGATAGGTGTGCCAAGCTTGTGGCATCATATTCAAAAAGACTTGAGGCTGTAATTGCTGCCAAAGGTGCAAAGGCTGTGTTTTGAGATCCTTCTCCCATGTTTTCTTAAGAACCGACATATGATGAATTAACATAGAATAACACGCTCAGACTTCATGACCCTTTCCCTATCCCAATTATATTCTGTCCAGACATTCTGCTTCCTCAGGAGCTGTTTTTTTTTTTTTTTTAATTTTTGATTTTGTATACTTTATTGATCCCCAGAGGGGAAATTGAGGGCATCCACCTGGATGGATGAAGCAGCCACGGTACGGCGCTATCCCTTTACCATTCACACCACACACATTCACACCTAGGACCACTTTAGAGTCTCCAATTAACCTAAACTGCATGTTCTGGTATGGTGTAGTTTGTCCAAAGATCCCTTATAGCATGTGATGAAATTGAAGGTATCTGAAAAACTGAGACATGGCCAATCCAAATTCCTGCTCAGTATTTTCAAAAGGATTTGAGTATACCTTTGTTATACAAGTCACCCAACACTCTAATGCCCTTTTCAAACCAATTCTTCCAGAAAAATGGTAATTTGCCAATGCTCAACTTTGGATTCTGCCAAATACTTGATGATACATTTAAATATGAGTCAAACCAAACATCTGGGCCACTTTAATCCAGATTATCTTTAAATGAGCAATTGTTGGATGTGGTTTTTCCTTTTTCAGCCAATTTGATAAATAAACATTGCAGCGGGGATAATGGAGCAAGAGCAGTTTGCTGTACATTGGACCAAGGAGGAGCTCTTTGAGTGGGATGAGACCAATGGGCTAAATGTCTTCAATGCATAATAATAAAATATCATCTTGGGTAGTCCCAGGCCTCCACTATCAACTAGTCCATGCAGCTTATTAACATGTAACCGGAGTTGTTTATCCTTCCATATAAATTCCTTGACTATCTTATCAAACCACCTAAAATATGAAAGCGGTATCTCTAGTGAAAGAGACTGAAGGAGGTCATTTAGTTTAGGGATACTGTTCATTTTAAGGTTGTTTATTTTTCCTTCCATTGAGAGATTTAAAGTTGACCATCTGTTAACATCACATGCAACTTTGTTTAGCAATGGGTCAAAATTAACAGGATCTTTTAACTGGGAAGGAAATAGAATACCTAAATATTTGATGCCTTGTTTCAGCCACTGAAATTTACCAGGTTGAAAGGCGATTGGTGGACAATGAGCTGCTTCTGATTTAGACCAGTTTACCCTATAAGCTGAAAATTTTGAAAAAAAAAAAAGGGTCAATTGGTTGGGTTCCAACACAAATAATAATATATCGTCTGCATAAAGCATAAGTTTATGGACTGTTCCCCCTGCCTTAACCCCTGGACATTTAACTTCCTCTATGATGGCCACCGCTAAGAGTTCTACAGCCAAACAGAAGAACAGAGGAAAAAGGGGAGAACCCTGTCTTGTGCCCCTTCCAAGTGTAAAATAATCAGAGATTAACTCATTTGTTTGCACTGCTGCCTCTGGTTGCGTATAGAGTAAATGTATCCACTTATGTATCCTAAACCCATTTCTTTCCATAATTTTAAATAACTAACACTACTCAACCATATCAAAAGCTTTTTCAGTGTCAAGAGATGGCTGCAAATGGGGCTTTAGCTTCAGTAACTGACCATGCAATGTTTATTAAGCATCTTATAATGTTAGAAGAACTACGCCCCTGAATAAAACCTACCTGATCAATATGAATTAGAGGTTATTACCTTATTTAGCCGATTTGCTGAACTTAAGCTATGTGGTTCAAAGGTGAAACAGTGGCTGAAGTACAAAATGAGTTAAGGCACTGTCTTTTGTATAACCATTAGAATGTCTTTATAATGAGTTTTCATATTTTTATAAGCAAATCCAGAATATTAGACCACCTGAAATCCTAATGTTGTCACTAAGAGAATAATGAAGCTAATTAGCAATCTAACAGGCCAAAATAGGTAGTTTAATGTGGAGACTAACTGTGTGATGCACATTTAGAATAATCATAATTAGTTTAAAAGTCTTTAACTAAAATGAACAAATTAAAAGCACAATGACAAATGACAGTTTAAATCAACACTTGAAATGGTAGAGATTGAAGATGTGTAAACTCTTTAAAGTTCTATATAGTAAGCTAGGTAAATTAAGTGATGATAAACTAGCCAAACTGTTAACTAGAACTTTACTAACAATTTATATATACTCAGAGATGGGAAGACAATAGCTTCTGTTTTAAAATGTGTAATTTTATTGTGGTAAAAAACACTGATTTGGCATTGAGCAGATGGTCTGGTGGACAGGATACTAACAGCAGCTCCCTTAAAGTTTACATTAGTAGTATAGTTTTGTGTTATAAAACCTCACATGTCAGAGGGACCTGTAATAGTTATGAGCACAGGGTACACCTGAGCAACAATCCTGCTATTAAGTCAGCAGATTATTATCAAACGTGTCAGATATAATTTTGGCGAAGGAGAAGTACTCTGTAACACAGATAAAAAAATGCTTCCAATTTTAATGAAATAAAGTCTTAGATCTTGTATTTTAGTATGTAAAAAATGGAACCAAAAGAAATGTTGCATTTATTTATTTATATCTCTGATAGTCCAGGATAGTTTAAAGGTTATAATTTCTTCCATTCAAAGCAATGCTAATGGTATTACATCCACATTTCTTGAATTATCTACTCAATGATTTTTGTGCAGAAAAAAAGTTTGACTGGCTGTGGAAAATTCTCTGCATCTGTGCTTGACTTTTTTTTTATCTTCTTGGTCCTGTAGGTGATAAGAAATACTTCATGGGCTCTAAGATATCAACATTAGATGCCACTGTGTTTGGGCATCTAGCTCAGGCGATGTGGACTCTACCTGGAACACGACCGGAGCAACTCATCAAAGGTCAGTGGATCTACTCACACAGGATGTCAAACCTGCAGAAATGAGCTCCATATCTTTTGCTACAAAGTGCCATACCATCCTTGCTGTTGTAGTTGTATGACTTAACCACTAGATGGCAGTGGTAATATACAGTATTGCAGTGTTTGTGACACTGGCTGCTTGACTCATGTTGTACAACATTGTATGAACAAGGAACACGTCTGCCTTCCCTTTTTTTCAGAGAAGAGTATCAGAGCTTGGTTGTAATTCTATTTTAATACATAATTTTTGATCAAAGTACTTGTCGGAATGAAACAAGACCAAAAACACTCATCGTAACAGCTTCCGACTCGTGCTGTCAGTATGCGCCTGTGATACCTCCTGCTGGTGTTTATTTGTGTCTGTAAAAGTTCACATGTGACCCTACTGTGTCTGCTGGCTCCACAGGAGAGCTCATCAACCTGGCCATGTTCTGTGAGCGCATGCGGCGGAGGTTCTGGCCTGAGTGGTTCGTGGAGGTGGATGATCTCTACTTCGACGGCGACAGTGAGAGCAGCGGGGGCGGCACCCCCACGGGCGTGCTGGACTTTGGCCTCTTCTCCAGGACTGACACTATGGACGACAGCGATGGCGTCAGCAGCAGCCATTCTGGCGCGCCCACGCACTCCCCCGTCTCCGACCACTCGCTCTTTGACTCAGATGTGGGCACGGGCTCTGACAATGATATTCAGTCAAAAGAGGAGATGATGCCGGACCTCGAAGTTTGATGAGCATTGGGGCAGTGACCACTTAAGGCTGCTGTTTGTTTTCTACTAAATCAGGTTGGGGTCCTAAATGGGCCAAACAGCAGCTGAAGAAACTCTCCCAGCTCCATCACCCAGCATGTTACAACTTCCTACTGGTCAGACTGGGTGTTTATATGCAGACAATGCAAACTGAACCTCATAATAATAATCCACATGCTATTGTTTGGATTTGTCCCCTCCTTTAAAGTCAAGAGCTGTCCCCCGTGGTGGTTCCTCTTTGCCTTATTTGTCTCATCCTGGTGTGGAAGCTGGTGCAAAAGGTCACCACGAAAGGTCACCATGAAAGGTTCGTCCCATCCTGCAGAAGAAGCACGTTATGCTATAGAGAAGCGTCTCAGACAAGACAGGTGGCACTTCGCTTGCTATGAAATGATGCAACTAATCACCACTCTGCCATGTGTCATAATGCACAAACCTGTTTAAACAGGTGGAGATGGATCACGTGGCTGAAAGGGAGCAGCTGCAGTTAACCATCCGTGTGCTGAAAAGCAGTAAACACGACACTGAGTGCCGGTCTGCACTCTAGATTGTTCCTCATGTCATTTCCACCATGGTGCATCGTCTGGAAAAGAATTTGTGTGAGTGTGTCAGACTACAACCCTTGCTCCACTTGTAGAATCAATGACAGCAGGATATATGAGCAGATCTGTGCCTGTTTCCTTTGCTAATTGTCACCTTTTTTTTCTTCACTATGAATTACGTTTTTGCTTGGAATTGCTGAGACTTCAGTTCAACGTCAAAGACCTGTAGTTCTTGTGTTTGACCACTAGATGAAGACAGCAGTCAGACGGTTAACTTCTCTGATGTCAAGGTCATTCTTGCAGACTTGCAGTGTATTTAACACAAGAGTCATTTCCATTTCATTCCTGAGCTTGGTTTCCAGTTTACAGGCAACCTGTCAGGTGCCGTGTGCAATTGCATGCATACTGCAGCTGAATGCAGCAACCAATCGGCCTTACTGCTCAGAGCGGTAAAAAGGAGGTGAACGACCTCTGCAGATATTTTTGTTTGGATATAATTTATTCTCAGTGCCACTTGATGATTTTTCTTTAGATATGAGTCAAATCTATATTTTTTGTTAATGTTTTATTTCTTATTGCTCTCAAAGAGGGATGTTATTTTGCACTAGTGGAAATTTTATTTTCACCTTGTTTTAGGAAGAGCAGTCTGTGTTGGAGGCACAAAATGATGGAGATGTT
This sequence comes from Pholidichthys leucotaenia, assembly GCA_020510985.1. Taxonomy (NCBI): domain Eukaryota; kingdom Metazoa; phylum Chordata; class Actinopteri; order Cichliformes; family Pholidichthyidae; genus Pholidichthys; species Pholidichthys leucotaenia. The sequence goes on from CM035849.1 coordinate 230,746,807, forward strand.
AGGTTAATTATTGGACTATGGAGGGCCTGCTGCTTAGGACTGTGTGAAAATCATGAAGAAAAAAATGTCAGAATATCAAATGTTAAGGAGCTGAAACATGCAATAGATATAGAAAGAGTAAAAGTGTGGACCAAAATGTTTACACGCACTGTATGAAAAGACACATAACCTTTTTTTCTCAGTGACATTAAATCATTAAATCTTCTCCTGTTTGAGGTCAGTTAGGATTAAGTAATTTTTTATATTTGCTAATATTTTTTTTTAGAGATTTTATTATTGTTTTTTTCAAAGTCAGAAGTTTATATCCATTTCCTTAGTATTTGGTAGCATTGCCTTTAAACTGTATGACTCAGGTCAGATGTTTTAGTATCCTTCCACAAGCATCTCACAATAGTTTGCTGGAATTCTGGTCCATTCCTCCTGACAGAACTGGTGGAACTGAGTCAGGTTTGTAGGTCGTCTTTCTCGCACACGTCTTTTCAACTCTGCCCACATATTTTCAATGGGATTGAGATCAGGGCTTTGTGATGGCCACTTCAAAACATTGACTTTGTTGTCCTTAAGCCACTTTGTAACTAATTTAGTGGTATGATTGGGGTCGTTGTCTATTTGGAAGACCCGTTTACGCCCAAGCTTTAACTTCCTGACTGATGTCTTGAGATGTTGTGTCAGTATTTCCACATAATGTTCTTTCCTCTTGATGCCATCTATTTTGTGAAGTGCAGCAGTCCCTCCTGCAGCAAAACACCCCCCACAACATGATGTTGCCACCCCTGTATTTCGCAGTTGGGATGGTGTTCTCCGGCTTGCAAGCGTCCCCCTTTTTCTTTCAAATGTAACGACAGTCATTATTGCCAAACAGTTCAATTTTAGTTTCATCTGACCACAGGACATGTCTCCAGAAATTAAGATCATTGTCTCTGTGTGAATTTGCAAACTGTAATCTGGCTTTTTTATGTTGCTTTTGGAGTAATAGCTTCTTCCTCTCGAAGTGGCCTTTCAGTCCTTGTTGGTACGGGACTCGTTTCACTGTGGTAGATGACACTCTTTTATCAGCTGCAGCCAGCATCTTCACAAGGTCTTTTACTTTTGTTTTGGAGCCACACATTTTGCACCAAAACATGTCCATCTCTGGGACACAGAACCCATCTCCTCCCTGAGCGGTGTGATGGCTGGACACTCCCGTGGGGTTTATACTTGTATACTATTCTTAATTGTTTGAAAAGATAGATAGATAGATAGATAGATAGATAGATAGATAGACAGACAGACAGACAGACAGACAGACAGACAGACAGGCAGACAAATAGACAGATAGACAGATAGATAGATAGATAGACTTTATTGATCCCAAACTGGGAAATTACAGTGTAACAGCAGCATGACAGTAGACGACCAAAATGACAGAAATACACACAGCATAATAGACAAAGGAATTACCCAGGAAAGTAAACCTGCCTAGATAACTTTATATGTATATATCACAGATGATGAGCCGTATAGATAGATACGTCATGCTCGCTGTACAATGCAAGACTATCAGGCGCAGGGTGCAATGTGAGGTACCAGTTAGACTGCAAGGTGCAGTATGGCAGCATAGTTATGACCAGAATTCAACATCAGAGTGAGTTATTGTACAGTGAAATGGCATGTGGCAGGAAAGAATTCCTGTACCTGACCGTTTGACAGCGAAGCTGTTGCAGTCTGCTGGAGAAAGTGCTCCGCTGTCTGTCCAGTGTGTGGTGGAGGAGGTGATCAGGATTATCCATGATGGATCGCAGTTTGTTCAGTGTCCTCCTCTCCACCACAGTCTCAAAGGTCTCCAGCCTGAGACCAAGTAGAGAGCCAGCCTTCTTGATAATCTTGTCAAGTCTGTTGGTGTCATTGGTTCTGATACTGCTACCCCAACAGACAGCAGCAAAGAAGATGGCACTGGCAGACAGTGGCCTGGTAGAAAAGCTCCAGCATCCTGTTGCACACGTTGAAGGATCACAGCTTCCTCAGAATGTGACACCATCAGGCATCTGGAAATTGTACCCAAGGATGAACCAGACTTATGGAGGTTCACAGTTCTCCAGATATTAGTGTATGTAAACTTATAACTTTAAAGAAAGTAATAAAAAAATCTCTAAAAAAATAATATAGCAAACATAAAAAATATTTAGCAAATAGAAATAAGTTTGGTAATCCTAACTGACATAGAACAGAAAAAGTTTAGTCTGACTTAATGTCACACAGTGAGAAAAAAATGGTTTTATGTCTTTTTTTTTTTTTTTTTACAGTGTATGTAAACTTCTGGTTTCAAATGTAGTTTCAGTTTTATTTGTCCAGGTTTGTAGGTCTGACAGTCTCTAAGAATTCTGCCTTTGTTTAATTAATACAATAGAGATGAATGGCGTTTGTGGTCTATAATAAATATTAGCTTAATCTGTTTTCATTTGCACAGTGTGGATAATCAGGCAGCAAAGGATACACCGACTAATCAGCTGGACATTATATCATCCTATACTGTATTTATGGACTACCTGTTGGCAAATATGACAAAAAACAAAAAGTTTGATTTGTTAAACAGCAGTTTTGCCATGATAAATGCTCAAATAGTATTTTCTTCCTATAAAATAATAACTAATAAACAGAGAAAGATTAAATCCCACCCCTTCCAGTGGACCACCATGGAACCTAATTTTGGGGGAAAAAGTATTGGAGTCAATGGCAAGAGAGAATTTGTTTTTGATTCTGATCTAGTTTTGCCCTGAATTACACGTATGATGTTTGTCAGCTTTAAAGATAACTTTCCACATAAATGAAGTTGTAAGTTTTTGTTTGACTGTTAAAGTATAAGGTTGTGAAAATATGCAGGGGCAGCAACCCAACCTTGTACATCATATTTTGTGTCTAAAATGGAGAATGGCCTTAAGGAGAGAGGAGCTTATTTTGGACAATAAGGCAATTCAGTTATTTGAAGTTATCAACGAGACAACCTGGTCAACAGTCTATTGTCTAAGGCACAGAGTGCATTCATCGGTGTGTTGAAGGCCATTTTGTGACTACGGCAGTGCAAATAACAGAATAAATTGAGAGAAAGCTATCCTACTGATCTATAATCAGAAGTGTGTTTTTGGTGTAATGTGCAATAAAAGAAATGCTTCTCTCCTTTAATAAACGGAACACAATCTAAGGTAAAATACTAATATGACAGCGTTTAAATGTGAGATCAAACTCATTTTGCACTGGACACCCTGCATGCTCGTTGACAAAGTCTTGGTTAAGAGCCATCCACACCACTGGCCTGATCTACATACAAACAGACCAAACAGCAATAATTGGACAAGCAGCATGGAAAATTGTGTGTTTTCTTAGTGGGCATTTTGTAGGTGATTTAATGAGGGAAAAATTGCATCTTTGACCACAAGAAGTAATTAGATATAAGGGTGTGTTAGTGGATTGTCTTTTAAACTTGTGTCTTTCCTGATAAATGTTTTTTTTTTCCCTCATGAATTTGCATTTCTGTTCACTTAAATTTGAGACTTTTTCTAATGAAGTTATTCATTTTTAATAAATTTGCAACTTTTTGTGACTTTTTCCACATATTTGTAACATTTTCATCATAAATTTGCTTTTTTGTTACTTAAATTCACATTTTTTTCTTGTGTACTCCTATCAATTTATGGGGATTTTAAAAAAAAATCTCTTCTTGCCTTTGAGGAAAACAAAAATACTCACATTCCATAATCTCTAGTATAATCAAAATCATATGGAAAAAAAAAATCTAATTTCCTGAAGCGAAAGCAGAATAGAACAATTTTAAAACTGATATGAAGAAGACCTGAGGAGAGAAAAGAGTGACTTGACCTCAACACAAAGCGTCTAAACAAAATGAGAGCAAAATTCCATTCACTTTTATTGTAACGGAGAAGCCTATCATGCTTGCGGATATCTCAGAACAATCTCTGTGTCTGTGTACCATTTGAGAAGACTGCAGTTTGTGTGTAATAGATTGTCGAATTAGCAACCAAAGGCAGATTCTGGGATTGAGTAGAACCGACCTTCGTCTGCTGCGTCGTCCTCAGATGAACATCCTGATCTATCTGCTCAGTCTGGCCATCCTAAAGACCACAGTTGGACTGCATTAATCAAGCCATATTAAACATAGATGTCTTGTTATTGGAAACATAGCATTGCCGTCGGTGTACTGTAAATACTGTACGTGTGGCCATGTGTACCATACTGTGTGTGTAGAGCCGGCTGACTGATCAAACCACCTGTGGCTGCGCAGTCATGCAAACTTGGAGAGACTGAATGGTTTCAATAAAAAACTAGCTGTGACAATTTTAAACCCGCTGCTGTTGTGACTTCTTTATCGCATTAACGGAAAGAGTGTCGGCACCATGATGACCTTTTATTGAGCTCTGAGCTACAGATTGTATCGTCATATCTCTCTGAGCAGTTGCATGTTTTTCAATCAAGTTGCAATCATTGGGGTGCTGAATGTGAGGCTGATTAAGAGTCTGCCAGTCACTGGAGGAGAAAGATGAAGAGAAAACAGAAGGTGAAAAGGGAAAATGGAGCCAGGGCAAAGAGGGGAAGGAGGGATGAGACAGAAGAGGAGAGGATCAGGTGGTGGAGAGGAGAGAAGGGGTGAAGGGGCCAGGAGTGAGGAGTGAGGGGAGAGTGGGGAGTCACTTGGGAAGGAAGTTTTGTGGAGGGTAAGGAGTGGGATAAATAGGGGTAGAAGAAGGAGGCACATTGAGAGAGGGAGAAAGAACGAGGAGGGAATGAAGCGGTTGGGCTCGGGGCCTGGAGAGGAGAAGCTAGGGCCACGGATCAGGAACCAGGCTCCCCAGGGACGGAGCAGGTGCAGGCTGCGAGCGAGGCCTTTGGGCCTGGAGGGGCTGCCAGAGCTTAAAACAATCTGCACTGCTCTTTTTTTTTTTTTTTTTTTTTAATTTGGCTCTGTGAACAGCCCACCCTCCACTCTGACTGTCTCTTCCTCTCTCTCTGTGCTTAACAGATCAGCGATCCACAAAGAGGGGTAAACACACACGGAGCAAAATTAAAATCGGAACTCCCCTGGCACGGCAAAACAAATTAGTGCAAACAAATTACAGCGAGTCAACACATACAAACAGTGGAGCATCTGTGGCTCTCTGGACTAGCGGAGCCGGTGGCTACCTCCCACACCGCTTCCAGCCTCGCCAGCGAGCAACCTATAGAACTCGGCGACAAACTCTGTTTTAGCACGCACAAACATATCGCACTCATCTCTTTGTGGACTGTATGGTTTTGCGTTGAGTTGTTAACATGTTTTGAAGCATCTGTTAAAGGTTTAAATGACGCTCGATGATTGGGGGTGTATTCTGTATGAGCTGTCTGTTTTTGACTCTGCATAAATACATGTAAGTCTTGAGACTCGGGTACCAATTAAGAGGAGTACACCTGCTTACTTTGCGGTGCTGTCATTCATCCACTCACAGGCTTATGCTCATATGTCTCTCATTCCTGGATTTTCTTCTGCTAACAAATATCCCAAATATCACAATGAATGCAGCTATTCTTGTGTTTCTCATGCATTTAGTGTGTTGCCTGTGCCTTTTCCCAGCAAGCTCTGTTAGTGTTGGCTGGCCCACTCCCCTGGCCCCTGTGGCCCCCTCTGGCCCTCTGGCAGTGCCCTGTCCATCTGCCTCCCACTGCCTGGGTCTGGTGGGATAAGGGCCATGGAATACCCCCTACGCCCCTCTCAAACCTCCCCCGCACCGAGCACCCTCGGCAGCCCCCAGGCCAGCTGCTCGGGCCCCTGAATCTACAAAATGCTGCCAGGTGGGCCCCAGGACATGCAGTTGGAGCACTTCACGTTAACCCGCACAAACACAAATGAACACGCAAACACATGCACGCTGTCACAACACCAACACATATGCTCAGTAAGCCTCTTTACAAATGGAAGCAGCACAACACACATGGTTACACAGGTGGCCCACATGAAAAAAAAAAAACTTCTTCTGATGTACCCTCAGATATAGTGTGTGTGTGCTCGTGTGCATGTGTGTGTTTATGTGCGTGCCAACTCACATAATAATATATAACACAGAGGCTTTGAAGGCCCAGGTGTTTCCCACAGCTCCCTACAATGGTCTGAGTTCAGAGGGGTGGGACACCAACAGGTGGCGCTGTTTTCTTTACTAATTACCTCTTTATTTATTCATTGGCATGTGGAAGCTTCCAGATGACTTTGGCTGGCCCTGCTCCTTCACAAAATAAAAGCCAGTGTGTGTTTGCCTGTGTACAGATGTCTTACTAGGATATGGTGCACTAACCGTCACCTGTCTTTTACTACAATGGATTTTAAATAAATGAATAAATAAATGTAAATACATATTTATATATGATTATTTGCTTAATTATACAAAAAGTATGTTATATTGTCTATCAGTGCCAACATGCCAGCAGGATGCTGAAGTATCTCAAAGTCAGTTACTTGATACAAAAACACAGCAAAACAAGATGAGATGCACTGAGAGCCTCGAGTTAAAAGACGCTGTAGTTAATTTCAATTATTGTGTTTCATCAGGGACCCATTCTTGGACCACTTTTGTTCTTTGTGCAGAATTTGCTTTTGGTCCAAAATACGACAAGTAAGAATAAGTAACTTTTTAATGATAGCTAACTGGCTAACATCTCAGTCTGCCACTTTTTTTTTTTTTTTTTAGAATTTTTGCTAATTGTTTTTGAATGTATAAGTGTATAAGCACTATTTTATTTATCCGAGTTCTTCATCCTCATTCTTTAGCCAGAGCGCTGAGGTTGGCAAACCAGCTGCTTCTGGCTGCAGGAGTGGACTTAGTCCATTTGGGGCCCAAGGCAGAGACAGAAATGGGGCCCTACTTTTTCTTTGTTCAACACTTTCTTTTCAGGCCTTATTGAAATCCTACCTGAAACTTATTGTCCTCAGAAGTCTTCAAATGATGATATCATTCAGGCATCAGGAATTACATCTGCAGAAAAACAAAGAACTGTAACAAATTGAATGTAGACTCTTGTCTATTATAAAAAACCCAACAACAACAATTCACATGGAAGATCTGTTGTTTGCTCACACTTACCAGTCCCTCCAGGATTTTGCGATGTTGCGATTGCACTAATTCAGACGAAAAAAGGCATTGTCGCATCTTTTGTGTGACCTTGCAACCTTGTCCAATCACTGCAACTTTCCCACAATTTTGGCCAATCCTCATCAACTTCTACCAATTTCGCCAATCAAATTTGTCCCTGAGTAGCACTCAAACACTCAGTCTAACCAATCAAATGCGTCGCTGCACCACGCTCACTTCCGTGTTTACAGTGAGTACTAACGGAACACATCAGCAAAAAAACAGAGTGTGCGATTTAAAAAAAACCACTCACCCACGAGTTTTCCCACACGTCCCTTCCTCCATCTCCCCCAGCCTGCTGGTGGACATCTCCCTACATCTCTGTCTTGGCCGTGTGTGCAAAGTGCCGGGTTTATGTTAAAAAAAAGTCTGCCTGCCTGAAAAGCACCTCGTTGTGAAAGCGCGCGTGAGGAGAGACAAAGTAAAACCACAAACAAACGAACAAATCTAACACTACAGCCAGTGCTGTTACATTTTAGACATCTTTAGAGGTAAAATCATTCCTGCATCTTGTCAGTGAGCTTTAAAGCTGCGACTCTCCAGTCTGGACACAGACCAATGCGTGCCCCCAGCAAACCCCCAAGGAGAGCCCCTCCTCCCTGTAAAACTCCCAGTAAAGGAAAGATGAGTATCTGATGAGACAGATGTGTGTCAAGACACGCAGCAGATAGACAGATAGGTAGGAAGATAGAGAACATTCAGTATTTTTTTTTCAGAAAAACACAGACTTCGATAGACAATACAGAGCAACATAAATTATTTCTTTTTTCTCTGCGCTCAGTAGTGAGTGGTTGGGCACCGCTGCGGTTAGGGAGTTTTCAAATGAAGGTGCTGCCATAATTTCCAAATCTATACTATTTAACATGCATTCAATACAGTTTAGCTGTTGTAATGTATAATTATTTTTTCATCCTTTTTATTCAAGTTCTCAGCAAGAGTAGCCGACAGTGTTGGTCATGTTTATGACAAATTTATGAGTAGCTACTTCATTCTTACTTAATTGTGTTAAAGTCTGTATTTGCTGCTGCACAAAAGTTTGTCGGCATAGCAGAAGTTTCTGCTTAATTTACAAATCACTGTTTAATAGGAAATTTTTGACAATCCTGTGCTTTTCTTTAAATTAAATCACCCTTTATTGTCATTCAACCAATCATGTACAGTAGAACAAAATTGTGTTTTTCCTATCTACAGTGTTAATCACACACACCCCATATGTAGAATCAGAAAGCCGCTGCCATGCAAGGCGCCGCCACAGATTTCCCTCCTCCATTCCAATATTGCTTAGCACCAAGCTGGACGGCAGGAAGTTCCGCTTTTATATGGTTTTCGGAATGACCCGGCTGGGATTTGAACCCCTCCCTCCCGGGTGTGGGGCGGATGCTCTACCAACTAAGCCACCACTCTTGTGGTGTTATATAGAATATCTTTATCATCTGCTGAGGCTGCAGATATCCTGTGCATGCCTGTGGAGCACAGTTGGTCTTACTTAAAGGGTACCTGTGGTGGTCGTGAAAAAAAAGATATTATATTGAGCCCCTGTCTCATGTTCTAGTTCATGTTTAAGTTGAAATTCATGTTCAAAGCAATTTGATATAAATCCATTGCTGATGTGCTGGTTCAGCTATGTCAGCAAAACATGGGCGCAGCCATACTAGCGGCTACATGGCCTGCCAGGACGCTTCCTGTGACGTAATAACGTGGGCACCGCGATCTGGATCAATTTTGGCTGAGCCTGGAGTGCCCGGATGAGCAGTGGCTTTCGGGATATTCAAATTCAAATTCAAACGTTTATTTCAAACTCAGGGTTCATATTAAACGCAGAACTAAAACGAGTAGAAAATAAATAAATAAATAAATGCTTAAATTCAGCGGGTCGTCTCGTCTGATCTGAGGTCGTAACGGCCGCAACACGGCAGATGATTCGGCTCCTCCCTCGCCGCTATACAGAGGAGCAGACACTCGACGCTCTTGTTACAACAAAAACATAAAATGCGATATGGATATCGCAACATGGCGGAATGTAAAGCCTTTGGATGTCTCAATAATAAGCGAAAAAACAAAGATAAACACTTCTTTTGTGTACCCAAACCCAGCTCACCTTGTCAGAAGATCATAGCGGAAAAGTGATTGCGCAATCTCGGAACAGGGCACAGACAAATCCTTTCAGACGAAATTGCGTTGTGTGTGAGGACCACTTCGTCACTTTAACCCTCAGAAGACCTTTCTGGCTCAAACCTGTAGCCATGTTGGACGAATTCTTCCTCAGAGTCCGACAATTCAGCCATAACAGAATAAAAACACTCACAACAGCACCCTAGTCTCTCATACAGACGGGAGTATTGACTTTTTAGTGGCAACGTTATGACGTCACATCCACATGTGTCATGGCTGCGCGCAGCGTTTTCATTGGCTGGCCATGCCTGCGGTCGTATTTGCATATTTCTCTGGTGGTATATGGCTGGCAATAATTATTTAACCAAAAAACGAATACTTTGCCTAATGTTTTCAAGTTGAATGCGTTTAGACGACCACCACAGGTACGCTTTAAATTTAACCTTGTGAGCCTTGGCCTCTGCAAATCTTGCAATTAGAAAAAATAGTAAAAAAAAAAAAAATTGTTGTTTACCTGTACTGTCAGCAGCAGGCGTCACCGCTGCCTCCTCATTAACAAGTGCTTGTCATTAGCATCATGTGTGCATGTACAAGCAGCGTTGCTATCTATCTACTTTTCGGGGGGTTAGTTTCCTCCCAGGTTGAAGTGAAAAAGGTTGTTTTGATAAAAATTTTCTGTGCTCTTCCCTTTTTCTCTATTTCTCTGCACCACTTGGATAACTTTGTTTCATTTTGTCTACAGGCTGTACAGTTTGTTTACAATGTAACCAACGATACGCGCATGTCTCAGAGACTACATGGGAAGAGTCCAACAGTCTGAGAAGGGGCTGTTTATGTAAATACTGGTGTTTCTTACATCTTACAAGTAGCTGGGTGTTCACCTGAACAATAAACTGGACTGGTCACACAACACCAATGCACTCTGCAAGAAGGGGCAGCACAGGCTGTTCCTCCTGAGGAGACTCAGGTCTTTTGGAGTGCAAGGGGCACTCCTGAAGACCTTCTATGATTTGGTTGTGGCATCAGCCATCACATTTGGAGTGGTCTGCTGGGACAGCAGCATCACGGCAGCCGACAGGAAGAGACTGAACAGGCTGATCAAAAAAGCCAGCTCTGTTCTGGGGCGCTGCCTTGACCTAGTGGAGGAGATAGGAGAGAGGAGGATGGCGGCTAAGCTGTCATCTCTACTGGAGTCCGAGTCCCACCCCATGTGGGACACGATGAATACACTGAGGAGCTCACTTACCTGTGGGTTGTGCCATCCTAAGTGCTCAAGGGAGAGGTTCCACAGGTCCTTCCTACCTACGGCTGTCGGCCTTTATAATCTAACTGGTGCTGCTCATAGAGGTCGTATTAAATGTCACAACTTTGCATAATAGAGATCGTCCCCTCCAATACACAACTAAGGCAATTACAGTTATTATCGAGGGTGGCAACAACACTGTTGATTCAAATGCAAAATGTACTGTCTGGGTACATATTTATATTCTACCGGGTAATTTAACTAACCGTAATGCTGTTGATATGATCTAGCTGCAATGCTCCTGCACTGTGTATATAGAAAACTGTGTACATAAGTAGATGTATTTACTGCGTTAGCTAACCAGTTCTTATCTTATTATCTTACTGACTATTGTTCTGAGTGCTGCTATCCCTGTGCTGTTGCAATCCTGTAATTTCCCCATTGTAGGACTAATAAAGGCTTACCTTTATTTTGTTGGACATCATGTTAAATATGCTAAACATTAAAAAAAAAGGGGGTTCCGAGTAGATCGGGGCCGTTAGCAGATCGAGGCCTAAGGCAGTCGCCTACCTTTGCCTAATGATAAGTCCACCTCTGTCTGGCTGTTCCCAGGACCTGGTTAAAAACTTTTCAGTGGTGGCCACTAAACTGTAGAACAGCCTGAACACTGAAGCACTTTAAAACACTGCTGAAGACTCATCTTTTCTCTTTGGCATTTTAGTCTCATTCTAGGTGAGTTATTTTTGCCTTCTTAGCATTTTAGATTGCACGTTTATTCTTATCTATCCATCTATCTAGCTATTCTATTTGATCTATTACTAATCTATTTGAATTCGTTTTAAGCTTATCTTATGACTGCTTTTTTATTTTATATACTGTATTATACACAGATATATTTTATATTTTGATAGTTTATGGAGTATACTATACTGCTCAAAAAAATTAAAGGAACACTTTTTAATCTGAGTAAGCTGGACTAGCCTACCACAGTTTCTTCACTTTAAGTTTTGGAGTGTATTCATTTCCATCAAAAGACGTGGCACCTTTTCATTCTTAACACATTATCCAGTCCATATCAGTGTAGATATCCAGCTTATTTTTTCCCACTAAAATCTGATGTGTTTTCAAAGTGTTCCTTTAATTTTTTTGAGCAGTGTATATCTGATTTTATTTTTATTTTATCTTATTCTTAACTATGGAATGTGTGTGTTATCATCTGCACCACACTTTTTTAAATGTGCTACAGTGCATCCGGAAAGTATTTACAGCGCTTCACTTTTTCCAAATTTTGTTATGTTACAGCCTTATTCCAAAACAGATTAAATTTATTTTTTTTCCTCAAAATTCTACACACAATACCCCATAATGACAACATGAAAAAAGTTGTTTTTTTTTGAGATTTTTGTAAATTTATTAAAAATAAAAAACTAAGAAATCACATGTACATAAGTAGTCACAGCCTTTGCTCAATACTTTGCTGGTGCACCTTTGGCAGCAATTACAGCCTCAAGTCTTTTTGAATATGATGCCACAAGCTTGGCACACCTATCTTTGGGCAGTTTCGCCCATTCCTCTTTGCAGCACCTCTCAAGCTCCATCAGGTTAGATGGGAAGCGTCGGTGCACAGCCATTTTCAGATCTCTCCAGAGATGTTCAATTGGATTCAAGTTTGGGCTCTGGCTGGGTCACTCAAGGGTATTCACAGAGTTGTCCTGAAGCCACTCCTTTGATATCTTGGCTGTGTGTTTAGGGTTGTTGTCGTGCTGAAAGATGAACCATCGCCCCAGTCTGAGGTCAAGAGCACTCTGGAGCAGGTTTTCATCCAGGATGTCTCTGTACATTGCTGCATTCATCTTTCCCTCTATCCTGACTAGTCTCTCAGTTCCTGCCGCTGAAAAACATCCCCACAGCATGATGCTGCCCCCACCATTGGCATGGTTATGAGCGGTGCCTGGTCTCCTCCAAGCATGACGTCTGGCAATCACACCAAAGAGTTCAATCTTTGTTTCATCAGACCAGAGAATTTTGTTTCTCATGGTCTGAGAGTCCTTCAGGTGCCTTTTGACAAACTCCAGGTGGACTTCCATGCGCCTTTTACTAAGGAGTGGCTTCCATCTGGCCACTCTACCATACAGGCCTGATTGGTGGATTGCTGCAGAGATGGCTGTCCTTCTGGAAGGTTTTCCTCTCTCCACAGAGGAATGCAGGAGCTCTGACAGAGTGACCATCGGGTTCTTGGTCACCTCCCTAACTAAGGCAAGCTTCTTCCCCAGTCGCTCAGTTTAGATGGTTGGCCAGCTCTAGGAAGAGTCCTGGTGGTTCCAAACTTCTTCCATTTATGGATGATGGAGACCACTGTGCTCATTGGGACCTTCAAAGCAGCAGAAATTTTTCTGTACCCTTTCCCAGATTTGTGCCTCGAGACAATCCTGTCTCGGAGGTCTACAGACAATTCCTTTGACTTCATGTTTAGTTTGTGCTCTGACATGCATTGTCAGCTGTGGGACCTTATATAGATAGGTGAGTGCCTTTCCAAATCATGTCCAGTCAACTGAATTTACCACAGGTGGACTCCAATTAAGCTGTAGAAACATCTCAAGGATGACCAGTGGAAACAGGATGCACCTGAGCTCAATTTTGAGCTTCATGGCAAAGGCTGTGAATACTTATGTACATGTGATTTCTTAGTTTTTTATTTTTAACTTTTGGAATGCAAGGGGCACTCCTGAAGACCTTCTATGATTCGATGGTGGCATCAGCCATCACATTTGGAGTGGTCTGCTGGGGCAGTGGCATCACGGCAACTGACAGGAACAGATTGAACAAACTGATCAAAAAAGCTAGCTCTGTTCTGGGGCGATGCCTCGACCCAGAGGAGGAGATGGTAAATGGTAAATGGCATTCACTTACAGTATATAGGGCTTTTATTCTCATCTCTAGATGACCAAAGCGCTTTACAGATCCTGCTAGCCACCCATTCATACACACATTCACACACTGATGGCGGTGATAGGAGAGAGGAGGATGGTGGCTAAGCTGTCATCTCTGCTGGAGTCCAAGGCCTACCCCATGCGGGACATGCTGAGCACACTGAGGAGCTCATTTAGTGGTAGGCTGTGTCATCCTAGGTGCACAATGGAGAGGTTCCACAGGCCCTTCCTACCTACGGCTGTCAGACTTTATAACCTAACCAGGGCTGCTCGTAAAGGTCATATTAAATGTACTAAACATAACAACTTTGTACAATAGAAATCGTCCCCTCCAATACATAACTAGGACAATATCAATCATTACTAAGGGTGGCAACAACACTGTGATTCATTTGTAAAATATACTGTCTGGATCCATATTCATATTCTACAGGGTAATTTAACAAACCATGATGCTGTTTATTCCATCTAGCTGCAATGCTCCTGCACTGTGTTGATATCTGTGTACATATGTATATTCATCTTCTGCTTTGGCTAACCAGTTCTTATTATCTTATTAACTATTGCTCTGACTGCGGTTATCCCTTTGCTGCTGTAATCCTGGAATGTCCCCATTGTGGGACTAATAAAGGCTTATCTTATCTTAATAAATTAGCAGAAATCTAAAAAAAAAACTTTTTTCACATTGTCATTATAGGGTATTGTGTGTAGAATGTTGAGGAAAAAAATGAATTTAATTAATTTTGGAATAAGGCTGTAACATAACAAAATGTGGAAAAAGTGAAGCACTGTGAATACTTTCCGGATGCACTGTACATAAAGCTGACTTGGCTTGTTGCCCGTCTAATTTATAAATCGGAAATTTTCTCCTCCTGATGTCACCCAAAGGGTTACCTTTCCTCAGTTTGAGTGCCACTTCCTCAGCTCGTGTTGCCAAATATACGATAATTATCATATGTATACGATAGTTTAAGGGCCTATACGATATACCAGGGGTGTCCAATCATGTGCCATGGAGAGCCAAGACCTGCAGGCTTTACCTCCAACCAGTGTCTTCAACAGCAGATTTGACTGAACTTTTTCCCACTGATTGCTGATAAATGACAACACCTGCTGAAGAGACTGGGAAGAAGAGAAAACCTGCAGGGTCTTGGCCCTCCATGCCACATGATTGGACACCCCTGTGATATACGATCAATACTTTTTAAACAGGTCAAATATACTATAGTTTTGGCATTTCAATGCACCCTCCAAAAATAACGTTTTGAATTACATGAACACCCACACATCACCAGAAACTGATGCCTGCTCATACCTGATCAGCTCATACCTGCAGCTGGCTCCTCCTCACTGCCAATCACATCAGTAGCATTCGGCTCATGTTTGTTTGCACAGCTGTACTGACACCACAACAAACTTTATTTTATTTTTCTTTATATAGCACTTTTCACAGACATATAAGTCACAAAGTGCTTTACAGTACAACACAATCAAACACATTCACATACTGATGGTGGCATGCTGCCTAACATAGCGCTTCCAGACCCCACCAGGGGCAATTGGGGTGAAGTGTCTTGCCCAGGGACACAACGGCAGGATATCTGGGGAGAGCGGGATTCGAACCGCCGACCATGTGGTTATTGGACGACCTGCTCTACCTCCTGAGCCACTGCCGCCTCCTTAAAAAGTTCACTTAAAAAGTGAACATGAGTTCGGACTCGGAGGAAAAAGAAAAGAGTCTGGCAGCACAGACACAGGTAAGAAAACAAAGCAACCTTGCCGGGCACAGCAGCTTTATTGCTCAGCCAGTGCCTTGGCATTATACCATACATTTAAGAGATGGCTTCAACATGTTAGTGTGGTGATCCGCGCTGTGTGTTCTCTGTCTCTAATTATCTCCACAGCTGCGCTTGCACCTGCTCCTCCCAATTAAGCAGCCTTTATCAGAAGTGCTGCCCTGCAGTCTGCACAGAGATGTCAATGCTCCTCTCGGATGAAGATCTCTATGCTAGAGTCTTCCCTCCTCAACTGCAGAGAGTTTCGCCTCCCTCTCTCCACGCTTCAGTGTTCCTGTGTATGGGAGTTTCGCCTCCCCAACACAACTGTAAGCCTTTTTCCTGGATTTAATCATCTCCTGCTCCTGCCTCTCTCTCTCCCTTAACCCTGTGCACAGGTGGACCAACTCCTTGGCAGACCTCTTCCTGTCCCAGGCGGCGGACCGGACTGTTTCCATGAGCTGTGGGCTTCACTCGACTTTTCTGCAGAAGTGCCTAGTGATTGCTCTGTATCCTCTTCTCGACTCAGGCTCCAGCGCTGTAAATACCTGCACGAGCACGACAACACGCTAGCGGGACCCTGGGAGACTGGTGATGGACTACTGCTCTTCGGCGCCTATTCTCTCCCTATTCACTGTAAGACTGTCCAGGGTGTATGGTGCCTCTCGCCCAAAGATGCTGGGATAGGCTCCAGCCCACCCGCGACCCGAAAAGGATTAAGTGGAAGAAGATGGATGGATGGATGGATGAACTGCGTGAGTTCATATTCCTGTCTCTCCTCTCTTCACAGGGTTGCCAGACTCGTCCTGCTCTGCATGCTGCGACCCACACATCCACACACTCACTCACTCTCATTATTTCAATAAAGATCATTGTGGTTAATTTGAGTCTGTGTCTGTGCTTGGGTTTTTCTGAATCATGTCAGTATGTCTCCGTCAAGAAAGCCCAGCAGCTAGTGCCTTGGCACAAAAATTTAACATCATGGAGGCTCGATTAGACCAATTAAGTAATCAACAACAAATGATCTTAACCCAGCTGATCCAGATTAACTCACGGCTCGATCAGCTCACCGTGTCACAGCCTGCGCTGTCTGCTTCCGGGGGCCCAGCCGGGCCATCCAATCCCACCCTTCCTCCAACACAACACTCTCGGCTTATTCCGGTTCCCACCCCCACCTGTTTTAATGGTAAGCTAGGGGAGGCTCGGGGTTTTTGCTACAGTGCAGCATTGTGTTTCAGCGGGTGCCAGAGGATTTTCCCACAAACCATAGCCAGATCAGTTATGTGGTAAATTTGTTGGAGGGGCGGGCCTTTGCTTGGGCTTATGCTATCATGGCCCGTCCTGACTATTCCAGTTACACTTATGACGATTTTGTGTCTGAGTTCACTGAGGTTTTTGACCACTCTGACCGTGATAATGTCCTCACCACTCGTTTACTTAATCTGAGACAGGCTAAGTTGGTCTGTGATTATTCTGTTGCTTTCCGGGTGGTTGCGGCAGAGGTTGGGTGGGAGGATGCTTCTCTTTGTCGTATTTTTGCATGCAGTCTCAGCCCTAGTCTGCGGGACAAATTGTCCTGGGTGGAGAAACCCTCCAAATTAAATGAGCTAATTTCCTTGGCCATCAGTTTTGACAGCCGGTTAAGGGAACGGGCTAGTGAGTGGCATCTTTCCAGCCATTCGGGTGCTCAATTTCACCGTTCTCCTCAGTCCACTCTGTTGGCCCTCCCTCCCTCTGATTCCCCTGAGGCTGAGGAGCCCATGCTCGTGGGTTGATCTAAGTTGCCTGTGACGGAACGAGAGCGCTGCCGCAACATTGGGTTATGTATGTATTGCACCAGTGCCGAGCATGAGGTTGCTTCCTGCCGCAATCAGTTAAAAGGGGGAGTCCGTTTGTCACAGTAGGGGGACTAATGGATGTAGAAGAGGCTAAATCCCTTACACGACTAATGCTTCTCATTCGCTTTCAACACGGTTGCACTGAAATATCTACTCATGCTCTCATTGAGTCAGGGGCCGAGCAGAGCTTTATTTTGGAGAGTCTGGCAACCTGGCTGGGGCTTCCCTGCTACAACCTGAAGACTCCTTTGAAGCTGATTGCCCTCTCCAAAGTGCCCCTTGTCATTGTTGCCAAGCAAACTGCCCCTGTTTCAATGTTGGTGTCTGGTAACCACCAGGAACATATTAGTTTTTTTGTGTTATCTGTCACTGCCTCCCCCATCATCCTGGGCTACCCGTGGCTTAAACTGCATAACCCCGTGATTGACTGGCAGGCGGGGAGAATAATTTCATGGAGTACTTTCTGTTTGAGTGCGTGTTTATAGTCTGCTGCATGTTTTCCCTCTCTGCCTATTCACTTTCCTGCCACTCACCTGCCTGATCTCTCCTCAGTGCCTCCTGAGTACCATGACCTGAGCCTGGTCTTCAGTAAGGCTAAGGCTCTGTCTCGACCCCCCCCCCCCCCCCACTGCCCCTATGATTGCACCATTAACCTCCTGCCAGGGGTGCCATTACCATCCAGCCGGCTATACAGCCTTTCTCCCCGGGAGCGGGAGGCTATGGACAAATACATCAAGGAGTCCTTGAGTTCTGGTATTATCAGGCCCTCTTCTTCAGTGGTGGGGGCTGTTTTTTTTCTGTGAGTAAGAAGGATGGTTCACTCAGGCCCTGTATTGATTTCAGGGAGCTCAACAACATCACTGTTAAGGACAAATACACACTGCCTCTTATCAACTCTGCTTTTGACTCTCTCCAGGGGGCCACAGTCTTCACCAAGTTGGATTTACACAACGCTTACCACCTGGTCCGGATTAAGGAGGGGGATGAATGGAAGACAGGGTTTCGCACTCCTAGCGGCCTCTTTGAGTATTTGGTAATGCTGTTTGGGTTGACCAATGCACCAGCTGTTTTCCAGTGGCTCATTAATGACGTACTGAGGGATTTTTCTGGACTCGTTTGCGTTAGTGTACCTTGATGACATCCTCATCTTCTCTAATTCTCTGGAGGAGCATCGGGTGCACGTGAGACGGGTCCTGCAGCGCCTGTTGGAGAATCAAGTTTACATCAAGGCCGAGAAATGCAAGTTCCATACGGCTTCTACGGCTTCATTCGGCTTCTAGATCACTGCGGATCCAGAGAAGGTAAAAGCTGTGGTGGAGCGGCCTACCCCTACCTCCTGGAGACAGCTACAGCAGTTTTTGGGTTTTGCCAATTTTTATTGGAGGTTTATCCAAAATTACAGTGTCATTGCTCTTCCACTCACCCAGTTCACCTCCACCAAGGTCTCTTTCTGCTGGTCCAAGGAGGCCAAGGCGGCTTTTTCTAAACTGAAGTCTGACTTTTCCTCTCCCCCATCCTCACCCAGGTGGACCCGCCCCTGCAGTTTCTGGTGGAGGTGGATGCCTTTAACTTCGGCGTTTGGTCGGTCTTGTTTGCAGCGTCCTCCCTCAGATGACAAGGTCTGTCCATGCGCGTTCTTCTCCTGTTGCCTGTCGCCCGCTGAGAGGAATTATGACTTGGGGAACCGGGAGTTGCCCGGTCCCCCACCCAAAGGTCAAGCTGGCCTTGGAGGAGTGGTGCCATTGGCTGGAGGGTGCTTCGGAACCATTCATCATTTGGACGGACCATAAGAACCTGGAGTACCTCAGAACGGCCAAGCGTTTGAACTCTAGGCAGGCCCACTGGTCTCTCTTATTCGGCAGGTTTAACTTCATGATCACCTACCGCCCAGGGTCTAAGAACACCAAGCCCGATGCACTCTCTCGGCAGTTTTCCCCCGACATGGCTATGCCGGAACCGCACCCCATTGTTCCCCCCTCATGTATTGTCGGCATGCTCTCCTGGGACATTAAGGAGAGGGTCAGGGGAGCACAAGAAGCGGAGCCTGACCCGGGCGGGGTCCAGCGAGGCAGATGTATGTTCCTTCTTCAGTCCGGGGTGAGGTCATTGAGTGGTTGCACTCTTCCAAGGTCATGTGTCACCCCGGGATGGCTTGCACCATTGCCCAGCTGCAGAGGACTTTCTGGTGGCCATTGTTACAGAAGGACGTCAATGAGTTCGTCTGAGACTGCCCCCAGTGTGCTACCAGCAAGTCAACCTCTTCTTCCCCCTCGGGCTTGCTACACCCCCTCCCCAGCAGACCCTGGCCTCACGTCGCTTTGGACTTTGTGACCGGCCTTCCACCCTCTGCTGAACACATGGTCATTCTCACCATTGTGGATAGGTTTTCAAAGGCGGCCCATTTGATCCCCCTTTGCAAGCTCCCGTCGGCCAAGAAGACAGCGGATCTCTTCATCTTGCATGTGGTTCGCCTTCATGGAATTCCGCTGGACATCATCTCGGACTGGGGTCCTCATTTTATTTCCCAGGTGTGGCGATCTTTCTGCAAGGCCATCGGGGCTTCTGTCAGCTTATATTCAGGTTACCACCCACAAAGTAATGGTCAGTGTGAGCATACTAATCAGGAACTGGAAGCAGCCCTGAGGTGTGTCAGGGCCTCTAACCCAGCATCTTGGAGCTCATACTTACCGTGGGTTGAGTACGCCCACAATTCTGCCATCTCTACGGCCACGGGTCTCTCCCCTTTTGAAGTGTCCCTAGGTTACAATCCCCCCCGTTTCCGGAGGGGGAGGGGGAGATCGCCGTCCCAGAATCAGAATCAGAATCAGAATGAACTTTATTGCCAAGCATGTTTACACATATGAGGACTCTGACTTGACATTAGGTGTGCACATATTAGGCGCACACTAATGACGCAGCAGCTGTACAAGGCGCCTAATACAGTGGGGGTAAAGAGGGAGAGGGGAAGGGGATGACACATTGGGCAGAGAGAAAAAAACATAGTTATCAGAATAGCGCTGATTGGTCCAGGCCCATATCA
The DNA here is from genome assembly GCA_020510985.1 of Pholidichthys leucotaenia. NCBI lineage: Eukaryota > Metazoa > Chordata > Actinopteri > Cichliformes > Pholidichthyidae > Pholidichthys > Pholidichthys leucotaenia. The sequence goes on from CM035849.1 coordinate 230,766,893, forward strand.
AGCACTGTCACTGGCTATGGAGGGCTGCCAGGGCTGCTCTTCGTCGCATGGCGGGTCGCAACACCAAGATCGCCAACTGAAGCAGGATCCCGGCTCCGCTCTACTGAGTGGGACAACAGGTATGGCTGTCTACCAAGAACATTAATCTTAAGACAGAATCTAAGAAGCTGTCCCAGCGCTTCATTGGTCTGTATTCCATTACTCATATTATCAACCCAGTGGCTGTTCATTTGGCTCTTTCCCCTTCTCTTCATATCTGTCCCACTTTCCACGTTTCTCAGGTGAAGCCATTTGTCTCCAGCCCACTGTGTCCCCCTCCCAAGCCTCCGCCTCCTCTGGTGATGATTGATGGTGGTCCAGCGTACAAGGTCAGTCACATCATGGATGTTCGCCGCAGGGGGCGTGGTCTCCAATATCTGGTGGATTGGGAGGGGTATGATCCGGAAATGAGGTCTTGGGTGCATTCCTCCTTCGTCATGGATCTGCAACTCATCAGGGAGTTCCACTGGATGCATCCGGACAGGTTGTATCGGCCGCCGAGAGGCATCCTGTGGGGGATGGGGTACTGTGGTGATCCGCGCTGTGTGTTCTCTGCCCCTAATTACCAATTACCATTTGACCTAATTACCATTTGACCTGGTTGGAATTTGATTTGGCAAACCTTTCTAAGCTGTTGGAAGACTTCCTTCGATTTATTCAGTCTATCATTTTTAGTCAGCAACTGACATTGATCTTCTATCCATTTCTGTTTGTCTTTTCTGATCTTCTGCTGTACTTTTTTTTTGAGCTTGATGTATTGCTCCTTGTTCCGCAGTTTTTGACTTTGCCCATTTCTTCACCTCTACCAGTTGAAGGGCTTCCTCTGTGATCCTTGGCTTCTCTCTTATTCTACACCAAAAACATGATTTTCTCTGCTGATTCTTTCCAGATTTGCTCCATGCTGTCTAGCATCTTGTTTGTTGTTTGCTCTTCTGTGATAGTGTCCATCAGGACTTTGAATCTATTCTGTCTCTACTAGGTATTCCTCTCTTTTCCCATCATCTTTCAACCTCTCTACTGCGAACTTCCTCACTGAGTAATTCGCCTTCGATCTGCATGCATTGAGTCTTACTTTTGCCACAACCAGATTGTGATCAGAATCAGCATCAGCTCCAGGCCATGATTTTTTTTTCCACAATATTTTTAATTGAACCTTTTTTTTTATACAAACATGGCACAAACAATCAGACACTAACACAAAAGTAATTTAAAAATTAAAAAGAACAATAACAAAAAAAAGTGTAATAAAAACAACAACAACAACAACATCCATTAACAAACACAAATCAACAACAATGCTCCTCTGTTTAGTCTAGGTAATCTGTTATATAAGAATACATAATATGCATTCAACAGCTTGGAATTTGCAAGGTCCACACATATCATTCACCTTCTTCTTCAGACCTTATGTTTAAATTCTTTACATAATCAATGAAAGGTCTCCATATATTCTCAAACACATTTTCCTTTGATTTCAGTATATATGTTATTCTTTCTAGTGGAAGGTTTGTTAACATCTGTCTTAACCACTGAGTCACATCTGGTCTATGAGTCTTTTTCCACAGTAGTGCAATACATTTTTTGGCATTAAGCAAACTGAGGTCTATGAATGCTTTTTCACTCTTATTAAAGTTATGTTTTTCTGGATACAGACCCAACAAAAACAGTTTAGGGTTCAATATGATTTGTTTTGAAATTATTTTTTCAATTGTTACCCTCACCTCTTCCCAAAACATTCTGATTTTTCTACATTCCCATAAACAGTGAAAGGGTTCCTTTACTTTCCATACATTTTGTGCATGTATCTGGTATGTTTTTGTTATATTTATTTAATTCCATTGGTGTAACATACATCCGCATTAACCATTTAAAATGTATCAGTTTAAGACGTACATTTATTGATTTGGTTTGAGCTCCTGCACAAGCCATTTCCCATTGTTCCTCTGAAATTTCAATTTGCAGGTCTTCTTTCCAGTAATTCAGTCTTTTCTGTGAGTTTTTACTTGAGTATAGTGTCAATGAGTTGTAAAACTCTGAAATAATACCCTCTCTCTTACTATCTTTCATCAAAAATTTTTCCAAAAATGAATAAGTAGGTCGGGTGAGAGCATTACTTTGATTTGATCGAATAAAATTTCTAAGCTGAAGATATTTAAAGAAGTGTGTTCTATTAAGATTGAATTTAATCCTCAGTTCTTCAAAAGACATTATGTTATCTGAGCGTGACAAATATAAGTCTTGAATCTTTTGAATCCCTTTTATATTCCATATTTTAAATACAGTATCTGCTCTCCCTGGTGTAAAATATTGATTACCCCATATTGGGCTAAATTGTGACAGTGAGTGTGGTTCTTTTAAATATTTTTTGGTTTCACACCATATTTTGATCATATGCTTTACAATTGGATTTTTAACTTGTTTCTGTAGTTTTTTAGCCGAGTCTGAGTATATGAATAAGGGAAGAGGTAAAGGTAGATTGCATGATTCCATTTCAGTCCAGTGAGGAAGATCATTTGATGAAAAATAATATGTTGTGGTGGACACACATATGTGACCTGCTTTGTGACTCACATTTTAGATCAGAACAAAGGCAGAGCTTCCTTGGAAATTACAGGAAGCTGCAAGGATGTTAGCTTTGGTATGCAAGGCTTGAGACTGTGGGGGGGTAATTAAAGGATTAAAGAGGAGATGCATTGTTACTGTGAATTATAATGCAACGTGGTCTGTGAGACATGTGACTTGTGAACTGTAAGAGCCCTGGTATTTAAGGACGAGAGTTTCCTGTGTTGGTCTCTTGTTGCACGGTTAGCATTGGTGGACAGTCTATACAGGAACAAAACCCAGCTCAGTATAAAAGACATTTTGCAGAGAAGTTCAGGGGATGCGGTCTATAAGGCAGTTTTTAGGTTTATGAGGGCAACAGGACTAATTTCAAGGATATAGGAGAGTAATGCCATTCTGAATCACACTCCATTCCAGAAGTTGGCGGTAATGCACCTTCAAGCTGTTTGCCAACCGCCATAAAACATCATCATCATAAGAAGAAGAAGTGTTGGTCTCTTTCTTCTTTGAGATGTTGGTGATGTGAATAAAGCTGACTTGAGAGAGAACTCTGTCTCGTCATTCCCACATTCCCACACTGGTGACCCAAGACGTATCATGCAAGAGGAGAATTCCCCCGGGCCAGCCTTGTCAGGAGCCCCCAGCCAAGCGAATGCCGCTACAGTCCAGCTACCGGACTTCTGGCAGAACAATCCGCGCTCCTGGTTTAACGCGATTGAGGCGCAGTTCAATCTCCGGGGGATATCGGTAGACGCCACAAAATTCTACCACGTAGTCACAAAGCTGGACAACAACACGGCCCAGCATGTGGAGAGCCTGATCGACCAGCCGCCGGACAGCGACAAATATGGCACGTTGAAGGCTGCACTCATCCAGCAATTCACCCCCTCAGCGGAGGAGCGAGCAGAGAGGCTCCTGGCGCTGACGGAGTTGGAAAATGACATGCCCGCGAACCTGATGGAGAAGTTGTTGAGGTTGAAAGACTCTGACGACGATCACTTCATTTTCACCCACCTCTTCCTCAGGACTCTACCGTCAGCAGCAAGAGCGACCCTGGCCAGTTCGCCACTGTTCGCCCAATGGGACTACCGCGCGCTGGGCCGAGAGGCGCAGCGGATTGTCAACGCCACCAAGCAGTGCGCGGCCACGGCCGCTGCAGCGGAACTCGGCGCGACGACCGATGATGACAGGGGGCCAGAGGCAGCGGTACCAGACTCACCGACGACGGCGGCGGCAGGGGCCAGGGAACGCGGATCAGATGTCCTTTGTTTCTACCATCGCCGCTTCGCAGAGAGGGCTCGCAAATGTGTACCACCGTGCCAGTTCGGGCGTTCAGGAAACGCCAAGACCGGGGGTCGGTAGCAGCCACGGCCCTCGGGGAGGAGAACAAGCTGCTCTACTTGTTGGACGCACGCTCGGGGAGGCAGTTCCTCGTGGACACAGGCTCCCAGTTGAGTTTCATCACACCTTCCTACGCGGACAGACTAGCAGGTTCCAGAGGTCCCCGGGTGACAGCAGCGAATGGCTCGGAGATTAAGACCTTTGGTGAGAAGACTCTGCTTCTGTCTCTACACGGCCGTACATTTGAGTGGACTTTTGTTGTAGCAGCAGTGAATTTCAATATGTTGGGGGCTGATTTTTTGTGCTCACATGGTTTGTTGGTTGATCTCACTAACAGGCGCCTGGTTAATGCACTTTCTTTTGATTCGATCCCCTGTACAGCGCGAGTGGCCCCGCCAACAGCACAAGCCAACGTCACAGCTGCAAGCGGTAAGTTCCACACACTGCTCACTCAGTTCCCAGCATTCACAGTCCCCACATTTTTGGCAACAGTCGCTAAACACGGGGTGGAGCATTTTATTACCACTACCGGACCGCCCGTTTTTGCAAAAGCTTGGCGCTTGGACGCAGTTAAACTGGCCATAGCGCGCGAGGAGTTCGCCAACCTGGAGAGGTTGGGCATTATCAGGCGTTCAAACAGTCCGTGGGCTTCCCCGCTACACATGGTCCCGAAAGCTGACGGATCATGGCAACCTTGCGGGGATTTCCGCAGGTTAAACAATGCTACAGCACACGACCGCTACCCAATCCCACATATCCAAGATTTTTCCGTTCATTTGGCAGGGGCGCGCATTTTTTCTAAAATAGACTTGGTCCGCGGTTACCATCAAGTCCCAGTGCGCGCTGAGGACATACCCAAAACAGCGGTAATAACTCCGTTTGGCCTATTCGAGTTTTTACGCATGCCATTCGGACTTAAAGGGGCTGCTCAGACATTCCAACGCATGATGGACACGGTGCTTTGCGATCTCCCTTTCGTGTTCGTCTACTTGGACGATATTTTAGTAGCCACCGCGTCCGAAGACGAACACGAAAAACACCTGGCCACAGTTTTCCAAAGGTTGGGAGATCACGGGTTAATAATCAACCCAGCGAAGTGTCAGTTCGGGGTGGCGCAGATCGATTTTTTAGGACACCGCGTCTCCCCCGAAGGAGCAGTTCCGCTTCCTGACAAAGTGCGCGCGGTGGCAGATTTTCCCCGGCCGCAGACGGTCAGGGCGTTGCAGGAGTTTTTGGGAATGGTGAATTTTTATAACCGTTTTCTCCCCCGCGCGGCGCAACTCATGCAGCCGCTGTATGCTGCGCTCAAAAAAAAGAAACACGCGGATAAGGTTGAGTGGTCCCTGGAGCGGGACCAAGCGTTCTCGGAGGTGAAAGCAGCCTTGGCAAAGGCTACGTTGTTGGCACACCCAGACCCAACGGCCCGCATAGCGCTCACCACTGACGCGTCAGATGTGGCCATAGGGGCAGTCGTGGAGCAACATGTAGCCGGGGTTTGGCAGCCCCTCGCATTTTTCAGCAGGACCTTGCGCGATAGTGAACGTAAATACACCGCGTTCGACAGGGAGCTGCTGGCTCTCCATTTGGCCATCCGCCACTTTCAGTTCTGGCTAGAAGAACGCTCTTTCACTGCGTTCGCTGACCACAAACCGCTAATGTTCACGATGGCCAAGGTTTCCGAACCGTGGTCAGGCCGGCAGCAGAGACAGCTGACCGCAATATCAGAGTTTACCACTGATATTTAGCATGTGGCGGGCAAACTCAATGTAGTGGCAGACTGCCTCTCGCGCGCCGTGGTGGCCCCAGTCAGCGTAGGAGTAGATTACGCAGCCATGGCCGCGGAGCAGGTTAGTGACACGGATGTGCGCGCGCTTCAGTCTGGACCAACAGGGTTAAGGCTGGAGAGCAGGGTGCTGCAAGACGGTATGCCCCCCCTAATCTGCGATGTCTCCACTGGACGGCCGCATCCAGTAGTACTGGCTGCGCGGCGCCGCCGCGTTTTTGACTCGATTCATTCTTTGGCGCACCCTGGGGTGTGCGCGTCGGTCAAAATGGTAGGAGAGAAATCTGTGTGGCCGAGCCTTCGCAAACAAGTTAAAGAGTGGGCAGCAGCCTGCACGGTGTGTCAAAGAGCCAAAGTACACAGGCACACGAGGGCTCCTTTGGAGCCGTTTCACATTCCGGCCAAGAGGTTCGATCACGTTCATGTGGACCTCGTGGGCCCCCTCCCGCCGTCACAAGGCTACACACACCTTCCGACAATGGTGGACCGCACCACGCGCTGGCCTGAAGTTGTCCCGCTGGCATCAACCACGGCCGAGGAGGTGGCGCGTGCGTTTTTAACAGCTTGGGTGGCGCGCTTCGGCGTTCCGTTGGACATTAGGTCCGACAGAGGCCCTCAATTTGTGTCCAAGCTTTGGTCGACAATGGCCCGCAGCCTGGGTGTCACAATTCACCGCACAACCGCGTACAATCCGCAGGCTAACGGGTTATGCGAACGTTTTCATAGGTCATTGAAAGCAGCTCTCAGAGCGTCACTGACGGATGCAAATTGGGTAGACAAGTTACCGTGGGTGTTATCGGGGTTGCGTTCTGCACCTAAAGAGGACTTCGAAGCCTCCCCAGCGGAGCTCGTGTTTGTGCAGCCACTCCGGCTGCCCGGGGAGTTTCTCCCAGATAACCCTGTGCCAGACGCCTCCCTGTCTCAGCTGTTGCAGAGTAACATAGAATCAAGCACGCTGCCCGGCCCCGCGCACCACAGTTTTCCGCGCGTTTTTGTGCCTAAAACTTTGAAGAACGCAGAGTTTGTTTTTGTCAGACACGATGCGCATCAAACCCCGCTGCGACCGCCTTATGACAGACCGTTCAGAGTGCTAGAAACAGGGGACAAGCAGATTTGGGGAGTAGGAAAGAGAAAGTTGGCATAAACAGACTCAAACCCGCTTTTGTGGTGGCAGACGAGCAAGTGCTGTTGGCAAGGGCCCCGCGGCGAGGTAGACCCCCACGGGGGGCTTCACAGAGTAATGTTTCCCCAGAACACCCGCAGGGACTGATAAAAGGTTTCCACCCCCAGACGGCAAACCCTCAGCGTGACGGCGCTGCAGAGATTTTGAATCCCAGCTACAGCAGATACGGCAGGAGACTGAAGCCTAGACAGCATGTGGACTGATGTGTATTGATACTATCACGGCATGCATGTTGTTATTCTCTTGTTTGTTCTAAAATGTTGGGGGGGCTTGTGTGGTGGACACACATATGTGACCTGCTTTGTGACTCACATTTTAGATCAGGACAAAGGCAGAGCTTCCTTGGAAATTACAGGAAGCTGCAAGGATGTTAGCTTTGGTATGCAAGGCTTGAGACTGTGTGTGTGGGGGGGTAATTAAAGGATTAAAGAGGAGATGCATTGTTACTGTGAATTATAATGCAACATGGTCTGTGAGACATGTGACTTGTGAACTGTAAGAGTCCTGGTATTTAAGGACGAGAGTTTCCTGTGTTGGTCTCTTTCTTCTTTGAGATGTTGGTGATGTGAGTAAAGCTGACTTGAGAGAGAACTCTGTCTCGTCATTCCCACATTCCCACAATGTCATAGACCTCATTTGTGCTGACCAGTAATACAACATAAAGTTTGGACATTTCAGACCTCCACGATCAAATGGTAAATATAGTACAAACGTAATCTAGCCTTCCTATTGTTATCTCCGCCAAGGAGGTTATGTTTTCATCGGCGTTGGTTTGTCTGTTTGTCTGTCTGTCTGTTTGTTAGCAAGATAACTCAAAAAGTTATGGACGGATTTTCATGAAATTTTCACACATTGTCAGAAATGGGGTATCCTACAGATGATTAGATTTTGGTGGTGATCCGGATCACCGTCCACAAGAAAACCGCCATTACGCAAAATGCCATTTTCGTGAGTAACTACTAACCCACTAATCCTATCATTGTCAATCCAATTGCTTGTCATATGTTTTCATGGTCAAGGAATCTGAAAACGTACACACAAACACTGTATGGGGGGAACTGTGGCGCTTGGCGGAGGTCTGCGCTCTCCGAGTGCTTTTCTAGTTCCATATAAATTCCACTAACTTTTTTTTAATTCTTGAAAATAGATCTGAAGGTGGTGGTTAAGGAATGTTTTGAAATAAATAGTATTTTTGGTAAGATATTACTTAAGATATGGTAAGATATTACTTATGATATTACTTAAGATATTTGGTAAGATATTACTTTTAAGTATATTAATTCTCCCGATCATTGACATTGGTAGTGGCATCCATCTCTGAAGTGACTCATTAATATCTGGCATTAAGGCTTCATAGTTGGCATTGGCGACTAATTCTAGCTTAGGCAAAATTTGAATTCCTAAATATTTAAACTGATTTACAACATTGAATTGGTTTACCTCAGGAGCTGGGTGATTTCTCTGGGTCTCATTTAGCATTAATATTGAAGATTTTGTTTTGTTTATTTTATATCCTGATATATCCCCAAAGTTCTTTATTAAATTTAACAAGGTCGGAATTGATTTTTTAAAATTCGACATAAACAAAATTATGTCATCGGCATACAGGGAGATTTTATGTTCTGTTGGTCCTACTTTAATTCCATATATTTGTGGATGTAAACGTACTGCCATCGCTAAAGGTTCAATTGCCATAGTAAACAATAAAGGTGAAAGTGGACAGCCTTGTCAGAATCAGAATCGGAATCAGAATCAGAATCAGAATGAGATTTATTGCCATTGTTCATGTAGTACACAAACTAGGAATTTGTCTTGGTGCAATGCTGCAACATTAAACATGGAGTAGCACTAAAGATAAAAATAAAAACTATGCATGCAATAAAATGTAGAATATGAATGAGTAATACTAATCTATGCAACTTTTAAATATATTAACAAGCAGCAGATATTGTGGAGTTCCACATAGTGCAGTCGGTAGTGCAAAAGAAAACAGTGATAATTATCATGAGTCCGGTTGAGCTGCTGTACGTAGTGCACGAGAGTCTAATAAGTCACTTAGTGTTCAGCAGTCTGATGGCAGAGGGGAAGAAGCTGTTTATGTAGCGGGAGGTTTTAGTCTGAATGGACCGAAGTCTTCTGCCTGAGGGGAGGGGGGCAAACAGTGCGTGTCCAGGGTGTGAAGGGTCGGCTATGATCCGACCTGCACGCCTCCGGGTCCTGGAGATGTACTGGTCCTGGAGGGATGGGAGCTTGCAGCCGATCACCTTCTCAGCAGCGCTGAGAAGGTGATCGGCTGGTCGACATCCTCTATTGATTTTTATTGATTTTGAGATATTGCTGTTTGTTAGGATTTCTGCTGTAGCATTATTGTATATTATCTGGACCCATTTTATGAAATTATTTCCAAGTCCAAACCTTTGTAGGACTTCAAAAAGATAGGGCCATTCGACCCTATCAAAGGCCTTTTTGGCGTCCAATGATAAGAGAGCTGTCTCTGGTGCTTCTTTATTGGAATAAATAATATTAAATAGTCTTCTTACATTATGGAAGCCCCAGGCCATGATTTTTAATCTCAGACACTTGATTTCATTTGTCAGTTTATTAGGATGTAATTGATCTGGTCCCTTGTTTGGCCATCTAGTGATACCCAGGTATATCTGTTCCGTTTGTGATGATTGAACAGTGTACTTGTTGCTACCAGATTGTTGGCTTTACAAAACTTTAACCTGTCATCGTTTTCATTTCTTTCATTGAGGCCATAAGGCCCAACCCTGTGAGCGAGGTCTTTGCCCTTTTGCATTTAAGTCACCCATTACCATACAAACTTCACTGCTTTTCATACTTTTGATGGTAGCTTGTAGTTTCTCATAGAAGTCCTCATGGTCAGCTTCATCAAGGGTAAGAGTTGGTGCATAGGCTTGAATGATCACTGTGGGCTGGGGTTTCGTGTTGATTTTCACCACAAGTATTCTGTCAGATATAGCATTGTAGCTTATAAGACTGTCCTTTGTTGACTCCATCAGGATGACTGCTACTCCCCGTTGATCTCCTTTCCCTCCGCTATAAATTACTATACAGTCATGTGAAAAAATTAGGACACCCTGTATAAGTCTGTGTGTGTGGTTTTTTTTATATATATATTTGGACATATAGATATTACATATAAATGTTAAAAATACTGGGAGATTCATGTAATACAACTAAGCAATTAAAAATGAATTAAAGACTTTTTTCAAATTTTCTGTAAAATGTAATTCTAAACAAATAGTGAGGGATAAATTAGGACACCCCCATCTTTTTTAGGACACCCCCAAATTCATCCATCCATCCATCCATCTTCTACCGCTTTTCCGGAGGTCCGGGTCGCGGAGGCAGCAGTTCAAGCAGAGAAGCCCAGACTTCCCTCTCCCCAGCCACCTGCTCCAGCTCTTCAGAGGGGATACCAAGGCGTTCCCAGACTAGCTGGGAGACATAGTCTCTCCACCGAGTCCTGGGTCTGCCCCGGGGTCTCCTCCCAGTGGGACGTGCCTGAAACACCTCAAGTGGGAGGCGTCCAGGAGGCATCCTAATCAGATGCCCATACCACCTCAACTGACTCCTTTCAATGTGGAGGAGCAGCGGTTCTACTCTGAGCCTCTCCCGGATGACTGAGCTCCTCACCCTATCTCTGAGGGTGAGTCCAGCAATCCTACGGAGAAAGCTCATTTCAGCCGCTTGTATCCGCGATCTCGTTCTTTCGGTCATTACCCAAAGCTCGTGACCATAGGTGAGAGTAGGAACGTAGATTGACTGGTAAATCGACAGCTTTGCCTTAGAACTAAGCTCCCTCTTCACCACAACAGACCGGTACAACGTCCGCATCACTGCAGATGCTGCTCCAATCCGTCTGTCGATCTCTCGCTCCATTTTCCCCTCACTCGTGAACAAGACCCCAAGATACTTAAACTCCTCCACTTGGGGCAGGAGCCTGTCCCCAACCCGGAGAGGACAATCCACCTTTTTCCGGCTGAGGACCATGGACTCGGACTTGGAGGTGCTGATTCTCATCCCAGCCGCTTCACACTCAGCGGCAAACCGTCCCAGCAAGAGCTGTAGGTCATTGCTGGATGAAGCCAACAGGACAACATCATCTGCAAACAACAGAGATGAGATCCTGTGGTCACCAAGCATGACACCCTCCATTCCCTGGCTGCGCCTAGAAATCCTGTCCATAAAAATTATGAACAGGACCGGTGACAAAGGGCAGCCCTGGCGGAGTCCAACTCTCACTGGGAATGACTCCGACCGAGTGTTGGCAATGCGAACTAAACTCTCACAACGGTCGTACAGAGACCGAATAGCTCGTAACAACAAGCCCGATACCCCATACTCCCGAAGCACCCCCCACAAAAATCCACGAGGGACGCGGTCAAATGCCTTCTCCAAGTCCACAAAACACATGTAAACTGGTTGGGCAAACTCCCACGAACCCTCAAGAATTCTCGAGAGGGTAAAGAGCTGGTCCGATGTGCCACGGCCAGGACGAAAACCACATTGCTCCTCCTGAATCCGAGGTTCGACCAACGGCCGGACTCTCCTCTCCAGTACCTTGGCATAGACCTTCCCAGGGAGGCTGAGGAGTGTGATCCCTCTAAAGTTGGAGCACACCCTCCGGTCCCCTTTTTTGAAGAGAGGAACCACCACCCCGGTTTGCCATGCCAAAGGCACTGCCCCCGACCTCCACGCAATGTTGCAGAGGCGTGTCAACCATGACAACCCAACAACATCCAGGGCCTTGAGGTACTCGGGGCGAATCTCGTCCACCCCCGGGGCCCGGCCACCAAGGAGATTTTTAACCACCTTGGCGACCTCAGCCCCTGTGATAGGCGAGTCATCCCCCTCGTCCCCAAACCCTGCTTCCTCTGTGGAAGGCGTATCAGTGGGATTGAGGAGATCCTCGAAGTATTCCTTCCACCGCCCGACGATATCCCCAGTTGAAGTCAACAGTGTCCCATCCGCACCATACACAGTGTGGACGGGGAGCTGCTTTCCCCTCCTGAGCCGCCGAACAGTTTGCCAGAATCTCTTTGAAGCCGACCGAAAGTCTTGTTCCATGGCCTCACCGAACTCCTCCCATACCCGGGTTTTTGCTTCAGCAACCACCCGAGCTGCACTCCGCTTGGCCTGCCGGTACACCTCAGCTGCTTCGGGAGTCCCACAAGCCAACCAAGCTTGATAGGACTCCTTCTTCAGCTTAATGGCCCCCCTCACCACTGGTGTCCACCACTTGGTTCGGGGGTTGCCACCACGAGATGCACCGACCACCTTGCGGCCGCAGCTCTGGGCTGCCGCTTCAACAACAGAGGTGGAGAACATGGCCCATTCAGACTCCATGTCTCCAGACTCCCTCGGAATGTGGTTGAAGTTCTTCCGGAGGTGGGAGTTGAAGACCTCCCGGACAGGGGCCTCAGCCAGACGCTCCCAGCACACCCTCACTATACGTTTGGGTCTACCAGGTCTGAATGGCTTCCTCCCCTGCCATCGGATCCAACTCACCACCAGGTGGTGATCAGTTGACAGCTCTGCACCTCTGCACCCCCAAATTCATTCCCACTTAAAATGGCTAAAATAAATGTTAAAAAATGCAAAAAACAAGGTTAGACATAGATATGTGAACATTTCTTAATAAAGAACTGACTATTTAATGGGGTGCTCTAATTTTTTCACATGACTGTAGATTCCTCATGGGTGACATGTCCCTCTCCTGATAATAGGTGTAGCTTACAAAGTTGTTTCACGGTTTGGACATTCCATGTTTCAAACTAGAGAATTTTTTGCTTTTTCCAGGTCTTACTACCATCTTATAAAACTTCCCTTTCTGTCTAGCTGAACCCTGCCTTCATCTTTTTCACCTCCCCTGTGCACTGCCCTTTGCTTTGGATGGTTGACCCTAGATATTTATATTCATCTACCTTCACTATTGCATCTTTACTATTACACCTTCTTCCCTCTAATTCACACACGTGTATTCTGTCTTGCTTCCACTGACTTTCATTCCTGTTCTGCCACTATAGATCACAATATTATCTGCAAACATCATGGTCCATGGAGAATCTTGCCTGACCTTGTCTGTCAGCCTGTCTGTCACCCTAACAAACAAGGAGGGACTCAGAGTCGATCCTTGATGTAATCCCACCCTCACCTTGAATCTATGACACTCCTACAGCACACTTCACCACCAGCTCACTCTCCTCACATATCCTGCACCACTCTAGCATACTTCTCTTTCACTCCTGACTTTCTCATACAGCACCACACTTCTTCTCTTGGCACCCTACCATATGTTTTCTCTAGATCCACAAAGACACAGTGTAACTCCTTCTGACCTTCTCTATACTTCTCCATCAATACCTTTAAAGCAAACATTACATCTGTAGTACTCTTTATTGGCATGAAACCATACTGCTGCTCACTAATTGTGATCTCTCTTCTTAACCTGGCTTCAACAACTTTTTTCCATATCTTCATAGTGTGTCTGATCAACGCGACGCTGATGATGCGATGGCAACACATTTTTTTGGGGGGGGGAGGCAGAAAACACATGACACTATTGTAACTGGAATACAGTATCTTAATTTTATACTATTTTTTTCTTTTTTTTAACACTTTGCACAGTAACTTTGCATATGGAACTTACCATTTTAAGTATTGTACAACCAAGGCTTGAATATTCGAATATTGGGCCAGTTGGGGTCCCACCCAGATGTCCTGTGTTGACTTTTTAGTGGTGTTATCCTTCTCTCCTTCCTCTGCTCACACCTCTCCTGGACCCTCTGTCTCAACACTTTCCTCTCCTTGGCTCCTCTCTTCTTGTCATGATCTGAGCACAGGGGGTTGCACCGTGCTCAGATCACAGTGTCTTTTTCGATCGATCCATAGATCCATCCATCCATCCATCTTCTTCCGCTGAACCCTTTGAGTGTGAGAATTTGCATTCCCCTAGTGGCAGAGCGCAGCACTGCGCCTGCCTTCTCACTCTGACTTTGTCAAAAGTAAGTGAGAAATTTCTGTTTTGTTTTTTTTTAAATGCACTGATTTCTTGTTCATATACTTTGAAGATAAGATGATGAGGTACCTCTGTACAAAAAACAGTGTCAAAAGACTGAACCATTTTTTTTTGTAATTTGAATTTTTATTGGGTTTTCAATTTAGAAAAAAAGGCAAAAAGAAAAAAACAAACAAACAACAACAAAAAAACCCCATCAAAAATAAATATACCCAGTGAGAGGATAAAACATTCCAGTTCCACCCCAATACTCCCAAGATGATTAGCTTAATCTACAACACCTATAAAGGTAAGATAGGATCCCCACTTATTGTAAAAGCTGTCCATCCTGTCCAGAAGTTTATATGAGAGGCGTTCTAGTGCAGCAAGCTTACCCAGCTCCCTGAGCCATTGAACTACAGGTGGGGCAGAGGAAGATTTCCAATAAGAAGTAATCAACTTTCGGCCCACCATCAGAGCAGACTGAATCCACTCGGCATCAGAGATTGGGTCCTGAATAGTTGATGGATCCCCAAGGACAAAAAGTCTCTGAGTGAATGGCACTTCTTGCTTAACAATTGTCATAATATATCTATGGATCTGCAACCAAAAGTCCTGTATTACTGGACAACTCCAGATCATATGGATCAATGTCTCCTCCCCCTGTAGACATCTCCAGCAGCTTGAAGAATGAATGAGATTTGCTCTCAACATTTTACGAGGTGTCCAGTAGAATCGATTCAAAATTTTAAATTGAACAAGTCTGGTTTTCAATTCCCTAGACACTTTCTTCCCATTCTTTAAAATATTTGCCCATTCAACATCAGTAAATTGTGAATTCAGATCTTTTTCCCATACGTGTTTAAGGGATGAAGAATCTTTATTTGAGCTCTTAAGGAGCATTAAATAGAAATTTGAGGCCTTACATCTTTTACCACAGGAATTCAATGCCTGGATGAGCCAATCTGCATCAGGAGGAGGGGTAGTTGTAGATCCAAAGACTTGACACAACAGATGTCGAAGTTGTAAATATTTCCAAAACTGATTCTGTGGTAGTCCATACTGTGCCCGTAGAACATCAAATGATTTGAGAGCTCCACCTTCATATAGATCTTTTAACATCAAGATGTCCTTTTTCACCCAGATTTTCCAAATAAATGGGGATTTTCCAGTATTGAGACTTGGGTTAAGCCAGATAGAAGCCAAAGAATGAAGATGAGAGCTAAACTCTAGTATAGAAGCAACCCTCTTCCAAACGTATTGTAAAACGGATACAATAGGATGCGACTGAAATTCAGAAGGAAGTTTGATTGTGATTAGATGTACTAGGGGAAGAGGGCTGCTCAGATAACTCTCCAAATAAAACCAAGGGGGAGCTCTCTCAGGTGGGAGAGCCCAATGAATCAAATGCCTAAGACTAAAAGCGTAATGATATAAAACTAAATTTGGGACCCCCAAACCTCCTGAATCTGTAGACTTTTGTAATCTTTTCAACTTTAATCTAGGGCGCTTACCATTCCATAAAAACTTATTGCACAACCTATCAAATTGTCGAAAATAACCAGCTGGGATCCTAAGAGGAAGGGATTGTAGAAGGTAATTAAATCGGGGTGCACAAATCATCTTGATAACATTGACCTTGCCCCAAAGAGACAAAAAAAAAGGCGACCACCTCTCTATGTCTATTTTAAATTTTTCGAGCAAAGGCTCAAAATTAATCTGAGTCAGATCCGATAAGGTATGAGGAAACAGGATGCCAAGATATTTAATTCCTAATTTTGGCCAAGAAAAGCCTATATTTTGACCAAATGTAAACAGTGTTTTAGGGCAATAAGATGTTAGAGGGAGAATTTCTGATTTTATCCAGTTAACTCTATAACCAGACAAATGTGAAAATTGGTTAATAATTTTAAGGAGAGCTGGAATTGATTTTTGAGGTTGTGTAATCAGTACCAATGCATCATCAGCATACAACATTATCTTATGGGTACTGCCATGAACCTGAATACCTGGAAAATTGCCGTCTTTGCGGATAGCAACAGCTAATGGTTTTAATGCCAACGCGAAAAGCAGGGGACTTAAAGGGGAGCTCTGACGCGTACCCCTATAGAGTCTAAAGCCACTTTTGCACTAGCCCAGCATACTTCGGTACAGCATGATTTACTTCAGCATAGTTCGGTATGCCTTTGTCCGCACTACCACCGCATTACAACCGTGTTGAGCTTGGGTGGGTGGGATTTCTATAACAGCAGGCAGCGCCACACTCCCGTGACGTAACGCATGCGACCGAATCCTCCACAACAAACAAAGATGGCGGATCACGATCCGAGGATTATCACGTTGCTCGCTCTGTGGTTTTTTCTCACAATTAAGGCCAGAGAGTTTAACCAGAGAAGACAGTATTACCTGAGGCGACGACGTGAATTGAGACAAAACACGTTGGAACACTACAGGAGACTCGCGGTTGCCAGGGAGGAATATGAAGCTGGAATGGTGAGGTTACTTAACCGGCAGAGGATGGAGCGGATATCGGTAAGCTAACGTGTGCTAATGCTTTCAGTTGTCATTTTATAGTCATATTATTCTTGTGTACAGCATTTTGATGTTGACAGTTATCAGTATTACAGGAATGACATTATGCTGTGTGTGTGTTGTTGTGTTGGGTTCTTTTATAAATAAAGACTGCTGCTTTGGGTGAACACGGAGCCTCCTTTATTGACTGGCTGCAACACATTAACACACGAACTCCGCCATATTATTCTCTATCATGCTGTACACCTGACAACATCCGGTCTGTGTCGCCCCCTAGTGGCTCCACATATGTAATACTTAGATTACACCACATCCCCCTTACTGAAGTCAAGTTGACCCCTTTTAGCTGAAAACACAAAATACATTCTTATTTCCGTTCCCTTTTGTCAACTAACTATGACAGCATAAATTTAACACATCACCCCCTTTTACAAATCTATAACATTCCTTTTTTTCTTTTTTTTTTCCAGCACTGTTGCCATGTAAGAACATATTATGCAAAGGCCTCTTATTTTCTATTTAAAGAAGGCATTTTTAGAACTCAACTCTGTTTTCACAAATATTAACATGTAACTTCTACAGATCCAGTCTCTTTGGTTTAATCACTTCTCTACCAGACCTGGTTCTAACAACACCTGGTGTTTCCTGTGCATTGGGCTCAGAAACAGTTTCTGTAGGAGTGTCTTTTCCATTTGACTGGGTCCGTTGTGGTTCCATCTCAGTCTTTGGTATCAACATAGGCACAAGATGAGTGCGATTCCTCCTGATTGTCCCTTGTGGTCCACTGATGACATAGGACCGTGGAGTTTTGTGGACAGATGTCACTGTGCCCTGTGCTTTCGCATCTGTAATCCAAACAGAGTTTCCGGGTAACAGTTTATCCAAATCTCTCGTTCTGTGTCTTTTGTTGAAACATTCTGTTTGTCTCATCCGTCTCTCCTTTTCCACGTGACGAATTTGTTGCAGATTCGGCACGCATGGCTGCAAGGCCTCTGGAAGCATTGGCAGGGTGGTACGAAGCCTACGCCCCATGAGAAGCTGTGCTGGGCTGTAGCCATTTGCCAACGCTGTGGTTTTGTAGGCTAACAGTGCTCGGTATTGATCACTGGCTTTCTTAATTAGGTTTTTGACTGTTCTGACAGCTCTTTCTGCCTCACCGTTACTTTGGGGGTACCTGGGACTACTGGTCACGTGCTCAAAACAGTACTCCTTTGCAAAGTCTTCCATTTCCTGACTTGCGAACTGCGGGCCGTTATCCGTGATCAGTATCTCTGGTATTCCGTGACGTGCAAACATAGACTTTAAATGCACAATGACATTGACAGAGCGAGTTGGGCTGAGCTGGGCAATCTCTATATACCTAGAGAAGTAGTCCACTAATAACAGGTAGTTTTTGTCTTGTAGCGTGAACAAATCAGCTCCCAACTTCTGCCATGGCCTTTCTGGTAAATCTGTGGGCATTAAAGGCTCTCTCACATTAACTCTTTCCTGTATGCACTGTCTACATTTGAGTACAACTTCACTGATCTGGTTGCTTAAACCTGGCCACCATACAGCCTGACGGGTGCGCTCTCTGCATTTAACCACCCCCTGGTGGCCCTCATGTATCTTATCCAAAACTGCATTTCTCATGTTAGCAGGGATAACTAACCTCGTGCCTCTCAGTAGTAGTCCGTTATGCACACTCAAAACGGCTCTCTCAGACCAGTAGTGCTTCACCGCTCCCTGTAGCTGGTTACGATCCGGCCAGCCTTCTGTGCAGTATTTCATGACTTGTGAACAGACGCTGTCGGACTGCAGTTGCTCTTGGAGATCTGCAAGATATTTGCTGCTTGTAGGGAGTCCCTCTAGCACAGAGTCAACATAAATGTTAGTGTCCTCCATAAGATCTGTGTCTGTGTGAGTAACACTGTTTGTGAGCGGTAAGCGTGAGAGCGTGTCGGCAGTGGTGAGACTTTTGCCCGGGATGTGCTTTATAGTGTATGAGTACCTCATTAGGCACATACGAAATCTCTGTATACGCGGTGGAAGCGCATCCAAAGCTTGTCCTCCCAGTAGACTCACTAGTGGCTTATGATCAGTTTCTAGTTCAAAGTGCAGACCCAGGATAAAGTCATTGAATCTTTCGCAGGCCCACGTGAGAGCCAGCGCTTCTTTTTCCAGCTGGGCATAGCGCTGCTCTGTAGGTGTCAATGATCGAGAAGCGTAAGCAACTGGTGACCACACGTCTCTCTCCTTCTGTAGCATGACTGCCCCCAATCCGTATGAAGAGGCATCTGCAGATATTTTCTGTGGTTTGTTTGGGTCATAGAGCTGCAATACAGGAGCAGAGGACAGTTCTTGTTTGAGATTACAAAACGCATTTTGTTGTTCATGCCCCCAGTACCACATGTTCTTTGTTGAAAGCAAGTCTCTCAATGGTTTGTCCTTTTCAGAAAGGTTTGGAATGAACTTCTCCAGCTGGTTCACCATTCCGAGAAAGCTCCTGAGCTCACTCACGTTGCTTGGCTCTTTCATGTCCTGAACAGCTTGGGTTTTGTCTGGATCTGGCCTCATTCCTTCTGCTGAAACAATAAACCCAAGAAATTTGACCTCTCTTTTGCCAAACTCACATTTTGACATATTCAACGTAACGCCGGCTTTCTCCGCGCGCTTCAAGACAGCGTGCAGTCTTGCGTCGTGCTGCTCCTTCGTGGATCCCCAGACCAGGATATTGTCCACGTGACAGACGACTCCGTCGAGACCCGATGTAACCTCTGTCACCATCATGTTTTGGAAATGTTCAGGAGCACTGGAAATACCAAATGGCAAACGGTTGAAGTGGTATCTGCCAAATGGTGTAATGAATGTGGTGAGAAAGGCCGACTCTTTAGACAGTGGTATTTGCCAAAATCCCATATTTGCATCAAGCTTTGAAAAATACTGAGCACCTGTGAGCATGCCTAGCGTTTGGTCCACAGACGGGAGGATGTATCTTTCGCGACACACTGACTCGTTTAAAGGTGTCATGTCCACACAGATACGCACCTTTTCTTTGTCCTTTTTGGGAGCTACAACCATGCCGCAGCACCAATCTGTTGGCTGCCCCACGCGACTGATGACTCCCAACTTTTCCATCCTCTCAAGCTCTTCTTTCACTTTACCCATGAGCGGCAGTGGCACACGCCTTGGCACCTTGAGCGAAAAGGGCTTAGCATCAGGTTTCAGTTTAATTGTGTATGGCTTTTGAACAAGCCCAAGTCCATCGCATAACTTGGGGTACGCTTTTCTCACTGTCTCTTGGTCTATAGTGTCAACTCTGGCAATTAGTTTCAGTCTCACGGAAGCTGTTCTACTCAGTAGTGCCATGTGCAGATTTTTGACAATATAGATTTTCTCAGTAGCGCTCTGGTCACCGTATGTAATAGTCTCTGTCATAGACCCCAACATGGTTAGTGCAGTTCCACCCGGTCCGTAGAGTGGTTTTTGTGCCTTTTCCAACTGTTCATTTTTCTTCTTGAAGATTTCAAATGTTTGGTCAGAAACCGCTGTGACGTCCGCTCCGGAATCTAACTTAAAAGTCACTTTATTTCCTCTCACGTTTATGTCTACCAGCCATGGATCCTCCCCTAGATCCACTTCACCCAGAAAAAGTCCATCTGCATTGTCAGTGACCTCATTCACAGTTGGGTTGGACCTACAGACTCTAATATAGTGTCCACGTTTTTTACAGTTATGGCATTCCGCGTTTTTAGCTGGGCACTGTACTGCTGCATGTGCTGGTGCTTTGCCACACTTGGAACAAACTTTACTGTCTTGTTTTGTCTGCTGAGGCCTTGAGGACTTGATCTGTTTTTGTTCCTTGATTATGAACTTGTTTGGCTTGGCTTTTCTGATGTGTACCGCATCCGCGGCTGTTCTGTTAATGCTAGTTTCACCTCTTAGGTCAGTTTGTTGTCGTTTTATTTCTTCAGATTGTCTTGCCATTGTTATAGCTTTAGCTAGGGTAAGATCTTTGTCAAGCTGCATTCTTTCTGACAGCGACAAATCTTTCAGACCCACTACAAGCCTGTCTCTCAAGAGGTCATCATGAAGTGCACCGTACTCACAGTTTTCTGCCAGCGCATAGAGTGCTGTTATGAACGAGTCTACTGGTTCTGCCGGCTGTTGCACTCGCTTGTTGAATTTTGCTCGTTCATAAATCACGTTCTTTCTGGGAACGAAATGTCTATCAAAGGCTGTTTTAACGGCATCGTACTGCTGGCGCTGCACACTCGTTAGCTCGAGCCCTCTTAGCACGTTGTCAGCCTCATCTCCCATGCAATAAACCAGTGTATTTACTTGGTTCGCCTCAGCTGAGTTATTCAGGTTACTTGCCAGTCTAAAACGCTCAAAACGTCTTATCCACTTTTCCCACTCTTGGGGTCTCGCAAAGTCGAAGGGCTCCGGTGGTTTAATGGTGAAGGTTGCCGCTGGAGTAGCCGCCGCCATTACCGGATCAATTGGCGCAGCTGCAGCTCTTTGAACTTCGTCTGGCATAGCCGCTAGCCGGTTGCAAAGCTGACTTTTCTCACCTCAAAGCGCACCAACTTCTGACACCATGTTGTGTTGGGTTCTTTTATAAATAAAGACTGCTGCTTTGGGTGAACACGGAGCCTCCTTTATTGACTGGCTGCAACACATTAACACACGAACTCCGCCATATTATTCTCTATCATGCTGTACACCTGACAACATCCGGTCTGTGTCGCCCCCTAGTGGCTCCACATATGTAATACTTAGATTACACCACATGTGTTTCAGTTACTTAACCGGCAGAGGAGGGAGGAGATGTCGGTAAGCTAACGTGTGCTATTGCTTTCTGTTGTCATTTTATATTCATATTATTATTGTTTACAGCATTTCGATGTTGACAGGTTATCAGTATTACAGGAATTACATTATATATGCTGTGTGTGTGTTTCAGTTGGCTGCGTTGGTGCAAAATACTCGCTGCAGACTGTGGGTCTGGACAGTAAACCGTAGCTCTCAGTGGTGGGAGGATGTTGTTCCCAGCTTCTCCACCCAGCAGTGGTTGCAGAATTTCCGGATGTCCGAGGACACTGTTAACTACCTGTGTGACAAGGTAGGGTGCTGAGACTGTCCACACTGTGGGAGTTAGCCAGTCGTGGAAACCTCTTCCCACCAAACTTCAGGAACATCGGTGCGGTACGTATGGGATACTACATCCTCGGGGACTCTGCCTATCCACTGCAAAATTGGTTGTTGAAAGCGTTCCATGACACCGGACGACTGACTGAAGAACAGCACACGTTCAACCACACCATCAGTCGTGTACGGGTGGCTGTGGAGAATGCTTTTGGCAGGCTGAAGGGAAGGTGGCGATGCCTTTTAAAAAGGAATGACTGTGACATCGAACTGGTGAAATCCATGGTGGTGACTTGTTTTGCACTGCATAATCTGTGTGAGACTCATGGAGAGGACTTTGACACCACATTGGATGTTGCAGCAGATGAAGTAGCGGTGTCAGGTGCAGAGGTAGCTGAGGACCGTGGTGGAGATATAAGAGATGTTGTGATGCATTACTTGTGTAACAATAATTATACTTAGAATTTGGTAATTATTCATGTGTGTACATAGGTCTGACGTCTGTGTTTACTGGATAAAATGTTGTGCACTTTTCATATGTCTCCTATGTTTTTCATAATGTTTATTATTTTTTAGGGACGGCTAATTACATGGCAAAAAAACGGCGAAGTGGTCTGCCAAAAAATGCAGCAGCAACATAACACACCTTTCCTTTTGCTGGAACTGCAAATTGACCTAGGAATTATGTTTAGAAACTGCTTAACTTTAAGACTATCACACTACTAATTTAAAAAAAAATTTCAAATAGTTTTAAGAAGCACACATTTAGTTGAGAAACGTTTTATATTTAAATTTAATCCTATCACACTTTTACTTCCAAAATAAGTTTAATTTTAAAAAGTGCACATTTTTAAAAATGTTATATTTCAAATTTAATTGTATCCTACCTGTACTTACAAAATAAGTGTAAATATTTGTAAAAAGGAAACATTACTAGAAATAGGTTATATTTCAATTTAATCCTATCCCACTTTTACTTTCAAAATAAGTGTAAATATTTGTAAAAATGACAGATTTACAAAAGGTAGCACCACAGTGGGGCACAACGGTTTTGAGCAACACAGTTGTGTATCCTTTGCCAATCTGTCTGCTGTTATTTAATGTTTAACTGATAAGGTGACAGATAAGGGACGGATATTAGATGCTCAAAAACTGAAGAAACTGATAAAAATTCTGCAACTACACAAGTCAGGTTTGGTTTGATGTAACTGCCAAATGACCTTGAAATAATGAGCTGAAACATTTTTTTTATTCAGTTTAAATAATGAGACAGTGGCACACTGGCCAACACCAAATTGTAATTGTTTTTAAATCCAAGGGCATTTTGTATGTACTGAATAAAAAAACTTGTGGTCTATATTAATCATATATTCCATAACCAACATATGTTTAAGCATGTGAGAGTGTTTGGTGATTACATATGTAAAGCGACTTCACACCTCAGAACAGGACAAAGAGTCTCAACCGCCAGTGAAGATTAAAGAGCATCCAAGGCACTGCGGTGGAGACCGGATGGGTTGCCCTGACCCCCCAGGGCCAGGCGGAGGAGTACGAAGACAATGGGGGGATTAAGATAATGAGGGATGTCAGCTTTTGATATGCATGTCTTTTGTTATGTGCGAGTATAAGTTCGTAGAGCCGAAGGTGTTCGCTCTCTTACTTCTTCTGCTGCTGCACCTAGATGAGACTTGTTAGAGGAGCTGATAATAAACTTTGGTTTATGAATCACATCGCCTCGTTATTTCAAGCTCCTCTACACTGGTGACCCTGACGCAAGAATGGACCAGAGGCGTTCCCCCGCAATCGACTCATCTGTGGCTACCCAGGCAGACGCCGGCGCCCATGCAGACAGAGGAACAGATGGACGACGTTCCCCCACGGCAGAAGTGATAGAGAGGGCTCAACCGAGCACCAGCGCCGTGGAGAGAGCCGAAGCAAGGCACTCTCACCCTGCGGACACATCAGTGACGGTCCACACAATCGCCGTCACCGTCAACCTGCCGGACTTCTGGCAGGAAGACCCCGCCTCGTGGTTTCAGCAAGCTGAAGCCCAGTTTGCACTGGCGAGCATCACGGCTGACGATACAAAGTTCTATCACATCGTCGCCAAACTCGACGCCGCCACTTCGAGATGTGCGCGGAGCATAATCCAACGGCCGCCGGCCCAGGACAAATATAAAGAACTGAAAGCGATCATCGTGGCAAATTACGTCCCCTCAGCTGAGGAGAGAGCCAAGAGGATCCTGGCGGTCTACGGCCACAGAGGAGGCAGACCCAAGGCCCTCATGGAGGACTTGCTGCAACTTAAAGAAGAGAACAATGACAACTTCCTCTTCCATTTCATATTCCTCAGTACGCTGCCGCCACACATGAGAGGGACGCTGGCCAACATGCGATGCAGCACCCAGCAAGACTCCCGCACGCTGGCTCACGAAGCTCAACGGCTCGTCAACGCCTGCAAGGAGCAGACACCCACAGCAGCATCCGCAGACCTCAACGCTGATGTCCGGAGCCACGAGGAGCCACAAACCACCAAGCAGAACCAGCCCGCGGTGACAGCGACACGGCCAGGACGCAACAGACGGAGCGACGTTTGTTATTACCACCACCGCTTCGCCGAGAAGGCTTACAAATGCGTTCCCCCCTGCAAATGCATGATTTTGGGAAAACGCAGAAGCCGAGAGCCATTAACAGCGGCGGTTCTCGGCGAAAAAAGCAAGCTTTTATATGTGACGGACGGACACACCGGCAAGCGGTTCCTTATCGACACGGGAGCTCAATTAAGTTTTGTCATGCCCTCCCAAGCAGACCGGGCC
The DNA here is from genome assembly GCA_020510985.1 of Pholidichthys leucotaenia. Classification (NCBI taxonomy): domain Eukaryota; kingdom Metazoa; phylum Chordata; class Actinopteri; order Cichliformes; family Pholidichthyidae; genus Pholidichthys; species Pholidichthys leucotaenia. Next base: position 230,791,300 of record CM035849.1, read on the forward strand.
ATGGGCCCCCAGGGCAATGGAGTGGTGGCAGCCAACGGCTCCATCATCGACAATTTTGGCAAAAAGAGCCTACCCCTCTGCATCCACGGCCGCAACTACAGATGGACATTTGTTGTAGCGGCGGTGAGTTTTAACTTGTTGGGCGCAGATTTTTTGTGTGCACATGGGTTATTAGTTGATCTAGCGAACAGGCGCTTGGTTAATGCACTGTCCTTTGCTTCTATTCCCTGCTCAGCTCGACTTTCTCCACCACCCGTGTAGGCTAGCGTCACCACAGCAGGAGGTAAGTTTGATCAACTCCTCACCCAATTTCCAGCACTTACAATTCCCAAATTCTCAGCCACAGTGGACAGGGTCGAACACTTTATTCCCACAACGGGCCCACCCGTATTCGCCAAAGCTCGGCGCTTAGACGCGACCAAGCTCGCCATAGCTCGGGACGAGTTCACCACTCTTGAAAAATTAGGCATTATCAGACGCTCAAAAAGCCCCTGGGCGTCACCACTTCACATGGTCCCGAAATCCGACGGTTCTTGGAGGCCGTGCGGCGATTACCGCAGATTAAACAATGCGACAGCGCATGACCGCTACCCAATTCCTCACATTCAAGACTTTTCACTACATCTGGCGGGTGCGCGCATTTTTTCAAAAATAGACCTGGTCCGCGGTTATCATCAAGTCCCAGTTCGAGCAGAGGACATTCCTAAAACAGCTGTAATAACCCCCTTCGGTCTTTTTGAATTTTTGCGGATGCCTTTCGGCCTCAAAGGCGCTGCTCAAACCTTTCAGCGGATGATGGACGCAGTATTACGCGACCTCCCTTTCGTGTTCGTCTACCTCGACGATATGCTGGTAGCCAGCTTGTCTGAGGAAGAACACGAGCGGCAACTCACTATGGTTTTTCAGAGACTAGAAGAGCACGGGTTAATAATCAATCCAGCCAAATGCAAATTCGGCGTGTCACAAATTGATTTTTTAGGACACAGAGTTTCTCCGAAGGGGGCAGTCCCACTTCCAGACAAAGTTCACGCAGTAAAAAGTTTCCCACGGCCACAAACGGTCAAATCGCTGCAGGAATTTTTGGGCATGGTTAATTTTTACAACCGCTTCCTCCCCCACGCAGCTCAGCTCATGCAGCCCCTATATGACGCGCTCAGAAAACAAAAACCTTCCAACGCGGTCGAATGGACCTCGAAGCGCGAACGCGCCTTCGCGGAAGTAAAAAGCGCCCTAGCTAATGCCACATTGTTGGTTCACCCCGATCCCTCGGCCCGCATTGCGCTAACCACAGACGCTTCAGACCTGGCCATAGGGGCAGTTGTAGAACAACACGTCGGCGGAATCTGGCAACCTTTGGCATTCTTCAGCAAATCGCTAAACCAAACTGAGTGTAAATACAGCACTTTTGACAGAGAGCTACTAGCGCTCCATTTATCCATCCGCCACTTCCAGTTTTGGTTAGAGGGGCGGCGTTTTACGGCTTTTGTAGACCACAAACCGCTCACCTTTGCTATGGCTAAAATTTCCGAACCGTGGTCAGGCAGGCAACAAAGACAGCTAGCTGCGATTTCAGAGTTCACCACAGACATTCGACATGTGGCAGGCAAACTTAACGTGGTAGCAGACTGCCTCTCTCGCGCTGTGACATCGCCAGAGCGCGAGGAGACAGATTATACTACCTCAGCCGCGGAACTCTTCACCAATGCGGACACATACGCGGCCCCAATCCATGCAGGGATAGATTATGTAGCCATGGCAGAGGAACAAAGTAGTGACGCGGACGTGCGCGCACTCCTGTCTGGACCAACAGGGTTAAGGCTGGAGAAAAGGGGTCTACGCGACGGTGTGCCCCCCCTAATATGCGACATCTCAACCGGCCGACCTCGCCCGTTAGTTCCAGCTGCATGGCGCCGCCGTATTTTCAACTCGATTCACTCCCTCGCGCACCCAGGTGTGCGCGCTTCAGTTAAAATGGTCGCCGAAAAGTTTGTGTGGCCTGGCCTGCGCAAAAACGTAAAAGAATGGGCAAAGACTTGCATTTCTTGTCAGCGCGCCAAAGTACACAAACACACAAAAGCCCCTCTGGAGCCTTTTCGAATCCCTGCTAGAAGGTTCAACCACGTTCATGTCGACCTCGTGGGGCCACTACCTTCCTCCCAAGGTTTTACACACCTGTTAACAATGATAGACCGCACCACGCGCTGGCCAGAGGCAGTCCCTCTGGCGTCAACCACAGCGGAGGAAGTCGCTCGCGTTTTTTTGACAAACTGGGTGGCACGTTTCGGCGTCCCATCGGACATCACGTCCAATAGGGGGCCTCAATTTGTCTCGGAGCTTTGGTCAGCCATGTCCAGCAGCTTAGGGACGACAATTCACCGCACCACCGCTTATCACCCTCAGGCTAATGGGTTATGCGAGCGTTTTCACAGATCTTTAAAGGCCGCCCTCAGAGCCTCACTAACGGATACAAATTGGGTAAATAAACTTCCCTGGGTTTTATTGGGGTTGCGTGCTGCGCCCAAAGAGGATCTAGACACCTCTCCAGCAGAATTAGTTTTTGCACAACCTCTCAGACTCCCAGGTGAATTTTTACCAGAGAACCTAGAGCCAGGGCATTTTCCAGCCCCGAGGTTTGTAGGCAGCAACGGACCGGACTCTCTCCCCGGGCCGGCACATCACTCTTTTCCACGGGTTTTTGTCCCCCAAGCTTTAAAAAACGCTGAATTCGTTTTTGTTAGGCATGACGCTTTAAAACCAACTTTCCGCCCACCATACGATGGGCCATTTAGAGTGCTGGAACCTGGTGATAAACACTTTGTGCTTGATTTTGGGGATAGAAAAGAAACAGTCAGCATTGACAGACTTAAACCTGCCTTCTTGTTGAGAGACAAGCCTGCACGGTTGGCGAGAGCACCTCGGCGGGGTAGACCCCCCAAGAGAAAAGACTCAGCCCCCCTGCAGGGAACAAATAATCACTCTCCTTCACAAGCTGCAGATTCCTTACAGGAAGGTCCCAGCAGGACGCCCAAGCGGACCCACAGCAGATTCGGGAGAAGATTAAAACCCAGACGGCACAGAGACTGAAGCAAACTACTCAACAGTTGTTCACTAATTGTGCTGTAACAGTTTAGGACTGACTTGTGATTTTACTATGCTGTTATGATTACCACTGAACTCTCTTTCCAGCATGGCTGCTGGAAAGTTTCTTCTGTGGCAAGAGGTATAGCAGTTAGTATGTCATAATAATTGTCTTAAACTGTGAATTTTTCTATTGTCCTTTTCTTAGTCGTTTGGGGGGGCTGTGGTCTATATTAATCATATATTCCATAACCAACATATGTTTAAGCATGTGAGAGTGTTTGGTGATTACATATGTAAGGCGACTTCACACCTCAGAACAGGACAAAGAGTCTCAACCGCCAGTGAAGATTAAAGAGCACCCAAGGCACTGCGGTGGAGACCGGATGGGTTGCCCTGACCCCCCAGGGCCAGGCGGAGGAGTACGAAGACAATGGGGGGATTAAGATAATGAGGGATGTCAGCTTTTGATATGCATGTCTTTTGTTATGTGCAAGTCTAAGTTCGTAGAGCCGAAGGTGTTTGCTCTCTTACTTCTTCTGCTGCTGCACCTAGATGAGACTTGTTAGAGGAGCTGATAATAAACTTTGGTTTATGAATCACATCGCCTCATTATTTCAAGCTCCACTACAAACTCATGTTTTTCCAACTTCATGTCAGCGTTTAAACATTATTGGTATTTTCCGTTTATATGATGCTACACTCCTTCTAAAGTATTGTAATTCTCAGAATTTGGAATGCCAATAGAACATTCAATTTAAATTGACTTACCTTTTTACTTACTTTGACTTTAAGCTTTATCATTCTCTCCTGCTGCATTTTAAAGTCCAACTGTACAACTTCTTCCAAGTTAACTTAAAAAATGTACCCGAAGTTTACAACTGGCTCCTGTGGTCATAATTTTTTATGATATTTCAATAAAAAGAAGAGAAAGCTTACAAAAACATTTCTGTTTTGTTGTATAGGTCACAATTACATTACCTTTACAACGGTTGATACCTGACAGGATGTACAGCATCATTTGGATAAGACTAGGCAATGGAATTTATAAGTAATTATACATTTTTCTAAAACAGTGTTATAATAGACAAACCACACTTTGATCCAAAACACTTCCCTTTTATTATATATCAAATATTAACAAAAAAAGACTTTTAAAATAAAAAACAACATTAAGCGATATATGTTATACACGCCGACCACTCAGTGCGTCAAACAAGCCTCCCAAACTGTGCCAGGAAGGATTGGTTGAAGGAAGCCGTCTCTGTCAGCTCCTCCCTTCGGAAGGCGGCATCCTGCTCCTGGGCTACCCGCGTGTTTGCAGCAACCTCATGCAAATGCTGCAAGTACTGATTATTGTATATGTTTTGCTGCTCATGGTGTCTTTCGAGCTGCTCGTGGCGCTCAAGATGTTGACGCTCCTGCCTCCACGCCAGCCTTTCCTGCAGCCTTTCCTGGAGACGCATCTCATCCTCATGCACCTGTGTCATCACAGATGCTATGTCTGAGATGGAGTTTCGTCTTTTCCTCTTGCCTAGATGAAAGACAAAGTCATGGTGGTTACATATGCTGTATCTAAACATATAAAAAAAAATGTACTATGGAATTACACTGGTGAAAGCCTGTGGTGGGATTATTATGCTTCGTTGCTGTATTTAAGCTCAAATTTCATGTTTCGGCACTTCAATGGAGTGGATTGTGCAACTCACAGGGTGCTGTGATAGTGAACATCCCCCCATGCAATCCGAAAAAGATTTAAGTGCAAAAAGGTAGATGGATGGATCTTTAAAAGATTTTCTTTGTATTGTGGACTCAGAAATAGGAATGGGTTAATAAAAATGGCTTAATAAAAGTGACGTGAAGCTTTTTAATGAGGCATGTTCATTTTGAAAGTCAGTTCATGTGCTGTATCTGTTTTGGTATATTATGACTTCCAAAAGTATTTCCACCAACACACCACCACACCTAAAAGTGTGACTGTGTTGTTTAACAACGAGAACAGAACACCACAAATTGTTTTGGACACAGACATATAAAATTCCTTAATATGCTGCTATCAGAAATAACCTTAATCAAAAAAAAAAGGGGATAATCTCATGTTCACTGTGCCTTACCAGCACTTAAACGAGAGATCCCGGATACTGAAGGGGCTGGTGATGGAGATGGTGATGGAGCTCGTGATGGAGCTTGTGATGGAGGTTGTGATCTGGACGATACCGGTGTCGGCGGGACACATTCATATTCTCCGTAGTCAGACGCTGGAGAGTCCGGGCGTTCTGGCGCGGCGCACCCGTGGGATGTTAAAAGTGATTCTACAAGGAAAATGCACACAATAAAATACAGCACGAAAAGTGCAACATATACAGAAAAGACAATATTTTTTAAACAGATTACATAAGCTTATTTCAGCGTATTGTTCACGTGAATACATAAAAGAAAAGCGTGATTCCACAGTGTGCTGCGATAGAGCTGAATAGCGATCATCGCTAAAAACAATTATCCACATATACACAGCTTTTTTTATTGCATAAATAAACTGAGCGTCTTACCGATTATATTGGCGAAAAAATGCACAGAATAATATACCAAAGGGGAAAAAATCTAACAAGGTCAAATTAAACAATAACTCCTCTAACCACAATTTTCATGTAGCTGCACTTCAGTAGATTTTACAAGGGCTGAGTTACATTTAAAATCATCTGCTTTTACTTTGGCCTCAGCAATCAGAATGAATTAATACATTCATGAGTTTATTGACGATAGACTATAAACTACACATATAAAGTAAATTATATTGACAACTGAACATCTCACATTCGCAAAAACATACAGTTATGAACATAACTCACAAAGGATCACACAAGTGATCTGACAAAAAATAAATACATTAACAAGCGGTTTATTTTACATTTGATGTGCCATATTCACACAATCAAATAAATCTCAGTTCAGTCCCTTTTATATTAAGTGGTAATTGTGCTACTTTGGTTCTGACACTTTACCTATAAAAGCAAAGGATTTCAGTACGTTCCACAGTGGTGAGGTAGGTTGTGGGGCGGCTGATTTCCTCTTGCCTAGACAAACGACAGAAATGGATGATGGTTAGTTTCAATCAAGTTCAATACATATACAGGCACATCTCAAAAATTAGAATACCATGAAAAAATTCTATATTTTTGTCACTCATTTCAGAAAGTGAAACCCATATATAGAGTCATTACAGGGACAGTGATATATTGAAAGTGTTTATTTTAATATTGATGATTATGGCTACAGCCCATATTAACCAACACCTCAGCAGCCAACAATTCTATTTAAAAAATATTTTTTTAAAGTTAATTTTATGTAAGATTCCAATTTTTTGCATAATAGAATTTGGGGTTTTCAGGGCAGTAAGCCGTAATCAGCAAAATTAAAATAAATAAATATATCACTGTCTGTGTAATGAAGCTATACAATATACGGATTTCTCTTTCTGAAATGAGTGAAAAGCACCGCAGGATCCACAGAATAGGTGTGTGGGTCTATTCTGACGCTTTAGAAAATTATATGAATGACTTTATAAATCACTGGTCTGAAAAAGCAATTTTAATATGACGAGATTTCGGCTCCTGTAGTCCATTTCACCAGTATCACAATATAAACAGGGAGGCTAACCCTGGCATGTGGAAACACATTCTAGCATTAAATTGCACACAATTTAATGCACAGCACCAAAGTGCAATATGTACACAAACCAGGACGTTAACCAGGATTAACATATTTCATCGTTTTGCTCTCACAAGCGAATATTTAGGAGAAAAGAAGCGTGATTCAACAGTTGGTACTAGCTAGCGCTAGCGTTAACATTTAACTAGCAAAAAAAACGTTAGCCAGCACAGAACAGCACTGTATAACGGCTCAAAAAAAGTGAGCTTACCACCAACAGGATAAATAAGCAAACAGATGCACATTATTACAAATCACTCACCATGGATGGTTCTATCACGATCGTCTTCAGCTTGTCTATAGTCCAGCTGTATGCTGGCCAGCCATCGGGTCACTCTTCACTGTGTATCTGCCACCAAGCAGAGAAAACTCCGCACCTCTTCGTTGGACCACGGTGTAGAGTTCCGCAAAACTTACAACGCTGTCTGTATTAATATCGTATTTACTCCGTGACCGAGTTAGTCCGTGATTGCAAATGGCGGTCGTACAGATTTCAACGAAGACGGCGCTTTCGTGACGTTAAGACCTGACCAATCAGCGGCGACCAAAGTTTTTGACGTCAAAACACGGTACAGCTCAGCACGGCTGGACCCTGCCCTTGAGCGGGGCTGAGATTCGCTGCTGTTAAACCGTGTTGAGGCTAGTGCAAAGACTTACCAAGCATGCTGAGCTGTACCATGACGTGCTAAGTCGGGCTAGTGCAAAAGAGGCTTAAAAGGCTGTGATGTAACTCGATTTGATATCACTGAAACTCTAGGTTCATTATATAGTAATTTAATCCAAGAAAGAAACTTTGAACCAAAACCAAAAGTCTCTCGAGTAGCAAAGAGATACTGCCACTCAACCCTGTCAAATGCTTTTTCAGCATCCAGGGAGAGGGCTGCTACTGGAGAGAGGTGTGCAAGTGAGGGATCATTTTGAACTGACCATATGATATCAATAAATCCTCTAATATTGTCTGCCGCACCCCTGGAACGAATAAAACCCACCTGATCAGGATTTATAAGAGATATCATTACTTTATCTAATCTTAATGCCAAAATTTTGGAGAGAATTTTACAGTCACAATTTATAAGACTAATTGGTCTATAATTCTTACAATCTAACGGATCTTTATTGCTTTTTAAAATAAGCGAAATGAAAGCCTCTGTTAAAGAAGGGGGCAAACGGCCTTGTTCAAAAGATTCCGCAAATATTTCTAAAAGTAAAGGAGAAAGCTCATCAACACAGGCCTTGTGAAATTCTACAGTGAATCCATCAGGGCCCGGTGCTTTTCCAGTCGGAAGGCTCTTAATAACTTTCACAATTTCCTCTTTAGTATTTGGGGCGTCAAGCAAGTCTATTTGTTCCTTCGTTAGAGAGGGCAAAGACAGGGATGACAAAAATGCATAAATCTCTTGAGATCCAGCCTCCATTTCAGAAGAATAAAGTGAAGTGTAAAATTCTCTGAAAGCACCATTAATTTCATTTAAATCTGACACCAGAGTACCATCCTGTGTCCTAATAGCAGATATAGTACACTGAGCTTCTTTCATTTTAATATATCTAGCCAGCATTTTGCCAGCTTTGTCCCCCTCCTCGAATTGTTTATGCCTAAGGCGAAATAGCCAAAATTCAACTTTTTGTGTTAGAATTGAATTCAGCTCATATTTAAGCTTCAGAAGGGGTGACAAATTTATTAAGTTTGTGTCCTGTTTGAATGAAGTCTCTAAAATGACTATTCTCCTCTCCAAATCAATCTGTTTAGCAATGTTAGTTTTTTTTTTAAAAGATGCATATTGAATAATATGTCCCCTAATAAATGCTTTAAAAGCCTCCCAAGCAACACTGGCTGAGGGAGAAGAATCCCAATTTGTCTCAAGATATAAGGAGATCTCTGCTTTCAAAGAGGACACAAAATCTGGATTAAGAAGAAAGCTTGAATTAAGCCTCCATCTAGAATTTTTTTTAACTGACAAGGCGGGATCATATGTAAAAAAAACAGGAGCATGATCTGATAGTATTATGCTACCAATGAAGCTCGAATTTACAGAAAAAACAAAGGATTTTGACATTAAAAAGTAATCAATCCTGGAAAACACATTATGAGCAGTGGAATAAAAAGTGTAATCCCTTGTAGACGGATTAAAAGGCCGCCACACGTCTACCAAACCAATTGCATTGCACATGTCTTTCAATATAGAACCAGATTTAGATGAACGCTGTGAGGGGGTGCTCCGATCTAAAATGTTGTCCATGACCTGATTAAAATCCCCGCCTACTAAAATGGGATAATTACCCATTTCACTTAGTTCGTGTTCCAGTTGTGCAAAAAATGCACAATCAACTATATTTGGTGCATAAACATTAGCGAGTATCATCCTATGGCCCTGAATTTCTATAAGAATTATAAGGAGTCGTCCATCATCATCACTAACCTCTTTTAGACACTTGAACTGCAAATGTTTATGAAAAAGGATTGCCACCCCCCTGCTCTGGCTATTACCGCAAGACGCAAACCCATGGCCCACCCAATCCCAACAGAGTTTTTTAGATTCTGTTTTAGTGAGGTGGGTCTCCTGAAGCAACGCTACATCCACTTTTTTTGATTTAATAAACGCCAAAATTTTTTCCTCTTAATTGGGTGGTTAAGGCCTTTAACATTCCAAATAATGAAGTTAAGAAAGCTCTGACAATTAGCCGACATCATACATATTACCATCCAAAATATCCAGCAATTCTCCACCAAAAACTCCCTCACTGGGCGAAAAACAAACACAATAAAAATTAAAAATACAAAAAAAAGAAGCGAAAACCACTTAATCATAAAGTAACATAAACGGTGACCTAAAACCAATGTCACCCATCGGTGCACAAAAATAGCACCAACCCAAAAAAAGAAAATAAAAAACTCTAGGACCGTGACTGTGAACAGTGCAACAAACTTAGGGAGAGCCGCAACATTGCAGCAGCCTCATGCCTACAGATAAGACAGCGTGGGCAGTAAAAAAAAAATAAAAAATGGAACCTTACATTAATACTACATCAGATCCTCCGTCAAAAAATATATATAACAAATAAACATATAGCATATATTCATACCATTATTCATCATTGTCTCACAGTAGTGAAAGAATCAGGTTCAATTTTTTCTTAGGATCAGTGAACTCCTGTTTACCACTTGCCAACTTCACAACGAGAACTGCAGGATACCTGAGAGAGACTGCAATTTTCTTCTGGTGCAGCAGGTGTTTACACTGCTTGAACGCCGCCCTCATCTCGGATACTCGTCTGGAATAATCCGGGAAAATCATGATATGATGACCATTCTGTAGAATATAGAGAAAGAAAGTGGCTGACAGCACTTAGCCACTCCTTAAGATCTCAGTTGTTCATTGTAGAATATGTGTGTGCCGCTGGGAATCTGGGGTATTCTGGCTACAGCTTGTGAGAGCTAGCGGCACGCCTCTTGAGGGATGCACAAAAATAAAGCTCGTACTCTGAACCTCACGTGAATTGCTGTTTATCTTCGACACTTCTACATGGTGTCAGAAGTCAGCCTCTGCCCAGCATGTCGCAGAACCTCCGACGGATTGATCCACTCGTCTTTGACGAAAACATCGCAGACAACTGGGTCAGGTTCAAGCACGAATGGCGCGTTTACAGCATTGCGGGGCTAACGTCGGCTAGCAAACAGGTGAAAGCGTACACGCTCCTCAACCTCGCCGGTCCTGATGCGCTGGACAAGTACGACACATTCACCTTCGAACAAGGCGAAGATCCGGAGGATCCTGACACACTGGTAAAGAAATTTGATGAAATTTGCCTTCCTATAAAAAACGTCATTATGGACAGACATGCGTTCAATACTACAGGCCAGAAACCACACCAATCTATCCAGTCATATGCAGCCACGTTAAGGTCTCTGGCCAAGAAATGTGAGTTCGGCCCGTTACATGATGAACTGATTAGAGACAGGTTGGTGTGTGGCGGCCGCGATGACACCCTCCGCACCCAGCTACTGAAAGAAAAGAAATTGACGCTAGATGCAGCCATTGAGATGTGCATGCTACATGAGCAATCTGAAAAGGGCAACATGGAACTAAAGAAGGAAAAAGACGACAAAGAAATGAAAAAGGAAGGAGACCTGTGTGCAGTGCATTTCAACCTGTGCTCAAACTGCAGTGGGCAACACCCACCCAGTCGCAGCAGCTGCCCAGCTTTCAATAAACGCTGCAACTCGTGTGGAAAATGGAACCACTTCTCCAAATGCTGCAGATCGAGCGGGGAGCGTAAACCCAGCGCACAGCGTGGGCAGCAGCCGAGCAGACCACCCCACAACCCACGCAGAGGAGGATACGCGCACAAAATAAGTGAACTGGACACAGAGACCGCACATGACCCAGCCGAACTCTTCTACTGTGAAAGCGTGGAAACGGCTACAGAAAAGGGCGAGATATTCACCACGCTGTCGTCCTCCACCACTGGAAAACAACTGAAAGTAAAGATTGACACTGGGGCTCGGTGCAATGTGATCTCCAAAGCCACTCTTGACCACACCGACCCCAATGCGGGCATCGACCACAGCCATATAACCAACCTCGTGGCCTACGGAGGACAGGTAATAAGAACAATGGGCATGGCTACTGTGCATCTCACATGCGGGACATTACACTTTCATGTTGTTGACAGTGGTGTGAAACCTCTTCTCGGTCTCATTGATAATGTAAAACTGGGCTTTGTGAAACTGGGACCAAATGTGCATGCACTCCAACAGGGGGCGCCAGAACTGACAGAATACAGAGACCTGTTTGACAACAGCACTGTAGGCAAGCTTCCGGTGGTGTACCACATGCGTCTGGACGACACAGTGCACCCCACGATCTGTGCTCCCAGGCGGGTACCACTAGCAATGAAGGACAAGATCATTCAGGAGCTCAACAGAATGACCAAGCTGGAAATCATCAAACCAGTCCACGAACCCACAGAATGGGTATCCGCAATGGTGGCTGCCTGCAAGAAGGATGGCAGCATCCGGCTGTGCATCGATCCAGTCCATCTCAACAAAGCACTTCTCAGGCCCCACCATCCCATGAAAACAGTCGAACAAGTGATAGCTGACATGCTGGGCGCCAAAGTGTTCAGCGTCCTACACGCAAAATGTGGATTCTGGCAGGTGCCACTCAGCAGCGAGTCCTCCACACTGACCACATTCATGACACCAGTGGGCCGGTATGCTTTCCTCCGAATGCCCTATGGGATATCGACGGGGAGTGAGGTGTTCCAGAGGTGCATGGAGCAACTCTTTGAAGGGCAGCCATGTGCAATTGTCGTCGACGACATCCTTGTCTGGGGCAGCACTACAGAGGAGCATGACGCGCGTCTACGTCAGGTCATGGAGAGAGTGCGTGCCGTCAACCTCAAGCTGAACCCAGACAAATGCCGCTTCAGGGTGTCTGCAGTCTCATACGTGGGGCACCTGCTCACCGACCAGGGGATCAAACCGGATCCTGCCAAGACTGCCGCGGTTCGCCTGATGCCTCCCCCAGAGGACAAGCATGGGGTCCAGAGATTCCTCGGCATGACAAACTACCTGTCAAAGTTCATCCCAGGCTACAGCGAAGTCACAGCACCCCTGCGTCAGCTCCTCCTTCAAGATGTGGACTGGGTCTGGCAGGAGCATCACACAGCGGCCTTCAACAAACTCAAGGACTTTCTCACCAGCCCCCCAGTCCTTCAGTATTTTGATGTACACCGGCCAGTGGTGCTGTCTGCTGATGCCTCTCAGCATGGTCTAGGGGCTGTCTGCCTACAAAACAACAAACCTGTGGCGTTTGCCTCCAGAGCCCTCACGGAGACAGAGGGGCGCGACGCACAAATGGAAAAGGAGCTCCTGGCTCTAGTCTACGCCTGTCAAAAATTCCACGACTACATATATGGCCGTCCTGTGACAGTGGAGACCGATCATCAGCCCCTCATCACCATACTGCGAAAGCCCCTCCACTCTGCATCTGCTCGCCTCCAGAGAATGATGCTGAAGCTGCAGCGTTACAACCTTCAGGTTACCTACAAAAGAGGCAAAGAACTGTATGTTGCAGACACCCTCTCACATGCACATCTGCCAGCTGCTGACCAGACCGACAGTGCTGAGGACTACGATGTCATGATGGTGGAGGTGCTCTCCTCAAGAAGACTGGAGGAACTGAGACGTGAAACACTGGCAGACCCTACGTGCCGCCGGCTAGCTGAGGTCATCACCACAGGCTGGCCTGACTCGTCAAAGAAACTGCCTCATGATCTCAGACCATTCTACAGCATGAGAGATGAGCTCACGACGGACAATGGCCTGCTGCTTCGTGGTCTGCGCTTCGTCATCCCCCACTCTTTGCGACACTACTACGTCAAACAGCTGCATCAAGGCCACCCTGGCCCCGAAGCAACAAAACGCAGGGCCAGAGAAACCATGTTCTGGCCCACAATCAACCAGGACATTGAGAATGAGCTCTCCAAATGTGCTCCGTGTAATGCACTGCGACCTCACCAGGCAAGAGAGCCTCTGCAACTACATGATGTACCTGACCAACCGTGGGCCCTCACGGCAGCTGATGTCTTCGAGTGGGAGGGAAAAGAACACCTGGTGCTTGTCGACTCGTACTCTGGCTGGTATGAAATGGATCAGCTCCCCAACACCACTAGTGCAACCATCATCACCAGGCTGAAACGGCACTTTGCCACACACGGTGCACCTCAGCAGCTCATGACTGACAATGCTGCATATTTCACTAGCAGGGAATTCCAGGAATTTGCCCACACATGGGACTTTACCCACGTCACCAGCAGCCCCCACTACCCACAATCAAATGGGTTAGCTGAAAGGGCCGTTCGTTCAGCCAAACACCTGCTGGAGAAATGTGCACGTGATGGTACAGATGTCTATGTGGCCCTACTCAACATACAAAACACACCAAGAGATGGACTGCCCTTGCCAGCGCAGCGCTTGCTGTCTCGGCGCACAAAGACCCTCATTCCCATGACCAAAGCAATGTACCTACCCAGGGTGCAGACACAGGTGCAGGCTGCTCTCACACACGCAAGGCAGCGACGCAAGGCACACTACGACAAATCAGCCAAACGCCTAACACCACTGCAAACAGGGAACACGGTCAGGATGCAGACGGCCAGGGGATACGACCGGCTCGCAGTGGTCACGGGAGCTGCAGCACAACCCAACAGCTACCAGGTCCAGGTCGGGGATGCCACGTACACAAGGAACAGACGTCATCTGCTACTCACCCCGGAGACCTACACCCCTCATACACCAAGCCTCCCATCTAGCACCACTCCAGACCGACCAGCGGATCCACAGCCTGTCGCCGCCCAGCCAGAGGCGGCCCCAGCCCAGGAAGGCGTGATCATCACCCGCTCAGGAAGAGTATCGAGGCCCAACACCCTCTACAAATACTACACCACTTAGACACCTTCACTCACTCACACTCACATACACTCACTCACTCACTCACTCACTTAAAAAAAGTGTCACTGTTCATTCTTCATGCACGTTCTTATTCACGTTAAATTAATGAATTTGTAATATAGTTGAATATTGTTATTCTGGCATTCCTAACTTCCCCTCATGTGCCTTACCCTAATAGGAGCACTTAGGCTGTTCTTTTATCTGTCAAAACTGCCAACCTCCCCTGTTTGTTATACTTTATTGAGAGGGGGGATGTAGAATACAGTGGTACCTCTACTTACGAACGTCTCTACATACGAAATTTTCAGGTTACGAGACGCCTCAACGGGAAAATATTGCCTCTAGTTACGAACAAAATTTCAGGATACGAAAGGCAAAAAAAGTACGCGCTCCTTGCAGCTCCCGTATTTTACCGAACGTAAACATACCTGTAGCTGCTCTGCCATTGGCTATCGCCTAGCATCTTCCTGGTATCCCATTGGCCACGAATGGGTGCGTTTGGTTGATCTCGCTTTATCTTATTATTATTTACTATTCTTACTACTTTATTTTATCCTTCTTACCTCTTGTAAGACTGTTGACTGAACTACACAATTTAGAGAAAAAAAAATTGTTAACTGCCATGTTTATCACCATCTACGTTATAACTCTGTACTTTCACCTTGTTCTTAATAAAGTTTTGGAAAAAAAAAACCCAACATCAACGATCAGCACGGTATTAAAACAAAAGGAAGCCCTTACAAGCCGATAAAAGCAAACGTCCTTGGATCGTTTCATCACAAAACGTCAGGCAAAAACCAGTGATGAGACAGAACATGAACCAAAGAAGGCAAAAGGTGACGCTGACGCCGACGCCGACGATCGCAGTTAAAAGGTAAATGAACATAATTTTTATTATTCTTTCTCTTTTATTATTCTTTCTCTCATTTTAAACTCTCATTTTATGTTTATTGTGCAGTAATCTAATTGTAACATGTATTTGTTACATGTTTTGATGCGTTTTTACGATTTATAAAAAATTTATGCCCGAATTTTGGGGGCTTGGAACGGATTACGGCATTTACATGTAAAATGCGCCTCTACTTATGAATTTTTCACGTTACGAGAATTCTTCCGGAACGAATTAAATTCGTAAGTAGAGGTACCACTGTATGTAGAAAGTAAGTGGCTGACAGCACTTAGCCACTCCTTAAGATCTCAGTTGTTCATTGTAGAATATGTATGTGTGCCGCTGGGAATCTGGGGTATTCTGGCTACAGCTTGTGAGAGCTAGCGGCACGCCTCTTGAGGGATGCACAAAATAAAGCTCGTACTCTGAACCTCACGTGAATTGCTGTGTACCTTTGACACTTCTACAACGTTTACGTGGAACGATCATGTCTCTACAGAAAGCCATGTATGAGCATGTCACGTCCACTAAAGAGTCCAAATCATCTCAGCAGGACAGTGTGAACACCTCCCAGTCGGTACAGTTAAAGCATTCCTGGAGGCAGTGCACTGAATCCTCTGTCCACACGTTTATGTCTCTGGTCTTCGCCTTGTCTCTTCTGAGAGCAGTTTTATATGTGGGCAGCAAATGTACACAGTTGTGATCTGAGGATCCTAAAGGAGGAAGGGGAAGAGATTTATAGGCCCTCTCAATGGATCCATAGCACAGGTCCAACGTCTTTTTTCACCTGGTTGGGCAGGAGGCATACTGATAAAAGTTTTTAAGTGTCTTCTTTAAAGAAACCTTGTTAAAATCCCCAAGGATAAAATTTGGAGCCTCTGGGGAAATCGACTGCAACCGCTGTACCACATCAAAGATGGTGCTGGAGGCGGAGTCAGTGTCCGCTCTCGGGTTAATGTACACAGTCGTTATAAAAAGTTGGGGGAACTCGCCGGGCAGATAAAAGGGGCGTAGCGATACGGACAGAAGCTCCACATCCGGCGTACAGATGCGCTCTCTGACCGTGACAGATGTATAGTACTATTTATTAATATATAAACATATGCCGCCCCCCTGACGTTTCCCCGTTACCTCTTCCTGCCGATCCGAGTGAAGTGGGGCTCCAAAGCCGTTAATACACAGGTCCGCATCCCGGTCATGCGCCGTAAGCCACGTCTCCGTGTAAGCCATGACACAGCAGTTCTTGAAATCCTTCTGATATTGTACATTCCCTTGAATCTCATCCACTTTATTTCTCAGGGATTGTACATTCCCCATAATAATGGAAGGAAGAGGAATGCAGTTAAGCTGATGCCTCCTCAGGTTTAATCTTACGCCTCCACGCTTTCCACATTTCCTCCTCTTGTCTCTCTTTTCATCGCTGTGTCCATGAAAATCTCTTAAAATAAAGTCCAGCAGTTGCGGCACGGACTCAAACACAGATGCTGAATTATCCATGTTTAAATGCAGTAACATGTCTCTGGAATACTGTGTTCTTCCCGGCGTGACCGCGATCATGCTTACCTCCAAAACAAAGAGCCGGTAGGAAAGAAACGACAGCGCAAAAACAAGAAGGAAATCCATACTGATGGAACCAGGGAGCTCTTCGTTATATAGTCCACAAACATTCAAGGACAAAAACGGCACAGAGAATTACGTTAAAACACATTAAAGTGCATAAAAACAAAGACACAGACGTTGAACTTTTTTCACCCGCTGCCGGTCGCTGTGTGCGCATGTGCCTGGTTCATTGGACATTGACATTGGACTTGATTAAACACTGGAAAAACACCAGCAGATGGCATGGCTTCACATATCATCGACTGTAGAAACTTCACAGAGTGCCTGTTCACTCTTCCTCCAGACTCTGGGACCTTGATTTCCAAGTGACAGGACCTGGCACCTGATTTGGGGAGCCATGTCGTCTGCTGGTGTTAGTCCACAGTGTTTTATCAAGTCCAAAGTCAATGCAGCTGCCTACCAGGACATTTTAGAGCACCTCATGCTTCCCTCTGCTGACAAGCTTTATGGAGATGCTGATTTCATTTTCCAGCAGGACTTGGCACCTGCCCACACTGCTGCCAAAAGCACCAAAGCCTGGTTTAATGATTATGGTATCACCATATTTTACTGACCTAAACCCCATACAGAATCTATGAAGTATTGTCAACAGGGAGATGAGAGACACCAGACCCAACAATGCAGATGAGCTGAAGGCCGCTATCAAAGCAACGTGGGCCTTCATAACACCTCAACAATAACACAGGCTGATCACCTTCATGCCATGCCACAGTGATGCAGTATTAATTCATGCAAAAGTAGCCCTGACCAAGTATTGAGTGTGTGCATGGAAATACTTTTAGTCGGTCAACATTTCTATTTAAAAAATCAATTTTTAAAAATTGATCTTATGTAATATTCTAATTTTTGGATAAACTGATTTTCAGGTTTTCATGAGCTGCAAGCCACAACCATCAAAATTAAAAGAAATAAACACCTGAAATATATCACTCTGTCTGAAATGAATCTATATAAAATATGATTTTTATTTTATGAACTGAATTACTGAAATAAATCAACTTTTTGATGATATTCTAATTTAGTGTGATGCACCTGTATGTACGCAATGCCGTGATTTTTGGTCTCTGAGTCGTGGAACGAATTTCTGATCAGACTGTAAAATTTCACATTTTTACATATTACCATTTTTGCTCTTCATGTACTTTTTTGGAGAAAAATAAGAAGAATCAGAACATCATTTGCAATTGGTTTTCCACAGTCCTACAGCGCTGTTGCTGGAACCCTAAATATGTGACCTAAGGGCTGTATCTGAAGTCAATCTATTTTGACTGACTGACAACAGTAGTTCTCTAAACCAGGACACAATTCATCTTAGATATTTTGACATACTTGTTTTATAAAGTGCTTGCACCACCACTCCTTGGATTGTTGCATGTATCATTCATTCAGTTTTTCAAAGGTTTTGTCTTTTTCCTTAATAGATGGGATTGCTAACTGCTTGGAAATCTAGCGTCAAATCTAGATTTCAGAAAATGATTATGCAATAAAAGCCCTTTGGTTGAGACACCTGGATAAAGTGTATTCGTCATCCTTCCGTTAGAACATCTCTTCTCTTTTGGTTGCAAAATGCCATGCTTACCTGGTTCTTAGTTCTATGGAATTCAAGTGACTTTTAGATTAAATCTGATAATAAATGTTCCTGTATCGATTGATTTTATTAGAACTGTGGAGCCCATAATTATAACTTATGTGACGCACATGTGGCTGGCTGAATTCAGCCAAGAGAGACTTTGAGCTAGCCATGTGTATTGACTTCACACCTCAAGAGGACGATGTGTCTGCACCCCCTGGGGACTCAGGAGGACTCAGGAGAGAGGAGAAGATTACCCGGCCTGACCTTTTGGGGGTCAGAGAGGAGAACAGAAGGACTCTGGGTGTTCTATTACAGATGAAAGGATGTAACTGAGTATTGTGACTTTTGTGTGATGTATTGTTCGAGATGAGTGTATAAATGTATGTGTGTGACTACGTCCTGTCTCTTTTCACTCCGATCGAGAGAGGACGTAGGATGAATGAGAATTAAAGCAGATACTGGAAAATCATCCAGTCTCCTCAATTCTTGACTCCTACAGAACAATCATATTTGATTTAAAAAAAAAAAATAGCTCAGCTGTGCTGTTAATATGTTGCAAACAGTTGTTCACCTTCACTTTGCCTGACTTCAGCCATTGCCTGAACTGTGGACCATCACAAACTTTGTCAAGTTTACTTCACTTTTGAAAATCCTTGGAGACGGAGCGAGTCAGTGAGTCTACTGATATTGAAGCGTGCTGCAGCACAGAAAGCCTGTCATGGACCAGACCCTATCATGGCTCCCCTTCTGTCAACCCATTATCTGCCTCCCCTGTGTGCCTCTCCCCTTTTCTCCCTCTTCTTTCCCCTTGCCTTCCTCTGGATGTTATCTCCAGCCGCTTATGCCCTAATACCCCAATTGTTGTGCTCTAAAAACAATAATTAGCAATCCCAAACGAGACTGAGGGGCGAATTTAACAGCTTTCTTCTGATGTGTTTCTCCCTCACTTCCCCTCTTTATCTCCCCTCCTTTTTCATAAGAGAGGTGGAGGGTGGGGGAGGTTGGGGAGGTGTTGGCAAAGCCTCTTTAAACTCTCTGGTATTATGGAGGATTATTTTGTGCTGAGATCCTGGCTTGTATGTCTGTCCCCCCCCCCCCCCCTTCTCTCCTTTTCTCTTCCTGGTTGTGGCAGACACGCTAGGTAAACAGTTTGTGTCACACTCCACTGCGTTTGAGAAATTAAAAAACAGGAATCACAAAAGGCCAGGGCTGGGGGATGAGGACAGGGAGGACACTGACACCATAAGACCCTGGCTCTTTGGGGACCCCTGGTACGTTGTGTGACAGAGCTGCCCTCTCAGTCACAACAATACAAGACCTCTTCCTTCAGAGAACACTCCTCACTCCCACTCTCCGAGTCTATCTGCACTGGGCCATCTGCTCTCCCTCTCGCCCTCCTCCTCCTCCTCTTCCTCCTAGTTCTCCTCCTCCATAGCTCCTTGTCAAGAGATGGTGCGCTTGAATCTGGCTCAATTATTCTCCGCTTACAAGCGCAAACACTCTACCAGGTTGGAGGTGTACGGATGTGTTTTCTAGACGTATTCCCCTTGTGATTCACATGCAGCCTGTGTCTATACACACTGAGAGAGCAACATCTGTGCCCATCACAGATACAAGTGCAAATGTTAAAATACAACGAGCTGTTAACAGGAGACACCGATTAAAGCCAGCTATAGAAAGTGTTGCTATGAAGCTCTTCAACAAATTTTAATTCACTGTCGGCTGAAATGTAGATCTTTAGCAAGATGTGAAAACAGCTGGAGAGGGTATATGAGTGAAATATGCTTGTGTCTGCTCAGTATTACAGCAGTGAAGATTGGTTGCAGTCCTACAGAGGGCAGTGTGATACTATATAAGGATGGTCTTGGTTTTAGTCCACAGTGCTCATTTCAGTGCCTCCCAAACTTTATATGGCCTCTCCTTTTTAAAGTTCATTAAAATAAAGGTCAGTACAGGAGTCCTTTTTAAAAATCTGTATAAACTACTTTGAATCAGTCTACCCCAGTCGGAAACCTCAGAGTAGAGTTATTCAGGAGTAGTTAGTGTTAAAAAAAAAAAAAACCATTAAAACGGAAAGTTAATGCTACACTTTTTAGAATAAAAACTAAAATTACACCTACAGTTAAGTATTTACAGTCAGCGTAAAATGAAATGTAAAATATAAGCCTGGATCCTGGGGCTTCCGTCTTTGACACTTTCAGCTTGAAACGGCAAATTCTGACGTTAAAACATAACTGTAAAAATAAATGAATTAATGTATAAGGTGCAAACGTGATACTGTGATTACATTTACTAATGCTAATCTCATTGACCTAAAAGTCGTCAGTGAGAAAAGACGATCCTTAAAAAAGTTAACTAGATTCCAAAATGTTGCTGTGGAAAGCAGAAGTGTCACGGTGGAGAGAGAGGTGAAGGCAGTTCTGTTTCGCTTATATTTATTCATATTATTCTGAGGGAAGCTTTTTTTCTAATTTGCTTGCAGCGTAATAATTCAGTCTAAAGCTGTGTAAAAAGACAGATCTGATGCTAACCAGCTCTAGCTACTGGGTTATGTTACGTTGCCTTTAAGAAAGTAAAGCCTTAAGGACAGACCTTCACATCACAGTATGTTTATTCATAGTGTAATGAATACCTGCAGCTGTGGCACAGGTGTAGTGTGGCTGACTACTAAATGGAGGGTCAGTGGTTCGATTCCCGCTCTCTCTGCAGTCTGCATGTCCAAGTGTCCTTGAGCAAGACACTGAACCCCCAGTAGCTCCTGGTGGGTCAGGCCAGCGTCTGTGCACGGCAGCTCTGCCACCATCAGTGTGTGAATGGGTGCGTGGATAGCAGGATCTCTAAAGGGCTTTGGTCATCCATAGATGAGTAAAAAAGTGCTATATAAGTGAACGCCATTTACCATTTCTCACTTATTAATGAAGTACAGAAAACAGCAAATTGTCTTCACCACAAAGACCCATGATCAGTTTCATGTGCTTGAGCCTTAACTTTTTTTTTTTAAGTTTACTTGAAGCTGCCAAAGGCACAGAAACTATCTCAAAGCTAAAGGCTCTAACCCATTCATCACCCTGCCCCCCTCCCCGTTCTCCCTGTACTACAATCCATCATGCTTCACTCAATAGGCCTTACTTCTTGTACTAAATCAAAACTGGAGTTTTGGATAAGAGTTTGTGCTTACTCGTGCACCACTTTTGTTTATTATTATTTGCATTTGACAATTTAGCGGGAGTAAACCTGAGACAGGTTCCACCCAAACTGTCACAAAATGCACCTCTGTCGGGGGACCAACCTGAATCGGCCTGCCTGCAGCTCGCCGGCCTCCCCCATACATAATCTGTTGTTATACTGTCACCGCAAGGAGCACAACCAACCCCATGGAGACAACACCGAAATTCATTAATCTAATTAAATATGCTGGATTGGCCAAATGAGACGCTGGTATGGCGTTGCTGCAGGATAAAGACAAAGTAAGGCTTGGTCCCACAAGAGTAGCATACGTGCCGACGTGCGCTAACGCTACTGCGCTTCATTACACTCTTAATTACCTATTGTTTCTAACTAGTCAGTGGCGTTTTAATGAGAATCTACAGGCAGTTAAAAGTAATCTAAATTTTCTAATCTACTGGTCCATTACCAAGGAGTCAAAATGTTATTGGTTTTGTGAGTAATCAGACTTTTAAATGGTGCTGATATCACTCCCGGAGGGCAAAGAGTGGGTTTCGACTGTGTAATTGAATTCAGTACTTTTTTCCTTCTTCTTCTTCTTCTTCTTCTGAGAGCAGAGAGGAAGATTTCTCTGCTGCGCCTGGCCGCTCAGGTCGGAGAGCATACCCTTCAGTTCCAGTCGGATCACAAGGGTTTTTTTTCACACATGGGTCACCATGGCGACCCCTTCTAAAAAATGTGTGTGCAGTTACTACAAGAATGTTTATGTGTTTAGATGGAATGCAAATATGTGTGTATACATTTCTCTCTCTGTGTGCGTGCGTGCGTGTGTGTGTGTGTGTGTGTGTGCGTGCGCGCGGGCGTGCATGCGTGCCCCAGTCAGCCTCACTCTCTGCTGTGCTGTCACCTGCAGCCAGATAAGCCAAAGGATTTATCACCCACTGAATTGCCTTTGAGTGGTGGATAAAATGGCTCCAATACATTCTCGTATGAAAACGCTTTGAGGTTAATGAGAGCCAAATTCACAGAGGGCTAAATCTATTAGGTTTTCATGGACGGAATCAATCAACATGCACCACACCGGCTGATTTGTCATATTGAAGCATTGCCCGTTTGAATTCCAAAACACAATCCTCCTCACAGAATGATTCACTTTGATTTTGATTGCCTCTTCATCAAGAAGATGACAGCTATGAACTAATTTTCTTTTCTATCATGTTACACACTTATTAGCACCAGCTCTCCTTGGCAGATGACTGATTCTTTCCTTTTTATAGAGCTGCGGTTGGATTTTCTTTACGTCTGCTGTGTTTAGAAAATCCCTGTGTTCCTGAATTGTTATTTTCTTTCTTCTTCTTTTTTTTTTTTTTTTTATAAATCTAATCATTTTTTGCTTTTGGTAGCTTCAGTGCGCAGAGGAGCAACCTCTGTCTGAATTAATGGAGAGATTTGCTTGCAGACAGATTTTGTTGATATTGACAGTTGTTCTTACTGTGTTTCTATGCCTATCTTTACATCTTGAGTGGCTCAGTGTTTCAGAAGGGTCAAGTGAAAAAGATAATCCTGGGTAATTTAATTATGGAAAATACCTCTAGAATCCAGTTAGCCAAGCCTTGAAAAAGGATTTAGCTGTAATTGTTTTCTCTACTCAGAAGTGGAAATCCCAATAAACCATCATATCAGATGTTTCACTCCTACTGTCTGGAACAGCATTTCCACTTTAAGAGAGCAATCTAAGTCTGTATTATAAGGAGCTTGTTGGAATATTCTTATAAATGACAGAAGAAGCCTTTAAGTTAATGTCAAGCAGTTCTTTACATTTTCTGTTTGGTAACTTTTAATACTGCCTCAGTGAAAGGCTAGAATGGGCAATGACTTACCAGTATCAATATAAACAAGGCTTTTTCTCTGTATTTTTAAAGATAAATTATAAATATGCATTTTTTTCTACAGGCCTGAAGAGGAGTCCTGGATTTAGAAATACGTTTGAACAAAAGTTTACAGAAACAACGCTCATCCTTGCTTCCCAGTCATCTGACATCCGTTAGGTGTTTACTGTGCCAGCTGCTATTTTAAGGTTTTAATAGAAACAATATAAGGGCCTTTTTTTCCCAAAATTGTGGTAACGTTTAAACCTACCCTATACAGACGTGGACAAAATTGTTGGTACCCCTCTGTTAATGAAAGAAAAACCCACAGTGGTCACAGAAATAACTTGAATCGGATGAAAGTGGTAATAAATAAAAATTCTATGAAAATTAGCCATTGAAAATCAGACAATGCTTTTGAATTGTGGTTCAATGGAATTATTTTAAAAAACAAACTCATGAAACAGGCCTGGACAAAAATGATGGTACCCTTAACTTAATATTTTGTTGCACAACCTTTTGAGGCAATCACTGCAATCAAAACGATTTCTGTAACTGTCAGTGAGACTTCTGCACCTCTCAGCAGGTATTTTGGCCCACTCCTCATGAGCAAACTGCTCCAGTTGTCTCAGGTTTGAAGGGTGCCTTCTCCAGACGGCATGTTTCAGCTCCTTCCACAGATGTTCAATAGGATTTAGATCAGGGCTCATAGAAGACCACTTTAGAATAGTCCACAATGTTTCGCTCTTAGCCATTCTTGGGTGTTTTTAGCTGTGTGTTTTGGGTCATTATCCTGTTGCAAGACCCATGATCTGCGACTGAGACCAAGCTGTCTTGGCACTGGGCAGCACGTTTCTCTCTAGAATACCTTGATAGTCTTGAGATTTCATTGTACCCTGCACAGATTCAAGACGCCCTGTGCCAGATGCAGCAAAGCAGCCCCAGAACATAACAGAACCTCCTCCATGTTTCACAGTAGGGACAGTGTTCTTTTCTTGGTATGCTTCATTTTTGCGTCTGTGAACATAGAGCTGATGTGCCTTGCCAAAAAGTTCCAGTTTTGTCTTGTCTGTCCATAGGATATTCTCCCAGAAGTTTTGTGGCTTGTCAACATGCAGTTTGGCAAATTCCAGTCTGGCTTTTTTATGATTTGTTTTCAACAGTGGTGTCCTCCTTGGTCGTCTCCCATGAAGTCCACTTTGGTTCAAACAACGACGGATGGGTGATCTGACACTGATGTACCTTGACCTTGGAGTTCACCATAAATGTGTTTAGAGGTTGTTCTGGGCAAATTTGTTACCATTCGTATTATCCGTCTCCTCCTGCGGCCACGTCCAGGGAGGTTGGCTACAGTCCCGTGGATCTTAAATTTCTGAATAATATGTGCAACTGTAGTCACAGGAACATCAAGCTGCTTGGAGATGGTTTTATAGCCTTTACCTTTAATATGCTTGTCTATAATTTTCTTTCTAATCTCCTGAGACAACTCTCTCCTTTGCTTCCTCTGGTCCATGTTTAGTGTGGTACACACCATGTCAACAAACAGCACAGTGACTACTTGTCACCCTTTAAATAGGCCAACTGACTGATTACAAGTTTGTAGACTCCTGTGATGTTAATTAGAGGACACATCTTGGTTGAACATGTCCCTATGGTCACATTATTTTCAATCTTTTCTAGGGGTACCATCATTTTTGTCCAGGCCTGTTTCAAGAGTTTGTTTTTTAAAATAATTCTGTTGAACCACAATTCAAAAGCACTGTCTGATTTTCATTGGTTAATTTTCAGAATTTTCAGAATTTTTATTTATTACCACTTTCGTCAGATTCAAGTTATTTCTGTGACCACTGTGGGTTTTTCTTTCATTAACAGAGGGGTACCAACAATTTTGTCCACATCCGTAAATCCCTTGGATTCCTCATTTCAAATTTGCTTGGTTTCAAACTAGTGCATGCCCGTTGAAAGCAAGTATTCCTGTCTGGAACAGGTAGCCCAATCAGGCTTTACAGGCGCAAACGCAGGCTGTGCTTGAAAGTGGAATACAGAGGTGTAGTTTATATGTATGCAATCATGCATGTTAGACTTTGACAAATATGAAAGGGACTGAACAGAGATTTATTTGACTGTGTGAATATTAATTACAGAATAAAATGAATGGGACGTGCAATATTAGCCACTGTTTAAGAACCGCTTGTTTTTTTTTTTTGTCAGATCACTTATTTGTGTGATCTTTTATGAGTTATATTCATAAATGTTGTATGTTGCACTTTGGGCAATGGGAGTGGTTCAGTCACCATTGTAGCATCATTGCCAAAGGGATTGATGCTACAGGAACGGATTAGTTTGCAATCATAAATCCCGGAACTTCCTCCCCAACCAGGCAGTTTTAAGATAAGATAAGATAAGATAAGCCTTTATTAGTCCCACAAAGGGGAAATTCCAGGATTGCAACAGCACAGGGATAGCAACACTCAGAGCAACAATCAGAAGGCAAGAAAAAAAAAAACAAGCAAGCAAGAGCAGCTAATATACATATGTACATATTACTATAAAATATATATATACACACACACAGACACACAGTGCAGAGCATTGTAGCTGGATGGAATAAATATATGACTATATAAACACACAGTGCAGAGCATTGTAGCTAGATGGAATAAATATGTAAATATATAAACACCCACAGTACGGAGCATTGCAGCTAGGTGGAATAAATATGTAAGTATATAAACACACACAGTGCGGAGCATTGTAGCCAGATGGAATAAATATATAGATATATAAAAACACAGTGCGGAGCATTGTAGCTAGATGGAATAAATATATAGATATATAAATATGAACACACCCAGTGCTGAGCATTGTAGCTAGATGGAATAAATATGTAAATATATAAACACACACAGTGCAGAGCATTGTTGCTAGATGGGATGAAACAGCATAACCCTCTACTTAGTTATCCTACATGGTATGATTATTATTTTATGCTTCAAGTACTGTTTGAAACATCCCAGATACCTTGAACTAATCCCACAGGTCTCTAGGAATTATCCACAGCTCAACATTACCCTCTTTTGGACAGCTCTGGAATATGTTTGCATTACTTCTGTCAACTGCTGGACTGTTTTTTTTGACTGAACATTAACTCTCCCTTCAAGTTTTCATTCCTCAGGATAATTCTCAGGACATTATTTGAAGAGATGACCAACTCTGTGATGAACAATCATGTTTTAAAATGTTTCATTAATCATTGGTTTAAATGTATTGCATGTTTGAAAATGCTTAAACGAACCTTACTCTAATGCATGTTAATTATAGAAGGACAAATTTATGAAAGTGCATGTTGTAGCAAGAATGAAAATTAGTCATGAATCACTGAAGTTAGTTTAGCTCACACACATAAAGTGAATTTTCATTGTAATCAAGATGTGTTTCATCCTATTGGGAAAGCTTACTCAAGTCATCTGACTGGCTCAGCCAATCACCAGCCAGTCTCTGTTGGACAACGCCCCCTTTCATTCTATTGGTCGGTTACAGAAAAAGGACTGTTTTCTTACTGGACCAGAGTTCATTTGATTCTCCTGTGATGGGAGACAACTGGTTCCCTCTCATGTCAGTCAAGTTTTTCCCCTGAAAACTTATTCAGTTTAAGTGAGGAATGCCCTAGTTCAGGGAGTTGTTCTTTCTGAAAGTTTGTCTAAGTTGTCTGTGTGTCCTGCCTTGAATTCTCTTTCCTTTAAACATCTGGGAAAAATACTTTTTCTTCTGTTTTGAGCTCAAATTTCTCTTTTATATGGAATGAAACTCCTTGTTCACAGACGTTTTTCTATTTTATTCTGTTAAACTTTTTCTATTGATTTTTCTTAACTTGCCATGTTTTAAAGTGGACTGATAATGATTTTTGAACTTTTCCCTTGAGACTGCCTCACCCACGTACCACGACATCAGAAGAACTAGGATGTCGTGGGTGGAACTGTTTGTACTCATGCAGTACTATAACAGGACATGTTTACAAATATTTGAGACCCACTGCAGTGCATCTTTTTATATTTTAGCAATATTATAAGTACAAAACACCAAACATTATTATTATTTTTTTGTTTTGTATTTGTATCTTGTATACTTTATTGATCACCAGAGGGAAATTCAGGGCATCCACGGTACAGCGCAGATCCCTTCACCAGTCTCTCTCTCTCTCACCCCCCCCCCCCCCCACACACACACACAGAGCAGAATGACCCATTTGGCTGCAAGCTTTGTATCAGTGTTGGCCATTTGTCTGTAAATATTTAAATAAAAATAATTTATATTGTTATTTGGACATTTTTGCATCTTGCTGTTGTTTAATCAAAACATGTGTCCGCATGTAATATGCAGATGATGTGGTCATTCCACTCCACAATGAAGCAGCAGTCGGGACTTTTGTGTAACACTGGTCGGGCAGGCTGAGCGCACAGTGGGACACCGGTGTTGGCTGGTTAATGGGCTGCTGCCTTACCCGTGTGCCAGTGATGTCACTGCGGCACCACGGGTCCCCAGCAGCACCCCCCCACCACACACCTCGTGTTCTCTATGGCAAATATATCCATTAGACCTACGCAACTTGATGGTATATAGTGGCTCCATACTCATGGATGCGCGGGTCCCCAGCAGCCACCCCCCCCCCCCCGCATTCTCTATGGTGAATATGCAACTTTATGGTATATATTTTGACTGCGTGGCTCCATACTTGTGGATGCACATCCTTGTAACCTCAGCAGCAAAGCACTTCTAAAATCTTTGTTTGCAAAGCGTTGTGGTGACTGACAGGTCGTGATGCTGTGCTATCCAATCAGCATGGTCATGATGCCGCGTATTGTCCAATCAGCATGGCCATGATGCAGTGTATTCTCCAACGAGCACGGAGTCAATCCGAAACCCTGCCCACACTGCTTGAAGCTAGGGGATGAAGACATAGAGCAGTCACACGGTGGTGGCTAAACTTTTATTGATAAAAATTACATATTTTGACTGAGTGACTCCATATTCGGGCATGCACACCCTCATAGCTTCAGCAAAGCATGTTTAAAATCTTTGGTCAGTGTGATGAATGGTTTGAGAAATATCTGAGGAACACACAGACAGACACAGTCAGACAAACAGACAGGGAGATCTTGAATTTATAGATAGATGATCAAGACAAACCTCAGGCTGGGACTTCACAAACCTATTAGTGACATAACACAGGCTACATTCAACTTTTAAACTGTGGCTATCATTGACAGTAACAGCTGTAATGTCCACTATTGGTTTCTGTCTAACCATCTGAAAGGTTATGGGTAGGTAGGGTGACCAGGTGTCCTGCTTTGTGTCGGACTGCACAACATTTTGTCCTTTCTTCTGTTGTCCCATTAATTGAGATGTTGTCCTGCATCTGATAGCCTCAAATTTTCAAAAGCTGTACAGATGCTTTACAAGATGTAACTAATATTCAGTAGCTGTGAGGAACGCAGGGTAGGCTGTCATCTCAGGAACCATGACTGATGCCAATCAAACTGCACGCATGGGTCAGTCACATATTAACCTTGGATTGCACCTTATCAATCCGACCCCATGGAGAAAGTTTGGAGGCAGTGCTACAACTGGGGCTATGCTAATGTTGCTGGAATATGTAAACAACAAAAAAGAGAAAGCTTTAATCAAGAGTGGGAAGCTAGGTGAAGCCAGTGCAGGTCAATTCAGAGTGTTCTGAGTTTTATGCAAGAGTCATTTTTCTCATGTGGGCGAGTATGACATGATGCGACACAGCACATGTGATGCTCATAGAAAAAGAGTTGCACAGAGGGAGGTATGCCTGTCGATGGACACCTTCCTGCTGAAACCAAAAGACAATTCTCAGTCAGATATGGTAACAGCTGCTGAACTAAGCAGTATTTACCACACTGTACAGCCCTCCCA
This sequence comes from Pholidichthys leucotaenia, assembly GCA_020510985.1. Lineage (NCBI taxonomy): Eukaryota > Metazoa > Chordata > Actinopteri > Cichliformes > Pholidichthyidae > Pholidichthys > Pholidichthys leucotaenia. The sequence continues at coordinate 230,820,594 of CM035849.1, forward strand.
ATCATACCATTCAGCAGACTATGGCACTAAGCTCAGTCATTTTTACAGACTCAGAGTTAGCAAAAAAGCCTCATGTGGTCGTATAAAAACAACAGCTTTTATATTAAATATAGAATTGAACATTGTGGGCCCATAGTATGTATGATGCTAGAGGTTAATAAGAGGCTGGTTCTGATGTTGAGTTTCAGCCAGCTGCTTTCCATGGTGCTGAAGTGCACAACCTGTGTGGGTCTGGCTGCAGTTACTTTGGTGGACTGTAGACTGGGAGATGAACAATGGTGAAGACTTTTTTTATTTTATTTTGTTTCCTTTAAAGAGGTCATTGACTGAAAAATGGTGTGTTTGTAGGTTTTAACTGTCTGAAATGAGTCTACCAGTTGCCTAAAAAATTTCAAAACAGTCAATTCTCTTAAAAAACACAGCCTTTATCTCGTTTTTCTCTCACAGAAACGTTTTTGACTTTTTTGTCGAAATCGTTAACGTCACGGCTAGAAAAAGCCAACCCAACGCTGTCCTTGAGACCAGCCCATTGCTCTATTATTGGCCCACCTGGCTGTCTGTCATGTATGTGGCAGTGGTGCTAAAGGTAGCATTGTAGCACCTTGGGAGAGCCAGATTTCTAGCATCTCAGACAGGAGACAGTGGATAAGCATGGGAGATCAAAGAGCAGGAGACTCCTGGTGAGATAGCAGGAAGGAGTCAAGGATGTAGGGGGTTGAATGCGGTGTGATGCAAATGTCCTGTTGTGTGTGATGTAAGCCATGAAACTTAAGAGGAGAGTCTCTGATAAAAAGTTCATTCTGTTCTGTGCTCGTGAGATGTGAGTGTGCAATAAATCATTTGAAATGAATCTGCCTGTGATTTCACACACTCCACAGCATATTAGCCCCTGAGCTATTAGCCCCCAAGCCAACACTGGTAACTGGAAGTTCGAACCAAGCACGGCTTATATTGTTATATTCTTCAGATCTTAGTCACCCTAATAACCATCCCTGTTACCACCACCTAGTTCACCTATCCACAGTCCACAACATACCTCACTTCACTTTGGCCCATCTCCCAATAATTTCACCGTGATTCCACAGCAGATCGCCAGCACCAGTGTGCCGGTCACGGCAACCACCTACACCAGGACCCGAGGCTGCTGGCTCTCACAGCTAGCTCCCCCACTGTCCTCTGGGGCTCTGTTCGACTCCGCTCCACTCTTGCGAGCAGCGTAGAAGAACCGCCTTGTGACAGGGCATCCCCCAGCTGGCCGTGGGAATGGAGCGAAGTCCCGCAGAGCAAGACACTGCCCTTTGAGATCCTGTGGCTCGGTAGCCCAGCTCGCCCAGCAGCCTCAGGTCCCAGGCTAGGTTGATTGCAGTCATCAGGGAGTGCCCAGTGTGTGGTGCTAGCAATTTGTTGTGGAATCACAGAAAAATTATTGGAAGATGGGCCGGAGTGACGTGAGATACACAATTGACTGTGGATCATTGAATCAGCGCCGCTCATCCAAGCTGGAAGAAGCTGGCTAGAAGCTACTCAGCTAATGGCTAACTGACGTAAAAGGGAGGGCGGAGTTGAACAGTTGAAGCCTGTTTCTTAAAGTGACAGGCTATAAATCAGAACATTTGAAGAAAGCCAAGAAAAAAAGCAAAAAACAAATTTGCTTCAATTATTAAAAAATTAAAATGTGAACTAAACATGTCCCAAGCACTTCATTAAGACATGAGTGAACTGTTAAACCGGCCCCATTTTGAGCTATGTTAACCTGTTTTACTGTTGTTTGGTTTTTGCAAAATAAATAAATTAGTTAATTAAATTACATGTGCTGCATAAATTAAGTTAATCCCTTCCACAGCATGTGGGACACCATGTGGTGTATAGGGACGGCGCCTATCTCCATTTCACTGACCCTAGGCCACACAGCTACTGTAAGTAGTGAAAGCTACAGTGGGGGATCAGTCCTCTGGTAGCTCTGTGCATTAACTTTTCTTTCCTTGTTCTATTATGCTGAGTACTAAGCTAGAAGGCAGAAAGTACCCTTTTTATATGGTCTTTGGTGTTGGTCTTATGTGCTGCATAATCCTGCCTTATTTTGAATGAAATGTTATGCAGAGTTGTAGTAGAAGGGGAATCTTGTTTACAGTTTAGTCATTCACTGTTAAGTGGAAGAGATACTGTACTTGGAACATCCTTGAATGAAAAAATAATGCATGAGTGCGGTTATTCTATTGGTGGGAGTTAATAACGATGATCACATTTGCATATAGTGTGTACACTTGCATGTATTTATTTTTTTTAATCCAGACAAATCAAAATTTGACACCACCTTGAGAACTGATAATGTGTCCCCCCACATTGTCCCACTCAAGCAAAATCTTTGTCCCAAATTTGATTGATTGGGACCTGGTCACCCTAGTTATGGGTTGTTATCAATCACTGTCTGACTTTTTAAGACTGAATGTGCTCATGTTTATCCACCTTATTCCTGGGGGTGCCGCTGCAGGGTGGCACTTCCGGTTTCGGCTGAGGTAGTGTTAAATCAGTCAGCAAGAGTGGAGTAGCAGGGCATTTAAAATAGCGTTTTTAAAAGTTTTTCAAATTCATTTTAATGTATAGTCCACATACATGTTTTACACTCAAGTGGCGCTAATTTCAGCACTTGTAGTTTTTGTATTTTTTGAATGTTTTGGTGTAGTGCTGGTACTTGTTGCTGGTGTTTGTGGTTGTGCCATAGACTGTATAAATGGAGGCTTCTCACCGGCAATGCATAGATGATGCACTGAAAACTAACAAGGATAAGATAAGATAAGATAAGCCTTTATTAGTCCCACAATGGGGAAATTCCAGGATTGCAACAGCACAGGGATAGCAACACTCAGAGCAATAATTAAGAAGATACGAAAAATATAAATAAGAGCAGTGGATATACATAGGTACACATAAATATATAAATATATATACAAAGTGCGGAGCATTGTAGCAAGATGGAATAAACAGCATAACCGTCTACTTAGTTATCCTACATAGTATGAATATGTACCCATACATATTGTCACCCTCTGTAGTGACTGATATTGTCCTAGTTGTATATACTGGAGGGGACCATTTGTGTAAGTCTGTTGCGTCTTTTGCATTCAATACTACTAGGTCGTCACGTTTTTTTGCTATCTCTGCAAGTAGCCCTGCTTAGGTTATACAGTCTGACAGCCGTAGGCAGGAAGGACCTGCGAAACCTCTCGGTTGCACACTTAGGATGATGTAGTCTACTGCTAAATGAGCTCCTCAGTGCGTTCAATATGTCCTGCATAGGGTGGGACTCGGACTCCAGCAGAGATGACAGTTTAGCCCCCATCTTTCTCTCTCCTATCTCCTCCACTGGGTCAAGACGTTGCCCCAGGACAGATCTAGCTTTCTTGATCAGTTCGTTCAGTCTCTTCCTTTCGGCTGCTGTAATGCCGTTGCCCCAGCAGACCACTCCAAAAGTGATGGCTGATGCTACCACCGTGTCGTAGAATGTCTTCAGCAGTGCCCCTTGTACACCAAAAGACCTGAGCCTCCTCAGTAGGAACAGCCTGCGCTGTCCCTTCTTGTAAAGTGCGTTGGTATTGTGTGACCAGTCTAGTTTATTGTTCAGATGAACACCCAGGTACTTGTAGGATGTCACCATTTCAATGTCTGTTCCCTGTATGTTTACTGGTGCTGTGAGGGGTTGTCCTTGCCTGCGGCAGACCACCACCAGCTCCTTAGTTTTCCTCGCATTGATCTGGAGGCAGTTCCAATGGCACCAGTCCATGAAGTCCCGGATAAGTCCTCTGTACTCAGCTTCATCTCCGTTGGAGATGAGGCCGATGATCGCAGAGTCGTCAGAGAACTTCTGAAGATGGCAGTGTGTTGTGTTGTGTGAGAAGTCCGCAGTATAAAGGGTGAACAGGAAGGGAGCCAAAACTGTTCCCTGGGGGGGCCCCGTGTTACCGATGATCGTGTCAGACACACAATCTCGGGTTCTCACAAACTGTGGCCGGTTAGTGAGGTAGTCCAGGATCCATGATGACAGGTGCTGGTCCACCCCTGCGCACAGCAGCTTGTCCTTCAGGATCATCGGTTGAATGGTGTTGAAAGCACTGGAGAAGTCAAAGAACATGATCCTCACAGCATTCCCGGGCTTCTCCAGGTGGGACAGAGAACGGTGAAGGAGGAAGATCACTGCATCCTCCACCCCAATGCCATGCTGGTAGGCGAACTGGAGTGGATCCATCGCTGGTCCCACCAGGGGGCGGATGTGAGCAAGTAGCAGTCTCTCCAGGGTCTTCAGTCAGGGCCACTGGTCTGTAGCTGTTCAAGGACTGTTGTGATCAGTGGTACAGACACAGGACAGACACAAGAGCACAGCAGGTATGTTTTCACTTGCATGAATGTCACAGATCTGACATGTATGTGTTATATATGTCACCAGAATGAAGGCTGCATGAAGTAAAATAAATAAAACATAGTAACAGTTTGTTTCCTAAGGCTTAATGATTTAAGAAAGTTATCAAATAGTTTTTTGTTTTTTTGCATTTGTTGCACTGTCTTGGAATGATATGGACTAGCAGCTTCAGCATACATTAATTTTTAAATTATCACAAAATATAGATCAATAAAATTTTGAACAATTGTCAGAAAAGGTCTGTACGTATTAAGTTAAATAACAGGCATTCAAGGCATGACACCGGCATGGTTAATGCATGTAAAACAAACAGCTGCAGTTGTCTGTTTTACCGACATTAAAACATCCAAGCACGGTGTTGTGGTTCTTTGTGGCTCTGACTAGATTCTACGTCTGCTCTGAGGTAAATGTGATTATGTCCAACATCTTTTAACAAAATGCAGCTGACTTTATTGCAGTGGAGACATTGATTATCTCAGAGCTTTTATTTGCTTACAGCGCTAGCATCTTACCAGCGGTGCTAATAAATGGAGCTAATGTCTGCCAGGCCACTTTTTAAGGTCATTTTCCCATCCCTCCATAGTCGTGGGAAGTAGTATGATTATATTACTGTTTTTGAGGTGCAAAAGGCCGTGTTCCTCCATTTTTGTTGCCAAAGTCATTGTTTTTTAACAAGGAAATGTATCCTGTTTCAGTGACAACCACACGTTCTAAACTAGTACTGGAAGTTGCTACCATAATTCATGCAGGGCATCATGAGGGCTAGGAATAAGGTGGATAGAAGAGGCTACAAAATTAGGGAGCATTTATTATAACCCCAGTTCCGGTGAAGCTGGGACATTGTGTAAAATGTAAATAAAACAAAAGGCGATGATTTAAAAATCCAAACTGCTTGGGCAAATAGTCCAACAGTTTAAGAACATTGTTTCTCAGCATACAATTGCAAGGAATTTTCATCATACACAGTCCATAATATCATCAAAAGATTGAGAGGATCTGAAGAAATTAGTGGCAAGACTGAAAACCAGCATTGGATGTGTCATGGCCGTGAGCGCTCACCTCCTCCTTCCTGTTGTTTCCCTCCTCAGGTCATCAACACACCTGGGTGAGGAGACGCACCTGCTGCCTTTCATCGGCCAGCGTTTATAAGGAACATCTCTTCAGTGTGCTGACGCTGGCTCATCTGGGTATACTGCCTTAGCAGAGTACAATAGTAGTAAGTGCTATTTTCGTAAGGTGTAGTTTCTGTACTCACCTGTCTTTCTTCTCCCTTCCAGGTTGCTGCCACCATGCTGGTGCGTCTCCGGGGACTGCGTGCGCTCACTGCCCTATCATCACCGCTCAACTGCAACCATTCTCCACCTGGTCAGACACCACCGACTCCACCTACTTCACCCTGCTGGTTCGTCTCTTTCCGAGTTTGGGGTTCTCCCTGTATCCCACGTAAGTGGCAATTTGGCTCACCCATTTTCCCCAGTGTCATTCCTCCACTCACAGCTCTCATTTTCTCTCCACAGGCTGTTTCCTCTGGCGAGTGACTTTTTCCATAGGCTGTGCTTCTCTTTGATATTTAATAAACTTCTCAAACGTGTGTTTGTGTTTTGATTGTCCCTCAGTTGATGCATCGTGCACGTGAGCTGTCTATAACTGGTAATCATGACAGAATGAGCCAGCCTTGATTACAACTCAGCAGGTGCAACAGTGTCAGAACAATCTGCTCTGGATCACTTAGAAGCAACCGAGCAACAGGTGGCCATATTAACCCAGCAGCTGCAGACTATCTCGCAGCAATTGGGCACGATCACCCAGCATTTGGCCAATTTGGCTCTGCCGGCTCTTCCTCCTCCATCCGCTCCTGTTATTCAACCTCCTGCGTGTCATACCACCTCTGTTCCCACACCTGCCCCGTACGCGGGGAGGTGGGGAAGTGTAAGGAGTTCCTTCTTCATGTACGTATGTATTTGGAGTAGGTTGGGGGGGAGTACCTGTTGGATACTGCTAAGATTCAGTTTATGATCCTGCTACTGCGGGACCGGGCCCTCAGTTGGGCTCGGTCTGTGGTTGACAGCCCGGAAGGGTCTGCTTACATGTTTGAGCAATTTGTGGTCACTTTCACTCGCGCCTTTGACCACACCGAGAGTCAAGGGAACATTATGAGCCACCTTTTGTCACTCTGCCAGGGCACTTGCTCGGCAGCCGAGTACTCGGTGGAGTTCTGGGCCGAAGTGGCGGAGTCAGGGTGGAATGACGTTGCTCTACGCAGTGTGTTCCTCTTCGGCTTAAACACACACCTCCACGATGACCTGGCGGTCTATGCTGTTCCCGACACTCTGGATGGTCTTATAGATCAGGCCGTGGGTTTGGATAATCGCCACCATGAACACGCAAAGGAGTGACAGCCCTCCTCTCGCCTTACAGTTGCGCGGGTGCCCTCTACGGTGACTGGCACGGGTGGTGCTGGCTCTCCTCCCGAGCCGATGGAGCTCAGTTGGTTTCAGTTGACCAATGAAGAGCGTCGGTGGAGGAGGAGGGCGGGCGCGTGCATGTATTGTGGTTCTATGAAGCACAGTCAGGACGAGTGCCACCTGCAGCCAAAAAGACATGGCCCATCAGTAACCGCGGGGGGTCTGGTGGGCGGGACTAAACTTACTCCCCCCGCAATTTCTCTATTTCGGCCCTCGTGCAATTGCCGGGGGTCGAGAGGAGGACGATGGTGCTTGTGGATTCAGGGGCAGAGGGAAATTTTATCTTGTCCCGGCTCGTACGGGACATGGGTATTTCCACTCAAAAATTGCCCAAGCATTTAACTATCACCACCATATTTGGTCGTGAAGTTGAGTAATCTCCAATTGTACGGCGCCAATCGCCATCCTTCTTTCTGGGAACCATCGGGAGGAACTGTTGTTCCTGATACTCCCAAATTCGTCTTCCCCAATGGTTCTGGGTTATCCGTGGCTCTGGAGGTACAATCCCATTATAAACTGGGGGCAAAACTCTATAAGCTCCTGGAGCCCATTCTGTTTGGCTCACTGTTTGCGTTCAGCTGAGTGTTCGCCGTCTCTCCCCGTCTCCTCCCCTCCAGCCGAGCCGCTGGATCTCAGCCTCGTTCCCCAGGCTTATCATGATTTAGGAGAGGTTTTCAGCAAGTCGGGAGCGCTGTTGCTTCCGCCTCATCGCTCTTACGACTGTGCTGTGGACCTCATCCCGGGGGTGAGGCTGCCATCTAGCCGGCTCTACAACATTTCTGGCCTGGAGAGGGAGGCGATGGAGAGATACATAAAGGACTCGCTGAACGCCGGCCTCATTCAGCCCTCCTCAGCTACACTCGGAACTGGATTCTTCTTCGTTGGTAAAAAGGATGGCTCACTGCACCTGTGTATCAACTACTGGGAGCTGAACGCTATTACCATTAAGGACAAATATCCTCTGCCCTTGATTAATTCCGCGTTCGAGCTCCTTCAGCGCTCACGGGTATTCACCAAATTAGACCTATGTAACGCATACCATCTCATCCATATTCACGAAGGGGATGAATGGAAGACGGCATTTAGGACACATCAGGGGCAGTTTGAATATCTGGTCATGCCATTCGGGCTTACCAACGCCCCCGCCGTCTTCCAGCGGCTCATTAATGGTGTTCTTCGCGATATGCTATATCAATTTGTGTTTGTCTATTTGGATGATATTCTCATTTTCTCCTGCTCGCCAGAGGAACTTGAGGTCCATGTGACAGCCATTTTACAGTGGCTCTTGGAGAACCAGCTCTATATTAAGGGCGAGAAGTGTGAGTTCTCCACCACTTCTGCCACCTTCTTGGGCTTCATAGTGGCTGAAGGCAGACTGATTACCAACCTGGCCAAGGTGAAGGCAGTGCTAAATTGGCCAATTCCCCACTCCCATAGGGAGCTTCAGCGTTTCCTCGGGTTTGCAAACTTTTATCGGAGGTTCATCCAGAACTATAGTGGGATTGCACTGCTTCTTATGCAGCTGGCCTCCGTTAAGGTCCCTTTCTGCTGGACCGAGGCAGCTGAACAGGCCTTTACTAAGTTAAAGGGCCTGTTCACAGAAACACCCATCTTGGCTCAGGTCGACATGCAGCTCCAGTTCGTCCTCGAGGTGGATGCTTCTGATTCGGGGGTAGGCGCTGTCCTCTCACAGCGCTTGCCCTTCAATCAGAAGATCCACCTGTGCACGGTTTTTTCTCAGTGGCTCACGTCAGCCGAGAGAGATTACGACGTAGGGGACAGAGAGCTTCTCGGCATTAAGTTGGCATTGGAGGAGTGGAGACATTGGCTAGAGGGGGCTATTCACCCCGTGGTCATGTGGACCGATCACAAGAACTTAGAGTACTAATGGTTGGCCCACCGACTTAATGCCAGGCAGGCTCGTTGGGCCTTATTCTTCCAAAGGTTCAACTTCACCATCACTTACCAGCCTGGCTCCTGGAATACCAAACCAGACACACTATCGCGCCAGTTTGATTCCGAACAGGTAGTGTCCCCATCCCATAAGATAAGATAAGATAAGATAAGCCTTTATTAGTCCCACAACGGGGAAATTCCAGGATTACAACAGCACAGGGATAGCAACACTCAGAGCAACAATCAGAAGGCAAGAAAAAAAAACAAGAGCAGCAAGTATACATATGTACATATAAACATAAATATATAGACACACGATGCGGCGCATTGCAGCTAGATGGAGTAAATATATAGATATATAAACACACAGCGCGGAGCATTGTAGCTAGATGGAATAAATATATGAACATATAAACACACACAGTGCGGAGCATTGTAGCTAGATGGAATAAATATATGAATATATAAACACACACACAGTGTGGAGCGTTGTAGCTAGATGGAATAAATATATGAATATATAAACACACAGTGCGGTGCATTGCAGCTAGATGGAACAAACATGCAAACACATAAACACACACAGTGCGGAGCACCGTAGCTAGATGGAATAAATATGTAAATATATAAACACACACAGTGCGGAGCACTGTAGCTAGATGGAATAAATATGTAAATATATAAACACACAGTGTGGGGCATTGTCGCTAGATGGAATAAATATATAAATATACAAACACACACAGTGCGGAGCATTGCAGCTAGATGGAATGAAACAGCATAACCGTCTACTTAATTATCCTACATGGTATGATTATGTACCCATACATACTGTCACCCTCCATAGCTACCGGTATTTTCCTAGTTGTATACCGGAGGGGACCATTGTGTAAGTCTATTGCGTCTTTTGCATTCAATACTATTAGGTTGTCACGTCTTTTTGCTATCCCAGCGAGCAGCCCTGCTTAGGTTATACAGTATGACAGCCGTTGGTAGGAAGGACCTGCGAAACCATCCTCAGTCTATTCTCCCTCCATCATGCGTCCTCGGAGCCCTTACCTGGGATATTGAGCGGAGAGTCCGCTAGGCCCAGTCCCGGGAGCCCATACCAGCGGGGTGCCCCCGGAACCGCCTGTATGTCCCTCTAGGCCTCCGCAGCGACATAATCTCGTGGAGTCACACCAGCCGCTTTGCCTGCTATCCTGGGATCACCCGCACTTCTAACCTGATTTGCCGGCTGTTCTGGTGGCCCACGCTGCGGCAGGACATGCAGGAATATGTGTGGGCCTACCAAATTTGTGTTCAGGGCAAGTCCGACTCCTCCCCTCCTGCTGGACTCCTCCACCCTCTGCTCATCCCTGGTCGTCCTTGGTCCCACATCACCGTGGATTTCATAACTGGACTTCCTCTCTCTCATGGGAAGTCGGTCATCTTGACTATCATTGACCGCTTCTCTAAAGCTGTTCATCTGATTGCCCTTCCTAAACTCCCCTTGACCATGAAGACTGCAGACCTTCTTACCACCCACGTCATCCAACTCCATGGCATCCCTCTTGACATTGTGTCTGACCGGGGTTCCCAATTTACGTCCCAGGTTTGGAGGGCCTTCTGCCAGATGCTCGGGACCACCGTCAGCCTTTCCTTGGGTCATCATCCTCAGTCTAACAGGCAGGCCGAGCGTGCCAACCAGTCCTTGGAGGCCACCCAGCGGTGCATAACAGCCGAAAATCCCTATTCATGGAGCACGCATCTGACCTGGGTGGAGTACTCTAGGAATTCTGCTGTCTCTGCAGCTACGGGGCTCACCCCCTTTGAAGCCTCGTTGGGGAACACCCCGCCTTCGCTACCCATGGCCGAGATGGAGGTCGCGGTGCCATCCGTGGGGTCCCATGCTCGACGCTGCAGATGGATCTGGAGGGCTACCCGTGCCGCACTCACCCGCTTCTCTGAGCGCAACCGCCTGATGGCTGACAGGAAACGGGTCCCTGCTCCTAAGGTACACTGTTGGCCAGCAGATCTGGCTGGCAGCGGACCAGATTCCGCTGAAGACGGATTCGAAGAAGCTCTCCCCCCACTTCCTGGGACCCTTCACCATCTCCTGGTGATTAATGACTTCACGGTCCGTCTGAAACTTCCACGGACCCTGCGGGTGAACCCAACTTTCCACGTCTCCCATAGCAAGCCCCTCTCAGTCAGCCCCCTCTGTCCCCCCCCCCCCCCGAAGCCACCTCCTCTTCCCTGGATGATCGATGACCACGCTGTCTACACGGTGCAGCGCATCTTGGATGTTCACCGTTGGGGCCAGGGTCTCCAATACTTGGTCCATTGGAAGGATTACGGTCTGGAGGAATGTTCTTGGGTCCCCAAATCACACATCCTTGACAAGGGGATGCTCCGGGCCTACTATCAAGCCCAAGGGACCGCCAGGAGGCGCTCCTTGGGGGGAGGGGCACTGTCATGGCCATGAGTGCTTGCCCCCTCCTTCCTGTTGTTTTCCTCCTCAGGTCATCAACACATCTGGGTGAGGAGACGCACCTGCTGCCTTTCATTGGCCAGCGTTTATAAGGAGAATCTCTTCAGTGTGCTGATGCTGGCTCGTCTGGGTATACTGCCTTAGCAGAGTACAATAGTAGCAAGTGTTATTTTCATAAGGTGTAGTTTCTGTACTCACCTGTCTCTCTTCTCCCTTCCAGGTTGCTGCCACTGTGCGGGTGCGTCTCCGGGGACTGCGTGTGCTCACTGCCCCATCATCACCACTCAGCTGCAACCATTCTCCACCTGGTCAGACACTACTGACTCCACCTACTTCACCCTGCTGGTTCGTCTATTCGGGATGAGACGAACCAGCCAAATTTCCACATAAGTAGCAATTTGGCTCACCCATTTTCCCCAGTTTCATTCCTCCACTCACAGCTCTCGTTCTCTCTCCACAGGCTGTTTCCTCTGGCAAGTGACTTTTTCCATAGGCTGTGCTTCTCTTTGATACTTAATAAACTTCTCAGACGTGTGTTTGTGTTTTGATTGTCCCTCTGTTGCTGCATCGTGCACGTGAGCTGTCTATAATTAGTAATCATGACAGAATGTCCGTGACCTTTGATCTCTCAGGCAGCACTGCATTAAAAACATCATCATTCTGTAGAGAAAAATTCAACATGGGCTCAGGAACGATGCTAAATCTACAAGTACAAGTTAAAACTCTACCATGCAAAGTGAAAGCCATATATCAACAACACTCAGAAACACCGTCGGTTGCTCTGGGCTCGAGCTCATCTGAGATGGTTTGACGCAAAGTGGAACAGTGTGCTGTGGTCTGATGAGTCTGCATTTTAAATTGATTTTAGAAATCATGGACGCTGTGTCCTCCTGGCTAAAAAGGAAAAGGACCATCCAGACTGCTATAAGTGTTAAATTCAAAAGCCAGCATTTGTGATGGTATGAAGATGTGTTAGTACCCATGGCATGGGTAACTTACACATCTGTGGAGGCACCATTAATGCTGAACGGTACATACAGGTTTTGGAGCGATATATGCTGCCATCCAAGCAATGTCTTTGTCAGAGATATCCCTGCTTATTTCAGCAAGACAATACCAAGCCACATTCTGCACATGTTACAACAGAGTGGCTTTGTAGTAAATGCCCTTGTCACAGCTTTTTTGGAATGCGTTACAGGCATCAAATTCAAAATGAGCAAATCCATCCATCTTCTTCCGCTTAATCTAATATTTGCAAAAAACAAAACAATAAATGTTATCAGCTTGATCATTAAATATCTTGTCTTTTTAGTGTCTTCATTTGAATATAAGTTGAAAAGGATTTTTAAATCATTGCATTTTATCTTTATTTACATAACACCCCAACTTCACTGGATTTGGGGTTGTTAATGAATAGGTACAGCTGGGTAAACATGAGATTCACTTGATTACGTGTTGCCAGTTTAATTTACACATTTTGTAACATCAGTGCTCCTTGGGCTCAGTTTGACCCCAGGCTGCTTAACCTGTGTTTAACATGAGTGTCAAGAGTCAACACACATCTGTTTTGGTTGTTACTATGATACTGAGATCAGTATGTAGTTTTATAATTTTCAAAACTTCCCTCTGTTCACACAAGGGGAGTTCTGTAGACATGAGGCATGTAGTTCCTATGAGGACACTGAGATTACACAGAGCAAGAATAAAAGCTTATAAGGCAACCTTCTAAATCATTTCTCTTGGTACTGTTTGCTTACTATTCAACCTCCATCTCAACTGAAAATGACCCGAGGAGTGATAAAATCAGTCAAATGATTAAAAATGGTTTATGTCAATGAGTTTTAACAGTGAAATGATATGGAGGCAAATGTGTCTGAGACAAAGGATGATACTAAGGAAAACACTGGTTATGAAGCATCCTCCACTCAGAAAGAGACCCTTGTCTCAACCTTGCATGCTACTGTTAGAAAAATACCCGATTCTTTGATTGAAAGATCCAAGAACAAGCTGGAGATTTCTTCAATTTAAAGATGTAACATTTATTTGGAGGTCACATGTAAAGCAAGCAGCGCTGGGTGCAGCGTGATGCAGCTCCTTCTGGAGCGTCGCCACACTGACCCCGACTTCCAGGTGCGGCTTACCTTAATCTTCTTGGGTTGGTTCGTTGGGCCAACCCCGTACAATAGGATGGGCTTGTACGTGACTGTCTGATTGGCCAATTTAACTCTGACGTGAACAGGCCATCCGCTGCTCATGTTGCTGTTTCTAGAATGTGGATCTACGGTGTGTGTGTGGGTGTTGGGTTTTGGGGTGTACCAAGCACCAAGGTTTTGGGTTTTGGGGTGTACAGCACCAAGTCCTGTACCCCCTCCGAGGTCTCCTCCTGATGATTTTTTTGTCCGGTGGAGTGGACCATGTGGGGGTCATAAGGTTGAACAGGGTCAATCCACGAAGCCCATGAAACTTTTGTCCACTGGTTGACCTTTGCCAGGGCTCGCATCATTTGGCTGCAGTCATCACACGGTTGCGACGGAGGTTTGACTGTGTCTGCTTTCTGTATCCGCAGCTGTGGAGCACAGTCCCATCTCGTTGACACACACCGGTACCATTAGAAGCAAAACAACTGTGTGCCCACGTTCTGAGGCACATCTCGTCTCATGAGGTCTATAGGACAGTCTGGTGGGTGCAGCAGAGGGTAGACGGCATTCAGTCCAGCCAGTGACAAGTTCAGTGATGCAGCCCCCAGGGATGCCACCCCCTGTCACTGGGTAGAGGTAGAGATGCTGGTGTTGATGAAGCTCGAGCCCCTGTGCCCACTGTAGCTTCCACTGTGAGGAGTAGCGTTGGAAAATGCCGTCTTCTCCTTGTGGCTGATCTGGCTCCACCCCGGATGCTGGAGGTGTGGTGGATGCACTTGGGTACCAGTCCATTTTTCTTCTAGGGCGTGATGGTCTGGTGCCCTCCTGCCCTGTACCCTACACCTTTGCTCGAGTGCTGGTACAAAGGGCTTGGCTAGGGCAGGACCAATAATGGCCTGAGGGGTTGCCATCACAATGGCTGGAGCCTGTACCATTTTATCCTTATTCACTATATCTGTAGTTATCCATGTGCTGCTGTAAGTTATCTCCCAGTAGCCTTGAGTGTGTGATTGTCGACCATATGAAATCTACAAGCAGTGGTTGTGTTGTGATGAGTGTGTTGGGTAATGGGACCTATATGTTCAGCAGTGGGTAGTTAGTAGAGGAGACATCCCCATCCATGCTTGTTGTATTCAGGCTTTCAGAGCTTCTAACCTTCACAATTATCAAGACTGCCTAACCATAATTAGCATGATGGAAATAACTACGCAGTCTGACATCCTTATAAGTCTCACATCCTTATGTATGTGTGGTGAGCTATGTATGATTTATGTATTATCGGTAGCACATTGTGTTCACAAACATACCGTGATGGCAGAATGGTCCTCTTCGTCATCCTCCTCCGTCTTGAGATCCTCAGCTCTTCCTCTCGACCCAGCAACTGGCCTCTATGAGGAGGTATGAGATGTGCAAGATTTGCTGATGACTACCACTGTGGAAAATTGCATTTGTTAACACCTTTCCCCATAACCAATTTGGAATTTGCTTCAAATTTTCCTCATCCCCTCATTTGCTAATGTTAAGATTGGTCATGTGGGAGATTTCTGGGCATCAGTGTGTACAGCCCTCTGTGCTGTGGTCACCCAGCTAAGAGACAATGCATATGTTTTTAATTTGGGAGAATATTCTATGTTAAGGTCAGGTATTGGTTTTCCATGGATGGCTATATTCCACAGTAGAGGTGACAAAATGTCCAACATTTTCCAATCCATGTGTTTGGGTCTAACCAGCGGGATGTGTGGAACCCCCCATAGGTTGAAATGTCTCTTATCCTCTTCAATTAGAACAATGGATGCTTTCACACATTTCCTTGTTTACCAGTCCAAATTTTATGACCAATCTGGAGGATGGATTTGCAAATAATGGTTGTCCATAATTTGGATCAGATCAGTTCAATTGCCTATAGATAGGTGTTCTACTGGTAGCTTGCCATTTGCAGAATTTGATTGTTACTTTTTCTGACCATGAAAAGTCCTGTATGTCATTACCCAGAGTTCCTACTTTACACGCACCTGCACCATATGAATTTAATCGAAGTACCTTAAACCTCAGAGTCAGGTAAATGGAAGATATCTGTCATTTTTTCAATAATTTAATTTTTGCGAACTTTCTGTATATGTGTAGAAGTGAGTCCACTTATCTGTTCTAGTCTTAAGCATGCGGTTGGTTTTTCTGTGGTGGGTGTGGGCGCGTCCCTCCTGCCAGCAGCCAGTTTGGCCATCACTCAGTTTCCATTGTGGGGCGTGCTCCCTCTTCCTCCTTGCTGTCCTCCCCCTCCTCCTTTTGGCCTCCTTTTATAAGAGAAACAGATTCATGGGGAGCCTTGGGCTTCCCGTGTGTCAGCCATTCCATAAATAAGTGCGTGTTTTTTCCTTTAAATTCTATTTTCCCTTCTTATTTAGATTTCCAACCTTGAGTCAAGAAAGGAACTGATTCAAAGCCTTTATTTAATTTTTGCTAATTAATACAAGATGGAATAATAAGATTAACTCTCCACAATGCCAACAGATATTACTTGCACTGCTGTAATTGAATGCTGTGTAGATTTTTTTGTTGTACTGCATATGCCTCCATGCTGCTACTCATTTTTGCCACTCAGTGTTTATCTTCCAAGAGTTCTGTTCGGTGACATCCTATGCATACCTGCTATTGGGGAGGAACATAACTAGGGTGTTAGATTGACTTTAAATAACTGAGTATACAGTTATTGCTGTGAGTGTTTGCGCATTACTTAATGTTAATTTTCACAATTAAGAGAAATGCACTGAAAGTTATATTCCTAATGCCTCATTTCTACTTTAAGTACTTGGAAACATTTAAGATGGCTGCCTGCATTTGTGCCTTCTTCTTGACACTCTTCAGGATTAAGCAAAATTTAATTCATTTATTGTTTGTTTTTAAGCTACAGTTGCAAATCTTACACGGATCTTTATTTTTCTTTGGTCACATGTACTCTGCTTTCATTTCTTTTTCCATCTCCATCTCAACACTAAAAATATTTTCTATACTTGCTAAATCCACCGTTCTTCTCTCTTCACCTACGTATTTTTTCCATCAGAAACACTCACTCGATTTTTACCATCCACTACCTATCACCATCTGTGTACAAGACTTCACCTTTCCCTGGACTAGCTGATGAATCTGCACATCCCACATCTATAATCTCTTTCAGTATTAAAACTTCCCTTCATTCATCTGGTCTCAGTTCTCTTCAGCCTTCATCCACATTCTGTTACCACCTGCTTGTCTTCTTCATGATTCACTGTCCCATCGTTCATACTACTGACCTTTCGATTTGTTTTGGAATTAAAGTATAACAGAGTCATCTGTATCTTGGTGTGGTGGAGTTTTTTTTATCTTTTTTCTTCTGAACAGATAACCTCCAGACGGACTAACACCATGCCTACAAAAAATATAACAATTTTTAGAAGGATATAAAAATGTAAGACTTTCATTAGCCCCCCAAAACAGGTCTAAAAATATTTAAATCAAGAATCAACAACCACGTGACATGCAGACCATTCGTGTGTGAACCGCTGGTTTGTTTATCAAGCTACACTAGTTGTCTTGTGTGTGTCAGAGCTGCAGATCTATGTGCACAGGACATTAAAGCCTTGTTTATGCTCCACCTCCGCTCTGTGCGTGTGTCTATGATGCTTGTACCCTTTGGATAAGGTCGGTGCGCACACAGCTATATTTATGTATATGCTTCATTTTTTGAGTCTACTTGGCCAAGTGTTTGCTGCTTTTACCTTTGAAGATAGTTTATTTGATAATTTATTTGAACACAAAAATATAACAAATACAAGCAAATGGCAAATGCAATAAAGTAACATTATACACTGTTCGAAAGGGAGAAGGAAGAAGTGAACACTTATTAATTCCATCTCCTCTTTTCCATAGATATACCCATGTGAATTTTATACAAATTACCACCTTTAAGACCCCAAGTAAACAATTTACTGTATTTTTTTACAAATCAACATTAACACCCATCCATTCTAACATACAATGATGTCCATACAACAAAACCAGCCTCAAACAACACAGATATACACAGTGCTGTCCTACCCACCATTCCATAGTGTCCCATAATATCCCAGAGTGAACATAATGAATCGTACATATAACTACTACCCTTCTAACATATACCCTTTCAGCAAATGGTGCTTATACCTCTTTTTGAATTGATTTCTGTTTGTACATAGTTTCAATTCCGGCTCTAGACTGTTCCACAAATCCACCCCACAGACAGATATGCACATACTTTTCTTGGTAGTACGTATCTTGGGTTTTGTAAAGTTTAAGTCTCCCCTCAAATTATGATCATTGTCTCTTTTTTTTAAATATTTTTTGTATATTAGTTGGTAGTTGATTATTAATTGCCCTGTACATTACTTGTGCTGTCTTAAATTTAACTAAATCGATGAACTTTATGACATGTGACTTTAAGAACAACGAATTGGTATGGTCTCTATATCCTGCATTGTTTATTATCCTTATAGCTCTTTTTTGTAATGTGCATATTAACTGTAGGTTGGTTTTGTAGGTGTTTCCCCAGACTTCTACACAGTAGTTAAGATAAGGTAAAAACAGTGAATTGTACAATAAGACCAATGATTTATAGTCCAAGAAGTGTCTTGTCTTCCCCAGTATGCCTATACATTTTGCTAATTTGGCCCGGATGTGACTGATGTGAGGTTTCCAGCAGATTTTATTGTCAAGCGTCACCCTCAGAAACTTATTTTCCTGTACTGTTTCTATTCTGGTATCATCTATCGTTACCATTATTTCATGATTTATTTTATAATTTCCAAACAACATAATCTTTGTTTTTTTTAGATTTAGAGATAATTTATTTTTGTTGAACCACTGCATTAATTTTTCCATTTCAGTTGTGACCACCTCTAAAACCTGCTGCAAATTCTCACCAGTGCAAAGGATATTTGTGTCATCCGCAAACAAAATAAATTTCAGAATTTTTGATACTTGGCATATGTCATTTATATATAAAATAAAGAGTTTGGGTCCCAAAACTGACCCCTGGGGCACACCACAAGTGATGTCCATGAAGGGTGATTTGTGCTCTCCAATTTGTACAAATTGTTGTCTGTTACTTAAATAACTTTCCACCCAACTCAGTCCAACCCCTCTTATCCCATACCTTTCCAGTTTCCTTAGTAGTATTCTGTGGTCAATGGTGTCAAAAGCTTTCTTTAAATCTATAAATACTCCTACAGCAACATTTTTTTTATCTATACAACTAGTAATTTCTTCTATAAGTTCGATCAGTACCAAAGATATAGATTTATCTGCTCTAAAACCATACTGGCTATCTGTAAGGAGGTTGTGTTTTTCAGTGAAATCATCCAGTCTCTTAGTGAAGATTTTTTCAAGTATTTTGGAGAATTGTGAGAGTAAAGAGACTGGCCTGTAATTTGTGAAGCGATGACTGTCTCCTGCTTTGTATAGAGGTATTACTTTTGCTATTTTCATTTTGTCTGGAAATGTACCAGTTTAAAATGACAGGTTACAGATGTGGGTGAGTGGCTTAACAATTCCCTCAATTACTTTTTTCACTATTGTCATGTCAATTTCATTCCAGTCCGTTGATTTTTTGTTCTTAAATTTACTCACAGTCTCGATAATTTCCTTTTCAGTAACTGCACCCAAAAAGATTGTGTTTGGATTTCTATCTTCTATTTCATTCACAGAACCACTGTAGTTTGTTTCTGGTGTCACTATTGATTTTTGCTAATTCAGGACCAACGTTTACAAAAAATTTATTGAAACCACTGACCACATCTTCCATATTATTTATCAAATTGCCATTTTCGATAAAATATTCTGGATAATTTGCATTCTTAGGACGATTACTAATAATCCCATTGAGTACTTGCCATATTCCTTTTATGTTATTTTTGTTATCCTCTAGTATTCTGTTGTAATATTCTTTCTTACAGGTCCTCATTATAGTAGTAAGCTTATTTTTGTATCTTTTATATTTGATCTCAGCTTCCACTGTTCTGCATTTAATGAATTGTTTATATAATGTATTCTTCTTTTTACATGCATTTATTAACCCCTTGGTGACCCAAGGAATATTTTTTTTTTGTTGTCTGTCACTGTATTGTTTTATAGGACAGTATTTATTGTACAATGATTGAAATATTTGTAAAAATTTATCATATGCTCTATTTATGTCATTTTCATCATAAACTATCTTCCAATCTTGTATTAATAATTCCTTTGTCAGTAAATGCATTGATTCTTCGGTTCTTATTCTTTTATATTTAATATTTTTTGGTATACTTTTTCTTCCTATAATCACATTGATAGACAACAAAAATCAGCAGGTGGTCACTGATATCATTCAATAAAAGCCCACTCCTGTATTACTCAAATTATCTTCTTGTTTCTCTAGTCTACTCTAATTATGTTTTAATTCATCTTCTTCTATAATGCTTTTTTACTCATCTCTGGATGATCAAAACCCCTCACCCTTGTTAAGCTGCCGTCCCCCATCCCCATACAAAGTGTAGGGAACTATGTAAAGAATGAGTGTAAAGGATAGAATATGTCAGTGAGGGTATAGTTGCGAATGTACAATAATGAAGATTTAGAAAAACTTGCAAATTTTAAAAACTATTTCATTTCACTTTTTGCCATAATTGTGACTTTTTCCTCCCAAATTTGTGACTTTCATGTAAACTTACACCTTCCTCATGAATTTAAACATTTTCCTTGTAACTTTGCAACTCTTTCTCCAAATAGTCATTTTTCTTCTAACAAATTTTGGATTTTTCTTTGTAAATTTGCAAGTTTTATTCAGACATTTGTGACATTTTCTAATATTCGGCAAATTTCCTCAAATGTGCAATTTTCTCTGAAACTTGCAATCTTTTCGCATTAATTTTCAAAGTTTGTTTTAATTTGTGATTGTAAATTAGCATTTTTATCATATCCTCAAATGTGCAAAAAATACAGATAGGAGGGTCTGGTAATCTTCAAATATGTATTGACCCTTGAGTATAAAGGAGCCCTAAACCTGCATCCCTTCTCTTGGCCAGCAGGTGGCTAGTTTTCTTGTAGCAAAAGGTCAGACTGCCTGATAATCTGTGGAAAAATGACCTTTCAAGCGTCAAGAATTTTCCAGATTTTGGTCTTAATTGCAAGCCTTCTTTTTATTAGATGTTTCTTAGGCATAACATGGGTGGGCAATATAAGTTGCAGATTCAGTCATCACCCTTTTCGCATAACTTATGTTGAATTGTGCAATAAGAGGAGTTAATGTTTAATTCAACCTTGTTGGATTTTTCCTTGATATATTGTTCTGTTCCTTTCTTTTAACCTTTTAATCTAATCTGTCTGAAAAATAAAGAGTCATTCATATTTATACGCTCTTTATGTAGCTACTCAATAGTTTGCATACATGGTATCATTTTAGATGAGAAAGCACACCGACCTCTCAGCTATAAGGCTGAGAACATTGTAATCAATTATCTTAGTTTTACTGTTAGATTCACTCCCTGCTTGTTAAAGAGGATGCCACCTCACAAAATGCCTAATTTAAGACTTCAAGACAGCAAACCTTGAATGACCTAGTAACTTTTCTATTCGTTCCTGTCCCACTCTCCCCCTTTGAAACAGAACGGCTTAATATCAAAGCCGTTCTTTTTCAACATCCTGTAGGGGAGGATACCCATTGTGTTGCTAATTGGGGGACCCCCCCGGGTTCCCTTGTGGGTGTTTGAGCCCAGTGGCCAAATTGCTGACATAGGAAGTACTAGTCCCATGGGGGCCTCTGACTCTATTATTAAAACTCTGACCTCCTGACTACAGCTGATTCACGACTACTGTTTAAGACTTAGAGAATATGTGAGTAGTTTGCCGAATCTGGAATGGCTTGTTAGCACTTACACAGACTTAACATTTAAATGTTCATCAATGAGATTCATTATTTGAGACTATGTCCTAAGGTAAATGGAAAGCAACAATATAATTTTCTGTACTTATATGTGCTCAATTGTTCCTCTTTGACCCATCTTTTGATGTCCCTTTGTTTTGCCTTCTTTTTATTGTTGCTGAGGGGGGAGGATGGGGTCGCTAGGTGATGGCGTGGAGGAGGAGGGTGGGCGCAGCCACTTCCAGGGTCGCTGAGGGAGGGCGGGGGTCCACAGCCACTGCCATCATCTCAGATTTGATAGAGAAACAGACAAGCTGTTAAACCACGTGTTTTTGTCCTTTTCCATTTTATCGCGTTTATTGATTATTTTGCGTTTGTTCTCACCGTTGCAGCATAAGTCTCTTATTCTTACATTTTTTTCTTTCCTTCCTCCAATTGTTTCTGTCATGGTCTGAGTGCTGATTCTGTCCGCGCTCGGGCTGTCTGGTATTTTCCCCGTTCTGTTGTCATATGGCCTTCCAGGGCTTTTATTGTGACAGCGTCACGGCGGGACTTCTGGCTGTCAGAGCCGAGCCACTCCGTGACAGCTGGATCACATTTCATTGATTACTTTCTCCTTGCCTGATTAGTCTTGAGGTATTATTTAAGGGAACAGCTGAGGCTTACTCCTCGCTGCGACCTCGCATAACGTTGGATCCGTTCAACGTTCGGCTGGAGTCCCTAACCCCGGCTCCAGTCAACCTTTGATTCTTCGTGCCTCAGTAAGTGTCTTCCTCAGAGTCTGTTATCTTGTGTCTTTAGCCCTAGTCATAGTCATAGTTCGTGTTTTTGCCCCACATGGCTGTTCTTTTGTCATTTGTAGTTTTTGTTAATAAATATGCAAACTCATCGGCTGGCCTATAGCGTCTCATTAATGGCCCGCAAGGGCCATCCATGACAGTAGGTTGCAGCCAAAACGAGACGCCGGTCACTGTGAGTTTGTTTTTTGGCTTGGGTTTTTCCCTTCTCTGGGTGCCAGTATTCTTTTGTGAACTATGTCAGCATTTGAGCATGGGTTTTGCCCCGAGTGGTTGTGGGAAGTGGATGGTTACCCGGCCAATGCCCGTCTTCTTATACCCACCCACTCTGCATATTGGCACCTGGATCTCACGCAGAGCACGCTATTAAGCTATCATCTGACCTCCTTTCCAGAGGGGAAGGAGAGAGTGACTTTGATAGTGGCACTACGGGAACAAATAGAGAGGTTGGCCACGAAGCCTCCACTTTCTCTCCGGGACATGGTCGTCCCGACGAGGGGGAAGTCTCCTGTGTGGGCCGCTCTTCCACGAGGTCCCCATCCGCAGCAGAGGAGGAGGACAGCCGGGACCCCCTGTGAAGAGACACAGTGGGTAGCTGAGCTCATCAGGGGCCGCTTGGCTTAAGCTTGCTCTTCCTCCCATCCCAGTGACATCCAAAAGCATGTGGTGGTGGCAGCAAGACTGGTGAAGATCAATCCTGAGCTTCATTATTATCCTGAGTACGCTGAGCTGCTAGCCTCCATTTCTGCGCAGCAGCGCCGCTTTTCTGACCAGAACCTAGCCTCACCCTCTGCCGGAAGACGTCGCCACCCTGCCTGCAGTCAGCCTCAGCGAGATCCCCATCTGGATCCGGTTCCGGGTCACCATCAGAACTCTGCCTGCCAGCCAGCTGTTATCCCTGCGTCACAACGGAAGCGACAGACAGCAGCCTCAGCCTCCGGGTCTTCTGTTCCCGCTGTCCCGTCAGCTCCTCATCCCCGGACTGCCTCGGCTGCTCCTTCCTCCTCCTTGTCACTCTTTCCAGCTGCTCTGAGCTTCACGAGTCCTGCCCCAGCTGTGCCCGTCACTGCTCCTGTGGGAGTGGCTCTTTTTCATCTTCCCAGGGGGCCCTCCATCACCATCTGTAGGGGAAAGGGAAGAACCAAGCCCGTTACAGCAGGTACCATCGGCTCTCTGGAGAGCAGGCAAGTGCTGTTTCATTCTCTCACGCCACATAATGAATTGCTTTGTCTGACTCCTGGGGGTGGAGTTCGGGGTTCACAGTCACCCGAGCTTCCTCCACCTGCTGTAACTATTAACTATGAACCTGCATCCTCTGTGTCTCCTTCCCCTGAGCGTCCCCCAGTGCCAGGAATACACCGCCGGACGAAGAAGGAGCCTGCGGCCCTGGAGAGCCTGGTACCAGCCCCGCAGCTGCGTCACGGGCAGAGGAGCAGGGCAGACTGCCGATTGGAGCCTATGCCGACGATCAAGCATCCCCGGGTCTTCGTGGAGGAGCGGTTTGACCCAGCAGGCCACAAATCCCCTGCCACCACGCTGTTTGGGCCTTCGGCGTGGACTTCAGCGCCAGGGAGTCCCTAGACTGTGAAGACCATCATGCCGACTGCGGAGCCTGCCGCAGTCGAGTGGGAACCAGGAATGGACCTCCAGACCATTGAGCCTGCATCATTGGAGTCCTGGACAGAGGTGGAGCCCGAGATCAGGCAAGTGCTCTATTTTGTCTTTCTCTTCTCTATTTTGGAGCATTATTGCCTGTCTCTCGGGGAAACGAGCCGGGTGCAGCTGATCACTGCATCCAAGCTTGTCTCGCCGGGCTCTGCCGCTGACGGTGATCCTGATCCCGGTTCTTTCTCTTCCTCTGAGCCTTCTCCCAGGGTCACCGGTGACAAGCCTGTTCCGGTCATCGTCTTGAAGGTTCCAGGTTCGTGCTCGGAGGTCATCCCTGGTGCTGCACCTGCCCAGTCGGAGTCTGTCGTGGGTGCTGTTCCGGCCCAGTCGGAGTCTGTCGTGGGTGCTGTTCCGACCCAGTTGGGGTCTGTCATGGGTGTAGCTCCAACCCAGTCGGGGTCCGTCGTGGGTGCAGCGTTGGCCTGGTCGGGGTCCAGCAAGGGCGCAGCGCCGGTTCGGTTCAAGTTCAGAGAAGGAGCTGCAGATCCTCCACTGTCTGACGCTGGACTGGCCGCTCATCTCTCCCCCTTTCTTCCTCCACCGGGTGCCGCTGGGGTTCCCCGGATTTGGCTTGGCTTTCCCTCGCTATCCCGCTCGGTAGGGAGGCCGCCACTGAGTTCTCACCTCCGGTCCTGGTGGCCTAAGGATGCAGGCCGGCCGCCCGGGAGACTGCTTCGCCGGTTTGGCGTTCTGGGTCGGCCACCCAACGGACTGCCTTGTTTGTTCGATGACCTGGTCTGGCCGCCTGAGGTACTGTTTCTCCGGGCCTGGGACTGGGGTAGACTGCCTGAACTGTTTCTTTTTGCCCTGCAAGCGATCTGGACTCTGGATGCGGGTAGACCACCCAAACTGTTTTTTTTTTTTGTGACTGTGCTCTACCTGCCGGCATCCCTGTAAGGGTTTTTTCCCCCCTGTCCTCTGTAGCTTGAGAGATGCTCTTTTGTTTTTTGTCCTTCCCTGTGGGTAATATTGGACTGCATTTGTAGTGTGCTGCTCTACTGTGTAGCTTGTTGAGTTTTTTTTTCCCCTGGTGTTTATAGGGTACTGTATATTTTTGTTATGTACCTGTATTTTAGTTTTCTTGTTTCCTCTGTAGTTTGAGAGATGCTCTTTTGTTTTTTTTCCCTTTGCCTGTTTATATTATTGAACTGTATTTGTAGTGTGCTGCTCTGCTTGTAGCTGTTTGAGTTTTTTTTTTTTTCTGGTGTTTTTTGGGTACGGTGTATTGTTGTATGTACCTGTATTTTAGTTTTCTTGTCTCCTTATCAGTCGGAAGGTTGTGTATATTCTTGTATTTACTGTGCTCTAGGTTTGTTTGTGGCGTGTTTAGCCTCATCATTTTGATTATCTTTGTTGCCCTCTGTTGTGTGTTTTTTTTTCCCTTGATATAGTGTTCCCCTTTTCTTTTTGTGGTTCTCGCCCTCCTGGCCTGGTTCCCCCTCCGCCCTCCCTGGGTCGGGCCTGGTATCCTTCTGGTTGGGGGGGGCTTGGATGTTATGTTTGTGCCTGGAATGTGCCTTTTGAGTGGGGAGTACTGTCATGGTCTGAGCACTGATTCTGTCCGTGCTTGGGCTGTCTGGTATTTTCCCCGTTCTGTTGTCATATGGCCTTCCAGGGCTTTTATTGTGACAGTGTCACGGCAGACTTCCAGCTGTCAGAGCCGAGCCGCTCTGTGACAGCTGGATCACATTTTATTGACTACTTTCTCCTTGCCTGATTAGTCCTGAGGTATTATTTAAGGGAACAGCTGAGGCTTACTCCTCACCGCAACCTCGCATAATGTTGGATCCATTCAATGTTCGGCTGGAGTCCCTAACCCCAGCTCCAGTCAACCTTTGATTCTTCGTGCCTCTGTAAGTGTTTTCCTCAGAGTCTGTTATCTTGTGTCTTTAGCCCTAGTCATAGTCATAGTTCGCGTTTTTGCCCCACATGGCTGTTCTTTTGTCATTTGTAGTTTTTGTTAATAAATATGCAAACTCATCGGCTGGCCTATAGCATCTCATTAATGGCCCACGAGGGCCATCCATGACAGTTTGTCCATATTCTCTCTTGTGTCCTGCACAAAACTTTTAACAATTCATCAACTTTCAATTTTTCTCAAAAAACAAATTTCCCTTTCCCTTTTCTGCTCACTCTCACTTCCACAAGGTTCATCTCCACAACAAAAAAACTCCTATTTATTTACTTTTATTCATTCATTTTAGTTTATTTTATTTATTCATTTATTTTTGTATTCATTTATTTACTCCAATTTACAATTTTCCTTATTTTTTCATTTAAATTACCTCACCTTTATATATTGTCCACCTAGGATTTTTCTACACTCTTATTGAGGAATAAATCTCCTTATCTACAGTTTTATTGTAGAAGTAGGAATAGTTATTATTCTTATACCTCCCTCTGCCCAATTTAAAGTTGAGTCTTTTCTCTCCAGCTGAATGGCCATGCTTTTTTGCCTCACTACAATCAAACTCGCATAGGCGAGGGTGGGAGGACTTTAGTTTGTTTGCCGTGCACAGACTTAAAGCTTTCCTTTCAGTCAGAGAGACAAAGCTCCACATCTATTAGGACAATTTTAAGCCATAATTTGCAGTAAATTTATGAAAGAGTGCACTTCCTAAATTCGGCCACATGATGGAGGCACTGTGCCACAGCTACCCGCACACGCGCACTGAATGCCACGTGGCCCCTCTGCCACGTGCAACTGTGAATGGCAAGATGGCCCCGGAGCCTATTGTGTACAAACCAACCACTCTCTCTTTTTTTTTTTTTTAAGAAAATGGAGCATTGCCTCCTTAACTTCAGCTGTAAACATGACAGAATAGCCTTACAACTTTAATTTAGCGCTTCATTTTAATGCGGTTACCTCAAAATAATCTCCTTTCAGTAACCTGTTTTACCAAACGCGGATTACCTCCCTTTGTTGTGGAAAAACACACACCAGCCTTTGTTCTATCCATGTGGACAGAAGAGCGCCATTAGTTAAATCAAACTATGGTAAAAGTTTAATAGATATTACCAACCCTCAGTATTTCTCAAACTACACATTTATCCCCTCAAGACACAGAATTTAACAGAGATCAGCTTGCACGATGTGGAGAATATGCCGCAGATTTGCATGTACTTGTTTCCTTATAGCTTAACTTTATGTAGAGGGTACTTTCATCGAGACCTCGTCAAGTCATTGATACAAGAGGCATCGTATCATAAAGTTCAGTCTTATACTGATTTTAACAAGCTACCGTAAAACGGGGCTATAAGGGACGGCTGGGTAATAAGGGACACTTTTCTGGGAAATGTTTTAAATGTAATTCTGCTTTTTTATTTTGAGCAGGACGCTGAGTTGTGTTGTTATTGTCAAATATCCATGAATCCTTAAACAAATCATGGTATGTTGCATATTTCTTTTTGCTTTTCTGTAGATAGATATTAGTTTTGAGAAATTTGTCGAATTTTCCTTAAATATAACGGCGTCCTATCTTCCTCATTTCCGGTCAGACCGTGGTACGGATGGGATGAAAAACCATTTTCCTGGATGGACAATGGTATCCTGTAAGTGTGTAAGTATTTAAGGAAAATTCGACAAATTTCTTAAAACTAATATCTATCTACAGGAAAGCAAAAAGAAATATGCAACATACCATGATTTGTTTAAGGATTCATGGATATTTGACAATAACAACACAACTCAGCGTCCTGCTCAAAATAAAAAAAGCAGAATTACATTTAAAACATTTCCCAGAAAAGTGTCCCTTATTACCCAGCTGTCCCTTATAGCCCCGTTTTATGGTACTTTTATTGCTGTGTACTGTAAATTAGTATTCTTGTTTTTTTTAATTATTGTACTGTAAATTATTATTATTGTTTTTTTATTATTATTATTACCACTCATTAAGGATTTTAAAAAGATTCTTGTGGCTGCTTGCTACATTACTCGGTCATGATTAAGTTTGAGATTCTTATAATGTATTAGAGTACCTTATCTATGCTCACTATTGATGTAAAAAAGATTCTTGCATTTTTTTTATTACCAGTCACTCACTAAGGATTTTAAAAAGATTCTTATGACTGCTTGCTACATTACTCACTCATAATTAAGTCTGAGATTCTTATAACGTAAAAAAGATTCTTGCATTGCAAATCTTCCTTATTCATAAAAAAGCGGCTATTTGATCCTAGGACATTTCTTCACTCTCCCTTGTGCGAGACCACGTACTTCATGCCTTACATGTGACCGCAGATTTCCATCACACAGTTTAAAATTTGGAGATCGGATATATCCCGTAATCAGACAACTGTAAATTTAGTATAGCCAAAGTGCAGAAATTCATGTAACAAAGGTTTTCAGCTTACCTTTTTGTTCAGGCGCCACAGCAGTCTGCAAAAAGGGTCTTTCCGACGTGATGTGTTCAGACTCGCCTCGGAATAATTCATCCGGGTCACCGGCAACAGATTGTTAGAAAAATACCCGCTTCTTTGATTGAAAGATCCAAGAACAAGCCAGAGATTTCTTCAATTTAAAGGTGTAACATTTATTTGGAGGTCACATGTAAAGCAAGCAGTGCTGGGTGCTCCCTCTGGAGCATCGTCAAACTGACCCCAACTTCCGGGTGCGGCTTACATTAATCTTCTCGGGTTGGTTCGTTGGGCCAACCCCGTACAATAGGATGGGCTTGTACGTGACTGTCTGATTGGCCAATTTAACTCTGACGTGAACAGGCCATCCGCTGCTCACGCTGCTGTTTCTAGAATGTGCGATCTACGGTGTGTGCATGGGTGTTGGGTTTTGGGGTGTGTAACTAAGCATTAGACCTGACTAAAGGAAAGGAGAGAGAGAGAGAGAGTAGAAAGAAGGCTCTATATCTCTGCCTAATTCCTGTTTACCAGAGTTTAGCACCACATATTTATTCATAAGAATGAAAACAGAATATGTATAGAATCTGTGTAGAGCATAATGGGAGATTACCTACAGAATTATTATTTTGGCACTCTAGCTTTTCATAACCCTGTCACTACCATCCCAAGTGATCCCAATAAAATCTTTCAAAATGTTTGAAATTATGTTTATCTTCATGATCAAACTGACCCAAGGATAAAAGAAGTTAGTACTCCATTTAGAATGTACACGTCTATATACGTATACTTGACACCAACACAAGTTTTGTTATTTTTGCTCTTTACTAAAGCATTTTCAAGATACAGATATATAACCAACATGAGCTTAAAGTGCAGACTCAAAGCTTTAATTTGAGGGTATCCACATCCAAACTGGAGTTACGGTTTAGGAATTGCAAAATTTTTTTTATAGAAAGTCTCCTCATTCCAGGGGCACAAAAGTAATTGGAGAATTGACTCAAAAGGTATTTTGTGGGCTGCATGGGCTATCCCCTAATTAAACCATCATCAGTCAAGTAGATAAAAGGTCTGGAATTGATTTCAGGTGTGGCGTTTGCATTTGGAAGCTGTGTCTATGAACCCACAACATGCGGTCAAAGGAGCTCTCAATGGAAGTGACACAGACCATCCTTAGACTGAAAAAACAGAAATCCATCAGCACGATAGAGGAAATGTTAGGAGTGGCCAAATCAACAGTTTGTCACATTCTGAGAAAAAAAGAGTGTACTGGTTAGCTCGGGAACTCAAAAAGTTCTGGACATTCATGGAAGACAACAGTGGTGGATGATCGCAGGATCCTTTCCATGGTGAAGAAAATCAAATTAGCACAAAGTTCAGCAGCCAGCATCTGTGATGGTATGGGGGTGTGTTAGTGCCCACGGCATGGGCAACTTGCACATCTGTGAAGGCACCATTAATGCTGAAAGGTACATATAGGTTTTGTAGAGACATATGCTGCCATCCAAGCAACATCTTTTTCAGGGACATCCCTGCTTATTTCAACAAGACAATGCCAAGCCACATTCTAAATGTGTTACAACAATGTAGCTTTGTAGTAAAAGAGTGCAGGTACTAGACTGGCCTGCCTGCAGTCCAGACCTGTCTCCCATTAAAAATGTGTGGCACATTATGAAACACAAAATACGCCCATGGACAGGACTTAATTTGAGCCGGATCCTGGCAGAACAAGATCCGGAACCTCCCACTTTGGATCTGAAAGCTCTTGAATGAGATCTCCCACCTTTTGTTTCACTATGAAAATATGTCAATAAGTGTTTGTCTATTAATGGTTTCTGTGTTATTAATCTTTATTTATTTGTTGCACAAAAACAGAAAGTCTCTCACTTATTTTATCTGCATTTTGAATTGGATTTTAGCAAGGGGCAGGAGTGGGCGGCACCAGTGTAACACCAGTTAAATTCAGAGACACAGCACACAGTTTGAATTAGCTCTCAGCATCAAGGAGGAAAGGAAGGGAATTGTCAAAAAAAAAAAGAGGCAACGTTAATGAATTTCTTTAAACCAGTGGAACAGTCAGACTCTAGGGGAGCAAACCTTTCAGTAGATGTGAACAGGAGGAGCAGGAGGTACACGTTAGCCTAGCTGCCCCACTGTCAGCCTCCCGGCCTTATTCCATATATGAAATCATGGATTATAAAAGGATGCACAACTACTGAAGATCATAGACTGTGTGTCGGTGACACGAAGATTGGTAAGGAAAGAAAAAGGATAAATTAAGTTGAGGAGAAGGAGAAGGTATGAGGAAAGTTTACTGTTTTTTGTGCTGTCTGTTGATTATTAACCTCTTGCACTCTGGTGTACCGTGGGCGGGCACGTCTCTGCGTTCTAGAGCGCACGAGGACGCACGAGGGTGCTGCGTCCTAGAGCGCACTGAAAAAAAAAGCTGCATTTCCGTTCTTCCACCACAGACACAGCCGCGAACAGAAAGCCAAAGGGGTGGTTTGATTGGTTTAGATGTGATTGACCTCTCATTCGACTAATAAGAGCCTTGAATTGGGTTTCTGAAACCTTGAAGAACCAATGACTGAAAACCTAGCAAGAAGGACCCGCCTACCAACGGCTGCGAATACAGCCAGCCAATTGAAGCACAGAAGTTCGAAAGCTGTTTTGTGTAAGGCTGGGTGAAGAGAGACTGACTGCTGCAGCAGATGAAAAAAGGACCCGCAGGAAGAACCGCCACAGACCCAGCAGCACGGAGACCACCCACAAGTGCGACCTGTGTGACAGGGACTGCCATTCGCGCATCGGCCTGTTCAGCCACAGGCGGTGCTGTCCCAGCAGAGTAGACATTTAGGATTCTCTTCCATGGTCATCATAGACCGTTCACATGCTGTTGTGGACAGGTAAGTGTTATAAGCTAAATTATTCTTTATCCCTGAAAATTGTAATCAAAAATGACTTTTGACCGATCGGTAAATTACAACTGTGCGTAGTAGACCACGGCGCACGAAGTCCGAAGTCCGTGCGCCGCGGTACACGGTTCGTGTGCCGCATCCGGACCGTGAACGGCCCCGGGGACCGCGGGGACTGTGCGCCGCGGTCGCCACATCGCCACATGACTGTTCCGTCATGTAGCGATGGCCGATGTCCGTCCTCTGTAGCGGGGGGTGGGAGTTGTTATCTTCTACATTACAAATATTTTAGAATAATTTTTAGTGCACTGTAGGTTTTTTTTTCTTGTAAAAAAAAAAAAGCCACACATTTTTTATGTGGCATGCTTCTTTGTGTGTGGGGGCTTGTTTGTTCATTCATGAATGAATGAATGAATAAACAATCCCCCCCACACACACACAGCCCTGAGTATCACCTTTCATTAGAGCCCAAGATGAACCTTCTATATTGAATCATTCAAAAGTTACAGACGTTTTTCCAAACTGTGCCATTTGGCACAATTTGGCACAGTTCAAAAACGCCTGGGAACTACCTGAGAACAAAGCTGTGTAATATATTCATTTTTTGTGGTATTGTTACAAAATTTGGACCTCAGCTGGATAACACTTGGTTCTACATTTCTGTTGCATTTTCCAGCCCGGATCTGAAGCTGTGTGTTATTTGCAAGCATTTGTATCCAAAAAAACACCCAGGCGAAATTTATTTTCTTCAAGTTCAGTATGTTTAGATGACTGTTACTCAGTGGCAGGAGCACTTAGAGAGATTATGACTGTTTTGCCCAAAAAATTCAAAGTGTTTTCTTTTAAATGAGACCAACCCCATGAAGATGTTGCAAAGGGTTGAAGAACAGCTTTTGATTTACTTTGGGCACGTTATTTTTTGGCGTTTTTAGGGAAATTGACCAGAGTGCAAGAGGTTAATGTTAAGGCTTGATATATGCTGCTGTGTAGTGTGTGTATGTGCCTGCCTGTGAGTGAGTGAGTGAGTGAGTGAGTGAGTGAGTGAGTGAGTGAGTTGGTCAAGGGGTGCTAGACAGACAGGTGTGGTGCCTCCTGACCTCGTGGGTTGCCTCTGGCATTGGGGTGGAGGAGGGGAGTTGTCTCCCCCTGCAGCTCCTCGCTGCTTGCTACCGCCTCACCTGGGTGTGGGTGCCTGGTGGCTCCCGGGGTGTATGTCTGGGGCTCTGGGGTGGGCGTGGGTCCGCTTTGCAGGGGTGCACCTGGGTGGGACCTGCGCCCCTGACACGTGTGGCCCAGAGCACAGGTGTGCCTGTCATGTACTGGCCCCTACAGGGCAGGAAGACAGACTCAGGTGCTGAATTACACCCAGGATATTTATTAAAGGAAAGAACAGAAGTCCAAAAACTGTGCAAATATACAAAAATATTGTGACGTAATGGGGGTTCACACCAGAAAGGAGAGATGACTGTGACGAAACAGGCTTTATTAAAACACACCTCCTCAACACAGACAAGAGGGGAGGTCATTCACACAGGCCTCCGTCTCACTAAGGGTAACACAAACGCATGATCAGTCACTGCTCTAACTCTTCTTATAACACTGCTGAGAACACTTTAGAACACACGAATGATAACACCCTTTGAATCCTCCGCTGCCAAAGCATGCCGGGAGAATCCCCGCCCCCTTAACACAGCCTCGACGTTACACTGTCCTTCCGGACTGGTTTCTGTCTCCAGAATAATAAAACTCCAGCTCAAAAGTCCAACACGAATCCGTCCAGGTGTCGGGGTGGCCTCCGTTGTCGACGACCAGCACGCACAGGCCCGCTAGTGTTCATCTGTGCCTCGATCGGAGTATCTGGTCAGGGTGAAGGCTCCGGCTCAACCACCCACGGGGTGGACGGCTGGTATGGGGCGAGATGGTCACGGTGGAGTACCACGACCCGGTCCCTTTTCTGCAGCTTCACCCTGTACACCACATCAGACAGTCTCTGTAGGTCCACGCACGGTCCCGACCAATGGCTCACCAGTTTTGGTGACAGTCCCCTTTTTCGCACCGGTCAGAAAACCCAGACTCGATCTCCTGGTGCAAAGTCCCTTCCCTGGCAGCGGGAGTCAGATGCCCGCTTCTGCCGGCTCCCCGCCGCTGCCAGGGCCTCCCGAGCCAGTCTGTGCACCATGTGGAGACATTCCTTCAAGCAAAACAAATAATCCAACCCTGGTTTGCCCTCCACCTCTGGCTCGGGGGGGGGGCGAATACCAAATCCACTGGTGTGCGCAGCTCGCGTCCAAACATCAGCACTGCAGGAGTGCACCGGGTGGATTCCTGTGCTGCCATCTGGTACGCCCACAGAACAAAGGGCAGATGCAGGTCCCAGTCTCGCTGTCGCTGGTCCACTAGGACAGCGAGCTGGGTGGTGAGGGTCCGGTTGAACCGTATGGCCAGGCCGTCGCTCTGTGGATGCAGCGGGGTGGTCCGGGTCTTCCGGATGCCCAGCCGCTTGCAGACCTCCCCGATGACCTCTGCCTCAAAGTTCCAACCCTGATCACTGTGCAGCTCCTCCAGTGCGCCAAACCAACAGAACATCTCGTCCACCAGCTTTGATGCCGTGGTGGCGGCGCACCGATCAGGGACCACGTACGCCTCTGGCCATTTGGTGAAATAATCCATTGCGACCAGCACGTAGCGGTTCCCCCAGTCCGTGGTCGGGAAAGGGCCCAGAATGTCCACCCCTACCCGCTCCATCAGTGCTCCCACCCGGTACTACTGCAAGGGAGTGTGGGATCGCTGAGTCGGCCCCTTCTGAGCCGTGCAGGTGTCGCGGTGATGGAAGTGGAGCTCTACATCCTGGTGACATCCGAGCCAGTAGACCCGGGCTTGAAGACGCTGCAGAGTCTTTGTCACCCCAAAGTGGCCCACTCCTACCACCCCATGGACCAGCTGGAGTACGGTGGGCCGGGGAACCAGCAGCTGCCAGATGTGACGCTGCTTAGCTGGAGTCTGCCACTGCCGATAGACGACACCCTCGTGACAGCGGAGATTGGCCCACTGGGAGTGTAGGTCCTTGGTCTCTGGGTCCAGTGCAGACACAGCCTCCCAGGCGGGCCGCTGGCCCGCGTCCAGCCACTGCCAAACCTGGGAAATGACCGGATCCCTGTCCTGCTCGCTCGGCAGCTGCTACGCTCCGAGGGCATCTGTGACGTCATTGCTGGGGAGAGCTGCCTGATTATCCGAGGAGGAGTTGTGTGCCGCTGTGTTACTCCTGTTCACAGTGGTCCAGAGAGCAGCAGCCCGTGGGACGGCTTGGTCTCGATCCTCTGCCCACTGGCAATGACGACAGTCCTCCACAGCACAGGGACGCCGAGACAGCGCGTCAGCGTTGGCATGGAGGCAGCCTGCCTGATGCACAATCTGAAAATCATAATCCTGCAGTGTCTTCAGCCATCTCGCCAACTGTCCATCCGGCTCTTTAAAGTTCAGTAGCCAGGTCAGGGAAGCATGATCCGTCCTGAGCTGGAACCTCCCCCCGCACACATACGGGCAAAAATGGTGAAGCCCCTGGATGACAGCCAACAGCTCTCTGTGAGTAACGCAATAATTCCTTTCAGCTCTGCTGAGAGTGTGGCTGAAAAAAGCTGTTCTCCCTCCTGGGATAACACCGCCCTGATGCCCTGGTTGCTGGCGTCCGTGTCCTCGATGATAGGGCGGTTTCGGTCGGGATACTGCAGGATGGGGGCGCCGATGAGCGCTGAGCGAAGCTGGGAAAAAGCAGCAGCACAGCTGTCACTCCACTGAAATGCACGGCCCTTCTGTGTCAGCTGATGCAGCAGGCTGTCGATGGTGGCGAAGTCTTTCACAAATGTCCTATAATAGGAGGCCAGTCTGAAAAAACTCCGTAGCTCTCCCACATCCCGTGGCACTGGCCAGTTTTCCACCGCTGCCACTTTCTCTGGATCGGTGGCGACTCCCGCTGCGCTGACGACGTGGCCCAGGAAGGTGGTCTCCCGCCGAAATAGGTGGCATTTCCGTGGGTGTAGCCACAGTCTGGCCTGTCGGATGGCGTCCAATACTTCCCGGAGGTTGGACAGGGCGCTGTCAAAATAAGCTGCGTGAATCAGCAGGTCATCCAGATAAACAATGCAGCAGCTCTGGGGTATGTGAGCCAACACTCGCTCCATCAGACGTTCAAAGGTGGCCGGGGCGTTGCAAAGTCCAAACGGCATCACCTTGAACTGATACAGTCCCTGCCCGATGGAGAAGACTGTTTTCTGGCGGGCCTCAGGTGACAGCTCTACCTGCCAAGAGCCGCTGCGGAGGTCCAGCGAGCTGAACCAGCTGGAGGCGGCGATGTGGTCCAGCGCGTCATTGATGCAGGGCAGGGGGTAGGAATCCTTGTGGGTGACGTCATTCAGGCGTCAGTAATCCACACAGAACGGCCACAAACCGTCCTTCTTCCTAACCAGCACCACCGGCGCCGCCCAGGGGCTGCTGGAGGGCTCAATAATGTCTGCCTCCAGCATTTCTTGTGCTTTTTGTTCTGCTGCCGCCCGCCTTGAAAAAGGCAGACGGTGTGGGCAGAGCTGGATCGGCCTGGTCTCACCGGTGTCAATCCCTTGCTGCACCAAGCTGGTTCGGGTGCATTCCTCATCCTTCGCAGTGAAGACGTCCATGTAGCAGTTCAACAGCTCCGGCAGCTGGCGTCTCTGTCCCGATTCCAGTCCGCTGTGGACCTCCCCCTTGCTGTCTCTATCTGTGATTGTGCTCCCTCTGCTCGTGCTGGTGGCGCTGTTGGGTTCGGTACTTGCGGTGACCCGCCTGGTTTGGCTCGCCCTGGCGGTCCCTCCGTCATGCAGGCCTCTGGGTTCCTCCTCTGGGCCCCGCTGCAGA
This sequence comes from Pholidichthys leucotaenia, assembly GCA_020510985.1. Lineage (NCBI taxonomy): Eukaryota > Metazoa > Chordata > Actinopteri > Cichliformes > Pholidichthyidae > Pholidichthys > Pholidichthys leucotaenia. The sequence continues at coordinate 230,856,506 of CM035849.1, forward strand.
GCGTGATGGTCCAAGTTCCCAGCAGGAGGGACAATCTGGCGGTGTCAATTTTTGCACTCCATGCTGTGAGCAGATTGAGTCCAATAATGCAGGGGTCTTGGATGTCAGCCAGCCAGAATGGGTGGTTTGTGTTCTGGCCGGCCACCCCCACCACAAGAACTCTTTGTCCTCCCAGTTTGGTGCGCTCACTGGTAGCTGTGGTGACACAGTGCCCGGTGGGTTCCCACCCCTACGGTTCTGTCTCGTCCGTGCCTGGCAGCACACCGGGTTGGACCAGGGAGATGGTAGAACCGGTGTTGATCAGGGCCCGGATCGGCGTGTTGTCCAGGCTGCACTGTAGGTACATCCCTGGCGAGTGTCCAATTTGGCCCACACGCGGTGACAGGTCATCAGGGAAAATGTCTGTGGGAGGCGGCAGGTCCCCGTCCATGCCATCTCGCTCTAGTTTAACGTTGGTGAGGGGCTGGTTTGTCGTTGGGGTGGGTGCCGGGCAGTACCGCGCGATGTGTCCTGGCTCCCCACAGCGGAAGCACCCTTCCTCGTTCCGCCGTGGCCGTCTTCTCTGTGGGCGCGCCGCCGTGGTCTGCCGCAGCTCCGCCTCCTCCTCCTCACTCTCAGCCGTGGCCTGGAAGGCTCTCTGTCTTGGTGCCAATGCATCAGCTGTACAATTCATTAGCGGTTCCACCCGCTCCCCTTCTGCCACAGCCGTCTAGCAGCTCTGTCGTCCATTCCCAGCTGAGCGATGAATCGCTCCAGCTGCTGGATCTCTGCTCTGATCCTGGCTTCCATCTGCTCCATATCCCAACTTCTGACATCAGTGTGATGTAGTGGGGGTTCACACCAGAAAGGAGAGATGACTGTGACGAAACAGGCTTTATTAAAACACACCTCCTCAACACAGACAAGAGGGGAGGTCATTCACACAGACCTTTGTCTCACTAAGGGTGACACAAACGCATGATCAGTCACTGCTCTGACTCTTCTTATAACAATGCTGAGGACACTTTAGAACACACGAATGATAACACCCTTTGAATCCTCCGCTACCAAAGCATGCCAGGAGAATCCCGGCCCCCTTAACACAGCCCCGACATTACACTATAAATAATGAAAAAACTTACAGCTGGCGTCCCTGGGAACACCCAGAGAACACGGGTGTAGATCAGGCAGATACTGATGAGAGTACAAGTTGACATTTAATAGTGCAGCAAGGAATGATTGAACACGAGCAGACTAAATACAGGCAGGTAACAACGTAAATGACCACAGGTGTGAGTGCACCTGAGCGAGGGGAAGGAGAGGATCGTAATGGTGATTGGGATCAGCTGGTGATGATGAGAGGGGAGTAATTGGACTGGAAGAATGATAGTCAATGCCCACACAAAGTGCAGACCCGGAAATGTTGCCTGCCAGCTGCCAGCCCACAGAACCAATATAAGGAATAAACAAACTCAGAACAGACTGGAACTAAATTGCAAATAAAACAGGACATGGCAAAAACAGACTGAACAAAAACAAGGAAAATGGAAGGCAGTATGATAACTCAGAAAGTCATAACAATACAACAGATAAATATAAATACAGAGAAAAGCCACAAAACTGAGCTTGGGAGAACATCCAAGCTCAGTTCATGACAGAGCCCTCCTGTCAAGGGGTGGAGCCCAGACACCCCAAGGTAACATCAGAAGAAAAAAGACCCCCCCCCCCCACCCCCACAAGAACTACAACAACCTACCCAGGGCGGGTGGTGAGGGGATCAGGCCAGGAGGGAACAAAACAACCCTGGTCAGGACCCACGCTAGAAAATACAGAGTTAGACCCCCGGCCCACAGAGCCCAAGAGTTTAGGGGGTGACCAAAGTCCCAGGCCCAGCAGATGGCAAGGTGGAACAGGTCAGGTGGCCTGCCAAAGTCCCAGGCCAACTGGACAGCCAGGTGAAACGAATCGGGTGGCCTGCTGAAAAATAAGGACCACCCGACCCAGCAGCTCAGTCTTTCTGGCGGCTGGCCCAAGTTCTTCAGCCACCATGACCGGAGGAGTGATCCAGGAGGTGGCACCCCCATGGGAAGGCCCAACGACGGAATAAAGGGCTAAAGGAGGGGAACCACAACAGTATCTGGTGGCAGAGAAAGGGAGACCAAGACGGTGTCTGGCTGAGGAAGGAGGGGGACCACAACGCCCTCAGTGGTCTTGGGCTGGATTAAAGTTGCACCCACGGGGGTCCTGGTCTGGGACATTGTAGCACCCGCGGTGGCTCTGGGCTGGAGCTTAGCAGCACCCACAGTTGCTCTGGGCTGGAGCATAGCGGCACCCACGGTGGCTTTGGACCGGAGCTCAGCGGCACCTTCGGTGGCTCCAGGACAGAGCTCAGTGGCACCCTCGGTGGCTCCGGGCTGGAGCACTGTAGCACCCTTGGTGGATCCGGGCCAGAGCACTGCAGCACCCTCGGTGGCTCCGGGCTGGGCCAAAGCAGCACTCTCGATGGACCCAGACTGGGCTAATGCAGCACCCTCGGTGGGCCCCAGGCTGGAGCACGATGCACCCAGGTTGGACTAATGCTGGGGCGCAGCACCCACGATGGTCCCTGGCCGGAACGCAGCACTCACTGAGCCTCGAACCGAGGAGGTGGAGCCCAGAAGACTGGTTTGGGCAGAGGGGAAGCTGCACCCACAGAGGTCCTGGGGTGGGACTGAGCACCCACGATGACCTCCTCTGCAGTGAAGGCTGGACCCTGAATGACCTCAGGTGGTGCGCCTGGACCCAGGGAGACCTCTGGTTGTGCTGGATCCTCTCCAGTGACCCTGGGAAGAAGCTCAGAGGAAACAGATAGAGAAGGGGGGTCAGGGTCACCGGCAGTGGCGGAGCCTGGCGAGGCGAGCTCACGTGCAGCGGGTGGTTGCACCTGGCTCTCCTCACCAAGAGACAGGCAAGATTGCTCTAAAACAGAGAGAAGGAAGACAAAAGAGAGCACTTGCCTGAGCTTGAGCTCCGCCGCTGTCCAGGACTCCGACAATCCAGACAATGGCGATGCTTCGGGCTCAGCCCTCAGGAGGTCCAGCTCAGCTGCTGACTCTGCTGCGACGGCCTCAGCAGCAGGCATGATGGTGGTAGCAGTCATGGTGCCCCCAGGTGAAATAACCCACGCTGGTGGCTCCTCTGGCATGGCAGCTGGGGGTCAGCTCCGTGCTGGCACTGGATTAGGGTCTCCCAAGGCCATGGGCTCCTCCATCATCCGACGGCTTGGTTCTGGGGCCAACGGACACTCAGGGATAACCGGAGGAGACACGGAGAGGACAGGTGAGGTTTTAACAACTGCAGCAGGAGGATTGAGCTCAGCGGACTGCTTAACCTGAGTCTCTCTCCCAGGAGACAGACAAGGCATATCATTGTAACATGGAATAGAATGGAGCAGCACTTGTCTGTCATCCCGGATCGTGGTGTTGCCTGCTGTGGGTAATGGGCAGTCGTCACTCTCCGTGTCAACGGTAAGCCTGGGCCCCTCAGTGGATTGTGGGAGAGCTGCTCCTGTGGACACGGAAGTGAATGTAGCCAGAGAAAACACAGAGGACCTCTGGGCAGTGGGGGGGGGGGCATCGAGGAGACGAGATTTGCGGCAGCTGCAGAGGAAGAAGAGAATGATGTGACAGCTGGCAAAAGAGAACTAGAAGGGGAGGCTGCTGCGGGAATTGTCTTGCTCGATGAGGGAGGAGCTGCTGGCGAGGAGGACATGGCATTCCTCCAGCGATCCGGGGATAGACGACGGTTCCACCGTGAAGCTGACGACGCGCATGCTGGAACTGGTGAAGTGGGTAGACCGGGAGGAGAGGAGGACAGCAGCAGTGGAGAGCACCTCTGCTTCGGCTTAGCGGGAATCGCCCCCCTCGATAGGACGGGAAATGCTCGCTGGAGCACACAGACCGTGAAGAGCAGCTCTGCATATTGCGGGTAATTCCAAAGGCCGGGGTGTGCCTCCAGAATACCCACAGCTCCATTCAAGCAATTCCAGGTCTGCTTGGGTCCTCGGGCTTCGAGTGCCTCATCCACGAAGTCACGGATGAAGACCGCTGCCCATTCCTCCTCCATTGTAGGGGACCCCACTGCCAACTCTCTTCTATTTGTGTGGGGCCGGCACACTGGGGACATGATGTGGTCCGACAACCAGGTGGGTGGAAAAATACAAAAAAAAAAGGGAAAAAATGCCCTAGCGTAACAGTTGTCTTTTTTCTGGCTGCACTATTCTGTCATGTACTGGCCCCTACAGGGCAGGTAGACAAACTTAGGTGCTGAATTACACCCAGGATATTTATTAAAGAAAAGAAGTCCAAAAACTGTGCAAATATACAAAAATATAAATAATGAAAAAACTTACAGCTGGTGTCCCTGGGCTGGCATCACCCAGCAAACATGAGTGTAGATCAGGCAGATACTGATGAGAGTACAAGTTGACATTTAATAGTGCAGAGAGTAATGAATGAACACAAGCAGACTAAATACAGGCAGGTAACAACGTAAATGACCACAGGTGTGAGTGCACCTGAGTAAGGGGAAGGAGAGGATCGTAATGGTGATTGGCATCAGCTGGTGATAATGAGAGGGGAGTAGTTGGACTGGAAGAGTGACAGGCAATGCCCACACAAAGTGCAGACCCGGAAATGTTACCTGTCAGCTGCCAACCCACAGAATAAATATAAAGAATAAACAAACTCAGAACAGACTGGAAATAAATTGCAAATAAAACAGGACATGGCAAAGACAGACTGAACAAAAACAAGGAAAATGGAAGGCAGGATGATAACCCAAAAAGGCATAACAATACAACAGATAAATATAAATAAAGAGAAAAGCCACGAAACTGAGATTGGGAGAACATCCAAGCTCAGTTTGTGACAGCCCTGCCAGCCCTTGTCGTCCGGCCACCTGGCCCACCCTTGCCCTTCCTCCTGGAGTGGGTGACTGGACTGGCTGTTCTGGAGTTTAGTGGCCTCGGAGCATTCGTGCTCTGTAGGGGCTGCGAGTTGGCCAGGAGATGGGGGCATTGTCTTGCTTGCTCACTGTCCTTGGGGGGGGGGCAGTGCTGTGACCTACTGCTCACTCTTCTTTTTTGGTATGTTCTCTTTCAGGTGCAGATATCAGGCCTGTGCGGACAAGCAGCAACTGTTTGTGTTTTCTCTTTGTTTTTCTTTCTTTCTCTACACCCCACTCCTTCACCCCCATCTCTTCTAACCACTTCATATCCCTTCAATTCCCTCCCCAATTCTTCCCTGTCAGGTCCAGCATAAGTAAGACAATATAAATAAAGTATTAATGTTATTATATAGCAAGAGGCATCTACAAATACTATATAAATACAGCACATATCAAATATGGACAGGGCTGCTTTTGGCAAAGTAAATCTGTTTGGCACAATAAGGCAAACAGATATTACCCCTGCTTGCCAAGCTGCTGGACAGGAAATGTAAAAAACAAAAAAGAAGTAATGTCACGAGCACAAAAAATTGGGACAGAACATTGCAAAGAGCAATATCTGAACTGTAATGCTGTTGTTGGAGAAGCGAGTTTTGTTTTTGTTTTTTTAGCTTAAATGTTTAATGACATAATGTTCGGCTCAGGAGACGCACACACACAGGCTCAGAGTAGTTCAAATTGTTTATTAACAACAGGGGTGTATGGGTGTGTGTCTGCGGAATGTTAATGTGTTGGTGGCGGCGTCTGCTTCAGGCACAGAGGCAGGAGACCGTACAGCCGGCAACCCTATGGGAGAGAACAGAGACACAGGGTGATGGGCACACACCAACACAAGAGGAGAATAGGCGAGGGAGAAGCTTACTTGCTAGGGACAGATGACTGGCACAACAAGGACGGAACCCGGGAGACAGCCACCTGCAGGGCTCGGTGCAGCAGCGAGGATGGACGAGGGAACGGAGTTGTCCGCCGCCGAGGAATCCACCTGTGCACAGGGGAGCAGACTGGGAAAGATGAGGTAAGTGTTCCTTACCACACAGCGTCGTGCTGAAGAATAAGTAGCGTCACGTTGACGGGGAAGAAGTCTGACGGCTTCAGGCCGAAGCTTAGGGCGAGGCGGCTTATATTCCTCGCCGCTGATGATGAACAGGTGTGTGAGCAGGTGGCGCCGCTGATGAGCGGCGCGGCGTGACAGTACTCCCCCCTCTAGCAGCGCCTCCTGGCGATGGCTTCTCTGGGTGCGCTTGGTGGAAGTCAGCGATGAGCGATGGGTCCAACACGAACGACGGGGGCACCCACTGTCGATGCTCGGGCCCATAGCCCTCCCAGTCCACCAAGTACTGCAACCCACAACCCCGGCGCCGGGAGTCCAGGATGGAGGCGACGGACCAGGCCGGATGGCCACCAATCATCCGGGGCGCGGGTTGCGCAGCAGGAGGAGGGCAAAGGGGGTCGGTGACTGCCAGCTTCACCTTAGACACGTGGAAGGTGGGATGGATGCGGAGAGAGGGGGGAATAGCCACGCGCACAGCCACCGGGTTGATGATCCGGGTGATGGGGTAGGGACCCATGAATCGCTGTGCCAGCTTCCTCCTCTCGCCTTTTAGAGTTACGTCCTGGGTAGAAACGTAGACATGTTGCCCAACTCTGTACACCGGGGCAGGTCTTCTATGCCGGTCCGCCACAGTCCTGTTGCGCTCCGCTGTGCGTAAAAGCGCATTGCGCGCGGCAGCCCAGATGGAGTGGAACTGCCTGAGATGTGCCCTAACTGAGGGGACAGTTACCTCACTCTCCTACACCGGGAACAGCAGGGGGTCATACCCCAGGGACGCCTTGAAGGGGGACATCCCTGTAGCAGAAGAGCGAGCGGTATTGTGGGCGTACTCAACCCAGGCAAGATGGTTGCTCCAGGACGTGGGCTTGGATGCGGTCACACAGCGGAGCGCAGCCTCCAGCTCCTGGTTGGTCCGTTCACACTGCCCGTTGGATTGGGGGTGATGGCCGGAGGAGAGGCTCACCTTGGCTCCTATGGCATTACAAAATGACCTCCAAACCTCAGATGAAAATTGGGGGCCCCGGTCCGAGACCACGTCCACCGGAATCCCGTGCAGCCTGATCACGTGTTGGACGAGGAGATCCGCCGTCTCCAGGGCAGTAGGGAGGCCTCGCAGGGGGACGAAGTGCACAGCCTTGGAGAAACGGTCCACGATGGTCAGGATGGTGTCATAGTTGTTGGAGACGGGGAGTCCAGTGACGAAATCCAACGCGATGTGTGACCAGGGCCTGCCAGGGACAGGCAGGGGCTGGAGCAGACCCGCTGGAGGGGCATTTCCCGACTTGCTGATGGCACAGATTGGGCAAGCCCGGGCGTAGTGGGCTGCGTCCCTCCGCAGGCCTGGCCACCAAAAGGACCGTTAGAGGAGGTCTATCATCCGGGAGGTGCCAGGGTGACAGGTGAGCTTGGAGGTGTGCAGCCAATGGATGACCTCTCCTCGGACCACGAATGGCACGAACAGCCTCCCCTCTGGTCCGCCGCCAGGGTCAGGTTCCACTTCCTGCGCCTTCCGGATCTTGCTCTCAATGTCCCACGAGATGGCTCCCACGACGCACGACCTGGGCAGGATGGAGTGGGGCGTCTCCTCCGACTCCACGGGAGTGAACTGCCTAGAGAGGGCGTCAGGCAGGCCGTTCTTAGAGCCAGGCCTGAAGGTGATAGAGAACTGGAACCTGGCGAAGAACAAGGACCAGCGCGCCTGGTGGGCGTTCAGGCGCTTGGCAGATCGTAGGTATTCCAAGTTCTTGTGGTCCGTCAGGACCACGAACGGCAGGTTCGCCCCCTCTAGCCAGTGGCGCCACTCCTGCAGGGCGAGTTTGATGGCCAAGAGCTCTCTGTCCCCCACATCGTAGTTCCTCTCCGCCGGGGACAAGCGCCGGGAGAAGAAGGCGCAGGGCCGTTTGGCGCCATCGTCCGGCGACCGCTGGGATAGCACTGCCCCCACTCCCGTGTCCGAGGCGTCTACCTCCACGATGCACTGCAGCGCGGGGTCGACCTGGCGAAGGACCCGGGAGGAGGAGAACTCCGCCTTCAGCGCCTGAAAGGCAGCAGCGACCTCTTCGGTCCACCGGAACGGGACCTTAGGGGACGTGAGGCGGGTCAGTGGTCCGACAATGGAGCTGAAGTTGGGGACAAAGCGGCGGTAGAAATTGGCGAAACCAACAAACTGTTGCACCTGCTTCCGGGATGCAGGTGTAGGCCATTCCACCACCGCCTTCACCTTCTCTGGGTCTGGGAGCACCTTGTCGTGGGCGATGATGAACCCTAGGAAGGACGTAGTCCTGGCGTAAAATTCACATTTCTCAGCCTTCACGTACAGTCGATTCTCCAGCAGTCTTTGGAGGACCCGCCTCACGTGGACCTGGTGCTCGTCCCTGGACTTGGAGAAGATGAGAATATCGTCCAGGTAGACGAACACGAAAAGGCCAATGAAGTCCCGGAGGACGTCATTTATGAGGCGCTGAAAGACGGCAGGGGCGTTGGTCAACCCGAACGGCATTACCAGGTATTCAAAGTGGCCGTTCGGGGTACGGAAGGCTGTCTTCCACTCATCTCCCTCCTGGATCCGGACGAGGTGGTAAGCGCTGCGCAGATCCAGCTTGGTGAACCAGGTCGCCCCCTGGAGGGAGTGGAAGGCAGTGTCCATGAGGGGCAGGGTGTAACGGTCCTTCTCAGTGATGTCGTTGAGGGCCCGGTAGTCAATGCAAGGGCAGAGGGACCCATCCTTTTTTCCCACGAAGAAGAACCCTGCCCCCACGGGTGACGATGATGGGCGGATTATCCCAGCACTCAGTGATTCCTTCAGGTAGGCGTTCATTGTCTCCTTCTCCGGCGCTGACAGGCTATAGAGCCGACCAGAAGGTAAGGGAGCCCCCTGGCGGAGGTTGATGGCACAGTCATAGGGCCGATGAGGGGGGAGAGACATAGCTTTAGTCTTACTGAACACCATACCCAGGTCGTGAAATTCCGGAGGCACCAGAGACAGGTCCGGGGGTGCAGCGTCCGTCGCAGGGGGAGAAGCGGACGGAGAGCAGGCAGCGGACTGAAGGCAGGTGCCCATGCAGAACGTGCTCCATGCCGATACCCCAGCTGACTTCCAATCCAGGACAGGGTTGTGAAGGCGTAGCCAGGGATACCCCAGGATGACGGGCGACACAGAGTTGGGTAGGACATAAAAGGTCATCTCCTCCCGGTGGTTTCCCGAGATCATGACCGGGACGGGGATGGTCTGGTGTGATACTCTTCCAAGGGAGGCACGGGAGAGGTTGACAAGGGAGATGGGATTCTTCAGTGTCTGACAGCGGATGCCCAAACGGGTTGCCAGGCTTTGTGAAATGAAGCTGCCTTCTGCGCCCGAATCCACCAGTGCGTGGGTGAGATGCCCAGTGGGGTTGTGGCAGAAACGGATGGGCAGCTTCAATTGGGTGAGTGGATTTAACCGGTTGACGTCCGCGAGGCCCCCTACAGTGACTCGCGGACCCCGCCGACTGGCTTTCCGTGGACAAAGCTTCACCGTGTGTTGGTCATCTCCGCAATACATGCAGAGATCCAACTCACAGCGGCGTTGTCTCTCCGCAGGGGAAAGCTTTGTCCAGCCCGTCACCATCGGCTCCGACTCCTCGGGGCACGATGGTGGCGGCGCCGCCAGGGGGCGAGCTTGGAACAGGCACGGCGAGGCTTCGCGAGGGCGAGAAGAAGACGACTTCCGCCCCGAGGAGCGCTCGCGCAGCCTGTTATCCAAACTGATCGCTAGAGATGTTAGCTCCGCTAGCGTCTCAGGGATATCCCGCCCAGCTAGTTCATCCCTCAGATCATCATTGAGACTGCGGAGGAAAAGGCCGCAGAGGGAGCGTTCCTCCCAGCCTAACTCCTCCGCCGCTACCCGGAAGTCGATCGCGTAGTCCGCTGCCAACCGGCTTCCCTGCTGGAGGGCGAGAAGCCGATCGACCTGGACCGTCTCGGTAAGAGTATGGTCAAAGACCTCCAGGAAGCGTCTCACGAACTGGTCATACGTGAGGGTGGCATAACTGGGCCTCGCCATTACGGCGTAGGTCCATGTTAATGCTCGCCCCTCCAGGAGATTCCCGATATAACCAATTCGGCTATGATCTGAGGGAAAGTCCCCGGGCACCCGGTGGAAAACGGACTCACACTGCATAATAAACCCCCGCGCTCCGCCGAGCTTACCGCTAAAGCGGGCGGGGGTTGGAATGGGCGTGAGCCGAACCGGTGCACCCGGAGCCTGCTGGACGGCCGCTGGAGCAGCAGGAGCTGCGCCACCCTGACGAGCCGGGGGGAACGGCTGTTGGGGGTCCAAGCGGTCCAACCGGTTAGTTATAGTAATCAATTGATTAAAAATCACCTGTTGCTGATAAACAATCTGATCCACTCGAGCCTCGAGAGTGGAAAACCGGTGTGCGAGCCCGCCGTCTGCCGAGCCGCTCTGCTGAAGCCGTACTGACATAACGTTCGGCTCAGGAGACGCACATACACAGGCTCAGAGTAGTTCAAATTGTTTATTAACAACAGGGGTGTATGGGTGTGTGTCTGCGGAATGTTAATGTGTTGGTGGCGGCGTCTGCTTCAGGCACAGAGGCAGGAGACCGTACAGCCGGCAACCCTATGGGAGAGAACAGAGACACAGGGTGATGGGCACACACCAACACAAGAGGAGAATAGGCGAGGGAGAAGCTTACTTGCTAGGGACAGATGACTGGCACAACAAGGACGGAACCCGGGAGACAGCCACCTGCAGGGCTCGGTGCAGCAGCGAGGATGGACGAGGGAACGGAGTTGTCCGCCGCCGAGGAATCCACCTGTGCACAGGGGAGCAGACTGGGAAAGATGAGGTAAGTGTTCCTTACCACACAGCGTCGTGCTGAAGAATAAGTAGGGTCACGTTGACGGGGAAGAAGTCTGACGGCTTCAGGCCGAAGCTTAGGGCGAGGCGGCTTATATTCCTCGCCGCTGATGATGAACAGGTGTGCGAGCAGGTGGCGCCGCTGATGAGCGGCGCGGCGTGACATTTAATTAATCTTTGGTGACACTCCATAGCTTTTAATGTTTCTTACAGAGAGTTCCTCTGAAGTGGAACTTATCTAGCTGAAATAGAGGGAAATTTGAATGACGGCTGGATGTTTTTGTTGCCTTTCGAAAGACCCAAGCTTTCAGAAGCATTGATTCTAGTTAAGCTGACGGGTTCAAAAATAGTGCACAGATATGGGAATGCAATCGATCTTCTAATCTTACTCTCAGCAACAATATGTAAAAGTATGCTTTCCACAATTATGAACTGTTTTTAACAGAATAAAGAAACCTCACCATCATAACAAAGTGAGAGTCCAGTATCTGTTCACAAGAAATATTCCATGGATGCCAGATTGTTACGGCGATTGGTATTTTTGTGTCTGTTGTGGCAGGGAGTTCATTATTCTTTAGGAGTCTGATACTGGAAGTGATAAGGGATTTCAAGCCGCTCGAGACTCTGCTGGATCCTCAGATCTTTCTTCAATAGCTCCCCTCACTCTGCACCATGTACAGTACGAGATAGTTGGCTTTGCTTTCTTCTCTGCATGTGGATGCTGTGATGCCCAGTCACAGAAACTGTCTAATCATTGCAGAGGAAATAAAAAACAGAACGATGCATTTGTCTTGGGTGTCTCGTACCTTTCTCGCAGTATGGTGATGGATGACAACCCTGGTGCTCAGTGCGTGTGTTTGTCTATCGCAGCAGTGCAAAGTGACCAGAGACAGGCGGCAACAGAAAAGGGCCCTGTCCCCCAACTAATGAGCAGCATTATTCAAATGCAGTCTTTGTTGTCAGTGCAATGTGCCGTAGTCCGCACTCCGCTGTCACAGGCAGCGTTGGCTGATGCATCGCTTCCTCATTTTGATGCGCTATCAGCTTATCACCCATTGAAATGCATGTAGGAAAATAAGGCACCTTGAAATTGCTAGTGAGTCTCCCCTGCCGTCATGCTGTATGTGCACCATGCTGCAGGTGATCACAGTGTTTACAGGTGATCGTGTAGCTGATATTCTTCTGACTAAAAGGTAGAATTTTGTCACATGTATCCTCAGGGGAGTCAGATGAAAGCTGTTGCATAGGAGGATTACCCTCTGTGTTGCCAATACATGGTGTCAGCCCAGGATCAAACAATAGGTGGGCATTGAGCAAAAGGCATAAAAGAGACAGCAAATGCAAAATGTCAACAAATACAGGAATATCACCCAGTTCGTCTATCATACTGTGGAGTCATAAGAAAAAAAACTCTGAGAAGAGCTTTCAAGTCTATGCCAGATGACAGGAGGAGCAGCGGTGAATAAAAGAGAAGGAAAAGAAGATGGAAGTCGAAAGAGAAAAATCTGCCCTTCTACACAGAAGGACAGGAGGGGGAAAAAGAAGGCAGGGTGTTAGAGGAAGCTCCTCCGACCGAACCCATCTCCAGCTGTCACAAATCATTTCTGCTCGGGAAGTGAGGGGAGGCGAAATGTCAAAATATTTGAATAAATTCCACAGAATCCTGTTGAGATTGGGGCGGTGCAGCGAGAGGGGTATTGTTGGCGCCAATGGGGTGAAGAGAGAATGAGAAGGTTGGGCAACAAAAAGTGGGGTTGGGGTGGGGTGTAGTTGATGATGGGGTCTGCATATGAAATAGCCTCCACGGGCCTCAGGAGGAACATGAGCTAAATGGAAATCAAAGGTGTGGCCACTGCAGTGATATTTTGCCTCATTTTAGACAGTTTTCACCCTTCACTTAAATTACTAATTACACCCTGAACAACAGTTAATTGGCATCAAACTGGGGATTCTTTATTGTCCTTAGGTATGACTGTGAGAGTGAATGGTTGTCTGTCTCTCTGTGTTGGCTCTGCGATGGACTGGCGATCTGTCCAGGGTGTACCCTGCCTTTCGCCCAAAAGATGCTGGGATAGGCTCCAGCCCCCCGCGACCTGAAAAGGATTAAGCGGAAGAAGATGAATGAATGACAACAGTATAGCTGCATGAAGACCTTATACCACTGTGCGCCACACAGTGGTTAACACTACAGCAGCACAGCAACTCACCCTTGGCTGGGGGATCCTGGGTTCGATCCCAGCCCCCGACCAACAGTGATCTGAGTGGAGTTTGCATGTTCTCCCCGTGTCTGCGTGGGTTTACTCCGGGATTTCTCCAGTTTCCTCCCACATGCCAAAAAAAACCCAAATGTGCAAGTTAGGTTAATTGGAGACTCTAAAGTGGCCCCAGGTGTGAATGGTGAAAGGGTTGGGCACCATACTAGTGGCTGCTTCATCCACTCATGTGGGTGCCCTGTAATTTCCCCATTGTGGGACTAATAAAGGACTCTAAAAAAAATCTAAATTATACAGATACAGTTTGAGACACACTTGTCTCTCCTCTCTCTGTACAATAACATGCAAGACACACTTAATAAAAAATATCAAGAAATAAAATCTCTATAATATAACATAATCAAGAAAATATCTGGACACTTCAGCAACACCAGAGATGCACGTTCCCTCTGGCGTGGCATACAGACCCTCACCAACTACAAACCTCCACCTCAGACCCGTGCGAGAGACACCACACTGCTTAACAACCTAAATAACTTCTTTGGCCGCTTTGAAACACAAAACAGCACATCAACACAGAAGACCACTCCTCCCCCAGGTGAGCAGCCCATAAGTCTGGATCCAGCTAGCATGAAGAGGATCCTCTCCAGGATCAACTTACGCAAGGCAGCTGGACCAGACAACATACCAGGTCACGTTCTGAAGGACTGTGCAGAGGAGCTCAAGAATGTCCAGGCCGATATCTTCAACATCTCCCTGAGTCAAGCTGTTGTCTTCATGTGTTTCAAAACTGCAACCATAATACCAGTTGTTATGTCCACAAACCCAGTAATGGAGATGGATGAGGATGCTGTACAGGAACTAAAATTTAGATTCAAGATTCAAAGGCTTTATTATCATGTGCACAGTTAAGAAATGCTACATTTCCTGAGCAATGAAATTCTTAGTTTGCTCTTTGAATGAATGCCAAGGTAATGGGTACAGAAACAACAATTCTAATAAGGTCATGACACACTAACACAGTAACTCAATCCTAATACCAGTGGATGCTAATAACACACACACCAACACACAGTTAGGCAGTTAGGACTCCTTAAGCACACCTTGTTACTAAATACTAAAACTAATGAGTACTAATAACACACTAGGCAGTTTGGACAGTTAAAGCAGTTAAAGCAGTCAGACAAGAGGAATGAAATTGAAAATTCACTGGATGACTAAAGTGATAGTGGTATACTGATATCAGAGATGATGTGAACCTGAGACGGCATGAACCTATGTACAGTATGCAAATGAGCATTGTGCAACCTGATATGAACCTGAGATGGCATAGACCGATGTACAGTGTGCAAATGAGCATTGTGCAATGAGCAGTGTATAATTACAAATTACAAATTAGCACCTGGTGCTAATTTCTGTACCGCTAGTACCATTAGACTGTGCATGACATGTGCAAATTTAGCAGCCGGTGCGTGAGTTCCTATATGCAAAGCTGTGTTACGGAGTTTTGGGAGTTATCTGTTCAGGAGTCTGATGGCAGTGGGAAAGAAGGAGTTCTTCAGTCTGGTTGTCCTGCATTTCACACTTCTGTACCTCTGGCCAGAGGGTAGAAGTGTGAACAGTCTGTACTGGGGGTGGGTGGGGTCCCGGAGGATGGCATCAGCTCTCCTTTGGACTCTGCGGTGGTAGATGCTCTGCAGAGAGGGGAGTGGGGTCCTGATGATCTTCTCCGCTGTCTTCACCACTCTCTGGAGGCGTTTGCGGTCCAGGGCAGTGGTGCTGCCATACCATGCAGTGATGCAGTTGGTCAGGATGCTCTTGATGATGCAGCTGTAGAAATTGTTGAGGATCCTGGAGGACATGCCAAAATTCTTCAGCCTCCTCAGAAAGTACAGTCACTGTTGAGCTCACTTAACTAGCTCTGCGGTGTTGTGTGTCCACTTAAGGTCATCGCTGATGTGTATGCCCAGGTATTTAAAGCTGCTCACCCTCTCCACCTCAAGCTTCTGGATGAACAGCGGCCAATGAGGTCTCCTCCTCCCTTTCCTCATGTCCACTATCATCTCCTTTGTCTTGTCCGTGTTAAGGGTGTGCTGTCCTCACACCATGACACCAGGTTGGCCACCTCCCTCCTGTAGGGTGCTTTGTCATCACCAGTGATGCGTCCTATCACTGCTGTGTCATCCACGAACTTTAGGATGATATTGTCCCAGTGGGAGGCAACACAATCATGGGTGAAGAGGCTGTAGAGGATGGGGCTGACAACACAACCCTGCGGGACACCTGTGTTTGTGATAATGCTGGCTGAGGTCCTGTTACCCATCCTGACAGACTGGGGCCTGCCAGACAGAGAGTCCAATAGCCAGTCACAGAGGGTGGGGTGCAGGCCAAGTGAAGACAGTTTGTCGGTGAGTTTGTGGGGAATGACCGTGTTGAAGGCGGAGCTGTAGTCGACAAAGAGCATCCTAATGTAGGAGTCTTTATCTTCCAGGTGGGAGAGAGAATAATGGAGTGCTGCAGCGATGGCATCCGAGGTGGACCTGTTGGGCTGGTAGGCGTACTGCAGGGGGTCCAGGGTGCCCGGTATGCTGTCCTAAATGAGGGGCAGCACCACTCTCTCAAAGCACTTCATGATGATTGGAGTGAGTGCTACCGGTCTGTAATCATTCAGACAGGTCGGCGGGCTCCTTTTGGGGAGGGGGATGATGGTTGTCGTTTTGAAGCAGGAGGGGACTATAGCCTGTTTTCCACTAGCCCAGCACAGCTCGGTACGGCTCGATTCACTTCAGTATGGCTCGGAATGCTTCTGTTTCCATTAGCACGGTGTTGTGCTTGTGCTGTGATGGTTTGTGTTAGGAGGTTTTAGAAGCGGGGCAGCAGCAGATTCTCAGCGAGGCGGGGCCACACTCCCGTGACGTTACGCACCCGACTGAGTCCTTATTTACACGAGACAAAAAATGGAGGATCCAAGGATTATTGCCTTGCTCGCTCTGTGGTTTTATCTCACAATTAATTTTATCTCATAATTAAGCTGCAACAACACAAGTCACTTTTGTTTTGAATTAACTGCCAAATGACCTAGAAATAATGAGCTGAAACTTGTTTTTATTCGTATTAAATAATGAGACGGTGGCACACTGTCCAACACCACATCCTAGGGCATTTTGGATGTACTGAATTAAAAAAATTCATGTTTTTCACCTTCAGGTCAACGTTTGGAACAACAGTATTATTATTTTCCGTTTAGATGATGCTACACTCCTTCTAAAGTATTGTAAATCTCTGAATTTGGAATGCCGATAGAACATTCAATTTACATATACTTGTACCTTTGACTTGGTGCTAATTTTTTATGATATTTCAATAAAAAGAACAGTAAGCTTACAAAAAGATTTCTTTTTTGGTCTAGTTAAAAATGACATTACCTTTACAATGGTTGACCCTCAGCATCATTTTGATCAGACTAGGCAATGGAATTTCTATGTAATTATACTGTTTTATAATTCAGTGTTAAAACAGACAAACCACACTTTCCAAAACAATTCCATTTTATTATATACAAAATATTAAAAGAAAAAAAAACTTTGCAACACAACATGAAGGTTAATCGACATTTTATACACGCCGACCACTGAGTGCTGAGGCTCGGTAGAATGAAGCCGTCTCTGCCAGCTCTGGTTCAGGAAGGCTCGGTTGAATAATCCGTGCGGGCTGTCGCGGCGGACGCGTGGGATGATTCTACAAGGAAAATGCACACAATAAAATACAGCACGAAAGTGCAATATATACAGAAAAGACAATAGTTTTTAACAAGAATACATAAGCTTATTTCAGCGTATTGTTCACATGAATAATTACAATAAAAGCTTTAGTCCGCAGTGTGCTGCAATAAAGCAGCGATCCATCCACAAATGAACAGCTTTTTTATTGCATAAATAAACTGAGCGTCTTACCGAATATATTTGCGAAAAAACGCACAATAAAAAAAAATTAAAACTCACCGTTAAAGGACTCCGATGTCGAGACCTCCCGGTATATTTTTTCATTCCGGGCGGCTCCGTCTAACTCGCGCTGAATACGTTCGTCTGACAATGCAGTGAGTAGACACTGCACCTCCTTATTGGTCCATGGAACACCCTTATTACGCGAAGCCATTTTTGATAGAGAATAAATGAAAATAGCACAGCAATACACTGAAAAGGAACCGCCAACAGTGGTTGCGTGCTGAGTAAAGGCGGTCGTGAAGATTCTTTTTTTTTTTTTTTCAAAAACTTTATTGAGAAGGTCGTGAAGATTTGGTAGATGAGGAGGAGGAGAGGGGCGGTTACAACCTGACCAATCAGCGCCGGTTACGACCTGACCAATCAGCGGCGACCAGTCTGTTAACGTCACAACACGGCACAGCTCAGCACTGCTGTACCCTGCCCTGGAACGGGGCTGAGAATCACGGCTGTTAAACCGTGTTGGGGCTTGTGGAAAAGCGTACAAAGCGTGCTGAGCCGTCCCGTGTCGCGCTAAAGCATGCTAGTGGAAAAGGTCCTCAAGTTCTGGTTGAGGGAGAGATTAAAGATTGCTGTGAGAACGTCAGTCAGCTCGGCAGCACATGCTCTGAGGGCCCGCCCAGGTATGTTGTCTGGTCCTCTTGCCTTGCGGGGGTTGATATTCCTCAGTGCTTTGTTTACTTGGCCTGGTGAGAATCTTAGTGGGGGGGGGGTGAGTGTGTGTTTCTTCTCTGTGCTGTGGCTGGTGGTCTCGAAGCGGGTGTAAAAGATGTTGAGGTCATCCGGCAGGCTGTCTGTAGAGCTAGTGGTGCTGCTGTTGGTCCTCTTGTAGTCTGTGATGTGTTGCAGACCTTGCCACATATGCCCCGGGTCAGGAGTGGAGTAGAGGCTGTCCAGCTTTTCTCTGTACTGCCTCTTGGCTGTTGTTATAGCCTTTTTTAGTCCATACTTTGCAGCTTTGTACTCAACCTCACAGCTTGATTTAAAAGCACGAGAGCGAGCACACAGCATCTGACGTACCTGACTGTTGATCCATGGCTTCTGGTTGGGGAACTTCCTGACCTGTATGGTGGCTATGATGGTATCAACACATGTGCTGATGTACCCAGTCACATATTCACCATAATCCTGTATGTTTACAGAAGAGTCCTCTTGGGTGGCTGCAGCTTTAAACACATCCCACTCCATGCAGGCAAAACAGTCTTGTAGGGTGCTCTCAGTCTCTGGGGTCCAGTGCTTAATTTTCTTAATAACAGGGTTTGTTTGTTTCAGCTTTTGTCAGTAGGCAGGGTACATGAACAGTGAGATGTGATCTGACCGTCCGAAGTGACAAATTACAAACTGTCGGTGAATACAGTACACTTATGTAAGTGCTCGGTTCCTAACTATCCTTGTGAGGGCAAGTCGGCAAAGAGGCCACAACATGGCCGACTCCCTCTTATAAAGGTCGGCACGATGACCACACCAGCCGGCCACGTCACCGCTCACTGCCCTAAATACCCTTCATAACACCCCCCCCCCCCCGGAAAAAAACACAAAACATTTTATCAATTCAAACCCTCCCCAATTTAGCATATATCAAAACTCCTGAACTAGGGTCAGCGGGTGGACCATTACGGACCTTTCACCTGTCGGCTCAGCTGTGGCTCTTGTAGACTGGTGCTGAGTGAAGATACTGAAGCAGCTTGGCTCCTCTTCTCCTTTGCCTGATGTGCTTTGTTGTTGTTGTTCCGTGTCCCGGATAACGTCCGTGCCCGGCTGTTGTGCCCCGAGATTCTCTGTGTGCATGGGCTCCCTCTCCTGCAACTCCGCAGTGGCCTCCATAGTCTCTGGCTAGGCGAGGGTCTAAGGCAAGTCCGGCCACTGCCCCCTCGTCTGGGCAGCTCTCCTCCTGTGCGCTCGGGATGGTTGATTTCTCGTCGGCGTTGCCCTTTACACTCTCATCCGATACCATATCATCAGCATCATCAATGCCCGTTTTGTCCCAATTACCGTAGCCTGACAAGTTGAGCCTATCGCCGTCACGGATGGTGAAGCCCAGTTGGTAGAAGAGGTCACATCCCATAATGTTTTCACCATGTGTAGTCACTTGAAACTTAAAATCATAAGCAATTTTTGACTTGTAGTAGACTGTTAGCATGATTGTCCCAGCGTTGCTAACTCTGTAATCACCATATCCATACAGCGCAGCTGGGTTCTTCTAATCAGGTGGTTGGGGAAAAATTTCTTCACCGTGGCCCAATTCAGCATTGACTTAACTGCCGCAGTGTTGAGCAGCAGCGGCACAGTCATGTCATCCAATTCAACTATGCCGTATGCACATGAATTAATTTCAGGGCTTACAATGTGGATGGTGGTCATGGGTGGACGGCTTTTCTTGCTTGGCAGGTCCCACAGTGTTGGCGACTGGCACATTTTGGCAAAATGGTTGAACCTCCCACACTTGTTACATCGATGTCCTCTTGCCGGGCAAAAATGTGCTCTCTCATGGTGCATCGGGGAACCACAGTTACCACACGTGGGGCCTCTTGGAGCGGTCCTCCTGTTCATGGCATTCACCTCGAACTCCTCTGCTGTGTCTCCATATTCCTCCATGCCCACAGTGTTGGTAAGTGGTGACTGTCCCAGCTGTCGATGTTGTTGGTGCACACCTAGCTCTGATGCTAACCTGTCCACTGACTCCAATTGGAACGTTAGCTGAACAGTGTTAGTAAGCGTCATGTTGTTTGGCACCATTAGCATCTTAACCCTTAGCCTCAGGTTGTTGGTGTGCTCGGCCAATTGGTCCCACACCATCTCATCCTCTAACACTCCAAATCCAAACATGCTAGCCAGTTGTCTCAAATCAGCAACAAATTTTTGGGTGGACTCACCAATTCCCTGTCACCTCTGGTGGAATCTTATACGGCATGCTAGCACATTGTCTGGCGTAGCAAAATAGCTAGCTAGTAGCTCCACAGCATCTACATAGGAGTCTGTCGGACCAAGCATGTGAAGAATCCTCTGACCTTCTAAGCCCAGGCTGTGGACAAGCAGTGCCCGCTTCCTTCCTTTATCCAACTTTCCTAGGTCCAGTGCTGCAACGTAGGTCTCAAACGCATCCAGCCAACATGGCCGCGGGACAGGTGGTTCGCCTGGGAGCTCGAGGAAAGGCCTCAGCAGTCCTTAGCAGTACTGGCACGCTTCCATGGTTCGCTAATTCTCGTCGCCAAATGTTATGTCCACAAACCTGGTAATGGAGGCGGATGAGGATGCTGTGCAGGAACTGAACTTTATTACAAACTGTCGGTGAATACAATACACTTATGTGAGCGCTCAGCTCCTAACTATCCTTGAGAGGGCGAGTCAGCAAAGAGACCATTACATGGCTGACTCCCTCTTATAAAGGTTGGTGCGATGATGACACCAGCCAGCCACGTCGCTCACTGCCCTAAATCCCTTCATATCACCAATTCCAAAGAAGCCCATCCCATCCAGCTACAATGATTACCGGCCTGTAACACTGACCCCCATCACAATGAAGTGCTTCGAGTTGCTGGTCATGCAGAACATCAAGTTCATCATCCCTCCCTCCAATGACCCATCTCAGTTTGCATACAGGTCAAACAGATCCACAGAAGACGCCATCTCTGCTGCTCTCCATCTTTGAGTCCAGCCCTCACCCACCTGGACTCAAAGAGCTCCTGCATGTAAATGCTGTTCTTGGACTTCAGTTCAGCATTCAACACAATCATCCCCCAGCACCTAACACAAAAACTCAGACACTTGGGACTCAAAACCTTTCTCTGTAACTGGGTGCTGGACATTCTCACAGGGAGGCCACAGAACATGTGGGTTGGCAGCAACACCTCCAAGACCATCACACTGAGTACAGGGGTCCCATAAGGGTGCGTGCTCAGCTTGCTGCTCTTCACCTTACTGACCCATGACTTTGTACAAGCCTACAGCATCAACCACATCATCAAGTTTGCAGACGACGCAATGGTGATGGGCCTCATCACCAACAATGAGGAGGCCAACTACAGAAATGAGGTGAGCCAACTGGTCCAGTGGTGTAAAGACAATAATCTCTTTCTGAAAGTACGAAAAACCAAGGAGATTGTGGTCAACTTCAGGAGGGGACACACACAGCATCCCTCTCTGATCATCAATGGAGCAGTTGTGGAGAAGGTGAGCAGCACCAAGTTCCTGGGGGTGCACATCTCTGAGGACCTCTCCTTGTCCAACAACACCACATCACTGGCCAAGAAGGCTCAAACTCACCTCTATTTCCTCTGAAAACTGAGGAGAGCATGAGTCCCATCCCCCATCATGTGCTTATTCTACTGTGGCCCTAATGAGAGCATCCTCACCAGCTGCATCACGGTGTGGTATGGAAGCTTTACCGCCTCCTACCAGAAGACACTACAACACACAGTGAAAGCTGCCAGCAAGATCATCGGTGCCCTTCTGCTCCCCCTCTTGGTCAGCTACCTTACCCGTCTCACCTGCAGAGGCATCAACATTGCAGGCAACACCTTCCATCCCTCGCACTCCCTCTTCAGCCCTCTGCCCTCGGGGAAAAGGTACTGGAGCCTCTGGGCTCGCTCCACAAGACTGCTAAACAGCTTTGTTCACCAGGCCATCAGGACCCTGAACTCTGTCCACTCCCCCCGGACCGTAACACACTCACCTGCACAATAACTACCCCAGCTGTTGGCACAGAAAGACTGGCACACCAACAGTAATGCATTTGCTGCTGTACGTCTCTGCACCTTACCACAACCATCTGCACAAATGCCATACTTGTTGCTGTCTGTTATTGCACTATTGATCACGTGCAGTCCAATCTGTCACTGTCTGTACCTAAACTACCGCATCGAACTCGCAACTACGAGTATTACTGCTTTACTTCTTCTGTATATAGAATTGTTGGGTTTTATCATTTATTTTTATTTACACTATGGGATGTCTGGGTTTTTATCTTTGATGCTGTTTGCACTATGGGTAGCATTACTGTACATAGACTGCTGTTGTTATTGTTTTTCCAGCCTTATTCCTTTTTTTATATTGTGGACACCACTGAAGAGAGAGAGAAATGACATTTCAATTCTCCTGTATGTCTTGTACGTATAGTGGTATTGACAAATAAAATCTTTGAATCTTGAATCTTAATATACAGATTCAAGATGTGGTGTCCACAATATAAAAAAAGGAATAAGGCTGGAAAAACAATTGTTCAGGTTCTGGATGGTTAAGAGACAATAAAGTGTGCAGCGCCTTAAGAAAGTATTCACCCTTTGAGACTGCTGTGAAGGTGAACCTCCACAGCAGTCTCAACTCTCTGGAAGACTCAGACATGTTAAAAGAATTTCTATGTATATAGCACAATTCCAACCAGTTTCCCAGTGCGTGCTGATAAAAAGAATTCCCTCAGCATGATGCTACCACCACCATGTGTTATGATATCATGGGTCTGTTTCCTTTACTTATTTTGGTTTTCATTTCTTTACTTTGGAACTGGTTTCATAAAGAAATGCCATTTGTGTGGTGATTGTGATGTCCTATGGTCATGAAGGTAGTGATGGGACGATGGGCTCCGGAGTTTTGAGGGTGCTCCGAGCTTGTCTAGGAAATATTTGGCAAAGCGCATTTCGAGGCATGCATTGCTGATGTCATACCATGTGACTGGGTCAGGAAGCCATTCATAATTTTGTACGCAACATGAAATAAAGTAAGCAGTAATACACAATGGAAATCCCTGTCCCACACGTTTTGTGTTGTTGATGTTTGACTGTGTAAGGGATTTGTCACAGCCAATTTTCAGACGGAGCCAGTACCAAAAACATGGACTTCTCCCATTTGGGAACAGTTTGATCTCATTTCTCCCATTGATACATTTTTCAAATAGTGGACATTTATTGTAATTGAAGTAATGGCCTAGCGGTAAAGCATCTGCCCCGCAACTGGGAGGCTGAGGTTCAAGTTCCAGCTAGGCCATTCTTGTAATTATAATTTTATTTGCAAGGTGAAGTGTCTGTTGTGTTTCAAAGAGCTTGAAACATACAAACTTGCAGTAGCCTTCCTTTGCACACCTGCATCCTCTGTGCTCTGAGAGAGTATTCTCCAAAGCTGGAGAAATAATCTAAAAAAAAAAAAAAAAAATCACCTTAGTCCAAAGACTGTTGAAAAGTTATTTCTTAATAAAAATGGATAAGTACCACAAGCACATTCACTGTAGTCACCCGAGTTTTATTATTTCTTTTTTCCATTATGATCATTGATATTTCTTAAAAGACTGCATTTATTGAAATGGAAAAATACACATTAAACCAATAATGCCCTTGTAAAAATCTGCATGTTGTATATGTTTTGTCAACTAGATGGACTAGTAGAGAAAATGAAGTTCCACATGAGGCCTCGCCTATATGAACCATTTTGATGAAAGGCCACAAGTCCTCTAGAAAGTCTCATCTGGCCATCACTACATGAAGGCACCATCTCAGAAGTTCATGCAGCAGGGGCTGTGAAGCCTTTAAATGACAATTGATCTCAGGTGTGAGTGAGAGAAAGTGTGGCGGACTGCAGCATCAAGATGTGCTTTTTGGATTTTGGAAACCAGTGCCCTCTTTTTGGTGAATAAAGGATCTGACTCTTAAATATAAACTGAACTACTATAACACCAGTTGATTTGGCTGCTCAAGGGAGCAGAGATTGAGCTTGCCAAGGACCCTGAAGACCCACAGCATTGGTCAGCTTCAACTTCGCACAGTCTTTCTTTCATGAAAATAGTTTCATTTTCCTTCCCTGCACTTTAGAACAGAACCCAACCTTAGACTGTAACATTTAAATGGGGGCTTGTCCGGGGATCTAGTTGAATATGCATGACTTATGTCTTGTATGTTCAATAGATCAAGTTAGTTAACTGTTAGAATAATTTTGAGTTTAAATTATTCAAAGTCAAATAATCAGGCGGAAAGTTGAATTTATGTACATTTATTACAAAAATATAAGGAGTCACCCCATTGGCCACCTTGGTGGAGAAGTTACAAGGCATGACATTCAGACACACCTAGAATCTCTAAAGGATCCATTCTTCTAAGTCTGATATATATAGGTAGGAGAAAGGAGAGGGAGGATGAGGCTAAAGGAAGGGACAGAACGGGACAGTCGTGATAACTGAGCTTATCCAGGCGGATGTCAGACACTCTGGAGACATGGGTCGTGAAGACATGAGATCCATAAAACTAACAGAATGTCCATGAAACACTAATCTATAAGATGAGGAGTTCCTGTGCATTCCTGTGACCCGAAACAGGACATGTCAAAGAGATTATAATAAATGGCTTAGATCATGCCTTACGCATGTACTAACCCTGTCTGAACTCTCTAAAATTGCTCACAGAAACATGCCAAGAATCTATAAACTTGTCCTATATGGAATGCACATAAAAACATTAAACATAGCATATGAAAGGTATGATACTTCTCAAATATAATAATACATTATTAATATCAATAATAATGTAGATAATATGGAATTTTTCTATCATATTCCCCCCTGATGCTTAATAAAGCATCAGGATTAAAAGAAAAATTAAAGTAAAATAAAGTGAATGAATTAATATAAGGATATGTGCAAGAATTTACATGCTGTTATGTGTCTTTGCAAGTTAAAAACGTGTATAGAATATGTCATTAAGAGTGAACATGTGCAGTGATTAAAATTAATTTCAGACAGTGTCAAATAAGAACATAGAAAATAATATGAAACAGCATTATAAACAGCCTTAAATTGTATAGCAACCTTCAAAAACATCCTCAGGCCAGTATTGCCCCTCTCACCATCCTCATCATCATATTAAGGACTCACACAAGAAAAATCTGAAGTTATAAAAATCATTAACAAGTTTATGATGAGACTTCTCCATTAAGAGAAACGCTAACTTCTATGAGTATCTGAGGTATTAATATGACATCTGCATCATTTTCATGGATAGAAGTAATACAATAATTTCCTATAATAGGGCCTACACCCCTACGGGTGGTAATTAGTCAATCAAGGACCATTCTATCCTTTGTCATAATTTTGTAAATAACTGTAGTCTACAATTAAGTGATTTAATCCCTAAGGTATTTTGTTTCTACTCTCACTCAAAGAAACAATGAACAAAACCTCACTCCTGTACTTTTCATCTGAAATCGCATTCATGCTTCATGAAAGGCATCATGTGGCAGAAAAGCATCTCTCTTCACCCTGCCCACCTGCCCTGCCGACATGATCAAAGGTCAACAGGATAACCTTTGTGCTGTCCTTGCCAGGGAGTTTTGGTCCAGTTTCCTTTGATGACCAGATCCCCTGGTTTGCTCAAGAGATGGGTGCACTTCCTAAGGTTCCTTCGTCACATGGTCCCTCCTGGGAAGGGCAGTATGGATGACATCACTGTCAGTTGTCATTCTTTGCATATAATCACCCAGAAACCCTTCCTCATCACCTAAGTTAAATGTTTTCAATAGTAGGGTTTGTCATTCACAATTTCCGTATTTTCTTATTTGAATATTATACTAATCTTGTAAATTGTTGATGGTAAGCTAAGTGGTTTCCTAGGTAAATGTTTGGTACTAATAATTTAGGAACTGCACTTAAATGTGACATGATTTGATTTACAAAGTGTATTTCATTTCCATTATCTAAGTAAATCATTTCAGCTATTTTAAATCTTGATATTGTTTTAGTTAAAACAATATAAACGATATAAATAAATAGCAATATTTAAATTAGTGTAGGGTAAAGCCTTTGTATATTCAATAAGTGTGTAAATAATTTCTAAACATTTTTACCTTCACTCTTATTTAGTTCAATGAGATCCATGCAAAGGTTTTGAAAAAAAACCAAACAAACTAAGTTTATCCAGGGAAGATCAAATTATTTTGCTTTGAGCTCCCTAAAGCATTGTTCCCTTAATTGAGTAAGAATCTGTATTGTCTTTGTAGTAGATTCTAAATCAAGTCCCACAGTAAACATAAATTCAGCACAAGTTGGATTTTCCTTAGACATTTGGAACTTTTCTCATATATTTGCATGGCTTTCTTCCTTATCAGTTTACCTTGTTCCTTATAAACATGATATTTCCTTTACAATAATCTATAGATATTTCCTTAAATATCTGGAAATTTATTGATGTAACTTTTAACTTCTCCTATTGAATGTTGTGATTTCATTACCAAGCGGTTTCATTTATATTTTTCTCTTCATTATTGATCATCTATTGATAATTTTTATGTATTATCTATTTTTCTGAGGATTGCTAATTATTTTTTGCTAATTAATTTCTTTGGTACCCCCCTTTTGATGCATGGAGACACACATGCAGCAAAGTTACAGGGTATTTGTTTGATGGGTAGTGTCTTTTACTACAGGGAAGTGTGTTACCACTTTTATGTGTTACACACAGTTAATTTAAATAAAAATTTGTGAGTACTACAGCTCCTTCAAAATGAGGTTTCAATAATCATGGTTTCTTTTGTGACGTCTCTTGAACTAATTTACAAATTCCATTTAGGAAAAAAACAATATAGCTGTCTGTGCAGATTTGATATGACTTAGCATTTCACTTCCGCCCTCCAAAGAGAGCAGTCGCATTTTTTCTCTGCTCCCGCTTCCTGTCTCTCCCTCCCTAACTGACTGGATCCCAGCTTGCTATTGTCTGTGTCTGCGTGTCTCTCTACTGCTGATTCATCCAACAAAATTATGGATTTAATAAGCTGGGCTTTGAACGCAATCAACACTGTGTTTTCAACGAGGAAATCTGGTCCGGGGGAGCCTATTTGTCCCGCAGGGACTGCTGCTGCGGGTTACATTAAGGATACAAGCAATTGGAAACTCTTGTGTCTGTGTGATCTTTCTATTGAAGATATTGAAGATTTATATCTATTCGGAGCAATGGTCACCGGAATTCTACTGATCGGCCTTGGGATTGTTCTGGTGCACCGCAAATTGAAGAAGATGGACAGAGCTTATCAAAAAGCGGACCCGGCGAAGCTCTCTCATCAATTCGACCAACTGGGCAGGACTCTGACAGCGGCCAATGGAGAACTGTACAGGAAGATGGAATACATCACGATCACGCTGAGAGCTGTTCACGAATCGATTTCAAAGCCTGGTATTGATGGATCTGGAGCACTGAATCCGTAAGAGAATGGAAAGTTTTTTCTCTGAAGTCAGTGCTATTCGACCTGTTTTTCGGCACCCTCAGCACTCAGTCCTCCTGATGATCAACAGTATAATTGTTTTCATAACATTGGCGGACAGTATCTGACTCTCATGGACAGCTGTCTGGCTCAGACTATTCCATCTGCCGTGCTCAAGGACACGTGCCTTTGCCTTAGACACTAGTCATAACATCTGCTGAGAGAGAGACTATTGCTGTTCACCTAACTGATTTGCCACTGATTGCATCCAACACACACACAACTGACCCATTTATACTGACGAAGACATATTCATTCACTGCTCTCTCTGTGTCATTGTGTGGATTCTATTGTCTGCTAATTGTGCATTGAGAGTTTTTTTTTTCTTGTAATCACAATATCGGTCATATAAATGAACTTTATTTTGATCAACAATGCTTTTTTTCTCTCTCCTATTGTGTCCCCCCCCGCCTTCTATTCCCCTCCTGCTCGACTGGTGCCTTTGGGCTGCCCCGGCTATGGGATGCGCTTACTGAGCGCGCCCAATGTCAAGTCAAATTTCAATTCTCCTGTATGTATTACGTATGGTAGTATTGACAGTAAACCTTATTCATTCATTCATTCATTCATTGATAACTAAGATCAGTTTGTCCAGTTGAACACAGACAGGTTGGATTTGCGTAAGTGAATCCTTGTGAAAGGTTGTGTCACACTCCTTCAGTCAATGGAAAGGTGTACGTTTTGCCTAATTAGAATTTGGCTTAATTTTGTATAAGGAATGCCTCATTTTATACATTCATTGGTAAATTATGGGGTGGACTGTAGTCCCGAGGCCCAGCTCGGCCATAGCTGAGCATCGGGAAAACACATTCCTTATTACTGTCACATTTCTGAAATGTGATATTGTCACACCATTATATGGTGAGTGGCATCATATGTATCCTGCAGTGTGAAGTCATATGAACACTACATTTTAAAAGTCAGAGTCATTTAAATTGTTATCATTTATGTCATTTGCAATGTCATTTGTTCTACTTAGCTTCAAAAAATGCTTGTCAACTGAGAGGTCCTTCTCCCCATGGCCACCATCCGGCCTCCTCCAGCACTCATACACTGTCCGGCCTCCTCACATCTCCCACAAAGATCAAATGTCGGTGCCATCCTGCAAACAAAAATTTGGGGAAAGCCTGATGGCTTCCCCCGTCTGCACCTTCAGTATTTACATCAACAGGAGTGCAAGTTTTATCACCTCATAAATTGATTTTACTAATGTTCCAGTGATCATCATTATTTTTTGTGTCCTTAAATGTTTATCCCAGTTGTTTATTATAACGTGTAATGTTAAGAAACACAAGTGAATTATTGTTTTTATTATTTTATTACATATTGTATATGTCACCAAGGATTTATTAAATTGAAAGGTAATGGTGATGTTATGATTCCTTGTTAATTTGGCAAATCTAATTCCTAGTGAAAAAGAAAAAAAAATTGTGAATGCTTTCCCTTTCCTGTTGAAAAATGAAGAATGAAGAATAGCAGAAAAACCTTTAAATTACACCTAAAGCTTCCACAATTTGAATGTGTTTTTGCTATTCACAGCAAGTATTCGCTAAATACTCTGTGAATCAGTAAATGTTTTACCAATTGACATGGGTAATCACTAGTTTAGGATTATGTTTAAACAAAACAGTGTCATATATTAGAAGCCTTAAACCAATGCAGCAGTTAGAATTAGTAACTGGAAATGCAGGCCTATTCTCTGTTTTCAGGAATTTATGGCACAGGACCACACTCTGTAGTCTGTGGGGTTTTTTTTGTTTTTTTTTTGCTGATTCTGTCTGTTTATGTTATCTAGGTCAGCCTGACACAACTTCTCTCAGCTGACGGCTAATCAGTCTGAGTTTACCATTGAAATTAAATTCCCTTTCTCCATTTTACCAGAAATCTTGTGCTATTTCTGTCTCTCTCTTTTTTTTTAACCATCTCCCGATAATAAAAAATTTCATTCTCATCTTGCTGTGTTCTTTAAGGAGGGAAAAAGTCACAGGATGAACTGTCTCAGATCCTGCTCTTGCGTTCTCCCACCCCCCCCTTTTTTTTTTACATGGACAGACCTAGGGTCAGAATGTAAATAAGCTTGCATATGTCATTTATTAAAAAGTGAGTATAGTATTATTTAAACTAAGCAACAATATGACATACAATTACCAAGACCTCTGTTTGATAATCAGTAGTCTCTGGCAAATCATATGCACAAACACATTAATTATCAATCTCTTTTGAACCTCTATGCTTTGAATCATGTAATATAGGGTATACATAAAGCCTTCAGTGATTAGGCATTATTAAGTGACAGCATGATATTGTAATGTTCAGTTAATTTCATCATTGTTAAGATGTAAACATTTATACTTAACTTAGATGTTCAGCCGCCTCTTTGATGTCGATGGGGGGAGAGCACGCACAGTGACGAGACTGGGTCTCAGAGGCTGGTTTTGTTTTGGCAGGGGGAAGGAGAATGTCAGTCCTGCGTCCTTTTTCCCTGTAAAGTGCACTGTTATGCTTCAGTCAAAGAAAAAGAGAAAAGTCAGTGATACATCAAAAAATTGAATAAAAATAGCTGTTTTTCATTTTCCAAAGAAAAAAAACTGGAGGGAATGAAAATACTGGCTTTAAAAATATGTAAATAGTTCATCACGTACGCAACATTAGAGTGAAAACCCACAAAGTTAGACTGAAAGAAAAAGTAAAACCCAAAAACTTTGCAAAAAATACCCATATATAGATTGTTTTTTTCTCTTCCCTTTTACCAAGTTTTTACACACAAATCAGTAGCTACACAGCCTTTTCTATTTTTTCCCCCAAGTTCTCTCTCTCTCTGTCTGTTTCTTTCACCCAAGGACACATACACAGAGACACAGACACAGACACAGACACATACACACAGACACAGACAGACACACACACACACACACACACAGGGCCCACACAGAAATGCTCTCTTTTCGCGTTATCTCCACAAGGTTATACAATAAAGACTTTTAGGTTCATGCCAAAACCCAAAACAGCATGAGAATTACTTCAATTAATCTCTGGAACTGGCAACTCTTGGCGGAAAAATCGCGGATGTGGCAACCCCCCACACTGTCACTACAGCATGAAGCTCCTTTTTTTATTTTACACTGCCATAAAAACACAACACCAGTCCACTGTTTTTGCTCAAAGCTACTATTTTCAAATACCTATAATTTTAAACACTTCTCAGAAGGATAACAATTAACTAATCAGTCCTTTCATGCTCCACAAACAATTTTACAACCTGCTCCTTCCACCTCCGTGGAGAGCTCTCACTTTTTTTTCACACCGGAGCAGAATACACAGAGACAAAACAACCCAGACTGCAGTAACTTTTATCTAAAACTCACACTCCGCTGTGTGCCGAAAGCCCAAAGCAAGACCTCCTCCCCCGGCATCTTGCAATAGCTCACCGTAACAAGGGAAATCCCATGGCGATCAGCGGACCCTGTAAGGGCACAAATCTTCCGTGACACAACCTTTTCCCTTCGGGGTTCACGTAACCTCCCCACGAATGCTGAAGGGCCAAACCCTGGACCATAAGCAGAAGTGGTCACAAAGGCACGAAGCTGTCCCCAAAATTTTACTTCTCTGGGATCACGTGACTCTTTCCACAGGACACCAAATGTCTGTGGTTAAAAGACCACAAATCTTTCCCTTTTTTTTTTGCATGCACTTCTAGACCTCCACTGCACTTACTAGGCCGTAGAGAGTGGTGAATTTCTAAGAATTTACCCCGGGTCTTGCGATAACGTTCACCGTTTGGAGAGGAAAACCCTCATTCCTCCCAAGGGATTATTACAAGAATGCTCACCATGGATAAAATAACTCAGCACTCAGGCCACTAGTTTCACCCTTTCAGCTTCCACAGCGTATGATCGGTCTAGGAAATCTCACTATCTTTATCCATAAACAACAACAAATGTACTTACATTCAATCCGCCTATAGGATTCTCAGATCCGTCAACCAGTCAGTTCCAGCGCCCCGGTCTGAAATGCCTTCACTGCAGTAACACTGAGCCTTTTTTTTTTTTTTTTTCACTCAGCCTGGGAAGGTCTTTTTATCAGCTGTGCACTTGCTGAAATCAAACAGAGGCGCCGGAAAGACGGAGATATGTGGATCCGCTGTTTGGAGCGCCAAAATGTTAGAATAATTTTGAGCTTAAATTATTCAAAGTCAAATAATCAGGCAGAAAGTTGAATTTATGTACATTTATTACAAAAATATAAGGAGTCACCCCATTGGCCACCTTGGGGGAGAGGCTACAAGGCATGACATTCAGGCACACCTGGAATCTCTAAAGGCTCTTTTCCATTAGCCCCGCTTAGCCTCGATTTGAGAACACGACTCATTTCACCACGACTCGATTCACCCTCGATTGCTTTTCGACATTACTGCTGACACGCCTGGGGTGGGTGGGATTTCTTGAACAGCAAGGCGGCGCCACACTCTCGTGACGCGAAGCGCGCGACCCAAGCAAACATAACATGGCTGCTCTACAAGGCGACTCCTCGGTCTGTGGCTTTTTTCGCCGTAAATACCAAAAAGGACCGCCAGATAAGGGTACAGGCAGCGAGACGAAACACTCTGGAATAGTTCTGCAGCTTCTGGGAGAGCCGAAGACATGAGGATACAAACTAGGTCATATATGACGGTAAGCTAATGGTTGCTAATGCTAGTTTGCTGTAAGTACGTCGTGCTACACTGTAATGTCTGCAAGTTAGGTACTAAAATATGTATGCTGTGTGTGTGTTTCAGATGGCTCTGTTGTTGGGAAATTACCTCTTCAAACGGTCGGTCTGGTGTTCCTCACAGCCTCTCACTGTCATCAGCCTGTCACTGATGTCATCTGCCTGTTACTAATGTCAGCACAGCTTCACCAACGATCAGTGGTTATAGAACTTAAGAATGTCTGTAGAAACGTTTATTTCCTGTACAACAAATTGCTCTGCTCTGCATGAAAATCATGGAGAGACTGTTCAGACATCATAGACGTACCTGCTTCTGCAGCAGTCTGAGGTGTGGTCATAGAAAAAAATGATCAGCTGACACAACTTGATCGCCAGTTTAATAACTATATTAGCCACAAAATATGTATTCAAAAAGTAAACAGTACTGAGTTACGTATAATAAGATATTTTCTAGTTATGATGTATTTTAGGCCAAAAAAAAACTTGATCTAGGATTAAAGGCAATTAAAATAATGTAGTCACAAGGTTACATGGAAAATAATTGATTTACTAGATACATGTACTGTAGAAATATATATTCTCTGCATCAACAATGTACTATACATGCATTCATGTAGTATTGCACTGGGAATTGCACTGACAATAAACCTGTGAAGTTTTTGCAGATGTCTCTTTTTTATATATGTGAAGGTTACCACCATGTGACTCAAATTAAATACTGAAAGATTGGAAAAGCTGTCTAAGAACAATCCAGCAGTTTGAGAAATCACTTTTGGTTTGGTGTAAGTCTGTCAACAAAATTATGAACCATAAAGCAGTTTGTGTTAAATGTTAAATCCCATTAAACCTAATCCGGGGGCTTCCAATCAGGTGCCATGGGGGGCCAAGACCCTGCAGGTTCTCTCTTCTACCCAGTCTCTTCAGCAGGTGTTGTCACTGATCAGTCAGTGGAAGAAGTTCAGTGGAATCTGCTGTTGAAGACACTGGTTGGAGGTAAAGCCTGCAAGGTCTTGGCCCTCCATGGCACATGATTGAACACCCCCGCCCAAACCCATTATGATGAAGAGCAGATGCCAATATGACCCAGAATTCCTCCATATATATCCAACAATACAGTCTTCAGTTAATAAAATAATTGTTTTGGTTACTTTTTTCTTAAAAATGAGCCATTATTTTCAAGGTCACGATAAATCCTTTGTACAGTTGACTCTTTTCCCACCGGTGTCTTAACAGACAAAATGGAAAATCATGATGCAAACACTTAAGTCACTAAATTCTTTATTACAATCAGCAGCAAATTCCAGATTATTCAGAATGTGCAAAATTCAAACTGTAAAAAAGAATAAAACTGGAATGGGTCACACACGGCTGCCACGCTCCCTCACTGAGAAGCAACTGGATCGGCCCCTGGTACTGGTCCAGGTCCAGCAGATCTTCAGCCTGCATCTCTGTAAATATTGAAGCAAGGTCCAGTTGGGGTGGACATTTTCCCTCTTGCCTAGACAAAAGACAAATGGGTGGTGGTTAGTTAAAGCAAGTTTAAAACATATTTGGGAAATACACTTGTTGCTAAAAGCCAGTGGTGGAATGTGAATTAATGAATGAATCTTTATTTCGGATTGATTAAAGGTAAAGATTAAAAGAAAATAGAATAATATAACAAAGGGGAAAAAATCTAACAAGGTCAAATTAAACAATAACTCCTCTGATTATACAGTTCAACATAGGTTATCTGAAATGGGTGATGGCTGAAGCCGCAGCTTATATTGCTCACCATATTCCATCCAAGAATTCAAAAGAAAAACAAATCAGGAGGGATTACAATTTGAATGTGACAATAAAGTACTTCGTTGTTGTATTTAACCACAATTTTCATGTAGCTGCGCTTCACTAGATTTTACAAGGGCTGGGTCACATTTAAAACCATCTGCTTTTACTGTGGCTTCAGCAATCAGAATGAATTAATACATTCACTTGAATGGAATCTAGTACTTTAACTGATGCTGTGAATCACCGAGTATGGAGTCACTCAGTCAAAATATGAAGTTTTTATCAATAAAAGTTTGTCTTGTCTGTAAAAGTGTCTTTTCTTGCCCTGGCTTCATGTGTGGGCGGTGTTTTGTACTAGCATTGCTAAAATATAAAAGGAAGCACTACAATGGGTCTCAAATATTTGTAATGTGTGCTGTTACTGCATGAGTTTATTGATGATAGACTATAAACTACACATATAAAGTAAATTATATTGACGACTGAACATCTCACATTCGCCAAAACACACAGTTATGAACATAACTCACAAAGGATCACACAAGTGATCTGACAAAAAAAATAAATACATTAACAAGCGGTTTATTTTACAGTTGATGTGCCATATTCACACAATCAAATAAATCTCAGTTCAGTCCCTTTTATATTAAGTGGAAATTGTGCTTTTGACACTTTACCTATAAAAGCAAAGGATTTCAGTACTTTCCACAGTGGCGAGGTAGGTTGTGGGGAGGCTGATTTCGTCTTGCCTAGACAAAAGACAGAAATGGATGTTGGTTAGTTTCAAGCAAGTTCAATACATATACAGGCACATCTCAAAAATTAGAATACCATGAAAAAATTCAATATTTTTGTCTCTCATTTCAGAAAGTGAAACCCATATATAGATTCATTACAGGAACAGTGATATATTGAAAGTGTTTATTTTAATATTGATGATTACGGCCACAGCCCATATTAACCAACACCTCAACGGCCAACATTTATATTTAAAAAATATTTTTTAAAGTTAATTTTATGTAATATTCCAAGTTTTTGCAAAATAGAATTTGGGGTTTTCAGGGGCTGTAAGCCGTAATCAGCAAAATTAAAATAAATAAACGCTTCAAATATATCACTGGCTGTGTAATGAATCGATATAATATACGGATTTCTCTTTCTGAAATGAGTGAGTGGTGGGATGTGACAAAAATGCTTCGTTTCCCTGACAAGCACTGCAGGATCCACAGAATAGGTGTGTGGGTCTATTCTGACACTTTAGAAAATTATATGAATGACTTTATAAATCACTGGTTTGAAAAAGCAATTTTAATATGACGAGATTTCAGCTCCTGTGGTCCATTTCACCAGTATCGCAATATAAACACGGAGGCTATAACCCCTGGCATGTGGAAACACATTACATACAATGCGTGCGCTGTTGCAGTCAAGCTACCGGACTTTTGGCAGCACAACCCGCGCTCTTGGTTCCACCACACCGAGGCCCAGTTCGTCCTCCGGGGAATAATGGCAGACAACACCAAGTTTTACCATGTGGTTGCAGCGCTGGACGCTCGCACAGCTCAGCAGGTAGCGAGCCTGCTCGACCAGCCCCCAGCCCACAACAGATACGAGGCTCTCAAAGCTGCGCTGACCCAGCGCTACACGCTCTCGGTCTGCGAGAGAGCAGAGAGGTTCCTGAGGCATTCCGAGTTAGGAGATGGTTCGGCTGTCGATTTGATGGAGAAGATGTTGGCGTTAATGGGCACGGATGACGGGCATTTTCGGTTTGCCCACCTTTTCCTCCGGAACCTTCCAACAGAGGCGACAGTGGTTCTGGCCAATTCGCCGTTGTTAGCTGCGCGTGACTACCGTGCGCTAGCCCAGGAGGCAGACCGGATCATCCTCACCACCAGAGCGCTCACAGTGAACGCGGCGGCGTCGGAGCCCAGCGAGACGACCAGAGGAGGCGAGAAGCCACCGACAGTAGCGGCAGCGGGGGACAAAGAGCACCAGAGAGACACGCTCTGCTTCTACCACCGCCGTTTTGGAGAGAACGCACGCAGATGTGCGCCACCGTGCCAATTCAAGCACTCGGGAAATGCCAAGGCCGGCAGACGGTAGCAGCTGCGACCGCCGGCGAAGAGAACAAGCTGCTCTACGTGACGGACTTGCGCTCAGGGAGGCGTTTCCTTGTAGACACCGGAGCCCAGAATAGCATCATCCTGCCGACCTACGCCGACTGGCTGGCAGGACCTAGCGGCCCCGGGCTGGTAGCAGTAAACGGCTCGGACATTAAGACCTTTGGTGAGAGAACACTGGCTTTATCTCTACACGGCCGTACATACGAGTGGACTTTTGTCATAGCAGCACTGAGTTTCCCAATCCTGGGAGCTAATTTTCTGTGTGTGCATGGTTTACTAATTGATGTTGTCTTTTGACTCTCTCCCCTGTACAGCTCGAGGGGCCGGGCCAGTAACACAAGCCAACGTCACAGCTCCAGGCGGTAAGTTCCACACACTGCTCACTCAGTTCCTAGCACTCACGGTCCCGACGTTTTCGGCGGCCATCGCTAAACACAGGATGGAGCACTTTATCACCACCACCGGGCCGTCCGTTTTCGCACGACCTCGGCGCTTGGACGCAGCTAAACTGGCCATAGCGCGCGAGGAGTTTGCCAACCTGGAAAGGTTGGGCATCATCAGACGATCAAACAGCCCATGGGCATCCCCGCTACACATGGTCCCTAAGGCTGAGGGGTCGTGGTGACCGTGCGGCGATTTCTGCAGGTTGAATAACACCACAGCACACGACCGCTACCTGATTCCCCACATTCAGGATTTTTCCGTTCACCTCGCCGGAGCACGCATTTTTTCTAAAATAGACCTGGTCCGCGGTTACCACCAGGTCCAAGTGCGCGCGGAGGACATACCCAAAACAGTGGTAATAACTCCGTTCGGCTTGTTCTAGTTTCTGTGCATGCCATTCGGATTAAAAGGAGCAGCACAGACGTTCCAGCACATGATGGACGCGATGCTGCGCGATCTCCCATTTGTGTTCATCTACCTGGATGATATCCTGGTAGCCAGTGCATCCGAAGATGAACACGTAACCCACCTCAGGACGGTTTTCCAGAGATTGGAGGAGCATGGGTTAATAATCAACCCGGCGAAGTGCCAGTTCGGCGTGACGGGGATTGATTTTTTGGGGCACCGCGTCTCACCAGAGGGAGCGATATCCTTGCCCGACAAAGTGCGCGCTGTAGCGAACTTTCCCCGGCCTCAGACGGTCAGGGCGCTGCAGGAATTTTTGGGGATGGTTAACTTTTATAACCATTTCCTCCCCCGTGCAGCTCAACTCATGCAGCCATTGTACGCAGCGCTCAAGAGACGGAAACCCACGGCTGGAGTCGAATGGACTCCGGAGCGAGAGCAGGCGTTCTCTGAGGTGAAAGCAGCCCTGGCAAACGCCGCACTGTTGGCGCATCCAGACCCGGCGGCCCGGATAGCGCTCACTACCGATGCCTCAGACATGGCCATAGGGGCCGTCGTGGAGCAACGTGTTGCCGGTTCTTGGCAGCCGCTCGCTTTTTTCAGCAGGGCTTTGCGCGACAGTGAGCATAAATACAGCGCGTTCGACAGGGAGTTGCTGGCTCTCCACCTGGCCATACGCCACTTCCAGTTCTGGCTGGAAGGGCGCAGCTTCACCGTGTTCGTGGACCACAAGCCGCTGACGTTCGCGATGGCCAAGGTTTCGGAACCATGGTCGGGCCGGCAGCAGCGACAGCTGGCCGCGATCTCAGAGTTTACGACCGATATTCAGCATGTGTCGGGTAAACTGAATGTGGTGGCGGACTGCCTCTCGAGCGTGGCTGTGGCCCCGGTCTGCGTAGGGATAGATTATACAGCCATGGCCGCAGAGCAGATTAGCGATACGGACGTGCGATCGCTCCAGTCTGGACCAACAGGGTTAAGGCTGGAGAGCAGAGTACTGCAAGACGGCAGCCCCCCCCTAATCTGCGATGTCTCCACGGGACACCCGCGCCTGGTGGTCCTGGTGGCGTGGCGCCACCGCGTGTTTGAGTCAGTTCACGCTTTGGCGCACCCAGGAGTGCGCGCGTCAGTCAAAATGGTGGGAGCGAAATTTGTGTGGCCAGGTCTGCGCAAACAAGTGAAAGAGTGGGCGGCAGCCTGCGTAGCATGCCAATGAGCCAAAGTGCACAGACACACGAAGGCTCCTTTGAAGCCATTTAGTATACCGGCTAAAAGATTCGACCGTGTTCACGTGGACCTCGTGGGCCCCCTCCCGACATTGCAGGGGTGCACGCACCTTCTGACAGTGGTGGACCGCACCACACGCTGGCCAGAAGCAATCCCGCTGGCGACAACCACGTCCGTGGACTTGGCGCGCGCTTTTTTGACAACATGGGTGGCGCGTTTTGGAATCCCGTTGGACAGCACGCCCGATAGAGGCCCTCAGTTTGTTTCTGAACTTTGGCCCACGATGGCCCGCAGCCTGGGTGTTGCAATTCATCGCACAACCGCATACAACCCACAGGCAAATGGGTTATGCAAGCGTTTTCACAGGTCACTGAAAGCAGCACTCAGGGCTTCCTTGACGGATGCAAATTGGGTTGACCGGTTGTCGTGGGTTTTATTGGGGTTGCGTTCCGCACCAAAAGAGGATTTGAAGGCTTCCCCGGCTGAGCTGGTTTTTTCTCAGCCACTGCGGCTGCTCGGGGAATTTTTGCCAGATAATCCCGCGCCGGACAGCTGCCTGTCTTAGCGTTTGCAGCGTAGTGCAGACACAGGCACGCTGCCTGGCCCGGCCCACCACTGTTTTCCACGCGCTTTCGTGCCAAAAACTTTGAAGAACGCGGTGTTCGTGTTCGTCAGACACGATGCCCACCGCCCGCCATTGCGCCCACCCTATGATGGCCCGTTCAGAGTGCTGGAAACAGGGGACAAGCATTTTTTGCTAGACTTGGGGGGGGCATCGGGAGAAAATATGCATAGACAGACTTAAGCCCGCCTTTGTAGTGGCGGACGAGCAAGTGCTGCTGGCTTGGGCCCCTCGGCGTGGAAGACTCCCACTGAGAACTCCCCAGGCAAACGATTCACCAGGACAGCCACCCGAGCAAAGCGGATTTCCCCCCCCCTCGCCATGGCCCACCCGCAGTCAGACACACGTCCAGCAGCCCCCCGCCGGCACAGAGACCCCCGTTACAGCAGATATGTGAGGAGACTGAAGCCCAAAAGACGTGGGGACTGAAACTCTGTCTGGGGGGGGGGGGGGTGTAGCAGAGACAAAATGCATATTGTAGAGACTTGGGTGAGTCAGACAGCGTCTCAGTCAGGAAGCAGATGGTAAACAGTAGTCGGGGGGTTTAAGGGTGAATGTACTGTGATGTTGGATGTCATGCAGTGTGATGTGCAATGTCACGCAGATGTGAGATGAGCGGTGGGGATATAAAGGAGAACCATGCCTGAATGCTTTCATGCTTTTCTGTGTATGACTGTGAGAGAGTGTTAATAAACTTCGTCTGTTCGTAAACCTGCCTCATCATTTCCCACACTCTCCACAATATAAACATTAAACATGGCATATGAAAGGTATGATACTTCTCAAATGTACCATATTTTTTGGACTATAAGGCGCACCGGATTATAAGGCGCACTATCAATGAATGGTCTATTTGATGGTCTAATTTCATACATAAGGAGGGTGAGAATATGTATGGGCACATAATCATACCATGTAGGATAACTAAATAGACGGTTATGCTGTTTCATCCCACCTAGCAACAATGCTCTGCACTGTGTGTGTTTATATATTTACATATTTATTCCATCTAGCTACAATGCTCAGCACTGGGTGTGTTTATATTTATATATCTATATATTTATTCCATCTAGCTACAATGCTCCGCACTGTGTTTTTATATATCTACATATTATTCCATCTAGCTACATTGCTCCGCACTGTGTGTGTTTATATACTTGCATATTTATTCCACCTAGCTGCAATGCTCCGTACTGTGGGTGTTTATATATTTACATATTTATTCCATCTAGCTACAATGCTCTGCACTGTGTGTTCTTATACTCATATATTTATTCCATCCAGCTACAATGCTCTGCACTGTGTGTCTGTGTGTATATATACTGTATATTTTATAGTAATATGTACATATGTATATTAGCTGCTCTTGCTTGCTTGTTTTTTTTTCTTGCCTTCTGATTGTTGCTCTGAGTGTTGCTATCCCTGTGCTGTTGCAATCCTGGAATTTCCCTGTTGTGGGACTAATAAAGGCTTATCTTATCTTATAAGGCGCACCGGATTATAAGGCGCATTAAAGCGAGGTAGTCGGAGCCGGGAAAAAAAAAAAATTGCGTGCATGGAACGAAAATCCTCTCTATAGTCATTATAGACACATATAGCGCGATTGTCTGTGAGTGTGTATGACCTGCTCCATGAGCAGGCGGAATGTTTTTAGTCCAGTGGCTGTTTACATCGCCATATTGGCCAGAATATCGCTCGGTACTCGATACGGCTCGCTCTCCGGCAGAGAACGAGCCATATTTACAGCCGTAAATACGTATTTACAGCCGTATTTACTGCTCCCGTTTAGCTGTAAATGGGAGCAGTTTCGATGCCGAAATTTCACATACAAATCCTAATATACGTGTTCTATACACCATCGGATTTTGGGTATCGACTACCTCGCGAGGTAGTATCGACTACTGCAAGGTAGTCGAATCTGGGAATTTTTCTTTTTTTTTTGCGTGCATGGAAAGAAAATCCTATCTGTAGTCATTATAGACACATATAGCGCGATTGTCTGTGAGTATGAATGACCTGCTCCATGAGGAGGCGGAACGTTTTTAGTCCGTGGCTGTTTACATCGCCATATTGGCCAGAATATCGCTCAGTACTCGATACCAAGTACGATACCGATACGGCTCGCTGTCTGCCGGAGAGCGAGCCGTATTTACAGCCGTAAATACGTATTTATAGCCGTATTTACTGCTCCCATTTACAGCTAAACTGGGGAGCAGTTTCGATGCCGAAATTTCACATACAAATCCTAATATACAGTACGTGTTCTATACACCATCGGCTTCTGGGTATCGAATATCGTATATTACTCCGCAAGGCTCCTGACTACCATAATGCTCCGAAAATCCCTCAAGCGGTTCGGATTCGTAACTTACCAAAGTCGTACTAAAACATTTTTGACATATTTTTGAGTGCCGTGTACCACATAAAATCGGTTCGAGGTCAGTAAGCACAACCAGAATTAATACATAAGGCGCACCGGATTATAAAGCGCACTGTCGATTTTTGAGAAAATTAAAGGATTTTAAGTGCGCCTTATAGTCCGAAAAATACGGTAATAATACATTATTAGTAGTAGATTAGTTTATTTGACAGGGACAGTGCAATAAACATAGACAATTAATCAAAGACAATCAATCTGATGTGTTGCACATAGAGTGTATAGCTATTAGCTAATTTGCAACTCTTGTCCCTGGATGGGCTTTAGAAAAAAGAATCAAGATAAAAATATATCTTATCCTAACATATTATCAGTAATAATGTAGATAATATGGAATTTTTTCTATCATTAACGTAGTGTAGCGTGACCTTGAGTTCCAATTTATAAAATTATTCTTTGCTGAAAAAAAAAAATGTTTCAACTCAAAAGTCTGGCTTTTGAGACTGCTTCTCTGACCAAAGAACCAGAGCTGTAACCCTATCTATCGGCCATAAAGTGGAAGTTAATCCCTTTCTCCAAGACTCTTTGGCAAAGGAATGTTCTAACTGACAGTTTTATGATCGACATAGTCAAGACTTTGGAAGTCAAGACTCTCCAGTAAACAACCTGTTTCGCTCTGCCATCTGGTGGATGAATCAGGAATATTTAACTTTTTCCTTTGCAGTGGAATTTATGCCTTATGGCAGGGGTGTCCAATCATGTGCCATGGAGGGCCAAGACCCTGCAGGTTTTCTTTTTTTACCCAGTCTCTTCAGCAGGTGTTTTCACTTGTCAGCAATCAGTGGGAAGAAATTCAGTGAAATCTGCTGTTGAAGACACTGGTTGGAGGTAAAGCCTGCAGGGTCTTGGCCCTCCATGGCACATGATTGGACACCCCTGCCTTATGGACTATGAACTAACTCATATTCTTTCTCTTAAGACAGTATCTGCCAACAAAGACCTGATTAAACTCTGGGATGGACAATTGGTTTCAGATGCTTTTATTGATA
Organism: Pholidichthys leucotaenia; assembly: GCA_020510985.1. Lineage (NCBI taxonomy): Eukaryota > Metazoa > Chordata > Actinopteri > Cichliformes > Pholidichthyidae > Pholidichthys > Pholidichthys leucotaenia. Next base: position 230,898,551 of record CM035849.1, read on the forward strand.
TGATTCGATTTGATATGATTGTGATATGTTCTGCTATTTTCAGGAAGAAATTAATGTTTGGATGCTTATTATCACAAGTTAATTACAGTAGATGTAGATGCATTTTATACTCCTTTATTGAATAGAATATCTTAGTCGCTGAAGTTTAAGGAATTTATGCTTTATTCAGTAACATATGTCTTAAAGGGGGGTCCCACTCTCAGATCAAATGTCTCTCTCTCCCCCTCCTCTCCTCTATTCTGCAGGAGTCCATACCTGCACTTTAACTGGCCAATAGAGTTCAAAGCTTCATTGCATTTTCCTTTTTAGGTCGAGTTTATGATCCTTGTTGGAAGAAGCGCAAATATAATTGGGCCACTTCAGGTCTCATGAAGTTTTGGACCACCCTGCAACACTACAGAAAACTTGAGTTTTATTGCTCTTTGTTGAGTCTGTTCTGGAGCATTGGCCAAAGCTGTCAGGAGCTTTCTCTGCTCCTCCAATTTTTCACCTATCTTTTTTAGAAGGGCCCAGAGCCCTTCTTAAAAAGATAAGAGAAAAATTCTTTAAAAAAAATTCTTAAAAAAAAAAGAAAAAAATTCTTAAAAAAAAGAAAAATTCTTAAAAAGATAGGAGAAAATAGGAGAAAATTTCTTTTCTTTAAAATTAATTTTTCTTAGTTTATTCTTCTTTTTCTTTAAATCATCGTGCAAGAAGATATTGTTTAATTTTTTTTTTTAAAGCTTAAACCAACTCATTTAAACCACCAACATCGGAAGAAACGCGTTTGTGATGTAATTTGACTTTCTGATGGGACTTTGCACCGTAAACTAATTCCTTCTTCAGTGCATCAGAGAAGATCTCGCCCAGCCTGCTGGAGACCAGGCTTTGTGATCCCGGGAGGAGGCCATAACACGGTGCACGGTGAAGATGTGGTCGGAGGAAGCAATGGATGCTCTAAAGGACTGTCTTGAAACCACTGCCTGGGAGCAGCTCTGCGATCCACATGGTTAGGACATTGATGGCCTCACTCACACCATCACGGACTACATCAACTTCTGTGTGGACAACACTGTACCCACAAAGACAATACGGTGTTGCTTGAACAACAAACCCTGGATCAACCCTGAGATAAAAACACTTCTGAGAGAGAAGAAGAGGATCTTCAGGTCAGGGAACAGGGAGATGCTGAAGTCTGTACAGAGGGAGCTGAGGAGGAAGATCAGAGAAGGCAAGGACAGCTTCAGGAAGAAGATGGAGGACAAGCTGCAACAGAGCGACATCAGCGGGGTCTGGAGAAACCTTAAAACCATCTCTGGGCTCCAGAATACCTCCCCCCAGGCCACGGGGGGCAGGGAGTTGGCGGACAATCTGAATCTGTTTTTCAATAGGTTTGACCAACCGCCCTCCCCCCTGACTGCACAACAACCACTGCTGCCTCTAAAGACATCAAGTCCTGCTGCCCACTCCCCACTCACCCAACACCCCCCCACTCCAAACACACAGCCCCCCAACCTGACCCTCACTAAGACCCAGGTGAGGACAGAGCTGAGGAAGATCAAGGCGAGGAAGGCCTCGGGACCGGACGGCATCAGCGCAAAGCTCCTCAAGTCCTGCGCAGACCAGCTGTGTGGGATTGTGGAGCACATCTTCAACCTGAGCCTGAAGCTGGGGAGGGTACCACAGTTGTGGAAAACATCTTGTGTGGTACCTGTACCAAAGACTTCCCACCCCAAAGACCTGAACAGCTACAGACCAGTGGCCCTGACGTCTCACATGATGAAGACCCTGGAGAGGCTGCTCCTTGCTCACCTCCGCCCTCTGGTGGGGCCAGCGATGGATCCACTCCAGTTTGCCTACCAGCATGGCATTGGGGTGGAGGATGCAATGATCTTCCTCCTTCACCGTTCCCTGTCCCACCTGGAGAAGCCTGGGAATACGGTGAGGATCATGTTCTTTGATTTCTCCAGTGCTTTCAACACCATCCAACCAATGATCCTGAAGGACAAGCTGCTGTGCGCAGGGGTGGACCAGCACCTGTCATCATGGATCCTGGACTACCTCACTAACCGGCCACAGTTTGTGAGAACCCGGGATTGTGTGTCTGACACGATCATCGGCAGCACGGGGGCCCCCCAGGGAACGGTTTTGGCTCCCTTCCTGTTCACCCTTTATACTGCGGACTTCTCACACAACACAACACACTGCCATCTACAGAAGCTCTCTGATGACTCTGCGATCGTCAGCCTCATCTCCAACGGAGATGAAGCTGAGTACAGAGGACTTATCCAGGACTTCGTGGACTGGTGCCATCGGAACTGCCTCCAGATCAACACGAGGAAAACTAAGGAGCTGGTGGTGGACTGCCACAGGCAAGGACAACCCCTCACAGCACCAGTGAACATCCAGGGAACAGACATTGAGATGGTGACATCCTACAAGTACATGGGTGTTCATCTGAACAATAAACTAGACTGGTCACACAATACCGACGCACTCTACAAGAAGGGACAGTGCAGGCTGTTCCTACTGAGGAGGCTCAGGTCTTTTGGTGTACAAGGGGTGCTCTTGAAGACATTCTACGACACGGTGGTGGCATCAGCCATCACTTTTGAAGTGGTCTGCTGGGGCAACGGCATTACAGCAGCCGATAGGATGAGATTGAACAAACTAATCAAGAAAGCTAGCTCTCTCCTGGGGCAATGCCTTGACCCAGTGGAGGAGATAGGAGAGAGAAGGATGGTGGCTAAGCTGTCATCTCTGCTGGAGTCCGAGTCCCACCCTATGCAGGACATACTGAACGCACTGAGGAGCTCATTTAGCAGTAGACTACATCATCCTAGATGCTCGACCGAGAGGTTTCACAGGTCCTTCCTACCTACGGCTGTCAGACTGTATAACCTAAGCAGGGCTGCTCACAGAGTTAACAAAAAAACGTGATGACCTAATAGTATTGAATGCAAAAGACGCAACAGATTTACACAAATGGTCCCCTCCAGTATACAGCTAGGACAATATCAGTCGCTATGGAGGGTGACAATATGTATGGGTACATATTCATACCATGTAGGGTAACTAAATAGACGGTTATGCTGTTTAGTCCATCTAGCTACAATGCTCTGCACTGTGTATAATATATTTATATATTTATGTGTACATATGTATGTATATTCACTGTTCTTATTTTCTTATCTTCTAAATCATTGCTCTGAGTGTTGCTATCCCTGTGCTGTTGCAATCCTGGAATTTCCCCATTGTGGGACTAATAAAGGCTTATCTTATCTTATCTTAACAGTGGTAAGGAGTCTGTCTGCCAGCCTCCCAACAGAACCCCTCCTGGTCCAGTTGAACAGAAAGTGGACTGCCTGCTACCCATGGGGACGCAAAGTTTCTGCGGCTGATGGTCTGTTATGTAATTTACACTAGTCTTCAGAATATTCTTGGTATAAGTTCTTTGAACCTAATTTTATGCAAACACCTATCAGAATTTCAAAATGCATGTCATCTTTCATTAATTTACGTTCTTTTTCAGAGTAAAAGATTTTTCTAAATTTTTATAGTTAATTATCATTTTCCTCATAAAATTGCACCTGTAGAGGAGCTTGAAAAAACGAGGCGATGTGATTCATAAACCAAAGTTTATTATCAGCTCCTCTAACAAGTCTCATCTAGGTGCAGCAGCAGAAGAAGTAAAAGCGCGAACACCTTCCTCTCTACGAACTTATACTCGCACATAACAAAAGACATGCATATCAAAAGCTGACATCCCTCACTATCTTAATCCCCTCTTTTGTCTTCGTACTCCTCCACCTGGCCCTGGGGGGTCAGGGCAACCCATCCGGTCTCCACCGCAGTGCCTGGGATGCTCTTTGATCTTCACTGGCGGTTGAGACCCTTTGTCCTGTTCTGAGGTGTGAAGTCGCTTTACATATGTAATCACTAAACACTCTCACATGCTTAAACATATGTAGGTTATGGGATCTATGATTAATATAGCCCACACACCCACCTTTCTCAACCAATGCTATTTTATGGTTTTCCAATTTCCAGTATGCTGACAAATTATACTATGTGTGGTATATATTACTCATATATTCCATACCTGCATACGTTAGAGCATGTGGAAATGTGTGGGCAACATATGCAAAGGAATTTCACACCTCTGAAAGGACAAAGGAATCTCACCGCCTGTGAAGACCAATGACGTCACAGGACGCCATGGCAACAGACTTGACACCTTCACCCCCTTAGGCGAGGAGAGGTTTTCCCATCACCTTCCAAGACAGAGGGAGGAGTTAACAGGACTAATGGGGATTTAGATAACGGGGGATTTCAGCTTGTGTTTTGTATGTCTTGGATGTGTGCCTGTATTTAACCAGCGAGCTGGGCAGAATTCTTGCTCTTTGCCTTCTGCCAAGCTCTGCACCATGATGAGACAAGATAGAAGAGTTGTTCATTAAAGACTCTGCTTTTGTGATACAAAACCACCTCGTTATTTCCAGCTCTTCTACACTATGCATCATTTGATTCCACAAATGCTTGATTCATAAGTAACCAGTAACAGTTTATGATGCCCATGATACATGTGAATTCTTTGTTTTAAAGTCATGCAAATATGTTAACCTATTCTGACATTTCTTATTAACCCATTGAAAGACATATGGGAGTTTTTGTTTGATTTCATGTCCATCTTCTTGATCATCAGAGCCAAGAACTCACACAAGGGTTTATTATGAGACTGATCAAATCAATAGAATTATTCAATAGAATTATTAACTAAGGCTTAACTTACCAATTGCTAAATTCTTAAGCTTAAGTCTTTGTTCATAAGAGTTTCCACCTCTATAAAACGTGGATGGTGCCCTAACAAGGAATTGAGTGTGATGAAAGTAAATCTTCATTCCTACTCACATTCATATGTATTTACACTACTACGTGTACCAACATTAAATTACCTATAAAACCCTTTAATTTCACTACAGTAGTGACATCCAATCATCTGTGTGTGAGAAGAGGCACAATTGAGTTGTATTCAGCTTGGGAAAAACTGTGTGCTACTAGGTTAGCGATCGGTAATGGACACATTGTTACGGGCAGAGCAGCTGCACGGTGTTGATCTTCTTACTTAAGCAGATGATTGTGTATGAATGGGTGGAAAATGAGGTAGATAGTGTGCAGGTTATGGTATTTTGACTGTTTCTCTTGTGAAGCAAATTTGGAAAAGTGGTCTGTATGCTGATATTTGTAGTTGTGGTTTGGAGCAAATGCTACTTTGTTAATTGGTTTGTGATAGATGATTGTGCCATAGGCATGCCCTTTGTATGCAGGTATTGAGGGCTGTGGCAGCTCAGGTGTTCTGGGTGTCCAATTAGTGTTACAGAGCAATTGTTTTGGCATCTCTGCTGTGATTAATGGACTCCCTTTTGTTAATGTGATGTGTAAGTTATTGTGGCAGTAACATTTTGTTCTGAGGTTTCTTTTGGTAACCCTGCATTAGTCAAAATGACATCTTTTAAGGTAGAGGAGTTTTGTAATAATGACTTCGCAGTGAGTTGCTTAAGCTTAAAAAGGATTTGATGGCAGTAGCTCACCATTCTGAAGATGATTTGGAGCCAAAGGATAAAAAGTTAACCATAGTGGAGACCCTTATTAAAGAGTTGCATTTGCATGATCCTATTCTGGAGAGGGAGAGAGAGAGCAGGAGCTTCAGCTTCAGATGGTCAGAGAGAGGGCAAAGACTGAAGAGAAGGAGAAACTTCTTCAGATAGAGTTGGCAAAGTTGACGCTGGAGCAGGAGAGACTCAAACAAATAGTGCCTTGCAATGTAAGCATGAAGTTCACTTTGATATTACCAGCTGTTTGAAACTTAAGGCAAAATTTAATCGTGAAGATGTGGGCTCTTTCTTTGATGCATTTGAAAAAATTGCTATGGAATTGGAGTGGCCTGAAAACAAGTGGACATCGCTCATTCAAAGTGTGCTTGAGGGCAGAGCTCAGGAGGTCTATGCAGCATTGGATGTTGCTGATAGTAGAGCTTATGATACTGCAAAGAAGGCAGTTTTGGCAGCATATGAAGCAGTACCAGAAGCCTATAGGCAGTCCTTCAGATCTCTGTGGTGAAAACCTGGTGAAACTTTTCTTGATTTGGCTAGGCAACAGGAAGTTGCGTTTGACAGGTAGTTAGCAAGCACTGAAACTGTTTCCTTTCAAGACTTGCAACAGCTTGCACTACTCACAAAAAGTTAGGGATATTTGGCTTTTGGGTGAAATTTATGGAAAATGTGAAGTTCACACTACACTGATATTATATCATGAAAGTAGGGCATTTAAGTAGAAGCATGCAATGGTGACTTCCTCATCTCAGTTTATGAAACAAAAGCCAACAACAGTGGTGGGTATACCACAACATGTCTCAATAACTTGTCATGTTCCCTTGAGCATCAATTACAGCTGGACAACGACATCTCATGCTATTCACAAGTCGACTTATTGTCTTCTGAGGCATGGCATTCCACTTTTCTTGAAGGGCGGCCCTCAGGTCATTGAGGTTGTGGGGTGCAGGGAAACAAGCTTCTACATGGTGACTGAGCTGATCCCATAGGTTTTCTATGGGATTCAGGTCTGGAGAAAGGGCAGGCCACTCCATTTGAGGTATCCCAGCCTCCAGCAGCTGCCCCCTAATGATGCAACCTCGATGAGCTGGAGCATTGTCGTCCATGAAGATGGAATTAGGCCTGTGTTGTTCACGCAGGGGCACAATTACTGGATTAATGGTGTTATTCAGGTAGTATGGGCTTGTCACTGTACCATTCACAAGGTGTAGGGCAGTTCTGTATCTACTAGACACACCTGCCCAGACTGTAACATCACCACCACCAAAGGCTTGTCTGGTGACAACAGTGGCTGATGCATAGCGCTCTCCTTAACGTCTCCAACATTGTTGGTGGCCATCATTTCTGCTCAGTGTGAATCGACTTTCATCAGAGAACACCACTGAGGCCCACTGGTCCTTTGTCCAGCGTAAATGCTCCCTGGCCCAGGCAAGACGATGATGCCTGTGTCTGGTGGTGTGGTCAGGTACCCTTGCAGGTTGTCTAGTATGCAAACTGTGCTGATGTAAATGGTTTTGAATGGTCTGACGTGACACTCGGGTGCCTCTTGCCTCCATTAAATGTGCCTGGAGTTGAGTGGCATTCATCATCCGGTTCTGCAGGGCACTGTTTACAATGAATCGCTCATCAGCGTGTGATGTGGCCAAATGACGTCCACTTCTATGCCTTTCTGTGACTCTTCCGGTCTCTCTTTATCTCTGTTGCAACCTGCTGATGACACTGACTTTCTAAGTTCACTGGCCACTTCCCTCTGAGAACATTCTGTTTGAAACCTCACAATGGTGAGGTACTGTTGATCAGTTATTAGGTGTCATCTTTGTCTCATGATGTCAAAATGTGAACAGCATGATGAAGAGGACTGTTTGAATACCAATTATAATTGAACCAGGAAATTTATTGGTCTATTCATGGATCAAACACCTGTTGTGAATTTTATAAAAAAAATTTTAGTGGTGTCAGCGTTATCGCCTTAATCACCTTTAACACAGTATACCACTGTAACATATACAGAGTAACACACAGGGTATAATAGGGCTGGGTACACCACTGCTGATTGGGTAATTGGGTAACACCCACTAACACCTGCGCTCGCTAGATTTTTGTGTGTAACCCTTACTAACACCCACTCACCCTACTCACTTTAGGTGTAGTACCCTTTTTGGTAGTATTGTGTTATGGCAATGTAGTTACCTTAACTTTACTACCTGAGCAGAGGGATAATTGGGCCAGGTCAGACCGACTCTGGGTTCGTAGGAGCCTGGGAGGTGCAACAATAGATGACACATACACACACACGGTGTATGGAACTTGCAACTATGTATATTATTTACAATTATGTACACAAAAATAAATACATAGCGCGATAAAAGAAAATACAATTCATAAACTCAAATTATATTTACAATATTCACAGTTCTTGTTGTATCAGTTCCAGGTGACCAGTGGGGTCACCTCTAGCAGTTTCTAGGGTTCGGGCTTAGGCTCGCCATCCAGATTTGGAGAATCCACGCTCATGCTAAGTGGCTCGTGCGTCAATGGGGTTCTCGCGCTCAACGGCGTCGGCAGCCCCTGGATCCCAATCAATTTCATGGGTTTTATCCAGGCAAAGGCTGCTACCAGCACGCTAGCGTTGCCATATCACCAAGGACTGTCTCTCTCTCTGGTCTGTGTCTTTCGTCGTTTGACGTGACTGAGCCAAAAATGCAAGTCATCCCAGACCCAGGGAGAGAGCGCTTAACCCATTGGGTGGCGTGACCCAGCAACGGCGCAGCCATTGGTTACTCGAAATATCAACACACAATACTAGGAACTTTATCAGAACCTTCTAGAAAATGTTCGTACTATTTATGAATATTTACACTACCGTTCAAAAGTTTGGGGTCACTTAGAAATTTCCTTATTTTTGAAAGAAAAACACTTTTTTTCAATGAAGATAACTTTAAACTAATCAGAAATACACTCTATACATTGCTAATGTGGTAAATGACTATTCTAGCTGCAAATGTCTGGTTTTTGGTGCAATATCTACATAGGTGTATAGAGGCCCATTTCCAGCAACTATCGCTCCAGTGTTCTATTGGTACAATGTGTTTGTTCATTGCATCAGAAGGCTAATGGATGATTAGAAAACCCTTGTGCAATCATGTTAGGTCTGCAATGCTGTAATTGCTGCAAATGGAGGATTCTTTGACGAAAGCAAAGTTTGAAGGAAAAAATTATTATTTCAAATACAAATCATTATTTCTAACCTTGTCAATGTCTTGACTATATTTTCTATTCATTTTACAACTCATGGTGGTAAATAAGTGTGACTTTTCATGGAAAACACAAAATAATTGTCTGGGTGACCTCAAACTTTTGAACGGTAGTGTATTTATTTAAATATTCATATTCAAATTATGTATTCCCATTGTAAAATGGGTGTTTTTCTTTTTTAAAAGTGGTATTAATATTTCTGATTTAATTCACGTTAAACTATCTACTCCCATTGTGAAATGAATGTCCCCCCTTCTTCTTAAAGCGGTATCGACATTCATAATTCCATCCACGTTTTTAACACTGGGTTACACACCGATTAACCCATCACCCCCATTAAAACCGCGACAAATTGTGTGATCGTAATTATTTGCAGTTAATTGTAGAAAGCGCAAACAGTACTTTTTAGTCTTGCTGCTCTCCGTACCGAAACCACTCGGCACGCTATACAGACATTGTGAAGTCAAACAAGCTGGATCACAGCCGTGGAAATCCCCAAAATGAAGTTATTAAATTAAATCACCCTTATTGTCATTCAACCGTACAACCAATCATGTACAGCAGAACGAGATTGTGCTTTACCTATCTACAGTGTAAATCACACACACCCCAAGTGCAGAATCAGAGGGCCGCTGCCATGCAAGGCACTGCCACAGAGTTCCCTCTTCCATTCAATTTATTGCTGAGCACCAAGCTGGACGGCAGGAAGTTCCACTTTTATATGGTCTTAGGCATGACCCGGCCGGGATTTGAACCCCTGCCTCCCGGGTGTGGGGCGGATGCTTTACCAACTGAGACTTTACAACATTTTCTGGTGGGCTTTTCACCTGGGTGACTGTTACAGCCTCCTCCAAAACATCACCTGGATGATGGTTCTTCTTTGGATTTTTTTTTGTCAGTTGGCAAACACGTCACTGCAAATGGTAAATTATAAATTTATTTATATAGCACATTTCATACACAAGGCAGTTCAATGTGCTTTACAAAGTAAAAAGAATAAAATGACAAGTCAGTACAGGTTAAAATGACATCACAACACAAAGATAATATATAACTACGAACAAATAATGAGGAAAAAAAATTCAACCAACTGCAGTTGAGTGGTTGTTTAAAATTCTGAAATTCTCGAGCTGTGTTCAGAATGCCCACTCCCTCCCTCCCTACTCGCTATATAGTGAATTCATTAGTGGTGTTGGCGTTATCGCATTAATTGCCTGTTAATACTTTGTCCCCCTTAACGGCGACAAATTTTGTGATTGCAGTTAATGGGAGAAAACGCAAACAGTACTTTTTGGCCTAGTAGCTCTCCGTACCAAAGCTGCTCTGGCTACAGACACTGTGCGCACCATGCAGACATTGAAAAGTCAAACAAGCTGGATTACAGCCATGGAAATCCCCAAAGTGCTGTCATGTTTAAGTTTACAGCGTTATCTGTCGGAGCTCTCACCTGGATAGTTACAGCCTCTTCCAAAACTTTGCCTGGATGTTGGGTTGTTCTTCTTCTATGGAAGCTGGCTAGCTGGCTAGTAGCTACATGCTAGGTTATAGCTGACCTCCAGCAGCTGACACGGACAGAAATTTGCCTGTTTTCATCCTAATAGCTACCAGTCTAAAAAAATTCTCAAGCTGTGTTCGTAATGGCCATTCACTCCCCCGCCATTTTTGCAGCACAGTGGGGGTGTCATCACGGGCGAGATAGTTGTTTATTTATGTTTGCAATTTTTCTGCTAAAAGGGAAATTATGTCTGTTGTGACACACGAGCTCCATGGTTTTGTGTTGATCTGAGAAAGAGCAAGCGCCATTTGTGGCTGCTGGCTGGTTGGATGCTCAGTTTCTGAAGTGACGTTAACGAAGCCTGGCATTCCATTGTTTGCACATGTGGTCTACTTTTGAGAATTTTCTGGATAGTTTTTGTCATTTTGGATATGTTGAGGGCTTTAATAAACCTGCAGGTGAAGACGGCAAGCATTTGTCCACGCTCATGTTCATAACAGTATGACAAACTTGAAAAATTACCAACTTAAGGTACCTTGTATCTGTATGGAGAAACATGCAAGTAACGTGTTAATAATCATGATTAACTCAACATTCCAAAAGATTAATTGCAGTTAAAAATTTTAATTGCCCAACACTACTAGAATTCAGATATAGTGGACTATATAGTAAACTCAATAAAACAATAAAACTGTCAGCTTTTGGACACTACTGGGCGTGTTTTTGTGGTGCAGTTAACGGCATCATCATGGTGAGACAGTAAACTGTAAACAAGCTCACAATTTTTTCTACTGAAAGAGAAATTGTGTCTGTTGTGACAGCTGAAGTCCATTATTTTGTGTTCAGCTGCTTAAAAACACTGTATATTTACTATAGAGGGGTTGCACGTGACGTCAGTGGTCACATGCAACATTGTTTGTCTGGCATATTGGATGGAAAATAGCGTGAGCCCTGTGTTGAAAAAAATAATTCCACTAGCACCTACTCAGCCCGACTCAATACGGTGTTGTTCATTATCCATTATGACTGAATATCACCTTAAGTGGGTGAGATCTTTATAGCAAGGCGGCCCGACACTCCCACGACATCATTTGTACGTGACAAGCAAAACACAAGATGGATATTGAGGCAAGCCTGCTGCTCACTGGCTTTTTGTCAGAGTAAAGGCAAAAAAGGAGAGCCAGAGAAGGCTTCAGGCGGCGAGACGAAACACTCTGGAAAAGTACTGGAGAGTTTAGGAAGCCAAAGAGCAGTATAAAGCCGAAGACGTGAGGATAAGAACTAGATCACATGTGAGGGTAAGCTAATGATTGCTAATGCTAGTTTGCTACAGTCATTAATAAGTCCCCCATACTACACTGTAATTACGGCAAGTTATCGCTATTAGGTATTAAAATATGTATGCTCTGTGTGTATTTCAGATGGCTCTCTTGTGGCAAAATTAACACTTCAAACCGTCGGTCTGGGCGTTCAACAGAGCCTCCCAGTGGTGGGATGTCATCCCATCTTCACAAACCACAGTGGATGCAGAACTTCAGAATGTCTGTAGAAATGTTTAGCTTCCTGTGCAACAAATTGTTCTGATCTGTGTGAAAATCACGGAGAGACTATTGAGACATCATGGGATGTACCTGCTCCAGCAGCACTCAAGTCTGTGGTGGTGTCGTGGCAAAAAGTGATTCGCTGCCAAAAGTTGATCGCCAGATGCCATATTATAGTTATGGGGTTATATTAGCCATAAAATATATATTTCAACAGGTAAACAGTACTGAGTTAGGTATAATAAAATATATTTAACAATTATGATGCATTTTTAACCCAAAACAAAGTTAATCTAGGATTAAAAGCAATTAAAATAATGCAGTCACAAGATTACATGGAAAATACATGGGTTTACTGGATATATACATTCAATTCAATTCAACTTTATTTATATAGCGCCATTTCACAACAACAGTCATCTCATAGCACTATCAACTGTAGGGGGAACCCCCACAGTTGCAGAAAGACCCCAGCAATCAGGCGATCCCCTGTGAGCAAGCACTTGGCGACGGTGGAGAGGAAAAATTCCCTTTTAACAGGAAGAAACCTCCAGCAGAACCAGGCTCAGGGAGGGGCAGTCATCTGCTGCGACTGGCTGAGGGGTGAGGGGATAGAGAAGAAGAAAAGAACAGACATGTAGAGAGCAAACAGCACGATGGGGACTCAATCTATGGGAGAGAACAAACAAATGTTAATGACCAGCAAAAAAAAATATTTCATTGAGAGTGAGAAAAGGAGTGAGGTCCAGTGCATTACTGGAGGTCCCCCGGCTGACTAAACCTATTAGCAGCATAACTAAGGGAGGGTTCAGAAACACATGATCCCTCCCTAATTGTAGGCTATATCAAAAAGGTAGGTTTTAGCCCTATTCTTAAAAACAGAGATCGAGTCTGACTCCCGAATCCAGATTGGCAGCTGATTCCACAGGAGAGGAGCTTGATAACTGAAGGCTCTGCCTCCCATTGTACTTTTGTAGATTCTAGGTATTACAAGTAATCCTGCATTTTGGGAGCGTAGTGCTCTGTTAGGATAATACGGTAGTATCAGATCTTTTAAATAAAAAGGAGCCTGATTGTTTAGAGCTTTGTAAGTAAGAAGAAGGATTTTTTTTTTTCTTCTACAATATCTTTATTGAACCTTTTTTTTTTTTTAACAAACATGATACAAACAATCAAACACTAACACTAAAGTACTACAAAAAAAAAAAAAAAAAAATGCCCTAAAAACACCAACAACCACCAACAAAATCAAGTCTTCAACAATGCTCCTCTGTTTAGTCTAGACAATCCAATACATTAGTATACATATTATGTTCACCAGTTTGGAATTTACAAGGTCCACACACATCATTCACCTTCTTCTTCAAGAGTTATGTTTAAATTTTTTACATAATCAATAAAAGGTCTCCATATATTCTCAAACACAATTTCCTTTGATTTCAGTATATATGTTATTCTTTCTAATGGAAGGTTTGTTAACATCTGTCTTAACCACTGAGTCACATCTGGTCTATGAGTCTTTTTCCATAATAGTGCAATACATTTTTTGGCATTAAGCAAACTGAGGTCTATGAATGTTCTTTCACTTTTATTGAAATTATGCTTTTCTGGGTACAGACCCAACAAAAACAGTTTAGGATTCAATATGATTTGTTTTGAGATTATTTTTTCAATTGTTACCCTCACCTCCTCCCAAAACATTCTTATTAATCTACATTCCCGTAAACAATGAAATAGGGTTCCTTTACTTTCCATGCATTTTGTGCATGTATCTGGTATATTTTTGTTATATCTATTTAACTCCTCCGGTGTAACATACATCCGCATTAACCATTTGAAATGTATCAATTTAAGGCGTGCATTTATTGATTTGGTTTGAGCTTCTGTACAAGCCAATTCCCATTGTTCCTCTGAAATTTCAATTTGCAGATCTTCTTTCCAGTAGTTTAATCTTTTCAGTGAATTTTCACTTGAAGATAGTGTCAATGAGTTATAAAACTCTGAAATAATACCCTTTCTTTTACTATCTTTCATCATCATTTTTTCCAAGGATGAATAAATAGGTCGAGTGAGAGCTTTATTTTGATTTGATCGAATAAAGTTTCTAAGTTGAAGATATTTAAAAAAATGTGTTCTATTGAGATTAAATTTGATCCTCAGCTCTTCAAAAGACATTATGTTGTCTGCACATGGCAAATATAAATCCTGAATCTTTTGTATCCCTTTTAAATTCCATACTTTAAATACAGCGTCCGCTCTCCCTGGTTTAAAATATTGATTACCCCATATTGGACTAAATTGTGACAATAACTGTGGTTCTTTTAAATAGTTTTTAGCTTCACACCATATTTTGATCATATGCTTTACAAATGGATTTTTAACTTGTTTTTGTAATTTTTTTGCCGAATCTGAGTATATGAATATGGGAAGAGGTAAAGGTAAATTGTATGATTCCATTTCAGTCCAGTGAGGGAGATTCAATTCAATTCAATTCAATTCAACTTTATTTATATAGTGCCATTTCACAACAACAGTCATCTCATAGCACTATCAACTGTAGGGAGGACCCCCACAGTTGCAGAAAGACCCCAGCAATCAGGCGATCCCCTGTGAGCAAGCACTTGGCGACGGTGGAGAGGAAAAACTCCCTTTTAACAGGAAGAAACCTCCAGCAGAACCAGGCTCAGGGAGGGGCAGTCATCTGCTGCGACTGGCTGGGGGGTGAGGGGACAGAGAAGAAGAAAAGAACAGACATGTAGAGAGCAAACAGCATGATGGGGACTCAATCTATGGGAGAGAACAAACAAATGTTAATGACCAGCAAAAAAAAAATATTTCATAGAGAGTGAGGAAAGGAGTGAGGCCCAGTGCATTACTGGAGGTCCCCCGGCTGACTAAACCTATTAGCAGCATAACTAAGGGAGGGTTCAGAAACACATGATCCCTCCCTAATTGTAGGCTATATCAAAAAGGTAGGTTTTAGCCCTATTCTTAAAAACAGAGATCGAGTCTGACTCCCGAATCCAGATTGGCAGCTGATTCCACAGGAGAGGAGCTTGATAACTGAAGGCTCTGCCTCCCATTGTACTTTTGTAGATTCTAGGTATTACAAGTAATCCTGCATTTTGGGAGCGTAGTGCTCTGTTAGGATAATACGGTAGTATCAGATCTTTTAAATAAAAAGGAGCCTGATTGTTTAGAGCTTTGTAAGTAAGAAGAAGGATTTTTTTTTTTCTTCTACAATATCTTTATTGAACCTTTTTTTTTTTTAACAAACATGATACAAACAATCAAACACTAACACTAAAGTACTACAAAAAAAAAAAAAAAAAAATGCCCTAAAAACACCAACAACCACCAACAAAATCAAGTCTTCAACAATGCTCCTCTGTTTAGTCTAGACAATCCAATACATTAGTATACATATTATGTTCACCAGTTTGGAATTTACAAGGTCCACACACATCATTCACCTTCTTCTTCAAGAGTTATGTTTAAATTTTTTACATAATCAATAAAAGGTCTCCATATATTCTCAAACACAATTTCCTTTGATTTCAGTATATATGTTATTCTTTCTAATGGAAGGTTTGTTAACATCTGTCTTAACCACTGAGTCACATCTGGTCTATGAGTCTTTTTCCATAATAGTGCAATACATTTTTTGGCATTAAGCAAACTGAGGTCTATGAATGTTCTTTCACTTTTATTGAAATTATGCTTTTCTGGGTACAGACCCAACAAAAACAGTTTAGGATTCAATATGATTTGTTTTGAGATTATTTTTTCAATTGTTACCCTCACCTCCTCCCAAAACATTCTTATTAATCTACATTCCCGTAAACAATGAAATAGGGTTCCTTTACTTTCCATGCATTTTGTGCATGTATCTGGTATATTTTTGTTATATCTATTTAACTCCTCCGGTGTAACATACATCCGCATTAACCATTTGAAATGTATCAATTTAAGGCGTGCATTTATTGATTTGGTTTGAGCTTCTGTACAAGCCAATTCCCATTGTTCCTCTGAAATTTCAATTTGCAGATCTTCTTTCCAGTAGTTTAATCTTTTCAGTGAATTTTCACTTGAAGATAGTGTCAATGAGTTATAAAACTCTGAAATAATACCCTTTCTTTTACTATCTTTCATCATCATTTTTTCCAAGGATGAATAAATAGGTCGAGTGAGAGCTTTATTTTGATTTGATCGAATAAAGTTTCTAAGTTGAAGATATTTAAAAAAATGTGTTCTATTGAGATTAAATTTGATCCTCAGCTCTTCAAAAGACATTATGTTGTCTGCACATGGCAAATATAAATCCTGAATCTTTTGTATCCCTTTTAAATTCCATACTTTAAATACAGCGTCCGCTCTCCCTGGTTTAAAATATTGATTACCCCATATTGGACTAAATTGTGACAATAACTGTGGTTCTTTTAAATAGTTTTTAGCTTCACACCATATTTTGATCATATGCTTTACAAATGGATTTTTAACTTGTTTTTGTAATTTTTTTGCCGAATCTGAGTATATGAATATGGGAAGAGGTAAAGGTAAATTGTATGATTCCATTTCAGTCCAGTGAGGGAGATTCAATTCAATTCAATTCAATTCAACTTTATTTATATAGCGCCATTTCACAACAACAGTCATCTCATAGCACTATCAACTGTAGGGAGGACCCCCACAGTTGCAGAAAGACCCCAGCAATCAGGCGATCCCCTGTGAGCAAGCACTTGGCGACGGTGGAGAGGAAAAACTCCCTTTTAACAGGAAGAAACCTCCAGCAGAACCAGGCTCAGGGAGGGGCAGTCATCTGCTGCGACTGGCTGGGGGGTGAGGGGACAGAGAAGAAGAAAAGAACAGACATGTAGAGAGCAAACAGCATGATGGGGACTCAATCTATGGGAGAGAACAAACAAATGTTAATGACCAGCAAAAAAAAAATATTTCATAGAGAGTGAGGAAAGGAGTGAGGCCCAGTGCATTACTGGAGGTCCCCCGGCTGACTAAACCTATTAGCAGCATAACTAAGGGAGGGTTCAGAAACACATGATCCCTCCCTAATTGTAGGCTATATCAAAAAGGTAGGTTTTAGCCCTATTCTTAAAAACAGAGATCGAGTCTGACTCCCGAATCCAGATTGGCAGCTGATTCCACAGGAGAGGAGCTTGATAACTGAAGGCTCTGCCTCCCATTGTACTTTTGGAGATTCTAGGTATTACAAGTAAACCTGCATTTTGGGAGCGTAGTGCTCTGTTAGGATGATACGGTAGTATCAGATCTTTTAAATAAAAAGGAGCCTGATTGTTTAGAGCTTTGTAAGTAAGAAGAAGGATTTTAAACTTAATTCTAAACTCTATGGGAAGCCAATGAAGGGAGGCCAGAACCGGAGAGATATGATCTCTCTTTCTAGTACCTGTTAAAACTCTTGCTGCAGCATTTTGGATCAGCTGAAGACTTTTTAAAGATGTTTTAGGACAGCTTGATAATAAAGAATTACAATAATCTAATCTCGAGCTAACAAAAGCGTGGATCAGCTTCTCAGCATCACTCTGAGACAAGATGCTCCTAATCTTGGCAATATTACGCAAATGATAGAAGGCAGTCTTAGAAACAAATTTAATATGTGAATTGAAGGACAAATCCTGATCAAAAATAACTCCAAGGTTCCTCACAGAGCTATTAAGAGAAAGAGTAACTGCATCCAAACTGAAAGTTTGATTTGGAAAGGAATTTCTAAGGTTTTTTGCACCAACAAGAATGACTTCAGTCTTATCTGAATTTAATAGCAGGAAATTACAAGTCATCCAAGCTTTGATTTCCTTAAGACAGGCTTCTAACTTGGCTAATTGATTAGTATCATCTGGCTTCATTGACAGGTATAATTGTGTGTCATCTGCATAACAGTGAAAATGTATACAGTGCTTTCTAATAATGTTGCCTAACGGAAGCATATATAAACTAAAAAGAGTAGGGCCAAGCACAGATCCCTGTGGAACTCCATGACTAAGCTTTGAGCTGAGAGAAAACTCATCATTTACATGAACAAACTGGAACCTATCAGATAAATAAGATCTAAACCACTGCAACGAAGTTCCATTAAGTCCAGCATAGTGTTCTAATCTATCAAGTAGAATATTATGATCAATAGTATCAAAAGCTGCACTAAGATCTAAAAGGACAAGTACAGAAACTAGTCCATTATCAGATGCAATGAGGAGGTCGTTAGTGACCTTCGCTAAGGCTGTTTCAGTGCTATGATGGATTCTAAACCCAGATTGAAACTCCTCAAATAAACCATTTCCCTGCAGGTGGTCAAATAATTGCGTAACAACAACTCTTTCTAAGATTTTTGAAATGAAAGGGAGATTAGAGATTGGTCTATAGTTAGCTAAAGCTCCTGGATCTAGCGTTGGCTTTTTGAGTAAGGGTTTAATTACAGCAGTTTTAAAAGCCTGCGGTACATGGCCTAAAGTTAATGAAGAATTGATTATATGAAGAATAAAGCTACCAATAAGTGGGAAGACTTCTTTAAATAACCTGGTAGGAATAGGGTCTAAAAGACAAGTTGAAGGTTTGGATGAGGAAACTATTTTGTCTAACTCACAAAGGTCGATTGGAGTAAACTCATCAAGACAGACATCAATAGAAGGAGTTGTAGTAGTTACAGTATTTAAGTTAACTGTGGGAAGAATCTGATTGATTTTATCTCTGATGGATGAAATTTTATTATTGAAAAAATTCATAAAGTCCTGACTAGTAAGCTCTAAGGGGATGCTAGGATTGACAGAGTCCTGACTCTTTGTCAACCTGGCTACAGTACTGAAAAGAAACCTGGGATTATTCTTGTTCTCTTCTATTAATGCAGAGTAATAACTCGTTCTAGCTTTTCTAAGAGATTTTTTATAAATTAAAAGATGATTTCTCCAAGCTAAATAGATTTCATCTAAATTAGTAGAGCGCCATTTTCTTTCTAATTGACGAGTCTTCTGTTTTAAGCTACGAGTTTCTGTGTTGAACCAAGGAGTTAAAAATCTCTGATTAGACTTTTTCTTTTTTAAGGGGGCCACCAAGTCTAGAGCCTGATGCAGAGAAGCTGAAACACTATCCACCATGTTATCAATTACAGAAGGAGCAAGCTGTCTATAGCTTATTTCCGTTGTGTTGACACATGGCATAGAGGAAACAATCTGCATAAATTTGGAAACAGTATCATCTGAGAGGCATCTACTGTGATAATATTTTTCTTTAGGAGCCAAATAGTCAGAAATAGTAAAATCAAAGGTTAACAGACAATGGTCTGACAGTACAGGGTTATGAGGAGACACTACAAGATTTTCTATTTCTATGCCATATGTCAGAACAAGGTCCAATGTATGGTGGAGGTAATGAGTAGAATTTCCTACTTTCTGAGAAAACCCAATCGAGTCTAATATTGAATTAAAAGCCACATTAAGGCAGTCACTATCTACATCCACATGTATATTAAAGTCTCCTACTATAATTATTCTATCAGATTTCAGCACTAAATCAGCTAAGAAATCAGGAAATTCGGATAAAAATTCTGAATAGGTTGATGGGGGACGATAAACTATGGCAAATAAAATTGGGTTTAACCTGGAATTGCTAAAGTGCCCAACACTGAGGACCAGGCCCTCAAAGGAATTATAACATGTTTTTTTGCTTTACATTAACTAGTAATTTGGAATGGTAAATTGATGCTACTCCTCCTCCACGACCAGAACTTCTGGGATTTTGACAGTTTAAATAACCAGAGGGAGTTGATTCATTTAAACCAACATAATCCTCTTGCCCTAACCAAGTCTCTGTAAGGGAAATTAAATCAATCTGATGATCAATTAACAGATCATGGACTAACAGAGACTTGGGAGTTAGAGACCTAATATTTAATAAACCACATTTAATTTTTAAATTATGAGGAGGAACAGAGGCCAAATCATTCAATTTAGAGGCTTTATGTTTAATTTGAGTTTTACCAGTATTTTGCTTTATCACTTTGGGATGCTTATACATTATATTTTTATTTACTTTGGAGGGAGCAGACAACGATTCTCTGATGGGGAAGTCAGGGGCTAAGCTGAGGGGTGGCGGATGAAGAGGAGCTGCAGAGAGGCGTGTAAGACTGCGACTCTGCTTCCTGGTCCCAACTCTGAGTAGTCAGGGTTTTGGAAATTTGGATAAAAAAGATGCCAGATTGTTAGATAAATGAGAAGCACCATCCAAAGTGGGATGAATGCTGTCTCGTCTCATAAGACCAGGTTTTCCCCAAAAAGAGCTCCAATTGTCAATGTAGCCCACGTCATTTTTAGGACACCACACAGACAGCCAGCGGTTCAAGGATGACGAGCGACTAAACATGTCATCACTGGTCAGATTGGGGAGGGGCCCAGAGAACACTACAGTGGCTGACATCGTTTTGGCAAAGTCACATACCGATTCTATATTAAGTTTCGTGACTTCCGACTGCCGGAGACGGATGTCATTAATGCCGGCGTGAATAACAATTGTGGAATATTTACAGTTACTTTTAGCCAGCATTTTCAAATTTGACTCGATGTCGCCTGCTCTGGCCCCAGGAATGCATGTGACTATGGCCGCTGGAGTCTCTAGGTTCACGTTTCTGACTACAGAGTCGCCAATGATCAGAGTTTTTTCCTCAGCGGGTGTGTCGCTGAGCGGGGAAAAACGATTAGAAACGTGAACAGGTTGGTGGTGAACCGGGGCTTTGCGACTAGGCTTCCTTCTCACCGTCACCCACCCAGTCTCCTCGCTGCTGAGGAGAGCCGAGGAACCACTGACAGTGGGGCCTAAGCTAGCTAGCTCCGCTGCAGCTAATGGGCGTCCGTCGAGATTAACTGGCGCAGACGGTGTTTCAATGCAGCGGAGCCGGGATTCCAAATCAGACAACCTCGCCTCGAGCGCCTCAAAAAGACAACATTTATTACATTTACCGTTATCACTAAAAGAGGCAGAGGTGTAGCTAAACATCTGACAGAGAGAGCACACCAGAGGAGGAGAGGAAAGAGAGCTAGTAGCCATAGCTAGTGGCTCAAGAGCTGGAGAGCAAACAGGAGATCATTTGATGAAAAATAATATGTCATAGACCTCAGTTGTGCCGACCAATAATACAACATAAAATTTGGACATTTCAGACCTCCACGATCAAATGGTAAATATAATAAAGACAAACGTAATCTAGCCCTCCTGTTGTTCCATATAAATTCCACTAACTTTTTTTTTATTCTTGAGAATAGATCTAAAGGTGGTGATAAGGGAATGTATTGAAATAAATAAAGTATTTTAGGTAAAATATTACTTTTAAGTATATTGATTCTCCCGATCATCGACATTGGTAGTGACATCCATCTCTGAGTTAACTCATTGATATCTGACATTAAGGCTTCATAGTTGACACTGGCGACTGATTCTAGCTTAGGCATAATTTGGATTCCTAAATATTTAAACTGATTTACAACATTGAATTGATTTACCTCAGGGGCTGGGTAATTTCTCTGGGTCTCATTTAGCATTAATATTGAAGATTTAGTTTTATTTATTTTATATCCTGATATTTCCCCAAAATTCTTTATTAAATTCAACAAGGTTGGAATTGATTTTTTTAGATTCGACATAAACAAAATTATATCATCCGCGTACAGGGAGATTTTATGTTCTGTTGGTCCAACTTTAATTCCATATATTTGTGAATGTAAACGTATCGCTATCGCTAAAGGTTCAATTGCCATAGTAAACAGTAAAGGTGAAAGTGGACAGCCTTGTCGACATCCTCTATTGATTTTTATTGGTTTTGAAATATTGTTATTTGTTAGGATTTCTGCTGTAGCATTATTGTATATTATTTGAACCCATTTTATGAAATTATTTCCAAGTCCAAACCTTTGTAGGACTTCAAAAAGAAAGGGCCATTCAACTCTATCAAAGGCCTTTTCGGCGTCCAATGATAGGAGAGCTGTATCCGGTGCTTCTTTATTAAAATAAATAATATTAAATAGTCTTCTTACATTATGGAAGCCTTGTCTACCCTTTATAAAGCCATTCTGATCTCGATTAATAATATTTGGTAAAATTTCTTGTATTCGTCTTGCTAAAATTTTACAGATTATCTTAAGGTCGGCGTTTAATAGGCTTATTGGTCTCATATTTTCACATTTATTAGAGGGCTTACCTGGTTTTGGCAGCAGTATAATTAAGGCATTATTTATGTATGATGGTAAATTATTATTTTGAAATGCTTCTAAAACCATTTCCAAAAAAGGTTTTATTAATTTATTCTTGAATTTTTTATAAAGGTCAACTGGAAGACCATCTGGTCCTGCACTTTTTCCTGATTTCATATTATCAATGGCTAGCCCAACTTCTTCTTGACTAATTTTAGACTCCAATATCTCCCTGTTTTCATTTGGAATACACGGTATAGATAGTTCGTTCAAAAACCCATTTAGTTTTGTTAAATCAGGTTCATTTTTGGTATCATATAATTTTTCATAGTAATCTCTAAAGGCTCTATTAATTTCTAAAGGATCTATAACTACCTGTCCGTTACTTATAATACTGGTAATTGGTGTTTTAATTTCCAATTGTTTAATCTGCCATGCTAATAATTTTCCTGATTTTTCACCTTGTTCATAAAAAGATTGTTTCAATCTTAGAAGACTCGAGGCAGCTCTATTCGCTGATTTTTTGTCGTATTCAGCTCTCAAAATCAGTAATTCATTCTCCAACCTTGGGTCACTTCCTGCATACACTTTTTCCTGAAGACTTTTTATTTTATGTTCCAATTTAGCTCTCTCCTCTCGAGTCTTCTTAGATTTTGATCCTGTATAACTAATAATATGTCCCCTAATAAAAACTTTGAAAGCCTCCCACTTTACACATGCTGATGTTTGTGTAGTATTGATGTCAAAGAACTCGTCTATCTGTTTTTCTATATACTTGACAAATTCCTCATCCTGAAGCCATTTATGCTGAAATTGCCATCTACCTGATTCCTTTGTCAATTTTTTATCTACATATATTAGACAACAGGGTGCATGATCAGAAATCACGATGTTATCATAAAAGCAGTTTTGAATCTTGGACCTTAATTCTGTGGAAATCAAAAAATAATCAATACGTGAGAATGTCTTGTAGGTACTGGAATAACAAGAATAGGCTTTAACTTGTGGTTTCATTTCTCTCCATATATCTAACAATCTCAATTCTTTCATAAAATGATTAATAGTCATCCTACATCCAATGTGCGTACAATCCAGTCCTGTTGATCTATCCACACCTGGATTCAATGTACAATTAAAATCCCCTGCTATTATATGTTGCCCTGTAAGTGATGATAAGATGAGAAATAAATTAGCAAAGAACTTCTGATCATCTATATTGGGACCATATAAGTTCACAAGATTTATATTTTCTAATAGCAAAGAACCTTGAATGATTACATATCTTCCAAATTTGTCTCCAATTACATTTTTCACCTGAAAAGGAACTGATTTATGTATGAGAGTCATAACTCCCCTGGCTCGGGATGAAAATGAAGAGGTGAATACACTTCCCTGCCATCTACTCCTAATTCTTTTAACGTCCTCCTCTATCAGATGAGTTTCTTGTAAAAACACAATTCTTGAACCCATGTCCTTTATTTTATTCATAACTTGTTTAAGTTTTTTTAAATTTTGTAGACCTCTGCAATTCCATGAAGTTAAATTAAGATTAACACTTTGGTCCATGATCAATAGAGAGTTTGGGATTACCTTGCAGTGTAAACATGCTCATACAGAGAAGCAAAAACATGAGTGGTTGAACATTCATCCTACAAACTACACACAAACAAATTTCCCCTTCCCACACTTGTGGCAAACCCCCCAAAATCAAAAGAAAAATTCCGTCTCCCGATATAGCCATCGACCGTTCCACACCCACGGGGAACAGCCTAAGCCACTCCTTCTTCATCCTCCCAATCACCCTAACTCTACTGCTTTTAATGATGTAACATTAACTCTCCTCTGTAGTTTTCCAACTTAACTCCAAAATTTTTAACAACTTTGTACATCATAGTTTTTTTTTTTTGTTTTGTTTTGTTTTTTTAATATATAATACAATCTATATTTTGTAAACTTACTATTTACTTCAAGTCAGTCAGATGCCTGTGCAAATGCTTAATTATTCTACCTTATATTTTGTTCATGCTTAGCTCCCACCAGTCTCTTCTTCTTCTTTGATCTTCTTGATGAACTCCTGCGCCTCCTCTGGGGTCTTGAAAATGTGGGTTCTGCCCTCATACGTGGTCAGCAGTCTCGCAGGATAGATTACACCATGACGAATCCCAAGGTTGCGCAGCTCCTTACGTATGGGATCAAACTGCTTCCTCAATTGCTGGATTCCTGTGGCCAAATCTGGGTAGAACCGCACCTGCTGGTCCTGGTGTTTAATCTCTCCTTTAGCACGTGCAGCGTTGAAGATCTTCATCCTGTCTCTGTTGCTAAGAAACTTCATAATTAAGGTCCTCGGCGGTCCCTTATCTCTCCGTGGGCCAATACGATGTGCTTTTTCCAGAACCACTGCTGATTGCAACTCCTTGCTGCCCAGCACCTCCGGAATCCACTTTTCCAGAAAGGAACATACGTCCCGACCTTCTGATTCCTCTGGAAGACCCACCAGCCTCAAATTATTCTGTCTCGACCGAGATTCCAAATCCAAAATATTATCTTCCAGAGATTTATTTTTTTTTTCCAAAGTGCGCACCTTTAATTGAAGACGGGTGACGTCATCTTCAGCACTAGCGAGACGGAGCTCCATCTGCGCCGTTCGTTCTACACAGTCACCCAATTCCTTTCTTATTCCTTCCAACGCTGTCATAATCCCATCAAATCTAGAGGAAAAGTCCGCTCTCATTGAACTCATGGCAGCCATCAGCGCATCTGCGCCATTCCCCGCAAACATCGCACCGCCGCCAGCCTCCTCCGCCATATATGGAGTTTTGTTTGCTGCGTCACAGACCTGAAAGTCCGTTAATTTGGACTGTTTCGGCGGCTCGCTTTTTCCTTTTCCTGGTTTTCCAGCCTTAGGCTTCGCCGACATATCCTCGCCCAAATGCTGGGATACGTTCTGTCCCAAATGAGAGAGTTATTTGCCGATTTTTTTTTCTCCAGGAGCAGAGCAGAGCGAGACACGTCCGTCCTACGTGGCAGCCATAACCGGAAGTCAAGAAGAAGGATTTTAAACTTAATTCTAAACTCTATGGGAAGCCAATGAAGGGAGGCCAGAACCGGAGAGATATGATCTCTCTTTCTAGTACCTGTTAAAACTCTTGCTGCAGCATTTTGGATCAGCTGAAGACTTTTTAAAGATGTTTTAGGACAGCCTGATAATAAAGAATTACAATAATCTAATCTCGAGCTAACAAAAGCGTGGATCAGTTTCTCAGCATCACTCTGAGACAAGATGCTCCTAATCTTGGCAATATTACGCAAATGATAGAAGGCAGTCTTAGAAACAAATTTAATATGTGAATTGAAGGACAAATCCTGATCAAAAATAACTCCAAGGTTCGTCACAGAGCTATTAAGAGAAAGAGTAACCACATCCAAACTGAAAGTTTGATTTGGAAAGGAATTTCTAAGGTTTTTTGGACCAACAAGAATGACTTCAGTCTTATCTGAATTTAATAGCAGGAAATTACAAGTCATCCAAGCTTTGATTTCCTTTAGACAGGCTTCTAACTTGGCTAATTGATTACTATCATCTGGCTTCATTGACAGGTATAATTGTGTGTCATCAGCATAACAATGAAAATGTATACAGTGCTTTCTAATAATGTTGCCTAACGGAAGCATATATAAACTAAAAAGAGTAGGGCCTAGCACAGATCCCTGTGGAACTCCATGACTGAGCTTTGAGTTGAAAGAAAACTCATTATTTACATGAACAAACTGGAACCTATCAGATAAATAAGATCTAAACCACTGCAACGAAGTTCCATTAAGTCCAACATAGTGTTCTAATCTATCAAGTAGAATATTATGATCGATAGTATCAAAAGCTGCACTAAGGTCTAAAAGGACAAGTACAGAAACTAGTCCATTATCAGATGCAATGAGGAGGTCGTTAGTGACCTTCGCTAAGGCTGTTTCAGTACTATGATGGATTCTAAACCCAGATTGAAACTCTTCAAGTAAACCATTTCCCTGTAGGTGGTCAAATAATTGCATAGCAACAACTCTTTCTAAGATTTTTGAAATGAAAGGGAGATTAGAGATTGGTCTATAGTTAGCTAAAGTGCCTGGATCTAGCGTTGGCTTTTTGAGTAAGGGTTTAATTACAGCCGTTTTAAAAGCCTGCGGTACATGGCCTAAAGTTAATGAAGAATTGATTATATGAAGAATAAGGCTACCAATAAGTGGGAAGACTTCTTTAAATAACCTGGTAGGAATAGGGTCTAAAAGACAAGTTGAAGGTTTGGATGAGGAAACTATTTTGTCTAACTCACAAAGGTCGATTGGAGTAAACTCATCACTCATCCCAAACTCATCACTTTGGGATGCTTATGCATTATATTTTTATTTACTTTGGAGGGAGCAGACAACGATTCTCTGATGGGGAAGTCAGGGGCTAAGCTGAGGGGTGG
The DNA here is from genome assembly GCA_020510985.1 of Pholidichthys leucotaenia. Taxonomy (NCBI): domain Eukaryota; kingdom Metazoa; phylum Chordata; class Actinopteri; order Cichliformes; family Pholidichthyidae; genus Pholidichthys; species Pholidichthys leucotaenia. Next base: position 230,925,101 of record CM035849.1, read on the forward strand.
CGGATGAAGAGGAGCTGCAGAGAGGCGTGTAAGACTGCTACTCTGCTTCCTGGTCCCAACTCTGAGTAGTCAGGGTTTTGGAAATTTGGATAAAAAAGATGCCAGATTGTTAGATAAATGAGAAGCACCATCCAAAATGGGATGAATACTGTCTCGTCTCATAAGACCAGGTTTTCCCCCAAAAAGAGCTCCAATTGTCAATGTAGCCCACGTCATTTTTAGGACACCACACAGACAGCCAGCGGTTCAAGGATGACGAGCAGCTAAACATGTCATCACTGGTCAGATTGGGGAGGGGCCCAGAGAATACTACAGTGGCAGACATCGTTTTTGCAAAGTCACACACCGATTCTATATTAAGTTTCGTGACTTCCGACTGCCGGAGACGGATGTCATTAATGCCGGCGTGAATAACAATTGTGGAATATTTACAGTTACTTTTAGCCAGCATTTTCAAATTTGACTCGATGTCGCCTGCTCTGGCCCCAGGAATGCATTTGACTATGGCCGCTGGAGTCTCTAGGTTCACGTTTCTGACTACAGAGTCGCCAATGATCAGAGTTTTTTCCTCAGCAGGTGTGTCACTGAGCGGGGAAAAACGATTAGAAACGAGAACAGGTTGGTGGTGTACCGGGGCTTTGCGACTAGGCTTCCTTCTCACCGTCACCCACCCAGTCTCCTCGCTGCTGAGGAGAGCCGGGGAACCGCTGACAGGAGGGCCTAAGCTAGCTAGCTCCGCTGCAGCTAAGGGGCGTCCGTCGAGATTAACTGGCGCAGACGGTGTTTCAATGCAGCGGAGCCGGGATTCCAAATCAGACAACCTCGCCTCGAGCGCCTCAAAAAGACAACATTTATTACATTTACCGTTATCACTAAAAGAGGCAGAGGTGTAGCTAAACATCTGACAGAGAGAGCACACCAGAGGAGGAGAGGAAAGAGAGCTAGTAGCCATAGCTAGTGGCTAGCTAGTGGCTGGAGAGCAAACCACACAGGCAGACAGCAAAACAGGAAGTGACGATACGTTACCACAAGGAAGTGACGATCCCAGATACAGTATATATATTTATATATACTATTTATACAGTATATACGTATATTTATACAGTATCTACATTTATACATGTAGATACTGTATACATATATATTTTATACGTGAATAATGTACTATGTACTCCTTTTGTATTGCACTAGGAATTTTTACAATAAATTTTTGTGCCTTTTGCAAATATGTCTCCACTTTTATTTGTTTTATTTGTGAAGGTTACCAAGATTTGGTGACATAAATGCTAAAAGATTGGAAAAGCTATCTAAATAATCCAGCAGTTTGAGAAATCACGTTTGGTTTGGTGTAAGTCTGTCAACAGAATTATGAACCATAAAGTAGTTTGTGTTGAAACATGTTAAATCCCATTAAACCCTAACTCATTATTAGGAAACGAGTACATGCCCGTAGAAATCAAGTATTCCTGTCTGAAACAGGTAGCCCAATCAGGCTCTACAGGCCCAAATGTAGGCTGTGTTTGAAAGTGGAATACAGAGGTGTAGCCTATATGTAGGCGATCACACGTTAGACTTTGACAAATATGAAAGGGACTGAACTGAGATTTATTTGATTGTGAATATTAATTACAGAATAATTGAAAATGAATGGGACATCCAATATTGGCCACTGTTTAAGAACTGCTTGTTTATTTTTTTGTCAGATCACTTATTTGTGTGATCTTCTGAGTTATATTCATCATAATGTATCTTGCACTATTATGCTGGGGAATGGGAGTTGTTCAGTCACCATTATAATTTAGTTTATACTTGTGCATGCCCGTAGAAAACAAGTATTCTTGTCTGAAAAAAGGTAGGCCAATTAGGCTTATGTAGGCTGTGTTTGAAAGTGGAATACAAAGAAGTGTAGCCTATATGAAGGCAATCACACATGTTAGACTTTGACAAATATAAAAGGAAGTGAACACTAAGATTTGATTGTGTGAGTACTAATCACAGAATTACTGAAAATGAATGGGACATCCAGTATTGTTTGTTTGTCAGACTTATTTGTGTGATCTTTTATGATTTATATTCATAAGTGTTGTAGTTTGCACTTTGGGGAATGGGAGTTGTTCAATCATCATTATAATTGTTTTAGTTTATGTGTGTATTTTATAGTCTATCGTCAATAAACTCATGCAGTACTATAACAGGACACGTTTACAAATGTTTGAGACCCATTGTCGTGTACCCTTTTATATTTTAGCAATATTATAAGTACAATACACCCAACATTATTATACTCAGAAGAATGACCCATTTGGCTGCAACTGTTGCATCAGTGTTGCCCATTTGTCAGTAAATAAAAAATGATTTATTTTGTTATTTGGGTGGTTTTTGTCAGTCGTCGTTTAGTCAAAGCGTGCATATATGTCCGCATATCATATGCAATTGATCTGGCTATTCTGCTCCACAATCACGGGGGTATTATTAACTTTTAATTTTTAGATAGCTGTGCACTAGGAGGAGCGCCATGTTGAACCCACGGTGCCGCAAAGGACAGCGGTGGCATGGGTAAAGTAGCAGCAGAGACTCCGTTCTGTTAATCGGGCAGACATGGCTTGGCTCTCTGGGAAGGACTGCAATAAGCTGGTCCAGCTGCCCCACCCCCACCCCCTGTACTACTGTGTTCTCCACATATCGATGGCAGAAACGCAAAACCCCCTATCCGAAAAATGCACTTTTTTGAGAAAACTAAAAAAAACAAACAAGCTTGTTTTCTTGCAGAATGCTATATTTTTTTTCCCATCAGAATAATTTTCTGTCACAATAAAGGGCAGGACTGTCTTGCAGACAGATATGATCAGCCTTCTTTATTCTCATCATCGAAAATGAAACCCACAAATCAGAAAATCCTGCAGATAGGAGGTTTTGCATTTCAGCCATTGATATGCTAAATTATCCTTTAGAGCTACGCAGTGGCCAGGACTCATGGTGTGCTGTTTAAAGGGAAAAAGGAATTTGCAGCATCCAGTAAATGTGCCGTTACTGTGTGCCTGCTTGTCTGACAGTTTCAGCCCTGAACACCGCCCCCCCCCCCCCGCCACCCAAAATTTTGAAGTTGTTGTGCAGTCGGAGCCGACAAAATTATGATCCAGTGATTAAGGGAATAATTGAATGGGTTTCTAACTTGGAGCTACCCTATAATGGCATATTTGCAGTGTTTGTTCGCAGGAAAAACCCTACAGAGCTCTACTCAGCTCTGCTGCCTGCAGCGAATACACACACACAGAGCTAAACCCCACCCACACTTCTTGAAGCCAGGGCATGAAGACATAGCGGTGGCTAAACTTTTATTGATAAAAATTACGTATTTTGACTGAGTGACACCATATTCGGGGATACACACCCTTGTAACCTCAACAAAACATGTTTAAAATCTTAGGCCGGTCTGACGAACGGTTTGAGGGATATCTGAGGAACACACACACACACACACACACACACACACACACACACACACACACACACACACACACAGATATCTTGCATTTATAGATGAATATAGACACTAATATGGCACAGAATTCCTCCATATACTGGTACTATCACACAATCTCAAAATATTGGTAAAACTCAAATTAAACATAAAGCCTCTAAATTGAATGATTTGGCCTCTGTTCCTCCTCATAATTTAAAAATTAAATGTGGTTTATTAAATATTAGGTCTCTAACTCCCAAGTCTCTGTTAGTCCATGATTTGTTAATTGATCATCAGATTGATTTAATTTCCCTTACAGAGACTTGGTTAGGACAAGAGGATTATGTTGGTTTAAATGAATCAACTCCCTCTGGTTATTTAAACTGTCAAAATCCCAGAAGTTCTGGTCGTGGAGGAGGAGTAGCAACAATTTACCATTCCAAATTACTAGTTAATGTAAAGCAAAAAACATGTTATAATTCCTTTGAGGGCCTGGTCCTCAGTATTGGGCACTTTAGCAATTTTAGGTTAAACCCAATTTTATTTGCCATAGTTTATCGTCCCCCATCAACCTACTCAGAATTTTTATCCAAATTTGCTGATTTCTTAGCTGATTTAGTGCTGAAATCTGATAGAATAATTATAGTAGGGGACTTTAATATACATGTGGATGTAGATAGTGACTGCCTTAATGTGGCATTCAATTCAATATTAGACTCGATTGGGTTTTCTCACAAAGTAGGAAATTCTACTCATTACCTCCACCATACATTGGACCTTGTTTTGACATATGGCATAGAAATAGAAAATCTTGTAGTGTCTCCTCATAACCCTGTACTGTCAGACCATTGTCTGTTAACCTTTGATTTTACTATTTCTGACTATTTGGCTCCTAAAGAAAAATATTATTACAGTAGATGCCTCTCAGATGATGCTGTTTCCAAATTTATGCAGATTGTTTCCTCTATGCCATGTGTCAACACAACGGAAATAAGCTATAGACAGCTTGCTCCTTCTGTAATTGATAACATGGTGGATAGTGTTTCAGCTTCTCTGCATCAGACTCTAGACTTGGTGGCCCCCTTAAAAAAGAAAAAGTCTAATCAGAGATTTCTAACTCCTTGGTTCAACACAGAAACTCGTACCTTAAAACAGAAGACTCGTCAATTAGAAAGAAAATGGCGCTCTACTAATTTAGATGAAATCTATTTAGCTTGGAGAAATCATCTTTTAATTTATAAAAAAATCTCTTAGAAAAGCTAGAACGAGTTATTACTCTGCATTAATAGAAGAGAACAAGAATAATCCCAGGTTTCTTTTCAGTACTGTAGCCAGGTGGACAAAGAGTCAGGACTCTGTCAATCCTAGCATTCCCTTAGAGCTTACTAGTCAGGACTTCATGAACTTTTTCAATAATAAAATTTCATCCATCAGAGATAAAATCAATCAGATTCTTCCCACAGTTAACTTAAATACTGTAACTACTACAACTCCTTCTACTGATGTCTGTCTTGATGAGTTTACTCCAATCGACCTTTGTGAGTTAGACAAAATAGTTTCCTCATCCAAACCTTCAACTTGTCTTTGAGACCCTATTCCTACCAGGTTATTTAAAGAAGTCTTCCCACTTATTGGTAGCTTTATTCTTCATATAATCAATTCTTCATTAACTTTAGGCCATGTACCGCAGGCTTTTAAAACGGCTGTAATTAAACCCTTACTCAAAAAGCCAACGCTAGATCCAGGAGCTTTAGCTAACTATAGACCAATCTCTAATCTCCCTTTCATTTCAAAAATCTTAGAAAGAGTTGTTGCTACGCAATTATTTTACCACCTGCAGGGAAATGGTTTACTTGAAGAGTTTCAATCTGGGTTTAGAATCCATCATAGTACTGAAACAGCCTTAGCGAAGGTAACTAACGACCTCCTCATTGCATCTGATAATGGACTAGTTTCTGTACTTGTCCTTTTAGACCTTAGTGCAGCTTTTGATACTATCGATCATAATATTCTACTTGATAGATTAGAACACTATGTTGGACTTAATGGAACTTCGTTGCAATGGTTTAGATCTTATTTATCTGATAGGTTCCAGTTTGTTCATGTAAATAATGAGTTTTCTTTCAACTCAAAGCTTAGTCGTGGAGTTCCACAGGGATCTGTGCTAGGCCCCACTCTTTTTAGTTTATATATGCTTCCGTTAGGCAACATTATTAGAAAGCACTGTATACATTTTCATTGTTATGCAGATGACACACAATTATACCTGTCAATGAAGCCAGATGATAGTAATCAATTAGCCAAGTTAGAAGCCTGTCTTAAGGAAATCAAAGCTTGGATGACTTGTAATTTCCTGCTATTAAATTCAGATAAGACTGAAGTCATTCTTGCTGGTCCAAAAAACCTTAGAAATTCCTTTCCAAATCAAACTTTCAGTTTGGATGCGGTTACTCTTTCTCTTAATAGCTCTGTGAGGAACCTTGGAGTTATTTTTGATCAGGATTTGTCCTTCAATTCACATATTAAATTTGTTTCTAAGACTGCCTTCTATCATTTGCGTAATATTGCCAAGATTAGGAGCACCTTGTCTCAGAGTGATGCTGAGAAACTGATCCACGCTTTTGTTAGCTCGAGATTAGATTATTGTAATTCTTTATTATCAGGCTGTCCTAAAACATCTTTAAAAAGTCTTCAGCTGATCCAAAATGCTGCAGCAAGAGTTTTAACAGGTACTAGAAAGAGAGATCATATCTCTCCGGTTCTGGCCTCCCTTCATTGGCTTCCCATAGAGTTTAGAATTAAGTTTAAAATCCTTCTTCTTACTTACAAAGCTCTAAACAATCAGGCTCCTTTTTATTTAAAAGATCTGATACTACCGTATTATCCTAACAGAGCACTACGCTCCCAAAATGCAGGATTACTTGTAATACCTAGAATCTACAAAAGTACAATGGGAGGCAGAGCCTTCAGTTATCAAGCTCCTCTCCTGTGGAATCAGCTGCCAATCTGGATTCGGGAGTCAGACTCGATCTCTGCTTTTAAGAATAGGGCTAAAACCTACCTTTTTGATATAGCCTACAATTAGGGAGGGATCATGTGTTTCTGAACCCTCCCTTAGTTATGCTGCTAATAGGTTTAGTCAGCCGGGGGACCTCCAGTAATGCACTGGACCTCACTCCTTTCCTCACTCTCTATGAAATATTTTTTTTTTGCTGGTCATTAACATCTGTTTGTTCTCTCCCATAGATTGAGTCCCCATCGTGCTGTTTGCTCTCTACATGTCTGTTCTTTTCTTCTTCTCTATCCCCTCACCCCCCAGCCAGTCGCAGCAGATGACTGCCCCTCCCTGAGCCTGGTTCTGCTGGAGGTTTCTTCCTGTTAAAAGGGAGTTTTTCCTCTCCACCGTCGGCAAGTACTTGCTCACAGGGGATCGCCTGATTGCTGGGGTCTTTCTGCAACTGTGGGGGTTCCCCCTTACAGTTGATAGTGCTATGAGATGACTGTTGTTGTGAAATAGCGCTATATAAATAAAGTTGAATTGAATTAAAGTGTGCAGTGTCTTCTGCACTGTCTAATCCAACAATACAGTACAATCTTCAATAAATAAAATAATTGTTTTTGGTTAGTTTTCTTAAAAATGAGCCATTATTTTCAACGTCACTGATAAATGGTTTCTACTGTTGACTCTTTTCCCACCGGTGTCTTAACAGACAAATAAAAAGTCATGATGCAAACACATAAGTCACTAAATTGCTTATTGACAATGGGCAGCAAAATCCAGACTATTTAGAATGTACAAAATTCAAACTTTAAATTGTACAAAAAATTGGAATGGGTCACGCGCCGGCCACTCATCGCCTCTGCAAGGTGGCCCAGCACACCAAGGAACACTTGATTGAAGGCAGCATTCTGAGCCATCTCCTCCCTTCACAAGGTAGTTTCATGCTCCCTTGCCTCACTGAGAAGCAACTAGATGTGCCGCTCACGCTGGTCCCGGTTCAGTAGATCGTCAGACTGCGGTGGGACTGTAGAACAAAAATACACACACAACTTAAGTACATGCCCGGCACAAAAGTGCAACATGTAAAAAAACTACTTTTTAACCAGGATTAACACTAGCTTGTTTCGTGAGATGTTGTCGACACAAGCGCAAAATACAAGCAGAGCACGGAGTTAGCATTGTTGGCTAACTAGTTAGCTCATTGTCTGCATACAGGAGACAATGGTGTTTGTTCAAAGTGAGTTTTCCACCACTGGGATAAATAACAGCAAAGATGCATAATATCACATCACTCACCATCCTCTGTTTTCAACAATGATGATGCCGTGGTCAGGTCGACGCCACTCTGCCTCCCGTCTGTCTTCGCCGGTCGGTGGCCGTGAATTCATTTTAGGTCACTCCGTCCAGCTCCCTCTGAATTTCTTTAATCAGCTACCAAGCACAGAAAAGTCTGCACCTCGTCGTTGGACCACAGTGTTGATTTCTGTGTAGCGATTTATCTCGTTGATTACACTCACTTACGCTTCCTGTTGGTGATTTGACTGTTTGTTGCCGTCCAAAATGGTGCAGTAAACAAGACACGTGACCCGTGTGATGTCAGTGCAACCCCGCTATAGGAGTAAAGTTGGACACTGAATTGTGTCAGTATTGCAAGTAATGTTACAATTATGTTAATGCCACTCTGTTTGCACATACAGTAGTACTTTTGAGGATTTTCTGGAGAATATTCTGGATAGTTTTTGTCATTTTTGACATGAGAGATTTAAAAAACCTGCATGTGAAGAAAGCAAGCATAGTATACAGTATGTCATCTGCTGGTGTTGGTCCACTCTGTTTTATTGTCAAAGGGCAGCATACCCATCTACCAGGACATTTTAGAGCACTTCATGCTTCCCTCTGCTGACAAGCTTTATGGAGATGCTGATTTCATTTTCCAGCAGAATTTGGCACCTGTCCACACTGCCAAAAATATCAGTACCTGTCAGGCGGTGGGTTGGAGCCATGTCCTTGCCTTATGTTATAGTTTATATATCTTGTTTCCAGGACATTGTCTCCAACCCACATCCTCGCCTTTAGTTCATTTTCTGGGATCTTCTTTATTTGTTATTTTTTATCATGGTCTCTGTTTGGTTATCTTTATATTATTAGTATTCCTGTTATTATCTTCTGTGTTGGTTTTGGGTTAAATTAAGTTAATCCCTTCCACAGCATGTGGGACACCATGTGGTGTATAGGGATGGTGCCTATCTCCATTTCACTGACCCTAGGCCACACAGCTACTGTAAGTAGTGAAAGCTACAGTGGGGGATCAGTCCTCTGGTAGCTCTGTGCATTAACTTTTCTTTCCCTGTTCTATTATGCTGAGCACTAAGCTAGAAGGCAGAAAGTATCCTTTTTATATGGTCTTTGATCCTGGTCTTATGTGCTGCATAATCCTGTCTTATTTTGAATGAAATGTTATGCAGAGTTGTAGGAGAAGGGGAATCTTGTTTACAGTTTAGTCATTCACTGTTAAGTGGAAGAGGTACTGTACTTGGAACATCCTTGAATGAAAAAATAATGCATGAGTGCAGTTACTCTATTGGTGGGAGTTAATAATGATGATCACATTTGCATATAGTGTGTACACTTGCATGTATTTATTTTTTTAATCCAGACAGATCAAAATTTGACACCACCTTGAGAACTGATGACATGTCCCACATTGCCCCACTCAAACAAAATTTTGTCCCAAATTTGATTGATTGGTACCTGATCACTCTAGTTATGGGTTGTTATCGATCACTGTCTTTTACTTTTTAAGACTGAATGTGAGCAGGTTGGGTTAACGTGTGTTTATTTTCACATTAGTTTTGCTTGGTTTTTGCATTGTTAAGTTTCTGATTATTCACAGCTGTTTTGTGTTTCTGTTGATTAGTGTCTGCCTTATTGAAGGGACGCAGCCCCTCACCTGGGTGCTGCGTCGTCATCATTTCGGCGATACCACATGCTTCTGTCTGTTATCTGAGTCTGAGTTTACCTGCCAAGCCTGAGCCTTGTATGTCGTCCAGCCCTTGAGCTGTATTATTTTGTTTTTGTGTTTAATTTCTGTTAATAAAACATGTTAAACACTCGCTTCGCGCCTGAGTCCAGCTCCCTGCCCAGCCTGGGCAAAAACCATGACAGTAGGATGCAGCCCGTCATGGACTCAGCAAGCGAGCTCGGTAGGAGGAGAAAGTAAAGCCACAACAAGCTGGAGGTGGTTGCCGCGGTGGAGGATCTGGTGGCCGCCACTCGGAGTAGCTCGTCCCCAGAAGACATAAGGGATTGCTGGGGATGTAGTAGCAAACTTGATGAGTGCTAGACCAAGTTTGCACTCCCACCCCCGGGTGAAGAGACTTGCGCTTCCTCTGTTACCAGCTGCCTCCTCCTTGCCAGAGCCAGCTTTTCGGCTGGCAATTCTCTCTCCGGCAGAAGGAAGAGAATTCATCTGCAGCAAGGTGGTGTTCGGGGGCCCTGGGTGGAAGGACAACTTGAGGAGGCGCTGCTCCTCTCATTGCTCCACCCCCAACACCTGCAGCTCCCACCCAGATGATCTCAGAAGCTACCCAGAAGGAGTAGTCTGGATCATCAGCGGCAGCAGAGCTGGAACTCAGGCAAGTACCCTTTCATTTTTTAACACCAATAAATAATCGGTCTTGCCTAGTTCCCATTGGGAGGGCTAAGTAGCAGCCATCTCCCAGTGCTGAACTCTCACCACCCACCTCTGCCATTCTCTCTGCTGCTGCCTCAATCATTCCATCCTCACCTGCTTCTCCCCCCTCTGTTTTTATGTTTTCCAAGAGTTTGGCCATACTGGGGGGAACCAGCTGGTCAGGGAAGAGTCCGCAGTTCCAGAGGACCCAGTGGTGTGCCGGATCAGGGCTGCGGCAGTGGTATCCCTGTGTGGGGGGGGTGACGAGGGGGAGCAGGAGGAGTGCCGGCAGGCTGTGCTCACCCAGGAGAAGCTTATGCTGGACTACAAACTGTGGCTCCTTCCAGAGCACATGTCCCAGCTGGGTTGGAAACAGTTGGCGTTGGAAGGCCCAGCTCTAGTACCAGCTCAACGGTGCTCCCCGGCTCCAGTACCTGCTCCACTGGCAGGTCACCCAGGGGCCACCACTCCAGCCTTCCATCTTGAGGTTATCACCCCAGCAGCAGGAGACCAGGAGTTCAGGCAAGTAACTTTTCATTCATTTTCCACCACCAATTTTGAAAAGTCTTGCCTAGCTACTGGTGGGGAGACCCCACCAGTATTGGCAGCAGAGACATTGGCAGCAGCAGACTGGCAGTAGAGACTGGTGGGGGGACCCAAGCGCAGATTCAACAAGCTGCTGGGTCCTCCCCACCAGTCTCTGCTGCCAATGACTGTGGGATCACCTCACTGACCTCCTGTTTTCCTCCATTGTCCGAGGTGGCTATGTCGAGGATGGAGCCGCCGCAGGACCAAGCTCTAACCATCATCCCAGAGGTCAGGGGACCTCCAGCTGTTGTTCCACCATGTTCTCCAGTTCAGTGGCCAAAGGACAGTGGCAAGCCACCGGACCAGCCCTGCATTCCGATCTGGGGACCTATGGATATGGGTAGACCAACAGACCCGGTTTGTTGTGGGTTTTAGGGCCTTGGACTTTATTTCGCCCTTTAACTGTATTTTTGTTTTTGGACTCTGTGTGTGGGGTAGGACTTTGTTTAAATACTGAGTGTGTACATGGACATACTTTTCAGTCGGCCAACATTTCTATTAAAAATCCATTTTTAAAATTGATGTTAGTAGTGCATGCCCATAGAAAGTAAGTATTCCTGTCTGAAAATGGGTACCCCAATTAGGCTTTACAGGCCTAAATGTAGGCTGCATTTGAAAGTGGAATACAAAGAGGTATAGCCTATATGTAGGCAATCACACATGTTAGACTCTGACAAATATAAAAGGGACTAAATGGCACTAAGATTTATTTGATTGTGTGAATATTAATTACAGAATTATTGAAAATAAATGGGACATCCAATATTAGCAACTGTTTAAGAACCCTTGTTTATTTGTTTATCAGACTTATTTGTGTGATCTTTTATGACTTATATTAATAAGTGTGGTATCTTGCACTTTGGGGAATGGGAGTTGTTCAATCATCATAATTTGTTTTAGTTTATATGTGTAGCTTATAGTCTGTCGTCAATCAGGGGCAGTTCTAGGATCAGAGCTTTGGGGTGCTGAGCACCCAGTGAGCTCCACCACACACCCACCCTTTTCTCAGACACGCACGCACGCACGCACGCACGCACGCACGCACACACACACACACACACACACACACACATTATTTTGTCAGTTATCATCTTTCATACATTTCCTCCCTGGCTTCTAGTTGGTGAACATGGTACGTATTGATGTATAAAAGCAGTGACGGCTTGGATTTAATATTTTGCTTATACCAAAACGACAACAGCTTCTTTGTCTCGCATTCAAACATCACACAGTGGTTGGTTGAAAAACGTCGCTACTAGCTGTCTTAGCCAGGGCTGGACTGGGACAAAAAAAAAGGCCCTGGCATTTTTAGTCCAATTTGTTAAGTAGCAACATTCAGCCATCACACTTAATGGTCTAACACAGGTCAGCATTATGCCATTTTTGCCCTTAACAAGTGAATTCCTGTGGCTTTGAAGAAAGAAATGACCTATTTTGCATAAATTTGATCATAATTTTAAAGTCTCAAAATTTTCCAAAGGTGCAAAACTTTGAGAAAAAGCCACACCATTACACGGAAAAAAAATATCAGAATCAGAATCAGAATGAGATTTATTGCCATTGTTCATGTAGTACACAAACTAGGAATTTGTCTCGGTGCAATGCTGCAACATTAAACATGAGTAGCACTAAAGATAAAAATAAAAAACTATGCATGCAATAAAATGTAGAATATGAATGAGTAATACTAATCTATGCAATTTTTAAATATATTAACAAGCAGCAGATATTGTGGAGTTCCACATAGTGAGTCGGTAGTGCAAAAGAAAACAGTGATAATTATCATGAGTCCGGTTGAGCTGCTGTACGTAGTGCACGAGAGTCTAATAAGTCACTTAGTGTTCAGCAGTCTGATGGCAGAGGGGAAGAAGCTGTTCATGTAGTGGGAGGTTTTAGTCTGAATGGACCGAAGTCTTCTGCCTGAGGGGAGGGGGGCAAACAGTGCGTGTCCAGGGTGTGAAGGGTCGGCTATGATCCGACCTGCACGCCTCCGGGTCCTGGAGATGTACAGGTCCTGGAGGGATGGGAGCTTGCAGCCGATCACCTTCTCAGCGGCGCGCACAACGCGCTGCAGTCTTAGTCTGTCCCTGGTGGTGGCTCCTGCGTACCACACGGTGATGGAGGTGGTGAGGATGGACTCGATGACGGCCGTGTAGAACTGCACCAACATCTTGGTGGGTAGCTTGAGCTTCCTCAGCTGCCTCAGGAAGAACATCCTCTGCTGGGCCTTTTTGATGAGGGAGCTGATGGTCGGCTCCCACTTGAGGTCCCGGGTGATGGTGGTGCCCAGGAAGCGGAAGGAATCTGCAGTGGTGATGGGAGAGTCTGTGAGGGTAAGGGGGGGGCAGAGGGGCTGTGACTTTTCTGAAGTCCATGATCATCTCCACTGTCTTCAGAGCGTTCAGCTGCAGGTTGTTGTGGCTGCACCAGGACGCCAGCTGGGCCACCTCTCTCCTGTAGACGGACTCGTCGCCGTTGGAGATGAGCCCGATGAGGGTGGTGTCGTCCGCAAACTTGATCAGCTTGACAGACTGGTGGCTGGAGGTGCAGGAGTTGGTGTACAGGGAGAAGAGCAGGGGGGAAAGTACACAGCCCTGGGGTGATCCGGTGCTGATGCTAACAGAGTCTGAGACAGTCTTTCCCAGCCGCACATGCTGCCTCCGGTCCGTCAGGAAGTCGGTGATCCACCTGCAGAGGAAGTCAGGCACGTTGAGCAGGGACAGCTTGTCCTGGAGCAGAGCGGGGCGGATGGTATTGAATGCAGAGCTGAAGTCCACAAACAGGATCCTGGCGTAGGTTCCCGGGGAGTCCAGGTGCTGCAGGATGGAGTGGAGGGCCAGGTTGACTGCGTCGTCCACAGACCTGTTGGCTCTGTAGGCAAACTGCAGCGGGTCCAGGAGGGGAGTGGTGATGGTCTTGAGGTGGGGCAGGACCAGGTGCTCAAAGGACTTCATGACTACAGAGGTGAGCGCTACAGGTCTGTAGTCGTTGAGTCCAGTGATCCGTGGCTTCTTGGGGACAGGGACGATGGTAGAGGTTTTGAGGCAGGCCGGCACGTGGCATGACTTCAGGGAGGTGTTAAAAATGTCTGTGAAGACAGGAGTCAGCTCCTCCGCACAGTGTCTCAGGGTGGAGGGAGACACGCCGTCCGGACCGGGGGCCTTGCGCGGGTTCAGTCTGGAGAACTGTCTGTGCACGTCCTGCTCACTGATGGCAAGGGCGGGGGGGGGGAGGAGGGGGGGCGCCTTTGATGAAGTGGGGACCATGGAGGCAGTGGCGCTGGGGGGAGGGGGGGAGTTGGACACAGCTGACAAGGTGTCAAAACGGGCATAGTGTTGGGACAGTCTTTGACAAAGGGCTTTGTCATCCTGTCCCTTAGAAGCCTGAGGCCGATAGTTAGTGATTTGCCTCAGTCCTCTCCACACAGAAGCAGAGTCGTTAGCAGTGAACTGTTGCTGGTGTCTCTCAGAATACACAGATTTAGCTCTCCTCAGCTCTCTGCTAAACCGGTATTTGACCTCCCTGTAGCAGTCCCTGTCTCCACTTTTCAACGCTGCCTCCTTCTCCTTCCTGATCTGTCTAAGCTTAGCTGTGAACCAGGGTTTGTCATTGGAGTAACTCACAAATCACAAACATATATACAGTAAAAGCTTCAAATTTACTAGAATAACTATAGGGACGACTGCCCATTTATTTAAAATATGTGCTAAATTCATGAGGGGAAAAAAATGCAAAATTACAAGAAAAACGACCTTGAATTTAAAAGATAAGTTACAAATTAGTGGCAAAAGCTGCCATTTTATGAGGAAAAAATTCACATACAGCGGGGAAAATAAGTATTGAACTCAACATTTTTCTCATTAAACATTTCTGATGGAGCCATTGACCTGCGATTTTCACTAGATATCAGTAACAACCGAAGTAATCCATACAAAGAAATCAAGGGAACTGCTTTCACAAAACAAGTTAGATTTAATAAAGTGAAATGACACAGGGAATAAGTATTGAACACAGTTGGTGAAATTCATTTAATATTTAGTAGAAAAGCCTTTGTTGGTAATAACAGTTTTCAGACACCTCCTGTATGGGGAAACTAGGCACAGGCATTGCTCATGAGTGATTTTAGCCCATTCTTCCACACAAACTATCTTCAAATATTGAAGGTTCCGTGGATGTCTTCTATGAGCTCTGATCTTCACTTCGTTCCAAAAATTTTCAATTGGATTCAGGTCAGGTGACTGACTAGGCCATTCTAGCAGCTTTATTTTCCTTCTCTGGAGCCAGCTGAGAGTTTTAGGATCATTGTCTTGCTGAAATGTCCACTCTTGTTTCGTCTTTACATCTTGGCAGATGGCAACAGATTCTTATCAAGGATGTCTCTGTACATTTGTACATTTATCTTTTCTTCAATTATATGAAGTCTGCCTGTACCATGTGCTGAACAACACCCCCACACCATGATGGAATGTGCTGTGCCATTTTTCCTCCAAACAAGCTATGTTGTGGCATCCAAAAAGTTCAATTTTGGTCTCATCTGACCAGACTATATTCTCCCAGTATTTTACTGCCTTGCCCAAATGTTGTGCAGCAAACTTTAAATGAGCTTCAGCATGCTTTTTCTTCAGCAATGGAATCTTGCGAGGTGAGTGGGCATAGAGCCCATGTCGGTTGAGTGCATTATTTGTTTTCTTTGAAACAGCAGTACCTGTTAACTCCAGGTCTTTCTGGAGCTCTCCACGAGTGGTCTTTGGCTCTTGAAAAAGATTTTTTTTTTTTAAATGTTGAAATTTTTTGTGAACTTGGAAAGTTCTCATAAATTACCTACTTTTTCTCCTGTCCCCTCACCTTCCCCGCCGTTGGGATTGGGAGGGCCCGGAGTGATGTGTGAAAGGAGGGACCATACCATTTACGTGGCTGGGGGTATTTTCATTTTTAGAAAGTTTAAACCACAAACTACTGAATGTTTTGGATGTTATTTCAGCTTGTCAAAGACTAACTAAAATTTTATAATCCCAACTTTTCTCACTCCAACTTTTAGGGGTGTTGCAGCACAATACAAAATGCCTAATGCCACCCTTGTCAAACTCATGCAGTACTATAACAGGACACATTTACAAGTATTTGAGACCCATTGTTGTGCATCCTTTTATATTTTAGCAATATTACAAGTACAAAATGCTGAACATTATTATACACAGCAGAATGACTTGTTTGGCTGCAACTGTTGCATCAGTGTTGCCCATTTGTCAGTAAATAAAAAATGATTTATTTCGTTATTTGGCCATGTTTTTTGTCACAGTCATCATTTAGTCAAAGTGTGCATATATGTCCGCATATGATGTGCAATTGATCTGGCTATTCCGCTCCACAATCATGGTGGTATTATTATTAACTTTTAATTTTTAGATAACCGTGCGACCACACCAGCATCTGCAGTGCCGCAAAGGACAGTGGTGGTACACGGATGAAGCAGCAGCCGAGACTCCCGTTAACCGTGCAGGCTGGGCTTGCCTCCCTGTGAAAGACTGCAGTAATAATGCGGTCCAGCTGCTGCCCCCCTGCCCCTCCACATATGCGGAATTATCCTTTAGAGCTATGCAATCACATCAATATTACAGTATAATTTTTTAAGCATTAAATCTTCAGTATTCTCTTTTTTTGGTCAAATTTGTCACTTTTCACTTCCTTGTTTTGTTCATGGAGCGCTCTGGTGACTGGTCATGATGCTGCGTATTATCCAATCAGTAGGGAGTCAATCCAAAACCCTGCCCACACGTCTAGAAGCCAGAAGCCAGAGCATGAGGAACAAGAGTGGTGGCTAAACTTTTATTGATAAAAATTTTGACTGAGCAACTCCATACTCGGGATGCACAGTCTCATAACCTCCCCAAAGCACTTATAAAATCTGAGGCCAGTCTGACGAACGGTTTGGGAGATCTGAGGAACACACACACACAGACAGAGATTTGTTGCATTTATAGAGAGCTGTAACCTTCTATTTTTTCTGAGAAACTTAATTCTAGGTTTTCATTCGCTGTAAGCCATAATCATCAAAATTAAAAGAAACAATCACTTGAAATATATCACTCTGTAATGATACTATGTATTAGTTTCACTTTTTGAACTGAATTACTGAAATAAATTAACTTTTCAATGGTATTCTAATTTATTGAGATGTACCTGTATACAGTATATGCTGAGATCATCTTACTCTTAGATTGGCCATATTTTGATCTTATTTGACTGTGGCTTCTGAAGGTCAAAGTTGTGATAGTTACCATTCCTTAAATAGGATATCGACTGTTGTCCTTTTTACCCCACAGGGCTGAACTGAGGCCAGCGTTGTAATGGGCTAATGTTTAATTTTGCTTAATTTCCTTCAGCTTTCCCATAAATATTTATCATGCAAGGTGAAAAGTGAACTGAGGACAGGTTCTGGTGATAAAGGTCTGATGATGCTTGTTTGTTCAAAGTCTCCAAATGCATGTTCTCTATCAGGCCATGTGCATCTACTCTCTTTGTTCATAAGATCCCTGGGGTGCATTAGAAGTCGCAGGGTCAGTGCCTCCTCTGTTTGCCTCTGAGCTCACGAACACTGTATTTAATTAGGCCTTTAATCAGCCTCTAAACACACAATAAAATGACACAATCTGTATCTGTGTACTGTGCTCTCAACTCTCCAACACACATACTCTGCATATTTGCATGTATAGTTGGTACGGAAAAAAAGTCACTTATCAGTGCAAAAGATCAAGGTCGTGACTCCTCTTCACACTCGATTCTCTGAAACCAATTAAACTGTCGGACGGTGAAGTTCAGTTGGAGGACAAGGACCAGAAAACAATAGCCTATGACAGCTTCTCTCTGCTATCTCTGGCTGAGTTTTTTTTGCAGCAGTAATTATATTTGTAGATTCTGTCATTAAGACTAAAAAGCCTGAGAAGTTTTTGCAATGAGTCGAAAAATGTTCTAGTGAATGACGCTATCAGCATTTGCAAAGTGAATATCAAGTACAAAGACTCTGAAACAAGGTCAGACTTGTGCCAAAACAATGCCTATGTAAAATGATGAAGATGTATCATGTTTCTGGTGTGTAGTACTTGCTGAGAGTTTCCTGGTCTAAAGGAGAAAAAAGGGAACCTCATAAATTGTTTGGGGTAATAAGATGAGGGAGAATAGATGACAGATTGTTTAGTGGGCTTCAACAGCTCCGACCAAACCACACACATTTGATGCTTATGGACATGTGATTGTATGAATATTACTTTGCAAAATTTGGGGTGAAAAAGGATGAAAGTGACCATATTCCACTCACAGCACATTCTACACCAGTCTCTCATGCAGTACATGCTATTTTTCTTTTTTTCCAATTATGCTTTCAGTCTTAAGTTTCACTTTCAGTCACTTGATACTTGAGGCATAAAGCAAAACTCTTATGAAACTAAAACTACTTGGTTAAGTTTAGGGTAAGGATTAGATAACACTGAGGTTTTACTTTCAATAAGCTACAGCTGTAACCTTGTGCCTTGTCATAAGACTCAAGTGCATTAATAATGATGGAATAAAAGGGCTGTAACACTAAAGGGCCCTGATGGAACAGCAACATACTACACAACCAGATTGAGACTCGTCTGGTTTACCTCTGTTTCCACCCAGTTAATCCATTTGCCCAGTATATATACGCCATCTACTGTATTTTGGTGACACATGGGGAGTGCATAATGGTATAGCATCTTAGACTAGAACAAAGAGCAGAGTTTCCCTTGGAGATAACAGGGAGGTGTGAAGGATGAATGCAGTGTGATCTTTTGTGTATCAGAAACTTCTAGGAGGATGTTAAAGGATTAAGGAAGTGAATGCAATGTGACCTTTTATGTGTAGAAGCTTCTGAAGGAATGCTATAGTATTTAAGAGAAGAGTCTTGTCTGAGATGTCCTCTTTCTGACTATGCTTCTGTGTGAGATGTGTAATAAACTGTCTGAGTCAAATCCGCCTCATTATTTACACACTCCACACTGGTGACCCAAGACGAATCATGCAACACGACGAAAGATCCCCGGAGCCAGCCTCGTTGGGAGCCCCCAGCCAAGCATATGTTGTTACAATCAAGCTACCGGATTTTTGGCAGCACAATCCGCGCTCCTGGTTCCACCTAGCTGAGGCACAGTTCGCCCTCTGGGGGATATCGGCGGATGACACGAAGTTCTACCATGTGGTCGCAACGCTCGACGCCCACACGGCTCAGCATGTGGAGAGCCTGCTGGATCAGCCACCAACCAGCGACAAGTATGGCGCGCTGAAGGCTGCACTCATCCAGCACTACACACTCTCGGTTGGTGAGAGAGCAGAGAGACTCCTGATGCGGACCAGGTTAGGAGATGGGTCGGCTATTGACCTGATGGAGAAGATGCTGAGATTAAAGGGCTCAGACGACGACCATTTCATTTTTACCCACCTCTTCCTCTGGAACCTTCCGTCAGCGACGAGAGCGACCCTGGCCAATTCGCCGTTGCTGGCCAAGCGGGACTATCGTGTGCTGGCCCGAGAAGCACACCGGATCATCATGGCCAGCAGAGAGTTCATGACCACGGCGGCAGCGACGGAGCTCGGCGCGACGGCCGGAGGAGGCGAGGAGCCATCGACGGCAGCAGCAGAGCCACCGACGACAGCAGCGGCAGGGGCCAAAGAACGCGGAGGAGACACCCTTTGTTTCTACCACTGCCGCTTCGCAGAGAAGGCACGCAAATGTATACCACCGTGCCAGTTCAAGCGCTCGGGAAACGCCAAGACCGGGGGTCGGTAGCAACTGCGACCCTCGGGGAGGAGAACAAGCTGCTCTACTTGATGGACGCACGCTCGGGGAGGCATTTCCTCGTGGACACCGGCGCCCAGATGAGTTTCATCATGCTGTCCTACGCCGACCAGCTGGCAGGATCTAGCGGCCCCGAGATGGCAGCAGCAAACGGCTCGGAGATTAAGACCTTTGGTGAGAGGATTCTACTCCTGTCTCTACACGGCCGTACATTTGAGTGGACTTTTGTCATAGCAGCATTGAATTTCAATATATTGGGGGCTGATTTTTTGTGCACACATGGTTTGTTGGTTGATATCGCTAGCAGGCGCCTGGTTAATGCACTGTCCTTTGATTCTATCCCCTGTACAGCTCGAGCGTCCCGGCCAACAGCACAAGCCAACGTCACAGCTGCATGCGGTAAGTTCCACACACTGCTCACTCAGTTCCCAGAACTCATGGTCCCGACATTTTCGGCAGCCGTCGCTAAACACGGGGTGGAGCATTTTATCACCACCACCGGGCCGCCCGTTTTTGCAAAATCTCGGCGCTTGGACGCAGCTAAACTGGCCATAACGGGCGAGGAGTTCACCAACCTGGAGAGGTTGGGCATCATCAGGCATTCAAACAGCCCATGGGCTTCCCCGCTACACATGGTCCCTAAAGCTGAGGGTTCGTGGCGACCTTGCGGGGATTTCCGCAGGTTGAACAACGCCATAGCGCACAACCGCTACCCAATTCCTCACATCCAGGATTTTTCCGTTCACTTGGCAGGAGCGCATGTTTTTTCTAAAATAGACCTGGTCCGCGGTTACCACCAAATCCCAGTGCGCGCTGAGGACATACTCAAAACAGCGGTGATAACTCCGTTTGGTTTATTCGAGTTTTTGCGCATGCCATTCGGGCTTAAAGGGGCTGCACAGACGTTCCAACGCATGATGGATGCAGTGCTGCGTGATCTCCCTTTCATATTCGTCTACTTGGACGATATCTTGGTAGCCAGCACGTCCGAAGACGAACACGAAACCCACCTCACGGCGGTTTTCCGGAGGTTGGAAGAGCACTGGTTAATAATCAACCCAGCGAAATGTCAGTTCGGGGTGACGCAGATTGATTTTTTGGGGCACCGCGTCTCTCCCGAAGGAGCGGTTCCGCTGCCTGACAAAGTGCACGCGGTAGTAGATTTTCCCCGGCCGCAAACGGTCAGGGCGTTACAGGAATTTTTGGGAATGGTGAATTTTTATAACCGTTTCCTTCCCCGTGCAGCACAGCTCATGCAACCACTGTACGCCGCGCTCAAAAAACAGAAACCCGCGAATAAGATCGAATGGTCCCCAGAGCGAGAGCGGGCGTTCTCGGAAGTCAAAGCAGCCCTGGCAAACGCTGCGTTGCTGGCACATCCAGACCCAACGGCCCGCATAGCGCTCACTACTGACGCGTCAGATGTGGCCATAGGGGCGGTCGTGGAGCAGCGTGTAGCTGGGGCTTGGCAGCCGCTCGCCTTTTTCAGCAGGACTTTGCGCGATAGTGAATGTAAATACAGCGCGTTCGACAGGGAGTTGCTGGCTCTCCACTTGGCCATTCGCCACTTCCAGTTCTGGCTGGAAGGGCGCTGTTTCACCGCGTTCGTTGACCACAAGCCACTAACATTCGCGATGGCCAAGGTTTCAGAACCGTGGTCGGGCCGGCAGCAGAGACAGCTGGCCGCGATCTCAGAGTTTACTACCGATATTCAGCATGTGTCGAGTAAACTGAATGTAGTGGCAGACTGCCTCTCACACGCCGTGGCTGCCCCGGTCTGCGTGGGGATAGATTACACAGCCATGGCCGCGGAGCAGGTTAGTGACGCGGATGTGCGCGCGCTCCAGTCTGGACCAACAGGGTTAAGGCTGGAGAGCAGGGTGCTGCAAGACGGTATTTCCCCCCCAATCTGTGATGTCTCCACGGGGCGACTGCGTCCCGTGGTACCGGCCGCGTGGCGCCGCCGCGTTTTTGACTCGATTCATTCTTTGGCACACCCGGGAGTGCGCGCGTTGGTCAAAATGGTAGGAGAGAAATTTGTGTGGCCGAGCCTTCGCAAACAAGTGAAAGAGTGGGCAGCAGCCTGCATAGTGTGCCAACGAGCCAAGGTACACAGACACACGAAAGCTCCCTTGGAGCCGTTTCGCATCCCGGCTAAGAGGTTCGACCATGTTCACGTGGACCTCGTGGGCCCCCTCCCACCATCACAGGGGTGCACGCACCTTCTGACAATGGTGGACCGCACCACGCGCTGGCCGGAAGTGGTTCCACTGGCGGCAACCACAGCTGAGGAGGTGGAGCGCGCGTTTTTAACAGCATGGGTGGCGCGTTTTGAAGTCCCGTCGGATATTACGTCCGACAGAGGCCCTCAATTTGTTTCCGAACTCTGGTCAACAATGGCCCGCAGCCTGGGTGTCACAATTCACCACACAACCGCGTACAATCCACAGGCTAATGGGTTATGCGAACGTTTTCATAGGTCATTGAAAGCGGCTCTCAGGGCATCACTGACGGATGCAAATTGGGTAGACAAGCTACCGTGGGTTTTATTGGGGTTACGTTCTGCACCTAAAGAGGATTTGGAAGCTTCCCCGGCTGAACTCGTTTTTGCGCAGCCACTTCGGCTGCCCGGGGAGGTTCTTCCAGATAATCCTGCGCCAGGCAGCTCCCCGTCTCAGCTGTTGCAGCGTAGCATAGACACAAGCACGCTGCCGGGCCCTGTTCACCACAGTTTTCCGTGCGTTTTTGTGCCTAAAACTTTGAAAAACGCGGAGTTCGTTTTTGTCAGACACGATGCCCATCGCCCTCCACTGCGCCCACCTTATGATGGACCGTTCAGAGTGCTGGAAACAGGGGACAAGCATTTTTTGCTAGATTTGGGGGGTAGGAAGGAAAAGATTGGCATAGACAGACTCAAACCCACTTTTGTTGTGGCGGACGAGCAAGTGCTGTTGGCGAGGGCCCCTCGGCGTGGAAGACCCCCACGGGGAGTTTCCCAGAGAAAAGATTCCCCAGAGCACCCACATGCACAGACTTTTACCCCTCAAACATCAGCCCCCCAGCATGACGGCGCCGTGGAGGCGGTGAATCCTGGTTACAGCAGATACGGGAGAAGACAATATAATATAAGCAATATAAGCTGCGGCTTCAGCCATCACCCATTTCGGATAGCTCACGTGGAATTGTATAGTAGGAGGAGTCTTTGTCTAATTTGACCTTGTTGTTATATTATACAGTTTCTTTTAACCTGTACTGTACTATCCGAAATAAATTCATTCATTCATTCAATTCATTCATTCATTCAGACTGAAGCCCAAGCAGCATGTGGATTGATGTTTAATGATTTTACCACAGCATATGGACTGTCATTCTATTGTTCTATCCAAGACGCTCGGGGGGGTCGTTTGGTGACACATGGGGAGTGCATAATGGTATAGCATCTTAGACTAGAACAAAGAGCAGAGTTTCCCTTGGATATAACAGGGAGGTGTGACGGATGAATGCAGTGTGATCTTTTGTGTATCAGAAACTTCTAGGAGGATGTTAAAGGATTAAGGAAGTGAATGCAATGTGACCTTTTATGTGTAGAAGCTTCTGAAGGAATGCTATAGTATTTAAGAGAAGAGTCTTGTCTGAGATGTCCTCTTTCTGATGCTTCTGTGTGAGATGTGTAATAAACTGTCTGAGTCAAATCCGCCTCGTTATTTACACACTTCACAGTATACCCTTAAACCTGACTAGTGTTTGATTTCACTGATTGATAAAGAAATGTGTAATTCCTCTATTTCATTAG
Organism: Pholidichthys leucotaenia; assembly: GCA_020510985.1. NCBI lineage: Eukaryota > Metazoa > Chordata > Actinopteri > Cichliformes > Pholidichthyidae > Pholidichthys > Pholidichthys leucotaenia. Next base: position 230,948,431 of record CM035849.1, read on the forward strand.
ACAGTTTCTGAACAATTCACCATAAGTATTCTCTTCCTGTTTGGTGTATGTAAATGCTGAAGTACTGTATGGTGTGTTCCCTTTTTCTGAGTTTGAAAATCATCTGATACAAAGACAACATATCCAAGTTGACTGCACCCAGAAAACCATGATCATTTAGTCATATTTTCAGGTAAATCACTGTTCCTGATCTAACCCAGTGTAAAAAGGACTTTAATTAATAATTAATAATTTGCATTTCACCTTTGTTTTTCTTTCATTGCAAGTACAGATTATTGTAGGTGGAGTAATTGGTCTAGAGGAATTGGTTAGCCGTTAGCCACTGCTAGCAATGCCCAGTGAAAGTAAAAAGTAAAAAGGCACTTTTGTACTGCTGTGACTAAATATTTTGAATAATTTTTATGTTTTGCTGCATACAAACTAAAGCTGCCACATGTGTTTTGATTGGCAAACACATGTTGTGATCGCGCGCCCCCCCGCCCCCGAAAGGTGTGTGTGATTTGGTGTGGATGAGTAGAAAGAGTGAGTCGACCGGAGCAGGTAGAATTTGTTGCTGACAACAGTGCGGTATATAAATAAAGCCCCAACGCTTCAGCAAAACGGCCTGTGCTTCTGTGTACCACAAGAGTGAGATTTACTCGGGAATTGACCGAGGAGGAAGATACATCTCCCTTGCGTCCCAAAACCACGGTTAGGAGAGGAAAGGCAGGAACAGTCAACACAAGCGTGCGATCACAGACATGTCTCATGCGCGCGCTTTGAGCGATATTGTGCTATTATCACAGCGTGATTAATACATATGTCAGTTTTATCAGGCATACGCTATAGCGTGATCACAGACAGAGTGAGGGAAATGTGGCTGCCAATCCACACCAACAGCCTCTCCGGCCACCACCGAGCATTTAAACATTTTTACACATTCATACCCAGTGTTATGGGCACTCGAGACAATGCGGGTGAAGTGTCTTGCCCAGGGACACAACGGCAGGATATCTGGGGAGAGCGTGATGCGAACCGCCAACCATCGGGTTATTAGATGACCTGCTGAGCCGCTGCCGCCCCACTTTTTCCCCCACTTTCCCTCTTTAGGAAAGCTATGGAGGCTCACCTCGCTCTCTTTATTTCCCTTTGATTGGAAATTACATCCAAAAGCCGCGCAATGTGGCATTTTCACTGACAAATGGCAGTAGTTAGGAGCTTCGCTTCTTGGCTTGTATAAGACAGAAAAAATGGCTGCAACCATTCTACGTCACTACCCAGAATGCATTGCGACGTAAACACAAATCGTAATAAAGTTTTTTAAAAATATATAAAACTGGGAATTATTTTCAAAAAAATTAAATTATAGTTATGTTACTAACATAAAAATAAAGCATATAGAGCTAACATGCCAATATAATCAGAGTTCCTTTTAAGAAACGGAAACCGGCGGACAGAGTCGACTGGACTCCTGAGCGGGAGCAGGCTTTTTCCGAGGTTAAAACAGCTCTGGCGAATGCCGCACTGCTGGCGCACCCGGACCCGACGGCTCGGATAGCGCTCATTACCGACGCTTCAGACGTGGCCATAGGGGCTGTCGTGGAGCAGCACGTTGCCAGTTCTTGGCAGCCACTCCCCTTTTTTAGCAGGTCTTTGCGCGACAGTGAGCGTAAATACAGCGCGTTCTACAGAGAGTTACTGGCTCTCCACCTGGCAATATGCCACTTCCAGTTCTGGCTGGAAGGGAACACCTTCACTGCGTTCGTAGACCACAAGCTGCTAACGTATGCGATGGCCAAGGTTTCGGAACCATGGTCGGGTCAGCAGCAGAGACAGCTGGCCGTAATCTCGGAGTTTACAACCGACATTCAGCATGTGGCCGGTAAACTCAACATGGTGGCGGACTGCCTCTCGCACGCATTAGTGGCCCCAGTCTACGTGGGGATAGATTACTCGGCCATGGCCGTTGTGCAGAGCGGCGATGCGGACGTTTGCGCACTCCAGTTTGGACCAACAGGTTTAAAGCTGGAGAGCAGAGTACTGCAAGATGGGGGGCCCCCCCAATCTGTGACGTCTCCATGGGCCGCTCGTGCCCGGTGGTCCCACGCGCTTGGCGCCGCCAAGTTTTTGAGTCGGTTCACTCCCTGGCGCACCCAGGAGTGCGCATGTCAGTCAAAATGGTGGGAGCGAAGTTTGTCTGGCCGAGCCAGCGCAAACAGGTGAAAGAGTGGGCTGCAGCCTGCGTAGCGTGCCAGCAAGCTAAAGTGCACAGGCACACAAAGGCCCCCTTGGAGCTGTTCCATATCCCGGCTAAGCAGTTCGACCACGTTCACGTGGACCTCGTGGGCCCCCTCCTGCCATCGCAAGGGTTCACGCACCTCCTGACAGTGGTGGACCGCACCACGCGCTGGCCCGAAGTAGTCCCGCTAGCTTCCACCACATCCGCAGAAGTTGCACGCAGAAGTTGCACGCGCTTTTTTGACGACATGGGTAGCATGTTTCGGTGCCCCTTCGGATGTCATGTCCGATAGTGGCCCGTAATTTGTTTCCGACCTCTGGTCCACCATGGCCCAGAGCCTGGGCATCTCACTTCATCGCACGACTGCATACAACCCACAGGCCAATGGGTTATGCAAGCGTTTCCATAGATCGCTTAAAGCAGCGCTCAGGGCTTTGCTTACGGATGCAAATTGGGTGGACCGGTTGCCGTGGGTTCTATTAGGGTTGCGTTCAGCACCGAAGGAGGATTTGGCAGCCTCCCTAGCTAATTACAAAGGCTTTGATGTTAAGGCAGCACACAGAGAAGGCTGACCGAGTGGTATGATTTAAGAGCAGAGGTGCCTGAGAGCTGTTACTCTTTTGTGGCTTGTATTTCTAGAGAAATGGAGAGAGAGTTGAATAAAGTCTGATATGATCTGGACCTCTCTGCCTGATTATTTCTATCTCCATAATATCCCGTTTGAGCGTATTTGGAACTGCAATCTTAAATGCAGTTATAAAGTCCGTCAGCAAAGGGAGCACTAACCGAAACCTAGGTGCCGCTGTAGCAGTTGAGCAAGAGTGAGGGAGCCACAGATAGGGAGCAGTGTGCCCCGGAGTACGTCTTTTAAGGAATGTATGTGTCGCGTGCTGAGACCGCATTAATAGGCTGTGAACAGCAGTAAATGTACAGAGGAGGCTGCTTTTAAACAACAATTAATGATACGGCTCCTTGAATGAATAAATGAATGAATCTTTATTTCGGATAGATTAAAAGTAAAGATTCAAAGAAAGGAACAGAATAATATAACAAAGGGGAAAAAAATCTTATAAGGTCAAATTAAACGATAACTTCTCTGATTATACAGTTCAACATAAGTTATCTGAAATGGGTGATGGCGAAGCTGCAGCTTATATTGCCAACCCATATTCCATCCAAGAATTCAAAAGAAAAACAAAACAAGAGGGACTACAATTCAGAACAAAACGTGACAAAAAAAACAAAACAAAAAAAAAACTAAGCAACAACACAATACAGACTGAATATGATAATTCTTATGTGATTTTACATGTCATCTTGTATATATGTTTGTGCGGCGGAAGAATAATATGCAGCAAACTGAGAGTTTAAAAGGGTGTTTATTATCATCCATCCCGCCATCATTAGACTCACTCCAGCCCTGTGCAGGCGGGCTGGAGCGGGTCCTCAGGCTCTCGTGAGGAGACACAGAATGCGTGTGTCAGCAGCAGTAGTCAAAGAGAGAGTGAACATGAATTTCAGTCAGCTTATATACCCAGTTACAGACAATACATGAAAGGCATGGGACATTTACATCACAGTAAGAGCAGGAAGCATGAACACAATGCATGAATGGCACATTAACATCACAGTACTGAGCAGGAAAGAGCTAGACGAAGCGAAGCTGCCTGTTCACATTAATACACACATTTCACTGTTATGTTAATTGCTCTAGCTGAGCGCTCTGCGTGTCCCAGTCTGTTGTGGGGGTGCCCCACACACTCCCTCTCAGAGGGCTCAGCGGGAAGCTGAGGCCTCGATAGTCCGGCTTTGGGAGCGAGCTGCGGGGGAGGCTCGCTGCAGGCGGCGGTGGAGGGAGGGGGGTGGGGGTAGCAAGTGCCGGCCCGGGACAGTGAAATTGTCTGGGCCACGCAAAAATTGCCTGTGGATCCGCGATGTTGAGGGGCTGTCCCGTTGAACGTGCGGAGGTCCACAGCAGCTGTAAGAAGAAAAATTAGTTACTGACTCCTCTCGCGGTTAAGTCCTGCGAGGATTAATAGCGGCCATGAAGAAAAACAGGAGCTGCGAGGCTGCGTAGCGGCTGTGAGAAAAAAACAAAAGCAGAGGGACTTGGCGTGTTGACCTTAGGTGCGGGCACAGCCCTAAAGCCCTCGGGAACAGCTAACGGCCGAATTCCCTTTGTGCGCCGTGGCTGAGACCCATACAAAATCCTGTGAGCGAGCTGCGTGTGATGCTTCAGGTGTGTGAGCAGCCCTGAAGATTCTGTGTGCAGCGGCGAAGGACGCTGGCGGTCTGTGTAGAACCGGTATGCCCCGTGCGTGGTGCGCTGTCCTCATAACCCCCCGGTGCGTGTGCAGGGGTTCGGTGCGTGGGTGGGTCCGCTGTAGAGGCGAGTCAGGGTCAGGGAGCTTGCTGGAGATCAGCGTAGTCGGCGCCAATAATCATCCCTGTTCAGTGTGTGTCTGTAGATTGGTCATGGTGCGTTCAGGTCCACACGCTGCATTCTCCGTAGGCCCTGGAGGTCGCTGTTGTGGAGAGAGGATGAGGTGCGTGTGCTCTCGTGTGGAGGGGCTGTGAGAGCGGCCGGTCCCAGCGTGGATGTGCAGATCCGTTGGAGCGATGAGAGGGAGTAGGCGATCTCTGTCCCTCGGGCTCATGCAGATGCGTTGGAGCGATGAGAGGGAGGAGACGATCTCTGTTCCTCGGGCTCGTGTCAATGCGTTGGAGCGGTGAGAGGGAGTAGACGATCTTTGTGTCCCTCGGCCGGTTCCAGCGTGGATGTCCAGGTCAGAAGGTTGCTTTGCACAAAGCATGTGCTTTCTCGGGGTCACCAATGCGGCGGAAGAATAATATGCAGCAAACTGAGAGTTTAAAAGGGTGTTTATTATCATCCATCCCGCCATCATTAGACTCACTCCAGCCCTGTGCAGGCGGGCTGGAGCGGGTCCTCAGGCTCTCGTGAGGAGACACAGAATGCGTGTGTCAGCAGCAGTAGTCAAAGAGAAAGTGAACATGAATTTCAGTCAGCTTATATACCCAGTTACAGACAATACATGAAAGGCATGGGACATTTACATCACAGTAAGAGCAGGAAGCATGAACACAATGCATGAATGGCACATTAACATCACAGTACTGAGCAGGAAAGAGCTAGACGAAGCGAGGCTGCCTGTTGACATTAATACACACATTTCACTGTTATGTTAATTGCTCTAGCTGAGCGCTCTGCGTGTCCCAGTCTGTTGTGGGGGTGCCCCACATTTGGAGTATTTCTTCTTTTTAGTTTTTGCTTAAATTGTCCAAGCGTTGTACATGATTTTAATTCAGGTCCAAAAGCATTCCACAATCTGACTCCTTGCACTGAGACACAGTGTTGCTTGGTGGTAGTTCTCACTGAAGGTTTTTGATATATACATGTTCCTCTGAAATGATATTGTTTCTCCCTTATTTGGAACAACTTTTGGATATTTGCGGGCAGTGATAGATTCTTCACTTTAAACATTATTACTGCAGTTTTAAAGTCAGCCAGCTCTTTCAACTTGAGAGCTTTTAATTTAAGAAAAAGTGGGTTTTGTTGGTTCCCTGCAAGCAGCTTTATTTATTATTCTAATAGCTCTCTTCTGAAGCATAAAGACTGGATATATGTTTGTTTTATATGTATTTCCCCATACTTCAGTACAATATGTCATGTATGAGAGTATTAATGAATGATACAAAGTATATAGTGTGGGTCGATTCAGCAAATATTTCACTCTGTGTAGTATTGCAATTGATTTGGATATTTTACCTTTAATCTAATTAATATGTGACTATCAACACAGTTTATTATCAATTATTACTCCAAGAAATTTAATTTCGGATACCCTTTCAATCTCTACACCATTTACACTGAGTTTAGATACTAAGTTGTTGTGATGATTGTTAAATATTATAAATTTTGTCTTACTTAAATTGAGCGTTAATGTGTTTGAATCAAACCAGTTTAAGCTTTCCTAATTCCTTTCCAAGTGTATCCAAAAGTTGTTCCAAATTGCTTCCACTGCATAATAAATTAGTGTCATCTGCAAACAATATTAAATCCATTTTTTCAGAAACTTTACATATTGAATAACAATGGCCCCAAAACTGAACCCTGTGGGACTCCACAAGTAACCTTCAGTAACTGTGAGTTTTTGCTACCAACACATACATACTGATATCTGTTCTTTAAGTAACTACATAACCAGGACAGTGCTAGCTCCCTAATACCACAATTTTGTAGTTTCTTTAATAATAAATTATGATCCACTGTATCAAATGCTTTTTTAAGATCCAGGAATACCCCAACTGAATACTCTTTATTTTCAACAGCAGTTGATATTTTTTCTATAAATTCCATTAGAGCAAATGCAGTTGTCCTCTTGTGTCTGAAACCATATCGCTGCTCACACAATAAATTATTCTTCATTATGAAGTTGTCAGTTCCCTCAAAATATTTTTTCAAGTATCTTGGAAAATTGCGGCAATAGTGAAATAGGTCTATAGTTTGAAAATTCCCCTCTGTCACCCGTCTTGTATATCAGAATTACTTTAGCTATTTTCTTTGCATTGGGAAATATACCTGTTTGGAGAGACAGGTTACAAATATACGTCAGTGGCTTCACTAAGCATTCAATGATAGTTTTGACTAAAAGCATGTCAATACCATCACAATCCGTAGATGTTTTACTTTTAAACGATTTAACAATTTCAGTGACCTCTCTCTTGTCTGTGTTCTTTATGAAAATGGAGTCTTTTATAGCAGTGTTTTTGCTAAATTGTCCCTAGGTATCTGTTTCCTATAGGCCCTTAGAATAGAGGGTTAGTATTAGTGAAAGCGCTTTGAGTGGTCTTTGTGACTAGAAAAGCGCTATACAAGTGCAGGTTAGTTAGTAGTTAGTTAGTTATTGTATCACTTGTCGATGTCGTAATGGGTATTTCTCGAGACAAATTAGGATCAATGTTAACAAAAAATTTATTAAATTCATCTGCAGGTGAGACTGCATTCACACGCTGAGTCGTTTTTTTTTTTTTTTTTCAAAGATTGGTTGGGTAGCTTGTATTTCTGTTTTTATTTCCAAGAATATTGTTAAGTATTGCCCATGTATTTTTAATATCACCTCTGTTTTTCTCCAGTTCTTTACTGTAATAGTCTCTTTTACTACAGCTCATTATATATATTAACTTATTTTTGTATGTTTTATACCGCTGCTCTGCTTCTTTTGTCCTTTTCTTTAGAAAAGCTTTATATAATGAATTTTTCTTTTAACACGCTTTTTGTAATTCTTTGGTTAACCACGGCTTGTCGACAAATTTATGTTTAAGCTTTTTCTTTACTAATGGACAATTTTTTTTCATAAAGAGTGGTTAGAATGTTTATGAATGTGTCATAGGCTTCATTTACATCTGATACATAGACTTTTGTCCAGTCTTGCTTCAGCAGGTCTTCTTTAAAAGAACTGATTGCATTTTGTGATTTGTATCTGAAAGATTTTAAAGTTTTTTCTGTATTGGCCCCCGTGTGGCCATGGATAAGTGCAAAGACTGGCAAATGGTCACTTATGTCATTTATCAATAATCCACTTTCTATTTTCTTACCAATAATATTAACAAACAGGTTATCAATAAGTGTAGCAGTGTGAACTGTGATTCTACAGGGATGTGTTATTGTGGGATATAGACTCATACTGTACATAGAATTCATGAACTCTGTAATTACATTTTGTTGAAATGGATTTAGTAAATCAATATTGAAATCTCCACAGATTACAACCATTTTCTTACTAGCTATATTATTGTGCAGCTTGACTAATTTATCTCTGAATGTCTCAATGCAAGTTCCTGGCATTCTATATATACAACTTATAATCAGATTTTATGTTTTGTCTTGGTCAATCTCAACAGTAACACATTCCAGAACCCCTGGTAATGCAAAGGACATTCCATTTACAAGTTTACACCTATACAGGTCATCAATATACAGTGCAACACCACCACCCTTTTTTTGAGATCTATTAATATAAAACATCTGATATCCCTCTATTGCCATCAGAGAAGCCTGCTCTTCATTAAGACAAGTTTCAGAGACTGCGGTAGCTGTAAATTTTCTATCTAGCTGTTTTAAATAGTCCTGAATCTGTGGAAAGTTTTTGTTTAGACTTCTGCTGTTGAAGTGTATTATTGATAGTTCATCTAATTGCACTTTGTACACCCAGGAGGGGCGAAGGGGAGGAAGGATGATTGAGCCAAGCTGTTTAGACTTTGCAGCGACCGTTTATTCACTTTACCAGCACACACGGCACGGCCCACAATTATATAGCACACCGCTAGACACCATCTTGTCTCATAACACTCTCGAACATTCTCTGGAACACACACTAGAACACATACTACTCTTCTTCTATTGTGTTCTAACACTATACAGTGTTTCATCACTACTGAGCGCCACTTCTGGCGTAGAAACGCTATTGCTTTCACTGGCAGTTTATATCTAACAGTGCATATTCAGTCCTTTAATAACATTCCCCATAAATGTTCCCATTTACCATTAATCATTCAATTATAGTCTCTTAGGTACATTTATTAAGAATATTTATATTTGCCATTAGCATCTAATCCACACTGTTTCTGAGGGTTTACTAGAGGTTGTCCAAAATTAACGTTTTCCTACACTCACCCCTCAAAAAGTTAATGTCGTCCCGACATTACACCTTTCTTAAAAAACTGTTTTTTTTCTCTTTTCTTCTGTCAGTTCACATTTGGTAATCATGTATTACATGTAAGTAGGGTATCACTACACAGGAGTCAGAGTTCATTAAAGTCTATAAAGATGCAACTGGTAATTGTCCATAGTACAGCATGTATCTCCTATTCCATGCAATACGTTTGCAGAAGAGGTCTTTGTGCACGATAACCTTCAACCGCTCCATCCATCATGGTGGGTATCTGCATCTTTCCTGAGAGTAAGGGTACTCAATCTAGTCATAACCTACCAAATAAACCTTGGTGTGATGCCTGTGCCTTAGTAACATACTGCAAGTCTCTTTTTGTGTTTTTAAATTTTTTTGTTCTTTTTTCAATTTTTTTAATCAACCATCACAGTAACTACCAAGTTACTTTTCAAGACATTTATGTCTGAACAATGGTTATCTTTAGCTTCTACACCTTTGTTCTAGACAGATGAAATGCAATGAAGTGCAAGGTTGGCCTAACTTATCATAAGTCAATCTCAATGGCTGTTTTACTTGCTCTTGCTGTATGGGCGAGAGATGATCAAGGGGAACTGGAGGGTCCCACATGTCCATAGTCTCTTTGACAGCACAGTTCATCTTGGTCTCTTTATTTCTTCCTTTTTCACTCGTCGTCGGGTCAACGGTTGCTTGGTTTACAGCAGGGGGTCTAATATCTGCCGAATAAGCAGTTTTAACTCTCTGCGTTTCTCCCAAAATGGTCTTAGCGGGCAGCTGGATATCACGGGACGTACTGTTTGTTATAGGTATTTTGAACATAGATCGCTTCCCTTTCCATAACTGCACCAACCCACTTTGCATCTGCAAACCCTCTGGTAACTGGGTGTACTGACTCGGCTCAAATAAGACATCTTGTGTGTCTGGAAGTGAGCCTGCTCTGACACAACCTTTGACTGTTTTGGTTTGGCCAGCAGGGATGGTAACCAACTCACTGCCAACTTTTACCATTCCTTCCCCCAGCCTATCCTCCTCACTTTGCATCACTTTCAAAAACACCTCTGTTTTCTTACAGTCAAATGAGAAGGCTGCGCTAACAGCTTCACTGATGGCACAAGGGGGTTTAATGCCCATCTTCAGGACATGGTCAATCACGTTGAACCCAATGATAGGCGGCTCTGCCACTCCGTCCTCCTTCACCACTAGCACAGGAACTAAGAGTTCCACCGGTGGGCGACTAACTGTCGGCAGCTTAAATGTGACTTCGACCCACCCTGAGAATGGAATCGGGGTCTGGTTCACTGCCCTCCCACTCAGGATAATTGGACCCACCAACTCGGCTAAGTCTCTGACGGTGGTGTGTGGCAGGTGCTCCTGTCTCCAGGTGTCATTCATTAAACAAACCTGTGACCCTGTGTCCCACAATGCTTGTGTCTCCTTGTCATCGAGGAAGCAGGTGATGACATATTTTTTTCCAACCAAATTGAGTAATTGTAATTGGCGATTAGGGGACAGTAGATTAACACGGACCGTTTCTACAGGAGGTACCTCGGCCTGAGCTACCAGCCTTGCTTCTAACCTCCGAATACTGTCAGTAACTAGCTCATACAGTTCTTGTGTGTTAGCTTGTTCTGATGTGGTTGCGACAGTATTGGCCGCCGTGTCTACTTGCCCTGTTCCTCTTCCGAGTCTCCTCCCTATCCGACATTCCCTTGACATGTGGCCGCTGATTCCACACCTGAAGCAGTGGTTGCATTGATCGCCATTGCTGGTGGACTGACATCTCTTGCAGCCACGTGTCCTCCTGGCTCTTTGAGCACGAGGTGCTCTGGGAGACTCACGTATGGCCTTTTTGATCTCCTCCATGTCACTCTTCAGCTGCGTGACTATGTTCAGGAGCTCAGATTCCGTACGGGTCACTGTGCTTTGGGATTTAAGGATTTTACCTTTTGTCAATGGTAGGGGGCGCTCTTGGCCATCCACTTCTCTCTCGGTTGCATACTAACCCGTCAGATTTTCCACTCGGCATTCTCGAACCTTTAGTTCTTTTGTGTGCCTTTTAAATTTTTGGTGCCGTTCCCATTCAAGACTGGTTGCTGCATTCGTCTTTGAAATCAGTAGCTCGTCGGTGACGGCAGGATCCTCCAAATAACGCTTCAGTTGATATTTCACATCAACACTGATCAGTCCTGTTTCCACCGCCCTCAGAAACTTCCTCTGAATAAGATCAGAACTAAACTGCTCTTCAGTGCCAGGCTCTCTGGATGCTGCTAAAAGTCTTTCCTTTAGCTCAATGGCACGAAACAGGAAGTTCTGAGGTGACTCATTACTGTCTTGTGTGAGATTTATCAGACGATGATACAAGTCAATGGAACTATCTTCTTTATAATGTCCTCGCAGGATTATGCGCAGCTGTGGCAGTGTGAGATCTGACTTAATCTCCAACATAGCGCGCAAACTCAATCCAGGACTCACTGCTTTGACAACAGCCTCAATTATCTCAGCCTCACTGTGCTTTTTCTTTAAGCCCATATCGATCTGGTGAGTGAGACTGGAATAAGACAACTTGTCTTTTTGGCCCCTCTCCCCTATCTGCCCATTTATCTTAAACTCCCGTTTAATGATCATTTCTGGCGGTAGTGGTGCTGTGGGGACCGCGGGCTGTATCACAAAATGGCGGCTCTGTGGCTGCGCGGCCTCGGGCTGTGTCACAAAATGGCGGCCCGGTAGCGGCGCGGCCTGATCATCCGTCACTCTTATTATTTCCTCTTCAACCCTTTTAGCTGAATCAATGATGCTTTCATGCAGAGCGGCATACTGGCTCTGTAAACTGGCGAGTGCCTCCACCTCGCGGCTCGTGCCGGCCACTGTCGCTGCCTGCGTCAACGGTTCACTTAGCTTAGCTTCGTTAGCACATGCTATTAGCTTTAGCAGAAACTTGCGGACTATATCCTCCTCTTCGCGTTCAATGGCTTTTTCAACCTCCTCGATTAACAGTCGTATCAGCGTGTACTTCTTAGACGGTTCGGCTGGGCTTATCTTTGCAAATAAACAGACCTTTTTAGCTGTTCGGCCCATAACGGCACCAAGGCCTCAGTTAGCTTAGCTTGTAGCTGCTCCAGCTCCATTGTTACGGCCTCTCTTTTTTTTTTATTTGCACTGACTCACCGTCTCAGACACGACTGAACCATCCTCTGCTACCAAGTTTTGTTACACCCAGGAGGGGTGAAGGGGAGGAAGGATGATTGAGCCAAGCTGTTTAGACTTTGCAGCGACCGTTTATTCACTTTACCAGCACACACGGCACGGCCCACAATTACATAGCACATCGCTAGACACCATCTTGTCTCATAACACTCTCGAACATTCTCTGGAACACACACTAGAACACACACTACTCTTCTTCTATTGTGTTCTAACACTATACAGTGTTTCATCACTACTGAGCGCCACCTCTGGCATAGAAACGCTATTGCTTTCACTGACAGTTTATATCTAACAGTGCATATTCAGTCCTTTAATAACATTCCCCATAAATGTTCCCATTTACCATTAATCATTCAATTATAGTCTCTTGGGTACATTTATTAAGAATATTTATATTTGCCATTAGCATCTAATCCACACTGTTTCTGAGGGTTTACTAGAGGTTGTCCAAAATTAACGTTTTCCTACAACTTGACTTTTGAATTGCTTTTCAGTATAATATTCACAGTGATTATGAATATTATTGAAGAACTAGTTACCAGGATCAATATCATTCTCCATCTCTTGTAGTTTATGTTCAGCATAATGGCATATTTTCAGAGTCTGAATTTTCTCGCTCTGTGTCAAATGACTTCCTCCAACTGGGGATGATTGATGTCTACTAAAGTCAGTCATAAGTTTTTTGTTTTGTTTTGGTTTTTTTAAAGTACATTGACATGGTATGTCACAAAAGAACTGTTCTTGCAGTGTGTGGATATGGATTATCATAGTCTCTTAATTTTCTTAATCAGTGTTCATCTATATTTACTTAAGTCAGTGAGATCTCTTATCGTTTTGGCCTTTGCTTTCTCAGGTGTTCCATTTAGTTTGATCCAAACTCTACAGTTTCTTGTCCATGTTGCTTGTATCTTGTTTTGTCTTTTCAGCATCCGTGCTTGCTGTGCTATTTCAGCATTAGTCTTTGTTAAATGTTAATTTAGGTAAACTTCTGTTCCCCGTAGCTTTCTGGTCTGCCTCAGTATGTCATTCTTTACCCTTCTGTTCACAAAGCGCATCACAATTGATTTCTTTGTTTTATTATCCTTTCTGGGAAAAGTATGACAGGCTGAAACTGCATTTACTTCAACCTTTATATTTCTGCTTTCAAGGAACTGAAGCACCTGGTTTTCCAGGGAGACTGATTCACTTAGGGGAGCCTCCTCACCTCTCATTCCTGCTGTAGCATTGGCATATGATTGGTATTTAAGGTCTAGTCCACTAATAATTAAATCATCCATATTGTGGTCTATATTAATCATATATCCCATAACCTACATATGCATAAGCATGTGAGAATGTTTGGTGATTACATATGTAAAGCGACTTCACACCTCAGAACAGGACAAGAGGTCTCAACCACCAGCGGGGATCAAAGAGCATCCGAGGCACTGCGGTGGAGACCAGATCGATCGCCCTGACCTCCCAAGGCCAGGTGGAGGGATACGGAGACAAAGGAGGGGGATTAAGATAATGTGGGATGTCAGCTTTGATATGCATGTCTTTTGTTATGTGTAGGTATAAGTATGTAGAGCTGAATATGTTCTGCCTCTTTCTACTTCTGCTTCTGCACTGAGATGAGACTTGTTAGAGAAGCGAAGCTGATAATAAACTTTGGTTTATAAGTCGCATCGCCTCGTTATTCCAAGCTCTTCTACACTGGTGACCCTGACGCGAGGATGGACCAGAGGCGTTCCCCCGCGATTGACTCATCTGAGGCGACCCAGGCAGACGCCGGCGCCCATGCAGACAGGGGAACGGATGGAAGACGTTCCCCCACGGCAGAAGAGAGGGCTCAACCGAGCACCAGCCCCGCCGTGAGAGCAGAAGAAAGGCGCTCTCACCTGGCGGACACATCAAGGACGGCCCACACAAGCGCCGTCACCGTCAAGCTGCCATAATTCTGGCAAGAAGACCCGAGCTCGTGGTTCCAGCAAGCTGAGGCTCAGTTTGCACTGGCGGGCATAACGGCGGACGAGACGAAGTTTTATCACATTGTCGCCAAACTCGACGCAGCCACGTCAAGATGCGCGCGGAGCATAATCCGACAGCCGCCTGCCTATGACAAATACAGAGAGCTGAAGGCGACCATCGTCGAGAACTTCGTCCCCCCAGCCGAGGAGAGAGCAGAGAAGATCCTGGTGATCTACGGCCACAGAGGATGCAGACCCAAAGCCCTCATGGAGGACATGCTGCAGCTCAAGGAGGAGGACAACGACAACTTCCTCTTCCAACACATCTTCCTCAGCACTCTGCCACCACACATGAGAGGGACGCTGATCAACATGCGGTGCAGCACCCAGCAGGACTTCCGCGCGCTGGCCCGAGAAGTGCAGCGACTCACCAACGCCTGCAGGGAACAGGTGGCAACAGCAGCATCCGCAGATGCCCAGAGCAACGGAGAACCACGGACAACCGAGCAGAGCCCGCCCACCATGGCGGCAACACGACCAAGACGCAGCAGGCGGAACGACATCTGCTATTACCACCACCGTTTCGCCGAGGGGGCGTACAAATGTGTTCCCCCCTGCAAGTTCAAAAGTTCGGGAAAACGTCCAAACCAAGAACCATTAACGGCTGCGGTTCTCGGCGAAAAAAATAAACTTCTTTATGTGACTGACGGACACACCGGCAAACAGTTCCTAATTGACACTGGAGCTCAACTGAGTTTTATCATGCCCTCCCACGCAGACCGGGCCATGGGCCCCCCGGGCAATGGAGCGATGGCAGCCAACGGCTCCATCATCCACACTTATGGTGAAAGGAACCTGCCCCTCTGCATTCATGGCCGCAACTACAGATGGACATTTGTTGTAGCGGCGGTGAGTTTTAACTTGTTGGGCGCGGATTTTTTGTGTGCACATGGGTTATTAGTCGATCTAGCAAACAGACGCTTGGTTAATGCATTGTCATTTGCTTCTATTCCCTGCTCAGCTCAAGTTTCTCCACCACCTGTGCAGGCCAGCGTCACTACAGCAGGAGGTAAGTTTGATCAACTCCTCACCCAATTTCCAGCACTCACAATTCCCAAATTCTCAGCTACAGTGGCTAAGCACGGGGTCGAACACTTTATTCCCACAACGGGCCCACCCGTATTCGCCAAAGCTCGGCGCTTAGACGCGACCAAGCTCGCCATAGCTCGGGACGAGTTTACCACCCTTGAAAAACTAGGCATTATCAGACGCTCAAAAAGCCCCTGGGCATCGCCACTACACATGGTCCCGAAATCCGACGGTTCTTGGAGACCGTGTGGTGATTACCGCAGATTAAACAATGCGACAGCGCATGACCGCTACCCAATTCCTCACATCCAAGATTTTTCACTACATCTGGCGGGTGCGTGCATTTTTTCTAAAATAGACCTGGTCCGTGGCTATCACCAAGTCCCCGTTCGAGCAGAAGACATTCCTAAAACAGCTGTAATAACCCCCTTCGGTCTTTTTGAATTTTTGCGGATGCCTTTTGGCCTCAAAGGCACTGCTCAAACCTTTCAGCGGATGATGGATGCGGTATTACGCGACCTCCCTTTCGTGTTCGTCTACCTCGACGATATGCTGGTAGCCAGCTCGTCGGAGGAAGAACACGAACAGCATCTCACTATGGTTTTTCAGAGACTAGAAGAGCACGGGTTAATAATCAATCCAGCCAAATGCAAATTTGGCGTGTCACAAATTGATTTTTTGGGACACAGAGTTTCACCGAAGGGGGCAGTTCCGCTGCCAGACAAAGTTCGCGCAGTAAAAAATTTTCCACGGCCACAAACGGTCAAATCGCTGCAAGAATTTTTAGGAATGGTTAATTTTTACAACCGTTTCCTCCCCCGCGTAGCTCAGCTCATGCAGCCCCTATATGACGCGCTCAGAAAACAAAAACCTTCCAACGCGGTCGAATGGACCCCGGAGCGCGAACGCGCCTTCGCGGAAGTAAAAAGTGCCCTAGCTAATGCAACATTGTTGGTTCACCCTGATCCCTCGGCCCGCATTGTGCTAACCACAGACGCTTCAGACCTGGCCATAGGGGCGGTTGTAGAACAACACGTTGGCGGAACCTGGCAACCTTTGGCATTTTTCAGCAAATCGTTAAACCAAACTGAGTGTAAATACAGCACTTTTGACAGGGAGCTGCTAGCGCTTCATTTATCCATCCGCCACTTCCAGTTCTGGTTGGAGGGGCGGCGTTTCACGGCTTTTGTAGACCACAAACCGCTCACCTTTGCGATGGCTAAAATTTCCGAACTGTGGTCAGGCAGGCAACAAAGACAGCTAGCTGCGATTTCAGAGTTCACCACAGACATTCGACATGTGGCAGGCAAACTTAACGTGGTAGCAGACTGCCTCTCTCGCGCTGTGACATCGCCAGAGCGCGAGGAGACAGATTATACTACCTCAGCCGCAGAACTCTTCGCCAACGCGGACACATACGCGGCCCCAATCCCCGTAGGGATAGATTACGCAGCCATGGCGGAGGAGCAAAGTAGTGACGCAGACGTGCGTGCACTCCTGTCTGGACCAACAGGGTTAAGGCTGGAGGAAAGGGGTTTACGTGACGGTGTGCCCCCCCTAATATGCTACATCTCAACTGGCCGACCTCGCCTGGTAGTCCCAGCTGCATGGCGCCGCCGTATTTTCGACTCAATTCACTCCCTCGTGCACCCAGGTGTGCACGCTTCGGTTAAAATGGTCGCCGAAAAGTTTGTGTGGCCCGGCCTGCGCAAAAACATAAAAGAATGGGCAAAGACTTGCATGTCTTGTCAGCGCGCCAAAATACACAAACACACAAAAGCCCCTCTAGAGCCTTTTCGAATCCCAGCTAGAAGGTTCGACCACGTTCATGTCGACCTCGTGGGACCACTACCTTCCTCCCAAGGTTTCACTCACCTGTTAACAATGATAGACCGTACTACGCGCTGGCCTGAGGCGGTCCCTCTGGCGTCAACCACAGCGGAGGAAGTCGCTCGCGTTTTTTTAACAAACTGGGTGGCACGTTTCGGCGTCCCATCGGACATCACGTCCGATAGAGGGCCTCAATTTGTCTCGGAGCTTTGGTCAGCCATGGCCAGCAGCTTAGGAGCGACAATTCACCGCACCACCGCTTATCACCCTCAGGCTAATGGGTTATGTGAGCGTTTTCACAGATCTTTAAAGGGTCCCTTAGAGCCTCACTAACGGACACAAATTGGGTAAATAAACTTCCCTGGGTTTTATTGGGGTTGCATGCTGCGCCTAAAGAGGATCTAGACGGCTCCCCAGCAGAATTAGTTTTTGCACAACCTCTCAGGCTCCCAGGTGAATTTTTACCAGAGAACCCAGAGCCAGGGCATCTTCCAGCCCCGAGGCTTTTAGGCAGCAACGGACCGGACACTCTCCCCGGACCGGCACATCACTCTTTTCCACGGGTTTTTGTTCCCCAAGCTTTGAAAAACGCTGAATTCGTTTTTGTTAGGCATGAAGCTTTAAAACCAACCCTCCGTCCACCATACGACGGACCTTTCAGAGTGCTGGAACCTGGTGATAAGCATTTTGTGCTTGATTTAGGGGACAGAAAAGAAACAGTCAGCATTGACAGACTTAAACCTGCCTTCTTGTTGAGAGACGAACCTGCACGGTTGGTGAGAGCACCTCGGCGGGGTAGACCCCCCAAGAGAAAAGACTCAGCTCCCCTGCAGGGAACAAATAATCACTCTCCTCCCCAAGCTGCAGATTCCTTACAGGAAGGTCCCGCCAGGACGCCCAAGCGGACCCACAGCAGATTCGGGAGAAGATTAAAACCGAGACGGCACAAGGACTGATGCAAACTACTCAAAAGTTGTTCACTAATTGTGCTGTGACAGTTTAAGACTGACTTGTGATATTACTACACTGTTATGATTACCACTGAATTCTCTACAGGAGCATAGCTGCTGGAAAGTTTCTTCCTTGTCAAGAGGTGTAGCAGTTAGTATGTCAAAATAATTATCTTAAACTGTGAATTTTTCTATTGTCCTTTTCTTAGTCGTTTGGGGGGGGGGGGCTGTGGTCTATATTAATCATATATCCCATAACCTACATATGTATAAGCATGTGAGAATGTTTGGTGATAGCGCTATATAAGTGCAGGTTAGTTAGTTAGTTAGTTAGTAAAGCAACTTCACACCTCAGAACAGGACAAGAGGTCTCAACCGCCAGCGGGGATCAAAGAGCATCCGAGGCACTGCGGTGGAGACCAGATCGATCGCCCTGACCTCCCAAGGCCAGGTGGAGGGATACGGAGACAAAGGAGGGGGATTAAGATAATGTGGGATGTCAGCTTTGATATGCATGTCTTTTGTTATGTGTAGGTATAAGTATGTAGAGCTGAATATGTTCTGCCTCTTTCTACTTCTGCTTCTGCACTGAGATGAGACTTGTTAGAGGAGCGAAGCTGATAATAAACTTTGGTTTATAAGTCGCATCGCCTCGTTATTCCAAGCTCTTCTACACATATGAGAATATTGTTCAAAATCCTCGATGTGTCGCTCCAAGTCTGCAATTTTTTTGTCTCTTTCCTTAATTGTTCATTGCAGTTCTCAGACTTCCTCCATTAGCCCTAATAGTTTAGACTGTTGATTGGCCAGTTTGGTCAGTTCTTCTGACATGAAGTTCAGAGATTTTTTAATCTCTTCCATTTCTTCCTTCTTTGGTGGCATTTTTACTGACCTGATGATAATAAAACAACCTCTGCTGGTGTCACCGGTATCCGATCCAGCCGACCTCGAATCCAGCTGGGGCCTCAGCTAGCCCCCTCCGCTGCTAGTCCCGCTGCTTACCGCCGCTGTAATTGAGCTCCTGATCCAGCTCCTGTCCAGCTGGGGTCCCGGTAGCTCCTCCGCTGAGCCCCGCCATCTACCGCCGTCTTCCTCAGTAGTTCCTCCACCAAGCCCCGCCGCTGTAATTGAGTTCTGATCCAGCTCCTATCCAGCTGGGGCCCCGGCTGCTCTTCCACTGATCCCCATATGATCCCCGTATGATCCGTACTATCCGGCTCCTGTCCAGCTGTTGCCTCGGATAGTTCCTCCTCCGAGCCCCAATCACAAGATTCTAAGAATCTATGCGGGAGGCTCAGCCGTCATCTACCAGGCCAATGCCGGGTCAGTGAGACGAACCGGGGACAGAGTCGCACCTTTGTATCGGTGTTAGCTACAACTAGCTATGGCGTTAGTTATAGTGATAGCATTAGCTTCGCACGTTAGCTTAGCACATCCCACGGCTCCTGCCGTTCGTCCTTCTCTTCAGTAGACCAACAAAGCTCCAGTGAGTTTGGAGGCTCAACTGTCATCTACCAGGCCGATGCCGGGTCAGTGAGACGAACCGGGGACAGAGTCGTTCCTTTGTATCGGTGCTAGCTACGACTAGCTGTAGCGTTAGCATTAGCTAAGCATGTTAGCTTAGCACATTAGCTTAACACATCCCACGGCTCCACCAATATGTTATGTCCAATGTGTTACTGAAGCAGATGGTTCTGAGCCACTGCTCCTCACTGAGGAGTATTTACAAGTTTCAAACTGAAAGGCAAATTTTTATAAGAAACGGCAAATTTATGACAGAAAAACTCACCAATTTAGAAAAAATCCCAGTACAACTAAAAAGTTATAAATTTTTAAATAAATTTATGCAAATTTATTTATTTTAATACCAAAATAAACTATAGGTAGCAAAACAATGGCTAATTTAATCCAGAAATGTAGCATATTTATCAATAAAACTATTTTTTTTTCCACAATATCTTTATTGAACCTTTTTTTTTTAACAAACATGATACAAACAATCAAACACTAACACTAAAGTACTACAAAAAAGAAAATGCACTAAAAAACACCAACAACCACCAACAAAATCAAATCTTCAACAATGCTCCTCTGTTTAGTCTAGACAATCCAATACATAAGTATACATATTATGTTCACCAGTTTGGAATTTACAAGGTCCACACACATCATTCACCTTCTTCTTCAAGAGTTATGTTTAAATTTTTTACATAATCAATAAAAGGTCTCCATATATTCTCAAACACAATTTCCTTTGATTTCAGTATATATGTTATTCTTTCTAATGGAAGGTTTGTTAACATCTGTCTTAACCACTGAGTCACATCTGGTCTATGAGTCTTTTTCCATAATAGTGCAATACATTTTTTGGCATTAAGCAAACTGAGGTCTATGAATGTTCTTTCACTTTTATTAAAATTATGCTTTTCTGGGTGCAGACCCAACAAAAACAGTTTAGGATTCAATATGATTTGTTTTGAGATTATTTTTTCAATTGTTACCCTCACCTCTTCCCAAAACATTCTTATTAATCTACATTCCCATACACAATGAAATAGAGTTCCTTTACTTTCCATGCATTTTGTGCATGTATCTGGTATATTTTTATTATATCTATTTAACTCCTCCGGTGTAACATACATCCGCATTAACCATTTGAAATGTATCAATTTAAGGCGTACATTTATTGATTTGGTTTGAGCTTCTGTACAAGCCAATTCCCATTGTTCCTCTGAAATTTCAGTTTGCAGATCTTCTTTCCAGTAGTTTAATCTTTTCAGTGAATTTTCACTTGAAAATAGTGTCAATGAGTTATAAAACTCTGAAATAATACCCTTTCTTTTACTATCTTTCATCAACATTTTTTCCAAGGATGAATAGATAGGTCGAGTGAGAGCTTTATTTTGATTTGATCGAATAAAGTTTCTAAGTTGAAGATATTTAAAAAAATGTGTTCTATTGAGATTAAATTTGATCCTCAGCTCTTCAAAAGACATTATGTTTTCTGCACATGGCAAATATAAATCCTGAATCTTTTGTATCCCTTTTAAATTCCATACTTTAAATACAGCGTCCGCTCTCCCTGGTTTAAAATATTGATTACCCCATATTGGACTAAATTGTGACAATAACTGTGGTTCTTTTAAATAGTTTTTAGCTTCACACCATATTTTGATCATATGCTTTACAAATGGATTTTTAACTTGTTTTTGTAATTTTTTTGCCGAATCTGAGTATATGAATATGGGAAGAGGTAAAGGCAAATTGTATGATTCCATTTCAGTCCAGTGAGGGAGATCATTTGATGAAAAATAATATGTCATAGACCTCAGTTGTGCCGACCAATAATACAACATAAAATTTGGACATTTCAGACCTCCACGATCAAATGGTAAATATAATAAAGACAGACGTAATCTAGCCCCTGTTGTTCCATATAAATTCCCCTAACTTTTTTTTAATTCTTGAGAATAAATCTAAAGGTGGTGGTAAGGGAATGTATTGAAATAAATAAAGTATTTTAGGTAAGATATTACTTTTAAGTATATTAATTCTCCCGATCATCGACATTGGTAGTGACATCCATCTCTGAAGTAACTCATCAATATCTGTCATTAAGGCTTCATAATTGACACTGGTGATTGATTCTAGCTTAGGCACAATTTGGATTCCTAAATATTTAAACTGATTTACAACATTGAATTGATTTACCTCAGGGGCTGGGTAATTTCTCTGGGTCTCATTTAGCATTAATATTGAAGATTTAGTTTTATTTATTTTATATCCTGATATTTCCCCAAAATTCTTTATTAAATTCAACAAGGTCGGAATTGATTTTTTAAGATTCGACATAAACAAAATTATGTCATCAGCATACAGGGAGATTTTATGTTCTGTTGGTCCAACTTTAATTCCATATATTTGTGACTGTAGACGTATCGCCATCGCTAAAGGTTCAATTGCCATAGTAAACAGTAAAGGTGAAAGTGGACAGCCTTGTCGACATCCTCTATTGATTTTTATTGATTTTGAAATATTGTTATTTGTTAGGATTTCTGCAGTAGCATTATTATATATTATCTGAACCCATTTTATGAAATTATTTCCAAGTCCAAACCTTTGTAAGACTTCAAAAAGAAAGGGCCATTCAACTCTATCAAAGGCTTTTTCGGCATCCAGTGATAAGAGAGCTGTATCCGGTGCTTCTTTATTAGAATAAATAATATTAAAAAGTCTTCTTACATTATGGAAGCCTTGTCTTCCCTTTATAAAGCCATTCTGATCTCGATTAATAATATTTGGTAAAATTTCTTGTATTCGTCTTGCTAAAATTTTACAGATTATCTTAAGGTCGGCATTTAATAGGCTTATTGGTCTCATATTTTCACATTTATTAGAGGGCTTACCTGGTTTTGGCAACAGTATAATTAAGGCATTATTCATATATGATGGTAAATTACTATTTTGAAATGCTTCTAAAACCATTTCCAAAAAAGGTTTTGTTAATTTATTCTTAAATTTTTTATAAAGGTCAACTGGAAGACCATCTGGTCCTGCACTTTTTCCTGATTTCATATTATCAATAGCTAGTCCAACTTCTTCTTGACAAATTTTAGACTCCAGTATCTCCCTATTTTCATTTGGAATACACGGTATAAATAGTTCGTTCAAAAACCCATGTAGTTTTGTTAAGTCAGATTCATTTTTGGTATCATATAATTTTTCATAGTAATCTCTAAAGGCTCTATTAATTTCTAAAGGATCTATAACTACCTGTCCATTACTTATAATACTGGTAATTGGTGTTTTAGATTCTAATTGTTTAATCTGCCATGCCAATAACTTTCCTGATTTTTCACCTTGTTCATAAAAAGATTGTTTCAATCTTAGAAGACTCGAGGCAGCTCTATTCGCTGATTTTTTGTCATATTCAGCTCTCAAAATCAGTAATTCGTTCTCCAACCTTGGATCTCTTCCTGCATATACTCTTTCTTGAAGAATTTTTATTTTATGTTCCAGTTGGACTCTCTCCTCTCGAGTCTTCTTAGATTTTGAACCTGTATAACTAATAATGTGTCCCCTAATAAAAGCTTTGAAAGCCTCCCACTTTACACATGCTGATGTTTGTGTAGTATTGATGTCAAAGAACTCATCTATCTGTTTTTCTATGTATTTAACAAATTCCTCATCCTGAAGCCATTTATGCTGAAATTGCCATCTACCTGGTTCCTTTGTCAATTTCTTATCTACATATATTAGACAGCAGGGTGCATGATCAGAGATCACGATGTTATCATAAAAACAGTTTTGAATCTTGGACCTTAATTCTGTGGAGATCAAAAAATAATCTATACATGAGAATGTCTTGTAGGTATTGGAATAACAAGAGTATGCTTTAACTTGTGGTTTCATTTCTCTCCATATATCTATCAATTTCAATTCTTTCATAAAATGATTAATGGTCATCCTACATCCATTGTGCGTACAGTCCAGTCCTGTTGATCTATCTATACTGGGATTCAATGTACAATTAAAATCCCCTGCTATTATATGTTGCCCTGTAAGTGATGATAAGATAAGAAATAAATTGGCAAAGAACTTTTGATCATCTATATTGGGACCATATAAGTTCACCAAATTTATGTTTTCTAATAGCAAAGATCCTTGAATGATTACATATCTTCCAAATTTGTCTCCAATTACATTTTTCACTTGAAATGGGACTGATTTATGTATGAGAGTCATAACTCCCCTGGCTCGGGATGAAAATGATGAGGTGAAAACATTTCCTTGCCATCTACTCCTAATTCTTTTTACATCTTCCTCTATTAGATGAGTTTCTTGTAAAAACACAATTTTTGAACCCATGTCTTTTATTTTATTCATAACTTGTTTAAGTTTTTTTAAATTTTGTAGACCTCTGCAATTCCATGAAGTTAAGTTAAGATTAACGCTTTGATTTATGATCAATAGGGAGTTTGGGATTACCTTGCAGTGTAAACATGCTTAAACAGAAAAGCAAAAAAATGAGTGGTTGAACATTCACCCTACAAACTCCACACAAACAAATTCCCCCTTCCCACATTTGTGGCAATCCCCCCAAAAGCAAAAGAAAAATTCCGTCTCCCGATATAGCCATCGACCGTTCCACACCCACGAGGATCAGCCAAAGCCACTCCTTCTTCATCCTCCCAATCACCCTAACTCTACTGCTTTTAATAACGTAACATTAACTCTCTTCTGTAATTTTCCAATTTAACTCCAAAATTTTTTAGCAATTTTGTACTTTTTTTTTTTTTTAATATGTAATACAATCTATATTTTGTAATCTTGTTATATGCTTCTAATCAGTTAAATGCTCAAATATTCTACCCTATATTCTGTTCATGCTTAGCTCCCACCAGTCTCTTCCTGGATCTTCTTGATGAGCTCCTGCGCCTCCTCGGGGGTCTTGAAGATGTGTGTTCTGCCCTCATATGTGACCAGAAGTCTTGCAGGGTGAATCACTCCATGACGAACCTCAAGGTTGCGCAGTTCTTTGCGGATGGGGTCAAACTGCTTCCTTAATTGTTGGATTCCTGAGGCCAAATCTGGGTAGAACCGCACCTGCTGATCTTGATATTTAATTTCTCCTTTGGCCCGCACCGCGTTGGAGATCGTCATCCTGTCTCTGTAGCTGAGAAACTTCATAATTAACGTCCTCGGTGCTGCCTTGTTACCTCTCGGTGGGCCAATTCGGTGGGAGCTTTCCAAGACGACTGATGATTTTAGCTCCGCGTTGTTCAGCGCCTCCGGGATCCACCCCTCCAAAAAGGAGCATGAATCACGACCTTCGGCTCCCTCCGGTAAACCCACCAGCCTCAGGTTGTTCCGTCTGGACCGAGATTCCAAATCCAGAACGCTATTTCCCAGATCTTTATTTTTTTTTTCCAAAGTGCGCACCTTTATTTGAAGTCCGCTAATTTCATCCTCCGCACTTGAAACACGAAGCTCCGCCTGCGTCACTCGCTCCACGCAGTCACCCAACTCCTTTCTCATTGCATCCAACGCTGCCATAATCCCATCAAGTTTAGCGGAAAAGTCTGCTCTCATTGAGCTAATGGCAGCCAGCACTGCACCTGTGCCGCCATCGTCAGCAGTTACCGCATCACCGCTAGTTTCATCCGCCATATCCGCAGCTTTTTCTACTGCGCCACAAACTTTAAAGTCCGTTAATTTGGACTGCTTCGGCGATTCAATTTTTCCCCCTCCTGATTTCCCAGCCTTAGTCTTCACCGGCATATCCTCACCCAAACGCTGGGAAAAGTTCTGTTCCGAATGAGAGAGTTATTTGCCGAATTTTTATTTCCAGGAGCAGAGCAGAGTGATACGTGTCCTTCTAGGCGGCCGCCATAACCGGAAGTCCCAATAAAACTATTTTTTACTTTGATCATTTTCTTCTAATATTTTAAAAACATTGTTCTTCATCATCACATTTCCTTTTCTTCTTGGCTTTTTTGTTAATGACCATCCAGAATTTCTCTTTGCTCATCATTTTGATGGAGTTTTAAAAATTAGGTCATAATATAATTTTATCAGTAATTTTAATTCTAATATGATAAAACACTGAGTAGCTTTTATTTTCATCTGCATTTTCAGTTTTTTAATTGTGAAACTTTTGACTTTGAAGAAAATACCCCCCCAAGGTTTACATGTAAATCTAGCCCTCAGGAAGTGAGGAAAAAAAATTGTGGCCCTCACTACCACCAAAGTTGCCCGTCCCTGCTGTACACTGAACAATTTACAAAGGCTGTTTTGCTGTTAACTTACCAGGTACATCAGCTGAGGTTACAGCAGACACGGAGAGGACAGTGGGAACAGTAGATGGGGATGAGAGACAGTGCTCTGCAGAGGATAGAGATGGACCCAAGATGAAAACAACAACAACAACAAAAGCTAGCCATGTTAGATGTCATATTGTAGGACCTTGGGTGAGTCGGCAGACAGCGTCCCAGTCAGGATGCAGAGAATAAAGAGAGGTGGACAATAGCAAGGAGATCATGGGGAGTTTGGCAGGAAGAAGGAGCTGTGGGGGGTCAAGGGTGAATGTATTGTGATGTGAAATGTCATGCCTTGTGATGTGAAGTGTCGTGGAGATGTGAGACGAGCTGTGGATATAAAAGGAGAAGCTGTGCTTAGCTGTTTATGCTTTTTGTGTATGACTGATGGGAGAGTGTAATAAACTTCGTCTGCTCGTAACCTTGCCTCCTCATTTCACACTCTCCACACTGGTGACCCTGGACGTATGATGGAACACGAGGCAGGAACTCTGGAGTCGGCCCAGACGGGAGCCCCCAGCAACGCGTGCGCTGTTTCAGTCAAGTTACCGGACTTCTGGCAGCACAACATGTAGTGAGCCTGCTCGACCAGCCCCCAGCCCACAACAGATATGAAGCTCTCAAGACGGCGCTGACCTGACGCTACACGCTCTCGGACTGCGAGAGAGCAGAGAGGCTCCTGAGGCGTTCCGAGTTGGGAGATGGTTAGGCTGTCGATCTGATGGAGAAGATGTTGGTGTTAATGAGCACGGACGACAGGCATTTCCTGTTTGCCCATCTTTTCCTCCGGAATCTCCCAACAGAGGCGAGAGCGGTTCTGGCTAATTTGCCGTCGCTGGCCGTGTGTGACTGCCGTGCGCTAGCCCAGGAGGCAGACCGGAGGACCAGAGCCCTCACAGTCAACGCGGCTGTGTCGGACCCCAGTGAGACGACCGGAGCAGGCGAGGAGCCACCGACGGTAGCAGCAGCGGGGACCAAGGGGTGCGAGAGAGACACGCTCTGTTTCTACCACCGCCGCTTCGGAAAGAACGCACGCAGATGTGCGCCACCGTGCCAGTTCAAGTGCTCGGGAAACGCCAAGGCCGGCAGTTGGTAGCAGCTGCGACCGCCGGTGAAGAGAACAAGCTGCTCTACAAGACGGACGCGCGCTCAGGGAGGCGTTTCCTCATGGACACCAGAGCCCAGAAGAGCATCATCCTGCCGACCTACGCCGACCGGCTGGCAGGACCTAGCGGCCCCGGGCTGTTGGCAGCAAACGGCTCGGAAATTAGACCTTTGGTGAGAGAATACTGATCTTATCTCTACACGGCCGTACATGCGAGTGGACTTTTGTCATAGCAACACTGAATTACCATATCCTGGGGACTGATTTTCTTTGTGCACATGGTTTACTGGTTGACGTTGCTAACAGGCGCCTGGTAAATGCACTGTCCTTTGACTCTCTCCCCTGTACAGCTCGAGGGGCCGGGCCAGTAATACAAGCCAACGTCACAGCTCCAGGCGGTAAGTTCCACACACTGCTCACACAGTTTCCAGCACTCACGGTCCCGACGTTTTTGGCGGCCATCGCTAAACACAGGGTGGAGCACTTTATAACCACCACCGGGCCGCCCGTTTTCGCACGACCTCGGCGCTTGGACGCAGCTAAACTGGCCATAGCGCGCGAGGAGTTTGCCAACCTGGAAAGGTTGGGCATCATCAGGCGTTCGAACAGCCCATGGGCATCCCCGCTACACATGGTCCCTAAGGCTGAGGGGTCGTGGCGACCGTGCGGGGATTTCCGCAGGTTGAATAATGCCACAGCACACGACCGCTACCCGATTCCCCACATTCAGGATTTTTCCGTTCACCTCGCCGGAGCACACATTTTTTCTAAAATAGACCTGGTCCGCGGTTACCACCAGGTCCCAGTGCACGCGGAGGACATACCCAAAACAGCGGTAATAACTCCGTTCGGCTTGTTCGAGTTCCTGCGCATGCCATTCGGGTTAAAAGGAGCAGCACAGACGGTCCAGCGCATGATGGATGCGGTGCTGCGTGATCTCCCATTTGTGTTCGTCTACCTGGATGATATCCTGGTAGCCAGTGCATCTGAGGACGAACACGTAACCCACCTCAGGACGGTTTTCCAGAGGTTGGAGGAGCATGGGTTAATAATCAACCCGGCGAAGTGCCAGTTCGGCGTGACGCAGATTGATTTTCTGGGGCACCGCGTCTTACCGGAGGGAGCGATACCCTTGCCTGATAAGGTGCGCGCTGTAGCGAATTTTCCCCGGCCTCAGACCGTCAGGGCGCTGCAAGAATTATTTGGGATGGTTAACTTTTATAACCGTTTCCTCCCCCGCGCAGCTCAACTCATGCAACCATTGTTCGCCGCACTCAAGAGACGGAAACCTGCAGAGGGAGTCGAATGGACTCCGGAGCAAGAGCAGGCGTACTCTAAGGTTAAAGCAGCCCTGGCAAACGCCGCACTGTTGGCGCACCCAGACCCGGCGGCCCGGATAGCGCTCACCACCGATGCCTCGGATGTGGCCATAGGGGCTGTCGTGGAGCAACATGTCGCCGGTTCTTGGCAGCCACTTGCTTTTTTCATCAGGGCTTTGCGCGACAGTGAGCGTAAATACAGCGCGTTCGACAGAGAGCTGCTGGCTCTCCACCTGGCCATACACCACTTCTAGTTCTGGCTGGAAGGGCGCAACTTCACCGCGTTTGTGGACCACAAGCCGCTGACGTTCGCGATGGCCAAGGTTTCGGAACCTTGGTCAGGCCGGCAGCAGAGGCAGCTGACCGCGATCTCAGAGTTTACGACCGA
Organism: Pholidichthys leucotaenia; assembly: GCA_020510985.1. Lineage (NCBI taxonomy): Eukaryota > Metazoa > Chordata > Actinopteri > Cichliformes > Pholidichthyidae > Pholidichthys > Pholidichthys leucotaenia. The sequence continues at coordinate 230,977,007 of CM035849.1, forward strand.
TATTCAGCATGTGTCGGGTAAACTGAATGTAGTGGCGGACTGCCTCTCGCGCGCGGTGGTGGCCCCGGTCTGTGTAGGGATAAATTATACAGCCACGGCCGCAGAGCAGGTTGGCAATACAGACGTGCGTGCGCTCCAGTCTGGACCAACAGGGTTAAGGCTGGAGAGCAGAGTACTGCAAGACGGCAGCCTCCCCCAATCTGTGACGTCTCCACGGGACGCCCGCGCCCGGTGGTCCCGGTCGTGTGGCGCCGCCGCGCGTTTGAGTCAGTTCACGCTCTGGCGCACCCAGGAGTGAGCGCGTCAGTCAAAATGGTGGGAGCGAAATTCGTGTGGCCAGGCCTGCGCAAACAAGTGAAAGAGTGGGCTGCAGTCTGTGTAGCGTGCCAACGAGCCAAAGTACACAGACACACGAAGGCCCCTTTGGAGCCGTTTAGTATACTGGCTAAAAGATTCGACCACGTTCACGTGGACCTCGTGGGCCCCCTCCCGCCGTCGCAGGGGTGCATGCACCTCCTGACAGTGGTGGACCGCACCACACGCAGGCCAGAAGCAGTCCTGCTGGCGGCAACCACGTCTGCGGATGTGGCGTGCGCTTTTTTGACAACATGGGTGGCGCGTTTTGGAATCCCGTCGGACATCACGTCCGATAGGGGCCCTCAGTTTGTTTCCGACCTGTGGTCCGCGATGGCCCGCAGCCTGGGTGTCGCAATTCATCACACAACCGCGTACAACCCACAGGCCAGTGGGTTATGCGAGCGTTTTCATAGGTCACTGAAAGCGGTGCTCAGGGCTTCGCTTACGGATGCAAATTGGGTAGACCGGTTGCCGTGGGTTTTATTGGGGTTGCGTTCCGCACCAAAAGAGGATTTGGAGGCTTCCCCGGCAGAGCTTGTTTTTTCTCAGCCACTGTGCCTGTCCGGGGAATTTTTGCCAGATAATCCCTTGCCAGACAACTGCCCGTCTCAGCGTTTGCAACAGAGTGCAGACACAGGCAAGCTGCCCGGCCCGGCCCATCACTGTTTTCCACGCGCTTTTGTGCCGAAAACTTTGAAGAACGCGGGGTTCGTGTTCGTCAGGCACGATGCCCATCGCTCTCCATTGCGCCCACCCTATGATGGCCCGTTCAGAGTGCTGGAAACAGGGGACAAGCATTTTTTTTGTTAGATTTTGGAGGGCGTCAGGAGAAAATATGCATAGACAGACTTAAGCCCGCCTTTGTGGTGGCGGACGAGCAAGTGCTGCTGGCTCGGGCCCCTCGGCGTGGAAGACCCCCACGGAGAGCTCCCCAGGCAAACGATTCACCAGGACAGCCATACGGGCAAAGCGGAGTCCCCCCCCCCCCTCGCCACAGCCCACCCGCAGTCAGACACACCTCCAGCAGCCCCCCGCCGGCACAGAAACCCCGGTTACAGCAGATATGGGAGGAGACTGAAGCCCAAAAGACGTGGACTGAAACTCTGTCTGGGGGTGGTGGTGTAAGACCTTGGGTGAGTCGGCAGACAGCGTCCCAGTCAGGATGCAGAGAATAAAGAGAGGTGGACAATAGCAAGGAGATCATGGGGAGTTTGGCAGGAAGAAGGAGCTGTGGGGGGTCAAGAGTGAATGTATTGTGATGTGAAATGTCATGCCTTGTGATGTGAAGTGTTGTGGAGATGTGAGACGAGCTGTGGATATAAAAGGAGAAGCTGTGCTTAGCTGTTTATGCTTTTTGTGTATGACTGATGGGAGAGTGTAATAAACTTCATCTGCTCGTAACCTTGCCTCCTCATTTCACACTCTCCACAATATTACACTTGAAAATTAGGAAAACGTTTACTCCAGTGTGTTTGTGCTTGTAATAACAAAAAAATCTGCCAGTGGAACAATTGAATATTGGTTGAGAACTTTTGAAATAATATGCATTTGTCTGAAAACAAGTCCCTTGTCATATGATCATATGTTATATTAAATCTTAATGAGATCATCTGATTAGAAATTAAATGTATATGGTGACAGATTTTCCTCACCTGATGCATTAGCCTGGGCTGAGCCTGAGGAGGTGGACTAACACCGAAAATACTTTAACAGTACTTCTGGGGACGTTTCATAGAACCTATGAGCATACAGCTACTTGATGGAAAAACACCATGTTCATTTTACTCACAGAAATTACTATGCTCTGCTAAAGCAAACAATTTGTGCAAACATGTCTCAAACTGGAACTACTTCATTCATTCAAAAACACATTAACTTAAGCAAACATGTTTGCTAGCAAAAGCTGTGATGTCTGTAATTAGTTGTTACTAAATATTTGCTATCAAACAGTTTAATGCCAAAAAAGCGACCCAGAGTATCGAGAATCAACTTAATCACAGTTAAAGGTCAGTATTACACCAACACAAAAACATTAGCTTGGATAGAAATCTATCTAACCTAGAAGAATTGTTTTTTCAGTTAACTATGTAGCTAATTTGTTAATTACAGGCTACTACACACTACCAATTTAATCAAAATGCCAAGGATATTCAGGGACTTTCCAATTTAATCAAAATGCCAAGGATATTCAGGGACTTTCCTAACTTGAGGAAACTTACTGTCTGGGTACATATTAATGTTCTGCAGGGTTACTTAACAAACTGTATTGCTGTTTATACCATCTAGCTGCAATGCTCCTGCACTCTGTGTATATCTGTGTACATGTATATTCATTTAGTGTTTTTGGCTAACCATATCTTATTGTCTTATTAACAATTGCTCTGAGTGCTGCTATCCCTGTGCTGCTGTAATCCTGGAATTTCCCCACTGTTCGACTAATAAAGGCTTATCTTGTAGAGACCGGGTTAATCATCTCACACTGGATGCAGAGGGTAAACAGAGAAGGACAATGGCTATGGAGATTATGGTGAGGTAGCAGGAAGAAGAAGTTGGGGGGAGAAGGGATGAATGTATTGTGATGTGAGATGTCATGCAGATGTGAGATGAGCGGTTGGTATAAAAGGAGAACCCATGGTGTATTGAGACATGCTTTTTCTGTGTATGACTGATGTGAGAGTGAATAAAGTCATCTGCTGTATGAACCAGTCTTGTTATTTACACTCTCCACAGTGGTGACCCCTTGACGAATTATGGAACACGAGGCAAGAATCCCGGAGTCGGCCCGGATGGGAAGCCCCAGCGACGCGGCAAGCATCCCAGAGACAGCCCAGATGGGAACCCCCAGCAACGCGTGCGCTGTTTCGGTCAAACTACTGGACTTTTGGCTGCACGACCCGTGGTCTTGGTTCCACCACACCGAGGCTCAATTCGCCCTCCGGGGAATAACGGCAGACGACACCAAATATTACTATGTGGTTGCAGCGCTGGACGCTCGCACATCTCAGCAGGTAGGGAGCCTGCTCCAACAGCCTCCAGCCCACGACAAATATGGGACTCTCAAGGCCGCGCTGACCCGGCACTACACGCTCTCAGACTGTGAGAGAGCAGAGAGGCTCCTGAGGCGCTCCGAGTTGGGAGATGGTTCAGCGGTCGAACTGATGGAGAAGATGTTGGCGTTAATGGGCACGGACAACGGGCATTTTCTGTTTGCCCACCTTTTCCTCCGGATCCTCCCAACAGAGGCGAGAGCGGTTCTTGCCAATTCGCTGTTGCTGGCCGCGCGTGACTACCGTGCGCTAGCCCAGGAGGCAGATCAGATCATCCTCACCACCAGAGCCCTGTTAGGGCTCTGGTGGTGAGGATGATGGGTCGGAACCCAGCGAGGAACCCTGGGTCGGAACCCAGCGAGATGACCAGTGGAGGCGAGGAGCTGCCGACGGTAGCAGCAGAGGAGGCCAGGAAGCGCCAGAGAGACACGCTCTGCTTCTACCACTGCCGCTTTGGAGAGAACGCATGCAGATGTGCGCCACCGTGCCAATTCAAGCGCTCGGGAAACGCCAAGGCCAGCAGTTGGTAGCAGCTGCGACCGCCGGTGAAGAGAACAAGCTGCTCTATGTGACGGACTCGCGCTTGGGAAGACAGTTCCTCGTAGACACCGGAGCCCAGAGGAGCATCATCCTGGCGTCCTACGCCGACCGGTTAGCAGGACCTAGCGGCCCCGGGCTGGTAGCAGTAAACGGCTCTGGCATTAAGACTTTTGGTGAGAAAACACTGACTTTATCCCTTCACGGACGAATGTACGAGTGGACTTTTGTCATAGCGGCATTGAGTTTCCCAATCCTGGGAGCTGATTTTCTGTGTGTACATGGGTTGCTAGTCGATGTTCCTAATAGGCGCCTGGTTAATGCACTGTCTTTTGATTCTCTCCCCTGTACAGCTCGAGGGGCCGGGCCAATAACGCAAGCCAACGTCACAGCTCTAGGCGGTAAGTTCCACACACTGCTCACTCAGTTCCCAGCACTCACGGTCCCGACGTTTTCCACGGCCATCACTAAACACGGGGTGGAGCACTTTACCACCACCACCGGGCCGCCCGTTTTCGCACGACCTCGGCGCTTGGACGTAGCTAAACTGGCCATAGCGCACGAGGAGTTTGCCAACCTGGAAAGGTTGGGCATCATCAGGCAATCGAACAGCCCATGGGCATCCCTGCTACACATGGTCCCTAAGTCCGAGGGATCATGGCGACCATGCGGAGATTTCTGCAGATTGAATAACGCCACAGCGCACGACCGCTACCCGATTTCCCATATTCAGGATTTTTCCGTTCACCTCGCCGGAGCACGCATTTTTTCTAAAATAGACCTGGTCCGCGGTTACCACCAGGTCCCAGTGCGCGCGGAGGACATACCCAAAACAGCGGTAATAACTCCGTTTGACTTTTTTGAGTTTTTACGCATGCCCTTCGGATTAAAAGGAGCGGCACAGACATTCCAACGCATGATGGATGCGGTGTTGCGCGATCTCCCGTTTGTGTTCGTCTACCTGGATGATATCCTGGTGGCCAGTGCGTCCGAGGACGAACACGTAACCCACCTCAGGACGGTTTTCCGGAGGTTGGAGGAGCACGGGTTAATAATCAACCCGGCGAAATACCAGTTCGGCGTGACGGGGATTGATTTTTTGGGGCACCGCATCTCACCGGAGGGAGCGATACCCTTGCCCGACAAGGTGTGCGCCGTGGCAAATTTTCCCCGGCCTCAGACGGTCAGGGTGCTGCAAGAATTTTTGGGGATGCTTAACTTTTATAACCAGTTCCTCCCCCGCGCAGCTCAGCTCATGCAGTCATTGTACGGCGCGCTCAAGAAACAGAAACAGAAACCCGCGGACAGAGTCGAATGGACTCCGGAGCGAGAGCAGGCGTTCTCTGAGGTTAAAACAGCCCTGGCAAACGCCGCAATGTTGGAACACCTGGACCCGGCGGCCCGGATAGCGCTCACTACCGACGCCTCGGACGTGGCCATAGGGGCCGTCGTGGAGCAACGCGTCGCCGGTTCTTGGCAGCCGCTCGCTTTTTTCAGCAGGGCTTTGCACGACAGTGAGCGTAAATACAGCACGTTCGACAGAGAGTTGCTGGCTCTCCACCTGGCCATACGCCACTTCCAGTTCTGGCTGGAAGGGCACAGCTTCACCGCGTTCGTGGACCACAAGCCGCTAATGTTCGCGATGGCCAAGGTTTTGGAACCATGGTCGGGCCGGCAGCAGAGACAGCTGGCCGCGATCTTCGAGTTTATGACCGATATTCAGCATGTGTCAGGTAAATTGAATGTGGTAGCGGACTGCCTCTCGCGTGCAATAGTGGCCCCGGTCTGCGTGGGGATAGATTATACAGCCATGGCCGCAGAGCAGATTAGCGATACGGACTTGCACGCGCTCCAGTCTGGACCAAAAGGGTTAAGGCTGGAGAGCAGAGTACTGCAAGACGGCAGCCCCCCCTAATCTGTGACGTCTACACGGGACGCCCACGCCCGGTGGTCCCAGTCGCTTGGCGCCGCCGCATGTTTGAGTCAGTTCACGCTCTGACCCACCCAGGGGTGCGCACATCAGTCAAAATGGTGGGAGCGAAGTTCGTGTGGCCAGGCCTGCACATACAAGTGAAAGAGTGGGCTGCAGCCTGCGTAGCGTGCCAACGAGCCAAAGTACACAAACACACGAAGGCTCCTTTGGAGCCGTTTCGTATCCCGGCTGAGAGGTTCGACCATGTTCACGTGGACCTCGTGGGCCCCCTCCCTCCATCGCAGAGGTGCACGCACCTTCTGACAGTGGTGGACCGCACCACACGCTGGCCAGAAGCAGTCCCGCTGGCAGCAACCACGTCCGCGGACGTGGCGCGTGCTTTTTTGACAACATGGGTGACATGTTTTGGAATCCCGTCGGACATCACGTCCGATAGGGGCCCTCAGTTTGTTTCAGACCTCTGGTCTGCGATGGCCCATAGCCTGGGTGTTGCAGTTCATCGCACAACCGCGTACAACCCACAGGCCAATGGGTTATGCGAGCGTTTTCATAGGTCACTGAAAGCAGCGCTCAGGGCTTCGCTGACGGATGCAAATTGGGTAGACCGGTTGCCGTGGGTTTTATTGGGGTTGCGTTCCGCACCAAACGAGGATTTGGAGGCTTCCCCGGCGGAGCTTGTTTTTTCTCAGCCACTGCGGCTGCCCGGGGAATTTTTGCCAGATAATCCCGTGCCAGACAACTGCCCGTCACAGCGTTTGCAGCATAGTGCAGACACAGGCACGCTGCCGGGCCCAGCCCACCACTGTTTTCCACGCACTTTTGTGCCAAAAACTTGGAAGAACGCGGCATTCGTGTTTGTCAGGCACGATGCCCACCGCACTCCATTGCGCCCACCCTAAGATGGCCCGTTCAGAGTGCTGGAAACAGGGGACAAACATTTTTTGTTAGACTTGGGGGGTCATCAGGAGAAAATATGCATAGACAGACTTAAGCCCGCCTTTGTGGTGGCGGACGAGCAAGTGCTGTTGGCTCAGGCCCCTCGGCGCGGAAGACCCCCACTGAGAACTCCCCAGGTAAACGATTCATCAGAGCAGCCACACGGGCAAGTCGAAGGTTTCACCCCCCTCGCCATGGCCCACCCGCAGACAGACACACCCCCAGGAGTCCCCCGCCGGCACAGCAGCGCCGCGGAGGCGGTAAACCCCCGTTACAGCAGATATGGGAGGAGACTGAAACCAAAAGGATGTGAGGACTGAAACTCGGTCTGAGATTCTGGGGGGGGGGGGGGGGGGGGGGTGTAGAGACCGGGTTAATCATCTCAGACTGGATGCAGAGGGTAAACAGAGAAGGACAATGGCTATGGAGATAATGGTGAGGTAGCAGGAAGAAGGAGTTGGGGGGGAGAAGGGATGAATGTATTGTGATGTGAGATGTCATGCAGATGTGAGATGGGCGGTTGGTATAAAAGGAGAACCCATGGTGTATTAAGACATGCTTTTTCTGTGTATGACTGATGTGAGAGTGAATAAAGTCGTCTGCTGTATGAACCAGTCTCGTTATTTACACTCTCCACAATCTTATCTTTATCTTGCCATTTTTCTTTTCTTCCTCTTTCTTTTCTCTGCCCCTGAAGGATATGTCCTTTTCTGCGACATTGTTATGTTTACCTGCTGCTCCTTAGATGTGCAGTGTGCTCTGTATGGCTGAATGTACACATTAGCAGTGGAGCTCTGAGGTGAGCTTAGAATGGAATCACTACACCAGCAGTACTCTGTTAACATACAGTGGGGCAAAAAAGTATTTAGTGAGCAACAATTGTGCAAGTTCTCCCACTTAAAAGATGAGAGAGGTCTCCAATTTTCATCATAGGTATACCTCAACTATGACAGACAAAATGAGAAAAAAAAAATCCAGAAAATCACATTGAAGGATTTTTAAAGAATTTATTTCAAATCAAATCAAATCAAACTTTATTGTCATATTGCTGTACATACAACTGTAGTGCAGGCAAGATGAAATTGCGTTTCTCTCGGCATCCATATAAGAAGCAGCATGATTAAGACACACTCCCACATAGCTCCACCCCCCACCCCCACCCCCCATCCATTCACACATCCCTGAGACATACTTGGGGAAAAGAATAACTAACTATAATATACAAAATGTCCGTAGGTGCAGTAGTGTGTATGAGAGATTCCGGGTCAGCTGTTCAGCATCCTGACAGCTTGTGGGAGGAAGCTGTTGATCAGTCTGGTGGTTCTGCCTCTGATGCTCCGGAATCGTTTACCAGATGGAAGAAGTTCAAAGTGTTTATGCAGAGGGTGAGAACGGTCCTTGACAATGTTCAGTGCCCTGCTCCTACAACGGTTCTGAAAAAGTTCTTGGACAGAGGGGAGGGAGACTCCAATTACCCTCTCTGCCCCCTTGACTATCCTCTGCAGGGCTTTTTTGTCTGACATACTGCAGCTGGAGTACCATGTAGCAATGCAGTACATCAGAACACTCTCCACCACACCTCTGTAGAAGGTCCTGAGGATGCAGATGGGGAGAGAGGCCTGTTTGAGTTTCCTCAAGAAGTGTAGTCTCTGCTGAGCCCGCTTCCTGATCTCCAAGGAATTCTTGCTCCAGGTCAGGTCCTGCGAGATCTGCACTCCGAAGAACTTGAAGAACTGTTCTCTACTCTCTGCACTAAACGGCCGCCGATGCTGAGGTGAACGTTCTCAGGCTGTGACCGCCGGAAGTCGATAATCATCTCCTTCGTTTTGTCCACGTTGAGCATCAGATTGTTCTCCCTGCACCAGCCCTCCAGGTCTCTCACTTCTTCCCTGTACATTGATTCCTCATCCCTCTGAATAAGTCCCACCACCGTGGTGTCATCTGCAAACTTAATAATCTGGTTCCCCTCGTATTTGGATACACAGTCATGTGTTAGAAGTGTAAACAACAGTGGACTGAGTACACAGCCTTGAGGGGTTCCGGTACTCTGCGTGACAGAGTTGGAGATGTTGTTTCCAACCCGGACAGACTGAGGTCTCTCAGTCAGGAAATCCAAGATCCAGAGACATGTGGCGGTGTTCAGACCGAGAAGGAGTAATTTCTCCATCAGTCTCTGGGGAACAATGGTGTTGAATGCTGAACTGAAATCAATGTACAGGAGTCTGGCGTAGGTGTCTTTCTTATCCAGGTGGGTGATGACAGAGTGTAGGGTGGTGACTATAGCATCCTCCGTGGAGTGGTTTGAACGATATGCAAACTGGAGCGGGTCGTGTGATGCAGGGAGGCAGGCTGTAATGTGTGGTTTGACAAGCCGTTCAAAACACTTCATCACAATTGGTGACAGTGCAACAGGACGATAGTCATTCAAACACGACACCACTGGTTTCTTTGCCACCGGTACAATGATAGAGGTCTTGAAGCATCTGGGAATGATGGCCTGACTCAGGGAGATGTTATAAATGTCAGTCAGGACATCCGCCAACTCGCTCGCGCAGTCTCGGAGCACACGTCCCGGAATGTTATCTGGACCTGCAGCTTTGCGTGGGTTGACTCTGGATAGGGTCCTCCGTGTGTCCGCTGTGTTGATGGTAAAAGCTGGTCCGACCGATGGTGGGGGTGGGCCGGCCCTCCCTCTGATTGTTGAGTTTGATGCTTCAAAACGTGCAAAAAAGTCGTTAAGCCTGTCTGGAAGCGAAGCGTCGTCATCATCGACCCCCTGCCTAGACTTAAAGCCCGTCAGTGTCCGAACTCCCTGCCACATCTGCTTGGTGTTCCTAATGTCACAGAGGTGTCCCTGGATTTTCTCCGCATAGGCGCGCTTTGCCGCCTTAATTCCCTTTGAAAGCGCAGACCTGGCTGAGCGGAGGGCGATCCTGTCCTTCGGTCTGAAGGCTGCATCTCTGGCTGTAAGCAGCGAGCGCACCTCTGCAGTCATCCAGGGCTTATGACTACCCCGCATAGTGATGGTCTTCACTGTAGTGAAATCCTCTGTGCACTTCGCGATGTAGCTGGTGACCGTATCAGCATACTCCTCCACATCTGTCTTGTCTTCCTGGGAGGCTGCTATTTTGAAGATCTTCCAGTCTGTGTGCTGAAAACAGTCTTGCAGTGCAGAGGTTGCACTCTCTGGCAAAATCCTGATTTGTTTCACTGCTGGCCTGCTGCGCTTCAATAAAGGTTTGTAGGCAGGCAGCAGCATCACGGACATGTGATCAGAACGGCCGAGATGGGGGCAGGGTGTCGCTTTATATGCATCTGTGTTTGTGTACACTAAGTCCAACATATTCTCTCCTCTGGTCTTAAAGTCTACACATTGTTTAAACTTGGGGAGCACAGTCTTTAAGCTGGTGTGGTTAAAATCCCCCGCAACCACCACAAAACTGTCCGGATGTGAAGTTTGGATTTCACTGATCGCATTGTGCAGTACCCCGAGTGCCTTCTTAGCATTAGCTTTAGCGTTAGCGCTCGGCGCTATGTAAACACCAACTACAAACACGTTGCTGAATTCCCTCGGCAGATAAAATGGCCGACAATTAACAATAAGGAACTCCGCCAACGGAGAGCAGTGTTTAGACACTAACGTGGCATTAACGCACCAGTTCTTGTTAACATAGATGCATAGCCCACCCCCCCGGCTCTTACCGGAGCTCGCCGTTTCCCTGTCGGCACGGAACATCGCCATATCTTCCAGTTGAATGGCCTCGTCAGGAATGTTGTCGTGGAGCCATGTCTCGGTGAAAACAAACACACAGCAGTCCCTCCACTCTCTCTGGGTTTCTCTCAGCAGACGCAGTTCATCCACCTTGTTTTCGAGGGCGTGGACGTTTGAGAGAAGAAGCGACGGTACCGCTGGTCTGGAGGGGTTAGCCTTTAGCCTAGCATGGATATTTGCAAATTATGGTGGAAAATAAGTATTTGGTCACCTACAAACAAGCAAGATTTCTGGCTCTCACAGACCTGTAACTTCTTCTTTAAGAGGCTCCTCTGTCCTCCACTCGTTACCTGTATTAATGGCACCTGTTTGAACTTGTTATCAGTATAAAAGACACCTGTCCACAACCTCAAACAGTCAGACTCCAAACTCCACTATGGCCAAGACCAAAGAGCTGTCAAAGGACACCAGAAACAAAATTGTATACCTGCACCAGGCTGGGAAGACTGAATCTGCAATAGATAAGCAGCTTGGTGTGAAGAAATCAACTGTGGGAGCAACTATTAGAAAATGGAAGACATACAAGACCACTGATAATTTCCCTCGATCTGGGGCTCCACGCAACATCTCACCCCGTGGGGTCAAAATGATCACGAGAACAGTGAGCAAAAATCCCAGAACCACACGGGGGGACCTAGTGAATGGCCTGCAGAGAGCTGGGACCAAAGTAACAAAGGCTACCATCAATAACACACTACGCCGCTAGGGACTCAAATCCTGCAGTGCCAGACGTGTCCTCCTGCTTAAGCCAGTACATGTCCAGGCCCGTCTGAAGTTTGCTAGAGAGCATTTGGATGATCCAGTAGAGGATTGGGAGAATGTCATATGGTCAGATGAAACCAAAATACAACTTTTTGGTAAAAACTCAACTTGTCGTGTTTGAAGGAGAAAGAATGCTGAGTTGCATCCAAAGAACACCATACCTACTGTGAAGCATGGGGGTGGAACCATCATGCTTTGGGGCTGTTTTTCTGCAAAGGGACCAGGACGACTGATCCGTGTAAAGGAAAGAATGAATGGGGCCATGTATTGTGAGATTTTGAGTGAAAACCTCCTTCCATCAGCAAGGGCATTGAAGATGAAACGTAGCTGGGTCTTTCAGCACGACAATGATCCAAAACACACCGCCTGGGCAACGAAGGAGTGGCTTCATAAGAAGCATTTCAAGGTCCTGGAGTGGCCTAGCCAGTCTCCAGATCTCAACCCCATAGAAAATCTTTGGAGAGAGTTGAAAGTCTGTGTTGCCCAGCAACAGCCCCAAAACATCACTGCTCTAGAGGAGATCTGCATGGAGGAATGGGCCAAAATACCAGCAACAGTGTGTGAAAACCTTGTGAAGACTTACAGAAAACGTTTGACCTCTGTCATTGCCAACAAAGGGTATATAACAAAGTAATGAGATGAAGTTTTGTTATTGACCAAATACTTATTTTCCATTATAATTTGCAAATAAATTTTTAAAAAATCAGACAATGTGATTTTCTGGATTTTTTTTTCTCATTTTGTCTCTCATAGTTGAGGTATACCTATGATGAAAATTTGAGACCTCTTTCATCTTTTAAGTGGGAGAACTTGCACAATTGTTGGCTCACTAAACACTTTTTTGCCCCACTGTAGTATTGTGTTTACTGTATTGCACATAATACTGTGCGATAATATACCACTAATAATATGTTAATCATCATTCACATGCAAAAAAATTAATGAAAAAATAATTTTAAAAATTAATTGCTCTCTGGGGCCCCCTGTGGACACGGGCCCCCTAAGCAGCCACTTAGTTAGCTTATGCCTTGGGCCGGCTCTGACAGTGTGTATTTTGAGGCGTTTGTTCCAACAAGCGAAGATAATGATGTAAAGGCAATGTTTATACATATCCTTTCTAAATGCTGATTTTAAGTTGATGGACTTGTGAAACAGGTTTGAGCAACTTTATAGCTTCGATATATAGGCATAAATACATAATTATCCTCAGATTGCCTTTAAGCAGAGCAGTCATGCCTGAATAACGTGTTAGATACATTTATAAACATGTATTACTTGCATGTTTATAATCAACCCACATCTCATGTTTACAACTTTAGTGAAAAAACAATGCATCTGTGAATGATGCTTTACTCTATAAATCAGAAACTTCTCCAATTCTTGGTGTAGGCTCAATCAGCTCACTGTGAGCTTAATCTAGGGTATCAGTTGCTGTCTTGCTGAAACAAGAAATAAGCTTGTTATTCCTGGAAAGTGCTTTAAAACGGGAGGTTAGCTACAGTGCAAGACTGCCTGTCACTGCCTCATTCTAAACAGGGATGAACCAGCATGGATACTCTTGTTCAAAAAACATTTCCCCATGTGGGCTGGTCACACTCTAGAGAAAAGCACACATACACTATTCCATACAGCCAATAAGTAGCTTCTATGCAAAAAAAAAAAAAAAAAAGGAAGGCCAGCAGCACACCCATTATTTAAGTGCCTTTTGACACAACAGAGGGACAGAGTGTGTTGGTGCATGGATGTGCACATGAGTGACACACAGAAAAAGAAATAATAGAGGGGAGGAAAGTGTGTATGTTTCTGTGTGTGTCTGTGCACACATGTAGCTGTGCATGCCCTTATGTGTGCGTCCATCCCCATTTGCATTTGTGGGTGCTCGGCCATGTGCATATGTATGTGTGGCACAGTGGACCAGAACAGAGCTCTGACAGTAGCAGGGCTCCTGCTCACTGATGCTTGCCTGGAGGAGCTGACAGCAGCTCGGTCTGTCAATCACAGAGCATGCCCACTAGCCCCCTATTCACATCATCCCATCTTGTTAACTCTAAATCTGGCTGCATACTGTTTATATCCGTGTGTCTCTGTGTGTGAAAAGGGGGGTTTGCATCATTTTCTCTTATGTGCCTCTGTGTTGCAGCCTCACCCATTTCTGATCAGTCATGCCAAAGTGATGAAAAAATGGTGTGGGGATTGCTGAAAATGTGTCATGCTGCTTAGAGTTAATCTAGTATTGTAGAACCCCGTCTCCTACAATTTGTCAGTGTTATGTCAAAGCTAACGGTTTAAATAATCTGACGAACTATTAACACTATCAAAAATACATTTCTTTTAAGTTAAGTGTCTCTTAGAGATATGTAATATTATTTTGTCTCCACAACAAACCAAACAATGTTGCCATTAGGTGAAAGAGACCGACCCTTGCTGTCAAAGTATGTCCTCTTGTCACCCACAATGGTCACCAGCTATTGAGTACTGGACTAACGATTGGTTGCTTGCAGCTCTGTTGAGATACTTGACTCTTTTCACTGCGATAATAGATCCTTGGTGAGCTGTAGAGAGACAAAAATCTGGGCAAGTCTAGATAAATGTGAGCCAAGAAGTTACTGTACAAAAAAAAAAATCCATGAAGGTCTTAATTATCAGGAGATACAGAATGCATGTAAGCTAAAAAAAAAATGCAGACAAAAGACATCCATGTTGGTTATGACAGTGGAAACTCGAGATTACTGATTTTTGAAAAACTCCTCTGGAATATCAGAGAATGGAGGAATGTAATTGGAATGATGTGGATGTGGATTCTGGATCACTTTTTCATTCATTCATTCATTCATTCATTCATTCATTCATTCATTCATCTTCTTCCGCTTAATCCTTTTCAGGTCGCGGGGGGGCTGGAGCATCTTTGGGCAAGAGGCAGGGTACACCCTGGACAGATCGCCAGTCCATTGCAGGGCCAACACAGAGAGGCAGACAACCATTCACTCTCACAGTCATACCTAAGCACAATTTAGAATCCCCAGTTTGATGCCAATTAACCTAACTTGCATGTTTTTGGCATGTGGGAGGAAACCAGAGAAATCCTGGAGTAAACCCACGCAGACACGGGGAGAACATGCAAACTCCACACAGATCACTGTTGGTTGGATCACATTTTCATTGTCTTTAATATTGTCAGACAGGGTCTTGGCAGCGGTATACACCTCCAAAATCTAATGGGTTCATCGTTGGCCCAAGGACCACCTCTGTCGAAAATTTCATCAAAATCCATCCTGTAGTTTTTACATAATCATTCTACACTAAAGCTGGGCAATTTGACCTTAAATCAGCATCACGATTATAGGAAGCTTTCAAGCTGCCCCCCCCCTTCTTCTCCCTTATAGTTCACTGACAAGACTTGTAATCAATCCATGACTGCAGTGATTTGGCCATAAATAAGCATAATATAATAAAGAATACCACTGGGACCCTAAACACTGTCCAGTGCATAAGTCAGTGTGTCTGTCCAGACGTACCTGTTAAGGGCATGTGAGCCACATGACTCACGAAAGTGGCCAGCGAGCTCCCAGCTGCTCAAGGGGAGCCCTTTAAGCAGCAACAACCATGCCATCGCCACAACAGGGAGCATGACTCTCTGATCGGATTCTTAAATAAAGCTTTAGTACATCCACTCCCACTGCAAAAGGATGATAATGCAGACAGCAGTCAGAGGCCAACAGTGACACAGCCTCTGCACACCTCGCTCGCTCCCTACCGGCATCCCCAGATGAAGCAAAGAATCCTCTCATACTATGTGGGCAGACACCACATATATTTTTGGTACAAGCGATTTTAATTTTTCTGCCGTGTTTTGCTGCTTCCAAACAACACTGACTGCACTCGTTCCAGGTTGCGGAGTCATGTGACTGCTCCAGCACAAGAAGTCTTAAAGGGGTAATACATGAAAGCTCTCGTAAGCACCACACACACAACAGGAAGAAGAAAGAACCGAAAAAAACGACATGAGCAAGATTACGCTGGTTTAATGTCCAGACGATCAGTTTTGTTTTTATTTTGGTTAATCGCCCAGCTCTATGCTGCACATAAACAAACAAGGGCCTTAGCAAAGGTAGGCACTCTCTGATCACCTCCAAAATCTAATGGGCTCATCTGTAGCCCATAAGTCACCTCTGCAGGAAATTTCATTAAAACCCATCCAGTAGTTTTTGTGTAATCCTGCTAACAAACAGACAAACAAACCACCACAATCACATTACCTCCTTGACAGAGGTAAAAATGCTAACTCTCTGGAAGAACTTGTGCAGTTCTCAGATGTGCGAAGAACAGTGGCAAACTTCAACTTAAAAATAATCGAAAATGGAATACACAAGTGTGTCCCTGTCTGAGACCGCACAAATGTACACAGATTCCCCATGTGTTGAGTGCACAAAGATATTTGACAGAAGCAGGTCAAGACTATTAACAGAGAGGGTTGTGTTCCAAATAATAACAGTTAAATGTTAAGCATGCAGCTGCCTACAGTAGCTCAGCCTGCATATTGTAGTGTAATCATCACTTCAGACAAAACTTCTGATCCAGTTGCAGATGAAGACATATTTGCCAATTTTTCTATCCATCCATCCATTTTCTACCGCTTTTCTGGAGTTCCGGGTCATGGAGGCAGTAACTCAAGCAGAGAAGCCCAGACTTCCCTCTCCCCAGCCACCTGCTCCAGCTCTTCAGAGAGGATACCAAGACAATCCCAGGGCAGCTGGGAGACGTAGTCTCTCAAGCGTGTCCTGGGTCTGCCCCGGGGTCTCCTCCCAGTGGGACGTGCCTGAAACACCTCAAGTAGGAGGTGTCCAGGAAGCATCCTGATCAGATGCCCAAACCACCTCAACTGGCTCCTTTCAGTGTGGAGGACCAGCAGTTTTACTCTGAGCCTCTCTCAGATGACTGAGCTCCTCACCCTGTCTCTAAGGGTGAGTCCAACAATCCTATGTAGAAAGCTCATTTCAGCTTCTTGTATCCGTGATCTCATTTTTTCAGTCATTACCCAAAGCTCATGACATTCGGTGAGGATAGGAATGTAGATTGACTGGTAAAATTGACAGCTTTGCTTTAGAGCTCAGCTCCCTCATCACCACAACAGACCGGTACAATGTCCGCATCATTGCAGAGGCTGCCTCGATCCATCTGTCAATCTCTCACTCCATTCTCCCCTCACTCGTGAATGAGACCCCGGGATACTTGAACTCCTCCATTTGGGGCAGGAGCTTGTCCACAACCCGGAGAGGACAACCCACCTTTTTCCAGCTGAGGACCATGGACTTGGACTTGGAGGTGCCAATTCTCATCCCAGCCGCTTCACACTCGGTAGCAAACTGTCAAGCAAGGCCTGTAGGTCATTGGTCGATGAAGCCAACAGGACAACATCATCCGCAAACAGCAGAGATGAGATCCTGTGGTCACCGAACATGACGCCCTCTGATCCTTGGCTGGGCCTAGATATCCTGTCCATAAAAATTATGAACAGGATCAGTGACAAAGGGCAGCCCTGGCGGAGTCCAACTTTCACTGGAAACCAGTTCGACTGCGTGTTGGCAATTGGTACCAAACTCTTGTAACAGTCGTACAGGGACTGGATAGCTCGTAATAATGAGCCTGATACCCCATTCTCCCGCAGCACCCCCCACAAGAGACCACGAAGGACACTGGCAGGCTGTTCCTCCCAATCACGCCTCTCCAGGTATCACTGTCATTGCCCACGTGTGCACTGAAGTCCCCCAGTAGGACAATGGAGTCTCTAAGAGGAGCACTCTCCAGCACCCCAGTCAGAGACTCCAAAAAGGATGTGTACTCTGAACTATCATTTGGTGCATAGGCACAGATGATTGTCTGGACCCATTTCCCAACCCAAAGGCACAGGGAGACTAACTTTTCATCCACCGGGGAAAACTCCAATGTGGAGGCAGCAAGGCGGTGGGATACAAGAATACCCACCCCTGCCCGTCGCCTCTCGCCCGGGACAACTCCAGAGTAGGCCAAGCTCCAGCCCCTCTCCAGGAAACTGGTTCCAGAACTGGAGCTGTGCGTTGAGGTGAGCCCAACTATATCCAGCCGGTATCTCTCAACCTCGTGTACCAACTCCAGCTCCTTCCCCACCAGAGAGGTGACGTTCCACATCCCAAGAGCCAGTTTCGAAAGCCTGGGATCAGACCGTGAAGGTCTCTGCCTTCACCTGCCACCTGATCCGCATAGCACCGGACCCCCATGGTCCCTCCTGCAGGTGGTGAGTCCACTTCAGGGCAAACCCATGTTACTCCTTCGAGCTAAGCATGGCCGGGTCCCATGGGCAGAAACCTGGCCACCAGGCGCTAGCCAATTTGCCAATTAATGTTTGGGAGAATTTTGTCACCTGATAGCCACCGACCATCCACAATCAAACTGAGGCTGGATTCACGGGAGTCGCACAAAGAAACAGATGCTGACCATGTACTGCCAACTGCTGACTGCAGTCACATACACAGTAATGTTCACAGTAGTTTTCAGACACTGAAGCCATCTGCCACACTGCCATGTTTCACCTTCATATGTCCACACAATGGATGACAGCATGCACCAGCAAAGTGATTTGAACACCCAGAATAAAATGAAAGCACCATAGGTGCTGATGCCTCTGTACTTATGGCATGGTAGTATGGGATAGCTAAGTATTGTCAGTCCATGCTTTCAAGCTTTTGAAATGCTTATTTGTTTACACACGTATGGTGCTGACACCACCATTACAGCACACACAAGGTGCACCTCATAATTCAATCGATCAAAGCTTTTAGAGGTTATGTTTTCATCGGCGTTGGTTTGTCTGTCTGTCTGTTTGTTTGTTAGCAAGATAACTCAAAAAGTTATGAACGGATTTTCATGAAATTTTCACAGATTGTCAGAAATGGGGTATCCTACAGATGATTAGATTTTGGTGGTGATCCGGATCACCGTCCAGAAGAAAACCGCCATTACAGAAAATGCCATTTTCGTCAATAACTACTGAACCACTAATCCTATCATTGTGAATCCAGTTGCTAGTCATATGTTTTCATGGTCAAGGAATCTGAAAACGTACACACAAACACTGTATGGGGGGAACTGTGGCGCTAAACCGCCATTACGGAAAATGCCATTTTCGTCAATAACTACTGAACCACTAATCCTATCATTGTGAATCCAATTGCTAGTCATATGTTTTCATGGTCAAAAAATCTGAAAACGTACACACAAACACTGTATGGGGGGAACTGTGGCACTTGGCGGAGGTCTGCGCTCTCCGAGTGCTTTTCTAGTTTATATAGCACTTTTCATACAGAAAATTGTCACACAAAGTGCTTCACACATTGAAATAAAACAATTAAGCACCCTCCCCCATACACACACACACACACACACACCTAGAAACTTTTGACTGTGTAAGGCTTATGGCTAGGCAATTTGATATTTATGGTTGAGTGGTAGCAATGCATGGAAACTATTCAGCACCAGTGTTGGGTGTAATGCGCTATAAAGTAACACGTTACAGTAATCTGATTATTGTTCGACGTAACGCAGTAATGTAACACGTTAGTCTGATAAATGTAGTAATCCCGTTAGTTACTAATCTGAAAGATTGTGTTACTAGTGTTTCTTTTTAACCACTTACAAAACGGGAAAACAACTGCACTGTTTTGAATTGCCAGCTGCCAATAAACAGTAGAAGACAAAGCAGAAGAAAAAAAAAGCTCAGCGGGTTTAAGTAGGACCTCCAAACAAACGGTACTTACAGCGGCCATGGGGAATCCTGCAGATGGAAGAGTTCAGTAACTCAGCATTTGGTGGCTGGAGATATGCTCATTACTTTGAATATGTTGAGCGAAAGAACAAGAACATGACAGTAATGTGCAAACTTTTTCCAGGCAAGAAACAGCTTTCCACTGCTGTGAATTCAAAATCTAATGTCTCTAAACACCTCCAAAGGCAACATGCTAATGTAAAGCTTGTTGGCGCTAGCGCACAAGGAGCACCCAGTGACTGTGAGGAAAAAAGCAAGGTTCCACTGGTCAAGCAGCCACGGCTTGATTTTCAACACCAGGTATCAACAAAAGCAGAGATAAATAGGGATACAGCTTTGTGCAATGTTTTCAAGCTTTTATTTTGTGAAATTTGGATACTCCCAGTACTGTTTTACATTTCTGTTAAGTGCCATCAGGGAGATTTTATTTTTACATTAAAGACAGAAGAGTAAAAAATACTCTGTCTTATTTGTTAGTATAGGCTATAAAAATGTGTAGTTTGGTCATATACAGTTTAACTTGTGTGGAAATATGGTACTTTTCACTGGCGCTATGTGAAAGTAATCCAGAAGTAATCTGTAATTGATTACTTTTCATAATGAATAATTAAGTAAAGTATGGGATTACATTTTTAAAAAGTAACTTGTAATTGGTAACGGATTACTTTTTTGAGTAACTACCCCCAAAACTGTTCAGCACTGAATAAACCCAAAAGCCTTAAAGACTGTGGACTTGCTTGAACATTTTAAATGACTAAATCACTGAGTTTAATATTTCCTTTTTCTTCCTTTCTTTATTTTTTACGTAGACTAGCAACAATACCCAGTGAATGTGGCATGCGTATTTTAGTCTTAATGAAACTACAATAGCAATAGCAAGCAAGTTTTAGCCACATACAGAAATATATACACCAGTGACACAATACATTGGGCAAGCAGTGATTAACCATGATGATAAAGAAATGGCAATAGCAAGATGATGATATAAAAACCTGCTGCAGCGATGCCCATTTTAGATATTGTCAGGAACCGAGCCGGCTTGGCTTCCCCTGGCTCGGTCCTGGCCGCTCTATGAGTACGTGCCACATTATATGTATGTTAGTATGTATTTCTGTGTGCTTTGCCATGCCCATAGCCACTGCCTTCTGGCCGGCAGCGGGCAGGCAGCCTCTTGCTCTCACGCTGGAGTGAGTGCTGTCTGTCTGCCGGTTGGATCACACCAACCGGCAGATCCGGTTGGATCACACCTCTATTGCTACCAGCTGTTCCCACTCCCGTATGCCATCTTCCCGCTCCTCACCCAGTTGTAACTAATTTGGGAAACCAGCAATGCATGTTTTTAAGGAGCCTGTCTCCAATCATACATTACTGGGTCATTGTACTCCATCGACGGTATTCGGATGGTGTCACGTCAACTAAGGACTGTATTCACCGTGTGCGTTTCGGACTTACTTGGACAGCTCCAGTCTCGTGAGTATACTGTGTGTGTGGTCTTTCCCCGGTCCTCTCACCCAGACTGTTGAGCATCCTGGAGGACTCCCAAGCCCATATGAATTATAGAAGCAATGACTGTTTGCCTGTTAACCATATTAATAAATGTGTGTGGTGTTAACCTGTGCTTAAATCCTCGTCCTTTCTTCCCTCGCCATGCGCGCTACAAAAGCGCACGGGGGAAGGGGGGGGGGGGGGTTCATGACAGAATGACCCAGCCCGTAAAAGGAATTTAGCGGGTTCACCCACACATCATTCTTCCCCTTTCATTGCAAACTGTTTTTTGTTTCTGGACTAACCTGTGTTGGAGAACGTCATGCCTCGGTCTCGCCGAAGAAGAGGAACGGCAGCGGGGTTCCCCACAGTGGAGGAGGAATGGGTTGCGGAGTTCATGCAGGGCTTCGTTGATGCCGCCCTCACCGCCCGGGGTCCGAAGGAGATGCTGGAAAATGTAGATGCCGCAGCAGGCATTTTGGAAGCACATCCAGGGTTACGGACCTACCCGCAGTACGCTGATCTGCTCTCCACAGTCTGCTTGCTCCAGCGTTCCCTTCCTGGTCCGGCATTTCCAGCAACGCCGAGATGGAGGTCCGTTTTCCTGCAAACTGGCAGCCTCCGCGGCACTCTGCTTGACCGCCCACTCACTCCAGCATGGTCTGTCCTGGAACATAAGGGACAGTGTTGTCCCGCAAGGGGACGCCGGGAGAAGCCCACCTCTGTAGCAGCGGCCATCGTTGTTTCAGCCGCCGAGAGGTCCGCTGGAGTCACCCCGGCCATGCCCACCTCCGTCGTCAGGGAGACAGCTCCTCCAATAGTCTGCGGAGGGGCCTACGTCATCGCTGGCACGGAGGGGGACGAGTTTCCGCCCTGTGCAGCTGTGGATGTCATCAGTCGGGATGGCAGGCAAGTATATTTTCATTCTAAATCATTCATTAACACTGAATCTTGCCTGTCTCTCGAGGGAGGGGCCCAGCATCAGCAGTCCACTGGGTCCTCTCCTCCAGCTGCAATTAATGACTGTTTCCTTCCCCTCTCCGTGTCTCCTCCATTAATTTCTGAGGGCTCGCCAGTCCAAGAACCAGCCCACCTGACGATGGAGGTTGAGGCCCTGGATAGTCCTGCCTAGGAGCCCGCACAGAGGCGTTCCCCTGCAATCCCACCGGCGGATGAGGAGTGGACGAATCTGCTTGCCTTCGTCAACCGCCAGGTCGAGGAGGAGCACCGTGAGAGGAAGGACCGAGGACGCACTTTCCCAGCTGTGAGGGTTCCACCTGCCACGCCTGCTCTACCCCTGGATTCGCCTTCTGACGAGGAGGAGCACCACGAGAGGGAGGCCTGAGGACGCCCCTTCTCAGCTGTGAAGGTTCCATCTCTGGACCTGCCGATGGACGAGGAATGGTCAGGCCTGCTTGCTGCGCTCAACTGCCAGGTTGAGGAGAGGTTGGATGAGGGTCCCCCAGTGCCCGAACTCCTCGCAACCACTCCGCTTGCCCCCTCAGAGAAGACGGAGCTGTCCAGCACGGTGCTTCGTGTCCTGGACTACCTGGTTCCCGAGTCGTCCGGGAGGAGAAAGAGGAGGAACCCCCGCCGGATGAGGCCTCTGGTCTCACCGGTGCTGCACGAGGAGGAACGCCCGGTGGGGGGAGACATCTCTAAGGCCGTGGAGGACATCACATGCCAGGAGGACAGGCAAGTTACTTCTCATTTAACCACAATCCTTGATGAACAAGTTAGCCTGCCTCCTGGCAAGGAGACTCAGGGTGAGCAACCCTCTGTGTGTGCGTTACAAAAGCGCACGGCGGGGGGGGGGGGGGGGGTCATGACAGATATCACTTCAGATTTATTTCCCTGTAAAGGAAGCATTATGTTTTAATGGGAAGGCACAGTAAGGTATGAGGTGCATTAGAACGGACTATTTACGTATTTATTGATCAACTACAGGTGGTGTGGAAGGTTGGGGTGCTGAGTAGTGTTATATAATTATTTATATGGTTCATATTTGGTGCTCTTATTGGTGTGGCATGGAGTGCTGGCTCCACCTTCTGGTCATGCCACCACCCGTGACTATAAAAGGGCTGCAGGCAGGAAGGACGGCCTCTTGGCCATTTCCTCTGCCTGGCCGCCATGTGTGATGTACCTATGCCTACTTTAATAAGCGTGTGTTCTGTTCAACACCTGGCCTCGTCCTTCCAGCTCCAAACCCAGACAACATTTTGGCAACAAGGATTAAAGTGGAGAAAAGGTATGGAAGCATGTGGGTTTAAAATTCGGCCCTTTCTGGATCTCCTGGGCGGGCCACCTGTTTCCTGGCCGAGATGGTGCATTGCCTTCCAGGCTTGCATGGTGGTGCTGAACCCAGGAAGGATGGACAAATTGAGGGCGCACACGTTATTGGTGCACAACTTAGTAATGGACGGACAGCAGCTTTTGAGCACGCTCGGCAACTCTGACAGCTTTGACGACACGGTTGAGCTGATGGTGCGCCATTTTCGCACCCTGGACAAAGTCACCGTTCGGGAAAGCAGGTTTTGGCAGCATCATCAACAGGTGGGTGAGCCTACTCAGCGGTTCGAAGACAACTTGAAACTATGGGATAGTGACTGTTGGTTCGGACCATTGGAGATGGAGATGGGGCGCGACCAGCTGACGGAGCATATTAACATTGCCGAAATGAAGATGGAGCTGCTCACTTTACTGGGTGACTTAACGCTAGCCGCGGCCATTGAGCTAGTGCTTCAGTTGGAGACAACGGACAGGCTAGCTGTGGAGCTGAGTGAGCGTTTGTCACAGCGACAGCTGAAGTGTCCCATTACCACACGAGTAGTGGACCCAAACAGCAATGGGAGCGTGAAAGAAGACACGGGAGATGCCAACGCTGTGACATTGAGGTCTGCTCCAGGGGAAGCCCGTGCGTATGCGTATGGGCTGTGGGTCCGTGAAGTACCGCTCTAAGGCAAGAGACTGCTAGGCAAGAGCACAGCGCTGTAGCAAGTGTGGCCGCTTAAACCAATATGCGAGGGTGTGCCGCATGTTTGAGAGAGTGAACCCGCAGAAGAAGTCGAACCCTTCCGCCCCGACGGTTGTCCACCCTGTGCCCCGAACACCAATAGGTACACGTTCTGCATGGTAGAGTTGGATGGTGTGGGGGTACCGTTGCAAACCAACACAGGGGCGGAGGGCACCCTGCTGAACTGGGCTACAGCGAGACAACTCTCTTCACACTGCAGAGTGTAGGATGGTGCAGTGTGGGATGAAGAGTTACCTAGCACCCTGGAAAGAGAGGCAGGTCTCGTCTCGCTCAGGGTCACCGCAGAAGGGCCCCGGTGCCAGAGCCCAAGTGGCCCTGGATGAGGGTACTGGGCGGCACGGCGGGGCACCTGCAATGACGAGCGTCGCCGAGAGGATGGTCCCTGTTCTTCTCAGAGCTCGCCTAAAGTGGGCCGGCGAACTTGGGGCCACATCGACAAGGACCACAGTGGATTTAGAAGAGGTTGGGGCCAGACCGAGTGGCACAGAAGGTCCTAGTGTCAAGCAGAAACACTGCGAGCTGAGCAAAACCCCTCTGGGAGTCGTAGACTGGATTTGGGCTCGGGAGGTGGTGAGATCACGGTGGGTACGGGCCAAATAGCAGGTGGAACAGCACCGGGATGGCTGCATGTCGTGGCCAGATGGAGGGATGCTTATCTCCAGCTGTCAGACGGCTCGTGGAGGCACTCGAATGAGCTACGGTGTGCCCGGGAGATGACTGTGAGTGGTGGACCTGGACGTGGAAAATGACCGACGGTGAGGAAGAGGAGGCGCACCAGTGCCGATGTGACCTGCTTCGGCCCGGGAAGCAAGTCACTTCCAGGGGCGAACTGAAGGAAGGATCGTCCCGGGGGCCTAGGGGGTCTTCTCCTCCTAGCTGTGTGTTATGTTAGTGCGTGATTCGAGTCCTAAATTGGGGTGGGTCTGAACTGTGTGTGTGTGTTTTGGACTTTTGTAAAGGGGGAGGGAAATGTTATATAGTTGTTTATATGGTTCATATTTGGTGCTCTTATTGGTGTGGCATGGAGTGGTGGCTCTGCCTTCCGGTCATGCCACCACCCGTGACTATAAAAGGGCTGCAGGCAGGAAGGATGACCTCTTGGCCATTTCCTCTGCCTGGCGGCCGTGTGTGATGTACCTGTGCCAACTTTAATAAATGTGTGTTCTGTTCGACACCTGGCCTTGTCCTTCCAGCTCTAAACCCAGACATAACAAGTAGGTCATGATATGAAACCATGAGGGCCAGGGACTTAAGCCAGATTGTGTGCATTGTGTGTTTTTGCAGACCCTGTTGAATTTTGAACAATTAACCCTATGGAAGTGTCAAAATTAAAAAACAAAAACAAAAAAAAAATAAAGCTGGCAAATATGGCATTCATAAACTTTTCTAGAATCCGTCATAATAACAGTCGGCCAAAACAAAGTGAAAATGACCTAAAACAGCAATAAAATATTAACAGTGTGCTAGTGTGCATGATATCACTTCCACAGCTGTGTTGGAAAAGCAGTTTGAACACCCTAGTTACACAATACTGAGCTACATATGCTCTTCACATGGAACATGCGGTATGCCCAGTGACCTCCACGGAGAGGCATAAATCAGGCTTTACCTGCAGCCCACGTGCTGCTGTCGGGTCACGGTGCACTTGATTCCTCCCACAGCATATACAGTATGTACTGTGTGTCAATTTCCCCATCCAATGACACTCCAGAATGGGTGTATGGAGATAGAAAAAACACATGATCTGTCTTTGTTTTGCCATTCGATGACACTCTACAACCAGTGTATTGCGGACAGTCTTCTTTTGGCTGCTTCCTTTAAGGGCAGTGGATTATCTGTCTCCATCTCACCCTATCCCTTGCATCTTACTCTGTAAAAACAACCCTTTCCATGTTGTCCTTCACTACATCCATGAATCTCTGTGGTCTTCCTCTTTTTCTCTTGCCTGGCAGCTCCATCTTCAGCATTCTTTGTCCAGTATATCCACTGTCCCTCCTCTGCACATGTCCAAACCATTTCAGCCTTGCCTCTGTCTCCAAACCACTCAACCTGAGCTGTCCCCTGATATATCCATTTCTAATCCTGTCCCTCCTAGTCAATCCCAATGAAAATCTTAGCATCTTCAACTTTGCCACCTCCAGCACTGCCTCCTGTCTTTTTGTCAGTGCGACTGTCTCCAAACCATACATCATAGCAGGTCTCACTACCGTCTTGTTAATCTCCCCTTTCACACTAGCTGCAATCCTTCTGCAACAAATCACCCCTGACACTCATCTCCACCCACTCCACCCTACCTGGACTCTCTTCTTCACCTCTCTTGTGCATTTATCATTGCTTTGGATGGTTGACCTCAGGTATTTAAACTCATCTGCTTTCACTACCTCTACTCCTTCCATCTTCACCATTACACCTGCCTCCCTCTCATTCACACTCAAGTATTCTGTCTTATTTCGACTGAATTTCATTCCTCTTCTCTCCAGAGTATACTCCCACCTCTCCAGATTCTCTTCCACCTGTTCCCTACTCTCACTACTGATCACAATGTCATCTGCAAACATCATGGGCCATGGAGACTCCTGCCTGACCTCATCTGTCAGCCTGTCCATCACCATGGCAAATAAGAAGGGGCTCAGAGCTGATCCCTGATGTAATCCCATCCCTACCTTGAATCCATCTGTCACTCCTACAGCACACCTCACCACCATCTTGCTGTCCTCACACATGTCCTGTACAACTCTCACATACTTCTCTGCCACTTCTGACTTTCTCATATAGTACCACACTTCCTCTCTTGGCACCCTATCATATGCTTTCTCTAGATCTACAAAGATACAGTGGAACTCATTCTGACCTTCTCTATACTTCTCCATCAACACTCAAAAAAAGAAGAAAGCCAACTTTATTGTCATTTAATCCATACAGCCAATCATGTACAGTAGAACAAAGTTATGTTTCTCTTATCTACAATGTCAATCATATCTAGAATCTGAAGGGCCACTGCCATGCAAGGCGCTGCCACAAACAACTTTCCTTCACCCATTCTATTATGCTTAGCACCAAGCTAGAAGGCAGGAAGTACCATTTTTATATGGGCTTTGGCATGACCCGGTCAAGGCTTGAACCCATGACCTCCCGGATATGGGCCAGATGCTCTACCACTAGGCCACTACTTGACAAACATTGCATCTGTAGTACTCTATCTTGGCATGAAACTGTACTGCTGCTCACTGATTGTCACCTCTCCTCTTAACCTGGCTTCAACAACTCTTTTTCATATTTTCATAGTGTGACTGATCAACTTTATACTGTACCTCTGTAGTTACTACAGCTCTGAGCATCACCCTTGTTCTTGAAAATTGGTAACAAAACCCTTCTTCTCCACTCCTGAGACATCCTCTCATTCTTTAAGATTGTGTTACACAATCTGGTTAAAAAGTTCACTGCCATCTCTCCTAAACATCCCCATACCTCCACAGGTACAGTATGTCATCTGGACCAACCACCTTTCCTTTCTTCATCCTCTTCAAAGCTGCCCTCACTTCTGCCTTGCTAATCCTTGGGACTTCCTTATTCACCGTCTTCCCTTCATCCATCCTCCTCTCTCTCATTTTCTGCAATCATCAGCTCCTCAAAGTTCCACCTTCTCAGCACACTCTCGTCACTTGTTAGTACATCACCATTTCTGTCCTTAATCAGCCTAACCTGCTGCACATCCTTTCCAGCTCAATCTCTCTGTCTAGCTAATTAATACAACACCTTTTCTCCTTCCTTAGTGTCCAGCCTCTCATACAGCTCACTATATGCGGTTTCCTTTTTTTTTTTTTTTTTTTTTGTTACTTATTTGTACCCGTAGGTAGACTTGGTTTGCAGTCTGGTGACAAGCCAACGGCTGCTGGTCGCTGCGTGCGCGAGCGCCCTAAACCTACATGTTTTTGGTGTGCGGGAGGAAACCGGAGAAATCCCGGAGTAAACCCGCGCAACACGGGGAGAACATGCAAACTCCACACAGCTCACTGTTGGTCGGGGGCTGGGATCGAACCCACGATCTCATGATCCCCGCGGTCCCCCGGCCAAGGGTAAAACTGTGCTGCCACAGTGCTAAACCACTGCGCCACCGTGCACCGTGCTTTGCCACCTCTCTTTACCATGCGCCTAGATTCCAAATACTCCTGTTGACTTTCTTCATCTCCCTGACTATCCCACTTTCTTTGCCAGCCTTTTCCTTTGAATACTTTCCTGTACCTCCTCATCCCATCATCAAGTCTCCTTGTCTTCTTTCCTCTGTCCAGAGGCTACACCACATACCTTTCTACCCGTTTCCCTCTATACTTTTGCTGTACTTTCCCAGTCATCTGGTAATTCTTCCCTACTGCCCAGAGCCTGTATCAACTACTTCCTGAACTCTGTGCAATCTTCTTCCTTCTGTAACTTCCCCAACTTAATCTTTGGCTCTGCCTTCACTTGCTTCCTCTTCTTGCTTTCCAAAGTCATCCTACAGACTACCATCAGATGCTGGCTAGCTACATTCTCCAATGCCACCACCTTGCAGTCTCCGATCTCTTTCAGATTTCTCCTTCTGCAAAAGATGTAGTCCACCTGTGTGCACCTTCCTCCACTCTTGTAAATCACCCTATGTTCCTCTCTCTTCTTGAAATACGTGTTCACAACAGCCATTTCCATCCTTTTAGCACAATCCACAACCATCGGTCCTTCCACATTTCTCTCCTTAAGACCATACCTACCCAGAACCTCCTCATCACCTCTGTTCCCTTCACCTACATGTCCATTAAAGTCTGTTCCAATCACCACCCTCTCCCTCCTGGAAACACTCTTGACCACTTCATCCAACTTACTTAAGAATTCCTCTGTCTCTTCTATCTGACATCCAACTTGAGGGGCATATGCACTGACAACATTCAACATCACACCTTTGATTTCTAGCTTCAAACTCATGATCCTGTCTGATTCTCTCTTTACCCGCTGAACACTCTTCACATACTCTTTCTCCAAGATTACTCCCACTCCATGCTCCTAGCCTTGCTTCCCTTCCATATGGTTTCTTGAATACAGTATATCTACCTTCCTTCTCTCCATCATATCAGTCAACTCTCTACCTTTACCAGTCAAAGTTCCTACTCTCACCTCCATACTTCTACCTTTCCTTATCTCTCTCTCCCTCCTAACATGTTTTCCCCCTCAATCTTCGACCAACAGTAGCTCAATTTCCACCGGCACCCTGTCGGTTAAGGCCTTGTCACACCTTGACGATTTAGTCAGCGTTTGCCGATGTATCAAAATTTCTCTAAAATGCTGGCATACGGCCAAAATTTTCAATTTTGGGCATATGCATTGCATATTCATAATGAGTTGGGTGTATACATAACATATTAGTAACATATATAGAACGTTTCAATAACTAATAGATAACTTATACCAACAAATACTTCAAGTGCTGCTGGCATTCACAACTTATGCCCAACGACAGTCTAACTTATGAATAGCTTATTCTAATTTATGCATAGTGCGGTCATGCCAAACTGCTGTCACCTCCCAATCCATGAATTCTAGGTGTGTGAGTGCATGAAGGCTCCATCATCTCGCTCACAGGCACATAAAAAAGTTAATAAAAAAGTGTCTAGGTTCAAATGAGATGATTCTCTCCTCCAAAGACCATTGTACAGCGGGGGTCATGACTGACCTGGCAGAGCTGTCAAATCTGTCAGGTCAGTCACACCTATGCAAAGGATCAAACAGCTGATGTGACACGGCACGAACGTCAGATGACAGTTGAAACATGTCAAGGTATGAAACATCTCTACTTTGTCTGAATACGAGAACAAGACCAATTTGACATGGACATCTGCTTACCATGGAGTCTTGACTGTTTCTTCCTGTGAACCAATGCTGCCAATATGGCATTATACAGTAGCTGTAAGTTAGAAACACATTCAGTAAGTTACATGTCGGTTCAAAACGCGTTACTCATCATTTAACCCTTGAGTTCTGAGAGGAACATAAGTTGTCCTCCAGAGACTGCCACCCTCTTAGCATTACTCATAGATTAGAAATGAGTTTTGGGTATGCTAGACATTATCTTGACGTACGGGGTGGGGGGGCAGGGGGTTCAGAGGCTGAAAAGTTCATCGTGGTCAAATTTGACCAAATGTGGTTTATTTTTCAACATAGTCTCCCCGTCTGTCCACACACTTCTTCCATCAGTGTTGCAGTGCTTTGATCCCTGCGGTTGAAAAATAAACCACATTTAGTCAAATTTGACCACAATGAACTTTTCAGCCTATGAATTTTTCAGCTCCCCCTTATATTTTGACTTATGAGTAACTTACAAGTAATGTGTATGAATGATCGCATAACTTACACAAAGTTTATGGCCCAAGTATGCGAGACGTATGAGCCATATGTCTGTGTACACACAAAATTTTTAGATGACCTTGCTGTACTACGACGTATACCAGCCTGCATCAGCATGCTCTTAACTTATACAAAACTTACCCTCAACTTATTAGACGTACTCGAGGCCGCCTTAACTTGCTGTTGGGCCCTGGGGGTGAGAGGTTTTGTAGCCCCCCCACAGAATCTCAGTTTAACAATATGTAACAGCTATGCTTTTAATAAAGGATTGCATTTATATAGCACTTTTCATCACACCAAGAGACACTTTACAATGGGTCCATTATTCATTCACTCCACAGACAATGGCAGTGTTAAGCTACTTCTGTAGCCACTGCTGCCCTGGGCCAGACTGACAGAAACATGGCTGCTATTCCACGCTAATGGCCTCTCCAACTACCACTGAACATTTTTTCACATTCATACACCAGTGTCATGAACCATGAACACACTGGAGGCAAGGTGGGTAAAGTGTTTTGCCCAAGGACACAACAGCAAGTGGGATTCAAACCGCCAACCCTCCGGTTATTGGGCAACCTGCTGTACCTACCTGAGCCACTGCCGTCCTATTAGGGGACTGGACCTATTAGTACAGCTGGTTGTCCAATAACCGGATGGTTGGCGGTTCGAATCCCGCTCTCCCCAGATATCCTGCCGTTGTGTCCCTGGGCAAGACACTTTACCCCCAATTGCTCCTGGTGGGTCTGGACAGCGCCATGTTTGGCAGCTATGCTGCCATTAGTGTGTGAATGGGTGGATAGCAGGATCTGTAAAGCGCTTTGGCCATCTAGAGATGAGAATAAAAGCGCTATATAAGTGAATGCCATTTACCATTTTACCATTTACCTCCTGAGCCACTACGGCCTCATTTTTGTTTCTCTTGGAGAAATAATGCAACTGTGAGCTAGAAAACACAACTACACTGCAAAAAGTCAAATATAAGTAAAATGAAATAAATTAAGGCTGGATATGCCTGGGAACGTCTTGGTGTCCTCCCTGAAGAGCTGGAGCAGGTGGCCGGGGGAGAAGGAAGTCTGGGCTTTTCTGCTTGAACTGCTGCCTTCGCGACCCAGACCTCCGGAAAAGCAGTAGAAGATGGATGGATTGATGGATGCTTGTTTTTTTGTCTGACAAGATATTTATTCTTGCTGTGCACTTTGATAAGTAATTAATTAAGTAAGTAAGTAATTAAGTAAGTAATACGCAATTTGATAAGTACAATTTTCTTGCTCTGTTGGCAGATAATTTTACTTAAAATAAGTTCAAAATTCTGGCAATAGATAATTTTAGCTAAAATTAAAAAAAAAAAAATCTGCCAACAAAGTAAGATTAAATTTCTTAAAACAAGTAAAAACTATCTTAAAGCAAGTAAAATCTTACAGAAAACTGCACAACAAAAAGAAATTCTTGTCAAAATTATCTTGTGAGAGAAAACAAGCATATAGCCTTGATTTAAGATATTTTATCTTACTAAGATTTTCCTTTTTAGTGACAGATACTACTGCCTTCAGCATAAACACAAATTAATCTCTCTCTCACACTTGGGGCCGTGATATTGGTGTTCTTGCATTTTTGAATTGTACAATAAAGCCTTTTTTTAAAAGTCAAAGTCTCTCTCTCTCTCTCTCTCTCTCTCTCTCTCTCTCTCTCTCTCTCTCTCTCTCTCTCTCTCTCACACACTCTCACACACACAGAGCACCATGGCCTAAACAACGCCAGTTATCAGAGGATGACACTGATCAACAGTTACAGTCTAATGACAACAGCAGAACACAGTTACTGTATATCAGTGCTGTATTCCTGATTCAAACAATGCACAACAGCAGCAACTAGAAAAGCACTCAGAGAGTGCATACCTCTACCAAGGCTCCTTCTGTCCCTCATGGATGACCTCCAAAATGTAATGGGTTTGTGTGTAGGCCACGAGCCAGCTCTGGTGAAAATTGCATCAACATTTATCCAATAGTTTTGGAGGATTCTTGCTAACACACTGTGAGAAGATAAGAGCCTTGGTGAAGGTATGCATTCTCAGATCATCACCAAAATGTAATGGGTTCCTCTCTAGCCCAAGAGCCACCTCTGATAAAAACTTCATCTAAGTCCATCCAGTAGTTTTGGAGTAGTCTTGCTAACACACTGTGAGAAGATAAGAGCCTTGGTGGAGGTATGCATTCTCGGATCACCATCAAATTGTAATGGGTTCCTCTCTAGCTCAAGGACCACCTCTGGTGAAAATTTCATTCAAATCCATCCAGTAGTTTTTGTGTAATCCTGCTGCACAATTACAAACAAGGTCCTTGGTGGAGGTATGCACTCTCAGATCATCACCAAAATTTGATGGGTTCATCCTTGGCCCAAGGGCTACCTCTGGTGAAATTTTCATCAAAATCTGTACAGTAGTTTTTGTGTAATCCTGCTAACAAACAGACAAACCACCCTGATCACATTATCTCCTTGGCAGAGGTAATTAAAAACCTGCACAGGTGACTGGAAAGCTACAAAGAGCATGTCTTGCCTTTTTAGAAGTGCCTTCTTTAAAGAAAAATCCTGCATTATGTCCTTTAAGTCTAGCTCATGAATATAACGTCACACTCTGAACATCAGTGTGAGTCTGTTTAGTAGCATGCTTGATCCAGTCTACATTTTACCAAGATCCGAGTCCACTGTCCCACGTACAGCTGTCTAATATAAGCAATGATGGCCTTTCCCAGTGACCTAGCTTTCCTTGTGCTGGTCTCCATCTCTCAGCTTGTCTTCTCCACTGGCCTGCTCTCTTTAGGCAGGATCTGTTGGTCTTCTCCTCCATGTGGGTGCTTTACAGCCCAC
Source organism: Pholidichthys leucotaenia (assembly GCA_020510985.1). NCBI lineage: Eukaryota > Metazoa > Chordata > Actinopteri > Cichliformes > Pholidichthyidae > Pholidichthys > Pholidichthys leucotaenia. The sequence goes on from CM035849.1 coordinate 231,009,902, forward strand.
TTGTCTCCTTGGTGCAGTAATTAGCAGCCCTGCCTCCACTCGATGCTCCAGCTTAGAAAAATCCTTTACCCTTTGGGATTTTTTTTTTTTTTTTTTTTGGAGCAATTCATTTTTCCTAAACTCTTTTCCTCTCAGTAATTTTACCAGCGCCACTCTCAAACTTTTTCTGGATATTTTGACCTAGCTAATTACCTCTTACCTCTCACTGGTGCTTGTATTGTAACATGTCAAAACTAGAAGGCACTCAGAGAGCACATACCTCTACCAAGGCTACTTCCGTCCCTCATGGATCATCTCCAAAATGAAATGGGCTTGTTTTGGAGGATTCTTGCTAACACAGTGTGAGAAAATAAGAGCCTTGGTGGAGGTATGCATTCTCAGATCATCACCAAACTGTAATGGGTTCCTCTCTAGCCCAAGGACCACCTCTGGTGAAAATTTCATCCAAATCCATCTAGTGTGGTGGGTGGCTCAGCGGGAGGTCTGACTCGCACCCAGGACTCTGGGGAACGGGGGGAAGGAAGGAGACATGGTAATGCGGGTGCCTCAGGTGAGAGAGAGGAACACAGGTGCTGTGGCACCCTGGGGGGGGGGGGGGGAGTTGAAAAGGTGAGAAGCAGTTTTAGGCACCAGAATGCCAGGGGAGAGAAAAGTTCTTAAGACGTGCCTTCACACTGGGAACTGCAGGTGTGAATGTACTGAGATGTAACGTATGTTATGATAATGACATGCACTCTCGGTGCCAAAGGAGAGAACGTGAAGATGTATAAAAGGTTGGCTTTGGCACCCAGAGAGAAGTCTTACTTTGCTGATAGAGGAATAAAGTCTGAGTCTATAAGCTCACGTCTTGTCTTTGTCCATTCCTTCACATTGGTGACCCTGAGACGTGAGAATGGAAGACGGACCGAGCACCTCTGCGGGAACAACCATGCTAGGATTTCTCTCCGGGACCCCGGCTGCATGCGCCGTGGCAGCAAAACTCACGGACTTTTGGCTTCACGACCCGGCTGCCTGATTCATTTACGTAGAAGCACAGTTCACTCTCCGTGGAGTCTCAGCGGATGAGACGAAATATCATTACGGGGTGGCTTCGTTGGACCCGCACTCCACTCAGCACGCAATGAGTCTACTCCGAGCCCCTCCAGCCCAGGGAAAGTACGACACACTCAAGCAGCTGTTGCTACGCCGTTACACCCTTTCGGATGGAGAGAGGGCAGAGCGGCTCCTCTCATACTCGGAGCTTGGAGATGGATTGGCTGTGAAATTGATGGAGAGCATGCTGGAACTGATGGGTACAGATGGCGAATCTTTCCTCTTTGCCCACCTCTTCCTGAGAAAACTACCAACTATGGAGCGGTCAATCCTGGCCAACTCACTGCTGCTGGTGGCCAGGGACTACTGTGCACTGGCTGAAGAAGCAGACCGCATTATCCTGGCAAACAGAAGCTTCGGCGTCCAGGCAGTGAGACCCGGACTGGCAGCGGAGCCAACAGAGGTCAAGCAGCCGAAGGCTGGCCGGGACGGCCACTCAGAGACACAGGAATGGGACGACTTGTTCTTATCACCAGCTTTTTGGCGCCAAAGTGCGGCGCTGTTTCCTGCCGTGCCGTTTCAAATTGCTGGAGAAACGGGCCAGCCAACAGTCCGTAGCAGCTATGACCACTAGCAACAGGGATGAGCTGCTTTTCATTGAGGACACACGTTCCGGGAGACGGTTTTTGGTGAACTCTGGTTCCCAGAAGAGCCTTATTTTGACGGTTGCTGCTGATTGACTGGCGGAAGGCTGCAGCCCGCCATTAATGGCCGCCAACGGTTCCCCCATTAGGACTTTTGGAGAAAGGCCAGTGACTGTGTGTTTGCATGGACGCAACTACAGGTGGGACTTTGTGGTAGCTGCATGTTCGGTTCCTATCTTAGGTGCTGATTTTCTGTGTGCTTATGGTCACCTTGTTGATGTAGCTAACAGACATTTAGTGGATGCTATGTCTTTTGCTTCACAGCCTTGTATGGCCCAAGGAGCTGGGCCACCAACACATGCAAATTTTTTAGCCTCGAGGAATGAGTATCAGCATTTTCTTTCCGAGTTTGCTGCACTCACTGTGCCCACCTTTTCCGATACTGTGACCAAGCATGGGGTTGAGCATTTCATCACCATGAAGGGCAGGCCAGTTTCTGCGCGTCCACGCTGCCTGGATGCGGCTAAACTAGCCATCGCAAGTGAGGAGTTTACTAACTTAGAACGCCTAGGGATCATTAGGCGCTCCAATAGCCCTTGGGCATCCCTGCTGTACATGGTGCCCAAGTTCGATGGTTCGTGGCAGTCGTGCGGTGATTTCCGTTGCCTGAATAATGTCACTGAACACGACAGCTACCCCATCCCGCACATCCAGGATTTTTCCGTGCACCTGACTGGGACGTGCATTTTTTCAAAAGTGGATCTGGTCCGCAGTTGCCATCAGGTCCCGGTTCGTGCTGAGGACGTCCCAAGAATGGCAGTAATAACTCCTTTGTGTCTTTTCGAGTTTTTACTCATACCATTCGGGTTAAAGGGCGCAGCCCAAACTTACAAAAGAAGATGGACGCGGTGCTCTGTGACTTGCCGTTCATTTTTGTCTACTTAGATGACATTTTGCCGGCTAGCACATCAGAGGAGGAGCACCTTGCCCATCTCAAACAAGTTTTCCAATGGTTGGAAGCACACGGGCTGATTGTTAATCCAGCAAAGTGTCAGTTCGAGCTGCCGGTAATCGACTTCTTGGGCCACTGCATCTCGCCGGAGGGCGGCGCGATTCCACTGCTGGATAAGGTACGTGCGATGTCGGATTTTCTGTGTCTGCAGACTGTGAGGGCGCTGCAGGAATTTTGGGGGATGGTCAGTTTCTACAACAGTTCCCTTCCCTGGGCAGCCCAGCTGCTGCAACCGCGGTACGGCGCACTCAAGAAAAAGAAACCCATCGACTGGACCCCTGATCAGGTCCAGGCGTTTGCCGGCGCCAAAACAGCGCTCGCTAACGCGGCTTTGCTGGCCCACCCAGCCCCGTCGGTGGGCATAGCGCTCACGACGGACGCATCTAACGTTGCGATAGGAGCTGTGGTGGAACAGTATGTCTCTGGTTCATGGCAACCCCTCGCATTTTTCAGCCGCATTTTGCGCGACAACGAGCTTAAGTATAGCGCTTTTGACAGGGAGCTTTTGTCCCTCCACCTGGCCACGCGTCATTTTCAGTTCTGGCTTGAGGGTCACAAATTTACTGAGTTTGTCGACCACAAGCCCCTAGCCTATGTGATGGCCAAAGTCTCAGAACTGTGGTTGGCCCGGCAGCAGTGGCACCTGGCCGCAATCTGGAATTCACTACCGACATTCAACATGTAGCTGGTAAACTTAATGTCGTGGCTGACTGCCTGTCGCACGCGCTAGTTTCCCCGGTCTATGTGGGTGTTGATTTTTCCGCCATGGCCACAACCAACCCAGGGACACGAACATTTGCACGTGCCGATTCCCAGGTACTGGGCTAAAACTGGAAAGCAGAGCAGTACAAGAGCCCCCCCTCCTGCTTTGTGACGTCTCTTGTGACGTCTCCACCAGCGGCCCCACCCAGTGGTCCCGATCGCGTGCCGCTGCATAGCGACTTAGACTCCACCACCTTAACTGAAGCCTGGACACCAGGGTGTCCACTCTCTTTCACACCCTGGTGTCTGGGCTTCAGTTAAGCTGGTGGGGTCTGAGTTCGTCTGGCCCCACTTACGCAAGGATGTGAAAGAGTGGGCTGCCGCATGTGTTGTGTGCCAACGGGCTAAGGTTCAGAGGCACACCAAAGCACCCCTCGAGCCTTTCCAGATTCTGAGCAGGAGGTTCGACCACGTACATGTCATACATGTGTGGTGGGCCCCCTTCCACCGTTGCAGGGATTCAGGCACCTTTTAACAATAGTGGACTGCACCATGCATTGGCCAGAGGCGGTTCTGCTGGCTTCCACCACATCTGCCAACGTGACCTGCACATTTTTGTCATCCTGGGTTGCATGTTTCGGTTCCCCATCAGATATCACTTCTGATAGAGGTCCACAGTTCGTTTCAGAACTCTGGTCCACAATGGCCAAGAGCCTTGGGGTCAAAATCCACCAAACCACCGCGTACAACCCGCAGGCTAACGAATTTTGCGAGAGGTTCCACAGGTCACTTAAAGCCACGCTCAGAGCCTCATTGATGGATGCAAATTAGGTTAACTGCCTGCCTTGGGTCCTACTGGGGTTGCGCTCCGCGCCTAAGGAGGATTTGGCAGCTTCCCCGGAGGAGCTGGTTTTTGTCAGCTGTTGCGGATCCCGGGTAAATTTTTGCTGGAAAATCCCACGCCCGGGGCTGACTCGTCCGTGCGAGTCAGCCCCGGGCGCAGACGAGTCAGCACGGACGAGTTTCTGGTGCAGGGGCTAGCAACATTCCGGGGCCTTTGATCCAAAGCATTTGGAGAATGCAAGTTCATTTTCATTAGGCACGACGCACACCAAGCCCTGCTGTGTCGGTGTTACGACGGTCCCTTCGGAGTTTTGGAAATGGGAGCGAAAAATTTTGTGTTAGACCTGGAGGGGCAGAAGGAAACCATCTGCATAGACAGGCTGAAGCTTGCTTATGTTTTAGCAGAGGAGCAGGTGGTGCTGGCCCAGGTTCCCCGGCAGGGTCACCCGCCCGCAGGGGGCCCACAAGTTTGTTTTCCCCCTTCAGAGAACTGTTTGCAGGAGACCAAGGTTTTCCACTCCCCACCTTTTCCCCCTACAGTGAACTGTGCACCGGAGACTGAGTCTTCTCCCTAGGCCCTTCAGTCAGCCCGGCGGCTCCACATTACAGCCAGTACAGGCAATTGATCAAACCTAAGGCACCGGACGGTTAAGACCCCTTCTGGGTGTTTTTTGGGGGGGGGGCACAGCAGGAGGTCTGACTCGCACCCAGGACTTTGGGGAATGGGGGAAAGGAAGGAGACATGGTAATGTGGGTGCCTCAGGCAAGAGAGAGGAATACAGGTGCTGTGGCATCCTGGGGGGAGAGTTGAAAAGATGAGAAGCAGGTTTAGGCACCAGTAGTTTCTGTGTAATCCTGCTGCAGAAATAAAAACAAGGTCATTGGTGGAGGTATGCACTCTCAGATCATCACCAGAATTTAATGGGTTCATCCTTGGCCCAAGGGCTACTTCTGGTGAAAATTTCATCAAAATTCATCCAGTAGTTTTTGCGTAATCCTGCTAACAGACAAACAAATGGACAGACGGACAAACCACCCCGATTACATAACCTCCTGAGTTTTTTTTTTTTTTTAATTTTATTTCTTTATTTCGGATAGATTAAAAGTAAAGATTAAAAGAAAGGAACAGAATAATATAACAAAGGGGAAAAACAAAAATCAAACAAAAAAACCATCTTACAAGGTAAAATTAAACAATAACTCCTCTGATTATACAGTTCACCATAAGTTATCCGAAATGGGTGATGGCTGAAGCCGCAGCTTATATTGCCCACCCATATTCCATCCAAGAATTCAAAAGAAAAACAAAACGAGAGCGATTACAATTCAGAACAAAGCTAAGACAAAACGTGACAAAAAACTAAGCAACAACACTACACGGACTGGATATGACAATCCTTATGTGATTTTACATGTCATCTTGTATATATGTTTGGACTTATTGACTCTCGTGCACCATGTACAGCAGCTCAACCAGACTCATGTCAATCATCACTGTTTTCTTCCTGCATTACCGACTGCACTATATAGTTCTCCACAGTATCTGCTGCTGGCTAATATATTTTAACTGTTGACCAGTATCACTTAATCTTATCCTACACTTTATTACATGTATAGTTTATTTCTTTTATCTTATCATGTTTAATGTTGCAGCATTGTACCGAGACAAATTCCTAGTTTGTGTACTACATGAACAATGGCAATAAACCTGATTCTGATTCTGATTCTGATTCTGGAGTATTTTTTCCTTTAGTTTTTGTTTAAATTGTCCAAGTGTTGTACATGATTTTAATTCAGGTCCAAAAGCATTCTACAGTCTGACTCCCTGCACTGAGACACAGTGTTGCTTGGTGGTAGTTCTCACTGAAGGTTTTTGAAATATACATGTTCCTCTGAAATGATATTGTTTCTCCCTTATTTGGAACAACTTTTGGAAATTTACGGGCAGTGATAGATTCTTCACTTTAAACATTATTACTGCAGTTTTAAAGTCAACCAGATCTTTCAACTTGAGAGCTTTTAATTTAAGAAAAAGTGGGTTTGTTGGTTTCCTGTAAGCAGCTTTGTTTATTATTCTAATAGCTCTCTTCTGAAGCATAAAGACTGGATATATGTTTGTTTTATATGTATTTCCCCATACTTCAGTACAATATGTCATGTATGGGAGTATTAATGAATGATACAAAGTATATAATGTGGGTTGATTCAGCAAATATTTCACTCTTTGTAGTATTGCAATTGATTTAGATATTTTACCTTTAATATAATTAATATGTGACTTCCAACACAGTTTATTATCAATTATTACTCCAAGAAATTTAGTTTTGGATACCCTTTCAATCTCTACACCACTGACACTGAGTTTAGATACAAAGTTGTTGTGATGGTTGTTAAAAACTATAAATTTTGTCTTACTTAAATTGAGCGTTAATTTGTTTGAATCAAACCACAGTTTAAGCTTTCCTAATTCCTTTCCGAGTGTATCCAAAAGTTGTTCCAAATTGCTTCCACTGCATAATAAATTAGTGTCATCGGCAAACAATATTAAATCCATTTTTTCCGAAACCTTACATATATCATTTATATACATATTGAATAACAGTGGCCCCAAAAGTGAACCCTGTGAGACTCCACAAGTAACCTTCAGTAACTGTGAGCTTTTGTTACCAACACATACATACTGATATCTATTCTTTAAGTAACTACATAACCAGGACAGTGCTACCCCCCAATACCACAATTTTGTAGTTTCTTTAATAATAAATTATGATCCACTGTATCAAATGCTTTTTAAAGATCCAGGAATACCCCAACTGAATACTCTTTATTTTCAACGGCAGTTGATATTTTTTCTATAAATTCCATTAGACCAAATGCAGTTGTCCTCTTGTGTCTGAACCCATATTGCTGCTCACACAATAAATTATTCTTCATTATGAAGTTGTCAGTTCTCTCACAGAATATTTTTTCAAGTATCCTGGAAAATTGCGGCAATAGTGAAATAGGTCTATAGTTTGAAAATTCCCCTCTGTCACCCGTCTTGTATATCAGAATTACTTTAGCTATTTTCATTGCATTGGGAAATATACCTGTTTGGAGAGACAGCTTACAAATATACGTCAGTGGCTTCACTAAGCATTCAATGATAGTTTTGACTAAAAGCATGTCAATACCATCACAATCCGTAGATGTTTTACTTTTAAACGATTTAACAATTTCAATGACCTCTCTCTCGTCTGTGTTCTTTATGAAAATGGAGTTGTTTATAGCAATGTTTTTGCTTATTGTATCACTTGTAGGTGCCGTAATGGGTATTTCTCGAGCCAAATTTGGACCAATGTTAACAAAAAATTTATTAAATTCATCTGCAGGTGAGACTGCATTCACACGCTGAGCCGTTTTATTATTTTTTTTGAAAGATTGGTTGGGTAGCTTGTATTTCTGTTTTTTTTTCCAAGAATATTGTTAACTATTGTCCATGTATTTTTAATAGTCTCTGTTTTTCTCCAGTTCTTTTTTTTTTCCACAATATTTTTATTGAACCTTTTTTTTTTTTACAAACATAACACAAACAATCAAACACTAACACTAAAGTAATAATAATAATTTAAAAAAAATTATACCAAAAACACCAACAACCACTAACTAAGGCAGGTCTTCAACAATGCTCCTCTGTTTAGTCTAGGCAATCCATTACATAAGTATACATATTATACATTCACCAGTTTGGAATTTACAAGGTCCACACACATCATTCACCTTCTTCTTCAAAAGTTATGTTTAAATTCTTTACATAATCAATGAAAGGTCTCCATATATTCTCAAACACAATTTCCTTTGATTTCAATATGTATGTTATTCTTTCTAGTGGAAGGTTTGTTAACATCTGTCTTAACCACTGAGTCACATCTGGTCTATGAGTCTTTTTCCACAATAGTGCAATACATTTTTTGGCATTAAGCAAACTGAGGTCTATGAATGCTCTTTCACTTTTATTAAAGTTATGCTTTTCTGGGTACAGACCCAACAAAAACAATTTAGGATTCAATATGATTTGTTTTGAAATTATTTTTTCAATTGTTACCCTCACCTCTTCCCAAAACATTCTAATTTTTCTACATTCCCATACACAATGAAATAGGGTTCCTTTACTTTCCATGCATTTTGTGCACGTATCTGGTATGTTTTTGTTATATCTATTTAATTCCACTGGTGTAACATACATCCACATTAACCATTTAAAATGTATCAATTTAAGACGTACATTTATTGATTTGGTTTGAGCTTCTGTACAAGCCAATTCCCATTGTTCCTCTGAAATTTCAGTTTGCAAGTCTCCTTTCCAATAATTCAATCTTTTCTGTGAGTTTTCACTTGAGGATAGTGTCAGTGAGTTATAAAACTCTGAAATAATATCCTTCCTCTTATTATCTTTTGTCAAAATTTTTTCCAAGGATGAATAAATAGGTCGAGTGAGAGCATTATTTTGATTTGATCGAATAAAGTTCCTAAGCTGAAGATATTTAAAAAAAATGTGTTCTATTAAGATTAAATTTGATCCTCAGCACTTCAAAAGACATTATGTTATCTGAACATGACAGATATAAATCTTGAATCTTTTGAATCCCTTTTAAATTCCATACTTTAAATACAACATCTGCTCTCCCTGGTTTAAAATATTGATTACCCCATATTGGGATAAATTGTGACAATAAGTGTGGTTCTTTTAAATATTTTTTAGTTTCACACCATATTTTGATCATATGCTTTACAAATGGATTTTTAACTTGTTTCTGTAATTTTTTTGCCGAATCTGAGTATATGAATATGGGAAGAGGTAAAGGTAAATTGTATGATTCCATTTCAGTCCAGTGAGGGAGATCATTTGATGAAAAATAATATGTCATAGACCTCAGTTGTGCCGACCAGTAATACAACATAAAGCTTGGACATTTCAGACCTCCACGATCAAATGGTAAATATAATAAGGACAGACGTAATCTAGCCTTCCTGTTGTTCCATATAAATTCCACTTGCGGCGGCATGAAAAAATAATAAGCAGCGATGCTGTAGGTTTTAAGTAGAGTTTATTAATCATACCGCCGTCACGGACTCCGCTCCCGGCGCCGTGCATGCGCGCCGGGAGCGAGCCCAAACAGCTCTCAGAGAAGAGGGACACAAAGTCTGTGTCCAGCAGCAGCAGTTGCAGAAGTGGGAATGAGAGAATGAGAGGGTTTGCGTTACAGAGTTGCAGCATATATACTCGACTACAACAATACATCAAGGGCATACCCCAGCAGTTGGTATGATCAAAGAGATAACAGAACAGGCATAAGACATTTGCATTTGAGAGACATATTGATCTCAGTCCCTAGGTCACAGTGAGGACAGGACGCATGAGCACAATGCATGAAAGGCAACATTAACATCACAGAAGTGAGCCAGACGAAACGAGTCTGCCTGTAGACATTAATACACATTTCACTGTTCTGTTATTTGCTCTAGCCGAGCGCTGTGTTTGACCAGTCTGTTTGTGGGGGTTACACCAAAGCACATCTACATATCAGTAGTGCAGCAGAAAAAACCAAGAGAAGAGAGCTGAGTGTCCTTAATCTGTTGTGGGGTTAACCGAACCGCCACACACTAACTTTTTTTTAATTCTTGAGAATAGATCTGAAGGTGGTGGTAAAGGAATGTATTGAAATAAATAAAGCATTTTAGGTAAGATATTACTTTTAAGTATATTGATTCTCCCTATCATCGACATTGGTAGTGACATCCATCTCTGAATTAACTCATTAATGTCTGTCATTAAGGCTTCATAGTTGGCACTGGCGACTAATTCTAGCTTAGGCACAATTTGAATTCCTAAATATTTAAACTGATTTACAACATTGAATTGATTTGCCTCAGGAGCTGGGTGATTTCTCTGGGTCTCATTTAGCATTAATATTGAAGATTTAGTTTTATTTATTTTATATCCTGATATTTCCCCAAAATTCTTTATTAAATTCAACAAGGTCGGAATTGATTTTTTAAGATTCGACATAAACAAAATTATGTCATCGGCATACAGGGAGATTTTATGTTCTGTTGGTCCAACTTTAATTCCATATATTTGTGAATGTAAATGTACTGCCATCGCTAAAGGTTCAATTGCCATAGTAAACAGTAAAGGTGAAAGTGGACAGCCTTGTCGACATCCTCTATTGATTTTTATTGATTTTGAGATATTGCTATTTGTTAGGATTTCTGCTGTAGCATTATTATATATTATCTGAACCCATTTTATGAAATTATTTCCAAGTCCAAACCTTTGTAGGACTTCAAAAAGAAAGGGCCATTCGACCCTATCAAAGGCCTTTTCGGCGTCCAATGATAGGAGAGCTGTATCCGGTGCTTCTTTATTAGAATAAATAATATTAAATAGTCTTCTTACATTATGGAAGCCTTGTCTTCCCTTTATAAAGCCATTCTGATCTCGGTTAATAATATTTGGTAAAATTTCTTGTATTCGTCTTGCTAAAATTTTACAGATTATCTTAAGGTCAGCATTTAATAGACTTATTGGTCTCATATTTTCACATTTATTAGAGGGTTTACCTGGTTTTGGCAACAGTATAATTAAGGCATTATTCATGTATGGTGGTAAATTATTATTTTGAAATGCTTCTAAAACCATTTCCAAAAAAGGTTTTATTAATTTATTCTTAAATTTTTTATAAAGGTCAACTGGAAGACCATCTGGTCCTGCACTTTTTCCTGATTTCATATTATCAATGGCTAGCCCAACTTCTTCTTGACTAATTTTAGACTCCAGTATCTCCCTGTTTTCATTTGGAATACACGGTATAGATAGTCCATCCAAAAACCCATTTAGTTTTGTTAAGTCAGTTTCATTTTTTGTATCATATAATTTTTCATAGTAATCTCTAAAGGCTCTATTAATTTCTAAAGGATCTACAACTACCTGTCCGTTACTTATAATACTGGTAATTGGTGTTTTAAATTCTAATTGTTTAATCTGCCATGCCAATAATTTTCCTGATTCTCCAGTTCTTTACTGTAATAGTCTCTTTTACTACATCTCATTATATATATTAACTTATTTTTGTATGTTTTATACGGCTGCTCTGTTTCTTTTGTCCTTTTCTTTAGAAAAGCTTTATATAATGAATTTTTCTTTTTACACGCTTTTTGTAATCCTTTGGTTAACCATGGCTTGTCGACAAATTTCTGTTTAAGCTTTTTCAAATCAAATCAAAACCAAATCAAATCAACCTTTATTGTCATATTGCTGTACATACAACAGTAGTGCAGGCAAGATGAAATTGCGTTTCTCTCGGCATCCATGTAAGTTAAAGAACATGATTTAAGACACACTCACACATATCTTCACCCCCCACCCCACCACATCCATTTACGCATCCCTGAGACATACACTACCGCTCAAAAGTTTGGGGTCACCCAGACAATTATTTTGTGTTTTCCATGAAAAGTCACACTTATTTACCACCATGAGTTGTAAAATGAATAGAAAATATAGTCAAGACATTGACAAGATTAGAAATAATGATTTGTATTTGAAATAATAATTTTTTCCAGATGCTCCACCTGCTCAAAGGAAGGTCAGTTTTATAGCTTCTCTAACCAGCTAAACTGTTTTCAGCTGTGCTAACATGATTGCACAAGGGTTTTCTAATCATCCATTAGCCTTCTGACGCAATGAGCAAACACATTGTACCATTAGAACACTGGAGTGATAGTTGCTGGAAATGGGCCTCTATACACCTATGTAGATATTGCACCAAAAACCAGACATTTGCAGCTAGAATAGTCATTTACCACATTAGCAATGTATATTAGATAGTAGAGTGTATTTCTGATTAGTTTAAAGTTATCTTCATTGAAAAAAACAGTGCTTTTCTTTCAAAAATAAGGAAATTTCTAAGTGACCCCAAACTTTTGAACGGTAGTGTACTTGAAAAAAAAAAAACTAACTAACTATAATATACAAATAATGTACATAATGTCCGTAGGTGCAGTAGTGTTTACGAGAGATTCCGGATCAACTGTTCAGCATCCTAACAGCTTGTGGAAGGAAGCTGTTAATCAGTCTGGTGGTTCTGCCTCTGATGCTCCGGAATCGTTTGCCAGATGGCAGAAGTTCAAAGTGTTCATGCAGAGGGTGAGAACGCTCCTTGACAATGTTCAGTGCCCTGCTCCTACAACGGTTCTGAAAAAGTTCTTGGACAGAGGGGAGGGAGACTCCAATTACCCTCTCAGCTCCCTTAACTATCCTCTGCAGGGCTTTTTTGTCTGACATACTGCAGCTGGAGTACCATGTAGCAATGCAGTATGTCAGAGCACTCTCCACCACACCTCTGTAGAAGGTCCTGAAGATGCAGATGGGGAGAGAGGCCTGTTTGAGTTTCCTCAAGAAGTGCAGTCTCTGCTGGGCCCGCTTCCTGATCCCCAAGGAATTCTTGCTCCAGGTCAGGCCCTGCAAGATCTGCACTCCGAAGAACTTGATGTTCTCCCCTCTCTCCACTAAACAGCCGCCGACGCTGAGGGGGACGTGTTCAGGCTGTGACTGCCGGAAGTCGATAATCATCTCCTTCGTTTTGTCTACGTTGAGTACCAGATTGTTCTCCCTGCACCAGCCCTCCAGGTCTCTCACTTCTTCCCTGTACATTGATTCCTCATCCCTCTGAATAAGTCCCACCACCGTGGTGTCGTCTGCAAACTTAATAATCTGGTTCCCCTCGTGTCTGGATACACAGTCATGTGTTAGAAGTGTAAACAACAGTGGACTGAGTACGCAGCCTTGAGGGGATCCGGTGCTCAGCGTGACAGAGTTGGAGATGTTGTTTCCAACCCGGACAGACTGAGGTCTCTCAGTCAGGAAATCCAGGATCCAGAGACATGTGGCGGTGCTCAGACCAAGAGGGAGTAATTTCTCCATCAGTCTCTGGGGAATAATGGTGTTGAGTGCTGAACTGAAATCAATGTACAGGAGTCTGGTGTAGGTGTCTTTCTGATCCAGGTGGGTGATGACAGAGTGCAGGCTGGTGACTATAGCATCCTCCGTGGAGCGGTTTGAACGATATGCAAACTGGAGCGGGTCGTGTGATGCAGGGAGGCAGGCTGTAATGTGTGGTTTGACAAGCCGTTCAAAACACTTAATCACAATTGGTGCCAGTGCAACAGGACGATAGTCATTCAGACAAGACACAACTGGTTTCTTTGCCACCAGTACAATGATAGCGGTCTTGAAGCATCTGGGAACAATGGCCTGACTCAGGGAGATGTTATAAATGTCAGTCAGTACATCTGCCAACTCGCTCACGCAGTCTCGAAGCACACGTCCCGGGATGTTGTCCGGACCTGCAGCTTTACGTGGGTTTACTCTGGTTAGGGTCCTCCGTGTGTCCGCTGTGTTGATGGTAAGAGCTGGTCCGACCGATGGTGGGGATGGGCCAGCCCTCCCTCTGATTGTCGGGTTTGATGCTTCAAAACGTGCAAAGAAGTTGTTGAGCCTGTCTGGAAGCAAAGCGTCGTCATCATCGACCCCCTGCCTCGACTTATAGCCCATCAGTGTCCAAACTCCTTGCCACATCTGCTTGGTGTTCCTAGTGTCACAGAGGTGTCCCTGGATTTTCTCCGCATAGGCGCGCTTCGCCATCTTAATTCCCTTTGAGAGCGCAGACCTGGTTGAGCGGAGGGCGATCCTGTCCTTCGGTCTGAAGGCTGCATCTCTGGCTGTAAGCAGCGAGCGCATCTCTGCGGTCATCCAGGGCTTATGGTTTCCCCGCATAGTGATGGTCTTCACTGTAGTGACATCCTCTGTGCACTTCGCGATGTAGCTGGTGACCGTTTCAGCATACTCCTCCACATCTGTCTTGTCTTCCTGGGAGGCTGCTACTTTGAAGACCTCCCAGTCTGTGTGCAGAAAACAGTCTTTCAGTGCAGAGGTTGCACTCTCTGGCCAAATCCTGATTTGTTTCACTACTGGCCTGCTGCGCTTCAATAAGGGTTTGTAGGCAGGCACCAGCGTCACGGATATGTGGTCAGAAAGGCCGAGGTGGGGGCGGGGTATTGCCTTATATGCATCTGTGTTTGTGTACACCAAGTCCAACATATTCTCTCCTCTGGTCTTAAAGTCTACACATTGTTTAAACTTGGGGAGCACAGTCTTTAAGCTGGTGTGGTTAAAATCCCCTGCAACCACTACAAAACTGTCCGGATGTAAAGTTTGGATTTCGCTAATTGCATCGTGTAGTTCCCCGAGTGCCTTCTTAGCATTAGCGTTAGCGTTAGCGCTCGGTGCTATGTAAACAGCCGCTACAAACACGTTGCTGAATTCCCTTGGCAGATAAAACGGCCGACAATTTACAATAAGGAACTCCGCCAACGGAGAGCAGTGTTTAGATACTAACGTGGGGTTAATGCACCAGTTCTTGTTAACATAGATGCATAGCCCCCCCCACGGCTCTTACCAGAGCTCGCCGTTTCTCTGTCTGCCCGGAACAATGTCGTACCTTCCAGTTGAATGGCCTCGTCAGGGATGTTGTCGTGGAGCCACGTCTCCGTGAACGCAAGCACACAACAGTCCCTCCACTCTCTCCGGGTTTCTCTCAGCAGCCGCAGCTCGTTCAGCTTGTTGTCGAGGGAGCGGACGTTAGAGAGAATGAGCGACGGTACCGCTGGTCTGGAGGGGTTAGCTTTTAGCCTAGCATGGATCCCGGCCCTTTTTCCACGCTTTTGCTTGCGTTTCCTTTGCTTACGCTTCCTCCTCTCCCGGGTAGCTTCCAGCGGGGACTCCGCCAGAATTCCATGCTGGCGTAGAATGTCCAAATCACAACCGAGCACCGCGATTCTTGCAGCGTGCAGTACCTTGATGCTTAATAAGGTCTCACGGTTGTAGGTTTTACAGAATGCACGTCTGGGATGATCAAAACACTCAAAACTCTCACACTCGCTGATGCCAAGAGGGGCCGCTGCGTCCATGCGCGCCGCCATCTAATTTAATTTTTTTCTTTACTAATGGACAATTTTTTTCATAAAGAGTGGTTACAATGTTCACAAATATGCCATAGGCTTCATTTACATCTGGTACATAGACCTTTGTCCAGTCTTGCTTCAGCAAGTCTTCTTTAAAAGAACTGATTGCATTTTGTGATTTGTATCTGAAAGATTTTAAAGTTTTTTCTGTATTGGCCCCCTTGTGGCCATGGATAAGTGCAAAGACTGGCAAATGGTCACTTAAATCATTTATCAATAATCCACTTTCTAGTTTCTTATCAATAATATTAACAAACAGGTTATCAATAAGTGTAGCAGTATGAACTGTGATTCTACTGGGATGTGTTATTGTGGGATATAGACTCATACTGTACATAGAATTCATGAACTCTGTAATTACATTTTGTTGAAATGGATTTAGTAAATCAATATTGAAATCTCCACAAATTACAACCATTTTCTTACTAATGTGGAGATCACGAAATGATGAGACTGGTTGCTTTTTAGTTCCAGTTTATTGCATCTTACATCTCCAACCTTCTCTCTCTCTCAGACAGAAACAAAGAGGAAGTGCTGCAATAAACCCACACATATATATATCATGCACCCCCACAGACAGAGTCACCCACTCAAGTCAAATCCCTCTATTCATCCCTCACACCAAAAGTCACACATTCACGTTACATCAAATCTTTCTATTCATAACGTACATCAAAGGCAAGGTCACACGTCCATGTTACATCCTTCCATTCACGCTTAATCCGAAGTTCCTTCAGGCTCTCGTCCCTGAGCCTCTGTCCTTCTTCTAAGTCCGCAGGTGGCCCAGACTCATTGTCCATTTGAGGCGTGAGGTCAATCCACGTTGCAAGCCCACAGTCCTTCTGTGTTTAGACCTAAGCATGCAAATATGTGAGCTACATACAGTTACATACAGTTATGAATATGGGCGCTAAATCACCCCCCACAAACGCCCAAGAATGGACAAGACAACCACATTCTCTCAATGGGTAATACAGCGTATGTCACCCCCCACCTGCAGAAACTACAGCACAGTCTGATCAAATCACACATCACCCCACACGTAGCCTAGGTTTCAACCTTCTCCTGAACCTGCTGTAAGCAGGCTTCACAATCCGTGTGGCACCGTCCTGCGGCGAATCTGTGGAGTGAGGGGGAGAAAGGTTATTTGATCCTTGCGGGGACGCCTGGGGCCGCTCCCTGGGGGGCCTGCCGCATCGAGGTGCCTGCGCCAGTCGTACAGACTCGTCATGCAACACAAAGGCAGGCTTTAATCTATCAATACTGATTGTTTCTTTCCTGCCTCCCAAATCAAGCACAAAATATTTGTCCCCGGTTTCCAGCACTCGAAATGGACCGTCATATGGTGGGTGGAGACTGTGTCGCTGAGCATCGTGCCTAACAAAAACAAATTCGGTGTTTTGTAGAGCTTTGGGAACAAAAACACGCGGAAAAGTGTGATGCGCGGGGCCGGGGAGCGTCTCTGCCCCCACGCCACTCAGAGGTCCCTGTGCTGGGGGGCGCCCTGGCGCCGCATGGCTCAGTAAGAACTCACCGGGCAGCCTGAGAGGTTGAGCAAAAACTAATTCCGCGGGTGAGGCGTTTAAATCCTCTTTGGGTGCTGAACGCAACCCCAATAAAACCCAAGGTAGCCTGTTTGCCCAATCTGCATCTGTGAGCGACGCTCTCAGGGCTGCCTTCAAAGACCTGTGAAAACGCTCGCATAACCCGTTAGCCTGGGGATGATACGCGGTAGTGCGGTGGATTGTCGCTCCTAAGCTGCTGGCCATCGCTGACCACAGTTCCGACACAAATTGAGGTCCCCTATCGGACGTAATGTCCGACGGGACCCCGAAACGAGCTACCCAGGCCGTTAAAAAAATGCGAGCCACCTCTGCCGCTGTGGTCGTTGTTAGCGGGACCACTTCTGGCCAACGTGTGGTTCGGTCCACCATTGTCAAGAGGTGTGTGAACCCTTGTGACGGCGGTAGCGGGCCCACGAGGTCCACATAAACATGATCAAACCTCTTAGCCAGGATGTGAAAAGGCTCTAAGGGGGCTTTCGTGTGCCTGTGGATTTTGGCCCGCTGGCAAGCCATGCAGGCTGTCGCCCACTCTTTCACGTGCTTGCGCAGGCTCGGCCAAACAAACTTCTCCGCTACCATTTTTACAGAAGCGCGTACCCCTGGGTGCGCCAGGGAGTGAACCGCGTCAAAAACTCGGCGGCGCCAAGCGGCCGGTACCACCGGGCACGGCCGCCCGGTGGATACGTCGCAGATGAGGGGGAGCAAACTGGCTTGTAGAATCCTGCTCTCCAGCCTTAACCCTGTTGGTCCAGACTGGAGCGCGCGCACGTCTGCATCTCCGCTCTGTTCCGACGCCATGGCTGCATAATCTATCCCCACGTGCACCGGGGCCGCGTGCGCGTCCGCGTTGCTAACCGGTTCCGCGGCCGTGGCCGTGCAATCTGCATCCACGCGGACAAGTGCTGTTACCGCGTGGGAGAGACAATCCGCTACAACATTAAGCTTACCGGCTACGTGCTGAATGTCAGTGGTAAATTCTGAAATTGCGGCCAGCTGCCTCTGCTGCCGTCCAGACCATGGTTCCGAAATTTTGGACATTGCGAAAGTAAGCGGTTTGTGGTCGACAAACGCGGTGAAACGCCGCCCTTCCAGCCAGAACTGGAAATGGCGAATGGCCAGGTGGAGTGCCAACAGCTCCCTGTCAAACGCGCTGTATTTCCGCTCGGCATCGCGCAAGGATCTGCAGAAAAAAGCGAGCAGCTGCCAGACCCCAGCGACCTGCTGCTCCACCACGGCCCCGATGGCCACGTCTGACGTGTCGGTGGTTAGCGCTATGCGGGCTGATGGGTCTGGGTGTGCCAGCACTGCCGCGTCCACCAGTGCTGTTTTAACCTCCGTGAACGCGCGTTCCCGCTCCGGGGACCACGCGATCACATTGGAGGGCTTCTGCTTTTTAAGAGCGGCGTATAACGGCTGCATGAGCTGCGCTGCATGGGGTATGAAACGGTTATAAAAATTTACCATTCCTAAAAATTCTTGCAACGCTTTAACCGTTTGTGGCCGAGGGAAATCTGCCACTGCACGTACCTTGGCCGGTAGAGGGACTGCCCCCTCTGGGGAGACGCGGTGTCCTAAAAAATCGATTTGCGCCATGCCAAAATGGCACTTGGCTGGGTTAATTATCAACCCGTGCTCCTCCAACCTCTGAAAAACGGTCGTGAGGTGTTTTTCATGTTCCTCCTCGGAGGCACTGGCGACTAAAATATCGTCCAGGTAGACAAAAACAAAAGGGAGATCGCGCAACATGGCATCCATCATTCGTTGGAAGGTTTGCGCGGCGCCTTTAAGGCCAAAAGGCATGCGTAAAAATTCGAAAAGTCCGAACAGGGTTATTACCGCTGTTTTGGGGATGTCCTCTGCACGGACCGGGACTTGGTGATAGCCGCGAACCAGGTCTATTTTAGAAAAAATGCGTGCCTTCGCTAAGTGCACCGAAAAATCCTGGATGTGCGGAATTGGGTAGCGGTCATGCGCCGTGGCATTGTTCAGCCTGCGGTAATCACCACACGGTCTCCACGAGCCATCAGCCTTAGGGACCATATGGAGCGGGGAAGACCAGGGGCTCTTCGAGCGGCGAATTATGCCCAACCTTTCCAGGTTGGCGAACTCCTCGCGCGCAATGGAGAGCTTAGCTGCATCCAAGCGCCGAGCCTTCGCAAAAACAGGCGCGCCAACTGTGGTGATGAAGTGTTCCACCCCGTGTTTCGCAACCTTAGCTGAAAAAGTGGGAACTGTGAGTGCTGGGAACTGGGTGAGGAGAGTGTGAAACTTACCGCCTGCTGTGGCAATGTTAGTCTGTACTGGTGGCGGGGACACTCGAGCTGCACAAGGAATAGAATAAAAAGAGAGTGCATTAACCAGGCGTTTATTCCTCAGATCTACCAACAAGCCATGTGAGCACAAAAAATCAGCGCCTAACATGTTGAAACTCACCGCCGCTACAATGAAAGTCCATTCATAGTTGCGGCCGTGTAGGGACAGTTGCAGAGTCCTTTCTCCGAACGTCTTGATGGACGAACCGTTCGCCGCCATTGCCCCGTCCCCGCTGGGTCCAGCCAAGCGGTCCGTATAGGTCGCGGTGATGAAGCTCCTCTGGGCTCCGGTGTCCACGAGGAAATGCCGCCCAGAGCTCGCATCTGTTAGGTAAAGCAGCTTATTCTGCTCACCGAGAGTCGAAGCTGCTAACGACCCCCGGCTTTGGCGTTTCCCTGCTTCTTGAAGCTGCACGGCGGGATGCATCTGTACGCCCTCTCCGCGAAGCGTCGATGGTAGAAACAGAGGCCGTCCCCTCCTCTGCTTCGGGACCGCGCTGCTGCCGTCGTCGCTGGGGTGGCTTCTGCTGCCTCCGGCTCCTCCCTGCCCCCGGCCACTGCGCCGAGGTCTGCTGCTGCCACGGACATCGCCTGCTCGCCGCAGGCATCTAGGTGCCGCTGCGCTTCTGTGGCCAGCGCGCGGAAGTCCTGGTGGTTCACACATTTCATGCTGGACAGGGTACCTCTCATGTGCGCCGGGAGGGTCCTCAAGAAAATGTGCTTAAACAAGAACTTGTCGTCTTCCGTCCCGAGCAGCTGCAGCATGTCCTCCATCAGCTCGGCCGGCCTGCGTCCTCCACGGTCTCGCAGGTCTAGGAGCCTCCTGGCCCTCACCTCGGCTGAGGGTATGAAACTCGAAATGAGGGCGGCTTTCAGTGCTTCGTATTTGCCAGCAGCGGGCGGCTGCTGCACCAAGCTCCGCACGCACCGAGCCGCGCGGCTGTCAAGTCTTGCGATGACATGGTGAAATCTGGTGTCATCCGCTGTAACTCCCCCGAGCACGAACCGTGATTCTGCGTGCTGGAACCATGAGTGCGGGTCTTCCTGCCAGAACTCGGGGAGCTTGAGTGAGACCGCACTCGTACGGACGGTCCCCGGTGAATCCGGGTCAGAGCGCTTGTCTCCTGACATCTCACGTCTTGGTCACCACTGTGGAGATCACGAAATGATGAGACTGGTTGCTTTTTAGTTCCAGTTTATTGCATCTTACATCTCCAACCTTCTCTCTCTCTCAGACAGAAACAAAGAGGAAGTGCTGCAATAAACCCACACATATATATATCATGCACCCCCACAGACAGAGTCACCCACTCAAGTCAAATCCCTCTATTCATCCCTCACACCAAAAGTCACACATTCACGTTACATCAAATCTTTCTATTCGTAACGTACATCAAAGGCAAGGTCACACATCCATGTTACATCCTTCCATTCATGCTTAATCCGAAGTTCCTTCAGGCTCTCGTCCCTGAGCCTCTGTCCTTCTTCTAAGTCCGCAGGTGGCCCAGACTCATTGTCCATTTGAGGCGTGAGGTCAATCCACGTTGCAAGCCCACAGTCCTTCTGTGTTTAGACCTAAGCATGCAAATATGTGAGCTACATACAGTTACATACAGTTATGAATATGGGCGCTACACTAGTAATATTATTGTACAGCTTGACTAATTTATCTCTGAATGTCTCAATGCAAGTTCCCGGCATTCTATACTATATACAACTTATAATTAGATTTTTTGTTTTATCTTGGTCAATCTCAACAGTAACACATTCCAGAATCCCTGGTAGTGCAAAGGACATTCCATTTACAAGTTTACACCTATACAGGTCATCAATATACAGTGCAACACCACCACCCTTTTTTTGAGATCTGTTAATATGAAACATCTGATATCCCTCTATTGCCATCAGAGGAGCCTGCTCTTCATTAAGCCAAGTTTCAGAGACTGTGATAGCTGTCAGTTTTCTATCTAGCTGTTTCAAATAGTCCTGAATCTGTGGAAAGTTTTTGTTAAGACTTCTGCTGTTGAAGTGTATTATTGATAGTTTACCATCTAATTGCTCTTGACTTTTGAATTGCTTTTCAGTATAATATTCACAATGATTATGAATATTATTGAAAAAGTGGTTATCAGGATCAATATCATTCTCCATCTCTTGTAGTTTATGTTCAGTATAATGGCATATTTTCAGAGTTTGAATTTCCTCACTCTGTGTCAAATGACTTCCTCCAACTGGAGATAATAGATGTCTATTCAAGTCAGTCATAAGTTTTTTGTTTTGTTTAGGTTTTTTTTAAAGTACATTGACATGGTATGTCACAAAAGAACTATTCTTGCCATGTGTGTGGATATGGATTATCATTGTCTCTTAATTTTCTTTATCAGTGTTCATCTATATTTATTTAAGTCAGTGAGATCTCTGGTTATTATGGCCTTTGCTTCCTCAGGTGTTCCATTTAGTTTGATCCAAACTCTACAGTTTCTTGTCCATGTTGCCTGTATCTTATTTTGTCTTTTCAGCATCCGTGCTTGCCGTGCTATTTCAGCATTAGTCTTTGTTAAATGTTCATTTAGGTAAACTTCTGTTCCCCGTAGCTTTCTGGCCTGCCTCAGTATGTCATTCTTTACCCTTCTGTTCACAAAGCGCATCACAATTGATTTCTTTGCTTTATTATCTTTTCTGGGTAAAGTATGACAGGCTGAAATTGCATTTACTTCAACCTTTATATTTCTGCTTTCAAGGAACTGAAGCACTTGGTTTTCCAGGGAGACTGATTCACTTAGGAGAGCCTCCTCACCTCTCATTCCTGCTGTAACATTGGCATATGATTGGTATTTAATATCTAGTCCACTTATAATTAGATCATCCATACGAGAATATTGTTCAAGATCCTCGATGCGTCGCTCCAAGTCTGCAATTTTTTTGTCTTTTTCCTTAATTGTTAATTTCAGTTCTCAGACTTCCTCCATTAGCCCTAATAGTTTAAGCTGTTGATTGGCCACTTTGGTCACTTCTTCTGACAAGAAGTTCGGAGATTTTTTGATCTCTTCTATTTCCTCCTTCTTTGGTGGCATTTTTACTGACCTGTTGATAGTGAAACAGTCTCTGCTGGTGTCACCGGTATCCGATCTGACCGACCTCGAATCCAACTGGGGCCTCAGCTAGCCCCCTCCGCTGCTACTCCCGCTGCTTACCGCCGCTGCAATTGAGCTCCTGTCCAGCCGGGGTGCCAGCAGCTCCTCCACCGAGCCCCGCCGCCCACCGCCGCTGTAGTTGAGCTCCGATCCTGCTCCTGTCCAGCTGGGGTCCCGGTAGTTCCTCCGCTGAGCCCTGCCACCTACCGCCGTCTTCCTCAGTAGTTCCTCCGCCGAGCCCCGCCGCTGTAACTGAGCTCCGATCCGGCTCTTATCCAGCTGGGGCCCCGGCTGCTCCTCCACTGGTCCTCGTCTCCTACTGCCACTGTAGTTGAACTCCGATCCGGCTCCCGTCCAACTGTTGCCTCGGTTAGTTCCTCCGGCAAGCCCCAATCACAAGATTCTAAGAATCTGCGCGGGAGGCTCAGCTGTCATCTACCGGGCCGATGCTGGGTCAGTGAGACGAACCGGGGACAGAGTCGCTCCTTTGTATCGGTGTTAGGTGCTACGACTAGCTATGGCGTTAGCTATAGCGATAGCGTTAGCTTAGCACATTAGCTTAGCACATCCCACGGCTCCTTCCGTTCTTGTTCCTTCTTCACTGGGCCATGTTTCTGGCCCTGATTTGGTGACGAATGTTAATATTAATGTTAATATTTCAAGGTAATATCTGTCAGGACAGACTTTGTCTTAAACAGATGGCACAGTGACAAGCGTCCGATCCTGGTCACGGGCTGCAGGCCTGACCCCTGCACCCCGCAACCTCAATCAATGTAGACCCACAATGTATTTAGCGACCCACAGAGAGCCTGTTCAGCATCTAACCATGGGTTAGAACAATTCAGGTAACAATTCAATTCCTCTGCTAGGCTATTGTTATGTGGTATCCACATGGGGCACTTGTAAATTGGACCAATCAGCAGCCACACATGAATATCAAGTGATGGATATAGAATTTGATCAGTTAACAACATGATGTGGAGAAACAAATAAGTTCAGGCGAGATGCGACGAGCTGAAGTTTTCAGAGTTTTATTCCTCCATCATCAGACACACTGTTGTGCTGTGCGCTGTGGCTGTGTGCCCTGTGTGTGTTGTGCGTGCGCTCTGTGTGTGGCATGTAAAGCAAGCTCTTTTATACAGACAAGAGAAAATGCATGGCACATTTGCATATTGATATACATATCAGTCAATACATATCAATCGTGTGATTAACTGGCGCCGGACTTCCTCTCCTCAATCCGGGGATGTATAACAATAGTCGTTGTTCTGGTTGTCCCCCTAGGGGCTCTCTGTCCATATGCAAATTGTTCTGCTTCCTGCCCTAGCTGAGTGTGAAGGCTGAATGTCCATGTAGATTGTGGTGGGTCACCACAGGGCTCCCCCCCAGAACACTCAGCAGGGGGTGTGACACCCCCCTCCCCCGTTTGGCTCCAGCTCCGGTAGAACTGTCGGAGGGCATGTCAGTCCATGAGGGCGATGGGGGAGGGGTGGAAAGGTCAGTGTGCTCCGCTCTGAGTTCCAGCACGTTGAACGGCCGTGGATCGTGGGTGTGTAACGGATGCCAACTAGTGAACTGCGCAGGATGATCTCTGTCACAGGTGCACGGGCCGGTGTGTTGTCATGCGTAATGGAACCAGACGGCGATTGGCCGGCTTTAGGGAGTGAGGTGCGGCAAAAGCTCTGTGCAGGAGGAGGGGGAGGGAGTGGGAGTAAGCGAGTGCCGGCCCGGGATGTCAAAGGTGCCTGGGCTGCGCAAAAATTGCGTGTGGATCCGCGATGGTGAGGGACTTTCCTGGTAAACCTGGTGGAGATCCACAGTCGCTGTGAAAAAAACATTTTATCTGACTCCTCCCGCGGCTCGATCCAATGAGGATGTGGGGAAAGTGAGCGGCCAAATTCCCAGAGGATGCGTAGCGGCTGTGAAACAACTGCAGCTGTGTGAGGGTGTGAGGCGGTTTGGCTTTTAGGTGCGGGAAGCAGCCCTAAAGTCATCGGGGAAAGCAATTGGCTAAATTCCTGTTGTGCACCACGGCTGAGAAACCTATATAAAGTCCTGTGTGTGGGCTGCACGTCCGCTCCAGGTGCGCGAGCAGCCCTTAAGGTTCTGAGGGTGGCGATCGGCTGTTTTTTCTTGGGCATGTGCAGCGGCGGAGGACGATGTATTAGTCTGTGTAGCCGGTATGTCCCTGGTGCGTGGCGCGCGCCTGGCGCAGTGACCACATAGCTGGCAGTTGCACTGTCCTCGTAATCCTGCGGAGTGCGTCTTCTGTGAGCGGGAGGTCTGCTGTCCGGAGTTTAGTCAGAGTCGGGGAGCTCGGTGGAAATCAACGCAGTCGGCGTCGATGATTGTCCCCATTCAGGCTGCTTCCTTTGTTCGCTCATGTTGTTCATGGTGTGTTTTGGTCCCAACGCTGCGCTCCGGTGAGGATGAACAGGTTGCAGGCGTTCTCTGGTTCTCTGGGATCCACAGCGCAGTGAGAGGGAGCAGATGGTCATTCTTCCTCGTCATGTCACCAGTGTGGAGGGAAGAGATCAGGCAAGGGTCGCACCATAATGCGTGCTGGGGCTTTCCGTCTGGGTCGTCTCTTGGGTGTTCGCCTCGTGTTCCATTCTTCGTCAAAGGGTCACCAGTGTGGAGGAACAAATAAGTTCAGGCGAGATGCGACGAACTGAAGGTTTCAGAGTTTTATTCCTCCGTCATCAGACACACTGTAGTGCTGTGCGCTGTGGCTGTGTGTCCTGTGTGTGTTGTGTGTGCGCTCTGTGTGTGGCATGTAAAGCAAGCTCTTTTATACAGACAAGAGAGAATGCATGGCACATTTGCATATTGATATACATATCAGTCAATACATATCAATCGCGTGATTAACTGGCACCGGACTTCCTCTCCTTAATCCGGGGATGTATAACAATAGTCATTGTTCTGGTTGTCCCCCTAGGGGCTCTCTGTCCGTATGCAAATTGTTCTGCTTCCTGCCCTAGCTGAGTGTGAAGGCTGAATGTCCATGTAGATTGTGGTGGGTCACCACAGTGCTCCCCCCAGAACACTCAGCAGGGGGTGTGACCCCCCTCCCCTGTTTGGCTCCAGCTCCGGTAGAACTGTCGGAGGGCATGTCAGTCCGTGAGGGGGACGGGGGAGGGGTGGAAAGGGCAGTGTGTTCCGCTCTGAGTTCCAGCATGTTGAACGGCCGTGGATCGTGGGCGCACGGGCCGGTGTGTTCATTCATTCATTCATTCATCTTCTTCTGCTTAATCCTTTTCGGGTCGCGTGGGGGCTGGAGCCTATCCCACCATCTTTGGGCGAGAGGCAGGGCACACCCTGGACAGATCGCCAGTCCGTCGCAGGGCCAACACAGAGAGACAAACAACCATTCACTCTCACAGTCATACCTAAGGACAATTTAGAATCCCCAGTTTGATGCCAATTAACCTAACTTGCATGTTTTTGGCATGTGGGAGGAAACCGGAGAAATCCCGGAGTAAACCCACGCAGACACGGGGAGAACATGCAAACTCCACACATATCACTGTTGGTCGGGGGCTGGGATCGAACCCAGGATCCCCGGCCAAGGGAGAGTTACTGTGCTGCCGCAGTGCTAACCACTCCGTCACCGTGCCACCCGGGCCGGTGTGTTGTCTTGCGTAATGGAACCAGATGGCGATCGACCAGCTTTAGGGAGTGAGGTGCGGGAAAAGCTCTGTGCAGGAGGAGGGGGAGGGGGTGGGAGTAAGCGAGTGCCGGCCTGGGATGTCAAAGGTGCCTGGGTCGTGCAAAAATTGCGTGTGGATCCGCGATGGTGAGGGACTTTCCTGGTAAACCTGGTGGAGATCCACAGCGGGTGTGAAAAAAACATTTTATCTGACTCCTCCCGCGGCTCGATCCAATGAGGATGTGGGGAAAGCGAGCGGCTAAATTCCCCGAGGATGCGTAGTGGCTGTGAAACAACTGCAGCTGTGTGAGGGTGTGAGGCGGTTTGGCTTTTAGGTGCGGGAAGCAGCCCTAAAGTCATTGGGGAAAGCAATTGGCTAAATTCCTGTTGTGCGCCGCGGCTGAGAAACCCATACAAAGTCCTGTGTGTGGGCTGCACGTCCGCTCCAGGTGCGCGAGCAGCCCTGAAGGTTCCGAGGGTGGCGATCAGCCGTTTTTCTTGGGCATGTGCAGCGGCGGAGGACGATGTATTAGTCTGTGGAGCCGGTTTGTCCCTGGTGCGTGGCGCGTGCCTGGCGCAGTGACCACATAGCTGGCAGTTGCACTGTCCTCGTAATCCTGCGAAGTGCGTCTTCTGTGTGCAGGAGGTCCGCTGTCCGGAGTTTGCAGCGGATGTTGCAGTTGTCGGGGAGCTGTTGTCGGGGAGCTCGGTGGAAATCAACGCAGTCGGCGTCGATGATTGTCCCCGTTCAGGCTGCTTCCTTCGTTTGCCCGTGTCGTTCATGGTGTGCTTTGGTCCCAACGCTGCGCTCCGGAGCGTGCTCTGGTGAGGATGAACAGGTTGCAGGTGTTCTCTGGTCCTCTGGGATCCACAGCGCAGTGAGAGGGAGCAGATGGTCATTCTCCCTTGTCATGTCACCAGTGTGGAGGGAAGAGATCAGGCAAGGGTCGCACCATGACGTGTGCTGGGGCTTTCCGTCTGGGTCGTCTCTGGGGTGTTCGCCTTGTGTTCCATTCTTTGTCAAAGGGTCACCAGTGTGGAGGAACAAATAAGTTCAGGTGAGATGCGACGAGCTGAAGGTTTCAGAGTTTTATTCCTCCATCATCAGACACACTGTAGCGCTGTGGCTGTGTGTCCTGTGTGTGTTGTGTGTGCGCTCTGTGTGTGGCATGTAAAGCAAGCTCTTTTATACAGACAAGAGAGAATGCATGGCACATTTGCATATTGATATACATATCAGTCAAAACATATCAATCGCGTGATTAACTGGCTTCGGACTTCCTCTCCTTAATCCGGGGATGTATAACAATAGTCATTGTTCTGGTTGTCCCCCTAGGGGCTCTCTGTCCGTATGCAAATTGTTCTGCTTCCTGCCCTAGCTGAGTGTGAAGGCTGAATGTCCATGTAGATTGTGGTGGGTCACCACAATGATCTCTTTTATTGGCCTATGATAAGGCCCCTGGCCTTCATAACCCCTGGGCTTCAGCCCAGCCTATCCTGTTCATTAAGGCCACCTTGGCCTAGCATATTCACCAATTTTTTAAAGTCAGCATACCTGCCAAAATCATCAAGGTGTGACAGGGGCTTTAATAGCACCACAGGCAGTTGTTAACTTAGGCCTCGACTGGTTTGGCAAAGGTTTTATATCAGATGCCCTTCTTGACACAACCCTCTGCATTTACCCGGGCTTGAGACCTACACTAGGAGTACACTGGCTTGTGCACTCCCTGTGGCTGGGTTACATGAGTGTAATTAATGTGATGAAAATGTTAATTTGAAATTCAAAAAGTGACAAACGATTTAAAAATGTATGCAGGTTACGGTTTTTGATAATTACTTTAACACTTACCGTGTGTACACAATTCCATTATGTAGTTCTGGAAGTCTCCAGAGCTGAAACTGATCTGTTAGTTATGTCAGTCTGCAGCCCCCGCAAAAAAACTACCGTGACCACAATGCTTTGCCTCAAAAGACTGGCCGGATGTTGACAGCAGTGATGCGGCATTTACTGCGCTCCGTAAAAGTATCCGTGATACCTTGTCAATGCTTTTATACACAAAAAACGTTGAAAAGTTAAAAAAGTTTGTTATTCCCATTTAATTATATACAGTAAGTTAGCAAACTATTGTATATTCGAATCAACTAAAACAGAGGCTTTTAAATTCCCAAATTATCCTGCATGAAATACATTTGTGATTAGCGTTCAGAGATTGTCGGATTGTCCCTGACGCAGCACAAGCTACCCGTCTTGTTTTTTTTTTAGCTTTTACGTAGAAGTAGCCGATAAAGGAAAGAAGAAGACGGACCCTTATGAATGGACATACCGACCTACGTTTACTGTAAATTTTATTTGCGTTCCTTCCTGTTTAACTTGTCAATTTGCAGAGCTAACAGTTGAATGTTTTGTGGTTTTCCGTTTGCTGCTGTCTGACTATACTAGCTACTGATCATTAGCTAACATCAACACTGTCAGCCCACCTTTATGTCTCAGCTTCCTCTTAGCCACGGGTTTTGTGGAATTTAGCTGGCTTTAATTACAGGATAAAGTGTACAGAAGCTGAATTTTTACAGGTCAGTTACTCTGTTCATGCTACTCCCCTTTAAATGTAGTTGAGGCTGCTTTGACAGCAAAATAAGGCATTTGTGTCGGGGAACAGCTCTTTAGTTTAACCAGCTTTGGTTCGTGTATTACTGCACCTTCACCCAGATGTTGCTGTCGAATACAGGTCAAGTCTGCCTCTGACCAAGTTGGCACACACAACGTTTTCACCCCAAACTCTCGAAGTTCGTTCACAGTTTGGCTGCTAGTGCATATGACCCCCTGATTTGAGTGTAAAGGTTTTATTGGCACCCTTTTCCGCCTCCACATGCAAGGGGTAAAACAGTCATGGTGACGTTAAAGCCACAATTTACAATAGATTTAATCCAGTCCACACACCAAGGAGTATTTGTCATAGAAATATAAGCTCGGTGATTAAACTTTGAGCTTGATGTGTTTATAGTTAGGACTAGGTATAACTGAAGATTCCTCTAGCTTATCAAATATTCAAACAAACTACTGTTTTCTCTCAGTAAGTCAGATTTAAAAAAAAAATAATAATAACGACCTTGGTTGGTCATTTATGGCAGTGGTTATGGGTATCGTATGCATAGAATGTTTGCTACAGATGGGACTTGAATGTGATTGGCCAGTACATTCTATTAATGCCCTATCTTAAAGACAGAAGGCTTCAGGTATGGAAATCTGAGGTATTTATTTGTTTCAGTTTTTTAATTGATATAAGTTTACTACATTTTTAACCTTACCCCCTTCCAAATCCTCAGGCTAATTGCTTAGATTTTAACATTTTTAACCTTACTCACCCCCAAATCCTAAGGCTAACCACTTGAATTTTAATTCTGAATTGCATCTCATGTCAAGTAAAATGGGGTGGGCATGGGTGAGAGCAGGATGCAAACCACCAATCCTCGGATCAGAGCTACGCTATTCACCTATGCCACAGCAGGCTTGAGTCCATCTGAAAAGGTTTTGTCGGATTGTCTATACCAATAGACATTTTGTATAGGGATACAGCTTACATACCAATAGACACTCCTTTTATTTATTTATTTATTGATGAATGGGTTACTCATTCATCTACAATTTATAAAAGGGTATGTATATACAGTATATATAAGTGGTGTCAGCATTATCGCTTTAATTGCCTTTTAACTCAATGCCCCTGTTAACGGCAACAAATTTTGTGATTGCGATTATTTGCAGTTAATCGCAGAAAGCGCCAGTGGTACTTTTTGGCCTCGCTGCACTCTGTACCGAAGCCGCGCCGCACGCCATACAGACATTGCGTAGTCAAACAAGCTGGATCACAGCCGTGGAAATCTCCAAAACGGCTGTCATCTTTAAGTTTACAACGTTATCCAGCTGGCCTGCAGGTGAGTGGTTGTCTAAAATTCTCTAATTCTCAAGCTGTGTTCGGAATGCCCACTCCCTCCCTCCCTACTTGCTATATAGTGATTTGAGATATAGTGGACTATAGTGCACTCAATAAAACAATAAAATTATTAGCTTTCGGATACTACTCGGCTTGTTTTCGTGGCGTGGTTAATGACGTCATCATGGTGAGACAGTAAAATGTAAACAAGCCCACTCTGTTGATGTTTGGAATTTTTCTACTGAAAGGGAAATTGTGTCTGTTGTGACACCTGAGGTCCATCGTTTTGTGTTAAAAACAGTGGATGTTTACTATAGGAATAAAGCTGAACACTGAGTTTTGTCAGTATTGTAAGTAATGTTACATTGACATTATTAAGCCCTGCCATTCTGTTGTTTGCACATGCAGTAGTACTTTTGAGGATTTTCTGGAGAATATTCTGGAATATTCTGGATAGTTTTTTTGTCATTTTTGACAAGTTGAGAGCTTTAATAAACTTGCAGGTAAAGAAAGCAAGCATATTTGTACACTCCCATGTTTATAACAGTATGAGAAACTTGATAAATTACCAATTTACGAGGTACACTGTATTTGAATGGAAAAACATGCAATTAACACATTATTAATTGCGATTAATTTAAAGTTTCAAACATTTAATCCCAATTAAAAATTTTTATTCCCCAACACCACTAAAGTATATATTATTCCTCCCAGTGGGGAATCTTTCATTGATAGTGTTACAAAAAAAATTATAGTTAGGACTAGGAGTAAAACTTTTTTAACAGTAGATGCTGCCTTATAGATTAAAAAAAAAATCAAATTTACTGTATAACCAAGGATGGCTTACAGACTGATATACATCCCTAAAATCATGTTTACCTTTGCTGAATGATGGAAAGACATCGCTGTGTGGAGCAGCTGATTGTTTCTGCTTTCAAAAGACTTTTCTTCGTCATTGCTGGCTACCCCCAGATGAAAATCCACAACAGGTATGTGGGACTATAATGCTCTGAATGAGGCTTTAGAAAGCTCCAAATCTGCTTGTGAATCATTGGATTGAAGATGTACTTGTACCAACTGGTTTCCGTCCAACTTGGTCAGGGGCTGGCTTGATCTGTTCCCATTGCTGTCAACGTGCAGCAGCACCAGCTTGACAATAGGTTAATATAAAAACAAATTCCTAGCCATGCGTTTTTCATGACTTAAACTGCTACTATGTCATGAAAAATGCTTTGACCCTACCCCACTTCTTGTGATTTTAAGACTAGACTGACTAATCATGACAACTGTAGATCACATAAATGCTTGGTTTATTTTGTAACATCAGCTATGCCAGAATATCTTTTACTGACAAAAAATCCAATAAAGAATCAATCTCTTTTAAACAAATATGTGTGAAAATAATCTGAAAAGATGCACTCTGGTGGCTATAAATCCCCCTATAAAGACAAATCTAGATTGTCTAAAATGGTATCTTATGCCCTTTTTTCTACAAAAACCCCCACATTTCATTGTCTTAGAGTTTCATGTTAAATCCTCCCCCCCCCCGCCTCAAACGCCTAAGCCCAGCCCACATACTGCAAGGCTAATAGTGGCTAGCGCTACATTAAACAGCATAAATCCTGTGATAAAAAGACTTACCGGTTGAAGGACATGCCCACTTGTATGCACAGTGGACCAGGATAATGACTGAAACCGCATCAGTCCTTAAAAGCAATTTAATGGTAAAACCCATCTTAATTTGGGTCATGTTTTCAAAACAGCTAGCCTCAAAATGCTAACTGTCCAGAGGCTAACTTATAACTAAATACAACTTAATAATAATGAAAAATACTAGAAATGCATACATATCCAAAAAGATTGAGCTTTTCTTATTTTGAAAACTTTAAAGTGGCACTCTGCCAAAACTGATTTTTTTTTCTTGTTAACATGTCTAACATTTTTTTATGACTTACAAGACATATCAAGAGTGAAATCACTCAAAGGTCTCATGTGTCCGTTTTTTTGCTTTAAAGGTTCACCTACAGTGGGGTAAAAAAGTATTTAGTCAGCCACCAATTGTGCAAGTTCTCCCACTTAAAAGATGAGCGAGGTCTGCAATTTTCATCATAGGTATACCTCAACTATGAGAGACAAAATGAGAAAAAAAAATCCAGAAAATCACAATGAAGGATTTTTAATGAATTAATTGGTAAATTCCTCGGTAAAATAAGTATTTGGTCAATAACAAAAGTTCATCTCAGTGCTTTGTTATATACCCTTTGTTGGCAATGACAGAGGTCAAACGTTTTCTGTAAGTTTTCACAAGGTTTTCATACACTGTTGCTGGTATTTTGGCCCATTCCTCCATGCAGATCTCTTCTAGAGCAGTGATGTTTTGGGGCTGTTGCTGGGCAACACAGACTTTCAACTCCCTCCAAAGATTTTCTATGGGGTTGAGATCTGGAGACTGGCTAGGCCACTCCAGGACCTTGAAATGCTTCTTACGAAGCCACTCCTTCGTTGCCCGGGCGGTGTGTTTGGGATAATTGTCATGCTGAAAGACCCAGCCACATTTCATCTTCAATGCCTTTGCTGGTGGAAGGAGATTTTCACCCAAAATCTCACGATACATGGCCCCATTCATTCTTTCCTTTACACGGATCAGTCGTCCTGGTCCCTTGGCAGAAAAACAGCCCCAAAGTATGATGTTTTCACCCCCATGCTTCACAGTAGGTATGGTGTTCTTTCTCCTCCAAACACAACAAGTTGAGTTTTTACCAAAAAGTTCTATTTTGGTTTCATCTGACCATATGACATTCTCCCAATCCTCTTCTGGATCATCCAAATGCTCTCTAGCAAACTTCAGACGGGCCTGGACATGTACTGGCTTAAGCAGGGGGACATGTCTGGCACTGCAGGATTTGAGTCCCTGGCGGCGTAGTGTGTTTCTGATGTAGCCTTTGTTACTTTGGTCCCAGCTCTCTGCAGGTCATTCACTAGGTCTTCCCGTGTGGTTCTGGGATTTTTGCTCACCGTTCTCGTGATAATTTTGACCCCACGGGGTGAGATCTTGCGTGGAGCCCCAGATCGAGGAAGATTATCAGTGGTCTTGTATGTCTTCCATTTTCTAATAATTGCTCCCACAGTTGATTTCTTCACACCAAGCTGCTTATCTATTGCAGATTCAGTCTTCCCAGCCTGGTGCAGGTCTACAATTTTGTTTCTGGTGTCCTTTGACAGCTCTTTGGTCTTGGCCATAGTGGAGTTTGGAGTCTGACTGTTTGGGGTTGTGGACAGGTGTCTTTTATACTGATAAGGAGTTCAAACAGGTGCCATTAATACAGGTAACGAGTGGAGGACAGAGGAGCCTCTTAAAGAAGAAGTTACAGGTCTGTGAGAGCCAGAAATCTTGCTTGTTTGTAGGTGACCAAATACTTATTTTACTGAGGAATTTACCAATTAATTCATTAAAAATCCTTCATTGTGATTTTCTGGAATTTTTTTTTTTCTCATTTTGTCTCTCATAGTTGAGGTATACCTATGGTGAAAATTGGAGACCTCTCTCATCTTTTAAGTGGGAGAACTTGCACAATTGGTGGCTGACTAAATACTTTTTTGCCCCACTGTAAGCACTGCCCCCTCAAAAAAGGAGAGTTGAAACAAAGCATTTTTTTTTTCCACAATATCTTTATTGAACCTTTTTTTTTTTAACAAACATAATACAAACAATCAAACACTAACACTAAAGTACTACAAAAAAAAAAAATGCACTAAAAACACCAACAACCACCAACAAAATCAAGTCTTCAACAATGCTCCTCTGTTTAGTCTAGACAATCCAATACATAAGTATACATATTATGTTCACCAGTTTGGAATTTACAAGGTCCACACACATCATTCACCTTCTTCTTCAAGAGTTATGTTTAAATTTTTTACATAATCAATAAAAGGTCTCCATATATTCTCAAACACAATTTCCTTTGATTTCAGTATATATGTTATTCTTTCTAATGGAAGGTTTGTTAACATCTGTCTTAACCACTGAGTCACATCTGGTCTATGAGTCTTTTTCCATAATAGTGCAATACATTTTTTGGCATTAAGCAAACTGAGGTCTATGAATGTTCTTTCACTTTTATTAAAATTATGCTTTTCTGGGTACAGACCCAACAAAAACAGTTTAGGATTCAATATGATTTGTTTTGAGATTATTTTTTCAATTGTTACCCTCACCTCTTCCCAAAACATTCTTATTAATCTACATTCCCATACACAATGAAATAGAGTTCCTTTACTTTCCATGCATTTTGTGCATGTATCTGGTATATTTTTGTTATATCTATTTAACTCCTCCGGTGTAACATACATCCGCATTAACCATTTGAAATGTATCAATTTAAGGCGTACATTTATTGATTTGGTTTGAGCTTCTGTACAAGCCAATTCCCATTGTTCCTCTGAAATTTCAATTTGCAGATCTTCTTTCCAGTAGTTTAATCTTTTCAGTGAATTTTCACTTGAAGATAGTGTCAATGAGTTATAAAACTCTGAAATAATACCCTTTCTTTTACTATCTTTCATCATCATTTTTTCCAAGGATGAATAAATAGGTCGAGTGAGAGCTTTATTTTGATTTGATCGAATAAAGTTTCTAAGTTGAAGATATTTAAAAAAATGTGTTCTATTGAGATTAAATTTGATCCTCAGCTCTTCAAAAGACATTATGTTGTCTGCACATGGCAAATATAAATCCTGAATCTTTTGTATCCCTTTTAAATTCCATACTTTAAATACAGCGTCCGCTCTCCCTGGTTTAAAATATTGATTACCCCATATTGGACTAAATTGTGACAATAACTGTGGTTCTTTTAAATAGTTTTTAGCTTCACACCATATTTTGATCATATGCTTTACAAATGGATTTTTAACTTGTTTTTGTAATTTTTTTGCCGAATCTGAGTATATGAATATGGGAAGAGGTAAAGGTAAATTGTATGATTCCATTTCAGTCCAGTGAGGGAGATCATTTGATGAAAAATAATATGTCATAGACCTCAGTTGTGCCGACCAATAATACAACATAAAATTTGGACATTTCAGACCTCCACGATCAAATGGTAAATATAATAAAGACAAACGTAATCTAGCCCTCCCGTTGTTCCATATAAATTCCACTAACTTTTTTTTTATTCTTGAGAATAGATCTAAAGGTGGTGATAAGGGAATGTATTGAAATAAATAAAGTATTTTAGGTAAAATATTACTTTTAAGTATATTGATTCTCCCGATCATCGACATTGGTAGTGACATCCATCTCTGAGTTAACTCATTGACATCTGACATTAAGGCTTCATAGTTGACACTGGCGACTGATTCTAGCTTAGGCATAATTTGGATTCCTAAATATTTAAACTGATTTACAACATTGAATTGATTTACCTCAGGGGCTGGGTAATTTCTCTGGGTCTCATTTAGCATTAATATTGAAGATTTAGTTTTATTTATTTTATATCCTGATATTTCCCCAAAATTCTTTATTAAATTCAACAAGGTCGGAATTGATTTTTTTAGATTCGACATAAACAAAATTATGTCATCGGCGTACAGGGAGATTTTATGTTCTGTTGGTCCAACTTTAATTCCATATATTTGTGAATGTAAACGTATCGCTATCGCTAAAGGTTCAATTGCCATAGTAAACAGTAAAGGTGAAAGTGGACAGCCTTGTCGACATCCTCTATTGATTTTTATTGGTTTTGAAATATTGTTATTTGTTAGGATTTCTGCTGTAGCATTATTGTATATTATTTGAACCCATTTTATGAAATTATTTCCAAGTCCAAACCTTTGTAGGACTTCAAAAAGAAAGGGCCATTCAACTCTATCAAAGGCCTTTTCGGCGTCCAATGATAGGAGAGCTGTATCCGGTGCTTCTTTATTAAAATAAATAATATTAAATAGTCTTCTTACATTATGGAAGCCTTGTCTACCCTTTATAAAGCCATTCTGATCTCGATTAATAATATTTGGTAAAATTTCTTGTATTCGTCTGGCTAAAATTTTACAGATTATCTTAAGGTCGGCGTTTAATAGGCTTATTGGTCTCATATTTTCACATTTATTAGAGGGCTTACCTGGTTTTGGCAGCAGTATAATTAAGGCATTATTTATGTATGATGGTAAATTATTATTTTGAAATGCTTCTAAAACCATTTCCAAAAAAGGTTTTATTAATTTATTCTTAAATTTTTTATAAAGGTCAACTGGAAGACCATCTGGTCCTGCACTTTTTCCTGATTTCATATTATCAATGGCTAGCCCAACTTCTTCTTGACTAATTTTAGACTCCAATATCTCCCTATTTTCATTTGGAATACACGGTATAGATAGTTCGTTCAAAAACCCATTTAGTTTTGTTAAATCAGGTTCATTTTTGGTATCATATAATTTTTCATAGTAATCTCTAAAGGCTCTATTAATTTCTAAAGGATCTATAACTACCTGTCCATTACTTATAGTACTGGTAATTGGTGTTTTAATTTCCAATTGTTTAATCTGCCATGCTAATAATTTTCCTGATTTTTCACCTTGTTCATAAAAAGATTGTTTCAATCTTAGAAGACTCGAGGCAGCTCTATTCGCTGATTTTTTGTCGTATTCAGCTCTCAAAATCAGTAATTCATTCTCCAACCTTGGGTCACTTCCTGCATACACTTTTTCCTGAAGACTTTTTATTTTATGTTCCAATTTAGCTCTCTCCTCTCGAGTCTTCTTAGATTTTGATCCTGTATAACTAATAATATGTCCCCTAATAAAAGCTTTGAAAGCCTCCCACTTTACACATGCTGATGTTTGTGTAGTATTGATGTCAAAGAACTCGTCTATCTGTTTTTCTATATACTTGACAAATTCCTCATCCTGAAGCCATTTATGCTGAAATTGCCATCTACCTGATTCCTTTGTCAATTTTTTATCTACATATATTAGACAACAGGGTGCATGATCAGAGATCACGATGTTATCATAAAAGCAGTTTTGAATCTTGGACCTTAATTCTGTGGAAATCAAAAAATAATCAATACGTGAGAATGTCTTGTAGGTACTGGAATAACAAGAATAGGCTTTAACTTGTGGTTTCATTTCTCTCCATATATCTAACAATCTCAATTCTTTCATAAAATGATTAATAGTCATCCTGCATCCAATGTGCGTACAATCCAGTCCTGTTGATCTATCCACACCTGGATTCAATGTACAATTAAAATCCCCTGCTATTATATGTTGCCCTGTAAGTGATGATAAGATGAGAAATAAATTAGCAAAGAACTTCTGATCATCTATATTGGGACCATATAAGTTCACAAGATTTATATTTTCTAA
The DNA here is from genome assembly GCA_020510985.1 of Pholidichthys leucotaenia. Lineage (NCBI taxonomy): Eukaryota > Metazoa > Chordata > Actinopteri > Cichliformes > Pholidichthyidae > Pholidichthys > Pholidichthys leucotaenia. Next base: position 231,047,159 of record CM035849.1, read on the forward strand.
TAGCAAAGAACCTTGAATGATTACATATCTTCCAAATTTGTCTCCAATTACATTTTTCACTTGAAAAGGAACTGATTTATGTATGAGAGTCATAACTCCCCTGGCTCGGGATGAAAATGAAGAGGTGAATACACTTCCCTGCCATCTACTCCTAATTCTTTTAACATCCTCCTCTATCAGATGAGTTTCTTGTAAAAACACAATTCTTGAACCCATGTCCTTTATTTTATTCATAACTTGTTTAAGTTTTTTTAAATTTTGTAGACCTCTGCAATTCCATGAAGTTAAATTAAGATTAACACTTTGGTCCATGATCAATAGAGAGTTTGGGATTACCTTGCAGTGTAAACATGCTCATACAGAGAAGCAAAAACATGAGTGGTTGAACATTCATCCTACAAACTACACACAAACAAATTTCCCCTTCCCACACTTGTGGCAAACCCCCCAAAATCAAAAGAAAAATTCTGTCTCCCGATATAGTCATCGACCGTTCCACACCCACGGGGAACAGCCTAAGCCACTCCTTCTTCATCCTCCCAATCACCCTAACTCTACTGCTTTTAATGACGTAACATTAACTCTCCTCTGTAGTTTTCCAACTTAACTCCAAAATTTTTAACAACTTTGTACATCATAGTTTTGTTTTTTTTTGTTTGTTTTGTTTTTTTGTTTTTTTAATATATAATACAATCTATATTTTGTAAACTTACTATTTACTTCAAGTCAGTCAGATGCCTGTGCAAATGCTTAATTATTCTACCTTATATTTTGTTCATGCTTAGCTCCCACCAGTCTCTTCTTCTTCTTTGATCTTCTTGATGAACTCCTGCGCCTCCTCTGGGGTCTTGAAGATGTGGGTTCTGCCCTCATACGTGGTCAGCAGTCTCGCAGGATAGATTACACCATGACGAATCCCAAGGTTGCGCAGCTCCTTACGTACAGGATCAAACTGCTTCCTCAATTGCTGGATTCCTGTGGCCAAATCTGGGTAGAACCGCACCTGCTGGTCCTGGTGTTTAATCTCTCCTTTAGCACGTGCAGCGTTGAAGATCTTCATCCTGTCTCTGTTGCTAAGAAACTTCATAATTAAGGTCCTCGGCGGTCCCTTATCTCTCCGTGGGCCAATACGATGTGCTTTTTCCAGAACCACTGCTGATTGCAACTCCTCGCTGCCCAGCACCTCCGGAATCCACTTTTCCAGAAAGGAACATACGTCCCGACCTTCTGATTCCTCTGGAAGACCCACCAGCCTCAAATTATTCTGTCTCGACCGAGATTCCAAATCCAAAATATTATCTTCCAGAGATTTATTTTTTTTTTTCCAAAGTGCGCACCTTTAATTGAAGACGGGTGACGTCATCTTCAGCACTAGCGAGACGGAGCTCCATCTGCGCCGTTCGTTCTACACAGTCACCCAATTCCTTTCTTATTCCTTCCAACGCTGTCATAATCCCATCAAATCTAGAGGAAAAGTCCGCTCTCATTGAACTCATGGCAGCCATCAGCGCATCTGCGCCATTCCCCGCATATATCGCACCTTTGCCAGCCTCCTCCGCCATATATGGAGTTTTGTTTGCTGCGTCACAGACCTGAAAGTCCGTTAATTTGGACTGTTTCGGCGGCTCGCTTTTTCCTTTTCCTGGTTTTCCAGCCTTAGGCTTCGCCGACATATCCTCGCCCAAATGCTGGGATACGTTCTGTCCCAAATGAGAGAGTTATTTGCCGATTTTTTTTCTCCAGGAGCAGAGCAGAGCGAGACACGTCCGTCCTACGTGGCAGCCATAACCGGAAGTGAAACAAAGCATTTTTGGTGACGTAGATATGTACAGCCACTGGCACATAAGTAGTGTTGAGCCAGTCAGGACTCTCTGGCCTAACTGAAGTTATTGTTTTAACCCATTTACTTCAGAGAGTGTCTCCAGATACGGAAGCCGTATCCCTATACGAAGCATCTACAGATATGGAAGAGTTGGCTAATCCAACAAAACCTTTTCAGATCAACTCAAGTTCACTGCGGTTGTGGTGCAGGTGTAGAATGTGGTTTGCCTCTGATTGGAGGGTCAGTGGTTCAGTTCCTGCTCTCACCGCCATGCCATTTTACTCCTCATGAGGTGGAATTTATTATCCTAAATTAAAATTAAGAGGTAAGGTAAAAAAGTTGATAGATATTAATTAAAAAATTGAAAGAAGTCGTGGGTTAATATGAGAAATATGCTTTCTTCAGTTGTTTGTAAATGCCTCAGATTTCCATACCTGTAGCCATTGCCTTTAAGATACGGCAATAATATGTAGAACGTACTAGCCAGTCAGATTTGAGCTGTATCTGTAGCAAGTATTCTACGCGTATGTTTCAGTACCTATAGCCACTGCCTTTACTTAATGTCTAGGAGAACAAAAGAAGTAACAAATATTGCTTGCATAATAAAATCCACTTAATACTAAATGAAAACAGAGGACTAGATATCTGCCAGACAACAGTGATGATTTACAAATGCATTAGTGAACATAACGGAAATAAAAACTCAGCTAAAAGAGGAAATGACAAGACTTCAGGGTTCTCAAAGGCCAAAACAGCAAAGAAAAAAAACACTTTATAGAAAACAAAATACACTAACCCAGTTAAACTGAAAATACAATACTTGCCTACCTGGCTGACCACAAAATGGGAGAAAAGGGATTAGACCAAAATGACAGAGAACCCCTGTAGTTATTCTGTAGAACTTCTACCAAAAGTAAAGTGCATAGGCAGAAGAGAGGCAGGGCCTAAATATAATGGGTCACACACAGGGCTTGACATTAACACTCGCCAGCCGACTTCCGGTTATGGCTGCCACGTAGGACGGACGTGTCTCGCTCTGCTCTGCTCCTGGAGAAAAAAAATCGGCAAATAACTCTCTCATTTGGGACAGAACGTATCCCAGCATTTGGGCGAGGATATGTCGGCGAAGCCTAAGGCTGGAAAACCAGGAAAAGGAAAAAGCGAGCCGCCGAAACAGTCCAAATTAACGGACTTTCAGGTCTGTGACGCAGCAAACAAAACTCCATATATGGCGGAGGAGGCTGGCGGCGGTGCGATGTCTGCGGAGAATGGCGCAGATGCGCTGATGGCTGCCATGAGTTCAATGAGAGCGGACTTTTCCTCTAGATTTGATGGGATTATGACAGCGTTGGAAGGAATAAGAAAGGAATTGGGTGACTGTGTAGAACGAACGGCGCAGATGGAGCTCCGTCTCGCTAGTGCTGAAGATGACGTCACCCGTCTTCAATTAAAGGTGCGCACTTTGGAAAAAAAAAATAAATCTCTGGAAGATAATATTTTGGATTTGGAATCTCGGTCGAGACAGAATAATTTGAGGCTGGTGGGTCTTCCAGAGGAATCAGAAGGTCGGGACGTATGTTCCTTTCTGGAAAAGTGGATTCCGGAGGTGCTGGGCAGCGAGGAGTTGCAATCAGCAGTGGTTCTGGAAAAAGCACATCGTATTGGCCCACGGAGAGATAAGGGACCGCCGAGGACCTTAATTATGAAGTTTCTTAGCAACAGAGACAGGATGAAGATCTTCAACGCTGCACGTGCTAAAGGAGAGATTAAACACCAGGACCAGCAGGTGCGGTTCTACCCAGATTTGGCCACAGGAATCCAGCAATTGAGGAAGCAGTTTGATCCCATACGTAAGGAGCTGCGCAACCTTGGGATTCGTCATGGTGTAATCTATCCTGCGAGACTGCTGACCACGTATGAGGGCAGAACCCACATCTTCAAGACCCCAGAGGAGGCGCAGGAGTTCATCAAGAAGATCAAAGAAGAAGAAGAGACTGGTGGGAGCTAAGCATGAACAAAATATAAGGTAGAATAATTAAGCATTTGCACAGGCATCTGACTGACTTGAAGTAAATAGTAAGTTTACAAAATATAGATTGTATTATATATTAAAAAAACAAAACAAAAACAAAACAAACAAACAAAAAAAAACTATGATGTACAAAGTTGTTAAAAATTTTGGAGTTAAGTTGGAAAACTACAGAGGAGAGTTAATGTTATGTCATTAAAAGCAGTAGAGTTAGGGTGATTGGGAGGATGAAGAAGGAGTGGCTTAGGCTGTTCCCCGTGGGTGTGGAACGGTCGATGGCTATATCGGGAGACAGAATTTTTCTTTTGATTTTGGGGGGTTTGCCACAAGTGTGGGAAGGGGAAATTTGTTTGTGTGTAGTTTGTAGGATGAATGTTCAACCACTCATGTTTTTGCTTCTCTGTATGAGCATGTTTACACTGCAAGGTAATCCTAAACTCTCTATTGATCATGGACCAAAGTGTTAATCTTAATTTAACTTCATGGAATTGCAGAGGTCTACAAAATTTAAAAAAACTTAAACAAGTTATGAATAAAATAAAGGACATGGGTTCAAGAATTGTGTTTTTACAAGAAACTCATCTGATAGAGGAGGATGTTAAAAGAATTAGGAGTAGATGGCAGGGAAGTGTATTCACCTCTTCATTTTCATCCCGAGCCAGGGGAGTTATGACTCTCATACATAAATCAGTTCCTTTTCAGGTGAAAAATGTAATTGGAGACAAATTTGGAAGATATGTAATCATTCAAGGTTCTTTGCTATTAGAAAATATAAATCTTGTGAACTTATATGGTCCCAATATAGATGATCAGAAGTTCTTTGCTAATTTATTTCTCATCTTATCATCACTTACAGGGCAACATATAATAGCAGGGGATTTTAATTGTACATTGAATCCAGGTGTGGATAGATCAACAGGACTGGATTGTACGCACATTGGATGTAGGATGACTATTAATCATTTTATGAAAGAATTGAGATTGTTAGATATATGGAGAGAAATGAAACCACAAGTTAAAGCCTATTCTTGTTATTCCAGTACCTACAAGACATTCTCACGTATTGATTATTTTTTGATTTCCACAGAATTAAGGTCCAAGATTCAAAACTGCTTTTATGATAACATCGTGATTTCTGATCATGCACCCTGTTGTCTAATATATGTAGATAAAAAATTGACAAAGGAATCAGGTAGATGGCAATTTCAGCATAAATGGCTTCAGGATGAGGAATTTGTCAAGTATATAGAAAAACAGATAGACGAGTTCTTTGACATCAATACTACACAAACATCAGCATGTGTAAAGTGGGAGGCTTTCAAAGCTTTTATTAGGGGACATATTATTAGTTATACAGGATCAAAATCTAAGAAGACTCGAGAGGAGAGAGCTAAATTGGAACATAAAATAAAAAGTCTTCAGGAAAAAGTGTATGCAGGAAGTGACCCAAGGTTGGAGAATGAATTACTGATTTTGAGAGCTGAATACGACAAAAAATCAGCGAATAGAGCTGCCTCGAGTCTTCTAAGATTGAAACAATCTTTTTATGAACAAGGTGAAAAATCAGGAAAATTATTAGCATGGCAGATTAAACAATTGGAAATTAAAACACCAATTACCAGTATTATAAGTAACGGACAGGTAGTTATAGATCCTTTAGAAATTAATAGAGCCTTTAGAGATTACTATGAAAAATTATATGATACAAAAAATGAACCTGATTTAACAAAACTAAATGGGTTTTTGAACGAACTATCTATACCGTGTATTCCAAATGAAAACAGGGAGATATTGGAGTCTAAAATTAGTCAAGAAGAAGTTGGGCTAGCCATTGATAATATGAAATCAGGAAAAAGTGCAGGACCAGATGGTCTTCCAGTTGACCTTTATAAAAAATTTAAGAATAAATTAATAAAACCTTTTTTGGAAATGGTTTTAGAAGCATTTCAAAATAATAATTTACCATCATACATAAATAATGCCTTAATTATACTGCTGCCAAAACCAGGTAAGCCCTCTAATAAATGTGAAAATATGAGACCAATAAGCCTATTAAACGCCGACCTTAAGATAATCTGTAAAATTTTAGCAAGACGAATACAAGAAATTTTACCAAATATTATTAATCGAGATCAGAATGGCTTTATAAAGGGTAGACAAGGCTTCCATAATGTAAGAAGACTATTTAATATTATTTATTTTAATAAAGAAGCACCGGATACAGCTCTCCTATCATTGGACGCCGAAAAGGCCTTTGATAGAGTTGAATGGCCCTTTCTTTTTGAAGTCCTACAAAGGTTTGGACTTGGAAATAATTTCATAAAATGGGTTCAAATAATATACAATAATGCTGCAGCAGAAATCCTAACAAATAACAATATTTCAAAACCAATAAAAATCGATGGAGGATGTCGACAAGGCTGTCCACTTTCACCTTTACTGTTTACTATGGCAATTGAACCTTTAGCGATAGCGATACGTTTACATTCACAAATATATGGAATTAAAGTTGGACCAACAGAACATAAAATCTCCCTGTACGCCGATGATATAATTTTGTTTATGTCGAATCTAAAAAAATCAATTCCAACCTTGTTGAATTTAATAAAGAATTTTGGGGAAATATCAGGATATAAAATAAATAAAACTAAATCTTCAATATTAATGCTAAATGAGACCCAGAGAAATTACCCAGCCCCTGAGGTAAATCAATTCAATGTTGTAAATCAGTTTAAATATTTAGGAATCCAAATTATGCCTAAGCTAGAATCAGTCGCCAGTGTCAACTATGAAGCCTTAATGTCAGATATCAGTGAGTTAACTCAGAGATGGATGTCACTACCAATGTCGATGATCGGGAGAATCAATATACTTAAAAGTAATATTTTACCTAAAATACTTTATTTATTTCAATACATTCCCTTATCACCACCTTTAGATCTATTCTCAAGAATAAAAAAAAAGTTAGTGGAATTTATATGGAACAACAGGAGGGCTAGATTACGTTTGTCTTTATTATATTTACCATTTGATCGTGGAGGTCTGAAATGTCCAAATTTTATGTTGTATTATTGGTCGGCACAACTGAGGTCTATGACATATTATTTTTCATCAAATGATCTCCCTCACTGGACTGAAATGGAATCATACAATTTACCTTTACCTCTTCCCATATTCATATACTCAGATTCGGCAAAAAAATTACAAAAACAAGTTAAAAATCCATTTGTAAAGCATATGATCAAAATATGGTGTGAAGCTAAAAACTATTTAAAAGAACCACAGTTATTGTCACAATTTAGTCCAATATGGGGTAATCAATATTTTAAACCAGGGAGAGCGGACGCTGTATTTAAAGTATGGAATTTAAAAGGGATACAAAAGATTCAGGATTTATATTTGCCATGTGCAGACAACATAATGTCTTTTGAAGAGCTGAGGATCAAATTTAATCTCAATAGAACACATTTTTTTAAATATCTTCAACTTAGAAACTTTATTCGATCAAATCAAAATAAAGCTCTCACTCGACCTATTTATTCATCCTTGGAAAAAATGATGATGAAAGATAGTAAAAGAAAGGGTATTATTTCAGAGTTTTATAACTCATTGACACTATCTTCAAGTGAAAATTCACTGAAAAGATTAAACTACTGGAAAGAAGATCTGCAAATTGAAATTTCAGAGGAACAATGGGAATTGGCTTGTACAGAAGCTCAAACCAAATCAATAAATGCACGCCTTAAATTGATACATTTTAAATGGTTAATGCGGATGTATGTTACACCGGAGGAGTTAAATAGATATAACAAAAATATACCAGATACATGCACAAAATGCATGGAAAGTAAAGGAACCCTATTTCATTGTTTATGGGAATGTAGATTAATAAGAATGTTTTGGGAGGAGGTGAGGGTAACAATTGAAAAAATAATCTCAAAACAAATCATATTGAATCCTAAACTGTTTTTGTTGGGTCTGTACCCAGAAAAGCATAATTTCAATAAAAGTGAAAGAACATTCATAGACCTCAGTTTGCTTAATGCCAAAAAATGTATTGCACTATTATGGAAAAAGACTCATAGACCAGATGTGACTCAGTGGTTAAGACAGATGTTAACAAACCTTCCATTAGAAAGAATAACATATATACTGAAATCAAAGGAAATTGTGTTTGAGAATATATGGAGACCTTTTATTGATTATGTAAAAAATTTAAACATAACTCTTGAAGAAGAAGGTGAATGATGTGTGTGGACCTTGTAAATTCCAAACTGGTGAACATAATATGTATACTAATGTATTGGATTGTCTAGACTAAACAGAGGAGCATTGTTGAAGACTTGATTTTGTTGGTGGTTGTTGGTGTTTTTAGGGCATTTTTTTTTTTTTTTTGTAGTACTTTAGTGTTAGTGTTTGTTTGTATCATGTTTGTTAAAAAAAAAAAGGTTCAATAAAGATATTGTGGAAAAAAAAAAAAAAAACACTCGCCAGCCCACCACTGGCGGGTGGATTTCACCAGTAGTGGGTAAGATAGCCACTCCCACTAGCCACTTTGGCGGGTCTAGTTTTCTCAGGTGACATCTCAATAATAAGCCTATCACAGTGTGAGACTACAAAACTACAAATCCCCATAACCACTCTCTGTGCACACGTAGTGTACTCTCATTGGTCCACTGTCGGCAGCAGAAGCCCGTGCACAGAAGAAGATGCGGACAGAGTCCGTGCTCAGCGTGCTGGGTACAGGTGAAGGTGCGGACGGTCTGCTCAGCGGTTTGGTTCATTTTATAGCCAGTCTGGATAAACAGCGATGAACAGACAGCAGCCGCTTTCAGCAATCAGATCACAGGGATAACTGCCACTGACCCCCCCCGCCCCCCAAGCAGTGAGAATATCCTCTGCTTTCTACCCCACATTAGCTCTGTGGTTAAATATGATCAATGTTGGAGCAAGAAGCTCCTGTTATCATGCAAATTTAAGTTTTTATATGACAGAGAGAAAAAGTGACTATATGTTGCTGTAAATAGCAAATGAAACTTCTTCTGAGGTGAACTTTTTTTTTTTAATCTGTGATTATCTATGATATCTGTGATTTGCAGCTATTTCATGGAAGTAAAACTTATAATTATGGTCCATTGGTGTGAAATATGTGGCCTGCAGGCCAAAGTGACCTGCCAGGAGGTCCCAAGTTTTTCTCTGAATTTACAGCTTTCTTTCTAGTAAATTTGACTTTTTCTATTAATTAGAACTGTTCATGTACATTTGAGAAAATTTTCTCCATAAGATGAGACTTTTTTCTCATCCATTTTCTTTTTCTTTTTTTCTGGTAAAAACAGGTAGTGTAGATTTAGATTAAATCCATCAGCAATTACTAATGATGTGCAGTCCTGAAGGGTTGTCCCAATTCAGAGGTGTAATTTTCAACCCCTACCCCTTGGCCTTTGATTTCAAGGACCAAGGGATGGGGGTAGGCAAAGGGGAAGAGGTACAAATGAGAATTGGGATGGACCCCAAATCTACCTGTACTTCAATTTCACATTGCGAATATTTTTCTCGACTGTTTTACAGTATTTACTGCTGTTAATAATTATGTTTCTCTTGCTATTTTTCATGTACAGTGGGGTAAAAAAGTATTTAGTCAACCACCAATTGTGCAAGTTTTCCCACTTAAAAGATGAGAGAGGTCTCCAATTTTCATCATAGGTATACCTCAACTATGAGAGACAAAATAAGAAAAAAAAATCCAGAAAATCACATTGAAGGATTTTTAATGAATTAATTGGTAAATTCCTCAGTAAAATAAGTATTTAGTCAGCTACAAACAAGCAAGATTTCTGGCTCTCACAGACCTGTAACTTCTTCTTTAAGAGGCTCCTCTGTCCTCCACTCGTTACCTGTATTAATGGCACCTGTTTGAACTCCTTATCAGTATAAAAGACACCTGTCCACAACCTCAAACAGTCAGACTCCAAACTCCACTCTGGCCAAGACCAAAGAGCTGCCAAAGGACACCAGAAACAAAATTGTATACCTGCACCAGGCTGGGAAGACTGAATCTGCAATAGGTAAGCACCTTGGTGTGAAGAAATCAACTGTGGGAGCAATTATTAGAAAATGGAAGACATACAAGACCACTGATAATCTTCCTCGATCTGGGGCTCCATGCAAGATCTCACCCCATGGGGTCAAAATTATCACGAGAACGGTGTGCAAAAATCCCAGAACCACATGGGGGGACCTAGTGAATGACCTGCAGAGAGCTGGGACCAAAGTAACAAAGGCTACATCAGAAACACACTACGCCACCAGGGACTCAAATCCTGCAGTGCCAGACGTGTCCCTCTGCTTAAGCCAGTACATGTCCAGGCCCGTCTGAAGTTTGCTAGAGAGCATTTGGATGATCCAGAAGAGGATTGGGAGAATGTCATATGGTCAGATGGAACCAAAATAGAACTTTTTAGTAAAAACTCAACTTGTCGTGTTTGGAGGAGAAAGAACACCATACCTACTGTGAAGCATGGGGGTGGAAACATCATACTTTGGGGCTGTTTTTCTGCAAAGGGACCAGGACGACTGATCCGTGTAAAGGAAAGAATGAATGGGGCCATGTATCGTGAGATTTTGAGTGAAAACCTCCTTCCACCAGCAAGGGCATTGAAGATGAAATGTGGCTGGGTCTTTCAGCATGACAATGATCCCAAACACACCGCCCGGGCAACGAAGGAGTGACTTCGTAATAAGCATTTCAAGGTCCTGGAGTGGCCTAGCCAGTCTCCAGATCTCAACCCCATAGAAAATCTTTGGAGGGAGTTGAAAGTCTGTGTTGCCCAGCAACAGCCCCAAAACATCACTGCTCTAGAGGAGATCTGCATGGAGGAATGGGCCAAAATACCAGCAACAGTGTGTGAAAACCTTGTGAAAGCTTACAGAAAACGTTTGACCTCTGTCATTACCAACAAAGGGAATATAACAAAGTATTGAGATGAACTTTTGTTATTGACCAAATACTTATTTTACCGAGGAATTTACCAATTAATTCATTAAAAATCCTTCAGTGTGATTTTCTGGGTTTTTTTTTTTCTCATTTTGTCTCTCATAGTTGAGGTATACCTATGATGAAAATTGGAGACCTCTCTCATCTTTTAAGTGGGAGAACTTGCACTATTGGTGGCTGACTAAATACTTTTTTACCCCACTGTATGTATGAGGGTCATTTACATTTAAAAAGGTTGTAAATTTAGTTCAAGTAAAATTTAGCATGCGTTAATCAAATTTGATCATATTAGACATAATTTTCTAACCACAAAATTGTGGCTAGTGAAAAGGCTGAGGGGCTAGTAACTTTGGAAAATCACTACTTTCACAAAGAGTGGAAAATTACTCTTAATATCTTCTTGTCTGCCTCAGGGACTACAGATGGAAATTAGTGAGAATGCTATTATCTGGTACAGAGCATCTTTACCCTGTGTTTAATGTTTTTTCTGTACATGGTCCCAGACAAATAAACAATAAACTAAACTAGCCACAGTAGCTGGTGAGCAAAAAAGTTAATGTCAAGCCCTGGTCCCACACATTGGCAAACAGTAACCAAACTGCATAACAGCACAAACAAGCTCAGTCACCAATTGGCTACAAACATTGGGCAGTTATATAAGCTGCTCACTAATGACCAGATGAAGAGCAGCTGCAGAGTTCAGGTGTGCAAGGCGGGAGAGAGATGAGCGTGTGTTCGGAGTTCTCCTAGGTATTGTTGCAGACTTTTCTTTGGTAGTTGGTGCAGGCTGGTGTGAAGCTGGGTTGGTAAGGAGGAGCAGGGTAAGGATGGGGAGGATGATGTGGATGTCGATGACTGGAAGACAAATGAGAAAAAAAGAGGTTGAGGCAGGACCAGTGGGAGGCACAGGGAAGAAATATCCAACTCACACAGTACTAGCCAAAATAATAAGAGAGTTAGAGGAGTCTGCCTCAGAAGATGAAACATGGGTGACTTGTAGAAAGTGAAGAAATTAAGATAATTCTAAGATTCTGGAAAGAAGAAAAGAAGAGCGTTGATAGCCCAATAGTAGTTTCTAGAACAGGGGTATCCAATCATGTGCCATGGAGGGCCAAGACCCTGCAGATTTTCTCTTCTACCCAGTCTCTTCAGCAGGTGTTGTCACTGATCAGCAATCAGTGGGAAGAAGTTAATGAAATCTGCTGTTGTAGACACTGCTTGGAGGTAAAGCCTGCAGGCTCTTGGCTCTCCATGGCACATGATTGCACACCCCTGTTCTAGAGAGTTGGAATGGAAGGTTGGGGATGTGGAAATGGCAAGAGTTCTCCAAGATGGGAACTTGTTAATTAAATGCAGAAATGAGGGGCAAAACATAAGGCATTACATGTTGAGAGTATCTGCAAAAAAGTTGTTTGTGATAGAAAAGTAGTGGGAGAAAATAAAATCACTTGAGGAGTGATAAGTGGTATTTCGGTTGGGGAAGATCTAGATAAACCCCAAAAGAATGTTTGGGGAGGTGAGGTGAAAGGAGAGAAGAGATTGATGAAGGTAGTAAATGGGGAAAAAATAGTTAAGTATGTCACTGCTGATAGAGTTTCAAGAACCTATGCTTCCAGATAAAAAAAGGATATGCTATATGGTGGGGGTTTCACCACCCAGAGAGGGCAGGGGAAAGGGGGAACAATGGACCAAAGGAGGAGGTGTCACCGGGAGGTATCAGACGGGACTGTTGGGTCTATGCGCCCCCCGGGGAGAGTAAGAGCTGCTGGAGCCGCTAAGGGTAGAAGGATGTAAGAACGGCCCCGGTGTAATGTCTTGTTAATGTACCACACATTCCTTTGTTCAAACAACAGTGTGTATGGTCGGAAGTTCCGGGTCTCGATGGATGGAAATAAAGAGATAAAATTGGAATGCACAGAGACCCGGGAGCGATGTTTGCTGTACTTCATGTTGGAGAAAGAATAAAGTTTCTGTGTCGTTCAGCTCGTTGCCTTGTCTGCCCCCTTTCTCCACATTGGTGACCCTAAGACGTGCCATGAAAAGCGAGCCAAGCGTCGCCCCGGAGACTACCTGGAGGGAGAGCACTGGTACCGCGTGCGCTGGCTCAGTCAAGCTCCCAGACTTCTGGCTTCATTACCCGACTGCGTGGTTTCTGCACATAGAAGCCCAGTTTATCCCACAGGATAACAACGGACGACACAAGATATTACTACATGGTTGCTACGCTGGATGCGCGTGCCATGCAACCGGTCACAAGCCTGCTACAGGAGCCACCGGCCTAAGGAAAATATGAAGCGCTCAAGAGGATGCTTCTCCAGCATTACACCCTTTCTGACAGTGAGAGGGCAGAGAAACCCCTAACGCGTTCGGAGTTGGGAGAAAGATCCAGCAGTGGAGCTCATGGAGAGCATGCTGGCACTGAGGGACAAGGATGATGAGTCTTTCCTGTTCGCCCACTTGTTCCTCAGGAACCTACCAGCTACAGTGAGGGTGATCTTGGCCAACTCGCTGTGGTTGGATGCTAAGGACTACCGTGCCCTGGCGCAGGATGCGGACTGCATCATTTTGGCGACCAGAACTCTCAGTGCACAGGCAGTGGCACCAGCATCTGTGAGGGACTCCAGCAAGGTCGAGGAGCCATGGGTGGTAGCCGGGACAGACACCAGGAGATGAAGGAATGGGGCGATCTGTTTTTATCGTGGCCGTTTCGGCTCGAATGCCCAACGTTGCCTAGCGCCATGCCAATTCATGGAGCCAGGAAGACGGCACGTTCAGAATTCGGTTGCAGCTGCGACCGATGGTGATAGGAACAGACTGCTTTATGTCACAGACACACGCACGAGGAGACGGTTTTTGGTGGACTCCAGCTCCCAGAAGAGCCTCATCCTACCGGTCAACGCAGACAGGGTGGCAGGAGGCAGCGGTCCTGAGCTCACGGCTGCTAACGGATCCACCATCAGGACATTTGGTGAGCGGACACTGAGGACATGCTTACATGGACGCAACTTTCAGTGGGACTTTGTGATAGCTGCATGTTCCAGCCCCATTCTAGGCACAGATTTTTTATGTGCGTATGGGTTGTTCGTCGATGTTGCTAATAGGAGATTAGTGGATGCTGTCTCTTTGACCTCTCTGCCCTACGCAGCTCGGGGAGCTGGGCCGACAACACTGGCTAACGTTATAGCTCCAGGGGGTAAGTACCAACAGTTGCTCACACAGTTCACGGCACTCACGGTCCTGACTTTTTCGGCTATGGTATTGAAACACGGGATCGAACACTTCATAACAGCAAAAGGCCCGCCGGTGTTCGTGCAACCTCGGTGCTTGGACGCAGCTAAACTGGCCAGCGCGCGCGAAGAGTTTGCCAACTTAGAGCAGTTGGGCATCGTCAGTCATTCCAACAGCCCGTGGGCATCCCCACTACACATGGTGCCTAAAGCCAACAGGTCGTGGCGACCATGCAGTGATTTCCGGCGCTTGAATAATGCCACGGAACATGATCGTTATCCAATTCCGCACATCCAGGAGTTTTCCGTGCATCTGGCCAGGGCGTGCGTTTTTTTAAAAGTGGATCTGGTCGACGAATATCATCAGGTCCTGGTGTGTGCCGAAGACGTCCTAAAAACAGCAGGAATAACTCCTTTCTGCCTTTTCAAGTTTTTATGCTTGCCATTCGGATTAAATGGCGCAGCGCAGACTTTCCAAAGGATGATAGACGTGGTGCTTCGCAACTTGTCCTTTGTTTTTGTCTACTTAGATGACATTTTGGTAGCCAGTGCATCCGAGGAGGAGCACATCGCCCATCTCGAGACAGTTTTCCAGAGATTGGAGGCACACAGGCTGATAGTTAACCCGGTGAAGTGCCAGTTCGGTGTGCCAGTGATTGATTTTTTTTTTGGGCCACCGAATTTCGCCGGAGGGGGTGATCCCATTGCCGGATAAGGTGCGTGCTGTCGGATTTTCCACATCTTCAGACCACGAGAGCACTACAGGAGTTTTTGGGAATGGTTCATTTTTTCCTTCCCGGGCAGCCCAGCTGATGCAGCCATTGTATGCTGCGCTTAAAAAAAAGAAGCCTGCGGAAACTGTCGACTGGACTCCCGAGCAAGACCAGGCTTTTACAAATGCCAAAACAGCGCTGGCGGATGCCGCGTTGCTAGCCCACCCGGATCCGTCTGCACGAATAGTGCTCACTACGGACACCTCTTATGTTACCACAGGGGCAGTGGTGGAGCAGTGCGTCTCAGGTTCGTGGCAGCCGCTCGCATTTTTCAGCCGAACTTTGTGCGACAACGAACGCAAATACAGCGCGTTTGATAGAGAATTGCTGGCTCTCCACCTGGTGACGTACCATTTCCAGTTTTGGTCAGAGGGGCACGAGTTCACCTCGTTCGTGGACCATAAGCCACGAATGCACGCAATGTCCAAGGTCTCGTAACTGTGGTTGGGCTGGCAGCAACGGCATTTGGCCGCAGTTTCGGAATTTATGACCAACATTCAACATGTTGCCGGTAAGCTCAATGTCATGGCCGATTGCCTGTCGCGTGTGTTAATTGCCCCGGTCTACATGGGAATAGATTTCCCTGCTATGGCCACGGAGCAAGCCAGGGACGTGGACATTTGCACGCTCCAGTCTGCACCAACTGGATTAAGGCTGGAGAGCAGGGTGGTGCAAGAAGGGTGCCCTCTTTTGCTTTGCAATGTCTCCACTGGCTGCCTGTGCCCGGTCGTTCTGAGGTCTTGGCGCCATCGCGTTTTCAAGTCGGTCCACTCCCTTTCGCATCTGGGAGTGCGCGCTTCGGTGAAGCTAGTGGGGGTGAAGTTCGTTTGGCTGCGGTTGCGCAAGGACGTGAAAAAGTAGGCTGCAGCTTGCGTCGCGTGCCAGTGGGCCAAAGTGCACAGGCACACCAGAGCCCCCCTTGAACAGTTCCAAATCCCGGCCAGGAGGTTCGACCACCTCCATATGGATTTGGTAGAACCCCTCCTGCCGTCACAAGGTTTCACGCACCTTTTGACAGTCGTGGATTGCACCAAGCACTGGCCTGAAGTGGTCCCGCTGGCTTCTACCACGTCCGTGGAAGTGGCTTGCGCCTTTTTGTCTGTTTGGGTTGCACGTTTCGGATCTCCATCAAACATCACGTCCGACAGGGGTCCACAATTCATGTCAGAACTCTGGTCTGCGATGGCACAGAGACTGGGGGTCAAAATTCACTGCACTACCGCGTACAACCCTCAGGCTAATGGGTTATGCGAGCGTTTTCATAGGTCGCTTAAAAGCAGCGCTCAGAGCTTCGCTCACAGACACAAATTGGGTCGACCACCTGCCCTGGGTTCTTTTAGGGTTGTGCTCCGCTGCTGCGGATCCTCGGAGAGTTTTTACTGGAAAACCCTGAACCTGAGGCTGATCCATCCGTCCAATTTTTACACAGTACAGAGGTTTTGAGCATACTGGGCCTGGCCCACCATTGTTTTCCCCACACCTTCGTCCCAAAAAGCTTGCAGAACGCAAGTTTTGTTTTTGTCAGGCACGATACGCACCGCACCCTGCTGCGCCGACCATACGATGGACCGTTCAGGGTGTTGGAACCTGAGGTGAAGCATTTTGTGTTAGACTTGGGGGGGCATAGGGAGACCGTCTGCATCGACAGGCTGAAGCCCACTTTTGTGTTGGTAGATGAGCAGGTGGTGTTGGCCCAAGCCTCCCGGTGCGGACGCCCACCGTTGGTGGCTCTGCAAGTTGGCGATCTCTCGGCAGGGACCTACGCTCGCAAAGTGGATGTGTTTTCTCCCCCTCCCTTTTTCCCTCCACAGACAGACGTGCCCTCCTGTACACCCTGCCAGCAGGGCGGTTCCAACTGGATCGGCGACCCCCCGCTACAGCCGCTATAGGCACCGGCTCAAGCCCAAAGGACGTGGGGGGTTAGTGCCCCTTCTGGGTGTTTGGGGGGGGGGGCACAGTGGGGGTTTCTCCTCCCAGAGAGGGCAGGGGGAAGGGTGAACCATGAACCAAAGGAGGAGGTGTCACCAGGGGATATCAGACGGGACTGTTGGGTCCATGCGCCCCCCGGGGAGAGTAAGAGCTGCTGGAGCCACTGAGGGTAGAAGGGTGTAAGAGCGGCCCTGGCGTAATGTCATGTTAATGTGCCACACATTACTTTGTTCAAACAGTGTGTATGGTCGGAAGTTCCGGGTCTCGATGCATAGAAATAAAGAAAGACAGAAGTGGAATGCACATAGACCCGGGAGCACTGTTTGCTGTACGTCATGTTGGAGAAAGAATAAAGTTTCTGTATCGTCTAGCTTGTTTGCCTCGCCTGCCTCCTTTCTCCACAATATAATTTTCCGGTTAGGCCTTACATTCCACCTCCACTTCGTTGTTTTAAATGCCAGCAGTATGGTCACATTGCAGTAGCTTGCAATTTAAAACAGAGATGTGCTAAATGTGGAGGTAATCATAAGTGTGAAGAATGTGGAGAACATGTACAGCCTAGATGCTGTAACTGTGGTGGTCAGCACAGTGTGACATATGGCGGGTGTGAGGTTTGGAAAAGAGCGGTTGCAGTCCAACAAATAAAAATGGTTAAACAAGCACAAAATGGAAGAGAAGGAATGAGAAATGCCAATCAATATTTCAGGCCAGCAGGAGACCCAAGGATTCAGGTTCGTAGTGAGATAAGCGTGGATAAACTAATTTTGTTCACTGCTTATGTCATCGCACTGATCAAGTGAGACACAAAACAGACAAAATCAAAATAATTGTGAACGGGGCTGAGAAATTCTGAGGTTTGAAAGATATATCTTGGGAACAAATCAGTAAAAGACTTGGGACCAATGGGAAACTGGGAACCACAGAGGGAAGGACCTAGTGCTGTTTCTTCAGTAGAACGCAAGGAGTCTTGTGGGACGCAGGGACTTATTTGATAGAGGATATTGTAGAAGATGGAAACAGATGAGGCAGCGAGCTGCACGACACAATCTTTATTCCACTTCCAACATAAGCACAGAAACTCTGAAGCCTGAGTGCCTGAGCAAACTCCTTTATACACTTTAATTCCTACCTCCGGCACTCAGGGTGAACACATTAACATTCAGACTGCAAGACATGCACACACATATTGACCCACACGTCACACAGCATGTCTTGCTACAATACATTCACACCCCTGCGTCCTCAGGTGCCAGCCTGGCGCGGCAGAGGGCAAAAGGCACATCTTTGTTTGTTTGGCTCCACTCAGCTTTCCCCATTAGCATCTCTCACTATCTTCTCCCCCACCAACCCCCTTGTCCTGGGTGGAGTGCCATGTGTATTGTGTCCACCACACAGACCCCCTCCCCGAACACCCAGAAGGATCTCTAACCCTCTGGCACCTTGGGCTTGAGCTGGCGCCCGAAACGGCTGTAACGTGGACCGGCCGAAGTGTCTTGCTGTTGAGGAGGACAGTAAACAAGCTTGGTCTCAGGTGCACAGTCCTGTGGGTGGGGAGGGGAAAAAACCTAGCCTGCTGCCAACAGTTCTCTGCAGGGAGAACACCAACTTGTGGAGCCACTGTAGGTGGGCGTCCGCACCAGGGAACTTGAGCCAACACCACCTGTTTGTCTGCCAACACATAAGCGGGCTTAAGCCTGTCAATGCAGACGGTTTCCTTACGCCGCCCCATGTCTTAACACAAAATGCTTTGCCCCGGTTTCCAACATTCTGAACGGTCCGTCATATGGTGGGCGCAGCGGGGTTCTGTGTGCGTTGTGCCTAACAAAAACAAACTTGGCGCTCTGTAAGCTCTTTGGGACGAAGGTGTGGGGAAAACAATGGTGCGCTGGACTCAGCACATTAGCGGCTCCTGTACTGTAAAATAATTGCGTGGGCGGGTCGGTCCCGGGTGCGGGGTTTTCCGGTAAAAATTCCCTGGAGATCCGTAGCGGCTGAGAAAAAATGAGTTCCACTGGGGAGGCTGCCAGATCCTCCGTAGGCACAGAGCGCAACTCCAGTTGGACCCAGGGCAGGTGGTCGACCCAATTTGCATCCATGAGTGAGGCTCTGAGTGCTGCTTTAAGTGACCTATGAAAGCGTTTGCATAACCCCTTGGCCTGGGGGTTGTACGCGGTGGTGCAGTGGATTTTGACCCCCAGGCTCTGGGCCATCGCGGACCAGAGTTATGAAACAAATTGTGGACCCCTGTTGGAAGTGATGTCCGATGGGGATCCGAACCGTGCAACCCAAGCTGATAAAAAAGCGCGAGCCACTTCCGCAGACGTGGTGGAAGCCAGTGGGACCACTTCAGGCCAATGCTTAGTGCGGTCCACAATTGTCAAAAGGTGCGTGAACTCTTGCGACGGCGGGAGGGGGCCCATCAAATCCATGTGGACGTGGTCGAACCTCCTGGCCGGAATTTGAAACAGCTCGAGGGGGCTTTTGTGTGCTTGTGCACTTTGGCCCACAGGCACGCACCACACGCGACGCACACTGCGGCCTACTCTTTCATGTCCCTGCGTAAGTGAGGCCAGACAAATTTCGCCCCCCACCAGTTTAACCGAAGTGTGCACGCCGGGATGTGAAAGGAAGTGGACTGACTCAAATACGCCGGTCGAGACGTCGCAGAGCAAGGGGGTGGGCACCCTTCTTGCACCACCCTGCTCTCCAGTTTTAACCCAGTAGGCGCGGACTGAAGTGTGCAAATGTCGGTGTCCCTGGTTTGCTTCACCGCCATGGCGAGGAAATCTATTCCCATATAAACCGGGGAGACTACTGTCGGCCACGACATTAAGCTTGCCGGCTGCGTGTTGAATGTTGGTCGTGAACTCCGAGATCGCGGCCAAATGTCGTTGCTGCCGGGCTGACCACGGTTCCGAGACTTTGGACATTGTGTGCATTAGCAGCTTATGATCAACGAACGCAGTGAACTCGCGCCCTTTCAGCCAAAACTGGAAATGGCGTGTCGCCAGGTGGAGGGCCAACAACTCTCTGTCAAACGTACTGTATTTGTGTTCGTTGTTACACAAAGTGCGGCTGAAAAATGTGAGCGACTGCCACGCACCGGAAACGTACTGCCCCACCACTGCTCCTGTGACAGCATCAGATGTGTCAGTGATGAGTGCTATCCACACTGACGAGACAGAGTGGGCTAGCAAAGCGGCGTTGGCGAGTGCTGTTTTAGCGTTTGCAAAGGCCTGGACTCGGGGGTCCAGTCGATGTTTTCCATGGGCTTCTTTTTCTTGATCGCGGTGTACAACGGCTGCAGCAGCTGGGCTGCTCGGGGGAGGAAACAGTTGTAAAAGTTGACCATGCCCAAAAATTCCTGCAGGGCCTTCATGGTCTGTGGGCGCGGAAAATCCGATACGGCACACACCTTAATAGGCAGCGTAATCGTGCCCCCCCTGCGAAATGCTCTGACCCAACAAATCAATCACTGGTACACCAAACTGGCACTTCGCCGGGCTCACAATAAGCCCATGCGCTTCCAACCTCTGGAACACTAGTTTGAGATGGGCAAGGTGCTCCTCTTTGGACGCCCTATCCACCAGAATGTCGTCTTAAGTAGACAGAAACGAAGGGCAGGTCACAAAGCGCCGCGTCCATCATTCTTTGGAAGGTTTGTGCCATGCCCTTTAACCTGAACGGCATGCGTAAAAACTCGAAAAGGTCAAAAGGAGTTATTACTGCTGTTTTGGGCACTACCTCTGCGCGCACCGGGACCTGGTGGTAACCGCGGACCAGATCCACTTTCGAAAAAACATGCGTCCCAGCCAGGTGCATGGAAATATCCTGGCTGTACGGGATGGGATACCGATCATGTTCCGTGGGGTTGTTCAAGTGTCGGAAATCGACGCACGGCTACCACGACCCTTTGGCCTTAGGCACCATGTTTAGTGGGGATGCCCACGGGCTGTTGCAG
Organism: Pholidichthys leucotaenia; assembly: GCA_020510985.1. Lineage (NCBI taxonomy): Eukaryota > Metazoa > Chordata > Actinopteri > Cichliformes > Pholidichthyidae > Pholidichthys > Pholidichthys leucotaenia. The sequence continues at coordinate 231,067,894 of CM035849.1, forward strand.
TGCTTAACGATGCCCAGCTGCTCTAAATTGGTAAACTCCTCGCGCGCGCCGGCTAGTTTAACCGGGTCTAGGCGCCGAGGTCGCGCGAACGCCGGCGTGCCTTTTGTGGTTATGAAATGTTTGACCCCATATTTGTCACTGTAGCAGAAAACGTTGGAACCGTGAGTGCTGGGAACTGTGACAGTAAATGCTGGTACTTACCCCTGGAGCTATAATGCTAGCCTGTGTTGTTGGCCCAACTCCCCGAGCTGTGCAGGGCAAGGAGGTAAAAGAGACAGCATCCACTAAACATCTGTTGGCAACATCGACTAACAACCCATAAGCACATAAAAAATCTGCGCCTAAAATGGGACAGAACATGCTGCCACCACAAAATCCCATTGGCAATTGCATCTGTGTAAGCACACCATCAACGTCCGTTCACCAAACGTCCTGATGTCGGATGCGTTGGCAGCCGTGAGCTCGGGACCGCTACCTCCTTCCGATCTGTCTGCGCTGATCGGCAGAATGAGGCTCTTCTGGGAGCCGGAGTCCACTAAGAAACGTCTCCCCGAACATGTGTCTGTGATGAACAGCAGCTTGTTCCTGTCGGCAGCAGTCACAGCTGCTACTGACTGCTGGCCGTGCCATTTCCCTGGCTTCTTGAATTGGCACGGTGGCAAACAGTGTTGGGCATCCAAGCCAAAGCGGCGGTGATAGACACAGAGCGTCCCATTCCTGCATCATTTGGCATCCGTCCCAGCCACCACCAACGGTTCCTTGAACTCGCTGGAGTCCTTCCCAGATGCCGGTGTTGTTGGGTGCAAGGTGAGAGTTCTGGTCGCTAGGATGATGCGGTCCTCTTCCTGCGCCAGAGCGCGGTAGTTCCTGGTTACCAGCAGTGGTGAGTTGGCCAGGATCGCCCTTGCTGTAGCAGGTAGGTTCCTGAGGAAGAGGTGGGTGAAAAGGAAGGATTCGTCGTTCTTCCCCCTCAATGCTAATATGCTCTCCATCAGCTCCACAGCTGATTTATCACTTAACTCTGAGTGCGTTAGGAGTCTCTCTGCTCTCTCACTGACCAACAGGGTATACCGCTGAATCAGCATCTGCTTCAGCACGTTGTATTTTCCCTGGGCCAGTGGTTCCTGGAGCAGGCTCATCACTTGCTGCGTGGTGCGCGCATCCAGCGCAGCGACCACATAATAATATTTGGTGTCATCCGTTGTGATCCCGCAGAGTGCGAATTGGGGTTCAACATGTAAAAACCAAGCGGTCGGACTGTGAAGCCAGAAGTCCGGGAGCTTGACTGTGACTGCGCATGCCGCACTGGTGTTCTCCCTCTGGGTTGTCTCCAGGGTGGTGCTCGACTCGTTCTCCGTTGCACGTCTTAGGGTCACAAATGTGGAAGATGGAAACAGATGAGGCAGCGAACTGGACGACACACAAACTTTATTCCACTTCCAACATAAGCACAGAAACTCTGAAGCCTGAGTGCCTGAGCAAACTCCTATATACACTTTAATTCCCGCCTCTGGCACTCAGGGTGAACACATTAACATTCGGACTGCAAGACATGCACACACATCAACATCACATTGACCCACACGTCACACAGCATGTCTTGCTACAATACATTCACACCCCTGTGTTCTCAGGTGCCAGCCTGGCGCGGCAGGGGGCAAAAGGCACATCTTTGTTTGTTTGGCTCCACTCAGCTTTCCCCATTAGCATCTCTCACTATCTTCTCCCCCACCAACCCCCTTGTCCTGGGTGGAGTGCGATGTGTATTGTGTCCGCTACGATATAATTTTTTTTTTCCTTTTTCTGAAGTAGAAGATTAGTATCCCAGCCCAGATTTCACACCAGTTGGTGGCGGTAAATGCACCCAAATACTATGTGCCAACCGCCATAAAACACCAAAAGAAGAAGGTATTCAAGGGTGTGGCAAATCTGCAAAACACAGAATGACAAAAGGTGCCTCTCTTCCAGGAAGAGAGCCAAAAGGTCAGTGCACTTCACATATATTTTCATAGATGAGTTACAAGACCCATTCTGACTGCAAGAACATTTTGAATACTGAGGAATATCAGTGGCAGTTTCTTTTTCCCAAATTCACATGGAAAGTATTAGAACTATTTTAATTCTTAAAACTCCCTATGCAGGGGTGTCAAACTCATTCCATTCTGGACCAAGACCCTGCAGGTTTTACCTCCACCCAGTGTCTTCCACAGGTGATTTTAACTGAATTTCTTCCCACTGATTGCTGATTAGCAAAAACACCTGCTAAAGAGACTTGGTGGAAGTAAAATGTGCAGGGTCTTAGCCCAGAATGGATCGAGCTTGACATCCCTGTTATAGAGGAAGTTTTGCAGCTCATCCTCCAAAGTGGCGTCTTTAGGAGACAAGTCTAAGTGTTAGCAAACTTTGATTGGGTGCTTCACTGGCCACCTCTGTGTTAGAAAAGATTAATTTAAAGAGCAGCTGTTTATTGGATCAGCAGCAACCATAACTCTAAAGGAGTACAAAAAAAAAGAAAAAAATAATTGGGATAAGTTGACTTGCAGTGAATTATAGGATTTTTTGCTACAGGTAGCATACACTGTAGTAGTATTTATTGTCCATGTCTGGCTCTTAATACCATCAGATATTTATTTTTGGTGGATATGGGACAAAAATAGTACCTCCAGGGATGTAGTTTTTCTCATGAAGTCCCAGTACCTTTTAACCAAAATTTGTCTCAAGGAGCTAGTTTATAACATGACCAAGCAGACATATGTACTCTATGGTGTCAAACCAGTTGTCTTGGTGTTCTCATTTTTTGTTTGTGTTTGTCTCTACCTAACCCACAGGTCATGCATGCAGAGGGGCTTCTAGCCTATGCTTTGTTCACCCCCAGCTCTTGAGGCAATGTGCTACCAGTGCAATAGCTGGAGGCTCTTCCTCCCCGTAGCCCATTTCTCCCCGCTGACCCATCAGTCCCAGACTTCCCTATGTTAACCCTCTTGAGTATGTTTTACTATATCTGTCTGCGGCGCCGCTCCAGGAGTGGGACTCGAGGTGAGGCTCTGACCAGTCGGCGGGCTGTGGAATCTGGCCAGAGGGGAGTGTTGCCAGTCAGTGTGGAAGTGGATCAGTATGCTAAGGAGGTTCTTGACTTTAGTTCCCACTATGGTAGTGAGAACAGCATGTCTTACACCATGTGGAATCTGGCTGGGGGACCGAATGTCTACCCCAGCTCAGGGGACTTCACCCAGACGGCTGTCTTTAGAGCTTATGGAACATGGTGGGAGCAGTGTGCCAGTGCCCCGCGGCCTTTTCGACGCACCCCTAAAGGCTTTTACAGTCAGGATTATATTGAGCTTGGCTTTGAAGAACCTGTTTACCCTACAGCAGTGGAGGTGTTTGAGACCTATTACCCTGGAGCCATCATCCAAATACTGGCCTGCTCTCATAACCCCTTCTCCCAGACTGCACCCACTGATGTCAGGTGAGACCAGTTTTCTGTCCCAAAATACTGTCTGTCATGAGTCACTCCAGACTATACGTTCACTAAAAGGTAGTTAGTAACTTGGAAAACAGGCAATAACAGCAGGTACACAGCACAACAGTCTGCATTAACAGTCAGCAGTATCTGTGATATGTACCTCATACTCTGACGCTCAGTGTTTATTCTTTAGTATATTGATCATCACAATGATCATGCTAACACAACCACCACAGAGAGAATAATCATAAAAATGGATGACCTCAGTGAGATTGTTTTTTTTGTTTTTTTTGTAATTGCTTCATTTAGACCTATCCAACTCACAGTATGACCGTGTACAGTGCATCTGGAAAGTATTCACAGCGCTTCACTTTTTCCACATTTTGTTATGTTACAGACTGATTCCAAAAATGATTAAATTCATTTTTTCCTCAAAATTCTACACACAATACCCCATAATGAATATGTGGAAAAAAAATTTGAGATTTTTGAAGATTTATTAAAAATAAAAAACTAAGAAATCACATGTACATAAGTATTCAAAGCCTTTGCCATGAAGCTCAGAATTGAGCTCAGGTACATCCTGTTTCCACTGATCATCCTTGAGATGTTTCTACAGCTTAATTGGAGTCCACCTATGGTAAATTCAGTTGATTGGACATGAATTGGAAAGACACACACCTGTCTATAAGGTCCCACATTTAACACTGCATGTCAGAACACAAACCAAGCATGAAGTCAAAGGAATTGTGTGTCGACCTCAGAGACAAGATTGTCTCAAGGCACAAATCTGGGGAAGGGTACAGAAAAATTTCTGCTGCTTTGAAGGTCCCAGTGAGCACAGTGGCCTCCCATCATCCGTAAATGGAAGAAGTTTGGAACCACCAGGACTCTTCCTAGAGTTGGCTGGCCGTCGAAACTGAGCGATTCGGGAAGAAGGGCCTTAGTCAGGGAGGTGACCAAGAACCCGATGGTCACTCTGTCAGAGCTTCAGTGTTCGTCTGTGGAGAGAGGAGAACCTTCCAAAAGGACAACCATCTCTGCAGCAATCCACCAATCAGGCCTGTATGGTAGAGTGACCAGACGGAAGCCGCTCCTTGGTAAAAGGCACATGGCAGCCCACCTGGAGTTTGCCAAAAGGCACCTGAAGGACTCCCAGACCATGAGAAACAAAATTCTCTGGTCTGATGAGACAAAGATTGAACTCTTTGACGTGAATGCCAGGCATCATGTTTGGAGGAAACCAGGCACTGCTCATCACTAGGCCAATACCGTTCCTACAGTGAAGTATGGTGGTGGCAGCATCATGCTGCGGGGCTGTTTTTCAGTGGCAGGTACTGGGAGACTAGTCAGGGTAGAGGGAAAGATGAATGCAGCAATGTACAGAAACATCCTGGATGAAAACCTGCTCCAGAGCGCTCTTGACCTCAGACTGGGGCGACGGTCCGTCTTTCAGCAGGACAATGACCCTAAGAACACAGCCAAGATATGAAAGGAGTGGCTTCAGAACAACTGTGTGAATGTCCTTGAGTGGCCCAGCCAGAGCCCAGACTTGAATCCAATTGAACATCTCTGGAGAGATCTGAAAATGGTTGTGCACCAACGCTTCCCATCCAACTTAGTTTAGTTTAATGTTTATTTGAAAGGAACATTACATACTAATGAATATTAATACAAATGTAAGTATGTTAGATTTAGCAATACTGCTAATTTGCATCTGTAGTCCCTCGGCGGGTCACAAAACACACAAACAAGCAATATACGTGAGAAGAGCAACTGGAATAAAGCTGTACATGAAACTGGATATGCTATAGTGCAAGAGTTAAGGTGTTGCAAAACAAGACATTCAAATGTCACATGAGTGAAGTACTGCATATGCGTACAAACACATGCACCCAAGCACCTCACAGCAACAAACAAGAGGTGGGGCATATATGTGTGACACACAGGCACATATGTACAGTGGTATGAAAAAGTGTTTGCCCCCATCCTGATTTCTCATTTTTTTTGTATGTTTTTCACACTTAAATGTTTCAGATCATCAAACAAATTTAAATATTAGACAAAAATAACACAAGTAAACACAAAATGCAGTTTTTAAATGAAGGTGTTTATTATTAAGGGGAAAAAACATCCGAACCTACATGGCCCTGTGTGAAAAAGTGATTGCCCTCTAAATCTAATAACTGGTTGGGCCACCCTTGGCAACAACTGCAGTCAGGCGTTTGTGATAAATGACAATGAGTCTTTTACAGCACTGTGGAGGAATTTTGGCCCACTCATCTTTGCAGAATTGTTGTAATTCAGCCACATTGGAGAGTTTTTGAGCATGAACTTCCTTTTTAAGGTCATGCCACAGCATCTCAATTGGATTGAGGTCAGGACTTTGACTAGGTCACTCCAAAGTCTTCATTTTGTTTTTCTTAAACCATTGAGAGGTGGACTTGCTGGTGTGTTTTGGATCATTGTCCTGCTGCAGAACCCAAGTGCGCTTCAGCTTGAGGTCATGAACAAATGACCGGATATTCTCCTTCAGGATTTTTTGGTAGACAGCAGAATTCATGATTCCATTTACCACAGCAAGTCTTCCAGATCCTGAAGCAGCAAAACAGCCCCAGACCATCACACTACCACCACCATATTTTACTGTTGGTTTGATGTTCCTTTTCTGAAATGCTGTGTCACTTTTATGCCTGGTGTAATGGGACACACACCTTCCAAAAAAAAGTTCAACTTTTGTCTCCTCAGTCCACAGAGTATTTTCCCATAAGTCTTGGGGATCATCAAGATGTTTTCTGGCAAAACTGAGACGAGCCTTTGTTCTTTTTGCTCACCAGTAGTTTTCGTCTTGGAACTCTGTCATACAGGCCATTTTTGCCCAGTCTCTTTCTTATGGTGTAGTCATGAACACTGACCTTAACTGAGGCAAGTGAGGCCTGCAGCTCTTTGGATGTTGTTGTGGGGTCTTTTGTGACCTCTTGGATGAGTCGTTGCTGCGCTCTTGGGGGTAATTTTGGTCGGCCGGCCACACCTGGAAAGGTTCACCACTGTTCCATTTTTTTTGCCATTTGTGGCTAATGGCTCTCACTGTGGTTCGCTGGAGTCCCAAAGCTTTAGAAGTGACTTTATATCCTTTTCCAGACTGATAGATCTCTATTACTTTGTTTCTCATTTGTTCCTGAATTTCTTTGGATCACAGCATGATGTCTAGCTGTTGAGGATCTTTTGGTCTACTTCACTTTGTCAGGCAGGTCCTATTAAAGTGATTTCTTGATTGACAACAGGTGTGACAGTAATCAGGTCTGGGTGTGGCTAGAGAAGTTGAACTCAGCTTTCCAAAGATGTGATAAACCACAGTTAATTTATGTTTTGATGGGGGCAGTCACTTTTTCACACAGGGCCATGTAGGTTTGGTTTTTTTTTTTTTACCCTTAATAATAATCACCTTCATTTAAAAACTGCATTTTGTGTTTACTTGTGTTATCTTTGTCAAACATTTAAATTTGTTTGATGATCTGAAACATTAAAGTGTGACAAACGTACAAAAAATGAGAAATCAGGAAGGGGGCAAACACTTTTTCACACCACTGTATGCGTATGCCCCAAAGCAACCACTAGTTATGGGTACAGTTTTGGTTGTTTAAAAGCCAATTTTTACAATGCTTCTTGAAAGTGTTTAGTGTAGTACGTTCTCTGATTGCAGGTGGTGTGTTATTCCAGATCTCGGTGCCTCTCACTGATAGCACAGATTGAGCAAATGTGGTGCGTCTGTATGGGACCTCACAGTCTCCTCTAGTGATTGTGGGTGTACTGGTGACAGTTATCAGTTTAACAGTTTCTCCCGGGGGGGTGGTGCATAACCATTTAATATATTATAAATTGAACAGGCAAGTTTGAGAGTTTTATCATTTTCAAAAGGTAGGAGCTTGTATTTTTGTAAATGTTACAGCAATGATTAGGGCTGTGCGATATGGCAAAAAAATTCATACCACGATATGTCATCTTATATCATGATAGCGATATCACAATATACATTTTCTGTAAATTCTACAGTTTAAATAATCATATAAAAAGGGCCATCTCTTTTTTTTACATGCACCATTTCCCTCATAATTTTGCAGTGTTATAAAATACTTTTGTAATGTGCATTTGAGACTTGATTCTAATAAATTTCAGGTTTTTGTTCTAATTTATATATGAATAAAAAGTAAACATCAATAAGTTAAATATTTTCTGAGCCAATGGAGAATAGCAAAAAAAAAAAAACCATAAAAAATTTCTGAAAATGAGATAATTACCCATCGCTCCCATCTACAGATATACACTACCGTTCAAAAGTTTGGGGTCACCTCAGACAATTTTGTGTTTTCCATGAAAAGTCACACTTTTATTTACCACCATGAGTTGTAAAATGAATAGAAAATATAGTCAAGACATTGACAAGGTTAGAAATAATGATTTGTATTTGAAATAATAATTTTTTCCTTCAAACTTTGCTTTCGTCAAAGAATCCTCCATTTGCAGCAATTACAGCATTGCAGACCTAACATGATTGCACAAGGGTTTTCTAATCATCCATTAGCCTTCTGACGCAATGAGCAAACACATTGTACCATTAGAACACTGGAGTGATAGTTGCTGGATATGGGCCTCTATACACCTATGTAGATATTGCACCAAAAACCAGACATTTGCAGCTAGAATAGTCATTTACCACATTAGCAATGTATAGAGTGTATTTCTGATTAGTTTAAAGTTATCTTCATTGAAAAAAAGTGCTTTTCTTTCAAAAATAAGGAAATTTCTAAGTGACCCCAAACTTTTGAACGGTAGTGTATGTAAATGTAATTCTGTGTCAGTTCTAAACATATTAAATAGTAGTAAAATATAATTTAGTATTATTACATCAACATACCATTCAGATATCATAAATTTACACATGTGATGCAGCAGCAGATTAAAAAGGTAAACTATAAATGCATTTGTACTTACTTCTAACTTTAAATATAAGACCACATTTGAGCATTCTAAAACACCAGATTTCGTTAGCTTCGTTAGCTCCGCCTTGGATCCGGCTTGGGGGCCTGCGTCCCCCAACACCCCCGGCTTAGTTTCCTCTTTTTTTCACAAACCCCATTCTCATCCCTGCATATATCTGGGCTATGGGGTAGGGTGGCAAGATGGAAGCCTTATCTTACGAAGATAAACATCCAAGCCCGGCTACATTTTGCAACAACACGTAAAATCTCCAAAACACGTGGGAAAATGTGTTCTGGTCTGATGAAACCAAGGTTGAACTTTTTAGCCATAATTCCTCAAGGTATATTTGGCACAAACACAGCACTGCTCATCACCAAAAGAATACCATACCTACAGTGAAGCATGGTGGTGGCAGCATCGTGCATTGGGGCTATTTTTCCTTCAGCTGGAACTGGGGCCTTTGTCAAGGTGGAGGGAATTTTGAACAGTTCCAAATACCAGTCAGTGTTGGCACAAAACCTTCATGCTTCTACTAGAAAGATGAAGAGGAACGTCATCTTTCAGCACGACAATGACCCAAAGCAGACATCCAAATCAACAAAAGAATGGCTTCACCAGAAGAAGATTAAGGTTTTGGAATGGCCCAGCCAGAGTCCAGACCTGAATCCGATCGAACATCTATGGGGTGATCTGAAGAGGGCTGTGCACATGAGATGCCCTTGCAATCTGACAGAGTTGCAGCTTTTTTGCAAAGAAGCAGTCCCTCCAGGATTTCACAGGATTTTTTTTTTAATTGTTGCCATAAGTTGCTGGGCTGTCCTTGGGGATTTCCTGAACTGCGCATTGGCCCGTGTCCAGACCAAAGATTCACAGCTTTAAAACTCAGTGACAAGATGGAGTAGTGACTTTTACCTCTAAAGACATATAAACTGTTACAGCACTAGCTGTAGTATTTGATTTGAGTGGCTTTTTGTGATTTTACACGCGCTTCTGAGACAGGGGTGCTTTCAGGCAGGTGGACGTTTTTCATCACAAACCCGGCACTTCGTACACATGGTCATTACGGAGACTCAAGGAGATGTTCACCGGCGGGTCTGAGGAGTCGGAGGAAGGAACGATGTGGGAAAACTCACGGGTGAGGTTTTTTTTTTTTTTTTTAATCACACACTGTTTTTTGCTGATGTATTCTGTATATACTCGCTGTAAAGACGAAAGTTAGCGTGGTGCAGCACCCCATTTGATTAGTCAGACTGATGGCATACACGTTTGCATGCTACTCGGACAAATCTGATTGGCGAAACTGGCGGAAGTTGATGACAACTGGCCAAAATTGCAGCAAAGTTGCTGTGATTGGATAAAGTTCACATTATGCAGAACCTGCTGAAGTCGCGGGAATTGGTACAATTGCAACATCGTGAAATCCTGGAGGAACTGAAGAAGAGTGGACAAATATTGCCACATCAAGATGTGCCACGCTGATAGACTCCTACCCAAAAAGACTGAGTGCTGTAATAAAAGCCAACGGTGCTGCAACAAAGTATTAGTTTAAAGGTGTGCATATTTATGCAACCAGATTATTGTAAGTTTTTTTTATTTTTCCCCTTAAAATATTTCAGTTTGTCAATTGGGTTGTACAGGTGTCACATTAATGGTGGAAAAAGTTTTGAAATGATTTATCTTGGTCTAATTTTTTTACATCACAAAAACCTGGCATTTGAACAGGGGTGTGTAGACTTTTTTGTATCCACTGTAGGTCTCGTGGTAATTTGCAGCTCTGAACTGGTGGAGTGCTAAGGTGGAGTAAGGTGTGATAATGGAGCCAGTTGAATGCAGAGTGGTTATCAGGTTCTTGTACATGAGAGACCGCACACCACGGGAGATGTTCAGTTAGATGAAAGAGACTTCTGTGGAAGATGCCCGATTGTATGATGTAGTCAAGCACTGGCATCAACAGTTCAAGTGTGGTCGGATGTTGGTGAAAATGGCACCAATTCCTGGCAACCACAGTGTGCTATTGATGAAGATACCATCCAGCCAGTGGAGGCCACCATTTTGGAAGATTGCTGCATTATCATTTGTCAACAAACACAAGATGTCAAGATCAGTGTGGAGTCTGTGGATAAAATCACCCATGACCTTTTGCACATGTGGAAGTTATCTGTATGATGTATTCCCCAGGTGCTCACACCTTTCCAGAAGCAGGAACGAGTCACATGCTCCCTGGCTCTTGTGACCATGTGCCAAGAAAACCAGAAGGACTTCTTTGGCAGACTAATTACGCAGGAAGAAACGGGTCAGTCACTATGATCCAGAAGCTAAAGCCCATCAACCCTCTGTTGGCAAGGTGATGCTCACGGTCTTTTGGGACCAGCATGGAGTACTGATGATGTATTTCCTGGCAAAAAGTACCACGATTACCGGGATTTACTACGCCTCACTGCTGCAGAAATTGTGGAAGGCCATCAAAACCGAGAGGTGTGGCATGCTGACCAAAGGTGTCCGCCTCTTGCAAGACAACTCCCCAGTTCACTACTCGCATGTTGCCCAGACGGAAGCACAGTCCTGGGTGTATAAAATCCTTCGTCACCCCCTTACTCTCCCAACCTCACACCATCTGACTTCCACCTCTTTCCAATCATGAAGTCATTTTGGAAGGGAAAGCACTTCTAAGACAATGAAATGCGGATTTCTGAGGTCAAGTCGTGACTTCTGATGCAATCTGCAGATTTTTACAGATGAGGTCTCCACAGCTGCATAAAGCAATGGCAGACGTGTGTGACCCTTGGTGGTACCTATGTAGAGAATGACTAATAACTGTGCCAAGTTTCATTCCTCTCAGTCCATGGGAAATGAGTCAGAGGAAATCTTTAATGAGCAGCTTTTTGCTATTCAGTACTCTGGGAATATTTTCTTCAAACTCTTTTTATCCCCCATCAGTCTTTGACTGGCGAGGAATTATGTTATGGGTCCATCCTTCCGTTTGTCTGTCCCACTTTTGTGAAATCAGCTCCTCCTACAGTTTTGTTCGGATTGTTTTGAAACTTGGTACCAGGGTTTGATATACACTAATGTTGTGCATATTGTAATTTGGCTCTGATCTGATGATTTTTGCTGGAGTTTTGGGGCAAAAGGTCAAATGTCCAGGTTGGAATTCCCTATGCCCATTTACTATAAAATGAGTAAAGCTAGGGTCACCACACTTGGAACACAAGTTCACCATGTGACCCTGAAGTGTGACAGTGTTTTTTTTTTTTTTTTTTGTCGTATGGTCACTGTCAAAATGGCACATAAACTATGTCAACAACAAAGAACACTAGGGTGACCAGGAGTCACCAACTGGCGGACTCAGGTCCGGATCTGGACCCTGAGAGTCCTCCGTCTGGACCTCAAAGCCTTTTCATATAATTTGGGAAAAAATTTATACTGTTTTGTTTTAAGAAAATGAAAAAAGCAGAACTGAAACGCTGTATTGGCAGCCACCTGGACATTTTATTGCGTGACACCTTGGATCTTGGACATTCTCCGCAGAGCGGGGATGTGGAGGGAAGCAAAATCACAGTTGGCTTCCATTCCGGTGTGTACCCGCGGAATGAATCGTTGTTATGGAATTGTGCATCCATCGCCACTCTGACTATCTCCGATGGTACAAGTCCACCCAGGGGTCTGTTGACGGAAGGTTCCTGCGCCTCCTCCGCATCTCCCCTGGGACCTTTTGGCATGACACTGGCATGACGCTAGGTATGGAGGTAATTTCCGTGACCCTCTGATATCATGAAAAACAATTTGCTCTATGTGTTACTGAACATGAAAAGCACCACACACATCCACCTCCTCTCTCCCTGTGACAGAGTGTTACCCAAACAGACACAAATGAGATTTAATAAAAAGAACATTGTTGTAAAAAAAAACAAAAAAAACCCACCTCAGTGGCATTCTGTAGTGTGGAATTAGATTTTCTGTCCCTTTTTAGGCTTACAGTTTGAAACGTTTTTTTATACTGAAAATAAAGTTTAGAGGTGGACTTTTTATGGGATTTAGTTTTTTAGATATTAATGTTTTCGTGGACCATGATGTTTGCAGATGACATTGTGAACTGTAGTGAGAATAGGGTGGAGGTAGGCTCTGGAGAGAAGAGGAATGAAAGTCAGTAGAAGCAAGATAGAATACATGAGTGTGAATGAGAGGGAGGCAGGTGCAACGGTGAAGATGGAAGGAGTAGGGGTAGTGAAAGTAGATGAGTTTAAATACCTGGGATCTGCCATCCAAAACAGTGGAAAATGCACAAGAGAGGTGAAGAACAGAGTGCAGGCAGGGTGGAGTGGATGGAGACGAGTGTCGGGGGTGATTTGTGACAGAAGGGTAGCAGCAAGAGTGAAAGCGAAGATTTACAAGATGGTAGTGAGACCTGCTGTGATGTATGGTTTGAAGATGGTGGCACTAACAAAGACAGGAGGTAGAGCTGGAGGTGGTAGAGTTGAAAATGCTAAGATTTTCAATGGGAGTGACTCGGAGGGACAGGAATGGAAATGAGTATATCAGAGGGACAGCTCAGGTTGAGCAGTTTGGAGACAAAGAGAGGCAAGGCTGATCTCAGCCATGTGCAGATGAGGGATAGTGGATATATTGGACAAAGGATGTTGAAGATGGAGCTGCCAGGCAGGAGGAAAAGAGGAAGACCACAGAAGATCCATGGATGTAGTGAAGGAGGACATGAAGAGGGTTGGTGTTACAGAGGAAGATGCAAGGGAAAGGATGAGATGGAGACAGATGTTCCGCTGTGGCGACCCCTAAAGAGAGCAGCCAAAAGAAGAAGATATTAATCTTTTTAAAATGTATGTCATTTAGTTTTTGTTCTCATGTAAAACTTAAAACATTTTTAGGATTTAAGTTGCAGATTTTACAATTTTAGAGCTATTTATTTGGAGTCAAACACATTTAGTGTTCTCCTGTATTATTATGATTAAATCATTCATGTTTTGTTTGAAATTGAGCAAAGAATTTGATTTTTTTGTTAAAAAATTAATACAGAACTAAAAGCAGCTAAAACATCAGCTTAATGTGTAAAGCAAATGATACTGGCCTGCTTGGAGACAACTGTGGTTTTCTGAAAGAATGTCCATGAAAGGATGACTGTTTTTAAAAAAGCACATTTTTCAGATAAATTTGTCCATGTGGCTTGTCACATTTTTCTTCCGTTTCTTTTGTTAAACTTTTTTGCAGTGACCCATAAATTGACTTCAGACACTTGGCTTTAAAAGTACCAACGTGCCACACAGTGAGAGGAAAAAAATCCTGAAAACAAAACAAAAAAATGCATTGAAAATTGTTATCGAATCAAATTGGAGACTGAATCATAATTGAATTGTGAGGTGCCTAAAGAGCCCCAAGCCTAATTAGGACCTCAGCTGGGAAGGAAGATTGACTGATCGGACCTCTTGCAGTTTTAGTTGGTGACCCCTGCTATAGAAGCTCTCTAAGGTCACCAAACGTGCTAAACAAATTCACCTTTGGGATCCCGACCTACAACTATTGGTTGTATGCAAGAATTTTTGTTGTATAGTCATGGATAGGCTTATAATTTAGTTCTGCCCCAGTAATTATATGGAAACGTTAAAAACTGCTGTCCTTCAATAACATATTGGGGTCTTCAAAGAAAATGGAGGGCAGGGGATATTGCACTCACTCTTGTTTTTTTCTACATTTGCACTTCTGTTACTGAAGTCCTCTAGATTAACTTATGTATATCAGTCTGTGCAGCTGTATGTTGCATTAGGAACAGAATTTTGGCTGTAATTTACATAAGTTGTCTACTCTTTCTAGGTGGGAGGTATTGTGGTCAGGGGAGCCCACCAAAGTGCTGACACCTCAAGCACGGCAGTTTTCTCCTAAGATCAAGCACATCAGCTTTCCCACCAACCTGCTTCGTCTAGAGGTCAACAGCTCTCTGTTGGACTATTACACCGAGCTGGATGCAGTTATCCTGCGGGGTGTAAAAGAGAAGCCCATGCTGGCACTCTATAAAATGCCTATAATCGATATCAGTGACTTGAGTGACAGCGAGGAGGAGCTGCCTGACATGGGAGGTGCTTTTCGGCAAGGAGCAGACAGAAAGCACCAGAGGACAGGCAACGGCTACTTTGACAGACTCCCATATGAGGTAATAACACAAAATGTGTATGGTGCATACTCAGGACAGGGGTCCTCAGGAGTGCACCTTGATGAAAATCTGAACTTTCTCTTTGTTCTTGATAAGATAATTTGTCTTTATGAGAAAAATATTTGAACCTAATATTTTGCTCAAAAGTTTATGTACTGTCAAAAGAGGTGTAAACAGTTGATTGTTTGAGCATCTAAGTTAGTAGCATTGGGTACAATAGAGTACCTTGATCCATCCATCCATCCATCTCGCTTAACTGGGGTACAGGTTGCACGGGCATCCATATATTATCAGACCTCTTAATGTGTGCATGTGTGAGAGAGCGAGATTATGTGTGCTACCTGTTATGTCAGAGGTTGGAGCCAAGGAGGAGACCAGTTGTGGAGCTGAACACACATTTATTAAAACAGGGCAGTGCAACCTAGCCACACCAAACCACTAGCAGAGGAAACGGCCAAGAGACTGCCCTCCTACCTGCAGCCCTTCTTATAGCCACGGGGTTGGCGGAACCGGAAGGTGGAGCCACCACCCCGTGCCACACAAATAAGAGCTCCAAACATATACACATAATATGAACTATATAAATGACTATATCACACTACCTACTGTATAAATTTAAGTTACAGTACATATGTATACAGCAGTTTCAGTTACTTTCTGGTGATTTTTACCGTAATAGTTTATTCAACATCATTTGTAGTTTACATAACATGCAGTTTGTGTATATATATATAATAGTATATGTATGGATATACTATGTGTGTGTGTGTGTGTGTGTGTGTGTGTGTGTGTGTGTGTGTGTGTGTGTGTGTGTGTGTGTGATGAATGCCACTGAACTCAAGGCACATTTAATGGAGGCAAGAGGCACCCGAGTGTCATGTCAGACCATTCAAAACCGTTTACATCAGCGTGGTTTGCATGCTAGACAACCTGCAAGGGTACCTGACCACACCACCAGGCACAGGCGTCATCATCTTGCCTGGGTCAGTGAGCATTTATGCTGGTCAAGGGACCAGTGGGCCACAGTGCTATTCTCTGATGAAAGTCGATTCACGCCGAGCAGAAATGATGGCCGCCAACAATGTTGGAGACGTCAAGGAGAGTGCTATGCATCAGCCACTTTTGTCACCATGTTACAGTCTGGGCAGGTGTGTCTAGTCAATACAGGATTGTCCTACACCTTGTGAATGGTACAGTGACAAGCTGATACTACCTGAATAACATCATTAATCCAGTCATTGTGCCCCTGCATGAACAACACAGGCCCAGTTTCATCTTCATGGACAACAATGCTCCAGCTCATCGAGGTCACATCATTAGGGAACGGCTGCTGGAGGCTCGGGCACCTCAAATGGAGTGGCGTGCACTTTCTCCAGACCTGAATCCCATAGAAAACCTATGGGATCAGCTGAGTGATCATGTAGAGGCTCATAACCCTGCACCCCACAACCTCAGTGACCTGAGAGCCGCCCTTCAAAAAGAGTGGAATGCCATGCCTCAGCAGACAATGAGTCGACTTGTGAACAGCAGGAGATGTTGTTGTCAAGCTTGTGATGCTCAAGGGCACATGACAAGTTATTGAGACATTGAAATTTTTGTTGTGGTATACCCACCACTGTTGTTGGCTTTTGATTCAATAAATTGTTTGAGATGAGGAAATCACCATTGCATGCTTCTACTTAAATGCCCTACTTTCATGATATAATATCACTGTAGCGTGAACCTTTTACATTTTCCATAAATTTCACCCGAAAACCAGATATCCCAAACTTTTTATGAGTTGTGTGTGTGTACACACAGACACACAGTGGTGTGAAAAAGTGTTTGCCCCCTTCCTGTTTTCTCATTTTTTTGTATGTTTGTCACACTTAAATGTTTCAGATCATCAAACAAATTTAAATGTTTGACAAAGATAACACAAGTAAACACAAAATGCAGTTTTTAAATGAAGGTGTTTATTATTAAGAGTAAAAAAAAATCCAAACCTTCATGGCCCTGTGTGAAAAAGTGATTGCCCCTCCTGCTAAACATGAATTAACTGGTTTATCACATCTTTGGAAAGCTGAATTCAATTTCTCTAGCCACACCCAGGCCTGATTACTCCCACACCGGTTCTCAATCAAGAAATCACTTAAATAGGACCTGCCTGACAAAGTGAAGTAGACCAAAAGATCCTCAAAAGCTAGACATCATGCTGTGATCCAAAGAAATTCAGGAACAAATGAGAAACAAAGTAATTGAGATCTATCAGTCTAGAAAAGGATATAAAGTCACTTTTAAAGCTTTGGGACTCCAGTGAACCACAGTGAGAGCCATTATCCACAAATGGCAAAAAAAAAAAAAAAGGAACAGTGGTGATCCTTCACAGGAGTGGCTGGCTGACCAAAACTACCCCAAGAGCGCAGCGACGACTCATCCAGAGGTCACAAAAGACCCCACAGTAACATCCAAAGAGCTGCAGGCCTCACTTGCCTCAGTTAAGGTCAGTGTTCATGACTCCACCATAAGAAAGAGACTGGGCAAAAATGGCCTGCATGGCAGAGTTCTAAGATGAAAACAACTGCTGAGCAAAAAGAAGATAAAGGCTCGTCTCAGTTTTGCCAGAAAACATCTTGATGATCCCCAAGACTTTTGGGAAAATACTCTGTGGACTGATAAGATAAAAGTTGAACTTTTTGGAAGGTGTGTGTCCCATTACATCCGGCGTGAAAGTAACACAGCATTTCAGAAAAGGAACATCATACCAACAGTAAAGTATGGTGGTGGTAGTGTGATGGTCTGGGGCTGTTTTGCTGCTTCAGGATCTGGAAGACTTGCTGTGGTAAATGGAAACATGAATTCTGCTGTCTACCAAAAAATCCTGAAGGAGAATTTCCGGCCATTTGTTTGTGACCTCAAGCTGAAGTGCACTTGGGTTCTGCAGCAGGACAATGATCCAAAACACACCAGGAAGTCCACCTCTCAATGGCTTAAGAAAAACAAAATGAAGACTTTGGAGTGACCTAGTCAAAGTCCTGACCTGAATCCAATTGAGATGCTGTGGCATGAGATTATAAAGGCAGTTCATGCTCGAAAACCCTCCATTGTAGCTGAATTACAACAATTCTGTAAAGGTGAGTGGGCCAAAATTCCTCAACAGCGCTGTTAAAGACTTATTGCCAGTTAAAGCAAATGCCCGATTGCAGTTGTTGCTGCTAAGGGTGGCCCAGCCAGTTATTTGGTTTAGGGGGCAGTCACTTTTTCACACAGGACCATGCAGGTTTGGATTTTTTTAACCCTTAATAATAAAACACCTTCATTTAAAAACTGCATTTTGTGTTTACTTGTGTTATCTTTTTCTAATATTTAAATTTATTTGATGATCTGAAACATTTAAGTGTGACAAACATACAAAAAAATGAGAAATCAGCTAGGGGCAAACACTTTTTCACACCTCTCTGTGTGTGTGTGTGTGTTTGTGTGTGTGTGTGTGTGTGTGTGTGTGTGTGTGTGTGTGTGTGTGTGTGTGTGTGTGTGTGTGAGATGTGAAAAAATTAGGACACCCTGTATAAACCTGTGTTTTTTAACATATTTGGACATATGGATATTTAATATCAATGTTTAAAATACTGGGAGATTCATGTAATACAACTAAACAATTAAAAATTAATTAAAGACTTTTTCTTCAAATTTTCTGTAAAATGTAATTCTAAACAAATAGTGAAGAATAAATTAGGACACCCCCATCTTTTTCAGGACACCCCCACATTCATTCCCACTTAAAATGGCTAAAATAAATGTTAAAAAATGCAAATAAAAAGAAAAACCAGGTTAGACATAGATATGTGAACATTTATTAATAAAGAACTGAATATTTAATGGGGTGTCCTAATTTTTTCACGACTGTATGTATGTGTGTGTGTATGTACTGTATGTATTGAGATACTGAATAATTATATCAAGATATGTTTTTTTTTTCCCATATCACACACCCATGTACACACATGCATGTGTTAAGTTACTCCCCACCTAAAGGGCAAGTGTATGACGCATGTCAGCTGTTGTATAACAACTGAAAGGAAATCTTCTGTCTGACAAGACCTGTGATTGGGCAAAGAAAACATCATAGGTGTGAAACTTTCTGCAGGCTGAACAGAGCCCAGTGGAGAGGCTGTGATGTATTTGTCCTGCCAGACCATTTGCATTACCAATTGTCAGAGGATGATATTTGATTTATTTTTAAACTTAAACAAAATCCTTTTGCATATTGCAACTTTTAAGTGGTTGTTTACTACTTTAAATGGTTATGTGATTTTTTTATCATTCTAAAATTCCAGTGTTCCACCTGTGGAACGTTTCACATCGGCTAGAAATTGGCTGGAATGCTAAGGGTTTTAAATTGATTTGAATAATTCAAAACCAGTGCTTATTATAAATATAAAATTATATTTCAGGTCCTAAACTGTCCTCTACCAATGATGGCACTGCTGCTGTAAAACAGACTTGCCCTTGGTTGGGCAGCATTTGTGAAAAATAAAGAACTTCTAACATCTTAAATGGGTTCCATACTGAATTAAGGCCAAAACTTATAATACCTACATTCTACCCATTGTTCTTTATGGACTTGAATGTGTAAACTGCACATCCACACTCAACAGAACTACTGAAACCTTCCAAAACCACATTATGAGAGCTATGACTAATCACAAGCTTACAGATCATGTCTCTGTCAATGCACTTCATCATTTAACATCATTAACTCCAATTATATACCCATTGTGAAAAGTAAAATACTGAAACTGTATGGTCACATTAAATGTTCACAATCAGACCTTTCAAAAATATGTCTTGATGGCATGATTAATAATGGCAGAAGAAACAGAGGAAGACAACGCAGACGCTGGTGGGAAAATATTTATGAATGGTCTATATCAGGGGTCACCAACTGGCGGACTCCGGTCTGGATCCGTACCCCGAGAGTCCTCCGTCCGGACCCCGAAGCCTTTTGATACAATTTGGGGAAAAGGGAGACTTTTATTTTGGTGGGGAAAAAAGGCAGAAAAAGCGGAACTGGACTGCTGCATTGGTGACCGTTCGACAGATTATGGCGCAAGCCTTTGGACGCGCTCCTCCTGCTGCAGACTTCCTCTTTGCTGTTCTAGGAACGCCACTCTCTGCAGAGACTCTGCGACTCCAACCGCTCCAGAGAGTCAGCGGGTTGCAAAATGAGGTTTGCTGCGGACACACACACAAGGATGACAGCCAGGACATCCACCCTGGACAGACCTTTCAGGTCTGTACCCACAAAAAGAAGCGCTGTTGTGAAACTGAATGTACAGTACCTTCGCTGGTATCACTTAAAAACTCAGTAAAACCTCTGTATGTTACTGAACATAAAAGGTTCCACCTCCTCTCTCCTTGTAGCCATGGTGTTACAGCTCCATCCATGCTGTAACAGAGTCTACTGTGGAGATTTTTAAAAAATGTTGAAGGAATTCTGTCCTGTGGAATTATATTTTGTGTCTTTTTTTTGGTCTTAGTTTGAAACAGTTTTTTCTGCACTGAAAATATAGTATAGAGGTGGACTTTTTGTGAAATTTTGTTTTTTTAGATATTAATCTTTTTTTAATGCAATACAAATTAATTTGCATTCTCCTGTAAAATATTTTTAGGATTTTATTACGTTTTGTTTGAAATTAAACAAAGAATTCATTTTAATTTTTTTGTTTAAAAATTAATATAGAGCTAAAACCAGCTTAAACATGAGCTGAACAAAATAATGTGTGAAAGCAAGTTTTTTTCCACAATATTTTTTTATTGAACCTTTTTTTACAAACATAACACAAACAATCAAACACTAACCCTAAAGTAATTTAAAAAAAAAAAAGTACTAAAAACACCAACAACCACTAACAAAGACAGGTCTTAAACAATGCTCCTCTGTTTAGTCTGGGCAATCTATTACATAAGTATACATATTATACATTCACCAGTTTGGAATTTACAAGGTCCACACACATCATTCACCTTCTTCTTCAAAAGTTATGTTTAAATTCTTTACATAATCAATGAAAGGTCTCCATATATTCTCAAACACAATTTCCTTTGATTTCAGTATGTATGTCATTCTTTCTAGTGGAAGGTTTGTTAACATCTGTCTTAACCACTGAGTCACATCTGGTCTATGAGTCTTTTTCCACAGTAGTGCAATACATTTTTTGGCATTAAGCAAACTGAGGTCTATGAATGCTCTTTCACTCTTATTAAAGTTATGCTTTTCTGGATACAGACCCAACAGAAACAATTTAGGATTCAGTATGATTTGTTTGGAAATTATTTTTTCAATTGTTACCCTCACCTCTTCCCAAAACATTCTAATTTTTCTACATTCCCATAAACAATGAAATAGGGTTCCTTTACTTTCCATACATTTTGTGCACGCATCTGGTATGTTTTTGTTATATCTATTTAACTCCACCGGTGTAACATACATCCGCATTAACCATTTAAAATGTATCAATTTAAGACGTACATTTATTGATTTGGTTTGAGCTTCTGTACGAGCCAATTCCCATTGTTCTTCTGAGATTTCAGTTTGCAGGTCTTCTTTCCAATAATTCAGTCTTTTCTGTGAGTTTTCACTTGAGGATAATGTCAATGAGTTATAAAACTCTGAAATAATACCCTTTCTCTTACTATCTTTCGTCAAAAGTTTTTCCAAGGATGAATAAGTAGGTCGGGTGAGAGCATTATTTTGATTTGTTCGAATAAAGTTCCTAAGCTGAAGATATTTAAAAAAATGTGTTCTATTAAGATTAAATTTGATCCTCAGTTCTTCAATAGACATTATGTTATCTGAACATGACAAATATAAGTCTTGAATCTTTTGAATCCCTTTTAAATTCCATACTTTAAATACAGCATCCGCTCCCCCTGGTGTAAAATATTGATTACCCCATATTGGGCTAAATTGTGACAGTGAGTGTGGTTCTTTTAAATATTTTTTGGTTTCACACCATATTTTGATCATATGCTTTACAAATGGATTTTTAACTTGTTTCTGTAATTTTTTTGCCGAGTCTGAGTATATGAATATGGGAAGAGGTAAAGGTAAATTGTATGATTCCATTTCAGTCCAGTGAGGGAGATCATTTGATGAAAAATAATATGTCATAGACCTCAGTTGTGCTGACCAGTAATATAACATAAAGTTTGGACATTTCAGACCTCCACGATCAAATGGTAAATATAGTAAGGACAGACGTAATCTAGCCTTCCTATTGTTCCATATAAATTCCACTAACTTTTTTTTAATTCTTGAGAATAGATCTGAAGGTGGTGGTAATGTATTGAAATAAAGTATTTTGGGTAAGATATTACTTTTAAGTATATTAATTCTCCCGATCATCGACATTGGTAGTGACATCCATCTCTGAAGTAACTCAATGTCTGTCATTAAGGCTTCATAGTTTGCGCTGGCGACTGATTCTAGCTTAGGGACAATTTGAATTCCTAAATATTTAAACTGATTTACAACATTGAATTGATTTACCTCAGGAGCTGGGTGATTTCTCTGGGTCTCATTTAGCATTAATATTGAAGATTTAGTTTTATTTATTTTATATCCTGATATTTCCCCAAAATTCTTTATTAAATTCAACAAGGTCGGAATTGATTTTTTAAGATTCGACATAAACAAAATTATGTCATCGGCATACAGGGTAATTTTATGTTCTGTTGGTCCTACTTTAATTCCATATATTTGTGGATGTAAACGTACTGCCATCGCTAAAGGTTCAATTGCCATAGTAAACAGTAAAGGTGAAAGTGGACAGCCTTGTCGACATCCTCTATTGATATTTATTGATTTTGAGATATTGCTGTTTGTTAGGATTTCTGCTGTAGCATTATTGTATATTATCTGAACCCATTTTATGAAATTATTTCCAAGTCCAAACCTTTGTAGGACTTCAAAAAGAAAGGGCCATTCGACCCTATCAAAGGCCTTTTCGGCGTCCAATGATAGGAGAGCTGTATCCGGTGCTTCTTTATTAGAATAAATAATATTAAATAGTCTTCTTACATTATGGAAGCCTTGTCTTCCCACTATAAAGCCATTCTGATCTCGGTTAATAATATTTGGTAATATTTCTTGTAGTCGTCTTGCTAAAATTTTACAGATTATCTTAAGGTCAGCATTTAATAGGCTTATTGGTCTCATGTTTTCACATTTATTAGAGGGTTTGCCTGGTTTTGGCAACAGTGTAATTAAGGCATTATTCATGTATAGTGGTAAATTACTATTTTGAAATGCTTCTAAAACCATTTCCAAAAATGGTTTTATTAATTTATTCTTAAATTTTTTA
This sequence comes from Pholidichthys leucotaenia, assembly GCA_020510985.1. Lineage (NCBI taxonomy): Eukaryota > Metazoa > Chordata > Actinopteri > Cichliformes > Pholidichthyidae > Pholidichthys > Pholidichthys leucotaenia. The sequence goes on from CM035849.1 coordinate 231,090,839, forward strand.
TAGAGGTCAACTGGAAGACCATCTGGTCCTGCACTTTTTCCTGATTTCATATTATCAATGGCTAGCCCAACTTCTTCTTGACTAATTTTAGACTCCAGTATCTCCCTGTTTTCATTTGGAATACACGATATAGATAATCCGTCCAAAAACCCATTTAGTTTTGTTAAGTCAGTTTCATTTTTTGTATCATATAGTTTTTCATAATAATCTCTAAAGGCACTGTTAATTTCTAAAGGATCTACAACTGCCTGTCCGTTACTTATAATACTGGTAATTGGTGTTTTAAATTCTAATTGTTTAATCTGCCATGCCAATAATTTCCCTGATTTTTCACCTTGTTCATAAAAAGATTGCTTCAATCTTAGAAGACTCGAGGCAGCTCTATTCGCTGATTTTTTGTCATATTCAGCTCTCAGAATCAGTAATTCGTTCTCTAACTTTGGGTCACTTCCTGCATACACTTTTTCTTGAAGAATTTTTATTTTATGTTCCAATTGGACTCTCTCCTCTCGAGTCTTCTTAGATTTTGATCCTGTATAACTAATAATATGCCCCCTAATAAAAGCTTTGAATGCCTCCCACTTTATACATGCTGATGTTTGTGTAGTATTGTATCAAAGAACTCATCTATCTGTTTTTCTGTGTACTTAACAAATTCCTCATCCTGAAGCCATTTATGCTGAAATTGCCACCTACCTGGTTTCTTTGTCAATTTCTTATCTACATATATTAGACAGCAGGGTGCATGATCAGAGATCACAATGTTATCATAGAAACAGTTTTGAATCTTGGACCTTAATTCTGCGGAGATCAAAAAATAGTCAATACGTGAGAATGTCTTGTAGGTATTGGAATAACAAGAGTAGGCTTTAACTTGTGGTTTCATTTCTCTCCATATATCTAGCAATCTCAATTCTTTCATAAAATGCTTAATGATCATCCTGCATCCATTGTGTGTACAGTCCAGTCCTGTTGATCTATCTATACTGGGATTCAATGTACAATTAAAATCCCCTGCTATTATATGTTGCCCTGTAAGTGATGATAAAATAGGAAATAAATTAGCAAAGAAGTTTTGATCATCTATATTGGGACCGTATAAGTTCACCAGATTTATATTTTCTAATAACAAAGATCCTTGGATGATAAGATATCTTCCTAATTTGTCTCCAATTACATTTTTCACTTGAAATGGGACTGATTTAAGTATGAGAGTCATAACTCCCCTAGCTCGGGATGAAAATGATGAGGTGAACACACTTCCCTGCCATCTTCTCCTAATTCTTTTTACATCCTCCTCTATTAGATGAGTTTCTTGTAAAAACACAATTTTTGAACCTATGTCTTTTATTTTATTCATAACTTGTTTAAGTTTTTTAAATTTTGTAGACCTCTGCAATTCCATGAAGTTAAATTAAGATTAACGCTTTGGTCTATGATCAATAAGGAGTTTGAGATTACCTCGCAATATAAACATGCTCATACAGAGAAGCAAAAACATGAGTGGTTGAACATTCGTCCCACAAACTACACACAAACAAATTCCCCCTCCCCACATTCATGGTAATCCCCCCAAAATCAAAAGAAAAATTCCGTCTCCCGCTATAGCCATTGACTGCTCCACACCCACGAGGATCAGTCAAACCACTCTTTCTTTATCCTCTCAATCACCCTGACTCTACTACTTTTAATGACATAACATTAACTCTCTTCTGTAGTTTTTCAACTTAACACCAAAATTTTATAGCAACTTTGTACGTCATAGTTTTTTTTTATATATAATACAATCTATATTTTGTAAACTTGCTATATGTTTCAGATCAGTCAGATGCCTGTGCAAATGCTTAAATATTCTACCTTTATATCTTGTTCATACTTCATGCTTAGCTCCCACCAGTCTCCTCTTGGATCTGCTTGATAAGCACCTGCGCCTCCTGAGGGGTCTTGAAGGTGTGGGTTCTCCCTTTATATGTGACCAGCAGTCTTTCCGGATGAATCACTCCGTGACGAATCCCGAGGTTGCGCAGCTCTTTACGGGCGGGGTCAAACTGTTTCCTTAATTGTTGGATTCCTGTGGCCAAATCTGAGTAGAACCGCACCTGTTGATCCTGGTATTTAATTTCTCCTTCAGCACGCGCCGCGTTGGAGACCGTCATCTTGTCTCTGTAGCTGAGGAACTTCATAATCAGCGTCCTCGGTGGTGCCTTATTTTCTCTCGGTGGGCCGATTCTGTGAGCGCTCTCTAAGACGACCGATGACTGCAGCTCCACGTTGTTCAGCGCTTCTGGAATCCACTTTTCCAAAAAGGAACATGTGTCCTGTCCCTCCATTCCCTCTGGGAGGCCCACCAGCCTCAGATTGTTCCGTGTCGACCGGGATTCTAAGTCCAGGACACTATCTTCCAGATGTTTATTTTTTAATTCCAATGTGCGCACCTTTAATTGTAGGCTGGTGACGTCATCCTCAGCGCTGGAAATTCGGAGCTCCACCTGCGATATTCGTTCCATACAGTCGCTTATTTCCTTTCTCATTCCTTCTATCGCTGCTATAATCCCATCAAATTTAGAGGAAAAGTCTGCTCTCATAGAGCTAATGGCAGCGAGCACCACACTAGTGCCTTCCCCAGCAGTCACCGTTCCGCCGCTAGCTTGCTCCGCCATAGTCTCTTGAGATTTTTCTGCTTCGTCACGAGCGTGGAAGTCTGTTAACTTGGACTGTTTCGACGATTCAGTTTTTCCTCCACCTAATTTCCCAACCTTAGGCTTTACCATATCTGCGCCCAAACGCTGGGATAGGTTTTGTTCCAATTGAGAGAGTTATTTGCCAACTTTTTATTTTTAGGAGCAGAGCAGAGTGAAACACGTCTTCCTACGTGGCCGCCATAACCGGAAGTCCCGTGTGAAAGCAAGTTAAATGGTATTGGCCTGTCTGGAGACAGCTGTGGTCTTCTGAAAGATTGTCAATTCTTAAAAGCACATTTTGAGATAAATTTGTCCATGTTTTTTTTTTAACCTTTATTTATACAGGGTAGTTCCATTGAGAGGCAATCTCTCTTTTTCAAGGACGCCCTGTTCACACTCACACCTGGAAGCTGCCCAGTAGAACCACAGAATGACCTGTGGCCACTGAGCAGCTCCATTGGAGCAGTTGGGGTTAAGGGCTTTGTTCAAGGGCACCACAGTGGGGTTAAGGAGGGTGGGGCAAATACTACTGTGTTATCTGTTCAGCCGGTCCAGGGATTGAACTTGCGACCCTCCCCTCGCCAGTCCACATCCCTAACCATTACGCCACATCTGCCCACCATGTGTCAGATTTCTCTTCCATTTGTTTTAATAAAAGATATTGGAAGTAAATTCATGGGTCATTGCAAATACTTTGCTTTAAAAGGGCCAAGTTGTCACACAGTGGGAGGGAAAAGTCTTGAATAGAAAAAAAAATGCATCAAGATGCATTGAGAATGGTTTTTAGAATCAAGTCGCAGTTCTGAATCATAATCGAATCATGAGGTGCCTGAAGATTCCCACACCTAGTTTGGACTTCGGCTGGGGAGGAGGACCGACTTATCGGACCTTTTGCAGTTTTAGTTGGTGACCCCTGGTCTATATCCTAAACTGGGCAACCCAGGACAGAGATTTGTGGAAAGACATTTCCCATGTTTGTGCACAATCTGCCACAGGTGGAGATGGCGTTACACGATGTTATATTTCACTTGATCTAGTTTGCAACTTCTGATGAGACATTATTGCTGTTATTCAAAGATGATTATTTGGATAATTCTAATGATGATCATACCATCGGGTTTTAAATGCAACTATATTAATGATGCCCCAGAGAAGTCTGGCACCCACATCCCTGTTTTCATTATAGTGCTGTTTGGTTGTGCTTTGAGAACAATATTTTCATATTCTCCAAACCTTTCCTCAAACCTGACCATTACGTGTTTCACATTCTAACAGCCATGTTAACTAGCCTTTAGCGCTCTTTTCATCATTATTTTTTGTTTAATGTGATATGTAAGATTTTAACATAGTTCTACAAAAACACATGATCATTGTGGCTTAGACGCATTCTGACACTTTCTTGATCTTGTCTGCATGGACACAGTCATTGTCATGCCATACAGCCATATCATGTTGTGTGGGGTGAACTTCAAAACACTGGCACTACTCTTCATAGTCGCTGTCTTTTCTCCTGTCCAAACCGCTACCATTAACAGCACTCTTAACAACCGCTGTGTGTTTGTTTCTGAAACACAATATAGCTATTATCTGTCAGCTGATACCTGCTTGAACAAAGTGTATTATTAACTTGCTGCAGAGGATGCACAAGCCGAGTCATTCTTTCTGTTTGAAAGGGACAGGAACGCAGTACAAAACAAGCCGCCACATCTCACCGCTATCTGTCCTTAGTGTTCCAGATAACCACTATTTAGATCTGTCTGACAGAAGGGACGCAATTAACATTCTCAACTATTCTCTGAACTATTTTGTGTTCTCTACTTGGTTCCACTACACTTAAATGTGCTGCATTGTTTCATTTTCTGCTATGTTTTACAAGAGCTAACATGTTTTGTCTGTCTTCTACTTTTGTTGCCTCCCCCTAATGTCTTACCCTTTTCTTTTCTCCTCTCCTCTCCTAACTCCTCTCCCCGTCATCCGTTCCCAGCTCATCCAGCTGATACTGAGCCACCTGACCCTGCCAGACCTCTGCCGTCTGGCCCAGAGCTGTAAGCTGCTGCACCAGCACTGCTGTGACCCGCTGCAGTACACCCAGCTGAGTCTGCAGCCCTACTGGGCCCGGCTGAATGACGCCTCCTTGGGACACATGCAGAGCCGCTGTATCCTCCTCCAGAGGCTCAACCTGTCCTGGACTGGCAACCGTGGAGCTCTCACACTGTCGGGCTTCAGCAGGTCAGACTGTCAGCAGGCCACGAGTCTTAGAAGGCAGGGAAATGACCTTGGAAAAGTAACCAATACAAGTGCAAGCAGTTTTGACAGAGGACATTCTAATGCAATTAATTTTATTAGGTTCTATAAACTAAAACAGTAAACTGAGTTCTTCATAAAGATGGTAGAATTATTGTCACATCTAGCTTAGATATTGCTAATCTGCTATTATTCTTCACAAAGCTGGCTCATTTCTCTTCCCCTTCCTCCTCAGTTTCATGAAGGCCTGTGGTCACAGTCTGGTCTGCTTAGAGATGTCATGCTGCCACTTCCTCAATGAAGCTTGTCTGGAGGTCATCTCCCAGACTTGTCCAGGACTGCAGGAGCTCAATCTTTCCTCCTGCGACCGCCTCCACCCACAGGCCTTCACACACATCTCCAAACTTACACGTCTCCGCAGGTTGGTTCTCTACCGGACTAAGATTGAGGTAGGTGCATTCAACATTTACTGGGTTGTCACTGAGCTTTTTACAATTTTAAAACCCATTTTTGAAAATGCCCTTTAAGGAAATTTGAAAAGATGTCAGTTTCCATCAAAAACATGATGCAGATTATTTACAACCCCAATTCTGGTTTAGTTGGGACACAGTGTAAAACATAAATAAAAACAAAATACAATGATTTTAAACATCCTTTTTCACCTATATTCAATAGAATACACTACAAAGACATGGGGCCGTATTACAACGATGCGGTCAGTCAGTTGTCACTGACACAATGCGTTTATGGGTGTTTCGAAGTATTGCCTTATCGCAACAGCGTAGAAATGAACTTTCCGCTGGCACATGACACAAAGGGGCTGGTCTAATCATTCAGAGATGTGTTTTGGATAATCCAATCCAAAGCGCTCCTTCCCATCCCTTTAATGCAAAGAGGTGCATTGTCCAAAGTGAATTCTGGTCATGCCGGTTTAAGATGGGTTTTGCACTGACCAAAGCCTGTTTATGTGAGCCAAAATGCACATGATAGTAATGCTGCAATAAGGAAGACATCAATAACAGTTGATGCCCAAATAGTTATGTTAGAACAAACGTGTAAGAATGCTAAGCTGAAAAAGCAGTTGAATGCTTTAATGTTGTGTGCATAGATGCAATACACAGACAGGAATGGGTTTGAAACTTAAGGAAAAAAGGATGATGCCTGTGCAAGCTTTAATAACCTTTGATTAACGATGGCATGGAAGTCGCTCCCGGGCGTGGGGAGATGGAGGGCTCCCTCTCCTGTTGCTTTTGCCGACCGAGGGTCTCCCCCATCTTATGCGGGGGTTTGCAGAGGTTTGCAGCTCTCTGTCCCAGTCCCACCTGGGCAAGAGGGAAGGAGGAGATGTGGCATGGCTTCGTGTCCGCTGCCAGCCCCCACCACGAAGCGAGCCCGCTCTTGGCAGCCTCTGCCAGAGGCTGACAGGTGGCAGTCAGGGAGCTTGCTGGGGCGGGCAGCCTCGGCCCGGCTGGAAATCCAGGACGCGTGGCCGAGGCAGATGTGGATGCATCTCCTATCTCTATGGGGAGTTGCATTGGAAAAGTAAAATGTCCCCCACCCCCACCCCCGTGCGCACACATTTGCCCTATTCATTCATTCATTCCCTTAAAAATAATCCTACATTAATGCCTAATCTATAGACTCCTTTAGTAAGTCTGCAGTTAAAATGAGTGTAGATGGAATAAAAAAAAACTAGTGTTTGATCGTCATATAATTAAAATGACAGGCAATTATATTTTGACTGTTACAACGCTCTCCACTAAAATAAAAGATCCCAGTGCATGCCGTTTCCTCATGAGCTCTGGAGCTGCACAATTTCAAAACACACCACTGAAATATCGTTGAACAATGCACTTCTGTCAATAGACCTCCTTTTTCCTGATCAAAAGCAGATTCTCATGGAATGCAATATAATAGTAATGTGCATTAGATTGCATGCCACCACACCTCTTTGAAATGAGCCTCCGCCTGCCAGCGCATGGCAAGTGCACTGTCTACTGATAATTTGATGGTGTGACATAAAGCGTAAAAAACAAACAATGCGCTGACGAAAACTAACAAAAACACTGGTGTATGGCAGGAAATCTGGCGGAAAAAGTCAGTGAATGATCATCCTAATAGGGCCCAAGATATTTAATGTTCAAAATGATAAACTTTGTCTTTTTGCAAATATTCACTCATTTTGAATTTGATGCCTGCAACACATTCCAAAAAGCTGGGACAGGGGCGTGTTTACCACTGTGTTACCTCACCTTTCCTTTTAACAACACTCAGTATGCATTTAGGAACTGAGAACACTAATTGTTGAAACTTTGTAGGTGGAATTCTTTCCCATTCTTGCTTGATGTACGACTTCAGTTGCTCAACAATCCAGGGTCTCCATTGTCATATTTTGCCCTTCATAATGTGACACATTTTAAATGGGAAACGGGTCTGGACTAGGGATCCATGTTATTAGAATTTTTGCTGATAGCATATATACCGATACCAGTATATGCACATATTTTTTCCCACCTATTTATATCTCCTTTGACTTACAGTGATGATTAACTGACATATCAAGACACATTCCCCAAGGAAAATAAGATAACTACCTCAGCTTAATATGAAAATAAATGTGTTATCTATTTTCAGACAAATGTGCATGGGGAGGGAGGCTCTATAATATTATACTCACTGCCATTGAAAACGCAACACTCTAGAAAAGCTGAATATTTTTACAAATTTTTATGGAAATGGTCAATTAAAGGATGCAAATTATTTTTAGACATCTTCAAAACAACATCAGAGATCAAAAAGTGAAAATGTGTGTCAACAATTTTCAAAATTGAACAAAACAGAAGCACCTTGGCTTTCCGAAATCACAACAAAACGTCTGTCTTAAACGCAAAGTTCAGTATGGAATATGGCATCCATTTGTGTTAATGCAGGCAGTAATACACCTCCGCGTGGACCTCATGAGCCGTCTGTTGTGTTGCTGCAGGTACTCCCTGGTGACTTGGGCGGCATGTGGACGAGCATTGTCCTGCTGGAACACAGCCACATTGTGGCATCGTGGAGATTTCACAACACAGTGCTATACAGTTTTGTTCATCTTTATATAGGGAAGATGACCACTCCTTAAAATGACCCATTTTTGACTTTTGAGTACCCAAAACAAATGAGCTCAAAGACTACAGAGCCAGAGCTCAAAGGCAGTGAGTCGTGACAGTGAATACAACTGCTGAAAATGAGTTCTGGACATATTTTGAGTCATACAAACACTATTACTCAAGCTCAGATAGGATGGACCCAAAAATATTTATACAACTAAAAAAGCACTCAGAGAGTGCATACCTCCGCCAAGTCTCCTTCCCTCCCTCCCTCCCTTTGTCCATTAGGGTTGCAACTAACCATTATTTTGGTAGCCAGCTGATCTAGCCACTATTATTTTTTTTCCATTAGTCAACTAATCGTGATTATTTCTCTCATGTCCGCCATCTCTGCTTCCTGTTGGCATGGCTCATGTTTGGGGCTCCGGGTCATGTTTTACCTCACCTGTTTAAGTCTGCAGACTTGTCAAAATCACTTTGTTGTCAGTCTCTGCCTTAATATAATGTAGCCTATTATAGCAAGTTCCCATAGCTAAATAAAATAATGACCCATCAAACATGAGTTGGAAACTTGAACTTGACAGTTTAATTAGAAGTGTATTGTAGCAACACAATTAAATAATAGATGCTAAAGGGTAGGCTTTTAAACCCAAAATAAAGTGCAAAAACTCAAATAGCAGCCTCTGCTACTGTATAAAGGGCTGTTGTAATGCTGCATGTTCAAAACAAGCTAGAGTAATATTCAACTCCATTAAAGTAAAAAACGAAAATAACAAGCGAGTCCATTCTGTATGAAACATTGTTGGGTCTAGAAGTTCAAAAGTTTAAAAAGGCTTCAGATGAAAATTAAAATAACTTCTTCCAGTCCAAAATAAATTTACAAACACTTTAAATATCAGTGCAGGAATGTGAGCCTCCTGTACACATACAGTGAAATATTTATCAAGCCGTTTTAATTTATTTGTGATGATCATGGTTATCCTTTTTTAAATGAAATTACAAGTCATGGTGTTGTAATTTACTAAGATGCACTAATATTCAGAATGAGGGCTTATATTACCATGACAATACTGGAGAATAGGAAAAAGAGTAAGCTGCTCAAGTAATTCACCCGTTTACTGCAGTTAACATGTAGCCAGCATAACGGAAGCAGCTCAGCTGTCAGCAACCATCGTAACAGAGATTATTGTCCGACAGCAGGTAAACTATTTAAACGGTACACGCTAATAGCGTGATCAGTTTTCTAAAGCTGAGAGAGTCGCTCATTGAAAATAAGAAGCGTTAACTTTAGTAGCTAACCTTACCGGTGCAGTCCGCTGACATGTGGTCGGAGACGGAGGAACAGGGAGGAGGAGTGAATGGATGCATTGCTGTTGTGCAGCTGTGATGTGACAACAACACTGCTTTACAGTCTACATTTAACTTGTTTCAGTTATTTATTTTTGGTAAAATCCTCCCATACTTTGGAAACTTTTGACCTTCTCTGTGATTTTTCTCTCCATGTCACCATGATGTGCTCCTCTTCTTCTTCACTGGAACAGTTAAACTGAACATTCCTGCAGCATACACATAAACCTTAAAATTAAGCGATTCATCGACAATAAAAATCTCGGTCGACAAATTTCTATGATCGACGTTATCAACAGCATCGACTGATCATTGCAGCCCTATTGTCCTTCCATCTGTCTATACCTCTCTGCCTTCATGCCCCCATACATTGAAAGATAGGGCCCTGGTGGAGGTTTGCACTCATGGATCACCTCCAAAATGTGATGGGTTCGTGTGTAGCCCAAGAGCCACCTCTGATGAAGATTGCATCAAGCTCTGCACAGTAGTTTTTGGAGTATTGTTGCTAACACACTGTGAGAAGATAAGAGCCTTGGTGGAGGTGTGCATTCTCAGATCATCACCAAAATGTAATGGGTTACTGTCTAATCCAAGGGCCACCTTTGCTGAAAATTTCATCCAAATCCATCCAGTAGTTTTTGCGTCATCCTGCTGACAGGCAAACCAACCAACATGGATGAAAACCTTACCTCCTTGGCAGAGGTAAAAATTGTGTTGCGTTTTCATTGGCAGTGAGCATAGAATATACACAGTCCAGTGTAATATCTCCTCATGTTGCACGTACATGGCTGCTAGCATATAGCTGAGTGCTAAATTAGCATTAGCATCTGGACCACTGTTACCATGGCAACAGAAAACGCCCGTGGCAGAGAGAAGCTGCCAGCAGCTCCAGGTCCGGTGAGCAGTACTTTTCAGTGACCACAGCATAAACAAGCCCTTATTCACTATACAAATTCCACTTCCATAGCTCTTACCATATTCCTCTGTCCTGCACTTCAGTGTAGTTAGCAGCATGCTTTGAATTGGATCTGATGTATAACCCGGATCGGATTATACTGTATATCCAGTTTTTGTTTGTCAGTCTTGTTTCCAAGGGACTGCATTCGCAACAAAAAGGTTAGGTAGCTTTCGTCTGTTTCGAGCCCTCTTAGCCGAGCCGCTTCCGTTTATGTGGTTGCCTACATTTTAGTCTAAGGAGAGCATAAATGTCGGTGCCGTAATGGGAGCTTGGAATATTCTCCCGATGTGCAGTAATTCCTCTCTGCTGTAGAAGATGTTTGATATTCTTCAAGAGCACTTAACCACAAAAAGTAATATGAAATAACCACAGCCAGTGGAGTACAGAGTGGCAGCCTGAGTGTGAAGGGGGCGGCCATGTTAGTTGAGATACACTTGTCTGATGCTATGACGTCTGTCCCTTGCGCCGAGGGAAAAGCGTAGTGTCACCAGCAGAGCGCCACTCGGGACAGTCTACTGTAATGTTTTGTTGGCTGTAAATATTCATTTTTGCTGATGGCCAATAGATAATTTTAAACGCTTTATTGGCCGATACCAATAGCATGCCTCTATATATCGTGCATCCCTAGTCTGGACTGCAGGCAGGCCAGTCTAGTACCCGCACTCTTACTACAAAGCCACACTGCTGAAACATGTGCAGAATGTGGCTGGGCATTGTCTAGCTGAAATAAGCAGGGAAGTCCCTGAAAAAGACATTGCTTAGATGACAGCATGTGTTTGCTCCACAACCTGTATGTACCGTTCAGCATTAATGGTGCCTTCACAGATGTGTAAGTTACCCATGCCATGGGCACTATCACATGTACCATCAAAGATGCTGGCTTTTGAACTTAATGCTGATAACAATCTGGATGGTCCTTTTCCTCTTTAGACCGCATGACACAAAGTCCATGTTTTTCAAAAACAATTTGAAATGTGGACTCAAACAATAGACAACAGAAATATATATTATAATCCTCAAGCATATCAGAGTCAAATCAGTGGTGCTATGCACCACCAGTCTCCCCCATAACATGGTTCTTTTACATTTAAAGCAAGTTTTGAGGTTAACAGACTATACTATATAATTATTTTCACTTTTCTTGTAATATACAGTGGGGTAAAAAAGTATTTAGTCAGCCACCAATTGTGCAAGTTCTCCCACTTAAAAGATGAGAGAGGTCTCGAATTTTCATCATAGGTATACCTCAACTATGAGAGACAAAATGAGAAAAAAAATTCAGAAAATCACATTGTCTGATTTTTAAAGAATTTATTTGCAAATTATGGTGGAAAATAAGTATTTGGTCAATAACAAAAGTTCATCTCAATACTTTGTTATATACCCTTTGTTGGCAATACCAGAGGTCAAGCATTTTCTGTAAGTCTTCACAAGGTTTTCACACACTGTTGCTGGTATTTTGGCCCATTCCTCCATGCAGATCTCCTCTAGAGCAGTGATGTTTTGGGGCTGTCGCTGGGTAACACGAACTTTCAACTCCCTCCAAAGATTTTCTATGGGGTTGAGATCTGGAGACTGGCTAGGCCACTCCAGGACCTTGAAATGCTTCTTACGAAGCCACTCCTTCGTTGCCCGGGCGGTGTGTTTGGGATCATTGTCATGCTGAAAGACCCAGCCACGTTTCATCTTCAATGCCCTTGCTGATGGAAGGAGGTTTTCACTCACAATCTCACGATACATGGCCCCATTCATTCTTTCCTTTACACGGATCAGTCGTCCTGGTCCCTTTGCAGAAAAACAGCCCCAAAGCATGAGGTTTCCACCCCCATGCTTCACAGTAGGTATGGTGTTCTTTGGATGCAACTCAGCATTCTTCCTCCTCCAAACACGACAAGTTGAGTTTTTACCAAAAAGTTCTATTTTGGTTTCATCTGACCATATAACATTCTCCCAATCCTCTTCTGGATCATCCAAATGCTCTCTAGCAAACTTCAGACGGGCCTGGACATGTACTGGCTTAAGCAGGGGGACACGTCTGGCACTGCAGGATTTGAGTACCTGGCGGCATAGTGTGTTACTGATGGTAGCCTTTGTTACTTTGGTCCCAGCTCTCTGCAGGTCATTCACTAGGTCCCCCCGTGTGGTTCTGGGATTTTTGTTCACCGTTTTCGTGATCATTTTGACCCCACGAGGTGAGATCTTGCGTGGAGCCCCAGATTGAGGGAGATTATCAGTGGTCTTGTATGTCTTCCATTTTCTAATGATTGCTCCCACAGTTGATTTCTTCACACCAAGCTGCTTACCTATTGCAGATTCAGTCTTCCAAGCCTGATGCAGGTCTACAATTTTGTTTCTGGTGTCCTTTGACAGCTCTTTGGTCTTGGCCATAGTGGAGTTTGGAGTCTGACTGTTTGAGGTTGTGGACAGGTGTCGTTTATACTGATAACGAGTTCAAACAGGTGCCATTAATGCAGGTAATGAGCGGAGGACAGAGGAGCCTCTTAAAGAAGAAGTTACAGGTCTGTGAGAGCCCGAAATCTTGCTTGTTTGTAGGTGACCAAATACTTATTTCCACCATAATTTGCAAATATTTTTTTTAAAAATCCTTCAATGTGATTTTCTGTATTTTTTTTCCTCATTTTGTCTCTCATAGTTGAGATATACCTATGATGAAAATTGGAGATCTCTCTCATCTTTTAAGTGGGAGAACTTGCACAATTGGTGGCTGACTAAATATTTTTTTACCCCACTGTAAGTGGGAGAAATTGCACAATTGGTGGCTGACTAAATACTTTTTTACCCCACTGTAGTCAAGACCGGAGTAGTGACCTAGTTGGTAGAGCATCCACCCCACAACCGGGAAGTTGTGGGTTCAAGCCCCGGCCAGGTCATACCAAGTACCATATAAAAATGGTACTTGCCATCTTCTAGCTTGGTGCTCAGCGTAATAGAATGGGGGAAGGAAAGTTGTTTGTGGCAATGTCTTGCATGGCAGCAATCCCTCTGATTCTAGATGTGATTAACATTGTAGAGAGGAGAAACGTAATTTCGTTCTACTGTACATGATTGACTGTATGGATCGAATGACAATAAAGTTGGCTTCTATTTCTGAAAAAATTCTCTTTTTGCCACCTGTTTCCCTGTGTTGAAAATTCTGGGGGCGAGACGTGGGCGAGGAATTCAAATGACACTCGGATCCATCCGTCAGATTTATCAATGAGTGAACGATCATACGATAAGACTAGATACGCACGGTTTCATAAATACCACATACAGTGCATCAGGAAAGTATTCACTTTTTCATGCTTAACTTTTTCCACATTTTGTTATGTTCCAGCCTTATTCCAAAATGGATTAAAAATTTTTTTTCCTCAAAATTCTGCACACAATACCCCATTCACATAATATGTGAATCCTTTCAATTTAGCATATCAGTATGTGAGTAAATCCTTATTTTTTTTTTATTAAAGGTAATTAGAAAAATTAACTAACTCCTATTCAATCTGTCTGTCTATCGAGATTGAGCAATTTGATTGGACAATGCGGACTCCAGGAGTTACTATTTTCTTTGATAAACACAGTCAAATGCGTCACCAAATATTTATCACTCTGCTTCAGCAGTGTTCTAATAATTGTTAATTACAGTAACTGTCGGTGGCTTCTGAGAATATGTGAGAATTGTAGTGTTGTGTAAGTGATCCCTCACTTAGCGCGGTTAATGGGTTCCAGAACCGACCGCAAAAAGTGAAAAACCGCGAAGTAGCGTCACCCCTAATGACGTCACCCATAAATAATACGTACGTTCATTCTCTCACTCTCTCTCTCATGTGATACGTGTGTGTGTGTGTGTGTAAGTGTACATACATACGTAGATGTAAATAAAGTGTACATAAATATGTTTTTAGAACTCTTTTATTCTTATAACAAGATACGTAACTCAAGATGAAGATGATTTACTGCACAGGTTAATGAGAGCTTTACTGCTCCTCAGGTGACGCCTCATCGTCAGGTGCTAGAGGCGCAGCATCGTCGAGGGCAGCTTCCGATAGAGCTGGAGAAGCTGCAGGAGGCGGCGTAGTGGTTCAACGGGAAGACTATTTCGCACAAAAAGGCACAAGAGAACAGTGAAAAGTTCCACGCAGCGAGACTAAGCAACACGAGCGATAAAGAACAATGAATGCGGTCTTCCTTCGCTGGGTATGGGCGCTCGGCAGGGAGAGAAGCTGGGTAAAACGTCTCGGCCAATCAGCTTGCGAGATTGCCGAGCCGAGCCAACACGAGAACAGCGAACAGAGAGGTGGATTTTGAGTTGTGCGGGCTCTCCGTGTTGATACCTGATGTTCTAATGTAGTCTCCCTGCCTTCTGCTAGCGCCCGCCCATTTTTTCTCAATTTTGAATTTTTGATGAATATTTTTGAAAAATCCGCGATGCACTGAGGGCGCGAAAGGTGGGGCGCGAAGTAGCGAGGGATCACTACTTCAATTTCCACTGTGAGATGCTGTGTGAAAAGAGAACGATAGAAAACAAAAAATTTATGTGGTTTGGGTTCATGGTAATGGTTAGATGTGGTTAGCTTGCCTTTAAAATTAATAGCCCCAAAGTTTTGATTAAAACCTCACTGTATACAGTTTCCACTGAAATGTTGCAATGTAATGCGTGGTTGTGACGCCTTCCTTCTTCTGAAGATGTCTATAAGAAGGCGGTAAGAAGAACATAAAAACAGGATGCTGATCGAGCACTAGGTAGCAAACTAGCAGGCTGCTTGACTTAAAGTAAGTGGACTGATGGAGTCTTGAAATGTATGTATGTATATAAACAATGGCCGGTGGACAATAGCAATACACATACACGTGTGTAAAATAAAGCTATTATATTTAGTATTGTACTCGGGGTTAGTTAGCAGCGCGTCGTGCGCACTGCTGAGAAGGTGATCGGCTGCAAGCTCCCATCTCTCCAGGACCTGTACATCTCCAGGACCTGGAGGCGTGCTGGCCGGATCATAGCCGATCCTTCACACCCTGGTCACGTACTGTTTGCCCCCCTCCCCTCAGGTAGAAGACTTCGGTCCATTCAGACTAAAACCTCCCGGCACATGAATAGCTTTTTCCCCTCTGCCATCAGACTGCTGAGCATTAAGTGACTTATTGACTCTCGTGCACTATGTACAGCAGCTCAACCAGACTCATGACATTCATCACTGTTTTTCTGTTGCATTATCAACTGCACTGTGGTACCCCATATTATCTGCTACTTGCTAATTTATTTAAAACTGCCTTGACTAGTATTACTCATTATTACTATTATTATTATTATTATTATTATTATTATTACTTATTTTTCTACACTTATTGCATGTTTTTAGTCCTTTAGTTTTTTAGTTTATCTCTTTATCTCATCATGTTTTTAATGTTGCAGCATGGCACCGAGACAAATTCCTAGTTTGTGTACTACATGAACAATGGCAATAAATCTGATTCTGATTCTGATTCTGAGTTTGCAACATTCAGGAGTAGCAGTTGGGAGCTACTTGATTTTGCGGCATGATACCAGTCTTAGTGGAACAATATGACCTCAAATAAACAAACAACACACACTCTGTTGTCACTTATTACTGTCAACTTATATGTTGTGTTTATAGATCTGTTGTGTGCGTCATGAATATAGCACCGTGGTTTATCTTCAGTGGAATCAGTGCAACATTATATTCATTTATACCACACTCCCTGTCATGTAATATTGCTTAAACATATAAATACATAAAAATTGCTTCTGCCTCAGTCTGGGTGATTAACCTAAAATAACTAAATCGACATTCAGACCCTCGAAGCAACGTAATTTTGCCCATTTCAATTATTTACATTTTTCTCCCTCTCAATACTTGCCCCACAGTCTGTGTGTTCAGGCACTGTCCCCTTATATATGTGGACAAATAAATGTTTATTATTAAATTTGGTATAGTGCTTTGTGAGAGTGAATAACAGAGCAGTGGTTTGGTACAAACTGATATTTAATTTATTTAATGAGTGTCTGAGTGCAGAGTGCAGCAGCAGCTCTGTTTGAAGCTCACCTCTCTTTTCCTTCAGATTTATCCTGCTAAAAATAAGTACAAAAAAAATATCAAGACCTGAAAGTCCAGTTTAAAGGTGAAACTAAAGTTGCTCTGCTGAACTCACTGCAGAAGCTTTCAAAAATGGGGTGAACATCATCCCAGGGCTGTGCATTGGCATTAAAGAAATATAAAAGCCCACTCTTCACCAAAAAAATGTACAGGTGATGACTTTCCTGCTTGGCTTCTCAGCCTGCCGCACCTCCTCCAGTGCCCTTTGGGTTAGCTGCAGGGTTATCAGCTGGAGCCACCGATCACTGATGTTTCGCCCCTTATCCAGTACATCTCCCGGTGGGGGGGGGCGTGGTCAAATGGGGATGTCTCCCCGCAACCCCCTGCAACTGACCCTACTGGGGTGCCTTAGCCCACATGCTATCACTCCTCCAAAGCCACAGCCGGTGACTTGCCTTCTCAGCCTCTTCCGCCAGCTCTTTGATGGCCCTCCCTAACCTTTCCCCTGAGAGAGCAACTTCCCACAGGAGGCAAATCATTGACCTTCCCACAAAGCCCTTGCATCCAACTTCCACTGGGTGGATAGTTGCAGCCCAGCCTACTTACCTACACTCTGCTGCTAGTTCCATGTATTTGAGACGCTTACTCTCGTTAGCTGCTGATATCCCCTCCTGCTAAGGGACAGTGAGTTCGATGATGGTGACCTTGCGAATAGCTGTGGACCACATGACGCAGTCTGGTCTGAGTGTAATCTCGATAATCTCGGGAAAAACCAGCTGTCTGCCCAGGTCAGCCTTCATCTCCCATGCCTTTCCAGGGATGAGCAATGATGTTCCTCCTGTTCCTGGCTTCTGATGGACCTCCCCTGCTCTTACAAAGTCCACAAGCTTTTGCTGGGCTGGTGTGGTATTTGCAGTGACCCTGCTCCTCTCCAGGAACGCCGCTAGCTTTGACAGCACCTGGTTGTGTCTCCACCTGTAACGCCCCTGTATCAATGCCACCTTACATCCTGACAGGATGTGTTGGGAGTTAAGATAAGATAAGCCTTTATTTGTCCCACAATGGGGAAATTCCAGGATTGCAACAGCACAGGGATAGTTCTGTGCTGATAACAACACATAAGGGGCACTTGTCCTCATTTCCATACCAGCAGGAGAGGTTGCAGGGGCATGGTAAAGTGTCATAAGCTGCTCTTATCATGAAGCTCAGCTGTGCCTGAGAAGTTTGCCAGATGTCTGCCCAGCTGATGGCTGTTATTGCTACAGCCTCCCACCTTGCCCATGTCCCTTGCTGGCCTTGGGCCACCGCCTTAATGTAAAGGCGCCTTTGTTCTGCCTGCCTGACCTCCTCCATCACCATTTGTTTCCTCTGCTCCTTTGTAGCTTTTGACCAGAACAGTGTCATCCCTCCCCACCCCAAGCCTACCCGGTTGCTTTGGACCCTGCCGAGGATCTCCTGCTGCAACCTGCTTGTGGCTTGGTCCACCTCTGTCTCTGCTGTCCACCTTCGTCCTGTGCATACCTCTGCCCCTGCTCCTCTCACTAGCCTGTCCCTTGACTCCTGCAACTCCGGTACTAGGCATGTCTTCTCCTGTCTGTACCCAAGGCTGATGGACTTTAGTGGAAGCTGCAATATGTTGTTGCCAAAGAGGCCAGTGTCTGAGAAGCAGTGAGGGAGCCCCAGCCACTTCCTGATGAAAGAGTTGGAAATGCAGTTCATCCTACTGGCTGCCGCTGATGGTATTTCACACATTTTGAGTGGCCACATTATCCGCTGGTAGAGAGTGAACTGGTAGCACCACATCTTGTATTTCCTTAGCAGTTGACTGCTGTCTATTCTTGTCAGACCTTCCACCAGCTGTTTCTGTGCCAGTCTCCCCATTTGTTTGTCTGAGAGCTCTACTGTATACTCTCTCCTCAGACTCCGGATTGGTTTGTCTGCCAGACACGGAATCTCTTCTCCTCCTACTACAAACACATCACTGTCGTTCCTCACTCCTTTCCGGAGAGACAGACCCCGGGACTTTGAGGGCTTGATCTTTAGCCTTGCCCATGCTACCAACTCATCAAGATGCTTCAGTAGTCTTGATGTGCAAGGGGCAGTCTGCAAGATGATGGTTATATAATCTATATAGCTCCTCAGAGCTGGGAGTCTTTCTCCATTTGGTAACTTCAGACCTCTTGCTGCTTGTCTGGCTCCAATGAGGATGACCTTGAATGCGATGACAAATAACACTACTGTAGTGAGATGGAGCAACCCATCTCCATGCCAACTTCTAGCTGTTTCTACCCCACTGTGAAGCCTTTAGTTGCAAAGCACAGATGGAATTTGCTGAAGTACTTTGCAGTGATGTTGATAATGCATGTTGGGATGTGAAAGAACTCCAGGGCAAACGTGATCAGCCTATGTGGCACAGATCCATGGCATTTGCCAGGTCAAGCCACACCACATGTAGGTTACCCTTTTCCCTTCTGGTGCACTGTATCTGCTCCCAGATCATAGCTGAATGTTCAATGCAACCTGGGAAGCCCAGAAGGCCAGCCTTCTGGCATGTAGTGTTGATGTAGTTTTTGTTCCTAAGGAAGCTGGTTATCCTTCTGGCCAGGACTGTGAAAAACATTTTACCTTCAATGTTCAGTAGTGCGATGCTCCTGAATTGGTTGATGGAGGTGGAATTTTGTTCCTTGGGTACAAAGACCCTGATCGCCTGCTGCCACTCCAGTGGGATAACCTGCTTCGTCCACGCCATCCTAATGAGTTTCCATAAGATCCGCACTACCTGGGGACAGTTCTTATACAGCCTATATGGGATCCAATTGGGTCCTGGTACTGACGCTGCTCTGGCCCTTCTGATGACATCGCTGACCTCCTGTAACCTTGGTGTGGAGGTGTTGAATGGGACATCTGGTGGTGCTGGACGCGATACATACCCTGGTGAAGTTAGTGGCATTTCTCTGGCCTCATCTGAATATTGAATCTTCATGTGTTTCTCCAGTTCTTCCTTAGAAATATCCAGAGTGCCACTGTGTTTTTTGTCAAGCAGCTGACAGGCATACCTGAATGGCACCTTGAAGAAATTGCTCCTCTCCTTTTCCTTTCTCTTCCTCCTCCTCCTGATCTGGTCTGCTCTGCACAGCTTACTCAGCCTTTGCCTAAGTTCGTCCCACAGCACCTTCAGACCTGCCTTTTCCTCTGGAGCTGCCTTCTTCCACCTCTTGTGAATTGGTGTCTGTTGCGTATCAGCTCATCGATGTACCTCTCCCTATGTCTTTTTTGTCTAGGGGCTGATGCTTGTTGCGATGACATTTCTCCAAACTTTCCCTTACATTCCTTACACTTTTCCTTACATATAATGTTGAGCTTGCAGTCTACGGTGCCTCTCAAAGTGTGCTCTAGGACTCCTCTCAGATGTTCATCAAGTCTGTGCCATTGTTCACAGTTGTTGGACTTTGGCCATTTCAGTTTGTTATGCCTCTCCACTGGTTTTGGCTGACACACTTGTTCTTCTATGCGAGGGCTGATGTCGTTGTTGCTTTGGGGGACCCCCTTCAACTCCTCAAGTCCTTGCTCTGTTACCAACCTTCAAGCACTATTGGATCCTACTGCTCTGTGGTTCTCTCCCTGGCTTTGGGGCCCTCTTGTCTGACCCGCTGGAGCAGTGCGAGTGTGCTGGCCTATCTTCCCTCCACACTTTATCCTTCCCTGATGGATGTGCAATCCCCTAAGCGACATTACCTTCTGCCACCCTCATGTACACATCTGGAGGGATTTCGCTATCCGAGACTAAGCTCCCCACTCCTGGTGCAGTCTTTCCCACTGTCAACAGGTTTTTCCCGGCTGTCCTCCAGTCTTCCCTGGATACCAACTGCCCTTTCGCAGTCGTCACTGGTTCTCTAGATTAGTTAACAAAATATATGGGTGATGACTTTCCTACTTGGCTTCTTAGCCTGCCGTACCTCCTCCTGGTGCCCTTCAGGTCAGCTGCAGCCACCGATCATTGATGTTTCGCCCCCTATCCAGTACATCTCCTGGTGGGGGGGCCGTGGTTGAATGGGGACGTCTCCCTGCAACCCCCTGCAACTGACCCTACTGGGGTGCCTTACCCCACATGTCATCACTCCTCCGAAGCCACAGCCAGTGACTTGCCTTCTCAGCCTCTTCCACCAGCTCTTTGATGGTCCTCCATAACCTTTCCCCTGAGAGCCCACAATAAAAGTGTGAAAAATTTAATCATAAATTTAGGTCTCTTTTTGTCTAACGGATGAAAAACAGAAAATAAAACTAAAGCAACAATAGTCATAAATAATTTCTACTGATAATTGCAGTTATTTATTGGCATATCTCTGAATCCCCCCCCCCCAAAAAAAGTAGTTTTAAATACCAAAACCAAAGTCTTTTTTTTTTTGGACTCCCAGCCAGGCAAAGACCGAAGGGGGACTGGGTTATAGGACTGTTCGTCCGTCCGCCCGTTCGTCTGCCCGTCTGTCCCATTTTGTGAAATCAACTCCTCCTACAGTTGTCTTCCGATTGCTTTGAAACTTGGTACCATGGTTTGATATCCACTGAGGATGTGCATATTGTAATTTGGTTCTGACTGGATGATTTTTGCAGGAGTTGTAGCCCCTGACCTATGACCTCCTGTTTCACCTCACTTCATAGACAGTAACTGTCTTATGAAATGAACTCCTCCTACAGTTTTGTTCTGATTGTTTTGAAACTTGGTACCCTAGTTTGATATACTCTGATAATGCACATATTGCAATTTCACTCTCATCGGACAACCTTGAGGTCAAAAATCAGAAGTCAGATTTTCCCTAAACCTTGTAAACACAATAACTACTGAAAAAAATGATGTAGGCTTTTCAAATTGATACAGTAATTGTATCTAATACACATCTTGGATGATTTACACCCTCACCTATCTATGGGTTTGGGGTCAAGGGGTCAGAGGTCAAAGTTCAAAGTTAACATAGCAAGTGTAGCATTTACCATAGTGCAACTGCAATTACTATAAAATGAGTAAAGCTACGGCCACCAAACCTGGTATACAGGTTCACCTTGGGGTCCTGACCTCTGACTATGGGTTTGGGGTCAAAAGGCCAACATTAAAATTCCCTAGGCCTTATTACTGTACAAGTAAAGCTAGGGTCACCAAACTTGGTACACAGGTTCATCCTGTGACCCTGAAGTGTGACTATGGTTTTGGGATCGCAAGGTCAAAGGTCAACATCAAAATGGCTTATAGACTATATCTCAACATCAAAGAAACTTGCTACACAGGTTCACCTTGGGATCCTCACCTCACACTGTGGGTTTGGGGTCAAAAGATCAAGGTTAACATTCCCTATGCCTTATTATTGTACAACGAGTAAAGTTAGGGTCACCAAACCTGGTACACAGGTTCACTCTGAGACCATGACCTCAGACTACAGGTTTGGGGTCAAAAGGTCAAAAGTCAAGGTTGGCACCCCCTATGCTCTCTTACTATAGAACGTGTAAAGCCCTCTAGGGTCACCAAACTTGCTACACAGGTTCACCTCGGGATCCTGCCCTACAACTATAGGTTTTATACTTTGTTGTATATCCGTGGATGATGGGCTTATCATAATTTGGTTCTGCCACAATAATTGTATTGAAAAGTTGAAAACTGCTGTCCGTCAGTAAGTATTGAGATCTTCAAAGAAAACAGAGGCAGGGGATATTGCACTGGCCTCAGAGTGCTCTTGTTAGTTGTGATGTTGATTTGAGGTCACATTGCCCACCATTCTTCTGCCTGCCTTGTGCATTGAGACACACCCTCCATTATTAGAAGTTTGTTTCATTTTAAACTAGTATGAATCAAGTTGGTTTGTCAGAAAATACCAAGGTTCTGGGACTCCAAAGCTGGAACAGAAAGTGGTACAAGGTGGTAGAGTCCATGGTGTCTACAGCTGTCCATGTCGTGTATAAAGTCTAGAAATTGTAAAATCCAGCCATCTTCTACCGCTTATCCTATGGTTTGGGCCACAGGGGCAAGTTCACATAGTACCATGATCCCTCTAATCCCTCCTGCAGGTGGTGAGCCCATTGGAGGGTGGACCAACATGCCTCCTTTGGTTATAGTGGTATAGTTTTCTGTTAATCCTCCTGTGACCTCCAAGATTACTGCTGGAACCCCTTAGGATGTGCTAATGATATATATTGTACATGTTCATATCAGGTTTGACTTTAATAAAACTGTCAGAACCCTTGCCATAATGTAAAACTAATGATCTCAAGAGGCAGCTCTTACGGCTCATATTTTCTGTTGTTGCCTTATAAAATGAACGGACTCAACCCTGAGCCCCGAGGGTCTTGCAGTCGAGTGCCGCATGTGTTCAGGCGTGTCTGTTGTGAACACCACATTGCTGTGTTGTGATGGTGCATCTCAGCCTTTCTTCAGTGTTTGTCATGTTTTCAGAGTGCCATTGTGGGCACTAGACGGTGTAAAGTTTCTGCAGCGGAGCCAGGCGGCATGCTGCAGGTTGTTTACACCCGGACAGACACAGCTAGCGTGTCTGTTTGAGGCCCTGACATCTCGGCTGTCATTACCTTGTCACTGCTCTAATTAAATGGCTAGCTCGCAGGAGAGAGGCATTTATAAAGATGCCAGAGACTGAGTCGAGCACATACTCATACAGGAGGCTTTCACTTTCATGTCTGACACTTTCTCCTTCCACTGAGGTGGATGTGTTGGCAGCTCCAGCACTGAACTCCCATATTTCCATCCTAGCGACAGTGCCACTAGAGATGCCTCTGCTCTTGGATTTTTTCACTCTTTGAGGAGATATAAACATGGTTTCTTTTGGAATTTAAAATTCTCCTAAACTTTAAAATTGTTCTATGAGTGTCCCATGCAGGAAACAAGAAATCACTTTTATTATGGAGCCTATTAAAACAGTTTCTTTTCATATATCTTAAGGGATTTAGTTTATGTTACATATGGCTCAAATGCAGCAGCTCTGCTGTTCTTCCTGTCTACCTGGCTTTATATTGCTAGTTTACAGTTCAGTTAATAAAAATGCATTATGTACACACAATTAGAACAAATGGTAATTTTCTGATTGAGTAACTGCCCGCTTGTCTCTCTCCTCATTGTCTCTGCAGCAAACAGCCATCCTGAGCATCTTGACCTTCTGCATAGAGCTGAGACACCTCAACCTTGGGAGCTGTGTCAGAGTGAGTATGCACACACTAACGCACTGGGTCAAACAGGACATTCGACTTATTTCAAAGACATTTGCAAACAACGCTACATTCCACTAATATGGCATGCGGTATTGTCCACACTCCCTGAAAAAAGGAAGGGTTTGGGTAAACGGATAAACTTGTATAGCTGTTTTTGGAATATTGTTTCAAAAGGATATTCTGTGATAACAGGAAACATAGTATTTTAGGAACTTAACATTCTCTTAGTATTAGAAAAGGCATTGAAAATACCACTTCACCCTTGTCAGTGTCACGTCACAAAACGAGTAAAATGTCAATTAAATACGGTGCATGAACAAACTGTGTTATTGTCGCACTGACCCAGGGTCATGTTTGTTCAAATTTTGGGTTAAACAGTCCCTGAAAATGTTGTTGTTACTGACAGCTATGTACCAGAAAGTTAATGCATACAAATACCCCAAGTCTTACACCTTTTATACAAGTCCAATTCTGCGCTGTGTAAAATCTCAATAAAAATGGAATGCACTGATCCACAAATCTAATAAACCACATTTTAATTCACAATAGAACACAGAAAACATCAAATGTGGAAAGTCGGACATTTTACTGTTTCATGAAAAATATTAGCTCATCTTGAAATTGATGGCAGAAATGCATCTCAAGAGTTGGGACGGGGCCAAAAAAGACAGAAAAGTAAGCGATATGTGAAAACAAACAGCTGGAGAAATTTATTGCAACTAATTAAGTTAACGGGCAGCAGACCAGGAACATTACTGTGTATTAAAAGAACCTTAAAGAGGAAGAGTCTCTCAGATTTTCAGTAAAATTGCAAAGACTTTGAATACTCCATTATCTACAGTACCTACCTAACATCATCAAAACATTCAGAGAATCTGGAGATGCTTTTACCAGCCTGCCTGCAGTCCAGGCTCTTCACCAACTGAAAATATTTGGTGCATCATGACACTGTTGAGCAGCTAGGATCATGGATCGGACAAATCTGGGACAACATTCCTCTCACAAAGTTCTAGCAGCTGGTCTCCTCAGGCCATTGTTAAAAGAAGAGGGGGTGTTACACAGTGGTAAACATGGCTCTGTCCTCACTCTTTTGATATGGGTTACGGCAATCAAATTTAAGATGAGCTGTTATTGTTCAAGAATTGGCAACATTTTTTTCTCTTTCAACATTCGATATGTTGTGGAGAATGGATGCAGGTGAGGCAACGAGCTGGACGACACAGAAACTTTATTCCATCTCCAACATACAGTACAGTAAAAGAGCTCCTGGGTCTCTGTGCATTCCTCTTTTATATCTTTAATACCATGCATTGAGACCCGGAACTTCGAACCATCATACATTGTGTTCAGAACAAAGCCTGTGTGGCACATTAACATTACATAACGCCGGCGCCGCTCTCACACCCTTCTTCTTCCAGCAGCTCCGGCATTTACTCCTCTCCCAGGTGGGCGCATAGTCCTTACTGTCCCGTCTGATACCCCCTGGTGACACCTCCTGTTTCGGTCCATTGTTCCCCCCTTCCCCAGTTGCCTTCTTCTCTGGGTGGAGAAGCCCCACACCATGTACCCACACAGCCCCCCCGCCCCGAACACCCAGAAAGGGCACTACCCCCCCACCCCATCCTTTGGGCTTGAGCCGGCGCCCATAGCGGCTGTAGCAGGGGTCGCCGATCCAGTAGAACCGCCCTGCTGGCGGGGTGTACAGGAGGCCACATCAGTCTGTGGAGGGAAAAAGGGAGGGGAGAAAACACATCCACTTTGCGAGCGTAGGTTCCTGCCGAGGGATTGCCAACTTGCGGAGCGACCAACGGTGGGCATCTGCGCTAGGGAGCTTGGGCCAACACCACCTGCTCGTCTGCCAACACAAAAGTGGGCTTCAGCCTGTCAATGCAGACGGTCTCCCTATGTCCCCCCAAGTCTAACACAAAATGCTTTGCCCTAGGTTCCAACACCCTGAACGGTCCGTCATACGGTGGGCGCAGCGGGGTCCAGTGCGCATCATGCCTGACAAAAGCAAAACTGGTGTTCTGCAAGCTTTTTGGAACGAAGGTGCGGGGAAAACAATGGTGGGCCGGGCCTGGTATGTTAACAGCCTCCGTACTGTGCAAAAATTGCATGGGCGGATCAGCCTCGCGTGCGGGGTTTTCTGGTAAAAACTCCTCGGGGATCTGTAGCGGCTGAGAAAAAACGAGTTCTGCCGGGGAGGCTGCCAAATCCTCCTTTGGTGCAGAGCGCAACCCTAAAAGAACCCAGGGCAGGTGGTCGACCCAACTTGCATCTGTGAGCGAAGCTCTGAGCGCTGCTTTAAGTGACCTACTGTATGAAAACGCTCGCATAACCCGTTAGCCTGGGGGTTGTACGCGGTAGTGCGGTGAATTGGGACCCCCAGGCTCTGGGCCATCACGGATCAGAGTTCTGAAACGAATTGTGGACCCCTGTTGGAAGTGATGTCCGATGGGGATCCGAACCGTGTCACCCAAGCCGACAAAAAAGTATGAACCACTTCTGCGGATGTGATAGAAGCCAGCGGGACCACTTCAGGCCAGCACGTGGTGCGGTCCACGATTGTTAAGAGGTGCGTAAAACCTTGCGACGGCGGGAGGGGTCCCATCAAATCCACGTGGACGTGGACGAACCTCCTGGCCAGGATTTGGAAGGGCTCGAGGGGGGATCTGGTGTGCTTGTGCACTTTGGCCCGTTGGCACACGACGCAAGCTGCAGCCCACTCTTTCACGTCCTTGCCCAAGCACGGCCAGACAAATTTCACCCCCACTAGCTTCATCGAAGCGCGCACTCCCGGATGCGAAAAGGAGTGGACCGACTCAAAAACGCGACAGCGCCAAGGGCTCGGAACCACTGGGCGTGGGCGGCCGGTTGAGAAGTTGCAGAGCAAGGGAGGGCACCCTTCTTGCACCACCTTGCTCTCCAGCCTTAACCCAGTAGGCGCAGACTGGAGCGCAAAAATGTTCGCGTCCCTGGCTTGCTTCGCGGCCATCGCGGGGAAATCTATTCTCACGTAGACCAGGGAGACTAATGCGTGACAGACAATCGGCCATGACGTTGAGCTTACCAGCGATATGTTGAATGTTGGTAGTAAACTCCGAAATCGCGGCCAAATGCCGTTGCTGCCGGGCCGACCACGGTTCCGAGACCTTGGCCATCACGTACGCCAGCAGCTTATGGGCCACGAACATGGTGAACTCGTGCCCCTCTAACCAAAACTGGAAATGGCGCATCGCCAGGTGGAGAGCCAGCAATTCTCTATCGAACGTGCTGTATTTGCGTTCGTTGTCACGCAAAGTTTGGCTAAAAAATGCAAGCAGCTGCCATGAACCTGCGACATACTGCTCCACCACGACCCCTATGTCAACATCAGACGTGTCCATAGTGAGCGCTATCCATGCAGACGGATCTGGGTGGGCTAACAATGCGGGTCCGCAAGCGCTGTTTTAGCGTTAGTAAAAGCCCGGACTTGCTCGGGAGTCCAGTCAATGGCTTCCGCGGGCTTCTTTTTTTTAAGCGTGGCATACAACGGCTGCATCAGCTGTGCTGCCCAGGGAAGGAAACGGTTATAAAAATTAACCATTCCCAAAAGCTCCTGTAGTGCTCTCACGGTCTGAGGATGCAGAAAGTCCGACACAGTGCGCACCTTATCCGGTAACAAATAGCGACTGCCGGAGAAATGCGGTGGCTCAAAAAAATCAATCACTGGCATACTGAACTGGCACTTCTCCAGGTTCACTATAACTCTGTGCGCTTCCAACCTCTGGAAAACGAAAACCGTCTTGAGATGGGCGATGTGTTCCTCCTTGGATGCACTAGCTACCAGAATGTCGTCTAAGTAGACAAAAATGAAGGACAAGTCGCGAAGCACCGCGTCCATCATCCTCTGGAAAGTCTGCGCCATGCCATTTAATGTGAATGGCATGTGTAAAAATTCGAAAAGGCCGAAAGGAGTTATTACCGTTGTTTTTGGAACGTCTTCCGTGCGCACCGGGACCTGATGGTATCCGCGGACCAGATCCACTTTTGAAAAAACCTGTGCCCCAGCCCGGTGCACGTAAAAATCCTGGATGTGCGGAATGGGATAATAATCGTGTTCCGTGGCGTTATTCAAGCGCCGGAAATCGCCGCACGGTCGCCACGACCGGTTGGCTTCAGGCACCATGTGTAGCGGGGATGCCCACGGGCTGTTGGAGTGCCTGACAATGCCCAACTGCTCTAAGTTGGCAAAATCCTCTCACGCGCTGGCCAGTTTAGCTGCGTCCAAATGCCAAGTTTGCGCGAACACTGGCGGGCCTTTTGTTGTTATAAAGTGTTCGACCCCATGTTTCGTTATCGTAGCTGAAAAAGCCAGGACCATGAGTGCTGGGAACTGTGCGAGCAAATGTTGGTACTTACCCCCTGGAGCTATAAAGTTAGCCAGTGTTGTCGACCCAGCTCCCCCAGCTGTGCAGGGTAGTGAGGTAAAAGAGACAGCGTCCACTAATCTCCTATTAGCAACATCGACTAACAACCCATAAGCACATAAAAAATCTGTGCCGAAAATGGGGCTGGAACATGCAGTTATCACAGAGTTCCCCTGAAAGTTGCGTCCGTGTAAGCATATCGTCAGTGTCCACTTGCCAGATGTCCTGATGGTGGATCCGTTGGTGGCCGTGAGCTTGGGACCGCTGCGTCCTGCCACCCTGTCTGCATTGACCGGCAGAATGAGGCTCTTCTGGGAGCTGGAGTCCACCAAAAACCCATCTCCCCAAACGTGTGTCTGTGACATAAAGTAGTCTCTTCCTGTCACCATTGGTTGCAGCTGCCACCGAATTCCGAACGTGCCATCTTCCTGACTTCTTGAATTGGCATGGCGACAGGCAGCACTGGGCATTCGACCTGAAACGGTGATGATAAAAACAGATCGCCCCATTCCTTCATCTCCTGGTGTTCGTCCTGGCTACCACGAATGGCTCCTCGACCTTGCTGGAGTCCCTCATGGATGCCGGTGCCACTGTTTGCATGCTGAGAGTTCTGGTCGCTAAAATGATGCGGTCCGCTTCCTGCGTCAGGGCGCGGTAGTTCTTAGCAACCAGCCACGGCGAGTTGGCCAGGATCGCCCTCGCTGTAGCCGGTAGATTCCTGAGGAACAAGTGGGCGAACAGGAAAGGCTCATCATCCTTCCCCCTCAGCGCCAACATGCTCTTCATGAGCTCCACTGCTGATCTGTCCCCTAACTCCAAACGCATTGGGAGTCTTTCTGCCCTCTCACTGTCAGAAACGGTATAGTGCTGGAGAAGCATCCTCCTGAGTGCTTCATATTTTCCTTGGGCCGGTGGCTCCTGTAGCAGGCTCGTCACCTGTTGCGTGGCGCGTGCATCCAGCGCAGCGACCACGTAGTAATACTTGGTATCGTCCATTGTTATCCTGCAGAGTGTGAACTGGGCTTCTATGTGCAAGAACCACGCTGGGTTGTAAAGCCAGAAGTCTGGGAGCTTGACTGAGACCATGCACGCGGCGCTGGCACTCTTCCTCCAGGCAGTCTCCGGGGTGGTGCTCGGCTCGCTTTCCATGGCACGTCTTAGGGTCACCAATGAGGAGAAAGGAGGCAGGCGAGGCAACAAGCTAGACGACGCAGAAACTTTATCCCATCTCCAACATACAGTACAGTAAAAGAGCTCCCGGGTCTCTGTGCATTCCTCTTAAATTCATTCATTCATTCATTCATCTTCTTCCGCTTAATCCTTTTTGGGTCACGGGGGGGCTGGAGCCTATCCCAGCATCTTTGGGCGAGAGGCAGGGTACACCCTGGACAGATCGCCAGTCCATCGCAGGGCCAACACAGAGAGACAGACAACCATTCACTCTCACAGTCATACCTAAGGACAATTTAGAATCCCCTGTTTTGATGCCAATTAACCTAACTTGCATGTTTTTTGGCATGTGGGAGGAAACCGGAGAAATCCCAGAGTAAACCCACGCAGACACGGGGAGAACATGCAAACTCCGTGCAGATCACTGTTGATTGGGGGCTGGGATCGAACCCAGGACCCCCCAGCCAAGGGTGAGTTGCTGTGCTGCCGCAGTGCTAACCACTCCTCCACCGCGCCGCCCATTCCTCTTTTATATCTTTAATACTTAATACATGCATTGAGACCCGGAACTTCTGACCATCATACATTGTGTTTAGAACAAAGCCTGTGTGGCACATTAACATGACATAACGCCGGTGCCGTTCTCACACCCTTCTTCTTCCAGTGGCTCCGGCATTTACTCCTCTCCCCAGGTGGTGCATAGTCCTTACTGTCCTGTCTGATACCCCCCCCCCCCCCCCCCCCCCCGGTGACACCTCCTCTTTCTGTCCATTATTCCCCCTTTCCAGTTGCCTACTCTGGGTGGAGAAGTCCCACACCATGCCCCCACACAGTCAACATTTTCTGTGGCCTATGGTGAATAAAATAGCAGTTTATGAGATTTGCACATCACTGCACACTACATTTCACAGCATCCCACCTTTTTTGGAACTGAGGTTTTAATTTCCATCTTGATAGATTACGGTATGCAGAAATTATATGACAGAACTTATTATTAAGCCATCTTAGTAAATGCACATGTTGCATGTCACAGTATATTTTATCTTTCCTCCTTTAATGGCTACTTTAATGGTTTTATTTTCTAGCTCACACATGTCATTAACTAATAAAATGGCTGAGTAAATCAACTACATCTTATTATATTGATGGAAATACTGATGAAGCAAAAGTGAAAAGGTTAAAGCATTTTCAGTGAAGCTTCCTCTTGTGCTCTTTCATAATTTATAACTGTCTTCATTATAAAAGAAGTTATGCAACATTTGTCAGTGGAAATGCATAGAGGCAGCTACAGTTCCAGTGCTAACTCAGAGAAATGTCTTCCATGCTGTCATTTCCTTGCATAAGGTGTCTGTACTTGCTGTTAAGCTGCTAAATTGCATTCCTTTGCTTTCATCTTGGAATGAAACAATGAAATATAGTCAACATTACTTGACACCAAAGAACAATAACAGCCTCACCAGTACAAATCAGTTCCTGAAAGCCTATTTAAATGTTTGTTTTGTTTTTTTTTTCCCTGATAAAGGTATTCTCTATGAGTTCTTTGTTGTCTTGAAGTATGAGGTTACATGCCAAAAGACAGAGGGGTGCAGCGAATCAGCTTTTTATTATCGCAACATTTCAAAAAGTTTGTTTAAAATACAGAACACAGATTGTTGGAGGGAAATGACTATTGACTGTTAATTCAGCACTGTATTGTTTTATCTCTCTTGTATTGCTTCATGAAGAGGGTTATTAAAACCTGTGACTGTAATATGTCCTAGGGAGAAAGGTATAGTAGCTGATGCAGAGATTTCAGAATCACTGCATCAGTATTTTACTGTTATTAGTCTTCCAAACCACAACACTTAATCAAATGCCATTAGAGGATGTTGGGTATAGTTGCACCATTTCAGCTGAATTTTCAGGCTGGAGTGCTCTCTTCACACAGTGTCCTGTAGGGAGCCACATACAGCCTGCACTGGTGAGAGTAGTTGAAGTAAATGCTGGTTGTCTTCCCTGCAGATTGAGGACTATGATGTTGTGGTCAGCATGCTGGCCGCTCGCTGTCGCTCACTCTGTTCTCTGGACCTGTGGCGCTGCAGGAACCTGACCGACCGAGGCCTGGCTGAGCTCATCTCTGGCTGCAGGTGGGAAATGATACAGCAGTAATTATAGTGATTGCTTTCTTTTCTTTTTTTCAGCACCTTTGCTGCTATGGCCAGTGGAGCAATTCATGAGCTATACAGTGTGTTTAACCCCTTGCACTCCGGTCAATTTTCCTAAAAACGCCAAAAAATAATGTGCCCAAAGTAAATCGAAAGCTGTTCTTCAACCCTTTGCAGCATCTTCATGGGGTTGGTCTCATTTAAAAGAAAACACTTTGAATTTTTTGGCAAAACAGTCATAATCTCTCTAAGTGCTCCGGCCACTGAGTTACAGTCATCTAAACATAGTGAACTTGAAGAAAATAAATTTGGCCTGGGTGTTTTTTTGGATACAAATGCTTGCAAATAACACACAGCTTCAGATCCGGGCTGGAAAATGCAACAGAAATGTAGAACCAAGTGTTATCCAGCTGAGGTCCAAATTTTGTAACAATACCACAAAAAATGAATATATTACACAGCTTTGTTCTCAGGTAGTTCCCAGGCGTTTTGGAACTGTGCCAAATTGTGCCAAATGGCACAGTTTGGAAAAACGTCTGTAACTTTTGAATGCTTCAATGTAGAAGCTTCATTTTGGGCTCTAATGAAAGGTCACACTCAGGGCTGTGTCTGTGTGTGTGTGGGGGGGGGGTTGCCCCCCCCTCGTTACAGAGAACGGAGATCCGCCATCGCTACATGACGGATTACACTCGGATGTGGCGATGTGGCCACAGCAGCGCAGTCACCGCGGCTTCCCCCCCCCCCTCGCTACTGTGTGTGTGGGGGGGGGGTTGTCCCCCCCCCCCACTACAGAGGACGGAGATCAGCCATCGCTACATGACGGATTACACTCGGATGTGGCGATGTGGCCACAGCAGCGCAGTCACCGCGGCTCCCCCCCCCCCCCTCGCTACAGAATAGTAGCGGCGGGGGGGGGGGGCGTTCACGGTCCGGAGGTGGCGAACGAACTGTGTACCGCGGCGCATGCACTTCGGACATCGTGCGCCGCACAGTTGTAATTTACCGATCGGTCAAAAGTCATTTTTGATTACAATTTTCAGGGATAAAAAATAATTTGGCTTATAACACCTTACCTCTTCACAGCCACATTGTCCTGGCCAACTTCTCTTCCTCATTGTCAGACGAACGCGACGCTGGTCCGCTCGTGGTTCTGGTCTCGCGACCCGGGGTCAAAGCATAATTCCATGATTGCGGTTTTGGCGAATGATGTACGACCTTCGTCGTTGGCCTCCGTCGGTCTATGATGACCATATAAGAGAATCCTAAACACTCTGCTGGAATTAAAAAAAAAAAAAATAAAGCACCGCCTGTGGCTGCTGTAGCAGTCTCTCTTCACCCAGCTTTAGACAAAACAGCTCAGTGAACTTCTGTGCTTCAATTGGCTCGCTGCGTTGGTAGGCGGGTCCTTCTTGCTAGGTTTTCAGTCATTGGTTCTTCAAGGTTTCAGAAACCCAATTCAAGGCTCTTATTAGTCGAATGAGAGGTCAATCATATCCAATCTGTTCGCGGCTGTGTCTGAAGTGGAAGAACTTTTTTTTTTTTTTTTCAGTGCGCTCTCGTGCGCTCGAGGACGCATGAGAGCGCCCTCGTGGGCTCTGGGACGCAGAGACTTGCCCGTCCGCGGTACAACGGAGTGCAAGAGGTTAACAAACGTGCATCAATACAGTGTGTTTAACAAACGTGCATCTGTATATAGTGTTTACCTGTCACTCATGTTGAATTTAGGCATGAACATATTTATTTATTAGCCTTAGTGCTAACATTCTAACAGTTAGGAATGGTAGTTGGTGTCGCTTAATGTCAGTCTATGTCAGTAAAAAGCTTGTAACTGACAGTTTAGTTATTTGTCTCTTTCCAGTTTGTGACATTTTAAGCATACATTTGATGTACTTGACTGCACTGTGCCTTTATATATACATGTTACTAGTAAATAATGATTTGAATCAGATACTGTAATGAGTTGACATGTTAGCCGTGATGAAGCAAACTGCCTTTAATTAGTAGTGTTTTATGGTATGATTATGATGTTCATTGTGTACTAATGGCACAGAAATAACTTTTGATGTTAACCCATCTTTGATACTTTCAGGTATTCATATATTGACAAAGCAGATAAAATCCTGTAGCTGTCCAGAACACGATCCTTCTTTTTGCCTCAGTTTTAATTCTCCAGTTAGAGGGTCTATCCACCTGCTCCTCCCTGATGCCCACCAGGCCAGGGGGGCACAACATGTTTGCTCATATCTTTTGAAAAATACCTCAGCCTTGTCATACCAAAGACCAAATGAAAATGATACTTTCTGCCTTCTAGCTTGGTGTTCTGCATAATAGAATGGGGAAAGGAAAGTTAACACACAGAGCTACCAAAGGACTGACATCCCACACACACACACAAACACTTTAGCTACACTGCTTACAGTAGCTGTGTGGCCTACGGTCGTAGAAATGGAGATAGGCACCATCCCTATATATCACATATTGTGCGAAGGGAATTAACTTAACTTTGAAAAATGAGAAGGACATGAGGGAGCTACTCAGAGCGGTTTGTGAAGGCAGTAGAGAAGCATCAGTCAACACCTCTGGTGAGCACAGTTCTAGTTATTTTTTTAATGTTTTCTCAGGATGCTGGAAGAACTGGACCTGGGTTGGTGTCCAACACTGCAGAGCAACACCGGATGTTTCCAGCACCTTGCACGCAGTCTGCCACGCCTGCGTAAGCTTTTCCTCACTGCCAACCGTACTGTATGTGACTCGGATATAGAGGAGCTGGCTGCTTCCTGCCCCTTGCTGCAGCATCTTGATATTCTGGGTGAGTTCTGTACACTAACTGGCTCGGAGCAGAATAGTTCACATTTCTATAGAAAAGCCTTGTTAAATTTACTGGATGATGCCCCTCTGTAAGCATTTATGCATTTACTCTTTACACCTTGAGCTGCGAATAAGCAATGCGTGGTTGAAATTCAGGCTTGTTTCCTGTTTGGCCTTTAATGACACAAACATACATTTTATCCAGTCATAATCATAGCCTTACAAATCTATAATGCAAAAGATGATTACTGATTTTTTTTTTTTTTTAACCATGAAAACACAAACTGTTGTGTTTGTGATTTGGCCCTAATTGACAGCAAACAGCAACTCAGAAATCTGCTTCATATTGATATGAATAAAATATTGCTCACTAAGCAAAGTTGCAGCAGCACACCACAGCAATGACAGCTGTGCTCTGACAAGGCAGTTCCAGGTTGCATAAGTTGATTGTTTTGGCAGCATTGTAGCACGACTGTTATGCAGACTAGCTCTACTGGCGTGCCAGTTCTATGGCTATTTCAGAAATGCTTCAGTAGTTGGATCGCTGAAAAGTCTAGCAACTTGACGTAAAACACGTGCTTTTAGACAGATGTAATTATTACAATTTGGACAGTATTTTTTTGGGGGGGGGAATTACAGATGCTGTCTACTTTTTTCTGGTACAGTACACTGAAAATGCAAAAGAGAATAGATTGTTTTTCTCTGCTTGTGTTTTTAAAGCATCTTTTATTTTGTCTGCATGTTAGGTACACGGTTGGTGAGTGCTGCCTCCTTAAAGAAACTCCTGCAGTCATGTCCTCAGATTGTCCTCCTGGATGTCTCCTTCTGCTCTCAGATAGACACACGGATTGTCCAGGAGCTCTCGGGCCTATTCCCCAATGTATCCATCAAGAAGAGCTTCACACAGTGACCCCAGCATGGGCTCATTTCCCACTGAAAGTGGAGAGAGGTGCTTGTCAGCAGATACTGCCCCAAACTCATTCAGAGCAGGTCAGATACTCAAGGAGATTGCAGATCTGCCTTTGTCTGTATCACAGACAAGATCTTTTGTTAGCGGTCAGTAAATAAAACACTGGAAGTGGCTGAGGAGTTTCTTGGGATTTCCCGATTGAAACAAACAACTACAGACTCCTAGACACAGAATTATAAATACTTTTTTTTTTTTTTAATCAGGGTTGTTGCAGTAAAGCTGCAGCTCTTCCTAGAATATGAATCACCATTTACTGCCAAAAACACCCAACAAGGAAATATTAGTGCATCTCAAGAAAATAGAATATAATGATTAGTTATGTAAGCATTAAGTACATAAGTCATAATAATAAAAATGTAAAACAAAAAGTGTAAAGTAGCTCACTTTATGTGTGATGAATATAGGAAAATATAAAAGTTTTAACTTTTTGAACTGAATTTTAAAAGCACAATATTCCAGTTTTTTGAGATGCACTAGTATGTCTCTGTACCAGGCACAAAGCAACATTGGTGAGGAAGCTTCTCAAAAGAATCATGTAAGAAGAACTAAAAATGTCAAAATAAGAAACATACCTTTAATTGTAGATGTTTAAAAAATTGCCATTTTCAGTCAGTGTGTTAAAGACCATGAGTTGGTTGGTGCTTTGACTGAACCTGGAATATTACTGTGTTGGTTTATAACATGGTCACTGTGGAGATGTTTCATTATCCAGCTAATTTGACTTGACTGTATGAAATCATAGCTGATGGTGATGTGCTCAAAGGTATGAAGAGCTTGAACAGTGAAACAGAGGCATTAATACAAGTACCATGAAGTAACTTCTGTCACTTTTAACAACATAACCTAAGCTCTTATGTGGCATACAGTGCATCCGGAAAGTATTCACAGCGTTTCACTTTTTCTACATTTTATGTTACAGCCTTATTCCAAAATAGATTAAATTCATTTTTTCCCTCAAAATTCTACACACAATACCCCATAATGACGACGTGAAAAAAGTTTTGTTTTTTAGATTTTTGCAAATTTATTAAAAATAAAAAACTAAGAAATCACATGTACATAAGTATTCACAGCCTTTGCTCAATACTTTGTTGATGCACCTTTGGCCGCAATTACAGCTTCAAGTCTTTTTGAATATGATGTCACAAGCTTGGCACACCTATCTTTGGGCAGTTTGGCCCATTCCTCTTTGCAGCACCTCTCAAGCTCCATCAGGTTGGTTGGGAAGCGTCAGTGCACAGCCATTTTCAGATCTCTAAAGAGATGTTCAATTGGATTCAAGTCTGGGCTCTGGCTGGGCCACTCAAGGACATTCACAAAGTTGTCCTGAAGCCACTCCTTTGATATCTTGGCTGTGTGCTTAGGGTTGTTGTCCTGCTGAAAGATGAACCGTTGCCCCAGTCTGAGGTCAGGAGCGCTCTGGAGCAGGTTTTCATCCAGGATGTCTCTGTACATTGCTGCATTCATCTTTCCCTCTATCCTGACTAGTCTCCCAGTTCCTGCCACTGAAAAACAGCCCCACAGCATGACGCTGCCACCACCATGCTTCACTGTAGGGATGGTATTGGCCTGGTGATGAGCAGTGCCTGGTTTCCTCCAAACATGACGTCTGGCATTCACGCCAAAGAGTTCAATCTTTGTCTCATCAGACCAGAGAATTTTGTTTCTCATGGTCTGAGAGTCCTTCAGGTGCCTTTTGGCAAACTCCAGGTAGGCTGCCATGTGCCTTTTGCTAAGGAGTGGCTTCTGTCTGGCCACTCTACCATACAGGCCTGATTGGTGGATTGCTGCAGAGATGGTTGTCCTTTTGGAAGGTTCTCCTCTCTCTACAGAGGAATGCTGGAGCTCTGACAGAGTGACCATTGGGTTCTTGGTCACCTCCCTGACTGTCTCAGGGGTCTACAGACAATTCCTTTGACTTCATGCTTGGTTTGTGCTCTGACATGCACTGTCAAATGTGGGACCTTATGTAGTCAGGTGTGTGCCTTTCCAAATGATGTCCAATCAACTGAATTTACCACAGGTGGACTCCAGTTAAGCTGTAGAAACATCTCAAGGATGATCAGTGGAAACAGGATGCACCTGAGCTCAAGTTTTGAGTTTCATGGCAAAGACTGTGAATACTTATGAACATGTGATTTCTTAGTTTTTTATTTTTAATAAATTTGCAAAAATCTCAAAACTTTTTTCACATTGTCATTATGGGGTATTGTGCGTAGAATTTTGAGGGAAAAAATTAATTTAATCAATTTTGGAATAAGGCTGTAACATAAAATGTGGAAAAAGTGAAGCGCTGTGAATACTTTCCGGATGCACTATACAAAATTAATCACGTATCAAACTCCAATCCCTGGTAAAAAAAAAAAAAAATTAAAAAAAATTATGGACTCAGCACTTTTGGAAGCTATACATTTTGATGTTTTATTTTGTAGAAAAAAGATCACAGCAAAATTATTATTTAATACCTAAGCATTCTACCTTTGTAAAACATGTCTCAAAAAATTAAATGAAATTGCTCTAATTAATGGGAATTTTTTTCCCCCAGATCAAGTAGAGGAAAAACCTACAGAATCATTTGCTTCTGAAGAAAAATTATGAAATTGTCTTGTTAATTTTCATTTATGAAATAAGTCTAAATTTACTAATTGTTCTGCAGTTAAGGGAGTGTGTGCAGACCTTAACAAGCTGTTGCACCTGCCTGACTGCCAAGAAATATGCCCCAAAATGAAAGCTTAAAAAATTGAAAGGATTAAAAAAAATTGTTCAAGAAGTTAATTCATCATGAAGTGTGGCAAAAAATGTTGGCTGTTCTGCGGTATCCAAAATTTGCAGAAATTATATAAACAGAATGGGATGCTATTAAAAGGAAAACATACAGGTAAACCCATAGAGGAAAATAAGGACTAGAGAGGTCATGGCCAAGCACAGACGCCATATTGGGTCGGTAAAGAAACAGACAGGTAATTGCATCACATAGGCATGTACTGCATTTTCTTCATTCTGGCTCAGAAAGTTGAACATTATATGAAATAAACCGCACTCGTCGTCACTTTCAGTACCTGATGATGGTAGAAAATTAAGGGGAAAAAAATCTGTTCAGTTTTAACAATGTTATGACTTGATTTAAACAGTGATATGACTGTTTTCAGCACCCAGATATCGACGTTTCAAGATTGTCTCCTGTGTATGCAAGTGCTTTTTCATGTTTTTCTTTCTTCTCTCTTTTCTTCTTATAGTCACAATAATAATAATAACAACAACAATATTAATAATGACAATACAGTATTGGTAGTAAGGCAGTTGTCTAAATTATGTGGGAAGTAGGAGAGTAATAATGTCACCAGGATGATAGCAATGTGACTTCATTATATAAGGATGAGATCGTTAGCATTCAAGAGACAAACGCCAGTGTCTGCTAGTGACCACTGCTGACATACTGGCTGAAGCCAGGAGTTGAAGATGGAGGCAAGAGGTTACTCTTCCTGTTGACATTGTTGCTCTGTACATGCACTACAGAATACAAAAACAATCTGTGTTTGTGTCTATAACGTTCCATAAGCTTTGTAATCATATAATCTTACTTATATGCTTACTAAAAATGCAATGAACAATAACAGACTCATCTCAAATTAGAATATCATTGAAAAGTTAATTTATTTCAGTAATTCAATTCAAAAAAGTCAAACTCCTGTATTATAGATTCATAACACACAGAGTGATACAT
Organism: Pholidichthys leucotaenia; assembly: GCA_020510985.1. NCBI lineage: Eukaryota > Metazoa > Chordata > Actinopteri > Cichliformes > Pholidichthyidae > Pholidichthys > Pholidichthys leucotaenia. The sequence continues at coordinate 231,129,651 of CM035849.1, forward strand.
TTCAAGTGATATTTCTTTTAATTTTAATGATTATAGCTTGTATCTAATGAAAACCCCAAATTCAGTTTCTCAAAAAGTTAGAATATCACATATCATGTGGACCACCACCAGCAGATTACATGGCTCCCCAAATCAGTTGCCAAGTCCTGTCATTTGGAAATCAAGGTCCCAGAGTCTGATGAAGAGTAGAGAGGCACGGAATCCAAGTTGTTTGAGGTCCAGTGTGAAGCTTCCTCAGTCAGTGACGATTTGGGGAGCCATATCATCTGCTGGTGTTGGTCCACTGTTTTATCAAGTCCAAAGTCAGCGCAGCAGTCTACCAGGAAATTTTAGAGCACTTCATGCTTCTCTCCATGACAAACGTTATAGAGATGCTGATTTCATTTTCCAGCAGGACTTGGCACTGCCCACACTGTCAAAAGTACCAATACCTGGTTTAATGACCATGGTATCACTGTGATTGGTTGGTCAGCAAACTCTCCTGACCTAAACCCCATAGAGAATCCATGGAGTATTGTCAAGAGGACGATGAGACACCAGACCCAACAATGCAGACGAGCTGAAGGTCACTATCAAAGCAGCCTGGACTTCCATAACACCTCAGCAGTGCCACAGGCTGATCACCTTCATACTATGCCACATTGATGCAGTAATTCATGCAGAAAGAGCCCTGACCAACTACTGAGTGTGTACATGGACATACTTTTCAGTCGGCCAACATTTTTATTGAAAATCCATTTTTTAAAATTAATTTTATCCATCCATCAATCTTCTACCGCTTTTCCGGAGGTCTAGGTCGCGGAGGCAGCAGTTCAAGCAGAGAAGCCCAGACTTCTCTCTCCCCAGCCACCTGCTCCAGCTCTTCAGAGAGGATACCAAGGCGTTCCCAGATCAGCTGGGAGAGACAGTCTCTCCACCGAGTCCTGGGTCTGTCCCGGGGTCTCCTCCCAGTGGGACATGCCCGAAACACCTCAAGTGGGAGGCGTCCAGGAGGCATCCTAATCAGATGCCCATACCACCTCAACTGACTCCTTTCAATGTGGAGGAGCAGCGGTTCTACTCTGAGTCTCTCCCGGATGACTGAGCTCCTCACCCTATCTCTGAGGGTGAGTCCAGCAATCCTACGGCGAAAGCTCATTTCAGCCACTTGTATCCGCGATCTTGTTCTTTCGGTCATTACCCAAAACTCGTGACCATAGGTGAGAGTAGAACGTAGATTGACTGGTAAATTGACAGCTTTGCCTTAGAACTAAGCTCCCTCTTCACCACAACAGACTGGTACAACGTCCGCATCACTGCAGATGCTGCTCCGATCCGTCTGTCAGTCTCTCGCTCCATTTTCCCCTCACTCGTGAATAAAACCCCAAGATATTTAAACTCCTCCACTTGGGGCAGGAGCCTGTCCCTAACCCAGAGAGGACAATCCACCTTTTTCCGGCTGAGGACCATGGACTCGGACTTGGAGGTGCCGATTCTCATCCCAGCCGCTTCACACTCAGCGGCAAACCGTCCCAGCAAGAACTGTAGGTCATTGCTGGATGAAGCCAACAGGACAACATCATCTGCAAACAACAGAGATAAGATCCTGTAGTCACCAAGCATGACACCCTCCATTCCCTGGCTGCGCCTAGAAATCCTGTCCATAAAAATTATGAACAGGATCGGTGACAAAGGGCAGCCCTGGCGGAGTCCAACTCTCACTGGGAATTGGTCCGACTGAGTGTTGGCAATATGAACCAAACTCACAACGGTGAGAGTTTGGGAGACCGAGACCGAATAGAGAGACCAAATAGCTCGTAACAACAAGCCCGATACCCCATACTCCCGAAGCACCCCCCACAAAAAACCACAAGGGACACGGTCAGATGCCTTCTCCAAGTCCACAAAACACATGTAAACTTGTTGGGCAAACTCCCACGAACCCTCGAGAATTCTCGAGAGGGTAAAGAGCTGGTCCGATGTGCCACGGCCAGGACGAAAACCACATTGCTCCTCCTGAATCCGAGGTTCGACCAACGGCCAGACTCTCCTCTCCAGTACCTTGGCATAGACCTTCCCAGGGTCTGGGAAATTAATTTTATGTAATGTTCTATTTTTTTCAGAATGTAAATTTAGGGTTTCATGAGCTATAAGCCATCACCATCAAAATTAAAAGAAGTAAAACTTGAAATATATCATTGTGTGATGAATCTATAATATGAGATTCAATTTTTGAACTGATTTACTGAAATAAATCAACTTTTCAATGACATTCTAATTTATTGAGATACACCTTTATATCCTGTTATCACAGTGCTGCAGGAGCTGTCAAAACAAAATTACCGACCCAATATAGCACCTCTGTTTACTGTGAGCTTGTTAGCCATGTCACCTCTATCCATTTATATTAGGATCTCTGCGGGTAAACCAAGGAAGAAATCAAAGGATCAGGACCAAAAAGTTAAAGCAGCAGTATGTAACTTTCCTGTTCCAGGTAGGAACACTGGAAAGACTACAACTATGGCGGCTATAACCTCAGTCCCAACAGTCAATCACAGTGTGTGTAGTTGTTGGTAGTAAAAGTTGTGCCCTGTGATTGGCTGTTGAGACTGAGGTCATAGTTGTCATCCTTTCAGTGTTCCACCTAAGAACAGCTGTTGCAAGCAATGTGGGCCCACACAGGCTATGGGGGAAGTGACATTTACCCAGTCAAAGGTTGATGTACCATCAAAATAATTTTGCAAATGTTATTTTTAGGTGAAACTCTTACATAGTGTTGTTTTAAAGCAACAGGCCTTGAAAAAGGAAGATGCACCACTAAAGAAATGAATAACAAATGGGCAGCATCAAGAGTCAATGTGTGTGACCAAACTGTAAGAAATCAGCTGAATAAATGGGATTTACTTTCAGATAAAATAATCTAATATTAACACTGAAAGAGACGAAAACAGGGTTACAGTGGACTAAAGGAAGGAGTACAGGAGTGTGGATGATTGGGTGAAAAGTGATACTGAGAAAGAATCACAAATCTGCATTGGGCAAGAAGATGATGATGGAGCTTTTGTTTGGTGCTGCTCCAATGAAATGTATTAAGATGACTGCCTGAAGAAAACAAGCAAATGTCCAGTCATTAATGATATGGAGATGCGTGCCAGGTAAAGGACCAGAGCAGATGGCAGCCATTACCTCTGTAGTAAATACACAGGTGTGCATTAAAGATTTGGACACTTCTCATTCCATCAGTCAAAAGTCTGATACGGATGATGCATCTCGTCGTAGAGCAGAGATCATCAAAACTTTTTGGGGACAGTTGACATGGTGAGCAAACAGTCCACATCTTAATCAAATTGAAATTTTATGGCAGAAATTTAAGAATATATGGTGTATGACAATACTTCATCCTGAAAAGTTAATCTGTCAACTACTATATGAGGAAGTTGGAACCTGATTAATGAAGAACATAATTTTTTACTGTTAAACTCCATGCCTTTAATAATTCAAGCCAGTGGTGGTGTGCAGGAAAGTCTTAACTAAGATGGTTTTGGTCAGCAATTCCAGAATTTTTTTTGTTCATCTAAAAAACTCCCCATTAATTACAGCAAATTTATTTAATTGTGTAAGATATGTTTTACAAAGCCATAAGGTTCAGTAGTTAAGGGATTTTTTTGTGTCACATCTGTGATCTTATTTTTTTTTTCAACAAAAGAGCTGAATAAACATCCTCTCTGATTCAGAAATTTTTGCCAGGGGTATTAAAAAAACATTCAGAGAAATCAAACTTCCACCAAGGCAGCTAATTCTCCCTCATGTTTTAATTATTTCTCACAGCCTGTTAGCTGTCAGCAGACAGCGGCCTCTGCTGGTGACCATCTTATCATCAGACAAGACACTGTATTGCCCCACCCCTTTGCAGTCTTTGAAGCAGCACTATGTAACTTTTTTATTCCTGGTAGGAACCCTGAAAAGACTACAAATATGGTGACTATGACCTCAGTCCCAAGAGGCAATCATAGGGTGTTGGTTGTGCCTTGTAATGGACTGTCGGAACCACAGTCATAGTCGCCATAGTTGTAGTCTTTTCAGTGTTGCCATCCAGAACAGAGCTGTTGTAGGTGATGAGGGCCTGCTCAAGCTATGGGGGAAGTGATGTTCATCCAGTCAAAGGCTGATGTACCATCACAGTTATTTTAGATACATTATTTTAAGGTAAAAATGTTACATAGTATTGCTTTAAGACTCCTAGAGGCTGATACTGATTCATATCTCACCCAAATTTCTTCAATTGGTCCGTGGTCCATAAAATTCTTAAAAACTTGTAGATAATAGTTTGAGTTTTTCTGTTAAAACACACACTAACAGAGGAGCACAGACAAAAACATGGGGGAAGTTAATCAGTTGACTAAACAATGGTGTCTGTCATTAGATTTATTGATACATAAAATCAGTCTTAGTGAGTGATAGACTGACCTCAAAGTTGGTCCAGCAGGCTGTTTAACCTGTGCAGTTGAAGTTTCTCCACAGAGAAGTACTGTAAATGGCACTGAGGATAATATTTTGAAGAACCACAGTGTAACTACCCGATTAAACCTCAATATTATTTCTCAAACTCAGGGGTTACAGTGCTGTGAAAAAGTGTTTGCCCCTTCCTGATTTCTGATATTTTTCACACTTAAATGTTTCAGATCATCAAACAAATTTTAATACTGTATTAGACAAAGATAACCCGAGTAAATAAATAATGTAGTTTTTACCCCTCAGTCTCTAAAGGCTGAAGGGGTATTGTTATCACCCCAAAGTTTATCATACTGATAAACTTTGTTTTTTGCAAATATTTACTCATTTTTAATTTGATGCCTGCAACACGTTCCAAAAAGGCTGAGACAGGGGCCAGAAAAGACTTTGAAAGTTGAATGCTCATAAAACACCTTTTTGGAATATTCCACAGGTGAACAGGTTAATTGGAAACAGGTGAGTGTCATGATTGGGTATAAAAGGAGCATCCCCAAAAGGCAAGGTTCACTACTTTGTAAACAACTGTGTAGGCAAATAGTCCATTTCAAGAACGTTTCTCAATGTACAATTGCAAGGAATTCAGGGATTTCGTCATCAACAGCCAATAATATAATTGAAAGATTCAGAGAATCTGGAGAAATTTCTGCACGTAAGCGACAGGGCCAAAAACCAACATTGAATGCCAGTGACCTTCGGTCCCTCAAGCAGCACTACATTAAAACCAACATCATTCTGTAAAGGATGTTACCATGTATGCTCAGGAACATTTTAGAAAACCACTGTCAGTTAACACAGTTTGTCACTACATCTACAAGTGCAAGTTAAAACTCTACCATGCAAAGTGAAAGTCATATCAACAATACCCAGAAACGCCACTTTTGTTCTGGGCCTGAGCTCATCCGAGATGGTCTGACAAAAGTGGAAAAGTATGCTGTGGTCTGACGAGTCCACACTGATTGGAAATCATAGATGTTGTGTCCTCTGGGCTAAAGAGGCAAATGACCATCCAGATTGTTATCAGCGCACAGTTTTAAAGCCAGCATCTGTGATGGTATGGGGGGGTGTTAGTGCCCATGACATGGGTAACTTGTACATCTGTGAAGGCACCATTAATGCTGAACGGTACATACAGGTTTTGGAGCAACATATACTGCCATCCAAGCAATGACTTTTTCAGAGATGTCCTTGCTTTTTTCAGTAAGATGATGCCAAGCCACTTTCTGCACGTTACGACAGCGTATCTTCATAATAAGAGAGTGCAGGTACTAGACTGGCCTGCCTGCAGTCCAGACCTGTCTCCCACTAAAAATGTGAAGTGCATTATGAAGTACAAAATATCACAATGGGGGCCCCAGACTGCTGAGCAACTGAAGTTGTACATGAAGCAAGAATGGGAAAGAATTCCACCTACAAAGCTTCAACAATTTTAATGTCCTCAGTTCCTAAACACTCAAGTGGTGTATAAAGTAAAGGTGATATAACACAGTGGTACACATGCCCCTGTACCAGCTTTTTTGGAATGTGTTGCAGGCATCAAATTCAAAATGAGTGAATATTTGCAAAACCATAATAAAGTTTTATCAGTTTGAGCATTAAATATCTTGTCTTTGTAGTGTATTCAATTGAATATAGGTTGAAAATGATTTTTAAGTCATTATGTTCTGTTTTCCTTTACATTTATCACAATGTCCCAACTTCGTAGGAATTGGGGTTGTACTGTAGAACAAGTAAAGCTAGGGTAACCAAACTTTGTACATAGCTTCATCTTAAGACGCTGACCCACAACTATGGGATTGGGTAAAAAGGTCAAGGTCAGAGTGCAATTTAAACTATATCTCAACAACAAAGAAAGCTAGAGTCACCAAACTTGGTACACGGGTTCATCCTGAGACCATGACATCTGCCTATGGTTTTGAGATTGCAAGTTCAAAGGTAAAGGTCAAAATGCTTAATCCAAACCTACCTGGCCTTATGTGAAAAAGTAATTGCCCCCTTGTTACATCATGATTTAATTGTGATTAACCACATTCTTTGGAAAACTGAGTTCAGTTTCACTTGCCACACCCAGGCCTGATTACTGCCAGACCTGTTGAATGAAGAAATCACTTAATACAACCTGTCTGACAAAGTGAAACAGGCTAAAAAATCTCTAAAAGCAACACATCATGCTGTGATATAAAGAAATTGAAGAACAGATGAAAAACAAAAACCCAGAACATCATCTAAAAAACTGCAGGCCTCACTTGCCTCAGTTTGGACACTGGTCCATGATTCAACTATAAGAAACAGACTGGGCAAAAATGGCATCCATGGGAGAGTTTCAAGGTGAAAACCACTGCTGACCAAAAAGAACACAAAGGCTCATTTCACATTTGCCAACATAAATAAATGAAATCATTATTTAAAAACTGCATTTTGTATTTACCCAGGTTATCTTTGACAAATATTAAAATTTGTCTGATGATCTGAAACTGAAACATTTAAGTGTGACAAATATGCAAAAATATAAGAAATCAGGAAGGGGACAAGTATTTTTTTGCAGTACTGTATATACAGTTGCAAGGAACAGTATGCAAACCCTTTGAAATTACTTGGTTTTCTGCATTAATTGGTCATAAAAAGTGATCTGATCTACATCTAAGTCCCAGGTATAGATGGACACAATGTGCTTAACCTAATATCACAAACAATTATAATATTTCATGTCTTTATTGGATACATCAATTAAACATTCACAGTGCTGGTGGAAAATATAAATGAACCCTTGGATTTAATAACTGGTCAAATATTCTTTGGCAGCAATAACCTCCAACAAATGCTTCCAGTAGGTGTTGATCAGACCTGCACAATATTCAGGAGGAATTTTGGACCATTCTTCCTTACAGAACTTTTTGAGTTTGCTCAAAAACTGGAAAGGGTTACAAAGTAATCTTCAAGACTAAAATGGAGATGATGTAGTACTGTGACTACTGTTCCTAGAAGTGAACACAGAGCCAAGTTGACTCCAAAGGCACCATGCAGAATGTTCAGTGAGATAAAAACAACCCTAGAGTAATGGCTAAAAACTTGAAGGAATCATTTGAACTGGCAGACATCTCTGTTCATATGCAAATCATTGAGCAGGCATGATATCCATGGCAAGACAGAGTTTGCTGGCCAATCAAACACAGTGATGCCATGGTCATTAAACCAGATTTTGATACTTTTGGCAGTGTGTGTGTGTGTGGGGGGGGGGGGGGGGTACCAAGTCCTGCTGGAAAATGAAATCAGCTTCTCCATAAAGCTTATCAGCACAGGGAAGCATGAAGTGCTCTAAAATTTCCTGGTAGACGACTGCGCTGACTTTGGTCTTGATAAAACACAGTGGACAAACACCAGCAGATGACATGGTTCCTCAAATCATCACTGACCGTGGAAACTTCACAGTAAACCTCAAGCAACTTAAATTCTGTGCCTCTCCACTCTTTCTCCAGACTCTGACTTTGATTTCCAAATGAAATGCAAAATTTACTTTTTTCTGAACAGAGGTCATCTGCTGGTGTTTGTCCACTGTGTTTTATCAAGACCAAAGTCAGCGCAGTTGTCTACCAGGAAATTTTAGAGCACTTCATGCTTCCCTCTGCTGACAAGCTTCATGGAGATGCTGATTTCATTTTCCAGCAGGACTTGGTACCCCCCCCCCCCCACACACACACACACACACTGCCAAAAGTATCAAAACCTGATTTAATGACCATGGCATCACTGTGTTTGATTGGCCAGCAAACTCTCCTGACCTAAACCCCATAAAGAATCTGTGGAGTCAAGAGAAAGATGAGAGACACCAGACCAACAATGCAGACGAGCTAAAGGTCACTATCAAAGCAACCTGGACCTTCATAACACCTCAGCGGTGCCACAGGCTGATCACCTCCATGCCACGCCACATTGATACAGTAATTAATCCAAAAGGAGCCCTGACCAAGTATTGAGTGTGCACATGGACATACTTTTCACTCAGCCAACATTTCTATTAAAAAAAGATTTTTTTAAGATTAATTTTATGTAATATTCTAATTTTTGAGAAACTGAATTTGGGGTTTTCATGGGCTGTAAGCCATAATCATCCAAATTAAAATAAATAAACACTTGAAATATGTCACTCTGTGTGTAATGACTCTATATAATATGGAAGTTTAATTTTTTTGAATTGAATTACCTAAATAAATCAACTTTTTGTTGACATTCTAATTTATTGAGATGCACCTGTATATGGCGTTAAGGGCACCACAGACCAGCATGAAAACGTCATCCCAGCAGTGAATTGCAGTTGATGAAGCGTCATAAATTGGGGCTGCTTTGTTGCCTTGGGGCCACGCCACTTGCTGTCGTCGAGGGGAAAATGTTTTCTCATCAAGGTATCCTACAGAATGATGTCAGGGTGGCAGCCCACCAGCTGAAGCTCAGTAGAAGTTGGATGATGCAGCAGGACAATGACCTTAAACATCAAAGTAAATCAGAAAACAGAATGACTTCAAAAAAAGAAACTCCACCATTTAGAGTGGCCCAGCCAGAGTCCAGACCTGATTCCAATACAGAGGCTGTGAAATGACCGCGACAGAGTTGTTCACATCAGACATCCTAATAATATGGTTGAGCTGAAGCATTTCTGTCAGGACGAATGGTCCAAAATTCCTCCTAAATGTTCAGGTCACTTACTTTTTCCACCAGCGCTGTGAACGTTTAATTAATGTGTCCAGTAAAGACATAAAATATTATAATTGTTTGTGTGATATTAGATTAAGCAAATTGTTTTTGTCTATACTTGGCTTAGCTGTAGATCAGACCACATAATGCAGAAAACCAGCACATTCCAAAGGGTTCACATACTTTTTCTTGCCACTGTGTCCTTTAATGTCTCTAACATACAGTATGTTTTACTTGAGTAACCAGAGCAGCAGAAAGCTGACACAATGCTGACTCAGCATTGAAGTTACCCGCCTTTAGTGTCACTCTTAAACAACAAACACATGACAACTCGTCTCTCAGCACTGATAACTGGTAACTGAGACTAAAATAGCACTCCTCCAGTGTTGAATGTTGCAGTACTGTAATTGTATGATTACAAACATGTATATTGGTGATGCTGATTAATATTTGTGATATATGAAGCCACAGTTTCAGGGTGGAAGAAGTTGTTGAAAAACAGTTGATTTTGAAAAAAAAAAACTTGAAATTTTCTTTGAAGCACACGCTACTAGCCAATATTTGTGCCTTATACTCCTGTTGGAAAGTGGCATGATGTCCAAGTGGTTTAGATTGTGGTGAAGTGCTTTGCTGTTTTACCGCGCCTCAACCAAAGCAACCTGGTCATCAGCCTCACAGCTCTATTTGACCAGTATATATGCCATGTTCTTTATAGCAGCCATGTTGATTATTATGCAAAATATTATTTATTTCCCTGTGTGATAAAAATGTTATTTATGCCCATATCTGTGAATACGGAAGCTTTATTATGCTATTTAGGATATTGTTTTTGTTCTATTTGCTTGAGCTTAGCATAAAGGATGAAGCTGTGGAGGTAATTGTGCAAACAATTTGTAAAATAAAAGTACTTTTAAGAGCTACAAAAACTTTTTGAGGCTGCTACACTGGCTAAAAAGACCCATTTGATTTGATTTTACATTTTGGAAAGGATTTTGGAGATTCTGCATCAACGCAATATTAAGTGTGATCATTTTTATTTTATTTTTGGTTATTTTATTTTAGATTATTTTGTTTTTACTTTGAAAGGCTCAGCTTGGTTCAGTGTCCTTGCTTCCTGTCTTTATGCTGAGCTCAGACAAACAGTCAAACTGTTGCCCAGGAGTAACTTTTGTTGTGACTTTAATGGGGAAACCTTCAAAATTATTAAAATTGTTCCTTTAAAAATGCTTTGACAATGAACAGGATATGTGAGTGTGAATTTTGGTTGTAGTTTCTATTTAAGCTGAATGTGTGTTGTAATGGTGTGCCATGCCAGCCCATCTATTAACATGGTGCAAAACATCTTGTTACACAGTGGATATAAAAATGCTACCCACTCCTGTAAAAATAGCAGGTTTCTGTGGGACCAAGATGAACATTTTAGTGTGACATATAGCCTGTACAGCAGTGTTTTTCAACTAGGGTTCCCTGGAATGATCAGGTTTCTGTGGGAAATGTTCGACTTTCACTTCTTAATTGGCCCCAGAAAATTTAAAATAATTTGTGCATGGGTGCCTACAGAAACCATGCACAACAATGGCAAAAATTACCCCGGCTGAAAAACACTGTGTGCGGTTCAATTTAAAAAAAAAACAACAATGTGAAATCTTTTAGGAGGAAAAGTCAAAATTAAAAAATCTTAAAAGGAATATCTTGTTGCATAAGTATGCCCATCCTTAAACTATTAGCATGGGGATGTTAGCATGGTGCATCTAGGCAATTTTTGCTTACTATTTAATCTTCTGGTGAAGCTACTCTTTTCTCAGTTTGGAGGTATGCTTTTGGTTGTTATTGTCCTGAAAGGTAAACTTCCTCCATCTTCAGTGGTTTAGCAGAGGCCTGAAGGTTTTGTACTAAAATTGACTGGTATTTAAAACTGTTCATAAGTCATTCCATTTTAACGAAAACACAAGTTCTAACTGAAGAAAAACAGCTCCAGTGCATGATACTGCCACACCAAGCTTCACAATGGATATGGTTTTCTTTTGGTGTTGTTTAGTGTTTTGTGCCAAATTTACCTTTTGGAATTATGGCCAAGAGTTCAACTTTGGTCTCATCAGACCATAACACGTTTCACTCACATACTTTTAGATTTAATTTAGCCTGGCATGGATGTTTCTTTATACGAAAACACTTCTATCTTCTTCTCTACCCTCATAGCCCAAAAATTAATGTTTTTCACACTGCCAGTACTTGCCAGTGATTCCTGCACCTCTTTTAATGCTGCTGTAAGCTGCTTAGCAGCATCCCAGACTTGTTTTGTGGATGTGCCTCCAAAACTAGTGAAGGAACATCCAGTCGTTGGTAATGCCACTGTTGGGCCATATTTTCTCCCCTTGTTGACTTCTTCACTGCTCTCTGTTGTATATCTAACCACTAGTGAATTCTTTTTCGCCATTGCCCTGAATTGCATCTTTCAGCAGTGACATACTTTTGATGCTTTAGAAGCACTTTGTGCACCATGGTGTTTGCCATTAGATGCAACAAAATCATTGTCAGAAAAATCCTACTAGAACAGCTTAACTTTATTTGGAGTCACTTTATTTCATGACAGACGTGTACTAACTACTATTTAACATGAGTTTGAATGTGACTAGTTAATTCTGAGTTCAGCCACACCCCCATTTATAAAAGGGTGTGCACATTTATGCAACCATATTATTGAATTCATTTATTTATTTTCTTAATCTTTATTGAGGTGGAAATCTTCTGAAATGATTTCTCTTGGTCTAAACTTTTTAATGGGTGTGTAGACTCTATATTGTCTGTAGCCGATTAACTGAGCAGCAAGAAGTTTGTGGATCGCATTTTCCTGACCCATCTAAACCTGCGCCGTAATGTCAAGTTCACCTTGGCGCTGATTATAGCAACACAATGAAAACACTGGCACTGTACAGCAACTATCAGCAAGGCAAACTACTTAAAATGTCACAATCTGACCAATTGTCACTGTTTGGTCTGCTTTGCTTTTCCTCTGAGGTGTGATCAACCTTTGTGCCATGCATCGGGAGGACGTGCAGCGGTTCCCCTGCTGCAGCAGCGGCACAAGAGCCACTGCTGTGCTGAAAAGATTGTGCCCTTGTCATCGAGAAACTGGGTGTTTGACATACAGCAGGTTTTAAATAAACTGAATACTGATGACTGATAACGCTCATCTCCTTTAATTGTCACCGTCTTGTATTGGGTCCTGTAGGGACGTCCGTGTAAAGCAGGAGAACAAAGTGGCTACACGGCTGCAGAGACATTAATGTGCACATATTTTTGTAGATTCTTCAGCTTCACTGAGCAGTACACCATCGCTGCCAAAACAAAAGGGAAATTGTGCCACTGTATCATGCTGGGGCCTCATAAGTAGAGTTGTGCATGTGTGATTAGGAGAAAAGTGGGTTCGCCGACTGAATCCACAACAACTAGTGGAGCCATTAGTCAGGATGAGTGACTGGATATTTGTTGTAGAATGATCCTTTTTTTTGCCTTAACCCTCTGCTATTTTACAGTCTATTAATACCACAGGGAGAAGTGACATTAGCTTGTCTTCTTAACGGCCTTTTAATGAATTGTTTATGCCTGGTTTAATGATGTATATTGTGGCCCTGTAATGTGCCCTAATGACGGAGAACGAGGCGGCCTCGGCTGAAGTATTAATTTGGACTGCCTCCCCAATGATTATTCCTCAGCCACTAACGCCGACACGGCTGCCTCGTGTTTTGAGTGTGTGGATATGTGAGCGTGATTCATGGAGGCTTTCCGCTCTGTGCTGTGGCTTGATTTCTTGCTGTCACGCTCCTCTACAAGGCTGATATATCCAGGGGGGATCCACAGCAATTAGTTCAGCTTTTTATTTGTCTTTCAAGAGCTTACGGGTATGACTTGATGAATCTGCGGGGGGAATATATGGATTGAAATATTGTTCCTGAATAAAAAGTCCAGCGTTTATAGGGTAAACATTGCTGAAGGGTCAGTTCAGGGGTCTGAAACCCGCAGAGCCACGTGAAGGACTTTTGCCCATATTCAGGGAAAAAAAAATGATCTCGTGAGAAAGGTGACATAAGGTTAAACCAGGCCTAGGTGTAGAAAAAAGATGCAAATGTATGAAGGAAGATAGTGAAATTACCATTGAACTATCACACATGTTTGGGGAAAATGGCAAATTTTCAAGGAAAAGTTGCAAATATATGTGGAAAAAAGTCTAAAATTTATCAGAACACTTTCAAATTAATGAGGGAGTCAAAATTTTACAAGAAGCCCCAAATTATTACTGAAGTTGCGTATTTAAGTTTAAAAAAGACCCACAAATTGCACATTTAAAAAAGGTCACCCAAAATTACAGGAAAATTTGGGTAATTTTAATGGGAAAGTATAGCAATTTTACCAAAAAAAAAAAAGTCAAAAATTCTGAGAAAAGCAACAAATTTAAGATTTTTTTTTTTTAAAATGAAGTTTACATGAAAGCTTACCAATTTATAAGAGGGAATGTTGCATATTTATTAAAGGAAATAACTGCTGTAATAACCAATGCTGACAGCCCAGTTTTATACTCATGACTCTGCAGTTTTGGCTTTATCTTCATTTTAAGGTGCAAATATGTTTTGCAGCTCCATGCAGAAAAAATGGCTTTAAATTGCTCTTTTTTTTTTCATATTTGGGGTCCCTACAGATTTTTCTTTATTTAATAGTTTGAGCTGTTGACTCTTCTCACCAGATGTATCCTATTTACTTCTACAGAACTCTTAAAAAAGAAGCTCCTTATTTCTTCTTATGGCTTAAATATGTTAGTTGTTATGGTGAAAAAGGCAACACCTGAAAGTTTTTTCCCCATAAATGGAATTCCTTCATGAATTATTTTATTCTTTACCTGTCTTGCCTCCTAATTAAGGCTATAAATGTCTACATCTCCAATAAAAACATGCAGTTTTTTTTTTTTTTAAAAAAGGCTCCATCGTAGAGGTTGCTGTCCCCTGGGTTATTGACACAAAGTTTATTGCTTTTTGTTCCTGTGCTCCTCCATCTGTAAACCATGTGAGCGCTGTGAAGGCCTCGTGTATACGCTGACAAACGTAGCAGCAGGACCAGACCTGTGGTCTCTCTGGGCTGGGACTCGACAGGCCTCAGACCTGCCTGAGGGAGACCTCGCTGTGATACCTGTCATTATGTGGCTGCTGCTCCTTCTCTAATTTCCCGGCTTGGAGTCCAGTAATAAAGCCATCCCCACTAGTCCCTGCTGCCGTTTCTGTTGTGTTGTGTTTTTGTAAGGATATTGAATGTCAGCACTCGGCTTCTTAAATCTATCAAAGCGCTAAAATCGATGGTCGGCTCTTTGAAGCTGTGGGGATCCTGTGTTTCTTAAGCCATTTCTGCGTCCGTGAGGATAACTGTTGTTATTTGTACATGTTGTCAAACTGTGACACCTCAATATAATTATTGTAAACAAGTGACACCACGCAGAGACTATTCAGAGATCTGATCTGAGTCTGTGGAGGGCAGTCGGTGCTTGTGTGTGCGCGTTTAAATGAGCCCACAGCCCACTTTGTCTTGCTACAACAAGTCTGTTTTGCTGTTGTGTCTTCCAGGAGATGCAATATTGGTGCATAAGCCCTTAAAAATGAAGCCACTTAAGGCGGACCAAAGTTTTCAAGATCCTCATTCCTCTGAGAAATGTTTCAAAGCCCAAACAAATGTCCCACCAGCAGATTTTTCCACCAACTTTGACTCGCAGTTAATTAGATATACTCTATATAAAGTCATGTGCATTCTTGAAAACGACTGTCTGCCTGTGTGACCCTGAGAAACATCCTCGTTTGAACAATGATACCATTTTTTAGTTTCCTTATAAGCATTCTCTTTAATTAATGCAGTACAACTGTAATGTGTTTGGGTTAGATAAAAAAAAGGTTACATTTGTCCTTTATTTAGTTTTACAGTGCTCACAGGGCTTTTTTTTTTAGTTTGGAAAACCTCAGTAGTCACATAACTGATATCTTCTTTTCTTTAAAACAATAAATCATTTGAACCAAGTGACCAGAAATGCTGAAACACTCAGCTATTCATCTGGTTCAGCGTGAACACATTTGCTTGTTCATGTGACTACGAAGAGAAACTTAAATTATACTTTCTTTCTATGGCCTTTCATACACTGGAAATAACATGACTGATTCTGAATAAAGATGAGCTAAAGTAACAAAGAATAAGTCACACAAGCAAGGATGTGGCTCAGAGCTTAATTTACCTGAGTTCAGCTGAACTAAAGCTACAGCTGTAGAAAAGTTGAATGCTGGGGTTACCCTCCGCACATGAGAACAACTCCGTGTAATCAGGCAGATGATTTTTTTTTTTAAATCTTGATGACTGCTAAATAAGCAACACACATGCAGAAATCAGCTGCCTTAAAAAAAGACAACTTAAATAACCAAAACACTGAGGTATGTAAGAAATAGTTTAATTGAAATAATCCCTTGATTCTTTACATTTGCCTGTGCAACACCCACAGATTGTTTTCTTAAATAATTAAAAAAAAATGAGCGAGAAAAAAAGGATATAAAATGTAAATACTTAAGCTGAAATTTGGTTAAATTACAAATTTTACTTTAAGCTAGCCCAGTGTTTTTGCAGCCAGGGTGACCTGGTATGTTCAGGTTTTTGTGGCAAATTATCTAATTTCATTTGTCAATTGGTGCAAAAAAAAAAAAATTGCAAGTAATTCGCCGTTGTTGTGCATGGGTTCTGCAGACACCCATGCACAACAACGGCAAATATTTGCTTTGTTTTTTAACGAATTAAGAAGTGAAATTGGATAATTTCCCCACAAAAAAACCTGAACATAGCAGGGCCCCCTGGCTGCAAAAACACTGGGCCAGTTCAGGGATGTTCACGCACTTCAGTCATGCTGCCTGACAGAGGAGCACAATGACTTGGTGGCTTCTGGGCTCCTTTCAAAGGGGGGGGGGGGGGGGGTCCCTGTGTGTGCGTGTGTGGATGGCCGCGCAGCGACAGAGACGAGCACGTTTCACAAACAGGCCGGGCAATTATAGCCCGAATAATTACGCACTGAAGGGGAGACGCGATTCGCCCCACCGATCAGCAAAGTTCACGTGGAGTTATAATTAAACAATAACTCGTTTACAAATGAACGCACGCGCGCATTCTGTGTACTTAAGTGTGCAAAGTGTAATTAGCCGCGATGCGTCTGCGCGAGACCGAACAACAACAACAACAACAACAGTGTCAAACGTGTCGGAGGCGGACGTCATGTCTGACAGGGACGTTTCTGTGCAAAGATGCCGCGCGGAGATTATTCTTGGTTTGGCGGCTAAATGACAAATAAAAAGTAGCTACTTGTTTCCAGGATTAATTAGAGTACAGGAAACCAGACTGAGACACTGTACTTACACACGATATTTAATTACGCTATAGCATCACGACACGCCTGCGCGTGTCGACGCCGCTTTAGATCAGACGTGTTCAAGTGACGCCAATAATTAGAAACGGCAACCTGCTCAGTCAGCGCCGCTCCATCACACCTGCACCGATAACGTGAGACGCTGCTCTACAGAAACGGTCCCCGTGGATCGTCTTCAAGAGACGCGATGGAAAGATAAGCCACCGACGCGCCCGAGCTCGGGCGTCCTCTCCCGGGCGGGCCCGCAGCTTTCATGGGGACACTGCCGTGGCTTTCCGCCACTTTCGGGCAGCCTCTTCCGGTCACAGCTGCGCCGAAAGGCCCATCGCTTCACGCCGAGATCAGCGGTCTGTGAGGCGCTCATCTGAAAATTAGATGCACTTTATTTTGCATCCTCCTGCTGGGAATCACACAGACAACCCTGCCGGGTTTTTTGGGGAGCGTTCTTTGTGGTTACGTGACTTAATTTAGTTTTTATGTTCACGAAAACGTGGACGTTGTGGTGGCACTGTGTGTGTGTGTGTGTGTGTGTGTGTGTGGGTCTCCACCCAGAGTCGGAAGTGTGTGCAGCTCCTCGCTGCCGCGTCTGCTTTCATCTTCCACAAAGTCACTGTTTTCTAGCTGCAACGTTCCCACAGCTGATGCAAGGTTACAGCAGAAGAAGGAAGCCGCTGTTCCCACAGCGAAGCTGCGCATGGCAGCCAAGGTCAAAGTTCAGTCTACGTGACGTCTGAGCTTGTCAAGAATTCTCCCTTAGTTTTATTATGACACCTTTTAAAACTGTTGTTTCATGTGTAAAAAACACGAGTTTACGTGTCTCTATATTTATTACACTGGTCAACACCAGATTTATTGTCTAAGTTGTTTTGGGGGTTTTTTAGCTGATTTAGGACAGTTTTGATGAGCTGAATCCAAGGATCACATTGGTTTTGCTCAGTCAGGTCAACTTTCTCAACTATGGCCACATGTTTTCTTACGCTTTTGTTTACATGTGCGGGTATTTTCACTTTATATGATGCAAAATTCTTTTTTTATTTCTTGAAATTCTCTGAATTTTGAACAATGATGACATAACATTCAATTTACACGTATTTACCTTTATCAGTGTCTACTATTTAATTTACAGTACAACTGCTTACAACTTAGCACAAAAACCTGACCTGATCGAGAGAAACAGATGTCATTTTCGGATTCAGCGGTGCAAAATTGTCTTAAATCAGTTGGAAAAACACAGACAACTTACAGAAAATTATTTTTGTTATGTTGTTCTTTACTTCATGGACACTTGTGCAGAGAGACGGATTAGTCCACGGGGAGAGTGGGCACATGCCCACAGCTCTGAAGCCAATAAGGTTCATTAGTCTTAAAATTAAAAAAAAAATATATATATTACTGTTTACACTATTTAAAATATTCAAGTAAATGGATTTTGAAACATTGTTGGTATAGAATGCTGTGGAAATTAACCATTTATGTCATGAGGAAGTGACTGTAGCAGCTGCCAGCCTGGCATTATCAAGGAGGAATGGAAGAAAAGACCAACTTAGCTGGTAACCAAAGAATAACAGTTTTAAAAGGTTAAAATGTGCATCACTCCATGAGGCGTATGCTCCTTCTGTACATGCAAAGCTTTATGAGCTCCAGCAACTTAAAAATGTGAGTTATAAGTGAGTCATATCATAGTAATTTATTTTGAATGGATGTTACTGCGGTCTTGGCAAAGCTCCATGCAGTTCATGCTGCTTTACAGGGTGTGAAGAGGGCCCATGCTGGGTTTGTCTCCAGGGTCCATGCCTTCATCATCACTGCACACGGCTGCAAATCTGACTTTTGCAAAACAACTTATTTACTTCTTTTGTTGTTAAAGATTATCCACTTATTTTTACATTTTTTTCCCCTCTTTCAACTATTTAGAGATGATAGTTTCCGTTTTAAACTTCCTCCACCAGCTCCCACTGAAGCCACACAGCGGTAAGCATCGTGCGTGACACGTTTAAGCGCCTAAAGCCCAGATTTTTGACCCAAACACGACTCCATACACCATGATCAGCCAGCCCGGGACTCACCCTTGCTGCCTGTAGATGGCGCTACAGCACCGACCACCGACCCCGCTCCGCCTCTCCACCGCCGCTTTCCTCCTTCCCCGGGAGCCTGATGGGAAATTTGAAGTCACCTAAATAAAAAGGAAGGTGTAATTAACGCCACGCGCTATTAATTGCATCTGCTAGAGAGCGGATGAAGGGCAACGGGCGCACTTTTTTTTCCCTCCTGATTGCGGGGCTCCTCTAGAGTCTGCTGCAGAGATCAGAGATCTTTAAATCCTGACTGTTTCATGCCAGGCGGGTCAGACGGCGAAGAGAGGAAGATGATGGGGGGGAGATGATGATGGTGGTGGTGGTGCAGAAAGGTCCTTTTATTTCCCACTGCATCAACACACCAAAAAAAAAGAGAAAAAAAAACACTGGGGAAGTGTGTTAACCATCATATTAATATTTAAAAGCACAAGGTCAGTGAAAACCCCTTTGACTAACACATGAGAGGATTTGGCACCTGTGCGTCAACGAAAGTAGGATAGATTTTTTTTTTCTAATAATTCACTGAATATGACTCAAAAGTCCCATTTCCCTCCTGTTCAGCTCCATATAATCCCCATTAAAAAACAACAACAAAAAAACTGATCACCAGTGGATTGTCACAATTTACCCCTGTGGTTTGTCTGATAAATGATGCTGAGGTTAAACTGTCACTTCATCCACAGACCGGCACAAAACGCGCAGGACTGTCGGTGACCGACATCCTGACGGCCACGGCAGCTCCGTCTCCTCCAATCAGCGACGGCGTGTTTGTGTTGTTTATTACACACACGCTCACGCAAACAGCTGATTCCTGTGGCAGTCATGTTGCTGAGGAGAACAGCATCGGGGTCGGTGAAGTAAGTAACGGGTAACAGTGCTGGAGCCCATTTAAAACATGTCTATTATTTCCTGTAATAAAGTCATGATTATTTACTTTTTTTAAAAAAAAAACGTTGAATAACAGGAAAATATACACGTTAAGATCAGTTAAGAAAAGTCAGATTGAATCATTTGTTTTTAAAATCTACAATTCTAAGAAGACAGAATCAGCATTTTAAAGACCACTTTTGACCCCAACACTCCCGCTTTGAAAACCGCCTAATTGAACCCATGAAGCTGCGGGTCCCCCCCCCGTGCCAGAAGCCGGGTTCATTTAAAGGCAGCCCGAGGGCAGAAACAACACATCATCCACTCCCAGTCCTCCATTCATCAGGCCTGGTTTTCTCTCAGCCAGTAATCCCAGTCACACCACAGCTGTCACACACACACACACACACACACACACACACACACACACACACACACACACACACACACACACACACACACATCAAAGAAAATACATTTAGTCTCCACATATAGGAAAAAAAGCTGTTTAATATCAACCCCGTTATTTAAAAATGTGCAAGTCTGTATAATTGACGTGTGAGCGAGGAAAGAGCTGCAGGTGTTCGTCACCTCTAACTAGCAAAGTTGAGTCAGTGGAGAAGACAGCAGCCTGTACACCCGCACAAGAGCAACGATGGAACTGAATGAACTCAGCAGCGCTGGATTGCTACAGGTCTACACCCCACAACTTTAATTTTCCAGTGAATTATAATTATAAACCTGGGTGGATTCATTAAAGCTATCGAAGGATTCAATGGCAAAACGACGCTTTCTGCCTGCTGTTATCTGCAGAAATGAACGCAAAGCACGAGGGAGAAAAAAGGGGGGGGGAGGGTTGTTTCCACATGAGAGGGAATTTTAAGAAGAAAAAAAAAACATCCCTGGATATCTGTCTTTGCATAATACAACAAAAACATACCGTGTGGAGAAATGGTGTATATACATTTAGCTGTGACTGTCCAGTTCTGTGGCAATCCGGCTGAAAACTGACAAAAAAAATAAAAATAAAAATAAAATAAAAGATATGCGTCTCCTGTTCCCGCACAAAACAAAAGCCTTCTCGGCCTCATTTCTTAATCTTATTTTTCTCGCCCTTTGTGTCAACTATAAAAACCACCGCAGAATAAATTACAATCTCATTAACAAAACTACAACATAAAATTAAAAAAGAAGTCTACAAGCAATTTTCATTTTAAAGCAATGTAGCAAAAATGAATGAAATTGCATGGAGATGGCAATAATAATAATAATGATCATATGCTGCATTTTTAGGGAATGACGCTGTTTTCAGAAGAAATGATCCACACTGATCACTGTAACATCTCTAACTCCACCAATTAATTTGTGCACAATTGTGTCCTTTATCCTCTTATCTTTATCCAGACATTATTAATTAAAAGGCTGTATTTTGATCGTAAACAAACTTAAATCCAAAGCGGGAAACAAACACAAAAACAGAATTTCAATTAAAATTAAAGTCCACCTTAATTTCTATAAACTTAAAAAAAAATACAATTGCTAAATTTTAAACGAACTTGACATCGGCATTAACGAAAAAAAATAAAAAATAAAAGAGGCATAAAAGCACACAAATACAAGGCATTAGGTAGGCAATGTGGATTCTGAAACGGCTTGTTTTTGAAAATATTCATCCAAAAAAGTGCCCCAGTGAAGAAAAGAAAGGGGGGAGGGGGTGTCTTTTAAAGTTATACAATATTTACAAAAGTGGAATATCCAAAAGTTGTGTGGGAGCCGATGCCCATGGTGTGCTGGGCAGATGTGGAGCCGTCCTGGTTGGTGGGAAAAGTGCCATACAATCCGGTCAAGCCTGTCCTGGAGCCGCTCCTGGGGGAGGCGGGGGTCACGTTATTTAACGCTCGTTGTGAGGGGGGGAACTGACTGTTTTCTAACCTGAGGTGGACGTCTTGCACTTTTTAAACCACAGGCCATTTGTCAAAACGTTAATAATAACAACAATAATAATAATAATGACCCGAATCCTGCCAGAATAAATTAAGGTGGAGGCCTGTGCTGACAGATGGACTCAGGCCGATGCTCACCCTCAGCTAGTCTCCCTCTGCTCCTCCGCTGCACCCGAGCCTCCGTTTACTCCTCTAACGCACCTCCTTAATTTACCCCCCCCCATCGCCCCCCCGCTGCCCCCCCCCCCCCCCCCACCACCAGCACCACCGCTGGACGCACAATTCTGAGCTACAAAACTACAGAAAACGCTTTGCTTTCCCTTTTTACGCACAGCCAACAGAAAGGACAAAAAAAAAAAAAAAAAAAAAAGTAGGATCTGGTATAAAAGAGGCAGACGGATCATTCAGCTCTGCGTCTTTTTTTGTTGTGGCGGTTCTGAACGTCCCAAACCAAGGCTTCTGCCTCCCTTTCTTCCTCCCCCCGTCAGGTGTGGTTTCAGTACACAATAGGGGCTACACCGTAGATCCGCGGCGGCTGGAGTCACAGTGCTGGGCAGGTTTTCTCCGCTTCTGCTCCCTCTGCGCCGGGAGAGGGGAAACTGTCCGCCGCTCCCCTCGCCCATTTCTCCGATATTCACTGCAGATATTGTGTAAGTACTCTCTGCAATCTATTATACATAAAACACCCACTATATCGTTTCATAGTCCAGTGATTTATATATAACCCGGGGAGGGGGATAAATAAAAACGGGACGCGCCAGTCCTTGAGGAGCTGCTCCCGCGGTTCACTGGACCGGGGTCTGGACCCCGTGGTGCGGCGGCGTGTCCCCGTACACATCCTCGCTCCCCGGCAACGCTCCTCCGGGAGGGGTCATGCGTTTCTCCTTCTGTCTCCTGTTACAAAACCAAACCCGCACCACCTCCTTCTCCAGGTGGAGAGTGTCCGCCAAGCTGATTATTTCCGACGCCGCCGGTTTAGGGCACTTCAAAAAATGGCTCTCCAAAGCTCCTTTTACGCTCACCTCGATCGAGGTCCGTTTTTTCCGTTTCCTCCCCTGCGCCGCGATTTTGTCCAGGCTGGTGGGGCTGCCCGACGTGGAGTCCGCCTCCTCCAGCCACTTGTTCAACAGGGGCTTCAGTTTGCACATGTTTTTGAAACTGAGCTGCAGGGCCTCGAACCTGCATATGGTGGTCTGAGAAAACACATTTCCGTACAGGGTCCCCAGGGCGAGTCCCACGTCCGCCTGCGTGAAGCCCAACTTGATCCTCCGCTGCTTGAACTGCTTGGCGAACTGCTCCAGGTCGTCCGAGGTCGGCGTATCCTCATCCGAGTGGTCGTGGTGGCTCTGCGGCCGGTGCTGGTGCTGGTGCTGGGACGTGGGGTGGCCGTGCTCGCTGAGGTGGGGGCTGTGATGGTCCTCGTGGCTGTCTCTCAGGCTATGGTGGTGCATCCCCTGCGCGCCGCCCGGGATCAGCCCGTTGACGCTGAAGCCCGGCTGGGAGTAGATAAGGCTCTGGCCGTTCGTCGTCGCCATGCTCGGTATGTGCGCCGCGGTGGTGGTCCTCCATGCCCGCGCGTCGTGGTGATTCGCGTGCGCCTGGTGCACCAGGTGCGGCGGCCGCGACTGGTGCTGCTGCAGGTTGCCGCTCGGACTGTGCATCTCCTCCCGCGCGCCCTGCACCGCGGGCTTGATGTCCTGCTCGGCGCCCAGCGGGCTGGAGGACCACGGCGCCGCCTCTCCGTGGGACAGCGCCGTGATCCACTGGTGCGCGTGGCTGAGCGTGTGGCTGTTGCTCTGCAGCGGGTAGTCTCCCTGCAACAGGCTCTGCGCGTCCCGGTACGCCGTGGCTTGCTGCATGCTGCCGGGCTCCGAGTGCACGATGGATGCGCTGGAGGTGAGGATGCTGTAGTGGTTAGACGCTGCGGTCGCCATGACTCTCGGAGCCGGACTGGTCGCTCCTATAAAAGGAACCTCGCATTTGACAGAACCTCTCCTGCCCACAGGCGGCTCCCAGGCGCTCTGCCAAGTGGACGCCGAAGCGCACCTGGACTTCGCTCCGCCCCCGTCTCCAATTGGAAGCCGGGGCGTGATGGACGTGGTTGTCAACGGCAACGGGGCGGCGATTGGCTGCGAGGAAGCCTCAACAAACACTACAGTCTTTGTTGGAGAGGCGCGAGTGGCAGCGGAGAGCCGGAGTGCAGCATGTGGAGACGGAGCAGCGGGATCAGCAGTGCGGCTGTAAGATCCAGTTGATTTACTTTAATAATCGTGCGCACACTCTGACACTAGGTCCAGCTCCGAGAATACAGGACTCCCTCGGTTGGGAAGAAGCTGACAGTTATTTTGAGATGGATTTTTCTCCTTGTAACTGTCTGGAAATTTGCAAGCGTTCAGGATGTAGGCGTTATTAGAAATGTGTGGTGTGCAGGGACGCTTTGATTGCTGAGGTAGAGTGCATATCCTGTATGCAGAAGTTAGACTTGTTTCAGCAAAAAAAAAAAAAAAAAAAAAAAGTAAAAAGTTTGACGTTTAGTGTTTCTGTGCTTCAACATTTCACCTTGACAACGTTGGTGCATGCACAGCATATTAATATGACTACTATTCGTGCAGTAACGGATGAAAGAGCAATATTTTGTCTGTATGTGTTTATTCATTGTTCATTCAAATTTGCATATGTTACCAATACATATTCTGAATTCAAATGGAATGAAATAATCTAGAATTTATTATTATTATTAATAATAATAATAATAGCAAATTTACTTTCTAAATTGGACTGTGTGGAGCATATTTCAGGGCTTTTTAAAAAAAATAATTACTGCTATTTAATTTTTCGCCTTTAACTGGCACGCAAAGAAAACTGTCTTCAGAGCCAACAGGCTTCTTTAATTTATTTGTCTCTTATTTTGAAAACAAAGCAGAACGCCCACACCAGTGCTGTGATCGTGTTATTGTCTGCGCTAATTAATCAGTGGAGCCTGAAAAATGATTATTGTGTTCAGCAGGCTTGTAAATGTAGATGTTGGTCCCCTGTCTTGACTTTAAAGCTCTTAATAGCCTATAAAGTAAACAGATCAGCGTTGTTGCTCCCACTGAGCTGTGGAGGCACTTTTACAGGCTCCCTTTCGGTGGGAGTGGCTACACATCCAAACAAGCACATGACATACAGGATGCAGACATTTAAGACATCAATTAACCGGGGAAATAGTAGGTTGAGTTTGGAGGGATTTCATGGGGGCCGTTACATCACCAAAAAAATGCTTATTATTTTTCACGTCTTCTCATTATATTGTTATTATTTTGTGCGTAAAACCACTCTGGCTGCACTCACACACTAATAAAGCCAGGACAGACAGAAGTGAAAGAGGGGGATTAAGTCCAAACTCAGGCCTCCAGTCCAGGGCAGAAAAGGGCAAGTTTCCATCCATCCTCAGCTGTCCTTCCTCCTCGGTGTCAGCTTCGGCGACCAGGACTTTGTCCAGAGAGGGGACATTCCTGGCCGACTGCTGCTGGTTGCCATAGGGAGGCCGAAATTAAACAACAGCAGTTGCGTTGCTGCAGCCCCCGCACCCCTTCTTCTCCTAGACTATATGTAAAGGCCTCTATTTAGAGAGGCTCTCTGGTATGGGGACAAAGCTTCTGAGGGGATAAAGGAGGGAGGAGTGAAGAGTTCAGGCCCCTGAGAGGGAGGAAGGACTAAAAAAAAAAAAAAAAAATACTGCAAAAGATGAGAGAGATTATGTCCATCCTCAAAGCTGCTCCTCACACTCCTGACGAAGATAACAGAGAAAAAAATAAAGTAAAAATGCATGTTTCCTAGGCAGAGGCACGTCTCAACTTTGTGGTGTCTAAACTAACTTTCTGCGTTAAAGGCTTTAATATTTCTCACTGTGTGTAATTAAAACCAGTGTGTTGGCAGCGTAGTCTATGGCCTGCAACAGTTCAGTCTAACAGAAATAAAGACATACAAATTAAACCTATAAATCAGAGCAGGCAGTTCTTCAGTATCCACGATTTATAATTTTCAAACTATGCAAATGACTTAAAACTTTAATTAAACATTTTATTTAATAACTTGGTCCAACAGTAAAATTAAGAAGCAATAGAAAAAAAAAAGTAATTACCAAAGAAATATTTTCACAAAAACACTTGAACAGTGCAAATGAAAACACAAGAGTCTATATGGTGAATAGTCACAGTCATAAATCATTATTAGCAATGTTAATTTATTCACAAAAAGTTCACACTAGGACACATGTCATGTGTGCGGACAGGGGAGTGGGGACAATGTGGGGCCATGCAACAAAAGACAAGTGCTAATTGCAAAATATCTGTTCTTGATGACTTGGACTGCTTCCTCAATTCATATGCTGATTTAAGATGTGCTACAAGTTTTTCTGCTAGCTTTGATGCCAATTTAGTGGCTGGAATTTGTATTTGGAAATGAGAATTAGAAATCTGGTGATTTTTAAATTACAGATCAACTGACTGTGAAATTTTGGACCGATACTGATAGTGTTTAAAATAACAAGTGGACCAATGACTGATAGCCAGAACCAATTGTTGTTGTTTTTTTTCCTTTCTTTTTTCCTATTTCATCTTTAATGTCTGGGAGACAAAGAAATATGCATTATGAAAAATAACTGAAGTGAAATCGTTGAAAATGCTTTGGTCCCAGATGTATTCTGGATTTGCAGCTGCAGCCATCTGTTTCAGTGCTACAGAAGTGGGACACAACACAAATATCAGCCACTGCCATCGAGAAATTTTCTCTTCTTTCCCCATATTGGTCAATAAGGAGAATATCAGCCCATACTAATATATCCACCAATATATCGGTGCATCCCTGCTAAAAATACATTTAATGTTATTCAGTTTATATCAGATATGGAGGTTTCATCGCTATGAAATTTGATATAGGGATGTTATTGGTGTAACTTGTAACTATATACAAGTCTTTAACTGTATGGATAGACAGCAGTTATTGCAACATTTTCTAATGTCCTGCTTATATGAGTAATACGGTAAACTGCAGTCTAAACCAAGGGGGAGATGATCAAGGCTGAAGCACATACAAACTCCTCAAATGTATCACTCAGGCTCTTCAATTAGGAATTACTGATTGGGCCTTTAATGGATCTCATTTCAGAGGCTAATAATCCCTCATAGCTGTGAATGCAGCTGCACTGGCGGCACACGAATCCGCCGTGGATTTAGCACAGAAAAAAAAAAAGTTTCCAGGCACGGCTCAGTAATTCATTCTGGTAATATCGAACATCATTGTGGTGTAACACTGAAATCGGCCAAATCAAAAGAACATTGTGGTAATTAGGCTGTAATTCAAAGAATTACCACATCGCCACACAGGCTTAAATAGTCGTGTTGGGAGGAACGCAAAGCACATTATTTTAATGGTGTAATATGCAAACTATGGCTCGTTTCAATTACATGGCTTAACAATGCATAAATGATGCGAGCCTTGTTATTTGGACTGCGGGGTTTGTGGTTATTCAATCACGCGCAGGGGCCAGCATCGGGGGCCGCGCCGCCTCCTCTCGTGCACTGAAACCCAGCGTGGAGCGGTGAGGGTCGCTGCCAAACCACGTTTAAGGGAATAAAAATGAACAGTGGAGAATGTAAGCGTTAAATTAACAGTAGGATAATTATATGACCCGTGTGCTGTAAAGATTCAATTTCTACCGCTCTAATTAGGCAACTGTCTCCCCATACATCAGCTCACATCCCACTGCCAATTTCTCACCAGAAAGCGTCCTGTGAGCGGAAATAATTTGATTTTATTAAGACACGGCTCATGTAATGAAGAAAATTGTGCGTGTGTGTGTATGTGCGTGTGTGTGGTGGCTGGTGAAATATGATATTTTTTTTTAAGTCGCTGATTGTTCTCCATGCTCAGCTCACTGAGCCCCGTTTAAAGACAAGGACAGTTAGGCCTGAGCAGGGCAGGGAGAGAGAGTGCGATGGGACGGGCTCCACCTGTGACCAGCAGGCTATGGAGACTGGAGGGAGGGGACTGGAATTGGTCACCTCAGACCATACCGGCTACATGCAGGAAAAACAAAACAAACAAACAAACAAAAAAAAAAAAAATCACGAAAACACGACCTTATGTGGACCTTCAACGTTTTTAATCCATCATCAAGCGTTCCTCCACCTCCGAGATCACCGCCTTCCACGGTGATCAAAAGGTCCCGCTCTCCAAGACTCCTACAGGAGGCGGCACGTTAAATTTGGAGACTTCAGTGATGTAGAAGGCCTCCTCAGTCCACTGGGTTAGAGTTCTGTTTTGCCTTGACTGTCAGTACAATTTCAACATGCTTTTTAAAGGGATTACAGATACGCTTTTCCAGTCTCACCCCCTAGTTTATCAAGTGATACTCAAGTAGGCCAGTGGCACTAAGTAATGGAACTGTATGGGTTTGAGGTTCAAGGATGAATAAAATTTGACTTCCTTCTTACTATGGATACGAAAGCCGCAGTATCTCATGCTTCCTCCATTTCAGCGAACACACCGTGGTACTCGCTCCTCTTCCTGCTTTGTCCACGTAGATCTTGACGTACTCACGTTGGCCTCGTGAAATCAGTTTGTATAGCGAGCTATCCACGTCCACGGTAAAAATCAAACCATGCCAGAGAAAATTAAAAGATAAAACTAAAGTTTATAAAAATCCAATCTGAGTGCTGACTATGCCATAGTGCACTTGTCAAATAGGTTTTGAAAAAAAAGATGTCCGCAGCTGCTTTCAGTGTCACATGCTGTGAAAAACAGTGTTCTTCTGTGTTTTAACCTTGTACAATGCATCCGTGGGTCACATGTACGCCACCGACAAGTGAAAACGCTCACACCACAAAGACATACACTCTGGTTTTATTTAGTTAAATCCCTGAAGAGACAAGCAGGTTACATGTCCTGGATGTTATGACATCCCAGAGCAAAGAGCTTCGTACTCGGGTGTCTACATCGGTAAAACATCACACCCTGACTGCCTCCTGACTTGTGCTTCCTCTCATAAAACCTTTTCTCCACCAGATTATAGACTCATTAATATTACAGGCAGGCTGAAAACTGTTTCACAGAGACCTTCCCCGACTGCTTCTTTGAGGAGCTGTAAAACAACACAGTAATTGTTTATGGTTTTTAAAACTACATATACTTGATCTCGAGGATGTCAGAACTTAAAATTTGTCCTAGAACGTGAGCAATTTGGGTCCTTTAAGTAAATCTTTTACACTTCAGAGGCTCCGATCACAGAATTTGAATCCTTCCACCTTGGTTATCAAATGAACAAGCCTGTAGTAGAATAAAATATGACAGCAGGTTTGTCTCTAGAAGGTAACATTCTGAGAAGCACAGTTAGTTTTAACAGCTTCATATTAGGAGCTACAGAGGTTGTAGTCCCTGCTGAAGCATCACTGCTTTACTACAGTGTAATCTTTAGGGAACAATACGGAGCAAAGGCATATCCGTTTACTGTGAATTAGTCATTTACTGTATCATTAATCAAACACCAGAAGGTCACCACTGGTACCCGTTCCAATAGGTATGAATATTTTCATTTTCCTTTAAATTGACAGACATCCTGAGTAAAAAAAAAGAAAAAAAAATACAGTGAAAGACATGCAGCTCATTTCTATCAAAGTAATATCAGAGTTTCAATTTTGGATATCAATAATTCTCGCCCGTCTTAAGTCTTACATAACAACAGCCGACCCACACTTTTCATCCTCACTGTAATTGTTGTGCGCATCAAAGATGAGAGACTGACAGGCTGTAGGGGAGGATTAATACAGTGGGTGAGTGACGGCGCACTGAGTCGGTCAGGACTGATAGAGGGAGGGACAGGAGAGGGAGGGCAGAGAGAGACGGCGGGGGGGGGGGGGGAGGAGGATGGGAGAAAAGTAGAAGAGGACAAAAAGTGGGGAGCGAGTTAACGAGAGGGAGAGCATTAATTGTGCGCTTTGTGCCGGGGCTCTTTTGCTGAGTGTGGCTGTCGAGGCGCGGGCACTAACCCCTCCAGCAGCCCGCCGCGATCTGAGCCAGCTCTCAGGCTGCTGTATTCCAATGCAATTAGGCCACTCAAAGGCCTGCTTAAAGCTGCACCCCCCCCCCCCCCCCCAATCCCACCACCACACATACACACACTCGGATAGCAACAGCCCCTGTGGGTCCCCCTCCATTGTAGCAGGGAGGTGTATTCTGTCCCTTCTTTCAGGCCCTCGATGAAGAGACCACCCCGGGGAGGAGGGAGAAAAGCACGGATTACCTCTTTCTCTGTCCCTTCCCTCTGTCTTTCTCTTTATCTGCCTCTCCTTTTCTCTTTCTGCTTTCACCTCTAAAGCCTGTCGGCTCGGGCAGGCGCACAGCGCAGCTCTAGTTAGCTCCTGCAAAGAGACAACTTCAACTTTTTTTTTTTTTTTTTTTGCAGAAGAAGAAGGAGAGCTCTGAGGCATTTCAGTGATGGATGTCATCATGGGGCTTCTTTAGCAACCCCCCCCCCCTCCTCCCCCTTCCTCTTTCATTATTCACACAGTCATATATTTCAACAAGTGGGGAGTGCAGCTCTTCTAGCTCGTCCCTGTTCGCATCAAGCGCTCGGTCCCCTCTGTGATGCTGTATTAAGAGAAAGCTCTTCAGGGTAGCACGGCTCTCTTGGCTGGGTTTCACTGGCGTCTCATTCCCCCAGAAAGCATTTAAAGCAGATTACAAACCTACGCTACACCTCCCCAATAAGAGAAGAGAGAGAGGGGTGGGGGGGAGAAAGAAAAAAAAAAAAACTGGCACATTAGCACCTGCAATACTACTCAATGGCATCAACAGATTAACGAGGTAATCCACACAATGAGGTCTTTGATTCGTGTGGTTTGGCAGGCAATAACGGCAGGCATAATGCTCACTGTTATTTCAGACCGTCCCAGCACAAGAAAAGCTGGCAGAAGCCTCTCTCTCTCTCTCCCTTTTTTTTGTCTTTCCATGAGATGAGCTTTTGAAGAATTTCATCTCATGCATCTGGTGCTTTTGCCTGTTTCCTTGTCAGAGACATAACCTGCTGCCTCTTTCTGCAGCACATGTGAGGGGGGGGAGTAGAGGTGGAATCACAGCATTTCTGAAGGGTGTTTAAACAGCAGGGCCACGGAGCATTCCCCCCCCCCCCCCCGCATAAGGACGTGCATGTAGGATAAGTGCATGCGTGTGTGCGATAGATCTCGTGGTCCCATCGCTCATGTGCAGCTCGATTAGCCCCACGTGCCTCGTTCGTCAGACGCGGAGGCAGAGCAGATGGCAGAAGACGCACCGTGTTACCGTGCTGCAGCACTATGTAATGCTGCTCTAATTGAAACATCAATATTGCCCTGTCAATACACTACTGCTACTTTAAAAAAAAAAGGCAGATTTGCACTTGCCTGGGAAAACAGTGCTTTCATAGGGATCAGGCACCTGAGATGAGCAGACAGAAAGTTCTACTTTCTGGGAAAAACAGGAAGGGCCCCTTTATACAGCACGGAGATCGTTGAGAGACTGGATCTTTTTTTTTTAAATCTTTGGGATTGTTTGGGAGATCTTTGTGTGTCTTGGAATGAGTCAAGACTGTGGCAACCGTTTAGGTCACTGAAGATCATTGATGGATCAAATATTTGGCCAGATCTCTCAGTGATCTCTCAATGATCTCCACTCCTGTGTAAAGGAGGTATAAGTCAGTCTGTAAACAGTTCCTGGTGTTTTTTAATATTCTAACAGTAACACTTCACCTGTTTGTATACAGTTTGTGTAGCAGTAAGAGAAGCATGCAAGAAAACAGAGAGACACTGTGGCAAATTTTTAATAATAATGAATTGATAGAAAGTTGAGAGAGCTCGCATAGCTGTGATCAGTAATTCAACGTTATTGGAAATTCAGTGGAGAACAGAAAGAAATTAGGCAGGGAGAAATTAATTTGCTATTTGTCCAACTCTATGAGGAGTGATGCAGTCCCTTTAATGAATGAGTAATCCACTTCTTATTGCACGCAGCTGAATACACCCTTCACTGAGGTGGAGAAAAAGACAAACATCTTCCACTAACCTTTGCAACTCCTGAGCGAGGACAAGGAGGAGGAGGAGTGGGAAGATGAAACTATTTTTTTGAAGTGGGGGTGGGTGGGTATGTGGTTTGTGTATGAGTGCTGGCTTTTGACTGGGTTTTAAAGCCAAGTTAAGGATCCACGATAAATGGTGTACACTGATACCAGGGCCTCAAAGTCGAAACAGAGTCCAGGGGATTGATTCCTCATCAACTGGCTCGCTGCACTGTGGAAAATAACCGTCTTTATTTAACCATGGCTCATGTTTGTGTCTTCAATTCCCCAACCGCTCCTCTTCCTCTCTGCCTACAGCTCCTTCATCTGCTGGATCCAAAAGAGTCCGGCTGTGGCACCTGTGCTGGGCCAATGCGAGATGGTAAGGACCCGTAACCCCTCGTCCCAGACTCCCTGACGACTTCAGGAATCTCCCTCTGATGTCTGGACAACATCTGTTTGATGTAACTGTGGGACACAGAATTAATTATGATGAGTGCTTGTCATGAGAAAACAGAAGGAAAACTACAGGGGCGACAACTGATGACTCATCAAAGCTGAAAATTCTCACAGTTGATACACAAGGGATGAGTAATACAATTTTTACTAAATATACAGTGACTTTTAAATATAGTAATCACATTATTCAGAAAAGAGATGCAGATACCATTAAATAATTGTTTCAGCTGTTAAAATCTAATAAAAATACGGTTTGTCATCAGTTCCAACTATTACTAAGCAATATTATTGTTGCATAATCGCTGTTAAGAAATATAGAAGGAGTGTGGTATCAGTGAATATAGCACCATGATGATTTGTTCATATGCCTGATGATCAGTGTAATATTTTGCTTTCATTTTTTTTAAATTGTAAATTGACAGTAATAAGCAACAACATATTACGTTTTATTTGTTTATTTATTGTTATATTGTTCTGTCGACTAGTATGACTACATTAAAACAAGTAGTTCCTAGATGCTGCTCTTGGATGTTGCTAACACAAATAATGAGCATAATATAGAATACAATAGCTTTATTGTCATTTTACACACTTATTCAATGAAATTTGCTCTTCTAGAGTCCATCAGCCAGGTCACATCTGTCAGATGGGCTGCTAGCTAGTGCTCAAATAGTGTCTCTGCTTTTGGTTTTCTCTGCTGTCTTATTATAGGCATCTTCAAATGAAGTAAAGGGTCTAAAGCATGCGTTACGCTACGATACTTCTGTACGCTTTGGGTGTTTAATCTAACTACACGGTTATTCATTTTAAGAGTAATTTAACCACAGCTAACTTTTAGGATGAATCTGGAATACAACAACACAGTTTGCAGGTTGTGAAGTTTTCAATCAGCGTCTCACTGTAGAAATTAACACACAAAAAATTACAACCCTTACATGTGATAAGAAGCCACAGACAGTTAATTATCAGAACACTGTCAGCAGAGTGATGTATGTATATCTGATGAAGCATCTTAGTGCGATTATCAGGGAATATAGCCTAGTAATTCCTGCAGTCCCTATGGTCCAATCACATTGCTTGGTCAGGACTGACATACATATATTCTAAAAATATTACAAATAAATGGATGGAATAAAGAAGCAAGCAAACTAGCGCATCTGACAATTTGCCTTGAAAGCCCGTACGATGTCATCGTTCTGTCTCCAGGAGCCTTCCTTTTCTGGTTTATGAAACAGATGTTTGAGTTACAAGACATGTATTTAAAAGAAGAAAACGTATTGCAGTCAACAGAACTATGAAACCCATACTGTGAGGCGTGCTACGAACGCACAAAACACTCTTTAATATCTGTGAGTTTGCAAGACACTCCTTACCTGTTAAAAGTCAGCATGTCTTAGTGTCTCCAAGAAACTTCCCACACGCACTTTCACCTCAGCCCAGCTTATCCATCCCTCCCTGAGGCTGTTTTACCATTTTAGGGAGGAATCCAGCGGTTGGGTCAGGTCTGTCACAACACTGACCTGCCACGATATTCAAAAGTGTGATCAAAGATACTATGTTGTTAGTTCATACGGGACATATTGGACCACATTCATGAAACGTGAGCTGAACTGATTTGTTTGTAAACTGCTAGTAGACTGAAATTTATGTGTGTCGGCATTCATAAAAATGTTAGTAGATGTGAACTTTTCATAACTGCCAACAAAATCTCGTCCTGCCTTGGACCACTCATACAGCGTGTGCAAATCTAAATGCACCTAAATATCACTCGTCGGTACAGCAAATTTCAACTTTAATCAACTAACTGTTCTCTGTCATGTTCACAATATGCAAATGCATTTAAAACACATTTTTAAACGTGAGTAAAACTAGTCTGTAATAGATTTAGCTTAATTAATCAGCAATTCATATATTTAAGCTTCAGATTAGATTTCTTAAAAACTTGGGTGAATTAACTCAAAATCCTATCTGTTGTTTAGACTATTTTTAAACAAACAAACAAAAAAATATGAAAACTGAAAAACTGAAGTTCACCTTCAAAAAAATTCCCATCATGTTTGATTATATTAAAATGCCATTTGTTTTTGATAATTACACGCTTCAATTAAAAGGCAGGTTTTACCAGTTTAAATTATGGACCGAGTCACTCTGTAGGCTGATCTGGTCTTAAATATCCACATTAAAAGAATACGTTGACTATTTTTCCTGATGATCATCTTCATCTTTATTGACCGATATGACCACACATGCTCAAAAGAATATATTTAAACAAATGGATGAGTATTAAACACAAACATTTGAAAGGTCTAACTATTTAAAAGACTTCTTACTAAGGAAAATAAGGGACTCTAACTTTTATCCTTATGCATAGTTTGTTAAAATGAGTTCAAAAGCACTACAATAGTGCATTGCTGATTTATTTAAAATTCAATTATTGAGCTCAAATTTACATTTCTCGCTTTCCATTTCCATTTATTTAATCAGGAGAAAGGATTATACGAATCAGGCAGTGGCCAAACACTGATATATTAGTGATGGTGGCATAAATGTCATTTAGGACCTAATATAACAAGTTAAATCACCTTAACACCTTACCTTCTGAGCTTGTTGGGGTTTAAGGCTCCATTAAGGGTCCATCTGCAATAAAGGGAGCTCTCAAATAAAATAAAATAAAATAAAAAGTTGCAACTGTGATTCCCCTCCTCCAGCTTTTGCATTTTTTTCCTGGCAGCATCTGTCACCTCCCTTCAGGTCTTTGCTTTTCCTGTACTGGTCACTTCATTACTAACAGAAGAAAATATATTGTGTTTTTTTTTTTTTTTTCCTTTTGCCTCAAGATGACCGATTTCAGCTTGTGAGGAGTTTTTCTTCCTTTTCTTCACTTGTGCTGCACCTTCAGATCAACAGGAAGAAGTTCTGGCACTTTCTTTTAAGCTGATTCATGAGTGGAGATTTATGCTAATTACTGACCAGCGGGAGCGCGCAGCCCGTTTACCAATGAATGGGATTCATGAACTTACACACGGCTCTGCGAACAAATCAGGGATTTACGCAATGTTCATGAATCCGGAGTAAGTTTTTAGTACCGAAGCGATTTACATGCAAATCTGCTCACAGATTTACAAATGTTTCATGAATGGCGCCCATTGTGTGTCAGTCATCTGGCCACCTTTTCACAATCCAATATGAATAACTGTTCTTTTTGTACCCTTTTGTGCTGTTATATATGAAGTATTTAAACAAAGATCAATTCGACTGATGGGACTAATAAGTAATATTGTTATGATATTTAGGACCATGATAGCAATGAATGAATGAATAACTGTGAAGAGAAAACCTGGTGCCATGGCAGTCCTAGATGATCCTATGTGAACTAGAATTTGTCAACTGTGGAGAGGGAGAACTCTAGCCGAACCTGACTCAGCCATCTGGAGCTCTGAACCTTTCTAGATACCACAGAAGAGCAATAATGTACACGTGTGGAACATCGCAGCAGATGTTCTTTAAGCCATCATCTTAGTGGTACAAATCTATGCGATGTAACATGGTGCTGAAGTAGGAATAGCTCAGCTAACATTTTGCAGCATTTACTGGGTCAAATGTCCTGCCTCCCACAGGCTCTAGTACACAAGCAATAGCTCTTTGCCAAATATTTCCAATACACTGCATATAAATATGGATGAAGTGCCACCATTTGCTTTCATTGTAGTAAAATGAAGCTATACTTATTTAGGGTGCTGCCATCTTGGGGTTTTCCACCTGCACAGTAGTGACCATTAAGAGGAGTTGTTGTGGCCCATACAGCCGCCCACTACAACAGATCTTTAAAGACGAATCATGACCAAGCTCAGCTGTGACTGCATCCTATTTTTTTAGAACACCAAATAACAATTAAAACCAAAGTGATCCAAACCTGAACTGTTGAACATAAATCACCGTGATAAGAACTACCTGTGATGAGAGAAATGATCTTTTGGAAAAACTTATTCATGGAGCATTTTTATTTTTCAGTTAGCCATAAACAGTAATTGGGAAGGAGGGGCTTAATGTCTTACTGCAGCCAGTCACCAGAGGGCAATCAAGATGCACAAACTTCACTTTTGTAGACCTCTAATGCATGCATCTTTTTTTTTTTTTAAGTCTGTTGTATTGCCATTGAACAACAGAAACAGTTGTGATCAAATTTATTCAACCCCCATTGCATTTTAGGTTTATTGGCAAAATTTAAAAAATTTCAGGTGTTTGAAATAAGCACATTATACAAGAACAGTTTAAATGGTTTAAAAAAAAACCTAATATTACAAAGATTTTATCCAAATTCAACACTAAATCCTATTTTCAATGACTACTGCCGTCTGAAAATTATTCAACCCCCTGAATAGAATTTCTCATAAAAGCGCACATTTGCAAATCAGGTGTGGTCTCAAGCACACCTGATGCAACCAATCAAGGGCTTCATTAGTTGCGTCAGGTATGCTTGAGATAGAATACCTCAGATACCAGGGGCCTCATGTATAAATGGTGCGCATGCACAAAAACACGGCGCACGCTGATTTTCACGCACAGTGGGATATATAAAAACAAACGTGATGTGAGAATCTGCGGGCCGAGCTGCAAAGTTTTGATCTGCCGTGAAAAGTTTTGGGCTCTCCACAAAATTCTGTTTGATTCCATCAGGTGGGTCTGTTAAACTACAAAACAGCTGAAACTCACAAAATGTGTTAAAATAACATTCCTACTTCAGTTAAAATTATTTGTCTGTGAATTAGTGGTTGAAAAACATGATTATTATTATTATGTGATTTATCTTCTCAAGTTGGCTTATTGAGTGCAGTGAAACTGTAATGAATAATAACTAATTTCCCTCAGATAACCACAGCCAGAGCCGCTGTTAACTGGATCCTGTTTCTGTAGACTAAAAGTAACATCAAGATTACAAAATTTGCTGACGACTAGGCTATACTCACGAGGCAACACGCACAGATCCATCTCTCCTGGGAGGGGTCGGCAAAATGCACTATTGAGCCCCAGAGGACAGGCTATGGGTGACCCGATCTCACTAAACATACCTAATGAACTGCTATGGGTGAACGCCTGCAACTGCAGCGGAGACATGTGCACGCAGCTGTATCGGAGTGAAGAGATGTTTTCATGGTCTAAAATATCTGTTTGGAGGTTACAATCTGGAAATAAAATATTGTGCAGCTCCATGTGTTCCACCAGGTTATCGTGTGTAATTTGGACTGTGGCAGTGACGCTGACAGATTTGATGTGGAACTAGTCTTTACAAATTCAGCTGTAAGATTAGAGTGGTATTCAGTGGTGTTTATTTACAGTACTTTATTTACATAGCCTCCTTTTTTTACTAACATCACGTCTGCCTGTCTGTCCCTTGTGTGCAGACTGCCGAGGACTTTCTCTCACAGCATTTTTTTCCCGTGCGTGTCAGCACCGGCTCCAGTAGTCATCCCTGCAATGCTCTGTCGGAGCAGTGATCCACCTTGACTTTAACTTTAATGCCAGAACATTTTATTTGATTTTACTTTATTTCAGTCTCTGTGGTAGTCTGTGCCCGGCTGCCTTTTACACAGCATGGAGGCCGTTTTTTTAAATCTTCAGGATCGTTTGGGAGATCCGTGTGTGTTCTGGATTGAGTTAAAACTTTGAGGAGACTGTGGCGACTGTGGAGATTACTTAAGATCATTGATAGCTCAAAAAGTGGCAGTCTCTCAATGATCTTCACCCCTGTGTTAAGGGGGGGCATAAATGCCATTGTAACAGGGTCCACTCGGTAAACTTAGGTTTAGTGTTGATTCCGGAGGGTCAGAACATAGTAAAACTTTTTTCTGACCTCCACCTCATTATCAACACCTCAGTGTCACACTCCGTTAAGTTATTATTTTTTTTATGTTGCACTTTATGTTGGGGCGCTTTTATTCATTTACATAGTCATTAGTGGGACAAACTGAGGCGGAGTAAAGAGATTGTGCACGTGCGCTGGCTTTCAAGGTGAGGTGGGATGTATAAACCAGTGTTTCCTCTGGCTTAAAGATCTTGGCGTGGTGGCATCATATTTTTTTTGGGGGGGGGGCAGAAAACATGACATGATTGTAACCAGAATATGTTCATTTTACACTATTTCTTTATTTCTTTATTTTAAATTTTGCACAGTAATATTGCATAATGGAACTTACCATTTGAAGTACTGTACAACCAAGGCCTGGTATGGTATGGTACTGGAATGCTGGGCCAGCTGGGGTCCCACCCAGATGTCCTGTGTTTAGACTTTTTACTGGTGTCATCCTTCTCTCCTCCCTCTGCTCTCACCTCTCCTGAACCCCCTGCCTGAACACTTTCCTCTCCTTGGCTCCTCTCTTCTGTCTCATCTTGCCCTCTGTGAGCTCTGTCTAATTCAGGTTCTCTCTCTGTCTATGGTGGTATACAAACAGGTTAGAAAATACCAAGTGTCTTGTTTTGTCCTGCAGGATTTTTTTTTCATGGTCTACATAAATAACCAAAATGTGTATTTTTTGTATTTTTATTCTAGTGTTTCTTTTTTTCCATTGACGAAGAGTAGGAAAGGAAAGGGGAAAAAAAAACATTCATAATAGTAATGTACTCATGCATACTTAAATTATATGATCAGAGGTGAGTATAGTAACCACAAATTCTACTCATGTAAAAGCAGTGCTTTGAAATTAATAATTAAAAGTAGACAACCAAAAATTTCTAGTTAAGGGTACAAAGAGCACCCACTTAAAAACTTGAGTAATGACTTCAGTCTTGAAGGTTTGAGGTTTTTCTCCAAAATTTATGACAATTTTCTTACAGTTTTCTACTTTTCTCTGTAAATTTATCTAAATTTGCAACACTTTTCCTCAGATTTGTAATTTTCTCTTGTAAAATTATGACTTTTCTTGTACATTTGAGACTATTATAAATTTGTGGATTATTTTATGGCTATTTTTTCTCTTTTTTTAATCCAATCCAACTTTATTTATAAAGCTTTTTAAAAATGACAGTTGACACAAAGTGCTGTACATCAACGATAAATAAAATATAAAATCAATAAAATACAGCTAAAGTACAAAACAGCACAAACAAAACAATCATCATACAATAGAGACAATAAGAAGAAATAAAATCAATGTCTCAAACTGGGTCAAAAGCCAGAGAATAAAAATGGGGTTTAAGAGAAGTTTTAAAACTGGACAGTGAAGAGGCCTGTCTGATGGACAAAGGCAGATTATTATAAAATTACTGTTTTTCTAATAAATTTGAAACAGATTGTGGCAATTTTTTTTACTTTTTTCTTCATACAGTTTAAATTTTTGACCATAATTTTGTAGAGCCAGAAGAGAACAATAACTTTAACTCTGAATTCAAAGAAATATAATTATTAAAATTATATTTAAAGAAATAAATTAACTTAAATGACCAAGGATGCCGTTATTTCTGTTATAATATTTCTACATATTTATAGTTTTTTTTTGTTTTTGTTTTTTTTAGAAATTTCACCACCACCCAGACAGCAGGAAAAACTTCCCTTATTTTGAAATCCAAATGTTGGCACGTTTAGTTTGTCTGAAGGCTGCTGACGGATTAATGTCATTGACTTGATGAATTTCGGACATCTTAACTTGCCAGGTGTAGCGGATGATAAAATAAAGGCAGCGAGCTGAAGTTTTAAGCAGGTTTATTAAATCATACCGCCATCACAGAGCTTGCCCCGGCGCCGTGCATGCGCGCCGGGAGCGAGCCCGGAGGCTCTCAGCAGAGAGACACAAGAGTGAGTGTGTCAGCAGCAGTTGCAGGAATGAGAGAATGAGTTACAGAACATGTGCAGTATTTATACCCAGTTACATACAATACATGAAAGGCATGAGACATTTGCATCACAGTAAGAACAGGAAGCCTGAATGTTTGCATTTGATTCATACAAAACAGCATGATACCAGCAGAAGGAGCTAGACACAGGAAGGCTGCCTATTGTTCTGTTAATCGCTCCAGATGCGCGCTCTGCATGTCCCAGTCTGTTGTGGGGGTTACCCCACACCAGGTACATAATAGGGAACATAACTTAATATTGTAGTGGCTGGTGAAATATATCCACTATATATATATATATATATATATATATATATATATACTGTATATCCCCCTGGATATATACAAAATATATCCAGGGGGTTGGAACCTTTTTGTGTGGAGTTTGCATGTTCTCCCTGTGCTGCGTGGGTTTACTCCGGGGGCTCCGGTTTCCTCCCACAATCCAAAGACATGCATGTTAGGTTAATTGGCTGTTCCAAATTGTCCCTAGACATCTGTTTCCTATAGGCCCTTAGAATAGAGGGTTAGTACTAGTGAAAGCGCTTTGAGTGGTCTTTGTGACTAGAAAAGCGCTATATAAGTGCAGGTTAGTTAGTTAGTTAGTTTGCCGTAGCTCAGCCGGGGTTGGGGGTGAGTGATGTCAGGCAGGCTACGGCTAGGAGTATATATATTGAGCTGTAGAGCTAAATAAAGTATATTCTATGAACAGCAGAACAAGCTCTCCGTTCTCCGTTATTCAGACATCACAATAAACTCATGTTTCTCTCGGACAGTCACGCTAGCGAGAGACTCTGCCTGACTGGAAAGCTCGTGTGGGTGGGCGCTTCTAAACTCCACGCGGATGACGGTCACGTGTGTTGTTCATGTGCGCGCTTGCAGAAAGTCATTGCTTCATATATTTTTCTTAAATTCATATCTCCTCATTAGTGCAGCGGTAATTTTTCTGGCGAGGCGGGCCGCCACCCAGAAATGTTACCAGAGGAAACCCTGTAAAGATAAGGAGTGGAGAATTGGGCGTGCACAGTTTTATACATCTGAAAATTTCTGCGTGCACGTACTTTTCAGATTTTGTGAGTACGCCATCTTTCACTATGAAAGTTGTGCAATCCTTTGTACATGAGGCCCCTGGACTGTTGGCGGTGACTGCATAAGAGTCAAGAGAAATGCCTGTCAAGAGAATTGCCCAGAATGTTCAGAGAAGAGATCATTGTCTTGCACAAGCAAGGAAAAGGATACAGAAAGATATCAAAGGCACTGAATGTTCCTAGAGATACAGCTGGAAGCATAGTTCACAGGATCAAAGTTAAAGGAACAGTGGTTACACTACCTGGACATGACAGAAAGAGGAAGCTATCAGCGGCTGCCACCAGAGTCCTGAGGAAGCAGGTGGTCAAAAACCTCAGACTGACTGCAAAAGACCTGCAGCAAGACTTGGTGGCAGCAGGCACTGACATTTCAGTTTCCACAGTAAGGCGCATACTAAACACTGAAGGGCTCCATGTTGAACTCCAATATGTACACCACTACTGATCCAAAAGCAAGAGAAAAGTCAGCTCCAATTTGCTCAAAACTATATAAATAAGCCAAAGAGGTTTTGGGATTCTGTTCTGTGGAGCGATGAAACAAAGCTGGAAATTTTCAGGCCTGTGGATCAGAGGTATGTCTGGAGGAGGAATAATGAAGCATATGCTGAAAAGAACACCCTGCCTACAGTGAAGCATGGTGGTGACTGAGTGATGTTGTGGGGCTGATTTGCTTCCTCTGGTACTGGAAACTTGCAGCAAGTGGAGGGCAAGATGGATTTAATCAAGTATCAGGAAATCCTGGGAGAAAATGTCATGCCGTCTGTGAGGAAGCTGAAGCTTGGGCTGTCACGGTGGAGGAATTTCCCTGCGATGACGGTGGATAGCTCAGCAGCGCAATATGCAATATTATTGCAAATGTTTTTAGGACCCTGCGGTCCTGTAATTTAGACAGGGTTCATAACTTATGTGGCAAATGATGGAAGCTATGTTGAGAATCGCAGCAGCTCCGCTCTCAACTTATGTGCGTGTGTGACAATTGTGCAGAGCTCAGGTCTTCCTACAGTCATGAACTGCTTATTCTGTTATAAAAAAAAACAAAAAACAAAAAACTGAATCGTTTTCATCTTATGAATCTTTTTATTTTATTTCGGATAGATTAAAAGTAAAGATTAAAAGAAAAGAACAGAACAATACAACAAAAGGGAAAAAAAATCTAACAAGGTCAAATCAAACAACAACTCATCTGATTATACAGTTGAACTTAAGTTATCCAAAATGGGTGATGGCTGAAGCCGCAGCTTATATTGCCCACCCATATTCCACCCAAGAATTCAAAAGAAAAACAAAACAGGAGCAATTACAATTCAGAACAAAACTAAGACAAAACGTGACAAAAAAAAAAAGAGGAATAAAAAACTAAGCAACAGCACAACACAGACTGAATATGATAATTCTTATGTGATTTTACATGTCATCTTGTATACTGTATATGTTTGGAGTCCAAGCGTTGTACATGATTTTAATTCAGGTCCAAAAGCGTTCCACAATCTGACTCCTTGCACTGAGACACAATGTTGCTTGGTGGTAGTTCTCACTGAAGGTTTTTGAAATATACATGTTCCTCTGAAATGATATTGTTTCTCCCTTATTTGGAACAACTTTTGGATATTTGCGGGCAGTGATAGATTCTTCACTTTAAACATTATTACTGCAGTTTTAAAGTCAACCAGATCTTTCAACTTGAGAGCTTTTAATTTAAGAAAAAGTGGGTTTGTTGGTTCCCTGTAAGCAGCTTTGTTTATTATTCTAATAGCTCTCTTCTGAAGCATAAAGATTGGACATATGTTTGTTTTATATGTATTTCCTCATACTTCAGTACAATATGTCATGTATGGGAGTATTAATGAATGATACAAAGTATATAGTGTGGGTTGATTCAGCAAATATTTCACTCTATGTTGTATTGCAATTGATTTGGATATTTTACCTTTAACATAATTAATATGTGACTTCCAACACAATTTATTATCAATTATTACTCCAAGAAATTTAATTTCAGATACCTTTTCAATCTCTACACCATTTACACTGAGTTTAGATACTGAGTTGTTGTGATGATTGTTAAAAATTATAAATTTTGTCTTACTTAAATTGAGCATTAATTTGTTTGAATCAAACCACAGTTTAAGCTTTCCTATTTCCTTTCCGAGTGTATCCAAAAGTTGTTCCAAACTGCTTCCACTGCATAATAAATTAGTGTCATCTGCAAACAATATTAAATCCATTTTTTCAGAAACTTTACGTACTGAATAACAATGGCCCCAAAACTGAACCCTGTGGGACTCCGCAAGTAACCTTCAGTAACTGAGTTTTTGCTGCCAACACATACATACTGATATCTGTTCTTTAAGTAACTACATAACCAGGACAGTGCTACCCCCCCCAATACCATAATTTTGTAGTTTCTTTAATAATGATTTATGATCCACTGTATCAAATGCTTTTTTAAGATCCAGGAATACCCCAACTGAATACTCTTTATTTTCAATGGCAGTTGATATATTTTCTATAAATTCCATTAGAGCAAATTCAGTTGTCCTCTTGTGTCTGAACCCATATTGCTGCTCACACAATAAATTATTCTTCATTATGAAGTTGTCAATTGTCTCACAGAATATTTTTTCAAGTATCTTGGAAAATTGCGGCAATAGTGAAATAGGTCTATAGTTTGAAAATTTCCCTCTGTCACCCGTCTTGTATATCGGAATTACTTTAGCTATTTTCATTGCATTGGGAAATACACCTGTTTGGAGAGACAGGTTACAGATATACGTCAGTGGCTTCACTAAGCATTAGGGGTTAATTTCCAACAACACTTCCCAATCTTAAAGGTTACAATATGAGTACTACTAACACTTACTGCATGTGTAAAATCTGAGGATT
Source organism: Pholidichthys leucotaenia (assembly GCA_020510985.1). NCBI lineage: Eukaryota > Metazoa > Chordata > Actinopteri > Cichliformes > Pholidichthyidae > Pholidichthys > Pholidichthys leucotaenia. Next base: position 231,173,477 of record CM035849.1, read on the forward strand.
GGCCATTTAATCAAATGTCTAATATGCACTGGTTTTATTTGTACTAGTTGTGGTACATCATTTGTTCTTGTTACGACTCTTCGAAGTCCTCCATCTGCTGCACTTCACACCACCAACACTTGCAGCAGGACTTGTGACTCCTGTGACACCCCTTTCCTTCCAAAAAGGAAATGGAATGCGAGCTGTTCAGAGAAAACCCTTTCAACTCTGTTTTCTCAGAAAGGGAAAAAATAAAATGAAATAAAGCAAGGCGAGGACAAACAGCTGAATTTAATAATCACTCAAATGCTGGCTCTGTCCACAGGAGCGACGCTCAGTCTCAGCTCACGATTTGATCTTGGCTCAAGTTTTCAGTGAGTGTTGACGTCTCGGAGTTGTGAGGAATCCCGAGCCGGCAGCTTACAGCGGGGGTTTCAGTGATACAGTATTTACAAGGCACGAGGAAGTGGGAGCGCTGCAACAGACGGCACCATACACGGTGCTTTCAATTATTTCTCACAGCATTCATGAAAATAGAAGCACGGCGGGGAGTACAGTAGGAATGACAAAACTATAAAAAGATGTGGAGTGAAAAAAGAACTCCCAAGCTAAAATAAATGGTGTCGTATGCTGTTGGTGGTGAGGAGCTCAGAATAATGCAAAGAGAGATGGAAATAGTGTGATGGAAAGAAGACAACAGGGCGAGCTGTGATGGAGCAAAATGAGTGCATAAATAACTGGAGGGAGGTTCAAGTTTAGATTTAATCACATTTTGTGAAAATTACTATTTAATATAAAGTGAATTTCACCTAAAAAACTCTTCAGTGGACCTTAATAACAACAGATCGATTAAGTAGTTAGTACAAGAAAAATCGCTAATTAGCAAATAATGCAAAGCGTAGTTCAGGTCAGATATTATGGAGGTACAATTGCATTTGAAATTACTCAACCCCATTGTAAGTTATGTATCTTTTCAAACTTACAAGCTTTCAGTTTGCAAAATAAAACTCAAGAACAAGAGCAAAAAATCATTCAAGGATTTGAAAGAAATTTAAATAGTTCAACTTTTACTTTTTTGGCCAACAGCTGAAAGGTTGTAAATTATGAAAATAAAATATTGTAATGGGGGATTGAATCATTTTGAGTACAACTGTATTTGGTCATGAACAAGAAAATAAGGATAATGGGCCCTATTAAGACTGTCTAAGGCCAGCATTTGTGCCACGCCTCCCCTTTTGTGCCAGTGGATTTGGTAGTTTATGACAGCATATAGTCTGGTTTTCACGCTTTGCATCAAGCTGTCTGTGTGCCCACTTGATGCTGCAAGATGGAGACTTATTTGAAAGAGGTGTGGTACCGGCACAATTGCAGCACATTGTTATTTTAATGCTTTTCATGTCAATGTGCTTTTGATCTGCAAAAAGCAGGTCTATCGTCAGAAGCGCATCGTCAATGCTAGTTCAGTGGCCTGTTTTATAATCGTGGGAACACTCTTACTGACAGTGGCACACAAGGAAATGGTATGCACTGGGTTATTCCACCAGTGTTTCCTCTGGCTAAAAGACCTTGGCGTGGTGGCAACATATTTTCCCCGGGGGGGAGTGGGGCAGTAAGCATACTGGAATATGTTAATTTTATACTGTTTATTTCTTTTTAAAATTTTACACTGTAATGTTGGAACTTACCATTTGAAGTATTGTACAACCGAGGCTTGAATATTGGGTCAGTTGGGGTTCCACCCAGACATCCTGTGTTTAGACTTTTTAGTGGTGTTATCCTTCTCTCCTTCCTCTGCCTGAACACTTTCCACTCCTTGGCTCCTCTCTTCTGTCTCATCTTGCCCTCTCTGAGCTCTGTCTAATTCAGGTTCTCTCTCTGTCTATGGTGGTATACAAACAGGTTAGAAAATATCAAGTGTCATGTTTTGTCCTGTAGGATTTTTTTTTTTTGTCATGGTTTACATAAATGACAGAAATATGTGTATTTTTTGTATTGTTATTCTAGTGTTTCTTTTTTTCCATTGAGAGAGTAGGGAAGGGAAAGAAACATTCATAATAGTAATGTACTCATGCATACTTAAATTATATGATCAGGTGGGTATAGTAACCAGAAATTCTACTCATGTAAAGCAGTGCTTTGAAATTAATAATTAAAAGTAGACAACCAAAAATTTCTAGTTAAGAGTGCAAAGAGCACCCACTTAAAAACTTGAGTAATGACTTCAGTCTTGAAGGTTTGAGGCTCTTCTCAAAAATTTATAACAGTTTTCTTATAGTTTTCTACTTTTCTCTGTAAATCTATCTAAAGTTGAAACCATGTTCCTCAAATTTGTAATTTCCTCTTGTAAAATTGACTTTTCTTGTACATTTGAAACTTTATTATAAATTTGTGGATTATTTTATGACTAATTTGTGTCTGTTTTTAAAATAAAATTACTGTTTTTTCAGACAAATTTGAAACAGACTGTGGTAATTTTTTTAAAACTTTTTCCTTATAACAATTTAAATTTTTGACCACAATTTTGCAGTCAGAACAGAACAATAATTTAACTCTGATTACAAAGAAAAAATATTTAAAAAATTATATTTAATGAAATAAATTAACTTAAATGACCAAGGATGCCGTTATTTCTGTTATAATGTTTCTTTATATTTATAGTCTTTTGGGGTTTTTTTTAGAACTCTCCTCACCACCCAGACAGCAGGAAAAACCTCCCTTATTTTGAAATCAAATGTTGACACGTTTAGTTTGTCTGAAGGCTGCTGATGGATTAAAGTCATTGACTTTGTGAATTTTGGTCATCTTAACCTGCCAGGTACATAATAGGGAACTGTAGCGGACTCTAAAGACATAATTCACCACAATATGTGTTCATGTACAGAATGATCTGTTTAGGCAGTTATAGTTGTGCTCTCAGGCTTTCTCATCAGGCACCTCTCTAGGCAGCTGCTGAAGGACCTCAGTTTAGAGTGAAAAGAGAGCTAGTGTTTTTAGCTGTTGCTTTTTGTCACTGCTGCTGGAGAAAAGAAACGGCATGCCTGCTCGTGCGAGAAAAGAGAAATTGCCAGTCTCTTCATTCCTGCAATTCCTACAAAACATAACTTAATATTGTAGTGGCTGGTGAGATATATCCTCAGCAATTCATCAGTCCCCCTTGCCTTTCCCTTCATATGAAGCTGGCTGCATATGAATTCTAACCACATCTCTTAGCTAAGCGACTCTTCCATTATCCAGCGGGCTAAAACCATGATAAATGCCTCCAGTGCTGACATACCTCTTATGATTTTTTTCTGCGTTTAAAGTATTTTAATAAACTCATGTCTCTGTTGGACAGTCGCGCTTAGTGAGACACTGCCTGCTGACTGACTGGAAAACTCGTGAGTGGGGCGCTTCTAAACTTCGAGCAGATGACGGCCATGTGTGTTGTTCATGTGCACGCTTGCGGAAAGTCATTGCTTCATATATTTTTCTTAATAAATTCATATCTCCTTGGCAAGGCGATAAAATTTCTGGCGAGGTGGCCCGCCACCGAGAAATGTTACCAGAGGAAACCCTGTCCATTATATTACTAGCCAGAGTTATAACCGTTATAATCTAATCAAAGTATTGTTACCCATCAGTTTAATAATAATATGATGAGATACTGAATAGTTTTGTTTTAATCCTTCAACATTTTTATCACAAACTTACGTGAGGAGTACAGCCTATAGGGGAATGAATGAATGAATGAACAAGGAGTGTGTGTTTTTTCACCACAGGCTAGAACATTCAGGAGAGGTGTGAAGGTGCTCTCCACTGAGGCTCAGCTGTGCGGCCTCTGTGACAGACTGGTACCAGGGGCTCTGTGGCTGCAGGGGCCATTGTGGATCTGGTAAATGGGAACGCCATTTCTAAAACTGGCGGGATGCTGTCAGTTTGAAGATTTTAATATACAAACCTCTATCGCAGGGGTCACCAACTGGCGGACTCCAGTCCAAATCCAGACCCCAGGAGTCCTCCATCCGGACCCCAAAGCTTTTTGATACAATTTGGAAAACAAAGGGATACCGTTTTGTTTTGATGGGGAAAAAAGTGGAACCAAAATGCTGTAGTGGCAGCTGCCTGGACATTTTATGGTGCGACACCTTGGGCGTGCTCCGCAGAGTGGGGATGCAGTGGGGGGCAAAATCACTGTTTGCTGCGGGCATCACACAAGGTGGACAGCCAGGACATACGCCACGAACAGACATGCTTCATTCCTGGTTTGTACCCACGGAATGAAATGCTGTTTTGAAATTGTATCTGTATTGCACCTCCTCCGCACCTCTGCGATTCTGCTGAGAGTAGTCTGTGCTGGAATGCAGGGGGAGGCCACGTCCTCTGGGACCGCCTCCCCGTTGGGCCCACATGATGCTGGTTATGGATGTGATTCCTGTGACCCTCTGATATCACGTAAAAACAATAATGCTTCATGTGTCACTGAACATGAAAAGCTGCTCACACATCTACCTCCTCTCTGCCTGTGACAGTGTTACCCAAACAGAGACAGACCGGTTAAAACGATAAGAACATTGTTGACATAAAAAAAAACAAAACAAAACTCAGAGGAATTCTGTAGTGTGGGATTATATTTTATGCCCATTTTTTTAGGCTTGAAGTTTGAAACAGTTTTTTCTATACTGAAAATATAGTATGAAGGTAGACCTTCTGTAAGATTTTGTTTTTTTTAAATGTATGTAATTACCTCCGCCAAGGAGGTAATGTAATCGGGGTGGTCTGTCTGTCTGTGTGTTAGCAGGATTACGCAAAAACTACTGGACAAATTTTGATGAAAAATTTTACCAGAGGTAGCCCTTGGGCCAAGGATGAACCTATTAAATTTTGGTGATGATCTGAGAGTGCATACCTCCACCAAGGACCTTGTTTGTATTTGTGCAGCAGGATTACACAAAAACTACTGGATGGATTTGGATGAAATTTTTACCAGAGGTGGTCCTTGGGCTAGAGAGGAACCCATAACATTTTGGTGATGATCCCAGAATGCATACCTCCACCAAGGCTCTTATCTTCTCACACTGTGTTAGCAAGAATCCTCCAAAACTACTGGATAGACTTTGATGAAATTTTTACCAGAACTGGCTCATGGCCTTTACACAAACCCATTACATTTTGGAGGTGATCTATGAGGGACGGAAGACCCCTTGGTGGAGGTATGCACTCTCTGAGTGTGTTTCTAGTTTAGTTTGTGTTCTCCCATGAAACTTTACATTTTTAGGATTTAAGTTGTAGATTTTAGAGTTTTACAGCTATTTATTTGGAGTCAACAAACACATTTAGTGTTCTCCTGTATTGTTATGATTAAATTATTACATGTTTTGTTTGAAATTGTACACAGAATTTATTACCTCCGCCAAGGAGGTTATGTTTTCATAGGCGTTGGTTTGTCTGTCTGTCTGTCTGTTTGTTTGTTAGCAAGATAACTCAAAAAGTTATGGACAGATTTTCATGAAATTTTCACAGATTGTCAGAAATGGGGTATCCTACAGATGATTAGATTTTGGTGGTGATCTGGATCACCGTCCACAAGAAAACCGCCATTATGCAAAATGCCATTTTCGTGAATAACTACTGAACCACTAATCCTATCATTGTCAATCCAATTGCTTGTCATATGTTTTCATGGTCAAGGAATCTGAAAAAGTACACACAAACACTGTATGGGGGGAACTGTGGCACTTGGCGGAGGTCTGCGCTCTCCGAGTGCTTTTCTAGTTAGATTTTTTTTGTTTAAAAAAATTAATACAGAGCTAAAAGCAGGTATCAGGTTCAGGTTCAGGTTCAGGTTACTTTATTTGTACCCGTAGGTATAACATCTTCTTAATAAAATCATGTGTAAAAGCAAATGATACTGGCCTGCCTGTAGACAACTGTGAACTTCTGAAAGACTATCCATGAAAGGAAGGATTTTTAAGATAAATTTGTCCATGTGACTCGCCACATTTCTCTTCCATTTGTTTAAACCTCTTATTCTTCCGGATACCGCAGCCGGGCATATTTAAATGTTTTTTTTGTTTAAATCTCAGCTGCGTCATAGTGAATTGTGTTAAACATGCTTACAGAAGGCAGTCATGCCTTACATCGTTTGAAAGCTTAGAATTTTGTCTATTTAGTTATTAAAACAGATTTTGGAAAAATGATAACACTGGATTGAAATATTAACTTTTAACCAGGTAACGTTAGCATGAGCTCGAACGAGTGCTTTACCGAAAGTTGCTTGTTGCATGATTGTTCCATAAATACGGTCCATTTGTATTGCAAAGGGTCCAAAAGGGTCCAATATATCCATTTGAGTAAGAGTTATTGTCCATCTTGATGACGATGGGGAAAACTGACCATAAATAGACCATAAAACTGCCGAAAATTGGCTGAAAATGGTTAGCTTTGTAAGCTAGAAACACGTCACTGCCAGGAGGTTGAACCGGAAAAAGAATCCCCCCCATCCGGGTTAGGATGGGTCATGCCCAGGAGAGACTGACAGCTCATTTAACCCAATAGAGCCTCCATTTTGTGATTGACAGCTGTGGAAACCCAATGAGCGACAAAGGCCCATGAAGGTCCAGCCTCATAGCTAATGGGAACACAATGAGCCAATTATATCAGACTAAGCAAATGATGGACGTGTTGCTTAGCCAACTGATTTCTGAATTCAGGGATATCTCACAAGGGGCCCATTCAGCTTTGTTGCCCCCACGACAGCGTGTGTGTAATGCAGGCGTGTAAAGCTAGTGTAAACCAGCCCGTGAATCCAAGAAAGAAGCGTCGTAATGTCACTCACCTTTTAGAAAAATGGCTAAAATTAACACAGAACATCGAGAAAATTGTTAATTACTTGACCCAGTCGTTAGCTGAAGAATCACGGGGGGCCATGGCACAGTTTGGTACAATTTGAAGACGCATGAAGACGCCTGACAAAAAGGTGTGTAATATATTCATTTCTTGTCCTATTGTTACCAAATTTTTACCTGAACTTCATAACACTTGGTTCTACATTCCTATTGTGTTTTCAAGCCAGTATATAACATCTGTATGTTATTTTCAGGCATTTGTATCTAAAAACACCCAGGCGAACTTTTATTTCTTCAAATTTAGTATGTTTAGATCACTGTTACTCAGTGGCTGAAGCACTGAGAGGGATTCTGACTGTTTTGCTTAAAAATTTAGAGTGTTTTCTTTTGAATGAGACCAACCCCATGAAGATAGTGCAAGGGGCTGAAAAGCAGCTTTCAGTTTAGTTTGGGTATGTTTTTCAGGCACTTCGAAGGGAAATGGGCTTGAAGAATAAGATAAGATAAGATAAGATAAGCCTTTATTAGTCCCACAACGGGGAAATTCCAGGATTGCAACAGCACAGGGATAGCAACACTCAGAGCAACAATCAGAAGGCAAGAAAAAAAAAAAAAAAAAAAAAAAAAAAAACAAGCAAGCAAGAGCAGCTAATATACATATGTACGTATTACTATAAAATATATATATATATACACACACACACAGACACACAGTGCAGAGCATTGTAGCTGGATGGAATAAATATATGAATATATGAACACACAGTGCAGAGCATTGTAGCTAGATGGAATAAATATGTAAATATATAAACACCCACAGTACGGAGCATTGCAGCTAGGTGGAATAAATATGCAAGTATATAAACACACACAGTGCGGAGCAATGTAGCTAGATGGAATAATATGTAGATATATAAATATATAAACACACCCAGTGCTGAGCATTGTAGCTAGATGGAATAAATATGTAAATATATAAACACACACAGTGCAGAGCATTGTTGCTAGATGGAATGAAACAGCATAACCGTCTACTTAGTTATCCTACATGGTATGATTATGTGCCCATACATATTCTCACCCTCCATAGCAACCGGTAAGTTCCTAGTTGTATGCCGGAGGGGACCATTGTGTAAGTCTATTGCATCTTTTGCATTCAAAAAACTATTAGTTTGTTACGTCTTTTTGCTATCTCTGCGAGCAGCCCTGCTTAGGTTGTACAGTCTGACAGCCGTTGGTAGGAAGGACCTACGAATAAGGGGTTTTTAAGTAAAAAATGTTGGAAGTAAATTTATGGGTCATTGCAAACACTTTGCATGAAGTGTTTCATGCAAATCATAATCGAATCGTGGTGCCTAAAGATTCCCAGCTTCAGTTCGGACCTCAGCTGGGGAAGAGGACTGACTTATCGGACCTTTTGCAGGTTTAGTTTGTGACCCCTGCTCTATCGTGTCTGCTTCCTCAGTCGTCTCAGTCTTGTGTCCATTCGTGCGTGGACGTGTCCTGTCCCAGTTAATGAAAACACACACACTCAGCTGTTGTTTTTCCTCTTAAATGTATTAATCTGAGGGCAATTAAAGGAAACCAGTACTAGTCATTATAACAACATTAATCCTACTTTAGGTATCACTTATAAACCAAAAATGTGTTTATTCAGTAAAAATAACCCCCTAGAGTCAGTATACGGAATAATTTTATCCCATGAAAACCATTTGGCCAAAACCAATGGGGAGCAGCCATCGCCGGCCGGAAGTGACGTACAATCATTGTTTCCAGCTTTACCACAGACAAGTAAACGTGTTCAACAGATGCTCAGTAGGTCGAGAACCAAGTTGAAAACAGCGCAAAATCTCCACGAATATATACTGCACAAACCGTTGTTGGAAATGGCCTTTGTTGACGGCATGATCTGCAGGTACCTCCAGGGACCAGCAGCTGAAGGGGACCTGACGAACAGGCAAGTTCCCAGTCAAGTAACTTCAGAACATGTTGAATAAATCTTGATATACTAGAATTTTATTTCATTAAATTATATGCGGGTAGATTTGCTTGTACATGGCTGTAAAAAATTACATAAAATTCCAATGGTGAAACTTTGTTGACTGCTATACTGCAGCCCAGTCAATCCCGCAAAGCAATGACTGTGCATCATTACTAGGGGTGGGTTCAAAAGATTGAGTCAATGATCTGGATCGATCCATGTTTGACTGAGCCGATATCAATCCACAAAATCCGTGGATCGATCTTTTAATATAATGCCTTTACATCTGTGAACGTCTGCTGAATCTGATCGGGACGAAACTGGATCAGTGAGCCAGGAACAGCAGCAAAGAACCAGAAACACCTGGAGCGCTAACGGAGCTAACAGCTAACAAGCTAATGGATATGCTAGTTCTTCTTCTGTGGTGTTAAAATGGTTCTCATCTGGCAAGAGTTCCCTGCGGCACGTGCGCACATCTTTACTTCCGTGTTTACATGAGCAGTAGCGGTGGGTTCAAAAGATTGATACAACGATACTGATCGATCCACGTTTGACTGAGCCGATATCGATCCACAAAATCCGTGGATCAATCTTAATATAATGCATTTACATCTGTGAACGTCTGCCGAGCCTGATTGGGTCGAAACCGGGTCAGTGAGCCAGGAACTGTGGCCAAGAACCAGAAACACCCGGAGCGCTAATGGAGCTAACAGCTAACAAGCTAACGGATATGCTAGTTCTTCTTCTGTGGTGTTAAAACAGTTCTCATCCAGCAAGAATTCCCCGTGGCACGTCCGCGCGTCTTTACTTCCGTGTTTACATGAGTGGAGTTTGACGTGTGCGTCTCTTAATTTATCAAAGACTGTCCTCAACATTTTCCGAATATTTTTCATCAAGTGGGTATGTACGGTTTTGCACGTACATACTGTGTTGCAACATAAAGTTGACGATTGATAAACTGAAAATGCACGGAGACTGGCTGAAACTCATGAACAGAGAGGGAGACTTGGAGCTGCTGAAATTGTAAGTAAAATATCATTTGTTTGTTTTAACATTTGTGTCGTAAATTAATAATTTATCTGGCATGATGGTGTTTTCGTTAACAAACTATGGATACAGTAGTTAACTGTTGGTTAAGCGCTGTGAATGAATGCAGAATAAAGGTATATTTTATGAGATTATGGACTTCTAGCACTTAAGTGAGAGATTTGAAGGTAATAATGAATCACAATAAAATGAAAATGGCAGAATTAATAAAGGCTGCAGTACAAGCAATTTTTACTCAATAGAACTAAACAAAAATGAACAAATCTTCGAAGGAAATGTATTGAAACCCTTTTCAAAAACTGAAAGTTAATTTGTAGTTAAAATATAAACAAAAAATAAAAGAAACTAAATTATTAAACCCTACTGTGGTGTGGGGATTTAAAAATATGATTATTAATTTTACTATGAAATTTATTCTTTTCACCTCCCCTTCAGATCTGTGAAGACTGGGTTTCCACTCCAAGGTCCTTCTTGCACTGAGATGTTCTGAAGGGAAGAGGTTGTCAGTGGAGGAGCCATCCCTGCTTCATTGTGGATTTCAGCACAGAAGAAGATCTCAAATTTTTCAGGAGTCATAGTTTGTAAATTCAAGATTCAAGAAGGTGCTGCCATAATTTTCTCCATACTCCAATATGCATTCAATGCAATTTAGTTGTTGTAATGACTAATTTTTTTATTTCTTTTTTAATTTAAGTTCTCAGCAAGAATACAATGTTGGTCATTTTTTGACAATTTTAGTGAGCATTTAATTCTACATAAATCATTATTTAACAGGACATTTTTGGCAATCCTATGCTTTTCTTGAGGTGTTACATAGAATAGCATCACTGTAAACTATGGAAAAAGCAGCTACTTTAAAATCTGTACTTCCTCACACAACTTTCAGTGCAAAAAATCCTCTAAAAATATCAACTTTTTGGAAAAGCTCCCACAAATTCGGGTTTTTGGGGCCACAACAATCACAAAAACAACCGACGAAATCTTGTAGGGACTGAAATACAGTGAGATTATGTACTTATACATGCTTCGTGCACTGAATTTGTTTACTTACTCTGCGTTGTTAACTTGACACTAAACACCCTTTGCACTAAAGAAAGCACTTGCGAGCATTTTGTGAAATCACAAGTTAAATAATAAAAAGTGCGTTATTGTAACTGATTTTGGGTCAGTTCTTTATGTGATAATTTATATATTAACAAAGTTAGTGTATTCTTGGTACAATTTGCAGCATTAGGTCTCAAAGATTTTTTTCCCTGGCAAGTAAAATGGCTGTTAAAATGGTAATTTCCCAGATCGAATTGGGATCGGATCAGATCAAATTGGAATCGAATTGATTCAGAATCTCAAGAATCGGAAGTGAATCCATTCTGGAAATTAGGGATTGTTCCTAGCCCTAATGAGCGGTATTGTTGACGTGCGTGTCTCTTAATTTATCAACAAATGTCACCATAAAGACTATCCTCAACAGTTTCTGAATATTTTTCATAAAGCGGGGATAAACGGTTTTGTACTACGTGCAGCACTGAGTTGGAACATAAAAGTCAACGATTGATAAACACTTCCAATGGAAAGCACACAGAGACTGGCTGAAACTCATGAACAGAAAGGGAGACTTATACGTAGCTGCTGAAATTGTAAGTAAAATATAATTTGTTTGTTTTAACATTTGTGTTATAAATTAATAATTTATCCAGCATGATGGTGTTTTCTTTTACAAGCTATGGCTACAGTAGTTAAGTGATGGTTAAGTGCTGTGAATAAATGCAGAATAAAGGTATATTTTATGAGATTATGAACTTCTAGCACTTAAGTGAGAGATCTGAAGATAATAATAAATCACAATAAAAATGAAAATGGCAGAATTAATAAAGGCTGCAGTACAAGCTATTTTTTACTCAATAGAACTAAACTGAAATGAAGAAATCTTCCCAGGAAATGAATTGAAACCCTTTTCAAAAATCTAAAGTTAATTTGTAGTTAAAATATAAACAACAAAAAATACAAGAAACTAAATTATTAAACCCTACTGTGGTGTGGGGATTTAAAAATATGATTAATTTTACTTTGAAATCGATTCTCCTTTACATCTCCCCTTTAGATCTGTGAAGACTGGGTTTCCACTCCAAGACCCATCCTGCACCGAGACCTTCTGAAGGGAAGAGGTTGTCAGTGGAGGAGCCATCCCTGCTTTGTTGTGGATTTCAACACAGTAGAAGACCTCAATTTTTTTTTCAGGAGTCTTAGTTTTCAAATTCAATATTCAAGAAGGTGCAGCCATAATTTTCTCCACACTCTAAAGGTGCGTCCACACCAAATGCGAACGGACGAATTTTTCACGTGGCATGATTACATTATAACTCAATGTAAACACGCGAACAGACATGAATTCCCCTTGTGAGTGAGATGCAGACAGATGAAGTTGCCTTTAAAACGTCTGCAGCTGTGTTCAACCTGCTGTGGAAATTCCCAAAATAACGTCATGCTTATGTTTACATTATCCGACCGGGGGCTCACCTGAAAACATTGTCTTAAGTCTCCAAAACTTCACAAGATGATGGGTGTTTACGTTGCTAGCTTGCTAGCACGTCCATGGCAGGAAACCGTGGGTAAATGTTATATCGTGAAATGACATGAGACGGAAAGCTTCTTGAGGGACGTCCAACTGAACTTTATTAAGCAGAACACTCAATATACATAGTGGGCCGTGCCCGCCTGACGTCATCCTGTGGGTGGGCACGGCATCCCAGACGCCCAAATCCCATACACAACACCCCCCCCCCCCTTTAAAAAATGTCAAGCACACAAACAACCCACCCTAATTTGTCACCCGACTCACACTCTAAAAGGGGAAGAACATATGTATAAAAATAAATAAACTCCTATCCATTCACACAACTAAGGCTGGGGGGCCGGGTAAACTGCCAGCGCCCCCTACACGGATGAGCGGGTTATTCTGCCGCTAAAAGAGAACAATTTAACAAAACAAAATAAGGTCGTGTTTCCAACTCAAAACAATCCCCTTAACAATACTATATAAATATCACACACAAAACCACAACACACACACTACTGGCGGCCCCCACCCCAACTCCCACCCCACCATGGCATTCAAAACAAAATCACGTTGGGTGTTCAATTACAATAATTTAAATGAACCTGGTGGGCTCATATTTACCATACACATAATTAAGTACCGAGCCACCACCCCTCAGGCTGCAAAACTTATCATATAAATACCAATCAAACAGTAGCATTCCAAAACACAGTACTAAATCAGGCATACTACCATCCTGGCTAATAAAATTTATCATGTAAACACACACCCTAGGTTCACAACTAAACAATTAAACATGCCTGCTGTACTTTCTTTTTTTTTTTAAATAAATTTATCAGGGCACCAAACAGTAAAACTACACACACACACACACACACACACACACACACACACACACACACACACACACACACACACACACATATGCATATGTATATACAGTATATATATATATAGACATTCACATCAGAAAAATACAATTTCAGGTAACCCCAACATCTCTGGGTAGCCACCATCTTCTATACAGCCACGGAGGGCCTGGGCATCCCCATGGCATTCTTAAGTTCGGCCGCTGCCGCCCCCCAGGGTCGAAACACCCCTCTCTGGACAACCTTTCTCTATACTTCCAAAGTGTTTTTTCTTCTCTGGGCCGAACCCCACCGTCGACCCACAGGGAACCCAACCCGGTCTCCCGTGCCCGCCACGTTGTCTCAGGACCTCCTTCCTGCGTCGTGCTGTCCCGCCGACCCGGTCCAAGCTCTCACCCTGACGATGGTGTTTGGTGCTCTGCAGAACCGTGCCAAATTGTCCCGCTTCACTCTCTTCTCTCTTGGCCCCGAACACTTTGACCCATCGTGGTTGTACTCTGGGGACCGCCAAAACCCACTCATCGGCGCTGCTTGCTATCACCGTGTCCGGCCGTTGCCGATCACCTTCGTGGTTCACAGCGTCATCCTCACCGGCATCGTTCTCCGGTCCGGGCACCTCGACGCAGCTTTCGACTCCCTCGTTCCATGTGTCATGTTGTGTAGCCTCCGTAATCGGCTCCTGTTCACCTCCAGGACACGCACCATCACCCTCGTCGGGCCCGCTCACCGACCTGGGCTCCTCACCACTGCATTCAGCACTCTCGGTGCTGGTGCTCTGCTGTGCTACCACCGTGTCCTGCGGCTGCTGTACCTTCCCGGGGCCTTCAGCCTGTCTGGTCCCACCCAGACATCCTGTGTTTAGACTTTTTAGTGGTGTCATCCTTCTCTCCTTCCTCTGCCTGAACACTTTCCTCTCCTTGGCTCCTCTCTTCTGTCTCATCTAGCCCTCTCTGAGCTCTGTCTAATTCAGGCTCTCTCTCTGTCTGTGGTGGTATACAAACAGTTTAGAAAATATCAAGTGTCATGTTTTGTCCTGCAGGATTTTTTTGTCATGGTTTACATAAATGACAAAAATATGTGTATTTTTTGTATTTTTATTCTAGTGTTTCTTTTTTCCATTGTGAGAGTAGGGAGGGAAGGACATATTCATAATAGTAATATACTCATGCATACTTAAATTATACGATCAGGTGGGTATAGTAACCAGAAATTCTACTCACGTAAAAGCAGTGCTTTGAAATTAATAATTAAAAGTAGGCAACCAAAAATTTCTACTTGAGTTAAGGGTACAAAGAGCAGCCACTTAAAAACTTGAGTAATGACTTTGGTCTTCAAGGTTTGAGGTTTTTCTCAAAAATTTATAACAATTTTCTTGTAGTTTTCTACTTTTCTCTGTAAATCTAAAGTTGAAACCATGTTCCTCAAATTCATAATTTCCTCTTGTAAAACTGACTTTTCTTTTTTTTTTTTTTGTACTTATTTTGTACCCGTAGGTAGATTTGTTTTGCAGTCCGGTGACAAGCTACCAGCTGCCAGTCGTTGCGTGCGCAAGCGCCCCGTTTCCCTAACCTGCATGTTTTTGGCATGTGGGAGGAAACCGGAGAAATCCCGGAGTAAACCCACGCTACACGGGGAGAACATGCAAACTCCACACAGATCACTGTTGCCCGGGGGCAGGGATCAAACCCACGATCTCATGATCCCCGCGATCCCCCGGCCGAGGGTAAACTGTGCTGCCGCAGTGCTAACCACTGCGCCACTGTGCAGTGTACAGTTGAAACTTTATTATAAATTTGTGGATTATTTTATGGCCCTGTGACAGACTGGCGATCTGTCCAGGATGTACCCTGCCTCTCGCCCAAAGATGCTGGGATAGGCTCCAGCCCCCCCGTGACCCGAAAAGGATTAAGTGGAAGAAGATGAATGAATGAATGAATGATGAATTTTTGTCTATTTTTTAAAATAAAATTACTGTTTTGTTTTTTTTTTAGATAAATTTGAAACAGACTGTGGTAATTTTTTTTTAACTTTTTCCTTATAACAATTTACATTTTTGACCATAATTTTGCAGTCAGAACAGAACAATAATTTAACTCTGATTACAAAGAAAAAAATACAATATTTCTTTATATTTATAGTTTTTTTTTTTAGTAATCTCCTCACCACCCAGACAGCAGGAAAAACCTCCTTTAAAAAAAAAGGAGAAAGAAAAACCTCCCTTATTTTGAAATCAAATGTTGACATATTTAGTTTGTCTGAAGGCTGCTGACAGATTAAAGTCATTGACTTTGTGAATTTTGGTTATCTTAACCTGCCAGGTACATAATAGGGAACTGTAGCGGACTCTAAAGATATAATTCACTACAATATGTGTTCATGTACAGAATGATCTGTTTAGGCATTTATAGTTGTGAAGTGACTACATGGCCGGGAGCCGGTCTCCTAGTATCACAATATCTGGCCAGGAAGCGCCTACAATTCGATTCTTTTTTTTTTTTTATTCAATAGTAGAAAATACACACAAATTACAAATATGCTAATAATACAAGTAAATACCTCCTAATTTGGCTATTTGGTAAAAATAAATGCACATATTTATTTATTTTCCGTCAGGGAGCCCTTTGGGTCCTTCGCTCCCTGACAGCTCGGGTGTTTCACACACACACACACACACACACATCCACACTTCATTCATTCCCATTAACACGTTTTGGGGTTTTGTTCAATACAATGTACGAAACCACTCCTGCACGTGGGTTTTTCATTCACTAAGTGGCTCTTAGTGCAGACATAATTGGCCGGCTCCCGGTCGTTTAGCAACGGCCGTTATAGTTGTGCGCTCAGGCTTTCTCATCAGGCACCTCTCTAGGCAGCCACTGAAGGACCCCAGTTTAGAGGTAGCGTTTTTAACTGTTGCTTTGTCACTGCCACTGGAGAATAAAAACGGCATGCCTGCTCATGCGAGAAAAGAGAGAAATTGCCAGTCTCATAACTTAATATGACTAATGTGACTCCTGTTGCACAGTAATGCCAGCCCTTGTAGCAACTGCCTTACTCTACTGCTGAACTGAAGGTGCAAGCAATATGCAGAAGACGGGTAAAGGCACGAACTGGTGACCTCCAGGATGAGAACTTGGCGAATCTTTGGGTATCAAGTTGTTTGGTGCAAGCGGCAGTTTTCAGAGTAGACACTTGGGGCCCTATGTTGATATCTGTGTCAGGATCTATGAGAGCAAAACTGCTTTTAGAAGGTGTCTGATCATATTTGAGCAACTCTTCTGGGCCAGTGAGCCAGTTAGTGAGCATCAGCTAATGTACAGGGATGGAGCGAGTGGCATGATCCGCGAGATATTGGTGGGTGGCAACATAGTGCCACTAGTCAGGACGTGAAGATTTCTTGATTCTTGTCACTCGATTGGCCACATAAACATATAATCGTCTGGTTTCGTTGTTGATGTATCCCAAAAATGACTTTGCTGTCTCAAATCCTGCAGTGCCAGACATGTCCCCCTGCTTAAGCCAGTACACATCCAGGCCCATCTGAAGTTTGCTAGAGAGCATTTGGATGATCCAGAAGAGGATTGGGAGAATGTCATATGGTCAGATGAAACCAAAATAGAACTTTTTGGTAAAAACTCAACTTGTCGTGTTTGGAGGAGAAAGAACATCATACCTACTGTGAAGCATGGGGGTGGAAACATCATGCTTTGGGGCTGTTTTTCTGCAAAGGGACCAGGACGACTGATCCGTGTAAAGGAAAGAATGAATGGGGCCATGTATCGTGAGATTTTGAGTGAAAACCTCCTTCCATCAGCAAGGGCATTGAAGATGAAACGTGGCTGGGTCTTTCAGCATGACAATGATTCCAAACACACCGCCTGGGCAACGAAGGAGTGCCTTCGTAAGAAGCATTTCAAGGTCCTAGAGTGGCCTAGCCAGTCTCCAGATCTCAACCCCATAGAAAATCTTTGGAGGGAGTTGAAAGTCCGTGTTGCCCAGCAACAGCCCCAAAACATCACTGCTCTAGAGGAGATCTGCATGGAGGAATGGGCCAAAATACCAGCAACAGTGTGTGAAAACCTTGTGAAGACTTACAGAAAACGTTTGACCTCTGTCATTGCCAACAAAGGGTATATAACAAAGTATTGAGATGAACTTTTGTTATTGACCAAATACTTATTTTCCACCATAATTTGCAAATTCTTTAAAAATCCTTCAATGTGATTTTCTGGATTTTTTTTTTCTCATTTTGTCTCTCATAGTTGAGGTATACCTATGATGAAAATTGGAGACCTCTCTCATCTTTTAAGTGGGAGAACTTGCACAATTGGTGGCTGACTAAATACTTTTTTTGCCCCACTGTAGTATCTAAAATATCCAAATCAATTGCAATACTACACAGAGTGAAATATTTGCTGAATCAACCCACACTATATACCTTGTATCATTCATTAATACTCCCATACATGACATATTGTACTGAAGTATGTGGAAATACATATAAAACAAACATATATCCAGTCTTTATGCTTCAGAAGAGAGCTATTAGAATAATAAACAAAGCTGCTTACAGGGAACCAACAAACCCACTTTTTCTTAAATTAAAAGCTCTCAAGTTGAAAGATCTGGTTGACTTTAAAACTGCAGTAATAATGTTTAAAGTGAAGAATCTATCACTGCCCGCAAATATCCAAAAGTTGTTCCAAATAAGGGAGAAACAATATCATTTCAGAGGAACATGTATATTTCAAAAACCTTCAGTGAGAACTACCACCAAGCAACACTGTGTTTCAGTGCAAGGAGTCAGATTATGGAACGATTCTAGACCTGAATTAAAATCATGTACAACACTTGGACAATTTAAACAAAAACTAAAGGAAGAAATACTCCAAACATATATACAAGATGACATGTAAAATCACATAAGGATTGTCATATCCAGTCTGCGTTGTGTTGTAGCTTAGTTTTTTGTCACATTTTGTCTTAGCTTTGTTCTGAATTGTAATCGCTCTTGTTTTGTTTTTCTTTTGGATTGTTGGATGGAATATGGGTGGGCAATATAAGCTGCGGCTTCAGCCATCACCCATTTCGGATAACTTATGTTGAACTGTATAATCAGAGGAGTTATTGTCTAATTTGACCTTGTTAATATTGTAGTGGCTGGTGAAATATATCCTCAGCAATTCAGTAGTCCCCCTTGCCTTTCCCTTCATACGAAGCTGGCTGCATTTGAATTCTAATCACATCTTAGCTAAGCGACTCTTCCATTATGGCTCCCGTTTCCAGCGGGTTAAAACCATGATAAACGCCAGTACTTACATACCTCTTCTGATTTTTTTCCGCGTTTAAAGTACTTTAATAAACTCATGTTTCTGTCGGACAGTCACGCTTAGCGAGACACTGCTGACTGACTGGAAAACCCATGTGAGCGGGGCGCTTCTAAACTCTGCGCGGATGACGGCCACGCACGTTGTTCCTGTGCACGCTTGGGGAAAATCAATGCTTCATATATTTTTATTAATAAAATCATATCGGCTTGGCGTGGCGGTACGATTTCTGGTGAGCCGGGCCGCCACGGAGAAATATTACCAGAGGAAACCCTGCCTCCATGTGCCCAACAGCCTCTACGTAGCCCTCACTCGTGCCCAGCGAGTCGAGAATCCTTCAGCCCTCCACACTGAGGTTACGAGCCAGGAGAGCCCGCCACTGTCTCTCGTCAAGCCGAGGGAAACCCGGCGAGTCGACATACTCCTCAAATTCCCATCTCCACTGTGGCCACAAAATTAATGGCTCACCCGGGTTCTCCAGAAACGGCAACAGCCGCTGATTAAGCCAGCACGCTCCATTGGTCTCCTCGTCGCCAAATGTTATAGTGTAGCACCTTGGGGGAGTCAGATTTTTTAGCATCTCAGACAAGAGACAGTGGATAAGCATGGGAGAACAATGCTCAGGAGGTTCCTGGCGAGATAGCAGGAAGGAGTCAAGGACGTAGGGGGTTGAATGCAGTGTAATGCAAATGTCATGTTGTGTGTGGAGAAATGCCATGAAACTTGTGAGGAGAGATTTGGGTAAAAAGAGTGCCTGCTGAAATGAGTCAGTCTGTTCTGTGCTTGAGAGATGTGAAGTGTGTAATAAACCATCTGCCATGAGTCAGCCTCTTATTTGACACACTCCACTATAGCGTGAAATGACACGAGACAGAAAGCTTCTTGAGGGACATCCAACTGAACTTTATTAAGCAGAACACTCAACTATATACAGAGTGGGCCGTGCCCGCCTGACATCATCCTGTGGGTGGGCATGGCATCCCACACACCCAAATCCCATACACAACAGTAAATAACGCTGAAATCCTAATTCAGCTCAAGAGCTCCCGATCATCCTGTCTCCAGGTGAGTGAGTCAAATTTTCAAACTAGTTTACTCTGCAATGGCGATACCTTTACTCTGGTGACAGCAGAATCTCAAAGCTAGCAGCTAGCTAGCCTCGGACGTGAACATGCAACTGCGCAATTTCACGTGTACTCGCTTCTTCCCATTCACTTTGTATGGATTTGCACCGCCCATTCGCGTTTGGTGTGTGTAATGTCTGTAGATACTTATCCAACAGGACATAAAAGATAATTAGAGACTCAGTAACCTGGAGACGTGATTTCTTCAGTAGCCTGTGCTCATGTTTATTACCAGCATCAGGAGAATACACTTGAACCGCCATCAGCAGCAAGAACAAGAACCCACATACGTCATGTACACTTTACGTGCGCACTTCCCTGTTGGGATACATCACACTGTGATAACCTCCATACATTACATCTCCCCCTTTTAAGAGGTAATGACCACTTACACTGAATTTTATCAGAATGGATGACACTTTTCTTACCACAGCTGATTATTATTCCTATACCTGGACTCCGTGCTTTAACTCAAACCAGTAACATTATTCTTTAGCATTTATCTGGTCTAACAGCGGGACAAGGACTTTAGGCATTGCCAACAGATGGCACCTATTCCTTCTGTATTGTTCACTATGGGCTGTCTCCACTACATAGGACCTGGGAGTGGAGCTGTGACTGTAGACAATGGTTGGTGTAGTCCACTGTTTCTGTGGATCTAGCTTGTCTCCTGGGCTCAGTGGCGGTAGACGCCTCACTCCATTTCTGTTGTTGTAGTAGTAGGCTTGTCTCTCTTTAGCTGAAACATCTGCCCATTTTATTTTGTCCTTGTCAGGCCATTTAGGTTCTAGGTTAGATGGCAAGGTGGGTAGTGTTGTTCTAATTTTCCTTCCCATCAGGAGCTCTGCTGGGCTTATACCAGTTGAAGATCTTGGCATAGCTCTATAGGTCATCAGGGCTAGGAGGCTGTTTCAGTATGCTTTTGGCTATCTGAACAGCCCTCTCTGCATGCCCATTACTTTGAGGGTAATGTGGACTGGACGTCACATGAATAAAGTCATACTCCCGGCTAAACTTCTGCATTTCCTCTGAAGCTAGCTGAGGTCCACTGTCGCTCACTAACACTTCGGGGATGCCGTAGCGTGCTAAAGTAGCTTTAAGTCTAGTTACTACATGACTGCTAGTAGTAGCTGGCAGATTTAGAATCTCCAAATACCTGGAATAATCGTCTGACACTACCAAGTAGTTCTGATTTTTGAACTCACATAAGTCTATGGTGATTTTCTGCCATGGCCTAGATGGAAGCTCACTTGATAGCAATGGCTCTTTCCTCTGTGTGTTTCTGTTTTCCCTGCAGAACTCACACTGCTGCACTTTGGTCATAATACCTTCTGACATTTTGGGCCACCAAATAGACTGTCTAGCCCTTTCTTTACTTTTGACTAGGCCTTAATGTCCGTCATGGATCCTCTCCAACATAGTCTCTCTCATAGCCATAGGAATGACTATACGTCTCCCTCTAATGACTAAATCATCTAGCTCTGATAGCTCTCCTCTCACATAGTAGAAGTCTCTGGCTATCACAGGCACTTTAGCTATGTAGTCGGGCCATCCCTATCTGACGAAACCCAAAACTGTCTGAAGCTGTGGGTCAACATCTGTGTGTTGTTTTAACTCTGCCATTCTCTGGGGTGTGGCTGGCACCTGGCATATAAAAGCATCGATGTGTGCTGCCACGTCATCATGAGAGCTTATCTCTCCCCCACTCTGCTCTGGGCCCCTGGACAGTACATCAGCTACTGCTAAGGTCTTGCCTGGTGCATATTCGGCAGTAGCATTAAAACGCATAAGTCTCATTAACAGTCTCTGACATCTAATGGGAACACCATCCAAGTCTTTACTATTCATGAGAGGTACTAGGGGCTTATGATCGGTAATCAGTCTAAAACCCTCCAGTCCATACAAATATTTCTCAAACCTCTCACAGGCCCACACGCTGGCTAAGCACTCCTTTTCAATCTGTGCGTACCTTGTCTCTGTGTTGCTCAGGCGTCTCGAACAGTAGGCCACGGGTTTCCAATCATCCCCGTGTAACTGGAGCAAGACACCCCCCAGCCCATAGCTGCTGGCGTCTGCTGACACTGTTGTAGGCTTAGTTGCATCGTAAAAGGCGAGTACGGGTGCTGTGGTGAGAGCCTCTTTAAGTTTGTGGAAAGCAGTTTGCTGTGCTGGTCCCCACCCCCATTCATTTGATGCCTTTAATAGTTTGTATAGTGGTTGTCCAACTGTAGAAAGCTCGGAACATATTTTGTCAGATAATTCACCATCCCCAAAAACTTCTTCAGCTCTGTCACGTTGCCAGGCTAGGGAAAGTTCACAATTCCGGCCACTTTATCTGGATCGGGCCTGACCCCTGTTCCATCGATGATGTGTCCTAGGAAGTAGACCTGATTCTGCTTAAACTTGCACTTGGCTTGCACTTGGCTTTGTTGAATTTGAGTCCTGCTGCCTGGATCACCCTCAGTGCTTCCGCCAAGCGTTGGTCATGGATTTCCTTTGTCTCACCGTGAATGAGGATATCATCCATATAAACCTCGGCACCCTCAAGTCCTGCTAATGTCTCCGCCATCTTCCTCTGGAAAATTTCAGGAGCACTTGTTATCCCGAATGGGAGACAATGAAAGGCATATCTCCGAAAAGGCGTTATGAAGGTAGTGGACTTTATGCTGTCTTCGTGTATGGGTATCTGGTAAAACCCACTTGCGGCATCCAATGGCGTGAACACTTTTGACCCGACAAGTCTAGGCATTATCTCTTCTACCATGGGCAAAACATATTTCTCTCTCTTTACTGCTCGATTCAGCTTTCTAAAGTCCACGCGGAAGCGAACTTCAGTCTTATTGGGCTTAAGCACTGGTACCATGGCTGCACACCATTCAGTAGGCTCAGTCACTTTTACAATAATGTCTTCATTTTCCATACGTTGCAGCTCCTTTTTTTACCAGCGGAATCAGTGGCAGGGGTATCTGCTTGGCTGTATGAACTGCGTATGGCTGAGCGTCTTCTTGTAATATTATTTTCACTGGCTCTGTTTTCAGCAATCCTGCTGACCCAAAGACACTGCTGACCTCATCTGTCCTCTTCACCAGGCCCACCCCGATGGCATCAGGTCGACCTAGCAGGCAGTTGCCTTCCTCTTTTATGACATATACTGGGAAAATATACTGTCTGTCGCTGTAGTTGGTGGTTGCTCGGAACATGCCCATGCATTTAAGATTGCCACCTGGGCTCACTAGCTTGGTATCTGGAGGATTCAGTTTAATTATAGGCCGCATCTTTTTAAATGTCTCTTTAGTGATAACTGTTGCATCAGCTCCAGTGTCTATTTTAAAGGTTACTGAAGTGTTGGCTATGGCTAATTTTACAGTCCATTCATCTTTATTGTCTTGTGTGCCCACTTCTCCAAGAAAGTATAGCTGCTCATTGTCTCCTGTGACCTCTCTTACAGCTTTTGAGTGACACATGTGCTGCCAATGTCCCTTTTTCTGACATTTGTTGCACTTACTTTTTAATGCTGGGCACCTCTTCTCATTGGAGTGCTGAGGCTGCCACACCTCCCACATTCTTTCCCTTTTTGTAGTGTTGGGCTGTTGTCTCCATGCTGCTGCTTGCCTTTTCCTCTCTGTGGGCAACCATGTCGCCTCACTGCATTAACATTAGACGGCTGGGACTCAGGGTGGTTCGTCTGGAGATTAACCTGCCTCGTTATCTCCTCCGCCTGGCGCACTTGCTCCACTGCTTGTGACAGCGTTAAGTCTGCCATTAGTTGAAAACGTCGGGACAGCTCTTTGTCTTTTATTCAGACAACCAGGCATTCCCTAATGTGCTCATCCCTCTTCTCCCCAAAGTCGCAGTGTTCGGCTAATTCATACAAAGTCCTTATGTACATTTCTGCCGTTTCTCCTGGCTGCTGATTCCTCTGATAAAAACATGCCCGCTCATGTATAATGTTCCGCCGCAGAACAAAATAGTCCTCAAACTTCTTAAGCACGACATCATATTTCTTTTTCTCCTCCTCAGAGCTGAACGTGAAGGAGTTAAAATCTTTTCAAACTCGCTTCCCATTGCATATATTAGGGAACTCACTTGTATTTCCTCATTGTCTTTGTTCAGTTTTGAAGCCAGCCTGAAGTGGGAAAATCTCTGCTGCCACTCCAGCCACTCCGTAGGGCAGTGGCTGGAGTGCCACTGCCCTACGGAGTGGAGTGAGTGGAGTGAGTGAGGAGTTCAATCCTCACTCGGAGGATTAAACTTTGTCATGGCACTGCTTTATTGGCTTCCAGATGACTCTGACACCATGTAATGTCTGTAGATACTTACCCAACAGGACATAAAAGATAGTTAGAGACTCAGTAACCTGGAGACGTGATTTCTTCAGTAGCCTGCACTCATGTTTATTATCAATATCAGGAGAATACACTTGAACCACCATCAGCGGCAAGAACAAGAACCCGCATACGTCATGTGTATTTTTACGTGCGCGCTCCCATGTTGGGATACATCCCACTGTGATAACCTCCATACATTACAGTGTGAACACACCTTAACATGCATTCATTGCAATTTAGTTGTTCTAATGACTAATTCTTTTATTTCTTTTTGTACATTAAGTTCTCAGCAAGAATACAATGTTGTTGTTTTTTTTTTACTTTACTGAGCATTTGATTCTACATAAATCACTGTTTAATAAGAGATTTTGGCAATCCTGTGCTTTTCTTGTGGTGTAACATAGAATAGCATCACTGTAAACTATGGAAAAAGCAGCTACTTTAAAATCTGTACTTCCTCACACAACTTTCAGTGCAAAAAACCTCTAAAAATGTCAACTTTTTGGAAAAGCTCCCACAAATTAAGGCTTTTTAGGCCACAACAGTCATAAAAATAGCATGTAAAATCCTGGAGGGACTGAAATACAGTGAGATTATGTCTACATGCTTCATGCATTGAATTTGTTTACTTACTCTGGGTTGTTAACTTGACACGACACACCCCTTGCACTAAAGAAAGCACCTGTGAGCACTTTGTGAAATCTTAAGTTAAATAATAAAAAGTGCATTATTGTAACTGATTTTGGGTTAGCTCATTATGTGATAATTTATGTATTAACAGCGTTAGAGTATTCCTGCTACAATTTGCAGCATTAGGTCTCTAAGAATTTTTTCCTCACAAGTAAAATAGCCATTAAAGTGGTAATTTCTCAGATCGAATTGGGATCAGATTGGATCGAATTGGAATTGAATCAATTCAGAATCTCATGAATCAGAATCAAATCGATTCTGGAAATTAACTCCTTGGTTCAACACAGAAACTCGTAGCTTAAAACAGAAGACTCGTCAATTAGAAAGAAAATGGCGCTCCACTAATTTAGATGAAATCTATTTAGCTTGGAGAAATCATCTTTTTTTTTTTTTTTTGAGTAGTGAACAACTTTATTTTTGCCAACTTGTGAGACTGTCCATGCAAGTCCCATCTGTTCTCATAAATCTGGACATTGTGTATCATACATTTGGGAGTTATTTTTTTTTCCACAATATTTTTATTGAACCTTTTTTACAAACATAACACAAACAATCAAACACTAGCACTAAAGTAATAAAAAAAAATGTACTAAAACACACCAACAACCACTAACAGGAACAGGTCTTCAACAATGCTCCTCTGTTTAGTCTAGGCAATCCATTACATAAGTATACATATTATACATTCACCAGTTTGGAATTTATAAGGTCCACACACATCATTCACCTTCTTCTTCAAAAGTTATGTTTAAATTCTTTACATAATCAATAAAAGGTCTCCATATATTCTCAAACACAGTTTCCTTTGATTTCAGTATGTATGTTATTCTTTCTAGTGAAAGGTTTGTTAACATCTGTCTTAACCACTGAGTCACATCTGGTCTATGAGTCTTTTTCCACAATAGTGCAATACATTTTTTGGCATTAAGCAAACTGAGGTCTATGAATGCTCTTTCACTTTTATTAAAGTTGTGCTTTTCTGGATGCAGACCCAACAAAAACAATTTAGGATTCAATATGATTTGTTTTGAAATTATTTTTTCAATTGTTCCCCTCACCTCTTCCCAAAACATTCTAATTTTCCTACATTCCCATAAACAATGAAATAAGGTTCCTTTACTTTCCATACATTTTGTGCATGTATCTGGTATGTTTTTGTTATATCTATTTAATTCCACATAACATACATCCGCATTAACCATTTAAAATATATCAATTTTAGACGTACATTTATTGATTTGGTTTGAGCTTCTGTACAAGCCAATTCCCATTGTTCCTCTGAAATTTCAGTTTGCAGGTCTTCTTTCCAATAATTCAGTCTTTTCTGTGAGTTTTCACTTGAAGATAATGTCAATGAGTTATAAAACTCTGAAATAATACCCTTTCTCTTACTATCTTTCCTCAAGATTTTTTCCAAGGATGAATAAATAGGTCGAGTGAGAGCATTGTTTTGATTTGATCGAATAAAGTTCCTAATCTGAAGATATTTAAAAAAATGTGTTCTATTAAGATTAAATTTGATCCTCAGCTCTTCAAAAGACATTATGTTATCTGAACATGACAAATATAAATCTTGAATTTTTTGGATCCCTTTTAAATTCCATACTTTAAATACAGCATCCACTCTCCCTGGTTTAAAATATTGATTACCCCATATTGGACTAAATTGTGACAGTAAGTGTGGTTCTTTTAAATATTTTTTAATTTCACACCATATTTTAATCATATGTTTTACAAATGGATTTTTAACTTGTTTCTGTAATTTTTTTGCCGAGTCTGAATATATGAATATGGGAAGAGGTAAAGGTAAATTGTATGATTCCATTTCAGTCCAGTGAGGGAGATCATTTGATGAAAAATAATATGTCATAGACCTCAGTTGTGCTGACCAGTAATACAACATAAAGTTTGGACATTTCAGACCTCCACGATCAAATGGTAAATATAGTAAGGACAGACGTAATCTAGCCTTCCTATTGTTCCATATAAACTCCACTAACTTTTTTTTAATTCTTGAAAATAGATCTGAAGGTGGTGGTAAAGGAATGTATTGAAATAAATAAAGTATTTTGGGTAAGATATTACTTTTAAGTATATTAATTCTCCCAATCATCGACATTGGTAGTGACATCCATCTCTGAATTAACTCATTAATGTCTGTCATTAAGGCTTCGTAGTTGGCACTGGCGACTGATTCCAGCTTGGGCACAATTTGAATTCCTAAATATTTAAACTGATTTACAACATTGAATTGATTTACCTCAGAAGCTGGGTGCTTTCTCTGGGACTCATTTAGCATTAATATTGAAGATTTAGTTTTATTTATTTTATATCCTGATATTTCCCCAAAATTCTTTATTAAATTCAACAAGGTCGGGATTGATTTTTTAAGATTCGACATAAACAAAATTATGTCATCGGCATACAGGGAGATTTTATGTTCTGTTGGTCCAACCTTAATTCCATATATTTGCGGATGTAAACGTACTGCCATCGCTAAAGGTTCAATTGCCATAGTGAACAGTAAAGGTGAAAGTGGACAGCCTTGTTGACATCCATGTCGACATCCAGCCTTGTCGACATCGACATGATGACTCTGCGATCGTTGGTCTCATCTCCAGCGGAGATGAAGCTGAGTACAGAGGGCTTATCCAGGACTTTGTGGACTGGTGCCATCAGAACTGCCTCCAGATCAACGCGAGGAAAACTAAGGAGCTGGTGGTGGACTGCCGCAGGCATGGGCAGCCCCTCACAGCACCAGTAAATATACAGGGAACAGACATCGAGATGGTGACATCCTACAAGTACCTGGGTATTCATCTGAACAATAAACTAGACTGGTCACACAATACTGACGCACTCTACAAGAAGGGACAGCGCAGGCTGTTCCTGCTGAGGAGACTCAGGTCTTTTGGTGTACAAGGGGCGCTGCTGAAGTCATTCTATGACACGGTGGTGGCATCAGCCATCACTTTTGGAGTGGTCTGCTGGGGCAGTGGCATTACTGCAGCCGATAGGAAGAGACTGAACAAACTGATTAAGAAAGCTAGCTCTGTCCTGGGGCAACGCCTTGATCCGATGGAGGAGATAGGAGAGAGAAGGATGGTGGCTAAACTGTCATCTCTGCTGGAGTCCGAGTTCCACCCTATGCAGGACATACTGGATGCACTGAGGAGCTCATTTAGCAGCAGACTACATCATCCCAGGTGCACAACCGAGAGGTTTCGTAGGTCCTTCCTACCAACGGCTGTCAGACTGTACAACCTAAGCAGGGCTGCTCGCAGAGATAGCAAAAAGACGTAACAAACTAATAGGTTTTTTTTTTTTTTTTTTTTTTTTTTTTTTTGAATGCAAAAGATGCAATAGACTTACACAATGGTCCTCTCCGGCATACAACTAGGAACATACCGGTCGCTATGGAGGGTGAGAATATGTATGGGCACATAATCATACCATGTAGGATAACTAAATAGACGGTTATGCTGTTTCATCCCACCTAGCAACAATGCTCTGCACTGTGTGTGTTTATATATTTACATATTTATTCCATCTAGCTACAATGCTCTGCACTGGGTGTGTTTATATTTATATATCTATATATTTATTCCATCTAGCTACAATGCTCCGCACTGTGTTTTTATATATCTACATATTCTTCCATCTAGCTACATTGCTCCGCACTGTGTGTGTTTATATACTTGCATATTTATTCCACCTAGCTGCAATGCTCCATACTGTGGGTGTTTATATATTTACATATTTATTCCATCTAGCTACAATGCTCTGCACTGTGTTCATATATTCATATATTTATTCCATCCAGCTACAATGCTCTGCACTGTGTGTCTGTGTGTGTGTGTGTGTATATATATATTTTATAGTAATATGTACATATGTATATTAGCTGCTCTTGCTTGCTTGTTTTTTCTTGCCTTCTGATTGTTGCTCTGAGTGTTGCTATCCCTGTGCTGTTGCAATCCTGGAATTTCCCCATTGTGGGACTAATAAAGGCTTATCTTATCTTATCCTCTATTGATTTTTATTGATTTTGAGATATTGCTGTTTGTTAGGATTTCTGCTGTAGCATTATTATATGTTATCTGAACCCATTTTATGAAATTATTTCCAAATCCAAACCTTTGTAAGACTTCAAAAAGAAAGGGCCATTCGACCCTATCAAAGGCCTTTTCAGCGTCCAATGATAGGAGAGCTGTATCCGGTGCTTCTTTATTAGAGTAAATAATATTGAATAATCTTCTTACATTATGGAAGCCTTGTCTTCCCTTTATAAAGCCATTCTGATCTCGGTTAATAATATTTGGTAATATTTCTTGTATTCGTCTGGCTAAAATTTTACAGATTATCTTAAGGTCAGCATTTAATAGGCTTATTGGTCTCATATTTTCCACATTTATTAGAGGGTTTACCTGGTTTTGGCAACAGTATAATTAAGGCATTATTCATGTATGATGGTAAATTACTATTTTGAAATGCTTCTAAAACCATTTCCAAAAAAGGTTTTATTAATTTATTCTTAAATTTTTTATAAAGGTCAACTGGAAGACCATCTGGTCCTGCACTTTTTCCTGATTTCATATTATCAATGGCTAGCCCAACTTCTTCTTGACTAATTTTAGACTCCAGTATCTCCCTGTTTTCATTTGGAATACACGGTATAGATAGTCTGTCCAAAAACCCATTTAGTTTTGTTAAGTCAGTTTCATTTTTTGTATCATATAATTTTTCATAGTAATCTCTAAAGGCTCTATTAATTTCTAAAGGATCTATAACTACCTGTCCTTTACTTATAATACTGGTAATTGGTGTTTTAGATTCTAATTGTTTAATCTGCCATGCCAATAATTTTCCTGATTTTTCACCTTGTTCATAAAAAGATTGCTTCAATCTTAGAAGACTCGAGGCAGCTCTATTCGCTGATTTTTTTGTCATATTCAGCTCTCAGAATTATTAATTCGTTCTCTAACTTTGGGTCACTTCCTGCATACACTTTTTCTTGAAGAATTTTTAATTTGTGTTCCAATTGGACTCTCTCCTCTCGAGTCTTCTTAGATTTTGAACCTGTATAACTAATAATATGTCCCCTAATAAAAGCTTTGAAAGCCTCCCACTTTATACATGCTGATGTTTGTGTAGTATTAATATCGAAGAACTCATCTATCTGTTTTTCTATGTACTTAACAAATTCCTCATCCTGGAGCCATTTATGCTGAAATTGCCACCTACCTGGCTCCTTTGTCAATTTCTTATCTACATATATGAGACAACAGGGTGCATGATCAGAGATCACAATATTATCATAAAAGCAGTTTTGAATCTTGGACCTTAATTCTGTGGAGATCAAAAAATAGTCAATACGTGAGAATGACTTGTAGGTATTAGAATAACAAGAGTAGGCTTTAACTTGTGGTTTCATTTCTCTCCATATATCCAGCAATCTCAATTCTTTCATAGAATGCTTAATGATCATCCTGCATCCACTGTGTGTACAGTCCAGTCCTGTTGATCTGTCTATACCGGGATTCAATGTACAATTAAAATCCCCTGCTATTATATGTTGCCCTGTAAGTGATGATAAGATAAGAAATAAATTAGCAAAGAACTTTTGATCATCTATGTTGGGACCGTATAAGTTCACCAAATTTATGTTTTCTAATAGCAAAGATCCTTGAATAATTAAATATCTTCCAAATTTGTCTCCAATTACATTTTTCACTTGAAATGGGACTGATTTATGTATGAGAGTCATAACTCCCCTGGCTTGGGATGAAAATGATGAGGTGAACACACTTCCTTGCCATCTTCTCCTAATTCTTTTTACATCCTCCTCTATTAGATGGGTTTCTTGTAAAAACACAATTTTTGAACCTATGTCTTTTATTTTATTCATAACTTGTTTAAGTTTTTTTAAATTTTGTAGACCTCTGCAATTCCATGAAGTTAAATTAAAATTAACGCTTTGGTCTATGATCAATAGGGGGTTTAGGATTACCTCGCAATATAAACATGCTCATACAGAGAAGCAAAAACATGAGTGGTTGAACATTCATCCTACAAACTACACACAAACAAATTCCCCCTTCCCACCTTTGTGGTAAACCCCCCAAAATCAAAAAAAAAAAATTCCGTCTCCCGCTATAGCCATCGACCGCTCCACACCCACGAGGATCAGCCAAAGCCACTCCTTCTTCATCCTCCCAATCACCCTAACTCTACTGCTTTTAATAACGTAACATTAACTCTCTTCTGTAATTTTCAAATTTAACTCCAAAATTTTATAGCAATTTTGTACATCTTAGGTTTTTTTTTTATTTAATATGTAATACAATCTATATTTTGTAATCTTGCTATATGCTTCAAATCAGTTAAATGCCTATGCAAATGCCTAAATATTCTACCCTATATTCTGTTCATGCTTAGCTCCCACCAGTCTCCTCCTGGATCTTCTTGATGAGCTCCTGCGCCTCCTCAGGGGTCTTGAAGATGTGTTTTCTGCCCTCATATGTGACCAGAAGTCTTGCAGGGTAAATCACTCCATGACGAATCCCAAGGTTGTGCAGTTCTTTACGGATGGGGTCAAACTGCTTCCTTAATTGTTGGATTCCTGAGGCCAAATCTGGGTAGAACCGCACCTGTTGATCTTGGTATTTAATTTCTCCTTTGGCCCGCACCGCGTTGGAGATCGTCATCCTGTCTCTGTAGCTGAGAAACTTCATAATTAGCGTCCTCGGTGCTGCCTTGTTACCTCTCGGTGGGCCAATTCGGTGGGCGCTTTCCAAGACGACTGATGAATTTAGCTCCGCGTTGTTCAGCGCCTCCGGGATCCACCCCTCCAAAAAGGAGCATGAATCACAACCTTCGGCTCCCTCCGGTAGACCCACCAGCCTCAGGTTGTTCCGTCTCGACCGGGACTCCAAGTCCAGGACATTATCTTCCAGACATTTATATTTTTTTTCCAAAGTGCGCACCTTTAATTGAAGTCCGCCGATTTCATCCTCCGCACTGGAAACACAAAGCTCCACCTGCGTCACTCGCTCCACGCAGTCACCCAATTCCTTTCTCATTGCATCCAACGCTGCCATAATCCCATCAAGTTTAGCGGAAAAGTCTGCTCTCATTGAGCTAATGGCAGCCAGCACTGCACCTGTGCCGCCATCATCAGCAGTTACCGCACCACCGCTAGTTTCATCCGCCATATCCGCAGCTTTTCCTGCTGCGCCACAGACGTGAAAGTCCGTTAATTTGGACTGCTTCGGCGGTTCAATTTTTCCCCCACCTGATTTCCCAGCCT
The DNA here is from genome assembly GCA_020510985.1 of Pholidichthys leucotaenia. Lineage (NCBI taxonomy): Eukaryota > Metazoa > Chordata > Actinopteri > Cichliformes > Pholidichthyidae > Pholidichthys > Pholidichthys leucotaenia. Next base: position 231,205,509 of record CM035849.1, read on the forward strand.
TAGGCTTCACCGGCATATCCTCGCCCAAACGCTGGGAAAAATTCTGTTCCAAATGAGAGAGTTATTTGCCAAATATTTATCTCTAGGAGCAGAGCAGAGTGATACGTGTCCTTCTAGGTGGCCGCCATAACCCGAAGTTGAGAAATCATCTTTTAATTTATAAAAAATCTCTTAGAAAAGCTAGAACGAGTTATTACTCTGCATTAATAGAAGAGAACAAGAATAATCCCAGGTTTCTTTTCAGTACTGTAGCCAGGTTGACAAAGAGTCAGGACTCTGTCAATCCTAGCATTCCCTTAGAGCTTACTAGTCAGGGCTTTATGAACTTTTTCAATAATAAAATTTCATCCATCAGAGATAAAATCAATCAGATTCTTCCCACAGTTAACTTAAATACTATAACTACTACAACTCCTTCTATTGATGTCTGTCTTGATGAATTTACTCCAATCGACCTTTGTGAGTTAGACAAAATAGTTTCCTCATCCAAACCTTCAACTTGTCTTTTAGACCCTATTCCTACCAGGTTATTTAAAGAAGTCTTCCCACTTATTGGTAGCTTTATTCTTCATATAATCAATTCTTCATTAACTTTAGGCCATGTACCGCAGGCTTTTAAAACGGCTGTAATTAAACCCTTACTCAAAAAGCCAACGCTAGATCCAGGAGCTTTAGCTAACTATAGACCAATTTCTAATCTCCCTTTCATTTCAAAAATCTTAGAAAGAGTTGTTGCTACGCAATTATTTGACCACCTGCAGGGAAATGGTTTACTTGAAGAGTTTCAATCTGGGTTTAGAATCCATCATAGTACTGAAACAGCCTTAGCAAAGGTCACTAACGACCTCCTCATTGCATCTGATAATGGACTAGTTTCTGTACTGGTCCTTTTAGACCTTAGTGCAGCTTTTGATACTATCGATCATAATATTCTACTTGATAGATTAGAACACTATGTTGGACTTAATGGAACTTCGTTGCAGTGGTTTAGATCTTATTTATCTGATAGGTTCCAGTTTGTTCATGTAAATAATGAGTTTTCTTTCAACTCAAAGCTTAGTCATGGAATTCCACAGGGATCTGTGCTAGGCCCTACTCTTTTTAGATTATATATGCTTCCGTTAGGCAACATTATTAGAAAGCACTGTATACATTTTCATTGTTACGCAGATGACACACAATTATACCTGTCAATGAAGCCAGATGATAGTAATCAATTAGCCAAGTTAGAAGCCTGTCTTAAGGAAATCAAAGCTTGGATGACTTGTAATTTCCTGCTATTAAATTCAGATAAGACTGAAGTCATTCTTGTTGGTCCAAAAAACCTTAGAAATTCCTTTCCAAATCAAACTTTCAGTTTGGATGCGGTTACTCTTTCTCTTAATAGCTCTGTGAGGAACCTTGGAGTTATTTTTGATCAGGATTTGTCCTTCAATTCACATATTAAATTTGTTTCTAAGACTGCCTTCTATCATTTGTGTAATATTGCCAAGATTAAGAGCATCTTGTCTCAGAGTGATGCTGAGAAACTGATCCACGCTTTTGTTAGCGCGAGATTAGATTACTGTAATTCTTTATTATCAGGCTGTCCTAAAACATCTTTAAAAAGTCTTCAGCTGATCCAAAATGCTGCAGCAAGAGTTTTAACAGGTACTAGAAAGAGAGATCATATCTCTCCGGTTCTGGCCTCCCTTCATTGGCTTCCCATAGAGTTTAGAATTAAGTTTAAAATCCTTCTTCTTACTTACAAAGCTCTAAACAATCAGGCTCCTTTTTATTTAAAAGATCTGACACTACCGTATTATCCTAACAGAGCACTACGCTCCCAAAATGCAGGATTACTTGTAATACCTAGAATCTCCAAAAGTACAATGGGAGGCACAGCCTTCAGTTATCAAGCTCCTCTCCTGTGGAATCAGCTGCCAATCTGGATTCGGGAGTCAGACTCGATCTCTGTTTTTAAGAATAGGGCTAAAACCTACCTTTTTGATATAGCCTACAATTAGGGAGGGATCATGTGTTTCTGAACCCTCCCTTAGTTATGCTGCTAATAGGTTTAGTCAGCCGGGGGACCTCCAGTAATGCACTGGGCCTCACTCCTTTTCTCACTCTCAATGAAATATTTTTTTTTGCTGGTCATTAACATTTGTTTGTTCTCTCCCATAGATTGAGTCCCCATCGTGCTGTTTGCTCTCTACATGTCTGTTCTTTTCTTCTTCTCTATCCCCTCACCCCCCAGCCAGCCGCAGCAGATGACTGCCCCTCCCTGAGCCTGGTTCTGCTGGAGGTTTCTTCCTGTTAAAAGGGAGTTTTTCCTCTCCACCGTCGCCAAGTGCTTGCTCACAGGGGATCGCCTGATTGCTGGGGTCTTTCTGCAACTGTGGGGGTTCCCCCTACAGTTGATAGTGCTATGAGATGACTGTTGTTGTGAAATGGCGCTATATAAATAAATAAAGTTGAATTAGGGATCGTTCCCAGCCCTAGTCACTACCGTGCTGAAACTGACCATAGAGGAGACAAAATGTCGCTGACCATGACTGACTGAGAGAGCAGTGACTTGAAACACGTGTGTATTTGAGAAGGAATCATGACCAGAATTACTGGACGGAACTACTAGTATCATATTTGATCCTTTGAAATAGCTTTTGATTAAAATTCACTGCAGGTACCGTTTAAATACAAACTATCCACATATAACCTGTAATATATTCCAAATAATTTAAACAAACAAGAGTTTTTCATTGCACAGAGGGAAAAAAGATCCATTTGAGCACAATGAGGTGTGCATCCACATACACTACATTCAACCTAAATTAATTTAAATTCAGATCCCTTGTTCTGCTCATTTGTTCAATCATATCCTCATATTCCTTCTAAAATAAGTGACTATGCATCATCTGTAATTAATGCCTTGTTTAATGTCAAGCAGTATACTATCATGTGCATTTTCACTCACCTGCACACCCTTTGGCCAGTGCAAAACCCATCTTCCAAACAAGCATCACGATCACAGTTCATCTTAGATCATGCACCTCTGTTCATTAAAGTAGAGGGCAGGAACACTTCTCATTGGGTTAAACACACCTCTGAATAATCAGACCAGCCTCTTCAAGATTTTCAACAGGTGCAAAATTAGTTTCTGCACTGCTATAATAGCAAAATGGGCTCTGTGCCTTAGACAATAGACTGTTGACTAGATCATCGTAATATGGCCCAATGGGATAGTTCACAGTACTGCTCCACTTCCTTGAATGACCACTTGAAACTGATCCAGTGTTTCCTCTGGTAACAGTTCTGGGTGGCGGCCCACCGCGCCAGAAGAATTTCCGCCGTGCTTATGAGGAGATATAAATTTAAGAAAAATATATGAAGCAATGACTTTCCACAAGCGCACACACGAAAAACACACGTGACCATCATCCACGTGGAATTTAGAAGCGCCCCACCCAAGCGAGCTTTCCAGTCAGTCACCAGGCAGAGTGTCTCGCTAGCATGACTGTCCGAGAGAAACATGAGTTTATTATAGTACTTTTAATGCGGAAAAAAAATCATAAGAGGGAGGTACATAAGCACTGGCGTTTATCATGGTTTTAACCTGCTGGAAACGGGAGCAATAATGGAAGAGTCGCTTAGCTAAAAGACGTTGTTAGAATTCATATGCAGCTGGCTTCATATGAATTGCTGAGGATATATTTCCCCAGCCACTGCAATATTAAGTTATGCTCCCTATTATGTACCTGGCAAGTTAAGATGACCGAAATTCACAAAGTCAGTGACTTTCATCTGTTAGCAGCCTTCAGACAAAGTAAACGTGCCAACATTTGGATTTCAAAATAAGGGAGGATTTTTCTGCTGTCTGAGTGGTGAGGAGATTTCTAAAAAAAACAAAAAAAAACAAACAAACTATAAATATAAAGAAATATTATAACAGAAATAACGGCATCCTTGGTCATTTAAGTTAATATATTTCATTAAATACAATTTTATTAATTTTTTTTTCTTTGTAGTCAGAGTTCAATTATTGTTCTGTTCTGACTGCAAAATTATGGTCAAAAATGTAAATTGTTATAAGGAAAAAGTAAAAAAAAAAAAAAAACGCAGTCTGTTTCAAATTTATTTAAAAAACAGTAATTTTATTTTAAAAAACTGACAAAAATTAGTCATAAAATAATCCACAAATTTATAATAAAGTTTCAAATGTACAAGAAAAGTCAATTTTACAAGAGGAAATTACAAATTTGAGGAAAATGGTTTCAAATTTAGAAACATTTACAGAGAAACGTAGAAAACTATAAGAAACTTGTTATAAATTTTGGAGAAAAACCTCAAACCTTCAAGACTGAAGTCATTACTCAAGTTTTTAAGTGGGTGCTCTTTGTACCCTTAACTCAACTAGAAATTTTTGTTTGTCTACTTTTAATAGCTCGGTTGCGGCGGGTCCAGCAGCGGCCAGGCTAGTTGAGTCCTAGCCGGATTCTCTGTTTATTTCTATCCACAGGTCAGTAAAATGCCACCAAAAAAAGAGGAAATGGAAGAAATTAAAAAATCTCTGAACTTTATGTCAGAAGAATTGGCCAAATTGACTAGCCAGCAGGCCAAAATAATAGGCCTAATAGAAGAGGTACAAGCCCTACATTTAATAATAAAAGAAAAAGACAAAAAAATTATGGACCTGGAGCAACACGGGCGTCTTTTGGAGCAACGCGTTGAGGATCTTGAACAAGGTTCTCGTATTGATGACCTAGTTATAAGTGGACTAGACATCAGATATCAATCATACGCCCATGCCACAACAGGACTGAATGGTGAAGATGCTCCCATGAGTGAATCAGTGTCCTTAGAAAATCAAGTGCTTCAGTTCCTTAATAATAGAGACATTAAGGTAGAAGCCAATGCAATCTCAGCCTGTTATGCTCTACCGAAGAAAGATAACAAAACAAAGAAATCAATTGTGATGCGCTTTGTGAACAGAAGGGTAAAGAAGGACATACTGAGGCAGGCCAAAAAGCTAAAGGATACTCAAGTTTACCTAAATGAACACCTGACAAAAAAACCCGCTGAATTAGCACGGCAGGCACGGATGCTAAAAAAACAAAATAAGATACAGGCAACCTGGACAAGAAATTGTAGAATTTGGATTAAACTAAATGGATCACCTGAGCAAGCAAAGAGTATAATGATCAGAGATGCTACTGACTTAGATAAATACAGATGAACACTGATTAAGAAAATTATGAGTCAATGATAATCCATATTCATACACACGATAAGAATAGTTCTTTTGATACACCATGCCAAAGTACTTTAAAAAAAATAAGCAAAATAAACAAAAACTTATGACCGACTCGAGTAGACATCAATTATCCCCAGTTGGAGGAAGTCATTTGACACAGAGTGAGGAAACTCAAACTCTGAAAATATGCCATTATGCTGAACATAAACCACAAGAGATGGAGAATGATATTGATCCTGATAACCACTTTTTCAATAATATTCATAACCACTGTGAATATTACACTGAAAAGCAATTCAAAAGTCAAGTGCAATTAGATGGTAAACTGTCAATAATACACTTCAATAGCAGAAGTCTTAACAAAAACTTTCCACAGATTCAGGACTATTTAAAACAGCTAGACAGAAAATTCACAGCTATAGCAGTCTCTGAAACCTGGCTTAATGAAGAACAGGCTCCCCTGATGGCAATAGAGGGATATCAGATGTTTTATATTAACAGATCTCAAAAAAAGGGTGGTGGTGTTGCACTGTATATTGATGACCTGTATAGGTGTAAGCTTGTAAATGAAATGTCCTTTGCACTACCAGGGATTTTGGAATGTGTTACTGTTGAGATTGACCTAGACAAAACAAAAAATCTAATCATAAGCTGCATATATAGAACGCCGGGAACTTGCATTGAGACATTCAGAGATAAATTAGTCGAGCTGTACAATAATATTACTAGTAAGAAAATGGTAGCAATTTGTGGAGATTTCAATATTGATTTACTGAATCCACATCAACAATCCACATCAACAAAATGTAGTTACAGAGTTCATGAACTCTATGTACAGCATGAGTCTATATCCCACAATAACACATCCCAGTAGAATCACAGTTCACTCTGCTACACTTATTGACAACCTGTTTGTCAATGTTTTCGATAAGAAAATAGAAAGTGGATTATTGATAAATGATATAAGTGACCACTTGCCAACCTTTGGACTTATCCATGGCCACACGGGGCCCAACGCAGAAAAAATTTCAAAATCGTTCAGACACAAATCACCAAATGCAATCAGTTCTCTTAAAGAGGACTTGCTGAAGCAAGACTGGACAGAAGTCTATGTATCAGATGTAAATGAAGCCTATGACACATTTATAAACATTGTAACCACTCTTTATGAAAAAAACTGCCCATTAGTAAAAAAAAAGCTTAAACACAAATTTGCTGATAAGCCATGGTTAACCAAAGGACTACAAAAGGCGTGCAAAAAGAAAAATTTATTATATAAAGCTTTCCTAAAGAAAAGGACACAAGAAGCAGAGCAGCAGTATAAAACATACAAAAATAAGTTAACATATATAATAAGATGTAGTAAAAGAGACTATTACAGTAAAGAACTGGTGAAAAACAAAGACAATATTAAAAATACATGGACAATACTCAACAGTATCCTTGGAAATAAAAGCAGAAATACAAGCTACCCAACTAATATTCCAAAAAATAATAAAACGACTCAGAGTGTGAATATAGCTTCACCTGCAGATGAATTTAATAATTTTTTTGTTAACATTGGACCTAAACTGGCCCGAGAAATACCCACTACGGTGCCTACAGGTGATACAATATGCAATAACACTGCTGTAAAAGACTCCATCTTCATAAAGAACACAGACGAAAGAGAGGTCATTGAAATTGTTAAATCGTTCAAAAGTAAAACATCTACTGACTGTGATGGTATTGACATGCTACTAGTCAAAACTGTTATCGAATGCATAGTAAAACCACTGACGTATATCTGTAACCTGTCTCTCCAATCAGGTATATTTCCCAATGCAATGAAAATAGCTAAAGTAATTCCGATGTACAAGACGGGCGACAGAGGGGAACTCTCAAACTATAGACCAATTTCACTATTACCGCAATTTTCCAAGATACTTGAAAAAATAGTCTATGAGAGAATTGACAACTTCATACTGAAGAATGATTTATTGTGTGAGCAGCAATATGGGTTCAGACACAAGAGGACAACTGCATATGCCCTAATGGAATTTACAGAAAAAATATCAACAGCCATTGAAAATAAAGAGTATTCTGAATGAATGAATGAATGAATGAATTTATTTCGGATAATACAGTACAGGTTATAAGAAACTGTATAATATAACAACAAGGTCAAATTAGACAAAGACTCCTTCTACTAAACAATTCCACGTGAGTTATCCGAAATGGGTGATAGCTGAAGCCGCAGCTTATATTGCCCACCCATATTCCATCCAAGAATTCAAAAGAAAAAAGAGTAAACAAGACAAGAGTGATTACAATTTAGAACAAAGCTAAGACAAAGTGTGACTGAGAGAAAAAAAAGGAAAACTAAGCTAAGCTAAGTTGAGCGGTTACTATTCAAGACAAATCTAAGACAGAATGTCACAGAGAGAAAAAAAAAAAATAAAAATTCCTAGATCTTAAAAAAGCATTTGATACAGTAGATCATAATTTATTATTAAAGAAACTACAAAATTGTGGTATTAGAGGGGTAGCACTGTCCTGGTTAAGTAGTTACTTAAAGAATAGATATCAGTATGTATGTGTTAGCAACAAAAACTCAGAGTTACTGAAGGTCACCTGTGGAGTCCCACAGGGTTCAGTTTTGGGACCATTATTATTCAATATGTATATAAACGATATATGTAAAGTTTCAGAAAAAAATGGACTTAATATTGTTTGCCGATGACACTAATCTGCTATGCAGTGGAAACAATTTGGAACAACTTCTGGATACACTCGGAAAGGAATTAGGAAAGCTTAAACTATGGTTTGATTCAAACAAATTAACGCTCAATTTAAGTAAGACAAAATTTATAGTCTTTAACAACCATCACAACAACCCAGTACCCAAACTCAGTGTAAATGGTGTAGAGATTGAAAGGGTATCTGAAACTAAATTCCTTGGAGTAATAATTGATAACAAACTGTGTTGGAAGTCACATATTAATCATATTAAAGGTAAAGTATCCAAATCAATTGCAATAATACACAGAGTGAAATATTTGCTGAATCAACCCACACTATACACCTTGTATCATTCATTAATACTCCCATACATGACATATTGTAATGAAGTATGGGGAAATACATATAAAACAAACCTATATCCACTCTTTATGCTTCAAAAGAGAGCTATTAGAATAATAAACAAAGCAGCTTACAGGGAACCAACAAACCCACTTTTTCTTAAACAAAAAACTCTCAAGTTGAAAGATCTGGTTGACTTTAAAACCGCAATAATAATGTTCAAAGTGAAGAATTTATCACTGCCCGCAAATATCCAAAAGTTGTTCCAAACAAGGGAGAAACGATATCACTTCAGAGGAACATGTATATTTCAAAAGCCTACAGTGAGAACAACCACCAAGCAACACTGTATTTCAGTGCAAGGAGTCAGATTATGGAACGATTTTGGACCTGAATTAAAATCATGTGCAACGCTTGGACAATTTAAACAAAAACTAAAGGAAGAAATACTCCAAACATATTTACAAGACGACATGTAAACTCACATAAGGATTGACATATCCAGCCTGTGTTGTGTTGTAGCTTAGTTTTTTTTTTTTTTTTTTTTTTTTCTCTGTGACATTTTGTCTTAGATTTGTTTTTGAATAGTAACCGCTTAACTTAGCCTAGCTTAGTTTTCTTTTTTTTTTTTCTCTCAGTCACATTTTGTCTTAGCTTTGTTATAAATTGTAATCGCTCTTGTCTTGTTTTCTCTTTTTTCTCTTTTGAATTCTTGGATGGAATATGGGTGGGCAATATAAGCTGCGGCTTCAGCCATCACCCATTTCGGATAACTCACGTGGAATTGTATAGTAGAAGGAGTCTTTGTCTAATTTGACCTTGTTGTTATATTATACAGCTTCTTTTAACCTGTACTGTACTATCCGAAATACATAAAAAATTCATTCATTCATTCAATAATTAATTTCAAAGCACTGCTTTTACATGAGCAGAATATCTGGTTACTATACCCACTTGATCAAATAATTTAAGTATGGATGAGTAAATTACTATTATGAATGTTTCTTTCCCTTCCCTACTCTCTCAATGGAAAAAAAAAGAAGCACTAAAATAAAAATACAAAAAAATACACATTTTCGTCATTTATGTAAACCATGACAAAAAAATCCTACAGGACAAAACATGACACTTGATATTTTCTAACCTGTTTGTATACCACCATAGACAGAGAGAGAACCTGAATTAGGCAGAGATCAGAGAGGGCAAGATGAGACAGAAGAGAGGAGCCAAGGAGAGGAAAGTGTTCAGGCAGAGGAAGGAGAGAAGGATGACACCACTAAAAAGTCTAAACACAGGATGTCTGGGTGGGACCCCAACTGGCCCAATATTCCAACATTCAAGCCTTAGTTGTACAATACTTCAAATGGTAAGTTCCATATGCAATGTTACTGTGTAAAATTTAAAAAAGAAATAAATAGTATAAAATTAACATATTCTGGTATGTTTACTGCTCCCCCCCCCCCCCCCGGAAAAATATGTTGCCACCGCACCAAGGTCTTTAAGCCAGAGGAAACACTGTGATCCCTCAAGTAACTTGACTTTGTGGACTGTATGTAACGATGGACGATGTGCCACCACTTAACATCCATGGTAGAAACATGAAGCTCTATCTCCTGGATTGAGTACACTGCCATCTTGCACTTTTGGAGCCAGAGTCTGTCCAGGAGTAACTGTGAATCATTCAATTCCCACCCACATAGCTGCCGACAGTCTATGCAGCAGCCCATGTGAAGCTCCCTCAAATATTAATCACATCTAACCTCAATTTTGACCTCACCGTCTGTTTTTATAACATCATGTAACAAAACTAAAAACTGAGTGGATCCAAAAAAGTTTAAATTTGAACATACAAAAAAATTCTAGAGTATTTTTATTTTTAGTTTGGCAAAATGCCACAAACAATAATGGTGAGACATGGTGCTTATTGTTATACTGCAGAATGCCACCAGGGGGTGATCAAGATGTGCAAGTTTCACTTTATGAGAGCCCTCATACTATCCATCTTTATTTACATTCTATGGTCTTGTCACATTTCTAAAGCAGAAATAAACATGTTAATATCCTCCTATGAGAATGTTTTGGTTTTCTTTATTAGTTATACATTGTTATGGATATGACTAATTTAATTAACTAAACTGATGTGGTGTACAGTGGATATAAAAAGTCTACACACCCCTGTTCAAATGCCAGGTTTTGTGATGTAAAAAAATTAGACCAAGATAAATCATTTCAAAACTTTTTCCACCATTAATGTGATCTATAACCTCTACAACCCAATTGAAAAACAAACCGAAATCTTTTAAGGGAAAAAATAAAAAATAAAAAACTTACAATAACCTGGTTGCATAAATATGCACACCTTTAAACTAATACTTTGTTGCAGCACTTTTGGGTTTTATTACAGCACTCAGTCTTTTTGGGTAGGAGTCTATCAGCGTGACACATCTTGATGTGGCAATATTTGCCCACTCTTCTTTGCAAAAACACTCCAAATCTGTCACATTGCGAGGGCATCTCCTGTGCACAGCCCTCTTCAGATCACTCCACAGACATTTGATCGGATTCAGGTCTGGACTCTGGCTGGGCCATTCCAGAACCTTAATCTTCTTCTGGTGAAGCCATTCTTTTGTTGATTTGGACGTGTTCTTTGGGTCATTGCCATGCTGAAAGATGAAGTTCCTCTTCATCTTCAGCTTTCTAGCAGAAGTCTGAAGGTTTTGTGCAAACACTGACTGGTATTTGGACCTGCTCATAATTCCCTCCACCTTGACTAAGGCCCCAGTTCCAGCTGAGGAAAAACAGCCACAATTCATGATGCTGCCACCACCATGCTTCACTGTAGGTATGGTGTTCTTTTGGTGATGAGCAGTGTTGTGTTTGCGCCAAATATACCTTTTGGAATTATGGCCAAAAAGTTCAACCTTGGTTTCATCGGACTACAACAAATTTTCCCACATGCGTTTGGGAGATTTCAAATGTGTTTTAGCAAAATGAAGCTGGGCTTGGATGTTTTTCTTCGTAAGATAAGGCTTCCATCTTGCCACCCTACCCCATTACCCAGACATATGAAGAAGATGGGAGATTGCTGCCACATGTACTAAACAGCCAGTACTTGCCAGAAATTCTGGCAGTTCCTTCAATTTTTTTCATGTCAGCCTCCCTAATCAGTTTTCTTCCCGTCTTTTCATCAATTTTGGAGGGACATGCAGTTCTTGGTAATGTCACTGTTGTGCCATATTTTCTCCACTTGATGATGACTGTCTTCACTGTCTTCCATGGTATATTTAATGCCTTGGAAATTCTTTTGTACCCTTCTCCTGATTGATACCTCTAAACAATGAGATCCCTCTGATGCATTGGAAACTCTCTGCGGACCATAGCTTGTGCTGGAAGATGTGACAACAAAAATGTCAGGAAAAGCCTACTAGAACAGCTGAACTTTATTTGGGGTTAATCAGAGGCACTTTAAATGGTGGCAGGTGTGTGCTGACTCCCATAAACATGAGTTTGAATGTGATTGGTTAATTCTGAACACAGCCACATCCCCAGTTGTAAGAGGGTGTGCATATTTATACAACCAGGTTATTGTATTTTTTTTATTTTTCCCCTTAAAAGATTTCACTTTGTTTTTCAACTGGGTTGTACAGGTTATAGGTCACATTAAAGGTGGAAAAAGTTTTGAAATGATTTATCTTGGTCTCATTTTTTACATCACAAAAACCTGGCATTTGAACAGGGATGTGTAGACTTTTTATATCCACTGTAAGTCCAGTATTTAGTTTTATCATGTGATAAATACTAGCAATTGCTCAGTGGTTAATTTTAATAGCAGCTTGGCTAAGAAGGCTATACTCCAGCTTCTGAGACTAATTATCAGTCATTTGTGTTAATGTTATGTGATTTTGTTGCTGCATCTTTCTAACTCTGTGGCTCACTAGGATTAGTTAATTAGTGATTTTCACTCATTGCTTTAAATTATGTAAATTATTATTTTAAAGTATAAGACGCAAACATTTATATAGTCAAATATGTATGTGATACTGTACGCATTTAGCACATTTAAAGGGCTGATGACACGTTTTTGACTTCATCTAATTTTTCAACACATAATACAATATGACGAAATAGGTTGGTCTGTGCAGTTGTAAGTCAAACAGGCTTTTTTTCACGCAAATATCCAACGTTTTCATGAGCGCCACGTCACCAATTGCGTCAGTGGCTGGAAACCCCCCCGGTCATGTTGTAATGTCATCGACAGAACACAGCACTTGGCTGCCCATTGTACACACAGGATGAAAGCGGTAGAAAACATCGACGATGGTTCCGGCACATGTAGTCTGGAATTGGTTTCTGTTGTCCAATCTTCAGACGATTATAGTTCCAAAGAATGGGATGACAATGAAGAATCTGGGGGCATCAGACCTTATAAGTTTGAACTGTGCCAAGCGGGCATCATGCCAAGTGAGTCAGACTCAGAGAGTGACAGTGGAGAGGCACACATGCCCACAGCAGCAGCAGCGACAAACACACGGCAGGGGAACACTGAGTGTTATTCCTTTGTTACAGATATTGCAACACATTATTTGTTCATAAATATTTATTTAAACCTGATTTTTCCATAAAATCATAGCAGTGTATTCTCTGTGGCTCAGGCATCGCTTTATTATGCATTATATTTTGAGTTCTTGTTGCTTTTGTTTTGTACATGTGTTTTATGTACCATTTTGACCCACTTTCAGGTGGGCACTGTCCAAGATTCGCCGGTCTGACCACGTGCCCTCTCTCTTTGACAGTCAGCTGTTCATGTTTTGTGTGCATCATCTGCCGTGTTGTCAGCCAGCCAATATTGCCAACACTATCACGATGTGTTAGCCACTCCACACAGCCATGGTTCTGTTGCGCCCCTTGAAGCAATGTCGGCCCCGGGGCGCACCCGTGGTTAACACATCTCCTCTCCATGTTTGCTGGGCGATGTCAGCCCCGAACGCCAACTGTAAGTGTTTGTGTTTATTTTGTGAGTCTTCACCTTTTTAGGAACTATTGTCATCATTCTTATGTTCAGTACATATGCTGTGGTGAATTCTGTGCGTAAATTCATTCATCATGACCCTCCGTGCGCTCTTACGCAGAGCACGGAGAGGGAGGATGAAATAACGAAGATTTACATGCATGGTTCACCACAGCACATGTAATACAGAAAGACAGACAATTCCCCAAAAGGTGAAGACGTACAAAAAACACAAACACACTTACTGATGGCGTTCGGCGGCCGGCATCGCCTAGAGAATGAATGAGAGGAGACGTGTTAGCCACAGTTGTGCCCTAGAGCCGACATTGCTTCAAGGACGCACGAGAACCACGGCAAACGTCGTGAGAGTGCTCAAAATACTGGCAGACTAACAGCACAGATGACAATACTATGGACCAGCAGTGCGTGACTGGCAAACAGCCGCTAAGTACACGCACTGCTGGTGATGGTGTGATGAGAAGCACCTGGGCGAGGACCAGGAAACATGATCAGCGGGAGTTTGAATCAGCTGGTGATAATGAGAGAGGGGACCTGGCCGTACTGGCAAGCGTCAGCATGCGATCACAGAAAGTAGGTCAAAGTTGCGCGTAAATCCATTAATCCTTCCCCTCCTCGTGCGCTCTTCCTGTGTAAAAGCGCACGAGGAGGCTTATGACAGTTGTAGCTGAAGCGTGTGATGTGGTCTTTCATAGCCTGCTGCTTATCTAAGCCTGCGACACAACGCGAAGGCATAGCCATAAAATTAAAACAAGAAACAAGAGAAACTGTGAGCTACAAAGCTGCTGTCATTCCAGTCAACAACACTGGAGTCCGTTCTGTCGCTTAAGTCATGGTGGTGCCGCCCTTCATTCAGTGGGCGGCACCACAGTCCAGTCAGCAGCTGCAGTTTTTTGATGATAACTAGTTTATGCAGGCGCGGTTGTAAACATTATACTGATCATCAACAATGACTTTTGGGTTTACACAACATGCTAAAAAATGTCAAAATCGTGTCATCAGACCTTTAAAGGTGTACTAGATTGTATTTTTATGAAAACAAATATTTAAAAAAATATATCAATAAAACATTTAGAAAGGTGCACAATTAAAGTCTTTATAGTCTTCAAAAAATAACATACTGATGAAAAAAATACAGTTCCTCCCCCCCAAAAAAAATCATAATATTTACATCTAAGCAATTGGATGACAAGACTATGGTGGCTGGTAAAGATGTTTCAGCCAACAGCATAACTAGGTTAATGTTATGTTTTGTCACCTCATATAGCGAGCCTAAGTCACGCCCCCTCTACTTGGGCAAATGGGACCTTAAATCGGAAAAAAATCTCCATTGAAGTGAATGGCAAGAGAGAAATTCTATTGATCATGATTGAATTTTGCCATGAGTTACACATGATGTTTGGCAATTTAAAAGAAAAATTTCCACATAAGTAATGGTTAAGTTGTTGTCTAACTGGTAAGGTATAAGGTTGGGAAAATATATAAATTGAAAAACTACAAACACAGACTCACATAACTTTCGTCATTGTTTTCAACGAGTGCCCAGGATGAAGTAATTAACAGTCCCGTGGATTAGCTCCAACTCTCAAAATACATTTGTGTTGTTTTTCTGCTCTTTGGATCCTTCTTTCATCAGTCAGAAAACAGGAGGTGAGTTTTGAGAGGGGAACTGCCGTAATTGGGTTTCATGACGTGTACAGTCCGAGACAAGTAGATGTAGTCCTCTAAGGCCAGGTTGCTTTGATAGCGGCCTTCAGCTCATCTGCATTGTTGGGTCTGGTGTCTCTCATTTTCCTCTTAAAAATACACCATAGATTCTATATGGGGTTTAGGTCAGGAGAGTTTGCTGGCTAATCAAGCACAGTGATGCTATGGTTAACCAATGGTAAACCGACTCAGAGTGTAAAAGCAGTCTCACCTGCAGATGAATTTAATAAATTTTTTGTTAACATTGGTCCTAATTTGGCACGAGAAATACCCATTACGACACCTATAGGTGATACAATAAGCAAAAACATTGCTATAAAAGACTCCAGCTTTATAAAGAACACAAATGAGAAAGAGGTCATTGAAACTGTTAAATTGTTTAAAAGTAAAACATCTACGGATTGTGATGGTATTGACATGCTTTTAGTCAAAACTATCATTGAATGCTTAGTGAAGCCACTGACGTATATCTGTAACCTGTCTCTCCAAACAGGTATATTTCCCAATGCAATGAAAATAGGCAAAGTAATTCCGATATGCAAGATGGGTGACGGGGGGAATTTTCAAACTATAGGCCTATTTCACTATTGCCACAATTTTCTAAGATACTCGAAAAAATATTCTGTGAGAGAATTGACAACTTTATAATGAAGAATAATTTATTGTGTGAGCAGCAATATGGGTTCAGACAAAAGAGGACAACTGCATTTGCTCTAATGGAATTTATAGAAAAAATATCAACTGCTGTACAAAATAAAGAGTATTCAGTTGGGGTATCCCTGGATCTTAAAAAAGCATTTGATACGTTCATTCATTCATCTTCTTCCGCTTAATCCTTTTTTGGGTCGCGGGGGGTTGGAGCCTATCCCAGCATCTTTGGGCGAGAGGCAGGGTACACCCTGGACAGATCACCAGTCCATCACAGGGCCAACACAGAGAGACAGACAACCATTCACTCTCACAGTCATACCTAAGGACAATTTATTTGATACAGTGGATCATAAATTATTGTTAAAGAAACTACAAAATTATGGTATTGGGGGTAGCACTGTCCTGGTTATGTAGTTACTTAAAGAACAGTATGTGTTGGTAGCAAAAACTCACAGTTACTGAAGGTTACTTGCAGAGTCCCACAGGGTTCAGTTTTGGGGCCATTGTTATTCAATATGTATATAAATGGTATGTAAAGTTTCAGAAAAAATGGATTTAATACTGTTTGCAGATGACACTAATTTATTATGCAGTGGAAGCAATTTGGAACAATGTTTGGATACACTCAGAAAGGAATTAGGAAAGCTCAAACTGTGGTTTGATTCAAACAAATTAACGCTCAATTTAAGTAAGACAAAATTTATAGTTTTTAACAACCATCACAACAACTCAGTATCTAAACTCAGTGTAAATGGTGTAGAGATTGAAAAGGTATCCGAAATTAAATTCCTTGGAGTAATAATTGATAATAAACTGTGTTGGAAGTCACATATTAATTACATTAAAGGTAAAATATCCAAATCAATTGCAATACAACACAGAGTGAAATATTTGCTGAATCAACCCACACTATATACTTTGTGTCATTCATTAATACTCCCATACATGACAGATTGTACTGAAGTATGAGGAAATACATATAAAACAAACATATATCTCTTCCGGTGCCGGCGCCACACGAGTTGGCTGCCTTTTGCAACAGCGGCTCAATTCTGAGTCTTTTTATCTTCCTTCTTCTTTCTGATCCGGTGATGGCTTTCTGATCCGGCACACTTATATGTATCACGGACACACAGATCGCGCCCGGGGGTCTCCCGAGTCGGCGGACAGAGCCTCTGTTTACAACGGGAGATGATGCAGTGGGGAGGAGCTAGCTAGCACTCGGTCGCCACCCGGTGCTAACGGAGAGGCTCGACATACCGGGAGAGCTGAAGCGGGAGCGACGCGGGTGCCGGGCTGGAGTTTGGGCGGCGTGCAGGAAATATAAGACAGAATAATAAAGAGCGATGGCAAGAACCAAACAGACTGCCCGTAAATCTACTGGAGGAAAAGCCCCCAGGAAGCAGCTGGCCACCAAGGCTGCTCGAAAAGGCGCTCCGGCCGGCGGCGGAGTGAGGAGGCCTCACCGTTGCAGGCCTGGTGCCGTGGCTCTGAGAGAGATCTGTCACTGCCGGAGGTCCATGGAGCTGCTCATCTGTGGGCTGCCCTTCCAGCGCCTGGTGAGGGAGATCGCTCAGGACTTCAGGACCGACCTGCGCTTCCAGAGCTCCGCCATCATGGCTCTGCAGGAGGCCAGCGAGGCCTACCTGGTGGGTCTCTTCGAGGACACCAACCTGCTCGCCATCCACACCAAGAGGGTCACCGTCATGCCCAAAGACATCCAGCTGGCCCGCCGCATCCGCGAAGAGAGAGCTTAGACTTTCTGCTGCACATCCACCAACCACAATGCTCCGCACTGTGTCTCTCTCTCTCTCTCTCTCTCTCTCTCTATATATATATATATACAGTATATACTGTATACTGTATATACAGTATATATATATATAAATATGTACATATATATACTAGCTGCTCTTGTTTTTTTCTTGCCTTCTGATTGTTGCTCTGAATGTTGCTATCCCTGTGCTGTTGCAATCCTGGAATTTCCCCATTGTGGGACTAATAAAGGCTTATCTTATCTTATCTTATATACAGCCTTTATGCTTCAGAAGAGAGCTATTAGAATAATAAACAAAGCTGCTTACAGGGATTCAACAAACCCACTTTTTCTTAAATTACAGACGTGGACAAAATTGTTGGTACCCCTCTGTTAATGAAAGAAAAACCCACAATGGTCACAGAAATAACTTGAATCTGACAAAAGTGCTAATAAATAAAAATTCTATGAAAATTAACCAATGAAAATCAGACAATGCTTTTGAATTGTGGTTCAACAGAATTATTTTAAAAAACAAACTCATGAAACAGGCCTGGACAAAAATGATGGTACCCCTAGAAAAGATTGAAAATAATGTGACCATAGGGACATGTTCAACCAAGATGTGTCCTCTAATTAATATCATAGGTGTCTACAAACTTGTAATCAGTCAGTCGGCCTATTTAAAGGGTGACAAGTAGTCACTGTGCTGTTTGTTGACATGGTGTGTACCACACTAAACATGGACCAGAAGAAGCAAAGGAGAGTTGTCTCAGGAGATTAGAAAGAAAATTATAGACAAGCATGTTAAAAGTAAAGGCTATAAGACCATCTCCAAGCAGCTTGATGTTCCTGTGACTACAGTTGCACATATTATTCAGAAATTTAAGATCCACGGGACTGTAGCCAACCTCCCTGGACGTGGTCGCAGGAGGAGACGGATAATATGAATGGTAACAAAAGAGCCCAGAACAACCTCTAAACACATTCATGGTGAACGCCAAGGTCAAGGTACATCAGTAAGTGCAGGTTAGTTAGTTAGTTAGTTAGTTAGATCGCACCATCCGTCGTTGTTTGAGCCAAAGTGGACTTAATGGGAGACAACCAAGGAGGACACCACTGTTGAAAACAAATCATAAAAAAGCCAGACTGGAATTTGCCAAACTGCATGTTGACAAGCCACAAAGTTTCTGGGAGAATGTCCTATGGACAGACGAGACAAAACTGCTTTTTGGCAAGGCACATCAGCTCTATGTTCACAGACGCAAAAATGAAGCATACCAAGAAAAGAACACTGTCCCTATTGTGAAACATGGAGGAGGTTCTGTTATGTTCTGGGGCTGCTTTGCTGCATCTGGCACAGGGTGTCTTGAATCTGTGCAGGGTACAATGAAATCTCAAGACTATCAAGGTATTCTAGAGAGAAATGTGCTGCCCAGTGTCAGACAGCTTGGTCTCAGTCGCAGGTCATGGGTCTCGCAACAGGATAATGACCCAAAACACACAGCTAAAAACATCCAAGAATGGCTAAGAGCGAAACAATGGACTATTCTAAAGTGGCCTTCTATGAGCCTTGATCTAAATCCTATTAAACATCTGTGGAAGGAGCTGAAACATGCCGTCTGGAGAAGGCACCCTTCAAACCTGAGACAACTGGAGCAGTTTGCTCATGAGGAGTGGGCCAAAATAGCTGCTGAGAGGTGCAGAAGTCTCACTGACAGTTACAGAAATCGTTTGATTGCAGTGATTGCCTCAAAAGGTTGTGCAACAAAATATTAAGTTAAGGGTACCATCATTTTTGTCCAGGCCTGTTTCATGAGAAAAACTTATGACTGACTTGAGTAGATGTCAATTATCCCCAGTTGGAGGAAGTCATTTGACACAGAGTGAGGAAATTCAAACTCTGAAAATATGCCGTTATGCTGAACATAAACTACAAGAGATGGAGAATGATACTGATCCTGATAACCACTTTTTCAATAATATTCATAACCATTGTGAATATTACACTGAAAAGCAATTCAAAAGTCAAGTGCAACTAGATGGTAAACTATCAATAATACACTTCAACAGCAGAAGTCTTAACAAAAACTTTCCACAGATTCAGGACTATTTAAAACAGCTAGACAAAAAATTTACAGCTATTGCAGTCTCTGAAACTTGGCTTAATGAAGAGCAGGCTCCCCTGATGGCAATAGAGGGATATCAGATGTTTCATATTAACAGATCTCAAAAAAAGGGTGATGGTGTTGCACTGTATATTGATGACCTGTATAGGTGTAAGCTTGTAAATGGAATGTCCTTTGCACTACCAGGGATTTTGGAATGTGTTACTGTTGAGATTGACCAAGATAAAACAAAAAATCTAATTATAAGTTGTATATATAGAATGCCGGGAACTTGCATTGAGACATTCAGAGATAAATTAGTCGAGCTGTACAATAATATTACTAGTAAGAAAATGGTAGTAATTTGTGGAGATTTCAATATTGATCTACTAAATCCATATCAACAAAATGTAATTACAGAGTTCATGAATTCTTTGTACAGCATGAGCCTATATCCCACAATAACACATCCCAGTAGAATCACAGTTCCCACTGCTACACTTATTGACAACCTGTTTGTTAATATTATTGATAAGAAAATAGAAAGTGGATTATTGATAAATGATATAAGTGACCACTTGCCAACCTTTGCACTTATCCATGGCCACACGGGGGCCAATACAGAAAAAAATTTAAAATCGTTCAGAATACAAATCACAAAATGCAATCAGTTCTTTTAAAGAGGACTTGCTGAAGCAAGACTGGACAGAAGTCTATGTATCATATGTAAATGAAGCTTATGACGCTTTTATAAACACTGTAACCACTCTTTATGAAAAAAATTGTCCATTAGTAAAGAAAAAGCTTAAACATAAATTTGCCGATAAGCCATGGTTAACCAAAGGATTAAAAAAGGCATGTAAAAAGAAAAATTCATTATATAAAGCCTTCCTAAAGAAAAGGACAAAAGAAGCAGAGCAGCGGTATAAAACATACAAAAATAAGTTAACATATATAATAAGATGTAGTAAAAGAGACTATTACAGTAAAGAACTGGAGAAAAACAGAGACAATATTAAAAATACATGGACAATACTTAACAATATTCTTGGAAATAAAAACAGAAATACAAGCTACCCAACCGAGTTTTCAAAAAATAATAAAACAACTCAGAGTGTGAATGGAGCTTCACCTGCAGATGAATTTAATAACTTTTTTGTTAACATTGGTCCTAATTTGGCTTGAGAAATACCCATTACGGCGCCTACAGGTGATACAATAAGCAAAAACACTGCTATAAAAGACTCCATTTTCATAAAGAACACAGACGAGAGAGGGGTCATTGAAATTGTTAAATCGTTTAAAAGTAAAACATCTACGGACTGTGATGGTATTGACATGCTCTTAGTCAAAACTATTATTGAATGCTTAGTGAAACCACTGACGTATATCTGTAACCTGTCTCTCCAAACAGGTATATTTCCCAATGCAATGAAAATAGCTAAAGTAATTCTGATATACAAGATGGGTGACAGAGGGGAATTCTCAAACTATAGACCAATTTCACTATTGCCGCAATTTTCTAAGATACTTGAAAAAATATTCTATGAGAGAATTGACAACTTCATACTGAAGAATAATTTATTGTGTGAGCAGCAATATGGGTTCAGACACAAGAGGACAACTGCATTTGCTCTAATGGAATTTATAGAAAAAATATCAACTGCTGCTGAAAATAAAGAGTATTCAGTTGGGGTATTCCTGGATCTTAAAAAAGCATTTGATACAGTGGATCATAATTTATTATTAAAGAAACTACAAAATTGTGGTATTAGGGGGGCAGCACTGTCCTGGTTATGTAGTTACTTAAAGAATAGATATCAGTATGTATGTGTTGGTAACAAAAACTCACAGTTACTGAAGGTTACTTGTGGAGTCCCACAGGGTTCAGTTTTGGGGCCATTGTTATTCAATATGTATATAAATGATATATGTAAAGTTTCAGAAAAAATGGATTTAATATTGTTTGCTGATGACACTAATTTATTATGCAGTGGAAGCAATTTGGAACAACTTCTGGATACACTCAGAAAGGAATTAGGAAAGCTAAAACTGTGGTTTGATTCAAACAAATTAACGCTCAATTTAAGTAAGACAAAATTTATAGTTTTTAACAACCATCACAAAAACTTAGTATCTAAACTCAGTGTAAATGGTGTAGAGATTGAAATGGTATCCGAAACTAAATTTCTTGGAGTAATAATTGATAATAAACTGTGTTGGAAGTCACATATTAATTATATTAAAGGTAAAATATCCAAATCAATTGCAATACTACACCGAGTGAAATATTTGCTGAATCAACCCACACTATATACCTTGTATCATTCATTAATACTCCCATACATGACATATTGTACTGAAGTATGGGGAAATACATATAAAACAAACATATATCCAGTCTTTATGCTTCAGAAGAGAGCTATTAGAATAATAAACAAAGCTGCTTACAGGGAACCAACAAACCCACTTTTTCTTAAATTAAAAGCTCTCAAGTTGAAAGATCTGGTTGACTTTAAAACTGTAGTAATAATGTTTAAAGTGAAGAATCTACCACTGCCCGCAAATATCCAAAAGTTGTTCCAAATAAGGGAGAAACAATATCATTTCAGAGGAACATGTATATTTCAAAAACCTTCAGTGAGAACTACCACCAAGCAACACTGTGTTTCAGTGCAAGGAGTCAGATTATGGAACGATTTTTGACCTGAATTAAAATCATGTACAACGCTTGGACAATTTAAACAAAAACTAAAGGAAGAAATACTCCAAACATATATACAAGATGACATGTAAAATCACATAAGGATTGTCATATCCAGTCTGCGTTGTGTTGTAGCTTAGTGTTTTGTCACATTTTGTCTTAGCTTTGTTCTGAATTGTAATCGCTCTTGTTTTGTTTTTCTTTTGGATTCTTGGATGGAATATGGGTGGGCAATATAAGCTGTGGCTTCAGCCATCACCCATTTCGGATAACTTATGTTGAACTGTATAATCAGAGGAGTTATTGTTTAAGGTTCAGGTTCAGGTTCCTTTATTTGTACCCGTAGGTAGATTTGTTTTGCAGTCTGGTGACATCCATATATACAAGCCACAAATTACATTCAACATAGACACAAACACAGGCACATATGAAGCTGACTATAAACATGATAAAAATACTCAAGGCTCCATCAATCAGGGTATAAAAAGACAAAGAGATGGGAGAAAAACCAGAGGTAAGCGAGAAGGGTCATATTAAAAGTTAAAAACTAGTCAAAGAGGTTAAAAACTCAAAGGTCTAAAACCCAATAAAATATTTAGAACCCAAGTGACATCCTACAAAAATAAGTAAATATAAAATGGAGTTAATAAATAGGTACCTAAATTATGTGCAATATACTGTATTTTTACAGCTTGTTCAATTCTTTGACAGCAGCAGGGACAAAGCTGTTTTTGTAGCGCTGGGTTCTACTTTTTGGGACAGCAAACCTCCGTCTTGAGGGAAGAAGCTGAAAGTTGCAGTGCAAAGGGTGGGAGTCATCATTTAAAATGGAGGTAGCCATCCTCTGTACTTGTCTGGTGTACAGGGATGTCAGGCTCAGCTGTGGCTCACCAAGCAAACGACTGGACCATCTAACTACCTGATCCAAGGATTTCTTCTGTTTCAGTTTTATCTGACCAAACCATGACATTAAAGAAAAGGTTAAAACAGATTCAATAAAAGCCCGATAAAACATTTGACCTTGTTGGATTTTCTTCCCCCTTTGTTATATTATTCTGTTTCTTTTAATCTGTACTTTTAATCTATCCGAAATAAAGATTCATTCATTCATTCATTCATTCATTCATGAGTTTGTTTTTTTAAAATAATTCTGTTGAACCACAATTCAAAAGCATTGTCTGATTTTCATTGGTTAATTTTCATAGAATTTTTATTTATTACCACTTTTATCAGATTCAAGTTATTTCTGTAACCATTGTGGGTTTTTCTTTCATTAACAGAGGGGTACCAACAATTTTGTCCACGTCTGTAAAAGCTCTCAAGTTGAAAGATCTGGTTAATTTTAAAACTGCAGTAATAATGTTTAAAGCAAAGAATCTATCACTGGCCACAAATATCCAAAAGTTGTTCCAAATAAGGGAGAAACAATATCATTTCAGAGGAACATGTATATTTCAAAAACCTTCAGTGAGAACTACCACCAAGCAACACTGTGTTTCAGCGCAAGGAGTCAGACTGTGGAACGCTTTTGGACCTGAATTAAAATCATTTACAACACTTGGACAATTTAAACAAAAACTAAAGGAAGAAATACTCCAAACATATATACAAGATGACATGTAAAATCACATAAGGATTATCATATCCAGTCTGTGTTGTGCTGTTGCCTAGTTTTTTGTCACGTTTTGTCTTTGCTTTGTTCTGATTTGTGATCGATTTTGTTTTATTTTCCTTTTGAATTCTTAGATGGAACATGGGTGGGAAATATAAGCTGCAGCTTCAGCCATCACCCATTTCGGATAACTTATGTTGAATTGTATAATCTGAGGAGTTATTGTTTAATTTGACCTTGTTGGATTTTTTTTGTTCCCTTTGTTATATTATTCTGTTCCTTTCTTTTAATCTTTTAATCTAATCTATCCGAAATAAAGATTCATTCATTCATGGCCATTAAACCAGGTTTTGGTACTTTTGGCAGTGTGGGCAGGTGCCAAGTCCTGCTGGAAAATGAAATCAGCATCTCCATAAAACTTGTCAGCAGAGGGAAGCATGAAGTGCTCTAAAATTTTCTGGTAGACGGCTGCACTGACAGTGGACCAACACCAGCAGATAACATGGCTCCCCAAATCATCACTGACTGAGGAAACTTCACACTGGACCTCAAACAACTTGGATTCTGTGCCTCTCCACTCATCATCCAGACTCTGGGACCTTGATTTCCACATGACAGAACTTGGCACCTGACTTTGGGAATCATGTCATCTGCTGGTGTTTGTCCATTGTATTTTATCAGGTCTAAGATCAGTGCAGCCCTCTACACTGCCAAAAGTACCATTACCTGGTTTAATGACCATGGCATCACTATACTTGATTAGCCAGCAAACTCTGCTGACCTAAACCCCATACAGAATCTATGGAGTATTGTCAAGAGGCAAATGAGAGACACCAGACACAACAATGCAGACGAGCTGAAGGCCGCTATCAAAGCAACCTGGGCTTCCATAACACCTCAGCAGTGCCACAGGCAAATCGCCTCCGTGACACTCCACATTGATGCAGTTACTCCTGCAAAAGGAGCCCAGACCAAGTATTGAGTGTTTACATGGACATACTTTTCAGTCGGTCAATATTTCTATTAAAAATTAATTTTATTAAATTGATCTTATATAATATCTACATTTTTTAATAAACTGAATTTTGGGCTTTCATTAGCTATAAGCCAAAATCATCAAAATTAAAAGAAATAAATGCTTGACACATATCACTCTGTGTGTAATGAATGCATACGATATATGAGTTTCATTTTTGAACTGAATTACTAAAATAAATGAACTTTTCAATGATATTCTAATTTACTGAGATGTACCTGTACAATACGTTGTTTTAAGTATCACACAAATGATGCAACAAACTGTAATAACAATCCATCTAACAGCCACAAACATGCTTCAGTCGGGAACAAAGTGAGGACAGACTGGCAGCCTGACTGAAATTTGAAGAGTTAGTTTGCAAAAACCGATAAACACTACTTCCAAGAAAATTTCCCTCTGTACAGCAAACAACTGTTCATATTACCTACTTACAGAAGTTCAAATTGTTTTTTCTAAAAATCCGCTACATCTGCTGTTATATACACTATGAAGTTCATGGGGTTTTTTTTCAGAAGCCGATAAATGCCAGGACCCTGTTTTTACAAAACCAGATAACTCCACACACGGCAAATCAGCCCTTGGTATTTGGGTGATGTGACTCAATGGTGCAGGGAGGACCTGCCAATCACATGTCTATCTGCTGCAGCAGCGTTCTGCACAGACCCCTACTTGGGTCTGCTTGCTTTGCATGATTTCCCTGCCAGTTTTTTTTTTTTTTTTTTTTTTACAATTTTGTTGCATTTTATGTCAAATATGGATAATTTTGATGAACCAGATGAACCAGTAATGCATTCATCAAACTAGCATGGTTTTCGGGACATGTCTGTTTTTGCAAAAGTATGTGTTGTGGACTTACAGTATCTGTTTTTGTACTCATAAATTGTCAAAAAATAACAATGAGTTGATGTTCAATTTTTTGCTTTATTATGTCTGAGATACTCATATTTCAAGTGACCATGTCTTAGAAGCTGAATTGGAAATACTAACACATATAAACCAACAGATGAAAATGTTGTTTATCTCATTATTAAACCAACTGGACTTATCTGTTTTTGCAAACAAACTCTTCATTTCCAAAAATCAAATCAAACTGTTAGTCTATGCAGTCTATATAGTGTTATAATATTTTGCTCCCCTCAGACAAAAGCTGCCTTGGGTTCTATGTTGATAGTTGCTACCCAATTTTTTGGCATCGACCATCTGTGTTTTGACAGCGGTTTTCTAATATCCAACTACTTAATGATAACATGAAGAAACCTGGCTGCCTAATTCTAACCAGCCTGCTTTAGAAGTATTACTGTTCTCCACAGGAAAGGATCCCAACTACAATAAATAAATAAAGTACACTAATAAAAAAACACCCTACAGATCAAAAGCTTTCTGAATGGTAAATTTAGCATATATTCAGGCACAGAAATAAGCACAAACACACACCTACACTGTATCTTTTCTGCCCTCTAACTCATCAACACAAACAGATGACAACAAGCTTCTCCTAGAGCTGAACCTTCTCTCCTCCCTCAGATGAGGAGCTGATTCTCTCTCTCACACACAGAGGGAGATGCTCACAGACAGGGATGTTTGTTTCCCAGCCCTCCACCGTCTCCGTGGGGCGATCCTCCCCATCCACCCACCAAGCAACCAACCACCCCACCCCAACCTAATGGATCAAACAAAGGACATCATTTGTAGGCCAAGTCTTTTTCTGAGAGTCTCTCTCTCTCTCTCTCTCTCTTTTTCTCTCTCTCTCTCCTCGGCTCTGCATACCAATCCAATACAGCCCAAGGAAAAAAAGCCACACTGTGGTATATGTGTGCGTATATACTGTATGTCTGTGTGTGTGCCGGGGGTTGCAAGGTCTGTTTGCCTCTCCGTCAAGCATCGATTTATCCTTTTTTCCAATTTATTTTTCCTTGCCACTACAATCCATTCAGATCTGCCTCTAGGGGAGGAAATCAGGGTGAAGACGTTGTCAGGGTCTTGCTGTTGCCTCCTAACACTCATCTATGGGGGCCCCGGGACCATGTACCCCTGCAAGGACACATTGGGTGACAACACCCATGCAAGCAGCTACTTGACGTCCTGAGCTGTGATTGGCTTGATATACTGCAGTGTAAAAGACAGCGGCAGAAAAACATGTTTATGTTTGTTTTAGCTCAAAAGCTTTAGTTAAGAAATGACTGAGTGGCACACAAATTGTCCTTTTATTTCTGAGGAGTAATACACTCTGGTCGTTTCTTCTCTAGTAGCAGCTGTTGGAGACTGAGCCATATTTGGCAGTAAAGCAGAGCATGCAAATGCAGTGGGTACCCCCGGCCACTATGGCGCTCCCAGGCTACAAGTTTGTCCTCAACATTTTCTGGGAAGAACTTAAATCACTCTCAATTTTCCTCTAAAATAAGATCTTTTTTCTCTTAAACTTGCAGCTTTTTCGCATAAATTTGCTACTTTTTCCTTGTAGATTTGCAACTTTTTCATGAATTTGTGACTTTTTTCTTGTAAAGTTAGACTTTTTCTCATAAATTTTAACCTTTTTTCTTAAATTTGTGACCATTTTCTTGGTGGCGCAGTGGTTAGCACTGCGGCAGCACAGTTTACCCTTGGCCGGGGGATTGTGGGGATCGTGGGATCGTGGGTTCGATCCCAGCCCCCGACCAACAGTGATCTGTGTGGAGTTTGCATGTTCTCCCCGTGTTGCGTGGGTTTACTCCGGGATTTCTCCGGTTTCCTCCCACATGCCAAAAACATGCATGTTAGGTTAATTGGCTGTTCTAAATTGTCCCTAGATATCTGTTTCCTATAGGCCCTTAGAATAGAGGGTTAGTATTAATGAAAGCGCTTTGAGTGGTCTTTGTGACTAGAAAAGCGCTATATAAGTGCAGGTTAGTTAGTTAGTAGTTAGTTGTACATTCACAACTTTTTCTTGTAAATCCACTACTGTTTTCATCTTAAATTTGCAAAGTTTTTCTGGTAAATTTTCAACTTTTTTCCTTGTAACTTTGCAACATTTTCTTGTAAATTTGCTATATTGATATGGATGAAGGTTTAAAAAATTGTCCTGTGACCAAAATTTATTTATTTATTTGTTGTTGTTGTTGGGATGAGAGAGATTTTAATCCAGTAAAAAAGAGATTTGATTAGAGTGGTGGCCTAGTGGTACAGCATCCACCCCACAGTTGGGAGATTGTTTCAAGCCCCAGCCGGGTCATACCAAAGACCATAAAAATGGTGCTTAACAACTTTTAGCTTGGTGCTCAGCATAAATAGAATGGGGAAAGGAAAGTTGGTTACCCATCCATGGGGGAAGCACAAAACCAGTGTACTCCTAGTGCCGGTCCAAAGCCTGGATAAATGGGGAGGGTTGCATCAGGAAGGGCATCCGGCGTAAAAAAAAAAAAAAACTTGCCAAATCAAATATGTGGCCCCATGATCTGCTGAGGCGACCCTGAATAGGAAGCAGCTGACAAAGTGTGGATGGGAGAGATTTTATTTTTCATTTTAAGGGGCTTTAACTCTTCCCCATTACAAAAACAACCCCCCCCCCCCCCGCCAAACACAATCTTACATAGTAGTAGTAGTAGTAGATTAGTTTATTTGACAGGGACAGTGCAATAAACATAGACAATTAATCAAAGACAATCAATCTGATGTGTTGCACATAGAGTGTATAGCTATTAGCTAATTTGCAACTCTTGTCCCTGGATGGGCTTTAGAAAAAACTAAAAAGCTAGAAGCAGCCCTACCTGCAATGACATGCTAGAAAACATCCACACAAACGACTCGCGACTTGATGTTTATCAGAGCTGTGATTTGGTTGATATAATTCAGTATAAAAAATGGCGGCAGAAACACAGAATCACGTTTGTTTTAGCTCAAAAGCTTTAGCCGAGAGATGATTAAGCCGTGCTCAAAATGTCGTCTTATTTCTGAGGAGTATTGCACTCTGGTCCCTTTCTTCTGCGGTAATAACAGTTGGAGAAGGCAGAATGATATTTAATTGTTCGTTATAATCAGGCCCGGGCTCGGCGTTCAGGCAGATATGATCAGAATAACAATATCTCAAGTCCCTGATTCAACAGTCTGATCTCTTATCTGTGCCTGTGTGATTCTGACATTTTCAGATGTTATTACTCACACTCGAGGAATTGTATCCTAAAGCCTCGATGATGACAGTGGCTCTGAACAGAAAATGCTGCATGAGCACAAATCCCCACTCTTATACCCCTGCACGCACACACGCACGCGCGCGCACACACACACACACACACACACACACACACACACGCGTATGTCAGAGATCTGTAAGCCATTCTTCAGTGTCACAGTGAGCGACGCCTGGCACATCCTTACACCTCAAGTTGATCAATGCAGATATGTCCAGGGGGAAATTGAAATCCATAGGAAATTAGGCGGTGCAAGTGATTTATTGGAATAGTAAATCACAGTGTGTGTGATGTGTGAAAGGTGCATGCATGTACCTTGTCTGCTCTGGCTGGGATTGTGATGTCAGCCGCCCGCACCTTCTTGTCTCTCTCCATCTGGTACACCCACTGAAGCAGCTCCAGAGGAGCGTGGCTGTTCCCCTGGTGCGCCCCCATGTGAGGAGGGACACGGTGGCGTGTCCCCATGGACACGATGCTCTGCAGGGATCCCTCTGAAGTGTTAAAAAAGAAAAGCGCTGAAGTAAGGTGGGAACATTGTACAGCGACGCATGCCTCGGTGGCCATGCTTCTATCAAAATGTCAAATTCATTTCTCATAAATGTTTCAAATGTGACCAAGGGTGAAATGGGTCCCAGGTCTAAAACTGTACAGCAGAGCAAAAAGTGTTGGAACTATAAAAATTACGGAATAAAAAACACAATTTATTTTGGGTAACTTTTGGACTTTCACTTGTACTTCAGCTTGTCGTCTGCCCAGGATGTGACAGCTCTGCACAATAATCATATTTGTGTTCTTCACATTTTAGTGCTGCTGTTGAGACTGATGAAGGAAAATGTTGGTTAAGAACTAGTTTGTAAATCATCTGCAGGCGTGGTCAGAGTAGCCAGAAACTGTACTCAAGTAAAAGTAGTGTTACCTTATACTTGAGTACATGTAGGAATAGGCACCAAATACTGTAAATTCCTTGTGTAAAAGAGAGGACCTGCTAAAAATTTACTTTAGTAGTGACTTTATTCTCAGCAATATTTTATTTTTCTGTTTTAAATTTGTGACTTTTTGTAAATTCACCAGTTTTCTTATAAACTTTGGAGTTTTTCCTTCTTAATTGGTAAATTTGTTCCAAATTTGAGTTTTTTCTCATAAACTTTTGACATTTTCTTGTAAATTTACATTTTTTTCTGATAAATGTACAGCTTTTTTCCTTCACAAATGTCTTACCTTTTTCTTTAAAAAAGTATTTTTCTTACAGACTTACAACTTTTCATGATATATTTGTGACCCTTTTCACACAAACTGGTAACTATTTACTCACTTTTTTCATGGACATTTGCAACTGTTTTAGAATAGAAAAACGACCTATGTATTGATGGAATACAGCTGGTTACTCCCCACTTCTGACCATCTGTGAATGTTTGCTGAGTGATTATTAAGATGAAACTGATGTTTGTGACACTTGATTTGACTTAAAGACAAAGTTGGCCAGAGGATGTTGTGAAGATGAAAGTTTGTGTCCTCTTTCTTTTACTGTCCAGTTTTGTTCTTAACTTTTGTCCACTTTCAGTTTCACACGTTATTTATTAAGATGTATGCACCAAAATTCCTTGGTGAGGTTTGGGAAAATATAGTGGCTGAAATAAAATAAATGACCCCATTGAGACTTTGATCGAGCAATTTGGTTGCCTTGTTGCTCAGTGTTGGTTGCTGTTAGTCATTCTGGTTTATTTTCAACCTTCATGCATATTTCCAACAAAATGTCTTCTGACAGTGACCATATTTACATGTACACAAATAAACCGGTTATGACTGGATGTCAGGAGTTATCTGATTATTAAAGTGGCCATGTAAACAATGATCTGATAAAGGCCATGTAACCAGGGTCATTAACTCAAGTGATTTACCCTCCAATAATCTGTTTATTCAGAGCATGTAAACATGACAAAACTGATTATTGCCATTGCTGGTTTATTCCCAGTAATCTGTTTATTGTGACCATGTAACCGGGGTCAACGTCTTTTCAGTAATTTGTGACTTCTCTTACAAATTTGGAACTTTTTTGTGTTTGCTTTTGTAAATTTGCACCTTTTTTCCCTCCCTAAAAGGTGACTTTGTTAATAAATTTATAACTTCTTCTTGTAAATGTGCTACTTTCATCTTGCACTGTTGCGTTACAGCTAGAAGGTTCCAGGTTCGAATCCCCAGGCTGGCAGGGGTAGGAACCTTTCTGTGTGGAGTTTGCATGTTCTCCCTGTGCTGCGTGGGTTTACTCCGAGGGCTCCAGATTCCTCCCACAATCTAAAGACATGCATGTTAGGTTAATTGGTTGTTCTAAATTGTCCCTAGATATCTGTCTCCTGTAGGCCCTTAGAATAGAGGGTTAGTGCTAGTGAAAGCTCTTTGAGTGGTCTTTGAGACTAGAAAAGCACTATATAAGTACAGGTCCTTACCCCTATCTATTTCCAGGATTTTGTATAAAATTAAGATTCTACTTTCATAAATGTTCAACTTTATATAATTTTGAGGGTCTATTTTTCTTGTATGTCTGCAAATAATTGTATGTAAATCCATTACTTTTTATATCATCAACTTGGTACTGCTGCCCTGTAAATTTGTGTTTTTTCCCCAAGTTGTGGTATTTTTAATTGATCTTGATTAAAAGAATATACAAGAGAAAAAAGCTAAATATCTGAATAGCAAATTGGAAAACCTTACTTCAATGTAGTGAATTACTATTCAGAAAGTAGAATATTTGAAAACAGTCCTAAACACAATATAAATTATCTCATGCAGTTTCATTGTGTTAAAATAACTAATAAAACACTGTTAACTTGAGGGCACTCAGAGAGTGCATGAACTCTATCAAGGCTGTTTGCCTACTGATTAAAACATGCCAGTCCACAGTTGAGAGATTATTTTAAACAGGGTCAAAGCAATCTCTCATCTGTGGAGACTGTGAAGATCACTGGGAGATCACTGATAAATCACTGCGAGATCTTGGTGATCCCTGAGAGATCATTGAAAGATCCTTGAGAGATCTGGCCATTTTTTCCATCAATCAGTGATCTCACAATGATCTTCACCCCTGTGTAAATGGAGTAGAAGAGCACTAGAAACCTTTGACTGCCAAAGAAACTCGCAGTGATCCCTAACCTCTGTATCGTACGGAGCCATGAATGCTGGCGAATGTTAGCAATTTGGGGATTTCGTCAAGGTTTTCAAAAAGTTGCCAAACAGTGCACAAACAGTTTTTAAGGTTGCAAACAGTTTTTCTTGTCACCAAAAAATGTGAACGTTTACATTTTTTGGTGAATGTATTTTTCCCCAAACAGCTGCAAACATTTGCAAAAAAGTTGTAAGCATTTGCAAATGGTTGTAACATATGTCGCTACAGTTCTTTTTGGTTTACCAAGTACACGGATCACTAGACAATCTGACTGATAGTTTGGGGTTTTATTATGTGAATAACTTTGAACAAAATCTACATGCCTCCCAGTCCATGACTTTCCCTACATACATGTTTTATGTTTCCTTAAGTCTGGAATACATTAAATAAAACACAGATGATTTCAGAGCATTTATTCCTTGGACCGCCACCCGCTGTCATTTATACCACAGCTGATCACAGCTATGACCATATGAGGAATTATCTCCATATAAGGAGTGTTTCAATTTCCAGGGACATTTTCATGGTCTGTGCTTTTTTTTTGTCTTCCTCCTAATATCCTGACCCATACATTATTTTGTGAATACAAATTGATTTACTATATATGTTAACAAATGAAATTACCCTCGTGAAAAAAGAATTATAGTCTCAACAGCGCAACCATCCAACCTGGCTGCTGTCCAGTTCAGCACCACACTTCCGTCTCTGTGAGACTGTTTAGGCCTGCATCATCTACAGGTAGAATCATCACTCTACATATAATTCAAGAAATCTCTGTCTGTCTGTGTGTCTGTCTGTCATGTCCAAAGGACGCACTAAAAGATCATAGGATCACCTATGATGTGCCTATGATCTCTACATGATGTGTATATGACGGCATATAGACACCATAGTATAGAGTGATTCAAGAAAATCTGTGTGTGTGTGTCTGTGTGTGATCAAAGGCAGGCATTGCTCACGATCATAGGACTCGCTATGACATCATCAAAAATCAAAGGCAGGCATCACTCACGATCATAGGACTCGCTATGACATCTTCAAAGATCAAAGGCAGGCATCAATCACGCTCACTCACAATCATAGGACATCAAAGATCAAAGGCAGGCATCACTCACGATCATAGGACTCACTATGACATGATCAAGGATCAAACGCAGGCATCATAGGACTCGCTATGCCATCATCAAAGATCATAGGACTCACTTTGACATCATCAAAGATCAAAGCCAGTCATCTCTCATGATCATAGGACTTGCTATGACACCATCAAAGATCAAAGGCAGGCATCACTGAACGAGTGCTGACATTCTTGCTTACACCTGCTTTCTATGGGCATGCAGAAATACTTGCTTATATTTGGTTTCTGCGAGCATGCATGGGTATGCACGGGCATGCACAGGTATGCACTAGTAATTGTAAAGGATCTAGACTTTTATTATAATTCCAAACATGAACATAAAGTAAAGAAAGCCGAAAATAATATCAATCCAATAAATCTCAACAGAATCAAAAGAAACAGTAGCTCTCCCAATGAGTGCTCACACCAGCCCGATCTCACCAAAAAACATACCTAATGAATGTTTTCCACCCCTCAAAAAAGGTGCATTTGTACGTAAAACAAACAAAAAAAAGTACCTGGATACATTTTACAAACGGAGTCCATGCTTTCACTTACTGCGCATGGGCAAATGCATAGAAGAAAAGAACACACCGTACTCAGTGCGCATGAGCAGAACAACAACTGTTTTAGGCAGCCTTCCAACACTCATTCAGTTGGTGGGTGGGGGATGGGGACGATTATTTGCGGTTTCAACCAACGAGACCAACAACAAGCGAGTTCGAGCCCCATGCTGATCTGTGAGTGACTTTTTGTTTTTTCATTTGTTTGTTTTTCACTCCACTAATGGTTAAGATTAAGATAAGGTTAGGTTTAGGCGTCACCTCTTGTAATGGTTAGGGTTAGGAAAAAAAGTTTTGGTTAGGTGTCACTTTTGATGGTTACAGGGAATGAAAGGAAAAGAAAGAGAAAATGGCAGAGCGCTGGAAGAGATGTTTCTTCAAACTTTAAATGCCACGTATCCACTGCACATAATTTTTTTTTCTGTGTCTATGCACATTTACCCAGAGTGAAAAAACATGCAATTGTTTGGGGTGACACTGGGCTGGCTCACACACCGCCTCCAGATGAAGGCAGGGTTTGCTATATTTACATGATGATTAAAAAAAATACAGTGTATATATTTAGCCTAAGTGTGTGTGGTTTATCTTTGCGTTTTGCAGCGTGGGGCTCATGTGAGCAGGGATGAGGTGGAAGCTTTTGCCCCAGCTGTGTACCATAGGTTTGGCTGGAGTGCCACAGTAAATGCCCAGTCAAACCAGGAGGAGTTATATTGTGTTTTGTGTTCATACATTTGTTATTCAGTATATGTTCTGTATAGCGTCTACAGGTGTCTGTCTTCCACAGTGGTCAGGAGAAAGTGAATGCTGGGGAGGGTTTGCGCACCCTGTTATATCAGATTGGATCCAAGATTCACCTGACATTCGTTTGGTATTTTACTTGGAGGTGGCAAAGGTCTCAAATGTTCTCAAACAGTGGCAAAAGAGTTGCAAATAGTTGCTAATCATTGCAAACACTGTCACTGTCACTGTTAATGTTCACTGCGATGGAATGGTGATCTGTCCAGGGTGTACCCTGCCTCTCGCCCAAAGATGCTGGAATAGGCTCCCGCCCCCCCCCCCCCGCCCCCGCGACCCAAAAAGGATTAAGCAGAAGAAGATGGATGGATGGATGGATGGATGTTAATGTTCATCAGCTACTTTCACAAACACTCTTGCAAACACTTGCGTGAACGTTGCAAATGGTTGTTAAACATCGCTAAACGTTGTTAATTGTTGCTAATGACAGAGGTGAACCCAGAACAGTTGGTGAATTCAAAAATCATCACGTTCGTCTACATTCGCCACTCCGGGTGAGACACTACTCTCAGCGATCTGTCCTGGTCTCTCAGCGATCTTTTAAAGATCTCTATTGATCACCAGGAAAATCTTACAATGATCTCCCAAACATTTACACAGATGGCGATTATTGAGAGATCAGGTCAATTTTTGAGCTCTCAATGGTCTCCTAACAATCACTGTGCTGTGTAAAGGGGCCCTTAATCTTGAAGGTTAACCCCTCATTAGATGTATGTGAAAATAAAGGTATTGATGAGTTCAAGTTTCTGTATAAGTATGAAGTCAATCTGATTGGAAATGTAGAAGCTATACAGGTGACAGTACAGAAAATAAATGTCAAACATGGATGGAGAGACAGGACAAAAACATTAAACCCTCTGCATGAGGTATAAAAAAAAGTTTTAAAAAAGTGATCCAGAATATACACACTGATCCCACTCTGTGAGAAACTGTAATAATGAAATCAAAATTGATCCATTAGTTTGTATAATCCTGCTAACAATCAAATAAACTGCAATAAAAACATTACACTCAGTGGAGGTAGCTATTAATGTACCGTTTATCAGCAGCAACTATTGTGTAATGTCAGGGCTGTGATAAGGGGCGGGGGATTTCCCGGTATGCTTTTCACCACGGGGGATTCATAGACTATGATTCTTGTGTTCTGAGCGTTATCGTTGTAGTGTTGTAACTGTGTTATAAGTCTGGTTGTGATAGTGTTGTTTTTCCTGCATGTGAGAGATTACGTGTCTGTGTCACCCTGAGTGAGGTGAGTGTGGGTGTGAATGACCTCCCCTCTGTTCTGCCTAATTTGGCAGTGATGAAATAAAAGCCTGTGTTCCAAATCCTCTCTCGTTATTGTGTGAACCCTTGAAACATCACACTGGTGTCAGAAGTGGGATGCTGAGCGATGGAAGCAAGAATCAAGGCAGAGATTCACCGGCTCGAGCAGCCAAGATGGGAACTGACAGCAGAGCATACATGCTAGTCCCCAGAGCTGCTCACCGCAAAGAATGGGGAAACGGACCAGATGGAGCAAGTGTGTTCCGTGTTCCACCTTTTTCAAGGCAAAACAGGGAGCACCAGCAGGGAAACTTCTAGCTAGCAATCCCACTGCAGCCAAGGGCAGTGACCTGCCAACCGGCCAAGCTTCGCCATTTTGGTGGCGAAACCTCACTTGACGACTATCTCATCCAGGTTGAAGTGGCCGCCACGTTCAACGACTGGACACCTGAAGAGACAGCTGTGCAGGTCGCACTAGCTCTGGAAGGCGGAGCTCTCTGCACTCTGTCCGATCTCTGGCCTGAGGAATGTCACAGTTGGCCAGCTGTGCTACAGGGAGCACTTTGGAGGCGGTTCAGGAGGCTGATCCACGCTGACCATGTTCGGGAACAGCTAGCCAGCTGCCGGAGACATGATAAAGAAAGTCTGGGGGCCTATGCAGCAGATGTCCGGCTGCTGACACAGCGCAGCTACCTGGACTTTGAGCCAGGGGTGGCGAAGAAGCTTGCCCTCCAGAGTTTCATCCGAGGGCTCTACCCGGTCCGATTCTGAGAACATGTCCGCATTCACGCCTTCAAACAGCTGGGAGATGGCAGAGGTGGAGCGTGCAGAGCCCCTGCTGGAGCCAGCGGCTGACGTTTCATCACTAAGGCAAAGAGTTTTCCAGGCCGCGGCTGAGAGCGAGGACGAGGAGGAGCTGCACCAGGCCACAGCTGC
Source organism: Pholidichthys leucotaenia (assembly GCA_020510985.1). Lineage (NCBI taxonomy): Eukaryota > Metazoa > Chordata > Actinopteri > Cichliformes > Pholidichthyidae > Pholidichthys > Pholidichthys leucotaenia. The sequence goes on from CM035849.1 coordinate 231,242,405, forward strand.
ATGGCCGTCGAGAGTGCGACGGCGGCGCGAGGAGAGGTGCTTCCGCTGCACAAAACCAGGTCACATCACATGCCACTGCCCTGCACCTGCCCCGCGCTGCCACTGCCACTGCCAGTGGGCCAAGAATCGTGACCCAGCAGCCTCACGGGCCGCTGCTCTCCAGACCGCTGCGGCTGGGGATAGTGCAGTGGCTCACAGCATTTCCTCAGATCATCAGCCAGCTCTCCCCAGTGATGACAGTGATGTAACATTAAATGGTAAAGACAAGCACACTTAAAAGTGCAGCAACAACATGAATAATAATTATATATATATATATATATATATATACAGTATATATATATATATATATATATATATATATATATATATATATACAGTATAAGTATATGTGTGTGTCCCACATTGAGTAGTTGTACAAGTCTCTCAGAGAAGATTGGATTCATACATGAATGTTCAAATAAATCCAGGAGGCTTTTCTGAAGAATAAAACAGAGATAGTGTGTAGTGTGAATCCTCCAGCCCAGGTACATTACTTATGGTCTTCCAGCTTGTTTTTGTCCAGCTTTAATTGCTTTTCTTTTTTATTTATTTTGCAGAAAAGAAGAGGAGAACAGACAACAACAAGGCAGTGAGGGCTGCAGCTAATGGAGGGGCTGTAATTGTGAATGGAGGCATTCATCTGGGGACATCGTCCATGAATTACACTGCACAATACCCGGCACTGGGCTGCTCAGATCACCAGCCAGTCACCAAACACGCACACGCGCGTGTGTGCACGCGCGTGCACACACGCGCACACAGTGAACTCTCAGATCACTGGTGCTCAGAGGAGCTAGGTAATCACACTTCCGCGGAGCAAGAAAGACATGGAGGAAGGGAGGAGAAATTACACAAGGAGGAAGGGGGAGGAGGAGGAGGAGGAGGAGGAACCAGAATGGTGAAATTGATGTTTCCTACCATTTGATTTGGGCCATGGAGGCCCAGGAGGTAGATCAGATAGACTCACATGCTCAATCATAACACACAGGCACATGCAGATGCCCATATACAGCACAAACACACACACACACACACACACACACACACACACACACAAGGACAGCTGAAAGTAAGCCTGAAACCTCACATACAAACAGATGTGTGCATACATGAGCATTTAAAACTATAAATCTTCAGAGAAGGATCCCCTCCCGCCTGTGTGTTTTCTGGCCCGCTGATACAGTCGAGCATCACACACATGTCCCCAAGCCGAACAAACACTGTTAAGTCGAAACACTCAGACATGTGGCTAAAAAAGACATAACAAAGCCTACAGTATAGGGGGTAAAAAAAAATCAGACAACAAAAGCTGATCTTGGCGAGGCGCGACGATGCACCTGTCAGTGCGGTGGATGCCGCTGCTACAGACAAACATCAAGAAACAACAACTCAATTAAACACACCGTCCCTGTTCAATTACTGCTACATAATCACAGCAATTTACCTTCACTTGCTGCACGGCCGCAGAACAAACACGCATGGGGCCAAGCCTGCACACGGATGGGGAGAAACTCAAACACGCACACACAAACATGGACAGCGGCACGTCACAAAGGCAACCAGGCTGGATGTGAGGCTTCATGCCACACATCAAGACTGTGGTGGTACCTGCCATCAAACTGTCTACTTATTTACTGCATGTTGACAAAAACTACATATGCAAACATGCCCATTACGCGATTCAAAATCAGGCAGTTCTCCATATAATCAACCAGTTTCTTTCTTATACTCCACAAAAACATCAACACTTTTGATTTTACTCCCATTTTTTTACAACCTCCGTTTCAAGGTCAGGATGATATAATATCTATACTCCATATGGCTTCTTCTTTGCATGATAATGCTTTTACCTGCATTTGTGGATGGAATGATGAACTGTATTCACAGCCAGTGAATTCTGGAAGTGTTCCTGAGCCCATGCAGTGATTCACTGAGGTGAGGTTCATGGCTGGTGAGGCTATGATGCTTTCACAGTCAGATTTACAAATCGGATTTTAGAAATAATTTCAACAAAACAAGTGTAAGGTGTTTAACTGCATTACCTCTTAATGGAATACACAGAAAAGGCAGTAATAAAAGTACGCTTTCATTTTATAACTCTCCTTGAGTATAGATGACGTGCAGACCCTTGGTTACACGCATATAATGTATTAAGTTATTTTACAAACAAGCTTTTTGGGCACAAAATTCATTATACTTTGTTTTTGGCCATGGAATAACATAAATTATAGTGTCTCAGAGAGCTGCATTTGTTTCTCTGTGTGTTGCAGCTCCACAATTTACATTCATTATTACAAGTTATTATTAGTATTTAAAACTATTATGTATGCATGGTCTTACCTTCACTTGTAAATTAAGTAAATTTGCCTATCTTGCTGGACAAAAATCACAGTGACTTTGTTAAAAAAGTCCTTAAATCTTTTTAGTTTAAAAAAAAAAAATTCTGTGCTGACGGTGCTCAAGCACATCCCCTCTCGTTAGAGCAATGGTACTGTGCAGCCTCTTGTGATTTTCAGCCTCACTTGCCTCCCCTGACTGCATGCCACTGCAGTGACTTCTATAACAGAATCATGTCTGTTTTTAATGCAGTACCACCTTGTGGACCTAAAGATCACGGGCATCAAATATTTATTTTCAACCACATCCCTTGTACACAGAGGCGGCCCCCAGATTCTCAGAATTTTTTGCTGATACTATGTTCTGTATATGATGAGATATTCAAAGTCTTCATAAATTTTACATTGAATGACATTATTCTGAAGTTGCTAAACAATTTGTAGTTTTTTTCTGGCCTGTTGGTCATTAACTTAATTTTGGAACATGTTCCTCCAGCTGTTTCTTTTTTGTACCACTTACTTTTCCATGCTTTTGATGCCCTGTTCCAACTGCCGTGAGATATTTTGCTGCTATCAAATGATGAGGTAATATTTTTCATGAAATAGTGAAATGTCTCACTTTCAACATGGTATATGTTTTCCATGTTCTATTCTGAATACATTAGCGGTTTATAAGATTTGCAAATAATTGCATTCTGTTTTTATTTAGATTTTGTACCGCATCTCAACCCTTTTTCAACTGGGGATGAAATAGATGAAATAAAATATTCAAGACTTTTTAAATGCAAACAAAATGCACATTTACATATATTGAATTTTGAGCTCATTAATTTTGTAGAAACTTTTTTTTGCACACGGGAATTTTTTTTACATCATCTTTTAAATTCATCTTATAGATAGTGTATGAGGGATTTCTCTTGCCCCTGAAATTCTCTCTTTGAATTCCATAAATATTTGTCTTAGTTTCCTTCCAAGATGTCTACTTTATTACAGAATGCACATACAAAGTCACCAACTTATATACTTAGCCCAAGAAAATCTGATCTGATCTTGATCAGCATTATGATGCTGACACTAATGGCACTCTGGACGGCTGTTTTCGCTGCACGTTAACACAGGTGTTATTGCAGGAGTGTTGCATCTGAAGGCTTTAATGTGTTCTTACTGCATGTAACAATTGGGGTTCTTTTTAATTTTAACTTTGTGTCTGATGCAGTAAAATAATATAGTCACTCTGCAATGTCTGGACCAAGATATCAAACTTATAAGCTTAAAAGTTGTTCAGGAAAACCTCATCAAAAATGGCAAAAACTCTTGATACTGTCTACCTCTTAAAAGCATATTGAGCCATATTTGGTGGTGCAATAACTTCTAGCACTTAAAGGTAAGCAAGGCAACATTTGAAGCATTTTTAACAAAACTGAACTACATGCAAGGATGGAATATGTACCACCAAGGACCACAGTGTCATGATCTCCTGTTTCATTTATTTCAAAGAACTGATGTTTCTGTTCAACTCATCACAGGTATTCTCTTTCCAATTGTCTACAAAAGTGCTACCAGGAAATTAGTGTGCATCACAAGATGTCCCTATGCACCAGGCTGCAGAAGGATAAACTTATCCTTCTTTTTATTATTCATGCGCACACACCCACACACACACACACACACACAGGTAGCCAAAATGTCTTAGCCCAAATCTGGCCCAAATCCAGCAGGCCAGAAGGCCGGAGTCACACCAGATGCAGGAGTGAATGACACGTCAAAATCTGTCCGACACACTGGGCCAGATATAGGCCGAGTCCGCCTGCATCTGGTAGGCAAATAATAATAATTAAATATTGTTAATAACAATAATTCATATCATAAATATTGATTAAATTAATTAATATGTATAATTGTACACAAATACAGTATAGAGAAATACCGTCCTCCCAACATCATTATCGCATCTGTATTTTGGGCAAATAAGGTGTCCACAGTCCGTTCTAAAAGCGCCATATCTCAACCGTCAGTGGGCCTGATCAGGACACCCAAACCCCAGCCGGATCCGGCAACTGTTAATGGCCCAAATCTGACTGGGTTTTGGCGAGCCATTTGCCAGAGCACAGCCGAAGGTGCCGTAACTCAACCAGAATCAGTCAGAATCGGCCCGATTCCGTTGGTTACCCTGGATATATACAGGTAGCTCTCGATAAATTAGAATGTTATCGAAAAGTTGATTTCAGTAATTCAATTCAAAAAATGAAACTCATATACTGTATAGATATATCTTACAAATATCTTGGGATGATTATTGATAGTAATTTAAACTCTGAAGAGAACTGTGAAAGGGTGTACAAAAAGGGTCAACATTTGCATTGTTTAAGGAAACTTGCACACTTCCAAATTGACCAAACCATAATGACAATGTTTTATCGGGCTTTTATTGAATCTGTTTTATCCTTTTCTTTGGTGTTATGGTTTGGTCAGATAAAATTGAAACAGAGGAAATCCTTAGACCAGGTAGTTAGATGGTCCAGTCGTCTGCTTGGTGAGTCACAGCTGAGCCTGACATCCCTGTACACCAGACAGGTACAGAGGATGGCTACCTCCATTTTAAATGATGACTCCCACCCTTTGCACTGCCACTTTCAGCTTCTTCCCTCCAGACGGAGGTTTGTTGTCCCAAAATGTAAAACCTAGCGCTACAAAAACAGCTTTGTTCCTGCTGCTGTCAAAGAGTTGAACAAGATGTAACAATATATTGCACATAATTTAGTTATCTATTTACTAATTTTTATTTTACATTTGTTCATTTTTGTAGGTTTTTTACTTGGGTTTTAAATCTTTTATTGGGTTTTAGACTTCAGACTTTTATTGAGCTTTTAATCTCTTTGACTTAGTTTTTAACTTTTTTAATATGACCCTTCTCTCTTATCTCTTTAGTTTTTTCTCTCATCTCTTTGTCTTATGTCCTGATTGATGGAGCCTTGAGTACTTTTATGGTGTTTATAGTCAGCTTCATGTATGCCCGTGTTTGTGTTCATGTTGAATGCAATTGTGGTTTGTAAATATGTGTCTGAAAGGATGTCACCTGACTGCAAAACAAATCTACCTACGGGTACAAATAAAGTAACCTGAACTTGAACCTCTTTGGTGTGAATGCCAGGCGTCATGTTTGGAGGAAACCAGGCACCACTCATAACCACGCCAATGGTGATGGCATCATCATGCTGTGGGGATGTTTTTCAGCGACAGGAACTGGGAGACTAGTCAGGATAGAGGGAAAGATGAATGCAGCAATGTACAGAGACATTCTGGATGAAAACCTGCTCCAGAGCGCTCTTGACCTCAGACTGGGGTGACGGTTCATCTTTTAGCACAACAACAACCCTAAGTACAAAGCCAAGATATCAAAGGAGTGGCTTCATGACAACTCTGTGAACGTCCTTGAGTGGCCCAGTTACAGTGAAACGTCTCGCCATCCATCATTTGTTTTAAATCATCTGTTTGTCAGCAGGATTTGCACACCCGACAAATGTCTACCACATATATCGAAAAAAAGACGGACAATAGCTGCCCAGACTTGAATCCAATTGAACATCTCTGGAGAGATCTGAAAATGGCTGTGCACCGACGCTTCCCATCCAACCTGATGGAGCTTGAGAGGTGCTGCAAAGAAGAATGGGCGAAACTGCCCAAAGATAGGTGTGCCAAGCTTATGGCATCATATTCAAAAAGACTTGAGGCTGTAATTGCTGCCAAAGGTGCATCAACAAAGTATTCAGCAAAGGCTGTGAATACTTATGTACATGTGATTTCTTAGTTTTTTATTTTTAATAAATTTGCAAAAATCTGAAAAAAACTTTTTTTCACAACGTCATTATAGGGTATTGTGTGTAGAATTTTAAGGAAAAAATGATTTTAATTCCTTTTAGAATAAGGCTGTAACATAAAATGTGGAAAAAGTAAAGCGCTGTGAATACTTTCCGAATGCACTGTATTAGCTAACTTGTGTAGTTTTACAACACATCCTGTGTTTCAGGGCGTGCTAGTACTTGCTAGTATTTGCTAACAGTAATTTGCTCCCTAGTTAAATGTTTAAACTAACCTAACTAACCCCAGTTGAAATTGATGTTAGACATATTGATGACTGTGACTGATGTTAGTGGTTTATTGATGTGTCGTTAGTGACCGAGCCGGGCTCAGCTCTTGTCTGTAATTTTATTTATTTATTTTGTTAATAAAATGTATAATGGTAGAATGATATATTGTGCCAGCAGCAGGCACTCCATTGATCAAGAAAACATATTTTCCACTTAAACTTTACTGTTATTTTTCTGTGCAGGTTATTTTGGTTTAATACAGCCGTGGACAAAATTGTTGGTACCACTCTGTTAATGAAAGAAAAACCCACAATGGTCACAGAAATAACTTGAATCTGACAAAAGTGGTAATAAATAAAAATTCTATGAAAATTAACCAATAAAAATCAGACAATGCTTTTGAATTGTGGTTCAACAGAATTATTTTAAAAAACAAACTCATGAAACAGGCCTGGACAAAAATGATGGTACCCCTAGAAAAGATTGAAAATAATGTGACCATAGGGACATGTTAAACCAAGATGTGTCCTCTAATTAACATCACAGGTGTCTACAAACTTGTAATCAGTCAGTCGGCCTATTTAAAGGGTGACAAGTAGTCACTGTGCTGTTTGGTGACATGGTGAGTACTACACAAAACATGGACCAGAGGAAGCAAAGGAGAGAGTTGTCTCAGGAGATTAGAAAGAAAATTATAAACAAGCATGTTAAAGGTAAAGGCTATAAGACCATCTCCAAGCAGCTTGATGTTCCTGTGACTACAGTTGCACATATTATTCAGAAATTTAAGATCCACGGGACTGTAGCCAACCTCCCTGGACGTGGTCGCAGGAGGAAACTTGATGAAAAATGGAAGAGACGGATAATACGAATGGTAACAAAAGAGCCCAGAACAACCTCTAAACACATTCATGGTGAACTCCAAGGTCAAGGTACATCAGTGTCAGATCGCACCATCCGTCGCTGTTTGAGCCAAAGTGGACTTCATGGGAGACGACCAAGGAGGACACCACTGTTGAAAACAAATCATAAAAAAAGCCAGACTGGAATTTGCCAAACTGCATGTTGACAAGCCACAAAGCTTCTGGGAGAATGTCCTATGGACAGACGAGACAAAACTGGAACTTTTTGGCAAGGCACATCAGCGCTATGTTCACAGATGCAAAAATGAAGCATACCAAGAAAAGAACACTGTCCCTACTGTGAAACATAGAGGAGGTTCTGTTATGTTCTGGGGCTGCTTTGCTGCATCTGGCACAGGGTGTCTTGAATCTGTGCAGGGTACAATGAAATCTCAAGACTATCAAGGTATTCTAGAGAGAAATGTGCTGCCCAGTGTCAGACAGCTTGGTCTCAGTTGCAGGTCATGGGTCTTGCAACAGGATAATGACCCAAAACACACAGCTAAAAACACTCAAGAATGGCTAAGAGCAAAACATTGGACTATTCTAAAGTGGCCTTCTATGGGTCCTGATCTAAATCCTATTGAACATCTATGGAAGGAGCTGAAACATGCCGTCTGGAGAAGGCACCCTTCAAACCTGAGACAACTGGAGCAGTTTGCTCATGAGGAGTGGGCCAAAATACCTGCTGAGAGGTGCAGAAGTCTCATTGACAGTTACAGAAATCGTTTGATTGCAGTGATTGCCTCAAAAGGTTGTGCAACAAAATATTAAGTTAAGGGTACCATCATTTTTGTCCAGGCCTGTTTCATGAGTTTGTTTTTTAAAATAATTCTGTTGAACCACAATTCAAAAGCATTGTCTGATTTTCACTGGTTAATTTTCATAGAATTTTTATTTATTACCACTTTTGTCAGATTCAAGTTATTTCTGTGACCATTGTGGGTTTTTCTTTCATTAACAGAGGGGTACCAACAATTTTGTCCACGGCTGTACAGTATGTCTTCATTTTAAGTAATATCTAACTGCTATTTGTATTTAAGTTCACGTGATTAACTTTAAAAAAGGCTCTGCATGTTCCCATATTTAGCTGGGAATAAGTGGTCTATTCTGAGTGATTTGATTTTGAATAGTTGATCATTTTATTTCAGAGACATTATTTACCGTATTTGAAATTTGAATACAATACAGATCAAATATTACTTTGGCAAATCATGTGTTTTTTTATACAGTGTGCTCTAAGAAAAATGAGCTGGTTAAGCCATATCACATGTAGTGGCAGAAAATAAAATAAATCTATTAACTTCTTTAAAATTTTAGGGTTTTTGCACTTGAGTATTACCTATTTATACTCCTTTATACTCAAATTTCAATGCATGTTGGAAGCCATTATTATAACTTTTACTCTGTTACATGAATCTGACAGTTTCAGGTATTTTGCAGAATCAAAATAAAGATTACTGCTACAAAATATACTGTAATTTAAGCGTGTTATAGATAAGTGCTGTATAAACTCAAACACAACCAAATAATTCACAGACAAAATATTGCAGTTTTTAGATACAGTAAATATTTTTCATATGACCGACATCATCCTTTTGTTTTCTAAATTTCAGGTTCCTGGAGTACAAAGCAGGACAACAAACAGATTCCATGCAGCCAACTATCACATCATTGTCCCATAAAGTGCAGATCTACAGTCTCCATTCTCCAAGGCAGAAAGCTATAAGCGATGCCACCAACAAAGATTTGATAATTGGGTGTTCTCGTTCACTGTTACTTGTGGAAAATGCCCATTGTAAACACTTCCTTGAGGTTATAGATAGCAAGTACACACCAATCTCAAGAAGAACAATTTCTGAAAAATGCATAACAGTGTTGGTTGAGAAAGTCAAGGAAACTATTTTGGAGAAGCTGGAGACCCAGCCAGTTGTGTCATTAACAACTGATCTCTGGTCTGATCGCAGGCTATGCACTTGAATCCTACTTGCTTAACTGTAGACATTTTACAGGTAGACATAGTAGCGAGTGAATTGCTTCTGCCTTCAAGGAGATCACAGAGGAATATGATATCTGTCAGAAGATAAGTTACATCATCACAGACAATGCTGCCAATATGAAATGTGCATTTAAAGTTCACATGCCACAGCAGTCTGACAGTGAGAGTGAGGAGCAAAATCTTGATGATGAACACTTGTGGGAGGACACAAATCGATTGGATGATACAGAGTTACCTTGGCCATCAGATGAGCACCTTTCTTGTTTTGCTCACTCCCTACAGTTAGTTCTGAATGATGGCTTGAAGGAGGTTAAGGCCAACTCCCAAACAATAGTCAAAACATCGAGATTCACAACTCTATTACACAGCAGCTCACTATTCAAAGACAAGTTTGAGGCTATGTTTAACATGGATAAGACTATTCCAACAGCAAACAACACTCGCTGGAACAGCACTTTCAAACAAGTACAGGCCCTCACAGCTCTGAACCATAAAACCCTGACTGAAATGTGTAGCAAGGACTATGGGGAAGTGGTGTTTACGGTTCGTGAGTGGAACCAGCTAAAGGAACTGACTACAGTTCTTACACCTTCTTCTGAGGCAACTGACCTGACAGAAGGAGAGAGGTCAGTTACTATTAGTATGGTGGTTCCAATTGTCCTCGACTTGAACACGCACCTCCTGAAGATGGAGGACACTCAAATACAGTGCCGGCCATTAATAAAAGCCCTCCACTTGTCTCTGGTGAAAAGATTCTCTGGAATCTTTACAAAAACAAACATGGTCAAACAGAGTGAAAGAGAGGAACTCTTTAAACATGATGTGTACTTTTTGGCTACAATGCTAGATCCACAGTTTGGACTAAGCTGAGTGGATCTGGATGTTACTAATGGAGAAAATACAACATCAGTGAAGAAGTTTAGAGATGAACTAAAGAAGACACTGACAGGTTAGTAAAAATTTCACATTCAGTTAAGATTTTGTTCCCCAATTGCAAATATGAATCTTTAAATGTGTTATATAGCCTTAAAAAGTCTTGACATTAAATATGAGTTTTTAATTTCATGTATATATGTTTCATGTTACTGTCATAGAATTTTCATATTTTATCAACCGAACCTCCAGCTATCCATCTGAACTTAACAGTACTTTTATATTTAACCAGCTGTGAACTTGACTGCTGTTGATAAGAGATTGTGAAAATATTTAATGTCCTGCTTACACGCACAAATTACTTGACTGCTAGCTCAGTAATTGTGTTTTTTGTTTATGTTTTTCAGACATGTTGGTCTCTGAGGCCGAGAACTTGGTGGACTGTGAAGGAAGTGCTCCTGACTCGGATCCTCCAAATGAAGAATCCCCCAGTGACTCACCACCAGTCAAATACCCATGCCTTTTGTCTCGCTACAAGGCTCACAAGAAGTGCAGCTCAGGCCAGGAATCCAGTATTGTTACACAGATAAGTAAATATTTTGATGCCATCCAGGACTCTGACACTAACAGTGCACTTGTGTTCTGGGCCAAAAACCGTGACAGATTCCCACAACTCCACAACTTGGCAGTGAAGGTGCTATCTGTCCCTGTTTCCTCAGCACCAGTTGAGAGGGTTTTCAGTAGAGGGGGCATTCTCATGAGACCCCATCGTGCACATTTAGGTCACCAAATGTTGCAGTCTCTCATGTTCCTTAAATGCAACCAAATTCTTATTTAAACATTTTTCTTTTGATGGGACTTTTGAGGACCGATGGACATTTCATGTTAATTACAGTGTCACGAGGCACGAATCCGCACCTGCCATCAATTATGTCCTCAGTATTTATAGACTGTTGATTTTTCTGTTCACTGCCGCAGTCTTAGTGATTCTTCCTCACCACCAGAGCCCTTTCCCTGCTCTGGTGAGTTTATTCCAAATTCATTCCTATGTGTAAGTCACCTTATTAGCTGTGTTTGGATTTTTGCTTTGGTGCACTCTGGCACTTTTGTGTGTTTTTGTTAACAAATACAACAAACTTCAGTCGGCGTCTGGGTCTGTCTCTCACTGCCCCGAGGGGCAAATCATGACATACAGATGGTTAAATTCATCTCTACATCTCGAGTGTTTGTATTTGCTGAAAGAAAAGGAACTGCTTGTTACATTCTCTCATGTTCTGTGAATGAAACCAAAATCTTTCACACTGTTTGAAGTTGATGGGACTTTCGAGGATGTCTGTCAATTAAAGATGGTTAAATTGATTTCAACAATCTTGTATTTATTTAGAAAACAAACTCATTTATATATACTAGTGCATCTCAAAGCATTAGAATATCACAAAAAGTTCTTAATTTTTCCACAATTTAATTCAAAAAGGCAGATGTCTGTATATCCTATATTCATCACACATGAAGTGAAATATTTCAGGCCCATTTTTTTTTTCCACAATATCTTTATTGAACCTTTTTTTTTTTAACAAACATGATACAAACAATCAAACACTAACACTAAAGTACTACAAAAAAAAAAATGCACTAAAAACACCAACAACCACCAACAAAATCAAGTCTTCAACAATGCTCCTCTGTTTAGTCTAGACAATCCAATACATAAGTATACATATTATGTTCACCAGTTTGGAATTTACAAGGTCCACACACATCATTCACCTTCTTCTTCAAGAGTTATGTTTAAATTTTTTACATAATCAATAAAAGGTCTCCATATATTCTCAAACACAATTTCCTTTGATTTTAGTATATATGTTATTCTTTCTAATGGAAGGTTTGTTAACATCTGTCTTAACCACTGAGTCACATCTGGTCTATGAGTCTTTTTCCATAATAGTGCAATACATTTTTTGGCATTAAGCAAACTGAGGTCTATGAATGTTCTTTCACTTTTATTAAAATTATGCTTTTCTGGATACAGACCCAGCAAAAACAGTTTAGGATTCAATATGATTTGTTTTGAGATTATTTTTTCAATTGTTACCCTCACCTCTTCCCAAAACATTCTTATTAATCTACATTCCCATAAACAATGAAATAGGGTTCCTTTACTTTCCATGCATTTTGTGCATGTATCTGGTATATTTTTGTTATATCTATTTAACTCCTCCGGTGTAACATACATCCGCATTAACCATTTGAAATGTATCAATTTAAGGCGTGCATTTATTGATTTGGTTTGAGCTTCTGTACAAGCCAATTCCCATTGTTCCTCTGAAATTTCAATTTGCAGATCTTCTTTCCAGTAGTTTAATCTTTTCAGTGAATTTTCACTTGAAGATAGTGTCAATGAGTTATAAAACTCTGAAATAATACCCTTTCTTTTACTATCTTTCATCATCATTTTTTCCAAGGATGAATAAATAGGTCGAGTGAGAGCTTTATTTTGATTTGATCGAATAAAGTTTCCAAGTTGAAGATATTTAAAAAAATGTGTTCTATTGAGATTAAATTTGATCCTCAGCTCTTCAAAAGACATTATGTTGTCTGCACATGGCAAATATAAATCCTGAATCTTTTGTATCCCTTTTAAATTCCATACTTTAAATACAGCGTCCGCTCTCCCTGGTTTAAAATATTGATTACCCCATATTGGACTAAATTGTGACAATAACTGTGGTTCTTTTAAATAGTTTTTAGCTTCACACCATATTTTGATCATATGCTTTACAAATGGATTTTTAACTTGTTTTTGTAATTTTTTTGCCGAATCTGAGTATATGAATATGGGAAGAGGTAAAGGTAAATTGTATGATTCCATTTCAGTCCAGTGAGGGAGATCATTTGATGAAAAATAATATGTCATAGACCTCAGTTGTGCCGACCAATAATACAACATAAAATTTGGACATTTCAGACCTCCACGATCAAATGGTAAATATAATAAAGACAAACGTAATCTAGCCCTCCTGTTGTTCCATATAAATTCCACTAACTTTTTTTTTATTCTTGAGAATAGATCTAAAGGTGGTGATAAGGGAATGTATTGAAATAAATAAAGTATTTTAGGTAAAATATTACTTTTAAGTATATTGATTCTCCCGATCATCGACATTGGTAGTGACATCCATCTCTGAGTTAACTCACTGATATCTGACATTAAGGCTTCATAGTTGACACTGGCGACTGATTCTAGCTTAGGCATAATTTGGATTCCTAAATATTTAAACTGATTTACAACATTGAATTGATTTACCTCAGGGGCTGGGTAATTTCTCTGGGTCTCATTTAGCATTAATATTGAAGATTTAGTTTTATTTATTTTATATCCTGATATTTCCCCAAAATTCTTTATTAAATTCAACAAGGTTGGAATTGATTTTTTTAGATTCGACATAAACAAAATTATATCATCGGCGTACAGGGAGATTTTATGTTCTGTTGGTCCAACTTTAATTCCATATATTTGTGAATGTAAACGTATCGCTATCGCTAAAGGTTCAATTGCCATAGTAAACAGTAAAGGTGAAAGTGGACAGCCTTGTCGACATCCTCTATTGATTTTTATTGGTTTTGAAATATTGTTATTTGTTAGGATTTCTGCTGTAGCATTATTGTATATTATTTGAACCCATTTTATGAAATTATTTCCAAGTCCAAACCTTTGTAGGACTTCAAAAAGAAAGGGCCATTCAACTCTATCAAAGGCCTTTTCGGCGTCCAATGATAGGAGAGCTGTATCCGGTGCTTCTTTATTAAAATAAATAATATTAAATAGTCTTCTTACATTATGGAAGCCTTGTCTACCCTTTATAAAGCCATTCTGATCTCGATTAATAATATTTGGTAAAATTTCTTGTATTCGTCTTGCTAAAATTTTACAGATTATCTTAAGGTCGGCGTTTAATAGGCTTATTGGTCTCATATTTTCACATTTATTAGAGGGCTTACCTGGTTTTGGCAGCAGTATAATTAAGGCATTATTTATGTATGATGGTAAATTATTATTTTGAAATGCTTCTAAAACCATTTCCAAAAAAGGTTTTATTAATTTATTCTTAAATTTTTTATAAAGGTCAACTGGAAGACCATCTGGTCCTGCACTTTTTCCTGATTTCATATTATCAATGGCTAGCCCAACTTCTTCTTGACTAATTTTAGACTCCAATATCTCCCTGTTTTCATTTGGAATACACGGTATAGATAGTTCGTTCAAAAACCCATTTAGTTTTGTTAAATCAGGTTCATTTTTGGTATCATATAATTTTTCATAGTAATCTCTAAAGGCTCTATTAATTTCTAAAGGATCTATAACTACCTGTCCATTACTTATAATACTGGTAATTGGTGTTTTAATTTCCAATTGTTTAATCTGCCATGCTAATAATTTTCCTGATTTTTCACCTTGTTCATAAAAAGATTGTTTCAATCTTAGAAGACTCGAGGCAGCTCTATTCGCTGATTTTTTGTCGTATTCAGCTCTCAAAATCAGTAATTCATTCTCCAACCTTGGGTCACTTCCTGCATACACTTTTTCCTGAAGATTTTTTATTTTATGTTCCAATTTAGCTCTCTCCTCTCGAGTCTTCTTAGATTTTGATCCTGTATAACTAATAATATGTCCCCTAATAAAAGCTTTGAAAGCCTCCCACTTTACACATGCTGATGTTTGTGTAGTATTGATGTCAAAGAACTCGTCTATCTGTTTTTCTATATACTTGACAAATTCCTCATCCTGAAGCCATTTATGCTGAAATTGCCATCTACCTGATTCCTTTGTCAATTTTTTATCTACATATATTAGACAACAGGGTGCATGATCAGAGATCACGATGTTATCATAAAAGCAGTTTTGAATCTTGGACCTTAATTCTGTGGAAATCAAAAAATAATCAATACGTGAGAATGTCTTGTAGGTACTGGAATAACAAGAATAGGCTTTAACTTGTGGTTTCATTTCTCTCCATATATCTAACAATCTCAATTCTTTCATAAAATGATTAATAGTCATCCTACATCCAATGTGCGTACAATCCAGTCCTGTTGATCTATCCACACCTGGATTCAATGTACAATTAAAATCCCCTGCTATTATATGTTGCCCTGTAAGTGATGATAAGATGAGAAATAAATTAGCAAAGAACTTCTGATCATCTATATTGGGACCATATAAGTTCACAAGATTTATATTTTCTAATAGCAAAGAACCTTGAATGATTACATATCTTCCAAATTTGTCTCCAATTACATTTTTCACTTGAAAAGGAACTGATTTATGTATGAGAGTCATAACTCCCCTGGCTCGGGATGAAAATGAAGAGGTGAATACACTTCCCTGCCATCTACTCCTAATTCTTTTAACATCCTCCTCTATCAGATGAGTTTCTTGTAAAAACACAATTCTTGAACCCATGTCCTTTATTTTATTCATAACTTGTTTAAGTTTTTTTAAATTTTGTAGACCTCTGCAATTCCATGAAGTTAAATTAAGATTAACACTTTGGTCCATGATCAATAGAGAGTTTGGGATTACCTTGCAGTGTAAACATGCTCATACAGAGAAGCAAAAACATGAGTGGTTGAACATTCATCCTACAAACTACACACAAACAAATTTCCCCTTCCCACACTTGTGGCAAACCCCCCAAAATCAAAAGAAAAATTCTGTCTCCCGATATAGCCATCGACCGTTCCACACCCACGGGGAACAGCCTAAGCCACTCCTTCTTCATCCTCCCAATCACCCTAACTCTACTGCTTTTAATGACGTAACATTAACTCTCCTCTGTAGTTTTCCAACTTAACTCCAAAATTTTTAACAACTTTGTACATCATAGTTTTTTTGTTTGTTTGTTTGTTTTGTTTTTGTTTTGTTTTTTTAATATATAATACAATCTATATTTTGTAAACTTACTATTTACTTCAAGTCAGTCAGATGCCTGTGCAAATGCTTAATTATTCTACCTTATATTTTGTTCATGCTTAGCTCCCACCAGTCTCTTCTTCTTCTTTGATCTTCTTGATGAACTCCTGCGCCTCCTCTGGGGTCTTGAAGATGTGGGTTCTGCCCTCATACGTGGTCAGCAGTCTCGCAGGATAGATTACACCATGACGAATCCCAAGGTTGCGCAGCTCCTTACGTACGGGATCAAACTGCTTCCTCAATTGCTGGATTCCTGTGGCCAAATCTGGGTAGAACCGCACCTGCTGGTCCTGGTGTTTAATCTCTCCTTTAGCACGTGCAGCGTTGAAGATCTTCATCCTGTCTCTGTTGCTAAGAAACTTCATAATTAAGGTCCTCGGCGGTCCCTTATCTCTCCGTGGGCCAATACGATGTGCTTTTTCCAGAACCACTGCTGATTGCAACTCCTCGCTGCCCAGCACCTCCGGAATCCACTTTTCCAGAAAGGAACATACGTCCCGACCTTCTGATTCCTCTGGAAGACCCACCAGCCTCAAATTATTCTGTCTCGACCGAGATTCCAAATCCAAAATATTATCTTCCAGAGATTTATTTTTTTTTTCCAAAGTGCGCACCTTTAATTGAAGACGGGTGACGTCATCTTCAGCACTAGCGAGACGGAGCTCCATCTGCGCCGTTCGTTCTACACAGTCACCCAATTCCTTTCTTATTCCTTCCAACGCTGTCATAATCCCATCAAATCTAGAGGAAAAGTCCGCTCTCATTGAACTCATGGCAGCCATCAGCGCATCTGCGCCTCCCCCCGCAGATATCGCACCGTTGCCAGCCTCCTCCGCCATATATGGAGTTTTGTTTGCTGCGTCACAGACCTGAAAGTCCGTTAATTTGGACTGTTTCGGCGGCTCGCTTTTTCCTTTTCCTGGTTTTCCAGCCTTAGGCTTCGCCGACATATCCTCGCCCAAATGCTGGGATACGTTCTGTCCCAAATGAGAGAGTTATTTGCCGATTTTTTTTCTCCAGGAGCAGAGCAGAGCGAGACACGTCCGTCCTACGTGGCAGCCATAACCGGAAGTCCATTTCAGGCCCATTTTTGCTTTAATTTTAATAATTACGACTTACAGCTTTTTGAAATAATTAATGAATCATGATATTCCAATTCTTTGAGATACAGTAGTGTGTGTGTGTGTGTGTGTGTGTATACACACACACAGTCATGAAAAAATTAGAATGCCCCATTAAATATTCAGTTCCTTGTTAAGAAATGTTCACATTTAATTCAATTCAACTTTATTTATATAGCACCATTTCACAACAACAGTCATCTCATAGCACATATCTATGTCTAACCTTGTTTTTGTTTTTAATTGCATTTTTTAACATTTATTTTAGCCGTTGTAAGTGGGAATGAATGGGGGTGTCCTAAAAAAGACTGGGGGCGGGGGGGTGTCCTAATGTAGTCCTCACTATTTGTTTAGAATTACATTTTACAGAAAATTTGAAAAAAAGTCTTTAATTCATTTTTAATTGTTTAGTTGTATTACATGAATCTCCCAGTATTTTTAACATTGATATTAAATATCCATATGTTCAAATATGTTTAAAAAACACACAAGCTTATACAGAGTGTCCTAATTTTTTCGCATGACTATATATAAGATACTGTATGTGGTCTCGAACTGTCTTGGTCTTGGTCCTTTGGTCTTGTCTTGGTCTCAGCTCACTCTGGTCTCGGTAATGTCTTGGTCTCGGTTAGTGCGGTCTTGACTACAACACTACTATCTACACTCCTCTTCCTTGGCGCCGAGCACATACATTCACACCTGGTACTCCAGGTGTCAAGGCACATATCTTAACACCATTTCTCCCCCCTGGTGCTCAGGCACCTACATTTGCATCTCCTCATTTCATCTCTTCCCACTGGGTGCCACAGCATCTACATTCTCTTCTCCTGCCTGAGGCGCACGCATTTACATTGCTCGCTCCTTTCCCCTATCCCCCAGTCACTGGGTGAGAGTAGAACCTCCCAGTGTTCCACCTCACCCCTTCCCCCCCGGACACCCAGAAGCAGCCTTAACCGACCAGTACCTTGAGCTTGAGCAATCGACCGTAACGGCTGTAATGTGGAGCCGCCAAACCAACCAAAGGACCTCCCTGTCGAGGTGGGGAGGAAAAAGGCTCGGCCTCCAGTGAGCAGTCCTCTGAAGGGGGAAAAGGTGGGGAGGGGAAAGCTTTGGTCTCCTAAGCACAGTTCTCTAAAGGGGGAAAACCAACTTGTGAACCCACCGCGTCCACGCCAGGGAGCCTGGGCCAGCACCACCTGCTCATATGCCAACACATAAGCGGGCTTAAGTCTGTCTGTACAGATTGTTTATCTACGTTCCCCAAAATCTAACACAAAATGTTTTGCCCTGTTTCCAAAACTCTGATGAAAGGGCCATCGTAAGGCAGACACAGCAGGGTTCTGTGGGTGTCGTGTCTAATGAAAACAAACTCGGCATTCTCCAAATGCTTCAGAACGAAAGTGAAAACAATGGTGCACTGGCCCCGGAACGCTGCTAGCCTCTGCCCTGGGAAAAAGGCATGCGGACGAATCGGTACTGGGCGTGAGACTTTCCAGCAAAAATTCACCTGGGATCCGTAACGGTTGACAAAAAATGAGTTCAGCTGGGGAAGCTGCCAAATCCTCTTTGGGCGTGGAGCGCAACCCCAGTAGGACCCAAGGCAGGCGATCAACCCAATTCGCATCTGTCAACGAGGCTCTGAGTGTGGCTTTAAGCGACCTGTGGAACCTCTCGCACAAACCATTAGTCTGAGGGTTGTATGCGGTAGTGCGGTGGACTTGACCCCCAGGCTCTCGGCCATCGCGGAGCAGAGTTCCGAAACGAACTAGGGACCCCTGTTGGAAGTGATGTCGGATGGGGAACTGAAACGTGCGACCCAGGATGACAAGAACGCACGAACAATATCGGCAGATGTGGTGGAAGCCAGCGGAACTGCCCCTGGCCAATGTGTGGTGCGGTCCACTATTGTCAAAAGGTGCATGAAACCCTGCGACAGTGGAAGGGGGCCCACTAAATCCACGTGTGCGTGGTCAAACCTCCTGCTTGGAATCCGGAAAGGTTCGAGGGGGGCCTTGGTGTGCCTCTGAACCTTAGCCCGTTGGCAGGCAACGCATGCCACAGCCCACTCCTTCACATCCTGGCGTAAGCGGGGCCAGACGAATTTAGACCCCACCAGCTTAACCAAAGCCTGTACGTCAGGGTGTGAGAGAGAGTGGATGGACTCGAAAACACGGTGGAGCCAAGTGCTTGGAACCACCGGGCGGGGACGGCCGGTGGAGACGTCACAAAGCAAGAGGGGGCAACTCTCTTGTACCGCCCTACTCTCCAGTTTCAGTCCGGTACCCGCGGATCGGAGTGTGCAAACGTCCACGTAATATCCACGTAGACCGGGAAAAAAAGTACACGACAGGTAGTCAGCCATGACATTGAGTTTGCCGGCCATATGTTGAATGTGAACTCCAAAATTGCGGCTAGGTTCCGTTGGTGCCAAGCCAACCACAGTTCTGAGACTTTGGACATCGCGTAGGTTAGGGGCTTGTGGTTGACAAACGCGGTAAATTCACAACCCTCGAGCCAGAACTGAAAGTGACGCATGGCCAGGTGGAGGGCCAACAGCTCTCTGTCAAAAGTGCTATACTTACGTTGATTGTCGCGCAAAGTACGGCTGAAAAAGGTGAGTGGTTGCCACGAACCGGAGACGTACTGTTCCACCACAGCTCCTACCGCAACATCAGACACGTTTGCAGTGCGCGCTATCCACGCCAACGGGGATGGGTGGGCCAGAAAAGTTGCATTAGCAAGTGCCGTTTTGGCGCCTGTAAATGCCTGGACCCAATCAAGGGTCCAGTCAACGCTATCTGCAGGTTTCTTTTTCTTGAGCGTGCCATACAGCGGTTGCAGCAGCTGGGCTACCCAGGGAAGGAAACAGTTGTAAAAATTGACAATTCCCCCAAATTCCTGCAGCGCCCTCACAGTCTGCGGGAAATCTGATACCACTCATATCTTATCCAGCAGCAGAATCGCGCCCTCTGGTGAGAAGCGGTGGCCTAAGAAATCGATCACCAGCAGCCCGAACTGACACTTCACTGGATTAACTATCAGCCTGTGTGCTTCCAACCGACGGAAAACTTGCTTCAGGTGGGAGAGGTGCTCCTCCTCTGATGCGGTAGCCACCAGAATGTCATCTAAGTAGACGAACATGAACGGCAAGTCGTGGAGCACTGCATCCATCATCCCCTGAAAAGTCTGGGCTGTGCCCTTTAACCCGAATGGCATGCGTAAAAACTCAAAAAAGCCGAAAGGTGTTATTACCGTCGTTTTTCGGATGTCTTTGGAGTGAACTGGGACCTGGTGGTAGCCGCGGACCAGATCCACTTTAGAAAAAATGTGCGTTCCGGCCAGGTGCACCGAAAAATCTTGGATGTGCGGGATGGGGTAGCGATCATGTTCAGTGATGTTTTTCATTTGACGGAAATCACTGCACAGCCTCCACAAACCATCAGACTTGGGAACCATGTGCAGCTGGGACGCCCAAGGGCTATTGGAATGCCGAACAATTCCCAGATGTTCAAAGTTAGCAAACTCTTCCTGCGCGATGACTAGCTTAGCCGTGTCCAGGTGGCGTGGACACGCAAAAACTGGTGGGCCCTTAGTAGTGATAAAATGCTCAACCCCATGCTTGGTCACAGTAGTGGAAAAGGTGGGCACCGTGAACGCGGCAAACTCGGAAAGCAAACGTTGATACACATCCCCCCAGGCAAAAAAAACTGGGATGTGTTCGTGGCCCAGCTCTCCGAGTGATACAAGGCAGTGAGGAAAAACACACAGCATCCACTAAACGTCTGTTAGCAACATCGACAAGGAGACCATAAGCACACAGGAAATCAGCACCTAAGATAGGAACCGCACAGGCAGCTACCACAAAGTCCCACTTGTAGTTGCGTCCATGCAAACACACAGTCACTGACCTTTTTCCAAAAGTCTTGATAGGGGATCCATTGGTGGCCGTTAATGACAGGCCACAGCCTTCCGCCAGTCTATCAACGGCAACCGGCAAAATAAGACTCTTCTGGGAACCAGAGTCCACCAGAAACCATCTCCCGGAACGTGTGTCCTCGATGAAAAGCAACTTCTCCCTGTTGTTCTCCCCCCTCCCCTCTGGTAGAAGACTTCGGTCCATCCAGACTAAAACCTCCCGTCACATGAACAGCTTCTTCCCCTCTGCCATTAGACTGCTGAACACTAAGTGACTCTCGTGCACCATGTACAGCAGCTCAACCAGACTCATGTCAATCATCACTGTTTTCTTCCTGCATTACCGACTGCACTATATAGTTCTCCACAGTATCTGCTGCTGGCTAATATATATTTTAACTGTTGACCAGTATCACTTAATCTTATCCTACACTTTATTACATGTATAGTTTATTTCTCTTATCTTATCATGTTTAATGTTGCAGCATTGTACCGAGACAAATTCCTAGTTTGTGTACTACATGAACAATGGCAATAAACCTGATTCTGATTCTGATTCTGCTAGCGGTCGTAGCTGTTACTGACCATTGGCTGGCCCGTCTCTGGCATCTTGAAGCGGCATGGCGGGAGACAACGCCGCGCTTCAGTGCCAAAACACTGATGGTAGAAACACACGTTTCGTTCCAGCATTCCTGAGTGGCTGTCCTGGCCACAACCTTCGGCTCCTCAACCTCGGTGGGCTCCACTGAAGATTCCGGTCTCACCGCCTGGACTCCGAAACTCCTGCTCGCCAGGATAATGCGGTCTGCTTCCTCCGCCAGCAAGCGGTAGTCCCTGGCTACCATCATAGGTAAGTTGGCCAAAATTGTCCGTGCTGCAACTGGTAGTTTCCTCAGGAAGAGATGGGCAAAGAGAAAAGATCTGTCATCTGCACCCAGCAGAGCCAGCATACTCTCCATTAGTTCCACAGCTGATCTGTCCCCTAACTTTGAGTGTGGGAGGAGCTTCTCTGCTCTCTCTCCAGTGGAGAGGGTGTAACGCCGCAACAGCAGCTGTTTGACAGCGGCGTACTTCCCCTGGGCTGGGGGTGCTCGGAGCAGGCTCATGGCGTGCTAAGTAGAGTGCGGATCCAGCGAAGCCACCACGTAATGGTACGTCGTGTCATCAGCAGAAACTCCGCGGAAAGCGAACTGAGTTTCCACGTGGATGAATCCGGCGGCCAGGTCGAGGAGCCAAAAGTCCATGAGCTTGACCGCCATGGCGAATGTGGCAGTGGGAAACCCTAGCACGGATGTTCCCGCAGAGGTCCTCGGTTCGTCTTCCATTTTCATGTCGTAGGTCACCAGTGTGGAGGAATGATGAGATGAAACACGAGTGCTGCAGATTCAAACTTTATTTCTCCATCAGCAAAACAAGACTCCCCTCCAGGCGCCAAGGTGAATACCTTTATACCATCTACACTCTTCTTCTTTGACACCGAGAGCCCATACATTCACAATACATTCACACCTGGTACCCCAGGTGTCAAGGCACATATCGTAACACCATTTCTCCCCCCGATGCTAACACACCTACATTTGCATCTCCTTATTTCATCTCTTCCCCCTGGGTGCCTCAGCACCTACATTCGCCTCTCCTGCTTGAGGCGCACGCATTTACATTTCCCGCCCCTTCCCCCTATCCCCCAGTCACTGGGTGAGAGTAGAACCTCCCGGTGTTCCACCACACCACCATTTAAAACGTCTGTCACTGTGCTCTTCTTTGTGTTTGGATTGCAGCTGTTCAAATCAGTTTGGTAGCTCTTGGCTGCCACCGACAGTACGGTCATGTGAATTACAGATTACTTTCACTGCGCATGCGTGTACTTCAAAACTACTGGATGGATTTGGATGAAATTTTTACCAGAGGTAGTCATTGGACTAGAGAGAAACCCATAACATTTTGGTGATTATCCCAGAACACATAGTACCTCCACCAAGGCTCAAAGGTTTCTCAAAGTGTGTTAGCAAGAATACTCCAAAACTACTAGATGGATTTGGATTAGATTTTTACCACAAATAGTCCTTGGGCTACAGAGGAACCCATAACATTTTGGTGATGATCCGAGAATGCACACCTTCATCAGGGCTCAGGCACCGAGGCATCTGCACCTTGGTGCTTTCATTGGGTCTGGTGTCTTTCATTTTCATCTTGACAATACTCCATAAATTCTCTGTGGGGTTTAGGTTAGGCAAGCTTGCTGGCCAGTCAAGCACAGTGATGCCATGGTCATTAAACCAGGTTTTGGTACTTTTGGCAGTGTGGGCAGGTGCCAAGTCCTGCTGGAAAATGAAACCAGCCTCTCCATAAAACACTCTCTACCACTTCATCCATCTTACTCCAGAATTCCTCTTTCTCTTCTACCTGACATTCAACTTGTGGGGCATATGCACTGACAACATTCAACATCACACCTTTGACTCCTAGCTTCAAACTCATGACTCTGTCTGACTCCCTCTTTACCTCCTGAACACTCTTTACATACGCTTCCTTCAAGATTACTCCTACTCCATTTCTCTTCCTATCTATACCATGGTAGAACAGTTTAAATCCACCTCCAATGTGCCTAGCCTTTCTTCCCTTCCATGTGGTTTCTTGAACACATGATATATCTACCTTTCTTCTCTCCATCATATCAGCTATCTCTCAGCCTTTACCAGCCATAACCCATACATTTAATGTCCTTACTCTCACCTCCACACTTCTTTCATTTTCTCTCTCTCCCTCCTAACATGCCTTCCCCTCTCCTCCTCCTCAATCTTTGACCAACATCAGCCCAATTTCCACTGGCATCCTGTTGGTTAACAGCACCAGTGGCAGTTGTTGTTAACCCGGGCCTCGACAGATTTGGCATGAAAGTCTCATTTGTCATGATCTGCATGTTTGATTTGGCAAAAGTTTTACTCCGGATACACTTCTTGACACAACCCTCCCCATTTACCTGGCTTGGGACTGGCATGGGGAGTACACTGGCTTGTGCACCCTCTGTGGCTGGGTTAGTTTCAAATATACCACTTTTTTAATTTAAGATCCTGAAACCTGAGTTTTTGAGAATCAACTCTCGTTTGACTAATGCACAGAGATGACTGTGGAGGAACTTTATCATATCCACTGATTCCCCTGTGGCGACCTTTGTACGATGACAAATCATTCAGTTCAAGAAAGCATTTTATAATGTATAAACTGAATAAATTTATTTATTCATAAACATTTGCCTGATGAGACTTAGTCCTGAACTGTGAGAAAGAAATACTGTATAATTTTGGGAGGTGGGCAGTTTGCATGATATACAGCCTCTACAACATGCTCTAAACTCATATAAAGACACTAAATACTGTATGTACCTTAGACCAACTGACTCACTTAGCTGTTGAAAGCTGCATTTGACAGAATTTTGGGGAAAAAAATGGTTAAAAATTTTTTGGGGAAAAGGTTTTCTTTTTGAAAACCCTGAATATGTGGTATAATGCATATATTCAGCCCAAATTCATTTGAATTTTGGATTCAATAGTATTTTTTTTCAAGTGTGCAATAGAATGGCTGAAGGAAAAGTTGTTTGTGGCGGCGCCTTGCATGGCAGTGGCCCCTCTGATTCTAGATGTGATTAACATTGTAGATAAGAGAAACGTAATTTCGTTCTACTGTACATGATTGGCTGTATGGATTGAATGATAAAGCTGGCTTCTTGGCTTCTTCTAAATGGGATATGAAATTCACATAAAACTGACATGTATACTGCATACCTTGCTGTAAAAAAAGGCAGCCACCTCAGGGTTTTAAACATGATGCATTTTCAGTTTAGTGTGGATATGTTGACCCTATCTGAAAAGATGTGATTGGTCAGTGTCTTGGGTTAGTCTCGGGGTGAATGTTCTGAACCCTGGAAATAGAGCTCAGAAAAAGGTGCAGGAGTCAAGCTCCTCCTTTTATGTAATTTATAGTCACTGTTGCCCTTGCAAATTACTTTACACGATAAAGTGTCATTTGGGCCAGTTGTGCACCTCTTGATTTTTGTAACTTGGTACATGTGGGACATAGATTCTTTGTTATACAATTGCTATACCATTGCCCTCCTTCCACTATGGGCTTGGAACCTGGTCGGATGTGGTATTGAGACACTCATCCCCGGGATGCTAATGATCTGGTGGGGGGTGGCTTTCCCCAGCAACTCCCCGCTGCTTGCTACCGCCTCCTCTGGTGTGGGTGCCTGGTGACTCACGGACGAGTGTTTCTCTACCATAAGTTATATTCATTGCCAATGAAAATGCAGCATTCTAGGAAAGTAAGATATTTTTACTAATTTTATGGAAATGGTCAATTAAAGGATGCAAATTGTTTTTAGACATCTTCAAAACAATATCAGAGATTGACAAGTGAAAAGCTGTGTGTCAACAATTTTCGAAATTGAACAAAGCAGAAACACCCTGACTTTCCAGAATCATAACGAAACATCTGTCTTAAAAACAAAGTTCAATATGGACTATAGCTGCAAGCGGCAATCATCAGGTTCCAAGCAGGTGTGGACTTCAAGGTCTTGTATTGCTTAGCAACAGCATTTAAAGCCTAAGGTCTGCTACACATTAATTTTTAAAGAAGCACTATGTAGCTTTCTTGTTCATTGTAAGAACACTGAAAAGGCCACGCCCATGGCGACCGCGACCCCAGTTACAACAGCCAACCACAGGGCTTTTTGATGTTGGTGGCTAAAGTTGTGCCCTGTGATTCGCTGCTGGGACTGAGGCTACATCTACTCTCTGCTCGGAAATCACACCAAAAAAATGAGCTGTTGAAGGCAATGTAGGCCCACTCAGACTATGGATGAAGTGACATTCACTCAGTCACATCTTAGTGTACCATCAAAATACTTTAGCAATTATTTTGAGGTTAAAATCTAACATAGTACTGCATGAAAATGCACAGGAGAGCTATGCTATACTTCAGTTGTTTTTCAGAAGAACAAGATCTCCCCAGCAAGATTCAAACCTTGGACCTCCTGCTTTCCAAGCACTCACCAAAACCACAACACCACACAGCTGCTTTAGTTTTCACTCTTTCTCAAATGATAAATGTTCAAATGAAAGGCCTTTTAGCAACAGTAGAACAGAATTTAAAACCTAATGTGCACTATATATTATTTCCAATGCACAGAAGAGGTATGTTGCATTTTAGAAGAATGACACATTACCAAAAGGATTGAAACACAGGCCACCTGCATAACAGGCGAGTATCTTAACCCCTATATCACACTACTGCTTTGAGTTACATGCTCAAACAAATGTTCCACTGACGAGACAAAATGGCTGACAGATATTCTGTAAACATGATTTTTTTAAACATTAACAGAACTGCATGAAATTTTGTGGTTAAGTTCAGAATACTGTTCTGATTGTGACTCTGAAGTTTCTTCAAATATGAATCAGTATATCTGGAGTTAAACCCAAAACTACATATCAAAGAGAAACCGTACAACTTGATTGGCCTAGAAAATCAAAATGGACTGATATTGACTTCCGGTTATGGCTGCCACGTAGGACGGACGTGTCTCGCTCTGCTCTGCTCCTGGAGAAAAAAAATTGGCAAATAACTCTCTCATTTGGGACAGAACGTATCCCAGCGTTTGGGCGAGGATATGTCGGCGAAGCCTAAGGCTGGAAAACCAGGAAAAGGAAAAAGCGAGCCGCCGAAACAGTCCAAATTAACGGACTTTCAGGTCTGTGACGCAGCAAATAAAACTCCATATATGGCGGAGGAGGCTGGCAACGGTGCGATGTCTGCGGGGGGAGGCGCAGATGCGCTGATGGCTGCCATGAGTTCAATGAGAGCGGACTTTTCCTCTAGATTTGATGGGATTATGACAGCGTTGGAAGGAATAAGAAAGGAATTGGGTGACTGTGTAGAACGAACGGCGCAGATGGAGCTCCGTCTCGCTAGTGCTGAAGATGACGTCACCCGTCTTCAATTAAAGGTGCGCACTTTGGAAAAAAAAAATAAATCTCTGGAAAATAATATTTTGGATTTGGAATCTCGGTCGAGACAGAATAACTTGAGGCTGGTGGGTCTTCCAGAGGAATCAGAAGGTCGGGACGTATGTTCCTTTCTGGAAAAGTGGATTCCGGAGGTGCTGGGCAGCGAGGAATTGCAATCAGCAGTGGTTCTGGAAAATGCACATCGTATTGGCCCACGGAGAGATAAGGGACCGCCGAGGACCTTAATTATGAAGTTTCTTAGCAACAGAGACAGGATGAAGATCTTCAACGCTGCACGAGCTAAAGGAGAGATTAAACACCAGGATCAGCAGGTGCGGTTCTACCCAGATTTGGCCACAGGAATCCAGCAATTGAGGAAGCAGTTTGATCCCATACGTAAGGAGCTGCACAACCTTGGGATTCGTCATGGTGTAATCTATCCTGCGAGACTGCTGACCACGTATGAGGGCAGAACCCACATCTTCAAGACCCCAGAGGAGGCGCAGGAGTTCATCAAGAAGATCAAAGAAGAAGAAGAGACTGGTGGGAGCTAAGCATGAACAAAATATAAGGTAGAATAATTAAGCATTTGCACAGGCATCTGACTGACTTGAAGTAAATAGTAAGTTTACAAAATATAGATTGTATTATATATTAAAAAAAACAAAACAAAAACAAAACAAACAAAAAAAACTATGATGTACAAAGTTGTTAAAAATTTTGGAGTTAAGTTGGAAAACTACAGAGGAGAGTTAATGTTACATCATTAAAAGCAGTAGAGTTAGGGTGATTGGGAGGATGAAGAAGGAGTGGCTTAGGCTGTTCCCCGTGGGTGTGGAACGGTCGATGGCTATATCGGGAGACAGAATTTTTCTTTTGATTTTGGGGGGTTTGCCACAAGTGTGGGAAGGGGAAATTTGTTTGTGTGTAGTTTGTAGGATGAATGTTCAACCACTCATGTTTTTGCTTCTCTGTATGAGCATGTTTACACTGCAAGGTAATCCCAAACTCTCTATTGATCATAAACCAAAGTGTTAATCTTAATTTAACTTCATGGAATTGCAGAGGTCTACAAAATTTAAAAAAACTTAAACAAGTTATGAATAAAATAAAAGACATGGGTTCAAAAATTGTGTTTTTGCAAGAAACTCATCTAATAGAGGAGGATGTTAAAAGAATTAGGAGTAGATGGCAAGGAAGTGTATTCACCTCTTCATTTTCATCCCGAGCCAGGGGAGTTATGACTCTCATACATAAATCAGTTCCTTTTCAAGTGAAAAATGTAATTGGAGACAAATTTGGAAGATATGTAATCATTCAAGGTTCTTTGCTATTAGAAAATATAAATCTTGTGAACTTATATGGTCCCAGTATAGATGATCAGAAGTTCTTTGCTAATTTATTTCTTATCTTATCATCACTTACAGGGCAACATATAATAGCAGGGGATTTTAATTGTACATTGAATCCAGGTATAGATAGATCAACAGGACTGGATTGTACGCACATTGGATGTAGGATGACTATTAATCATTTTATGAAAGAATTGAGATTGTTAGATATATGGAGAGAAATGAAACCACAAGTTAAAGCCTATTCTTGTTATTCCAGTACCTACAAGACATTCTCACGTATTGATTATTTTTTGATTTCCACAGAATTAAGGTCCAAGATTCAAAACTGCTTTTATGATAACATCGTGATCTCTGATCATGCACCCTGTTGTCTAATATATGTAGATAAAAAATTGACAAAGGAATCAGGTAGATGGCAATTTCAGCATAAATGGCTTCAGGATGAGGAATTTGTCAAGTATATAGAAAAACAGATAGACGAGTTCTTTGACATCAATACTACACAAACATCAGCATGTGTAAAGTGGGAGGCTTTCAAAGCTTTTATTAGGGGACATATTATTAGTTATACAGGATCAAAATCTAAGAAGACTCGAGAGGAGAGAGCTAAATTGGAACATAAAATAAAAAGTCTTCAGGAAAAAGTGTATGCAGGAAGTGACCCAAGGTTGGAGAATGAATTACTGATTTTGAGAGCTGAATACGACAAAAAATCAGTGAATAGAGCTACCTCGAGTCTTCTAAGATTGAAACAATCTTTTTATGAACAAGGTGAAAAATCAGGAAAATTATTAGCATGGCAGATTAAACAATTAGAAATTAAAACACCAATTACCAGTATTATAAGTAATGGACAGGTAGTTATAGATCCTTTAGAAATTAATAGAGCCTTTAGAGATTACTATGAAAAATTATATGATACCAAAAATGAACCTGATTTAACAAAACTAAATGGGTTTTTGAACGAACTATCTATACCGTGTATTCCAAATGAAAACAGGGAGATATTGGAGTCTAAAATTAGTCAAGAAGAAGTTGGGCTAGCCATTGATAATATGAAATCAGGAAAAAGTGCAGGACCAGATGGTCTTCCAGTTGACCTTTATAAAAAATTTAAGAATAAATTAATAAAACCTTTTTTGGAAATGGTTTTAGAAGCATTTCAAAATAATAATTTACCATCATACATAAATAATGCCTTAATTATACTGCTGCCAAAACCAGGTAAGCCCTCTAATAAATGTGAAAATATGAGACCAATAAGCCTATTAAACGCCGACCTTAAGATAATCTGTAAAATTTTAGCAAGACGAATACAAGAAATTTTACCAAATATTATTAATCGAGATCAGAATGGCTTTATAAAGGGTAGACAAGGCTTCCATAATGTAAGAAGACTATTTAATATTATTTATTTTAATAAAGAAGCACCGGATACAGCTCTCCTATCACTGGACGCCGAAAAGGCCTTTGATAGAGTTGAATGGCCCTTTCTTTTTGAAGTCCTACAAAGGTTTGGACTTGGAAATAATTTCATAAAATGGGTTCAAATAATATACAATAATGCTACAGCAGAAATCCTAACAAATAACAATATTTCAAAACCAATAAAAATCAATAGAGGATGTCGACAAGGCTGTCCACTTTCACCTTTACTGTTTACTATGGCAATTGAACCTTTAGCGATAGCGATACGTTTACATTCACAAATATATGGAATTAAAGTTGGACCAACAGAACATAAAATCTCCCTGTACGCCGATGACATAATTTTGTTTATGTCGAATCTAAAAAAATCAATTCCAACCTTGTTGAATTTAATAAAGAATTTTGGGGAAATATCAGGATATAAAATAAATAAAACTAAATCTTCAATATTAATGCTAAATGAGACCCAGAGAAATTACCCAGCCCCTGAGGTAAATCAATTCAATGTTGTAAATCAGTTTAAATATTTAGGAATCCAAATTGTGCCTAAGCTAGAATCAGTCGCCAGTGTCAACTATGAAGCCTTAATGTCAGATATCAATGAGTTAACTCAGAGATGGATGTCACTACCAATGTCGATGATTGGGAGAATCAATATACTTAAAAGTAATATTTTACCTAAAATACTTTATTTATTTCAATACATTCCCTTATCACCACCTTTAGATCTATTCTCAAGAATAAAAAAAAAGTTAGTGGAATTTATATGGAACAACAGGAGGGCTAGATTACGTTTGTCTTTATTATATTTACCATTTGATCGTGGAGGTCTGAAATGTCCAAATTTTATGTTGTATTATTGGTCGGCACAACTGAGGTCTATGACATATTATTTTTCATCAAATGATCTCCCTCACTGGACTGAAATGGAATCATACAATTTACCTTTACCTCTTCCCATATTCATATACTCAGATTCGGCAAAAAAATTACAAAAACAAGTTAAAAATCCATTTGTAAAGCATATGATCAAAATATGGTGTGAAGCTAAAAACTATTTAAAAGAACCACAGTTATTGTCACAATTTAGTCCAATATGGGGTAATCAATATTTTAAACCAGGGAGAGCGGACGCTGTATTTAAAGTATGGAATTTAAAAGGGATACAAAAGATTCAGGATTTATATTTGCCATGTGCAGATAACATAATGTCTTTTGAAGAGCTGAGGATCAAATTTAATCTCAATAGAACACATTTTTTTAAATATCTTCAACTTAGAAACTTTATTCGATCAAATCAAAATAAAGCTCTCACTCGACCTATTTATTCATCCTTGGAAAAAATGATGATGAAAGATAGTAAAAGAAAGGGTATTATTTCAGAGTTTTATAACTCATTGACACTATCTTCAAGTGAAAATTCACTGAAAAGATTAAACTACTGGAAAGAAGATCTGCAAACTGAAATTTCAGAGGAACAATGGGAATTGGCTTGTACAGAAGCTCAAACCAAATCAATAAATGCACGCCTTAAATTGATACATTTCAAATGGTTAATGCGGATGTATGTTACACCGGAGGAGTTAAATAGATATAACAAAAATATACCAGATACATGCATAAAATGCATGGAAAGTAAAGGAACCCTATTTCATTGTTTATGGGAATGTAGATTAATAAGAATGTTTTGGGAAGAGGTGAGGGTAACAATTGAAAAAATAATCTCAAAACAAATCATATTGAATCCTAAACTGTTTTTGTTGGGTCTGTACCCAGAAAAGCATAATTTTAATAAAAGTGAAAGAACATTCATAGACCTCAGTTTGCTTAATGCCAAAAAATGTATTGCACTATTATGGAAAAAGACTCATAGACCAGATGTGACTCAGTGGTTAAGACAGATGTTAACAAACCTTCCTTTAGAAAGAATAACATATATACTGAAATCAAAGGAAATTGTGTTTGAGAATATATGGAGACCTTTTATTGATTATGTAAAAAATTTAAACATAACTCTTGAAGAAGAAGGTGAATGATGTGTGTGGACCTTGTAAATTCCAAACTGGTGAACATAATATGTATACTAATGTATTGGATTGTCTAGACTAAACAGAGGAGCATTGTTGAAGATTTGATTTTGTTGGTGGTTGTTGGTGTTTTTAGTGCATTTTTTTTTTTTGTAGTACTTTAGTGTTAGTGTTTGATTGTTTGTATCATGTTTGTTAAAAAAAAAAAAAAGGTTCAATAAAGATATTGTGGAGAAAAAAAAATGGACTGATATTTTTGGATAATTTCTCTAGATGATCTCTGCTTAATTTGAAGCAGTTTGGATAAATGGCCTAGGAGGAGCAAAAACGTAAAAGTGTTTATTATAGCGCCACCTACGTATGCAGTGGCTTGATTTTTTTTTTGTCTCTGAGTAGTGGGGAGTTTCTGTTCAGACTGTTTTTTTATTTCAAGTTTCCATGTATTAACGGTTTTGCTCCCCATGCACTTTTAGTGGAGAAAAATAAGAAGAGCAAGAAGAAGAATCAGAATCAGAACAAAAAAAGTAATAGGTTTCCCACAGCATAGCTGTGTGGAACCCTAAATATAGCCTCCATTTGCATTAATGCAGGCAGTAATATGCCTCTGCATGGACCTCCTGAGCCGTCTAATGTTGTCCTGGGGATATTTAGCTGCTCCTCCTGCAAGGCCTCATCTGTTGACCGGAAGCCTAACCCTGGACTGGCAAAATTGGGACTCATCAGAGAAAAGAACAGTGTTGCAATGCCGTAGGGTCCACCTGTTGTACTGATGAGCTCACTCGTGGTGATTTTGTTGCCACTCTGCTGTCAGGATCATCCCTCAAAAGGGTCTTTGGGCTTAAAAGTCCTGACACCTGAGGTGCCTTCTCACAGTATTGGCTGAGATCCTTGGCTGGTGTCTTCCCGGAGTTTCCTGGGCCATCTGGGTGTCTGTGCAGAACTGATCTCGGGGGTACTGCAGCACGATGTACCAGTCTCGCTCCAGGGTGGTGACATGCTAGTCCTGGATGTGGTCTATTGCCCATTGGACCCAGTTTTAACCTGGCATTAATGCAACCGAACAATGGTTGATGCATTGCAGTCCAACTGGAGTGCTACCTGTCATGCTGACATTCCACCCTCCAAAAGGTCCAAAGCATAATTACGTTCATCACATGACAGTCGTGGAGATTTCACAACACAGTGCTATGCATTTTTGTTCATTTTTATCAGTGTTGGAAGTAATGTGTTACAAAGTAATGTGTTACTGTAACACGTTACTGTAACGCGTTACTGTAATGCCACTACTTCTGCAGTAACGTGCTGTGTAACAAAATTACTGCTTAAAAATTCAGCAATAAATTCAGTGTTACAGTTACTGAAATTTCAAACTCATTTTATTAACATAGATAGATATTTTTAGCTCAAATAAATACAAACTGACCCTACCGTAGATGACGCAGCCATCAGTCAATGTGACCTGTTACAGAGAGCCTGAGTCTTCACTACTGAGCAGAGGAAAAGTTGAAGCTACGTTGGTTTTGTGGAAATAGATTATTTTTCGTTTGTTGCAGTTAAGGACAAAAGCATATTGGTGGGTTGCAAACTAAGTGCCGGTTGTGTCATGTTCTGAGTGTGGGGAGATTCCACCGGGCTCAGGTTGTCTCCCTTTTTTTTCATATTTTGTACTGTGTTGTAATTTTGAGTTGTCAGTATGATTTATTTTCCTGTTTACATTTGTTATAGTTTGTCTTTTGTATTTTTGAGGGTGCCTGTCCCGATTTCTGCCACATCTTTATATTTGTTCTCTCTCTCGGGGTTGACAGCTGTCAGTGGCTTTCTGGGGTTTTGCTCCGCGTGGGCGTGGCCCTGTCAGCTGTCAGCTCCGATTGCTCCCTCCTCTCTCATCATTTTCAGCTGGTCTAATTTGTTTCTTTGTTTTCTCCTGCCCGCTCAGGTCTACCACACCTATTGTCACTTATTTTAGTTTGGTTTTAGCCTTACTTAAGGGCTGTGCACCATTGTTGGGCGCAGCACCCTATTATCTACTACCACCTACACATATGTTTTTGAATTTCCTCCTATTTTTTTCTCCTAGCGTGTGCTTCACAGCTAGTGTTCCCAGCCGACATTTCTCCTCGCCTTATCCTTTGCTATTTTAGCTTCACCCGTATCTCTCATTTTGTCAGTTTTTGGGTTAATCTTGTTTGATCTCCTGTGCTTTATTCACTATTAAAATCTGCAAACTCACAGCCAGTGTTTGGAGCCTTTTTCCTGCCCTGAAGGGCATTTATGACAGGTTGAGACCTACTGCAATCTTCAGAAGTGCTTGAAAACAGCAACAAAGCTCCGACAAAGTTAGTGCTATGCTAACAACACCATGTTAGTGGATCTACTGTATTCTGAACAGCCATGGCTGGATGGAAAGTGGAAATACTCTTGTCTCAACACCCTCAGTTGGATTTCAAGCACAGGCATGCACCTGGACAGTTTGTGACCCAGACCCTGGACTGTGATCCACGGAAATTAAAATGCATTTACTTGCTACTTGGATAAAGATTATTCAAAAATGGATTTTGATCTCCAAAAGGAATTTGAGGGACTGGATCATGTTTCTGTCACAGCAGACATTTGGACTGTGGATAATGGACATTTTCTTTGGATCACTGCACATCGGATTAATCCATATCATAAAGGTAGATAAACATGGACAGCTTTATGCAGTGTTGCCAACTCTCACTCTTTTGGAGTAAGTCTCACTCTTTTTCCCAGTCTCTCACTCCATAAACTCTATTTCTCACTCCAAAATGAGGAAATTGCTGGCAATTTTGTATTGATTTTCTTCAGATTTTTCCCCCACAATAATAATAATAATTGTAAATAAAAATATAATGCATAAGCATCCCAAAGTGATAAAGCAAAATATTGGTAAAACTCAAATTAAACATAAAGCCTCTAAATTGAATGATTTGGCCTCTGTTCCTCCTCATAATTTAAAAATTAAATGTGGTTTATTAAATATTAGGTCTCTAACTTCCAAGTCTCTGTTAGTCCATGATCTGTTAATTGATCATCAGATTGATTTAATTTCCCTTACAGAGACTTGGTTAGGACAAGAGGATTATGTTGGTTTAAATGAATCAACTCCCTCTGGTTATTTAAACTGTCAAAATCCCAGAAGTTCTGGTCGTGGAGGAGGAGTAGCAACAATTTACCATTCCAAATTACTAGTTAATGTAAAGCAAAAAACATGTTATAATTCCTTTGAGGGCCTGGTCCTCAGTATTGGGCACTTTAGCAATTCCAGGTTAAACCCAATTTTATTTGCCATAGTTTATCGTCCCCCATCAACCTATTCAGAATTTTTATCCGAATTTCCTGATTTCTTAGCTGATTTAGTGCTGAAATCTGATAGAATAATTATAGTAGGGGACTTTAATATACATGTGGATGTAGATAGTGACTGCCTTAATGTGGCTTTTAATTCAATATTAGACTCGATTGGGTTTTCTCAGAAAGTAGGAAATTCTACTCATTACCTCCACCATACATTGGACCTTGTTCTGACATATGGCATAGAAATAGAAAATCTGGTAGTGTCTCCTCATAACCCTGTACTGTCAGACCATTGTCTGTTAACCTTTGATTTTACTATTTCTGACTATTTGGCTCCTAAAGAAAAATATTATCACAGTAGATGCCTCTCAGATGATGCTGTTTCCAAATTTATGCAGATTGTTTCCTCTATGCCATGTGTCAACACAACGGAAATAAGCTATAGACAGCTTGCTCCTTCTGTAATTGATAACATGGTGGATAGTGTTTCAGCTTCTCTACATCAGGCTCTAGACTTGGTGGCCCCCTTAAAAAAGAAAAAGTCTAATCAGAGATTTTTAACTCCTTGGTTCAACACAGAAACTCGTAGCTTAAAACAGAAGACTCGTCAATTAGAAAGAAAATGGCGCTCTACTAATTTAGATGAAATCTATTTAGCTTGGAGAAATCATCTTTTAATTTATAAAAAATCTCTTAGAAAAGCTAGAACGAGTTATTACTCTGCATTAATAGAAGAGAACAAGAATAATCCCAGGTTTCTTTTCAGTACTGTAGCCAGGTTGACAAAGAGTCAGGACTCTGTCAATCCTAGCATCCCCTTAGAGCTTACTAGTCAGGACTTTATGAACTTTTTCAATAATAAAATTTCATCCATCAGAGATAAAATCAATCAGATTCTTCCCACAGTTAACTTAAATACTGTAACTACTACAACTCCTTCTATTGATGTCTGTCTTGATGAGTTTACTCCAATCGACCTTTGTGAGTTAGACAAAATAGTTTCCTCATCCAAACCTTCAACTTGTCTTTTAGACCCTATTCCTACCAGGTTATTTAAAGAAGTCTTCCCACTTATTGGTAGCTTTATTCTTCATATAATCAATTCTTCATTAACTTTAGGCCATGTACCGCAGGCTTTTAAAACGGCTGTAATTAAACCCTTACTCAAAAAGCCAACGCTAGATCCAGGAGCTTTAGCTAACTATAGACCAATCTCTAATCTCCCTTTCATTTCAAAAATCTTAGAAAGAGTTGTTGCTATGCAATTATTTGACCACCTGCAGGGAAATGGTTTATTTGAGGAGTTTCAATCTGGGTTTAGAATCCATCATAGCACTGAAACAGCCTTAGCGAAGGTCACTAACGACCTCCTCATTGCATCTGATAATGGACTAGTTTCTGTACTTGTCCTTTTAGATCTTAGTGCAGCTTTTGATACTATTGATCATAATATTCTACTTGATAGATTAGAACACTATGTTGGACTTAATGGAACTTCGTTGCAGTGGTTTAGATCTTATTTATCTGATAGGTTCCAGTTTGTTCATGTAAATGATGAGTTTTCTCTCAGCTCAAAGCTTAGTCATGGAGTTCCACAGGGATCTGTGCTTGGCCCTACTCTTTTTAGTTTATATATGCTTCCGTTAGGCAACATTATTAGAAAGCACTGTATACATTTTCACTGTTATGCAGATGACACACAATTATACCTGTCAATGAAGCCAGATGATACTAATCAATTAGCCAAGTTAGAAGCCTGTCTTAAGGAAATCAAAGTTTGGATGACTTGTAATTTCCTGCTATTAAATTCAGATAAGACTGAAGTCATTCTTGTTGGTCCAAAAAACCTTAGAAATTCCTTTCCAAATCAAACTTTCAGTTTGGATGCAGTTACTCTTTCTCTTAATAGCTCTGTGAGGAACCTTGGAGTTATTTTTGATCAGGATTTGTCCTTCAATTCACATATTAAATTTGTTTCTAAGACTGCCTTCTATCATTTGCGTAATATTGCCAAGATTAGGAGCATCTTGTCTCAGAGTGATGCTGAGAAGCTGATCCACGCTTTTGTTAGCTCGAGATTAGATTATTGTAATTCTTTATTATCAGGTTGTCCTAAAACATCTTTAAAAAGTCTTCAGCTGATCCAAAATGCTGCAGCAAGAGTTTTAACAGGTACTAGAAAGAGAGATCATATCTCTCCGGTTCTGGCCTCCCTTCATTGGCTTCCCATAGAGTTTAGAATTAAGTTTAAAATCCTTCTTCTTACTTACAAAGCTCTAAACAATCAGGCTCCTTTTTATTTAAAAGATCTGATACTACCGTATCATCCTAACAGAGCACTACGCTCCCAAAATGCAGGTTTACTTGTAATACCTAGAATCTCCAAAAGTACAATGGGAGGCAGAGCCTTCAGTTATCAAGCTCCTCTCCTGTGGAATCAGCTGCCAATCTGGATTCGGGAGTCAGACTCGATCTCTGTTTTTAAGAATAGGGCTAAAACCTACCTTTTTGATATAGCCTACAATTAGGGAGGGATCATGTGTTTTCTGAACCCTCCCTTAGTTATGCTGCTAATAGGTTTAGTCAGCCGGGGGACCTCCAGTAATGCACTGGGCCTCACTCCTTTCCTCACTCTCTATGAAATATTTTTTTTTTTGCTGGTCATTAACATTTGTTTGTTCTCTCCCATAGATTGAGTCCCCATCGTGCTGTTTGCTCTCTACATGTCTGTTCTTTTCTTCTTCTCTATCCCCTCACCCCCCAGCCAGTCGCAGCAGATGACTGCCCCTCCCTGAGCCTGGTTCTGCTGGAGGTTTCTTCCTGTTAAAAGGGAGTTTTTCCTCTCCACCGTCGCCAAGTGCTTGCTCACAGGGGATCGCCTGATTGCTGGGGTCTTTCTGCAACTGTGGGGGTCCTCCCTACAGTTGATAGTGCTATGAGATGACTGTTGTTGTGAAATGGCGCTATATAAATAAAGTTGAATTGAATTGAATTGAATTCAATAAGAGCTCTCAAGGCAGGATAAAGCAGACTGAACATGCTCTAAAAGCTCTGTCTGAAACAGTCTGTCTTCAGCCTGACATTAATAAACCCGTAATATAATCCATTAATTAAATTATTTTGCTATGTGTGCAAGATGATTTAAGTATACATTTAAAAGTAACGTGAAAGTTACTTTTCCAAGTAACAAGTTACTTTAATCATGCAGTAATTGGTAAAGTAACTCAATTACTTTTGAAAAGAAGTAACTAGTAACTGAAATTAGTTACTAATTGGTCACTGGTCTTTATATAGGGAAGATAACCACTCCTTAAAATCACCCATTTTTGACTTCTGAATACCCGATTGAGTATAGCCACTGAAAATGAGTTCCAGACATATTTTGAGTCATACAAACACTATTACTCAAGCTCAGATAGGATGAGCCCAAAAATATTTATTTATAGAAAAATTGTGATGTGTTTTCATTGGCAGTGAGTATATATTGATTCTAAGAAACAATCCAGGCAGATAATTTTAAATAATTTATGAAAATATACCCAAACTTAGTCGCCTGATTGTGATAAACAGTCTCAAGATATCCATCCATCCATCCATGTATTTTCTACCACTTATCCGGGAGTCCGGGTGCGTGGGAGCAGCAGTCCAAGCAGAGTAGCCCAGACTGCTGGCCAGGTCACATAGCACCATGATCTCCTTGCCCCCCCCCCCCCCCCCTTCCCGCAGGCAAGTGGTGAGCTCACTGGAGGGTGAACCCATGTGGCTCCTTTGAGTACACTTGATCCTTGATGTAACTTTTTTCATGGGGATCTACTGGATCACTCTTGGTCTGGCCCTTCACCCAGGACCTGTTTGTCTTGGGAGGCCCTACCAGGGGCAAGCTGCCCATGACAACATAGCTTTTGGCATGGGCACCAGGGCACTCAAACCCCTCCACCACAATTAGATGGCAATCCACGGAGGGGCAGTGCTCAAGACAAAATACTGCAAAACTGTCATCTTATTCCCTGTTGTTTAGCAATGGAATTTATTGCATTTGACCACTGCAAAGCAGGACAATAATGTGAGCTTTTATATAAAAATGAGCTCAAGCCTGAAAGGCGGCATCGACTCATGCATACCACGTAAATGGATCAAGGTTGAGAGTACAGCGTGGCAACAAAGTAAAGAATTTTATCATTGAGAATAAGATAGAGGGATAGCATTACAAAAAAAAACTGTGAATGAATTGTGTGTGTGTGTGTGTGTGTGTGTGTGCGCAGCAGATTGACTAACAGCTTGAACTTGGGCTAGATCCAGGAGCATGGGGAGGGACACATGGATAGATGAAGAAAGAAGGAGGGAAGAAGCATTGATTTCTCAACAGAGAGATCAGCATCTTGACAGAGATGAGTGAGCATCAAAGAGAGAGAGAGAGAGGGAGAGAGAGATAGAGAGTCCCACTGTCGCCCTCTGGTGAAAGGTTTCCCATCATAAAGCTGGAGTACTTTCATGTCCTAAAAATATTCCTTCTTCATTTCTTTAAACCGCCTGAACTTCACTAGTTAGATAAAGTTACAGATATGATGTCAAGACAAAATTGTTCCAAACTGGTTTAATGTTTCCCTCCCAGCATGCCCTGGGGATCCAGACAACCTTAAAAACCCAAACAGGGACACATATGATGGGACTGTGCCTTTAAGTAGGATGCAAATTGATGAGAAAAAATTTGTAAATTAACAAGGAAATAGGCTCCAAATTTACCAAAAAAAAAAAAAAGTTTGACATTTACAATAAAATATTTCAAATATTTACAAGAAAAAAAGTTGCGACTGTATTGACAAAAAGTCAAAGAAAACCTAAACTTACAAGAACGAAAAGTTGCAAATTCACAAGGAATAAATGTTACAAATGTACAGGGAAAATGTCACAAATGTATGAGAATAAAGTTTTAAATTTACAGGGAAGAAAGTTGAAAATTCAAAAAAAAAAAAATAGGAGCAAAACCACAAAATACTACAAGGGGGGGAAAAAAACCAAGTTTTAGGAAAAAAATAGCAAATTTCTAATAAAAGCA
This sequence comes from Pholidichthys leucotaenia, assembly GCA_020510985.1. Lineage (NCBI taxonomy): Eukaryota > Metazoa > Chordata > Actinopteri > Cichliformes > Pholidichthyidae > Pholidichthys > Pholidichthys leucotaenia. The sequence goes on from CM035849.1 coordinate 231,282,838, forward strand.
TTTTTAAGAGGAAACGCTCACAAATTTATATATTAAAACTAGAAAAAAGCTGCAAATTTACAAAAAAGGTTGCAAATTTATGACAAGAAAGCTTCAGATTCAGGTGAAACAAGTTCCAAACGTGTGGAGAAAATTCTGAGGAAAACAATACATATAGAAAGGAAAACATAAATTTATGATTAAAAAAAAAATCACCAATTTAAAAAAAGCAATAAATCAAAGAGAAATAAAAAATACTCAAAAATTACATGAAAAAGTTGCAGTTTTGCAAAAAAGCAGTTTATCACTCTTAATTATTACACACATATTAATGCATTTCCTATTTAAGAGAGAAAACCTCTCCTACAACTAATGTTGACAGACCAGCTTATTTAGTCTGTTCCTCCCTTCTGTGCTTTATGCACCTATTTGCTACTGGTACTCTCATTGCACTCTCACTCTGACACCTCTACAGCAACCCAGCCTCCGTGCACACCTCAGTGTGCGTGGGTGGCTGACACGTTCACGTACCGTGTGCGGTCTTGTGTGGATGGTAGGTGCCATAGAGGATGAGGGTGACGCTGTGCAAAGCTCCCGATGCCTCCTCTACACTCGACCTCTGACAACGCTTCACTGTGCCTCTGTGGTCAGTCACCTGGAAATAGGCAAGGGGAAAAAAAGTTCACAATAAATAATGTACAGAAGGATAAATATCAACTGTTTAACAAAACTTTGTTTTACTACAGTAACTAAAGAGAATGAACAGCAATGAGCAGTTCAACTTTTTAAATGCTTCTTTTTTGATTTTTTTTTTTAACAGTTTGCAAATTTTGCAAATATGCATAATTGGTAGCAGGGGTCAAATAATTTTGACTGCAATATGAACTGAATTAACGGAAATTTTTTAAATTTGTTTTTTTTTTCTAATTATAAATGTGAATTTGAAGACTTTTAAGGACACAGCCATTTCAGATTCTTCCTTGTCAGTTTTAATGCAGCTAATTGAAGAATTTTTCTATCTTGCTTTGATCAGAAGTGGTAAAAGTATACCCATTTCTTACTAAAGTAGAAGTACAGATGCTTTTGTAAAAAGTAAAAGTTCTACCCCCCAGCACAAGAATAAATGTAGCTATTGTGTTTCAGGCTAAATGAGGCCCATCTGGCCAAACCTTAATTGCCCAAAAATAGTCATTGAAAATTGGGCTGTGCCTAACCATAATAACCAAAATATACTCAAAAAATTTGAGTTTTAGTCAACAAGATTTGATCTGGGCCCTTATGCACAAAGTGTCCTCGTGGTAAGAATTACTCCTAGTGATGTAATTCTAAGAAAACTGTCAGAATTATATTTTCCAAGATTTCCCTCCTAAATTTGGAAGAGATTCCTAGTAAAAACAAAAGGTATTTAGAACGCATCTTAGTCACTGAAAGTGCTCCTTAGCCAAAATCATGTTAGGATGTTTAAGAAAGGAGATAATGGAGGGAAGATGGAGACAAAAGAAAAAATGGTCTTGAAACAATGAATGATGACGAGCTTATTAAACGTTATAGGTTGGATCATGTTTGGATAATGTGTAACATTTTATAATACAGCACAAAGTTACAGGATACTTTGAGGTGAAAGCACTCTGCAGTTATTAAAAAACAAAAAACATGGCAAGTTACCCCAATATTTCACTGTTCTTACTGATTTACGCCTGTACTTTCACTTAAAGTACCGTAACTTCAAGCTGTATGATAAAGTGATACCGGATAATGTTTTTAGTTGATCTTATTAGCGTCTCCCCCCGAATGCAACAACGCTCTATCACTGGTGGGTGAGCCTCCCATCTGCCACTGTCTACACTCACACTATCTTCAGTGGAGTGCATCTATTTAACTATATTCCTTCATGGAAGCGTTTCTGTCATTAGGAGACAAACACTTCCATTGAAAAAAATTAAGTGTTTAAAGAGGAATGAATGAATGAATGATTGAATGAATGGTTGTACTGACTGCATTAAAATCACACATGCACGCACAAACCTTGCCTCTCAGTTCATCTGTGGCAAATTATTTATGTCAAAAGTTTAGAAAACCAGTCGACACCTTATATGGCGTAAACTGCTGCAGTGATGATAAATGGGTGTCTGGCCAAACAGGGCCATTTCAGCTTCCAATTTCCCAGCAGTCCTTGCAGCTGACGGGACATGTTAAATGAAGGAAAAATAAGCATAATCTTCATAGTTAAACTGTAAGTTTACTGTGTTACTGCTGTACATATATCCAAGGTTTGGGTGCTGTGATATTTACTCATGTAAAAATGTTAAAGCAGTTTCCAAGATGTACTTAGTTATATAGGTAAAACGTGTCTTTGCAGGACATTTCTGCCAGAAGCTACCTGAATCTGGTGTCATTAATAATATGTGCAGACTATTAAATGATTCTAACTTTAAAAAATTACATTTATGCTAATCTGTAAATCAGTTTTCAGTGTCCGAATAATATCTTAAAGGATTATAATCAATACAAGAACACAGTTCAAGCTGAACTAATCAACTATCAATCTACAAATCCATTTTCATCCCATGTTTTGCGTCTATATGTTGTTACCTCTCTCAAGCGTAATCTTCACTGATCCATGCACCCAGTGGTTGCCATTTTTTTGCTATTATTGTTCTAAACATTTAGATTAAAACTAGTCTTGTTTGATGGGAAGCACATCAACACTCTTTGATACAAAATTAAACAATAGAATCAACAGCTTCTCTCAAAGTAAAGAAAAATTGATTTAAAAAGTACAGAAACCTGAAGTTACTACTTTACTTCATTACTTCCCACAACTGGCTTTGAGTCTATTTACAAAATCATTTTTAATGAAAACTTTTATTCAACTTTTGAAGTTTTTTAACAAAGGAGTCCCAACAGTGTGTCAGTGAAGGTCCATCATTCCCATATAGCAGGGGTCGGGAACCTATGGCTCGCGAGCCAGATGTGGCTCTTTTGATGGCTGCATCTGGCTCGCAGACAAATCTTTAAACTTTAAAGATTTTGTTTTTACAGGAGCACCGAGTGTCTGCTGCTCTGTATATAGTTTTAGAATCATCTTCCGTGTTGCGGCCATTACGAGCTCAGATCACACGAGACGGCCCGCTGAATTTAAGCATTTATTTATTTATTTTCTACTCGTTTCAGTTCTGCATTTAATATGAACCCTGAGTTTGAAATAAACGTTTGAATTTAAATTTGAATATCCCGGAAGCTGCTGCACATCTGGGTACTCCAGGCTCAGCCAATATTGAGCACCAGAAGTCGCATTAATAGTAAGAAATACTCATCATTGATTAGCAACAGCATAACAATGTTATTAAAAAGAATTCAGAGACTTATTGTACTTTAAAAGTGTTGAAATTACATAAAATGCACACATTTACTTGTATTTTTAGTTTTAAACATATTGTATGGCTCTCACGGAATTACATTTAAAAATATGTGGTGTTCATGGCTCTCTCAGCCAAAAAGGTTCCCAACCCCTGCCATATAGTATACATACTTAAAAAGCTGTATGTGATTCTCTCATAAGAGGCCAATTGAGCCATTGTTGTTGTCCATTCTCCAATTTTTTATTTTTTTTTGGGGGGGGGGGGTGCTTCTTTCTCCATTGCCTCAGTAGCATCTGCTTAGCTGTAGTAAGAGCCAAAATAATCCATCTTTTTTCAAAGAGTGAAAGATCAGCCTTGAAGTTCAGTAGTTGAGCCTGATATGGACAGCTTTACAGAGATTTGAGATTATTTTCTTTTGAACTTCAAAGATTATCTCCAGAATGTTATTCCACCAGTCTTTGTGATCTGGACAAGCCCATAACACAAGAGACCATTTATACAATAGTCGTGGGGGTCTGATACCATCTATGAATTATTTTCAATTATATAAATTTATTGCCCATTTCCTTGTAAATTGTACTAATATTACGCAAACATGACTTCCAATCCTCAGGAGATAGGTCCACAGCAAGGACTTCCATTCATTTCAATAACGGGTCACTTAAGTGTTTCTGTAATAAATTATACATACATTTTTAAGGTTAAACCTTTGTTTGATGTAGATTTTGGTAGTAACTGTTCGACGGGACTACCCAACACAGTCATTATTAGAATAAGACATTACACTTAATGAATCATGAAATAAAATCAATGTTGGAATTACACATCAAAGATGTTAGAAGTGCACTGCAGCATGTGGAGAAAAAAGAAAAAAGCGAGCTAATCCACTGTCCATCTCATGCTTTAGTTTACCATTCCTAGTACACAAGATCCAGAGATATTTAAAGGGGTCACTGACTAACAAATTATGTTTTTGCAGGATTTAACCTTCTGAAATGCATCCATTGACTACGTGATTATCAAAAAAATATCAAGACAGTCACTTCTCTTTAAAAAGCACCACCTTTATCTTGTTTTTCTCTCCAAGGAGTCATTTTTAACTCTTCCGCGTAATTTCCGGTAAATCAAGAATTAGAAAATGTCACTAACAAGGTAAACATCACTAGCCTTGATACTTGCTCTATTATAGGCCAGCCTAGCTGTCTGTTATGTAGATGAGCAAGGAGCCAAAGGTGTTAGCCTAAGAGTTAATAGTGGTACTAGAAAGCTCATGTTTATATTGTTATTTTCTTTAGAGTTCAGTCACCCTAATAGACACTGCTATGCTACACTGAGCTAGCACCACCATGCGTCCAGCTGCCTCTGCTCATTCATGAATGTTTCTATGCTCATTGCACTCCAGGGACCGGTCATAACCTATTGACCACTGAAACCCCATACCCTTGTCCAGAGGGATATGTGGAAAGGCAGGCAAATACTGGAGCCCCAGGCCAGAAGGGGGGCCCCTGAGGATTGACCAACTTTGAATCACAACAGCATTGACAATATGGAGAGTTTGCAATGACAGTGGTAGGCAGAACTCCCTAAAGGGGCCCCACCTTCACCTCTCACTCTTCCAAGTACTGGTGGCTGTCCTATGAGGCTCGTTCAACTGACCCAGGCTTTGTGCTTGTAACCTGGCTCCACAAAACTGAAAGCTGTGATCAGAGTTAACAGGTATCACAAAGCTAGTTATAAACTTTCTTCATCCACCTCGGCTTTGTGCTTCAGGCTGTGTGCATATTCACGGGTAAAGGAGCGTTAAATGGATCGTGTGACTCTTTCTCCGCACATATGTGGACAGATATGAACCTACGGAGCAAGCCTCATAATGAATTGCCCCTTTGGAGCAGAGAGGAAGACCCAGACATTGAACTGCTAGTTGTGCAATTTAATAAGCAAAACACAAAGTCCATACAGTGAGCAAAATAAACTTACAACTGAGGAGTGCAGAGAAACAGCGAGGTGAAAATAAAGGAATGCATGTCGGAACAGGAAAGGGGTTCTGACGGAGAATAGTTGAAACAACTATCACAACCATGAGGGACTGACAACTGAGTAAATGGAAAAGCAGTCTTAAATAAGGCAGGCACTTGTTATGATTGATTGCCTGCCTTATTTAAGACTGCTTTTCCATTTACTCAGTCTGTCTGTTACATTGTCTCCGAGCGTGGAGGAGAAGTGGCCCTTCATTCAGGGCTTCATGGATGAAGCTCTTGCCTCCCGTAGCCCCAAGAAGATTTGGGAGAGTGTGGATGCAGCGGTCGGGATTTTGGAGGCGCACCCTGGGTTGAGGAAGTTTCTCCAATTTGCAGAGTTGCTGTCCACGGTCTCTTCACTTCAGCAGTCATTCCCCGGGCTGATGTGGGGGCCACTTCCAGCAAGACCGAAGCCAATGCGGAAGTGCTCTCCACAGCAGACGTCCTTTTCCTCTCTCTGTTCACCCGTTCCTGCTTCCGCTCTGCTGGCTCCAAGACGCTGCCATCCAGCTTTGAACCGCTGGAAGAACACCTCCACCTCCCTGTCAGCAGTCCCTCCTTTGCCGAGGCAAAAAACTCCCACGACAGTACCTTTACCCAGTTTCTCATCTCCGGCTGTCCCGTCAACGTCCTCCTCCACTGCTGCTGCCTCTCCTTTCTCCTCAGCGATTCCTCCCGCTGCTGAAGGTCCGGTCGCCTCCTTCCCGGCTCTGCCCATCACCACATCTGCAGGGGTGGCTCCTCTACGTTCCTCTGAGGGGCCCACGACAACTGCAGCCACGGGGAGGGTGGATTCAATGCCAGCTGCAGCAGAAAACATCATGCCCCAGGAACACAGGCAAGTGCTTTTTCAATCTCTGTCATTCTCACATGAATTACCCTGCCTGATTCCCAGTGGTGAGGCTCAGTTTATGCAGTCCTCTGAGCCCTCACTGCCTGCTGCAGCTATCAGTACCTCACCTGCTCACTCTGTGTCTCCTCCTCTATCCCGAGTGTCCGCCGGTTCCAGGTTCGACCGCCGGATGATGGAGGAGTCTGTGGCCCTGGAGGACCTGGTTCCAGTCCCGCAGCCACAGTCCGGACGGAAGGAGAGCGCTGCCTCCAAGCTGAAGCCAGCGCCAACGGTTGACCTTCCCCTGGCTTCAGTGGCGCAGGATCCTGCACCAGCAGGGAGCCGACCTCCTGTCACCATGCCAGGCTAGCCACCTATGTGGGTCATGTCGATAGGGGGTCCCAGGACTGCATCAACCACCATGCCTGCTGCAGGGGCCGCTGCAGCAGAGTCGAAGCTGGACCGCCAGAGGGCCGGGCCCGAGACATCGCTGCCTGGATTGACGGAGTCCTGGACAGCGATGGAGCTTGAGCTCAGGCATGTGATCTTCTTTGCTTTCACTGTCTCTGTTTTGGAGAGATCTTGCTTGGCTCTTGGTGGGGGGAGCCAGGTGCAGCTGTCAGCTGTGCCTGAGCTCACCTCGCCGGACAAAACTGCCGCTGGTGACCCTGACCGTATTTCTCTGTCCCTCCTGTTGGAATCTTTCCACAGGGTCACTGAGGGTCATCCAGCTTCACCAGAGGTCTCCCTGGGTCCAGCCTCACCACCGGAGATCTCCGTGGGTCCAGTCCCTCCAGCGGAGGTTGTCGCGGGTGCTCCGTTCCAGCCCGGGACCTCTGTGGGTACAGCTCCTCCATCGGCCGAGGTCTTCACGGGTGCTATGTCCCAGCCTGGGACCTCCAAGGGTGCTGCTTCCCCGTCAGCTGAGGTCGCCGCGGGTGTGCCGTCCCTGCCCGGGACCTCCAAGGGTGCTGCTCCCCCTCCAGCTGAGGTCTTTGTGGGTGCTCCTTCCCAGCCCAGGACCTCCGAGGGTGCTGCTTCCCCGTCAGCTGAGGTCATCATGGGTGCTCCGTCCCAGCCTGGGACCTCTGTGGGTGCTGCTCCCCCATTGGCCGAGGTCTTTGCGGGTGCTTCGTCCCAGCCCAGGTCCTCCGTGGGTGCTGCTCCCCCTCCAACTGAGGTCTTTGCAGGTGCTCCGTCCCAGACCGGGACCTCCGTGAGTGCAGCTTCCTCCTCAGTCTGGGTCTCCATGGGTGCTGTGTCCCAGTCGGGGGCCGTCATGGATGCTGCGTCCCAGATTCAGGCCAATATGGGTGCTGCGCTCCAGCTTGGGACCGCCGTGGGTGCTGAGCTCCAGCCCAGGATCCACCGTGGGTGCAGCTACAGCCCAGTCCACCATGGGTGCAGCTATGGCCCAGTCCGGGTCCACCGTGGGTACGGCTACGCTCCAGCCCGGAGCCACTGCGGGTGCTGCTTTTCTCCAGCCCGGAGCCACCGCGGGTGCCACTTTGCTCCAGCTCGGAGCCACTGCCGGTGCTGCAATGTCCCAGCCTGGGGTCACCGAGGGTGCTACAGGCCAGTCCGAAAGCATCGTGGTTCCCCTCCTCTGCCTGATGCCGTCGGGGTTCCTCTCCTCTGCCCGAGGCCATCGTGGTTAACCTCTCCTCTGCCCAAGACCGTTGTGGACCCCCTCCTCTGCCCGAGGCCATCGTGGTCCCCCCTCCTCTGCCCAACGTCATCGCGGCCCCCTCTCCTCAGCCTGATGCTGTCGGGGTTCCCCCTCCTCTACCCGACATCATCGTGGGTCCCTGTATTCCTCCACAGTACTGGTTCTCCCTGTTGGGCAACCGCCTCCTGGACTACCCCTTCTGTTTAGGTGGTTAAGGGACTCTGGAAGGCCACCCGACAGACTGTGCCACTGGGGTAGGTGGTCCATGTTCTCCAGGAGGCCGCCTGACTCCATCCATCATGCCGTCTGCCAGGCCTGGGACTCAGGCCGCCTGCCTGAACTGTCCAGCTCTCCAGTCCAGGGGGCTTGAGCGGTTTGGCTTTCCCCTGCTGTGGGTCCTGAGCGGGTTGCTTTGCTTCTTTTTTTGTTCCCTCCTAGCCTGTTCCCCCCACCACCCGCCTGGGGTGGTTTATTATTCTACTCCTTTTTTTTGGGGGGGGTCTTTTTTCTTTTTTGATGTTACCCTGGGGTGTCTGGATTCCACCCCTTAAGGTGGGGGGGGGGCAGGCTGTATCATGAGACTGACTAAATACTTTTTTGCCCCACTGTATATGAGAAAAGTTGCTCAATTATGTGAACAATTTAAAATTCATGAGAAAAAATGTTTTAAAAAGTTTTTTAACAAGAAAGTTGCACGTCTAAGAAAGAGTCGAGAACATTTTTTTATAAGAAAATTAAAAAAAATGTTTCATATTAAAGAGGAAAAAGGCTCCTATTACTAATGCTGACAGGCCAATTCATTCTCATATAACTGGGCTGTTTACTCTCATTTTAATGCTCATATATGTTTTATGGCTCCATGCAAAAAAAAAAAAACAAAAACAAAAACTCCCAAAAGAAAGAAACAAACAAAAAACCCCACAAAAAATTACTAAAAATGTCTCTGCACAGCTGAGCTTGTTGTCCCTTAACTCGCCTCTATTGCGTTCTTGTCTATTTCTTCTGTTGGTCAGCACATAGAGGATTTAAAAATAAATAAAACTGCACACTTGATAACTTGACCATCCCCTCAAAGCCAAAAAAACTCCCACTTTAGTCCAGAGTTGTTCAAAGACGGACTCCATTTTATTTGTCAGAGAAAGTGCAACAGCTTGGCTGTGTGTGTGTACTCCACGAAGAGCCTGTGTGTGAGAGCGCTCTGAGCAGATCAGAGGCCAGGCATGGCAGCCCCCAGCTGAGCGCTGCATTGATTTGTTGTTGGTAAACAAACAGCTGGATGCTACAGGTGGATCGATAAGCCTGGCATGCCTCCCAGCCTCCCAGCATGCCTTTCTGCTGGTTGACATGACTCTCTGAGGAGCTGCAACCCTGCTGTCGCTGGGAAACCTCATGAGTGAAATATTTTGAGCCTCTAATTGAGCAGAAGTTAATTTTATACATAAAGACACTTTTTTCTCCACTCAAAGGTTATTGGAGCTTGTGAATTATGTTTCTGGGTGGGATAACTTGACACAGTTTTACAGGTGCCACTCAAAGCACCCCCCCCCCCAAAAAAAAATAAAAATAAAAAAACAAACCTGGATATAAGACACATTGTCATGTTTGATTGGAATAAAAAAAGTGTGAGAACTGAAAGTGGAGATAAAACCAGAGTATCTAGAAAGGAAGACATTAACCTGACTTTAAGACAAAAGAAAGACAAAGTAAATGAAAGGATTAACAGAAGCAGAGCAGCAGAGGCAAGAGGGGAAGCGATTTCAAAGGCAGACACAGAAATACAAGAAGCAAGGGAGGATTAGTGATGGGTGAGAGATGGCGGGATATCCAAGTGCCAGGGAGAGGGGAGACCCAGAGAGAGATCCTGAGCCAGACACAAGGGAGAAGTTCAAAGGGAAAAATAGTGATGCAGAGGTGGGAATACACCAATAAAAAGACAGGACAGAGGCAGACAGGAAAAGTGGGAGTGTGAGAGACTGGAGGATGACTTTTCAGGACAGCCACTCCACACTGATATAGTTGCACATCTCTGAAACAGCCAGTCGAGGGTGGGGTTGCTGAACGTTTAGCAATGTCGTCTGACAGTCAGAAGGTACCAGGTTCAAAGCTGATCAGCCAGGACCTTTTCAGTGTGAAATTTGCATGCTCTTATTGTGTCTGCATCAGTTTTTTTTTTTTTTTTTTTTACCAAAGATGGGTAAATTGGTGATTTCAGCAAATTATGTACTGTAGGAATGCACCAATATATCTGGTTAACATCAGCATAGCTGATATTCACCTTATTGACTTTTTTTGGAACTGGCAGTGTACATCAGATTGTTGTAATAATGAATGTAAATTGTGGAGCTGCAACGCAGAGACAGATGCAGCTCTCTGAACCACTATAATTTATATTATTCCATGGCCAAAAACCAAGTATAATGAATTTTGTGCCCAAAAAAGTTGTTTGTAAAATAACTTAATACATTATAGTTGTGTAACCGAGGGTCTTTGCATGCTGTCTATACTCAAGGAGAGTTATAAAATGAAAACATGGACTTGTATTACTGCCTTTTCTGTGTATTCCATTAAGAGGTAATTTAATAAAATACATTAGACTTGTTTTGTTAAAATTATTTATAAAATCAATTTGCAAATCTGACTCTGGAAGCATCACAGCCTCACCGGAAATGAAACTCACTGCACCTCACTGGTGTCAGAGGTGATCTGTGAAAGAAGGATAGCAGCTAGAGTGAAAGGGAAGATTTACAAGACAGTAGTGACACCTGTTATGATGTATGGTTTAGAGATGGTGGCACTGACAAAAAGACAGGAGGTGGAGGAGGCAGAGTTGAAAGTGCTAAGATTTTCATTGGGAGTGACTAGGAGGGACAGGATTAGAAATGAGTATATCAGAGGGACAGCTCAGGTTGAGTGGTTTGGAGACAAAGTAAGAGAGGCAAGGCTGAGATGGTTTGGACATTTGCAGAGGAGAGACAGTGGATATACTGGATAAAGGATGCTGAACATGGAGCTGCCAGGCAGGAGGAAAAGAGGAAGACCACAGAGAAGATTCATGCATGTAGTGAAGGAGGACATGGAAAGGGTTGGTGTTACAGAGGAAGATGCATGGAATAGGATGAGATGGAGGCAGATGATCTGCTGTGGCGACCCCTAATGGGAGCAGCTGAAAGAAGAAGTAGAAAATATAAGTAAGCTATGTACTCTATATGGAATGTTATGAACACAAATACAGACTGTTTTTTGCATTCGGTAGTGCATGTATAGAGCACGCCAACTGAAAGAGTACCATCTTGCCTCTATCACTCAACTCCTGGCTTCAGCAAGCATGTCAGCAGTGGTCACTAGCAGACACTGGCATTTGCTTCTTGAATGACGACAATCTCATCCTTCGTTGATTTCATCTGGGTGACTTTATTACTCTCCTATTTCCCCACATAATTTATACAACTGCCTTACTACTGATACTGTCGTCATTATTATTATTATTATTATTATTATTATTATTATTATTATTATTATTATTATTGTTTTTTGTTATTAAAAAGTACTTCTCAAATTACCTCTCTTATGTTTTTGGACTTGCTATCTTCACAATTACAATTCTTTGAATGAATGAGGATCTCAATAAAAAGCATATGAATATAAGAAGAAAGAAAGAGAAGAAAGAAAAACATTTAAAGTAACATTCTGCAAAAAATCAAGTTTTTCTGTTGTTTACATGTCTGTAACATGTTTTTTGTGACTTACAAGATATATCAAGAGTGAAATCACTCAAATGTCTCAAGTCTATGTTTTTCTGCTGTGAATTTCCAGTTAAGCCCCCCCCCCCCCCCCAAAAAAAGATGAGTTTGGACAGAGCGTTTCTAGCTACATAAGCATTAACATTAACCAATCAAGCTAAGCACTGGGCATGGCTACAGACCTGAGTTCACTCCCTCGGTGGAAAAGGGAAGAGCTGAGAAGCAGCAGGAGCTTTTCCTATTTGGGAAAGATGGCAGATTTTACGTGTTCAGTTTTGGGCTGTGTGAGCAAGAAATCCTCTTCTTTTAAATTACATGTCGTCCCCACAGACATGAAAATATGACGGCAATGATTAATTTTATTTGGAAAAACCTCAGCGTACCTGCTGAAATACCGGAGAGAGGACATGGGTTTGCAGCCTGCATTTTACCCTGCATGCCAGGGGAGACGGCCGCAGCGGTTCCCGCCCCAGGGGCGTGTGGCACAATGGCTGGGGCAGAGGGATCGTTCTCGGTGGAGCGGAGAATTTCTGCCCAGCCCCGCATGGAGGCTGGAGGGCTCCCTGCCAGTCTCTGGTTGTCCACACGCCGAGGGTCTCCTCGGCTCTCTCCGAGTCTCTCCCACGTGGGAGTGATGGAGGCGAGCCGGGGGGTGAGGCGCTTGTTATAAAGGGATTTATAACAGGTAGCGGCATGATGATGCAGCCGGCTGGTAACATCATCATGTCAGCCTATATATGGAGAAAGCTGGCCATTTTAGGTCTCTCTCCACCAACAGACACAAAGGAGCTCAGTGCTCAGTTAACTTGTACTGCATATTATATTACTATGTGTAACAAAGTTCGTGTTCAAAGCAGCATCCCTCTCTGTGAGTCTCTCCGGGTTTCCAGACATAACATTTGGCGACGAGAGTTAAACCATGGAGGCGTGCGTGAGGCCACCATGACCATTTCTGGAAGACCCTGGTGAGCCACATTGTCATGGGCTGGGGTGGATGTCTGCAACCTGGCCCATGATCTGTGGCTGTAGGTCCTGATTGTTGTTAATTATTTCCAGCTGGCTGGTTATTAGAGCCTCTGAGCCTGGCTCCCTGCCAGTCTACGGCCACGCCTCCTTCTCTCCCTCTTTCTCTCTCTCTCTATTTGCCTGGCACTCACCGGCTGTTTGCCATCACCTCTTGTGTTCCCACACATACACATGCATGCACACACCTATATTCATGCTCATTTACTGACACACACACATACATGCATTCACATGCATGCTCGCACATACACATGCACACACATTCTCACTCATCCACTCACATACCGACTGTCGCCATTCACCTGTTTCCACTTGCCACCCATTAAGATAAGATAAGATGAGATAAGCCTTTATTAGTCCCACAATGGGGAAATTCCAGGATTGCAACAGCACAGGGATAGCAACACTCAGAGCAATAATTAAGAAGATACGGAAGATATAAATAAGAGCAGTGGATATACAGTGATCCCTTGCTACTTCGCGCTTCACCTTTCGCGCCCTCAGTGCATCGCGGATTTTTCAAAAATATTCATCAAAAATTCAAAATTGAGAAATAATGGGCGGGCGCTAGCAGAAGGCAGGGAGACTACATTAGACCATCAGGTATCAACACGGAGAGCCGCACAACTCTCTGTTCGCTGTTGTCGTGTTGGCTCGGCTCGGAAATCTCGCAAGCTGATTGGCCGAGACGTTTCACTCCGCAAGCTGATTGGCCGAGACGTTTCACCCACCTCCTCTCCCTCCCGAGCACCCATGAAGGGAAGGAAGACCGCATTCATTGCTTTTTATCGTTTGTGTTACTTAGTCTCGCCGCGTGGAACTTTTTGCTGTTCTCTTGTGCCATTTTGTGCGAAATAGTCTTCCCGTCAAGCCACTACGCCGCCTCCTGCAGCTTCAGCTCTATCGGAAGCTGCCCTCGATGATCCTGCGCCTCCAGCACCTCACGATGAGGCGTCACCTGAGGAGCAGTAAAGCTCTCATTAACCTGTGCAGTAAATCATTTTCATCTTGAGTTACGTATCTTGTTATAAGAATAAAAGAGTTCTAAAAACATATTTATGTACACTTTGTTTACATCTACGTATGTATGTACACGTACACACACACACACGGATCATATGAGAGAGAGAGAGTGAGAGAATGAACGTACGTATTATTTATGGATGACGTCATTAGGGGTGACGCTACTTCGCGGTTTTTCACTTTTCGCGGTCGGTTCTGGAACCCATTAACCGCGATAAGTGAGGGATCACTGTACATACATACGCATAAATATATAAATATATATACAAAGTGCGGAGCATTGTAGCAAGATGGAATAAACAGCATAACCGTCTACTTAGTTATCCTACATAGTATGAATATGTACCCATACATATTGTCACCCTCTGTAGCGACCAATATTATCCTAGTTGTATATACTGGAGGGGACCATTGTGTAAGTCTATTGCGTCTTTTGCATTCAATACTATTAGGTCGTCACGTTTTTTTGCTATCTCTGCGAGCAGCCCTGCTTAGGTTATACAGTCTGACAGCCGTAGGTAGGAAGGACCTGTGAAACCTCTCGGTTGCGCACCTAGGATGATGTAGTCTGCTGCTAAATGAGCTCCTCAGTGCGTTCAGTATGTCCTGCACAGGGTGGGACTCGGACTCCAGCAGAGATGACAGTTTAGCCACCATCCTTCTCTCTCCTATCTCCTCCACTGGGTCAAGGCACTGCCCCAGGACAGAGCTAGCTTTCTTGATCAGTTTGTTCAGTCTCTTCCTATCGGCTGCTGTAATGCCACTGCCCCAGCAGACCACTCCAAAAGTGATGGCTGATGCCACCACCGTGTCGTAGAATGTCTTCAGCAGCGCCCCTTGTACACCAAAAGACCTGAGTCTCCTCAGTAGGAACAGCCTGCGCTGTCCCTTCTTGTAGAGTGCGTCGGTATTGTGTGACCAGTCTAGTTTATTTTTCAAGTGAACACCCAGGTACTTGCAGGATGTCACCATCTCGATGTCTGTTCCCTGTATGTTTACTGGTGCTGTGAGGGGTTGTCCTTGCCTGCGGCAGTCCACCACCAGCTCCTTAGTTTTCCTCGCGTTGATCTGGAGGCAGTTCCGATGGCACCAGTCCACGAAGTCCTGGATAAGCCCTCTGTACTCAGCTTCATCTCCGTTGGAGATGAGGCCGACGATCGCAGAGTCGTCAGAGAACTTCTGTAGATGGCAGTGTGTTGTGTTGTGTGAGAAGTCCGCAGTATAAAGGGTGAACAGGAAGGGAGCCAAAACTGTTCCCTGGGGGGCCCCCGTGCTACCGATGATCGTGTTGGACACACAGTCCCGGGTTCTCACAAACTGTGGCCGGTTAGTGAGGTAGTCCAGGATCCATGATGACAGGTGCTGGTCCACCCCTGCGCACAGCAGCTTGTCCTTCAGGATCGTCGGTTGGATGGTGTTGAAAGCACTGGAGAAGTCAAAGAGCATGATCCTCACCACATTCCCGGACTTCTGAGATGAGATGATGAGATGAGATTCAACTTTATTGTTATTACACATGTATGACAGATGTAATGACAGGTGGGACAGAGAACGGTGAAGGAGGAAGATCACCGCATCCTCCACCCCAATGCCATGCTGGTAGGCAAACTGTAGTGGATCCATCGCTGGTCCCACCAGGGGGCGGAGGTGAGCAAGGAGCAGTCTCTCCAGGGTCTTCATCATGTGGGACGTCAGGGCCACTGGTCTGTAGCTGATCAGGTCTTTGGGGCGGGAAGTCTTTGGTACAGATACCACACAAGATATTTTCCACAACTGTGGTACCCTCCCCAGCTTCAGGCTCAGGTTGAAGATGAGCTCCACAATCCCACACAGCTGATCTGCACAGGACTTGAGGAGCTTTGCGCTGATGCCATCCGGTCCTGACGCCTTCCTCGCCTTGAGCTTCCTCAGCTCCGTCCTCACCTGGGTCTTAGTGAGGGTCATGTTGGGGGGCTGTGTGTTGGGAGTGGGGGGGTGTTGGTGGAGTGGGGTGTGGGCATCAGGACTCGATGTCTTTAGAGGCAGCAGTGGTCTATAGGCATTAGTCTATAGAGGTATTTATGTGTGGCAGTGGAAGCTCCCGGTGTGTCGGTGTTAGTCTACATTTGATGTTGAGGCTCGCTCATCGTTGGTTTTCCTTCCCTATTGGGAGTTGTTGTTTCCAGAGCCTGTTTGCTCCGACCCCACATGTAAGTCTTTCTCCTATTATTAGTAGCCCTTCTCCTCTGCTCCAGTCCCGCCTGGGAACGTGCGGGGCATCTCTCCTCCAACCAACGGAGTTTGTAGCTGGAGATCTTATCATTACTATTCCTGAACTGTATTTCTTTGGACTTCTGTGTTGTGTTTCCTTTGTTAATAAACATGTTTACTTCACTTGCACTTTGGGCTTGTATCAACTTACTTGTGTGCTGCGCAATTACGCAGCGTACATGACACACATGTCCTTTGGCCACGCTGATTTGAGGCTTTTACCACCTACGTATTGGTGTTTAGCCTGGATGAGATGAACAAGGTATGGAAGACAAACTTGCTGATGCACTGTTTGGGCTTGGAAGGCTCTTGTATTAGTATAAGACCAATAGTCAATAAGCAATAAGACCAACAGTAAGCAATAAGACCAACAGTTTCAAGCACCGAAGCAGCCGAGCTGCTAGCTAGCCACCGTGCTTCACCCTATGGCGACTACGATGAGTGTGTTGGTTTGCTAGCCAAACACTTCGATGTCCCAGAGAATGTGATGGCCCAGAGTTCCGTGTTCTACCAGTGCCGACAGCGAGAGGACGAGTCGCTCATGAGGTATGTGGACACCCTTCGCTGTTTGGCTAGCACGTGCGAGTTTGGATACGTGGAGGACAGATTGATAAGGTTGCAGTTGAGGTGCTTAACAGCGAGTTCAGTGCTGTGGGCCGTACTGGGGTAGCAGCCGGACGACTGGACAGTGGCAGACATGGTGAAGAAGCTGCAGGAGATACTGCCGGTGTTCGTGCACTACCTATTGGTGTCAGAGGCACTGGAATTTCAGCTGGAGATGACAGCTCAGGTGGCACCACGACTGGGGGGACTGCACCATGTTCCCCACAGCTAGTTTTGCCGGTGCAGACAGTTGCCCCGGTTGCTGAGCCCGCCGACCCCACATCATTTCAGGAGGGCCCCGAGTTAAACACCGCGGGACAGCAGGGCGCCACAGAGCTAATCCGCAACAAGCTAGCTGAAGAGCACAACACAGACAATGAACACAGCAAAAAAGGAGAATACAGCACAGAGAGTGACCACAGTACAGAGGGTGAACACGACATGGAGAATGAACACAACATGGATGGAGAACAGCGACCAGCTTTGCTTCAGTTCCCCACCCAGCGTGAGCTTCCAGGAACCGCTGTGGAGCCGTAGGAGAGTGAGCCCGTCTAGAAAGGGGACACCGGTGACAGAAGACCACCCAGTGCGCATCCCGTTACCGACAACAGCGACACATCACCCAGATCTAAACCAGCACCAGACGAAAGTGAGAAAGGACCAGACTGCTTCAGAATCCTCACTCGGCACCAGTCTACTGGAGCCAAGGCTGAACCAAGGGGTGAAGAGTCCATGACCCAACAGGATGTAGCAAAACCACCACAGCCTGGTGGACACCCTGCAGCAAAAGTGAATACCACACTGTTACAACCACAATGCCATATGCAGCCGTATAGAGCACCACTCACAGTGATGAACTGGGTTCGGGCTCGCGGAACCAAGCGACCGGGCTCACAGTCGGCTTTTACATCATCACCACCGCCAACACGTATGACAATAGCAGCACAGCTGAGAAATGCCGCCGTTCAGATGGCGGATGGAGCGGGATGGCAGGCCAGCCATCCGCGGAAGATGAGGGCAGCTGCTGCAGATCGGGATGCGGCATTGGTGCTGATCCAGCTGGTGTGGGATCCAGGCTGGGACGCTGTTGACAAGCGTGCCATGGTTCCAGAGGGACGGCACCCGGGTCTCCTGAAATTGGTGCCGCCAGGAGCACGTCCACCACAAGCCAACTACAAGGCCCCTCCAGTAGAACTGCCTTCCATGGAAGACTGTAAAAAAAAAAAAAGGACAGGTGGGCAGGAGCGCAGCTGCTTGGACGAGTGGCAGAATAATCCACTCAGCTGCGCTGGGTTGAGTGGCGTCCCACCCGCTAACCCTAGTTATTATTATTGTTATTTATGCTAAATTGAGGAGGGTAACAATTGCTTTATGTGTTCTGTGTTTTTTCGGGGGGGGGGGGCGGATTATAAAGGGAATTATAACAGGTAGTGGCATGATGACGCAGCTGGCTGGTGATGTTGTCACGCGAGCCTAGACAAGATAAGCCTTTATTAGTTCCACAGTGGGGAAATTCCAGGATTACAGCAGCACAGGGATACCAGCACTCAGAGCAATAGTCAACAAGACAATAAGAACTGGTTAGCCAAAGCAATAGATGAACATACATATGTACACAGATATATACACAGTGCAGAAGCATTGCAGCTAGATGGAATAAACAGCATTATGGTTTGTTAAATTACCCTGCAGAATATGAATATGGACCCAGACAATATATTTCACATTTGAATCAACAGTGTTGTTGCCACCCTCAGTAATGATTGTTATTGTTCTAGTTGTGTACTGGAGGGGACGATCTCTATTGTGCAAAGTTGCTACGTTTAGTACATTTAATACGACCTCTATGAGCAGCCCTGGTTAGGTTATAAAGTCTGACAGCCGTAGGTAGGAAGGACCTGTGGAACCTCTCCCTCGTGCACCTAGGATGGCACAGCCTACCACTAAATGAGCTCCTCAGTGCATTCAGCGTGTCCTGCATGGGGAGGGACTTGGACTTTAGCAGAGATGACAGCTTAGCCACCATCCTCCTCTCTCCTATCTCCCCCACTGGGTCAAGGCATCGTCCCAGTACAGAGGTAACTTTTTTGATCAGCCTGTTCAGTCTCTTCCTGTCGGCTGCCATGATACCACTGCCCCAGCAGACCACTCCAAAGGTGGTATAGGGAGAGAGCTGGACATCTTAGGTCTCTCTCCACTGATAGACACATAGAAGCTCAGGGCTCAGTTAACTTGTACTGCATATTATAATACTGTGTATAATAAAGTTTGTGCTCAAAGCAGCATCACTCTCTGTGAGTCTCTCAGGGTTTCAGACATAACAGCACCCTGTTCGCTGCTTAAGGAAGCTGGCTGGGACTGCTGAGCAGCTTGCTGGGCGCTGGTAGTCCATTGCACCTGACCACCACCGTGGAACCATGACCGTGGTGTGCGAAGGGGAAGACGGCCACGGAGGTCCCCCCACCACCCCGGGGTGCAATGGCTGGGGCAAGCCGGCGAGGCTGTGCGTGCTGCCGTCATGGTTCCACTGTAGCAAGTGGACGCAACAGACCACCAGCGCTCAGCAAGCTGCTTGGCAGTCCCAGCAGGCTCGCTTCGGCGGCAGATAGGGCGCCATGCCCACCATCTCGCCTCCTTCACTCCCAAGCGGGAGGGACTTGGAGCGAGCCGGGGAGACCCTCGGTGAGTGGGTAACCAGAGACCGGCGGGGAGCCCTCCAGCCTCCACGTGGGTCTGGGCAGCGATTCTCGCGCCCTAAAGAATGATCCTTCCGCAGGTTCACCTACTTCCTCAAGTTGGATTGCCTTCTTGGAGCCCAATGTCCTCTTCTTCCTGCTACTGTTGGGTGGGACTATGGGTGGAGCTAATGAGAATATTCACAGATCCACGCATACTTAAGTAGGTGGAAGATGTAAAAACTATTTCCAAGCAATTCTAAGGAAATGAAAGGGTTTTTTTTGTGTACAAAAAGCCACAATATACCATTTTGGAAAATTTATATTTGTTTTTGAGGTGGATTTAGAGCCGCCAGAGTGTATCTTTAAAAAAAATCACTTGCATATGAGGGGGGGCTGAAAAGTTCATAGTGGTCAAATTTGACCAAATGTGGTTTACTTTTCAGCATAGTCTCTCCTTCAGTCCACACACTTCTTCCATCGGTGTTGCAGCGCTTGGATCCCTGTGGTTGAAAAATAAATAAACCACATTTGTTCAAATTTGACCATAATGAACTTTTAAGCCTATGAATTTTTCAGCCCCCCCCCCCCGTATGCA
Source organism: Pholidichthys leucotaenia (assembly GCA_020510985.1). Classification (NCBI taxonomy): domain Eukaryota; kingdom Metazoa; phylum Chordata; class Actinopteri; order Cichliformes; family Pholidichthyidae; genus Pholidichthys; species Pholidichthys leucotaenia. The sequence goes on from CM035849.1 coordinate 231,302,613, forward strand.
CACACACAGTACACAGGAGACAATGGTGAAAACAGTCACATCAGTGTTTAAACCGAGTAATAATAGTGTTCAAACTGAACGTATTTTTTCCCTTATCAGGCATTGAAAGTGCCAATGAGCGCCGTTTATTTCACATAAAATTCATTTTCTTGAGCCAGAATGAAGAAAATGCAGTATATTCCTTGTGTGGCACAATGACTTGTATGAGTTTCTTTACCTAAGCACTATAGCGGCCACGCTTGGCCAACTGTGACTAGCCTGGCGGCTAGCAATATCCGGTCTAGTTTGTATATAGATGTTAGGGGTGTAATGGTGCTTGTATTCATACTGGGATTTTTCGGTACGCCACCCACAGTACGGCACAGACATGTACCGAGGTATGACACTGACAGTTCTGCTGATAACGAGTTAACTTCCAGTAAATGAGTGAATTACATGAGTAGCTTACTCTTTTTCATCTTCTCTATTATTGTTGCGGTAATAAGCCCTCATTCTGAATATTAGTGCATCTTGGCAAATTAGAATAACACGATTTGTAATTTAATTTAAAAAAAGATAACCATAATCAACACAAATAAATTAAAACAGCTTAAATATTTCACTGTACGTGTAGTGAAGACTCACATTCCTCTACTGAAACATAAGGCAATTGCAAACTGTTATTTTGGACTGGACAAAGTTCTTTTAATTTTTATTCTGAAGCCTAATTATTAAACTTTTAAACTTCTAGACTCAGCAAGGTTTCAAACAGGATGGACAAGTTTGTTATTTTCTTTTTGACTTTAATGGAGTTGAATATTATTACTCCAGTTTGTTTTGAACAGTAGAGTTACAACAGCCCTGTATGGTGCAGTAGAAGCTGATATTTGAGTTTTATTTCTTTAGTTTTTGGGTTAAAATACCAAACTTTAATGTCTGTTATTTGTGTTGCTACAAACACTTTTGATTGAGTTGTTAAGTTCAAGTTTCCATCTTATGTTTCATGGGTCATTATTACCTCTGCCAAGGGAGGACGGAGGTAATGTTTTCAGTAGCGTTGGTTGGTTTGTCTGTTTGCTGGTTGGTTGGTTTGTCTGTTACCAACGTAACTCAAAAAGTTATGAATGGCTTTTGATTAAATTTTCAGGAAAGGTGTGTAATGGCACGGGGAACAAATGATTAGATTTTGGTGGTGATTCGGATCACGATGTGGATTTTTTTGAATATTATTTTATATATTAATCTGGAGGTTTTCATGTACTGCCGCTTTAAGACATGTCCACTCAGTCACATGCGTGGTAACACCATAGGGCCAAGCGCCTCGGCAACCCGGAAGCCAAACACTGCAGAAAAAGTATTAGAGGCGTGTCCACCAAACTCATTTTCCTGCTGCAGGCAACTATTTTCTATTCATGCTCTATGTAGTCCAGCGTTTACAGCGCTGAGCACCCTCGGTGCTAAAATGCTTTGAGTGGTGGCCGCTTTGTTGTGGTGCTCAGGGCTAAAAAAAGTTCAACTTGTCAGACTACTGTACAGTTGCGCTTGTCAAAGTCAGACCTTTCTAAGCAGCCAATCAGAATTAAGGAAGGGCGGGACATAGGACAGCAGTACAGGAAGAAGAGAACGGGAGGTGATGTGGAGGAGGTGGAGGCTGAACGTTGCTGCATCAAGCAATGTGAATTTGTAGTTGATAACTCCCAAAAAATGGTATGATACCACACTGTTGTGTAATATTGCTTAATAATTGCAAACCTTGTCAGTAAACTGTAATGGAGAAGAGAGGAGGAAAAAAAACAAAAACCGACCTGAAAGATTCAATAAACCATGATGTTTACCTTTTGTTCTTATTAAAGACAAAAATAGAAAGGAGATGTTTTTACCTTCTTTACATGTTTCGACTGTGCACTGCAGCCTTCGAAGGCTGCAGTGCACAGTCCTCCGCCAAGGCCCTACCTATCTTGCAATGTACAGATGGATGGTGATATGGATGGACAAAAGGACGGAGGGAAGGACAAAGGGAGGGAGGGACAGAGCCTTGGAGGAGGCATGTGCTCTGTGGTTGCCCTCTACTTTTATTTAGCTATGGGAACTTTTCATAATAGGCTGTTCAAACTTCTATTGTTGCACTTGTCTGAATTGCTCATTTCCTAAAAAGAGAATTTATTGTATACACTTTTGTTTATTTGAGAATATTTTATTTATTGGAGAATTTACTGCTGGCAATTTGCAGGGGGGGTTTTTTGTCAGTAAAGCTGTTCCCGCTTATACAAAAGATAAGCAGTTTTATGTTTTGCATTCTGTTTCCTTACTCTACCGAAAATGAACCGAACCGTGACCTTAAAACCAAGGTACTGTATCTACCGAACCGTGATTTTAGGTGTACCATTACACCCCTAATAGATGTCTATGGAAGTACTGTGCTCACCCACCTGCCTGTAGAGCTGTGCTCATCACAGTCAGCTGTGTTAGTGAGTGGCCAGAACAAATGTGGGACAGGACTTCTAGTTTCTGAAGCCAGGATTTTACACCTCCGCTCAGAAAAGACTGGTGTTTGGTTAAGAGAAAACATTAAAAAATTTTCTACAGTTCAATGATGAAGATGTGTGGTTTAATACTCTTGTCTATAAAAACTGTATTAGTGGTCGAGTCGTGTGTGAGAAGATAAAATTGGGTGGGAGACTGGCCAAAACTTAACAAGGTCAGTTTTTTAATTAAAAAAAAAATCATCAATAAAATGACAAATACTTGGCAGTACTTTTTCTATACTACATGGCCAAATATGTACATTTAAAAAAAAATCAGTAGAAGAAATATAACTACAAACAGCTCAGTCTGTGGTTGTAGTGGGTAGATGATGTAAATCGCGAAACAGGAAGTTGCTAGACAACAAAATAGCTCTGTCTGCTCCTATGAAATAAACAGAAGCTTCAAAATAAAATCTTCCAAAAAGGGAACCTGAGAATGTTGGCAGCGTTGGAGAGTGAGGCAGTGTCAGATGGGAGGGGAGGAGGAGTCTTGCTGTGCCTACATATGTAAAACAGCAGGGAAGCAGCAGTGTGTCAGACTGAGGCTCTGGCCCAACCTGGGCTCCTCACTGCTCCCTCTAACACATCAATCATCCAAAACAGGTCCATCATAGCCACGCTGCATGCTGGGAGACACACACGCACAGGCACGCACACACTGCAGCACGCCTAAGTGCAAACAACCAAGCAAACACACACGGAGGTGCATGAGCAGACATTTAATTTGTGTGCACACAAAGCTCTGCACAGATATGTGCTGAACTGCAAACACACATATGTAGTGAACATGCATACACTGACAGTGTCTCAAACATGCACACATGAACGCATGGCAGAAGTGCACGCAGCACGTACAACGCAACGTATGCGCACACACATGCACGCACACACACTGCGAGTCACACTGTTTGCCTCCTAGTCTCACGCAGATAAACAGAAATACAGTAGGTATCCTGTGCCCACAGGGTGCCCTCGCCCCCGACCATCTGTGACGGGTGCCAGCACACAGTGGGTGATATTTACATGGAGACCACCCCCCACCCCATCCTGCTCCCCCACTTCCCCACCTTCTCTTCATAAACACACAAACACACACTAAAGAACAAGAAAGAAAGGAAAGAAAGAAATACCCACAAAGGGCTGCTTGGATCGCTTGATCTCCCCAAACTCATTAAACATGCAGATGTATGCAAATATATGCACCTCTAGAAATTCACCTTGGGCCAGAGTGAATGTGAGTGTGTTTGTTTGAATGTGTGTGTGATTGAGTTTGTAGGCTTTAACAAGTGTGTCTGCCAAACTTGATACGGCGTCTGAGTTTGATGCTGTTACGTTAAAAACTGGACGGTTGTTACTCTGGTTTACTGGAGATCTCTGTTATAATCACACCATCGTATCTATTTTATTGGTAAACAATAACTGCATTTAAAGATAATGATGAGTAACAGCAACATCTAGATGAAAAGAAGATCATACACCTACAGTCATGTGAAAAAATTAGGATACCCCATTAAATATTCAGTTCTTTATTAAGAAATGTTCACATAGCTATGTCTAACCTTGTTTTTGTTTTTATTTGCATTTTTTAACATTTATTTTAGCCATTTTAAGTGGGAATGAATGTGGGGTGTCCTAAAAAAGATGGGGGTGTCCTAATTTATTCCTCACTATTTGTCACTATTAGTCTTTAATTCATTTTTAATTGTTTAGTTGTATTACATGAATCTCCCAGTATTTTAAACACTGATATTCATATACTCAAACATGTTAAACACACACACACACACACACACACACACACACACACACACACACACACACACACACACACACACACACACAGAGGCTTATACAGGGTATCCTAATTTTTTCACAACTGTATATCTGTAACTTTTAGATTCCTCAGATTCCTGTAACTGGAGTCATAAGCATAGATTTAGAATGAAAACACTGTAGTTAGTCATTTTGTGTGTCCATACTATCAATATAACATACAGTATAAAGGGAAAAAAAATAGAGTTACAGTTAGTTTTAATGGAGCCTTTTGAGCTTTTTAATTTGACACCTTAGATATTCTTATTTCTGTGAAAAAAAGCTTGGGTGCTGACTGAATGTGGCTAATGGTTATAGAAGCACTTTGATTGGTTATACCCCCTTTACACAGGGGTGGAGATCACTGAGAGATTGTTGAGAGAACTGGACAATTTTTGATCTATCAATGATCTCCACGGTCACCACAGTCTAAACTAAGTTCCCAATCAAATGATCCCAAAGAAAAAAAATTGACCCAACTGGCAGCAATCTCCTTGCTGTGTAAAGGGGCCCTTAGAAGATTAGAAAAGTGCTATATAAATAAAAGACATTCATTCATACCTTGACAACAGGTGCAAAAATTAATGAAGAGGCAACAATCCGTCTTACATCTATCTATATATATATATATAGAAGAGATTCTGTCACCCAGCTGGCTGGTTGGCTGGGTGTGTGCTATGTATGTGACAAAAACTTTGTGCTCTATGAACTCAAAGGCCACTTCACCGCTGGCTCTCATCTCTTGCATGGCGATGCCACAACACCTGAAGAGTGCACCTGACACGGAGTCACTGACCCGTTTACCATAAAAGAGGTCAAAGGTGGTCATTCTTTACCTGTGGAGGGGTATGCAGAGGGAGGGACTGAGCACACCCCGGACACGGGCAGCAGGGTTTAGGAACCGTGAGTCTCTCTCCACAATACAGCCGTTGTTGGCGGAGGGGAAAATGGAGGTGTGCGCTAGTAGAGAAATCAAGCGCACCCCGACCGTTTATGTAGACACTGTTACATGGTGAGACAGTCTATAGATGAGATGGAGCTGGAGGCTGGGTGTCGGGAGTTCATGGCACTGGATGGGGAAGTGGGGGAGGGATGGAGATGAAGGCCGTGTGTTTATCACCATCGGTATGTGTGAGTGGAGCACCGTGGCCTGCAGGTACCGCCTGATTTATGCCCCTCCGTGGAGCTCACACCATACTCGTTATGCGTTTCTATTTCTGCGCTGGTTTGCATGCATTGTTACGTTTCCACAGCAGGTTTCTACCGATATGTAGACAGATTTGTGTTCATCTTTATTAAATAGCGACGGTCACCAGCTTGCCGGTAGACTGACTGACTAAATAGCGACGGAAAAGTACACATTGTGAAGGGAATGGAAAAAAGCAACTTTTCATCAGAGAGAGAGAGAATTGTGCATCCGGGTGCCAGTGGTGTGCAGATAGACATTTACTGGTTACTTTTGAGAACTGGATTTGCACATAGACTACTGCTGCTCCTCAACCCCTTGGCCCTTGAAATCAAGTTACAAAGATAGAGGTTGAAAACTGCCCCTAAGGCACGGGAAAACCTTTTCAGGGCTACGTTACATCAGTAGTCACTGATGGCCTTAAGGTATAAATAGACAATTTTTGGTCAAAAAAAGGAGACAAAGGAAAAGAAAACTGATGACAAAAAAGTCTCACATTTAAAAGAAAAAAGTCTTAATTTTACATGAAAACAATCTAGTATATACAGTATGTGGAAAAAGGTCAGGAATTTACAAGAAAGAAAATCATAAAAAACTGTGGGAAAAAATGCAAATTGACAAGAAAAAACCCCAGAAAACAAAGCAAAATAAATCTCCATTTAAAAAATGTAGTGTCATCACAATTAAACACTGCATGCCATAGTCCATGGTTATTCACACTAGGCAAGGTATAAAATACATCCAACAATCATTTAGCTAAAATTATCCCCCATTTTCTATCATTAAAGTTTTCTTTATTTGACCCATACTCGCTAAATAAAGTAAATAAAGGCACTGCCATCAGTATTTTTTGCAGAAATTTGTTCCACTAAGATCATACATTATATCGACTATGTTGACATTGCATGGTAAGGTTTAGTCTATAATGGCTGTGCCTCAGCAGTGAGATCAGTTGATGTTCTTTCTTTCTGCACATCCTGCTGGCAAATCTCTTATAGACCATCCTACATGAGTTGCTTTCACCTACCTACTATTGCTGGTTCCCTGCACTCTGCAACCCACTTCCAACTCATCTCCTGTTAACACTGCTTCTGAATTAAATGCTACGCTATATGTTTCTCTCACATACAGTATACCTACACATTAGAGGGTGGCAGTGTCCCAAACCAGAGATATACTGCCAAAACTGCCAAATATAACAAATTACCACAATGGATTTGACTCAATCTTTTTTTTTTTTTTTTGCAAAGATCAGTTCGTCACCATGTATGGTTGATTTGTGTAATTTGTTGGGAAGACTAGAGTGTGGAGAGACTCCTGAAGAATCATCAGGGATGATGATGAAGGTAAATATATGATCTGACTGTCACAGTAAGTCTGTGTGGCTCCCGCTCTGTGTGTGTGTGTGTGTGTGTGTGTGTGTGTGTGTGTGTGTGTGTGTGTGTGTGTGCACGTGTGTGCATGAGTGCATGTACAACTACACAGCTGCAGGCTAAATAGTGCCATTATATTCCTATAGCTGCAATAGTCACAGTCAGTTTGAGTTTCAAAGTCCTCTGGGAATCAGGGATGTCATCGCTCAAAGGCTGCAGCCATTCTACTGCACAAACACACACACATATGGCAGGTGCAGTGGATGGGAGTGTAACGTACATGTGTTTATTTTTTTTTTTTAGTTTGTGTGTATATGGAGCATGACTTCAGTGAAAGTGGAGCACAGTCAAAACATCCTTATTCTGATTCTTTGAAAAGTCACAGTGTGATACACCAGAAGGAAGGAAAAATACAGCCAGTTGCATTCACTGATTGGAAGAGTTGTTAGGATGTATACACAGGGCTGATAAAGAGATGATTTATAGATTTTATAAAAAAAAAAATTCAGTTATTCTCTTGTGGTATCTCACAGTGCAATTAGGTTTAGAGGCAACCAATATTATTTTGATTTAAGCCTCTATCTGCTTTAAGCCTGGGAGTTTACAAATATAAATATGATGACAGACTTCAGTAGGAGACTTGGATATACAGCGGGGAAAATAAGTATTGAACACGTCAACATTCTTCTCATTAAACATATTTCTGATGGCGCCATTCACCTGAGATTTTCACCAGATATCAGTAACAACCCAAGTAATCCATACATACAAAGAAATCAAGGCAACTGTGTTCACAAAACAAGTTATATTTAATAAAGTGGAATAACACATGGAATAAGTATTGAACACACTTGGTGAAATTCATTTAATATTTAGTAGAAAAGCTTTTGTTGGTAACAACAGCTTCCAGACACCTCCTGCATGGAGAAACTAGGCACAGGCATTGTTCAGGAGTGATTTTAACCCATTCCTCCACACAAACTGTCTTCAGATCTTGAAGGTTCCGTGGGTGTCTTCTATGAACTCCGATCTTCAGTTCGTTCTATAAGATTTTCAATTGGATTCAGGTCAGGTGACTGACTGGGACATTCTAGCAGCTTTATTTTCCTTCTCTGGAACCAGTTGAGAGTTTCCTTGGCTGTGTGTTTGGGATCATTGTCTTGCTGAAATGTTCACCCTCGTTTCAGCTTCAGCATCTTGGCAGATGGCAACAGGTTCAAGGATGTTTCTGTACATTTGTCCATTCATCTTTCCTTCAATTATATGAAGTCTGCCTGTACCATGTGGTGAAAAACACCCCCACACCATGATGCTCCCACCTCCAAACTTCACTGTTGGTATGGTGTTTTTGGGCTGATGTGCAGTGACATTTCTTGTCCAAACATGATGTGTATTCCATCCATCCATCTTCTTCCGCTTAATCCTTTTTGGGTCACAGGGGGGCTGGAGCCTATCCCAGCATCTTTGGGCGAGAGGCAGGGTACACCCTGGACAGATCGCCAGTCCATCGCAGGGCCAACACAGAGAGACAGACAACCATTCACTCTCACAGTCATACCTAAGGACAATTTAGAATCCCCAGTTTGATGCCAATTAACCTAACTTGCATGTTTTTGGCATGTGGGAGGAAACCGGAGAAATCCCGGAGTAAACCCACGCAGACACGGGGAGAACATGCAAACTCCACACAGATCACTGTTGGTCAGGGGCTGGGATCAAACTCAGGATCCCCTGGCCAAGGGTGAGTTGCTGTGCTGTTGCAGTGCTAACCACTCCGCCACCGCACTGGCATCCAAAAAGTTAAATTTTGGTCTCATCTGACCAGACTATATTCTCCCACTATTTTACTGGCTTGCCTAAATAAGATAAGATAAGATAAGCCTTTATTAGTCCCACAATGGGGAAATTCCAGGATTGCAACAGCACAGGGATAGCAACACTCAGAGCAACAATCAGAAGGCAAGAGAAAAAACAAGAGCAGCAAGTATACATATGTACATATAAATATAAATATATATATATAGACACACAGTGCGGAGCATTGTAGCTAGATGGGATAGGTATATAAATATATAAACAGTGTGGAGCATTGTAGCTGGATGGAATAAATATATGAGTATATAAACACACAGTGCGGAGTATTGTAGCTAGATGGAATGAATATGTGAATATATAAACACACAGTGCGGAGCATTGTAGCTAGATGGAATAAATATGTAGATATATAAACACACACAGTACGGAGCATTGTAGCTAGATGGAATAAATATGTAAATATATAAACACACACAGTGCGGAGCATTGTAGCTAGATGGAATAAATATGTAAATATATAAACACACACAGTGCGGAGCATTGTAGCTAGATGGAATAATATGTAGATATATAAACACAGTGCGGAGCATTGTAGCTAGATGGAATAGATATATGAAAATATAAACACACAGTGCGGAGCATTGTAGCTAGATGGAATAAATATGTAGATATATAAACACACACAGTGCGGAGCATTGTAGCTAGATGGAATAAATATGTAAATATATAAACACACACAGTGTGGAGCACTGTAGCTAGATGGAATGAAACAGCACAACCGTCTACTTAGTTATCCTACATGGTATGATTATGTAACCATACATATTCTCACCCTCCATAGCGACCGGTATTTTCCTAGTTGTATACCGGAGGGGACCATTGTGTAAGTCTATTGCGTCTTTTGCATTCAAAACTATTAGGTTGTCATGTCTTTTTGTTATCTCTGCGAGCAGCCCTGCTTAGGTTGTACAGTCTGACAGCCATAGGTAGGAAGGACCTGCGAAACCTCTCGGTTGTGCACCTAGGATGATGTAGTCTGCTGCTAAATGAGCTCCTCAGTGCATTCAGTATGTCCTGTATAGAGTGGAACTCGGACTCCAGCAGAGATGACAGTTTAGCCACCATCCTTCTCTCAAATGTTGTGCAGCAAACTTTAAATGAGCTTCAACATGCTTTTTTTTCAGCAATGGAACCTTGCGAGGTGAGCAGGCATAGAGCCCATGTCGGATGAGTGCATTATTTATTGTTTTCTTTTAAATAGCAGTACCTGCTAACTCCTGGTCTTTCTGGAGCTCTCCACAAGTTGTCTTGGGCTCTTGGATAACTCTTCTGATCATTCTTTTGACTACTCTGTCAGAAATCTTGTGAGGAGCTCCTGGTCGTGGCCGGTTTATGGTTAAATGATGTTCTTTCCACTTCCGAATGATGGTTCCAACAGTGCTCATTGGAACATTCAGCAGTTTAGAAATGCGCCTGTAATCAATGCCATCATTATGTTTTACAACAATAAGGTTGTGAAGGGCTAGAGAGAGCTCTTTGCTTCTACCCATCATGAGTTCGTTGTGGTGTGACAATCTGATATTTACAGACCTTTTTAAAGGCTAACAGTCAGGACTTAAGCAGCTGAAATTAATTTGCACTGATTGGGGATGGGATGACTTCCTAAGTTCTGATGGATTTCAGCTGGTTTCTTGGCTTTAATGCCTTTTTGCACCTCTTTTTCTTCATGTGTTCAATACCTATTCCCTGTGTCATTCCACTTTATAAAATATAACTTGTTTTGTGAACGCAGTTGCCTTGATTTCTTTGTATATACGGATTACTTGGGATGTTATGGATATTTGGTGAAAATCTCAGGTCAATGGCTCCATCAGAAATATGTTTAATGAGAAAAATGTTGACCTGTTCAATACTTATTCTCCCTGCTGTAGTGCAGATAAGTAACATCTGCCCTCACGGATGAACCGTTAATACTAAGCCTGGATTTACACTGACTCCGGATGCAGTATGTTACGGCTGCAATCCAGCCTTCCCAGCAAATAGTTCCCATTCTCGTCAATTTTCTAATCCCCACCTGGTTCGGACCACTGTGGAATGAATCCGGCTGGTCAAATTCGGTTCGCTAATGAAATGCAACACGTGTATTTTTGAAAGATGCTGGATCCAGCAAGGAAATACAGCAGTATTTCGCAGTATTTAATAGCCATTTGATCATTAAAAATGATTTAAGGAGCGTGCATTATTTTCTGAGGTCTCCTCTTACACTACTGTGTCAGAGAAGGTAAAAAGTTGACTAAACATAGAAACACTTTATAGAATTAAAATTAACGGACTACTTACATTTTATTTACAGCCCAAAAGTCCATGTGGAGAGCCGCTACGCCATACTTCCTTGTTGTTATCACGTGATGTCATTGAATGAATGAATGAATCTTTATTTTCGGATAGATTAAAAGTAAAGATTAAAAAGAAACAGAATAATATAACAAAGGGGAAAAAAAATCCAACAAGGTCAAATTAAACAATAACTCCTCTGATTATACAGTTCAACATAAGTTATCCGAAATGGGTGATCGCTGAAGCCACAGCTTATATTGCCCACCCATATTCCATCCAAGAATTCAAAAGAAAAACAAAACAAGAGCGATTACAATTCGGAACAAAGCTAAGACAAAATGTGACAAAAGAAAACTAAGCAACAACACAACACAGACTGGATATGACAATCCTTATGTGATTTTACATGTCATCTTGTATATATGTTTGGAGTATTTCTTCCTTTAGTTTTTGTTTAAATTGTCCAAGCGTTGTACATGATTTTAATTCAGGTCCAAAATCGTTCCATAATCTTACTCCTTGCACTGAAACACAGTGTTGCTTGGTGGTAGTTCTCACTGAAGGTTTTTGAAATATACATGTTCCTCTGGAATAATATTGTTTCTCCCTTATTTGGAACAGCTTTTGGATATTTGCGGGCAGTGATAGATTCTTCGCTTTAAACATTATTACTGCAGTTTTAAAGTCAACCAGATCTTTCAACTTGAGAGCTTTTAATTTAAGAAAAAGTGGGTTTGTTGGTTCCCTGTAAACAGCTTTGTTTATTATTCTAATAGCTCTCTTCTGAAGCATAAAGACTGGATATATGTTTGTTTTATATGTATTTCCCCATACTTCAGTACAATATGTCATGTATGGGAGTATTAATGAATGATACAAAGTATATAATGTGAGTTGATTCAGCAAATATTTCGCTCTGTGTAGTATTGCGATTGATTTAGATATTTTACCTTTAATATAATTAATATGTGACTTCCAACACAGTTGATTATCAATTATTACTCCAAGAAATTTAGTTTCAGATACCCTTTCAATCTCTACACCATTTACACTGAGTTTAGATACTAAGTTGTTGTAATGGTTGTTAAAAACTATAAATTCTGTCTTACTTAAATTGAGCATTAATTTGTTTGAATCAAACCACAGTTTAAACTTTCCTAATTCCTTTCCGAGTGTATCCAAAAGTTGTTCCAAATTGCTTCCACTGCATAATTGATTAGTGTCATCGGCAAACAATATTAAATCCATTTTTTCCGAGACTTTACATATATCATTTATATACATATTGAATAACAACGGCCCCAAAACTGAACCCTGTGGGACTCCACAAGCAACCTTCAGTAACTGTGAGTTTTTTTTTACCAACACATACATACTGATATCTATTTTTTAAGTAACTACTTAACCAGGACAGTGCTACCCCATAATAAATTGTGATCCACTGTATCAAATGCTTTTTTAAGATCCAGGAATACCCCAGCTGAATACTCTTTATTTTCAACGGCAGTTGATATTTTTTCTATAAATTCCATTAGAGCAAATGCAGTTGTCCTCTTGTGTCTGAACCCGTATTGCTGCTCACACAATAAATTATTCTTCATTATGAAGTTGTCAATTCTCTCATAGAATATTTTTTCAAGTATCTTGGAAAATTGCGGCAATAGTGAAATTGGTCTATAGTTTGAAAGTTCCTCTCTGTCACCCGTCTTGTATATCGGAATTACTTTAGCTATTTTCATTGCATTGGGAAATATACCTGTTTGGAGAGACGGGTTACAAATATACGTCAGAGGTTTCACTAAGCATTCGATAATAGTTTTGACTAAGAGCATGTCAATACCATCACAGTCCGTAGATGTCTTACTTTTAAACGATTTTACAATTTCAATGACCTCTCTCTCGTCTGTGTTCTTTATAAAAATGGAGTCTTTTATAGCAGTGTTTTTGCTTATTGTATCACCCGTAGGTGCTGTAATGGGTATTTCTCGAGCCAAATTAGGACCAATGTTAACAAAAAAGTTATTAAATTCATCTGCAGGTGAAACTGCATTCACACTCTGAGTCGTTGTATTATTTTTTGAAAAAATTGGTTGGGTAGCTTGTATTTCTGTTTTTATTTCCAAGAATATTGTTAAGTATTGTCCATGTATTTTTTTTTCCACAATATTTTTTATTGAACCTTTTTTTTTTTACAAACATAACACAAACACTCAAACACTAACACCAAACTAATTAAAAAAAAAGTACTAAAAACACCAACAACCACTAACAAAGACAGGTCTTCAACAATGCTCCTCTGTTTAGTCTAGGCAATCCATTACATAAGTATACATATTATACATTCACCAGTTTGGAATTTACAAGGTCCACACACATCATTCACCTTCTTCTTCAAAAGTTATGTTTAAATTCTTTACATAATCAATGAAAGGTCTCCATATATTCTCAAACACAATTTCCTTTGATTTCAGTATGTATGTTACTCTTTCTAGTGGAAGGTTTGTTAACATCTGTCTTAACCACTGAGTCACATCTGGTCTATGAGTCTTTTTCCACAATAGTGCAATACATTTTTTGGCGTTAAGCAAACTGAGGTCTATGAATGCTCTTTCACTTTTATTAAAGTTATGCTTTTCTGGATGCAGACCCAACAAAAACAATTTAGAATTCAATATGATTTGTTTTGAAATTATTTTTTCAATTGTTACCCTCACCTCTTCCCAAAACATTCTAATTTTTCTACATTCCCATAAACAATGAAATAAGGTTCCTTTACTTTCCATACATTTTGTGCACGTATCTGGTATGTTTTTGTTATATCTATTTAACTCCACCGGTGTAACATACATCCGCATTAACCATTTAAAATGTATCAATTTAAGGCGTACATTTATTGATTTGGTTTGAGCTTCTGTACAAGCCAATTCCCATTGTTCCTCTGAAATTTCAGTTTGCAGGTCTTCTTTCCAATAATTCAGTCTTTTCTGTGAGTTTTCACTTGAGGATAGTGTCATTGAGTTATAAAACTCTGAAATAATACCCTTTCTCTTACTATCTTTTGTCAAAATTTTTTCCAAAGAAGAATAAGTAGGTCGGGTGAGAGCATTATTTTGATTTGATCGAATAAAGTTCCTAAGCTGAAGATATTTAAAAAAGTGTGTTCTATTAAGATTAAATTTGATCCTCAGTTCTTCAAAAGACATTATGTTATCTGAACATGACAGATATAAGTCTTGAATCTTTTGAATCCCTTTTAAATTCCATACTTTAAATACAGCATCCGCTCTCCCTGGTTTAAAATATTGATTACCCCATATTGGGCTAAATTGTGACAATAAGTGTGGTTCTTTTAAATATTTTTGGTTTCACACCATATTTTGATCATATGCTTTACAAATGGATTTTTAACTTGTTTCTGTAATTTTTTTGCCGAGTCTGAGTATATGAATGTGGGAAGAGGTAAAGGTAAATTGTATGATTCCATTTCAGTCCAGTGAGGGAGATCATTTGATGAAAAATAATATGTCATAGACCTCAGTTGTGCTGACCAGTAATACAACATAAAGTTTGGACATTTCAGACCACCACGATCAAATGGTAAATATAGTAAGGACAGACGTAATCTAGCCTTCCTATTGTTCCATATAAATTCCACTAACTTTTTTTTAATTCTTGAGAATAGATCTGAAGGTGGTGGCAAAGGAATGCATTGAAATAAATAAAGTATCTTGGGTAAGATATTACTTTTAAGTATATTGATTCTCCCAATCATCGACATTGGTAGTGACATCCATCTCTGAAGTAACTCATTAATGTCTGTTATTAAGGCTTCATAGTTGGCACTGGCAACTAATTCTAGCTTAGGCACAATTTGAATTCCTAAATAAACTGATTTACAACATTGAATTGATTTACCTCAGAAGCTGGGTGATTTCTCTGGGTCTCATTTAGCATTAATATTGAAGATTTAGTTTTATTTATTTTATATCCTGATATTTCCCCAAAATTCTTTATTAAATTCAACAAGGTCTGAATTGATTTTTTAAGATTCGACATAAACAAAATTATGTCATCAGCATACAGGGAGATTTTATGTTCTGTTGGTCCTACTTTAATTCCATATATTTGTGGATGTAAACGTACTGCCATCGCTAAAGGTTCAATTGCCATACTAAACAGTAAAGGTGAAAGTGGACAGCCTTGTCGACATCCTCTTTTGATATTTATTGATTTTGAAATATTGCTGTTTGTTAGGATTTCTGCTGTAGCATTATTGTATATTATCTGAACCCATTTTATGAAATTATTTCCAAGTCCAAACCTTTGTAAGACTTCAAAAAGAAAGGGCCATTCGACCCTATCAAAGGCCTTTTCGGCGTCCAATGATAGGAGAGCTGTATCCGGTGCTTCTTTATTAGAATAGATAATATTAAATAGTCTTCTTACATTATGAAAGCCTTGTCTTCCCTTTATAAAGCCATTCTGATCTCGGTTAATAATATTTGGTAATATTTCTTGTAGTCGTCTTGCTAAAATTTTACAGATTATCTTAAGGTCAGCATTTAATAGGCTTATTGGTCTCATATTTTCACATTTATTAGAGGGTTTACCTGGCTTTGGCAACAGTATAATTAAGGCATTATTCATGTATGGTGGTAAATTACTATTTTGAAATGCTTCTAAAACCATTTCCAAAAATGGTTTTATTAATTTATTCTTAAATTTTTTATAGAGGTCAACTGGAAGACCATCTGGTCCTGCACTTTTTCCTGATTTCATATTATCAATGGCTAGCCCAACTTCTTCTTGGCTAATTTTAGACTCCAGTATCTCCCTGTTTTCATTTGGAATACACGGTATAGATAATCCGTCCAAGAACCCAATTAGTTTTGTTAAGTCAGTTTCATTTTTTGTATCATATAATTTTTCATAATAATCTCTAAAGGCACTATTAATTTCTAAAGGATCTACAACTGCCTGTCCGTTACTTATAATACTGGTAATTGGTGTTTTAAATTCTAATTGTTTAATCTGCCATGCCAATAATTTTCCTGATTTTTCGCCTTGTTCATAAAAAGATTGCTTCAATCTTAGAAGACTCGAGGCAGCTCTATTCGCTGATTTTTTGTCATATTCAGCTCTCAGAATCAGTAATTCGTTCTCTAACTTTGGGTCACTTCCTGCATACACTTTTTCTTGAAGAATTTTTTATTTTTTGTTCCAATTGGACACTCTCCTCTCGAGTCTTCTTAGATTTTGAACCTGTATAACTAATAATATGCCCCCTAATAAAAGCTTTGAAAGCCTCCCACTTTATACATGCTGATGTTTGTGTAGTATTGATATCTAAGAACTCATCTAATCTGTTTTTCTATGTACTTAACAAATTCCTCATCCTGAAGCCATTTATGCTGAAATTGCCACCTACCTGGTTCCTTTGTCAATTTCTTATCTACATATATTAGACAGCAGGGTGCATGATCAGAGATCACAATATTATCATAGAAGCAGTTTTGAATCTTGGACCTTAATTCTGTGGAAATCAAAAAATAGTCAATACGTGAGAATGTCTTGTAGGTATTGGAATAACAAGAGTAGGCTTTAACTTGTGGTTTCATTTCTCTCCATATATCTAGCAATCTCAGTTCTTTCATAAAATGATTAATGATCATCCTGCATCCATTGTGCGTACAGTCCAGTCCTGTTGATCTATCTATACTAGGATTCAATGTACAATTAAAATCCCCTGCTATTATATGTTGCCCTGTAAGTGATGATAAAATAAGAAATAAATTAGCAAAGAAATTTTGATCATCTATATTGGGACCGTATAAGTTCACCAGATTTATATTTTCTAATAACAAAGATCCTTGGATGATTAGATATCCTCCAAATTTGTCTCCAATTACATTTTTCACTTGAAATGGGATTGATTTATGTATGAGAGTCATAACTCCCCTGGCTCGGGATGAAAATGAAGAGGTAAATACACTTCCTTGCCATCTTCTCCTAATTCTTTTTACATCCTCCTCTATTAGATGAGTTTCTTGTAAAAACACAATTTTTGAACCTATGTCTTTTATTTTATTCATAACTTGTTTAAGTTTTTTTTTAATTTTGTAGACCTCTGCAATTCCATGAAGTTAAATTAAGATTAACGCTTTGATCTATGATCAATAAGGAGTTTGAGATTACCTCGCAATGTAAACATGCTCATACAGAAAAGCAAAAACATGAGTGGTTGAACATTCATCCTACAAACTACACACAAACAAATCCCCCCTTCCCACATTCGTGGTAATCCCCCCAAAATCAAAAAAAAAAATTCCGTCTCCCGCTATAGCCATCGACCGCTCCACACCCGCGAGGACCAGCCAAAGCCACTCCTTCTTCATCCCCCCAATCACCCTAACTCTACTGCTTTTAATGACGTAACATTAACTCTCTTCTGTAGTTTTCCAACTTAACTCCAAAATTTTATAGCAACTTTGTACATCATAGGTTTTTTTTTTTAATATGTAATACAATATATATTTTGTAAACTTGCTATATGCTTCAGATCAGTCAGATGCCTGTGCAAATGCTTAAATATTCTACCTTATATTTTGTTCATGCTTCATGCTTAGCACCCACCAGTCTCTGCTTGGATCTTCTTGATGAGCTCCTGCGCCTCCTCAGGGGTCCTGAAGGTGTGGGTTCTGCCCTTATATGTGACCAGCAGTCTTGCAGGATAAATCACTCCATGACGAATCCCGAGGTTGCGCAGCTCTTTACGAGCGGGGTCAAACTGTTTTCTTAATTGTTGAATTCCTGTGGCCAAATCTGGGTAGAACCGCACCTGTTGATCCTGGTATTTAATTTCTCCTTTGGCTCGTGCCGCGTTGGAGATCGTCATCCTGTCTCTGTAGCTGAGGAACTTCATAATCAGCATCCTCGGTGGTGCCTTATTATCTCTCGGTGGGCCGATTTGGTGGGCGCTTTCTAAGACGACTGATGACTGCAGCTCCGCGTTATTCAGCGCTTCTGGAATCCACTTTTCCAAAAAGGAACATGGATCCCGACCCTCCGTTCTCTCCGGGAGGCCCACCAGCCTCAGGTTGTTCCGTCTCGACCGGGATTCTAAATCCAGGACATTATCTTCCAGACGTTTATTTTTTAATTCCAATGTGCGCACCTTTAATTGTAGGCCGGTGACATCATCCTCAGCGCTGGAAATTCGGAGCTCCACCTGCGACACTCGTTCCATACAGTCGCTTATTTCTTTTCTCATTCCTTCTATCGCTGCTATAATCCCATCAAATTTAGTGGAGAAGTCTGCTCTCATTGAGCCAATGGCAGCGAGCACCGCACCTGTGCCTTCGCCAGCAGTCACCGCTCCTCCGCTAGCTTGCTCCGCCATATCTGAGGATTTTTCTGCTTCGTCACGGACGTGAAAGTCCGTTAACTTGGACTGCTTCGGCGGTTCACTTTTTCCTCCACCTGATTTCCCAGCCTTAGGCTTTACTGGCATGTCCTCGCCCAAACGTTGGGATAGGTTTTGTTCCAATTGAGAGAGTTATTTGCCGATTTTTTTATTTTTAGGAGCAGAGTAGAGTGGAACATATCCTCCTAAGTGGCGGCCATAACCGGAAGTCTGTCCATGTATTTTTAATATTGTCTCTGTTTTTCTCCAGTTCTTTCCTGTAATAGTCTCTTTTACTACATCTCATTATATATGTTAACTTATTTTTGTATGTTTTATACCGCTGCTCTGCTTCTTTTGTCCTTTTCTTTAGAAAAGCTTTATATAATAAATTTTTCTTTTTACACGCCTTTTGTAATCCTTTGGTTAACCATGGCTTATCGACAAATTTATGTTTAAAGGCCAAATGTGACATAATTTTTTTTTCTAAATGACAACGAATTTAGATAAAATACACATTGCTTAAACCAAATATTCATACCGGAGACCATATCACCCACCTGTATTTACATAATTGCACAAAATACACCAGGTGAAGGCCCCACCTTGCTTGCTGGCTTGTGACAGCCAGTCCAGACCACGCCCATGTTTTTGACATCACCAGTTGTACCCTGGCTGCCCTGCCTATCCACATTCACATTTATCAACATTGGACAATCATGACGGAAAGTGACAGCGATTGTGAACAAATTAGTTTAGTTTTGTCTTTTTTTTTTGTCTTTTTTTTGTCAGTGGTTCAGACAGTGACAGAGGCATAGAACCTTACAGGTTCGAGCCGTCCGAGACGGAATCAGATGCTTTGTCTGATGACAACAGTTCCACCGATGACCAGAGAGCAGAACCAGTGGAAAATGTCATTGAACTGGACATTAATCGCCTCCAGAATTGCGAAGCCGAAGGGGGTCTGTCCAGGGCGCCCCATATTGATTTTTTGGAAGCCATTATTATTACAGTGGAGGAGAGCCGCTGCTGTCAAGAAATTGACCAGATCAATATGAAAATGGAGGCGCATACCTGTCAAGGGAGACGTTTTCGCCGTATTTTAATACCGTAAAACGCGGCTATAAGGGACAGCGGAGTAATAATGGACATTTCTCTGGGAAATGTTTTCATACCTGTCAAGTCAGACGTTTTCGCCGTATTTTGGTGCCAAGCGCGGCTGTGGGGGACGGTGCAGTGGTGGACACTTTTCTGGGAAATGTTTTAAATGTAGTTCGTGTTGTTATTGTCAAATATTTTAAGGAAAATACGGGGAAAATGCAATTTTAGCAAAAACGGGCGTATTGCCATTTCTGTACGCCCAAAAGAAAAAATATACTGGAAAAAAAAACTGTGTGTTGAGGAGCACTCCTGTGTGCGATCACTCACAGCTGGTGCTGTCAGATCGCTCAGCGGAAGCTATTCGCACTACCATGAGATGAGATGAGAGAATGGTGGAGTCACTCATTAGTTTAATTGTCTGGGCGGGCTAATCGCTCAGCGTGAGCTGTTCTCACTACCATGAGAAGTCATTAGGACAATGGTTTAACACGTTGAGCTGTGCAGCGGTTGCGGAACAGACAGAGATCCCAGAGAGGTGTGCCTTGTTGCTCCGCCGTTCCTTATAGCCGCTTTTTACGGTGTTGAAGTACGGCGAAAACGTCTCACTTGACAGGTATGAAAACATTTCCCAGAGAAGTGTCCCTTGTTACCCAGCTGTCCCTGATAGTCCCGTTTTAAGGTATGGGTGAAATATCCAATTTTTTCTTTCTTGTTGCTCACTTCAACCTTCCAGTCTCCATATAAACAATCAATTGAAATACCCCAAGCATCAAACTAGGGTACAATCGATTTCGTCACTTCCGCCTTCTTCCCCAGGCGATTCCAGGGGCCGTGTCAGGCCAAGCGCGGCAGTTTTAAATTAACAAATATTCCGTTGTTACTGAAGCATATGCACCAAGACCCGAACGGATTGGTTCCCTTTTATATCTAGTTTCAAGATATTTAAAGTACCCTGTTACGTGACATTTGGCCTTTAAGCTTTTTCTTTATTAATGGACAATTTTTTTCATAAAGAGTGGTTACAATGTTCATAAATGTGTCGTAGGCTTCATTTACATCTGATACATAGACTTTTGTCCAGTCCTGCTTCAGCAAGTCTTCTTTAAAAGAACTGATTGCATTTTGTGATTTGTATCTGAACGATTTTAAAATTTTTTCTGTATTGGCCTCCGTGTGGCCATGGATAAGTGCAAAGGTTGGCAAATGGTCACTTATATCATTTATCAAAAATCCACTTTCTATTTTCTTATCAATAATATTAACAAACAGGTTGTCAGTAAGTGTAGCAGTGTGAACTGTGATTCTACTGGGATGTGTTATTGTGGGATATAGACTCATACTGTACATAGAATTCATGAACTCTGTAATTACATTGTGTTGATATGGATTTAGTAAATCAATATTGAAATCTCCACAAATTACTACCATTTTCTTACTAGTAATATTATTGTACAGCTCGACTAATTTATCTCTGAATGTCTCAATGCAAGTTCCCGGCGTTCTATATATACAACTTATAATTAGATTTTTTGTTTTATCTTGGTCAATCTCAACAGTAACACATTCTAAAATCCCTGGTAGTGCAAAGGACATTCCATTTACAAGTTTACACCTATACAGGTCATCAATATACAGTGCAACACCACCACCCTTTTTTTGAGATCTGTTAATATGAAACATCTGATATCCCTCTATTGCCATCAGGGGAGCCTCTTCTTCATTAAGCCAAGTTTCAGAGACTGCGATGGCTGTAAATTTTCTGTCTAGCTGTTTTAAATAGTCCTGAATCTGTGGAAAGTTTTTGTTAAGACTTCTGCTGTTGAAGTGTATTATTGATAGTTTACCATCTAGTTGCACTTGACTTTTGAATTGCTTTTCAGTGTAATATTCACAATGATTATGAATATTATTGAAAAAGTGGTTATCAGGATCAGTATCATTCTCCATCTCTTGTAGTTTATGTTCAGCATAATGGCATATTTTCAGAGTTTGAATTTCCTCACTCTGTGTCAAATGACTTCCTCCGACTAATGGCATATTTTCAGAGTTTGAATTTCCTCACTCTGTGTCAAATGACTTCCTCCGACTGGGGATAATTGATGTCTACTAAAGTCAGTCATTAGTTTTTTTGTTTGTTTTGTTTAGTTTTTTTTTTTTTTTAAAGGACATTGACATGGTATGTCAAAAGAACTATTCTTGCCGTGTGTGTGGACATGGATTATCATAGTCTCTTAATTTTCTTAATCAGTGTTCATCTATATTTATTTAAGTCAGTAATCTCTGATTATTATACTCTTTGCTTCCTCAGGTGTTCCATTTAGTTTGATCCAAACTCTACAATTTCTTGTCCATGTTGTCTTATTTTGTCTTTTCAGCATCCGTGCTTGCTGTGCTATTTCAGCATTAGTTTTTGTTAGATGTTCATTTAGGTAAACTTCTGTTCCCCGTAGCTTTCTGGCCTGCCTCAGTATGTCATTCTTTACCCTTCTGTTCACAAAACGCATCACAATTGATTTCTTTGTTTTATTATCCTTTCTGGGTAAAGCATGACAGGCTGAAATTGCATTTGCTTCGACCTTTATATTTCTACTATCAAGGAACTGAAGTACCTGGTTTTCCAGGGAGACTGATTCAGTTCATCTTGGTTACTCTCGGGTCTTTCTCAAGATCTTGCGTTATTTTGTGTAATTCGCACGCAATCATGTATTTCAAACCCTGTTCTTATCCATGCCACTGCAAAACACAAACGGAAATGGTAGGGATGAACGCAAAGGAACATCCGCACTGCATCTGCAACGGACTGCATCCGGAGTCAGTGTAAATCCTGGGTAACAGACTTGTTCGTAAATGTGATGTATGATCAATTTATTTGAACTTGTCGGATTCACCAATCTGTTAGTATCCTGATGAAAAAAATCCTTTAAGATTCAATAGCATTCTTTAGGATTTCACAGTAAACTACAGAATACTGCTACATTCTGCAGTATACTGCAGTAATTGCTACAGTATCTTGCAGTATACTGTCGTTTACAGTGAAATCCTACAAAAATTCACAGTAAACTGCAACATTCTACAGTATACTGCAGTAACTGCTACAGTAACTTGTAGTATACTGCAGTTTACTGTGAAATAATATAAATTTAACAGTGTACTGCCCCATACTGCAACATTCTAAAGTGAACTGCAGTAATTGATACAGTAGCTTGTAGTATATTGTAGTTTCCATCCACCCATCCATTTTCTATCACTTTTCCAGAGGTCCGGGTCACGGAGGCAGCAGCTCTAGCGGAGAAGCCCAGACTTCCCTCTCCCTGGCCACCTGCTCCAGCTCCTCAGAGAGGGTATCAAGACATTCCCAGACCAGCTGGGAGACATAGTCTCTCCAGCGTGTCCTGGGTCTGCCCCGAGGTCTCCTCCCAGTGGGACATGCCCAAAGTACCTCAAGTGGGTGGCGTCCAGGAGGCATCCTGATCAGATGCCCAAACCACCTCAACTGGCTCCTTTCGATGTGGAGGAGCAGCGGTTCTACTCTGAGCCTCTCCCGAATGACTGAGCTCCTCATTCTATCTCTGAGAGTGAGTCCAGTAAGCCTACAAAGAAAGCTCCCTTCAGCCACTTGTATCCGCAATCTCATTCTTTCCATCATTACCCAAAGCTCATGACCATAGGTGAGGGTAGGAACATAGATTGTCCGGTAAATTGACAGCTTTGCTTTACAGCTCAGCTCCCTCTTCACCACAACAGACCGGTACAACGTTTGCATCACTGCAGAGGCTGCTCCGATCCATCTGTCAATGTCTCACTCCATTCTTCCCTCACTCGGGAAAGAGACCCCGAGACACTTAAACTCCTCCACTTGGGGCAGGAGCTTGTCCCCAACCCGGAGAGGACAATCCACCTTTTTCCGGCTGAGGACCATGGACTTGGACTTGAAGGTGCTGATTCTCATCCCAGCTGCTTCACACTCTATAGCAAACCATCCCAGCAAGGCCTATAGGCCACTGGTTGATGAAGCTAACAGGACGACATCATCTGCAAGCAGCAGAGATGAGATCCTGTGGTCAACGAGCATGACACCCTCCAATCCTTGGCTGCACCTAGATATCCTGTCCATAAAAATTATGAACAGGATCAGTGACAAAGGGAAGCCCTGGCTGAGTCCAACTCTCACTGGAAACGAGTTTGACTGGGTGTTGGCAATATGAACCAAACTCTTGCAACGGTCGTATAGGGACCGGATAGCTTGTAACAACGAGCCAGATGCCCCATACTCCCGTAGCACCCCCACAAGAGACCACAAGGGACGGGGGTCAAATGCTTTCTCCAAGTCCACAAAACACACATGCACTGGTTGGGCAAACTCCCATGAACCCTCAAGGATTCTCGAGAGGGTAAAGAGTTGGTCCGATGTGCCACAGCCAGAACAAAAACCACATTGCTCCTCCTGGATCTGAGGTTCGACCAGCAGTCAGACTCTCCTCTCCAGTACCCTGGCATGGACCTTCCCAGGGAGGCTGAGAAGTGTGATCCCCTAAAGTTGGAACACACCCTTCGATCCCCCTTTTTAAAAAGAGGAACCACTTCTTTCTGTGGCTGTTCCTCCCAATCATGCCCCTCCAGGTTTGCCATGCCAAAGGCACTGTCCCCGACCTCCACGCAACATTGCAGAGGCGTGTCAACCATGACAGCCCTTCAACATCCAGGGCCTTGAGGTACTCAGGGCGAATTTCATCCACCCCCGGGGTCTGGCCGCCAAAAAGTTTTTTAACCACTTCGGCAATCTCAGTCCCTGTGATGGGCAATTGTCCCCCTCATCCTCAAGCCCTGCTTCCTCTGTGGAAGGCATGTCAGTGGGATTGAGGAGATCCTTGAAGTATTCCTTCTACTACCCAACAATGCCCCCAGTCGAAGTCAGCAGCACCCCATCTGCACCATACACAGTGTGGACACGAAGCTGCTTCCCCCTCCTGAGTTGCCGGACAGTTTGTCAGAATCTCTTCTAGGCTGACCAAAAGTCTTGTTCCATGGCCTCACCAAACTCCTCCCACACCTGAGTTTTTGTTTCAACAACCACCTGAGCTGCACTCCGCTTGGCCTGCTGGTACACCTCAGCTGCTTCAGGAGTCCCACAAGCCAACCAAGCTCAATAGGACTCCTTCTTTAGCTTGATGGCCCCCCTTACTACTGGTGTCCACCCCTTGGTTCGGGGGTTGCCACCACGAGATGCACCAACAACTTTGCGACCATAGGTCTGGGCAGTCAAATATTCCCAGGACACTCTCACTATACGTTTAGATCTACCAGGTCTGAGTGCTGTCTGCCCCTTCCATCGCATCCAACTCACCCCCAGGTAGTGATCAGTAGACAGCCCTGCACCTCTCTTTACCTGAGTGTCCAAGACATGGTTGCAGGTCTGATGACACGATCACAAAACGCTGTATGACCCCCCCTCCGGGATGCCGTGCCCCTCCAGGAACTCCAGGCAGAGTCGGAACAGGACACAACATTGTCCAAACTTCGTTTGTTTATAGGGGTGGGGTGGGGGGGACACGAAGATGCAGGGTGAACTAGCGCCTTTTCACAGGGTCAGGGATGAACTGAGTTGCTGGAATGATGTGTGCGTGGCAAGAGGACACTGTACAGTGGTTCCAGAGTCACTGAGAGCCCGCGTTTTGGCCATGCCTCATGAGGGCCATTTGGGGGTAGTTAGAGTGAAGCAGCGCTGCAGGGATGTGATCTGATGGCCGGGCATTGATAAGGACATTGAGGTGATGGATTAAGGTACCGTGCTTGGAGAGCGGGAAAACCGGAATGCCACCACCCCTGCCTTTACAACCCCTACAGTACCCAGAGGGCCCCTGGAAACACATCCAGCTGGACATCTGCGGCAAACTACATACAGCCCCCGTGAACAGCTGTTTCCTTTTGGTGGCCTACGACTTGTACTCAAAATGGCCAGAGGTCCTGTCCATTGGTTTGGTCATGACCGACGTGGTGATTGGCTTCCTCACTTCGCTGTTCGCTCGATGGGGCATTCCAGACACCATTACAACGGACAGTGGGCCTCAATTCATCTCTGGGGGGTTTGAGGAATTTTGGGGGGAGAGGGGCGTGGAGCACAGAAGGACTGCTTTCTACCATCCTCAAGGGAATGGGGGGTAGAGCGTTTCAACAAGACACAAAAGAATGGACTGAAAGCACATCTGGCGGATGGTTCTGAATTCATCGACACTCTTCAGAACATGCGCCTCCATTACAGAGCGATGGCCCACACCACAACGGGGAGTTCTCCAGTGAAGCTCATGCTGGGATGTGAATTACACCTCCCTCTGGACTGCCTGCGGCCTCCTGCAGCAACCCCTCCAGTGGACACAACTTCACCACAGGGGCGGGTACTTGAGCAGCAGGGGCGAATGAAACGGCGTTTCGACAAGAAGCACAGGGTGAGAACACATTGACTCAGAGTAGCAGACTGGATTAGGATGGGACACCCTAACCGCACACACAAGCTGCAGTTGTTCTGGATGGGGCCACGGCAGATCATGGAGCAGCTGGGTCCAGATATGTTTCATCTCTCAGACAGGTCACAATGGCATACCAGCCGCCTTAGGAAATTGTCGCCGGCCCAGGATCTGAGAGTGCCGACGAACGAGACAAACACCGGTTGGGACTTCGCTGAAGTGGCATTGGAGGAAGCGTGAGACCAGTTGACGAGGCCAGCAGCAGGACCTCAACCAGTGAGGCGCTCAATGAGGGTCCGTCCGTCAGAGACTGGGTCATCTGAGAGACTTTACTGTGGGACTTGGATTGCCAGGATGTGTTGGTTAACAGGTGACAGAATAATCCACCTCAACACACGGATATCTTGGTAGTCCACCCAAGTGCCCAGTTAGCTAATGGTGTTCTTTAATTCAAGATGTCAATGTTCTAAAAGTTATGTCCCTATTTACAGATATTTGATTTGCTAATTTTCTTTTTTTTTGGGGGGGGGGGTGATTCGCTGAAGTTACTTGTTTTTCTTCATTTTGTGAAGGGGGAAAAATGTAACGTGTGAGTTTGGCCCTTGGGGCTTGCCATGGCCGATGTCAGGCATCGGATGGGATGGCATCAGGCGGGCTGCGGCCGCTGTATATATATATACTGTACATATTTCTGCAATTAAGGGCAGTTAGTTGTTTGGCACAAGATAACTCACGGCTTGCTTATTTCATACATAACAAAACACATCTTAATTTGGGTCAAGTTTTCAACGCAGCTAGCCCAAAAATGCTAACTTCAGTTAGGCCAGATAGCCCTGATTGGCTGAACACTACTCACATGCCAGTGGCTATACATATTTATGTCACCACAACTGCTTCGCTTAAATTCACCTTTTTTCAGAAGGTGGAACTTAAGTGAAACTTTAAAGCAAAAAACAGACACGTGTGATATTTGAGTGATTTCACTCTTGATATGTCTCGTAAGTCATAAAAAATATGTTACAGAAATGTTAACAAGAAAAAAAAAACTTGATTTTTGGTGGAGTATCACTTTAAATTTTAAAGGACATGTAAGATGGATTGGTTTAAATGGATACGTACACAGTGGTTTGTTGAATTTCCATACTTAACAGAACGTACTGCTTTCAGTATTGTCCCTGATAAACAGTAAAAGCACTGAGCTGAACTGAGGCGCCACAGATGGTGGTAGAACGAGCAGAGGGGAGAGCAGTTATGACGAGAGAGAGAGAGAGAGAGAGAGAGAGAGAGACAGATAGAGAGAGAGATTCCAGCTCTGCAGTACCGTCTCCTTCACAGCACTGGAAGGTCAGTCCAGCCTCAAACCAGAACACTTGCTTCCTTTTCACTTCAGTCCTGCTTTTATTCCGGTAGAACCAGACCACAAGTGTGGTCTGGATACATTTGTCATCAGGATGAATCAATATAGACTCTCCACAGACACCCCCCCCCCCACACACACACACACCATACCTGCATTCTCTGCTGCCCTTGAGTTTTTAACACTGATCTGGCAGATAGTCCAGTTAATGTCTTTTCTCAGGGCTTCCATTTTATATTTTTACCCTTCACTCTCTGTCATCTCTCTTTTCTATTATTTGTATTTCCTGTACACATTCTCTTTCTCTCATGGTGTCACTGTGGATTTTAATTGGCATAGCTGATCGTCAGAGGCGTACTTTTCTTGGAGTGACATGCAGAAACCATTAAATAGCACCCATAATTGATAAATTAAGCTCACTGCAATTCCATTGATCAACATGTGTATAATTTTGAAAGAGATATATTGTAATGTACATATGTGTGTACTTCTATGTACAGTCATGTGAAAAAATTAGGACACCCTGTATAAGCCTGTGTTTTTTAACACATTTGAACATATGCATATTTAATATCAATGTTAAAAATACTGGGAGATTCATGTAATACAACTAAACAATTAAAAATGAATTAAAGACTTTTTTCAAATTTTCTGTAAAATGTAATTCTAAACAAATAGTGAGGAATAAAGTAGGACACCCCCCATCTTTTTTAGGACACCTCCACATTCATTCCCACTTAAAATGGCTAAAATAAATGTTAAAAATGCAAATAAAAACAAAAACAAGGTTAGCCATAGATATGTGAACATTTCTTAACAAAGAACTGAATATTTAATGGGGTGTCCTAACTTTTTCACAACTGTATATGCTGACATTGTTTAAAATCTGCTTTTAGCAGCATGTGTCCTTTTTCTGTCTGAACTCCCCTTTGCGTTAACACTCCATCTAATTCTCGCTGCCCCGCATTTGTGATTGTGTGCGTACGTGTTGCTTTCCAGTCTACGGCAAAAAGCTGACATCCAGCATGAAACCAATCAGCGTGTGGGTGTGTATGTGTGTGTGTGCGTGCTGATTAGCGGCGTGCGAAGGCATACAGCACATCAGATGCGAGCATTAATTCGTGTTGTGAGCATCGCGGTGACTTGTCTCGGCCCTCCGGTAATGAGCAGCGGCGCTGTTATGTGGCTCGGCTTCGCTGCGACACACTGGGCCTTGGTAATTGGTCACAGAGGGGACAGTAAATCTGTAAGAGGACGTGGGAGACACAGAGACAGCATGAGATAGAGGGAAAAACTGTATGTGCACGTGTGTGCAGGAAGAGGTAGGTGATGAGGACGGGGGGGGTGGGTGTCTTTCATCTTCACAGGTTTTTCACTATAAACCGCCAACTGTTTACAAGGACTGAGTCCTATTTGCACACACACAGACTCACATACCTACAGTGTGAGCACCCCCCCCCCCCCCAAACACATGCACACAGCACCCACCCACACATATATACAGTAAATGACCTCAGTGTGCTACTGTCTGAGTGTATGGATTCTAATCAGACGTCTGCAGTATTGTGCCTGTCAAACCCGGCCAAGGTTACTTAACCTTCCAGTCTTAATTTCCCTTCCATTTTAGCTCCTTCCTCCATATCAAACATCAGCACATCTATGAAAAAAGGAGAAAAAAAGGAAAGAGTGCAGGAAGGAAAATGAAGATTGCCATGCTTGGCTGAAGCTCGGAGATGAAAGTAGAGGATGATTCACATTGCTATAGCAAAATGAACTGAAGCAAGCTGAGCTGAGCTGTGCTGGACTGGGCTATTTTTAAACTTCTATACACCACAGCTAGCTGGAAGAGGACAATGTGACATGGAGCAAATCACTTCTATATCATGAGGGAAGGCATGTGAAAAAAAGGCTTCCTGGAGAGCACTGTATGTGAGAGCGCCAAGAAGATACAGTATGTCTTTGAGGTTTTTTTTTTTTTTAAGCTTCTTTACTGATTTACATGTAAAAGTTATATTACAGGTATGACAGTCTGGCAGAACAGGAATATTCTTTTGTGTATTTCAATTTTTTAGAGTTCACTAAAGTTAATTATACACCAGTTGGTTCCAACTGAGCAATCTAGTTGGATGATAGGGATTCCTGGAGTTACTATATTCCCTGATAATCGCACTCGGATGTTTCACTGAATATGTATTATTCCGCTTCAGTTGTGTTTTAATAATCTTTAAATTAAAGTTAATATCAATGGTTTCTTATATGTGAGAATTGTAATGCTATGTTGGATACAGTAGGGAAAATTGGTTATAAAGTACAAAGATTATTTAATTTATACCTAGAGGTGTGTGTATAAACAAAGGTTTGCTTTGGGTCCATGCACACACTGGGGAAAAACTCGTTTTTGGGGCACCAGTCCAAAACTTGGACAATTTATTAATAACTAATCTTTATACTTTCAATCAATCAGTCTCAAATATTCGTGAATTCTCCTGGGTGACTTCATAAACAGACACAGGAAAAAGAAATCAAGCAGAAACTTCTATATAGCGTTTACAGTTTTAATGATCAGACTTAGATTAAATGACATAACAGACTTGTTGGTAAGGTGAAATGATCAAGTATCAAGCATCACATTCAACTTGTAACTGATTATTGAGCAAAAGAGTGTAATCACATTTGTGGAACCAAGGAAACCTTAATATGAATTTCTAACTGTGATGAAAATGGAGACTGAAATAACTGTAACCAAAATAGGAAAAAAATTGGACGCAAATTTGATAAAGAAAATTATAAAAGCTGATTATATGGAAAAGAAATTCTGGGTTACTCTAAAAAGTAAAAACGAGAGTTATTAAAAAGAGGGATACTATTTCGCTTTAATTCTATAGCTCCAATCAGAGATATGAACTAGTTTTAAACCTGAGACAAATTATGACATACTTTAAGGCAATGGACATCGCACTAACTCAGCAGATGAAACAAAGGAATCTGGCTCACATGACCTTTGCGTCAGCTTTCCAGCTAGATCCTCCGCTGAAGCTTTATTTGAAGATGATACTGGAGAATATCTGCCAGCAGATATTTCTTCCCAGGGACAACAGTCAGGAGCTGAGGTCCGGTGACGATGATGAGAGGCTGCTGGCCGCTGAGTATGCCATGTGAACAACACGAGAATTTTTCAGCGGCTTTCTCGGGTCCAAATAAATTGGAGATAGTTCAAAGTCTGGTCAAAGTCACAGAATCGAAGAGACAAAAATTTAAAAAATCATTTAAGCCACAAAATCCGAGTTCTTCAGATGTTGTGTGGATAGGCGAAAACAGCTTCCAGTATGAGAAAAACGATCAGTCCACTTTAAAACACAGTGAGTTAAGGAAAATCAATAGAAAAAGTTTAACAGAATAAAACAGAAAAACGGCTGTGAACATGGAGTTTCACTCCATATAAAAGAGAAGTTTATGTTCAAAACAGAAGAAAAAGTATTTTTCCCAGATGTTTAAAGGAAAGAGAATTCAAGGCAGGACACACAGACAACTTAGACAAACCTTCAGAAGGAACAACTCCCTGAACTAGGGTGTTGCTCCCTATTTACTGATAATTTTTTCTGGGGAAAAACTTGACTGACATGAAAGGGAACCAATTGTCTCCCATCGCAGGAAAACTGAATGAACTTTGGTCCAATAAGAAAACAATCCTTTGTCTCTAACTGACCAATAGAATGAAAGGGGGCGTTGTACAACAGAGACTGGCTGGTGATTGGTTGACCCAGTCAGATGACTTGAGTAAGTTTTTCGAAGGCAAACACATATTAACCCTTTAACTGCAAAATGCAATGAAATGCAAGGCAACTCAAGGCCCCCCCTAGTGGTCAAGAGTGGTAAAAAATTTGTCAATAATATAGTTCAGATTTTCAAGGCTATAACTTAAAAGTTACAAGAGATAATGGCTTACTGTCAATTAGAAAGATGTAGAATATTTGCATCCTTTTATAGAAACGTGGACAGACTGTAATTTACTGTACATACTCTGGTTGTCATTGAATCCTTATTTAAATCCTTCACCTGAACAACGAGAGCAAGTTTTTAGCCAAAGTCAAATTCCTTGTATGTGTTGTGCATACTTGGCCAATAAAGCTGATTCTGATTCTGATTCTGATGATCCAAAGTTTCAGATAGGAATAAATTTATGCATCTAATTTGCATAATGTTGCGGTAGTTATATAAATTATATAACTCAGTCAATAAGTTGACATGTGCAGTTGCTGCGCTGTGCCACTGGGGGCATGCAACCTGTCCATTTAATCTGGGCAGTTAAAGGGTTAACTGTGAAATTCACGTTATATACTTACATATAAAATCTAAGTAACTTCAGTGATTCATGACTAACTTTCAGTGAGCATGCGCTTTCATAAACTTGTCCTTCTATAATTAACATGCATTAGAATAAGCCTCATCTAAGCATTGAGATGCTAACTCTAACTCTAAAAGGTCAGTTGGAGTAAACTCATCCAAACAGATATCAGTTGAAGGAGTTGTAGTAGTTACTGTATTTAAGTTAACGGTGGAAAGAATATGACTGATTTTTATCTCTGATAGATGAAATTTTATTATTGAAAAAGTTCATAAAGTCCTGACTAGTAAACTCTAAGGGAATGCTAGGATTGACAGAGTCCTGACTCTTTGTCAGCCTGGCTACAGTGCTGAAAAGAAACCTGGGATTATTCTTGTTCTCTTCTATTAATGCAGAATAATAACTTGTTCTAGCTTTTCTAAGAGATTTTTTATAAATTAAAAGATGATTTCTCCAAGCTAAATAGATTTCATCTAAATTAGTGGAGCACCATTTTCTTTCTAATTGATGAGTCTTCTGTTTTAAGCTATGAGTTTCTGTGTTGAACCAAGGAGTTAGAAATCTCTGATTAGACTTTTTCTTTTTTAAAGGGGCCACCATGTCTAGAGTCTGATGCAGAGAAGCTGTAACACTATCTACCATGCTATCAATTACGGAAGGAGCAAGCTGTCTATAGCTCATTTCCATTGTGTTGACACATGGCATAGAGGAAACAATCTGCATAAATTTGGTTACATCATCATCTGAGAGGCATCTACTGTAGTAATATTTTTCTTTAGGAGCCAAATAGTCAGAAATAGTAAAATCAAAGGTTGAAAGACAATGGTCTGACGGTACAGGATTATGAGGAGACACTATCAGATTTTCTATTTCTATGCCATATGTCAGAACTTGTGGTGGAGATAATGGGTAGAATTTCCTACTTTCTGAGAAAATCCCATCGAGTCTAATATTGAATTAAATGCCATATTAACACAATCACTATCTACATCTACATGTATACTAAAGTTCCCTACTATAATTATCTGATTTCAACACTAAATCAGCTAAGAATTCGGCAAATTCAGATTAAAAACTCTGAGTAGGTTGATGGAGGACGATAAACTACGGCAAATAAAATTGGGTTTAGCCTAAAATTGATAAAACACCAAATACTGAGGACCAGGCCCTCAAAGGAATTATAACGTGTTTTTTGCTTTACATTAACTAGTAATTTGGAATGGTAAATTGTTGCTACTCCTCCTCCACAACCAGAACTTCTGGGATTTTGACAGTTTAAATAACCTGAGGGAGTTGATTCATTTAAACCAGTCCTTCTCAAATAGTGGGGGGCACGGTGCGATGCCATGGGGGGGCGCGTGTGACCCCGGGAAACATGCTTTTTTTTTTGGCCGTACTAGAATAAAGTGTAATTGCACAGCCACTACAGTAGGTGGTAGTGGCGCTCTCATTGTCAGTGTGCGCAGGGAGTATTAGCTCTATGGTGTAGGGTTTTTTTTGCACTGAGCATGCGCACACACAGCACAGAGCAGGCGATGTGAAGTGCAGTGAACAAACACTCAAGAGACACTATTGAAAAATATTTAACAGGGATGAAAAGAAAGGCGGAGAGAGACGGAGCTAATGAGACAAGCGCAAGTCACCCGAAAGCTAAGATGAGGAAATATGACAAAGCGTACGTAGCGCTTGGCTTCACTGTGACTACGGTGGGAGAAGAGGAAAGACGGGTGTGTTTACTGTGTCTAAAAATGTTGGCAGCGGACAGTATGAAGCCAAATAAATTAAGGCGTCACTTAAAGACATTACACCCCAATCACGCTGAAAAGCCGCTTGAGCTTTTTCAGCGAAAACGTGCCGAATATTGCCAACAATTATCCCGCTTTGTGAATGCTACTTCAGTAAACCAACGAGCACAGTTAGCATCATATAAGGTGGCGTACCAAATAGCTCAGTGCAAAAAAACCCCACACCATAGCAGAGGAGCTGATACTGCCTGCAGCATTAGACATGGGCTCTGTCATGCTGGATGACGCAAGTGCTGCAAAAATTAAAAACTATCCCTCTGTCCAATGACACTATCGCCAGACGTATAAATGACAATGCTAACGATCTTCAAGAACAGCTGGTAGATAAACTCAAAGAAACATTTTTCCTGACAATAAGTTGAAGCAACTGACAGCAACAAAGACTTCGTTTATTGCTTATGTACATTTTGACATGACAAACTCCCTGTGTAAGGATCTACGTTTTGGAAATATGTCAAAAAATGTTTATAGTTTAAATAAGGATTTAATTTTTTTTTTAAATTTCAGGCAAATTGGTGCACTTTAAATCTTTTCTGTTACAGATTAAAAAATGATGTTAATAAAGTATAAGCTGATCTATATTTCTTTTTTCTTTTCTTTCATGTTAATAAGGATACAATGTTATGCAGAGGTGTACTTATAACAATTTTATAGACAAATGATACTATTTATAGTCGCGGCGGAGAGTGTGGGGGGGGCGAAATGTTTTCTTCTTCCTGGGGGGGCGTAACAGAAAATAATTGAGAAGCACTGATTTAAACCAACATAATCCTCTTGCCCTACCCAAGTCTCTGTAAGGGATAGTAAATCAATCTGATGATCAATTAACAGATCATGGACTAGCAGAGACTTGGGAGTTAGAGACCTAATATTGAACAAACCGGATTTAATTTTTAAATTATGAGGAGGAAGAGTATGTCCTTTCATTTTTGCTACTGTTTCACTTTAGCGAAATTAATTTATTTTCTGAAATTTGCTACCTTTTTTTCTAGAAAATTTGCTATTTTTGTCTCAAATCTTTGACTTTTTCCCACTTAAATGTGTGTCTCATAAATATGCTAAATTTTCTCTCAAATTTGACTTTTCCTTGTAAATTTGCAACTTTTCTTAGAGTTGAAACTTTTTTTCATAAACTTGCCTTTTTTCCCCTCAAATTTGCTTTTTCTTTTCTTGTAAATAAAAATCTTTCTCAAACTTACCTATTTTTTCCATCATAAATTCGCTATTTTTTTCTTGAAAATATGCAATGTTCATTTGGATGCTAGTTAAATTTTTGTTCCCTGCAATGATTCATTTTTTCTGCTGATTTGCCCAATAATACAATTATATATTTTTTAATGTTTTTGTTGGGATAAGATAAGATAAGATAAGCCTTTATTAGTCCCACAATGGGGAAATTCCAGGATTGCAACAGCACAGGGATAGCAGCACTCAGAGCAACAATCAGAAGGCAAGAAAAAACAAGAGCAGCTAGTATACATATGTACATATTACTATAAATATATACGTATATATAGACACACAGTGCGGAGCATTGTGGTTGGTGGATGTGCAGCAAAAAGTCTAAGCTCTCTCTCCGCAGATGCGGTGGGCCAGCTGGATGTCTTTGGGCGTGATGATGACCCTCTTGGCGTGGATGGCGCACAGGTTGGTGTCCTCGAAGAGACCCACCAGGTAGGCCTCGCTGGCCTCCTGCAGAGCCATGACGGCGGAGCTCTGGAAGCGCAGGTCAGTCTTGAAGTCCTGAGCGATCTCCCTCACCAGGCGCTGGAAGGGCAGCTTACGGATGAGCAGCTCCGTGGATTTCTGGTAGCGACGGATCTCTCTCAGAGCCACGGTACCGGGCCTGTAACGGTGAGGCTTCTTCACTCCACCGGTGGCCGGAGCGCTTTTTCGAGCAGCCTTGGTGGCCAGCTGCTTCCTGGGGGCTTTTCCTCCAGTAGATTTATGGGCGGTCTGCTTGGTTCTTGCCATCACTCTTTATTATTCTGTCTTATATTTC
This sequence comes from Pholidichthys leucotaenia, assembly GCA_020510985.1. Taxonomy (NCBI): domain Eukaryota; kingdom Metazoa; phylum Chordata; class Actinopteri; order Cichliformes; family Pholidichthyidae; genus Pholidichthys; species Pholidichthys leucotaenia. The sequence goes on from CM035849.1 coordinate 231,338,113, forward strand.
TTGCACGCCGCCTAAACTCCAGCCCGGCACCCGCACCGTTTTCGCTTCAGTTTCTCCCGGTATGTCGAGTTTCTCCATTAGCACCAGGTGGCGGTTGAGTGCTAGCTAGCTCTTCCCTGCTGTATCGTCTCCTGCTGTAAACAGAGGCTCCGTCCGCCGACTCGGGAGACCTTTGGGGCGATCTGTGTGTCTGTGATATATATAGAGTGAAAGGTGTGCCGGATCAGAAAGTTATCACCAGATCAGAAAGAAGAAGGAAGATAAAAAGACTCAGAATTGAGCCGCTGTTGCAAAAGGCAGCCAACTCGTGTGGTGCCAGAACCGGAAATCGGGAGGGAATTACTTTGGTCCATTTTAAAGGGTTTGGTGGATAGATGGATGGATCTTCATAAAAAGACATCTTCCTGGGTATTTTTTAACAAACATTTTAAATCCACAATAATTCACATTTTCGGTGATCAGCTGGACAAGATGGCAGCTTAGGTCAAATCTACTCAACCCAGTATTGCTTTTATTTATTGATTTTCACTGTTGTGACAACTATTTTGTCTGTCATCTGTCTGCACTATTGTTTGTAAAAACACCATGACTGATTCAAGCAAGAAATTTGAGTCCGGTCTTGCTGTAAAGACAAGAGGGATGTCCGACATGGAGGCCATAGCAGAGGCTGTACTTGAGAAACAACGTGGCTTCCTGGAGGTATGTTTCGATAAACTCCAGCAGATGAGAGAAAATACAGAAGAAAAGTTACGAGCCATACAGGCAGACTTATTATCGCTAACCGAGAGTCTCGGCACCATTAATGTGGAGCTGAACAAAATACGGTCGGCTGTTGAAAGTAACTCTGAAAGGGAAGCTAACCAGGAGTGCACAGTGGAGACGATGCAACTTAAGCTAGCTGACATGGAGGACCGAAGCAGGAGATGTAACATTCGCGCCACTGGACTACCAGAAGGACTTGAAGGGTTGAATGCTGTGCAGTTTCTCACGAAGTCGCTACCAAAGTGGTTCCCTACTCTAGGTGATCTGGAGGGTGAGCTCATGCGAGCCCATCATGTGTACAGTGACAACAACAAGAGGAAAGATGCCCCTCGTACCCTAATCTTTAATGTGCTCTGGTACACAACACGCCAGCTTATCCTCCGTGCTGCAAAGAAATCCCTGCTCATAACTGATGGACGATCGGTTTGCTTCTCACCCAACTACAGAGGCTACACTGTTAGGCAAGCTTTCTCTAAAGCCATGAACACGGCCCAAGCAAAAGAAGTGGAGTTCTTTCTGCTTTACCCTGCCACACTGAAAGTCAGCGCTGCCGGCAAAACTGAGGTTTTCCAATCCCTGAACAAAGTCAAGGAATTCATCACCTCTCTTCCAACGATGCGGACCCCACCTGCGACTAGGAACGGTGAGCCAGAACCCCGACAACTGGACAAACATGTTGATTAACCATAGATCTTTGGACCTCATCTATCCTACTCGGTACCTGGATTACACGTTTGGACATCACCCGGACTCTTCGCCACAGCACTGGTTTGTTAATAAAATATGTGCGACAGGTTTTTTCTTATTTTCATCGTTACAATTAGAGTATATGTGACTTATTCCAGCCCAAGCCGTGTTAGCATTTACTTTATAATCCTTTCGGTCCACAATTATTTTTATTTGCTGGCGCTTATGCTACCAAGGTCTCTTTTTTCTTTCTCTCTCTCTCTGAATAGATCTGAGTATTCCCTGTTCTAATTTTGTATTTGTCTGTAACACAGAGTTTGTTTGAATGCTCAGTTATTTGGTTAATCGGCTAGAGAGGAGGACGGTGTAAGATCCTTATTTTATTCGGTGTGCAAAGTTCATTTCCTGGCCGTACTATTCTCTGTTCAACTGTTTATCCTTGTGTTTGTGGCCGGGATATATATATTCTTATTTTTTAAAATCTTGAAGCTTGTTTTATTTTCGGAGCCTTGAGCTCACAGCTATTTCTGATAGTTGTGGCACATTCTACCAGTCTGATTTCAACAGTTCAGTTTATTAGGTGCTGGGTTTGAGGTTGTTTTGCAGCCCCATATCTATACTAGATCACGGATCAACATATGAGTGTTATATTGTTTTTTAGTTTAGTTATTTCTGTTGTGTATTGGGTTTTATGTGATTTGTTGTTGTTTGTTTGGCACCACCAGGGGCTATTTTGAGGGGTATTGATGTACACTACTGTTCAAAAGTTTGGGGTCACCCAGACAATTTTGTGTTTTCCATGAAAAGTCACACTTTTATTTACCACCATGAGTTGTAAAATGAATAGAAAATTTAGTCAAGACATTGACAAGGTTAGAAATAATGATTTGTATTTGAAATAATAATTTTTTCCTTCAGACTTTGCTTTCGTCAAAGAATCCTCCAGCAGTTACAGCATTGAGACCTTTGGCATTCTAGCTGTTAATTTGTTCAGGTAATCTGGAGAATTCTGACGCAATGAGCAAACACACTGTATCATTAGAACACTGGAGTGATAGTTGCTGGAAATGGGTCTCTATACACCTATGTAGATATTGCACCAAAAACCAGACATTTGCAGCTAGAATAGTCATTTACCACATTAGCAATGTATAGAGTGTATTTCTGATTAGTTTAAAGTTATCTTCATTGAAAAAAAACAGTGTTTTTCTTTCAAAAATAAGGAAATTTCTAAGTGACCCCAAACTTTGGAACGGTAGTGTATGTGCTCTTATCGTACTCAGAAACGGGAGCAAAAGTCCAAACCATTAACGAGGGGGAAGATTCACTCATTTTATATTCATATCAATCATATTTGTGAGTCAGTTTGCAGCTGTTGGCACTATATTTTATTGCCAAGTACATGGTAAATCACTCTGGGATCAATACACAACAATGGGTGAATTATCTATTTTAGTTTGGAATTGTGACGGGTTAAATACACCACATAAGAGGACCAGTGTTCTTACTTTTATGCATCATCAGAAAATTGACCTGGCTCTTCTACAGGAGACACGCCTGTTAAGAAGAGACTCTGGTCGCCTGTCCAACAGATTTTACCATACAGTTGCTTCCTCTTCAGCCGAATCAAAAAGTAAAGGGGTGGCTATTGTATGTAAATGTAATCTTAAAACTAAGGTGCTGGATATATGGGCGGACAATACAGGTAGGATAGTAGTGGCCAAGGTTGAACTATACAGGAGGAAAGTAGCTCTTATCTCTGCTTATGCACCAAACAAATTTGATACAAATTTCTTTGAGACACTCACACAGAAAATGCTGGAACTATCTGAATATTCTTATTGTGGGGACTGAAATGAATACAGTATGGCATACAGATGATCGCTGTAGCTTGAGTGCCTCTAAAGATCAGGAGCTTGCTACTACAGCTCTGCGAGCCTGGGCAAAGACTCTTGGGCTCATAGATGTTTGGCGTTCCTTTAACCCCACAGCAAAAAATTACTCGATTTTCTCTGCCAGACATAAATCATTCTGAAGGATAGATTTTCTTTTCACTTCGCCACAACTTTGTCAGAAAATTGATGATGCTGCTTTACTGCCTATTGCATTATCAGACCATGAAGGGGTATTCTGCCGTGCAACTATGGGCTGTTTATCCAAACAGACTGCTAGGTGGCGCTTTAATACCACCCTACTTAGAAATGATGTCTATACATCTCAATTTTTATCCGAACTACAAGACTTTTTGGACTTTAATCTAGGCCCGGTCAGTGACCCCAGAATATTATGGAATGTTGTTAAAGGGTTTATACGTAGCAGCACCACCTGCTTCTCGTCAAACATGCGCAAGGCTAGAACAGCTAAGTTGCAGGCTTTGAAAGCTGACTTGGTTAGAATTGATTCAATCTGACAAAGAAAATATTCCCAACAAACTGAATCACAGGGTGATATAAAGAAAGAAACTAATAACATTTTAAAGCAACAATCAGAATTTTTGATACATAGGACTAGACAGCCTTACTACTTCGAGGGGTCTAAGCCCAGCCACCTTCTAACCTCCAAAATAAGAGCCAGTGAGTACTTTGCTGACATCCCCTCTATCAGATTTGCAACCAGTGAAATTGTAACTGAACCTAAGCAGGTGAATGAGACCTTTCGCAGGTTTTACTCTAATCTCTGCCAGTCAGATACTCAGTTAGATAAAGATAGATGTCACAAGTTTCTCAGTCAGCTAGCTCTACGTCAGCTGTCAGCAACTGACTCTACACAACTTGATGCGCCCATATCCCTGGGAGAGCTTAAGGTGGCCGCTCTCAATATGCAAAGAAATAAATCACCAGGGTTTGATGGAATACCTCCTGAAGTATATGTGGAATTCTGGGACAAGCTAGGCCCACTACTTTTAGATATGATAATGTTTTCTATAGACAAAGGCAGTTTTTCAAGAGATGTCAACACAGCCCTGATATCTTTACTCTTAAAAAAAGACAAGGACCCAGTAGACTGCAGCAGTTATAGGCCTCTCAGCTTGTTAAATGCAGATCTTAAAATATATGCTAAAGTGTTGGCTCAACGTATTCGGAATCACATGTCAACATTAGTCAACTGCGATCAGACTGGTTTTATAAAGTCGAGGTTTGCTGCAGATAATGTCAGACAACTTCTCCATATAATTGACGCTACAACAGACAAAGAAACCTCAGCTGCAGTTCTATCCCTTAATGCTATGAAAGCCTTTGATAGACTGGAGTGGTCCTTTTTATGGGAGGTTTTAGATAAAATGGGATTCGGCAAAAATTTTATTCATATGATTAAGGTTCAGTATTCAAATCCCTCAACCCTAGTACTCACGGACCAACTATCCTCTGCGCTGTTTCTGGTTACTAGATCATCCCAACAGGGCTGTTCCCTGAGTCCAGCACTTTTTGCTCTCTCACTTGAACCACTTGCTCAGATGATTCGTCAGTCCCCCACTGTGCACCCAATTTCAGTTCACGATATGCACCACCACTTGTCATTATATGCCGATGATGTTTTAGTCTTCATGGAGAAACCCCCACAATCCATACCTAATTTGCTGTTCATTTGTGAGGAATTTAGCTGCCTCTCTGGTTTTAAGATTAACTGGATCAAATCCACACTATTCCCCCTTAATGAATCAGCCAGGAGGTTACAAATTCCAGCTAACATTCCAGTCGTCCAAGACTTTAAGTACCTTGGAAAACAAATATTCCCATCCCTGAATTGCATTGTGATGTACAACTACTCAGAAACACTGAATAAAGTTAAAGCAGACTTAGACAGGTGGATTAGTCGCCCCAACTCTCTGAGAGCCCGTGTCTCTGTAGTTAAAATGAACATTCTGCCCAGAATAAATTTTGTCAGTTCAATGATCCCCCTCTCCCCTCCTGTTCATTGGAACAAAATACATTGTTATTTTGCAGTTCATTTGGAACAGAAAGCATCCTCATTTAAAACTGTCCACCACACAAAGAGGAATGACCAGTGGTGGTTTATCATTTCCTAACTTTAAGTTTTATTTTTGGTCATTTGTACTTACGCCATTACTTGTGTGGTGTGACACTAATGCCTCCATTTGCTGGCATAAGTTAGAAGAAAACTGTGTGAGACCCTGGAACCTACAGGAGGTTCTCTTTGCTAATATATCCAATAAACAATGTCAATTACATTTTGGCCCAATAGTATCACAACTTATTAAAACATGGCGTGCTGCTGAGCTTCAGTGTAAGATCTTCAAGTGGCATACACGTACACCAATTTTTAACAACCTGGGCTTACTGATTGGAGGAAGTCCCGCTTCATGCCTTGCTTGGAATAATAGTAATGTTTGCACTTTAAATGATATGTTTAGTGATTCTGGGCTGCACACCTTTCAGGATATCAGAAACAGCTTTAATCTGCCTGCAACCACATTCTTTTCCTATTTGCAACTTAGATCGTCTCTCCAGGCACACGGTGCCCCATGCCAACAACCTTTACTAATCTATCCTTTATATAAGCAATTTGAAAAAAAGAACCAAGAATAGGGGTTTGGTATCTGTTCTGTATCATTTCTTTCTGGAGGCCTCGTATACTGATTTACCAATTGATAGAATGTGGAGGCGTGGTTGCCCCAATCTTGACTCTGATTTTAATTGGTCCAACGTCTGGGCAAATATTAAGGAGGCTTCCCGCAACCTGGATCACCAGCAGATCCACTTTAACTATATACACAGAACATATTTAACCCCTCGCAAACTCCACTACATGAACTTGATACCTGATCCCTTGTGTAGCCTATGTACTATAAAAGCTCCTGGCACCTTTATACGTATGACGTGGAATTGCCCTCCAGTCTTACAGTCTTGGTCTAAAGTGGCAGCCAAACTAACTGATTTGGTGTCAGTGACCATTCCTGTGACTATCTCTGTCCTTTTGCTTAATGATCTATCAGAATTGAATGTTACTAAATTTAAAAAACGCACTGTACTGGCCGGCCTGACTGCTGCCAAAAAGTTGATTGCATTGCGATGGAAGCCTCCTCACTCTCTTACCATCAGACACTGGGCCCTTACCTTCCTGGATGACATCTATTTAAAACTATCAACTGCTAGAGTTAATGGTGCTCTTGAGACTTCTTTAAACAACTGGCGTGAAGCAGCTGATTCAGTAAAAGAACTTATAGTATGAACTCTCTCCTTACCTGATCGTCTATTTAGGAGACCTTTAACTTCCTTGTTTCCCTCTGACTGAGCTTGCACGTGTGTGTGGGGTGGGGGGTGGTGCCCTTTATTTTATTTTATTTATTTTTTATAGTTCTCTTTTTAATCCTGTGCTGTTTGCATCTTATTAGGTGCAGATTCATTATTATGGTTATGTCATTTTATGTTTAGTCCCATCGTCTATTCTTGTATTGTCATGTCTGTCTTTATTGTTTTAAACAAAAAAGGAGTCTTGTAATTTTTTTCAGCTGTAAATTTGTGCTTTTGTTCAATAAAAACATTTGATCACAAAAAAAAAATTCACACTTTCTATTAGTATGCTAGCTAATATTGTTTAAACACGTTGGGCCATATGACAACGACAGGATTGTTTAGTCAGTTGTCAGTGATGCAGAACGCATTTATGGGCATTCCCAAGATCATTTCCTTATCATAATGGCGTAAAACAAACTTTCCACTGGCGCATGACGCAAAGAGGCTGGTCTAATCCTTCAAAGGTGTGTTTTGGATAATCCAATCCAAAGCACTCCTTCCGATCCCTTTAATGCAAAGAGGCGCATTATCTAAAGTGAACTGTGATAATGACAGTTTAAAACGGGTTTTGCACTGACCAAAGCCCATGTGTGTCAGCCAAAATGTATGATAGTAATGTTGCCTGGTAATAAGGAAGACATCACTCACAGTTGATGCCCAGTTAGTTATTTTAGAGAAAACAAATGGCGAAGAGGATAAGGACCTGTACTTACTGTATATAGTGCTTTTCTAGTCTCAAAGACCACTCAAAGCACTTCACTAGCACTAACTCTGTATTCTAAGGGCCTATGAGAGATGGATACCTAAGGACAATTTAGAATCACCAATTAACCTAACGTGCATGTCATTGGATTGTGGGAGGAAACCGGAGCTCCCGGAGCAAGCCCACGCAGCACAGGGGGAACATGCAAACTCCACACAGAAAGGTTCCCACTCCTGCCTGCCTGGAGATTTGAACCTGGAACCTTCTAACTGTTAGGCAACAGTGCTAACCACTGTACCACCGTGCTGGCCCTGAAGGACATATAGGGCCATATTATGCAGTATTGTGGCTGTGACCTGTGGCTTCCTGTGGTAATGTATCGTCACTTCCTGTGTTGCTGGCTGTCTGTGTGGCTTACTCTGTGGTTAGCTCTTTTCATTCTCCTGAGGATTTTTGCCTTTAATTGTATTTTAATCACTTTTTTCCTTCTACCGTTAGCGCTCGCTACTGTTTATCAAGCCTCTTGCACCTGTGTGGGCACTCAGTGTTATCTAATCACCCTCTTTAGCCTTCTGTTCACCTTTCATCAGTGTTTTTGTTAGCTTCAGGTTAGCCACTTCTATGGCTACTAGCTCTCCTTCCCCTTCTCCTCTGGTGTGCTCTCTCTGTCAGATGGTTAGCTATACCTCTGCCTCTTTTAGTGATAACGGTAAGTGTAATAAATGTTGTCTTTTTGAGGCGCTCGAGGCAAGGTTGTCTGATTTGGAATCCCAGCTCCGCTGCATTGAAATACCGTCTGTGCCAGTTAATAATGACAGATGCCCCTTAGCTGCAGCGGAGCTCCGTAGCATAGGGCGGCCTGCTAGCGGTCCTCCGGTCCTTCTCAGCAGCGCGGAGACTGGGTGGGTGACGGTGAGAAGGAAGCCTAGTCGCAAGGCTCTGGTTCACCACCAACCTGCTCATGTTTCTAATCGCTTTTCCCCACTCAGCGACACACCCGCTGAGGAAAAAACTCTGGTCATTGGCGACTCTATAGTCAGAAACATGAACCTAGAGACTCCAGCAGCCATAGTCAAATGCATTCCTGGGGCCAGAGCAGGCGACATCGAGTCAAATTTGAAAATGCTGGCTAAAAGTAACTGTAAATACTCCACAATTGTTATCCATGCCGGCATTAATGACATCCGACTCCGGCAGTTGGAAGTCACAAAACTTAATGTGGAATTGGTGTGTGACTTTGCAAAAACGATGTCTGCCTCTGTAGTATTCTCTGGGCCCCTACCCAATCTGACCAGTGATGACATGTTTAGCTGCTTGTCATCCTTCAACCGCTGGCTGTCTGTGTGGTTTCCTGCAAACAATGTGGGCTACATAGACAATTGGGGCTCATTTTGGGGAAAACCTGGTCTTATTAGACGAGACGGCGTCCATCCCACTTTGGATGGTGCGTCTCATTTATCTAACAATCTGGCATCATTTTTATCCAAATTTCCAAAACATTGACAACTCAGAGTTGGGACCAGGAAGCAGAGTCGTGACCAGGAAGCAGAGTCACAGTCTTACACGCCTCTTTGTAGCTCCTCTTCATCTGTCACCCCTCTACTTAGCCCCCGTCTTCCCCATCAGAGAATCATTGTCTGCTCCCTCCAAAGTAAATAAAAATATAATGTATAAGCATCCCAAAGTGATTAAACAAAAAGTTGGTAAAACTCAAATTAAACATGAAGCCTCTAAATTGAATGATTTGGCCTCTGTTCCTCCTCATAATTTAAAAATTAAATGCGGTTTGTTAAATATTAGGTCTCTAACTCCCAAGTCTCTGCTAGTCCATGATCTATTAATTGATCATCAGATTGATTTAATATTCCTTACAGACACTTGATTAGGGCAAGAGGATTATGTTGGTTTAATCAGGGGTGTCAAACTCATTCCATGGAGGGCCAAGACCCTGCAGGTTTTACTTCCACCCAGTCTCTTCAGCAGGTGTTTTCACTGATCAGCAATCAGTAGGAAGAAATTCAGAGAAATCATCTGTTGAAGACACTGGGTGGAGGTAAAACCTGCAGTGTCTTGGCCCTCCATGGAATGAGTTTGACACCTGTGGTTTAAGTGAATCAACTCCCTCTGGTTATTTAAACTGTCAAAATCCCAGAAGTCCTGGTCGTGGAGGAGGAGTAGCAACAATTTACCATTCCAAATTACTAGTTAATGTAAAGCAAAAAACACGTTATAATTCCTTTGAGGGCCTGGTCCTCAGTATTGGGCATTTTAGCAGATTTTAGGCTAAACCCAATTTTATTTGCCATAGTTTATCATCCTCCATCAACCTACTCAGAGTTTTAATCCGAATTTGCCGAATTCTTAGCTGATTGAGTGCTGAAATCAAACAGAATAATTATAGTAGGGGATTTTAATATACATGTTGATGTAGATAGTGACTGGCTTAATAAGGCATTTAATTCAATATCAGACTCGATGGGGTTTTCTCAGAAAGTAGAAAATTCTACCCATTATCTCCACCACACATTGGACCTTGTTCTGACATATGGCATAGAAATAGAAAATCTGGTAGTGTCTCCTCATAATCCTGTACTGTCAGACCATTGTCTGTTAACCTTTGATTTTACTAGTATTTCTGACTATTTGGCTCCTAAAGAAAAACATTACTACAGTAGATGCCTCTCAGATGATGCTGTAACCAAATTTATGCAGATTGTTTCCTCTATGCCATGTGTCAACACAACGGAAGTAAGCTATAGACAGCTTGCTCCTTCTGTAATTGATAGCATGATACATAGTGTTACAGTTTCTCTGCATCAGACTCTAGATATGGTGGCCCCTTTAAAAAAGAAAAAGTCTAATCAGAGATTTCTAACTCCTTGGTTTAACACAGAAACTCGTAGCTTAAAACAGAAGACTCGTCAATTAGAAAGAAAATGGCGCTCCACTAATTTAGATGAAATCTATTTAGCTTGGAGAAATCATCTTTTAATTTATAAAAAATCTCTTAGAAAAGCTAGAACAAGTTATTATTCTGCATTAATAGAAGAGAACAAGAACAATCCCAGGTTTCTTTTCAGCACTGTAGCCAGGCTGACAAAGAGTCAGGACTAGCATTCCCTTAGAGCTTACTAGTCAGGACTTTATGAACTTTTTCAATAATAAAATTTCATCTATCAGAGATAAAATCAATCAGATTCTTCCCACCGTTAACTTAAATACAGTAACTACTACAACTCCTTCAATTGATATCTGTTTGGATGAGTTTACTCCAGTTGACCTTTAAGTAGTTAGAAGCCTTCAATTTGTCTTTTAGACCCTATTCCTACTAGGTTCTTTAAAGACATCTTCCCATTTATTGGTAGCTTTATTCTTCAAATAATCAATTCTTCATTAACTTTAGGCCATGTATCGCAGGCTTTTAAAACTGCTGTAATTAAACCCTTACTCAAAAAGCCAACGCTGGATCCAGGAGTTTTAGCTAACTATCAACCAATCTCAAATCTCCCTTTCATTTCCAAAAATCTTAGAAAGAGTTGTTGCTACGCAATTATTTGACCACTTGCAGGGAAATGATTTATTTGAAGAGTTTCAATCTGGGTTTAGAATCCATCATAGTACTGAAACAGCCTTAGTGAAGGTCACTAATGACCTCCTTATCACATCTGATAATGGACTTGTTTCTGTACTTGTCCTTTTACACCTTAGTGCAGCTTTTGATACTATCTATCATAATATTCTACTTGATAGATTAGAACACTATGTTGGACTTAATGGAACTTTGTTGCAATGGTTTAGATCTTATTTATCTGACAGGCTCCAGTTTGTCCATGTCAATAATGAGTTTTCTTTCAACTCAAAGCTCAGTCATGGAGTTCCACAGGGATCTGTGCTAGGCCCTACTCTTTTTAGTTTATATATGCTTCCGTTAGGCAACATTATTAGAAAGCACTGTATACATTTTCATTGTTATGCAGATGACACACAATTATACCTGTCAGTGAAGCCAGATGATAGTAATCAATTAGCCAAGTTTGAAGCCTGTCTTAAGGAAATCAAAGCTTGGATGACTTGTAATTTCCTGCTATTAAATTCAGCTAAGACTGAAGTCATTCTTGTTGGTCCAGGAAACCTTAGAAATACCTTTACAAATCAAACTCTTAGTTTGGATGCAGTTACTCTTTCTCTTAATAGCTCTGTGAGGAACCTTGGAGTTATTTTTGATCAAGATCTGTTTTCAATTCACATATTAAATTCGTTTCTATGACTGTCTTCTATCATTTGCATAATATTGCCAAGATTAGGAGCATCTTGTCTCAGAGTGATGCTGAGAAACTGATCCATGCTTTTGTTAGCTCTAGATTAGATTATTGTAACTCTTTATTATCAGGTTGTCCTAAAATATCTTTAAAAAGTCTTCAATTGATCCAAAATACTGCAGCAAGAGTTTTAACAGGTACTAGAAAGAGAGATCATATCTCTCCGGTTCTGGCCTTCCTTCAATGGCTTCCCATAGAGTTTAGAATTGTTTAAAATCCTTCTCCTCACTTTCAAAGCTCTAAATAATCAGGCCCCTTTTTACTTAAAAGATCTGATACTACCCTATTATCCTAACAGAGCACTACGCTCCCAAAATGCTGGATTATTTGTAATACCTAGAAGCTGACGCAGAACGCGTTTATGAGCATGTCCAAGTTCATTTCCTTATCACAACGATGTAAAAATGAACCTTCCGCTGGCATATGACGCAAAGCGGCCAGTCTGATCATTCAGAGGTGTGTTTTGGATAATCCAATTCAAAGTGCTCCATCCCATCCCTTTAATGAAAAGAGGCGCATTATCTAAGGTGAATTGTGATCAAGACGGTTTAAGGTGGGTTTTGAGCTGACCAAAGCCCATGTGTGTGAGCCAAAATGCACAATAGTAATGTTGCTTGGTAATAAGGAAGGCATTAATCACAGTTGATGTCCAGTTATGTTAAAAAGAACAAATGGTAAAGAATGGGCTGAAAAATCAGCTGAATGCGCAGGGACGGTCATCCGCACACTTTTCCGACAGACTTTTTGCCGTGCGCCAGTGTTTTTGTCAGTTTCTGTCAGCACATTGTGTGTTTTTTATGCCTTGTGCCACGCCATCAAATTACCAGTAGACATCGCATCCGCTATGCGCTCGGAGGATGTGCCTCATTTTGAAGAGGTGTGGCGGCACGCAATCTAATGCGCATTACTGTTATAGTGCATTCCATGAGAATCCACTTTTGATCAGGAAAAGGGAGGTCTATCATCAGAAGCACATTGTTTAATGATATTTCAGTGGAGTGTTTTGGCATCGTGCAGCCTTGGAACTCAGGAAACGGCATGTGCTGGGATCTTGTAACAGTCACAATCGCCCGTCATTTTAATTATATGATGATTACACACTAGTATTTTTTTAATTCCATCCACACTCTCATTTTAATTGCAGAGTCTATAGATTAGGCATTAATGCATGATCTTTTTAGGGGAATGAATGAATGAACATGGAGCATGTGTGCCAGTGTGTTCCAATGTGATGCACGGCACATGGGGGGGGGGGGGAATTTTCATTTTCATCATGGACTTACTAGGTAGTAATGTGTTTATTTTTGAGGGAATAAATGAATGGACAAGGAGTGTGCAGCGTTTTACTTTTCACTAAATCCCCAGAGAGACAAGAGATGCATCCACATCTGTGTCAGCCGTGCGCCCCGGGTTTCCAGCCCAGCAAACTCCCCGACAGCCACCCGTCAGCCCCTGGCAGAGGCTGCTGAGGGTGGGCTGTCCTTATGGTGGGGGCGGGAGGCGGCAGATTGCCTCCTTCCCTCCTACCCAGGACGGATAGGGGAGAGACCCTCGGTCAGTGAAAGCAACAGGAGAGGGAGCACGCCATCTCCCAACAGCTGGGATCGACTTCCACACCATCCTTAAAGTGCTGATGACACATTTTTGACCTTTTTTAGCATGTTGTGTAAACCCAAAAGTCATTGTCAATGATCAATATAATATTTACAACCGCACCTGCATAAACTAGTTATCATCAAAAAACAGCAGCCACTGATTGGACTGTGGAGCCGCCCACCGAATTAAGGGCGGCACCCCCATGACGTAATCGACAGAACAGACTCCGGTGTTGTTGACTGGAATGACAGCAGCTTTGTGGCTCACAGTTTCTCTGTTTTTTTGTTTTAATTTTACGGCTATGCCTTTGCGTTGTGTCGCAGGCTTAGATAAAGCATATGATGTGTGAAAGACCACATCACAGGCTTCAGCTCCAACTGTCTGAGCCTGCGCTCCTCCTGCGCTTTAATACAGGAGGAGTGCGAGGAGGATTAATGGATTTACGCGCAGCTTTGACCTACTTTCTCTGATCGCACGCTGGTCCGGGCATATCCTCTCTCTCATTACCAACAGGTGATTCCCCTCCCGCTCATCATGTTTACCGGTCCTCGTCCAGGTGCTTGTCATCACACCATCACCAGCAGTGCGTTAATGGCAAGCAGCCGCCAAAATGTACACACACTGCTGGTCAATAGTATTGTCATCTGTGCTGTTAGTCTGCCAGTATTTTCAGCACTCTCACGACGTGTTAGCCACTCCACACAGCCGTGGTTCTCGTGCGTCCTTGAAGCGATGTCGGCTCCGGGGCGCAACTGTGGTTAACACGTTTCCTCTTCTTGTTCGCTGGGCAATGTCGGCCCCAACGCCTACTGTTTCTGTTTCTGTTTATTATTTGTAAGTCTTCGCCTTTTTGGGAATTGTCTGTCATTCTATATTAAATGTGCTGTGGTGAATCCTGCGCTTAAATCCTTGTTATTTCATGCGTCCTCTCCCTGCCCTGCATAAGAGCGCACGGAGAGGGATGATTTACACGTAAATAACGAGGATTTACACGAGGATTTAAGCGCAGGATTCACCACAGCAATTTAATATAGAATGACAGACAATTCCCAACAAGGTGAAGACTTACAAATAATATACAGAAACACAAACAGTAGGCATTTGGGGCCAACATCGCACAGCGAACATGGAGAGGGGACGTATTAACCACAGTTGCGCACCAGAGCCGACATCGCTACAAGGGGCGCAACAGAACCACGGCTGTGTGGAGTGGCTAACATGTCGTGATAGTGTTGGCAATATTGGCTGGCTGACAACACGGCAGATGATGCACACAAAACATGAACAGCTCACTGTCACTGAGTCTGACTCGCTAGGCACAATGCCCGCTTGGCACGGCTCAAACCTATACGGTTTGATGCCCCCAGACTCTTCATTGTCATCCCATTCTTCGGAACTATAATTGTCCGAAGACTGGACAACACAAACCAATTCCAGACTACATGTGCTGGAACATGGTCGATGTTTTCAACTGCTTCCATCCTGTGTGTACAAAGGACAGCCAAGCGCTGTGTTCTATCAATGACGTTACAACATGGCCGGGGGGTTTTCCAGCCACTGACACAGTGGATGACGTGGCGCTCATGAAAACATCAGATATTCGTGTGAAAAAAAGCCTGTTTCACTTAGAACTGCACAGACCAACCTATTTCGTAATATTGTATTATGTGTTGAAAAATTAGAGGAAGTCAAGAACGTGTCATCAGCACTTTAATGAAAATTTATGAAAGTTTGCACAGGCATCATCTTCTTTTCTTCATGTCTGCGTTGCATCCGTGCACACATTAAACAATTCAGCTGATTTTTTCAGCCCATTCTTATCAGTTTGTTCTTTTTACCATAACTAACTGGGCATCAACTGTGACTGATGTCCTCTTTATTATGGATGGGAAGGAGTGCTTTGGATTGGATTATCCAAAACACCTCTGAAGGATTAGACCGGCCTCTTTGCATCATGCGCCAGTGGAAAATTCGTTTTTACGCTGTTGTGATAAGGAAATGAACTTGGAAATGCCCATAAATGTGTTCTGCGTCAGACAACTGATCAACTGACCCCATCGTTGTAATACGGTCCCATGACTGTCCCAGCGCATGCCGTTTCCTGAGCTCCGGAGCTGCGCGATGTCAAGACATGCCACTGAAACATCACTAAACACTGTGCTTCTAACGATAGACCTCCTTTTTCCTGATCAAAAGCAGATTCTCATGGAAAGCACTATAATAGTAATGTGCATTAGACTGTGCACCACCACACCTCTTTGAAATGAGGCGCCTCCTCCCAGCGCATAGTGGGCACACTGTCTACTGGCAATTTGATGGTGTGATGCAGAGTGTAAAAAAAACTAACAATGCGCTGGCGACTTCCGGTTATGCCTGCCACGTAGGACGGACGTGTCTCGCTCTGCTCTGCTCCTGGAGAAAAAAAATCGGCAAATAACTCTCTCATTTGGGACAGAACGTATCCCAGCATTTGGGCGAGGATATGTCGGCGAAGCCTAAGGCTGGAAAACCAGGAAAAGGAAAAAGCGAGCCGCCGAAACAGTCCAAATTAACGGACTTTCAGGTCTGTGACGCAGCAAACAAAACTCCATATATGGCGGAGGAGGCTGGCGGCGGTGCGTTGTCTGCGGGGAATGGCGCAGATGCGCTGATGGCTGCCATGAGTTCAATGAGAGCGGACTTTTCCTCTAGATTTGATGGGATTATGACAGCGTTGGAAGGAATAAGAAAGGAATTGGGTGACTGTGTAGAACGAACGGCGCAGATGGAGCTCCGTCTCGCTAGTGCTGAAGATGACGTCACCCGTCTTCAATTAAAGGTGCGCACTTTGGAAAAAAAAAATAAATCTCTGGAAGATAATATTTTGGATTTGGAATCTCGGTCGAGACAGAATAATTTGAGGCTGGTGGGTCTTCCAGAGGAATCAGAAGGTCGGGACGTATGTTCCTTTCTGGAAAAGTGGATTCCGGAGGTGCTGGGCAGCGAGGAGTTGCAATCAGCAGTGGTTCTGGAAAAAGCACATCGTATTGGCCCACGGAGAGATAAGGGACCGCCGAGGACCTTAATTATGAAGTTTCTTAGCAACAGAGACAGGATGAAGATCTTCAACGCTGCACGTGCTAAAGGAGAGATTAAACACCAGGACCAGCAGGTGCGGTTCTACCCAGATTTGGCCTCAGGAATCCAGCAATTGAGGAAGCAGTTTGATCCCATACGTAAGGAGCTGCGCAACCTTGGGATTCGTCATGGTGTAATCTATCCTGCGAGACTGCTGACCACGTATGAGGGCAGAACCCACATCTTCAAGACCCCAGAGGAGGCGCAGGAGTTCATCAAGAAGATCAAAGAAGAAGAAGAGACTGGTGGGAGCTAAGCATGAACAAAATATAAGGTAGAATAATTAAGCATTTGCACAGGCATCTGACTGACTTGAAGTAAATAGTAAGTTTACAAAATATAGATTGTATTATATATTAAAAAAACAAAACAAAAACAAAACAAACAAAAAAAAAACTATGATGTACAAAGTTGTTAAAAATTTTGGAGTTAAGTTGGAAAACTACAGAGGAGAGTTAATGTTACGTCATTAAAAGCAGTAGAGTTAGGGTGATTGGGAGGATGAAGAAGGAGTGGCTTAGGCTGTTCCCCGTGGGTGTGGAACGGTCGATGGCTATATCGGGAGACAGAATTTTTCTTTTGATTTTGGGGGGTTTGCCACAAGTGTGGGAAGGGGAAATTTGTTTGTGTGTAGTTTGTAGGATGAATGTTCAACCACTCATGTTTTTGCTTCTCTGTATGAGCATGTTTACACTGCAAGGTAATCCTAAACTCTCTATTGATCATGGACCAAAGTGTTAATCTTAATTTAACTTCATGGAATTGCAGAGGTCTACAAAATTTAAAAAAACTTAAACAAGTTATGAATAAAATAAAGGACATGGGTTCAAGAATTGTGTTTTTACAAGAAACTCATCTGATAGAGGAGGATGTTAAAAGAATTAGGAGTAGATGGCAGGGAAGTGTATTCACCTCTTCATTTTCATCCCGAGCCAGGGGAGTTATGACTCTCATACATAAATCAGTTCCTTTTCAGGTGAAAAATGTAATTGGAGACAAATTTGGAAGATATGTAATCATTCAAGGTTCTTTGCTATTAGAAAATATAAATCTTGTGAACTTATATGGTCCCAATATAGATGATCAGAAGTTCTTTGCTAATTTATTTCTCATCTTATCATCACTTACAGGGCAACATATAATAGCAGGGGATTTTAATTGTACATTGAATCCAGGTGTGGATAGATCAACAGGACTGGATTGTACGCACATTGGATGTAGGATGACTATTAATCATTTTATGAAAGAATTGAGATTGTTAGATATATGGAGAGAAATGAAACCACAAGTTAAAGCCTATTCTTGTTATTCCAGTACCTACAAGACATTCTCACGTATTGATTATTTTTTGATTTCCACAGAATTAAGGTCCAAGATTCAAAACTGCTTTTATGATAACATCGTAATTTCTGATCATGCACCCTGTTGTCTAATATATGTAGATAAAAAATTGACAAAGGAATCAGGTAGATGGCAATTTCAGCATAAATGGCTTCAGGATGAGGAATTTGTCAAGTATATAGAAAAACAGATAGACGAGTTCTTTGACATCAATACTACACAAACATCAGCATGTGTAAAGTGGGAGGCTTTCAAAGCTTTTATTAGGGGACATATTATTAGTTATACAGGATCAAAATCTAAGAAGACTCGAGAGGAGAGAGCTAAATTGGAACATAAAATAAAAAGTCTTCAGGAAAAAGTGTATGCAGGAAGTGACCCAAGGTTGGAGAATGAATTACTGATTTTGAGAGCTGAATACGACAAAAAATCAGCGAATAGAGCTGCCTCGAGTCTTCTAAGATTGAAACAATCTTTTTATGAACAAGGTGAAAAATCAGGAAAATTATTAGCATGGCAGATTAAACAATTGGAAATTAAAACACCAATTACCAGTATTATAAGTAACAGACAGGTAGTTATAGATCCTTTAGAAATTAATAGAGCCTTTAGAGATTACTATGAAAAATTATATGATACCAAAAATGAACCTGATTTAACAAAACTAAATGGGTTTTTGAACGAACTATCTATACCGTGTATTCCAAATGAAAACAGGGAGATATTGGAGTCTAAAATTAGTCAAGAAGAAGTTGGGCTAGCCATTGATAATATGAAATCAGGAAAAAGTGCAGGACCAGATGGTCTTCCAGTTGACCTTTATAAAAAATTTAAGAATAAATTAATAAAACCTTTTTTGGAAATGGTTTTAGAAGCATTTCAAAATAATAATTTACCATCATACATAAATAATGCCTTAATTATACTGCTGCCAAAACCAGGTAAGCCCTCTAATAAATGTGAAAATATGAGACCAATAAGCCTATTAAACGCCAACCTTAAGATAATCTGTAAAATTTTAGCAAGACGAATACAAGAAATTTTACCAAATATTATTAATCGAGATCAGAATGGCTTTATAAAGGGTAGACAAGGCTTCCATAATGTAAGAAGACTATTTAATATTATTTATTTTAATAAAGAAGCACCGGATACAGCTCTCCTATCATTGGACGCCGAAAAGGCCTTTGATAGAGTTGAATGGCCCTTTCTTTTTGAAGTCCTACAAAGGTTTGGACTTGGAAATAATTTCATAAAATGGGTTCAAATAATATACAATAATGCTACAGCAGAAATCCTAACAAATAACAATATTTCAAAACCAATAAAAATCAATAGAGGATGTCGACAAGGCTGTCCACTTTCACCTTTACTGTTTACTATGGCAATTGAACCTTTAGCAATAGCGATACGTTTACATTCACAAATATATGGAATTAAAGTTGGACCAACAGAACATAAAATCTCCCTGTACGCCGATGATATAATTTTGTTTATGTCGAATCTAAAAAAATCAATTCCAACCTTGTTGAATTTAATAAAGAATTTTGGGGAAATATCAGGATATAAAATAAATAAAACTAAATCTTCAATATTAATGCTAAATGAGACCCAGAGAAATTACCCAGCCCCTGAGGTAAATCAATTCAATGTTGTAAATCAGTTTAAATATTTAGGAATCCAAATTATGCCTAAGCTAGAATCAGTCGCCAGTGTCAACTATGAAGCCTTAATGTCAGATATCAATGAGTTAACTCAGAGATGGATGTCACTACCAATGTCGATGATCGGGAGAATCAATATACTTAAAAGTAATATTTTACCTAAAATACTTTATTTATTTCAATACATTCCCTTATCACCACCTTTAGATCTATTCTCAAGAATAAAAAAAAAGTTAGTGGAATTTATATGGAACAACAGGAGGGCTAGATTACGTTTGTCTTTATTATACAGTATTTACCATTTGATCGTGGAGGTCTGAAATGTCCAAATTTTATGTTGTATTATTGGTCGGCACAACTGAGGTCTATGACATATTATTTTTCATCAAATGATCTCCCTCACTGGACTGAAATGGAATCATACAATTTACCTTTACCTCTTCCCATATTCATATACTCAGATTCGGCAAAAAAATTACAAAAACAAGTTAAAAATCCATTTGTAAAGCATATGATCAAAATATGGTGTGAAGCTAAAAACTATTTAAAAGAACCACAGTTATTGTCACAATTTAGTCCAATATGGGGTAATCAATATTTTAAACCAGGGAGAGCGGACGCTGTATTTAAAGTATGGAATTTAAAAGGGATACAAAAGATTCAGGATTTATATTTGCCATGTGCAGACAACATAATGTCTTTTGAAGAGCTGAGGATCAAATTTAATCTCAATAGAACACATTTTTTTAAATATCTTCAACTTAGAAACTTTATTCGATCAAATCAAAATAAAGCTCTCACTCGACCTATTTATTCATCCTTGGAAAAAATGATGATGAAAGATAGTAAAAGAAAGGGTATTATTTCAGAGTTTTATAACTCATTGACACTATCTTCAAGTGAAAATTCACTGAAAAGATTAAACTACTGGAAAGAAGATCTGCAAATTGAAATTTCAGAGGAACAATGGGAATTGGCTTGTACAGAAGCTCAAACCAAATCAATAAATGCACGCCTTAAATTGATACATTTCAAATGGTTAATGCGGATGTATGTTACACCGGAGGAGTTAAATAGATATAACAAAAATATACCAGATACATGCACAAAATGCATGGAAAGTAAAGGAACCCTATTTCATTGTTTATGGGAATGTAGATTAATAAGAATGTTTTGGGAGGAGGTGAGGGTAACAATTGAAAAAATAATCTCAAAACAAATCATATTGAATCCTAAACTGTTTTTGTTGGGTCTGTACCCAGAAAAGCATAATTTCAATAAAAGTGAAAGAACATTCATAGACCTCAGTTTGCTTAATGCCAAAAAATGTATTGCACTATTATGGAAAAAGACTCATAGACCAGATGTGACTCAGTGGTTAAGACAGATGTTAACAAACCTTCCATTAGAAAGAATAACATATATACTGAAATCAAAGGAAATTGTGTTTGAGAATATATGGAGACCTTTTATTGATTATGTAAAAAATTTAAACATAACTCTTGAAGAAGAAGGTGAATGATGTGTGTGGACCTTGTAAATTCCAAACTGGTGAACATAATATGTATACTTATGTATTGGATTGTCTAGACTAAACAGAGGAGCATTGTTGAAGACTTGATTTTGTTGGTGGTTGTTGGTGTTTTTAGGGCATTTTTTTTTTTTTTTTTTTTTTTTGTAGTACTTTAGTGTTAGTGTTTGTTTGTATCATGTTTGTTAAAAAAAAAGGTTCAATAAAGATATTGTGGAAAAAAAAAACAATGCGCTGGCAGAAAATAACAAAAACACTAGCATACGGCGGGAAGTCTGTTGGAAAAGTGTGCGGATGATCGTCCTAATAGAGCTGATTATTTTCAACAGAAGACAACTGTGTCCTTCACATTTCCCACACATATAAAGTGGGATAAACAACAGTCCACATACAAAAGAATATTGAGGAAGTTAGCAGACACAGAACATTTGTATGTGTTGTCCTACCTCAATAATTACATCATTGTTAAATGACTGCGGTGAGTGTACATACCATCTTGTCTTTTTTCCCTTGTTGCAAGGATTGTATGAAAAGTTGTTCTCCGCTTTTGTCCGTCGCCTCCATCTCCCCGTCACAACCTGACATAAATGGTCAGGGTGCACTCGATTCTATCACAAGTATACACCTCAACAGGGGTCAACAGGAGTCATTCTGACCCCAAGGAAATTATGTTGGTTAAATTGCGTAATGCACTATAGCATTTTGCACTTTAACATCTTACAATTTACTTTAGCACCTTGAACTTAAATAGCTTAACATCCTGGTCACTCTGGTACTTTTTACCTGGTCTAAGATCAACATTTCTTTTTACATATTTTTTGTTATTATAGTGTACTTTAATCTTGTTCTGCTGCTATTGTTATCATTGTGACTGGGCTGTTTTTATGTGGCAGGCATTGAACTGCCAAGGAACTTAAGATAGAAATTAACTCTGGCTATAATCTTGCATATTTACATGTATATGCTCATTAATATGCATTGTCCCTTTTATAAATAAATTAAACTTAAAAAGCTGGAGATTTGATGGCAGCAGCTTTCATTTCTCACCTGAAGGCTCCAGAGGCCTCGTGGCGACTCCCCCCAGCAGTGAACCGTCATCAAGGTCCAGTTCTCCAGGCCATCGGTGGAAGCGTCATTGGGCCGCGTATCCAGTAGCACTGACACAGTGCCACCTGGAGACTTCAGACTAATGGAGAGGTCACCACGACACATGGCACTGATACTCACTCTCACCTAGAGAGAGGCACAAAAGAAGCAGGTATGAACAATCACTGGTGAAGGGGCAGTAAAAGAACATTGAGAGTAAGTGTAATAGAAATATGTGTTTTTCCACTAAAAAGAGAGGGTTTCTCTCATATTGTTAAAAACATGGTTTTAGAGTGTCTTAAATACAAACGAGCCAAATCATCAAAATGTGAAGTGAAATAAGTATGCTCATCAGACCTTCCAATATTATATAATATTGAACTGTTATTGCTGAGAATTGCTGTGGTATGAAAAAATTTGGCAACCACTTGACAAACAGCATACGTATTGATTGAAAAGATGAAGACAGTCTGTAGGGTATGAAAAAGTACAATATTACCAGGAAACATGAGTGAATAGTTACTTTATACTTAACAAATTGAACAAAAATAATAATGATGATACACAATTCTGGCATGCCTAAATGTTTGGGCACCCTACACGATTAATTAAAAACACCAATTTAAAGAATCACCAAAGTTTGATATACTTTGAGAGGTGGCTAAACTTTTGCATACCACTGTAAGTCCTACGTTTTCATTATTCTAACTACTTAAATAATACTTAAATAATAAACTACTTATATAATATTTTGCAATGTGTAGGTAAATCTGTGAAAAATACCCAGTTATGATTATTAATGACATGCATATGCAATCAAGGTCGTTGTGTCTACATACTCGACACACTCATTCACACTCTTTTCAGTGCTTTTCTAAAATACAATTATTCAGATGTAATTTCAGGACAGTTCTGATGGCCCTAACTTGCTAAAAAATAAACAGGATTACTGAGAGATTTAATTTAGCAGGATTAGCTGAACAGGTGTTTCTGAAAGAAAGATTTTACAATATTTCCTTCCTTGTTTAGGGAAACCAAATTTAATAAATCACTATCATATTTGTTAAACATAAAGCTTCCACTTAGGATGAACACTGCTGAGCAAAGATGAAGCCAGTTCTATTCAGTATCTCAACTATTTTGTTGGACTTTATAATTTAATTAATAAAAAAAAACAGGCATAGTTTTAAAGACTTGACAATGTGACTTTGAATTTCTACTAGAAGGTTGTCAATCTCATGTTGCTAAAATTAAAATAAAAGTAACTTTAACCTGGATATGAAATGAAATTGCTACTTAAAGTGTCTGTGACACGATGTTGGAACTATGGATCAATATTCAGTATGAATTTATCTTCAGTCGTCCACATAGTTGGTTATGTTGACTTCGAATGCTAAATAATTGGAAAAATATTTTGTGAATTCAAATTTAGCGCCTTGTTGCACTAACACGATATAATGAGACTCGCCTCGTTTCCGGATATGACGTCATGAGGAGAGTTTCCTCTCGGCTGATCCGTGTGCTGTCAAGGTAAACAAGCTGTATAGCTTCTATAACAGTGAAGAAATGCCGAAACGTTGCGTGGCGGCTGGGTGTTCTAATTGCTCCAGTGAATGTACAAGCCTGTTCTCATTCCCAAAAGATCCAGATCTTCTTAAAAAATGGACGAAGCAAGTACAGAGAACAAGGGACAAATGGCAGCCAACACCATCTTCTGTACTCTGTAGTGATCATTTTACTGCAGACAGTTTTGAGGAGGCACCTGCTATACAGGAATCTTTAGGTTTGAAAGTTTGTTACAAACGGGTTCTAAAACCGACTGCCATACCTACGGTTTTCAAACGAAAATCCACAGCTCAAGATAATATCAACATATCAAAACAGCGCAGAGAAGCAACAGTGTCAAAACTCACCTGAAAAAGAGTTTGTGTAATTGATTTTTTTTCCATATAAGAAAGGTGATTGTGATTTTATTATATTTTTTCCGCCAAAAGTAAAATCCTCCCCTATGAATTCTGAAGCTGAGTGTTGACTTTACTCCAAATGGAACAACTTTTTTTTTTTTATTTCCCCGACCACGATTGGGGAAATAAAAAAAAAAATTGAAGCCAAAATTTCTGTAAACCAAGCAATTAAATAACAATCGCCTTATGTGGAAAAAAACTAAGCAAAAAACAATTACACAAACTCTTTTCCAGGCGAGTTTCGACACTGTTGCTTCTCTGTGCTGCTTTGATTCAGGCGATAGTCCATATCAAAACAGTACAGAGAAGCAACAGTGTCAAAACTAACCCAGAAAAGAGTTTGTGTAATTGTTTTTTTTCTTCCACATTAGGCGATCGTGATTTTATTATATTTTTTCCGCTGAAAGTAAAATCCTCCCCTATGAATTTTGAAGCCAAGTGTTGACTTTACTCCAAATGGAACGACTTTGTGTTAAAAAACATTATATTACTTTTTTCAGTTTTCATTTTTATAAATCTCATTGCCTACCGAAACTGAATATCTGTGCATTTTTTTTTTTTTTTATTTCCCCGAACACCCGATAGGGGAAATTTAGATCTATCTGTATATTACCATTCAGTGTTTTGGAGGCAACCGATGTCCATCTCTAACCCTTCACCGTCGGACCCTTCATCCTCTGAAACGTGGGAGTCATCTTCGATTCCTGAACGATATGTTTCAAATAAATAGGGTTGCAGTCCTTTGTTAGAACCAACTTGCTCTTCTTCATCACTCGATCCTGCTTCTTCCTCAAAAACTATCAACAATTCGCTCAAATCTTCACTGAAATCGCTCACAACTTCTTCCACTTCAGTATACTCAGCCATGCTTGTTTACATCTTTGGTTCACCTGATTACGTCACAAAATGGCAGCGGCGTTTGACCCAGTTTCGACAAACATCAGAATCGTCGGCATCATGATGTAATTTATGGTATATGGAAACAAAATTTTATTGAATTTTTTTGTCTACACAGAATAAAAACACAGTAGTTTTTCTTTCTAATGATGTCTTGGTTGAATTATGTCACAGACTCTTTAATTAGGCAGTTCAGAATAATATGAGATACAGCCGGGGACAAAATTGTTGGTACCCCTCTGTTAATGAAAGAAAAACCCACAGTGGTCACAGAAATAACTTGAATCTGATAAAAGTGGTAATAAATAAATTTCTATGAAAATTAACCAATGAAAATCAGACAATGCTTTTGAACTGTGGTTCAACAGAATTATTTTAAAAAACAAACATAAAACAGGCCTGGACAAAAATGATGGTACCCTTAACTTAATATTTTGTTGCACAACCTCTTGAGGCAATCACTACAATCAAACGATTTCTGTAACTGTCAATGAGACTTCTGCACCTCTCAGCAGGTATTTTGGCCCACTCCTCATGAACAAACTGCTCCAGTTGTCTCAGGTTTGAAGGGTACCTTCCCCAGACGGCATGTTTCAGCTCCTTCCACAGATGTTCAATAGGATTTAGATCAGGGCTCATAGAAGGCCACTTTAGAATAGTCCAATGTTTCGCTCTTAGCCATTCTTGGGTGTTTTTAGTTGTGTGTTATGGGTCATTATCCTGTTGCAAGACCCATGACCTGTGACTGAGACCAAGCTGTCTGACACTGGGCAGCACATTTCTCTTTAGAATACCTTGATAGTCTTGAGATTTCATTGTACTCTGCACAGATTCAAGACACCCTGTGCTAGATGCAGCAAAGCAGCCCCAGAACATAACAGAACCTCCTCCATGTTTCACAGTAGGGACAGTGTTCTTTTCTTGGTATGCTTCATTTTTGCATCTGTGAACATAGCGCTGATGTGCCTTGCCAAAAAGTTCCAGTTTTGTCTCGTCTGTCCATAGGACATTCTCCCAGAAGCTTTGTGGCTTGTCAACATGCAGTTTGGCAAATTCCAGTCTGGCTTTTTTATGATTTGTTTTCAACAGTGGTGTCCTCCTTGGACGTCTCCCATGAAGTCCACTTTGGCTCAAACAACCACAGATGGTGCGATCTGACACTGATGTACCTTGACCTTGGAGTTCTCCATGAATGTGTTTAGAGGTTGTTCTGGGCTCTTTTGTTACCATTCATATTATCTGTCTCTTCCATTTTTCATCGAGTTTCCTCCTGCGGCCACGCCCAGGGAGGTTGGCTACAGTCCCGTGGATTTTAAATTTCTGAATAATATGTGCAACTGTAGTTACAGGAACATCAAGCTGCTTGAAGATGGTCTTATAGCCTTTACCTTTAACATGCTTGTCTATAATTTTCTTTCTAATCTCCCGAGACAACTCTCTCCTTTGCTTCCTCTGGTCCAAGTTGAGTGTGGTACACACCATGTCACCAAACAGCACAGTGACTACTTGCCACCCTTTAAATAGGCCGACTGACTGATTACAAATTTGTAGACACCTGTGATGTTAATTAGAGGACACATCTTGGTTGAACATGTCCCTATGGTCACATTATTTTCCATCTTTTCTAGGGGTACCATCATTTTTGTCCAGGCCTGTTTCATGAGTTTGTTTTTTTTAAAATAATTCTCTTGAACCACAATTCAAAAGCATTGTCTGATTTTCATTGGTTAATCTTCATAGAATTTTTATTTATTACCACTTTTGTTAGATTCAAGCTATTTCTGTGACCGTTGTGGGTTTTTCTTTCATTAATAGAGGGGTACCAACAATTTTGTCCATGTGTGTAAAACCCCAACTCCATTGAAGGGACGTTTTGTAAAATGTAAATAAAAACAGAATACAAAATACAATGATTTGCAAATCCTTTTCAACTTATATTCAACTGAGTACACTATAAAGACAAGGGGCCCTATTTTGATGGTCAACAATGGATTTCTGTGCCATGCTTCCTGCCGTACACCAGTGGTTTTCTGCTTCCCCTCAAACACCTCCTTCCATTGATTTTTTGTTCATTCGCATGCCCACGTGCGTGTCCTTTCCAGGGTAATAAAAAATGCACACTTATCTGTTGTTTTTCTCTTAGATGTATTAATCTGAGGACAAATAAGATAAGACAAGACAAGATACAATATGATACGATAACATAAGATAATCCTTTATTAATCCCACAAAGGGGAACTTTACAAGGAGGGAGAAGAGTTGGGTACTCAGGCGTGTGCGGCGTGATGGCCAGGGCGAGGTTGCCCGCACCACGCATACATTCGGGGTTCTCGAGCAGCGGGTGCCCCGGCCCCCCAGCCCCCAGCCAGTGCTCCGACTGCCACCCGTTACCCCCTGGGAGGGGCCGCTGAGAGCGGGCTTTCCTTGTGGTGGGAGTTGATGGCGTATGGGATGCCACACCAGCTTTCCTCCTTCCCTCACACCTGGGAGGAACTGAGACAGAAAGCCACAAACCTCGAGAGACCTCTGTGTAAGACGGGGGAGACCCTCGGTCGGGGAAAACAACAGAAGAGGGAGCCCTTCGGCTCCCCACAGGTCCGGGAGTGACTTCCGTGCCACTGTTAATGATCCTTTCATTTTATGAAAGTTGATGAAAATTTGCACAGGCATCGTTCTCTTTTTCTGAAGTTTCAAACCCATTCATGTCTGCATATTGCATCCGTGCACACTATGTTAAACCATTCAGCTGATTGTTCAGCGCAGCATTATCTATTCTCCGTTTATTCTCTCTAAAACAACTAACTGGACATCAGCTGTGACTGATATCTTCCTTATGACCAAGCAGTGTTACTATCGCGTACAAAAAAACGTCTTAAACAAGTGGTCATGATCAGAGTTCACTTTAGATAATGGGCCTCTGTGCATTAAAGGCGACGGACAGACGAAAACTCAAAATCGCTAAATCATATCTCAAATTGTTGTCTGAGACGAGCTAATTGGAACCCCACATGTTTTGGTGTCAACGTATGTCGCATAAGGTGACAATGCGCTCTTGAAGTACGCTGTTGTGGAGAGCTGTCTGACCCAGCCAAGATCAGTGGCTAAAATGGCCACTGACTGTGTGACGTCATTTCGGTGTGGCACACAGTCGGCGGACATTGCTTTTTTTTATTTGATGTTTACGTTTTAAAATCGGCGATTACGGATATTTCTCGGAATACTTTTGGATTACAAATAGATTATTTATTAACATTAAGATTTCAGGAATCGAATTAATTATGGTTTGTCGTTGTGTTGTGTACGGGTGCGACGTTATACCAGAGGAGCATGCTGTGAGTGTTTTTGAATGTCCCGTCCCTGTGAAAATCAGAACGGCATGGGAGAAATTCGTTCAGAAAACGCAAAAAAAAATGGACTTATGTCAGTAAAACACCAAAAATGTGCAGTAGAGATTTCATTGACAGTGATTTCGACAATAAGATGCAATTTGTGTCACGACTCGCCGCTCCTCAGCGGCTTCAGCTGCACGCACACCTGCCCCTCGTCAGCACATCCCCATAAATCCATTCACACACACCTGCTTGTTGAATAAAGCTGTTAAATCTATCCTGAGCCTGCGTGCGTGTTTCCTGGGCCAGACATTATGTCAATTTGAAATGAAATTTGCCAAAAGATTTCTGATAAAGAAAACGGCTATTCCAACTATATATGCCTCGATTTCCAAGTGTGACTCTGAGAACGGGGTCAGTGACAGTGGCGATCAACTGTCAGAACACGAGAAGTAAACAGGGTAAGTTTTTTTATTTTTAATATTCACTGCAAATGTTTACTAAACATCTTAAATGAATTCCAAGCCATGGTTTGCATTGCCTTACCAACTTATCAAATATTAGCATATTAGGGTGTTCATACTCATCAAATATGAAATATTCAGTGCTGTATAGGGAGGTGGTTGTGCCTGTTTGATCAATTTATATTTCTATGTATGTAATCCAATTTGAGACCTCTTGGATAAAATTATGATCTACTTTTTTTGCAGATTTTATCAACTGTCACTCAATGTTGATGTTTCTGACCAAGCAGAGGAAGCTGATGAACAGGACTTTTATGTAAATCCAAATTTATACCATAAAATGGTAGAAAAATTATTGAAATGTATATGACATGCGACTTTGATGAATGCTGAGCTATGAGAACTATAACATTGACATGAACATTAAGAAACTCAATATATGATTTTTCAAAACTTTATTTAAATAACATTGTTCACAAATCTAATCTTGGTAGGCAAAATCCCTTGTAGTGATGAGATGGGAATGTTTCTCTGATGAGGCTCACTGCACAGGCAGGCAACATAACCCTCACTTCTTCTCCAAAAAAATCCCCAACACTATGAATCTGTATCGCCTGAAAAATATGGGGTTGGCATTGATTATTCCGTTTGCATTGATTATTGAATGTATTGAATGGTTTCTTCATAATTCATCTGGGAAATTAAATCAAATGAATAAATATTGTTTATAAACTCACTCGTGTGGACGATGACGGCCGCTGGGCCGTCATCTGTCTCATCAGCTCCAGCTGCGCACAGACCAGCAGGTGCTAATCAGCGGCTGAGAAGATGATGATTAACAACATGTCATCAGGCAGCGAGTGACCAATGGGTAGTTTTATTTTTAAAATTAAGTGTGTGACCATGCATGTCGCCAAAGAAAAATATTTCTAAGCATCTTTTACCAAGAAATATCTTACAGCCGATCGTAAACGTGTTCTTTTCCCGTCCGTGTTGCGTCTTCCTCCTCTCCCTCTGCCTCGAACAAATAAGGCTGACAGGCCACACACCACCCAAAACGTCTTCATTGTCAATGTAATCATTTATATTGAGGTCGTCAAACTCTAGAAAATAATCGCTGTCCGAATCACTTTGCTCTCGTTCTGCAATTTTTTTTCATACCGAATTGACGTGAAGGCTGCACGCACCTATCGGGAGATGGCGGTACTGCAGCATCACTGAGTGAAAGATGGGCTATGACCAAATAATTTCATTTATGGAGGATGGTGACACATATTAAATCAGGGGAATGGGAAGAATGGAATATTTTCATACAATCAGTTGATTGGTTCAATAAAAAAATGTCAATGTCCGTCACCTTTAAAGGGATGGGCAGGAGTGCTTGGGACTGGTTTACCAAAACACACCTCTGAATAATTTGACCAGCCTCTTTGCACCTTGCATCCGGCGGAAATTTTGTATCTATGTTGCTGTAATATGGAAATGAACAAGGAAATGCCCATAAACGCACCCTGAGACAACTGATTATGTCATGATCAGGCGAGCGTGCCTCCCCCCTCCCTTCCTGTTTCTATTTTCCTGGCTCCGGAGCTCATCAGCGCAAGTTTATTATTTCTCCCTGTTGTCTTACCTTTTTGTCTTCTCCTCTCCTCAGGTTTGCTGCCACCTCCAGTGGTGTGTCTCCGGAGCTGTGTGTGCACGCTCACCTGAACCAAACTACCTTCAAGACAACAGGTTTTCCACCCAGGTCACCCAGTCATTCCTCTTCCTCCTCCTTCCCTGCAGTCTCCATTTCCCCTTCATCTCTTCCACGCTGGAGTTCACTGCTGGGCTCTCTGCTAGTGTTGTAAGACGTATTCCCTCTGCTGTCATTTCCCCATTGACCGTACTCAGTATTAACCATTCCTCTCCTCTCTCCTAGGCTGCATGTGGCTCCAGCGCGCATCTGTTTTCTATGTATATAAGTTGTCGTTTTGGTTGCGGGATTCATTAATTGTGGTGTATGTACATATTCTTTAAGATAGCGTGTTTGTAATAGGGTTTGGGGGTTTTCATTAAAGTGGTGTTAATCTTTCATCTGAGTCTGAGTGTTCATCTGAAGTGGTTTGCCCAGTACTTAAGCCTCCTCCCCTAATATTAAATCATGACAGATTATGGACTGCATCCTTGTAATATGGCCCAAGATATTTAATGTTCAGTCTGATAAACTTTATTTGTTCATATAATATACAAACTCTCTCGCGCTCCCTCTCTCTCTGTGTATGTGTGCGCGCATGCGCGTGCGCGCGCACACACACACACACACACACACACACACAAATCCCAAAAAGTTAGGGATATTTGGCCTTCGGGTGAAATTTATGGAAAATCTAAAAACTTCACACTACAGAGATATTATACCATGAAAGTAGGGCATTTAAGTAGAAGCATGCAGTGATGATTTCCTCACCTCAAACAATTTATTGAAACAAAAGCCAACAACAGTGGTGGGTATACCACAACAAAAAAATGTCAATGTCTCAATAACTTGTCATGTGACCTTAAGCATCAATTACAGCTTGACAACGACATCTCCTGCTGTTCACAAGTCCACTTATTGTCTGCTGAGGCATGGCATTCCACTGTTCTTGAAGGGCAGCCCTCAGGTCATTGAGATTGTGGGGTGCAGGGTTATGAGCCTCTATACGGCCACTCAGCAGATCCCATAGGTTTTCTATAGGATTCAGGTCTGGAGAAAGTGCAGGCCACTCCATTTGAGGTACCCCAGCCTCCAGCAGCAGTTCCCTAATGATGCGACCTCGATGAGGTGTAGCATTGTCATCCATGAAGATGAAGTTAGACCTGTGTTGCTTATGCAGGGACACAATGACTGGATTAATGATGTTATTCAGATAGTATCGGCTTGTCACTGTACCATTCACAAGGTGTAGGGCAGTTCTGTATTGACTAGACACACCTGCCCAGACTGTAACACCACCACCACCACAGGCTCGTCTGGTGACAACAGTGGCTGATGCATAGCACTCTCCTTGACGTATCCAACATCGTTGGCGGCCATCATTTCTGCTCAACATGAATCGACTTTTATTAGAGAACAGCACTGTGGACCACTGGTCCCTTGTCCAGCATAAATGCTCCCTGGCCCATGCAAATGATGATGCCTGTGCCTGGTAGTGTGGTCAGGTACCCTTGCAGGTCATCTAGTACACAGACCACGCTGATGTGAATGGTTTTGAATGGTCTGATATGACACTTGGGTGCCTCTCACCTCACTTAAATGTGCCTGGGGTTGAATGGTATTCATCATCTGGTTCTGCAGGGCACTGTTCCCAATGAAGCGATCATCAGCGTGGGATGTGGCCAAAGGATGTCCACTTCTATGCCTTTCTGTAACTCTTCCAGTCTCTCTGTATCTCTGTTGCAACCTGTTGATGACACTGTGACACTCTAAGCTCAGTGGCCACTTCCCTCTGAGAACATCCTGTTTGAAGCCTCGCAATGGTGAGGTACTGTTGATCAATTGTTAGGTGTCTTCTTGGTCTCATGATGTGAAAATGTGAACAGCATGATGAAGAGGACTGTTTAAATAGCAATTCTATTTGAATCAGAAAATTTATTCGTCGATTCATGGATCAAATACCTGTTGTGAATTTTGCCGTTAAGCACCTTGTTAGAGAACAGCAAGTTATGCAAAAAGTATTGAAACATTGAACAGTTGGACATGTACATTCAAAAGGTTAGAGAAGATCAAATTAATTCACCTGGAAAGGTTAGAGTGCATTTTAGGTGCATCCTGAAATTTCACCCAAAAGCCAAATATCCCTAACTTTTTGTGAGTAGTGTATATTATATAGATATATCATGCACTTTTTCCTACTCATATTGAATTTGATGCCTGCAACACATTCCAAAAAAGCTGGGATGAAGGCATGTTTACCACTGTGTTACATCACCTTTCCTTTTAAAAACACTCAATAAGCATTTAGGAACTGAGGACATTAATTGCTGAAGCTTTGTAGGTGGAATTCTGCCCCATTCTCACTTGATGCTCAACTTCAGTTGCTCAACAGTCCAGGGTCTCCTTTGTCATATTTTGTGCTTCATAATGCACCTCACATTTTCAGTGGGAGACAAGATCTGGACTGCAGGCAGGTCAGTCTAGTACCCGCACTCTTACTATGAAGCCACACTGTTGTAACACATGCAGAATGTGGCTTGGCATTGTCTTGCTGAAATAAGTAGGGGTGTCCCTGAAAAAGGCATTGCTTGGATGGCAGCATATGTTGTTCTAAAATCTGTGTGTACCATTCAGCATCAATGGTGCCTTCACAGATGTGCAAGTTATTCATGGCATGGGCATGTGTAATGACAATAAAGTTGAATCTCATCTCATCTCATCTCATTAGCACACTCCCATACCCATACTCCCTACTCCCATACCTTCACAGATGCTGGCTTTTGAACTTTGCACTGACAACAATTTGGATGGTCCTTTTTCTCTTTAGCCCAGAGGATACAATGTCCATGATTTCAAAAAATAATTTGAAATGTGGATTTGCCACTGAGTGTGAAGCTGCTGGGATGAGAATCAGTACCTCCAAGTCCGAGTCCATGGTCCTCAGCCAGAAAAAGGTGGATTGCCCTCTCCGGGTTGGGGACAGGCTCCTGCCCCAAGTGGAGCAGTTGAAGTATATCAAGGTCTTAGTCACGAGTGAGGGGAGAATGGAGCGAGAGATTGACAGACGGATCGGAGCAGCATCTGCATTGATGCAAACGTTGTACCGGTCTGTTGTGGTGAAGAGGGAGCTGAGCTCTAAGGCAAAGTTTTTTTTTTTTTTTTTTTTTTTTGTTACTTATTTGTACCCGTAGGTAGATTTGGTTTGCAGTCTGGTGACAAGCCACCGGCTGCTGGTCGCTGCGTGCGCGAGCGCCCTAAACCTACATGTTTTTGGTATGCAGGAGGAAACCGGAGAAATCCCGGAGTAAACCCACGCAACATGGGGAGAACATGCAAACTCCACACAGCTCACTGTTGGTCGGGGGCTGGGATCGAACCCACGACCTCAGGATCCCCGCAATCCCCCGGCCGAGGGTAAAACTGTGCTGCCACAGTGCTAAACCACTGCGCCACCGTGCAGCCCAATTGTTGATTTACCAGTCAATTTACGTTCCTACTCTCACCTATGGTCATGAGCTTTGGGTAATAACCAAAAGAACGAGATTGCGGAAACAAGCGGCTGAAATGAACTTTCTTCGTAGGATCGCTGGACTCACCCTCAGAGATAGGGTGAGGATCTCAGTCATCTGGGAGAGGCTCAAAGTAGAACCGCTGCTCCACCACATTGAAAGGAGCCAGTTGAGGTGGTATGAGCATTTGATCAGGATGCCTCCTGGACGCCTGCCTCTTGAGGTGTTTCGGGCACGTCCCTCTGGGAGGAGACCCCGGGGCGGACCCAGGACTTGCTAGAGAGACTACATCTCCCAGCTGGACTAGGAACACCTTGGTATCCTCTCTGAAGAGCTGGATCAGGTGACTGGGGAGAGGGAAGTCTGGGCTTCTCTGCTTGAACTGCTGCCTCTGCAACCCGGACCTCCGGAAAGCGGTAGAAGATGGATGGATGGATGGATTTGCCTGACCACAGCACAGCACACTTTTCCACTTGTGTCAGTCCATCTCAGATGAGCTCGGGCCCAGAGCAACCGGCTGCATATGGCTTTCACTTTGCATGGGAGAGTTTAAACATGTAGCGATGAACTGTGTAAACTGACAGTAGTTTTCCAAAGTGTTTCTGAGCCCACATGGTAATATCCTTTTGAGCAGGGGTGTCAAACTCATTCCATGGAGGGCCAAGACCCTGCATGTTTTGCTTCTACCCATTGTCTTCAGCAGGTGTTTTCACTGGAATCAGTGGGAAGTAATTCAGTGAAATCACCTGCTGAAGACACTGGGTGGAGGTAAAACCTGCAGAGTCTTGGCCCTCCATGGAATGAGTTTGACACCTGTGCTTTAGAGAATGATGTTCGTTTTTAATGTAGTACCACTTAAGTGATCGAAGGTCATGAGCATTCAATGTTGGTTTTCAACCTTGCTGTGTTTCTGCAGAAATTTCTACAGATTCTCTGAATCTTTTCATCATAGACTGCAGATGATGTAAACCCTAAATTCCTTGCAGTTGTATGTTGAGGAACGTTCTTAAACTGTTCTACTACTTTCCCATGCAGCTGTTCACAAAGTGGTGAACCCCACCCCATCCTTTCTTGTGAACAACTGAGCCTTTCGGGAATGTTCCTGTTACACCCAATCATGACCCTCACCTGTTTCCAATTAACCTGTTCAACTGTGGAATGTTCCAAAAAGGTGTTTTTTGAGCATTCCTCAACTTTCCCAGTCTTTTCTTGCCCCTGTCCCAGCTTTTTTGGAATGTGTTGCAGGCATCAAATTCAAAATGAGTAAATATTTGTAACAAAACAATAAAGTTTATCGATTTGAACATTTAATATCATGTCTTTGTACTGTACTCAATTGAATATAGGATGAAAAGTATTTTCAAATCATTGTATTCTCTTTTTATTCACGTTTTACACAACGTCCCAACTTCATTAGAATTGGGGTTTGTAGTTGGTGAGCTTTAGCGGCATCTGTGAGTACATTCTCTGAATTCTGTCATGAAAAAACAATGTCACATAATTAGAACACCTGGAGTAAGTCTGGAAATACACCAGACTGTCTTCAAATGTACAACTGTGTTGTGTTCAAATCCAGGTTTAGTCAGGTACTGCTATGGATGAATACCACCTGTGTCAGTCAAAAACAGAAGCTGGTCATCTGTCCATATCCAAAGATGAACAGAATCAGAAAAGGAAAGTTTAAGACAGAGAATACAATGGCTGAGGGGAATATTAGGAAAATTAATTAAATAAAAGCTCACAATCCCCACCACCACAAACAGCAGCACCCAGTAAACACCCTCCCTGTCCGTGTTCATCACAAGCAGCACATCTGGTGTGACAATGGCACATCGCAGAGAGAGCCACCAAGCTGCAAAAAGACTGACAGCCTGCTCCTGTTTATGGCGTGTTACCACGGCAACACGTCCATCAATCACACCTCGCAGCGATGGCCTGACCCACGCTTTCTGCCATGAAGCAGAGCTGCAAAGATGAAGCCTTTTCAATTTACATGCTGACACAGTCTCTCTCTCGCTCTCTTTCTCTGGTATTTCACACGTACACACATTCACAAACATAGATAACTCACGCAAAACTCAAATGTGCACAAACACATACAGTACCCAGCGTGCTGAGACAATCAGACATAAGCACGTTCGCGTGTTACGTGCCCGCCCTTTAGAAAATAGTGTGTTATCATTTTCTGCAAATGGCATTGCTAACATGTAATGCGTCACAGTATGATCTTTTTTTAATCTCTTTTGCTCTGAGATAAAATGCATGACACCAAAACCCTTAGACAAACTTGTATGACATATTTCAGCTTTATTAGTTTGCAGAAGTTACTGTAAATTTCAAATGCACTTTATGTTTTGTTAAGGGGAAAAGAAACATGGAAAGGTTTTAAGAATAGATTTAAGGCAGAGCAATACAAACACTGATACGAGGAAATACTTGTAGTATATTAAAATCTGACTGTTTCACCTCGTAATACCTGTTTGCTGTGACGCTAGAGCAATAGATTAGCTTAGTTTAGCATAACGACTCCAATAGGTAGTGAAATACAACAGAGCCATCACACTTACAATTCACAAATATACCTGTCTTGGTCATTATTTTACAAAAAAGTTCTGCATTAGAATAAAAAAAAGTCAAATGAGAAGTTATTTTCTACTACCTCAAAAAAGGAAAAGTCAAAGGGGTATTGAAAATGCTAATTACTAGCACCCTTGCTCATGTAGTAACAGCTATTGATGAAGGACGGTTCTTGATGCAGTGCCATCTGAAAGATCAGAGATCACGGGTGCTCAGCTTAGGTTTGATATCTTGCCCTTTATGCACTGGAATTCCTACAGATTGCTTCAATACTTTAATGATGATACGCAAATCCCTTCCAATCTGAACATTGTTTTTAACTATTTCAATCATTTTCTCACATATTTTTTTGATAGAGATCCTCTGCTCATTTTTGTTCCTTAAAAACTCAGTTTATAATAATAAAATATTAGTATAATAATAATAATAATAATAATAATAATAATTATTATTATTATTATTATTATTATTATTATTATATGAGAATGTGAATGTGTTGTATACATGAAACAGGAATGGATAAATATTAAAATTATATAAGTTTGACCAGACAAATCATGAGATGAAATAAATGAAATAAAAAGTCAAAGTCAATGTAAGAATCAAAGCATTGTTTAAAATATGCATTTTCTGCACCGTGCCAACTATTGTGATTTACATAAGTTACCCAGTATTTGACTGTAGCAGAAAAGAACAGAAAACATGTATTTATGCTGCCTCTGGGCCTAAGATTGTTCAGTCCTTGCTTGCAAGATACAACACAATTTCTTTGTTGTAGAATGTCAATAGAGAAAGGGGCTTCAAGTGGAAAACATCTTTCTTCCTTAATTCCTTTGCTAACATTCTCACTACACAATGTAAACCAAGGCTAATTAAGCAAGCATTATACAGTATAATGTACTTTACAAATCCATTTTTAACTATTAACATCTCATGTCACATTTACACAGAGACTGTTTACAAGAACACAAAACATGCTCTCAATGAAAATCTAAATTACAAAGTGAAAACAATGCTCACCGACTAGCATATAGCCTGTATTACCCCAGCAGCTCCTTATAGAAATGGCACTGTGGCCACAAAAAATTATTTTACAATGGTTCTCTTATATCAAAAGTGTGTAAGGGTGCTTTCACACTTAAATTTGTTTACTTTGATCCGGATCAGCTGACAAGTTTGTTACTGTACTTTGTATCATTTTCTCTTGGTTCCCTTTCACACAGGCAGAAATTCAAGCAGACCAAACTGTGTCATGTTAAATCCCGCGAGACTTACGTCAGAATGTTCTCTGTTCTTATTTGTCAGATTTTTTTGCCGTGAGAACAGGAAAGGTAAATACAGGAAGTAGGATGACTACTGTGTATTTATGCATTTCTAGGGAGAAAATAATACAAATCGTAATGCAATCTATGGGGGGTTTTCATCGCCCTGGTTATTGTTTATTACATTACATGCATACAGTGGTGTGACAAAGTGTTTGCCCCCTTTCTGATTTCTCTTTTTTTGTATGTTTGTTACACTTAAATGTTTCAGATCATCAAACAAATTTAAATATTAGACAAAGATAACACAAGTAAACACAAAATGCAGTTTTTAAATGAAGGTGTTTATTATTAAGGGTAAAAAAAAATTATCCAGACTTCCGGGAAGATGGCGGAGAAGCATAACGCTTAAACAGAGAGCTTTCCCTAGTCGGGTTAAAAATCTTTGCTAAATGGCCAACTCGACATAAATAAGTCAAAAAACCAAGGGATGAAAACACGAAGAAGCCGGGCACATGGAAAAAAGCAGGGTAAAACTAAAGAATCCTTCTTCAACAACACTGGAGAAATCGCTGAGCACGAGGCCAACAAAAACGAGGAAACTTCAACAGAGAAAATGGATGACGCCAACCTCGATATTATGAACACTGGCTTCGCCAATATAAGTAAGAATATAAAAGACCTCAAGCAAGAACTCCAACAGGATTTAACGACTCTTAAGAAAGAACTGAAAAAAGAAGTGAAGGAGGAAATTACAGGTCTCTGAAAAGAAATAGACTGCAAGCTAGCAGAAAACATGGAGGAGCTGCGCACTCAACAGGTGTGTATGGCAGAAACTCAAGTTCGAATATGAGGTGGAAGACTGGAAGACCGAGGCAAGTGAGCTGCTACAGACCCTGACGGCACAGACACAGAGGATGCATGAAAAAATAATCAACCTGGAGAGCAGGTCCAGGCGGCGCAATATACGCATCTTCGGGATACCGGAGGGCACCGAAGGCAACTTGATGGCGAAATACATAGAACAATTCTTAAAAAAAGAGCTTGAGTTGCCCGATGAAACAGATCTACAGATCCAACGTGCACACAGAGCCTTGTCACAGAAACCAAACTCAAACTCTGCACCCAGGTCAGTTGTGGTAAACTTCTTAAAATACGACAAAAAGGAAAGAATCCTGACACAAGCGTGGAAAAAAAGATACGAGTTGGCGACAAGCCGATATTCTTTGATCATGACTACCTGACAGAAATTGTGAAGCAGCAAAAGAAATATGCCAACATTAAAAAAATGCTGAAAGAGAAAAAAATTAAATTTCAAACGCCACTAACGAAAATATGAATTCATTGGGATGATGGCGTGAAAACCTACAACACGGCCAGGGAGGCAGCACGGGACATGAAGGAGCAAGGCTTTGTGGTGAGCATACCTGAGGAAGCGGCTGAAGCAGGAACGGCACAGAGCGCACTGAGACGACCGGAGTGGAGGCGAGTGAGCGGCAGAGGACGGGAGACAGACGTGGTGCACCGAGCCCAAGAAAAACTGCAAGGCTTTCAATGGAAAGCTTAGACGATAACAAAGATTAAGAAGGGCATAGAATAAATGAAGGCCAAGAAGACAAGGTAAAAGAGAAGTAAATAAACGACTGGGAGAGGTTAAAGTGATTTTTGTTGGACATTTCTAGACTAATGTTTATTACTTGGATAGTAACTACAGGTCTAGGGAGGGCCCCTCACCTGGTGAGGACATTCCCTCTACCCTCCAACAGGGACCAGTGGGCAGAAGAAAGACCCAAAGTTTGGAGGTCGAGGTTCTTTAATGTGTTTTTGTTCATATATATGTTGGTTTTGTTGTTAAAGGGGCTAGGAACACAAGTTAAAAAAATGGAAAAACATGAATATGGTTAAAAATCTTAAGATACTGACATTTAACGTGAATGGTCTGAACTCACCTGTTAAAAGGGAAAGAATAATAAGAAAATTCAAGAAGGAAAAAGCCGAAATTATATTTATGCAAGAGACACATCTGAACAAGACAGAACATGAGAAATTAAAGAGATTTGGCTATAAGAACTCCTATTACAGTTCATTTAAAGGAAGAACTAAAAGGGGGGTTATGATACTAATTTCAAATAAAATACAAATTGACTGTGAACAAGAAATCTAGGATAAAGAAGGCAGATACGCAATAGTAAAGGGAAGAAAAGATGGTATGCAGATCACATTAGTAAACATCTATGCCCCACCAGAAAGTGACAAGGGCTTTTTTCAACATCTGTTTGATATAATAGCAACACACAGTGAAGGAGTCCTAATTTGTGGAGGAGAATTAAACACAGTTATGGATCATGAAGTTGATACAAGTGTTAAGAAGACAAAAAAAAAAACAACATACAATAAAGTTCATAAGAACCTCACTGGCAGAAATGGGTATGGTAGACATATGGAGGGTTCTGCACCCACTCAAAAAAGACTATACACATTATTCAGTAGTCCATAAAATACACTCTAGAATAGATTACTTCCTTATGAATGAAGGTGAGAGACACAGAGTGAAAAAATGTCAGATTGGAGGAGCAGAAATATCAGATCATAATCCTATATACATGGAAATATATTTAAACAATGGAGAACAACAAACAACATGGAAACTTAATGTGGGATCATTAAATGATGAGAAAACAAAAGAAAGAATAAAGTTAAACATAAATAGGTTTATTGAGGAAAATGATAATGGAGAAGTGGACCCAACAATACTATGGGACGCACTAAAAGCCGTGTTAAGGGGTAAATTAATTGTTGAGTCAGGAAAAGCAAAAAAGTCTAAACTAGAATCATGTAAACGAGGATGTGAAAGATTGAGGGAATTAGAACATAAACATCAAAGCACAAATGATCCAAAAATACATCAAGAAATTAATGAAGAAAAAACAAAGATAAAAGAAATACTAATAGATGAAATTGAAAAGAAAAATAGATTTTTAAAACAAAATTATTATGAAATGGGGCCAAAGGCCACAAAATTATTGGCAAAACGGTTAAGAAAACAACAAACAGTGAATAATGTATATAAGATTAGGGATCCCATCACAAATAAAACAACAGTTAACCCAGAAAACATTGAAGAAATATTCCATAAATTTTATCAAGAACTATACTCACGTACAGAAGCTCAAACCAAATCAATAAATGCACGCCTTAAATTGATACATTTCAAATGGTTAATGCGGATGTATGTTACACCGGAGGAGTTAAATAGATATAACAAAAATATACCAGATACATGCACAAAATGCATGGAAAGTAAAGGAACCCTATTTCATTGTTTATGGGAATGTAGATTAATAAGAATGTTTTGGGAGGAGGTGAGGGTAACAATTGAAAAAATAATCTCAAAACAAATCATATTGAATCCTAAACTGTTTTTGTTGGGTCTGTACCCAGAAAAGCATAATTTCAATAAAAGTGAAAGAACATTCATAGACCTCAGTTTGCTTAATGCCAAAAAATGTATTGCACTATTATGGAAAAAGACTCATAGACCAGATGTGACTCAGTGGTTAAGACAGATGTTAACAAACCTTCCATTAGAAAGAATAACATACTGAAATCAAAGGAAATTGTGTTTGAGAATATATGGAGACCTTTTATTGATTATGTAAAAAATTTAAACATAACTCTTGAAGAAGAAGGTGAATGATGTGTGTGGACCTTGTAAATTCCAAACTGGTGAACATAATATGTATACTAATATATTGGATTGTCTAGACTAAACAGAGGAGCATTGTTGAAGACTTGATTTTGTTGGTGGTTGTTGGTGTTTTTAGGGCATTTTTTTTTTTTTTTTTTGTAGTACTTTAGTGTTAGTGTTTGATTGTTTGTATCATGTTTGTTAAAAAAAAAAAAAAAAGGTTCAATAAAGATATTGTGGAAAAAAAAAGAACTATACTCACAACCTGAAGAGACAAATGTCAGGGATATAAAAAAATTTCTATACACATTGGACTTGCCATCAACAGAAAATCAACAAAATGAAATGCTAAGAGCAGAAATAACAACACAAGCAATTAAAGATGCGATTAAGTCATTAAAAAATGGTAAATCACCAGGTAGCGATGGATATCCATCTGAGTTCTATAAATTGTTTATAGAAGAACTCATGCCACAGCTCCTAAAGTCATTTAACTGGACATTAAACAACAACAAAATACCTCCATCATGGAACAAAGCCATTATTTCAGTTATTTTAAAACCAGGAAAAGACAGGGAACAATGTGGAAATTATAGGCCAATCTCTTCATTTAATGTGGATTATAAAATATATACAACAATTATCTGTAAATGACTAAAGGCATTCTTGACAGAATTGATAGAGGATGATCAAACTGGTTTTATAGAGGGACGCCAAACACATGATAATATCAGGAGAACAACACACAATTAATCAAATACATAAAGAAAAGAAAAGCGCAGTAATAATGACTTTAGACACAGAAAAAGCGTTCGATAGGGTTAATTGGATGTTTCTATATACTGTGCTGGAACGCTTTGGATTTGATGAAAAATCAGTGCAATGCATAAAGACACTGTATCAAAAACCTGTGGAATCAAGAATAAATGGTAGCTTAACAGACAAGGTTAATATACTGTACAAAGATCAACTACACAGGGATGCTGTCTATCGCCCACCTTATTTGTTCGATTCATAGAGCCACTGGCTCAAGCTGGGCGTCAAAACAACAAATTAAAAGGTGTAACAATAAAGGGAGTGGAACACAAGATTGGGCTGTTTGCAGACGATATTATAGTTTATCTTGAACAACCAGATGCATTAATAACGGAAATGATGGATTTGATAGAAATTTTTGTAAAATTATCAGGATACAAGATAAATATATCAAAAACACAAATACTGACATTCTGCTATAACCCTTTTAACCAGATAACCAATAAAATCAAACTAAACTGGAAACAAAAACAAATAAAATATCTTGGAGTGAACATAACCAAAGATTTAAGTAAAATCTACAAAGCAAACTATGATAGGTTAGAACAAGAAATAAAAAAAGATATTGATAGGTGGTCAATCTTAAACATTGATCTGAACTCAAAAATTGAGACAGTCAAAATTAGTATACAACCCAGACTGCTTTACCTCTTCCAAGCTTTACCAATAGAGATTCCTGGTGCTCAGTTCTTAATGTGGGACAGGATGATATCAAGATTTGTTTGGGGAGGCAAAAAGCCAAGGGTGAAATACAAACTCTCCAGTTACCAAAAGAGAAAGGCGGCATGGGTCTACCGAGTCTAAAAGAATATTACTACTCCTCACGACTAAGATATATCATATGTTGGTGTGACGAAGGATGTGAGGCAAAATGGAAAAAAATGGAAAGGAAAATTGAGGGACTCCCAGCGCAAAGCATAATGGGAGATAAGGATGCATATAAACAAATTAAACAAATAGACCCAATCACTAAATTTACTTTGGAACTGTGGTATAAAACAGTACAAAAGTATAAGATAAAAGAAGATATAAACCTACTGAAATGGGTACAATTTGACAGCCATTATGAGCCAGCAAAGTAAGATGGGGATACAAAAATCTGGTGAACAAGGGAATCACAGCATGGGGCATTATGGGAAAAAAGGATTTCAAGAGTTTTATAAGCATGAGAAGAAAATTTAAACTAGAAACCTCTGAATTCTTCAGATATCTGCAGATGAGAGATTATTATGTGAGAAGGATTAGGCAAAACCTCCACACAGATGTGAGTGAGATTATACAATTTATTTTAAGCTCGTACGCAGGAAATAAAATCAGAATTATTTCAAAACTATATCAGAACTTTATGGCAAACAAACATTCAAGTAACTACAGTATATAAAGGAGAAATGGGAGAAAGAGCTAAATTTAAACATAACAGAAGAAAACTGGCAAGAAATATGGAAAACACAACACACGTCTACAAGTTCAAGGACATGGAGGGAATATGGATGGAAAAACCTGATTTGCTATTTCATTACACCACAGATCCAAAGAAAATATACAAATACCAAATCTATGTGCTAGAGAGGCTGTGGGAATCAAAATGCAGACCACTCACATATGTTTTGGAAATGCAGCAAAATATCATCATTCTGGAAATCTATTCATGTGACAAAACAGAGGATATTAGGATATAATATACCATTGAACTGTAACTTGATGTATTTATGTGATCTTAAAAGTGACAATGTAATTCGGGCTGAGGACAGATATCTAGCAAAAATCATGCTGATTGCATGTAAAAAAACAATTACAAGAAAATGGCACTTAGAAGTTCTTCCCGACCAAGAACAATGGACAGGTATTGTTGAGAATATACGTCTAATGGAAAACTAACATATCAACACAGAATGCAAGAAGGACAATATGAAAAAAATTGGTGGAAATGGACACATTACAAAGCGCAACAGCGAGACAGAAATTGAAAAAATAACCAAAGACACTGAAGAAACCAGAAGAACTTAGAGATAGAAACTAAAAACCTGATGCTCCTACATTTGTCCCCCCCTTTTTTTTTTGATTGTTTGCATGTTTTTTTCCTTCTTTAAATATATAGAGATGGAAAATGTTATTGTCTGAAGAGTTTTGGACTGTGTTCTGAATGTAATATGTACTATGAAAAATGAATAAAAAAGTAAAAAAAAAAAAAATCCAAACCCACATGGCCCTTTGTGAAAAAGTGATTGCCCCCTATACCTAATAACTGGTTGGGCCACCCTTAGCAGCAACAACTGCTATCAAGCATTTGTGATAAATGGCAGTAAGTCTTTTACAGCGCTGTGGAGGAATTCTGGCCCACTCATCTTTGCAGAATTGTTGTAATTTAGCCACATTGGAGGGTTTTCCAGCATGAACTGCCTTTTTAAGGTCATGCCACAGA
This sequence comes from Pholidichthys leucotaenia, assembly GCA_020510985.1. Classification (NCBI taxonomy): domain Eukaryota; kingdom Metazoa; phylum Chordata; class Actinopteri; order Cichliformes; family Pholidichthyidae; genus Pholidichthys; species Pholidichthys leucotaenia. The sequence goes on from CM035849.1 coordinate 231,382,780, forward strand.
ATCTCAATCGGATTCAGGTCAGGACTTTAACTAAGCCACTCCAAAGTCTCCATTTTGTTTTTCTTAAGCCATTCAGAGGTGGACTTGCTGGTGTGTTTTGGATCATTGTCCTGCTGCAGAACCCAAGTGCGCTTCAGCTTGAGGTCACAAACAGATGGCCGGACATTCTCCTTCAGGATGTTTTGGTAGACAGCAGAATTCATGGTTCCATTTACCACAGCAAGTCTTCCAGGTCCTGAAGCAGCAAAACAGCCCCAAACCATCACACTACCACCACTATATTTAACTGCTGGTATGATGTTCCTTTTCTGAAATGCTGTTACTTTTACGCCGAATGTAATGGGACACACACCTTCCAAAAAGTTCAGCTTTTGTCTTGTCAGTCCACAGAGTATATTTACAAAAGTCTTGAGGATCATCAAGATGTTTTCTGGCAAAACTGAGACGAGCCTTTATCTTCTTTTTGCTCAGCAGTGGTTTTCGTCTTGAAACTCTGCCATGCAGGCCATTTTTGCCCAGTCTCTTTCTTATGGTGGAGTCATGAACACTGACCTTAACTGAGGCAAGTGAGGTCTGCAGTTCTTTGGATGTTGTTGTGGGGTCTTTTGTGACCTCTTGGATGAGTTGTCGCTGTGCTCTTGGGGTAATTTTGGTCGGCCGGCCACTCCTGGGAAGGTTCACCACTGTTTCGTGTTTTCACCATTTGTGGATAATGGCTCTCACTGTGGTTCGCTGGAGTCCCAAAGCTTTAGGAATGGCTTTATGACCTGTTCCAGACTGATAGATCTCAATTACTTTGTTTCTCATTTGTTCCTGAATTTCTTTGGATCGCAGCATGATGTCTAGCTTTTGAGGATCTTTTGGTCTACTTCACTTTGTCAGGCAGGTCCTATTTAAGTGATTTCTTGATTGAGAACAGGTGTGGCAGTAATCAGGCCTGGGTGTGGCAAGAGAAATTGAACTCAGCTTTTCAAAATTGTGATAAACCACAGTTTATGTGTTAACAGGGGGGCAATCACTTTTTCACACAGGGCCATGTAGGTTTGGATTTTTTTTTACCCTTCATAATAAACACCTTCATTTAAAAACTGCATTTTGTGTTTACTTGTGTTATCTTTGTCTTATATTTAAATTTGTTTGATGATCTGAAACATTAAGTGTGACAAACATACAAAAAAAAAGAGAAATCAGGAAGAGGGCAAACACTTTTTCACACCACTATATACTGTACCACTTTTGGCAAATCATACAGTTTGAAAATGAAGCGTGGCTACAGATGGAAAATAACATGTTAATGTTCATTAATCCTCCAGAACCGTGACATGCTCAGCCACAGATATTTTCAAAGACCCATCAGATATGTACAGTGACATAAAATGTTTTACCGTTTGCCACAGGCCCTGTTTAGTTTGCCAGTTGATTTGAATTGAGACCACCTCCTTCAGGAGGACTCGGTACGGTTCCTTTGATGCGCACCTGAGTGCGATTACCATGTTCTCACCAAACAAAAGGTACCGCACTAACGGAGAAAACAAACTTGAGTTCGACTGAAACAAACTAAAGCCTGTAGGTGTGAAAGCACCCTAAGACAGAAAGTGGTCATAGAATCATCTCAACGCAAAGATTGGTATTTGTCAGTTTGAACATGATCATTTGTATACTTTATTATACTTTATTTTATTGATCCCCAGAGGGGAAATTGAGGGCATCCACCTGGATGGATGAAGCAGCCACGGTACGGCGCTATCCCTTTACCATTCACACACACATTCACACCTAGGGCCAATTTAGAGTCTCCAGTTAACCTAACCTGCATGTTTTTGGCCTGTGGGAGGAAACCGGAGAAATCCCGGAGTAAGCCCACGCAGACATGGGGAGAACATGCAAACTCCACACAGATCACTGTTGGTCAGGGGCTGGGATCGAACCAGGGATCCCATGGCCAAGGGTGAGTTGCTGTGCTGCCGCAGTGCTAACCACTGCGCCACCGCACCGCCACAACGGGTCGGAGCTTGTGTAGGCTAGCAAATTCCAGACTTGCTGTGAAGCAGAGAAACTTGGGTCTATGGAAGAACTATTTGATCATATTATTAAATTATATTGAGCAGTGCAGCATTTCAGGTGATATGTTTGCCTTGTGTTATATTCAGGTGAGTATTTTAATGATTTACTTTAAAGGCGTAAGAGGCTGCTTTTAGTAATTATAAAACTTTCCATACACATTTATGTCACTGCAGCCAACATAGCAGATTTAAGCGGAAAATCTAAAATTGTTCGGATATAGAAACCTGAATCAAACTTTCAGCTTCTGAAATGTAAAATATTTTTCATACAGTTGTGATTGGGCTCAGAGTTTTTCAAGAAGATTGTTGTTTTTTTACTTTTTCCTCTATATCCACACCTCAGTGCAGGGATGCACCTCTGGTGTGAGAACTGTTGTAAAGAAATTATATGAAGACAAACTGTTAAATTATGCTATAAAGATATTCATTTGACTAAATCTGGTGTTATGTACTAATTAATAATAACTGGTATCCATCATGGATTATCTGGTTAACTCCCTTGGTAAACCCACATCACAGCTGGTTTTGCAGCACTGAAGTGCAGAGATAGATAGAATCACCTGAAGGAATACTAATTGTACTGGATAAATATATCCATATATATCAGAGACAGGACTTCTAAACTCTAAGTATTAAATTCTAATGACCTCTGCCGGGGTCAACATCCAACTGCTCCCCCCCCACCCCCGCCAAATATAAGGAACTATATTGTATAGGCAATACAGCTGAGGTTACAGCATTTATATCATGGCTGTATCATTTTAAATTCTAACCCTCAATTGGAGTTCACATTAACCTGTTGCGAAGCAGTGATCTCCTTCCAGCTGTGGTTTTGTTTTCTTTAATGCCATTTTTGAGGTTGCCAAACAACACTATTATTTTTTAACTTTGCGTATAATATTGTCAGTTTCCACTGGAGAAGTTTCTCTTTTTGCCATCTTACTTTCCGCCCTGTTGTGAATGCTGGGGCCGAGGCAGGGGTGTGATATTGAAATGACGATGACTTCCAGCCATCAGATTTATCAGTGAATGATCAATCATACAATGAGGCACAGTTTCATAAATGCCATGTGGACATTTTTGTACGATCATTTCTGCACTCAAATGTGCACCAATTTCCACAAATTTTTGATAAATGAAGGCCATTGTCTCTATTGCTATTAATACCTCTAGAAATTAAGAAGATGGAGATGGGGTATACCTGAACTTTTTAAAAAAATGCTAATAATACAGCTGAAGCAAGACAAAACTAGAAAAGCACTCAAAGAGTGCATACCCCCACCAAGGCTGCTGCAAGGTCCTTGGTGGAGGTATGCAGTCTCAGATCATCACCAAAATTTAATGGGTTCATCCTTGGCCCAAGGGCTACCTCTGGTGAAAAATTCATCAAAAATCTGTCGAGTAGTTTTTGTGTAATCGTGCTAACAGGCAGACAGACAGACAGACAGACAGACAACCCCGATTACGTTACCTCCTTGGCGGAGGTAATAATGAAATGTCTAAAATATTGACCCAATACTCTAGAATCAGAGAATCAAAAGTTAAGCTAACCTGAACATGTTCCAGAGTGCTGATCTCATTAGTTTTCCCTTGGCAGGCCTCTGACTGAATGTCCATGCTGACTCCATCTCCCGGAGAAAAGGATCTGCCAAATAAAAATTAATTTTCTGTCATTCAATATTATAGTTCTTGTTTTTAAAAAATATTTTCATACTCTGTAAATACATTTAGGAAGAAAGAGCAAAAGGCCTTTTTTTTTTTTTCTTTTACCTGGTCGGATAAAGTGTGACCGTTTCTGAGCACTTCCTCTGCGAAGCCACAGTGTGGAACTGTGCGGCCTGCTGCACCAACAGACCTGCATCCAACAGTCCAAATCCATACCTGCATGAAACGGAGAAGCAGCCTGCTGTTTGTATTTATGTATGCACTATAGTATGTTCAGCACAAGCACAGTGTTGCTCTTATATCCTAACTGACAGGAGCTGGAGGTTTTGTACGTGGGCGGCTGAATGTGCTGCAGGAGCAGAGTAAGTGCTAATGGCTCTGACACAAGGAAGCAACAAGTCACTGACGAAGACATTGTTGTACTCTGACACAATCACTTCCCGCTCTATCCAAGCTGAGGCTGAGGGCTGCTGTTTGTGCCCGCCTGTAATTGCCTGGGGGAATTGATTCTGAACAATGTGCCATCTCACGGACTGTAATCAAGCTTCATTATTCGTTCTTTTCCACCCCAGTCTTGGTGCTGGAGACACAATGGGCGACCCTTAAGCGGCGTCACTGCTTGGCGACTGTATGACCGCTGCCTATCATACTTCTTTCTCCACTTAAGCATTTATCTCTTTTGAATCATCCCCTCTCATGTTTTTGTCTTTGCCCTCTTTTTCCACAAAGCAGTCTGCTATTTACTGTACTTCTCCTCTCTAAAGTATCCTCTCATTCTCCTCCATCAAACCTGAATGTCTTGCATCAGAGATTTCCTCTAGTTCAGTGAAATCAGTCCCCACAAGTCTCTCTGATATTCTCCTTCAAGATTTTTTGATTTTCCTGTGCCTTTCCCCCTTCAGTTCTCTTTTGTTAAAAATCACACGTGTCAGACTGAGTACTGGCGACAAAATAGTCATCATTGCCTCTGCTTCTTGGAAAATCAGAGGGGGTGACAAAGAGCTAATTTCTGCCATTATTACCATACAGACCTTATGACGTTAATCTGCAATAAGTGAAATTCATTACCCTGATCACGGGGTCTCCTGGAGCAGTAGAGGGAGAGACAGAGACAGGAGAAAGGCGGGAGCTGATCAATAACTCAATCTGCTGCTCTGCATGGGGCTCCATCTCCTCTGTCTCAGACTGTCAGTGTGTCTGACGAGGAGACGCAGGAGCTGCAGCCTGCACCATCCTCGTCCTAACAGCACGGACCGCAATCAATGAACACAATCTAATCAGCCACTATCACCACCAATGACTTTTAGCATGTAGGGCCTGGCGTAATAGCATTAGGCAGACTGGGGTGTAGGAGTTGAGGTGTACCACAGAAGTTCAAGGTCATCAAAAGGGTGAAATTTCCTTATATACTTTTAGTATGTGTGTTTTAATTATTAATGTGTTCTACCAACCAAGCAAAAAAAAAAAAAAGAAACACCTAAGATGCATAAAAATACAGATTGTTCTTTTTTTTTTTCCACAATATCTTTATTGAACCTTTTTTTTTTTAACAAACATGATACAAACAAACACTAACACTAAAGTACTACAAAAAAAAAAAAAAAAAAAAATGCCCTAAAAACACCAACAACCACCAACAAAATCAAGTCTTCAACAATGCTCCTCTGTTTAGTCTAGACAATCCAATACATTAGTATACATATTATGTTCACCAGTTTGGAATTTACAAGGTCCACACACATCATTCACCTTCTTCTTCAAGAGTTATGTTTAAATTTTTTACATAATCAATAAAAGGTCTCCATATATTCTCAAACACAATTTCCTTTGATTTCAGTATATATGTTATTCTTTCTAATGGAAGGTTTGTTAACATCTGTCTTAACCACTGAGTCACATCTGGTCTATGAGTCTTTTTCCATAATAGTGCAATACATTTTTTGGCATTAAGCAAACTGAGGTCTATGAATGTTCTTTCACTTTTATTGAAATTATGCTTTTCTGGGTACAGACCCAACAAAAACAGTTTAGGATTCAATATGATTTGTTTTGAGATTATTTTTTCAATTGTTACCCTCACCTCCTCCCAAAACATTCTTATTAATCTACATTCCCATAAACAATGAAATAGGGTTCCTTTACTTTCCATGCATTTTGTGCATGTATCTGGTATATTTTTGTTATATCTATTTAACTCCTCCAGTGTAACATACATCCGCATTAACCATTTGAAATGTATCAATTTAAGGTGTGCATTTATTGATTTGGTTTGAGCTTCTGTACAAGCCAATTCCCATTGTTCCTCTGAAATTTCAATTTGCAGATCTTCTTTCCAGTAGTTTAATCTTTTCAGTGAATTTTCACTTGAAGATAGTGTCAATGAGTTATAAAACTCTGAAATAATACCCTTTCTTTTACTATCTTTCATCATCATTTTTTCCAAGGATGAATAAATAGGTCGAGTGAGAGCTTTATTTTGATTTGATCGAATAAAGTTTCTAAGTTGAAGATATTTAAAAAAATGTGTTCTATTGAGATTAAATTTGATCCTCAGCTCTTCAAAAGACATTATGTTGTCTGCACATGGCAAATATAAATCCTGAATCTTTTGTATCCCTTTTAAATTCCATACTTTAAATACAGCGTCCGCTCTCCCTGGTTTAAAATATTGATTACCCCATATTGGACTAAATTGTGACAATAACTGTGGTTCTTTTAAATAGTTTTTAGCTTCACACCATATTTTGATCATATGCTTTACAAATGGATTTTTAACTTGTTTTTGTAATTTTTTTGCCGAATCTGAGTATATGAATATGGGAAGAGGTAAAGGTAAATTGTATGATTCCATTTCAGTCCAGTGAGGGAGATCATTTGATGAAAAATAATATGTCATAGACCTCAGTTGTGCCGACCAATAATACAACATAAAATTTGGACATTTCAGACCTCCACGATCAAATGGTAAATATAATAAAGACAGACGTAATCTAGCCCTCCTGTTGTTCCATATAAATTCCACTAACTTTTTTTTTATTCTTGAGAATAGATCTAAAGGTGGTGATAAGGGAATGTATTGAAATAAATAAAGTATTTTAGGTAAAATATTACTTTTAAGTATATTGATTCTCCCGATCATCGACATTGGTAGTGACATCCATCTCTGAGTTAACTCATTGATATCTGACATTAAGGCTTCATAGTTGACACTGGCGACTGATTCTAGCTTAGGCATAATTTGGATTCCTAAATATTTAAACTGATTTACAACATTGAATTGATTTACCTCAGGGGCTGGGTAATTTCTCTGAGTCTCATTTAGCAGTAATATTGAAGATTTAGTTTTATTTATTTTATATCCTGATATTTCCCCAAAATTCTTTATTAAATTCAACAAGGTTGGAATTGATTTTTTTAGATTCGACATAAACAAAATTATATCATCGGCGTACAGGGAGATTTTATGTTCTGTTGGTCCAACTTTAATTCCATATATTTGTGAATGTAAACGTATCGCTATCGCTAAAGGTTCAATTGCCATAGTAAACAGTAAAGGTGAAAGTGGACAGCCTTGTCGACATCCTCTATTGATTTTTATTGGTTTTGAAATATTGTTATTTGTTAGGATTTCTGCTGTAGCATTATTGTATATTATTTGAACCCATTTTATGAAATTATTTCCAAGTCCAAACCTTTGTAGGACTTCAAAAAGAAAGGGCCATTCAACTCTATCAAAGGCCTTTTCGGCGTCCAATGATAGGAGAGCTGTATCCGGTGCTTCTTTATTAAAATAAATAATATTAAATAGTCTTCTTACATTATGGAAGCCTTGTCTACCCTTTATAAAGCCATTCTGATCTCGATTAATAATATTTGGTAAAATTTCTTGTATTCGTCTTGCTAAAATTTTACAGATTATCTTAAGGTCGGCGTTTAATAGGCTTATTGGTCTCATATTTTCACATTTATTAGAGGGCTTACCTGGTTTTGGCAGCAGTATAATTAAGGCATTATTTATGTATGATGGTAAATTATTATTTTGAAATGCTTCTAAAACCATTTCCAAAAAAGGTTTTATTAATTTATTCTTAAATTTTTTATAAAGGTCAACTGGAAGACCATCTGGTCCTGCACTTTTTCCTGATTTCATATTATCAATGGCTAGCCCAACTTCTTCTTGACTAATTTTAGACTCCAATATCTCCCTGTTTTCATTTGGTATACACGGTATAGATAGTTCGTTCAAAAACCCATTTAGTTTTGTTAAATCAGGTTCATTTTTGGTATCATATAATTTTTCATAGTAATCTCTAAAGGCTCTATTAATTTCTAAAGGATCTATAACTACCTGTCCTTTACTTATAATACTGGTAATTGGTGTTTTAATTTCCAATTGTTTAATCTGCCATGCTAATAATTTTCCTGATTTTTCACCTTGTTCATAAAAAGATTGTTTCAATCTTAGAAGACTCGAGGCAGCTCTATTCGCTGATTTTTTGTCGTATTCAGCTCTCAAAATCAGTAATTCATTCTCCAACCTTGGGTCACTTCCTGCATACACTTTTTCCTGAAGACTTTTTATTTTATGTTCCAATTTAGCTCTCTCCTCTCGAGTCTTCTTAGATTTTGATCCTGTATAACTAATAATATGTCCCCTAATAAAAGCTTTGAAAGCCTCCCACTTTACACATGCTGATGTTTGTGTAGTATTGATGTCAAAGAACTCGTCTATCTGTTTTTCTATATACTTGACAAATTCCTCATCCTGAAGCCATTTATGCTGAAATTGCCATCTACCTGATTCCTTTGTCAATTTTTTATCTACATATATTAGACAACAGGGTGCATGATCAGAGATCACGATGTTATCATAAAAGCAGTTTTGAATCTTGGACCTTAATTCTGTGGAAATCAAAAAATAATCAATACGTGAGAATGTCTTGTAGGTACTGGAATAACAAGAATAGGCTTTAACTTGTGGTTTCATTTCTCTCCATATATCTAACAATCTCAATTCTTTCATAAAATGATTAATAGTCATCCTACATCCAATGTGCGTACAATCCAGTCCTGTTGATCTATCCACACCTGGATTCAATGTACAATTAAAATCCCCTGCTATTATATGTTGCCCTGTAAGTGATGATAAGATGAGAAATAAATTAGCAAAGAACTTCTGATCATCTATATTGGGACCATATAAGTTCACAAGATTTATATTTTCTAATAGCAAAGAACCTTGAATGATTACATATCTTCCAAATTTGTCTCCAATTACATTTTTCACTTGAAAAGGAACTGATTTATGTATGAGAGTCATAACTCCCCTGGCTCGGGATGAAAATGAAGAGGTGAATACACTTCCCTGCCATCTACTCCTAATTCTTTTAACATCCTCCTCTATCAGATGAGTTTCTTGTAAAAACACAATTCTTGAACCCATGTCCTTTATTTTAGATTGTTCTTTTTTATGTAATAACAGAAAATTAGACGTAGATTTTATTTGTTATTCGGTTTAGTTTATCCACCTTATTCCTGGGGATGCCGCTGTAGGAACGATTATGGGCGGAGCTTCCGGTTTCGGCTGAGGTAGTGTTAAATCAGTCAGCAAGAGTGGAGTAGCAGGGCATTTGAAATAACGTTTTTACAAGTTTTTCAAATTCATTGTAATGTATAGTCCACATACGTGTTTTGCACTCAAGTGGCAGCTAATTTCAGCACTTGTGGTTTTTGTACTTTTTGAATGTTTTGGCGTAGTTCTGGTACTTGCTGCTGGTGTTCGTGGTTGTGCCGTAGACTATATAAATGGAGGCTTCTCACTGGCAATGCGTAGATCATGCACTGAAAATGGAAAAGGACTGTTCATATGATCGGTGGTACAGACACAAGAGCACAGCAAGTACTGTATGTTTTCACTTGTATGGATGTCACAGATCTGACGTTTATGTGTTATATATGTCACCAGAATGAAGGCTGCATGAAGTAAAATAATAAATAAAAAATAGTAACAGTTTGCTTCCTTAGGCTTAACGATTTAAGAAAGATATCAAACAGTTTTTTTGGGGGGGGGTTTGCATTCGTTGCACTGCCTTGGAACAATATGGACTTCAGCATGCATTAATTTTTGAATTATCACAAAATATAGGTCAATAAAATTCTGAACAATTGTCAGAAAATGTCCGTACGTGTTGAGTTAAATAACAAGCATTTATAGCATGACAGCAGCATGAGCATTTTAATTTTGGGCTAAAACGAACAGCTGCAGCTGTCTATATATACCATAACAGCCAAGCACAGTGTTGTGGTGTACGTCTGCTCTAAGGTAAATTTGATTATGTCCAACATATTTTAACAAAATGCATCCGACTTTATTGCGGTGGAAACATAGATCATCTCAGAGCTTTTATTTGTTTACAGCGTTAGAATCTTAGCAGCGGAGCTAACAAATAGAACTACTGTCTGTGAGGCCACTTTTTAAGGTCATCTTCCCATCCCTCGATAGTCGTGGGAAGTGGTATGATTATATTACTCTTTTTGAGGTGCAAAAGGCTGTGTTCCCGCATTTTTGATGCCGAAGTCATTGTTTTTTAACAAGGAAACGTGTTCCGTTTCAGTGACAACTACAGGTTCTAAACTAGTACTGGAAGTTGCGCCCATAATTCACACAAGGCGTCATGGGGCCTAGGAATAAGGTGGATACCGAACTTACTGAGGCCAAATGTCTCTAATCTGTTACTAAAGCTGGGTTCACACTATAACGTTTGGATTGACTTTTACAGACATTTTGAAAAATCAGAGAAATTAGTCCAAACGTTGGTGAAATTCCATTCGTGAGCAGGATTTTTTTAATCCAGCGCACACCAACTTTTACAAACTTTTACAAATTTTTGCAAAGTTTTGCTAGCATTTGCCAGCATTGCATTCAGCGTTGGCAAACTTTTGCCAACTTAGGCTAGTGTATGTGTAGCTGTTGCCAGCTTAGGTTAACTTAACAAAAGAATACTCAGTGCAGGTCAGCTGACATCAGCGTCACACGACACTCATGTAAAGATCAGCATTTGTGGAGGCTTCCTGCCATTCTGGACCTGCTTTTTGGGTGGATTCACACTACAACGTTTGGACCAACTTTTACTGACATTTTGGCAAACATCTGACTCTGCTGGCAAAAGTTGATAAAAGTTAATGATGGTGTTTGTTGGCAAACGCTGGCGAAAGTTGTGTTCCTTGAAAATTTTCAGCATGCTGATCCTTAGAAATAAACGGTGAAAGTTGTGCTGAGTTTGTAAAAGTTCCTGAGTGCTGGGCTAAGTTATGCAGAGTTCGTTTAAGTCAGCCTAAGTTAAGCTCCGTTGGCAAACGTTGAGTGAAATGCTGGTGAAAACATTTTTTAGATCGAAACTCACTTCAGACATGCACGGATGCAAGAGAAATGGAGAGAAAGGGGTATTTAAAAAAGAAAAAATATATATGTAATCTCCCAAAAATGTGACAGCCAAAAAGAAAAAAAAAACTCTTCACTGAGAAATTTTTTGTCCTTAATTTTCTGCTCCATGCATAATCATTCTCCAGGAGTTATTGGTTCAGCTTCTATTGTGGGGAATCAAACAACGCTGATGTGGTGTCAAAAAGTAAATGACATTTAACAGGATTTTATGTTATTTTAATGGAGACAGCTGTAACGGTCAAAATATACAGTCGTGAAAAAATTAGGACACCCCATTAAATATTCAGTTCTTTATTAATAAATGTTCACATATCTATGTCTAATCTTGTTTTTGTTTTATTTGCATTTTTTAACATTTATTTTAGCCATTTTAAGTGGGAATGAATGTGGGGGTGTCATAAAAAAGATGGGGGTGTCCTAATTTATTACACACTATGGGCAGCACGGTGGTGCAGTGGTTAGCACTGTTGCCTTACAGCTAGAAGGTTCCTGGTTCGAATCCCCAGGCTGGCAGGAGTTGGAACCTTTCTGTGTGGAGTTTGCATGTTCTCCCTGTGCTGCGTGGGTTTTACTCTGGGGGCTCCGGTTTCCTCCCACAATCCAAAGACATGCATGTTAGGTTAGTTGGTTGTTCTAAATTGTCCCTAGATATCTGTTTCCTATGGGCCCTTAGAATAGAGGGTTAGTACTAGTGAAAGCGCTTTGAGTGGTCTTTGTGACTAGAAAAGCGCTATATAAGTGCAAGTTAGTTATTTGTTTAGAATTAAATTTTACAGAAAATTTGAAAAAAGTCTTTAATTCATTTTTAATTGTTTACTTGTATTACATGACTCTCTCAGTATTTTTAACATTGATATTAAATATACATATGTCCAAATATGTTAAAAAAACACACAAGCTTATACAGGGTGTCCTAATTTTTTCACATGACTGTAATCACCTGTCATTTTCTTTATGTGATGATACACTAAATAGTTTTTTCCATCCACATTCACATTTTAATTGTGGACTTACTGTTGGAGTCTATAGATTGGCATTACTGTATTATTTTTTTAGAGGAATGAATGAATAAACAGGAGAAAAGGGCATGCAGAAGTAACTACATAGGAATATAAAACGAAAATGAAACGTATGCTGAAGGGAACTGTGTTCACTCCAAAAGCAGGTCCAGAATGACAGAAAACCTCCACAAAAGCTGATCTTTATATGAGAGTTACCTGAGGCTGATGTCAGCTGACCTGCGCTGAGTATTTGTTTTAAGTTAACCTAAGTTGGCAACAGCTACTCATACGCTAGCCTAAGTTGGCAAAAGTTTACCAATGCTGAATGCAACGATGGCAAATGCGAGCAAAAGTTCATGTCATGATCCTGGGGCACGGGTGGGTGCTGTGCCCAGTTTCCTATCTAGTTTAGTGTTTTTCTGTCTGCTGTGTTTGGTTCCTGTTTAGTTCTTGTCTTTTTGTATCTGTAGTATTATTATGTACATTTTGGGGTTCTGCTGTGTTTGTATCATTATGGTTCCGTTTATGTTTTATTTTGACAGCGCTGTGCAGCTTCCAGCTGTCAGACTGGTCGGAGCTGCACACCTGTTATTCATTCTGTTATTTTCTCCACTCATGCATCCACACCTGTCACTAATTATATACTGCATATAAGGGCACGGCAAACCTCTGGGGTTTGTCGTGTCCTTCTTCCACGTGGACCCATCCTCGGGAGCAGAGCTATCATCCCAAGTGTGTTTGGGTCCCGCTGCTGAGAGTAGAAGTGCTCCGTCCAGGTATACGTTTCCCTTATTTCCAGCCGTGAGCCCCCGCAGCCTCCGGGAGAGCTCCAGCTGGATTCCGCCCCGGCTCGGTGTTCCCGGCTTCATGTCCCCCTGGACGTCAAGCCCCACCCTCCTCCAGCATTTATTATTGTGTACGTGTTTGTTAGCACCACGCACTCCATGCTTTAGTTTTTGTATGTTAATGTTCTTGTCTGTTTTTATGTTAATGAATGTGCAAATTCACAGAGAGTGTTTGGTGCCCTACTTTCGCCCGTGAAACGGGTGATTCATGACAGTTCGTAAAAGTTTGTAAAACATGGCGTGTGCTGGATTTAAAAAAACCTGCTCAGGAACATAATTTCACTGACATTTGGACTAATTTCTCTGATTTTTCAAAATGTCTATAAAAGTCGGTCCAAACGTTACAGTGTGAACTCATCTTTAACCTAGGCCAACTTAGATAAACTCTGCATAACTTAGCCTAGCGCTCAAGAACTTTTACAAACTGAGCACAACTTTCACCTATGTGTATTTGCAAACGCTGGCAAATTTTCAGCATGCGGAAAATTTTTCAAAGAACATAACTTTCGCCAGCATATACCAACAAACACCAACTTTGTGGTGTTTGTTGGCAATTACTCTTTTGCCAGCAGAGCCAGACGTTTGCCAAAACGTCAGTAGAAGTTGGTCCAAATGTTGTAGTGTGAATCCACCCTTAGGACAATGCAAATTACCATGATTCTGGATTCTTTTGATTGTTTACGCAGTAAGCTGTTTTCATTCCTCTTTTTCTAGGCTTTGTCCAAAATCACTCCCTACTCATAATAAACTCACCGGCCACTTTAATAGATACAGATTTCTATTACAGCGTTGGCTCCCTATTGCCTTTAGAACTGCCTTGAATTCCTCTTGGCATAGATTCAACAAGATGCTGGAAACATTCTTCAGAGGTATTGGTCCATATTGATATGTTAGCATCACACAGTTGCTGCAGATTTGTTGGATGCACATCCTTAATGCTCCACACATGCATCCATTCTTTCATATTGTTTATGCCACATTCTGACCCAACCATCAGAATGGTGCAGCCAAAACTGAGACTCAAATCAGGCAATGTTTATACAACCTTCTATTGTCCACTTATGGTGAGCCTGTGTGAACTGTAGCCTCAGTTTTCCTGTTTTTAGCTGACAGAAGTTGCACCAGTTGAGGTCTTCTACTGCTGTAGTCCATCTGCTTCAAAGGTCAATGTGTTGTACCTTCACAGATGCTCTTCTGTATACCTCGGTTATAGTGAGTGGTTATTTGAGTTACTGTTGCCTTTCTGTCAGCTCAATTTAGTCTGGCCATTCTCCTCTGACCCCTGGCATCAACAAGGCAACTCTGACTTGGCTTTGGTGAGGCTATGCATCTGTGTGATGGGGCAATAACTCCCCCAAGTCACAGTGTAGGCCAGAACATGATGTTGTGGGAAAATGTAGAGTTTGGGCTTCACACATCCACATACTGTAAGCTAACCACTTGTGATCCTGCCATCAAGCACAAGGCCATGTTAAGGGTTAGCCACACCTACCATTCAACCAGGTATCACCTTTTTATAGGAAGTAATGGGAGGCTGAATCCTAGCACATGGATAGGCGGTGCACACAGTTCAGCTGGTCATAGCATTCTGGGCTGGATGCACACAGCTGTGGAGGCAGCTCGGATTCTAGCAGACTGGAGAGGATGATGAAATGAATGTCAGAGGCCTTGTGTTTTGGCAGACACACAGAGCATGAATTCTGCTTAACATGTTACAAAGTACGGGGCAGTGCGGTGGCGGAGTGGTTAGCACTGCGGCAGCACAGCAACTCACTCTTGGCCGGGAGATCCTGGGATCGATCCCATCCCCCGACCAACAATGATCTGTGTGGAGTTTGCATGTTGTCCCCGTGTCTACGTGGGGGTTTACTCCGAGATTTCTCTGGTTTCCTCCCACATGCCAAAAACATGCAAGTTAGGTTAACTGGCATCAAACTGGGGATTCTAAATTGTCCTTAGGTATGATTGTGAGAGTGAATGGTTGTCTGTCTCTCTGTATTGGCCCTCCAATGGACTGGCGAGCTGTCCAGGGTGTACCCTGCCTCTTGCCCAAAGATGGTGGGATAGGCTCCAGCCCCCCACAACCTGAAAAGGATTAAGCGGAAGAAGATGGATGGATGGATGGATGGATGTTACAAAGTAATCCTAAGTAGGTATAGCAATACGTTAATTTGGCACTTATAGCAGCTAAATATCACTAACTTTTTCAAATAACTAATTCAGTGGGTTTTTTTCTGGAAATTCCCCCAAGCACTGTCTTCCTTTGTCTGACTACACGGGGTTGAGCATCACAATTACCAGTTCCACTTGTTTCTATGATTTTTTTTTTCTTTTAAAACGGCTTATATTAAAGGACAGTGCTGCTTATATGTTGTGCAAAATCTGGCAACTCTGTATCCATCAGCCTCGTACTGGTAGCCCCTGACACACTTGGTGGATCACTTGGTACCAGAATGCAGAGAAAAAATTATTTATTCTGTTCTGCTGTATTGACTGAGTCTGCCAGGTGTTTTATTTTGAAAAATTACCAGATATTCTCTCTCTTCTAATGCTCGTCTGCATGGATGCATTGGTGCAGGAGCAGCACACAGTGTGCATGACGCAAATTTCGTCTTCTTTCTCCTTTTTTTTTTTTTTTTTTTTTTTTTTTCCTTTGAAAGACAAAAGTAAAATAGAAATATGTCTTTACCTTCTTTACATGTTTCAACTGCACTGCAGCCTTCATCAGAAGAGTCAGCTGATTGCTGCCAGGTGACATTTATCAGCTGATTTTCGTAGGCGGGGCCGGCTCAGCAGATCTGTCAGATCCGCTGAGCCGGCCCCGCCTCCCGCCGTCAGATGGTCTCTGGAGAATGTGGTCCCAGGTGTGAGAAAGCATAAAGGCCCCCTCATCTCGGTTCATGGTGTCTTTTCCCCGCTTTCTGATCTCTATTGCCTCCTTGATCCAACGTTTGTGTCTGTTGCTCTCCGATCCAATAATTTTTGTGTTGTCCCAGTCCATGATGTGATTATTTCTTTTGCAGTGGTCCGATATAGCTGATTTTAATGTTTCTTGTTCTGCTTTTTCTTTTTGTGATCTTGTGAGTCGTCCTTGCGTTTCCTTCTCACATTCCTTTTGGTGTTCTTTTTTTCTTGTGGTGAATAATCTTCCGGTTTCTCCAATGTAGGTTTTGTTACATGATCTGCATGATATTTCATATAATACATTGCATTTATTGTCTTGTTCTATTCTGTCCTTGGGGTGTACTAATAACTGTCTTAATTTTTTGTGTGGTTTGACTGCTGTGTTTATTTTGTATTTTTTCATGATCCTTTGAATTGGTTCCGTGATCCCTCGTATGTATGGTATAGTTATGGTTTCCTTGTTTTTGATTTCAGCTTTTGTTCTGTGTCTTGTGTCCTGTTTATTTTCTTTGTTTTTGACTTGCTGTTTCCCTTTGTTTATGGCCCATACTGGATATTGGCAGCGTATAAGTGCATGTTTTATGTGGTTTTCCTCTTCCTGTCTGTCTTCTTGTTCCGTGATGATGGTGGCTCGTTCATATAATGTCCTGATGACTGATAGCTTGTGTGCTGTGGGGTGTTCCGATGTCCAAAGTAGGTATTGATCTGTGTGGGTTGGTTTCCTGTAGACTGTGATTTTTATGCTGCCATCCTCGTTGTGGTGGATTTTCATGTCCAGAAAGGCTATGGTGCCATTTTCCTCCTCTTCGTGTGTGAATTTTATGTTCCCCGTACTGTCTGTACTGTTCAGATGGTCAGTGAGTTCTTGTGTATGTCCTTTCCTTATTTTTTCCAGAATGTCATCTACGTATCTCTTCCAAAGGGTGGGTTTGCATATTGTGGGTGCTGTGTTGATGGCTTTATTTTCCAGATCCTCCATAAAAAAACTGCTCATGATGGCTGATAGTGGGTCTCCCATTGCAAATCCTTCTTTTTGTTTGTAGATTTTTCCTCTGAATTGAAAATAAGTGGATTTTGCAACAAACTGTAGTAATTTGGATATGTCATGGACTGTGAGGTTGGTGCGTCTTTTTAGGGTACTGTCCTTGTTGAGGCGTTCTTGCACTATATGTAGTGTGACGTCAATAGGAGTCTTTGTGAATAAAGAGATGACGTCATGTGAGATGAGGATCTTGTCTGATTCTATTTTTATGTCTTTGAGTTCTTGTGCCAGCTCTTTTGAATTTTTACAGTGAAAGTCTGATAGTCCAAGGAGGGGTTTGATGATTTCAGCTAGGGCTTTTGATAAGTTGTATGTGACTGATCCAATGCTGTCTATTATTGGCCGCAGTGGGATATCCTTTTTATGTATTTTCGGTGTTCCATAAATCCGAGGGGTGATGCTGGCTGTGGGGATCAGGTGATCATATGCGTCCTTTGTGATTTTATTGCTTTCTAATAGAGGTTTTAGAAGGGCTTTGAGCATTTTTTTCTTTTCTTCTGTCGGGTTTGTTTTTATGATTTCGTATGTGTTACTGTCTGCCAACATGGTTTCCATCTGTTTTTCGTATGTTTCCGTGTCCAAAATTACTGTTGTTCTGCCTTTATCTGCTGGGAGTATTGTGATCGTTTTATCTGTCTTGAGTGAGTTTAATGCTTTTTCTTCTTTTCTTGTAACGTTGCTTTGTGGTAATTTGGCCGTTTTGAGGATTCCTGCGACTGCGTTCCGGAGTGCTGCTTTTTCTCCTTGGTCCTGGATTTTTTCGCATGCCAGTTCTGTTGCGAGGATGTATTCTTCATGGGGGATTCTGGCTGGTGTGATGGCGAAGTTCAGTCCTCTGTTCAGCACTGTTTTCTCCGTGTCCGTGAGTGTGCGTTGTGATAGGTTTTTGACCCACTTATCGTTCTTTTCCGTGTGTGTTTGTCTTCGTCAAACTTCGTCTTGAGGGGGCCTTTATGCTTTCTCACACCTGGGACCACATTCTCCAGAGACCATCTGACGGCGGGAGGCGGGGCCGGCTCAGCGGATCTGACAGATCTGCTGAGCCGGCCCCGCCTACGAAAATCAGCTGATAAATGTCACCTGGCAGCAATCAGCTGACTCTTCTGATGAAGGCTGCAGTGCAGTTGAAACATGTAAAGAAGGTAAAGACATATTTCTATTTTACTTTTGTCTTTCAAAGGAAAAAAAAAAAAAGGATAAATAATTGAAAGAAGACAAAATGAACCTGTTTGACGTATTCGTCTTCTTTCATTCGTCAGAGGGTGAGCACATGCGCCCCAAAATTTTCATGAATAGACAGCACTGAACTTCTCTCCTTGTTAACACTGCAATGAGCACCTTTTCGTGTTGTTCTCATTTTAATTCTAGATGTTCAAATCAGTTTGCTGGAGCATTGTTGTCATCTACTTTATGGACATATGGACCCTAGAAAAATGGGGAGTTGTGGGAGGTGGGGTAATGGGGGGGTGACAATAAAGGTTGGGAACCACTGCACTGGATTCAAAACTGCAAGAGTTCAGCATCATATTTCCAAGCGTAACTGACTCTATTACTGTTTAGGAGCTCTACTTTAGATGTGAAGAAGTGCCAGCTACTCACAAGAGAAGAGAGGCTGGCCACTGCATCTCTAACTCTAGTCAGCTTTAGCTCCACTGGCTAGTTATTAATTCTGCCACTCTGAGGGAGATTAGTGCAATTGTTTTTGGTTCTAAACATGGACTATATTGTTACTATACCGATGGGATGCTATTAACATCAACTCTTCATGCAATAATAAAAATGACACAGCACAACACACATCCTCCAGACAGTACCAGCTAATCAAAAATAAACAGAATTTTTCTAAAAGAAAATCTGTTACTTTTTGTGATAGATAACATAGGACTGTAATGGGTGTCAGTGACAGTAATCCAGTAACCTAACAGTAACATTACCCAACACTGTATACAACACTTTGAACAATAATAAACTGAGAAAACTCAGTTCTAAATGGCCTATAATCACTACTAATGTGAAAAAAGCACAAACTAATCCTTCAAGAAGTATTTGTACACTGTTATTGCAAGGAATTCTAAAGATTTGTAACTCAAAAATCTTAATGTACAGGATGCTGATAAGTTCATAGTGGTCAAATTTGACCAAATGAGGTTTATTTTTCAACATAGTCTCCTCTTCGGTCAACACACTTCTTCCATCGGTGTTTGATGACCATTATGAACTCCTCAGCGCCCCCCCCCCATATTTACACTTATGCACTTACTCTGGATGTGTGACTGTTTTGTTTTGGCTACATACAAACTAAAAATAATACCACAGTAACACCAGACTTAACAACAGACCACCCAACATAGTTCACAGTCTGGTGGTAACTGCTGCCTTGACCACTGCTTCCCACCAGACTACCTTTCAGTGATTAAATACTGTATACTCGCCACACAAGAGCTGTGTTCCTATTAAATGCTGTAGCTGCTGCACATTGTTCAGATTTCTCCCAGCTCCATGGCTATGCTCTGGGTATAAATATAAACATAAACACACCCAGTGCTCTGCACTGGGTGTGTTTATATTTATATATCTATATATTTATTCCATCTAGCTACAATGCTCCGCACTGTGTTTTTATATATCTACATATTATTCCATCTAGCTACATTGCTCCGCACTGTGTGTGTTTATATACTTGCATATTTATTCCACCTAGCTGCAATGCTCCATACTGTGGGTGTTTATATATTTACATATTTATTCCATCTAGCTACAATGCTCTGCACTGTGTGCTCATATATTCATATATTTATTCCATCCAGCTACAATGCTCTGCACTGTGTGTCTGTGTGTGTGTGTGTGTATATATATATTTTATAGTAATATGTACATATGTATATTAGCTGCTCTTGCTTGCTTGTTTTTTCTTGCCTTCTGATTGTTGCTCTGAGTGTTGCTATCCCTGTGCTGTTGCAATCCTGGAATTTCCCCGTTGTGGGACTAATAAAGGCTTATCTTATCTTATCTTATCTTATCTTATAAACTCTTCAGGAAAGCGTCAGGAAACAAGTTTACTGATGACAGACCATGATGAAAGTTACAGATTTTATATCCCCTGACATGGCACCCAAACGCATCTCAGATTTCCTCAGAAAGATGCAGGAATGGAAGGAGAAGCACACCTCCTTATTCTAACTGGAATTATGTATAGGATTTAGGGCTTCTGCAGTTAGTGTAATGCTGAGTAGTTCTGTCGCAGAATTAGGTATTATTTTGATTTCATGAAATACTGCAAATGTCTTTAGGATAAAACCCACGTAAAGAAATGCATATCAAGTAATTAGTCACAAAACACAGTCATCCAATTTTTAACTTGTTCTTTCTCCACCTCCTGCGTGGTTGGAGGGAGGTTGAGCCAAGCTGATTACAGAGTGACAGCCGATCTTCTGTCCACGCAGCACGAAGCATGTTAAACCCCCATGACCCCCCGCCTCCTCGCATATCGAATCGGCGGCCCTCGCATTTTCTCCATCCACTTTCATTCCCTGATGGCGAATACCCTTGCAAACGTTTACTCCCTCCTCCTTTTTATCCATTAACACAGAGGCCACTCCCCCCCCCCCCCACCTCTCCATGGGGCCTCTTTGTAACTCTCGAGGAACCGCTTTCACTTTTTGTTCTGTGGCTCCTTCCCGGATCCTTTCTCGGTTGATATTCACACCATCTGCCAAAACTGGAGGAACGTTTCATACAAATCTGACCAGCACTGAGACACCGAGATCTCTGAGGCTGAGGTTGTTGTGTTGCCTTCGCACACAAACACTGAAAACACAGCACTGAACAACTGGTCTGCAGCAACCGAAACAGATTTTTGAAGCTACCCAGAGACCAAGCTACTGCGGTCTCACCCCTTGTTTGCAGTGGTACGTTCTGCTAAGTCCCCCAAATAGAAGTGTCTGTAAGGAATCACTCAAGCCGCACTAAGCAGCTGCCTGTGAGTTAGGTCATTTTCCCAGGAGCCACAGAGTGGGCATTGGCAGGACCTCAAAAAAATGGGACACCATCTGTTCAGTGCCTGAAAACGTTAGTGACACCTTCTGTGGTACCAACAACTTTTAATTAAGTCACCAGGAATGCTGCGGCGGCTCCAGTACACCATTGGTGGGCTTGCTTTAAGTTATCCTCTCCATCACATCTGGGCTCGGGCTGGTTAAATGTGACTGCAGGATGAAAACAGCACTGATGGAGGTGACATACGAGTGGAGCAGGCAACAATACTAAGATCTGATTGTTTTTCCTCATTCTGTTGCCCCTCTTCTTGAACTGCTTAATTGAATGTTTATCAGGAGCACTGAATAAATTCAAGAAAACAACAGCATAAGCCTTTTGGTCAATCCCAGCATGTTTGGTTTTGGTCATATCATAATGGAACAATTTCATTAACATTAGGATTTAAATTAAATAAACAGATTTAGCCTTCTTCTGATTTCCATCGTTCTCACAGCCAAATCTGCTGCTCAGAAATGTTACTAATTAGGCTTATTAAGTAATTAAGAAGAGGTCTTAATTATATCTGTGCCACTGGGACCTGCACGGCTGTAATCAGGAAATGCTGTGCCGTGCAGCTCAGCATTGTTGCATTGATGTTACACAGTTTCATCCATTTAACTGTTGGGAACAAAGAGGAAAAAAGATTTCAGATTTTTTTTTTTTCTAGACTGCATTAGGCAGATATCTGCCTGATGTGAAATTACACAGAAAGAGACAGACAGACTCAGTCGCCTTTAGCAGAACAGCCTCAAAATGTCAAGGGAATTACCTTGTGAAGAGTTAAAAGTTTAATGAAATATATTGAGGGGTGGAAAATGAGGGGTTTGGCACAGGGACGGACTTATTAGTCTCAGAAGAATGGGCCCCGAACGGCCCTCTTAGTTTTCTATAGCCATCAGTCAAAGTAGCAGCTAGCCATCCTCGTCTTTTACACAAGGAGATGTCACTGGAAGCCAGGATGATCTATACCCCATGACCTCACTCTCGGCGTCCAACACATTTTGATTTGTAGCTTGAGTGTTATTCAAACACAAATTCAAAAGAGGATGAAATTCAGAGGAGAGCTTTTGTTGGACGCTCACCAAGGTAGAGTCCTTTTGCAGGACTGTGTCCTTGTGGGGGGAGAGAGAGAGAGAAGGGAAAGAACTGAGTAAGCCCTGTGTTACATAGGAGAAAAAAATATTTCCTCTGGGGGTTCAAGTGCTTGTGCTTTCACACCAGACAAGGCAGGCACTGGACCAGGAGTCTTTGTTTTTCGTTTCAAAGGAACATATTTTAGATGCCATGTCAGCTAATGAGAGCCAACACAACTGTCATCATCACATATGAAAACAGATTTTTTTTGCTTCAAGATTTCATCATGGGAGCCACACAGACATAAAAACGCATTGCATTTTAAACTAAAACGTACCCAGAGAGCACACATCTCTGCCAGCACCTAAGTACTCAAACCATATTTTCAACCCTTCTCCAATATCTGGATCCGCATCAGGTTCTGCACAATCATAGACCCCCACCTTTCATATACACCTGAAGTTTGTCATGCCTACATCTCAGACAAATTGATGGCAATGTCACTAACATGTAGTGCTAACTCACAATGTTAATGAAATAAATGGATCAAAGTTCAAAGAAATATTTTTATATAAAAGAAAACCATATGGCAGCAAAAAAATTATCTTGTTGGTGGAGGTAATTATGCTGCTGTACAGATTCAACCATATACTGTATACAGTAGCTACCATAGATAGCTGGGCTTCTCAAAGTCCAGACCAAGGTACGCATCAGGACCAAACCACACATTAGATCAGAACGTGTGTCACATCAAGTTACTGTATGTGTGACTCACTGTGCTTATCAACTTTGCTGCACTGTGAAAGTGACTGAATATGTCAGCGATGCGTACATGTATTGAGTGACACCGTTGCTCGAGTATGAGCATTTCCATCGTCCGTGTATATGCACGTTCACTCAGTGTTCCGAACACAGCTGCCTGACCGCCACTACCAACTTCGCCATACTGCCACTGTTGCTTGCATACATATGAGTGCGCTCGTCACCTGTGTGTGTGCACCCACCATCACTGGTGCAAACAGTACATGCTCTAATGTTACGTTAGCTAACTGCCACTGTCAAGTAAGCTAATACCCGCCATGAGATATCACTTTCAAAGTTAGTGTTAGTAAAAAAAAAAGGAAGGTTGATGAGGAAATCTGAGAATTCAAAGAGGAATGGACAGAAAAGCTTGTGTTCATTCTGCCAAAGACCAGCACCAAACGGATGTGTCTGATTTATTATAGTGAGACAGTTACCGTCATAAAGAATGGTAATGTACTATCCACAAAATACTGAGGTGAGAACACAAAATCATCTCATCACACTTTCTGTTCCCAGTTTCAATGCAGTGGTTACAAGCAAACAGTGCTGTTTCTCTCATTAACTCAAACCACCACGCTGTGTTGTCGCTAAAGTTGTTGTATTCACTCAGTTTCTCTTACGGTACAGCTTGGTGATTTGTATTTTTTTTAGCATGTTGGCTTTGTTCCAGACCTTTGGCCCAGTGGAAAAATAAACTTGGCCCTTTTGCAAAAAAAGTATCCCTGATACAGTATAGTAGTTATAGTTACTACTGCACATGGATAACAATGATTTTGATAAGCGTGAGTTAGTCTACATCAGTTATATAATAAATCAAAGTCACAATCTAAGTACGGGGGGATTCCACCATGCTCAGTCTCTTTACCTTGTTTCCCCCATATTTGTATAGTGTTGTATTTTTGAGTTCTAATTCCTATTATTTTATCTTTGGTTGGTTTTCACATATTCTGTATTGTTTCTTAGTATGATTTATTTTCCCGTTTAGGTTCATAGTAGTTTTTGTATTTACATATTTGAGTTTACTTGTCTTTATTTGTCATCACATTATATTCATATTCTGTTGTGTTTTCTCTCTCCCCGGGGCTGCAGCTGTCAGTGGCACTTCCGGGTTTGTTTTTTTTTGCTCTGTTGTGGGCGGCGCTGCTCCTATCAGCTGTCAGTCCCATCTTCCCCCTCTCATTACTCCAAGCTGCCCCCTGTTGTAATCATTGTTACCTCCTGCCCGCTCATGTGATCCACACCTGCCGTCACTTGTTGTCATTTGTTTCTGGCCCTATTTATGGACGGTTATTTTCCCTCCCTCATTGCCGGAGTCTCATCTACTCGTCTCCACCAGAACCCTGCCCCTGTTTTGGGGCAAAACAGGGGCAGGGTTCTGGTGGCAGGGTTTTAGTGGCAGGGTTTGGGCAGGGTTTTGGTGCACTGTTTGGACTTTGTGTTCTGTCAATAAATGTCACAAACTGCAGTTCAGCATCTGGGTCTCCCCGCTCTGCCCCGAGGGGCAATTCATGACAATCATAGACCGTGATCAGTAAAAACAGTGACACTACTTTACAACCAAACTGTTTAATTAATCAGTGATGGTGAAACCACTATGATAGTGCAAAAATCTCCTGACCTTTGGATGTGGAAACAACCTGAGGATCATTGTGTGTGAGTTTGTTGAGCATCAGGGCAATTCCCTTGGAGGATTAGCAGTTTTTGGAAAATTTGGATGAACAGAAAAACAGACAGGTGGATAACAGAAGCAGCGCTGTTTCATTAGATTCTTTCAGCTTTGCCGGAATGAGTTAAAAATGTGTTTCTGATGGCATTTGCCTTACTGTCCTGCAGATGTAAATTTTCTGTAATAAACGCTAATATTTGCATTTACTGTAGTTCAAAATCATGTTTTAAAGACTGATCTTTTGATTGCTTCAAGTGCCTCAGTTATTTTAGGACCTAACCTAACAATACAAAACAGTCATTGAAACGCTATTGTTAATAAAATAAATACATAGATTTAGAATTTTAGAACAAGGATAATATCAGTGTGTGACTTAACAAGAACTTCCTGTCAGCTAACTATGACTGTAACAAAATGTTACCCAGAGCTAAAAGTAGTCAAAAGAAAATGAAAACTTAATTTTTTTCCTGCAACTCCCTCCCCCAAAGCTAAACACCAGAACTGCTACTTGTTTATGAATTATGCATCAGCAGAGGTTTAGAGGAGCCCTGTAAACCCCCCCCCCCCCCCACATACACACACCCCAACACCACTACTTCATCTAACACAGAAGGGTGGAGTGGGGTGTGTGTGTGTGTGTGTGTGTGTGTGTGTGTGTGTGTGTGTGTGTTGGAGGAGATTTGGTAGGATGGGTGGGTGAGTGAGTGGGTACACAGGCACCCCTCTGTTTGCCTGCTGCACCCCCCTGCCGAGAGACATGGCACCCCCTGCAGGAGGTGCAGCGCTCCGCTTCCCCTTGTCCCTCAGGGCAAACAGAAACATACATAAACACACGCCCGGCACATTCAGGCGCGCTTTATTTGCTGACCCATCAATCAAATGCACATCCGCGCGCGCGCGCACACACACACACGCACACACACTACCACAGAGGGTCTGCATCTCTGCACAGAACAAGAGTTATAACTGAAATACTTCATATATGGTTACAATTTTGTTTTAATTGTGCTACACTGGTGAAAAAATATTTTAAGTGATCATACCAAAGGTTGAGAAGCCAGTGTTTTCCTCTATATTTTTTTTAGGTCTTGTGACAAGACCTGACTGTGTGAGTACCAAATTTTTGGTTTTTCACTTTTCACAAAGCAAGAATTTTGGTTTTAGGAGAAAAAAAAATCATAACAGATTCACATACAGTACATTACTTAAAAGAAGGTTTTTAATGAGTTTATAAATTGTTTATAAATGATGAATAAATAAAATCAGAAATAACTTATGATATACGTCACACATCAATATAGACTCAATATTTGGTAATATCAACTATCCCAAAATGAGGGGGAGGCAGGTGTAAAAGTAAAGATGCAAGGAGTAGAGGTAGAGAAGGTAGATGAGTTTAAATCCCTGGGATAAACCATCCAAAGGAATGGAAAATACTTAAGAAAGGTGAAGAAGAGAGTACAGGTAGGGTGTAGTGGGTTGAGACAAGTGTCAGGGGTGATTTGTAACAGAAGGATAGCAGCTAGAGTGAAAGGGAAGATTTACAAGACGGTAGTGAGCCCTGCTATGATGTATGGTTTGGAGACGGTGGCGCTGACAAATAGAAAGGAGGTGGCGCTGGAGGTGGCAGCATTAGAGATGCTAAGATTCTTTTTGGGCATGGGTAGGAGAAACAGGATTAGAAATGAGTATATCAGAGGGACAGCTCAGGTTGAACGATTTGTCGCCACATGGACATGTGCAGAGGAGGGATAGCGGATATATTGGACAAAGGATGTTGAAGATGGAACTACCAGGCAGGAGGAAAAGAGGAAGACCACAGAGAAGATTCATGGATGTAGTGAAGGAGGACATGGAGAGGGTTGGTGTTGCAGAGGAAGATGCAACTTTCATGGTGAGATGGCGACAGACAATCCACTGTGGCGACCCCTAAAGGGAGCAGCCAGAAGACGAAGAACTATTCAAACGGAGCCTAACTGGAAAGTGTGTTATACGACTTTGTAAATCAATATAGCATGTTAACTGACAAATAGACAGAGGAAGCTGAGCAACCTGCTCAATCTGAGATTCTACAGGACAGACAAAAAGTGCAGCACTTGATTTTGACAAATAGAATAAACAGATGTGTGAACTATGTAGCATAACTCATCTATAATTGCTTATGTGTGATTTATAAAGCATTTATACCCTAACTAATATCCTACTTATAAACTGCTTGTAAATCATTTACAAGACGACTTATTGTAAAGATTTACCTTTACTTTGTTATGTCCATGTAAAACACAAACGTGATCTCCAGTGATAATGACTCAGTGATCTCCTTATACAGAAAGCTTGCATGGCTGGTTGCTGCACTTCAACTTTTTTGGCTTGTTGGGCCAACCTGTACAATGGCAGGGACAACACTGGAAGTGGCACCAGTTTCTGACCATGCTTCTTCATAAAGTGCATTTGATTTAACAGCTGTGGTGCCCACATTCTTACCTCTTTCACAGACACATCACCTTTATTTTAAGACTCACCTTCAACACCCTCTATAACCTAGCATCTCCATACCTTTCTGCCCTCTTACATCAATACACATACACATCCTCCCACACAATGGCCGTCATCATCCTCCTCCATACTCCTCGCTACATCTCCAGACCATTTATCATCTATGGCAGGGGTGCCAAACTCACTTAAACACCCAAATTGAGGGTCAAGGGATTGGTGTTGATCAGGTTTTAGACATCAGTATAATAATTGTGCCATAATATCTCATAGAATGCAGAAAAAAAACACATATTAAAAAAGAAAAAAAAACAACAGAAAAAATGAGAGCTACTTAAAATGAGGTATCAGCAGCATTATTTTTTTCATATTCCCCCTCTACAAGCAGTTTCATTCAATCTTTTCCAATGAAAAGTCTTTCAACCATTATAAATAGCCAGAGAACTGTTTTTCCCACTCATGGATTGTGTAATGTTTTTTTGATTAACATTTCCAAAAATATGAGCAATATGGTGAACATGTGCAGACATTTCAAACACAAAGCTATTTACACCTTACCTTGTGATTACAGGGAAAAGTGGACACAGAAAACACATGATCTAAAAAAAAAAAAACCCACCTGTTTTTAAACCACCTGTTTTTAAATCTTTTGTTTTTTTGTGTCCACTTTTCTTTTTGTCAGTTTTTCAACAGGTTGCCTTAAAGTTAAGTGATTGTAGATGCACACCGACAGATGAACATGTCATGAGAATAGGAAATGGGTAAACTAGTAAAACTTGCTGGCCTTGACTGATGCTGTCTGTTACATTCTGGGATTTGTAGCATCTGTGGTATGCATGCTATAAATGCTGGAGGGATTAGATATTATCTTGCAGACCAGATGTGGTCCGTGGGCCTTGAGGTTGACATGTATGATCTATGCAGTTGAGAGCTTTCAGTCATTTAGCCCCTTGTCTCTCCCGATCTTAAGTCTTGCCTCATATCATGCCTTGCTGGTTCTGCCTATTCTGTGTGACCACTGTTTGATGTACACTGGAGATGTGTAGAGTATCCAACAATTTTACATAAGTAAAACTAGCCTTACCCTATGCAATTAATTACTCAAAAGCAAGGAAGAGGAACAAAAAAATATTACTTGAGTAAAAGAATCTACTAAAAAAGTTACTTGAGTAGTAAGTACTGACTTTACTAATGCCAGATTTAGAGTTTTTTCAGAGTTTTTTCCCCTCATAATTCTCTTGACTTTTTAATAAATTTGTGACATTTTTCCAATAAATTTACCCATAAATTTGATTCTTTTTAGTATAAATTTTCAGTTTTTCATATAAATTTGAAAACTGCTTTTTTCCTTCAGAAATTTGTTGGGATGTTTTTTAAATCCTATTTTTTATTATTTTTTTATTGTACAGTTGAGAATTTATTTCCTTAAATTAGCATCTCCCATCATAAATTTGTTTTATTTTTATTAAAAACCTGCTGCTATTTTTCTTAGAAATTTGCATTTTTTTCTTTCTCGGTTGCAACTTTGTATTCATAAATTTGTAATTTTTTTTGAAAATTTGTCACTTTGGACAAGTTAGGAATTTTTTTTTCTCTTAAACATGTTAATCCATAGAGGGGGAAAAAACCTATACACATACACCCTCTAACATAATCCAAATATATATATTAAAAAAAATGAAAAAACAAATTGCAATAGAAGAACACGCTCTTGTTTTGTTTTTCTTTTGAATTCTTGGATGGAACATGGGTGGGCAATATAAGCTGCGGCTTCAGCCATCACCCATTTCAGATAACTTATGTTGAACTGTATAATCAGAGGAGTTATTGTTTAATTTGACCTTGTTGGATTTTTTCCCCTTTGTTATATTATTCTGTTTCTTTTAATCTTTACTTTTAATCTATCCGAAAAAAGATTCATTCATTCATTCATTCATTCATTCATTCATTCAAGAACAATGATTTCAATTGAAAATCAGTTTTAGAAACTGAGTAAAAATCTGGACAGATTTAAGAAGTACAACTAAACTTTTTTTTTTTGTTGTTTTTTTTGTTACTTATTTGTACCCGTAGGTAGATTTGGTTTGCAGTCTGGTGACAAGCCACCGGCTGCTGGTCGCTGCGTGCGCGAGCGCCCTAAACCTACATGTTTTTGGTATGCGGGAGGAAACCGGAGAAATCCCGGAGTAAACCCATGCAACACGGGGAGAACATGCAAACTCCACACAGCTCACTGTTGGTCGGGGGCTGGGATCGAACCCACGATCTCATGATCCCCGTGATCCCCCGGCCGAGGGTAAACTGTGCTGCCACAGTGCTAAACCACTGCGTGCACCGTGCAAACTTGAGTCACAGTAAAGTTTTTTCTTCATAAATGTATATAAGTAAGAGTAAAAGCATACTACTGTAAAACTACTCAGTAAATTACAATTTTGTGAAAATGTTATTTGGGTACTGGTACTTGAGAAAATGCACAAATCCCAATTCCAATGAAGTTGGGACATTGTGTAAAACGTAAATAAAAACAGAATACAATGATTTGCAAGGTCAAATCTCATTCTCCTCCCTTGCAGACTCACTGACTTTAGGCGCGTTCACGTTAAGCGGCTGAGGCTTTAGGGCTGTCCCAATCTGAAATCAGGAAGTGGCTGACTGATCACTCGATGACCTTAAATGTGTCGATGTCCTTAAATGACTCCTTTTCCTAAGTCAGCATGCTATACTGACTCAAGGTAAGGGAACTTCCCACAGTTCATAATGCCATGCCAAGGTTTCTCAAGAAAAAGCTCCTGATTTGGTCACCCGTTCATCACTGACCACCCCTTCACCCCTGCTCCACCCCACAAAAAAAAAAACAAACAAAAAAAAAACACTGCCTTGACAGGAGTTTAACATCTTTGCCAAAATAAAAACATATGACATAAAGACTTCGAGTTTATGCTGAAATACGCACCATTTCAGCAATTTAATTACATTTTTGGTTAATTATGCAGTTTGAAAAAAGATGATTTGCAGTTGTAATCAATCAAATCATCATAAGAGGCTGCAGCACATTTAATTCTGTTCATTCCTGAAGAAAGTAGTAAGTCTGAAATAAACTCTGAGACCTACAATAGTTGGTCACATGTTTTCATGTCACACAAATTAAAGGTTTGGTTGTAGAGGCACATGGGGAAGACATAATGTGTAACATCTTAGATAAGAACAAAGAGCAGAGTTTTCCTTGGAGATAACAGGGACTTGTGAAGGATGAATGCAGGGTGATCTTTTGTGTATCAGAGACTGCTAGGAGGATGTTAAAGGATTAAGGAAGTGAATGCAATGTGACCTTTGATGTGTAGAAGCTGCTGTAAGTGAATGCAATGTGACCTTTGATGTGAGAAGCTGCTGTAGGAAGGCCTGAGTATTTAAGAGATGAGTCTTTTCTGAGATGCCCTTTTTCTGACTATGCTTCTGTGTGAGAATGTGTAATAAACTGTCTAAGTCAAATCCGCCTCGTCATTTACACACTCCACACTGGTGACCCAAGACGATTCATGGAACACAACGAAAGATCCCCGGAGCCAACCTCGATGGGAGCCCCCAGCCATGCAGGTGCTGTTGCTATCCAGCTACCGGATTTTTGGCAGCAAAACCCGCACTCCTGGTTCCACCTAGTCGAGGCGTAGTTCACCCTCCGGGGGATATCGGCGGATGACACGAAATTCTACCATGTGGTCGCAAAGCTCGACGCCCACATGGCTCAGCATGTGGAGAGCCTGCTGGATCAGCCACCAACCAGCGACAAGTACGGCGCGTTGAAGGCTGCACTCATCCAGCACTACCCACTCTCGGTTGAGGAGAGAGCAGAGAGACTCCTGACGCAGACCGGGATAGGAGATGGGTCGGCTATTGACCTGATGGAGAAGATGCTGAGATTGAAGGGCTCAGGCGATGACCACTTCATTTTTACCCACCTCTTCCTCCGGAACCTTCCGTCAGCGACGAGAGCGACCCTGGCCAATTCGCCGTTGTTGGCCGAGCGGGACTATCGTGCGCTGGCCCAAGAAGCACACCGGATTATCATGGCCAGCAGAGAGCTCACAACCACGGCGGCAGCGACGGAGCTCGGCATGACGGCCGGAGGAGGCGAGGAGCCATTGACGGTAGTAGCAGAACCACCGGCGACAGCGGCGGCGGGGGCCAAAGAACGCGGAGGAGACATCCTTTGTTTCTACCACCGCCGCTTTGCAGAGGAGGCATGCAAATGTATACCACCGTGCCAGATCAAGCGCTCGGGAAACGCCAAAGACCGGGGGTCGGTAGCAGCTGCGGCCCTCGGGGAGGAGAACAAGCTGCTCTATTTGACAGACGCACGCTCGGGGAGGCATTTCCTCGTGGACACCGGCACCCAGTTGAGTTTCATCATGCCGTCCTACGCCGACCGGCTGGCAGGATCTAGCGGCCCCAAGATAGCAGCAGCAAACGGCTCGGAGATTAAGACCTTTGGTGAGAGGACTCTACTTCTGTCTCTACACGGCCGTGCATTTGAGTGGACTTTTGTCATAGCAGCATTGAATTTCAATATATTGGGGGCTGATTTTTTGTGCTCACATGGTTTGTTGGTTGATGTCGCTAACAGGCGCCTGGTTAATGCACTGTCCTTTGATTCTATCCCCTGTACAGCTCGAGCGTCCCGGCCAACAGCACAGGCCAACGTCACAGCTGCATGCAGTAAGTTCCACACACTGCTCACTCAGTTCCCAGCACTCACGGTCCCGACATTTTCGGCAGCCGTCGCTAAACACGGGGTGGAGCATTTTATCACCACCACCGGGCCGCCCATTTTTGCAAAACCTCGGCGCTTGGACGCAGCTAAACTGGCCATAGCGCGCGAGGAGTTCGCCAACCTGGAGAGGTTGGGCATCATCAGGCGTTCAAACAGCCCATGGGCTTCCCCGCTACACATGGTCCCTAAAGCTGACGGTTCGTGGCGACCTTGCGGGGATTTCCGCAGGTTGAACAACGCCACAGCGCACGACCGCTACCCAATTCCTCACATCCAGGATTTTTCCGTTCACTTGGCAGGAGCGTGCGTTTTTTCTAAAATAGACTTGGTCCGCGGTTACCACCAAGTCCCAGTGCGCACTGAGGACATACCCAAAACAGCGGTGAAAACTCCATTTGGTTTATTCAAGTTTTTGCGAATGCCATTCGGGCTTAAAGGGGCTGCACAGACGTTCCAACGCATGATAGATGCAGTGCTGCGCGATCTCCCTTTCGTATTCGTCTACTTGGACGATATCTTGGTAGCCAGCGCGTCCGAAGACGAACACAAAACCCACCTCACGGTGGTTTTCCGGAGGTTGGGAGAGCACGGTTTAATAATCAACCCAGCGAAGTCTCAGTTCGGGGCGATGCAGATTGATTTTTGGGGGCACCGCGCCTCTCCTGAAGGAGCGATTCCGCTGCCTGACAAAGTGCGCGCGGTAGCAGATTTTCCCCGGCCGCAAACGGTCAGGGCGTTACAGGAGTTTTTGGGAATGGTGAAGTTTTATAACCGTTTCCTTCCCCGCGCAGCGCAGCTCATGCAACCGCTGTACGCTGCGCTCAAAAAACAGAAACCCGCAAATAAGATCGAATGGTCCCCGGAGCGAGAGCGGGCGTTCTCGGAAGTCAAAGCAGCCCTGGCAAATGCTGCGTTGTTGGCACATCCAGACCCAATGGCCCGCATA
The DNA here is from genome assembly GCA_020510985.1 of Pholidichthys leucotaenia. NCBI lineage: Eukaryota > Metazoa > Chordata > Actinopteri > Cichliformes > Pholidichthyidae > Pholidichthys > Pholidichthys leucotaenia. The sequence continues at coordinate 231,415,530 of CM035849.1, forward strand.
GCGCTCACTACTGACGCATCAGATGTGGCCATAGGGGCGGTCGTGGAGCAGCGTGTAGCCGGGGCTTGGCAGCCGCTCGCCTTTTTCAGCAGGACTTTGCGCGATAGTGAACGTAAATACAGCGCGTTCGACAGGGAGTTGCTGGCTCTCCACTTGGCCATTCGCCACTTCCAGTTCTGGCTGGAAGGACGCTGTTTCACCGCGTTCGTTGACCACAAGCCACTAACATTCGCATTGGCCAAGGTTTCAGAACTGTGGTTGGGCCGGCAGCAGAGACAGCTGGCCGCGATCTCATAGTTTACTACCGATATTCAGCATGTGTTGGGTAAACTGAATGTAGTGGCAGACTGCCTCTCGCGCGCCGTGGCTGCCCCGGTCCGCGTGGGGATAGATTACACAGCCATGGCCGCGGAGCAGGTTAGTGACGCGGATGTGCGCGCGCTCCAGTCTGGACCAACAGGGTTAAGGCTGGAGAGCAGGGTGCTGCAAGACGGTATGCCCCCCCCTAATATGTGATGTCTCCACGGGGCAACCGCGTCCCATGGTACCGGCCGCGTGGCGCCGCCGCGTTTTTGACTCGATTCATTCTTTGGCGCACCCAGGAGTGCGCGCTTCGGTCAAAATGGTAGGAGAGAAATTTGTGTGGCCGAGCCTTCGCAAACAAGTGAAAGAGTGGGCAGCGGCCTGCATGGCGTGCCAACGAGCCAAAGTACACAGACACACGAAAGCTCCCTTGGAGCCGTTTCGCATCCCGGCTAAGAGGTTCGACCATGTTCACGTGGACCTCATGGGCCCCCTCCCGCCATCACAGGGGTGCACGCACCTTCTGACAATGGTGGACCGCACCACGTGCTGGCCGGAAGTGGTTCCACTGGCGGCAACCACAGCCGAGGAGGTAGCGCGCGCGTTTTTAACAGCATGGGTGGCGCGTTTTGGAGTCCCGTCGGACATTACGTCCGACAGAGGCCCTCAATTTGTTTCCGAACTTTGGTCAACAATGGCCCGCAGCCTGGGTGTCACAATTCACCGCACAACCGTGTACAATCCGCAGGCGAAAGGGTTATGCAAACGTTTTCATAGGTCATTGAAAGCGGCTCTCAGGGCGTCACTGACGGATGCAAATTGGGTAGACAAGCTACCGTGGGTTTTATTGGGGTTACGTTCTGCGCCTAAAGAGGATTTGGAAGCTTCCCCGGCTGAACTCGTTTTTGCGCAGCCACTTCGGCTACCCGGGGAGTTTCTCCCAGATAATCCTTCGCCGGGCAGCTCCCCGTCTCAGCTGTTGCAGCGTAGCATAGACACAGGCACGCTGCCGGGCCCTGTTCACCACAGTTTTCCGCGCGTTTTTGTGCCTAAAACTTTAAAAAACGCGGAGTTCGTTTTTGTCAGACACGATGCACATAGCCCCCCACTGCGCCCACCTTATGATGGACCGTTCAGAGTGCTGGAAACAGGGGACAAGCATTTTTTGCTAGATTTGGGGGGTAGGAGGGAAAAGGTTGACATAAACAGACTCAAACCCGCTTTTGTGGTGGCGGACGAGCAAGTGCTGTTGGCGAGGGCCCCTCGGCGTGGAAGACCCCCACGGGGAGCTTCCCAGAGAAAAGTTTCCCCAGAACACCCACAGCGACAGACAAAAGGTTTTCACCCCCAAACATCAGCTCCCCAGCATGACAGCGCCGCGGAGGCAGTGAATCCTGGTTACAGCAGATATGGGAGAAGACTGAAGCCCAAGCAGCATGTGGATTGATGTTTAATGGTTCTGTCACAGCATACGGACTGTTATTCTTTTGTTCTATCCAATATGCTCGGGGGGGTGGTGTAGAGGCACATGGGGAAGACATAATGTGTAACATCTTAGATAAGAACAAAGAGCAGAGTTTTCCTTGGAGATAACAGGGACTTGTGAAGGATGAATGCAGGGTGATCTTTTGTGTATCAGAGACTGCTAGGAGGATGTTAAAGGATTAAGGAAGTGAATGCAATGTGACCTTTGATATGTAGAAGCTGCTGTAAGTGAATGCAATGTGACCTTTGATGTGAGAAGCTGCTGTAGGAAGGCCTGAGTATTTAAGAGATGAGTCTTTTCTGAGATGCCCTTTTTCTGACTATGCTTCTGTGTGAGAATGTGTAATAAACTGTAGTCAAATCCGCCTCGTCATTTACACACTCCACATGGTTAAAATAAATAGGTGGAAACGATAGATCTTTATTAAAATGGTAACACAAATGAAATGAGACATAATTTGATCCTCTTCATTTCAATAAGAAAATACTACATTTATAAATATAGATGGGAAAAAATGAAGGCAAATGCAATAATTTAAAACAGAATTGGGATTTTAGATACACAAAACCCCTGAAACACACACAGCCCATCATTCAGGATCATTTTCTTTTATCCTTTGCCAATAAACCCTTTGTTTCTGATTTTAATTTTGTCTGGAATCTGTTTTTATTTTGTCCTGTTATTTTACTTTTGTGATCTCATATACACTATTTTTGCTTCCTAATCCTTTTAATGAAATAAATAAAAAAAAACTTTTAGTATTGGCAAGGTAGCAAAGTGTGTCCCATTTCTACCATTTTGAGCCACTTCATCCCTTCACAGACTCGCACACTCGTGCACTACTGATGGCAGCAGCCTAAGTCTACAAGGGCTGAGTGAGGGCTTGAGGGGTTAGGAAGGAGATTGAGATTCGGCCCAAATCTTTTTAAGCCTATACTCAATTAAATACACCACAAAGACAAGCTATTTAATGTTCAAACTGATTAACTTAATTGTTTTGTTTTGTTATTTTTTTCAAATATTTACTCATTTTGAATTTGACGCCTGTAACACATTCCAAAAGAGCTGGGACAGGTGCAACAAAAGACTGGGAAAGTTAAGGAATGCTCAAAAATCACATTTTTGGAACGTTCCACAGATGAACATGTTAATTGGAAACAGGTGAGTGTCATGATTGGGTATAAAAGGAGCATCCTCGAAAGGCTCAGTCATTCACAAGCAAGGATGGGGTGAGGTTCACCACTTTGTGAACAACTGCGTGGGAAAATAGTCCAACAGTATACAAATGTTTCTCAATGTACAGTTGCAAGGAATTAAGGGATTTCATCATCTACAGTCCATGTTATCATTAAAAGGTTCAGAGAATCTGGAGAAATTTTTGCACATAGGTGGCAAGGCCAAAAACCAATACTGAGAGAGATGGTGATTGACTTCATGAAGAAGAGGATACCTTCACAGCCTCTGTGGCTAGGGAAGAGGATGTGGAGGACTATAAATACCTGGGTGTCGTTGTCAGCAGCGGACCGGACTGGAAATCTAACACCGATGCTGTTAACAAGAAGGGGATGAGCAGACTCTACTTTCTGACGAAGCAGAGATCCTTCAATGTATACAAAAAGGTGCTGGAGCTCTCCTACCAGACTGTCACTGCCAGCGTCATCTTCTCTGCTGCTGTTTGCTGGGGTTGCAGTATCAGAGCCAGCGACACCAACAGGTTGGACAAAATTATCAAGAAGGTTGGTTCTGTGATTGGTCTCAGGCTGGAGACCTTTGAGATTGTGGTAGAGAGGAGGACACTGAACAAACTGCTATCCATCATGGACCATCCTGATCACCCCATCCACCACACACTGGACAGACAGCGGAGCACTTTCTCCAGCAGACTGCTACAGCTCCACTTCCGAATGGTCAGGTACAGCAAATCTTTTCTGCCACATGCCAGTTCACTGTACAATATTTTGATTGATTATTTATTTACGTGTCTTGCACCAGTGGTGCCCAGCCCTTATGGGTTTACAAGACACTATAACACTGATAACATTAGCCATGGTTACATTGGCAAAATTTCTTCAATCTGATTATAATTCAGATTAGAACTTTGCTGTTTACATGGATCCTGAAAAAGTTGATCCGACTAGGACGTGTGTTTCCATGTGTCACACATTTGAACAGACTAAATCATTTTGACATACACACAATTATCCGACATTCCGGAAATAACAGAAGAAGAAGCAACTTCTGATGTAAACAAACCCCACTTCGTGTCTTTCTCCTTTTGAAATGGACCTGTACTGTGTTATTCAGACTGTACTTTTGCTTCTGCTGGTTTCCATAATGAAGCTACAAGTACATACTTCTGCATATGACGGACAGAGGGAGACAACAGGACGATACAGACCAGTTTTGTTTTACTCCTGCCATGTCTTCTGCTAGATGCTGTAAAGGTGGAAATATATCACGTCGACATGTGGCTGACATACAGACATATGCGGTCAACATATTTTCTGCCCAAGCTTTGGAATAAGTGTTTATATGCGCACCAGTCAGATTAACAATCGGCATAACCCACCCATCTCAATCAGAAGGAAATTTTGATCCGAATGTGATCGGGTAAGAATATTCAGATTGGCCTGTTTACATGAAGCATTTTTATTCTGATCAGGCTTTTTATCGGGTTACTTGTGTCCACGTAAACATGGCTTTTGATGGCCACAAATCCACATATACAGTTCATCAAATTTGAAAAGAAAAAGAAAGATGCATTATGTGACATTAATTAACACATCACATTAAAAAAACCCCATCTAAGTTGGATATAGAGTAGACTGCCTCAGTTGCCACGCCTCTTTTATAAATCTTGCCAAAGCAAAAATCTCAATATTAACCAGCCAACTCAGCAAATCAGCATCAGACAACCAAAACAAGTCAGGGTTCTTCACTTGGATCTTTTCATACAGATGGTTCCTAAAATCATTATACAAAGGACAATAAAATAGAAAATGAAATGAATCTTCAACTACCCCAAGATCACACAACACACAAAATTGTTGTTTTTCAGACCAGATACCTTTAAATCTACCAATCTCAATTGCCAGAGGTAAAGAGCCAGATCTCAACTGGGCATATAAAGACCTTTGCTTTCTCTTCAGATTTAATTTTACATAAGGTTCTGTCTCCACCTTTGACCGTCACCTAATCCACATAGCACCGGACCCCCATGATCCCTCCTGCAGGTGGTGAGCCCACTGGAGGGCGAACCCATGTAACTCCTTCGGGCTGAGCCCGACCGGGTCACATGGGTGGAAACCCGGCCATCAGACGCTAGCCATCGAGCCCCTCCCCCAGGCCTGGCTCCAGAGTGGAGCCCCGGTAACCCCATACCGGGCGGGGTACACTGAATCCTTGATATAGAATTTATCATGAGAGAGGTACTGGAGAGGAGAGTCCGGCCGTTGGTTGAACCTCGGATTCAGGAGGAGCAATTTGGTTTTCGTCCTGGCCGTGGCACATTGGACCAGCTCTTTACCCTTTCGAGAATTCTCGAGGGTTCGTGGGAGTTTGCCCAACCAGTTTACATGTGTTTTGTGGACTTGGAGAAGGCATTTGACCGCGTCCCTCCTGGTTTTTCGTGGGGGGTGCTTCAGGAGTATGGGGTGTCGGGCTTGTTGTTACGAGCTATACGGTCTCTGTACGACCGTTGTGAGAGTTTGGTTCGTATTGCCAACACTCGGTCGGAGTAATTCCCAGTGAGAGTTGGACTCCGCCAGGGCTGCCCTTTGTCACCGATCCTGTTCATAATTTTTATGGACAGGACTTCTAGGCGCAGCCAGGGAATGGAGGGTGTCATGCTTGGTGACCACAGGATCTCAGCTCTGTTGTTTGCAGATGATGTTGTCCTGTTGGCTTCATCCAGCAATAACCTACAACTCTTGCTGGGATGGTTTGCCGCTGAGTGTGAAGCGGCTGGGATGAGAATCAGCACCTCCAAGTCCGAGACCATGATCCTCAGCCGGAAAAAGGTGGATTGTCCTCTCCGGGTTTGGGACAGGCTCCTGCCCCAAGTGGAGGAGTTTAAGTATCTTGGGGTCTTATTCATGAGTGAGGGGAAAATGGAGCAAGAGGTTGACAAACAGATTGGCGCAGCATCTGCAGTGATGCGGACGTTGTACTGGTCTGTTGTGGTGAAGAGGGAGCTTAGTTCTAAGGCAAAGCTGTCAATTTACCAGTCAATCTACGTTCCTACTCTCACCTATGGTCAGAAGCTTTGGGTAATGACCGAAAGAACAAGATCGCGGATACAAGCGGCTGAAATGCGGCTTTCTCCGTAGGATTGCTGGACTCACCGTCAGAGATAGGGTGAGGAGCTCAGTCATCCGGGAGAGGCTCAGAGTAGAACCGCTGCTCCTCCACATTGAAAGGAGTCAGTTGAGATGGTATGGGCATCTGGTTAGGATGCCTCCTGGATGCCTCCCACTTGAGGTGTTTCAGGCACGTCCCACTGGGAGGAGACCCCGGGGCAGACCCAGGACTCGGTGAAGAGACTATGTCTCCCAGCTGGTCTGGGAACACCTTGGTATCCTCTCTGAAGAGCTGGAGCAGGTGGCTGGGGAAAGGGAAGTCTGGGCTTCTCTGCTTGAACTGCTGCCTCCGCGACCCGGACCTCCGGAAAAGCAGTAGAAGATGGATGGATGGATGGATGGATGGATGGATGGATAAGGTTCTGTACAATAATCATCTTTGATATGAATGTAGCTTCTAAGCTTTGTTTTCAAATACATTTAATTTTTCCACTGCTCCATGTGGCTGTTCATTAATTTTTGTTTAACAATGTTCATGTCACACTGCAGATTATTCATGAAAATAAAATTCAATTCAGACAATGAAAAAATAGTAGCCACCTCCTGTGACCAAGGGTAGTTATGTGTGTGATCCCAGATAAAGACCTTCTTGGTAAGTCTTTCCTCTGGCAACTGCACAAGATGATTCTATAATCTGACCATTTCTCCCCTTTCTTTTACAATACATGTTTCCCATCCTATATCCCCTTCAACAGTTTGTTTTGTTGTAAATTTATGAACTCCAAGGAATGATCTCATTGTCCCATTCTGGACAACATTATTATTAGAGGCATCCTTAAAACCCCAAACTCCTGAAGCATAAATAGAACTGAACCTACCAATGAGTTATAAAGTTTTGTGAAAAAGTAAGGTCAGGTAATAGTTTGATTTTGTTCATCAAAGACCCTAATGCCCCACCAGCGGATTCTGCCAATACATTGATTCTGTTATGGCCTGAGTGCTGATTCCATCTGCGCTCGGGTTGTTCAGTATTTTCCCGGTTCTCCCATTTTATTTCGGGCCTGGCGATGCAGCCTCCTCCAGGGCTTTTATTGTGACAGTGTCACGATGGGACTTCCGGCTGTCAAAGCCGAGTTGCCGTTGTGACAGCTGTATGTCATTTCATTAATTTCATTCCCCTTCTGTGATTGGTGTGCGTTCTGCACTTAAGGGAGCAGCTGAGGCTCACTCCTCGCTGCGACCTACAATTCCGTGCACCGCCATGTACACGACTGGAGTCCTTTTCCCCGGCTCCAGTCTTTCCTGATTCATCTTCGATCATCTTCTTGTAAGTGTTTATTGTACAGCGCAGGCTCTGGCCTCGCTGCCCTTCTCAGTTTATCCTCATAGTTGGTTATCTTGTGCCTTAGTTTATGTTCGTGTTTTTGCCCCACGTGGCAGTTTACTTTGTCATCCTAGTCTTTTGTGAATAAACAAGCAAACTCACTTGTTGGTCTCTAGCGTCTCATTGATTCCCTGCAAGGAGCATCCATAACAGTAGGTCACAGCCCGACGCGACGCCAGCCTCCATGAGTTTGTTTTTGGGCTTGTAGTTTTTTCCCCCTTTTTTTTGTGTACCAGTGTGTTTTGGGAAATGGCGTCACCAAGAAAAGGTTATTCTTTGGACTTGGGCTACGAGCTAATTGTGTTCCTGATAGAGGTAGATGGCCTCCTCTCCAACGCTCATCACAACGTCTACTCCCGGTGGCCCATGCTGGTACTTGGACCTTGCAGAGGAGGTAATTAAGCGCAATCCTTGCCATGCCGATCACGTCGAGGTCAGGAAGAGGATGGCCAAAATTACGGCACTTCGGGAGAGGATCTGTGGGTCGGAGAGGAGTCCCAGCAGGAAGCCGAGGGTGAGGCATCCCCGTTCCTCGCCTCAGGATCAGGTTCCTGCTACCCATCCAGCCCAGGGGCCTGCGCCACCAAAGTGCCGTTCCCATCCACAGCGGAGGAAGAGGGCAGCCGGGACCCCCCGTGAAGCGACGCAGTGGGCAGCTGAGCTCATCAGGGGTCGTGTGGCTGAAGCACGCTCTTTCTCCCATCCCAGTAAGATTCTGAAGAGCGTTGTGGTGGCAGTCAGACTGGTGGAGATCCATCCTGAACTCAAGGATTATCCTGAATACGCCGAGCTGCTGGACTCCATTTCTGTGCAGCAGCGGTGCTTTCCAGATTTAAACCTAGCCTCACCCTCTGCTGGAGGATGTCGCCACCTCGCCAGCGATCAGCCTCTGCGAAATCCTTGTCCGGATCCTGTTCTGGGCCACCGAGAGAACTCCACCTCTCAGCCAGCTGTTGCCCCTGCGTCACAACGGAAGGGAAAGACAGCAGCCTCAGCCTCCAGGTCATCGGTTCCCACTGGTCCGTCAGCTCCTCGTCCCCGGACTGCCTCGGCTACCCCTCCCTCCTCCTCGGCGCTCTCCCCAGCTGCTGCGAGCTCAGCGAGTCCTGCTCTGGCTCCACCCGTCTCCAGTCCGGTGAGAGCGGCTCCTCTTCGTCTTCCCGGGAGGCCCTCCGTCACCATCCATAGGGGAGAGGGGAAAACCAAGCCTTGTCTGACTCCTGGGGGTGGAGCTCGGGGTTCACAGTCCACTGAGCTCCCTCCACCTGCTGCAGTCATATACATTGAACCTGCAACCTCTGTGTCTCCTTCCCCTCTCTCTGAGCGTCCCCCGGTGCAAGGAATAGACCGTTGGACTAAGGAGGTGCCTGCGGCCCTGGAGAGTTTGACACCAGCCCCGCAGCTGCATCACGGGCAGAGGAGGAGGTCGGACTGCTGTTTGGAGCCTGTGCCGATGATTAAGCATCCCCGGGTCTCCGTGGAGGAGCAGTTGGACCCAGCAGGTCATGGATCCCCTGCCACCATGCCGTGCGGGCCGTTGGAGTGGGCTTCAGCGCTGGGGGGTTCTCAGACTGTGACAACCATCATGCCGGCTGCGGAGCCCGCCGCAGTCGAGCCGGAGCCTGGAATGGACCTCCAGATCATCGAGCTTGGATCGACGGAGTCCTGGACGGCGGTAGAGCCCGAGATCAGGCAAGTCCTCTATTTTGACTTCTTATTTTCTGTTCTTGAGCATTCTTGCCTGTCTCTTGGGGAGAGGAGCCGGGTGCAGCCGACCGCTGCATCCGGGCTCGTCTCGCCAGGCTCTACCGCTGCCGGTGATCCCGATCCAGGTTCTCTTTGTCTGTCTGAGCCTTCCCCCAGGGTCACCGGAGACGAGTCAGCTCCAGTTATCATCATCGAGGGTCCAGGTTCGTGTTCGGAGGTCATCGAGGGTGCTGCGCCGGTCCAGTCAGGGCTCATCGAGGACGCTGCGCCGGTCCAGTCGGGGCTCATCGAGGACGCAGCGCCGGCCAGATCGGGGCCCATCGTGGGTGCTGCGTCGGTTCGGTTCGAGGCCGGTGAGGGAGTGGCGGATTCCCTTCGGCCGGACGCCGAGCTGGTTCCTCCTCTTCCCTCCTATTTTTCCCCACTGGGTGCTGCGAGGGTCCCCCTTATTTGGACTGGCTCTCCCCCCACCATCCCTCTCGTTAGGAAGGCCACCTCTGAGTTTCCCCCTCCGGTCCTGGTGGTCTGAGGACGTGGGACTGCCGCCTGAAGAATCGTCTTGTTGGGTCAGCGACCTGGTTCGGCCGCCCGAGAAACTGTTTTGTTGGTTCTGCGTTCGGGGTCGGCCACCTGAGAAACTGCTTTGTTGGTTTGGCAACCTGGTTCGGCCGCCCAAGAAACTGTCTCGCTGGTTCTGCATTCTGGGTCGGCCGCCCGAAGACCTGCCTAGTTGGCTCGGCGATCTGGTCCGGCTGCCTGAGGTACTGTTTCCCCCGGTCTGGGACTTGGGTAGGCCACCCGAACTGTTCTTTTTTCTTTTTCTTTGGTGGAATTGGGATGCGGGTAGGCCGCCCGAACTGTTTGTTCCATGTATATTGAAGAATTTTCTGTTTGTTATCCGGATTGTCGTGTGCACCATGCAGATTTTTTTTTTGTTTGCTTTTGTTTTGTTGGCCTGGTATGTATAGGTCATGTGTTTAGGGGTTAATCTTTTCACTTTACATTTGTTTTGTCATCGTAGTGCCAATGGGAACCTTATCCCTATCAGTTTGTCCTAGGACCTTAAAGACCTCTTTTGTATCAGTAGTGCATCAGATTTAAGAAAGCCTGTGTTGGCTGCTCATCAAGTAACAGCTCGTTTATATTCTTTCTCTCTTCAATATGTGTTTTTTTGTTTTTTTCTTTCTTTCTTGTCGGGTTACACTGTTTCATTAATATATTGGTGACCTTACTCTTGTTAGTTTGGGAGTTCTGTTTTTTTTTTTTTTTCCTTTCGGTAGTCTGGGACTCTTCTGATCTGCAGGTGTATTTTCTACATTTTTGCAGAACATCATAACCCTTTCTATTTTGCAATTACTCCAACATTAGAAAATTGTATATTCACTAATATGACTATAAATACACTGTGGGTTGCAGCGCTATGAGAACATGTCCAACCAGTGTCAATCGGTCAAGTTTAGTGGAGTGGTGTGATTAGTTATGGCCTTTTTCTGCCCATGTGATGTCACCTACTTTACCCTTGATGCTACTGAACCACATCGTTACTTTCATGTCTCCGAGGTCTTGTGTTGGACCCTACTTGTTTTTCTGTCATCCACAACTTCTCTTGGCAAGTTTTTTTTTTTTTCTTCCTCCTCTGCTTACTCTGTAGTACTTGAAGGGCCTTTTGCCCGGTTAGTGTGTTATTGGGTACTTGGGGTTTGTGAAATTTACCTGATTTTGGTTTTCTTGTGCTTCTTACCAGGCAGTATATTACATATATTTTTTGTTTATCCATTCCGTGGTGTTTGAGTATTTTCTAGGTGAAGTGTACCTGTACTTTTGTTTGAAGGTGGAGAGCACCTGTATTTTTTGTTTTCCCTATTCAGTGTACCAAGCCGTGCTATGCATATATTTTTGTTGCTATTCTGTATTTCCCCGAGTTTTCTTCTAAGTGTAGTGTATCGACACGTTTGTTTTGGGAAATGTACCTGTATTTTGGATTTCTTGTGGGTTTTTTTTTTTTTACCGGGCAGTGCGTTACATATATTTTGTGTCCAGTGGGTTGACTATTCCTCTGAAGTGTTGGCTGGTTTTGGTCACCCCTGTGTTTAGCCACATCATTCCTGGTTTATCCATGTTACCCGTTCCTTGTGTTTTTTTGTCTCTTTTTTTCCCTGTCCCCCTCTGTGGGTCCCTGTAGTTATTCCTTTTCTTTTTGTTTTGGTTCTCTCCCTCCTGGCCTGTTTCCCCCTCCACCCTCCCTGGGTCGGTCCTGGTGGCCTTCTGGTTGGGGGGGCCGTGGATGTTACGTCTACATCTGGAATGCGCCTTTTGAGCGGGGGGTACTGTTATGGCCCGAGCGCTGATTCCATCCGCGCTTGGGTTGTTCAGTATTTTCCTGGTTCTCCCATTTTATTTCGGGCCTGGCGATGCAGCCTTTTCCAAGGCTTTTATTGTGACAGTGTCACAGCGGGACTTCCGGCTGTCAAAGCCGAGTTGCCGCTGTGACAGCTGTATGTCATTTCATTAATTTCGTTCCCCTTCTGTGATTGGTGTGCGTTCTGCACTTAAGGAAGCAGCTGAGGCTCACTCCTCGCTGCGACCTACAATTCCGTGCACCGCCGTGAACGCGACTGGAGTCCCTTTCCCCGGCTCCAGTCTTTCCTGTGATTCATCTTCGATCATCTTCTTGTGTTTATTGTACAGCGCAGGCTCTGGCCTCGCTGCCCTTCCCAGTTTATCCTCATAGTCGGTTATCTTGTGCCTTAGTTTATGTTCGTGTTTTTGCCCCACGTGGCAGCTTACTTTGTCATCATAGTCTTTTGTTAATAAACAAGCAAACTCACTGGTTGGTCTCTAGCATCTCATTGATGCCCTGTAAGGAGCATCCATAACAGATTCCTTCTGAAAAACTCATATATTCATTGAAAACCAACCCTAGATATTTATAAGAACTGGTGTATTTTAGTGGTGTTAAACCAAACTTAAAAATATGACTACTTTGCAATTCATGTTGTTTTCTGAAATGAATAATCTGCATTTTATCATTGTTAATAGTCAATCTCCATTTACTGCACCATAAACTCAAAATATTCAACATTTCTTGTACAGGTACATCTCAAAAAATTAGAATAGCATGAAAAAGTTTAATATTTTTTGTCACTCATTTCAGAAAGTGAAACCCATATATTATATAGCTTCATTACACAGAGAATGAAATATTCCAAGTATTTACTACCTCCGCCAGGCCGCAGGCCGCAGGAGGTAATGTTTTTACCAGCGTTTGTCTATCTGTCTGTTTGTCTGTCTGTCTGTTGGTTAGCAAGATAACTCAAAAAGTTTTGGACAGATTTCGATGAAACTTTCAGGCGTTGTTGGAAATGGTACAAGGAAGAACTGATTAAATTTTGGGGATGATCCGGATCACCGTCTGGATCCAGGAATTTTTTAAAGGATTCTTTAACATTGTGACATAGGGCCATTTTCAACATGTGTGCAGGCGCAATGGAGGGCGCTGGTCGTCGTGTCTCACGAACACGAACTCAGCGTTCTTCAAAGTTTTAGGCACAAAAGCACGCGGAAAACAGTGGTGGGCCGGGTCCGGCAGCTTGCCTGTGTTTGCGCTACACTGCAAAAGCTGAGACGAGCAGTTGACCCGCGCGGCATTATTTGGCAGAAATTCCCCGGGCAGCCATAGGGGCTGCGCAAAAACAAGCTCTCTGCCGGGGAAGCTTCCAAATCCTCTTTTGCCGCGGAGCGCAACCCCAATAAAACCCACGGCAACCTGTCTACCCAATTTGCATCCGTCAGTGAACCCCTGAGTGCTTCTTTCAGTGATCTATGAAAACGCTCGCATAACCCATTGGCCTGTGGGTTGTACGCGGTTGTGCAATGAATTGCAACACCCGCAGCCTGGGAGTTTGGAGATGGAGGAGATGGACACAACAGCAACACTTCAGTTTATTACCTCCGCCACGGAGGTAATGCTTTTACTGGCATTTGTCTGTCTGTCTGTTACCAACATAACCCAAAAAGTTATGAACGGATTTTGACGAAATTTTCAGGAAAGGTGTGTAATGGCACAGGGAACAGATGATTAGATTTTGGTGATGATCTGAGAGTGCATACCTCCACCAAGGACTTTGTTTGTATTTGTGCAGCAGGATTACACAAAAACTACTGGATGGATTTGGATGAAATTTTCACCAGAGGTGGTTCTTGGCCTAGAGAGGAACCTATTACATTTTGGGGATGATCTGGGAATGCATACCTCAGCCAAGGCTCTTCTCACAGTCTGTCAGCCACAAAACTCCAAAACTAATGGGCAGACTTCGATGCAATTTTCACCACAAGTGGCGATAGGCCTACACACAAGCCCATTACAGTTTGGAGGTGATCCATGAGAAAGGGAAGGAGCCTTGGTGGAGGTATGCGCTCTATGAGTGCTTTTCTAGTTTATTTTAATTTTGATGATTATGGCTTACAGCCTATGAAAACCGTAAATTCAGTTTCTCAAAAAATTAGAATATTACATAAAATTAATTTTAAAATAGTTTTTAAATAGAAATGTTGGCTGACTGAAAAGTATGTCCATGTACACACTCAATACTTGGTTGGGGCTACTTTTGGATTCATTACTGTATCAATGTGGTGTGTCATGGAGGTAATCAGCCTGTGGCACTGCTGAGGTGTTATGAAGGTCCAGGTTGCTTTGATAGTGACCTTCAGCTCGTCTGCATTGTTGGGTCTGGTGCCTCTCATCTTCCCCTTGACAGTACTTCATAGATTCTCTATGGGGTTTAGGTCAGGAGAGTTTGCTGGCCAATGAAACACAGTGATGCCATGGTCACTAAAACAGGTTTTGATACTTTTGGCAGTGTGGGGGGGTGTCAAGTCCTGCTGGAAAATGAAATCAGCTTCTCCATAAAGCTTGTCAGCACAGGGAAGCATGAAGTGCTCTAAAATTTCCTGGTAGACGACTGCGCTGACTTTGGTCTTGATAAAACACAGTGGACCAACACCAGCAGATGACATGGTTCCTCAAATCATCACTGAGTGTAGAAACTTCACACTAAACCTCAAGCAACATAGATTCTGTACCTATCCACTCTTTCTCCAGACTCTGGGACTTTAATTTACAAAAGAAATGCAAGATTTACTTTTGTCTGAACAGAGGTCATCTGCTGGTGTTTTTCCACTGTATTTTATCAAGACCAAAGTCAGCACAGTCGTCTACCAGGAAATTTTAGAGCACTTCATGCTTTCCTCTGCTGACAAGCTTTATGGAGAACCTGATTTCATTTTCCAGCAGTACTTGGCACCTGCCCACACTGCCAAAAGTATCAAAACCTGGTTAAACGGCCATGGCATCACTGTGTTTGATTGGCCAGCAAACTCTACTGACCTAAACCCCGTAGAGAATCTATGGAGCATTGTCAAGAGGAAGATGACAGACACCAGACCCAACAATGCAGACGAGCTGAAGGCCGATATCAAAGCAACCTGGACCTTCATAACGCTTCAGCAGTGCCACAGGCCGATCACCTCCATGCCACGCCATATTTTTTTTAAATTTTTTTTTAATTTATTGATATTGATAGATAGATATTGATACAATAATTAATCCAAAAGGGGCCCCGACCAAGTAGTAGTGTGTACATGGACATACTTCTCAGTCAGCTAACATTTCTATTAAAAAACTATTTTTTAAAATTAATTTTATGTAATATTCTAATGTTTTGAGAAACTGAATTTGGGGTTTTCATGGGCTGTAAGCCATAATCATTAAAGTTAAAATAAATAAACACTTGAAATATATCACTCTCTGTGTAATGAATCTATATAATTTATGGTTTCACTTTCTGAAATGAGTGGCAAAAAATATTGAACTTTTTCATGATATTCTAATTTTTTGAGATATACTTGTAAATTGTTCTCTGTTTCTGCAATCAACACAATATCATCTGCGTACAACAAAACAATTAACTCCATGCTATCAATTGGTATACCCAGGTTTGCCTGCTTAATTTCTTGGGCCAAATCATTTACATAAAGGGCAAATGTAGGGGAGAGTACATCTCCTTGCTTCACTCCAAATGGAGTTGAAAACCAACCAGTCCTAAAATTATTTACCTGTAAACAAGAAATGGAATCTTTGTACAAGGCACTGATAGCATTATATGCCACGTTCCAAATTATTATGCAAATGATATTTGTCTCTAATTTTCCTAAATAGTTGATGCAAATGACAGTCAGTATAATTTTCAAGTCATCAACCGTTAGAGCATAATTCAAATTTTAGTGAAGAAACCTCCTAATGAAAACTATTTCTTTGCAAGAATCTAAAAAAACTCAAAATGCACTGTTCCAAATGATTATGCAGAGTTTCAAAATATTTTATTGGTTGTAAAGAACTGAAAATGAGCATTTGTTGAATTTGCAGCATTAGGAGGTCATATTTACTGAAACTGAAAGCTATTTCAATCAAAAACATCTTAACAGGCCAAGTTACATGTTAACATAGGACCTCTTCTTTGATATAACCTTCAGAATTCTTGCATCCATTGAACTTGTGAGTTTGTGAAGAGTTTCTGCTTGAATTTCTTTGCAAGCTGTCAGAACAGCCTCCCATAGCTGCTGTTTTGATGTGTTTTGTGTTCTGCCTCCCACCCTCATAGATCTTCTGCTTGAGGATGCGCCAAAGGTTCTCAATAGGGTTGAGGTAAGGGGAGGATGGGGGCCAAACCATGAGTTTCTCTCCTTTTATGCCCATAGCAGCCAATGACACAGAGGTATTCTTTGCAGCACGAGATGGTGCATTGTCATGCATGAAGATAATTTTGCTACGGAAGGCACGGTTCTTCTTTTTGTACCATGGAAGAAAGTAGTCAGTCAGGAACTCTATATACTTTGCCGAGGTCATTTTCACACTTTCAGGGACCCTAAAGGGGCCTACCAGCTCTCTCCCCATGATTCCGGCACAAAACATGACTCCGCCACCTCCTTGCTGATGTCACAGCCTTGTTTGGACATGGTGGCCATTCACCAATCATCCACTACTCTATCTATCAAGACCATCATTGACCAACAGTGTCACTGTTGAGAGACACTGCTCAGCTAACCTGGAGTTTCTCATGGTTAAATGTAGACCTTTCTATCTGCCACGTGAGTTCACTTGTACCATCATAACAGCCGCTTACATTTCTCCGGATGCTAATGCTAAGCTTGCTATGAAAGAACTGCATGCAGCTATTAGCAAACAACAAACTGCACACCCAGAGGCAGCATTTATTGTGGCGGGTGATTTTAACCACTCTAACCTCAAGACAGTGCTTCCTAAATTCTACCAGCATGTCTCCTGTCACACAAGAGGGGACAAAACATTGGACCATGTTTACACCAATATTGTGGGAGCCTACACAGCAACTCCCCTCCCCCACCTAGGTCAGTCTGATCATTTATCCTTGTTCCTTACCCCCAAGTATGTACCGCTCATCAACCGGGTGAAGCCATCAGTGAGGACCATCAAAGTGTGGCCAGAGGGGGTTGACTCTGTACTCCAGGAGAAGTTTAGGAACACAGACTGGAGTATGTTCACCTCTCAGGCTACCTGTGGCTCCCACATAAACATCAACTCTTACACCCACTCAGTCCTGGACCATATCAACACCACTATTGACAGTGTCACCACGGAAAGACAGATCACCACGTACCCAAATCAGAAGCCATGGATGAACAGAGAAGTGCGGCTTCTGCTAAAAGCACGTAACAGTGCCTTTAGATCTGGTGATGCACAGGCCTACAGTTCATCCAGGGCAGATCTGAAGAGGGGCATCAAGAAGGCCAAGCACAGCTACAAGCTGAAGGTGGAGGAACATTTTGGGGACTCTGACCCCCGACGTATGTGGCAGGGCATTCAAGCTATCTCTGATTATAAGCCCAGCAACTCCATACCTATAGCCATGACTGTGCCCTTTCTCAATGAGCTAAATGACTTCTATGCTCGTTTTGACAAGGACAACAACGAAAAGAACATCAATTTCCCACCCTCTGATGACCTCCACCACCTCACACTCACCCACACCGACGTCCGTAATGCACTGAGTCATGTCAACGTACGTAAGGCTGCTGGCCCTGATGGCATTCCTGGGCGTGTGCTGAGGGCATGCGCTGAGCAGCTGGCAGGGGTCTTCACAGACATCTTCAATCTGTCCCTGGCCCAGGCCGTGGTACCAGGGTGCTTCAAGACCACTTCAATAGTACCAGTGCCGAAACATTCAACACCATCGTGCCTAAATGACTATCGCCCTGTGGCACTGACGCCCATAGTCATGAAGTGCTTTGAGCGACTGGTCTTGGCACAGCTCAAAAAAGGCCTGCCCCCTACACTGGACCCTCATCAGTTCACCTACCGGAGCAACAGGAGTACAGAGGATGCGGTTTCTACAGCGCTGCACTATGTACTCTCACACCTGGATGACAAGAACACCTACGCAAGAATGCTGTTTATTGACTTCAGCTCAGCATTCAACACAGTTATCCCCTCCAAGTTGCTCACTAAACTTGGGGACCTGGGAATCAGTACCTCCACCTGCGACTGGATCATGGATTTTCTGACCAACAGACCCCAGCATGTTAGGTCAGGCCCCAACCGTTCTTCCGTCATCACACTCAACACTGGTGTACCACAGGGCTGTGTGCTCAGCCCATACCTCTACTCCCTCTACACCCATGACTGCAGGCCTATGTATGGATCCAATTCCATCATAAAGTTCGCAGATGACACCACGGTGATTGGACTCATCAGGGACAACGACGAGTCAGATTACAGGGCAGAGGCTGAGCACTTGGCTACTTGGTGCGCTGACAATAACCTGCTCCTTAACACCAGCAAAACCAAGGAGCTCATAGTGGACTACAGGAAGGAGAGGGAAGAGACACATGACCCCATCCATATCAATGGGATAGCTGTTGAACGTGTCCCCAGCTTCAAATTCCTGGGGACCCACATCTCGGAGGACCTGTCCTGGTCAGTTAACACCACCAGCCTGATCAAGAAGGCCCATCAGCGCCTCTTCTTCTTGAGGACATTGAAGAAGAACCATCTGTCAACTGACATCCTGGGCAACTTCTACCGCTGCGTGATAGAGAGCACCCTGACCAACTGTATCACAATCTGGTATGGGAGCTGCTCTGTAGCTGACCGCAAGGCGCTGCAGCGGGTGGTGAAAACCGCCCAACGCATCACAGGGACTCCACTTCCAGCTATAGAGGACGTCTACAGGAAAAGATGTCTGCGCCGGGCACGCAGCATTCTTAGGGACTCCAACCATCCTGCTCATGGACTGTTCCAGCTTCTCCCCTCCAGAAGACGTTTCAGAAGCCTTTGGACTAGAAGCAGCAGGTTTAGGAACAGTTTCTTTCCAACAGCTGTCACGTTATTGAACTTAGTTCCCCGCTGACTCTCTTACCATCATCTTTTACCATCCTCACCTGTACGTAACTGCATAACTACATAACTACATCTAACTTATTGCACATTATTTGCACATAACAGTACTCTTAACTTTCTGCACTGCTGCATATATTTGCATATATTTGCTTAAATTGCACATACTGTTAATTACCGTATATACTGCACTGCTGTCCTTTGCACTTCTGATTGGATGCTAAACTGTGTTTCGTTACCTTGTATTCATACATGTGTAATGACAATAAAGTTGAATCTAATCTAATCTAATCTAATCCAGGGTTGCACGGCACTCATCAGTAAATAAGACTGTTTGAAAATTGGACTTCACGTATTTCTGGGCCCACTGCAACCGTTTCTGCTTGTGAGCATTGGTTAGGGGTGGCCAAATAGTAGGTTTATGCATAACTGCAAGCCACTGGAGGATCCTACACCTTGAGGTTCGTAGGACTCCAGAGGCACCAGCAGCTTAAAATACCTGTTTGCTGCTTTGTAATGGAATTTTAGCAGCTGCTCTCTTAATCCAATGAATTTGTCTGGCAGAAACCTTCCTCATTATACCTTAATCTGCGCGAACCCGTCTGTGTTCTGAATCAGCCACAAATTTCTTCACAGTAATGATCATGCTTAAGTTTTTATGAAATATCTAATGTTTTCATACCTTGTCCAAGGCATTGCAGTAGTTGATGCTTTTTGACAGCAGAGAGATCCTTTTTCTTTCCCATACCGCTTGAAACCTGTGGCATGCTTAATAATGTGGAACATTCTTCTTAAGTAGTTTTCCTTTTATTGGGCTCACCTAGAAAACTAATTATGACAGGTATCTGAGATTGATATCAATGATCCAAAGAGCCCTGAGACACAATACCATCCTTGAGTTTAATTGAAAAGCAAAAAAATTGAATGTTTATGACACTAAAATCCTATTTGCATAATAAGAATATACTGTAACATAAATATGATCAATATAGGCCCTAACTTTTCTGAAACCATTCTGCTCATCCACCAATAATTCATAAATTTCTAGATAATTTATTAGTCTATAGTTTAAGATGCCTGAATATAATTTATACACAGTACTGATCAGGCTAATACCGCTATAATTTAATGGGACCCTAGGCTCAACTTTTGTAGATTTAGGGATGGGTTTTATTATAGCTTTATTCCACACTGACGGATTGATCCTGTTCTGAAAACATGTTTTGAAATAAACTATGTAACACATACATCAAGTTTGGATTTAAAAGGACCTCATTCAGTAATTCATCTACATCAGCAGCTTTATTTGCTTTAGCTTTATCAATTACTTTCTGCACCTCTTTCATTGTGATGTCGTCATTCAACATACGATTAAAACATTGCATTTTATTACTCATATTTTCAAGCTCAAATCTGGTTTTGCAGATTTCATTGTAGAATTGGTCATCAAATAAAATGGATTGATCGCGGACTTCCAGTTTGGACAGCATGGAGGGGAGACACATTTTCCTTAGCTCCCGCTACATATATCTGTTTGCACTTACTGCCGTAGAGGACTGACAAGACCACTGAAGATAGCATTAAACAACTACAGGGTGTTGTAAATTTTCCCCCAAAACAGCCAAAATTACTCATTCGCTGCCTAAAACCAGCCAAGAAAGATGCCGATGCTGCTGTTAACAAGGCTGACTTGATAGCAATATTAGCCGGCCACAGAACAGCATTACTCTCTGAGCTCAAAACTTCATTTAACAAACTAAATGACAAACTTGATGGATTGCAGACTACTGTTAATGCCCTTGATAACAGACTTGTGTCACTGAAGGAAAATGCTGAGTCCATGTGTCAGAGGCTTAAGATGCTGGAAGACTCCTGCAAAATGCTCCAAGCTGACAACCAGAGGCTAAAGGCTAAGCTAACCAATCTGGAAGGGAGACACCGGAGAAATAACATTTGGCTGATTGGTTTACCTGAAGGAATAGAAGGCCCTCAACCCAGTAAGTTCTTTGCCCAGCTTCTGCAAGAGGTTTTTGCCCAGGATTTGTTTCCATCTGCACCAGAGCTGGACCGGGTCCACCGCAGCCTCGCTCCGACACCAGGCCCTGAAGGCAGGCCTGTGTTCACCTCTTCCAGAGTAAAGAGTCACCGATCCGGGAGGCCAGGAATCGGGGCACACTGCGGTACCAGGGCCACACATTCAGGATCTATGAGGATTATTCCCCACAAGTTATGAACCAGAGGAGGGAATACAGAATGGTAATGTTGTCATTGTACAAGGTGGGACTGAAGCACTCTCTGCTCTATCTGGCCAGGCTTTGTACCACCCAAAACGATGGCACTCACACCTGGTTAGGCTCCGTGGCTGAGGCTGAGAAGTACCTGAAGGAGCTTGGCAAGTCGTCTTAGACACATCTTCAGTGTTTATTTTTTAATAAGACTCTCGCTTCACTCAGTTGGAGTGTAATGTTTAATGTTTACACTTACAGGCAAGATATCTGGGGAGAGTGTTCGTTTCCCCCCCCCCCCCCCCCCCATCTTAGTGTTCTACCTTTAATATTGCTACATATATTTGCACAATTATGCCGTAAGACTGCTGCTGTAGGGGACTTGAGTTTCCCTTTTCTTTGTTTTTTCTTTCTCTTCCACGGCAGGGACATTACTTGATGTTCATATAGCGGAATAAGGGTACCTAGGCAGGAGTTAACATGGAAGGCCTTAAGTTAGTTAGGGTAGGTGTGCTGTTTGTTCTAGCAGCTTTTTTCACCTTAGGGGTTGGGGAGGGAATGTTTTCTTTTGCTGTCACCCATAAGCATATTGTTTTTATTTTTCACTTGTTAAACCAGCTTCAACTTTATTACCAATACATGTGCTTGTCATGCAACACTTTTTCTTTCTTCACCTTTTTATGTCAAGAAAGGTGACCTCAATTTGATCAGCTGGAACGTTAAAGGCCTCAATAGTCCTGTTAAAAGGAAGAAAGCTCTCACACATTTCAAACACCTGAATGTGGGGATTGCTTTTCTTCAGGAGACCCACCTCAAATACTCTGAGCACTCCTGCTTAAGGGGTGAATGGGTGGGGCAGCTCTTCCACTCAACCTTTCAAGGTAAAGCACGAGGTGTAGCAATATTAATTAATAAAGATATCTCTTTCACTCCCTCTAATACCATAGTAGACTCAAATGGACGTTACATAATAGTTACTGGTCAAATATATAATATGCAAGTTGCGCTAGTCAATGTCTGTGTGCCTAACTGCAATGACATTTCTTTTTTTTACGGCAACTTTTTAAATTATTACCAGATCTAAATTCACATCATCTTATTATGGGAGGGGTGTTAATTTATGCGTAGATCCACACTTGGATAGATCGTCTGTTAGACAAAACAGAGCAGTATCTAAATCAGCTGCCTATGTACAATCACTCCTAGCTGAGTTTGGCATCTCTGATACATGGCGGTTTTTACATCCAAGTCGCAAAGAATATTCTTGTTTTTCTCCCGTCCATAATACATATAGTAGAATTGATTACTTTTTTGCAGATAATAAAATTACTCCTTACGTTTGCTCATGTGAATATCAGACTATAGTAATCTCTGACCACGCCCTACTCATTCTGAGTTTGAATTTCTCAGAATTTAGAGCTAATGAGAGAGTTTGGGGATTTAATTCTTTTCTACAGTCAGATGAAAGCTTTGTTAAATTTATGTCAGAACAAAATTCACTCTTTTTGGAAATCAATACAACCACAGATGTCTCAGCCTCAACTGTCTGGGAGACACTAAAAGCATATTTAAGAGGTCAGATCATATCTTTCATGGCAAATATAAGGATAATAAATAATGTAGGATATAGAGACCATACCAATTCGTTGTTTTTAAAGTCACATGTCATAAAGTTCACCGATTTAGTTAAATTTAAGACAGCACAAGTCATGTACAGGGCAATTAATAATCAACTCCCAACTAATATCCAAAAAATATTTAAAAAAAGAGACAATGATCATAATTTGAGAAGAGACTTAAACTTTACAAAATCCAAGATATGAACAACCAAGAAAAGTATGTGCATATCTGTCTGTGGGGTGGATTTGTGGAACAGTCTGGAGCCGGAACCGAAAATATGTACAAACAGAAATCAATTCAAAAAGAGGTACAAACATTATTTGCTGAAAGGATATACACTACCGTTCAAAAGTTTGGGGTCACTTAGAAATTTCCTTATTTTTGAAAGAAAAGCACTTTTTTCAATGAAGATATCTTTAAACTAATCAGAAATACACTCTACACATTGCTAATGTGGTAAATGACTATTCTAGCTGCAAATGTCTGGTTTTTGGTGCAATATCTACATAGGTGTATAGAGGCCCATTTCCAGCAACTATCACTCCAGTGTTCTAATGGTACAGTGTGTTTGCTCATTGCGTCAGAAGGCTAATGGATGATTAGAAAACCCTTGTGCAATCATGTTAGGTCTGCAATGCTGTAATTGCTGCAAATGGAGGATTCTTTGACGAAAGCAAAGTTTGAAGGAAAAAATTATTATTTCAAATACAAATCATTATTTCTAACCTTGTCAATGTCTTGACTATATTTTCTATTCATTTTACAACTCATGGTGGTAAATAAGTGTGACTTTTCATGGAAAACACAAAATAATTGTCTGGGTGACCCCAAACTTTTGAACGGTAGTGTATATTAGAAGGGTAGTATTTATATGTACGATTCACTATGCTCACTCTGGGACACTATGGAATGGTGGGTGGGACAGCACTGTGTATATCTGTGTTGTTTGAGGCTGGTTTTGATGTATGGACATCAATGTATGCTAGGATGGATGGGTGTTAATGTTGATATGTACAAAATACAGTTAATTGTTTACTTGGGGTCTTACATGTGGTAATTTGTATATAATTCACATGAGTGTATTTATGGAAAAGAGGAGATGGAATTAATAAGTGTTCACTTCTTCCTTCTCCCTTTCGAACACTGTATACTGTTACTTTATTGCATTTGTCATATTTTTGTTTTTGTTATACTTTTTTGTTCAAAATAAAGTATCTATCTATCTATCTAAACAAAAAATGAATCTCAGCAGGAAAGCAAATTAAACTGGAAAATCGGATAGCTGAACTGACTAGAAGGAATGCACAGGACTGTGTTCAGGATTTGTATAAGGAACATCTGAAGCTTAAAATGGCTCACGACGTTGAGACTTCACACACTACAGAATATTTATTAAATAAGAATAGAAGCGTAATGTATGAAAACAGTGACAAGGCAGGGGAGCTGCTGGCCAGTCAGCTAAGGGGGGCTAGAGCAAAACAAATGATCAATGGAGTGCTTTCACAGGAAGGTGAAATAATAACAGATCAACAAGGAATAAAACACATCTTTAAAAATTATTATAGTGATTTATATATCTCTGCTAATCCTAACAACTCCTATCCTCTGCAGAGCTTTCTGCATTAAAACAACCAATAACGCACCAAGAAATAGCAGCCGCTATTCAGTCGTTACAACCCCAGAAGTCACCAGGCCTGGATGGCTTTCCAAGTGAGTTTTATGCTGCATTCTCTAAACAACTGACACCAGTGTTGATAGCGATGTATCTGGATTCATTGCAATTAGGATCACTGCCATCTACTCTAAACCACGCATAACATTACTGGCAAAGAAAAATAAAATTCCACTAAACTGTGGCTCACACAAACCCATCTCTTTACTCAACACAGATTATAAGATCATAGCCAAAGTCATAGCCCGCCATCTTGAAAGTGTTCTGTCCAGTATTATCTCTTCAGATCAGACAGGCTTTGGAAAGAATAGGCATTCTTTTTTTTAATATTCACAGACTCTTTAATATCATGTACTTCACTTGTCGGGGTCTTTCAGAGTGCATTCTCTCCTTGGATGCAGAGAGAAGGCCTTAGACAGAGTCAAATGGAATTATCTATTTGAAATTTGAGAAAGTTTTGGATTTGGGGTAGCATTCATTTCCTGGATTCAATTACTGTATTCCTCTCCTCAGCTATAATCAGAACAAACAATGTGAACTCCAAGTCTTTTGATCTGTACCGTGGAACACATCAGGGATGTCCCCTTAGCGCTCTTCTTTTTGTTCTAGCTGTTGAACCACTGGCCATTGCTATAAGAGCTAAAAACTCAATAAGAGGCATTAATAGATGAGATATCGACCACAGACTATCACTTTATGCTGATGACCTTCTATAATATATATATCCAGAGCTGAGACTACTATTCCTTCAATTTTAAATCTTTTACAGCAATTTAGGGAAATATCAGGATACAAAGTGAATTTTCATAAAAGTGTATTGATGCCACTGAACATGGATACATCCTCTTTGGATAAATTGAAAGTATCTTTAAAAATTGTTCCAGAATATTTTACCTAGTATCTGGGAGTTACAGTGACAAAGAGCTTCTCTGCACTCTTTAGCCAAAACTTTGGCAAAATTATTAACTAAAACACAACAAGAACTATTTGACTGGTTGTCTCTTCCGATTTCGCTTATGGACAGAGTCAATGCTGTTAAAATGTCAGTGCTTCCCAAATTTCTGTATATGTTTCAATGTCTACCTATTCTGATCTCGGGTACCTATTTAAAAAAAAACTTGATTCAACTATTTCAGTTTTTGTATGGAATGGCAAACAGCCCCAACTGCGCAAAGATTATCTACAAAAACCAAAATGTGATGGAGGATTGGCCCTCCCCAACTTCCGACTTTATTATTGGGCTGCTAGTCTGTATTGTATGGCACATTGGAGACATTATTATTTCAAAAGTAGCTGCCCAACGTGGGTACAGCTTGAGTTACATTCTTGTATTGCAGCATCATTACCTGCATTAATAGGAGCAACTATGCCTTTGCTTTCGAATCTACCTGATACTAATCCTGTAGTGGACCATTTAGTCAGAATTTATTTACAGTTCAGAAAACACTTCTGCCTGGAGAATGCATGTCTTTGTACTCCAATTGCATCAAATCACTTTTCCCACCTTCATTGCAAAATAAAACATTTGACATGTTGCATAGGCAGGGGCTGAAAAGTCTGGAAGACCTTTTCACTGGTAGCACCTTTGCATGTTTTGAAGAGTTGTCTGAGAAATTTAATTTACCTAATTCACGCTTTTTTCGGCATTACACTCAGACGCTAATCTCAGAATTTCCAAATAAACCTTCGGACAATATTATTGACAGTATGAATGAATGAATGAATGAATCTTTATTTCGGATAGATTAAAGGTAGAGATTAAAAAAGAAACAGAATAATATAACAATGGGGGAAAGAAAATCCAACAAGGTCAAATTAGACAATAACTCCTCTGATTATACAGTTCAACATAAGTTATCTGAAATGGGTGATGGCTGAAGCCGCAGCTTATATTGCCCACCCATATTCCATCCAAGAATTCAAAAGAAAAACAAAACAAGAGCGATTACAATTCAGAACATAGCTAAGACAAAATGTGACAAAAAAAAACTAAGCAACAACACAACGCAGACTGGATATGACAATATTATGTTCTACAAAAAGAGGTACAATATCCTATATAATGAAACAAATATCTAATCTTAATACTTCATCTCATTCCAAAATCAAATTGGCATGGGAGACAGACCTCTAAATGCAGGTGGATGAGGAAACTTGGCTCAATATTTTAGAGAAAATATATTCTTCATCTATATGTGCTCGATATTTATTAATCTAACTCAAAGTGGTACACAGGGTAAACCTCTCAAAATCCAGATTAGCCAAAATGTATCCGGGAATCAGCTCCATGTGTGAGAGATGTCAGTCTATGGCGGCAACATTGATACACATATTCTGGCTGTGTCCTAAATTAGAGGGATACTGGAAAACTATTTTTGAAACATTTTCCTCTGTTTTATCTACTAAAATTCATCCAGATCCCTTAACATCCTTGTTTGGAATGGTTCCTAGGAAACAGCGTGTACATGCAGGGGGCCATAAAATCGTAGCTTTTTGTACCCTTTGAGTACATCGTCTAATATTCCTACAGTAGAAGGAGGCTGCTCCACTATTATTTTCTCATTGCCTAAGAGAGGTTATGTGTAATTTGAGGCTGGAGAAAATCAGATGCACAATTAGAGGATCTGAGAATTAATTTTATAGAGATTGGGGTCCCTTTCTAACTTTCATTGAGGAATCCACAACAAAATTTGAGAAATAGATACATTAATATAGAAAATACCTTTTTATATTATTTTGTACTCTCATCTTGTCACTGTGGTCATAAATTCTTTGAACGCTGTTTCAGTTTAATGTATAATTGCTTTTATTACCTCCGCCAGGCCGAAAAGGCCAGGAGGAGGTTATGATTTTGCCGGAGTTTGTGTGTTTGTCTGTCTGTCTGTTTGTCTGTTGGTTAGCAAGATAACTCAAAAAGTCTTGGACGGATTTCCATGAAACTTTCAGGCGTTGTTGGAAATGGTACAAGGAAGAACTGATTAAATTTTGGGGGTGATCTGGTTCACCGTCTGGATACAGGAATTTTTTAAAGCATTTTTCAACACTGTGACACAGCCATTTTCAACATGTGCGCAGGCGCAATAGAGGGCGCTGGTCGTCGTGTCTGATGAACACAAACTCCGCCTTCTTCAAAGTTTTAGGCACAAAAGCACACAGAAAACAGGGCTCGCCAGAGTGCCTGTGTTTGCACTACGCTGCAAAAGCTGACACGGGCAGCTGTCCGGCGCCGGATTATTTGGCAGAAATTCCCCGGCCAGCCATAGGGGCTGCGCAAAAACCAGCTCTCTGCAGGGGGAGGCTTCCAAATCCTCTTTTTTCCGCGGACTGCAAACCCAATAAAACCCACGGCAACCATTATCGCACCTTCTTTCGTCCTGCGGCTCCGCAACAGAGAGGAATCCTGGCGCCAGTAATGCTGCGCCTGATATGTGTCACTCTAATGCTAAAAGTGATGGCAGAAATTCCCCGGCCAGCCATAGGAGCTGCGCATTTGGCAGAAATTCCCCGGCCAGCCATAGGAGCTGCGCATTTGGCAGAAATTCACCGGCCAGCCATACGCGCTGCGCAATAACGAGCTCTCTGCCGGCGAAGCTTCTAAATTCTCGTTTGCCGCGGAGCGAAACCCCAACATAATATAATATAAAACCCACGGCAACCTGTCTACCCAATTTGCATCCGTCAGTGGAGGAGATGGACACAACAGCAACACTTCAGTTTATTACCTCCGCCAAGGAGGCAATGCTTTTACTACTGAACCACTAATCCTATCACTATCAGATTGATTGTCATTGATTAATTGTGTGTTTATTGCACTGTCCCTGTCAAATAAACAAATAATCATTGTGAATCCAATTGCTAGTCATATGTTTACATGCTCAAGGAATCTGAAAACGTACACACAAACACTGTATGGGGGGAATTGTGGCGCTTGGCGGAGGTCTGCGCTCTCCGAGTGCTTTTCTAGTTATGCTTTGTATTATCTTTTTCCATGCAAGCTCATGCACATCTATAAGGTGGTCTATGCTGGTATACAGTGGTAATGGGTGACAGCAAGGGGTGGGTGTTGGGGGTTATAATTTGTTGTTTGTTTGTTTGTTTTGTTTTACTTGTTGTTTTTATTTGTTTTGTTTTTGCTTTTTTTCTAATGTCTGTCTTATTCTTCTCTGACCTACTGAATTACATCATGTTTATTACCTCCGCCAGGCCGAAAAGGCCAGGAGGAGGTTATGTTTTTGCCGGGGTTTGTCTGTCTGTCTGTCTGTTTGTTTGTCTGTTGGTTAGCAAGATAACTCAAAAACTTTTGGACGGATTTCGATGAAACTTTCAGGCGTTGTTGGAAATGGTACAAGGAAGAACTGATTAAATTTTGGGGATGATCCGCATCACCGTCTGGATACAGGAATTTTTTAAAGCATTTTTTAACACTGTGACATACGGCCATTTTCAACATGTGCGCAGGCGCAATGGAGGGCGCTGGTCGTTGTGTCTGACCAACACAAACTCCGCGTTCTTCAACGTTTTAGGCACAAAAGCACGCGGAAAACACTGGTGGCCTGGGCCCGCCAGCGTGCCTGTGTTTGCGCGCAGCTGCAAAACCTGACACGGGCAGCTGTCCGCCGCCGGATTATTTGGCAGAAATTCCCCGGCCAGCCATAGGCGCTGCGCATTTGGCAGAAATTCACCGGCCAGCCATAAGCGCTGCGCCAAAACGAGCTCTCTGCCGGGGAAGCTTCTAAATTCTCTTTTGCCGCGGAGCGCAACCCCAATAATATAATATAAAACCCACGGCAACCTGTCTACCCAATATGCATCCGTCAGTGGAGGAGATGGACACAACAGCAACACTTCAGTTTATTAACTCCGCCAAGGAGGCAATGCTTTTACTACTGAACCACTAATCCTATCATTATCAGATTGATTGTCATTGATTAATTGTCTATGTTTATTGCACTGTCCCTGTCAAATAAACAAATAATCATTGTGAATCCAATTGCTAGTCATATGTTTTCATGCTCAAGGAATCTGAAAACGTACACACAAACACTGTATGGCGGGAACTGTGGCGCTTGGCGGAGGCCTGCGCTCTCCGAGTGCTTTTCTAGTTATATGTTAAAATCAATAAAGAAATATGAAACACAAAATGGATTGATCGCATGAATACAAGTTACTGCAGTCAAACTCCCACTTTCTCAAAATATGTTCAATGTCAAAAGATGATTCACAATTTTCCATTAATATCGCCATTGGAATCAGTCTACTCTTTTGAGGTCCAAGTTTATTTATTTCTCTCCAAAATTGCTGTGGTTTACCGTTATGTAAGCTCTCTAGCTGAATAGTTTTCCCTTTGTTTTAACATCTTTTAAAGAATCTCAGCCTCTTATCAAAATTTGATTGACAACTTGGTGGTCCTTCCTGTGGTAACGTATTGTCACTTCCTGTGTTGCTGGCTGTCTGTGGTTTGCTCTCCTCATTTTCCCCAGGATTTTGCCTTTAATTGTATTTTAATCACTTTTTTCCATCCACCGTTAGCTCTCACTTCTGTTTATTCAAGCCTCTTACACCTGTGTGCGCACTCAGTGTCATCTAATCACCCTCTTTAGCCTTCTGTTCACCTTTCATCGGTGTTTTTCTTAGCTTCGGGTTAGCCACTAGCTATGGCTACTAGCTCTCCTTCCTCTCCTCCTCTGGTGTGCTCTGTCAGATGTTTAGTTACACCTCTGCCTCTTTTAGTGATAATGGTAAATGTAATAATGTTGTCTTTTTGAGGCGCTCGAGGCGAGGTTGTCTGATTTGGAATCCCGGCTCAGCTGTATTGAAACACCGTCTGCGCCAGTTAATCTTGACGGACGTCCCTTAGCTGCAGTGGAGCTCGCTAGCTTAGGGCGGCCTGCTAGTGGTGCTCCGGTCCTCCTCAGCAGCGAGGAGACTGGGTGGGTGACAGTGAGAAGGAAGCCTAGCCGCAAAGCCCCGGTACACCACCAACCTGTTTATATTTCTAATCGTTTTTGCCGGCTCAGCGAAACACCCGCTGAGGAAAAAACTCTGATCATTGGCGACTCTGTAGTCAGAAACGTGAACCTAGAGACTCCAGCGGCCATAGTCAAATGCATTCCTGGGGCCAGAGCAGGCAACATCGAGTAAAATATGAAAATGCTGGCTAAAAGTAACTGTAAATACTCCACAATTGTTATCCACGCCGGCATTAATGACGTCCATCTCCGGAAGTCGGAAGTCTCAAAACTTAACGTGGAATCGGTGTGTGACTTTGCCAAAACAATGTCTGCCTCTGTAGTATTCTCTGGGCCTCTCCCTAATCTGACCAGTGATGATATGTTTAGCTGCTTGTCATACTTCAACTGCTTGCTGTCTGTGTGGTGTCCTGCAAACGACATGGGCTACATAGACAATTGGAGCTCATTTTGGGGAAAGCCTGATCTTATTAGACGAGACAGCGTCCGTCCCACTTTGGATGGTGCGTCTCATTTATCTAACAATCTGGCATCATTTTTATCCAAATTTCCAAAACATTGACAACTCAGAGTTGGGACCAGGAAGCAGAGTCGCAGTCTTACACGCCTCTCTGCAGCTCCTCTTCATCTGCCACCCCTCAACTTAGCCCCTGTCTTCCCCATCAGAGAATCATTGTCTGCTCCCTCCAAAGTAAATAAAAATATAATGTATAAGCATCCCAAAGTGATTAAACAAAAAGTTGGTAAAACTCAAATTAAACATGAAGCCTCTAAACTGAATGATTTGGCCTCTGTTTCTCCTCATAATTTAAAAATTAAATGCGGTTTGTTAAATATTAGGTGTCTAACTCCCAAATCTCTGCTAGTCCATGATCTGTTAATTGATCATCAGATTGATTTAATATCCCTTACAGAGACTTGGTTAAGACAAGAGGATTATGTTGGTTTGAATGAATCAACTCCCTCTGGTTATTTAAACTGTCAAAATCCCAGAAGTTCAGGTCGTGGAGGAGGAGTAGCAACAATTTATCATTCCAAATTACTAGTTAATGTAAAGCAAAAAACACGTTATAATTCCTTTGAGGGCCTGGTCCTCAGTATTGGGCATTTTAGCAATTTTAGGCTAAACCCAATTTTATTTGCCATAGTTTATCGTCCTCCATCAACCTACTCAGAGTTTTTATCTGAATTTGCTGAATTCTTAGCTGATTTAGTGCTGAAATCAGATAGAATGATTATAGTAGGGGACTTTAATATACATGTAGATGTAGATAGTGATTGCCTTAATTTGGCATTTAATTCAATATTAGACTCAATGGGGTTTTCTCAGAAAGTAGGAAATTCTACCCATTATCTCCACCATACGTTGGACCTTGTTCTGACATATGGCATAGAAATAGAACATCTGGTAGTGCCTCCTCATAACTCTGTACTGTCAGACCATTGTATGTTAACCTTTGATTTTACTATTTCTGACTATCTGGCTCCTAAGGAAAAATATTACTACAGTAGATGCCTCTCAGATGATGTTGTTACCAAATTTATGCAGATTGTTTCCTCTATGCCATGTGTCAACACAACAGAAATAAGCTATAGACAGCTTGCTCCTTCTGTAATTGATAGCATAGTAGATACTGTTAAAGCTTCTCTGCATCAGACTCTAGACATGGTGGCCCCTTTAAAAAAGAAGAAGTCTAATCAGAGATTTCTAAATCCTTGGTTTAATACAGAAACTCGTAGCTTAAAACAGAATCAGAATCAGAATCAGAATCAGCTTTATTGGCCAAGTATGCACAACACATACAAGGAATTTGACTTTGGCTAAAAACTTGCTCTCATTGTTCAGGTGGAGGATTTAAATAAGGATTCAATGACAACAGAGTATGTACAGTAAATTACAGTCTGTCCACGTTTCTATAAAAGGATGCAAATATATACAGGAATATATGCAGTTATTTACTCAGACTAACCACACTTTGCAGAAATATATGAAAAAATATACAGTCACACATTATTTCAATGTGAACTCAGATTCAGTGATATAATGTGAATGAAGTAAAAAGCAGTGTGAGAGTTATGTGCAATGTAATAATGGATGAAAAGTCATGAGTACAGCAACAGGTAGGACTAGGTGAATGTTAGGAGTTCATCAGAGTGATGGCTTGAGGAAAGAAACTGTTCCTGTGACGGGTGGTTTTGACCTTCAGTGATCTGTAACGACGACCAGAAGATAGAAGTTCAAACAGTTTGTGGCCGGGGTGTGATGGGTCAGCACAGATGTTTCCCGCCCGTTTCCTGGTTATGGACCGATATAAGTTCTCAATGGAGGGTAGGTCAGTACCAATGATCCTCTCCGCAGACTTAATGATCCGCTGCAGTCTGGTCTTGTCCTGTTTAGTGGCAGATCCAAACCAGACAGTGATGGAAAAGCAGAGGACAGATTGGATGATGGCGGTGTAGAAGACAACCAGCAGCTCCTGAGGCAAATCAAACTTCTTGAGCTGACGCAGAAAAAACAACCTCTGCTGGGCCTTTTTCCGGACAGTGTCTATATGGGAGGACCACTTCAGGTTCCGGGAGATTGTGGTACCCAGAAACTTGAAGGAGTCCACAGTGGACACTGTGCTGTTGAGGATGGTGAGTGGGGGGAATGAAGGGGGGTGTCGCCTGAAATCCACAGTCATCTCCACCGTTTTGGCTGGGTTAAGTTCAAGATGGTTCTGGCTGCACCAGAGGATCAGCTGCTCCACCTCCCGCCTGTATGCAGACTCATCATCATCCCGGATCAAACCAATGACTGTGGTGTCGTCCGCAAACTTCAGGAGCTTCACCTAAGGGTCCTCTGAGGTGCAGTCGTTGGAGTAGAGGGAGAAGAGCAGTGGGGAAAGGACACATCCTTGGGGGGCGCCAGTACTAATTTTTCGGGAGCTGGATGTAAATCTCCCTAGCTTCACCTGTTGCCACCTGTCAGTCAGAAAGCTGGAGATCCACTGGCAGGTGGAGGGGGGCACCTTGAGCTGGAGGAGTTTCTGATGAAGAATGCCTGGGATGATGGTGTTGAATGCTGAGCTGAAGTCGACAAACAGGATCCTGGCGTACGTCCCTGGGGAGTCGAGGTGTTGCAGGATGTAGTGTAGTCCCATATTCACTGCATCATCCACTGACCTGTTTGACCGGTAGGCAAACTGCAGTGGGTCCATCAGGGGGCCTGTGATGACCTTCAGGTGGTTCAGCACCAATCTCTCCAAGGATTTCATGACCACAGAGGTCAGGGCAACAGGTCTGTAGTCGTTTAATCCTGTAACAGAGGGTTTCTTGGGAACTGGAATGACGATGGAGCGTTTGAAGCAGGAAGGCACTTCACGCAGCTCCAGTGATCTGTTAAAGATCCGGGTGAAGATGGGGGCCAACTCGTTGGAGCAGACTCTCAGGCAGGACGGAGACACACCATCAGGTCCTGCAGCCTTCTTGATCTTTTGTCTCTGAAAGACCCGGCGCACCTCCTCTTCACAGATCATTAGTGCTGGTGGGAGGTCAGAGTGGAGGAGGGATGGAGTTCCTGGGGCTGCAGATAATCCTTTTGTGTGGGTGGGAGGTGAGAACTGTAGGTTCTTTTCAAACCTGCAGTAAAAGCTGTTTAGGTCGTTAGCCAGCTGGAGGTTTTCCACAGGGTGGGGGATGGTCTCCTGTAGTTGGTGATATTCTGCAGGCCTCTCCAGACAGAAGCAGAGTTGTTGGCTGAGAAGTTTTTTTGTAACTTCACACTGTAGCTCCTCTTAGCAAGCCTGATCTCCTTCGTCAGCATGTTTCTGGCCCGCTTGTACAGAGTCCAGTCACCAGTCCTGTAGGCCTCCTCCTTGGTCTGACGTAGCTGCTTCAGTTTAGGAATGAACCAGGGTTTATTGTTGTTGTATGTGCAGAAGGTCTTGGTCTGCACACACATGTCCTCGCAGAAACAGATGTATGACGTCACAGTGTCAGTGAGTTCATTTAAGTTAATGGCTGCAGCTTCAAAAACACTCCAATCTGTGCAGTCAAAGCAGGCTTTGACTGCACAGGCGAAGGCAAAGACTTGTCAATTAGAAAGAAAATGGCGCTCCACTAATTTAGATGAAATCTATTTAGCTTGGAGAAATCATCGTTTAATTTGTAAAAAATCTCTGAGAAAAGCTAGAACAAGTTATTATTCTGCATTAATAGAAGAGAACAAGAATAATCCCAGGTTTCTTTTCAGCACTGTAGCCAGGCTGACAAAGAGTCAGGACGCTGTCAATCCTAGCATTCCCTTAGAGCTTACTAGTCAGGACTTTATGAACTTTTTCAATAATAAAATTTCATCTATCAGAGATAAAATCAATCAGATTCTTTCCACTGTTAACTTAAATACAGTAACTACTACAACTCCTTTAATTGACATCTGTTTGGATAAGTTTACTCCAACTGACCTTTTACAGTTAGACAAAATAATTTCCCTATCCAAGCCTTCAACTTCACTTTTAGACCCTGTTCCTACCAGGTTATTTAAAGAAGTCTTCCCATTTATTGGTAGCTTTATTCTTCATATAATCAATTCTTCATTAACTTTAGGCCATGTACCGCAGGCTTTTAAAACTGCTGTAATTAAACCCTTACTCAAAAAGCCAATGCTGGATCCAGGAGTTTTAGCTAACTATAGACCAATCTCTAATCTCCCTTTCATTTCAAAAATCTTAGAAAGAGTTGTTGCCATGCAATTATTTGACCACTTGCAGTGAAATTAATGCTCATACTTAATGCTCATAGCGGCTCGGACGTCGCCCGGGCTTACAAGGTCTGCGCTGATCTGTTCACACTCCGACAGGCAGTGAAAAGTAAGCTAGGAGCAGGAAGACAAAAGAAGAGGAAAACAGCAACCTTGTGTGTAGCAGAATGGAATGTCTCATGGAATGTGACTCCCACTACAGCGGAAGATGTATGCCACACTCATCAGTGTATATGCCCCAACAATGACCAACACAGAGGAGATGAAGGAAGAGTTCTACAGTGATTTACGTGAAACTATCAGGCGTGTACCGATTGATGACAGGCTGATACTCGTTGCAGATTTTAATGCCAGAGTTGGTTCGGACACCGAGAAATGGAAAGGAGTGCTAGGCAGTCATGGAGTACGCAAGTGCAATGCTAAAGGAAAACTTCTACTTGCACTATGTTTAGAGTACAACCTTGTGATAACCAACACTATTTAAGCACAAGGATACACACAAGAAGACATGGATGCACCCAAGATCCAAGCACTGGCACTTATTAGACTACATCATAGTAAGGCAGAGAGACATAAGGGATCTACTGGACACCAGAGCAATGAGAGGCATGGACTGTGGCACTGATCATGTTATGCTGAGATCTAGATTAAGGATTTGCAGATGAAAACAGCACTACAGGACGGGTGCGAAGCCACCATGGAAGCTAAACACTAGTGCACTGAAAGGCCAAAAGAAGCAGGAAGAACTTACACAGGAAATGGATGAAAACTTGAAAGACTGGGACAGCAACAACTCAGAGAATAACATAGAAGAGAAATGGGCAACACTGAAGGATACGATGTATCAGACTGCGAGTGATGTATTAGGCTACCCTGAGAGGAAACATCAAGATTGGTTTGATGAGCATGATGAACATCTGAAGAAACTACTAGAAACGAAGAATACAGCTAGGCAGGAAAACCTACAGTGTAACACAAGGTCGAAGAAGAAGAAATACTCAAAGGCTCAGAGTGAGCTACAGAAGTACACCAGAGAGATGAAGTCCAACTGGTGGGATGAAAAAGTGGAGAAACATCAAATTGCAGCAGACAGGAAGGACATGAAAACATTCTTCACAGGTTTGAGAGAAATCTACGGCCCTAAACCAAGAGGATTGATCCAACTAAAGGCTGTGGATGGTGAAACGGTTTTGCAGGAGAAAGACAAGATCCTGGACAGATTTGCAGACCACTTTGGCCAACTACTAAACAACCCTGGAGATCTCACTGAAGAGGCTAAAGAAGCTCTAGTGCAGCGACCGGCTGTATCAAGTCTGGATGAACCACCAAATTTTGATCAATTAATGGCAGCTATCAGGACAACACAGGATGGTAAAGCTCCAGGAAGGGATGGAATTCCAGCAGAAGTGTGGAAATTTGGTGGAGTTAAGCTGACCAACTGCCTGCACAAGCTCATCCAACTTCTCTATATAGCCATATTTCTTGAGTACCTGCCAAAGTCCTTGTCGCAAAACAGTATCAAAGGCTTTACTGAAGTCTATGAGGACTACATAAAGCGGCATGTTCTGTTCGATACACTTTTCTTGAACCTGTTTCAAGCAGAATATCATGTCCATTGAACTTCTTCCACTTCTAAAGCCGCACTGGGTTTCTGGTAGTACATTCTGCGAGATGTGTTCACTAAGTCTGTTAAGTAGTACACGTGAGAGAATCTTACCAACAGTGGCTAGCAGTGATATACCTCGGTAATTTCCACAATCTTTCCTGTCACCTTTCTTGAACAAAGGCACAATACTTGCATCCTTCCAGTCTTGAGGTACTTTCTGGGCATCCCATATCTCTTGAATGAGCTTGTGCAGGCAGTTGGTCAGCTGAACACCACCAAATTTTCACACTTCTGCTGGAATTCCATCCCTTCCTGGAGCTTTACCATCCTGTGTTGTCCTGATAGCTGCCATTAGTTCACCAAGATTTGGTGGTTCATCCAGACTTGATACAGCTGGTCGCTGCACTAGAGCTCCTTTAGCCTCTTCAGTGGGATCTCCAGGGATGTTTAGTAGTTGGTCAGTGTGGTCTGCAAATCTGTCCAGGATCTTGTCTTTCTCCTGCAAAACTGTTTCACCATCCATAGCCTTTAGTTGGATCAATCCTCTTGGTTTAGGGCCGTAGATTTTTTTCAACTCTGTGAAAAATGTTTTCATGTCCTTCCTGTCTGCTGCAGTTTGAAGTTCCTCCGCTTTTTCATCCCACCAGTTGGACTTCATCTCTCTGGTGTACTTCTGTAGCTCACTCTGAGCCTTTGAGTATTTCTTCTTCTTCAACCTTGTGTTACACTGTAGGTTTTCCTGCCTAGCTGTATTCCTCATTTCTAGTAGTTTCTTCAGATGTCCATCATGCTCATCAAACCAATCTTGATGTTTCCTCTCAGGGTGGCCTAAAACATCACTCACAGTCTGATAACTGTATCCTTCAGTGTTGCCCATTTCTCTTCTATGTCATTCTCTGAGTTGTTGCTGTCCCAGTCTTTCAAGTTTTCATCCATTTCCTGTGTAAGTTCTTCCTGCTTCTTTTGGCCTTTCAGTGCACTAGGGTTTAGCTTCCATGGTGGCTTCGCACCCGTCCTGCAGTGCTGTTTTCGTCTGCAAATCCTTAATCTAGATCTCAGCACAACATGATCAGTACCACAGTCCACACCTCTGGTTTCCAAGACATCCCTTATGTCTCTCTGCCTTACTATGATGTAGTCTAATAAGTGCCAGTGCTTGGATCTTGGGTGCATCCATGTCTTCTTGTGTGTGCTTAAATAGAGTGTTGGTTATCACAAGGTTGTACTCAGAGCATAGCGCAAGTAGAAGTTCTCTATTAGCATTGCACTTGCCTACTCCATGACTGCCTAGCACTCCTTTCCATTTCTCAGTGTCCGAACCAACTTTGGCATTAAAATCTGCAACGAGTATCAGCCTGTCATCAGTCGGTACATGCCTGATAGTTTCACGTAAATCACTGTAGAACTCTTCCTTCACCTCTTCTGTGTTGGTCATTGTTGGGGCATATACACTGATGAGTGTGGCATACATCTTCCGCTGTAGTGGGAGTCTCATAGTCAGATCCTGTCGTTGCTTGGCACCGGTTCCTCATCAAGCATTGCTGCTATCTCCTTTCTAACTGCAAAGCCCACTCCTGCTTCTCTCCTTTCTTGAGTTGATTTCCCACTCCAAAAGAAGATGTACCCATGGTCTTCCAAGCTGTCATATCCAGGCAATCTTGTTTCACTAAGTGCAGCTATGTCTACATTGTACCTGTTCATTTCCAGGGCCACAAGTGTGGTCTGTCTTTCTGGGCGCTGTGATGTTGTTCTGTCCAACAGAGTGCATACATTCCATTCTGCTACACACTGCTGTTTTCCTCTTCTTTTGTCTTCCTGATCCTAGCTTACTTTTCACTGCCTGTCGGAGTATGAACAGATCAGCGTGGACCTTGTTAGCCCGGGCGACATCCGAGCCGGTATGAGTTGCTTTCTGACTGACCACTTCATGAAACTGTTTGCAAAGTATCTGAGTACTGCTAGCTTTTACTGGACTAGCAGCACATTCTTGGCAGACAAAGGTATTATCAGTGGCAAGGACAAGCCAAGATAAACTGACTCCAGTATCTGTTGCAGTGACAAGATGATAGGTTTGTTTATCTCTGCTCTTTGTGTAGTGTATGTCACGATGCACTGACTGGCACAGTCCACCACAGACCTTGCGACAGATGTGTTTATCTGCCAGGATGTCCAGTCTCACCCCGTGTAACTGGGAGTGGTCCACCACAGACCTGTGGCAGATATTGTTTTTAGTTCTGCCAGGATGCCCTGTTTCACCCTCCACACCCTCAGACAAGCAGGGATGCCGATTGAGTCGCTGGCGGCCCAACCCATGAGACAGGTAGTACCGGTTTTCATGGTTATCCGGTAGCAAGCAAGCCAATACCTGACCTGACAAAATAAAGGGGGGGGGGAATGTAAGTCTCAGTTAAAAGCTGCCAATCTCTGACCAAAAAAGTGGAATTTTATGGGTGAAAAGCTGCAGCTTTAGCAAAAAGACAAAAAAGGTGTAAATTTCCAACTGTTTATGACCTAAAACGCTGCTAATTTATGAACCAAACACTGCAAATATAAGATTTGAGTAAAATGCTGCAAATTTAAGCTTTTTTTTAAACTGCAAATTCAAGAGTAAGAAAAAGTTCTAAATTCATGAGGCAAAAGCTGCAAAATTATGAATTTTGGTGACACATGGGGAGTGCATAATTGTATAGCATCTTAGACAAGAACAAAGAGCAGAGTTTCCCTGGGAGATAACAGGGAGGTGTAAAGGATGAATGCAGTGTGATCTTTTGTGTGTTAGAAACTTCTAGAAGGATGTTAAAGGATTAAGGAAGTGAATGCAATGTGACCTTTTGTGTGTTAGAAGCTTCTAGAAGAATACCATGCTTTTTAAGAGGACAGTCTCTGCTGAGTATTCAGTCTGACTATGCTTCTGTGTGAGATGTGTAATAAACTGTCTGAGTCAAATCCGCCTCGTTATTTGTACGCTCCACAGAATCATAAAAAGCTGCAAATTTTCAAGTAAGAAGCTGCACATTTCTGAGTAAAATGGCTGTAACTATGCAGGAAAATCCTGCAAATTTATGAGAAAAATCTTCACATTTACAACACAATGTTTCTAATTTACATGAAAAAGGATGTGATAAATTGGCGTGTGTTGGCCATTTTTAAATGACAGTCGTGAGAAGGAACTAAACGGTGGTGTTTGGTGGTGTTAAATCCTGCAGATCTGCACTAATCAGCAGGAAAAAGGAGAAGAAGAGGAATAGGTGATCCCCCAGCAGCAGAAATAACCAGTTAACTCCTGGGTTAACTCCCCCAGTTAACCCAGGAGGAGTAAACACATGACACCCAACAGATTACCCCCCCCCCACACACACCCCATGACATCAATGGGAACAGCTGGGACAACCTTCACACCTCTGTCGATTTACAGGTTTCCTTCTGAGGACAATTCAAACAGAGCTGCTGCTGAGATGGAAACCAAAAGGTTAAAGGTTGACGTGGCTTTTACAGCAGCACTGATCCCCCCGCCCCCCCCCTGCCCACTGACCTGCTGGACAGGAACTAACAACTCCTCAGACCCGTTAACACAATTTTAACAACAAAAGAACATGTAAAAGATCCAAGATTCCCTTTGATTTAACAGGATAACAGCCTGAATATTCTGGTCTGTGAACGAACAGAGCAGCTATGAGTGTTTCACGGAGTCACTTATTGAATTATAATGGTTAATCTAAGTCACAATTTGAGGAAACATAAACTCCAGGGGACACTTTGAAACGGATGGCAGCAGCTTATTGCAAATGAGCAACTTTAAAACACACAACACTAAAGTTAAGAGCATTACAAGAAGG
Source organism: Pholidichthys leucotaenia (assembly GCA_020510985.1). Taxonomy (NCBI): domain Eukaryota; kingdom Metazoa; phylum Chordata; class Actinopteri; order Cichliformes; family Pholidichthyidae; genus Pholidichthys; species Pholidichthys leucotaenia. The sequence continues at coordinate 231,455,807 of CM035849.1, forward strand.
AAAATAGTTTAATATAAAACACAGCTGTCTTACCTTGAAATGTCCTTTACAAATGAAGAGACCCAAACTGAAGAACGGAGGAAAAACGTAAAAACTGTCCAAAATATCCAGTAGATTCCACAATGTATATGTATATGTAATTACAATGTATATGTTTATATTGTGAAGGAATGAAAGGACGAGACAAGAGAAGCCCAAATTGTGCACCAGGAGTGCACCAGAAGAAAAGTGGAAAAACACAGATCATACTGCTTACGCAAAGGGCTGCAAACTAACAAAAAAGTTACATAAAAATGGCACAAAATCACCAGGGGAAAAAAAAAAAAAAGACCCGTTTAAGCACAGAAGGTCTGAAATCGTGTGAAAATGTTAGAAATGTTACAGAGTCAGAGCCCAGGGCTAAACTACTATTTGCACGGTAAAAATGTCAAAATCAGGAGCAAATATACACAAACTCGCTGCTCCTTTCTCCTCTGTTCTTGAAGCAAATAAAAATAAAAGCACAGTCACTACTAAAACTACTATTTACTATTCTGAACAATTATTTACATGGTAAAAACACCAAAATCAAATCAAAAATAGACAAACACACTCACGTGTTGAAGGTCCGTCCATCTGAGTGATCTATAATGATCACAGTAACACAATAATCATCACAATAACTCACTCTAATGTTGAATCTAGGTCATAACAATGCTGCCACACTGCACTTTACGGTCTAATTGATACCTTACATTTCACCCGGCACTTTATAATCCTCCTTTGTACAGTCAGTACTATCCATAGATTCACATGGATCATCATCTATTTAACCTAGTAGTAGTCTGTGTAGTATATACAGCCGTGGACAAAATTGTTGGTACCCCTCTGTTAATGAAAGAAAAACCCACAATGGTCACAGAAATAACCTCAATCTGACAAAAATGGTAATAAATAAAAATTCTATGAAAATTAACCAATGAAAATCAGACAATGCTTTTGAATTGTGGTTTAACAGAATTGTTTTAAAAAAAACAAACTCATGAAACAGGCCTGGACAAAAGTGATGGTGCCCCCAGAAAAGATTGAAAATAATTAACATCACAGGTGTCTACAAACTTGTAATCAGTCAGTCGGCCTATTTAAAGGGTGACAAGTAGTCACTGTTCAGTTCAGCTGACATCAGTGTCAGGTGACGCTCATATAAAGATCAGTGTTTGTGGAGGCTTCCTGCCATTCTAGACTTGCTTCTGGAGTGAACACATCTCCCTTGGGCATACATTTCAGTATTTATTTTCATTTGATATTCCTATGTAGTTACTTCTGCATACCCTTTTCCCCTGTTCATTCATTCATTCATTCATCTAAAAAATAATACAATAATGCTATAGACTCCAACACTAAGTCCACAATTAAAATGTGAATGTGGATGGAATAAAAAACTATTAAGTGAATCATCATATAAATAAAATGACAGGTGATTATATTTTGACTGTTGCACCTCTCTCCATTAAAATAACAGAAAATCCTGTTAAATGTCATTTACTTTTTAACACGACATCAGCACTGTTTGATTCCCACAATGGAAGTGAACCAATAAATCCTGGAGAATGATTAATCATGGAGCAGAAAATTAAGAACAAATTAAGAACAATAAATTTCTGAATCTGGAGATTTTTTTTTCTTTTGGGCTGTTACATTTTTGGGAGTTTATATATATATATACACATAGCAGGCAGACAGTAGACAGACTGACTGAAAATTTCACAAAAAAACCTTTATTCCACGGACCAAGAAAATGTTTTTTCAGACAGCAAAATAAAGAAAAAAAAACTGCTGTTGTTTCCAAGGCAACCAGTAATCCGTATTGGCAAAAGACACGTTTGGACAACAGCACAGCCTAGTGGTAGAAAAATAACAATGCAAAGACACAAAACCACCCACCAAACCACACCAATCACCTGCAAACAAAAACCACAAATGTCCGTTTTATTTATATATATATATATATCTCCATCCATCCATCCATCCATCTTCTACCGCTTTTCCAGAGGGCTGGGTCGCGGAGGCAGCAGTTCAAGCAGAGAAGCCCAGACTTCCCTCTCCCCAGCCACCTGCTCCAGCTCTTCAGAGTGGATACCAAGGCGTTCCCAGACCAGCTGGGAGACATAGTCTCTCCACCGAGTCCTGGGTCTGCCCCGGGGTCTCCTCCCAGTGGGATGTGCCTGAAACACCTCAAGTGGGAGGCGTCCAGGTATATATATCCCATACATTTAAAAAAATTTAAAAAAAAAAACATGTCATACACACCATGTTATCAACAAACAAATACTGTACATTGTCCTCATACACATATATTTATTTTTTTTTTTAATTCCCCCTTCTCTGTATTTCTCTTTTGTTCCTGCATGTCTGAACTGAGTTTTGATCTAAGAACATCTGCTTTCACCAGCATTTCAGTCAACGTTTGCCAATGGAGCTTAACGTAGGCTGACTTAGGTGAACTCTGCATAACTTAGGCCAGCGCTCAGGAACTTTTACAAATTGAGCACAACTTTCACCAACGTTTACTTCAAAACATTGCCAAATTTTCAGCATGCTGAAAATTCTCAACAAATACAACTTTCGCCAGCGTTTGCCAACAAATACCAACTACCATTAACTTTTATCAACTTTTGCCAGCAGAGCCAGACGTTTGCCAAAATGTTAGCAAAAGTTGGTCCAAATGTTGTGTGTGAATCCACCCAAAAAAACAGGTCCAGGATGACAGGAAGCCTCCACAAACGCTGATCTTTATATGAGCATCACCTGACGCTGATGTCAGCTGACCTGCACTGAGTATTTAAGTTAACCTAAGTTGGCAACTGCTACACGTATGCTAGCCTAAGTTGGCAAAAGTTTGACAACGCTGAATGCAACGCTGGGAAATGCTAGCAAAAGTTCATAAAAATTTGTAGACATTTTTAAAAGTTAGTGTGTGCTCACGAACATAATTTCACCAACATCTGGACTGATTTCTCTGATTTTTCAAAACAGTAAAAGTCGGTCCAAACGTTATAGTGTGAACCCAGCTGAAGAGGCCACAAACGATGCCTTCAGTGACCACTCTAGATGGTAATGAGATAGAAGTGGTTAACACGTATAAATATCTGGGTATCTTTGAATGAATGAATCTTTATTTCAGACAGATTAAAAGTAAAGATTAAAAAAGAAACAGAATAATATAACAAAGGGGAAAAAAATCCAACAAGGTCAATTCAACAATAACTCCTCAGATTATACAGTTCAACATAAGTTATCCGAAATGGGTGATGGCTGAAGCTGCAGCTTATATTGCCCAGACATATTCCATCCAAGAATTCAAAAGAAAAACAAAACAAGAGCGATTACAATTCGGAACATAGCTAAGACAAAATGTGACAAAAAAAATACTAAGCAACAACGCAACACAGACTGAATATGACAATCCTTATGTGATTTTACATGTCATCTTGTATATATGTTTTATATATATACATATATACATATAAACATACACTCACCGGCCACTTTATTAGGTACACCATGCTAGTAACGGGTTGGACCCCCTTTTGCGTTCAGAACTGCCTCAATTCTTCGTGGCATAGATTCAACAAGGTGCTGGAAGCATTCCTCAGAGAGTTTGGTCCATATTGACATGATGGCATCACACAGTTGGCGCAGATTTGTCGGCTGCACATCCATGATGCGAATCTCCCGTTCCACCACATCCCAAAGATGCTCTATTGGATTGAGATCTGGTGACTGTGGAGGCCATTTGAGTACAGTGAACTCATTGTCATGTTCAAGAAACCAGTCTGAGATGATTCCAGCTTTATGACATGGCGCATTATCCTGCTGAAAGTAGCCATCAGAAGTTGGGTACATTGTGGTCATAAAGGGATGGACATGGTCAACAACAATACTCAGGTAGGCTGTAGCGTTGCAACGATGCTCAATTGGTACCAAGGGGCCCAAAGAGTGCCAAGAAAATATTCCCCACACCATTACACCACCACCACCAGCCTGAACCATTGATACAAGGCAGGATGGATCCATGCTTTCATGTTGTTGACGCCAAATTCTGACCCTACCATCCGAATGTCGCAGCAGAAATCGAGACTCATCAGACCAGGCAACGTTTTTCCAATCTTCTATTGTCCAATTTCGATGAGCTTGTGCAAATCGTAGCCTCAGTTTCCTGTTCTTAGCTGAAAGGAGTGGCACCCGGCGTGGTCTTCTGCTGCTGTAGCCCATCTGCCTCAAAGTTCGACGTACTGTGCGTTCAGAGATGCTCTTCTGCCTACCTTGGTTGTAACGGGTGGTTATTTGAGTCACTGTTGCCTTTCTATCAGCTCGAACCAGTCTGGCCATTCTCCTCTGACCTCTGGCATCAACGAGGCATTTCCGCCCACAGAACTGCCGCTCACTGGATATTTTTTCTTTTTCGGACCATTCTCTGTAAACCCTAGAGATGGTTGTGCGTGAAAATCCCAGTAGATCAGCAGTTTCTGAAATACTCAGACCAGCCCTTCTGGCACCAACAACCATGCCACGTTCAAAGTCACTCAAATCACCTTTCTTCCCCATACTGATGCTCGGTTTGAACTGCAGGAGATTGTCTTGACCATGTCTACATGCCTAAATGCACTGAGTTGCCGCCATGTGATTGGCTGATTAGAAATTAAGTGTTAACGAGCAGTTGGACAGGTGTACCTAATAAAGTGGCCGGTGAGTATATATGTTTTATATCTTGTATTTGGCTCAATTTCCCTACAAAAATTCCTCCTGATTGTCTGCAGTCTGTTTTTTCAAAACACTGAGCACAAGGCCTTGGACAGCAGCTGCTCGGATAATTGCAAGGACGATTGCCAGTAGCCAGACAAAACATCTCCTGCTAAAGTGTCCTTGTTGCTCTTACTGATACAACACTTGCTTCAACAGTGCACTCATATTGATCCACGAACTGACAAATAAGATCCACTCACTGCTCTCTTTGTGTCCTGTGAAATCTTGGTCCGCTGATGTGCATTGAGGGCTTTTTTTCCCCTTGTAATCATAATATTGATCATGTGACCAGTATTCTGAATCAATGATTTTTTTGCTCCTTCCTATTGTATTATTTCTTATGCTACCTGTACCCTCCTGCTGACAGGCGCGTTTCAGATGCGCCACGGCACGGAAATGCAGGTTCATTTTCTGTGTCAAGTCAAATTCTCTCGTATGTTATCAGTGATCTGTTAATGTACTTGGCAATAAATCTTTTTCTGATTCTGATTCTGATGTTTGGAGTATTTCTTCTTTTAGTTTTTGTTTAAATTGTCCAAGCGTTGGACATGATTTTAATTCAGGTCAAAAATCGTTCCATAATCTTACTCCTTGCACTGAAACACAGTGTTGCTTGGTGGTAGTTCTCACTGAAGGTTTTTGAAATATACATGTTCCTCTGAAATGATATTGCTTCTCCCTTATTTGGAACAACTTTTGGATATTTGCGGGCAGTGACAGATTCTTCACTTTAAACATTATTACTGCAGTTTTAAAGTCAACCAGATCTTTCAACTTGAGAGCTTTTAATTTAAGAAAAAGTGGGTTTGTTGGTTCCCTGTAAGCAGCTTTGTTTATTATTCTAATAGCTCTCTTCTGAAGCATAAAGACTGGATATATGTTTGTTTTATATGTATTTCCCCATACTTCAGTACAATATGTCATGTATGGGAGTATTAATGAATGATACAAAGTATATAATGTGGGTTGATTCAGCAAATATTTCGCTCTGTGTAGTATTGCGATTGATTTAGATATTTTACCTTTAATGTAATTAATATGTGACTTCCAACACAGTTTATTATCAATTATTACGCCAAGAAATTTAGTTTCAGATACCCTTTCAATCTCTACACCATTTACACTGAGTTTAGATACTAAGTTGTTGTGATGGTTGTTAAAAACTATAAATTTTGTCTTACTTAAATTGAGCGTTAATTTGTTTGAGTCAAACCACAGTTTAAGCTTTCCTAATTCCCTTCCGAGTGTATCCAAAAGTTATTCGAAATTGCTCCCACTGCATAATAGATTAGTGTCATCTGCAAATAATATTAAATCCATTTTTTTCCGAGACTTTACATATATCATTTATATACATATTGAATAACAATGGCCCCAAAACTGAACTCTGTGGGACTCCACAAGTAACCTTCAGTAACTGTGAGTTTTTGTTACCAACACATACATACTGATATCTATTCTTTAAGTAACTACATAACCAGGACAGTGCTACCCCCCTAATACCACAATTTTGTAGTTTCTTTAATAATAAATTATGATCCACTGTATCAAATGCTTTTTTAAGATCCAGGAATACCCCAACTGAATACTCTTTATTTTCAACGGCAGTTGATATTTTTTCTATAAATTCCATTAGAGCAAATGCAGTTGTCCTCTTGTGTCTGAACCCATATTGGTGCTCACACAATAAATTATTCTTCATTATGAAGTTGTCAATTCTCTCATAGAATATTTTTTCAAGTATCTTGGAAAATTGCGGCAATAGTGAAATTGGTCTATAGTTTGAAAGTTCCCCTCTGTCACCCGTCTTGTATATCGGAAATACTTTAGCTATTTTCATTGCATTGGGAAATATACCTGTTTGGAGAGACAGGTTACAAATATACGTCAGTGGTTTCACTAAGCATTCAATAATAGTTTTGACTAAGAGCATGTCAATACCATCACAGTCCGTAGATGTTTTACTTTTAAACGATTTAACAATTTCAATGACCTCTCTCTCGTCTGTGTTCTTTATGAAAATGGAGTCTTTTATAGCAGTGTTTTTGCTTATTGTATCACCCGTAGGTGCCGTAATGGGTATTTCTCGAGCCAAATTAAGACCAATGTTAACAAAAAAGTTATTAAATTCATCTGCAGGTGAAACTGCATTCACACTCTGAGTCGTTGTATTATTTTTTGAAAAATTGGTTGGGTAGCTTGTATTTCTGTTTTTATTTCCAAGAATATTGTTAAGTATTGTCCATGTATTTTTAATATTGTCTCTGTTTTTCTCCATTTCTTTACTGTGATAGTCTCTTTTACTACATCTCATTAGATATGTTAACTTATTTTTGTATGTTTTATACTGCTGCTCTACTTCTTTTGTCCTTTTCTTTAGAAAAGCTTTATATAATAAATTTTTCTTTTTACACGCCTTTTGTAATCCTTTGGTTAACCATGGCTTAGGACAAATTTATGTTTAAGCTTTTTCTTTACTAATGGACAATTTTTTTCATAAAGAGTGGTTACAATGTTCATAAATGTGTCATAGGCTTCATTTACATCTGATACATAGACTTTTGTCCAGTCCTGCTTCAGCAAGTCTTCTTTAAAAGAACTGATTGCATTTTGTGATTTGTATCTGAATGATTTTAAAACTTTTTCTGTATTGGCCTCCAAGTGGCCATGGATAAGTGCAAAGGTTGGCAAATGGTCATTTATATCATTTATCAATAATCCACTTTCTATTTTCTTATCAATAATATTAACAAACAGGTTGTCAATAAGTGTAGCAGTGTGAACTGTGATTCTACTGGGATGTGTTATTGTGGGATATAGACTCATACTGTACATAGAATTCATGAACTCTGTAATTACATTTTGTTGATATGGATTTAGTAAATCAATATTGAAATCTCCACAAATTACTACCATTTTCTTACTAGTAATATTATTGTACAGCTCGACTAATTTATCTCTGAATGTCTCAATGCAAGTTCCCGGCGTTCTATATATACAACTTATAATCAATTTTTTTGTTTTATCTTGGTCAATCTCAACAGTAACACATTCTAAAATCCCTGGTAGTGCAAAGGATATTCCATTTACAAGTTTACACCTATACAGGTCATCAATATACAGTGCAACACCACCACCCTTTTTTTTGAGATCTGTTAATATGAAACATCTGATATCCCTCTATTGCCATCAGGGGAGCCTGCTCTTCATTAAGCCAAGTTTCAGAGACTGCGATAGCTGTAAATTTTCTGTCTAGCTGTTTTAAATAGTCTTGAATCTGTGGAAAGTTTTTGTTAAGACTTCTGCTGTTGAAGTGTATTATTGATAGTTTACCATCTAGTTGCACTTGACTTTTGAATTGCTTTTCAGTGTAATAATCACAATGATTATGAATATTATTGAAAAAGTGGTTATCAGGATCAATATCATTCTCCATCTCTTATAGTTTATGTTCAACATAATGGCATATTTTCAGAGTTTGAATTTCCTCACTCTATGTCAAATGACTTCCTCCAACTGGAGATAATTGATGTCTACTCAAGTCAGTCATAAGTTTTTTTGTTTGTTTTGTTTAGTTTTTTTTTTTTTTAAAGTACATTGACATGGTATGTCAAAAGAACTATTCTTGCCGTGTGTGTGGATATGGATTATCATAGTCTCTTAATTTTCTTAATCAGTGTTCATCTATATTTATTTAAGTCAGTAATCTCTCTGATTATTATGCTCTTTGCTTCCTCAGGTGTTCCATTTAGTTTGATCCAAACTCTACAATTTCTTGTCCATGTTGCCTGTATCTTATTTAGTCTTTAAAGCATCCGTGCTTGCCGTGCTATTTCAGCATTAGTTTTTGTTAGATGTTCATTTAGGTAAACTTCTGTTCCCCGTAGCTTTCTGGCCTGCCTCAGTATGTCATTCTTTTACCCTTCTGTTCACAAAGCACATCACAATTGATTTCTTTGTTTTATTATCCTTTCTGGGTAAAGCATGACAGGCTGAAATTGCATTTTCTTCAACCTTTATATTTCTACTATCAAGGAACTAAAGCACCTGGTTTTCCAGGGAGACTGATTCACTCAGGGGAGCCTCCTCACCTCTCATTCCTTCTGTAGCATGAGCATATGATTGATATTTAATGTCTAGTCCACTTATAATTAGATCATCCATACGAGAATACTGTTCAAGATCCTCGACGCGTCGCTCCAAGTCTGCAATTTTTTTGTCTTTTTCCTTAATTGTTAATTTTAATTCTCGGACTTCTTCCATTAGCCCTAATATTTTAGCCTGCTGACTAGTCACTTTGGTCAGTTCTTCTGACAAGAAGTTCAGAGATTTTTTGATCTCTTCCATTTCCTCCTTCTTTGGTGGCATTTTTACTGACCTGTGGATAGTAAAACAATCTCTGCTGGTGTCGCCGGTATCCGATCCGACCAACCTCGAATACAGCTGGGCCTCAGCTAGCCCCCTCCATTGCTAGTCCCACTGCTTACTGCCGCCGCAACCGAGCTGCTGTCCAGCCGGGGTACCGGGAGCTCCTCCACCGAGTCCTGCCGCTGTAGCCGAGCTCCGATCCTGCTCCTGTCCATCTGGGGTCCCGGTAGCTCCTCCGCCGAGCCCCGCCGCTGCAACTGGGCTCCGACTCCGGCTCTTATACGGCTGGGGCCCCGGTGGTCCTCCACTGGTCCCCGTCTCCCACCACCGCTGCACTTGAACTTCGATCCGGCTCCCGTCCAACTGCTGCCTCGGCTAAGTCCTCCGGCAAGCCCCAATCACCGTGTACAGAGTCGCTTCTTTGTATCGGTGTTAGGTGCTACGACTAGCTATGGCGTTAGCTATAGCGATAGCGTTAGCTTAGCAAACGCTTCAGGTAAAGCGTAGCAGCGAACCACGAAAAGAAGCGCTAATCAGTTTACTCACGAATGAGAGCAGTCCCAAAAGTCCAATTCTCACAGCGAGCGCAAAATAATTCTTAAAAACAGAGATCGAGTCTGACCCCCGAATCCAGACTGGCTGAATTACAACTAAAAAATTATTTAAGCTGAGCCTGCAAGATTGAGACCACTGACTCCGCCATCTTCGTCTTAATTGATGACTCCCTCACTATTAAACCACATGTTGAGAGCCTTGTAAAAAAGCTGACTTTGAAATTGGGTTTTTATTTTAAAAATAAATTGTGTTTTTCTTTTAATGTAAAAAAGCGATTTGTTGCTGCCACCTTTTTATCTGTGCTGGACTATGGTGATCTTTTGTATATGAATGCCCCTGCTGGATGTCTTAGTATGGTGGACTCAGCTTATCATGCTTCATTGAGGTTCATTACAAACTGTAAGCCTTTGATAAATCATTGAGAGTTATACTGTAGGGTGGGATGGCCTTCTTTGACCACCCAAAGGCTCAATCACTGGTACACCTTTACCTACAAGGCAATTCGTGGTCTACTGCTGTCCTACATTTGTGATCTGATTGCATTGCAAAGAACTGTTCGTTATGCATTTCGTTCACAGAATTATCCGTTGCTCTCTGTTCTGTATGCCCACACCAAAATAGGTAAAAGGGCTTTTGCCTGTTCTGCACTAATTACATGGAACATGCAGCAGAATAAGGCTGGGTGTCCACCAAACGTGTTTTTTTTCTGCTCTGGGTGACTGTTTTCTATTCATTCTCTATGTAGTCCAGCATTTACAGCGCTGAGCACCCTCGGTGCTGAAACGCTTTGAGCGGTGGCCGTACTCAGGGTGGTCAGGTAACGGCAGCGCGCATGGACGCAGCGGCCCCTCTTAGCATCAACGAGTGTGAGAGTTTTGATCTTCCCAGACGTACATTCTGTAAAACTTACAACCGTGAGACCTTATTAAACATCAAGGTACTGCACGCTGCAAGAATCGCAGCGATCGGTTGTGATTTGGACATTCTACGCCAGCATGGAATTCTGGCGGAGCCCCCGCTGGAAGCTACTCGAGAGAGGAGGAGGCGTAAGTGGAGCGAACGCAAGCAAAAGCGTGGAAAAAGGGCCGGGATCCATGCTAGGCTAAAGGCTAACCCCTCCAGACCAGCGGTACCGTCGCTCATTCTCTCTAACGTCCCCTCCCTCGACAACAAGCTGGATGAGCTGCGTCTGCTGAGAGAAACCCGGAGAGAGTGGAGAGACTGCTGTGTGCTTGTGTTCATGGAGACATGGTTCCACGACAACATCCCTGACGAGGCCATTCAACTGGAAGATATGGCAATGTTCCGTGCCAACAGAGTAACGGCGAGCTCCAGTAAGAGCCGTGGGGGTGGGCTATGCATCTATGTTAACAAGAACTGGCACGTTAATGCCACGTTAGTGTCTAAACACTGCTCTCCGTTGGCGGAGTTCCTTATTGTAAATTGTCGGCCATATTATTTGCCGAGGGAATTCAGCAATGTGTTTGTAACGGCTGTTTACATAGCGCCGAGTGCTAATGCTAACGCTAATGCTAAGAAGGCACTCGGGGAACTGCACAATGCGATTAGTGAAATCCAAATTTCACACCCGGACAGTTTTGTGGTGGTTGCGGGGGATTTTAACCACACCAATTCAATTCAATTCAATTCAGCTTTATTTATAATGCGCCACATCACAACAAAAGCTGTCTCGTGGCACGACAGTGCAGATAAAAAAAATCACACAGTCACAGAAAAGCCCAGCAATCAGACGATCCCCTATGAGCAAGCACTAGGCGACAGTGGAGAGGAAAAACTCCCATTTGGAAGGAAGAAACCTCTAGCAGAACCAGGCTCAGGGAGGGGCAGTCGTCTGCTGTGACTGGCTGGGGATGAGGGGATAGGGAGGATGGAAGGACAGACATAAAGAACATAGCAGTAAGATGCCAAGTACAATATTAGAGGTCAACCAGCAGTATGGATCAGATAACAATAGAACAAGAGTGGTTAAAAGACACAAATACCCTCCTTAAACAAAGGCTATATTAAAAAGGAAGGATTTTACCCTGTTCTTAAAGACAGAGACCGAGTCTGACTCCCGGACCCAGAGCGGTAACTGGTTCCAGAGAGAAGGGGCTTGGTAGCAGAAGGCTCTGCCTCCCACTGTACTTTTGGAGATTCTGGCCATCACAAGTAAGCCAGCATTTTGGGAGCGTAATGCTCTGTTAGGATGGTAAGGTAATATCAAATCTTTTATATATTGGGGGGCCAGATTGTTAAGAGCTCTGAAAGTAAGAAGAAGGATTTTAAACTTGATTCTGAATTCAATGGGTAGCCAATGGAGGGAGGACAGAACCGGGGAAATATGATGTCTTTTTCTAGAACCAGTTAAAACTCTAGCAGCAGCATTTTGAATCAATTGGAAGACTTTTTAAAGATACTCTAGGACAACCAGATAATAGCGAATTACAATAATCTAATCGCGAACTGACAAAGGCGTGAATCAGTTTCTCAGCATCACCCAGAGACAAGATGCTCCTGATCTTAGCAATATTGCGCAGATGATATAAGGCGGTCCTAGAAACAGTTTTAATATGTGAATTAAAGGACAAATCCTGGTCAAAAATCACTCCAAGGTTCCTCACACAACTGGTCAGAGTGAGAGTGGCAGCATCTAAATTAAGGGCATAATCTGAAAAGGAATTTCTAAGATGTTTTGGGCCAACAACAATGACTTCAGTCTTATCAGAGTTCAATAGTAAAAAATTACAAGTCATCCATGCTTTGATGTCCTTAAGACAGGCATCTAGCTTGGCCAACTGCTCACAATCATCGGGCTTCATTGACAGGTATAGTTGTGTGTCATCAGCGTAACAATGAAAATGTATACAGTGCTTTCTGATGATATTGCCCAGCGGGAGCCTACATAGACTAAAAAGAGTAGGGCCCAACACAGATCCCTGTGGAACTCCGTGAGTGAGCTTAGAGCTGGAAGAAAATCCATCATTGACATGGACAAACTGAAATCTATCAGACAAATAAGATCTAAACCACTGCAACAGAGTTCCAATGAGTCCAGCAAAGTGTTCCAATCTATCAAGTAGAATGGCATGATCGATAGTGTCAAAGGCTGCACTGAGATCTAAAAGAACAAGAACAGAGACAAGTCCATTATCAGCTGCAGTCAGGAGGTCATTAGAGACCTTCAGTAAGGCAGTTTCAGTGCTGTGATGAGCTCTGAACCCAGACTGAAACACCTCAAACAAACCAACTCCCTGCAAATGGTCAGATAATTGCACAGCAACAACTCTTTCCAAGATTTTTGAAATGAAAGGCAAATTGGAGATTGGTCGATAATTGGCCAAAACTCCAGGATCGAGCGTCGGTTTTTTAAGTAAAGGTTTAATTACAGCAGTTTTAAAAGCCAGTGGAACATAACCCAGAGTTAAAGAAGAATTAGTGATAAGAAGAATACGGCTACTAATAATTGGGAAAATAATTTTAAATAACCTGGAAGGAATAGGGTCCAGAAGACAAGATGAAGGCTTAGAAGAGGAAACTACCCTATCCAACTCCAAGAGGTCGATTGGAGTAAATCTATCCAAGCAGATATCAATTGAGGGAGCTGCAGTAGTTAATGTACTAGAGTTTATGGTAGGAAGAATCTGACTAATTTCATCTCTAATAGATAAAATTTTAAGATTAAAATAGTTCAGAAAGTCCTGACTAGAAAGCTCAGGGGGGATGCGAGGATTGACCGAGTCATGGCTCTTTGTAAGCCTGGCTACAGTGTTGAAGAGAAACCTGGGGTTATTCTTGTTTGCTTCTACTAATGCAGAATAATAGCTTGATCTAGCTTTTCTAAGAGATTTTTTTGTAGATTAAGAGATGATTTCTCCACGCCAAGTAGAATTCATCTGAATTAGTTGAACGCCATTTTCTTTCCAATTGGCGAGTCTTCTGTTTCAAGCCACGAGTTTCTGAGTTAAACCAAGGAGTAAGAAATCTCTGGTTAGACTTTTTCTTTTTTAAAGGGGCTACCAAATCTAGAGTCTGATGCAGAGAGGCAGTAACACCATCAACCATGCTATCAATCACGAATGGAGCAGACTCTCCATCACTTATTTCAGGTGTTTCTGTTGTGTTGACCCATGGCATAGAATAGACAATCTGCAAAAATTTAGCAACAACGTCATCAGAAAGACATCTGCTGTAGTAGTATTTTTCTTTAGGAAATAAGTGATCAGAGATAATGAAATCAAAAATTAACAGACAATGGTCAGACAGTACAGAATTATGAGCTTAAAGACTGTGCTCCCCAAGTTTAAACAATGTGTAGACTTTAAGACCAGAGGAGAGAATATGTTGGACTTAGTGTACACAAACACAGATGCATATAAGGCGATACCCCGCCCCCATCTCGGCCTTTCTGACCACATTTCCGTGATGCTGCTGCCTGCCTACAAACCTTTATTGAAGCGCAGCAGGCCAGCAGTGAAACAAATCAGAATTTGGCCAGAGTGTGCAACCTCTGCACTGAAAGACTATTTTCTGCACACAGACTGGGAGGTCTTCAAAATAGCAGCCTCCCAGGAAGGCAAGACAGATGTGGAGGAGTATGCTGAAATGGTCACCAGCTACATCGCGAAATGCACAGAGGATGTCACTACAGTGAAGACCATCACTATGCGGGGTAACCATAAGCCCTGGGTGACTGCAGAGATGCGCTCGCTGCTTACAGCCAGGGATGCAGCCTTCAGAGTGAAGGACAGGATTGCCCTCTGCTCAGCCAGGTCTGCGCTCTCAAAGGGAATTAAGGCGGCGAAGAGCGCCTATGCGGAGAAAATCCAGGGACACCTCTGTGACACTAGGAACACCAAGCAGATGTGGCAGGGAGTTCGGACACTGACGGGCTATAAGTCTAGGCAGGGGGTCGATGATGATGACGCTTCGCTTCCAGACAGGCTCAACGACTTCTTTGCATGTCTTGAAGCATCAAACTCGACAATCAGAGGGAGGGCTGGCCCACCCCCACCATCGGTCGGACCAACTTTTACCATCAACACAGCGGACACACGTAGGACCCTAACCAGAGTCAACCCACGTCAAGCTGCAGGTCCGGACAACATCCCGGGACGTGTGCTCCGAGACTGCGCGAGCGAGTTGGCGGATGTCCTGACTGACATTTATAACATCTCCCTGAGTCAGGCCATCATTCCCAGATGCTTCAAGACCTCTATCATTGTACCGGTGGCAAAGAAACCAGTTGTGTCCTGTTTGAATGACTATCGTCCTGTTGCACTGACACCAATTGTGATGAAGTGTTTTGAATAGCTTGTCAAACCACACATTACAGCCTGCCTCCCTGCATCACACGGCCTGCTCCAGTTTGCATTTCATTCAAACTGCTCCACGGAGGATGCTATAGTCACCACCCTACACTCTGTCATCACCCACCTGGACCAGAAAGACACCTACGCCAGACTCCTGTACATTGATTTCAGTTCAGCATTCAACACCATTATTCCCCAGAGACTGATGGAGAAATTACTCCTTCTTGGTCTGGACACCGCCACATGTCTCTGGATCCTGGATTTCCTGACTGAGAGACCTCAGTCTGTCCGGGTTGGAAACAACATCTCCAACTCTGTCACGCTGAGCACCGGATCCCCTCAAGGCTGTGTACTCAGTCCACTGTTGTTTACACTTCTAACACATGACTGTGTATCCAGACACGAGGGGAACCAGATTATTAAGTTTGCAGACGACACCACGGTGGTGGGACTTATTCAGAGGGATGAGGAATCAATGTACAGGGAAGAAGTGAGAGACCTGGAGGGCTGGTGCAGGGAGAACAATCTGGTGCTCAACGTGGACAAAACGAAGGAGATGATTATCGACTTCCGGCGGTCACAGCCTGAGCACGTCCCTCTCAGCATCAGCGGCCATTTACTGGAGAGAGTGGAGAACATCAAGTTCCTCGGAGTGCAGATCTCGCAGGACCTGACCTGGAGCAAGAATTCCTTGGGGATCAGGAAGTGGGCTCAGCAGAGACTGCACTTCTTGAGGAAACTCAAACAGGCCTCTCTCCCCATCTGCATCCTCAGGACCTTCTACAGAGGTGTGGTGGAGAGTGTTCTGACGTACTGCATTGCTACATGGTACTCCAGCTGCAGTATGTCAGACAAAAAAGCCCTGCAGAGGATAGTCAAGGGAGCTGAGAGGGTAATTGGAGTCTCCCTCCCCTCTGTCCAAGAACTTTTTCAGAACCGTTGTAGGAGCAGGGCACTGAACATTGTCAAGGACCGTTCTCACCCTCTGCATAAACACTTTGAACTTCTTCCATCTGGTAAACGATTCCGAAGCATCAGAGGCAGAACCACCAGACTGATCAACAGCTTCCTTCCACAAGCTGTCAGGATGCTGAACAGTTGACCCGGAATCTCTCATACTCACTACTGCACCTACGGACATTTTGTATATTATTTGTATATTATAGTTAGTTTTTTCCCCAAGTATGTCTCAGGGATGTGTGAATGGATGGGGGGGTGGGGGTGGGGGGGGTGAAGCTATGTGTGAGTGTGTCTTAAATCATGCTGCTTCTATTTATATGGATGCCAAGAGAAACGCAATTTCATCTTGCCTGCACTACAGTTGTATGTACAGCAATATGACAAAGTTTGATTTGATTTGATTTTGATTTTTTGTCGCGGCGCTCAGGGCGCTCAATGTTGAAAAAAGTTCAGCTTTTCAGACTGCAGATGAGTTCGTCAATGTCAGACCTTTCTAAGCAACCAATCAGAATTAAGGAAGGGCGGGACATGGGACGCTGATACAGTCTCTATTCAGACTCTTGTTTTCCATGTCATCATATTTTACATCCAGAGCTGCTAAAACACATTTCCTGTCCATTGTTATTTAGAGACTGCTATTAAAAAATAAGCAGAAAGTCTGACCACAGGAAAGGCGGAAGTGCTGAGATGAGAGTGACAAGCTGTTGATGAGATACAGGGCACAGACTTTTTATCCAAAGCGCAGTGCACAAATGCTGGGGGAAAAAAAGAAAAAAAAAACACTCAGGGTGGTCAGGTAACAAAAACGCGTTTGGTGGACACACAGCCTAACTGGAAAATGACAGAACTGATTTCACTGAGTGCATTTAAATTCAAATTGAAAGTATTTGAGGCTGATTCCATTATTTGTACTTGTTTTAGTAATTCACCTGCACTTTGTAATTATTATACCTTGTCATGGTTTTTATTTATTTATTTATTTATTTGGTTTTAATTGTGTAACCTTGTGTTTTTATGTGATGCTGCCATTCTTGACCAGGCCTCCCTTGAAAAAGAGGTTTTTAATCTCAATGGGATTTTTACCTGGTTAAATAAAGGTGAAATTAAAAAAAAATTAAAAAATAAAGTATATCTATCTTTCTATCTAATGTGATTCTGACCATTGTGAAAGGTGCTTATAAATAAAATTATTGTTGAAAAATAATGTGTTACATTACTGCAATTGCTCATGTTCTTCATTCTTAATCATCACAAAAAGTTTGTTTCTCTTCTTCCCACAAACACCTGCACATACAGCTACACACAGAGAGACACATAAGGAGCTCACACTTCTTCTCAATTAACCAACAATTACCTCTGCATAGATCTATCTGCCTTTCACAGGAAACCACATCACTGCACGACTACCCCCAGATTAAGTGATAGCGGGGATTGTTAGTCTGTGGATAAGATATGTCTTTAATTAGCCGTCATGCACACACATATACTCTCTTCACTTCTAAAGAGTGGTGTGTGTATATATATATATAACGCAGTGTATTCAGTCCCAGAGTAATTTGCTTGGCAATAAAAAAAGGAGGGGGAAGCCTGGATAATTAATTAATCTATCTGACTAGGGCAAAGACGAAAGGCTACTTTTACAACCTCACCAGGGAGGAAGGGGGGAGAGCGAGAGACAGAGGAGAGAGACGCAGAGCGAACAACTGCTCTCAGACTATTCTACAAATGGAAATGGCTATCCAGATTCCAGTAGGTGTATATACACTTTTTCATTTTGCACACAAATACATTCAATATCCTTCACATCTGTGCACTCTGCACCCTATTTCTAAGATACAGGACATCTCTACCGCTAAATGAAAACAGCTCTTGCTACCCTACATGTTCATCTGGATTTCTGGAGATGACAGAATTGTGCGGGTATTGATCTTCAGTCAGTTTACAGAGAAACAAAATACTGCTTGGTTCTCATCTCCAAACAAGATTATGCTGCTTTTATTTCCAGTAGTAAGTGTGGGAAAATGTCCTGCTGAGATAAATTTTAGACCCCAGGCTTAACCCCAGGCTTCTCCTTTTCACAGTTGGTTTTTATTTTTATTATTCTTATTTTACATTGATGTCGAAAGACGCTAAGGCTATTACTGATTAATAGTAATATTAATGCTTTGGTGAGTTGTAATGCTAACTGAGATGGTTGCAGACTAAAACCTCCCGTCACATGAACAGCTTCTTCCCCTCTGCCATCAGACTGCTGAACACTAAGTGACTTATTGACTCTCGTGCACTATGTACAGCAGCTCAACCAGACTCATGTCAATCATCACTGTTTTCTTCCTGCATTACCGACTGCACTATATGGTTCTCCACATTATCTGCTGCTCGCTAATATATTTAAACTGCTGACTAGTATTATTCACTCTTATTCTACACTTTATTGCATGTATAGTTTATTTCTTTTATTTTATCATGTTTAATGTTGCAGCATTGCACCGAGACAAATTCCTAGTTTGTGTACTACATGAACAATGGCAATAAATCTGATTCTGATTCTGATTCTGCATATTTCACCAGTTTATCACACAATAGATCCAGACAAAGACTAAATTAATTGCACTTCACTATTTATTTTCTAAATAAAGGATTTAACAAGAAAATATTTTATTTTGGAAAAGGAAGCAACACACAAACTATGTTAATCACCAACAAAAACTTCTCTCTAGAACACCATGTATGTATGTATGTAATGTGTTTTTCCAAAGTAAATAAGCCTGAAACAGTGAAATTTAGGAATGGCAAACACATTGACTTCCTGGTATGACAAGCCAGCAAATACAATACAAAGGACATTTTGGCTACGTTAAGACGATGGGCAAAAGTGGCCCAAATCCATTTTTCTGCCCATATCCATTTTTTATGACAGTCTGAACAGCACTCTGACTTTTTCAAATCTGACTTTTTCAAGATGTAAACCACTTTCATACAGTGGTGTGAAAAAGTGTTTGCCCCCTTCCTGATTTCTCATTTTTTTTGTATGTTCTTCCATTAGCCCTATTATTTTAGCCTGCTGACTAACCACTTTGGTCAGTTCTTCTGACAAGAAGTTCAGAGATTTTTTGATCTCTTCCATTTCCTCCTTCTTTGGTGGCATTTTTACTGACCTGTGGATAGTAAAACAATCTCTGCTGGTGTCGCTGGTATCCGATCCGACCGACCTCGAATCCAGCTGGGCCTCAGCTAGCCCCCTCCGCTGCTAGTCCCGCTGCTTACCGCCGCCGTAACCGAGCTCCTGTCCAGCCAGGGTACCGGCAGTTTGTCACACTTAAATGTTTCAGATCATCAAATATAAATATTAGACAAAGATAACACAAGTAAACACAAAATGCAGTTTTTTTAAATGAAGGTGTTTATTATTAAGGGGAAAAAATCAAACCTACATGGCCCTGTGTGAAAAAGTGATTGTCCCCTAAACCTAATAACTGGTGGGCCCACCCTTAGTAGCAGCAACTGCAATCAAGATTGCACATACACGGCAAGAACAGTCCTTTTGTGACATACCATGACAATGTACTTTAAAAAACAAAACAAAAAACTTTTGACTGACTTTAGTAGACATCAATCACCCCCAGTTGGAGGAAGCCATTTGACACAGAGTGAGGAAATCCAGACTTTGAAAATATCTCATTATGCTGAACACAAACTACAAGAGATGGAGAATGATATTGATTCTGATAACCACTTCTTCAATAATATTCATAATCGCTGTGATTATTACACTGAAAAGCAATTCAAAAGTCAAGTGCAATTACATGGTAAACTATCAATAATACGCTTTAACAGCACAAGTCTTAAGAAAAACTTTCCACAGATTCAGGACTATTTAAAACAGCTAGATAGAAAATTTACAGCTATTGCAGTCTCTGAAACTTGGCTCAATGAAGAGCAGGCTTCTTTGATGGCAATAGAGGGACATCAGATGTTATATATTAATAGATCTAAAAAAAAAGGGTGGTGGTGTTGCACTGTATATTGATGAACTGTATAGGTGTAAACTTGTAAATGGAATGTCCTTTGCACTACCAGGGATTCTGGAATGTGTTACTGTTGAGATTGATCAAGATAAAACAAAAAATCTAATTATAAGTTGTATATATAGAATGCCGGGAACTTGCGTTGAGACATTCAGAGATAAGTTAGTCAAGTTGTATAATAATATAACTAATAAGACAATGGTTGTAATCTGTGGAGACTTCAATATTGATTTACTAAATCCATTTCAACAAAATGTAATTATAGAGTTCATGAATTCTATGTATAGTATGAGTCTATATCCCACAATAACACATTCCAGTAGAATCACAGTTCACACTGCTACATTTATTGATAACCTGTTTGTTAATATTATTGATAAGAAAATAGAAAGTGGATTATTGATAAATGACATAAGTGATCATCTGCCAGTCTTTGCACTTATCCATGGCCACACGGGGGCCAATACAGAAAAAACTTTAAAATCTTTCAAATACAAATCACAAAATGCAAATCAGTTCTTTTATAGAAGACCTGCTGAAGCAAGACTGGACAAAAGTCTATGTATCAGATGTAAATGAAGCCTATGACACATTCATGAACATTGTAACCACTCTTTATGAAAAAAATTGTCCATTAGTAAAGAAAAGGCTTAAACAGAAATTTGTCAACAAGTCATGGTTAACCAAAGGATTACAAAAAGTGTGTAAAAAGAAAAATTCATTATATAAAGCTTTTCTAAAGAAAAGGACAAAAGAAGCAGAGCAGCAGTATAAAACATATAAAAATAAGTTAATATATATAATGAGATGTAGTAAAAGAGACTATTACAGTAAAGACTTGAAGAAAAACAGAGATAACCCTAAAAATACATGGATAATACTTAACAATATTCTTGGAAATAAAAACAGAAATACAAGCTACCCAACCAATCTGTCAAAAAAAAAAAAAAAGACTCAGTGTGACTGCAGTCTCACCTGCAGATGAATTTAATAAATTTTTTGTTAACATTGGTCTTAATTTGGCTCAAGAAATACCCATTACGGCATCTACAGGTGATACAATTAGCAAAAACATTGCTATAAAAGACTCCATTTTCTTAAAGAACACAGACGAGAGAGAGGTCATTGAAATTGTTAAATCCTTTAAAAGTAAAACATCTACGGATTGTGATGGTATTGACATGCTTTTAGTCAAAGCTATCATTGAATGCTTAGTGAAGCCACTGATATATATCTGTAACCTGTCTCTCCAAACAGGTATATTTCCCAGAGCAATGAAAATAGCCAAAGTAATTCTGATATACAAGACGGGTGAAAGAGAGAAATTTTCAAACTATAGACCTATTTCACTATCGCTGCAATTTTCTAAGATACTTGAAAAAAATATTCTGTGAGAGAACTGACAACTTTATAATGAAGAATAATTTATTGTGTGAGCACCAATATGGGTTCAGACACAAGAGGACAACTGCATTTGCTCTAATGGAATTTATAGAAAAAAATATCAACTGCTGTTGAAAACGAAGAGTATTCAGTTGGGATATTCCTGGATCTTAAAAAAGCATTTGATGCAGTGGATCATAAATTATTGTTAAAGAAATTACAAAATTATAGTATTGGGGGGTAGCACTGTCCTGGTTATGTAGTTACTTACAGAACAGATATCAGTATGTATGTGTTGGTAGCAAAAACTCGCGGTTACTGAAGGTTACTTGTGAAGTCCCACAGGGTTCAGTTTTGGGGCCATTGTTATTCAATATGTATATAAATGATATATGTAAAGTTTTTGAAAAAATCAATTTAATATTGTTTGTAGATGACACTAAATTATTAAGCAGTGGAAGTAATTTGGAACAACTTTTGGATACACTCGGAAAGGAATTAGGAAAGCTTAAACTGTGGTTTGATTCAAACAAATTAACGCTCAATTTAAGTAAGACAAAATTTATAATTTTTAACAACCATCACAACAACTTAGTATCTAAACTCAGTGTAAATGGTGTAGAGATTGAAAGGGTATCCAAAATTAAATTTCTTGGAGTAATAATTGATAATAAACTGTGTTGGAAGTCACATATTAATTATATTAAAGGTAAAGTATCTAAATCAATCGCAACACTACACAGAGTGAAATATTTGCTGAATCAACCTACACTATATACTTTGTATCATTCATTAATACTCCCATACATGACATATTGTACTGAAGTATGAGGAAATATACTGTATATAAAACAAACATATATCCAGTCTTTATGCTTCAGAAGAGAGCTATTAGAAAAATAAACAAAGCTGCTTACAGGGAACCAACAAACCCACTTTTTCTTAAATTAAAAGCTCTCAAGTTGAAAGACCTGGTTGATTTTAAAACTGCAGTAATAATGTTTAAAGTGAAGAATCTGTCACTGCCCGCAAATATCCAAAAGTTGTTCCAATTAAGGGAGAAACAATATCATTTCAGAGGAACATGTATATTTCAAAAACCTTCAGTGACAGCTACCACCAAGCAACACTGTGTCTCAGTGCAAGGAGTCAGATTGTGGAATGCTTTTGGAGCTGAATTAAAATCATGTCCAACGCTTGGACAATTTAAACAAAAACTAAAAGAAGAAATACTCCAAACATACAAGATGACATGTAAAATCACATAAGAATTATCATATTCAGTCTGTGTTATGCTGTTGCTTAGTTTTTTTGGCACGTTTTGTCTTAGCTTTGTTCTGAATTGTTATCACTCTTATTTTATTTTCCTTTTGAATTCTTAGATGGAACATGGGTGGGCAATATAAGCTGCGGCTTCAGCTATCACCCATTTTGGATAACTTATAATGAACTGCATAATCTGAGGAGTTATTGTTTAATTTGACCTTGTTAGATTTTTTCCCCTTTGTTAGATTTTTTCCCCATATTATTCTGTTCTTTTCTTTTAATCTTTACATTTGATCTGTCCGAAATAAAGATTCATTCATTCATTCATTCAAGTATTAGCGATAACTGACAATGAGTCTTTTACAGCACTGTGGAGGAATTTTGGCCCACTCATCTTTGCAGAATTGTTGTAATTTAGCCACATTGGAGGGTTTTCCAGCATGAACCGCCTTTTTAAAGTCATGCTATAGCATCTCAGTCGGATTGAGGTCATGACTTTGACTAGGTCACTCCAACGTCTTCAATTTGTTTTTCTTAAGCCATTCAGAGGTGGACTTGCTAGTGTGTTTTGGATCACTACCCTGTTGCAGAAGTGTGCTTCAGCCTGAGGTCATGAACAGATGGCTGGACATTCTCCTTCAGAATTTTTTGGGAGACAGCAGAATTCATGGTTCCATTTACCACAGCAAGTCTTCCAAGTCCTGAAGCCGCAAAACAGCCCCAGACCATCACACTACCACCACCATATTTTACTGTTGGTGTGATATTCCTTTTCTGAATTGCTGTGTTACTTTTATGCCAGCTGTAATGGGATACACACCTTCCAAAAAGTTCAACTTTAGTCTTGTCAGTCCACAGAGTATTTTCCCAAAAGTCTTGGGGATCATCAAGATGTTTTCTGGCAAAACTGAGATGAGCCTTTATCTTCTTATTGCTCAACAGTGGTTTTTGTCTTGGAACTCTGCCATGCAGGCCATTTTTGCCCAGTCTCTTTTTATGGTGGAGTCATGAACACTGACCTTAGCTGAGGCAAGTGAGGCCTGCAGTTCATTGGATGTTGCTGTGGGGACTATTGTGACCTCTTGGATGAGTCGTCGCTGTGCTCTTAGGGTAATTTTGGTCAGCCAGCCCCTCCTGGGAAGGTTCACCACTGTTCCGTGTTTTCGCCATTTGTGGATAATGGCTCTCAGTGTGGTTCGCTGGAGTCCCAAAGCTTTAGAAATGGCTTTATAACTGTTTCAAGACTGATAGATCTCAATTACTGTTTCTCATTTGTTCCTGAATTTCTTTGGATTGCAACATGATGTCTAGATTTTGAGGATCTTTTGGTCTACTTCACTTTGTCAGACAGGTCCTATTTAAGTGATTTCTTGATTGAGAACAGGTGTGGCAGTAATCAGGCCTGGGTGTGGCAAGAGGAATTGAACTCAGCTTTCCAAAGATGTGATAAACCACATTTAATTTATGTTTTAACAGGGGAAGGGGGGGATCACTTTCTCACATAGGGTCATGTAGGTTTGTAATTTTTTTACCCTTCATAATAAACACCTTCATTTAAAAACTGCAGTTTGTGTTTACTTGTGTTATCTTTGTCTAATATTTAAATTTGTTTGATGATCTGAAACATTTAAGTGTCACAAACATACAAAAAAAGGAGAAATCAGGAAGGGGGGCAAACACTTTTTCACACCACTATATGTGGTCCTAAATCAGATACAGATCCAATTCTACAATGTGACCTCAGTCTGAACAGTCATCACACAATTAAGTTGACTTTTCATTTCCGTGTGAGTCTTGTAAATTTGCGACTTTTTTAATACAAATTTCTTCTGAAATTTTGAACTTTCTTCTCATAATTTTTTGTCTTTTTTCTTCACAGACTTGGAACATTTTTCATGATAAATCTGTGAATTTTTCTCGGTCACTTTACAACTTTTCAATTTTTTCTAAATCTTTTCCCTCTTTTTTTTAATTTAATTGGCTTATTCAGTTTAAAATTCATAAAAAAAAATACATAAGAAGATGCAAAAAAAAAAAAAAAACAACAGAAAAACCAAAAGGGTGTAGGCAGAAGCATAGTTTATACAACCCACCCCTTTTACCATTAAAGATCTTACAAAATCTTGTGTACCTCTTAAATCTGTATCTTTTTCTTGCAAAATTTGGAGCTTTTTCCTCATTAACGAGTGACCTTTTTTTGTATAAACTGAATCTGATGGCAAAGTTGAGCTTCACTACCCACATGACTTCCGCTTAAATCTGACATTTAAATGTCACAGATTTATCACATAAAGGAGACAATTTGAGACAAAAATATTTGTTCATTTACAAACAAAATACACAAAATATTCTGCATTCATAAAGAAAACTTCCATACAAATTAAGATGAAACAGGATTTAGAAAATTTTAAAAAGTTACCAACAGTCATACAATTACAGTTAACCTCTTGCACTCCGGGATACCACGGGCGGTCACGTCTCTGCGTACTAGTGCGCCCTCATGCGCGCTAGGACGCGTCCTAGAGCGCACTAAAAAAAAAAAGCTGCATTTCCGTTCTTCCACTACAGACACAGCCACAAACAGAAAGCCAAAGGAGTGTTTTGATTGGTTTAGATTTGATTGACCTCTCATTCGACTAATAAGAGCCTTGAATTGGGTTTCTGAAACCTTGAAGAACCAATGACTGAAAACCTAGCAAGAAGGACCCGCCTACCAACGGCTGCGAATACAGCGAGCCAATTGAAGCAGAGAAGTTCAACGATTAAAAGCGTGCGTCCCGTGCGTAAAATCTGTTTTGTGTAGCGCCGCTGTGTGTGACGGTAGCGTTCGCCAGTGTTTTTTTCTTACTACTGTTCTTATTTGTTTTGAAAAATCGTTCGCCAAAACCGCAATCATGGAAGCGCAAAACCACAATAATGGAATCATGGTTTGACCGGGTCGCGTGACCAGAACCACGAGTCGTAACAAGCGGACCAGCGTCATGTTCGTCTGACAATGAGGAACAGATGTTCACCAGCGACACTGCTGTTGTGGACAGGTAAGTGTTATAAGCTAAATTATTCTTTATCCCTGAAAATTGTAATCAAAATTACTTTTGACCGATTGGTAAATTATAACTGTGCGTCATCGCCACATGACAGACCGCGAGAAGGGGGGAGTGCGATAACGGTCCCCCCCCCCCCCCCCGCTACTCCTCTGTAGCGGATTGCAGATATATTGCAGATATTTTAGTCCAACTGTGCGTAGTAGACCGCGGCGCACGGTCCGTCATGTGGCGATGGACGATGTCCGTCCTCTGTAGCGGGGGTGGGTGGGGGGTGGGAGTTGTTATCCTCTACATTACAGATATTTTAGTATAATTTTTATTGCACTGTAGGTTTTTTTTTTTTTTGTAAAAAAAAGCCACACATTTTTCACATGGCATGCTTCTTTGTGTGTGGAGGCTTGTTTGTTCATTCATTCATTCATGAATGAATAAACAACCCCCCCCCCCCACACACACACACACAGCCCTGAGTGTCACCTTTCATTAGAGCCCAAGATCAAGCTTCTATATTGAATCATTCAAAAGTTACAGACGTTTTTCCAAACTGTGCCATTTGGCACAATTTGGCACAGTTCAAAAACGCCTGGGAAAAACCTGACAAAAAAGCTGTGTAATATATTCAGTTTTTGTGGTATTGTTATAAAATTTTGACCTCAGCTGGATAACACTTGGTTCTACATTTCTGTTGCATTTTCCAGCCAGTATCTGACAGCTGTGTGTTATTTGCAAGCATTTGTATCCAAAAAAACACCCAGGCGAACTTTATTTTCTTCAAATTCAGTATGTTTAGATGACTGTTACTCAGTGGCAGGAGCACTTAGAGAGCTTATGACTGTTTTGCCAAAAAATTCAAAGTGTTTTCTTTTAAATGAGACCAACCCCATGAAGATGCTGCAAAGGGTTGAAGAACAGCTTTTGATTTACTTTGGGTACATTATTTTTAGGCGTTTTTAGGGAAATTGACCAGAGTGCAAGGGGTTAAAAAAGTC
This sequence comes from Pholidichthys leucotaenia, assembly GCA_020510985.1. Lineage (NCBI taxonomy): Eukaryota > Metazoa > Chordata > Actinopteri > Cichliformes > Pholidichthyidae > Pholidichthys > Pholidichthys leucotaenia. The sequence continues at coordinate 231,482,500 of CM035849.1, forward strand.
AAACAAGCTTGCAAACGTATAAGGAAAAGGTAGAAAACTGACAGTAAAAATCTATAGATTTCCAAGAATTTATGTAAAGATAAGAAAAAGGTGGAAAAACTGTGAGAAAAAGAAGCAAAATTATGAAAAAGCTGCAAATTTATAAAGTAAAAAGTTGCAAACTGATAGAAAAAATGACAACATTATGAGCAAAAGCAATCAGACATTAAAGAGCAATTCCTAGGTAAACCGGACCAGTTAATTACTTTGCTGAGAAATGATTCCATAAACAGATATTTCAAAATGGTTGTCCAAGCCTTAGAACAACTTTTAACGCTGTTTTTGTAGCAGAGTGTAAGCCCCTCCTAAACAAAAAAGCAGCCAGGCGATGATGTCAGAGGAGGGACAAGAAGCCCACCTAGTACTCACTGCAATTAATAAAAATGTGAAGTAGTTTATCCTCTGAAGAGGAGGAAAATATCAGTCTGTATTCAAATGAGGGGCTACAGCCTTGCAATTCTGAACCTGTTAGACATCATTAAGAGCAACAGCAGAGAAGCACTAGGAGAAATAATGTCCACCAGCCAGAAATTTATCGAAGGTGTGAGGAAACTCAATTGAGAAACTATACAGCTGTTACAGTGAGTTATTTGTAGAATTATGATAGCTAACACTGAGAAAAATCCTGTAAATTTATCTGTCACAAATGTGACAGCTTTAGTTGAAGGCTGACTCTAAAACTGTGGTGAATTTTAATTTACTGTCATTTACTGTCATTACTGTGAGCTTAGTAATTATCATTGGTTACATTTTTTTAACATTAAATTTGGTATTAATGAGCTGGAGAAAATATCTGATAACATGCACTCATTTACAATACAGTATCTGTTGCTCAAAAACACACAATCAATCCTTTCCTCTGCCTGTTCAGTGGGTCAACCAAATACAGCCTTTAAATACAGTCCATTGGCCATTAGCATCAGTATGCTATGCTCCCAGATTTCTGCTGTCCTCTCATTTTGTGTCCGGAAAACTCTGTTGACTCATCCAAATTACTGGAGGGAGAACACATTTTTCCCCTAATGATAAAGGAAGGATGAATGAAAGTATTTTTCCCATCAAAGCTGGCACAGATGTTTTCCTCCTTTTATGTAAACTGATGAATTTTGAAAAAATGAGCTGTTTTCGGATAACTTCTGAAAACTGACACTCTAAATTAAAACGTCTGCCTTTTAGATGTTGTAAACTAATGTTAAACCTGTACTAACATTTAAAGGTAAATCTCAAAGACACATTATGAACAATGTTTTAAAGTGACACTCAGGCAAAAATCAATTTTTTTCTGTTCTTAACATGTCTGTAACATGTTTCTTGTGATTTACAAGACATATCAAGAGCAAAATCATTCCAAACTCCCAAGTATGTGTTTTTCTGGTGTAAGCATCTACTTTAGCTCAAACCCCCCCCCCACCCCCCCACCCCCCCAAAAAAGGCAGATCTGGACAGAGTGTTTTTAGCTACGTCAGTATGCCTGCTTAGCTTGATTGGCTATAACATTAACCAGGCTAAGCACTGAGACCCGTACTTGACTCTCTCAAGGGAAGAGGGAGGAGCCGAGGAGCAAGCAGGAGCTCAGCTTTTTACAAGATGGGAAAGATGGCAGATTATATGAGGGGGAAGGGGGGCTGAAAAGTTCATAGTGGTCATATTTGACCAAATGTGGTTTATTTTTCAACCGCAGGGATCCAAGAGCTGCAACAACGATGGAAGAAGTGTGTGGACCGAAGGGGAGACTATGTTGAAAAATAAACCACATTTGGTCAAATTTGACCACTATGAACTTTTCAGCCTATGAACTTTTCAGCCCCGCATACGTGTTCAGTTTTTGTCTGTGGAAACAAGAAATCCTCTTTTAAATTACATGTCTTACCCACAGACATGAAAATATGACATCAATGATTAATTTTATTTGGAAAAACGTCAGTGTCCCTGCTAAAATACTAGAGAGGACACAGGTTTGCATCCTTCATGTCGGGGGAGATGGCCCTGGTGTGCATGGCACAATGGTCAGGTGAGTATCGTCGTAGGTGAACCTGTGGAAGGATCAATCTCGGTGAAGCGGAGAGGCAGTCGATGCCCGGCTGGAGGGTTCACCTCACTGGGAGCACCCGCCAGTGCACACTGCCAGCCGCTTCGCCTCTCCTTGGAGCGAGCCGGGAAGAATGCTCTGAAGGAAGCTGGGGAGAGCCAGGGGGAACAAGCGAGTGCTCCCTGGCTTCTCCCAAAGTAGCAGTCTCTGGTTACCCACTCACCGTGGATTGCCTCGCTGAGGGCCTGTGAGCAGTTTGCCTTGAAGCATCTCGAAGCGAGGCGAGCTCCAAAGGAAGGAGGCTGTGGAGCGTCTTGGAGGCGAGTCGGCTGGCAGGCGCATCGGACCAAGGCGAACTGCTCACGGTCCCCCAGCGAGGCGATCCGCGGGCAGCAACACTTCTGTTGGTTCACCTACGACCGTACTTCCTCAAGTTAGATCGCCTTCTCGAAGACTTGTACAACAATGTCCTTGTCTTCTTCCATCTTCTGGTGGGCGGCAGTATGGGTGGAGCTAATTAGAATATTCATAGATCTGCACATACTAAAGTACGTAGGTCAAAGACATAAAAGCCCTTTCCAAGCCATTCTAAGGCAATGCAAGTTTTTTGTGAATAAAAAGCCACGATATACTATTTTGGGCAAAACACATTGGTTTTTGAGGTGGTTTTAGAGCCACCAAAGTGAGTCTTTAAAATTTTTAACCTGAAATTTGCACTTTAATGAAAGAAGGTTGCAAAATTATGAGAAAACGTTGGCAAATTTAAAAGAACGTGTGGCAAATATACAAGAAAAATGTAAGGAAATTACAAGAAAAAAAGTGACAAATTTATGAGGAAAAGGTCACAAATTTACAAAACTGAAATTGGCAAAAAAAGAAAAAACGTTGATAGAGAAAGAGTCAAAATTTATCTTAAAACATGGATCTGTATACAGTAAGGACCACATACGAAAGTGGTTCAAGTCTTAGGGCATTTTCACACCTGAAAGTCCACACCAAAGTCCGGACCAAAGTTTTTATTTTGTTACATGGCACACATTTGGTCTCCCGAACCAAGTGGTGGACACCAGTGGTGAGGGAAGCCATAAAACTGAAGAAGGAGTCCTATCGAGCTTGATTGGCTTGTGGGACTCCTGAATTAGTTAAGATGCACTGACAAGCCAAGCGTAATGCAGCTTGGGTCATTGCTGAAGCAAAAACCCGGGTGTGAGAGAAGTGCGGTGATTCCATGGAGCTTGGTGAGGCCATGGAACAAGACTTTCGGTCAGCCTCAAAGAGATTCTGGCAAACTGTCTGGTGGCTCAGGAGGGGGAAGCAGCTCCCTGTCCCCACTGTGTATGGTGTGGATGGGGCACTGCTAACTTTGACTGGGGACATCGTCAGGCGATGGAAGGAATAGTTCGAGGATCTTTTCAATCCCACTGACACGCCTTCCACAGAGGAATCAGGGCTTGGGGATGACTCGCCCATCACAGGGGCTGAGGTTGAAGTGTTTAAAAAAAACTCTTTGGTGGCCGGGCCTTGGGGGTGGACGAGATTTGCCCTGAGTACCTCAAGTCCTTGGATGTTGTAGTGCTGCCATGGTTGACATGCCTCTGCAGCATTGCGTGGAGGTCGGGGACAGTACCTTTGGCATGGCAAACTGGGGTGGTGGTTTCTCTCTTCAAGAAGGGGGATCAGAGGCTGTGTTTCAACTTTAGGGGGATCACACTTCTCATCCTCCCTGGGAAGGTCTATGCCAGGGTACTGGAGTGGAGAGTCTGACTGCTGGCCAAACCTCGAATCCAGGAGGAGCAATGTGGTTTTCGTTCTGGCCGTGGCACACTGGACCAGCTCTTTACCCTCTTGAGAATCCTCGAGGGTTTGTGGGACTTTGCACAACCAGTCCACAAGTGTTTTGTGGACTTGGAGAAAGCATCTGACTACTTCCCTCGTGATCTCTTGAGGGGGGTGCTACGGGAGTACGGGGTATTGGGCTTGTTGTTATGAGCTATCCAGTCTCTATATGACCGTTGCAAGAGTTTGGTTCATATTGCCAACATCCAGCCAGACTCGTTTCCAGTGAGAGCTGGACTCCACCAGGGCTGCCCATTGTCACTGATCCTGTTCATAATTTTTATGGACAGGATTTCTAGGCACAGCCAAGGAATGGAGGGTGACATGTTCGGTGACCACAGGGTCTCATCTCCGCTGTTTGCAGATGATGTCGTCCTGTTGGCTTCATCAAACAATGACTTGCAGGTCTTACTGGGACAGTTTGCTACTGAGTGTGAAGCGGCTGGGATGAGAATCAGCACCTCCAAGTCCGAGTCCATGGTCCTCAGCTGGAAAGGGGTGGATTGCCCTTTACAGGTTGGGGACAAGCTCCTGCCCCAAGTGGAGGAGTTGAAGTATCTCGGGGTCTCATTCCCGAGTGAGGGGAGAATGGAGTGAGAGATTAAAAGATAGATTGGAGCAGCATCTGCAGTGACGCCGACATTGTACCAGTCTGTTGTGGTGAAGCGGGAGCTGAGTTCTAAAGCAAAGCTGTCGATTTATCAGTCAATCTATGTTCCTACCCTCACCTATGGTCATGAGCTTTGGGTAATGACCGAAAGAATGAGACTGCAGATACAAGCGGTTGAAATGAGCTTTCTCCATTGGATTGCTGAACTCACTCTCAGAGACAGGGTGAGGAGCTCAGTCATCCTGGAGAGGCTCAGAGTAGAACCGCTACTCCTTCATATCGAAAGGAGCCAGTTGAGGTGATTTGGGCATCTGATCAGGATGCCTCCTGGACGCCTCCCATTTGAGGTGTTTCGGGCACGTCTCACTGGGAGGAGACCCCGGGGCAGACTCAGGATATGCTGGAGAGACTACATCTCCCAGCTGGCCTGGGAATGTCTTGGTGTCCTCTCTGAAGAGCTGGAGGAGGTGGCTGGGGAGAAGGAAGTCTGGGCTTCTCTGCTTGAGCTGCTGCCTCCGCGAACTGGACCTCCGGAAAAGTGGTAGAAAATGGATGGATGATATACATTTGGTCCGGTTGGGTTTGGTTTCACACCGCTCTTTATCCAAACAACTTCCCGTAATGCACTGACGTGTTGCTGTCGTGACAACGTTTATGTAGTTAGCCAACCTGAGCTCACTAAAAAAACGCACCTAATGAATGTTTTCCACCCCTCAAAAAACATCCATTTGTACATAAAACAAAAATAAAACATACCTGGATACGTATTTACAAATGGAGTCCATGCCTTTGTGCAATGCGCATGGGCAAATGTATAGACAAAAAAAAACACGCTGTACTTTCCAACACTCATTCAGTTGGTTGGCAGTTAGGAGGATGGCGGATGGTTAGTTACATGTCATTTCAGCCAATGAGACCAACAAGATGTGAGTTCAAGTCCCACGCTGATCTTTGAGTGACTTTTTTTGTCATTTTTTTTGTTTGTTTGTTAAATGGTTAAAGTTAAGAAAATGTTAGCTTTAGGCATCACCTCCTCTAATGGTTGGGATAAGGAAAAATGTGTGGAAAATCTTACTTGACAAACTTGCTACAAACATCAGAGGATTTAACTACTGTACTGGGCCAAGGCGAAGATGTGGACTTTATATACCTGGATTACTGCAAAGCCTTCGACTCAGTCCCTCATCGGAAATTGATGCATAAGACGGTAGCATATGGGATTAAAGGCAGTTTACTGAAATGGGTTGAAGACTTCTTGAGTGGATGCAAACAAAGGGTTAATGTAAAAGGAGCAGAATCCAACTGGACTGAGGTGTTGAGTGGTGTTCCTCAGGGGTCTGTGTTTGGACCCACCTTGATCCTGATTTATGTCAATGAAATCCCAGAAATCCTGACTGCTACAACCAAATTGTTCGCTGACAACACAAAGGTTTTTAGTAAACTAAGTACATTGGATATAAAAGTCTACACACCCCTGTTCAAATGCTAGGTTTTTGTGATGCAAAAAAAAAAAAATGATACCAAGATAAATCATTTCAAAATTGTTTCCACCATCAATGTGACCTATAACCTGTACAACCCAATTGAAAAACAAACTGAAATCTTTTAAGGGGAAAAATAAAAAATACAAAACTTACAATAGCCTGTTTGCATAAATATGCACACCCTGTTATAACTGGGCATGTGGCTGTGTTCAGAATTAACCAGTCACATTCAAGCTCATGTTAAATGAGAGTCAGCACATATCGATCACCATTTAAAGTACCTCTGATTAACCCCTGATACGTTCAGCTGTTCTAGTAGGCTTTTCCTGACATTTTTGTAGTCACATCTTACAGCACAAGCCATGGTCCGCAGAGAGCTTCCAAAGCATAGGAAGGATCTCATTGTTCAAAGGTATCAGTCAGGAGAAGGGTACAAAAGATTTTCCAAGGCATTAAATATACCATGGAACAAAGTGAAGACAGTCATCATCAAGTGGAGAAAATATGGCACACCAGTGACATTACCAAGAACTGGACAGCCCTCCAAAATTGATGAAAAGACAAGAAGAAAACTAGTCAGGGAGGCTGCCAAGAGGCTGACAGCAACACTGAAGGAGCTGCAGGAATTTCTGGCAAGTACTGGCTGTTTAGTACATGTGACAACAATCTCCCGTCTAGGGTGGCAAGACGAAAGCCTTATCTTATGAAGAAAAACATCCAAGCCTGCCTACATTTTGCAAAAACACATTTGAAATCTCCCAAACGCATGTGTTATGGTCCAATGAAACCAAGGTTGAACTTTTTGGCCATAATTCCAAATGATATATTTGGTGCAAATACAACACTGCTCATCACCCAAAGAACACCATACCTACAGGGAAGCATGGTGGTGGCAGCATCATGCTTTGGAGCTGTTTTTATTCAGCTGGAACTGGGGCCTTAGTCAAAGTGGAGGGAATTATGAACAGTTCTAAATACTAGTCAGTGTTGGCACAAAACCTTCAGGCTTCTGCTAGAAAGCTGAAGATGAAGAGAAACTTCATTTTTCAACACGACAATGACCCAAACCACATGTCCAAATCAACAAAAGAATGGCCTCACCAGAAGAAGTTTAAGGTTCTGGAATGGCCCAGCCAGAGTCCAGACCTGAATCTGATCAAACATCTGTGGGGTGATCTGAAGAGGGCTGTGCACCGGAGATGCCCTCGCAATCTGACAGATTTGGAACATTTTTGCAAAGAAGAGTGGGCAAATATTGCCACATCAAGATGTGTCACGCTGATAGACTCCTACCCAAAAAGACTGAGTGCTGTAATAAAAGCCAAAGGTGCTGCAACAAAGTATTAGTTTCCTTGAACTCTGCTCAATTTCCCTAAAAACGCCTAAAAATAACATACCCAAAGTAAATCAAAAGCTGTTCTTCAACCCTTTGCAGCATCTTCATGGGGTTGGTCTCATTTAAAAGAAAACACTTTGAATTTTTTGGCAAAACAGTCATAATCTCTCTAAGTGCTCCTGCCACTGAGTAACAGTCATCTAAACATACTGAATTTGAAGAAAATAAAGTTCGCCTGGGTGTTTTTTTAGATACAAATGCTTGCAAATAACACACAGCTGTCAGATACTGGCTGGAAAATGCAACAGAAATGTAGAACCAAGTGTTATCAAGCTGAGGTCAAAATTTTGTAACAATACCACAAAAAATGAATATATTACACAGCTTTTTTCTCAGGTTGTTCCCAGGCATTTTTGAGCTGTGCCAAATTGTGCCAAATGGCACAGTTTGGAAAAACGTCTATAACTTTTGAATGATTCAATATAGAAGCTTGATCTTGGGCTCTAATGAAAGGTGACACTCAGGGCTGTGTGTGTGTGTGTGGGAGGGGGGGTTATGTATTCATTCATGAATGAATGAATGAACAAACAAGCCCCCCACACACAAAGAAGCATGCCACGTAAAAAATGTGTGGCCTTTTTTTACAAGAAAAAATAACCTACAGTGCAATAAAAACTATACTAAAATATCTGCAATGTAGAGGATAACAAACCCCCCCCCCCACTACAGAGGAGCTCGGCACACAAAAAACGGTCCGTCAACGGTCCGTCTGGTGGCCATGACGGACCGTTGTAATTACTGATCGGTCAAAAGTCATTTTTATTACTATTTTCATTGATAAAAAATAATTTACCTTATAACACTTACCTGTCCACAACAGCAGTGTCGTTGGCGAACATCTGTTCCTCATTGTCAGACGAACATGAAGCTGGTTCCGGTTGTTACGGACTCGTGGTTCTGGTCACCCGACCCGGTCAAACCATCTCCGCTTCCATGATTGCAGTTTTGGCAAACGATTTTTCAAAACAAATAAGAACAGTTGTAATAAAAAAAGACTGGCTAACGCTACCGTTACAAACAGGTCTCAATGTGTGTCACCCAGCTGCTTAGACAAAACAGATTTTACGCACGGGACGCACGCATTTCAATCGTCGAACTTCTCTGCTTCAATTGGCTCATTGTATTCGCAGTTGTTGGTAGGCAGGTCTTTCTTGCTAGGTTTTCAGTCATTGGTTCTTCAAGGTTTCAGAAACCCAATTCAAGGCTCTTATTAGTCGAATGAGAGGTCAATCAAATCTAAACCAATCAAAACACTCCTTTGGCTTTCTGTTTGTGGCTGTGTCTGTACTGGAAGAACGGAAATGCAGCTTTTTTTTTTTCAGTGCGCACTGAGGCGCACTATGACACAGAGACGTGACCACCCTCGGAATCCCGGAGTTCAAGGGGTTAAGGGTGTGCATATTTATGCAGCCAGGTTATTGTAAGTTTTTTGTTTTTATTTTTTCCCTTAAAAGATTTCAGTTTGTTTTTCAATAGTGTTGTACAGGTTATAGGTCACATTAACGGTGGAAAAAGTTTTGAAATGATTTATTTTGGTCTCATTTTTTTACATCACAAAAACCTGGCATTTGAACAGGGGTGTGTAGACTTTTTATATCCACTGTAACAACTGAGACCATGATGTACCACAAAATGACCTTAAGTTACTGGAACAATGGTCTAATGACTGGTTGCTAAGGTTTAACGAGTAAAAGTGCAAATGTATGCATATAGGAAGAAACAACCCAAAGTACAGTTATCAAATCAACAGAGTGGTGTTAGATGAAGTAAGTGAGGAGAAAGACCTTGGAGTGATATGTACAGATGATCTGAAGCCACCCAAGCAATGTGTTAAAGCCATGAATAACACTGGTCAACACCAAATTTATTGTCTAAGTTTTTTTTTAGCTTATTTAGGGCAATTTTGCTGTGCTGAATCCAAAAATCACATTGGTTTTGCTCATTCAGGTCAACTTTTTGAATTATGGCCACATGTTTTATACGTTTTTGTTTACATGTATGGGTATTTTCGCTCTATATGATGCAAAATTCTTTATGTCTTGAAATGCTCTGAATTTTGAACAATGATGACGTAACATTCAATTTACATGTACTTGCCTTTATATAAAGGTAAGTACTTGCACAGTACTAAGTACAGGTTTTTACTTAGCACCTAATTGAGAGAAATGGATGTCATTTTCGGATTCAGCAGTGCAAAATTGTCTTAAATCAGTTGAAAAAACAGAAAACTTACAAAAAAATTATTTTTGTAACCCTGTGTAATGCAATGCAAGCCATTAGAATGGTCAAAACATCCTTTAGATATTTGACCTGCGAAGGCTTTATGCTATTCTAAAGATCTTACATCTAACCACATCTAGAGTACTGTGTTCAAGCATGGTGCCCATGCTACAGGAAAAACAGAGAAGTCTTTGAGAAAGCCCAATGCAGAGCAACAAAGTTAGTATCTGAGATTAAATACCTGGAGCACAAAGAAAGATTACGAAGACTGGAACTGTATTTACTGGAGCAACGAAGGTTGAGAGGCAATCTTATTAAGTGTTCAAGATAGTGAAGGGACTTGTCAATGTGGATAGTGAATGAATGAATGAATGAGTGAATGAATGAATTTATTTCGGATAGTACAGTACAGGTTAAAAGAAACTGTATAATATAACAACAAGGTCAAATTAGACAAAGACTCCTTCTTCTATACAATTCCACGTGAGTTATCCGAAATGGGCGATGGCTGAAGCCGCAGCTTATATTGCCCACCCATATTCCATCCAAGAATTCAAAAGAGAAAAAAGAGAAAACAAGACAAGAGCGATTACAATTTAAAACAAAGCTAAGACAAAATGTGACTGAGAGAAAAAAAAAAGAAAACTAAGCTAAGTTAAGCGGTTACTATTCAAAACAAATCTAAGACAAAATGTCAGAGAAAAAAAGAAAAAAAAAAGGAAGTTATAGTAGGAAGTTCGCTGAAAGGTCCTTGGTTTTCCATAGAGGTCATCAGTACAAGTTATATCAGAAAAGACTGCACAAGGGACTTGAAGTAAGGAAAAACTTCTTCTCACAGAGAGTTATTAATTATTGGAATAAGCTGCTGTCACATCCTCCTGAAAATATCTGGTAAGTCTCTGCATTTTTATGATTTTATTTTAATTGACTACTTATACCGCTAACGGACCATATTTAAATTAACAATCGGATATCTTCCTCTCTCCAAGTCATACCACGGCTCATTTTCCCTCTTATCAGCTGCCTTAGCTTCCTGTGTTTGGTCCGAAAGTCTGAAATTTTCTGAAAATTGCATTCACACTCTAAACCAACTGGACCAAGGTTCAATCTGATCCAAGCCAAAACAAACCAAATTTCAGCTCTTTGGTGCGGACCGTGGTTCGGGGGAGCTTTCACACCTAAAATTTTGGTCTGAACCAAACTGAAGAGTCTGAAAGTCTGGACCAAACTGGTTAGCCGTGAAAGCCCCCTTAGTGTAAAAGGTCAGATTTTTTTTTTTTTTTAAAAATCAGATACGGGCCAAAAAAATCAGATTGTTGTCACTTTTGCATGCAGTCTGAATGTAGCCATAGACATTAAAATCTGAAATAAGCCTTCTACAGAAACTGAAAAATTTCATATTGTTCCGAGTAGGTACTCTGGTTTGGAGAAGGGTGTCAAAATAGAATTTTTGGTAGCTCAAATCTTGGCAGGGAAGTAAGGTGAAGAGTGTAAAGAAAGAGAGGAGAGTAGCATTTCCACAGACTTAGACAGTTTGTCTGTCAGACCCAGGGTAGGATCTGGAACTTGAGAGAATGTTTCCCCACTTTTTTTCCACCACAAGCCTTTGTTAGTGGTTGTCACATCTAACAACAAGATGGGAGAATAAAACACACACATGCACACACTTCAGCTGAGGAGAGAAGTGGCAGGTACATCACGTCTATGGTAATATAACAGCAGATGGAACTGGCAGGCACACACAGATCCTTGTGGTTTGGGACACTCACATGCGCTCTTGTATGTGCTCATATGTTGCAAAAAATACACTCACACAAACATGCAAAAAAACAAGCTGCTTTTACCTTACGGTGATGAGTTAGCACTTCTCAAAATAAATACACAGACTTTAACCAGGAATGTAATTAACAGCATGGGAGTTCAACTTTCTCCCACCAAGGATAAAAGATGCAGGCTGGCTCCTGTGAGGATGGATTAAGAAAGCGAGAGGTGTCAGAAGGGGTTGTCCGTTTCTGGCCTGTCCCTTCAGGGTATCACATGAGGGACAGCGCTGCCACTGGGGCTAATAATCCAAGAGATAAATCATCTCTTTAGTCCCTCTCTAACAGCTTGACAGACAAGCAGCCCTGAGTACCTGGGAGGGTGGTGATGGGACACTTTAAAATCTCCAGTGATGAGGAGTGTTGCCCTGAAGAAAACAGTTAGCTGCCCTGAGCTCCCTCATATCTCCCAGAGTTTCTGGCTGCCATTTTGGCTCCGTCTCAAGGCACTATTCCGGCTCTATCTCATGTCACCGTTCTGGCTGTTGTTCAATTCTCACATTGGCTCCTGTTCAGCTTCCATTCTGGCTCCAGTTCAAGCCTCCACAGTGCCTGTTTTTTTTTTTTTTTTTTTTTTTTTAGGGGGCTTCATTGTGGCTCCGTTTCAGCACAGCCACCCTATCCACCACCCTCCCTCCCTCACCATTTCGGCTTCGGCACCCCAGGTAGCTGGCCTCCTGCCCGGCCGGCAGATCAGTGGGAGATCCAGGCTCGGGCCTTTTGTTTGGGGTGGCATTTTGCCTTTGTTTTCCCATCTCGCCTGTAATCTAAACACCCAAAACATCTCATGCTTGACAAATTGGCTCTGAGACGAGGGAGCGGCGGAAGAGAAACGGCTGGAAGCGGTTCAACCCCAGGTAGGACTGATGGTGTCCGACTGGGCCTGACCTCCCAAAGGTTAAAGACACGTTCACTTACAAAGCAATCAATTACCCAGGCTGTGTGGGCGCTTTTAACCAACCTCCCCTCCTGCCTCGCACATAGCCGGCGTTATTGATGAGAGTCCCAGTCTACTGCACACTCCAACCTGGAGTGTGTATTACATCTCACAATTGAAATAAATCTCTGATTCCCAGTGCTAGCGCCTATCTGAATGCCTCTGCTGTTTTATATCGTCTCACTGTTCCCCCCTACCCCACCCCCAACCCTCCTCCGTTACACCTCCCTCCTTCTACCGCTCCTCTCTGCAGGTTGTTGTAGCAGGTTTATTCTGGTGGTTGGGCTCCGTGGGCCCCGACAGGCCCCTCAGCTGTTCCGCTGGGTTTGTAATTACCATTTCATTAAGAATGACAGTTTCGGGGGTTGAAGCACCATTTCATCCGGGTCTCACGGGGAAGGCGCTTGCCAAATTTACAGTGTGAGTGGCAATTATCTCTCTTCGTGTCTGCAATTCACCATTTTGTACTTAGTGGCTTGACAACGGCTAGGAACATTTTACAGAAGTAATAATAGGTCTGGGATATTTACACTATAGCTCACTCAAGCTCAGCGATCAGAGGAGATAGAACCAAACAGGGCGAGATACTACAAGACAGGGACTACACTACACTACACTGTGCGCACAGAGAATATCTGGTATTTCAATATGCTTCATAAAACTGGAGGAAAAAGAGCAGTCAGTTTTAAGCAGGAAGTCATTTACAGTCTACAGAGGAGCTCATGTAGTACATTGTTTTGGGTCCAGCCCTCAAATTGCTTTTACTGCATCTTTGCATTTTGTACCATTTCTCTTTTGGCCAGCTGACAAAAATGAATCTAAATCTCACTGGAGCCACTTGATTAAGATGTTACATTTACAGAGTGTTTTTCTTCAATACAGAGCAGATCTAAAACACAGCACTTGTACTGTTGTACCACACAAAAATGAAAATAGGTTTAAACTTTACTGTTACTTTGTAAAAATGTATGATAAGACAGTCATAAACATCTATTTTCATGTAATGTGCATGACCTTCATTCTCTTTGAATGCCAATACGTTTATAATCAACTTTTTCCTCAGAGTGCAGCTTGTACATTCACTTGCATTTATGCCAAGATACAGTAGCTGCATGTACAAGTGTGTTAAAGAATAGGTTCAGCATTTTGAAAGTCTATCTAAATAAATGCATGCTCTTACGTTTGATTACTGTGTATGGATTCTTCCTGGCTGTGATTTTTCATCTTCATACTGCCCTTGACGTGATCCAGTTATTGTTAAACTATAGTGCAAACTTGTTCGTTCAAAAAAAAAAAATCTATTCTAAAGATTATTCTATGCCAAAGTGGGAATGAGTCTGATGATTTACACAATGATTTACACATGGTTTTAATGTAGCTTAAAGCTATCATGCAAAGATTCCTGCATGATCCATACAGTATGTTGCTGAGTTATGTATTTCAACAAACTCTAGCATCCCCTTTTAAATTCAATATCAAAGATTAAGGAGCAAAAGTTGTACCCTTTGCTTGTAATTTATACACACTGAATACTGGCATACAGTGGTGTGAAAAAGTGTTTGCCCCCTTCCTGATTTCTCATTTACTTGTATGTTTGTCACACTTAAATGTTTCAGATTATCAAACAAATTTAAATATTAGACAAAGATAACACAAGTAAACACAAAATGCCGCTTTCAAATGAAAGTGTTTATTATTAAGGGGAAAAAACATCCAAAAAAATCAGAAATCACGATGGGGGCAAGCACTTTTTCACACCACTGTAGATAGATGTACGTTATTGTGTCATGAATTGCCCCTCAGTGCAGAGAGAAACAGACCCACGCGCCAACTGCAGTTTGTGGGTTTATTTACAAAGCACGCGAAGTGCCAGAATACAGCAAAGCAGAATCCAAATACAGACAAACAAGGAAAACTTACATGCTGGAATAACTTCAGGAAAAAAAACCACCAGAGCAGGATCAGGGCTCTGGTGGCAAAGAGACAAAAGTTACCATTGAGACTGCCGCAGTGAAAAAGCAATGTGACAGTCTTTAAATAGTTTGTGCATAAGATGAAACAATGGGTGGCAGGTGCGGACTGCGTGAGCGAGCAGGTGACCTAATTAAACAATAACTCACAGCTGGGATGATAGGGAACAGGAAGTGAGAGGATGACAGGGTGGGAGTGTCTGGAAGTGGAGGTAGGGCACTCGTGTCATACAGAAACAAAAATATAATTCCTAACTACAGAGGTTGAAAAAATAAAAATGATATTCAGGACATAAATGACTAACAACAATAAACCACCTAGGAAGCATCATAACTCAAAACACAGAGAAACAACACAAAGCTGGAAAAATACAGAGAATATTCAGAAATAAAATAAGAGCCTGAGCTTGGCGACAACCACGCTCAGTCTCATGACATATTGAAAAATTGGGAAATTACATAATACACAATTCAAATGTGACACATTATGCACTTTTTCCACCTGCTTAAACAAATGTCTATGACATGCCATGACATCAAAATACCTCAACAAATTAAACACTGATGAACCATTTTTGAAATAGATAAAATATCCTGGCCATTTCAGTGTATCTTTCTTTTTAAATACTAACGATCCACACTTCACCCTACCCTTGTTCTTTTGTCACTGCTAAGATCCACAGTTGATGCCATGCTAATGTTTGCTGTTACCGTTGACTGTTGGTGCCAGCTTGAGCTAACTAATGTAAGACTGGCTGAAAGTGAGAATATAGTAAAATAAAGTATTATTGGAGTATAATGAAAAAACCTTAGTGAGCAAGCTCACATACCCCATGCATCAGAATATGAGCCGCCCCTAATGAGAACTGTGATCAACATAAAATGGCATGGAGAAAAGTCCCCCTCCCCAAAATGGAACCCCTCATTTCAAAGTTTTTCCTAAAATAAAAGGTAAGTATTAATAGATCTTCTTTTGTGCCATCAGTGCTGATGAAAAGTGGTCCAAATTATTAAATGCTTTTTAAGCTTCTGTATAAATATGAAGTGAATCCAATCAAAAATGTAGATGATATAGTGACGACAACAGAAAATGACCCCTCCCTAAAATAAACGGAACCCCTTATTAGATATGTCTGAAAATTGAATTTGTCCAAGGTATTGATGAGTTAAAAGTTTTGTACAAATTTGAAGTGAATCCGATCCGAAATGTAGAAGTTATAATGGCAACAACATAAAATGTCAACTCTGCGACTTCATTGCAGGGGTATAATAAGCACAGAAACAACCCTGAATGACTGAATGGTTCAACTAACACAAGGATAGCCAAAAGTGTTAGCAAAGCTAAGCTAGCTGTCAATAAGTTTACAGAGCTATTGTGGCCAGAAAGATGCAAGATTTATTGACTGTCGATTAATAAACCAGCTCTGAACTCCGGACGCGTTGGGCATATGACGTATCACACCCACAGTTACTATATTCATTGATACCATACTTCCTCTTGTGTAATGTTGCTTAATTATAGAACTGTACCTTGAATATGTTTTGGTAAACGGCTAAAATAAAACTTGTGTGATTGTCCAAATGTACACAAAAAGTTAGGGATATTTGGCTTTCAGATGAAATTTATGGAAAATGTAAAAAGTTCACACTACAATGATGTTATATCATGAAAGTAGGACATTTAGGTAGAAGCATACAATAGTGATTTCCTCATCTCAAACAATTTATTGAAACAAAAGCCAACAACAGTGGTGGGTATACCACAACAAAAAATGTCAATGTCTCCATAACTTGTCATGTGACCATGAGCATCAATTACAGCTTGACAACAACGTCTCATGCTGTTCACAAGTCGACTTATTGTCTGCTGAGGCATGGCATTCCACTCTTCTTGAAGGGCGACCCTTAGGTCATTGAGGTTGTGGGGTGCAGGGTTACGAGCCTCTACATGGTGACTCAGCTGATCCTATAGGTTTTCTATGGGATTCAGGTCTGGAAAAAGTGCAGGCCACTACATTTGAGGTACCCCAGCCTCCAGCAGCCGTTCCCTAATGATGCGACCTCGATGAGCTGGAGCATTGTCGTCCATGAAGATGAAATTAGGCCTTTGTTGTTCATGCAGGGGCACAATGACTGGACTAATGATGCTATTCAGGGAGTATCGGCTTGTCACTATACCATTCACAAGGTGTAGTTCAGTATTGACTAGACACACCTGCCCAGACTGTAACACCACCACCACCAAAGGCTTGTCTGGTGACCACAGAGGCTGACGCATAGCACTCTCCTTGATGTCTCCACCATTGTTGGTGGCCGTCATTTCTGCTCAACGTGAATTGACTTTCAGAGAACAGCACTGAGGCCCACTGGTCCCTTGTCCAGCATAAATGCTTCCTGGCCCATGCAAGACGATGACGCCTGATGGGGTGGTCAGGTACCCTTGCAGGTCATCTAGCACGGAGACCACACTGATGTAAACAGTTTTGAATGGTCTGATGTGACACTTGGCTGCCTCTCACCTCCCTTAAATGTGATGCAGACTTAAATGCCTGGAATTGAGTGGCTTCATCATTCACTTCCACAGGGCATTGTTCACAATGAAGCGGTCATCAGTGTGGGATGTGGCCAAAGGACGTCCACTTCTATGCCTTTCTGTGACTCTTCCAGTCTCTCTGTATCTCTGTTGCAACCTGTTGATGACACTCTGTGACACTCTAAGCTCAGTGGCCACTTCCCACTGAGAACATCCTGTTTGAAGCCTCACAATGGTGAGGTACTGTTGATCAATTGTTAAGAGTCGTCTTGCTCTCATTATGTCAAAATGTGAACAGCACAAGGAAGAGGACTGTTTAAATACCAATTCTAATTGAACCAGAAAATTTATTGGTCGATTCATGGATCAAGCACCTGTTGTGAATTTTGCCATAAAGCACCTTGTTAGAGAACAGTAAGTTATGCAAAAAATACTGAAACACTGAACAGTTGGACATGTGCATTCAAAAGGTTAGAGAAGGTCAAATTAAGTTCACCTGTAAAGATTATAATTAATCTTCTGTAAGAAATTTCCTTTTCTACCATTGTTTCTTCCAGTTTAAGTAATAGTTAATAGTAATAGAGAGAGAGCTTAGACTTTCTGCTGCACATTCACCAGCCATAGTGCTCTGCACTGTGTGTCTATATATATATACATTTATAGTAATATGGACATATGTTTACTAGATGTTGTTTTTTCTTGCCTTCTGATTGTTGCTCTGAGTGTTGCTATCCCTATGCTGTTGCAATCCTGGAATTTCCCCATTGTGGGACTAATAAAGGCTTATCTTATCTTATCTTATCTTAGTTTGTTAAACCACAGCAATAGCACTTCATTGTATAGTAAGTAATAATCCTGTGCCAGTATTGAATTTCTCGACTGTCAAAAAGCTCAATAAAATGAACACAACAGCAGCTGGGCTCTATAAATGCCAGACAAGGGCCACTCAATACAGAAGAAATATCAGCTAAAACTAAAAGTGTAACTGAAGGTATGCTATCAAAGTAAGTAACCAACAATGGCTCCAGACACACTTTGAGATGAAACCATAGGCTTAAAATATATGAAAAATTGTTCACACTTTCAAACTCAATTGTGCACTACTATTCTTACATATGACAAACCAGCATTGAAGGACTCCAACCAATTTCAAACCCTTAAACAATGTCTGAATTCACACCAGATCCTGACTATTATCTGGATTTACAGCATATTCTACACAGTCATAGACACCCACCTGCCCTTTTCATCAATTTCAAAGCACAATTCTCTGAAAAATTAGTGACAGCATTAAAAGAAATCTGGATCGACACCCTGATTCAGATCTAGTTCTTCAATGACCCAAATATCACCCTCTACTAAATTTCACTGAACTTGGATCAATTGTTTTTGTGTAATCCTGCTAAAAGGCAAACGATAGGTACCAAAAACACCTCAAGAATTTGTACTGAAAGCGCTATAGCTGTAAACCTGGTCTACATAGAAAAGCATGTGATTACAGATGGGCCAGAAGGGACAGGGGAATCTTTTTACAGCCACCAATAACTCTTAACATATGAACACACACGTACTGCATTAGACAAAACAGAAAAAAAGGACAGCTTATGTTTCCTATGTGAATGACTCTGCTACAAATGGAGACATGAAATGTGTCTCTGTGTTTACTCCTCCCTCTTAAGAACAAAAAAAAAATGGCAGCCATCAGCCTCGCCGAGTTACAGTGACATGACTCACGCGACGTCTACTGCGAGTGACGGCTGCAGCTCTTTTTAATTGCATGTCTGCGCTGAATGATGGGATACTTAATTCCTACACATTACACACAATTGCTTTTCACACTGGCAGAGGCCCGGGGAGGCAGCGAGGCTTTCTATGGCCATATGGAGAAGGAGGCAGAGCTTAGGCTGAGGAAAAAAAAGGAACTTCCCTTCTTGTCCCTGCACACAGACTGACTGCTACTGAAGCTCTATGAATAATGAAACACACACCAATTTAGATTTTGTTTTAACAGGCTATCTTTATAGATATGCAAACACACACACACACGTGTTTCATGTGTGCCTACGTTTTGGACAAGGCCTGCGTGCACACGCCATTTATGTATTTACTGTATTTATTTATGCTTCATGAGCATCTACTATTTGACCAAACGCTTGATGCACTCACATAATCATCTGCAGTTTAAGCCCAGCACAAATGAGGACAGACCATCAGGAGCACGTATGGTACATCATTTCTGCAGAAAAACTGACCTGAGGCCCTCTATGTAAAATCACCATAGAGGGTGACAAAGGCAACAGAGTTAAAGTGGTTACTTCTTCTTGTTTACGTTAGCAAACATATTTTAATACAAAAGTGACAGATTTGATTACATTAACAAAAATTGCTGCAAAGCTCTGCTTTACTAACAAGGACAACCCTCATGGTCTGTACACACTCAGTTACACACACATACACAGTCATCTCACACATACATAAAGGACACAGATATTCCCGTAGATATACACACACTCACACATGCACACCCATAAACACAAGTCAGTGTATATGAAGTGCGTTGACAGCCCTGTGAGCTCACGGTAGCACCATCAGGCTCCCTGCTGTCCTGTGAATGGGTCACTTCTCCTTCTTCTTCATCTCTCTTATCACTCTGTCAAATCGCTTGTTTTCTGAGAAGTCTGGGGGGAAATAGTGCTTGAGAGATACTGCAGTCAGAGAGCAAAGTAACAGTCTGACCCCGGCTTCAGCGATACTGGATTCTAGGTGACTGTGAGGCCGACGGGGAGAGGGATAAAGTTAAGTTCTTGCCCACATTGCGGAGGGTGTGTGTGTGTGTGTGTGTGTGTGTGTGTGTGTGTGAATTTTTAATTAAACCTTTTTTTTTTTAATATCTGCATCACCTGCATCCCGGATCCTGCATTTAAATCCTTGCCTGAACACTGTAAAACAAAACCAGTGTATAGAATGAAAAATCCCTTACTATACTGAATGTTCCTTTATTTCCTCTCTATGAAATAGGTACAGTAATTGCTAAACCATACTGCATATAAGGATAAATATTATCGAGAAAGATGGGTAGTAAATAGTTAAATTTACTCAAGTGCATGTACTCAAGCAACTTTTTCACAAAACTGCATTTACTGAGTAACTTTTCTGCAGGATACAGTTGAAACCAAAAGTTTACATACACTGTATAAAAAGACACATAACCTTTATTTTCTCACTGTCTGACATTAAATCAGACTAAACTTTTCCTGTTTTAGGTCAGGTACAATTATCAAAATTATTTCTATTTGCTATACAATGTTTATATTTGCTAAATAATTTTTTAGAGAATTTTTATTACGTTTTTCAAAGTCAGATGTTTACATACACTTCCTTAGTATTTGGTAGCATTGCCTTTAAACTGTATGACTTGGGACAAACATTTTGGGTATCCTTCCACAAGCTTCTTACAATAGTTTGCTGGAATTTTGGTCCATTCCTCCTGACAGAACTGGTGTAACTGAGTCAGGATTGTAGACCACCTTCCTCGCACACATCTTTTCAATTCTGCCCAAAAATTTTCTATGGGACTGAGATCAGGGCTTTGTGATGGCCACTCCAAAACATTGACTTTGTTGGCCTTAAGCCACTTTGTAACTAATTGGGGGGTATGCTTAGGGTCATTGTCCATTTAGAAGACCCATTTACGCCCAAGCTTCAACTTCCTGGCTGATGTCTTGAGATGTTGCCTCAATATTTCCACATAATGTTTTTTCCTAATGATGCCATCTATTTTGTGAAGTGCAGCAGTCCATCCTGCAGCTAAACACCCCAACAACATGATGCTGCCACCCCCATACTTCACAGTTGGGATGATGTTCTCAGGCTTGCAAGCTTCCCCCTTTTTCCTCCAAATATAATGATGGTCATTATGGCCAAACAGTTCAATTTGAGTTTCATCAGACCACAGGACATGTCTCCAGAAATCAAGATCTTTGTCCCTGTGTGCATCTGCAAACTGTAATCTGTCTTTTTTATGTTGCTTTTGGAGTAACATTAAACAGTAAAACAGTAACAGTAACATTAAACAGTAAAGTAACAGCTTCAGCCAGCATCTTCACAAGGTCTTTTCCTTTTGTTCTGGGGTTGATACACACATTTTGCACCAAAATACGTTCATCTTTGGGACACAGAACCCGTCTCCTTCCTGAGTGGTATGATGGTGGGACATTTCCATGGTGTTTGTATTTTCATATAATTATTTGAACAGATGAACATGGCACCTACAGGCATCTGAAAATTGTACCCAAGGATGAACCAGACTTGTGGAGGCCCACAATTCTCTTCCTGATTGGCAGATTTCTTTTGATTTCCCCATGATGTCACAAGGAAGCAGTGTATTTGAGGTTTGCTTTAAAATACATCCACAGGTGTGCCTCCAATCAACTCAAATGTTGTCAATTAACCTATCAGAAGCTTCCAAAGCCATGACATCATCATCTGGGCTTTCCCTAATTGTTTAGGCATAGTAGTCTTCGTGTATGTAAAGTTCTGACTGAAGGATTTTTTTTTTTTTTTTAATTCTAGAAAAGTTTAGTCTGCTTTAATGTCAGACTGCGAGGGGAAAAAAGGTTATGTGTCTTTTTAAACAGTGTATGTAAAGTTCTGGTTTCAACTGAAATTTTTACTCATATGAGTAATTCATTAGAAAAAAATGTACTTTTACTCAAGTACATTCTGAGTTACTTTTAAATTCACTTCTGTAAAAAAAAGCTGGTTAGACATTTGCTTGTAATAACTTGTTAATATCTGAAATACCTGCATCTTTACTGCATTTTTTGTGACTATATTAATCTCTTATTGAAATCATTGCTCAAATTGTTTTCCTTGTATTATGGAAGTGTTTTTTATAGTCTGCTTTCTTTATTTGACATGGAATACATTAGTGGGCATGTATGGGTAGTTGATCATTTTTATTTTGGTGAGACTAACACATGTAAGACAAAATTCTCTCAAAATGAGGAGGGTAAAGTTGTAAATTTATAATGAGAAAATGCAAATTGATGCAAAAAAAACCCTTTCTAATTTGAAAAGAACAAACAGCAAAATCACAAGAAAAAGGAACAAATTAGCAACAGTAAAGTTGATACTACACAAGTAATTTTTAGTAGATTATTCTTACTCAAGTAATGTTTTATGTGACTGCTAGTGCCTCTTTTTGTTTTGAATTTTGAGGATTTTGATTCATCTATAACGTTACTTATTAACATTACTTTTACTTCAGTATACAAATTCTGGCTCCTCTATTCCTCTCTGATTATCCATTTGCAGAATTAATGCAGAACATCCTCTGATATAGCCAGGATTTTGATTATGTGTCCCTGGAAATACCTTGGCCCTCACCGACGTTAGGCAAACTCCCCACGCGTGCACAAGAAGTAAAGAGAGACACATAGTTTATATTGAGCCTGCTAATGCATTTAGTAGCCAGACCCGGTTTAAGAAAAGCCCTTAATGGCTTTAATTGATCTTTATTAACTTCAATTAGAAAGGGACACGGAGGAAGAAACAAGGCTGTGATTCTGGCAGGCAGAGCAACAGACGTGGGGATAGTGGCATGAAATGAAAGAGAACAAATGTACAATACAAAGAATATTATACAGCTGACAAAAAAATAATTAAAAAAACAAGTCACATGGGAGTGAAATTATATTATGGCATCCTGTGTGACAGCAACACTGCTGTAGTGTGTGGCATGATGAGTGACAGCATGTTACATCGTGTCTATAGGTAATAATTATCTTCTCTAACACCTAATGCCGCTGAAAAAAGAGGAGCTGAAAATTAATATAAGACCACACATCACCAATATACATGGAGACTATGCATCCCAGCCTATAAGAGAAAGAGATGTTGTGGAGATGAGTCATTCTACATAAATACAGAGGACAACACACATTTACACCAGGAAGGAGACTGGAGCCCTATATAGAACCAGTTTCTGCTATAAGAGGAGGCTGTTTGGACAGTGTAGCCACAACACGGACCTGATCACTGGGAACAAGTGAAGGAGTAGGTGGAAAGAGAAAATGGTGACACAACACTGTAAAATGTAAAAGTACTACTAACTTAAACATTACACAAAACTAGTTTTTAGTACTAGTTATTCAGTCAACCCAACACTAAACATGTCAGGTTTCTGGCCAAGTGATGATGTTTTAATTTGATGTCATTTAAAGTTTATAAGTAATTGGCCATTGCCCAACATCTTTTTCCATCCATCCATCCCATACCGCTTCTCCGGAGGTCCGGGTCATGGAGGCAACAGTTCAAGCAGAGAAGCCCAGACTTACCTCTACCCAGCCACCTGCTCCAGCTCTTCAGAGAGGATACCAAGGTGTTCCCAGACCAGCTGGGAGATGTAGTCTCTCCAGCAAGTCCTGGGTCTGCCCAGGGGTCTCCTCCCAATAGGACGTGCCCGAAACACCTCAAGTGGGAGGCGTCCAGGAGGCATCCTAATCAGATGCCCCAACCACCTCAACTAGCTCTTTTCAATGTGGAAGAGCAGCAGTTCTACTCTGAGCCTCCCCCGGATGACTGAGCTTGTCACCCTATCTCTAAGGGTGAGTCCAGCAATCCTACGAAGAAAGCTCATTTCAGCCACTTGTATCCATGATCTCATTCTTTCGGTCATTACCCAAAGCTCATGACCATAGGTGAGGGTAGGAACGTAGACTGACTGGTAAATCGA
Organism: Pholidichthys leucotaenia; assembly: GCA_020510985.1. Lineage (NCBI taxonomy): Eukaryota > Metazoa > Chordata > Actinopteri > Cichliformes > Pholidichthyidae > Pholidichthys > Pholidichthys leucotaenia. The sequence continues at coordinate 231,506,110 of CM035849.1, forward strand.
CAGCTTTGCCTTAGAGCTCAGCTCCCTCTTCACCACAACGGACCGGTACAGCGTCTGCATCACTGCAGATGCTGCTCCGATACATCTGTCAATCTCTCGCTCCATTCTCCCCTCACTCATGAATAAGACCCCGAGATACTTAAACTCCTCCACTTGGGGTAGGAGCTTCTCCACAACCCAGAGAGGACAATCCACCTTTTTTCCGGCTGAGGACCATGGACTCAAACTTGGAGGTGCTGATTCTCATCCCAGCTGCTTCACACTCAGCAGCAAACCATCCCAGTAAGACCTGTAGGTCAATGCTGGATGAAGCCAACAGGACAACATCATCTGCAAACAACAGAGATGCAATCCTGTGGTCACCAAGCATGACACCCTCCTATCCTTGGCTGCGTCTAGAAATCCTGTCCATAAAAATTATGAACAGGATTGTGACAAAAACCTGTACTTACTTAGTACTGTGCATGTACTTACCTTTATATAAAGGTAAGTACATGTAAATTGAATGTTACATCATCATTGTTCAAAATTCAGAGAATTTCAAGAAATAAAAAATAATTTTGCATCCTATAAAGCGAAAATATCCATACATGTAAACAAAAATGTATAACACAACATGTGGCCATAATTCAAAAAGTTGACCTGATTGAGCAAAACTAATGTGATTTTTGGATTCAGCACATCAAAATTGTCCTAAATCAGCAAAAAAAAACCTTAGACAATAAATTTGGTGTTGATCACTGTAATAATCAGATAACTCCAGATATCCAATCCTAATTGGTTTATTTGTGTGTATGTAAACATGGCTATTGTTACCTCCTGGTCAACAGGTGTCACACTCAGTCTTGCACCACTATAATGGCCTTTTTCCACTAGCACCTACTCAGCCTGACTGGCCTCTACTCAGTTTGTAGGGTTTTCCATTAGTACCTAGTACCAGGTACTAGGTACTTTTTTAGTACCTACTCAGCCGGGTTTCCAAACGAGCTGAGTTGAGCTGAAAACATGACATCAACAGACTGCAGGCCACTGATTGGCCAGGGCATAATGTCACTGGATGAGTCATGAGAGCAACGTCTTCACAAGAATCAAACCCGCCATTTGTAAATTCGGCAATAGAGACCATGAGATTTTATTATTTCTGTGATTATCAACGAGATAAATGGCTACACACAAATCATCACTATGGTCCAACGACGAGGTGCGGACTCTTCTGTGCTTGGTGACTGATGAGAGAACCCAAAGGGAGTTAGACGGAGTGACCCAAAATGAAAAAGTATATCAGGAGGTCTCTGAGCTGATGACCACTCCCAGGTACCACCAGACATTAAAAGCTTTATTACTGGACCATCAAGGACCCCAATGGCCGAAGCGGGTCGAACAGAAAAGTTTGGAAATGATTCAACCATTACAGGCACCGACTGGTGAGCAATGGAAATGAGAGTGGCCACGGCATTTTTGGAAACTGTGACAGAGGATGGTGAGTGTTTTGTGATTTTAAGCATCCTTTACGTTATTTATCCCATTGGTGGCAAGCTCACTTTGAACAAACAAGGATTTTGTCACTGTCTCCTGTATGCAGACAATGACCTAGCTACTTAGCTACCTAGCTAGCTAGCTAGCCATCAACGCTAACTCCGTGCTTTGCTTGTATTTTGCACTTGCTGTCTCCTAAATATTCGCTTCTGACAGCAAAACGTCAGCCTGTCAACAATATAACGGGCCGCCTTGCTATACTGAACCCACCAACTTCGAGGTGGTACTCAGTTGTAATGGAAAATGACCAAAACCGTGTCAGGACGAGTAGAGTCACGGTGAGTTAAGCTGAGTAGGTGCTAGTGGAAAAGGGCTATAATATTATACTGGTTGCCAGGTTGAGACAAATATCCAAAAGTCACAGGTATCTGGCAACCTCTGACCTTCCGGAGAAATGACAAGTGGTATCAACCTAGTTATACTATTGGCTTTGAGATCCTTACTGGCCTCTGTAGTTCTCCCAAGCCAACTGCTCAAATGTAAATATTATGATCACTTTGAACCTGTAAAATTCAAAATAATTATTTCACAACTATGGTATTTTTTAAAGAAAAAAAAACAGACTTTCATTCTGCACTATTCTAAATTTTTTGTGGATGTGCTATTTTTAGAATATTGTTTGTTTTCATGAAAATGTCATCAATATGACCTTTAAAAGCACACATGCTGTAGCAGAACACTAAGAAACAAGTGATATGAGAAGTTAAATTGCACTAAGTTTAATGGGAGCTAAGTTATTGAATATAGAATATTCTGTCTGGCTTTACACTTTGCAGATGATCCAGTGATCTCACAGTACTTGTGACTTGTGGAGAGAAATCATTTTTATTGGTCTCTAATGTAAATAGAAGACTTGTTGAGTAAACGTGCAGTCGTCACCTTTTGGCTCAGATACTGTGATTGACCAGAAGTGTTGCTGATGTCTTAAAATTTCTCCTAAAATGTATTGATCCCAGATGGTATTGAAGATTAAATTTGTGTTTTCACTTCTAATGTTTCATATTGTAAATTTGCAACCTCTTTCTCAAAAATGTGTGAAATTTTTTGCAGGAATATTACCCTAGCTCCTCAAATGTCAGTCCTTAAAATGTCAACAGAAACAAATTGCTAAGGTAATTTTATTAATGGTTTTAAAACCATAGATGTTCTGTACAATCTACGGGGTTTTTATGATGGTGATCAGACAGTAATTTATGCAAATGACTACTTATACTGTATTTTTATAATTTTATAGTATGCATGGTTGCTGTTTATCATTTTTGTTAAATGTACTGCTGCCTCTTGGCCAGGACACTCTTGGAAAAGAGATTTTTAATCTCAGTGATGTTTTCCTGGTTAAATAAAGGTTTAAAAAATGAAGTTGTTAATAATTATTACATTAATTCAGACCAAATTCCAGAATGATAACTAAATCAGTCCTAACAAATCTCATTTAACACCTACTTTCAGTTGTGTTTTATTATTCTTTTACTTGCAAAGTTAGAGTATTTAAACTGAGTTAATTCTGTTTATTAATACAGAATTAAGCACAAAATACAGGCAAAGTAAATATAATTGAAATACCCGTTACCCCAAATGCAGTGAAGTGAAAATCTCCTCTCTATCCATACAGTCTCTCCATACTCCGGCCCTCCGTCCATGGCTTCCTCCTCCCTGTGCTGTGTTTGTGTTTCTAAAGGGAGCTGGCTGACCCTTGACCTCGGGCTAATGAGAGCGATAACGAGGATTAAAAGGGGGTGACTGGAAGGTGTCTGAGAGTGGGGTTTAAACAATTACACTGGGCTGCCAACATGGCTTTCTTCATGACTCAGGAAATTACAGTCTCCCTCTCTTTCTCCCCCACATACTCTTTCAGACGGCGCACAAAAGATAGGGCTTATAGAAAATAATAAATTATCTCGGGGCCACGTTAACTTGGATGTAAATCGCCGGGCAATTATGTTTTAATAGCCCTTTAAGAGAATGAGTAATTGGGTTGACAGTATTGGGGTTGATCAGGCTCACCCATCTCTCTGCCTTTGTGCCCGCAGGAAGGGAGTTCTGGATCTGTGTGTAAGGCAGTCGGCCTGCAGCCTCACTGCAGTACAGTCAGTTAGCCCACAGACAGATGGGAATCTGACTACTTTCACTGTGCTAAAATACAGTTAGATCCATATATATTTGGACACTGACACAAGTTTTGTTATTTTAGCTGTTTACCAAAACATATTCAAGATACAATTATATAATCAATATGGACTTAAAGTGCAGACTGTCAGCTTTAAATTGAGGGTATTCACATCCAAACTGGAGTTACGGTTTAGGAATTGCAACCATTTTTACACAAAATCTCCTCATTTCAGGGGCTCAAAAGTAATTGGATAAATTACAATTACCATAAATAATAGACTCATTTTTAATACTTCGTTGAGAATCTTTTGCAGGCAATGACTGCCTGAAGTCTGGAACCCATGAACATCACCAAACGCTGCGTTTCCTCCTTTGTGATGCTTTGCCAGGCTTTTACTGCAGCTGTCTTCAATTGTTGCTTGTTTGTGGGTCTTTCTGCCTTAAGCATTGTCTTAAGCAAAAGAAAGTCATGTTCAGTTGGGTTGAGATCAGGTGATTGACTCGGCCATTGCAGAATACTCCACTTATTTGCCTTAAAAAACTTCTGGGTTGTTTTCACAGTATGTCTTGGGTCACTGTCCATCTGTACTGTGAAGCACCATCCAATCAACTTTGTTGCATTTGGCTGAATCTGAGCAGATAGTATATCCCTGTACACTTCAGAATTCATTTGGCTGCTTCTGTCTCCTGTCACATCATCAATAAACACTTCACCACGGACAGGACCCTGTGATCATCCACCACTGTTGTCTTCCGTGGACGTCCAGACCTTTTTGAGTTCCCAGGCTAACCAGTACACTCTTTTTTTCTCACAATGTATCAATCTGTTGATTTGGCCACTCCTAATATTTCTGCTCTCTCTCTGATGGATTTCTTCTTTTTTGTAGCCTAAGGATGGTCTGTTTCACTTCCACTGGGAGCTCCTTTGACCACATGTTGTTGGATCACAGCAACAGTTTCCAAATGCAAATGCCACAAATGGAATCAACTCCAGACCTTTTATCTGCTTGATTGATGATGGATTAATGAGGGAATAGTCCATGCAGCCCATGAAATAGCTTTTGAGTCAATTGCTCAATTACTTTTGAGCCCCTGAAATGATGATAAGTTTTTGTATAAAAAATGGTTGCAATTTCTAAACCGTAACTCCAGTTTGGATATGGATACCCTCAAATTAAAGTTGAGAATCTGTACTTTAAGCCTATATCAATTATATACAACGGGGAAAATTAGTATTGAGCAAGTCAACATTTTTCCCATTAAACATATTTCTGATGGAGCCACTGACCTGAGATTTTCACCAGATATCAGTAACAACCCAAATAATCCATACATACAAAGAAATCAAGGTAACTGTGTTCACAAAACAAGTTATATTTAATAAAGTGGAATGACACAGGGAAGAAGTATTGAACACACTTGGCGAAATTCATTTAATATTTAGTAGAAAAGCCTTTGTTGGTAATAACAGCTTCCAGATGCCTCCTGTACTGTATGGACAAACTAGGCGCAGGCATTGCTCAGGAGTTCAGGTTCAGGTTCCTTTATTTGTACCCGTAGGTAGATTTGTTTTGCAGTCAGGTGACATCCATATTTACAAACCACAATTACATTCAACATGAACACAAACACAGGCACACATGAAGCTGACTATAAACATGATAAAAGTACTCAAGGCTCCACCAATCAGGACACAGGACAAAGAGATAAGAGAAAAATTTTTAAAAAAGGAGTGATTTTAGCCCATTCTTCCACACAAACTGTCTTCAAATCTTAAAGGTGTCTTCTACGAACGCCGATCTTCAGTTCGTTCCATAGATTTTCAATTGGATTCAGGTCAGGTGACTGACTGGGCCATTCTAGCATCTTTATTTTTCTTCTCTGAAGCCAGTTGAGCGTTTCCTTGGCTGTGTGTTTGGGATCATTGTCCTGCTGAGGTGGTATGGGCATCTGATTAGGATGCCTCCTGGACGCCTCCCACTTGAGGTGTTTCAGGCACATCCCACTGGGAGGAGACCCCGGGGCAGACCCAGGACTCGGTGGAGAGACTATGTCTCCCAGCTGGTCTGGGAACGCCTTGGTATCCTCTCTGAAGAGCTGGAGCAGGTGGCTGGGGAGAGGGAAGTCTGGGCTTCTCTGCTTGAACTGCACCCTCGTTTCATCTTCAGCATCTTGGCAAATGGCAACAGATTCTTATGAAGGATGTTTCTGTACATTTGTCCATTCATCTTTCCTTCAATTATATGAAGTCTGCCTGTACCAATGCTGAAAAACACCCTCATGCCATGATGCTCCCACCTCCAAACTTCACTGTTGGTATGGTGTTTTAGGGCTGATGTGCAGTGCCATTTCTCCTCCAAACATGCTGTGTGTTGTGGCATCCAAAAAGTTCAACTTTGGTCTTATCTGACCAGACTATATTCTCCCAGTATTTTACTGACTTGCCTAAATGTTGTGCAGCAAACTTTAAACGAGCTTCAACATGCTTTTTCTTCAGCAATGGAGTCTTGCGAGGTGAGTGGGCATAGAGCCTACAGTGTGTCAGTTGAGTGCATTACTTATTGTTTTCTTTGAAACAGCAGTACCTGTTAACTCCAGGTCTTTCTGGCGCTCTCCATGAATGGTCTTTGGCTCTTGGATAACTCTTCTGATAATTCTTTTGACTCCTCTGTCAGAAATCTTGTGAGGAGCTCCTGGTCATGGCTGGTTTATGGTTAAATGATGTTCTTTCCACTTCCAAATGATGGCTCCAACAGTGCTCACCGGAGCATTCAGTAGTTTAGAAATGCGCTTGTGACCAATGCCATCATTATGTTTTGCAGCAATAAGGTTGCAAAAGTCTAGAGAGCGCTCTTTGCTTCTACCCATCATGATTTCTTTGTGGTGTGACAATCTGATATTCACAGACCTTTTAAAAGGCTATCAGTCAGGACTTAACCAGCTGAAATTAATTTGCAGTGATGGGGGATGGGATGGCTTCCTAAATTCTGATAGATTTCAGCTAGTTTCTTGGCTTCCTATGCCTCTTTGCACCTCTTTTCTTCATGTGTTCAATACTTATTCCCTGTGTCATTCCACTTTATCAAATATAACTTGTTTTGTGAACACAGTTACCTTGATATTGCCTTGGTATATACTTTGGATAATAGCAGCTCCTGTTTACTATGTAAGCTAACTGTAGAAAACTGTAGAGTCATGATGGCGGCTGCCAGAAGCCAAATGTAAAAACAGCCAATTTAATTATAATATCCTTCATCCTATTTTGTATTATTTGGAATATTGCCAATGTTCATTCTGAAAGATCCTGAAGACTACATCAACACAGACTTCAATTTTGCACCATGGATGACGCAACACCCAGCAATAAGGACAACTTTGCTTCAAGTACAGCAAGAGGTCAGTGCCATTTTGGTCTCAATGAACAATAAACTCTCCAGACTTGATGCAAAGATAGTGCTTGTTGAAATACTGCAAAAACAATTTGAAACTACTATTAAAGTGCTGCTCGGAGTCAGTATTACTACTACCCCAGTACTATTTCAATTTTCCAAGTACAACCCACCCCACCCACATTTCTTCTTCTAATACATCATCAAAAAATCCTTACATTTCTACAAAATGTTGTGTATGTCTGTTTAATACAACAGAGTAAAAAATGTGGGGCACTATGACTCCAAACCAGGAGGCACCTCCAACAAATAGAATGCTGCATTGAATGTTTTTTTCCTGTTTTACAGGGAGATGTTTGTTTCTAAAAAGCAATATCTGATGAGATTCCCCATTGCTTTGACCATCTAACCACCCTTCTTTAGCCGCTAACAAAACCTGTCCACATGTATGAAGGTGAGGTGGACCTGACCCTTCCACCTCTGACCTCTGCTCCTGAGTGTGATCTGTGGATGATCAGCCTATATCTTGATTTAGCTACATCTGGTGGGTGGGTGTTTCAGGGGGGTAGAAAAGGCAGGATCGATGCAAGGAGGGAAGAGATCACAACAGGCCAAACCTGGTGGGCTGAAAACCGCCAAATGAGACACAAACAACAAAACCAGTAGGGGTGAGGAGGAGAGAGCAAAATGAACGGGGAGCAGGAACAGGAAAAATAGTAATAGAGATCTGATTCTCAGTCGAGTCTGACACAGAAGCAGGAAATAATCAAAATTCTCAGCAGGATGTCGGACCTTACTACAACGAGGAAGCAAATGGTGGGATAAACCTGCATTTATCCCCTCATACTTTCATCTCGGGAAGAAGACAAACGGGGTAGGAAATCGATCAGATGAGCATCTGTTAGGCTTGGCAACAGTCACAAAGTCTGCAGAGACAGATTTTAAAACCCATTTTTCAATTTCATCTCCACCACTGTTATTAAAGGACTGTACCACAGTGAAAAGGGAAAGGATGTGAGAATGCAGGCTGCCATACCTCAGCTCTTCACAATGTCAGTACTTCCTTTTAAAAGAGATTCTCTGTCCTTTAGCTGCATTAAGCACGTCATGGACAATTTATGCTGTGTCTCTACATAAGTAATGGAGTAAAAGTACAAGAGGTGGTATTCTTTGATGATACTCTTATGCTAATTAAAAATTGTGGGGTACAGTATGTATACCTATAAAAATTCCTTAAAGACCCTGACAAGTGAATTCAGCATTTTTCTTCTAAACATAATATATATATTACAAATGTGATGCTTAAATCATGGCAAAAGGCTTATCAGTATGCAGAGCTAAACAGCAGAGCTCCACTGCTGAACAGTTTTCTGGCAGTTCTCTTGCCAGGATTTTTGGGGCCGGCCTAAAACGGGGCTGCTCTACGTAATGCTGCCCTAACCCCGCCCTGTCACTGCCCCCAGAGATATAAATGCCAGCCACACATGTGCAGTAGTTCTCTGCTTGCTCTTGTGTTTACACAGCCTGCCAATGTTTGTTTGCCTGTCGGTAACTACATCCCTCCTCGACCACAAAAATGTATCTTGCCTGGATGTTGTAGGGTAGCAAGTCTATCTCAGCTGCAGCTGAACTTTTTGGAGAGCCCGCTGGTGCTCATACAAGGAGTCGGGCCTTCCCTCCTCTGCCTCTCCAGGACACCTCCTCCTGCCCAGCAGGTAGCGAGTGTCGGCACCGCTGGGACTACGAACACACTGTCAGAGTGTAAGTTGCCTTGTATGCTAATTATAGTAAATTTAAACAAGTTTGCCAAGTGCTAAAGAAGTTCAAATATCTAACGTAAGTTTATAGAATAGTATTTAGAGGCAGTCTCCCACAGTCAGTCCCTTAATATAGAGCTGAATGTGATGATGTCATTCATGATGCCTCCGACATCACGTCTGCGCAGTCTGTTGTAATAATACTTCACAACACTCATCCCCCCCACCGCTTCCTGGGAAAACCAAAAACTTTATCATTGTCATCGAAAACCAGAATCATTTATGTATTGTTGAACAGTTATAACAATGGAGTGAATGGAACCTAGGCCACCGGGTAGACCACCGGTTGACTCTGCACGACGAAGTGGGTTATTCTGCCACTTCTGAAGCAGTCGTGTCCCGCTGAACAGTCTTTTTGGAGTCACTGCGGAGTTTTCCAGTTCAGAGGCCTCTGGCGAGCCCACAGTGGGCACGGCCTTGAAGGCTCTGGGTGCAGCAAACCTGGGCGCTCTGCTGCAAAGACCCAGTCCGGGTCCCACACTAGCTGCATTGGCTCCAGCATCACAGCTTGATCTGGGGCAGCTGCTCTCACCCTTCACAGATGGCTGACGTGCCATCAGCAACAGTAAGCTGACGTCGTCTAACCTCACCGTGCACCACTTGTACACCGCCCCTCTGGAGCCCACTGTGTGGATGATGGTTGTTGGTGGTTCTTTTGAACTGTTGCTGGAGTAACTGCGTATGCTAGTGGGACTCGTTGTGGTTTACCTAGCTGTGATGTTAGCTTGTTGGCGGCCTCTAGCTGGAATGTTAACTTCACCACCTTCACCAGCAGTAGGTCGTCCAGCACCATGATTAGCTTCACCCACAGCTGCGGATTGCTGGTGTGTTCCGCTAGCTGGTCCTGCACCACTCCGTCCTACAGTTGCCCAAACCTGCACGTGCTCACCAGACAGCGGAGGTCTGCGACGCACTGCTGGGTCATCTCTCTCGCTCTCCGCCAGCGGAACCTTATCCTCCTCGCCAGCACGTTTTCAGGCATTGTGAAATGTCCGGCTAGCAGCGTGATACACTCCTCGTATGTGTCTGCTGGTCCCAGTGAACTAAACACATGCTGTCCCTCGGTACCCAGGCTATGAATCAACAAGGCACGCAGTCACATCTTGCCAACCTTAGCCAGGTCCATAGCTGACACGTACGTCCGGAAGGACTCAAACCAGTGAGGCCATGGGATGAGCGGCTCACCTGGGGAAGCGAGGAATGGTGGCTGGGGTGCCAAGCATGCTTCCATGTTGATGTTATAAAGGTTTATCCTCGTCACCAATGTTATGTCTGTAAAATAGGGACAGCGGAGGTGGTGGCTGTGGTGAACGGTGGCTTTATTAAGGAAAGCTCGTAGCATGTGTTGTATACAGAATACAGCTATATGCTAGCTAACAGGAGGTACAAGATGTTGTGTTACTAGAGGCGGAGCGCCAAAGAGGCAGTCTCCCACCATCAGTCCCCTAATATAGGCACGGTGTGATGATGTCATCCGTGCCTGCGCCATCACGTCTGTGCTGCTCGTTGTTAATATGGGAATATCTAACAGGGGGAGGGGGTGTTATGTTATCTTCTGTATACATTTTATGGTCATATTTCAATCATTTGAAAACTGAAGCTCCCCAGCTGTTTGTATATCTCTACTTAAAGACAGATTTGTATTTGCAGTAACTGGAAAATTTCCCCTCTGGGGATCAATAAAGTATACAAAAAAAAAAAAATACTGTACCTTACGTAAAATGTCCCTAAAACTTCACTAGTCAATTAAAAAAAATCATCTGCCAACAAAATACGTCTGTATACAAAGTAAAAGCAGCAATTGTTTTTTTTTTAAATTTAATGATTTAACATTCTTAAGTTTAATCTACACTTTTGCTTGTATTCAGTGACACAAAAGTTTCTTCTTTTCTGTTTTTGAAATATATTGATTAGACATTACATTTTATACCAGCGTTTGTTTGGTTTTTTTTGTTTTTTTTTTAACTATTAAACTGATCCAAGTTTATCATTAATTGAAGATTTTTTTTAAAAATATTGTGTTGTCTGTCTTCATGAAGTGTTCCATTCCAACCACAAGAGGCAGTGTGCCAGTGTGAGAAAGTCACCAGAGAAGCTATTGTGGGACAGACAGCTTTGTGTCTGTCTGACCACAGCTGTCCAAAACATGAAGCAGCAGAAAGACTACAGGTACACTGATCAGAATTTGTCTCTGTAATTGTCTGATGTTGACTCTCAGTATGTGCCATCCATCCATCTTCTTCCACTTAATCCTTTTTCGGGTCGCGGGGGGGGGGGGGGGCGCTGGAGCCTATCCCAGCATCTTTGGGCGAGAGGCAGGGTACACCCTGGACAGATCGCCAGTCCATTGCAGGGCCAACACAGAGAGACAGACAACCATTCACTCTCACAGTCATACCTAAGGACAATTTAGAATCCCCAGTTTGATGCCAGTTAACCTAACTTGCATGCTTTTGGCATGTGGGAGGAAACTGGAGAAATCCCAGAGTAAACAGGGAGAACACGCAAACTCCACGCAGATCACTGTTGGTCAGGGGCTGGGATCGAACCCAGGATCCCCCAGCCAAGTAGCTAAATATTCTTCTCACAATCTATTACTAAATATAATCTGCAGTTGCATTTATATTCTGATGTGAGAAATTGATATCTCAACTCTGTATAAATGTGGGAAAATTAGAAATAATAATATTTGTCACAAGAACTTTTTGGCCTGTGTTTTTCATTTAACAGAGCACCAGTCAACAAACCACTGGACACGTAAAATACTTGGGGTACCAGGACTGCCAGCCTGAGCGTTTTAAAATCTGACCTACCTGCTCAACAGTGACCAAACATCAGACCCTGCTGTAAATGCTGACTAAGGTATTTCATTTGGGAATTAAGACAGCATACCAGTCTACATTTTAAATACACTAACATGAACAAACTCAAACAGACTTGATGATGTGTAAGATCTATAACATTTATTATATTAAACAGAAAATTGGACAACTACAGATTTTTTTTAATGGGAGGTTTGAACCCAGTGTAGTCACCATCTTCATTGAGGTACTCATGCTGAATATGAAGGACAACACAGGATGGTATCTCCACACGGTTCTGCTTTCCCAGGAACCACCAGCACCAGGAAACGAATGACCTGTAGGCCAAGTATCGAGCATGCCTGTAAATATAAAAAGAGCAGAAATAAATCACTTGATTTTATTTTATGTGCTTGTTTTGTGGTCTTCTTATCTGATGACTTAACATCTGACACTTTGAAGCTGGCTTTCTTAAATGTCAATATCTGGTGTTCTTGGAAAAGAACCACTCTTAAAACCTGGTTCAATTTGTCTGTTGGCATGTTTGTCACATTAAATTAAAACTGCTGTAGAGCTTTATTTTTCCTTTCCCTTTTGTTGCTCATGTCTTGCAGAATGAGACTCCCAGAGGCTGTCTCCTTGATTCCTCCATGTTCTGTCTGGATCATTTCAGATGTATGGATGTAAGGGGATGAGGACCTGTACTTATATGGCACTTTTCTAATCTGAAAGACCACTCAAAATGCTTCACTAGTACCAACCCTCTATTCTCATCACTTATCAGAGACAGATACCTAGGGAAAGTTTAGAATCACCAATTAACCTAACTTACTAACCCATAACCTACTCCCATGCATGTCTTTGGATCGTGGGAGGAAACCGGAGTACCTGAAGTAAACCCACAGGAACAGGGAGCACATCCAAACTCCACGTAGAAAGGTTCCTACCCCTGTCAGTCTGAGAATTTGAACTTGAGACCTTGAGACCTTCTAGCTGTTAAGAAACAGTGCTAACCACTGTACCACTGTGCTGACCACCAAGCAGGACCTAGACAGCATTTTTAAAAATTGTATTTATATTTTCATTGAATTTCCATGATAAGGCTTTCAGCTTTCAGATGTATTCCACTTCTCTGTGACATACTACAGTGGTTGTCCAAAAACACAAAAAGGTGTCTCAGTGACATTTCTTTATAAAACTTATGGAATGCCACATCTAATTCCATCCATTGTCGATAGTTCCCATAGATCTTGTATCGATAATGTAAAATGATGTGACCATGGGACACATCTTCAATGTGGCTGTTTAAGAAACAAACTACTCACTGCATCGGTGAGGTTTTCATAGCTTGTTAAATCTGGTGACTTTTTTTTTTTTAATGGGTGCTGTGTAGTTGTACCCTGCTATCACCTCCTTGGAGAACTCCATTCTCCCCTTCCGAAAAGACAAAATGGGTCTACAGTGGGCCTCAGTGTTACAGACTGCACCACAGTTTGATATTTCAAGCATTTTAGTCTAAATCACAGCACTTGTACAACCTTGAAGACCTTTTAAATTCAGCAGTTAAAGGACTTCCAGCATCTTTGACGAAACTCTTTTTGTTATTGTGATAAATAAAAATAAATAACTTCTTCATCTTCGTGCCATATACATATACAGTATATGTGCTGTGACTACTGAGTAAACACACTGTAGATAATAGGGAAAAATGACAAATCTACAGAGATGTCTCAGTTAGTAGTTTGTATTTGCAGCTATTGGATGTTTTGATGTTTTTTTGTGGATCTTGCACTACTTAGCTAGTTTACCGTTGATGTAAAGTTATACTTTGTTTTTTTTTTTCCCACAATATCTTTATTGAACCTTTTTTTTTTTTTTAACAAACATGATACAAACAATCAAACACTAACACTAACACTAAAGTACTACAAAAAAAAAAAATGCCCTAAAAACACCAACAACCACCAACAAAATCAAGTCTTCAACAATGCTCCTCTGTTTAGTCTAGACAATCCAATACATTAGTATACATATTATGTTCACCAGTTTGGAATTTACAAGGTCCACACACATCATTCACCTTCTTCTTCAAGAGTTATGTTTAAATTTTTTACATAATCAATAAAAGGTCTCCATATATTCTCAAACACAATTTCCTTTGATTTCAGTATATATGTTATTCTTTCTAATGGAAGGTTTGTTAACATCTGTCTTAACCACTGAGTCACATCTGGTCTATGAGTCTTTTTCCATAATAGTGCAATACATTTTTTGGCATTAAGCAAACTGAGGTCTATGAATGTTCTTTCACTTTTATTGAAATTATGCTTTTCTGGGTACAGACCCAACAAAAACAGTTTAGGATTCAATATGATTTGTTTTGAGATTATTTTTTCAATTGTTACCCTCACCTCCTCCCAAAACATTCTTATTAATCTACATTCCCATAAACAATGAAATAGGGTTCCTTTACTTTCCATGCATTTTGTGCATGTATCTGGTATATTTTTGTTATATCTATTTAACTCCTCCGGTGTAACATACATCCGCATTAACCATTTGAAATGTATCAATTTAAGGCGTGCATTTATTGATTTGGTTTGAGCTTCTGTACAAGCCAATTCCCATTGTTCCTCTGAAATTTCAATTTGCAGATCTTCTTTCCAGTAGTTTAATCTTTTCAGTGAATTTTCACTTGAAGATAGTGTCAATGAGTTATAAAACTCTGAAATAATACCCTTTCTTTTACTATCTTTCATCATCATTTTTTCCAAGGATGAATAAATAGGTCGAGTGAGAGCTTTATTTTGATTTGATCGAATAAAGTTTCTAAGTTGAAGATATTTAAAAAAATGTGTTCTATTGAGATTAAATTTGATCCTCAGCTCTTCAAAAGACATTATGTTGTCTGCACATGGCAAATATAAATCCTGAATCTTTTGTATCCCTTTTAAATTCCATACTTTAAATACAGCGTCCGCTCTCCCTGGTTTAAAATATTGATTACCCCATATTGGACTAAATTGTGACAATAACTGTGGTTCTTTTAAATAGTTTTTAGCTTCACACCATATTTTGATCATATGCTTTACAAATGGATTTTTAACTTGTTTTTGTAATTTTTTTGCCGAATCTGAGTATATGAATATGGGAAGAGGTAAAGGTAAATTGTATGATTCCATTTCAGTCCAGTGAGGGAGATCATTTGATGAAAAATAATATGTCATAGACCTCAGTTGTGCCGACCAATAATACAACATAAAATTTGGACATTTCAGACCTCCACGATCAAATGGTAAATATAATAAAGACAAACGTAATCTAGCCCTCCTGTTGTTCCATATAAATTCCACTAACTTTTTTTTTATTCTTGAGAATAGATCTAAAGGTGGTGATAAGGGAATGTATTGAAATAAATAAAGTATTTTAGGTAAAATATTACTTTTAAGTATATTGATTCTCCCGATCATCGACATTGGTAGTGACATCCATCTCTGAGTTAACTCATTGATATCTGACATTAAGGCTTCATAGTTGACACTGGCGACTGATTCTAGCTTAGGCATAATTTGGATTCCTAAATATTTAAACTGATTTACAACATTGAATTGATTTACCTCAGGGGCTGGGTAATTTCTCTGGGTCTCATTTAGCATTAATATTGAAGATTTAGTTTTATTTATTTTATATCCTGATATTTCCCCAAAATTCTTTATTAAATTCAACAAGGTTGGAATTGATTTTTTTAGATTCGACATAAACAAAATTATATCATCGGCGTACAGGGAGATTTTATGTTCTGTTGGTCCAACTTTAATTCCATATATTTGTGAATGTAAACGTATCGCTATCGCTAAAGGTTCAATTGCCATAGTAAACAGTAAAGGTAAAAGTGGACAGCCTTGTCGACATCCTCTATTGATTTTTATTGGTTTTGAAATATTGTTATTTGTTAGGATTTCTGCTGTAGCATTATTGTATATTATTTGAACCCATTTTATGAAATTATTTCCAAGTCCAAACCTTTGTAGGACTTCAAAAAGAAAGGGCCATTCAACTCTATCAAAGGCCTTTTCGGCGTCCAATGATAGGAGAGCTGTATCCGGTGCTTCTTTATTAAAATAAATAATATTAAATAGTCTTCTTACATTATGGAAGCCTTGTCTACCCTTTATAAAGCCATTCTGATCTCGATTAATAATATTTGGTAAAATTTCTTGTATTCGTCTTGCTAAAATTTTACAGATTATCTTAAGGTCGGCGTTTAATAGGCTTATTGGTCTCATATTTTCACATTTATTACAGGGCTTACCTGGTTTTGGCAGCAGTATAATTAAGGCATTATTTATGTATGATGGTAAATTATTATTTTGAAATGCTTCTAAAACCATTTCCAAAAAAGGTTTTATTAATTTATTCTTAAATTTTTTATAAAGGTCAACTGGAAGACCATCTGGTCCTGCACTTTTTCCTGATTTCATATTATCAATGGCTAGCCCAACTTCTTCTTGACTAATTTTAGACTCCAATATCTCCCCGTTTTCATTTGGAATACACGGTATAGATAGTTCGTTCAAAAACCCATTTAGTTTTGTTAAATCAGGTTCATTTTTGGTATCATATAATTTTTCATAGTAATCTCTAAAGGCTCTATTAATTTCTAAAGGATCTATAACTACCTGTCCGTTACTTATAATACTGGTAATTGGTGTTTTAATTTCCAATTGTTTAATCTGCCATGCTAATAATTTTCCTGATTTTTCACCTTGTTCATAAAAAGATTGTTTCAATCTTAGAAGACTCGAGGCAGCTCTATTCGCTGATTTTTTGTCGTATTCAGCTCTCAAAATCAGTAATTCATTCTCCAACCTTGGGTCACTTCCTGCATACACTTTTTCCTGAAGACTTTTTATTTTATGTTCCAATTTAGCTCTCTCCTCTCGAGTCTTCTTAGATTTTGATCCTGTATAACTAATAATATGTCCCCTAATAAAAGCTTTGAAAGCCTCCCACTTTACACATGCTGATGTTTGTGTAGTATTGATGTCAAAGAACTCGTCTATCTGTTTTTCTATATACTTGACAAATTCCTCATCCTGAAGCCATTTATGCTGAAATTGCCATCTACCTGATTCCTTTGTCAATTTTTTATCTACATATATTAGACAACAGGGTGCATGATCAGAAATCACGATGTTATCATAAAAGCAGTTTTGAATCTTGGACCTTAATTCTGTGGAAATCAAAAAATAATCAATACGTGAGAATGTCTTGTAGGTACTGGAATAACAAGAATAGGCTTTAACTTGTGGTTTCATTTCTCTCCATATATCTAACAATCTCAATTCTTTCATAAAATGATTAATAGTCATCCTACATCCAATGTGCGTACAATCCAGTCCTGTTGATCTATCCACACCTGGATTCAATGTACAATTAAAATCCCCTGCTATTATATGTTGCCCTGTAAGTGATGATAAGATGAGAAATAAATTAGCAAAGAACTTCTGATCATCTATATTGGGACCATATAAGTTCACAAGATTTATATTTTCTAATAGCAAAGAACCTTGAATGATTACATATCTTCCAAATTTGTCTCCAATTACATTTTTCACCTGAAAAGGAACTGATTTATGTATGAGAGTCATAACTCCCCTGGCTCGGGATGAAAATGAAGAGGTGAATACACTTCCCTGCCATCTACTCCTAATTCTTTTAACATCCTCCTCTATCAGATGAGTTTCTTGTAAAAACACAATTCTTGAACCCATGTCCTTTATTTTATTCATAACTTGTTTAAGTTTTTTTAAATTTTGTAGACCTCTGCAATTCCATGAAGTTAAATTAAGATTAACACTTTGGTCCATGATCAATAGAGAGTTTAGGATTACCTTGCAGTGTAAACATGCTCATACAGAGAAGCAAAAACATGAGTGGTTGAACATTCATCCTACAAACTACACACAAACAAATTTCCCCTTCCCACACTTGTGGCAAACCCCCCAAAATCAAAAGAAAAATTCTGTCTCCCGATATAGCCATCGACCGTTCCACACCCACGGGGAACAGCCTAAGCCACTCCTTCTTCATCCTCCCAATCACCCTAACTCTACTGCTTTTAATGACGTAACATTAACGCTCCTCTGTAGTTTTCCAACTTAACTCCAAAATTTTTAACAACTTTGTACATCATAGTTTTTTTTTTTGTTTGTTTTGTTTTTGTTTTGTTTTTTTAATATATAATACAATCTATATTTTGTAAACTTACTATTTACTTCAAGTCAGTCAGATGCCTGTGCAAATGCTTAATTATTCTACCTTATATTTTGTTCATGCTTAGCTCCCACCAGTCTCTTCTTCTTCTTTGATCTTCTTGATGAACTCCTGCGCCTCCTCTGGGGTCTTGAAGATGTGGGTTCTGCCCTCATACGTGGTCAGCAGTCTCGCAGGATAGATTACACCATGACGAATCCCAAGGTTGCGCAGCTCCTTACGTATGGGATCAAACTGCTTCCTCAATTGCTGGATTCCTGTGGCCAAATCTGGGTAGAACCGCACCTGCTGGTCCTGGTGTTTAATCTCTCCTTTAGCACGTGCAGCGTTGAAGATCTTCATCCTGTCTCTGTTGCTAAGAAACTTCATAATTAAGGTCCTCGGCGGTCCCTTATCTCTCCGTGGGCCAATACGATGTGCTTTTTCCAGAACCACTGCTGATTGCAACTCCTTGCTGCCCAGCACCTCCGGAATCCACTTTTCCAGAAAGGAATATATGTCCCGCCCTTCTGATTCCTCTGGAAGACCCACCAGCCTCAAATTATTCTGTCTCGACCGAGATTCCAAATCCAAAATATTATCTTCCAGAGATTTATTTTTTTTTTCCAAAGTGCGCACCTTTAATTGAAGACGGGTGACGTCATCTTCAGCACTAGCGAGACGGAGCTCCATCTGCGCCGTTCGTTCTACACAGTCACCCAATTCCTTTCTTATTCCTTCCAACGCTGTCATAATCCCATCAAATCTAGAGGAAAAGTCCGCTCTCATTGAACTCATGGCAGCCATCAGCGCATCTGCGCCATACCCCGCAGACATCGCACCGCCGCCAGCCTCCTCCGCCATATATGGAGTTTTGTTTGCTGCGTCACAGACCTGAAAGTCCGTTAATTTGGACTGTTTCGGCGGCTCGCTTTTTCCTTTTCCTGGTTTTCCAGCCTTAGGCTTCGCCGACATATCCTCGCCCAAATGCTGGGATACGTTCTGTCCCAAATGAGAGAGTTATTTGCCGATTTTTTTTCTCCAGGAGCAGAGCAGAGCGAGACACGTCCGTCCTACGTGGCAGCCATAACCGGAAGTCTATACTTTGTTTTTTAATATATTAAATGTAAACAACAGACATTCCAAATAAATATTCTATTATCCAACTTACACTGCTTTCTCCTTGATCTACGGTGGCCCATGGTCTGCTTGTAGATGTTCAGGGTAGTCTGCAGAGAATAGGGGTTCAGGTTCAGACGGGTTCTAGGCCTGGGTGAAGAATCATCCACCGTGGATCTTCTGGCAGCTCTCCACATCTATCCTGAACCTGCTGAAGTGTTTGTTATAAGACATTTTGGTACACCAAATCTACTGTAGCAGTTAAATAATCATACATCACTCTTGTTTTCTTAATGCATTAACCTTCTCCTGCACCTGTACAAATCATTTATTGTGGAACTATAGAGTCATTTTAAGTCAAATTGGTGAGACTATAATCATGACTCTTGACCAGTGCTGAGCAAGTTACTAAAAAATAGAAACTAGTTACAGTTACTAGTTACTTCTTTTCAAAAGTAAATGAGTTACTTTGGAGTTACTGCATGATTAAAGTAACTAGTTACTTGGAAAAGTAACTTTCACATTACTTTTAAATGCACACTTAAATCATCTTGCACACATAGCAAGATAATTTAATTAATGGATTACATTACGGGCTTATTAATGTCAGGCTGAAAACAGACTATTTCAGACAGAGCTTTTAGAACACAATCTGTTTTATCCTGCCTTGAGAGCTCTTAATGTGGGAAAAATCTGAAGAAAATCAACACAAAATTGCCAGTAATTTCCACATTTTGGAGTGAGAAATAGGATTTGTGACGTGAGAGAGAGGGAAAAAGAGTGAGTTGGCAACACTGCATAAAGCTGTCAGTGTTTCTTACCTTTAATATTATGGATTTAATCCAATGTGCAGTGATCCAAAGAAAATGTCCATTATCCACAGTCCAAATGTCTGCTGTGACAGAGACATGATCCAGTCCTTTTGGAGATCAAATCCATTTTTGAATAATCGTTATCCAGGTAGCAAGTAAATGTGTTTTAACTTCAGTGGATCACAGCTGTCTGATGGAAAATGACGACAATCAGTCGGTTTAATTCTTGTTGGCTCACAAACAGTCCAGATCCATACCTGTGCTCGAAATCCAGCCGCTGTTCAGATAGCGTAAATCCACTAACACTGTTAGTTTAGCATAGCACAGCACTAATGTTGCACTACCTTGTTGCTGTTCTTAGGCGCTTCTGGAGATTGCAATCGGTCTCAAACGCATTTAGCTTGCAACCCACCAATGTGCTTTTATCTTTAACCGCGATAAAGAAAAAAAAATAATCTGTCTATTTCCACAAAAACACAGCAGCTTCATCTTTTCCCAGCAGGAGCAAGCTCCATTTGTGGCTCCAGCAGTGAAGAGGCTCTTTGACTGACGCTCGTTAGCTAGGTAGGGTCAGTTTGTATTTATTTGCGCTAAAAATATCTATCCGTATTAATAAAACAAGTAGCATGAGTAATGCATCTGATCAAATTTCAGTAACTATAATGCATTACTGAATTTTTAAACAGTAATTTCGTTATACAGCATGCTACTACAAAAATAGTGGCATTACAGTAACGCGTTACTCCCAATACTGCTCTTAACTAATAACTACCTTAAGGTAATGCTACTTTTACTGGAGTACAATTTGTGTACCACCTCTAGCAGTCATTAATTCATATAAATAATCTCAGTGATATTTGAAACATTCAGAGTATAATCTAAAGCTCATCTTAGGTTTTAATCAACACAGCAGTCAGAAGACCTGTGAAAGACTGCCACAATATGATCTACTTTTTCAGACTATACAGAGTGTATGTTTGAGTGGCATTTAATTTTTTTTTAATTAAATGAAGGTTTTATTTCCTTTAAATGTGTTTAAAGTTGTTTGTTTAAGCTTCAGGCAGCCCTCCACATGTCTCAAACTGACAATAATGTGACACTGTGGAGTGATGCTAGATAATCTGGCTCCCCCAAGGTGCTACAACACCACCTGCTACATTTAACTCAAGTGTAGTCAAGATAATCTTGAAAAATGAAATCCTGACGCTCCTACCCTGATCTATACATCCATCCTCTTCCGCTTAATCCTTTTCAGGTCGCGGGGGGGCTGGAGCCTATCCCAGCATCAGAAAAAGTCTTTGTTGGTAGTGCTAATGCTAGGTTAGCAAAACACTCGTCTCTAATACATACTGCTAACTCTAATAAACAGGAGGATTTTTTTTTAACCATTCTGTTACACACAGGGTGGATGGGGTTGATCCTCTGATGAATCATTGTCCTCTGGCTCTTCTGGTTGAAAAAGTTAGGCTCTATATTCCCAATAAGCGACTTTCGCATCTCGGCTCGCGCAAAGCATCATGGGAACGTGGCTACCAAACATGCTCTATCGATACATTTAATTTATGGAAAGTTCCTGATCTGTGAGCATATTGTATGTGTAGGGGTCTTCCCGGTTGTACCCACAAACGCAAGAATAAACTAGTTGCGCTTGCAATCGCAGCCACGTTGCAGAAGTTGGCCAAAATAGCCCCCCCTGTATGTACGCTGACATAGCAGATTTTTTGTTGTGAAAGGACCAAGCACCCTTACTTGCGAGACTCCGAAACGACTACAAAGAAGGTAAGCGAGTGGTTTGACAGCTCAACTTTGGTTTTGTCATTTTGAGTAAATTTCACTACAAGGCATAGCCTGCTTACTTAGCTCTATAGGTTGATACTACTATAGTTTAAGTACCACACATTTTCAATGATTTGCAATTTGATTTTATACCAGCCTACTTATCAATGGCCTCAATTACATGTGTGTGTAGATCAAGATTCATTACCAATATACAAAGAACTATATCCTAGATCCAGGCCTGCCTGTCTGTACCTACTACAGGGTTCAGACTCGTGTCAATTAGGCTAGAACTTGAACAATACACAACCCTATTTAATTACGTTATAATATAGACTTACTGCTTTAATCCAACAATTACGTCCATCCAGATCCTTCAGCTCTGTGGGGAATGTATATAACGTGAATGGCGGCAGACATGTGCACACGCTGGTCCCGAAGTTACACGCATGTATGCTGCAAGTTTGCTTTTTCCACCGCTCTAGATGATACATGCCGTTCCCACACTTCACTACAGCACAGTGTGCACCTGGCATAACGGCGATTTAAAGCTTGAAGCAGACCTTAAACGGCAGTTGTTCAGGTGTGATAGTACTCTCTCTATACAAAAGCAAGGCGGCTACCGAAATGTTTGGTAGTCGTGAACTTTGAACCCACATAGTCTGCACATGCGCACTCATAATGTGAAAGTCGCTTATTCTTTCCCCAGGTTTCAGCCGTGTTTGATTGACAGCTGACACTTGACACTGTTCCAGGAGTGGGCGTGGTTTCAGCGCCTGCTGCAAACATGCCCCCCCCCCCCCCCATCTCAGCGCAGACAGGGCTGGCTGATTTTTCAAGATTTTTAAAGCTGGTTTTACATGATTGGCAATATGGGCAGCGCGGTGGAGGAGTGGTTAGCACTGCGGCAGCACAGCAACTCACCCTTGGCCGGGGGATCCTGGGTTCGATCCCAGCCCCCGACCAACAGTGACCTGTGTGGAGTTTGCATGTTCTCCCCGTGTCTGCGTGGGTTTACTCCGGGATTTCTCTGGTTTCCTCCCACATGCCAAAAACATGCAAGTTAGGTTCACTGGCATCAAACCGGGGATTCTAAATTGTCCTTAGGTATGACTGTGAGAGTGAATGGTTGTCTGTCTCTGTGTTGGCCCTATCCCAGCTGCCGAGATACGCTCCAGCCCCCCCCCCCCCCCCCCGGGCGAAGGTGGGTGGATGGATGGATTTTTAAACATTCAAATTTGGCTGGACAGTTGATAACACACTTTTGTCTGGTCTGGTAGACTCAAAACGCATTTATTGATTCACTTGTCAGGGTCTTTAAGAGGAAATTATGAATTTTTGAAGGTCCAAAAGAAACACCAGCAATTTAGTAAAGCTGTGTCAAATGAAGCAGTTCATTTTTAGTTGTGTTTAATTTAACCTCCAAGAGACTTTGAGATCTCAATAGTCCATAAAAAGGTTTAATGTAGGAAAATTGGATAATAATTTGAATGAACTGACGAGCTGTCAATATCAATATCCATTATCTTTTTGTTTTACAGAAGAGTATTGAGGAGAGATAGTAAATAGAGATAAGAGCAGGGGGAAAGACACACAGGAAAGATCGCTATGACATGGACTCAAACAAAGACACATTGCAGATGACTGCCATGTCCTTATTGTATGTATCCTTAACCACTAGGCCACTGGGTGTCCAACCCATTGACATTTTTTGGATGGACTATTGGTTAGATTTAATACCTGCATTTGATGTAGTTGTCACTTATTTAGAAGAAGCAAGGTAGAAATGTAAATTCAGTTCAAATTTAGAAGAACAAAGGTGCAAAAATATGATAAGAGATGCTCATTTATAGTTAAAAAGTCACAAATTTACCATAAGGAACCCCCAAGCTCATGACAGGAAAAACAAATATAGAAAAACACATTTCCAAATGAAAAAAATCATAACTTTATAACAATAATTACAAATTTACATGAAAAAGTTGCAACTGCACAAGAAAAAAGCTGCACATTTACATAATAATAATGCATCAGATTTATATAGTGCTTTTTCATAGACACTCAAAGACGCTTGACATGAAGATAGATATAAATTTTCCAAAAAACTCTAAACAATCTACAAACAATAAACTAACCTAACACTAGTTAGTTTATTGTTTCTATTGTTTTGTATATTGTATTGTTATATAGTTTACTGCACTAATAATGGGTATGGGGGATAGCAGGTTAGTCAGGGGAATGGTTTTGGGTCATTTTGCGGACAACTGCCCCCCGACCCCCCCCACACACACCAAATAGCCTTCTGCCTGTCACTTTGTTATGGTCCACTTATTATGATTCGCCTTCGGTTGTGACATCTTTAGCTCCACTGATTTTAATGATGATCAGGGAAGACGTGTCCCTGTGGGTTTCTGAAACCACATACCAACAGCAGAGCTGGCTGAGTTAGTCTAGCTTAGCTACTCTGGCTTTTATTCTGCGGTGTGGGTATGTATGCATGTATATATGTATGTAGCAAATATTGTCCCCCTACTAATTCAGAAGCCACTTGACTGTGAGCTCTCATCTCTTGCATAGCGATGCTACAATACCTGAAGAGTGACCTTGACATGGTTTCACTGACCATTTGACCATAAAAGAGGTCAAAGGTGACTTTTGTAATCGGCCTTTTCTGGTGGAGGTGTACACTGGGGGAAGAATCAAGCGCACCTGACACAGTCGGCGGAGTTTAGGATCGTCGGATCTCTTTCCACAATACAGATGCTGTGCACTGACGGGAAGAAAGAAGTACTCCATACTGCTGGTGCTGAGACACCAAAACTATATTTAGATTTAACTATATTCACATTTATTTCTTTAATCCGCTCGTATAACCCATATTGAGGTGTATGCTGGTGATAGAATTAAACACACCCTGGCTGTTTGTGTCGGCCCTGACTGGAAGTTGGATGTGTTTGTGCATTACCAAAAGGGCTTTCTACTGTGTCCAGTAAATTCTGTTCAAATCATGTCAAGAGTGGAGAACAACTTCTAATGCAATCAGTATGTACACCCACTGCAGTCATGTAATTTAATAGTGTATATATTAGAGTTAGGATGAGTTATACAAATGTTCTGTGTCTGCTAGCTTCCTGAATATTCTTTTGAATTCTGACTGTTGTTTATCCCACTTGCTTTGTAAGTGTGTCAAATATTAACAGCATACTGATAGAAAGTGTGAATTACTGTGGACTAAAAATGTTTGTAAAAAGACACAGGAAAATTTCTTTTTTTGAACATCCATCCATCTATCACCAAAATCTTAAAATGGACCCCCCCCCCCACAAAAAAAAACAAAAAAAACTGGATCATTGTCCAGATCTGCAAAAAAAAAAAAAAAAACCCATTACATAGAACAAAAATTTAACCAGCATCCTTATGAACATTGCAAATTTACATGAAAAGGTAGTAGATTTATGAAAAAAAAAATTGATGTTTGACAAAGTTTTTAATTTACAAGACAAAAGCTAATTAGAGGGAAAAACTGTCACATTTATGACAGACACAAATGTAAATGGGAACATCAAATCTTTGAGACAAAAGCAATCAATTTTCAAGAAAGAAGTAAGAAATTTCAGAAAAGAAATTAATTTCACTGAAGTTAAACAGCAGTAAAAAATGATGGGACATACTGTACAAGAGTAAAACACTATATCATGACTGAAGAATAAAGTGATGCATGAAGTAAATGATGTAAATAAATGTAAATTATGCCTACATGCTATTATCATCCCATGTTGCATTTTACTTTGTGCAATAACAAAACTAATGAAAAAATTAATACACGTTTAATGCTTTATATACCCTTGAGATGGTGCAGGATCCAGCCACATGAGCTCGAAGCCTCTGCCGCAGACAGGAAAGGCTGGAGGCTGCTCACCCACAAAGCAATAGCTGTCTTCGAAGAGGACCGATGATGGCATCTTGCTGCTGCAAGGGATAGACGTCATGGAGCTGCGTCCACCTCAATCCAAACTACAGACTACCGTTGCAACACCTGTGGGCGCCTGTGTGCTTCCAGCTTTGGGCTGCGGATCCACATGTGCTCCCATCGCTGAATCCACAGATTATGTCATCGTCGGACCCGACGGACTACCAAGACCCTTGAGAATGTAGGAATACTGGAGAAATAAATCTCCCTGAATGCTACACAAAAACAACACACTACTGATGTTTGGAAACATCAGCTTTTTAAGTCACACTGACATGTAGGGTGCTGTCTGGGAAAGGGGCCAATTGTATGGAAGGCTATCCCCTTCAAAACGTTGCCATGATGTGTAGGTACATTTCTGGAGAGACACGTCAGGTTCATTCATACATTCATTGCAGCCCAGCTGAACTGTGGGAGGAACAGTGGTTTGTCAGCAGGTCCTTCATATCACTGTTGTATCATCAGGACTAAAGACTGCATGTCTTATTCACCAGGTATTGCTGCTAGTTCTATATATATTCTACTCACCTCACTAGATATCCGTGTTCTCAGCTGATACATTAATGCACATTCAATTTTACTACATCTCACTTCTACATGTTATTCTGGCTTTTGCTATATTTTGACTTGAATGGCCCCATAATCTCACCACCAGACTTGCTGGTCAAATTGGCTTAATTTATCTACATCTACAGCTCCCTTTTACATAACTCACCTACCTCATTTGTGTTCCTAGCTGGATCACCTACCAACACTTGACCATACCTATATGTCATTCTAGATTATATTTTAGCTTACTTTACTATAGGTTATCTTACACTGGCTAAGACAGCTCCTCCATAAGTGGCCGTTAGCTGCAACAAGCAGAGCATCCATCCATTTATCCAGTCTCTTTTGAATAAATGAATCTTTATTTTGGATAGATTAGATTAAAAGAAAGGAACAGAATAATATAACAAAGGGGGAAAAAAATCCAACAAAGTCAAATTAAACAATAACTCCTCGGATTTTCTGTGTGTAGTATACCCCAGGGATCAGTTCTATCCTATTAACCATTCAAACCACACACACACCTGTCCCAATGATGCTTTATTTGGTCTTTTACTTTTTCAAGTTCAGCCCATTCACCCACCCTTCTATCTTTTGTCACTGTGATAACAAAAAGGACTTGGGACACAATCATTAACATGCTCTGTACCTTAGACAATAGACTATTGACAAGACTACTGTAATACGGCACTGCATGAATGTGACAAGTAGTTAGAATTGCTTTGAATGATCAGCAAGATTAGAAAAGTGTTGTATAAATAAATGCATAACTTCAGAATCTATACATGCTATATTTTATCTGGCTTTGTGAATTTCATTAAGGTTATCAGTACTCTAATCACTACATCTGTTTCTCCTTTGGGTGAATGTGCTTTCAGAAGACAATTTCAGTAGAAGTCATTCATGACTCTATTATTCAGAACATTCCATAAAAGATTTCCTGGTAGCCTTTAGGTTACAATTGTGACAAAAATACCCCCCCAAAAAATTAAAAATTAAACGTGCATTATTTACATTTAAGAACAATCTAACTGATCCAGGCTTTATTTATTTATTTATTTTTTGTCAGAAGACTTTGTTTATGTGGCAGTCTTCATTTTAAGGACTATTATGTCATGTAGCTGTCGTCCCAGCAGGGCCTAAAACATCTGTGGGTCCATTTATACATCTACTGTGTATATAAGACAGACAAAAAGATTCAAGATTCAATATTTTCACAGAAAAGTTTTATACTGACTCCACAACATATTTCTTACTGCCAAATAAAAGTTGTGTGCTGCAGTTAAAGTGACAGTCCGCCAAAAATCAAGATTTTTTCTTAACATGTCTGTAGCCACAGTTACATGGGCAAAATTTCTTCAATCTGATTACAATTCAGATCACAACTTTACTGTTTACATGGATCCTGAAAAAGTTGATCCGATTAGGACGTGCGTTTCCATGTGCCACACGTTTGAACGGACTAAATTATTTTGACATGCGCACAATTACCCGACATTCCGGAAATAGTAGAAGAAGAAGCAACTTCCGATGTAAACAAACCCCACTTTGTGTCTTTCTCTTTTTGAAATGGACCTGTATTGTGTTATTCAGACTGTACTTTTGCTTCTGCTGGTCTCCGTAAGGAAGCTACAAGTACATACTTCTGCATATGACGAATAGAGGGAGACAGCAGGACAATACAGACCAGTTTTGTTTTACTCCCGCCATGTCTTCCGCAAGGTGCTGTAAAGATGGAAATACGTCACATCGACGTGTGGCTGATGTACAGACATGTGCGATAAACATTTTCTATCCACGCTTCGGAATAAGTGTTTAAATGGGCACCATTCGGATTAACAATCGGCATAACCCATCCATCTCAATCAGAAGGAAATTTTGATCTGAATGAGTGTGATCGGGTTAGAATATTCAGATTGGTGTGTTTACATGAAGCATTTTTATTCCGATCAGGCTTTTAATCCGGTTACCTGCGTCCACGTAAACATGGCTTGTAACATGTTTTTTATGACTTACAATACATATCAAGAGGGAAATCGCTCAAAAGTCTCACATCTCTGTTTTGTTGTTGTGAAGTTTCACTTAAGCCACACCCCCCGCAAAAAGGCGAGTTGAGGCGGAATGTTTTTGGTGATGTAGCCATTCGTGGTGCTGGCACGTGGGTAGTGTCAAGCCAATCAGGACTCTCTGACCTAACTGACGTCATCCTCCAGGCTAGTTAGCATTTTTTTTTTTTTTTTAACAAACTGCTTTGAAAACTTGACCCACACTACACCTGTGGCTGTGGCGCAGGTGTAGTATGATGGACTACTGATCGGAGGATCAGTGGTTCAGTTCCTGCTCTGTCTGCACTCTGCATGTTGAAGTGTCCTTGAGCAAGACACTGAATCCCCAGTTTCTCCGGGAGGGTCAGGCCAGTGCCTGTGCATGGCAGCTCTGCCGCCAGTGTGTGAATGGATAGCAGATCTGTAAAGCGCTTTGGTCATCCAGAGATGAGTAAAAAAGTGGTATACCATTTACCAAATTAAGATGGGTTTTACCATTAAACTGCTTTTAAGGACCGATGCAGTTTCAGTCATTATCCTGGGCCACCGTGCATACAGGTGGGCGTGTCCTTCAACCGGTAAGTCTTTTTAAATTAAATTACATTATATCGCCCTTTATTGTCATTCAACTGTACAACCAATCATGTACAGTAGAACGAGACTGTGTTTTACCTATCTACAGTGTCAATCACACACACCCCAAGTGTAGAATCAGAGGGCCGCTGCCATGCAAGGTGCCGCCACAGATTTCCCTCCTCCATCCATTATTGCTGAGCACCAAGCTGGACGGCAGGAAGTTCCACTTTTATATGGTCTTCGGCATGACCCGGCCGGGATTTGAACCCCTGCCTCCCGGGTGTGGGGCGGATGCTCTACCAGCTGAGCCACCACTCCGGTTTTTATTACAGGATTTATTCTGATAATGTAGTGCTAGCCACCATTAGCCTTGTGGTATGTGGTTGGGCTTAGTAATCACAGATTCTCTCGGGGTTTTTTTTGGTTTTTTTTGGGGGGGGTGAAAAGATTTTGACATGAAACTGTAAGACAATGAAAGGGTTTTGTTTTTTTTATACGGGAGGGCTGAAAAGTTCATAGGCTGACTAAGAAGAAGTTATGCTACAGCAGCTAAACTAGTCATGCATTAAATTCAACCTTTTCTGATACTAACTGCATTGTTTCTTTTCAGATACACTGACAATGGAGACTACCTTGAAAAATAAAAGATTTTTGGTCAAATTTGACCACAGCATCATGGTCAGCCTATGAACGTTTCACACACACACACACACACACACACACACCTGCAGGAAAAAAAGGGCATTTTAGACAATGTAGATTTGTTTTTATAGGGGATTTGTATCCACCGGAGTCCATCTTTAAGCACTGAGTGAAACCTTATTTCTACCAGGACATGATGATCAGGAGTTATGTGAATAAAAACAGTACAGTGATGGAGTCATCCTTATTTATACCAAGACATTACAGTAGAATTGAAATAACTGTAAATCAGCACTTCTTTGGTGATTCAAAAAATAATTTGGGTTTTCACTTATTCAGGTTCATCACACTGAAACTTGTTATACTGTAGGTCCTTCGTAAGTGAACAAGATCAGGTAATTAATATGCAAGGAAGAATGTGCTTATGTGTCTGTATTTGAAAGTGTGTCAGTGTGCCTAAGTATATCTCCCCTCCCATCCTCCCACTGCTCCTCACCCAGGCTCCTTTATTCCCTCCTGAGCAGCTCCGTCACCCATGTCGCTGAGGGACAAGGAGAATGTGGTGTTTTTCCCCGGATCAAAAATTTACGAGCAATTAAAAGGCGGCCGACGCCCGGCATCCATCAGCCCCGTGTGCTGCTAGGCAGGGTGAGGGGGACTCGCAGTAAACCACAGGCTATATACTTTTATATCTGTTTTCCCTCCAAAGAGGGAAGGTTATGACAAAAATGATGTTTTACTGTTCCTGCTTCCTGCCGTGATGTAGACGTCTTTCACAGAACTAGCTCGTTGGGGGTTGGAGCCCTTGTAGGGGGAGGCACAAGAAGAGGAATGTGCATCTGTGTGAAAATGTGTCTTGTTTATGTTGGGTGATTTTCTAACCTGTGACAGAGGCCTCTATCACAGTAAGAATAAGACCGTATTTTCTCCTTGAGTCGATCGGTTACCGAGGAGAGTGACCTAATTACTCTGTTGTTTATTACTGCAGAACTCTGATTTATGCCCTTATGCTGATGTAATTTCAACAATGAGTCTTCCTCCTCAATAACAGCACTTTTTTTTGTTTTGTATATGATTACACACACACACACTTGCGCACAATGATCCATTGCGACACATCTAATACAGAAAAAAGCACGCAAACCCCCATACATCAACACAGTCACTCTTTCACTTTTTCTGGCTCCTTGCGACAGGCCCAGACTCATTTGCATCCTTAATTGTGTTGTAATGTACTTTTAATTTGAAAATGGAGGCAATTAATTATTTTGATACGGAACAAAATGCCGCAAATGTAAACATTCTAATAGTTCTCCATGAACGGAGCGTCATTTTTCAAAAGAGGGTTTTGAATCTTATCTCATTTTTTAATGCCATAACAGCTTTTTTTTAAGATCCCATTTCACCACTCAAGCATTCTCCTTGATATTCACTTTGTTTCTGCAGTGAGGGCAGCGTTTCTTTGATCTCTTCCACCACTGTTATTTTCCATCTCAATCTCCCACAGGATAATTACTGTAGCTTCACCTATGCTATCAGATAAGATTAAATGAAATTAAGCCTGTGTGGATGTTCTACTTCTCCATCAACCCTCTGGTGCAAAGTCACTAACATCAGACTATCCACTTTTTGTCTGGAGGTTACAGAGGCTCCGAGTGGAGATGAGAATCGCAGTCCTATTTTCTTTCTCTTGCCGACCATGTGATCAATAGGTGTCAGGACACAGAGCAATGCCAGAGGAAAGGAGCAGAGTGAAAGAGGGGAGATCATTTGTAGAGGCCCTGAAAAAAAGCTTGACACTTTCACTCCCTCAGCCTGATAAACTCACCACAGAGAGGAACAGGATGGATGCTTGTTACTCTTTTTCCTTTTTTCCACCTATCTCTAGCACCTTTTTCTCCCTCGTTCTCTCTCACATGCACGCCAGTGTTCCTGCTCTCGTATATCTTTATCCCTCACCCCTCTCCCTCTCTCTCTTGTCTCCCGAGGGTGCTCGGAGCTGGCTGACATCACAACCGGCCTGGCAACAGCCAATAAATTGTGAGTGACAAGTCTTTGGGCCAATAAAAGCACCACCATATTTCATGCACAGTAAATCTGATTGCAGATTGCTCTGGCGTGTGGCGGCTGACAAGTTTATTGTCGTCATGGTAGTGGGAGCAGAGGGTGGAGGGTGGAAGTGGGTGGGGGTTGCTCTCCGACACCAGAGTTTTCTAAAAGCTCCCAGTCTATATGGAGGTCAAACAGATGGAAACTCTGGGATGCGGGCGACCCCGTTCCACCCACCCAGCAACCCCAACAAATCTCCGTGCTCACATACATACACCCACACGTCAATGCCAACTCGGGCAACATCTATAAGGAAGCTATTTTTTCCGCAGCTTTTACAAAGCCATGCAGCCGCGGCTTTCACTGCAGCCATCTGTCCCCAATCCACACATGCTCCTGGCAAAACTTTTAAAGAGGTTGCGCTTAACTACGATGCTGAATTCTCTTATTTAAAGCAAGACTGTAGATAAGGAAACAATGTTATAGGGCCTCGTTTAGAAAGCCTGTGTATGCACAAAATGAGATTCAAAAAATTGTTCCACTTACAAGTGAAAAGTTGTGATTTAAAAAAAATAAAATAAACACAAGATAGTTGGTGAAACCATGTAGACATAAATAAAAAATGTTCATAACCCAGGTTTTTGTGATGTAAAAAAATTAAACCGCAATAAATCATTTCAAGGCTTTTCCTACATTTAATGTGACCTATAACAATGTGCAATTCAACTGAAAAACAAAAAATAAAATCTGTGAGGGGAAAATATTATAAATAAACAACTTACAATAAACTGGTTGCATAAGTATGCACGCTTACCCAGGATTTCCACTGATTCTGGATGCAGTCAATTGTGGATGCAGTGCGGACGGAGCCTTGAGTCCATCCCTACCAGCTCCATTTGTGTTTTGAAGCGGCATGGATAAGAACAGGGTTTGAAATTCAAGATCGCACAAGAATTATACAAAATAACGCGAGATCTCGAGAAAGACCAGAGAGAGACACACAATAAACATAGCAGTAAAACCACACCAAAAAAATTAAGACAGTTATTAGTACACCCCAAGGACAAAATAGAGCAAAGCAAAAAATGCAACGTAGTATATGAAACATCATACAGATCAAGTAACAAAACCTACATCGGAGAAACAGGAAGATCATTCACCACAAGGAAAAAGAACACCAGAAGGAATGTGAGAAGGAAACACAAGGATGACCCACAAGAGCACAAAAGAAAAGGCAGAACAAGCAATATTAAAATCAGCAATATCAGATCACTGCAAAAGAAATAATCACATCATGGACTGGGACAACGCAAAAATCATTGGATCGGAGAGTAACAGACACAAACGCTGGATCAAGGAGGCCATAGAACTCAGGAAGCAGGGAGAAGACAGCATGAATCAGGATGAGGGGGCATTTATGCTTTCCCACACCTGGGACTACATTCTCCTGAGACCATTGGATGGCGGAAGGCGCGGCCAGCCTAGT
The DNA here is from genome assembly GCA_020510985.1 of Pholidichthys leucotaenia. Taxonomy (NCBI): domain Eukaryota; kingdom Metazoa; phylum Chordata; class Actinopteri; order Cichliformes; family Pholidichthyidae; genus Pholidichthys; species Pholidichthys leucotaenia. Next base: position 231,539,041 of record CM035849.1, read on the forward strand.
GGATCTGACAGTTCTGCTGGGCTGGCCCCGCCTAGGAAACCCAGCTGATAAATGACACTTCGCAGCAATCAGCTGACACTTCTGATGAAGACTGCAGCGAACAGTTGAAACATGTAAAGGTAAAAACATCTCCTTTCTATCCTTGTGTTTAATAAGAAAAACAAAAGGCTAAGACCAGAGAGAGACGGAAGAAGGACCGATTGCGATCACGTGATAACAACAAAGAAGTGGCTCTCCACCTGGATTTTTGTGCTCTAATAATATGTAAGTAGCCCATTAATTTTAATTCTATTAAGTGTTTGTATGTTATGTCAAAGTTTTTACCTTCTCTGACACAGTGGTGGAGGAGTAGACCTCAGAAAATTACAGACGATCTTTAAATCATTTTTAATGAACAAACCGCTATTAAATACAGTAGCTACTTAGGCTTCTCCTTGCAGACTGGATGTGACATCTGTCAAAAAGAGACTTGTGTATTTTTAGCGATGTGAATCTGACGAGTGATTCGTTCTGCAGTGGTCCAGACCAGGAGGGGAATAGAACATTAATGAGAATGGGATCTATCCGCTGCGGAAACCGGATCGCAGCTGTAACGGACTGCATCTGGAATCAGTGGAAATCCTGGGTTAAACTAATACTTTGATGAAATTTCTAACAAATTTGTTCTTTACTAAGTTTAACTGATATAATTCTGACAAAAGGCCAGTTTTTGTATGTGTAGCAGGAGAGAATAGGAAACCTCCTGAGAGTGATGTCTAATGTTAGGAAGTTATCTAACCATTGCATAATGTTTGACTGTCTTGATTACAGATGATTACTTACCTAACAAAAGTTATGCTTAGGGAACCCAAAGAGCTAGCAGTGGCTCCATCTTTTAGTTTCAGCATATTTTTGACCTTGATGACATTTACCTTTGGCTATTTGTCTCCATTGTGGAAACATGAACATGCAGACAGAAACAAGAAGAGGGTGATTACAATACTTTGTTGCCCCTTCTGGGGATAAAGTACTAATTATGATGTGATAATAAAGGGAAATTAAGTAACAAGAACAATAATAATAAAATATTACATCCATCCATTCATGGATGGACTTCAGATACTTATTACTTATTTACAAAGTGGTATTTTTGTTGTAAATAATTTTGTCCATTTAGTCTTTATTTGTTAGTGACAGTGAAGGGAGACAGGAGAAAAATTTATGAAAAATAGAAAAAATGAAAGCACCAAGGAGCTGATGCTTTGGTGCCTGTGGCATGGGGGGGCTGTAAAAAAGTCACACTAATTTTGGGGGGAAGCTATTGAGGTAAAAATGGCACCGTTTACTACTAAACCCATTCATTCTCCATTGACTCACTGAGTGTTTTGGGTGTACTACTATGGCAGCCAGGTGGCTTCACTTCTGGCAGCCAATGATCCATCCAGTTTTTCTATAGAGATCAGTGAGTGGTCCGTGGGTCCACCATGTTTTTGAGGCGAGGAATGTTGGGACTTGTAGTTTTTTTTCACGATGAACTGAAAACTCCAGGAAGAAAATACTTTGTCCTTCCTCTGCAAAACTAAACAGCAAAACCAGTGTGAAAACAATCGATGTGATGAATAAACGGTGTAGTTGCTGAATAAGTGGTATTTTTTTCAGTTTTTTAGCTATCTTAGAACAGTTCAGCTAGAGCTCAGCTGTGAGCAGTGTTGCCAGATCTCACGAGAGAAACAAGCAACCAGCTCTATGGAAACCAGCCGCAAAAAAAGCCCAACAGGCAACCTATCACACTGTGTAAAAGAGAGGCTGCTTGATAACAGTAAAGATATATAGACTTGTTTTTGCTTGCAGTGAATTGACTGTAAACACAGTCAGCATTGAATAACTGAATTTTATAAACTCTAATTAAAGGAAAATACATATACGTTCTGCATAAGCAACAGCAACTTTATAGTAAACACAGTCAACCTTAAAACTTTGAATAAATTAAAATTTTAAACTCTGATCAAAAGAAAAGACATATGCATTCTGCATAAGCAACAGCACTAAACACGATTATAGTTTAGTGATGTGGGATGATGGAAGTTGTTGTCCACTAATCATTTAAACAAAAACTAAATATTACTCTGTTATTATACGACAGCCGACAACTTTAATTACGTGGAAAATTATATTTTAAATTGACAAACATCATATGTGTAACTCGTGGCAAAATTTGATTGGGCTCACAAGATAATTTTGCTCTTGACATTCATTTCAATGGAGAATTTTTTCGATTTGAGGTCCCATACACTGATCTCTATAGAAAAACCGTACGAATTATTGGCCGCCAGAAGTGAAGCCACCCGGCCTCCACACCAGCACACCCCAAACACTCAGCAAGCCACTGGAGAATGAATGGGCCCAGCAGCAAATGGCGCCACCCCCCACCTCAACAACCTTCCAAAAAACCAACAGATCCCGAACTTCTTGGCACAGAGACACAGCCCACAATCCCGTGCAACCGGTGAACTACAGAAATCGATTTCCATAGTTGGTAGATTTCTATAGTTCACCGGCTGCGCAAGACCACAAGCCACGCCTCCACACCAAGAAGCCCAAAATCTGCCAATTCCCCGGGAAGCCACAGAGGCAAAAGTGTCACCATCCACCATCAAACCCATCCACTCCCCATCAACTCACCGAGTCTCGCGGTTGCACCAACACAGCAGCCAAGTCGCCTCACTTGGCTCTGTACTCGCTAATGGGGTGTGAGCCATCCAGCTTTTCTATAGAGATCAGTGTCCTATATGCGGAAGTAGAGGGGGCGTGACTTAGGCTGGGAGAGCTGTCACACAGACAGCAAAGCAAGCCCAAATAAGCAACTACATGTTAAAAAAACAAGCCCAAAAACCTACATCCCGCAACTGATGAGATTGCAAGTGACTTTAGAGAAAAACAAGCCTAAAGTCGTTATAATAAGTGGACTTGGCTGTTATGTCGGAATAACATGAGACCGGAGCTGCATTCAACTGAGCACTGAACTGACTTTATTATAGAAAACAGCTCAATACATTCCCTAGCGGTAGCCCGCCTGACATCATCACCCTCAACCCCCCGGCCAGGCTACGGCAAACCCCAAATGTCAAATCCCCACACAACATCCCCCCCCCCCCTCACAAAACATGGAGAACCCCCAGAACATAAGTAAAGCTTTTTTTTTTCCTCAACTGAACAGCAAAACCAAATGGGCGTCTGGGTAGACTACCAGAACGCCCCCCCCCCCCCAATGTTGGGGCGGATTATTCTGCCGCCCATTCCCAACACGCATTAGCTAACGCTGTCTTCAGAACATAGTCTTCCAGGTACCTGGGCCTCTGACGTGTTCTAGCCGAGCGTCCCCTAGAAGGGGAACCTGCTCTTGACACCGTCGGCCGCACCTGCGAGTCCCTAACCCAGGGGTCACCAACCTTTTTGAAACCAAGAGCTACTTCATGGGTATCAAGTCATGTGAAGGGCACCAGCTTGACACACTCCTCTAAAATAACAAATTGTGTGTATATATATATATATATATATATATATATATACTGTATATATACTGTATATATATATACAGTATATACACACATAAATAAATAATTATCAATAACTTAAGAGTGGGTAACAGACAAGATCAATATTCAACACTTTATTTTTATTAATCTCAGCAATTGTTCAGATGATCACTTCTACATTTCATTAAAAAAATGTCCAGTTTTCACCAGTCCCTTTTAACCATAAAAAACTAAACCCTTTTAATTCATGAACTATGTTGAGCCATGTTTGAAAAAGTTAGGCAACATTTAAGAAAAATCAACTTTCATATTAAATAAATCTTATCACATTTTTAACTGAACAAATCTGCTGCAATTCTGCTCAAAATCTGTTACATTTAATAAACACACTTTTGTGTGTTCTTCTTCACTGGAATTATATCCATACAGTTCTTGCCAAGAATTATGCTGGAGTAATAACCAGCACTGTCCTTTCATGAGAAGAAGCTAAGCAGTGCTGAGAGTGCTTATATGCACGGTGGCGCAGTGGTTAGCACCGCGGCAGCACAGTTTACCCTCGGCCGGGGGATCGCGGGGATCGTGGGTTCGATCCCTGCCCCCGGTCAACAGTGATCTGCGTGGAGTTTGCATGTTCTCCCCGTGTTTGCGTGGGTTTCCTCCCACATGCCAAAAACATGCAGGTTAGGGAGTTAAGGGGCGCTTGCGGCTGGTGGCTTGTCACCTGACTGCAGAACAAATCTACCTACGTATACAAAAAAAAAAGAGTGGGCAGCAGTTTCATGACGCGTTGAAGTGCTGCTTCGCCGTCGCCTCGCAAATGAAACACACGCAGCTTCCTTTCACGGTAGTAAAAAAGAACTCTTCCTCCCGCTCACTTTGAAAATGATAAATTTTCTGTCTTTTTTGGGGGGCTAGGAAACAGCACTGCGTTCACCATCTTCACGGCCCGCTAGCTTACGCTCCAGCGCGAAGGTTTTGTCATGCGCACAATACTGACCTTTGAACTAGGTCAGAGTTCACCTTAACTTTACGTATAATAAACATATTTTCATTTTTTTTATTTTTAAAACATTGTCATTTTAAAATCTATATAAATGCAAGTGTGATTTTAAAAATAGCGGCAGAAAAAATTACATCTTAGACGCAGCTCACTTGCGAGTTGTGCTATTTTTAGAACAGGCCTGCGGGCGACTCATGTGGTCCCTGTGGGCGACATGGTGCCCGTGGGCACCACGTTGGTGACCCCTGCCCTAACCCCTGCATCCAATGAGTCCCATCCCATACCAGTCCGTTCCGCCGTAGTTCCTGGACTCTGTGCAGGCAAGGACCTCCTGAGTCAGCTGGAGTGCCACCATGACCAGTCTGAGAGTTCGAACGTGTCCCGGCCATGCTGCCTCACGATCTGTAGGGGCCCCATCCAGAAAACTTGCAGCTTATGCGTGTGGTTGGGATGTTTAATCCAAACCCGATCCGACACTTCCAGTCCGTGAGCCCTCGCCCTGTACTTCCTGTTGAACTGTTGTTTCATCTTTCACTGTTGGGCAACGACCAGGTCCCGAGGAGGATCCATGCTCCCTGGAGAAGGGGTCACGGGTGTTCTCAGTCGGTCCAAAGGCAAGTGGAGTTCGCGCCCCAGCATGAGTTTCGCTGGGGAGCACCCTGTTGTAGCATGGGCTGTTGCCCTGTAGTGAAGGAGTGTGCTCTGGAGGGCATCCGGAAATGTGAAGTCGTCTGCCAAGTGAGCTCTCAGCCTGTTTTTCAGAGTCTTGTTGAAATGCTCTATGCCCCCATTGGCTTGGGGGTGATAGAACGTGGTTTTGATGTGTTCCACGCCCCTAAAGCCCAAAACTCCTCAAACACCCCAGAGGTGAACTGTGGGCCATTGTCTGTAGTGATGGCATCCGTGACCCCCCATCTGGCGAACAGTGACGAAAGGAAACCCGTAACCACATCCGTAGTGACTGAATTAGTGGGAAACACCTCCAGCCATTTAGAGAACAGATCGTAGACCATAAACAGAAACCGGCTGTTCAGGAGTGCTGTATGCAGTTCGCTGCAGATGTCTAATTGGATGTGCTTCCAAGGGCCCTCTGGGTACGGTAATGATTGCAGGGGTGGGGGGGTGGTCCGCCAGTCTTTCCACTCACCAAGCACGAGACACAGTTCTTTACCATGGTTTCAATGTCCTTATCAATACCAGGCCACCAAACTGAATCCCTGCAATGCTGCTTCATCCTGACGCCGCCCAGGTGACCCTCGTGGAGCATCGCCAGAACTCATAATCTCAGAGACACCGGGATCAACATGTAGTGTCCCCTCGCCACACACACACACACACACACCATTCCAACAGCTCAGTTTGTCCCTAAATTGGTGAAAAGGTGCCAGCTCACCCTGTACTTTAGCGGCCCAACCCTCCCTGATGACCGAGCACAGATGTGACAACGAGGGGTCCCATTCCGATTCTGTTCGGAGCTCCTGGAGGGATACCATGTCCCGGAAGGGTCCGTGCAGCGTGTTGACCAGATCCACTTCCGTGGGATCGTCACCATCGTCATCTGGTTACGCCGTATTGGTTGTGGCATGGGACAGGAAGTCAGCCACTACGTTCTCTTTTCCAGGGGTGAACTGGGTAGTAAAGTTGTAGGCCCTCAGCTGCTCCATCCACCTGTGGATCCATAGGGGTCTGTGTCCCGAGCCCGTCGTCTCCAGTAGTGTTGTCAGCGCCCGGTGGTCCATCCACAGGGTGAAGTGGTGCCCATAGAGATAGATGTGCCACCGTTCGCATGCCCAGACACAGGTGAGTGCCTCCCTCTCACCCACGGCATATTTCTGTTCAGCCGCTGAATGAGACCTCTACGCGAACGCCACTGGGCGCTCGGTACTGTCTTGCACCTGAGACATAACCGCCCCCACCGCCGAACCAGACACATCACAGGTTACAGAAGTCAGCCATTTTGGATCAAAGTGAGCCAACACTGGAGGGGAGGTGAGTTGGGACTTCAGCCTATCGACCACCGCTGAGCAGGCCGGGGTCCACTGCCACACTGCATCCTGTTTCAGAAGAGCCTGAAGTGGTTCAATTGTCTCCGAATAATGGGGAATAAAACGTCCATAGAAGTTCACCATGCCCAAAAATGTGGAAATTTGTGCGGGTGTCGTGGGATCTGGGAGACCCAGGACCACCTCCACGTTTGAGTGCAGGGGCCTCAGACCCTCGGCTGCCAGCTGGAATCCCACAAACTCGATGGAGTCCACTGCGAAAATGCACTTTTCCCCGTTCAATGTGACTCCGTGCTCCTGTAGCATCTCCATCACTCGTCCCAAACGACCATCATGCTCCTCCCGCGATGCGCCATGGACCACAATGTCGTCCAGGTACACCACTACACCCTTGAGGCTGGCCAGAATTGTGAACATGATCTTCTGAAAGGAGCTACGTGCTGAGCTCAGACCAAAAGGCATGCGGGTGTACCTGAAAACGCCCATGTGGGTCACGAACACTGTCAGGTTCCTGCTGGCTGGGTAAAGAGGTACCTGCAGGTAACCCTGGTGGAGATCCAGCTTTGTGAATACCCTTGAGCCACTGAATGTTGCGGTGAGTTCTTCCATCTTAGGCAGTGGGCAGCACGGTGGTGCAGTGGTTAGCACTGTTGCCTTACAGCTAGAAGGTTCCTGGTTCGAATCCCCAGGCTGGCAGGGGTTGGAACCTTTCTGTATGGAGTTTGCATGTTCTCCCTGTGCTGTGTGGGTTTACTCCGGGGGCTCCGGTTTCCTCCCACAATCCAAAGACATGTATGTTAGGTTAATTGGTTGTTCTAAATTGTCCCTAGATATCTGTTTCCTATAGGCCCTTAGAATAGAGGGTTAGCATTAGTGAAAGCGCTTTGAGTGGTCTTTGTGACTAGAAAAGCGCTATATAAGTGCAGGTTAGTTAGTTAGTTAGTTAGTTAGTATTTGTCCAGCACAATCACTTTATTCACCATCCTAAGGTCAGTACACGGCCGGATGCCGCCTGTCTTCTTCCTGGACACCACAGTGTTCGTTATCCAGGGTGAAGCATCCACCCTCTCGATGACGCCAGCTTTGAGCAGTCTGTTCAGTTCCGCCGTGACATCATTTTGCAGAGCAAGGGGAAGCTGCCGTAATGGTTGGCTTTTCAGTGTCACACTTGGGTCAATGAGCGGGCGATGGTAGAATGCCTTAATGCATCCAAGGCACATGAACAACGCCGGCCAGAGGACATGCCATTCGGGCAACACCGTCAGCACCGTTGAGCCCTCTGGGTCCATGATGGAGAATCTCAGTTCACCCAGCAGGTCAATTCCCAGCAAGTCAGCCCCTAGTGTGAAACCTGGAAGGTGAACGCAGGAACGATCTTTAACCCACATTTCACCAAGAAGCTGACTGTGCCCGTCATTTCAATTTCAGTGTGACCAAACCCAAATATTTCCACTGCCCCTTCATTGATGGTTTTGCCCAGGAAAAGTCTAATGGAAATATGAACTTACCGGCTCCTGAGTCCACCATAAACGGCACATCAACTCCGTCCACTTGCAGGATGTACCACTTTAACGGTCCCTTCCTTGTGCCCACTACACACACCTGCGTCATGCTCTCAGGCTCCGACGCCAATGGTTTAGTAGTGATAGTGTAGGCCTCGTCCCGTGCCACAGTCCACCATCTTTTGGGGGTCCGCCCCAAAGAGTTAGCTACGTTGCTAGTGGCCAGACTTGGAGGGAAAACTTGAGTAAATAAGTTCTCTTTAGCTAGCACTGGCAGGCCCAGCTGGGAGGTGGACTCAATCTGCCTAGTCAGTTCAACCACCTTCTCTAGTGTGAGGACATCCGCAGTCAGCATCAGCTTGTCTTTTAGCCACTCGTTGTTTGTACCGTGAGCTAGTTTGTCCTGGACTAGCTCCTCCTCAATAGGCCCGAAGGCACACTCTCTTGGTAAGCTACGGAGTTCCATAATGAAGGACTGGGTGGACTCACCAGCACGCTGTCGCCAGTCAAAAAATTTATATCTTCGTGCCGTGATGTTGGAATGGTCCCTGAAGAAATAGTCCATTAAGTCCAAACCTTCCTTCAGTAAGCCGTTGCCACCCAGCACAAAAAATATCTGTTGGCCCTCCTCACTGAGGCAGTGAATGAGTAGGCTCCTCCGTCTCTCTTCATCGGTGCCGCTCAGACCGACCGCGGCAACATACTCTTCGAATGTCTCCCGCCAGCGGCCCCTTGTTATAGCTGGCATGCCCGGAGACTGTAAAAATGGAAGTGGTGGTCTAATGCACGCTCCCATGGTTTATTCTCATTGCCAAAATGTTATGTCGGAATAACATGAGACCGGAGCCGCATTCAACTGAGCACTGAACTGACTTTATTATAGAAAACAGCTCAATATATTCCCTAGCCGTAGCCTGCCTGACGTCATCACCCTCAACCCCCTGGCCAGGCTATGACAAGCCCCAAATGTCAAATCCCCACACAATATCTTTTTCCCTGGCTCCATTACACTGCAATTGTGAGTTAAATTTGTGTTTATTTTGAAAACAAAACCTTATCTTGAAATTCTGGCAAATTAAAAGTGGAGAAAATATGGCAATACAATGATGGAAGCCTTTAGCTGCACTTAATTTTGACCGGGCAAGCTGAAACAGACAGGCGGACAGATACAACCAATCAACCACACACACACACACACACACACACACACACACATACATACACATTGACAGATTACCGTATGCCTTCGGTTTTCACCGAGGCATAAAAACATGCAATGGCCTGGAACCCAGGATTTCAAACACATAAGACAAATCCCCAAATGGTATACCAAAGAAAATTATCAGTATATTTCACCTCTGCCTAAAGCCTCTAAACCAGGGGTGCCTAACCTGGAGCTCCTGGAACGTTCAAGTTTCTGTGGGAAATTTTCTCACTTCACTTCTTAATTGGTCCAAAGACTTGCAAAGAATTTGCTGTTGTTGTGCATGGGTGCAAGGGTGCCTATAGAACGCATGCACAACAATGACAAATTATTTGCAAATCTCTGGACCTATTAAGAAGTGAAATTAGAAAATTTCCCACAGAAATCTGAATGCTCCAGGAGCCCCAGGTTGGGCACCCCTGCTCTAAACACTGTAGATACTGTATACAGTTATGGATATCCCAGCAGTTGTTATTCATCGGTGAAACTGAGAGGCATACAGTAATCAGTTAGTGCATCCGTTTGTGGCTGTGTGTATCTGTCCATCCGTCTGTCTGTCCGCCTCTCTGTTTCAGCTTGCCCGGTCAAAATTAAGTGGAACTAAAGGCATATATCATTGTATCGCCATATTCCCTCAACTTTTAACCCTCTGAGTGTGTGAATTTGCGTGCCCCTAGTGGCAGAGCGCGGCGCTGCGCCTGTCATCTCACTCTGACATGATCGGCTCCATTCAGGATTTGTACTGATCTGCCAGTTTCAGAAGGTGGCAGACATCCGTTGGAGGACTCAATGGATAACACGTAATACACCAAAGAAGAACTCCTCATTTCCTTTTCCTGTTTTTAGCATTTTAACTCAGAAAGCTAATATGGCCGCGATCGGTCATTGTCACCGTCACTTTGTTGGCTTTGTACGCAGAAAATAGCCACGGGATACAAGCGAAATTTATGTGGGATAATCATAAGACTTTGTAGATGTAGTAGAGACTGTAAATGACCGACAGGACGCAAAATAACGACCACGATGGGTGAAAACGCAGCGACCACGCCAGCCAGCCAGCCCCCCTTTGTCAAAAGTAAGTGAGGAATTTCTGTTTTTTTTTTTTAATGTACTGATTTCTTGTTCATATACTTTGAAGATAAGATGATGAGGTACCTCTGTACAGAAAAACGGTGTCAAAAGACTGAACCATTCTTTGTGTAAATACATCCAAAGTCCAGTTTTGACTGAGTTATGGAATTTAAAGAGGTGCCACGACATTATGCAAATTAGATGCATAAATTTATTCCTATCTGAAACTTTGGATAATATTTTACATCTTTCTAATTGACAGTAAGCCATTATCTCACCACTTTCAAGTTATAGCCTTGGAAATCTGAACTATTTTATTGACAAAAAATATTTACCACTCTTGACCACTAGGGGTTATGTCGCAATTCGGCGACAGACACATTCAAAAGGTTAAATTGCCAGAATTGCAAGATAAGGCTTTGTTTTCAAAATAAACACAAATTTAACTTACCATTTCTGTCAATGCAGCCGCGAAGAAAGGTATTGTAATAGCTATGCCGGGCGACTAGAGACGACAGTGCTACTTTTTTTTTACAGCACATGATGGACCACTTCTGTGACATCACTAGGTTAGTTAGTACGGCGCTGGGTTAGTGCTCAGAGGTCTGCATTAGCTACTGTGGAGAGTTTTACAAACACCAGGTTAATGGATGATTATTAGACCAAAATTAAAAACAGATGTAAGAGCGGTCATTATTATATTACCCCAACTGGGGTAATATAATAACTAAGGGGGTCGCCATCATGCCCAAAGACTTCCAGCTGGCCTGCCGCATCCGCGGAGAGAGAGCTTGGACTTTCTGCTGCACATTCACCAACCATAATGCTCCGCACTGTGTGTCTATATATATATATTTATAGTAATATGTACATATGTTTACTAGCTGTTCTTGTTTTTTTTCTTGCCTTCTGATTGGTGCTATCCCTGTGCTGTTGCAATCCTGGAATTTCCCCATTGTGGGACTAATAAAGGCTTATCTTATCTTATCTTAACTGTAGTGGTATATTTTATGTGGTCAAAATGAGGAGGGCTCACCCGCTTTATTGTATTTATTTTATAACATCTTCAACAGCTGACTGATGTCTGTACTGAAATGACAGAGCTGCCGTTAGCTGCAATGCTAATGTATGCAGCGATCTTTTATATTAACAATGACACGGGGCTTTTTTTGAACCAGAGGGACTGATGGTTTATCAGATAAAAAGGTCTCAAGCCTGATCCAACTGTTCTCTGATTTTTTTCTCTGTAAAGTCTGGTGTACACAGATCACTGCACAGACTGTTAGCATAGAGGTAATGAGTGCTAACATCAGTTCAACTCTTCAACTAAACTCTTTAGGCTGAGCAGAAAGTACCTCCTCAGTGGCGATTTATGCAAAATAGATCACCACTGTTTTCTATTCATAGTTTTAAGATGACATCACACGGCTGCCAGTCGCTATATGGGCGGCCATATTGGGAGGAAAGCTGCAGGGAGTGATTCTATTTCATTAAAGCTGAAAATTATGTAAATATCATGCACTACTGTGGAATAACTGGTTGTACAAACACTGGTGGGAAGGAGAAAGTGTTTTTTTATCGATTACCTGCAATTATTTAGAACCAAGGTGAGTCAACTTGGGAACTATCAGAGAAATGGAGGAGAATTTGGATTTCTCCTATTAGTATTAGTAGAGCTGACGTGGCACCTTCCTTGTATTCCAACTAGCGGGTGCTCTGACCATTTTGAAATAGGTTTGTAGAAATAATTGACTAATAATATTGTTGAAGAGTCTGTGATGCTCTGTGGACATTTTCACAGATTCATAAGCTCCCTGTTCAAATCAGCTCAGCTGCTGCCAGCCACACGCACGCACGCACACACACACACACACACACACACACACACACACACACACACACACACAGAGAGCTAAACAAACGTACTTGTTCATCAAATGGGACCTATCGAGGAGCTGTCCGGGACAGCTTAAGTGTCACATTTTCAAGCTACAGAATATTATGAAGATCCAAATCACTAGTTATCCCTCCTTGTCAAGTTCTTACCTTTGACTGCAGTCTGTACCATCAGCTGTGTCCACACAGGTGAGACAGAAAATGTCTCCTTCTGCTCAGCTATGCAAATACTTCTAATCGTTCCGGCTGATTAGACCTCCGTACAGACCCGAGGGTGAAGCGTGTTCACCACACCTGGATCCTGCTCACCTCCTGTTTCCTTTTCAATGAAAGAAGGCCCCAAAGAGGAAAAAACAACACAACTTTATTCTTGAGGTTGCTGGCAGGAAACCAGCAAAGCTGGGACACTCTGTGCTGGAATAAGCTAGCTGCTAAAGCTAATCTTAGCTGCAGTTAAGGCTTTTCGAGAACAACACTGAGATCCAGACTTCACCAGCATTCAAAAGTGTCACTCGTTTGGGAAGTCTTAATCCTTCTGAACAACATCCATCCATCCATCCATCTTCTACCGCTTAATCCTTTTCGGGTTGTGGGGGGCTGGAGCCTATCCCAGCATCTTTGGGTGAGAGGCAGGGTACACCCTGGACAGATCACCAGTCCATCGCAGAGCCAACACAGAGAGACAGACAACCATACACTCTCACATTCTCTTCTGAACAACATCTGATGAAAATGACGAAGTAGTAACCCAAGGTTTGCTGTTCTGACGCCAAAATGTCAGAACACCGGCTAATCAGCCTGTGGCTTTGAGGATTATTACAAGTAGCTGGGATTCTACAAATCAACTGCTTATTGTTAACAATGAGGAATAATGATTAGACACCAAGACAACGATGTCTAACTTCAGCTGAAAGCACCTGGACAGGTGAGTGTGCTGAATGAAGCCAGCGTTTAGCTAATGTTAAATCAAATTAGATCACATATTGAAATACTGAGAGCAAAAACAGAGAAAAACAAACAGGAGAAATTAAGTTGGGGGCTCTGTGAATACTTTATGGTCTGATGTGGATAAACCTGCATGATAAGTGTTATGAAGATCAAGAAATATATTTAGCTTTGTACATGTCTAGATAGATGATGCTAGCCCACTTCTCTCTTTCATCCAGTTTTGCTTTGGAATGAGATAGGATGCCTGCTTCTCAATTAAAACTAATTTGTCATCATACCGCTGTCTGTCATTATCAAGAATTTCATAATAAATTTTGGACGTTTTCACTTTTTTTTTTGTTCCATTTTACTACGTGATTACCCCCCCCCCCCCAATAATGGCCAGTGATCCCGCTGGAAGTCATGTGATCGAAAACTATGAATTCTTAATGTAATAATTAGCTCATGTATATGCAACAACTCATCAGTTAATAAACAGCTTTCTTACCTCTGATGAGGACCCCTAATACCACTGCAGTCTTTAGAATTAAAAAAAAGGTTTTTCTCCCTCTGGTAAAAAACTGATCATTTTAACAGGAACGTGGATTTTACTTCCATCCAGATAAATGAATTAATTAAAAAAAATACTTCAGCTAAATCCAGTTTACCAAGAACACAAATCAGTTATTTTATTGATGTCTACAATTCAAAGACTAGCACATAAAAATTACAGGACTGAATAGGATAATAAAAAGCTTAAAATATTTCAAAGTGAAAATCTGTGTGAAATATACAACAAATTTAAAAAAAAAATTGAAGAAGAGAGTGAGAGAAAATAATGAAAACCCACTGTATTTGTCTTCCAGGAGAAAAAATATGTCCATTACTATTTGAATGACCACAGTTTGTTTAGCTTCGGATTTTATTAATTATTTCTAGCACAACACTCATCCTCAGCCTGCTTGTAAATAAGAGGCTCAAATCATGAGTAAACATGTGTAAACAGTTTAAAAATCCTTTCAGTTTGTGTCTCAGTCTGGCAAAATTTCCACATATTGGCTTTGTCATCAAAATACTGTGCATCCGGAAAGTATTCACAGCACTTCACTTTTTTCACATTTTGTTATGTTAGAGCCTTATTCCAAAACGGAATAAATTCATTTTTCCCTCAAAATTCTACACACAATACCCCATAATGACAATGGGAAAAAAGTTTTTAGATTTTTGCAAATTTATTAAAAATAAAATACTAAGAAATCACATGTACATAAGTATTCACAGCCTTTGTTCAGTACTTTGCTGGTGCACCTTTGGCAGCAATTACAGCTTCAAGTCTTTTTGAATATGATGCCACAGGCTTGGCACACCTATCTTTGGGCAGTTTTGCCCATTCCTCTTTGCAGCACCTCTCAAGCTCCATCAGGTTAGATGGGAAGCGTCGGTGCACAGCTATTTTCAGATCTCTCCAGAGATGTTCAATTGGATTCAAGTCTGGACTCTGGCTGGGCCACTCAAGGACATTCACAAAGTTGTCCTGAAGCCACTCCTTTGATATCTTGGCTGTGTGCTTAGGGTGGTTGTGGTGCTGAAAGATGAACCGTCACCCCAGTCTGAGGTCAAGAGCGCTCTGGAGCAGGTTTTCATACAGGATGTCTCTGTACATTGCTGCATTCATCTTTCCGTCTATCCTGACTAGTCTCCCAGTTCCTGCCGCTGAAAAACATCACCACAGCATGATGCTGCCACCACCATTGGCATGGTTATGAGCGGTGCCTGGTTTCCTCCAAACATGACATCTGGCAGTCACACCAAAGAGTTCAATCTTTGTTTCATCAGACCAGAGAATTTTGTTTCTCATGGTCTGAGAGTCCTTCCGGTGCCTTTTGACAAACTCCAGGTGGGCTTCCATGTGCCTTTTACTAAGGAGTGGCTTCCGTCTGGCCACTCTACCATACAGGCCTGATTGGTGGATCGCTGCAGAGATGGCTGTCCTTCTGGAAGGTTCTCCTCTCTCCACAGAGGAATGCTAGAGCTCTGACAGAGTGACTATCGGGTTCTTGGTCACCTCGCTGACTAAGGCAAGCTTCTTCCCCAGTCGCTCAGTTTAGACGGCCAGCCAGCTCTAGGAAGAGTCCTGGTGGTTCCAAACTTCTTCCATTCATGGATGATGGAGACCACTGTGCTCACTGGGACCTTCAAAGCAGCAGAAACTTTTCTGTACCCTTTACCAGATTTGTGCCTCGAGACAATCCTGTCTTGAAGGTCTACAGACAATTCCTTTGGCTTCATGCTTGGTTTGTGCTCTGACATGCACTGTCAACTGTGGGACCTTATATAGACAGGTGTGTGCCTTTCCAAATCATGTCCAATCAACTGAATTTACCACAGGTGGACTCCAATTAAGCTGTAGAAACATCTCAAGGATGATCAGTGGAAACAGGATGCACCTGAGCTCCATTTAGAGCTTCATGGCAAAGGCTGTGAATACTTATGTACATGTGATTTTTTAGTTTTTTATTTTTAATAAATCTGTAAAAATCTCAAAAAAAAAACTTTTTTCACGTTGTCATGGGGTATTGTGTGTAGAATTTTGAGGAAAAAATGAATTTAATTCATTTTGGAATAAGGCTGTAACATAACAAAATGTGGAAAACGTGAAGCGCTGTGAATACTTTCTGGATGCACTGTACACTAACTCACCAGAGGTAGCAGTGCACCTTTTTTTACAGCCCCCCCATACCACAGGTACCAAGGCATCAGCACCTTGGTGCTTTCATTTGTAATCAGCACTTTGATCAGCCATTCCAAACACCCAACAGCCAAAGCACCCAGCGCTGTCTTTAATTTTCTTAAACACTGATTCTCTCATTATGCCAATCATATCTAATCTTTAATGTATCGTAACACCCTAGCTAATAGCAAATGCTTTTTGCAGTGCTTAGTCCACACATCCCGGTGCATGCAATAAACCATTTTTTACAATTAGTGTGGCCGCTGCAGTATGATCATGACATTACAAGTCCTCTGCCACAGCCCCTAAATGGGCAGATTTCAACAGACACCCGCTCGTGTGATCAGCATCATTATATTTTAATTAATCCATTCTTCTCACAGCAACACAGTAATTACAATGTATTTTATGGTGCAGCATACTGTGAAAGAGAGAACAGACAGGAGAAATGGGATAGGAGTGAGGGAAAGAGAGAAAAGGAAGAGATGATGAATGTTGAGGAAATGAAATTACAAAAGAAGAGTTCTTCGTCTTCTTCTTTTAGATTTGATTGGCAGTTGGCAACCAGCTTGCATTACCGCCACTAACTTAATTATCATCACTCTATATCTTTGTATAAGGAGTTCTTATAAGGAGTTCTGAACAACTCCTTATGTGTGAAAAAAAATTATCCGTCCTTGGACATATACCCCTGTGTGAACAGAGGAAAAACATCCCAAACACTATGACTGATTACCGACATGCCATCACCTGGCGGACACTGTGAAAGCATTGTAAATGAGTTTATAGGATGTCCTGGAAGAGCACAGGTCTCTCCCGCTCCCTCTCTCTAATTCACCCTTCATAGAGTGAGAGGCTGAAGCTGTGCTCCCTCCAGCCTCCATCTGCGTAAATCAGTGCAGGTACGGACACTCAGACACGCTGTGGGTGTGATAATAACATTAGAGGATTACAATGGCACTCCTCCCCGGACAAGATCACCTGTCTCAACTGTCATAAAACAGACTGCTGCTTTTTGTGGTTGAGGCACTTTATGATATGAGGAGATTGTGTAGGTGTGTGTGTGTGGACATAAATGAGGAGTACGGATGCAGAAATTTCAGAAGAGAATAGGTGGAAGAATCCTGTTCATCTTAAATTAGTCATATACAACAACTGACACCTAGAGTTAAATACATTAAAGTATTTAGCTGATTTAATCTATTAAATAATTAAAAGGGGACATGTCAGGCTTGTTTTATATGAAGAATATGGGGTGCTAAAAGGTCATGAAGAAATTTCCTAATTGAGGTATATAGACAATCACTCAAACAAATATGTCCTTAAAAGTTCAGAGACTAAAAGCGCATTTTTGACAATTTTATATTTTTGTGGGTGAAACAGTACAGTTTATGTGAACCTGAAAAATCTAGACATTTTTTGGTGGCATGCAAATTTAATTTACATGTAGGGACATCACTTTTACAGCTCAGCAAGAGTCATGATGTGTTCTCAGTTTTGTCACAGGTTGGTATTTGTGAGTAATCCAACAAAAAGTTTCCTTGGAATGGCTCACTGAGTTGGACTTTGCAATCCTTTAGATGGTTCATCTCTCACCATACCCTGCTTCATTATTCAAACTTGCTGCTCTCATATGGCATATATCAAATAGGGCTGGGAATCATCACCAGTTTGCAGAATCGATTCGATTCCAATTCTTGAGGTTCTGAATTGATTCAATTCCGATTCGATTTGATCCAATCCAGATTCAATCAGGGAAATTAAAGAACTGACCCCAAATCAGTTACAATAATGCACTTTTTATTATTTAACTTATGATTTCACGAAGTGTAAACAAGTTCTTCCTTTAGTGCAAAGGGTGTGTCGTGTCAAGTTAATAACCCAGAGTAAGTAAACAAATTCAGTGCATGAAGCATGTCTACATAATCTCACTGTATTTCAGTCCCTCCAGGATTTCGTCAGATGTTTTTGTGACTGTTGTAGCCCAAAAAGCCTGAATTTGTGGGAGCTTTTCCAAAAAGTTGCGAGAAAACTTGCAACATTTTTAAAGGTTTTTTTGCACTGAAAATTGTGTGAGGAAGTACAGATTTTAAAGTAGCTGCTTTTTCCATAGTTTCCAGTGATGCTATTCTATGTAAGACCCCAAGAAAAGCACAGGATTGGCAAAAATTTCCTGTTAAACAGTGATTTATTTAGAATTAAATGCTCAGTAAAGTTGTCAAAAAATGACCAACATTGTATTCTTGCTGAGAACTTAAATTAAAAAAAGATAAATAAATAAAAGAATTAGCCATTACAACAACTAAATTGCACTGAATGTATTTTCTCCACCGAGTATGGAGAAAATTATGGCAGCACCTTCTTGAACTGGAAAACTAAGACCCGTGAAAAATTTGAGGTCTTGTTCTATCCTAAAATCCACAACGAAGCAGGGATGGCTCCTCCACTGACAACCTCTTCCCTTCAGAATGTCTCAGTGCAGGATGGATCTTGGAGTGGAAACTGTCAGGGTCTGGGCATGGTCAGGGGACCATGCTCACGTTTTAAGTTTATTTTTGTTATTCTCTGTGTTTTCCTCACCTCAGTTCGGTTTGGTTATTGTGTTTATTTTCAAGATCATGCCCCTGTTTATGGTTCTTTGAATTTGCTATTCATTTCTGTTTTCTACGATTATTGTAGTTCTGCCTAGTCTTAGTTTAGCTCTTCACAGTCCTGTTTATTAGTATTATTATTATCATGGTTACGATTATGTTTGGTTTATTTATGTCTGTTTGTTATCAAGACTTTAATCAGGTCATGTCCTCACTTTAAGTTCATGTTTATTCTTTATTAATGTGATCATGTTTTTGGTTTTGTTTGGGTTTTATTATCATGGTCACAGTTTTGTTTGGTGTTGTTGATGATTATTATTTTCATGGTTATGTCGTCATGTTTATTCCTGTCATGACCTGGTTTGGGGTTTTTGTTTTGACATTGCCTTTTGTTTACTTCCAGTTTTGCGTTGTGAGTTTTTGCTTTGTTAGTTATTCACGGCTGCTTTTGATTTCTTGATTATTGATTGTCCATGGGTGTTGTTAATTTGCTGCACTATACACACACACACACACACACACACCGCACACTGCCCTCAGCGTGGCAATCTACTGTGTTCATGCCATGTTTGTCAAGTTTATGTCACGTCATGTTTTTGTCTTCGCCTTGATTAAATCACTGCAAACTATAGCTCCAGCATTTGGGTCCAGTCTCTTCCTGTTTCTGTGCCACAAAGGAGCACATCTCATGACAAAACCCAGTCTTCACAAATTAATAATCATATTTTTAGATCCCCACACCACAGCAGGGTTTAATAATTTAGTTTCTTTTATTTTTTGTTGTTTATGTTTTAATTATAAATTAACTTTCAATTTTTGAAAAGGGTTTCAATTCATTTCCTGGGAAGATTTGTTCGTTTCAGTTTAGTTCTGTTGAGTAAAAATGGCTTGTTGTACTGCAGCCTCGATGAATTCTGCCATTTTCATTTTATTATTATTATTATTATTATTATCTTCAAATCTCTCACTTAAGTGCTAGAAGTCCATAATTAAATGTGTCATGCAGTACAAACGTTACATGAAGGCATCTGCCTCTGTCATGAAGCCCTGAAGTCCCGACTAAAAACACATCCAACATTTTCATTATACTGCAGTCTCATAAAATATACCTTTATTCTGCATTTATTTACAGTGCGTAACCAACAGGGGTGCTGGAGCGCCTGACGATGCCCAACTGCTCTAAGTTGGCAAACTCCTCTTGCGCGCTGGCCAGTTTAGCTGCGTCCAAACGCCGAGGTCGCGCGAACACCGGTGGGCCTCTTGTCGTTATAAAGTGCTCAACCCCGTGTTTCATTACCATAGCCGAAAAAGTCGGGACCGTGAGTGCTGGGAACTGTGCGAGCAAATGTTGGTACTTACCCCCGGAGCTGTAATGTTAGCCAGTGTTGTCGACCCAGCTCCCTGAGCTGTACAGGGCAGTGAGGTAAAAGGGACAGCATCCACTAATCTCCTATTAGCAACATCAACTAACAACCCATAAGCACAGAAAAAATCTGTGCCTAAAATGGGGCTGGAACATGCAGCTATCACAAAGTTCCACTGAAAGTTGCGTCCGTGTAAGCATATCGTCAGTGTCCGCTCGCCAAATGTCCTGATGGTGGATCCATTGGTGGCCGTGAGCTTGGGACCACTGCGTCCCGCCACCCTGTCTGCGCTGACCGGCAGGATGAGGCTCTTCTGGGAGCCAGAGTCCAACAAAAACCGTCTCCCCGAAAGTGTGTCCATGACAAAGCAGTTTGTTCCTGTCGCCATCGGTTGCAGCTGCCACTGAATTCCGAACGTGCCATCTTCCCGGCTTCTTGAATTGGCATGGCGACAGGCAGCGTTGAGCATTCGAGTCAAAACAGTGATGATAAAAACAGATCGCCTCGTTCTTTCATCTCCCGGTGTCCGTCCCGGCTACCACGAATGGCTACTCAACCTTGCTGGAGTCCCTCATGGATGCCGGTGCCACTGTCTGCACGCTGAGAGTTCTGGTTGCCAAAATGATGCGGTCTGCTTCCTGCGCCAGGGCGCAGTAGTCCTTAGCAACCAGCCACGGCGAGTTGGCCAGGATCGCCCTCGCTGTAGCCAGTAGGTTCCTGAGGAACAAGTGGGCGAACAGGAAAGATTCGTCGTCCTACCCCCTCAGCACCAACATGCTGTCCATGAGCTACACTACTGATCTGTCCCCTAACTCCAAACATGTTGGAAGTCTCTCTGCCCTCTCACTGTCAGAAAGGGTATACGCTGGAGAAGCATCCTCTTGAGCGCTTCATATTTTCCTTGGGCCGGTGGCTCCTGTAGCAGGTTCGTCACCTGTTCAGTGGCGCGCGCATCCAGCGCAGCGACCACATAGTAATACTTGGTATCGTCTGTTGTTATCCCACAGAGTGCAAACTGGGCTTCTATGTGAAAAAACCACGTGATCGGGTTGTGAAGCCAGAAGTCTGGGAGCTCGACTGAGACCACACACACGGCACTGGTGCTCTCCCTCCAGGCAGTCTCCAGGGCAGTGCTCAGCTCGCTTTCCATGGCACGTCTTGGGTCACCAATGTGGAGAAAGGAGGCAGGCGAGGCAACAAGCTGGACGACACAGAAACTTTATTCCTTCTCCAATATAATTTACAGCAAAAAAAAGATCCCGGGTCTCTGTGCATTCCTTTTTTATATCTTTAATACCATGCATCGAGACCCGAAACTTCCGACCATCATACACTATGTTTAGAACCAAGCCTGTGTGGCACATTAACATGACATAACGCCGGCGCCGCTCTCGCACCCTTAATCTTCCAGCGGCTCAGGTATTTACTCCTCTCCCCGGGGGCGCATAGTCCTTACTGTCCTGTCTGATACCCCCCGGTGAACCCTCCTCTTTCTGTCCATTGCTCCCTGAGTGGAGAAGTCCAACACCATGCCCCCACAACACAAATGTTAAAACAAACAAACACTATTTTACTTACAATCTCAGCAGTCTCCCTCTGTGTCTGGGTTTGTTCAGCCAGTCTCCATGCATTTTAAGTTTGAAGTGTTTATCAATCGTCAACTTTTGCAGCAGGAGCAAGCTCCATTTGTGGCTGCTATCCTCAGCCACAGCCACCACAAGTTGTACTGGCTGCAGCCGTGCATTGTACTGGTTGCCGCCACAGCAGTCATGCTTATTCCCACTTTATGAAAAAAAAATCAGAAACTATTGAGGACAGTCTTTACGGTGACTTTTTGTTGATAAATTAAGAGACACGCATGTCGACAACTCTGTTCATGTAAGCACGGAAGTAAAGACGTGAGCGTGCACCGCAGGGAACTCGCATGCAATTGCACAAGAGTTCAAGGACTGTAGACATTCACAGGCGTAAAAGCATTACATTAAAAGATCGATGAGCGAATTTTGTGGCTCGATATCGGCTCAGTCAAATGTAGATCGATTTGAATTGTTGAATTGATCTTTTGAACCCACCCTTAATATCAAACCAGACTGTCAATGGCAGAGTAGCTCATTCTGGTCTGATGAAATCATCTCAAGCGTGCTCAAATCTCATGACCTTTGACAATGACCTTGAACTCAACCTGGATGCAGACGTACCTGAGGATGATCGTGTGTGAGTTTGTTGAGAATTAAGGCAATTGCCTAGGAGGAGTAACAATTTTCATAAAATCATAGAAGCGCTGAGATCTCCTGACCTATGACCTTGACCTTGAGCACAACTTGGATGCAGACTGATCTGAGGATTGTTGTGAGCGAGTTTGGTGAGCATCAAGGTAATTGCCTAGGAGGAACAGAGACAGACAGATATACGTCCAGATGGACAGACGGGTGATGCATCACATTAACTCCTTTCAGCTACACCGGAATGAGCTACAATCTGTGCAAAATGTACTACTGATTAGCTCTCCTGTATTATACTGACATAGCGGGAACACAGCACCATCTCCTAGAAGCTGGTCTATCAGGATGGAGTGTGTTCATGAGAGTCATTGGCTAAAGAATCAAAGACAGAGGCCAACATGAATAATCTGTATAAACAATGAGCATCTAAAACAGTCATCAACTAAGATACTGTATATACCATCCGACCAGTTTGGAAGCTTCAAATATTGGGGAGTAATTCAGTGCAAATATCTGAATATTCCATGCAGTCTTTCTTCTCCCTAAGTGGACGGCGTCAGCATCATTTTTTTCCACAAATGTGACTTTTCTTATGAAGCTAAAACTTTTTGAAGCAAATGTGTGACTTTTTTGCAGCTTTTTTTGTAACTTTGAGACCTTTTGTTCTCATGAATTTACTACCCTTCTTCATACATGTAAATCTGAGTCCTTTTTGTACATATTTGCAAATTTACATATGTAAATTTATGAATTTTCTGTTCAATTTTGCCACTTTATAATCAAGTTGCTACTTTTTTATTGTGAATTTGAGAGATTTTTCTTTATCAAATTCAAGTGGTTGGGGGGAAAGCAAATATCTGCATACAAAGCTTGGAAACCAAAAACCGGTACCAGAGCTAATATCCGGATACTCAGTATATCAATATAAATTCTCAGGCTTTTATTTAAAAGTCAATTTAAAATATCATACAGCAAATTAGAAGCAGGTTTCTTTTCAGCATTATTCTGGTTTCATTTAACTCAAACCATGCCGATAATCATTCTGCATAAATAAAGGCCAAAGTTGTGCACTGAAAAATAAATTAGTTAGTTTGACTTCTGACCTTGTAGTCATGAAAACCCACCATTTTATCAGTTAATGCTTGTATAATTTCTTACAACATGCACATGCTTCTTGAATTGCAGAAAAGCAATGTTAATGTACAGTTATGACATCCTTCATAATTTAAATACAGTATTATCCCATCATGGACAGAAAAAAAAAACAAATCAAGTAAGCACAAAATGATTCAAAGAACTTGAAAATGTAATGCATGTTGAGGCTGTCACTGACACAGAGTGATAAAAACAATGCATCTGAATTATTTTAACATCAGCCTCTGATCATTATGTGCTCTGTAAATTATTGTTGAAGTGTCAAACTGTTGGTGTCTTAAAATAATTAAACTGCTAAATAACGAATTGTTGCATATGTCTAGTCTGGCTGATGTATGCTGATCTTTTATTATTGAGGGGAGGAGACAATAGGAGGAAAGAGCAGAGGACACGAGGAGTGTGGCAGACACAATTCTCTGAAAAAAGCTGCTGGAGAGTGCAGAGCAACAGATTAAAAACTCAGATTTAATAACAGTTTGTCAGAGTTCATACTGCTCATCACACACAATTGAAGCATTTTTATTTTAAAGTGCTGACAAAAATAAAATCAAATATGTGTTATCATCATAGCTCTTAGTTTATTTAATTTTTCCCCCTTTGCTAAAAATAAAAGCATGAACACAGTTTAACCTCTTACACTCCGGTGTACCGCGGACGGGCACGTCTCTGTGTCCCAAAAAAACACCCAGGCCAAATTTATTTTCTTCAAGTTCAGTATGTTTAGATGACTGTAACTCAGTGGCAGGAGCACTTAGAGAGATTATGACTGTTTTGCCAAAAAATTCAAAGTGTTTTCTTTTAAATGAGACCAACTCCATGAAGATGCTGCAAAGGGTTGAAGAACAGCTTTCGATTTACTTTGGGCACATTATTTTTTGGTGTTTTTAGGGAAATTGACCGGAGTGCAAGGGGTTAAAAAAGAACTATATTGTATTTATTACAAAGCTGGGTGGGCAGCAGAGATGGTAGAAATAGTAGATGATATAAATTTGGACAACAGTACAGACTTTATTATACCGGCTAACTGTGATAACGTTGAAAAATGGTGCAGAATTTGACAGTTTATGGTTATAACTTAGAGTCCTAAAGCACTCATTTCTTATTAAAACAAAGCCTGTCTGTTGCGGATCAGCTGCACCTCCAAAATTGCAACAGAGTTAGAAAGCAAGTTTGTAGGTACGCAGAGTATATTAATGTTACGACCACATGTTCAGAGTTGTCAGTTATTAATTGAGTGGAAATGATCATGAAGAAAGAAACTGTCCATCCATCCATCTTCTACTGCTTTTCCGGAGGTCCAGGTCGCAGAGGCAGCAGTTCAAGCAGAGAAGCCCAGACTTCCCTCTCCCCAGCCACCTGCTCCAGCTCTTCAGAGAGGATACCAAGTCGTTCCCAGACCAGCTGGGAGATACAGTCTCTCCAGCAAGTCCCGGGTCTCCTCCCAGAGGGACGTGCCCGAAACACCAAGTGGGAGGCATCCAGGAGGCATCCTGATCAGATGCCCAAACCACCTCAACTGGCTCCTTTCAATGTGGAGGAGCAGCGGTTCTACTCTGAGCCTCTCCCGGATGACTGAGCTACTCACCCCATCTCTGAGGGTGACTCCAGCAATCCTACGAAGAAAGCTCATTTCAGCCGCTTGTACCCGCGATCTTGTTCTTTCGGTCAATATCCAAAGCTCGTGACCATAGGTGAGGGTAGGGACATAGACTGACTGGTAAATTGACAGCTTTGTCTTAGAGCTTAGCTCCCTCTTCACTACAACAGACCAGTACAACGTCTGCACCACTGTAGATGCTGCTCTGAAGAAAGAAACTGCTCTTTCCAAAGCCACCAGACTATTGAAAACAGCAAGTGTAACTACAGCTAAAAACTAGTCTGCAGCATAATTTGTGAATTTTACCTTTCAATGTCTGCTGCTGTCCAGTGGCTGTCAGTTGTCTGTCATCAGGTAAGGTGATGAAAATGTTCTATATGTAGTGTATTCTTAAAGTCACTGTTTTTTTTAAGAAGTTAAAATCCAAATAATATTACTAGTGACTGTCTATAGCAGTCTGTTGTCTGAGTTGTCAGGTGCACAGCCTGCATTGCAAATTTTGATGCCTCGGGGCAGCAGTGAATTTGGCCGCTTTATATCCTGCCCCCCACCCAATAATGATATAAAATAAAACAAAATAATTAAAAAATACATTTCACATTCCTACTTTTAGAAGCCACCCTTTCCATTGAAGGCGCTAATATTTTGTTAATATTTATCTTAACGGGAAGCCCCACTGAGATAGGAGTATGTTGCCCATTCAGATACATTTTATACTAAAATGTACATACCAAAGAATATACTGAAACATATAAAGTTAGTCTATTCTTCATATTATACCACAAGAAGAATTTTAGGGCAGACCACCTAGCTCTAGTGTGTGTTTGTTTCCACACACTGTAAAAAGTGTTTGTGTGCGGGTGAAGTCTGATGCTTTCTGAATGCCTTGTTTTATACTGTATATGTTGATTGCACGTTGTAAAACCCAGACGACACACATTTTGTACACAGTTTCTCATATCATATATCCAGTTTTATCGGAAATAAATTGGTGTAAACATCTGGTAGAATAATAAATATTTCTGAAATGTGCAAAGCTTCCCATATTTTAAGATTTAAATTTTATCTCTGGTAGTTATTTCGCTATAATTTTTGTCTCTTTTTGGGGGGGGCAGTAAATTTCTGGCATCATTACTTAAAGTAAATAAATCAAAGTTGTTATGTGTTACTGATCACTGTGACTGATTACTGCCTCAAAGCTGGGCATCATTGGACACACCACTCAGGTGGGAGCACATATGAGGTGTTCCACAGTGGTGCGGATCTTTGGCAGTACCTGTGGTGAACATGGTATCCTGCTGCGTTGATGCTCCAGCCAGGCTCTTCGGGGTCAGGTATCTTTGCAGTCCTGGCGATCAGATGCTGAGCATCCCTCCACGTCAGCTCAGGACTAGGGCGAGAGACATGAAACAGAACATCATCAAATGCACCCTTCCTTCGGTCTGTGTTCTCTACCGAGAGAAACCGTTGAGGAAACACTTCAACTCAGCGTGATACTCTGAAAAGAAACCTGCAGGGAGCTCAGCACTCCAGTCTTGCACAGAAGAAAATACTGGAGGACTGTTTTATGGGGTGCATGGCACATTTTATCGGGCCCGCACATAAAGCTTATACTATATTAATGCAAAGGTTTATTGATACATAAACTGCTGTGACGAGACACCGCCATACCTTTAATAGCAGGTCCTCTAGATATAAAAGCACTATTTAAATCAAGCTTACATTTTTAATAATGGTGTCACTAAAAACTCTGAATCCAACAAAGAATATCTGAGACGTTAACAAAAGAGCCGCGAGAGTTGAATGTAGAAAAAGTCTTCTTTTTTTATCCCAGGCAGGGGAATTCTAATGCAGTGGACTCAAGTGTCATGTCAAGCAATATACTAATGGAATCCAATTAAGACCTTTAAACTGCGCAGAGAGCTGGAGGATATTAGCTCAGTTTTCTATAACAAAAGACCAAAGGGTCGTCAACGAGGGCTTTTGCAGGATATAAAAAGCATAAAGGAAATTGGGTTTTTCTGCTTTATCCACTCATTATTGTTCCCAAAGAAAATGACTTGAATGGAGCATAAGAAACCCGTTTGGCCACCCATTCTTAACAGCTTTTTTTTTCCATTTCTGTTTCAGAGCAGAAATACTCTCTGCTGTCTGCCTAAACATCTGTACATACAACACAGACACTCATTTCTCTAATTAAAAAGTATATTAGACACATAATTTCTCTCATCCTTAATGACATGCAGTTTACATACACTATAAAAAGATACATAACCTTTTCTTTTTCTCATTGTCTGACATTAAATCAAACTAAACTTTTCATGTTTTAGGTCAGTCAGGATTACCATTATTTCTATTTGCTAAATGATTTTTATATTTGCTAAATATTTTTTTTGAGAATTCTTTTATTACGTTCTTCAAAGTCAGAAGTACACTAACATCTGGAAGAGAATTGTGGACCTCCACAAGTCTGGTTCATCCTTGCATACAATTTGCAGATGCCTGAAGGTGCCACATTCATCTGTTCAAACAATTATATGCAAGTAAAAACACCATGGGAATGTCCAACCATCACAACACTCAGGAAAGAGACGGCTCTGTATCCCAAAGATGAATGTGTTTTGGTGACAAGTGTAAGTATCAACCCCAGAACAAAAGCTAAAGATCTTGGGAAGATGCTGGCTGAAGTTGGTAAAAGAGTGTCATTATCCACAGTGAAATGAGTCCTGTACCCACATGGGCTGAAAGGTCACTCAATAAGGAAGAAGCCATTACTCCAGAAGCAACATAAAAAAAAGCCACATTACAGTTTGCAAATGTACACATGGACAAAGACCTTAATTTTTGGTGACATGTCCTGTGGTCTGATTAAACTAAATTTGAACTGTTTGACCATACTGGATATCGTTACATTTGGAGAAAAAAGGGAGCCTGAGAACACCATCCCAACTGTGAAGTACGGAGGTGGCAGCATCATGTTGTGGGGGTGTTTTGCTTCAGGTGGGACTACTGCATTTCACAAAATAAATGGCATCATGAGGAAAGAACATCAGGTGGAAATACTGAAGCAACATCTCAACACAACAGCCAGGAAGTCTTCCAAATGGACGATGACCCCAAGCATATCGCCAAATAAGTAACAGTAAGTAGCTTATGGACAACAAATTCGATGTTTTGAGGTGGTCATCACAAACCCTGATCTCAATCCCAGAGAAAATTTGTTGGGAGCGCTACAAAGACGTGCAAGAAAGGTGGCCTACAACCCTGACTAAGTTACACCAGTTCTGTCAGGAGGAATGGACCAAAATGCCAGCAAACTATTGTGAGGAGATTGTGGAAGGATACCCAAAATGTTTGGCCCAAGTCATACAGTTTAAAGGCAATACTAGCAAATGCTAAGGAAACATATATAAAATTCTGACATTGAAGAAAGTAACTAAAAATCTCAAAAAAATAGCAAATATAAATAATTTTGGTAATTGTACTTCACCTAAAAACAAGAAAAGTTTAGTCTGATTTAGTGTCAAACAGCGCGAAAAAAAAGTTATATCTTTTTATACAGTGTATATAAACTTCTGGTTTCAACTGTAACTGCAGCAAGGGTGTAGTCAGCTTCCCAAGCAGGTATGTTGTCATAGATTTACTCAGCAGGAAACCAGCTCAAAAACATCAAAAAACTTGGTGGAGCACAGACCTCCACCAAGGAGCTCATTTCCCCCAAAGGACATTGTCAGAAACGCAGCAGTTTTACAAATGCAACATGTCTGCATTTGATACTGATGAAAAATACAAATTCAAGTTTCCTTCTATAATATTTATTGAAATAACAAATAAATAGTATTAGGTAACTCAGCTACAGAAATTCTGGTGTACCAGCAAAAATAAAATTTAACCAAGTTGATACTGATTTTTCCTAAAAATTCCTGGATCCAGGTGGTGATCCGGATAACCACAAAAATGTAATCATCTGCTCCCTATGCCATTACACACCTTTCCTGAAAATTTCATCAAAATCCGTTGATAAATTTTGAAGTAAAGTGGCTAAGAGACAGACCGACAAAACAATGCCGGTGTCATGCCAAAAAGTGACCAGCTGTCAAAAATTGATCACCAGGTGCCATATTGTAGTTATGGGGTTATATTAGCCATAAAATATATATTTCAACAGGTAAGCAGTACTGAGTTAGGTATAATAAGATATATTTAACACTTATGATGCATTTTGAACCAGAAACAAGCTTGATGTAGGAATAAAAGCAATTAAAATAATGCAGTCACAAGGTTACATGGAAAAACACATAGGTTTACTGAGTTAGGTATAATAAGATATATTTAACACTTATGATGCATTTTGAACCAGAAACAAGCCTGATGTAGGATTAAAAGCAATTAAAATAATCCAGTCACAAGGTTACATGGAAAAATACATAGGCTTACTGGATATTTTTTTTTTTTTTTTGTTACTTATTTGTACCCGTAGGTAGACTTGGTTTGCAGTCTGGTGACAAGCCACCGGCTGCTGGTCGCTGCGTGCGTGAGCGCCCTAAACCTACATGTTTTTGGTATGCGGGAGGAAACCGGAGAAATCCCGGAGTAAACCCACGCAACACGGGGAGAACATGCAAACTCCACACAGCTCACTGTTGGTCGGGGGCTGGGATCGAACCCACGACTTCATGATCCCCGCGATCCCCCGGCCGAGGGTAAAACTGTGCTGTCACAGTGCTAAACCACTGCTCCACCGTGCAGCCCACATGTAGATACGCCATGTAGATACTGTATAAATACATATTCTATGTCAAAAATGGACAATTACAGTGTAGCTTCTAAACAACAATAAGGTTTTTGCACATAAATATCAGAATCAATTGCAATCTCATAAATGCTATATATTGTTATCCAAACTGCAAACACTTTGGCCAACCCTATATATATATTTTTTTTTTCAGATCTGATAAAACCTCAAAACATTTACAGACGCCTTGTAGGTGGACTGAGCCCAGGCAGTACACCTTTAACAAGTGGACACTCCTGGCTCCTGCAGCCAATGATCACGTTTTGGCAGCTGATTGCACCACCCTCGCGCCACCCTCAATCACTTTTTGGCACGATACCAGCAAAAACATTATCTCCTCCTCCTGGCAAAGGTAATAAAAATTAAACATTGTCCAGTGCTGTGTGTTTACATACTGTGTGGGTAACGTGCCTTACAAGACTTACTTAGCTTTTCTGCCGGTACTCTGTTCCTCGGGCCATTACACACCTTTCCTGAAAATGTCATCAAAATCTGTTCATAAACCACAGTTTGTTTGCTTTTTCTTGGCGTCTTCAAATGAAATAATGTCTGTGTCTCACTTCAGGTGTTGCAGCCCTGTAGACGGCGGCCCTGGAGGCCAGAGCACTCAAAGGTCGGGTAGGCTGCATCTAAAGGCTGATTTATGACTGTTAAATGAGACGGTCTAGTCTTTGGAGGACATATGTTTGCGTGACCAAGCACTAGCCCATTGCCTAGCAACTATGACAAAGTCAATTGAGAGTTTTTTTGCTGACATTTTTGACAGAGATAGAACTTTTATCTTTTTTTATTATTGGATTTTCTTTACCTTTTACTGGAGAATCTTCACCAGACAGAAAGAGAGCCATGACCAGATAAAATAAGACTTCAGAATTATGGTAAATTAAAATGACAAAATAGATAAATTGTTATTATTTTAAATATGTATATCAGTTCTAAAATATATTCTTAATTACATGAGCAGTAGAAAATATGAGTTTACTGTTATCATTTATGACCATTATGTAGCTAAATAATTAGATGTTCTGCCTTGTATCAGCTCTGACATTTAGTTTTTATTGTTCTAAAGCAGACCACTATCCTGTACTGTAGGATGATGACCCTCAATGATGTTCAGCAGCAGTAGAACAGATTCCATCTTTAGCTTTTATCCAAGTTGTACTGGTGCATCTCAGTAAATTAGAAAATCATGATTTGTCATTTAATTTTTAAAACTATAATCATTATCATCAATATTAAATCAGGTTTAAAATTTTCACTCTGTGTGTGTCATGGTCTGGGGGATGACTGTAGGGTCATACCCACTCTTTGAGTTTATTTCTGTGTTTCTTTGTGTTTATTGCTATTTGTATCTTGGGTTTAAGTCCTGTGATTATTATTAGTATTATTATTATCAGAGGTCAGTCATTCTTTGCATTATGATTATCATGGTCCCGTCTCCCCTCGATCTTCAGTTCTGTGTCTGTGATTGCGTGTGTGTAGCCTCGCCCCGTCCTATCATCTGTTTTCCTCATGTGTAAGCTGTCAGTCATTATTGGTTTCATTGTTCCTGACTGAGTCCACCTGTGCCGTGTTGTCTTGATTGTCACTTTGACTATTTTTTCCAGCTTCCAAGCTGTGTTATTTTCAGTTTAAAGCCCTCGAGCTGTGTCAGGGTGACCAGCTCCAAATAAAGTTGTTGAACTCACGTCCAGCGTATGGGTCTGAAATCCGCCCCAGAGGGGCTCATTGTGACAGTGTGTAATAAATATATAAAAGCCTCTTTTGGAATTATCTTGCAAACAAACAAACAAACAAAAAAAATCATCTTTTTCAAAAAACTACTTCATCCAAATGCAGTTTTTCTAATTATTAACAGTAAACATGCCATATTTTTATTTAGCTTGTTTCAGTTTGCAAAGTAAACTGCTAAAAAAAATCACAGTCAATAAAACAATTCATTAAATCTTTTTTCATTGTGGTTATTTCAGTCAAATATCAGTTTTATAAATCCTTAGTCCAATCCATTCTCTCCACAGCTGACCCTCGGTTCCTGTAGGATCACTACCATGGACCTCAGAAATAAACCAAAAAAAGGGGAAAAAAAATTAGAAACCTGATTATCACTTCAGATGTGTTTAAGATCAGCATAATCAAATTATTACAGATGTCCTGTCCCTTCTCAGCTTAAGTAACTCCTCCGTTTTCTCCAAAAATAACCTTAAGTGTGTGTGGTGGGTTTTTTTTGTTTTTTTTAAACAGTAAATAACATCAACTTCCCTATGTCTCTATGGGACTTTAAAAGTTATCTTAAAGCAAGTCATTTCAGTCATGTCATACTGTATTTTTATATTACTACATTAGTTAATAAACTAACATTAATGGCGCAAAAAAAGTTTGACTTTAGAAAAACATAGCAGTTCAACATGTTTAATTAATACATTAAGTGAAGTATACAGCACATCAGAAAAACATAATGTCACATAACATAAGCTTAACCACTTGCACTCCGGGCAATTTTCCTAAAAATGCCAAAAAATAACATGCCCAAAGTAAATCGAAAGCTGTTCTTCAACCCTTTGCAGCATCTTCATGGGGTTGGTCTTGGTCTCATTTAAAAGAAAACACTTTGAATTTTTTGGCAAAAAAAACATAATCTCTCTACGTGCTCCAGCCACTGAGTTACAGTCATCTAAACATACTGAACTTGAAGAAAAAAAATTTGGACACAGTGTTTTTTTGGATACAAATGCTTGTAAATAACACACAGCTGTCCGATCCGGCTGGAAAATGCAACAGAAATGTAGAACCAAGTGTTATCCAGCTGAGATCCAAATTTGGTAACAATACCACAAAAAATGAATATTTTACACAGCTTTGTTCTCAGGCTGTTCCCAGGCGTTTTGGAACTGTGCCAAATTGTGCCAAATGGCACAGTTTGGAAAAACATCTGTAACTTTTGAATGATTCAATGTAGAAGCTTCATTTTAGGCTCAAAGGAAAGGTTACACTCAGGGCTGTGTCTGTGTGTGTGTGTGTGTGGGGGGGGGGTCGCCCCCCCCCGCTACCAAGGACAGAGTTCGGCCCTCGCTACATGACAGATTACACTCATTGCATGTTTCCACAGCAACGCTGTCACAGAGCCCCCCCCCTCGCTACTGTGTGTGTGTGTGGGGGGGGTTGTCCCCCCCCCCCGCTCGCTACAGAGGATGGACTTTAGCCATCGCTACACAACGGATTAGCCTTATGTGGTGATGTAGGACAGCAGTGCAGTCACCGCGGCTCCCCCCCCCTCGCTGCAGAAGAATAGCGGGGATGGGGGGGGCGTTCACAGCCTGTACACTGCGAGCAACCCCTTGTACTGCGGCGCACGAACTTCAGACTTCGTGAACCGCACAGCTGTAATTTACTGATCGGTCAAAAGTCATTTTGGATTACAATTTTCAGGGATAGAGAATAATTTAGCTTATAACACCTTACCTCTTCACAGCGGAGTCTTGGCGAACTTGTCTTCCTCATTGTCAGACGAACGCGACACTGGTCCGCTCTGGTTCTGGTCTCGCGACTCGATCAAAACATAATTCCATTATTGCGGTTTTGTGCTTCCATGATTGCGGTTTTTGGCGAACGATTTTTCAAAACAAATAACAGTAGTAATTAAAAAAAGACTGGCGAAGGCGTGTGTGTCACTCAGCCTTCGTCGTCAGCCTCCGTCGGTCTATAATGACCATGGAAGAAATCATAACGTCTACTCTGCTGGAACCAATACAAAATAAGCACCGCCTGTGGCCGAACATGCCGATCCACAAATGGCACTCCCTGTCACACAGGTTGCATTTGTGGATGGTCTCCATGCTGCTGGGTCTGTGGAGCTCTTCCTGTGTCCTTTTTTGATCCGCTCCAGCAGTCAGTCTTCACCCAGCCTTAAAAAAAAACAGCTCACGAACTTCTCTGCTTCAATTGGCTCACTGCATTCAAAGCGTTGGGAGGCGGGTCCTCCTTCCTAGGTTTTCATTCATTGGTTCTTTAAGGTTTCAGAAACCCAATTCAAGGCTCTTATTAGTCGAGTGAGAGGTCAATCAGATGAACTAATCTGTTCGCGGCTGTGTTTGCAGATTTTTTTTTCAGTGGCGCTTGGAGGCCACACCACCTACACCACCACCATCAATATCCTTATCATGTGTCATGCGCACGAGGGCGCACGAGTGCGCTCTCGTGCGCCCTAGGACGCAGAGACTTGCCCGCCCGCGGAACAACGGAGTGCAAGTGGTTAAATAATCAGATATTGCTGTTTTCTGGATTATTGGTGTTTTCAAGTTCAAACCACTGCAGAATTCAAGTAAAAAACTTACTTTGAACTAGGGGTGGGCAATTTGGCCTAAAAATGATATCACGATATTTCTGAGAACTTTCACGATAACGATATTTTTCACGATATTACAGAACACAGGGGTTTTTTTCTTTTAAATTTCTGCAAAAAGGACAGTTTCACAGGCCAGTGTTATTTACCTTCAACATATTCAGTAAAAACAAAACAAAAACTCTTATTTCCCCATTTTATAAACAGCAACTCAGATTTAGTTTAAAATTTTTTTAGTTCTGTATCAAATATTACAAGAATATAAACCGTTACACCTTAACTGCACACAGAGGTCGGGTTTTATGCTGAATCACTTTAACTGCATTACTCCCGTTGCATGGACCTGTCCTTCGGCTTTTGGCTCTCTGAATGGATTTTTTTTCCCCTTTCTTTCGATGGTTGAATAAAATCAAGATGAAGCAGCCAAAATGAAAGTAAAAATGTACAACCACTTCGAGCTGCATATTGTTCAATGTCCAGCAGTGTTCTGGACATGTGGAAAGAATGCAGGCAGATTATCCACACTGCTGCACTGTTTTTATTTTTTAAACATGACAGCAGTCTGAAAGAGAAAGTGAAACTTAAATATTTCCACTCAACCGGAGACTGTCTGATTTCGGAGCAGCAGCTTCCCGCTATGTTTGTTTTGCCGTTTTCTATGCGGTGTGACGTTGTCACACAGCAGACACCAAATATCGCGATATTCTTTTCTACACCGGTATCAGAATTTATACCGGTATTATCAAGAACGATACTATATGGCACACCCCTACTTTGAACTGTTTCTGACTTCGTTCAGCTTCTGCCTGAGCCAAGAAAAAAAAGAGCCAAGTTGAACCACGTGCTGAATGCTGGGATATGTTAAGCCTAAAAGGATCCTCTTCATGCATCCTTCGTTTTCAGGGTTTGAACGTTGCATTTGTCAGCCGCATGTGAAGGAGCCCACGGAATGGGACAGCCTTGGACGCAGCACAGTGATGTATCTGGCCTAGAAATGCACACTTGCAGAACCTGAATTGAGACACAGCAGTCAACCATCACATACGTATATGGGTGCGGAGGTGAACTTAACTCTGGACACGTCTTGAAGGGGAAGCTCAATATTATTATTATTTTCACCCCAAAAATGTCAGGATCCAGATTGTGATCCGGATCACCACCAAAATCTAATCATCTGTTCCCCGTGCCATTACACACCTTTCCTGAAATTTTCATCAAAAACAGACAGACAGACCAACCAACCAACCAACCAACCAACCAACGCTGCCGAAAACACCTCCTCCTCTTGGTGGAGGTAATAACCATTAAAGAGAGAGGGAAAAAATCACAAGTAGCCTCTTCATTACTCTGCTGTTGGGTGTTAGACATCTTGGGAAATATCAGGCGCAGATATAAACAGATGTATTCCATTCACGTATTTGGAAAAAAAAAATGAAGCAGAACAAAAGCGAGGAGAGAAGCTTTCATTAGCCACATAAAACAAAACGCTGGCAAGCAGTGCAAACAGGCAGCTAAAGCAACATGATAGGAATAATACCAGTAACACTAATAATAGACGGATAGAATGAAACAAAGCACAATGCACAAACAATTATTTTAAGCTTTGATTTCAAAGGGATTGCAGCGTGTGTGTGTGCGTAGGGGTGGAATAAGCTTTGTACTTTTGAACTGTTGCTGCTCGCTGCATGCGCCTGTGTGTACGAGTGTGTGCTCTGTATTATATATTAGCAGCAGCGGCATGATTCTGTTGTGTGCACTGCCCCCACCTCCATCATCAGCTCCACCACCACCGTCGCCCCTCTGGTGGAATCAGAGAAAGCCCCGCGGCCCCGGCTGGTTTGCATAAAGCAAACAAAATTAAATTTGCTTTGCTAAATCAAAGCATGTATGGTATTCCAAGCCGCTCTCTCTGGGACAAATTACTTCAAACGGCCTCCTTTGTATCATAACAGAATAAAAAAAAAAAAAAAATCAGCCCAATCAGCGGCTCTCCAAAACCCTCGACTCGGGAATTAATTATTGAACCAAGGGCTTTTCTCTCTCCTAGCAGTCTGCGACACAGATCTATTTATTTTGGAAAAGTCGTTTTGCTCTTAAAAACACACTGTTGGTCTGAGAATGCAGTGCCACTATCTCTCTCT
The DNA here is from genome assembly GCA_020510985.1 of Pholidichthys leucotaenia. Taxonomy (NCBI): domain Eukaryota; kingdom Metazoa; phylum Chordata; class Actinopteri; order Cichliformes; family Pholidichthyidae; genus Pholidichthys; species Pholidichthys leucotaenia. Next base: position 231,575,094 of record CM035849.1, read on the forward strand.
ACTCTTTGAGACCCAATAGGTTTGGGTCACGAAATTAATATGAAAACCCCACGACCAGCATCAAGCATAGAGCTGGGTTAAATAGAAGTATTACATATGGTGTAATGGACTTGTGATGAACTGGGCTGTTAACTTATGAAGATTCCTTCAAAAAGCCATGTAGGTTTTCTGCAAAAGATCTGTATTAGTGTGAAACCTGTTGGCTTTGCTTTGGACACAAAAACAATATTAAATCAGGCAGCATGAGTTAAAGAAAACAGTCTTCAATATGATGATGACACAAAATTTAGCATTTTAGAATTTTAAAACATATTTTCATGCAGTGGTGGACTTTTGAAGGGCATGAGCGAAAAAGTTAACAGAGCATCCACTCAAATCAAAATTGCAAGAAAAAAAATATAAAAACAGATATAAAAGTAGATCCATCCATCCATCCATTCTGGAATTTCCCCACTGGGGGACTAATAAAGGCTTATCTTTTTTTTATATCATCCATCCATCCATGCATCCAACCATCCGGGGATCCAGGTCACGAAGGCAGCAGTCTGAGCAGAGAAACTCAGACTTCCCTTATCAGTCACCTCTTCCTGCTCTTCAGGGAGGATACCAAGGCATTCCCAACCTGCTGGGAGACATAAGTCTCTCCAACATGGCCTGGGCCTTCCCCCAGACAAAACACCTCAAGTGGAGGTGTCCAGGAGACATCCCGATCAGATGCCCAAACCACCTCAACTGGCTCCGTTCAATGTGGAGGAACAGTGGCTCTACTCTGAGCACCTCCCACATAACTGAGCTTCTCACCCTATCTCTAAGGGTGACTCCAGCCACCCTACGGAAAAAGCTCATTTCAGCCACTTGTATTCATGATCTCATTCTTTCGGTCATTATCCAAAGTTCATAGCCATAGGTGAGGGCTGGAATGTAGATTGACAGCTTTGCTTTAGAGTTCAGCTCCCTCTTCACCACGAGAGACAGGTATAACATCCGCATCACTGCAGATGTTGCTCCAATCCATCTGTCATCTTGTCATCTAGCTGTGAGATTTGCTTGCTAGCTTTAAAAGCCTAAAAAATTTATAAAAAATATGCTGTAATTGTAGGCTAACCAATGCTTTTGGGTCAACATTGCACATGTATCTGTACAAATGTTGTTCTCTCTGTATGTTCTTGATATCTGCATGAATAGTGTGTCTCTTCTTTTTTTTTCTTTTCCTCCCTAGCCAATGGTGGCAGATGACTGCCCTTATCTGGGCCTGGTTCTGCTGGAGGTTTCTTCCTGTTAAAAGGGAGTTTTTCCTCTCCACCATCGCCAAGCGCTTGCTCACAGGGGATCGTCTGATTGCTGGAGTCTTTCTGCAATTGTGGGGGTTTCCCCTACAGTTGAAAGTGCTATGAGATGACTGTTGTTGTGAAATGGTGCTATATAAATAAAGCTGAATTGAACTGAATTGAACTGATGCAGACATTGTACCGGTCTGTCGTGGTGAAGAGGGAGCTGAGCTCTAAGGCAAAGCTGTCGATTTACCGGTCAATCTACGTTCCTACTCTCACCTATGGTCATGAGCTTTGGGTAATGACCAAAAGAACGAGATCGCAGATACAAGCGGCTGAAATGAGCTTTCTCCATAGGATTGCTGGACTCACCCTTAGAGATAGGACGAGGAGATCCAGGAGAGGCTCAGAGTAGAACCACTGCTCCTCCACATTGAAAGGAGCCAGTTGAGGTGGTTTGGGCATCTGATCAGGATGCCTCCTGGACACCTCCCGCTTGAGGTGTTTCGGGCATGTCCCTCTGGGAGGAGACCCCGGGGCAGACCCAGGACATGCTGGAGAGATTATGTTTCCCAGCTGGTCTGGGAAAGCCTTGGTATCCTTTCTGAAGTGCTTGAGCAGGTGGTCGGGGAGAGGGAAGTCTGGGCTTCTCTGCTTGGACTGCTGCCTCCCTGACCCGGACCTCCAGAAAAGTGGTTGAAGATGGATGAATGGATGAATATTAATATTAATATCAATACCGATGCATTTCATACCTGTTTTATTTTTAATTCATGTTTGTTATTTCAGCCAAAGAGATTTTTTGACTTCTCATTGTCAATGTTAAAAAGGAATAGACAGATATGCATGAAAATCCCATTTCACACACAGGACATTTTACATTCTCAACACCAGAGGTGAGTAGAGGAGCCAGAAATTGCACTCGAGTAGAAGTAGAAATACAGATATATAAAACTAATTACTGTAGTACAAGTAAGATTAGTTACCCAAAAATATTACTTGAGTAAGAGTAAGAACTTGTGTGGTGACTCTTGCCAGTTTGAGAGGTTTTTCTTCTAAATTTATCTTTTATTCTTGTAAATTTAAAAAAAAACATAAATTTAAACTTTTTTTCCTCATGAGTTTGTGGTTTTTTATTTCTTGTAAATTTATTGCTTCTATCTAAATCTAAACACCAAAGAGTCCCACCAAATTAACTTGAGGAAAAATGCAGGTTTTTCTTAATAAATGTACTCAAGTAAGAGTACAAAGTATCGCCCAATAAAAGCACTTACAAAAGTACAGTTTTGCAAAGAAGTTAACTTGAGTACATGTACTTAAGTAGATATACAAACCCCAATTTAATGAATTTGGGGATGATGTGTAAAATGTAAATATAAACAGAATACAATGATTTGTAAATCCTTTTCAACCTATATTCAATAGAATACACTATAAACATAGGATGTTTAAAGGGCCTATATCATGCTATTTTAAGCCTTTCAGAGTAAACTATATGCATGTATGTGATAGTATATTACCTTTGGTACACTGGAGAATGAATTTCTTATGAAATATGAGTTATTTTTGCGAGCCCGGAAGTAAGATGCCTCGATCTCTGAGGCTCTGCCTCTCCTTCTTGTGGCTGCCGCCCATTTCATGACGTAACCCCTGAGCCGGCTGCTGCAGTGTGTCGCTGGGTTCCGCCCATGAAAACAAGGAAGGCTGAACAAACTCCTAAATCGCTCACAGCCAAAGACACATTTACGCCACTTAGAAGACACTGTCTTACGTAAAAAAGCAAACAGTTGTTGTCACTGAGCAGATTAGGTGCGAGAGGAACTACTTCACAGCATCAATGCTAAAGTGAAAGAGTTTTGCCGAACACTGCTCCATCAGCTGCGCGGAGAAAGTGGGTGTGTGTGTTAGCCTGGGGGTGGTGCTGGCAGCACAGGCACTTCCTGGAGTGGGCGGCTCACCCACGTTCATACGTATGAACGTGGGGACCCAGTCATTATCAGGGACAGGGCGGAGCAGCAGCTCAGAGAGCAGGGTTGAGGAGGAATACTCAGAGATACGTGAATGGAGCAAAATACCACTTTGGGGGTGTTTTTGGTGAGGAATTAACATTATAACATGCTTAAAAGCTCAAAAAAGTCGATTTTGCATGATATAGGCCCTTTAATGCTCAAACTGATAAAATTTATTGTTTTGGGGGGTTTTTTGTTGTTGCAAACATTCACCCATTTTGAATTTGATGCCTGTAACACATTCCAAAAAAGCTGGGACAGGGGCATGTTTACCACTGTGTTACATCACTTCTCCTTTTAACAACACTCAGTGAGTGTTTAGGAACTGAGGACAAATTTTTGAAACTGTGTCAGTGGAATTCTTTCCTATTCTTGCTTGATGTATGACTTCAGTTGCTCAACAGTCTGGGGCCCCTGTTGTGGTATTTTGTGCTTCTTAATGTGGCACACATTTTCAATGGGAGACAGGTCAGGACTGCAGGCAGGCCAGTCTAATATCCGCACTATTTTACTACAAAGCCATGCTGTTGTAACACGTACAGAATGTAGCTTGGCACTGTCTTATTGAAATAAGCAGCAACATCCCTGAAAAAGTCGTTGCTTGGATGGCAGCACATGTCGCTCCAAAACCTGTATGTACCGTTCAGCATTAATGGTGCCTTCACAGATATGCAAGTTATCCATGCCATGGGCACTAACACCCCCCCATACCATCACAGATGCTGGCTTGAGAACTAAACATTGATAACAATCTGGATGGTCGTTTTCTTCTTTAGCCCGGAGAACACAATGTCCATGAGTTTCAAAAATAATATGAAATGTGGACTCATCAGATCACAACACACCTTTCCACTTTGCGGTAGTCCATCTCAGATGAGCGTGGGTCCAGAGCAACTGGCAGCATTTCTGGGTGTTATTAATATGCTGCCTGGCCAAAAAAGTCACACATTCTAATATTTCATTGCACCACCTTTAGGTTTGATTACAGCATGCATTTGCTGTGGCATCGTTTTGATAAGCTTCTGCAATGTCACATTTATTTCCATCCAGAGTTGCATTAATTTTTCGCCAAAATATTGTATTGATGATGGAAGAGTCAGACCACTGTGCAAAGTCTTCTCCAGCACATCCCAAAGATTCTCAATGGGGTTTTGGTCTGGACTCTGTGGTGGCCAATCCATGTGTGAAGATGTCTCATGCTCCCTGAACCACTCTTTTACAATTCGAGCCCGATGAATCCTGGCATTGTCATCTTGGAATATGCCCGTGCCATCAGGGAAGAAGAAATTCATTGATGGAATAACCTGGCCATTCACTATATTGAGGCAGTCAGCTGACCTCATTCTTTGGGCATATAGCGTTGCTGAACCTAGACCTAGACCAGTAACTATCCAGTTGGAGGCTCTTACCTATTGACCTAGTTAAATCCAGGTGGTGACTTTTTATTTTTTTAGCCAGACAGTGCATATGGCTGTCACTTTGCATGGTAGCGTTTTAACTTGTACTGTAGATGTAGCACTGAACTGTGTTTACTGACAGTGGTTTTCCAAAGCGTTCCTGACCCCAAGTGGTAAAGTCCTTTACAGAATGATGTTGGTTTTTAACATAGTACAGCCTGAGGGATCAAAGATCGCAGGCAGTGAATGTTGGTTTTTGGCCTTGTCCCTTACGTGCAGAAACTTTTCCAGATTCTCTGAATCTTTTGATAATATTATGGACTGTAGATGATAAAATCCCTAAATTCTTTACAATTGTACATTGAAAAACATTGTTCTTAAACTGCTGGACTACTTGCCCACACAGTTGTTCACAAAGTGGTGAACCTCACCCCATCCTTGCTTGTGAATGATTGAGCCTTTCGGGGATACTCCTTTTATACCCAATCATGACACTAACCTGTTTCCAATTAACCTGTTTACCTGTGGAAAGTACCAAAAAAGTGATTTTTGAGCATTCCTCAACTTTCCCAGTCTTTTCTTGCCGTATCCAATTGAATGAACATTTGCAGCAAAACAATAAAGTTTATTAGTTTGAACATTAAATATCTTTTCTTTGTATTGTTTTCAGTTGAATACAGGTTGAAAAGGATGTTTAAATCATTGTATTTTGTTTTGTTATGTTTGACAAAATGTCCCAATTTCACTGGATTTGGGCTGTAATTATTATCATGAGACTGGTGTCTCAGGTGAATTTATACAATATCACCACTGCAATCAGGATCCCTCACCCACTCTTAGCCAATGCATTATGTAATTTGTCATTGAGTCTGTAGAGCTGTTCCAAAAAGTGTATTGTCAAGAATGACAAGATTTCATACATTTAGCTATCAAAAAATGCCTTTTTTGTTGCGTTCCAAGCAGTTTGAATTAAATCAACTAATCCCAACGTTTTTTTGTTTTTTTTTTTTAAAAAAGCTCGACTGACTTTAACCTGCTGTCTGTAAGAAAATGCTGGACTCATTTCTTCCTGTGGTACAACACACACATGGTAACAATGAAGAAAAAAAAAATCAAAAGTCAGACAAAATCCATGGAAAGAATTTAGGTTTCCTGTCAGGGATTATGTCACCAAGTGGAAGCCGTTTTCACCACTGTAAAATTTTAATTGCTGACAAAGTCTTCTTCTGAAAGATACACAGCACCACCAGGAACAGAGCTGGGAACTGACTGATAACTGGCACACTGTGCAGAGCGCGACCCTATATGAGCAGCATCCAGGCCCTCACTGCCGCCAAGGCTCACAAAGCAGCACAGCAGCCGTCACAGTGAGCACACAACTGTTTACAAATCCCCAGCTAATAGGATCAGGCCTCATTGACTGGGCCGCTCCAATGTGTCTGATGTAATCTATTAGCTGTATGATAGTCAGTGTCTCAGCCCAATCGATAACCTGGGCCTCCATATTGCTCCACTGTGGACGGTTACTCCTCTTTAGTGCTGCTTAGAATGCGGGCTTAGTGACTGTAACACGCCTCGTGTGGGAGCAGATGTGTGTCTGTGTGGAAGGCATTGTGCTTGCATGAATTTCTGCATTTTAAAGGTCCAACTGAAGGAATCATGGTGTGCTTGTGGGTTTTAACCTTGTGAAATGCTTTCTTGGGTCATATGATTACAGAAAAAATATAAAAAAAATTTCATTACTTCGGAATATTCTTATTTTTACATTTTGGCAGAAAGTTGGTTAGTATAGCTCTTCTGGGTTACATTTTCCTACGTCCCTAACACATAATTCGGTCTTCAGTTACAACCCATCACTGTACTATCACGTGGCTGTGGTCCTTATCAAGTCCACGCTCACTTAGCTACTGCAGTTTTTTTTTTTTTTTAATTTTTATTTTCTTTAGATTCCAGTCACCCCAATACCCTCCCATATTCCCATCTGGTTCTCTAATCCACAGTGGATAATATATTGTATCTTACATCATTCATTCCGCTTTATTTTATTTTTTCAATGTGATGGTCAGTAGATGGGACCATTAACATCAGCTTTGCTTGGTGGTCTGAGTCAGTCTGTCTTACTGTATATATCACCCCAGCAGGGAGAGACTGACAGGTTAGGCTGACTAGTGCTAGCTAGCTGTCGGACTGGATCTCATCATTATTTTCTATATATCCTGTCTACCTGTACTGGACATCTTTGTTCATCTGCCAACAACTGTCCATATTTGTTGTTCTTTGACATTATCTAAGCTTATTTTGCTGTACTTTATTATATTCTGACCAAACTCAAAGGTGGTTAGATGCCATTAGAAGTTGACCATTCACTCTTTCACAGTTGCTACTGTTGTTGTTGCACTCCAGGAACTGGTCACATCTTACCATATCCACCCACTGAAACCACACACCCCTGCCCACCAGTGATGCTTTCTTTCATTCATTCTTTCAGATTTTAAGTAGGTTAGCTCAAGCTGTGTTCACTACTGGAGCTAGGAGCTAGCCAGCTAACATCAGTAATTTGCTGCCAACAAAGTGGGGGCGTGGAGGTGAATTGGGGCTAATGAGCATTTAAAGAGACAGGAGTCATTCTGAAGAAGGCTGCAAAAGATGGGTCAAAATGGTGCGACCATAGTCAAACACAGACGCTTTGATCAAAGCATGTCACAGACATTACATTAACACCCATGCAAACTGGTGTTAACATGTAGGGGCTCTTTCAAGATAACCATATAAGTTATCTTTTCCCCAGACTTAACTATCTCCTTTAAAGCTGTGTTTTTGTGTTTTGTATACAGTAGCCATAAAACATAACTGATATTAAAACGGATGTTAATTGTGTAAGACTTTGGGCCTTGTTTTGACGGTCATCCACTCACTTTTCAGACAGAATTTCCACCATGCCCCAGTGTTTTTGTTAGTTTCTGTCACGTCACGTTTTCTGTCACGCCATCAAACTACCAGTAGACAGTGCACCCACTATGTGCTCGGTGGAGGCGTTTCATTTCAAAGAAGTGTGGCAGCACGCAATCTAATGCACATTACTATTATAGTGCATTCCATGAGAATCCACTTTTGATCAGGAAAAAGGAGGTCTATTGTCAGAAGCGCATTATTTAATGATATTTCAGTGGTGTGTTTTGACATTGCGCAGCTCCGGAGCTCAGGAAATGGCATGTGCTGGGATCTTGTAACAGTCATAATCGCCCGTCATTTTAATTATGTGATGATCACACAGTAGTTTTTTTTTAAATTCCATCCACATTCTAATGAATGAACAGGGAGCATGTGTGCCAGTGTGTTCCAATATGATGCACGGCGCATGGGGGGGGGGGGGGGGTGTCGTTTTCATCACGGATTTATTAGGCATTAATGTGTTTATTTTTAGGGGAATAAATGAATGAACAAGGAGTGTGACGCATTTTGCTTTTCACTAAGTCCCCAGAGAGACGGGAGATGCATCCACATATGCATCGGCCCGTGCACCCCGGGTTTCCAGCCCAACAAGCCTCTCAACAGCCACATGTTAGCTCCCGGCAGAGGCTGCTGAGAGCGGGCTTGCTTCGTGGTGGGGGCCGGAGGCGGACGGGAAGCTGCCCCAGATCGCCTCCTTCCCTCCTACCCAGGACAGATAAGGAAGACCCTCGGTCGGTGAAAGCAACAGGAGAGGGAGCACTCCGTCTCCCCACAGCCGGGAGCGACTTCCATGCCATTGTTAATGAAAGTTTATGAAAGTTTGCATGGGTATCATCCTCTTTTCTTCATGTCTGTGTTGCATCCATGCGCACATTAAACAAACAATTCAGCTGATTTTTTCAGCGCATTCTTACCCGTTTGTTCTTTCTAACATAACTAACTGGGCATCAACTGTGATTGACGTCTTCCTTATTACCAAGCAGCATTACTATCGAGCATTTTGGCTCACATGTACGGGCTTTGGTCAGCGCGAAACCCACCTTAAACCGTCATGATCACAATTCCCTTTACACCATGTTCCAAATTATTATGCAAATAGGATTTTAGCATCATAAACATTCAATTTTTTGTTTTTCAAATAAACTTATGGATGATATTGTGTCTTAGGGCTCTTTGGATCACTGATATCAATCTCAGACACCTGTCATAATTAATTTGCCAGGTGAGCCCAATTAAAGGAAAACTACTTAAGAAGGATGTTCCACATTATTAAGCATGGCAGAGGTTTCAAGCAATATGGGAAAGAAAAAGGATCTCTCTGCTGCTGAAAGCGTCAAAGAGTGCAATGCCTTGGACAAGGTATGAAAACATTAGATATTTCATGAAAACTTATACATGATCATCATACTATGAAGAAATTTGTAGCTGATTCAGAGCACAGATGGGTTTGTGCAGATAAAGGCATAATGAGGAAGGTTTCTGCCAGGCAAATTCATCGGATTAAGAGAGCAGCTGCTAAAATGCCATTACAAAGCAGCAAACAGAAGCTGCTGGTACCTCTGGAGTCCCACAAACCTCAAGGTGTAGGATCCTCCAGAGGCTTGCAGTTGTGCATAAACCTACTATTTGGCCACCCCTAACCAATGCTCACAAGCAGAAACGGTTGCAGTGGGCCCAGAAATACATGAAGACTAATTTTCAAGCAGCCTTGTTTAGTGCCGTGTAACCCTGGATGGTCCAGATGGATGGGTGGTGGATGGCCACCATGTCCCAAACAAGGCTGCACATCAGCAAGGAGGTGGCAGAGTCATGTTTTCGGACGGAATCATGGGGAAAGAGCTGGTAGGCCCCTTTAGGGTCCCTGAAGGTGTGAAAATGACCTCGGCAAAGTATATAGAGTTTCTGACTAACCACTTTCTTCCATGGTACAAATAGAACAACTGTGCCTTCCGTAGCAAAATTATCTTCATCCATGACAATGCACCATCTCATGCTGCAAATAATACCTCTGTGTCACTGGCTGCTATGAGCATAAAAGGAGGGAAACTCATGATGTGGCACCCATCCTCCCCTGACCTCAACCCTATTGAGAACCTCTGGAGCATCCTCAAGCAAAAGATCTGTGAGGGTGGGAGGCAGTTCACATCCAAACAGCAGCTGTGGGAGGCTATTCTGACATTCTGCAAAGAAATTCAAGTAGAAACTCTCCAAAAACTCACAAGTTCAATGGATGCAAGAATTGTGAAGGTTATATCAAAGAAGGGGTCCTGTGTTAACATGTAACTTGGCCTGTTAAGATGTTTTGGATTGAAATAGCTTTTAATTTTAGTTAATATGACCTCCTAACCCTGCAAATTCAGCAAATAACCATTTCCAGTTCTTTACAACCAATAAAATGTTTTGAAATGCTGTTGTGCATAATAATTTGGAGCAGTGCATTTTGAGTTTTTTATTTTTGCAAAAAAATAGTTATCAATGGGAGGTGTGTTCAATAAAATTTGAATTATGCTCCAACGGTTGATGACTTGAAAATTATACTGACTGTCATTTGCATCAACTATTTAGAAAAATAAGAAATTATTATCATTTGCATAATAATTTGGAACACGGTGTAGATAATGCACCTCTTAACATTAAAGGGATGGGAAGAAGTGCTTTGGATTGGATTATCCAAAACACACCTCTGAATGACTAGGCCGGCCTCTTTGCGTCATGCGCCAGCAGAAAGTTAATTTTTACGCCGTTGTGATCAGGAAATGAACTTGGAAACCCCCATAAATGTGTTCTGCGTCACTGACAACTGATCAACCGACCTCATCATTGTAATACGGCCCCACAAGATATTAATACATATAGGGATAGCGTATGTTGTTACAGTATATTTTGTTGACATTTTATAATGCCTTGCTGCATAATGGTGCATATGCTTGTGTTAATGCAGCTTCACCATGAAAGGTGTATCTGGAAGTGCAGGTCTGTGCATGTGTTTGTGTGTGCTTGTGTGTAGCTGGGTCTCCAATTAAGTTGAACCACAGGCTGGATCAATGCAAGTCCTCTGTGTGCAGGAATGAGCAGCCCTGGGCCCTCTGAGCATGCCAACGAATAATTTATCACTCACACTGGGCCCAAGCAGAGAGGAGGAGGAGGAGGAGTGGTATGAGGAGCAAGAGAGGACAAAGTGTCCAGCCCAGGGAGAGAACTCCAAGGATGGGCAATCAAGATGACCGAAAGATGGAGGGGAGAAGAAAGTGAGCAGGATCAGTACCCAGAGGAAAACACTGTCAGCACTCCATTATTTAGAAGCAAAATTGTCCACATTTTTTTCCCACTAAACAACCAACCAAAGCTGAATTCTGTAGGGAGTAAAGTCATACAATTCATTCAGACACAACGTACTATATTTATCATAGCATAAATACTAGATATATATGCTTTGATAAATTAAGATGTCTAGCATAAGGAAGGATAGTATCTTTCAGTATCAGATTATCAGCGCTTTTAAAAATTATACAAGTTAGGTATAACCCTAAAATTAAGGAAAGTTAGGTTGTTTTGATCATTTTGAGTTTGTTTTCAAATGATACTAATTTTCAAATAGATAAAAACATGTACAGTATTGCTTGTAACTTAAAACTTTTGAAGAAAGTTTTTCATATTGTTGTGTATATTTTGCATTTTTGAATCACATGTTCCTTGTTTTATGTCATATATAAATGGTTCAACCTTTATCCACACATTTCCTGACAACCATTTCAATCCAATCTGTCTTGCTTTTTTCGTTTTGTGTATCCATTTTATTTTATTTATTTATTTTTTTTTTTTCTGTCACTGAAATTTTTAGTTCCTTTCTCTGGCATTTTTATGGAGTTCCACTACAGATATCCAGTCCAAGACTTTCATTTCTGTCCTGCTGTCATTATTAACAAGATTGTCAAATGATGCTTTGCTGATACTTTTCAGCAGACACTCCTCTCTGCTACACAGACCTAAATGCATCAGTCAATAGCACTCAGAGTACATGTGGACTACAATGGCAAACCAGTAAATGTGATTCACTGTTGTGTCGGTATTGAGGGCAGATTTGTGTCCCGATACTTAACACCACCTATTAGAGGCAGACATAATATTGGAAATAAACCCATACTACCTCAAAAAATATAGGAGATTAATTAAAATCTTGACCGTATTATAACACAGATGAAACATTACAATATCACCAAGACTACCAATTTCTGAAAATGGTGATGTGATTGTGTTTACCAAATTTAGCAGTCTGGTCAGTGGTAAGTAATTCATCCACCAATAATATTTGATATTACTGGTGGATTGGTGATTATTATTTGAGATGATTACCAATGTGAACCTTCCTGAGAACTGGAGTGGTGGCCTAGTGGTAGAGCATCTGCCCCCACAGCCACAGGGGGGAGCACAAGCCAGTGTCCTCCTAGTGCCGGTCCCAAGCCTGGGTACATGGGGAGGGTTACATCATTAAGGGCACACGGCATAAAATCCTTGCCAAATCAAATATGCGGACCCATGATCCACTGTGGTGACCCCTAATAGGGAGCAGCATGAAGATGAAGAAGACTAGTGTAAACCTTCTTAAAACTGCAGAAGACTACCACAAAACAAACTGGAGACCATAGTGGTGGACAAACAGTATTTAAGGAGTAACCTAAGACATAAGGGAAGAAACGCAAGATTATTTGTAATGGGCATGACCAATTTAAAACAAGACAAGACAAACATGACACCTCAAACGTCCAACGTACATTGTAGACATATTTGCAGCCAGAAGAGATTGAGGCATTTAAATCCACCCCGATGATTGCTTTGCAGAGACTGCATGGCAAATTTTCCTTTCTACTCTTAACAGCAACTGAAGGAGAAATCACTAACAGTCAAGCTTGTTAGCCAGCAGGGTATAATGTGCTGGTACAAGACGAGCAGCAGTTTAGACCTCACTGTCTCATCACAGGCGGTACATCTTCTGCTTGGACACTTCGCATTAAGATCCACCGAGCTACATTGCAGCTTTAGTTGAAAAGGCAGAAAAACTAGCCCACCATATGTGGAAATATGTTTACAGAGAAGCCCCAAGCAGCCCACATTCAGGCACAAATTCACATAACAGCAATAGTACAGACACACTTATATACATTCATACAGTACTGTATGTACAGAGGCAAAGAACATCAACTGTTGCACAGATGTACACATACATACAGCGTGTCATCGCCTCGTGGAGAGTCAGAGTCCAGTGCTAGCTCTGCTGCTGTCCTTATTCATCTCCATCAGTCTCTCAGTATCGAGGCATGGATGTCCAAGAAGTGCCACGCCACCCTGTAATTTCCTCTTAATGTGCTACACTCTGAGCCTAAGTGAACCCATTTGCAGCGACTGCGAGCAGACTGTGATTCCTCCCATGTTATCTGAACAAGTGTTACTAATGGGTTTATCAATTAGACAAAGTCCAATAACTGCATGCCTCCAATCTCCCTTAAACACACTCCACTGGTGTAGCCCTAACTTCTGTCATTAATGAGTACATGCATGTGTGTCTGTTGGTGTGAGACCATGGGCAGTTTGTATCTGCATGTGTGGATTTATGAGTTTATATTTCTGACTCTGTCGTTTACCCATGTGTGAATAACACACAAGATTAGAGCTTTCGAGGCTTAATGTGTAGAATGTGAAGTGTTGGATCTGTGCGTAACAAGGTGTGAAATTAAACAATATATATTTGCCTGTATACAAATCCTATTACGTCTGCATCTGTTCAAACAATTGCCTCTGAATCCATTTTTATGCATGATGAATGTATATTCTAAAGTCATATACAGTGGGGCAAAAAAGTATTTAGTCAGCCACCAATTGTGCAAGTTCTCCCACTTAAAAGATGAGAGAGGTCTCCAATTTTCATCATAGGTATACCTCAACTATGAGAGACAAAATGAGAAAAAAAAATCCAGAAAATCACATTGAAGGATTTTTAATGAATTAATTGGTAAATTCCTCGGTAAAATAAGAGGCTCCTCTGTCCTCCACTCGTTATCTGTAATAATGGCACCTGTTTGAACTCGTTATCAGTATAAAAGACACCTGTCCACAACCTCAAACAGTCAGACTCCAAACTCCACTATGGCCAAGACCAAAGAGCTGTCAAAGGACACCAGAAACAAAATTGTAGACCTGCACCAGGCTGGGAAGACTGAATCTGCAATAGGTAAGCAGCTTGGTGTGAAGAAATCAACTGTGGGAGCAATTATTAGAAAATGCAAGACATACAAGACCAATGATAATCTCCCTCGATCTGGGGCTCCACGCAAGATCTCACCCCGTGGGGTCAAAATTATGACGAGAATGGTGAGCAAAAATCCCAGAACCACATGGGGGGACCTAGTCAATGACCTGCAGAGAGCTGGGACCAAAGTAACAAAGGCTACATCAGTAACACACTACGCCGCCAGGGACTCAAATCCTGCAGTACCAGACGTGTCCCCCTGCTTAAGCCAGTACATGTCCAGGCCCGTCTGAAGTTTGCTAGAGAGCATTTGGATGATCCAGAAGAGGATTGGGAGAATGTCATATGGTCAGATGAACCCAAAATAGAACTTTTTGGTAAAAACTCAACTTGTCGTGTTTGGAGGAGAAAGAACACCATACCTACTGTGAAGCATGGGGGTGGAAACATCATACTTTGGGGCTGTTTTTCTGCAAAGGGACCAGGACGACTGATCCGTGTAAAGGAAAGAATGAATGGGGCCATGTATCGTGAGATTTTGAGTGAAAACCTCCTTCCATCAGCAAGGGCATTGAAGATGAAACATGGCTGGGTCTTTCAGCATGACAATGATCCCAAACACACAGCCCGGGCAACGAAGGAGTGGCTTCGTAAGAAGCATTTCAAGGTCCTGGAGTGGCCTAGCCAGTCTCCAGATCTCAACCCCATAGAAAATCTTTGAAGGGAGTTGAAAGTCTGTGTTGCCCAGCGACAGCCCCAAAACATCACTGCTCTAGTGGAGATCTGCATGGAGGAATGGGCCAAAATACCAGCAACAGTGTGTGAAAACCTTGTGAAAACGTTTGACCTCTGTCCTTGCAAACAAAGGGTATATAACAAAGTATTGAGATGAACTTTTGTTATTGACCAAATACTTATTTTACCGAGGAATTTACCAATTAATTCATTAAAAATCCTTCAATGCGATTTTCTGGATTTTTTTTTTCTTATTTTGTCTCTCATAGTTGAGGTATACCTATGATGAAAATTGGAGACCTCTCTCATCTTTTAAGTGGGAGAACTTGCACAATTGGTGGCTGACTAAATACTTTTTTACCCCACGGTATGTTTGTCTCATATAGACTAACATATTGTACCTGCATTTATGCAGAACATTGTTCATACCTACAGTCGTGTGAAAAAATTAGGACACCCATTAAATATTCTGTTCTTTATTAGGAAATGTTCACATACAGTCATGTGAAAAAATTAGGACACCCTGTATAAGCCTGTGTGGTGTTGTTTTTTTACATATTTGGACATATGGATATTTAATATCAACATTAAAAATACTGGGAGATTCATGTAATACAACTAAACAATTAAAAATGAATTAAAGACTTTTTTCAAATTTTCTGTAAAATGTAATTCTAAACAAATAGTGAGGAATAAATTAGGACACCCCCCATCTTTTTTTAGGACACCCCCACATTCATTCCCACTTGAAATAGCTAAGATAAATGTTAAAAAATGCAAATAAAAACAAAAACAAGGTTAGACATAGATATGTGAACATTTCTTAAAGAACTGCATATTTAATAGGGTGTCTTAATTTTTTCACATGACTGTATTGATGTCTCATCTTGTTTTTATTTATCTCTGGAAAAGAAGGTGATTTAATTGCCAGTGAATAACAAAAATTAACCTTGTTTTATTCATTAAACAAAAGATATCAACAAAAATGAGTATTCTAACTGAGGAAAAAGTTAGGACACCCTAACGCCTAATAGCTAGTGTTACTCCCTTTGGCTGAAATAACTTCAGTGAGATGCTTCTTGTAGCCATCTACCAGTCTCTGACATTGGTCTGAGGAAAGTTTGCCCCACTCCTTAATGCAGAATTCTTTCAGCTCTGAGATGTTTGAGGGGTTTCTTCATGTACAGCCCGTTTCAAGTCACCCCACAGCATCTCACTGGGATTAAGATCTGGGCTTTGACTCGGCCATTCCAGGACTCTACATTTCTTAGTTTTTAGCCAGTCTTTGGTGGATTTACTGGTATGTTTTGGGTCATTGTCATGTTGCAGGGTCCAGTTCCACTTCAGCTTTAATTTTTTTTACAGATGGTCTCACGTGGTCCTCAAGCACCCTCAGATACACGGCAGAATTCATGGTGGATTCTATGATGGTGAGCTGGCCAGGTCCTGCTGCAGCAAAGCATCCCCAAACCATGACACTTCCACCTCCATGCGTCACAGTTGGTATGAGGCTCTTTTCCTGGAATGTTGTATTTGGTCTATCCCAAACACGTCCTCTGTTCTGGTGTCCAAATAATTCAATTTTAGACTCGTCTGTTCAAAGAACATTATTCCAGAAGTCCTGGTCTTTGCCTACGTTCTCTGGCAAACTTCAGTCTGGCCTTCATGTTTCTCTTAGAGAGCAATGGTTTCCTCCTTGCACGCCTCCCATGCAAGTTCAACTTGTGCAGTCGCGTTCTGATTGAAGAGGCATGCACTTTCACATCAACAGTAGCAAGAGCTTGCTGTGAGTCCCGTGATGATATTTAAGGGTTTTTGGGGACTTCTTTTAGCATCTTGCAGTCTGCTCTCAGGGTGAACTTGCTTGGACGGCCAGACCTGGGCATGTTGGCAGTTGTTTTGAATGTCCTCCACTTGTAGACTATTTTCCGGACAGTGGAATGGCTGATTTCAAATTCTTTTGAGATCTTTTTAAATCCCTTACCAGACTCATAAGCTGCTACAATCTTCTTTCTGAAGGCCTCAGACAGCTCTTTCGAGCTCACCATGGTGTTCACTCTCACTTCAACAGTCAGGAGCATACCAAACTAAATGTCTGATGTTTAAATAGGACAAGCCTCCTTCAAAATGTTGGGTAATGATGTTCTAATCATGTGCACCTGATGTGATACACCCATGTGTAATTTTAGCCATTTTAAGTGGGAATAAATGTGGGGGTGTCCTAATTTATTCCTCACCAGAAATTGCATGTTTTTAGAATTATATCTTACAGAAAATGTTAAAAAGTCTTTTCTTCAGTTTTAATTGTTTAGTTATATTACTTGAATCTTCCAGTATTGTTAAAACTGATATTAAATATCCATATGCCCAAATATGTAAAAACAAAACAAAAAAAAAAAGGCTTTCATAGGGTGTCCTAATTTCTTCACATGACTAGACGTACTCCTCGAAGAAGGCAAAAATATTTAAAGTTTTGCTATTTTAAAGGTGTCAGCAAGTGATCTTTTATCTTTTATTCTCAAAAAATGTAAAATACTGGGATACGAAAAGGCTCAAACTAAGAAAACAAATAGCAGCTTTGACTTATTTTACAGCCTGATTAACGTCTTTCTGAAGTGGTGTGCACACATCCTATTTACATATCTTACGAGTGGCAATGATTTGATAATAGTGAGTTGTGAACTAGTGTCTCATTTGGTTATTCAAAATATGTCAACAATAAACATATTCAGACATCAATTATTCCTTGAAATTTTCTTAAGCCCCAACATTATTATCATTATTTTATTTTGTCTGAGCATACTGTTCTCAAAACTTTTCATTCGAAGTCTGATTAATACTTTCAAATTTCATGAAACAGTGTAAAACACTCATTGGTAATATGCATTGTAGTAATATTATTGCACATTGGTGATACTAGAAATGTCTGTTTTTCTCATCATGTTCCATGAATGAGAAATTGATGACATTTTTAAAAAAGAAAAAAAGGAGAAAAAGGGTGTGCCAGTGAAGCACACGCTGCTCAAAATGAAGTGATCCCTGGTTCAATTCCCAGCCAGAGTGACCTTCGCTGCGTGTCGCTCTCCCGCCCTTTCATAATGTTTCCTGTCTCTCTTTTCACTGTTTGTTGAATAAAGCAAAAAAGCTCTAAAATAAATGCTTATTTCAAAAAGAAAAGAAAAAAACATCATGCAATTTTAAACAAAGGAAAAAATATCTGGGTATGTCCCTTGTTTTGGAGCCACTGCAAAATCTAACAGTTTCATAGCTTAAATTTCATCTTTCCACCAAATTTAACTCAAATCTGGTCTGCAGTTTTTGAATAATCCTGCATAATAAATCACATCCAAAGTATACAGTAAAAAAAAATCTCTACCAAAGATCTGTGATTGTGTCTGATGCCCAGTTCATTGTGTCTGCATGGACAAAACAGAATCAGACTGCGGATGTGGATCTGTTCACCGTTAGTTGAGCCATTTGCTAAACTGCCACATTTCAGTTCAGTTAAGCGAGTCCCCCTTGTGTTCATGTGGTCACAATTTTTGGTCTGCATGTGGTTGTCCACTGAGTTGTCTGTGTGGACCATCATTGGACTGGAAGATGGCACCATTTATATCACTTGCACTGTGAGAACATACAGATGTGGACATCCTACTTACTATAAATCTAGCTTAAGAGTAGGTACTTTTATTTTGTTTTTGGCCGTTTAGCCTTTATTTAATCAGGAGAGGCAGGGAGGGAGGACAAATTGGGGTGAAAAGTAGGAAAATTTGCTTGGCTGGGCATCAAACCAGGGATCTTTATGGTGTGTGCCCTTAACCACTAGGCCACTCAGTCTACTGGGTAGGTTACTTTTAAGAACAGTTAGATCGAATGGAATATTGTTTTCAAGTATGCCAGCAGTAAATATACTGGAGAGTATGTTTAACCTTCCTAGAGACTACTGGGCTTGTTTATCAAAAAATCAGATTGGTGAAGGAAAAGGTTATTAACCAACATTTCAGACTGACTAACTTTTGAGGTGGCTACACTGAAAATATGATAGCTGACACAGAATAATATTTGTTCCCATTTTTGTTTTTTAAAACATAAAAATGCAAGCTATTATTTAGCTACTAAATAACTATGATAGGCTGACTTTGAACGACAAAAAATATTTACTTAGGGATGCACAGATATATCAGCCAATATATTGGTATTGCCCCTTATCGTGGTGAAAGGGTTTGCGTGCCCTACTCATTTTCTGAGCTACATTGCTGGGGGCAACCTGCCCCTGGTCGGGTCTCCAAAGGTAAACATCCTGGGTGGAGGGCCAGACCAACACTGGTCCAGTGGATCTCCATGAAAAAGTTACAACAAGGACGCAGTGTACCCGAAGGAGCCACACGGGTCCGTCCTCCAGGGGCCTCACCACCTGCAGGACAGATCATGGGCATCATGGTGCTATGTGAACAGGGTGTCAGTCTGCTTCTCTGCTTGGGTTGCTACCTCCACATCCTGGACCTCAGAAAAGCAGTAGAAGATGGATGGATGGATGGATGGATGGCTATATCAGTATTGGCCAATATTCACCTTACTGATTGATACCAGCCATCGGCAAATATCACATCCCAGTTGTGTGGAATTTATTTTGCCCTGAAAACAGACCTTAACTACCTACCTACCTGCCTTACAGCTGCAAATTCAGAAAATATCGAGGACTGAAACATTTTTAAGAATTTCAAGTCAGTTTTTTTCTTTTTAGATAAAGCATTTTTCTTTGTCTCTGTTTCTATGAAAATACAATAGATAAAGAAGAAACAATCTCTATCACCTATCGACCATTAGCCAACTTGTTATTTTCAACAGCAGCATCACTATCAACCCAAAATTTCACAATTGATGCATCCCTAAGACCAGATAAAGTTTGATCCCTTTTATGCATGCATATACAAAAGATAATACTCAACCTGTTGTGATATTCATTTTTTAGTTTGGGTAATGAAAATAGCTCATGAATCTACTGGAAGCCAAGACTAGAATTATAGCTAAACTAAATGCAAGCAGATCAAACAATTATCTATACATTTTTACTTTTTCTGTTTAACTCAATGAAGGCACTTTGTTAATCTGATCACACAATATGATGCCAAGAGTTGGACAGACAATCCATCCATCCATCCATGCATCCATCCAGACAACCCAAAAGAACAAGTTAAAAAGGACTGACAGACAGATAGGTACGTGCAGGTAAAGGATAAGAGGTGGATTCATAGCAAAGCCAAATGTTCATCTCCTTCAAGCAAATGGCTGGACAGATTGATAAATGGATGAAGAGACACAGAGATAAAGTGACACAGAGGCGGACAAGGTGATAAAGTGAACAAACGTAGACAGGACAACTGACAAACAGGATGAGCGAGGGATTGATTCACCCTGATGGTTTGTTGGACAGGCTTCAAGATGGATGGATGGAGATGGACGGAAAAACAGACGGACAGACCCACTTAGTGTCAGTAAGACAGACATTGGAATCCTGAGACTGTTAGGGTAGAAACACATGGAAGGCTGTTTGGGAAAATAAGACAATAATCCACGGAGGCCAGTGTATACCCACGCTGTCACCCTCTTCCAAAAAGATAAATCACTACACAGAGCTACGTAAAAAAAAACAAAACAAAACAGGCAGTGTACATTTTTTTCTCTTTTTAAAAACATTTTTACAATAACAGAATAACTGAGAGATTCTCAATAGCCTTCGACTACCATTTATGACCAAATACACAAAGGAAGCTATAAAATGGTGCCATGGGTGTCAGGAATGTACTGCAAGTCAGAGTTGTATTAATGACATCCGAATGCTAAAAGTATTCATTACTGACATACTCACCAACAATATTAAAGTAATGATAAGTAACTGTAGATTGTTGCCAGCACTGGAATAATAATTTTGTCAAAATGTCATTATACCAACAGAATGGCAGAAAACATAATTAGTTATAAACAGGAAGCTGAGCTAACAGGTGTGACCTATAGGTCCATCTGTCAATTCTCAAAGTGATCCCCAAGAATGATAAAAGTCAGACCAAAACATTGATCAACTAGAAAAGCACTCGGAGAGCGCAGACCTCCGCCAAGCGCCACAGTTCCCCCCATACAGTGTTTGTGTGTACGTTGTCAGATTCCTTGACCATGAAAACATCTGAGTAGCAATTGGATTCACAATGATAGGATTAGTGGTTCAGTAGTAAAAGCATTACCTCCTTGGCAGAGGTAATAAACTGAAGTGTTGGTGTTGTGTCCATGTCCTGCATCTGCAAACTCCCAGGCTGGGGGCGTTGCAATTGAATGAATGAATGAATTAATCTTTATTTCGAATAGATTAAGAGTACAGGTTAAAAGAAAGTGAATAATATAACAAAGGGGGTAATAAAATCCAACAAGGTCAAATTAGACAATAGCTCCTCTGATTATACAGTTCAACATAAGTTATCCGAAATATGTGATGGCTGAATGCGCAGCTTATATTGCCCACCCATGTTCCATCCAAGAATTCAAAAGAAAAAACAAAAGAAGTCATGACACAACTGCGTACAACCCACAGGCCAATGGGTTATGTAAGCGTTTTAGATCACTGAAAGCAGCACTGAGGGCTTCACTGACGGATGCCAATTAGGTAGACGGGTTGGCGTGGGTTTTATTCAAAATTCAAATGTTTATTTCAAACTCAGGGTTCATATTAAATGCAGAACTAAAAGGAGTAGAAAATAAATAAATAAATAAATAAAAGTATATACAGATCAGCAGACAGTCGGCGGTCTTGTAACAACAATAACATACAATATTGGACTCAGTATAAAATGGAACGCCACCACTTCCAAATGCTGGAGTGAAGTGTGAGTGACGAGTTGACAATTGCTGATATAAGATGATTGTTACATGGCAGCAACCTTCTCATCAAACTGTAAGCATTGTTACGTATCAACTCGCCAAAAGACGGAATGTTCACAGACACAAACATCTTGCTTGCACTCGACCTTCGTGGTACATCTAATCTTTATCTTTATTGGGGTTGCGCTCCGCGGGCAAAGATGATTTGGAAACTTCCCCGGCAGAGAGCTTCTTTTTGCGGAGCTACTATGGCTGACCGGGGAATTTCTGCCAAATAATCCAGCGGCGGACAGCTGGCCGTCTGAGCTTTTGCAGCGTTGCGCAAACACAGGCACACAGCACGCTGCCGAGCAGCTCGTTTTTGCGCAGCGCCTATGGCTGGCCGGGGAATTTCTGCCAAATAATCCGGCGGCGGACAGCTGCCCGTCTCAGCTTTTGCAGCGTTGCGCAAACACAGGCACGGTGGCAGGCCCAGCCCACCAGTGTTTTCCGCGTGCTTTTGTGCCTAGAACGTTGAAGAACGCGGAGTTTATGTTGGTCAGACACGATGACCAGCGCCCTCCATTGTGCCTGCGCACATGTTGAAAATAGCCGTATGTCACAGTGTTACAGAATGCTTTAAAAAATTCCTGTATCCAGACGGTGATCCGGATCATCCCCAAAATGTAATCAGTTCTTCCTTGTACCATTTCCAACAACACCTGAAAGTTTCATGGAAATCCGTCCAAGACTTTTTGAGTTATCTTGCTAACCAACAGACAAACAGACAGACAGACAGACAGAGACAGACAAACAGACAAACACACAGACAAACCCCGGCAAAAACATTACCTCCTCCTGGCCTTTTCGGCCTGGCGGAGGTAATAAATTAGTGTTTGTGACTGAAACAATACAAACATTTATAATTGCAAACTTAGACATTTTGACTCCAAACCCATAGTGAGACCAGGGTGTCAGGTCAACCTGTGTACCAAGTTTGGTGGCCCTAGCTTTCTTTGTTGTTGGGGTATAGTTTATACAGTATAGCATTTTGACCTTGATCCCAAAACCACAGGTAGAGTGCAAGGTCACAGGGTGAACTTAGGTACAAAGTTTTTTGACCATAGCTTTACTCGTTCCATACTAAACAGGCATAAGGGATGTTAATCTTGACCTTTGACGTTTTGACACAAACCAAAGATTTAGAGAAAAACTGACCTGACCTTGACCTGAAGATCAGAAGTCACCCAAATTCAATAACTATGGCATTGATTTGAAACGCTTACGCAATTTCTTTCTCTAGTTATGGCATTCAGAGGGTAGGTGTTGTCCATCTGCCTGGTGAGGTGACGACAATACCCCTTCGGCCTTTTAGAGGCTGAGGGGTAAAAAGTACCATTTTGTAAATGTAAATATAAACTATAACTTAAACTGTAAAATGTAACTAATTACTACCCAACTCTGGCTGACATGTTACCTATAAGCAGAGTGAATGTTCATGCATGGCTTGGAGTGAAGCATTTCGGTACTTGTGGGTTTTTTCTTCGTGTGAAAAGAAACCAAAAGACCTGGAATTTTGGAGCTTTGAAACTAATCAAGTGATTTGAACCAGAACAAACAAATTAAGGTGAAAGCACAATAAAAGTACGATGTAGCGTAGAAGGTTTTTCCACTCCTCTTCTGTGGAACCAGCTGCCAGTTTGTGTCATGATCCTGGGCATGGATGGGGGCCGTGCCCAGTTTCCAGTTTGAGTTTAGTCTTTTTCTGTTTGTTTATTTCTTTATTTATCATGGTCTGTCGTGTTTTATCTGTTTATCTTTGGAATACTTATATTCTTGGTTTTGTCCTTATTGTCTTATCTATTTAGTGTGTGTTATTTTGTATTTATGGTATTAGTTACATCTTTTTGGGGGTTGTGTTATCTTATTCTTGTGTGGTTATTTGGTTTCCGGTCTGTGCTTTTATTTTGACAGTGCTGTGCAGCTTCCAGCTGTTAAACTGCTTCGTGGGCTGCACAGCTGTCACTCATTGTTTGATTATTTCCTCATTCATGTACCCACACCTGTCAAACATGAATCAGCTGTTCACACACCTATTAACCCTTAAGCTGTATGATTTTGTGTGCCTCTAGTGGCAGAGCGCGATGCTGCGCCTGTCAACTGATAATAACGTGCCAAACACTCCCCAGCTGGACTGAGGATTTGTACTGATCATACCAGTTCACAAGGTGGCAGGCACATGTTGGAGGACTCATGGATGACACATAATACGCCAAAGAGGAAGAAATCCTTCCTTTTCTTCTTCGTCTTTGAAATTACAACACAAAATGGACGGCAGCCATCGTTGTGGATATACACGGTCACAAACGGAGGAGCAAATTTGGAGGATTTGGTCCCGAATTTGCCAACTATGATTCTAAAAAGAGATTATTTAGCTTATGAAGGTAGATGTTTACATGTTCTTATAACACAGGGAGCGCGAAGCTCGTTGAGTTCACCTGCCAGCGCCCGGAGTGCCATGTGACTGTACAGCAATCGCCGGTTGCATGTCATCATATAAGAGAAATTGCCACGGAATAAAAGCGAAATTAAGGTGGAATAATCAATAACAGTTTGTGGATGTAGGAGAGAAAGCTAAAATGACCGGTTTAGGGCGCTCGCGCACGCAGTGACCAGTAGCCGGTGGCTTGTCACCAGACTGCAAACCAAGTCTACCTATGGGTACAAATAAGTAACAAAAAAAAAAAAAAAAAAAAAAAAAAAAAAAAAAAGAGGACAAAATAGCAACCAGAATGCGGCAAAAGGATGCCGGTAAGTGACGAATGTCTTTGTTTGTATGCAAATTAGATGCATAAATTTACTCCTATATGAAACTTTGGATCATACTCTACATATTTCTAATTGACAGTAAGCCATTATCTCTTACCACTTTCAAGTTATAGCCTTGGAAAGTTGTGACATCTGATCTGAATATTTTCTTGAAAAAAATCTTTACCACTGTTGACCACTAGGGGTTATGTCGCAGTTTGGGGACATACACAGTCAATGGGTTAAGGGCACGTCAACATTTCCCCTTTGTCATGTCCTACTGTTATTCTCCTCAGTAGTGCTGTGTTTGACGCTGAGTGTTTTTGGGTTGCCATTGAGTTGAACGGGTGTGCTCCAACCAGGTACGTTTATTGTTTTCTCCACTTCCCTCAGCTGTGAGCCCCGGTTGTCTTCGGATGTGACTCCAGCTGGATTATTCTCTTCTCCTCTGGCGAGTCTGAGCGCCTCAGCCTGTATTTTTCCCGGGCTGTTCTTCCCCCTCCTGGTTGTGAGTCCTGCTCTCCTCCGGTGCCCTCTTCCTTTTATTTGTAAGTGTAGTGTTTTTGTGTCACGTTTGTCTTTTTGTTAATAAATGTGCAAAACTCACAGTGTGTGTTTGTGGTGTTTGTGGTGTTTGTGGTGTCCTTTATAGCCCTTAAAAAGGCCGATCTATGACAGAAGGACACGACCAGTGTGGACACCAGCTGCTGTGGGTTTTTTCTTTTTTCTTTTTCTCCTTTTTCTCCCATTTTATATTTTTCCTTCCTCCCGTGTTTTTTACTTCCTGAAGTCCGCTTTTCCAGCGTGTCAGTCCGCACGGACTTCAGCTCTTTTGGGTTAAATGAGGAGTATGGGGCAGCAGAATTAATAGTGCACATTATTTCTGATGCTTGTGCTGACCACACTTCCGAGGAGCTCCTGCGAGTTTTTTCCAGTGCGGCAGAGGTCATTGAGGCATACCCCAGCCTGTGGGGCTATCCGGAACTCACATCCCTCCTCGTGTCAGTTTCCAACACCCAACATATGCTCTGCAGGCTGGAGGGGTGCTCACATATGTCTGTTCCTGAACCAATGGGAGCACGTCCCTGGGTGCAGACACCTCTTGAATCATCCCCCCTGCTCCGCACTGTGTCCCGTCTGTGCCTGTGCCGAAGAAGAGTTGTCCCCGGGTACGGAGGCCTTGCCCTCCTCGCCAGATGACTCCTGCCATTTCCGGATGGACCTCGCCTGGACTGGCAGCAGCAATCACCATGATGCCCCGGGAAGTAAGGCAAGTGTGTATTCATTCTCTTATACATGAAAATGAAATTCCTTGTCTTATTCCCTGTGGTGAGGCTCAGCATCAGCAGCCCACCTTGGCTGAGTCCTCACCATCTGCTGCTGTCACCTGTTCCTCACCTGTCTCTTCTGTGCCTCCTCCCACCTCCCTCGAGCATCAGTCGGCCCTGGGTTGGAGCTGCCAGATGACAGAGGAGCCTGTGGCCTGGAGGACCCCACACTGGTCCCGGACAGAACCCACACTGGTCCCGGACAGAAGAGGAATGGTCCTGAAGCCTGAGCTGACAAGGGAGTGTCCCCTAGTTTCAGCTACTCGGGACTCGGCATCAGTGGTGAGGAGACCTCCAGCCCAACCGCCACGCCGGCAGAACTACCGGCATGGGTTGCTACGCCTGGAGGCTCTTCGGCTGCAACTACCATCACACCTGCTGCGGCAGTCATCGGAGTCCTGGACGGCGGTGGAGCTTGAGTCCAGGCAAGTACTCAGTTCTGTTCCCACATTTACAGATTTTGAGAATTCTTGTATGGCTCTTGGTGGGGAGAATCAGTTCCAGGCGTCCTCTGCTTCTGAACTCTCCTCACCGGGCTCCACTGCTGCCGGTGATTCTCCGGTGATTTTCTCTTCCTCCCTGTGCAAGGTGGCCATGTTGGAGGTGGAACAACAGGCAAGAAGAGTCAAGGTGCCCCAGCCTGGATCGCCGGAGTCCTGGACGGTGGCAGAGCTCAAGCTCAGGCAAGTTCTCTTTTTTATTTTCACTCTATCTGTCTTAGAGAAATCTTGCCTGGCTCTTGGTTGGGAGGACAAAGTGCAACTGTCAGTTGCACCTGAGTCCTCCTCACCGGGCTCCACTGCTGCCGGTGATTCTGACCCGGTGGTTGTTTCCGTCTCTGTTCCTTTGCTCAAGCCATCACCTAAGGTCACCAAGGGTCTGCTACCTCTGCCTGAGGCCACTGTGGGTTTCCCCTCCCTGCCAGAGGTCTCCATGGGTCTCCCCTCTCCGCCAGAGGTCTCCGTGGGTCTCCCCTCTCCGCCAGAGGTCTCCATGGGTCCCCCCTCTCCACCAGAGGTCTCCGTGGGTCCCCCCTCTCCGCCAGAAGTCTCTGTGGGTCCTCCCTCTCTGCCAGAGGTCTCCGTGGGTCCCCCCTCTCTGCCAGAGGTCTCCATGGGTCCCCCCTCTCCGCCAGAGGTCTCCATGGGTCCCCCCTCTCCGCCAGAAGTCTCTGTGGGTCCTCCCTCTCTGCCAGAGGTCTCCGTGGGTCCCCCCTCTCTGCCAGAGGTCTCTGTGGGTCCCTCCTTTCCGCCAGAGGTCTCCGTGGGTCCCCCCTCTCTGCCAGAGGTCTCCGTGGGTCCCCCCCTCTCTGCCAGAGGCCTCCATGGGTGCTACAACTCAGTCCGAGGCCTCCGTGGGTGCTACGCCTCAGTCCGAGGCCGCCGTGGATGCTAGGCCTCAGACCGAGGCTGCTGTGGGTGCTACGCCTCAGGCCAAGGCCACAGTGGGTGCTTCGCCTCTGCCCGAGGCTGCTGAGGTCCCTCCATCTCCACCCGAAGTCACTGAGGGTCTTTTGCCTCCGCCGATGCCTGAGGTCGTCATGGATCCCTCGCCTTTGTTGGAGATCGTCGAAGGTCATCGGGTGTCACTGGAGGTCTCCGCTGGCTGGTCATCTGCACCATCTGGTTTTCTCCCTGGTCAGCTGCTTTCCTCTGCTGGCCCTCGTGTTGGGCAGCTATGCTGGTCGGCCATTCCTACGGACAGTCTTCCTGCTTATCGTCATCTTTTTCATTAGGAATTCCGCCTCCCGGCTCCCATGGTCTGGGGAAGGCGCTGGGGCCAGCTGACAGCCCCAGAATGGGGGGGGGGGGGGTTGTGCGCTGTGGCCCACTGGCTCAGGAATGCTGGGAGACCACCCAATGGATTGCCCCTTCTGCTTGGGTGGTCCTGGAATGCGGGGAGACTACCCGACTTGTTCCAGCACATGTGCTGGTTGTCGTGGGACTCTGGTAGGCTGCCTGAACTGCCTCATTTATTTATCCAGTAGTCCTAGAGTCCTGTACTACCACCTGTTGTACAGTGTTGTGGGTCATGAATGTTTCTTTTGGGTTTTTTTTTTTGCTGGTTTCGGTCCCTCTGTGCCTTGTTCCCCCTCCTCCCACCTGGGGTGGGTTATTTTTCTTGTTTGGGGGGGGGGTCTCTTTTGTGGGTGGGTCCTCTTTTCATTTTTGAGGTTACTCTGGGGAGTCTGGCCTCCACCCCTTGAGGGGGGGCACTGTCATGATCTTGGGCACGGGTGGGGGCCCTTGGCCGGGGGATCCTGGGTTCGATCCCAGCCCCCAACCAACAGTGATCTGTGTGGAGTTTGCATGTTCTCCTCGTGTCTGCGTGGGTTTACTCTGGGATTTCTTCAGTTTCCTCCCACATGCCAAAAACATGCAAGTTAGGTTAATTGGCATCAAACTGGAGATTCTAAATTGTCCTTAGGTATGAATGTGAGAGTGAATGGTTGTCTGTCTCTCTGTGTTGGCCCTGTGACGGACTGGTGATCTGTCCAGGGTGTACCCTGCCTCTTGCCCAAAGATGCTGGGATAGACTCCAGCGCCCCCCGCGACCCGAAAAGGATTAAGATGGATGGATGGATGTTGTGTTTTATCTGTTTATCTTTGGAATATTTATATTCTTGGTTCTGTCCTTATTGTCTTGTTTATTTATTGTGTGTTATTTTGTATTTATGGTATTAGTTACATCTTTCTGGGGATTTTGTTATCTTATTCTTGTGTGGTTATTTGAATTTCAGTCTGTGCTTTTATTGTGACAGTGCTGTGCAGCTTCCGACTGTCAAACTGCTTCGTGGGCTACACAGCTGTCAGTCATTGTTTGATTATTTCTTCATTCATGTACCCACACCTGTCACGCATGAATCAGCTGTTCACACACCTATTAAGGGCACAACAACATTTCCCCATTGTCGTGTCCTACTGTCTGGCTGGATTATTCTCTTTTCCCCTGGCGAGTCTGAACACCTCAGCCTGTATTTTTCCTGAGCTGTTCTTCCCCCTCCTGTTTGTGAGCCCCGCTCTCCTCCGGTGCTCTCTTCCTCTTATTTGTAAGTGTAGTGTTTTTGTGTCATGTTTGTCTTTTTGTTAATAAATGTGCAAAACTCACAGCATGCATTTGGTGTCCTTCATAGCCCTTAAAAAGGGTGATTTATGACGGTTTGGGTTCAGGAAACAACAGGGCTGGGCAATATGGCCTGGATATAAAATCCCTGATTTTCTTAAATCATTTTTTTCATGCCACATTTGATTTTTGATTTTAACTGCTATTTTTGATTGGAGGCAAGAAATTATTTCAAATAAGAGTTTTTTGTCCCCCAAACAAACATGGTTCCTTATTGGGAATAAAGTGCAACTCGGGCTTAACTTAATTTAACTTTTATAAAATTAACTTTTAAGGGTGGCGGAGGAGGCTAGAACTGGAGGTTACCATATTGACTTGTGTGAATGGGAAAATCAGTTTTTTTTTTTTCCACAATATCTTTATTGAACCTTTTTTTTTTTTTTTTAACAAACATGATACAAACAATCAAACACTAACACTAAAGTACTACAAAAAAAAAAAAAATGCACTAAAAACACCAACAACCACCAACAAAATCAAGTCTTCAACAATGCTCCTCTGTTTAGTCTAGACAATCCAATACATAAGTATACATATTATGTTCACCAGTTTGGAATTTACAAGGTCCACACACATCATTCACCTTCTTCTTCAAGAGTTATGTTTAAATTTTTTACATAATCAATAAAAGGTCTCCATATATTCTCAAACACAATTTCCTTTGATTTCAGTATATATGTTATTCTTTCTAATGGAAGGTTTGTTAACATCTGTCTTAACCACTGAGTCACATCTGGTCTATGAGTCTTTTTCCATAATAGTGCAATACATTTTTTGGCATTAAGCAAACTGAGGTCTATGAATGTTCTTTCACTTTTATTGAAATTATGCTTTTCTGGGTACAGACCCAACAAAACCAGTTTAGGATTCAATATGATTTGTTTTGAGATTATTTTTTCAATTGTTACCCTCACCTCTTCCCAAAACATTCTTATTAATCTACATTCCCATAAACAATGAAATAGGGTTCCTTTACTTTCCATGCATTTTGTGCATGTATCTGGTATATTTTTGTTATATCTATTTAACTCCTCCGGTGTAACATACATCCGCATTAACCATTTGAAATGTATCAATTTAAGGCGTGCATTTATTGATTTGGTTTGAGCTTCTGTACAAGCCAATTCCCATTGTTCCTCTGAAATTTCAATTTGCAGATCTTCTTTCCAGTAGTTTAATCTTTTCAGTGAATTTTCACTTGAAGATAGTGTCAATGAGTTATAAAACTCTGAAATAATACCCTTTCTTTTACTATCTTTCATCATCATTTTTTCCAAGGATGAATAAATAGGTCGAGTGAGAGCTTTATTTTGATTTGATCGAATAAAGTTTCTAAGTTGAAGATATTTAAAAAAATGTGTTCTATTGAGATTAAATTTGATCCTCAGCTCTTCAAAAGACATTATGTTGTCTGCACATGGCAAATATAAATCCTGAATCTTTTGTATCCCTTTTAAATTCCATACTTTAAATACAGCGTCCGCTCTCCCTGGTTTAAAATATTGATTACCCCATATTGGACTAAATTGTGACAATAACTGTGGTTCTTTTAAATAGTTTTTAGCTTCACACCATATTTTGATCATATGCTTTACAAATGGATTTTTAACTTGTTTTTGTAATTTTTTTGCCGAATCTGAGTATATGAATATGGGAAGAGGTAAAGGTAAATTGTATGATTCCATTTCAGTCCAGTGAGGGAGATCATTTGATGAAAAATAATATGTCATAGACCTCAGTTGTGCCGACCAATAATACAACATAAAATTTGGACATTTCAGACCTCCACGATCAAATGGTAAATATAATAAAGACAGACGTAATCTAGCCCTCCTGTTGTTCCATATAAATTCCACTAACTTTTTTTTTATTCTTGAGAATAGATCTAAAGGTGGTGATAAGGGAATGTATTGAAATAAATAAAGTATTTTAGGTAAAATATTACTTTTAAGTATATTGATTCTCCCGATCATCGACATTGGTAGTGACATCCATCTCTGAGTTAACTCACTGATATCTGACATTAAGGCTTCATAGTTGACACTGGCGACTGATTCTAGCTTAGGCATAATTTGGATTCCTAAATATTTAAACTGATTTACAACATTGAATTGATTTACCTCAGGGGCTGGGTAATTTCTCTGGGTCTCATTTAGCATTAATATTGAAGATTTAGTTTTATTTATTTTATATCCTGATATTTCCCCAAAATTCTTTATTAAATTCAACAAGGTTGGAATTGATTTTTTTAGATTCGACATAAACAAAATTATATCATCGGCGTACAGGGAGATTTTATGTTCTGTTGGTCCAACTTTAATTCCATATATTTGTGAATGTAAACGTATCGCTATCGCTAAAGGTTCAATTGCCATAGTAAACAGTAAAGGTGAGAGTGGACAGCCTTGTCGACATCCTCTATTGATTTTTATTGGTTTTGAAATATTGTTATTTGTTAGGATTTCTGCTGTAGCATTATTGTATATTATTTGAACCCATTTTATGAAATTATTTCCAAGTCCAAACCTTTGTAGGACTTCAAAAAGAAAGGGCCATTCAACTCTATCAAAGGCCTTTTCGGCGTCCAATGATAGGAGAGCTGTATCCGGTGCTTCTTTATTAAAATAAATAATATTAAATAGTCTTCTTACATTATGGAAGCCTTGTCTACCCTTTATAAAGCCATTCTGATCTCGATTAATAATATTTGGTAAAATTTCTTGTATTCGTCTTGCTAAAATTTTACAGATTATCTTAAGGTCAGCGTTTAATAGGCTTATTGGTCTCATATTTTCACATTTATTAGAGGGCTTACCTGGTTTTGGCAGCAGTATAATTAAGGCATTATTTATGTATGATGGTAAATTATTATTTTGAAATGCTTCTAAAACCATTTCCAAAAAAGGTTTTATTAATTTATTCTTAAATTTTTTATAAAGGTCAACTGGAAGACCATCTGGTCCTGCACTTTTTCCTGATTTCATATTATCAATGGCTAGCCCAACTTCTTCTTGACCAATTTCAGACTCCAATATCTCCCTGTTTTCATTTGGAATACACGGTATAGATAGTTCGTTCAAAAACCCATTTAGTTTTGTTAAATCAGGTTCATTTTTGGTATCATATAATTTTTCATAGTAATCTCTAAAGGCTCTATTAATTTCTAAAGGATCTATAACTACCTGTCCGTTACTTATAATACTGGTAATTGGTGTTTTAATTTCCAATTGTTTAATCTGCCATGCTAATAATTTTCCTGATTTTTCACCTTGTTCATAAAAAGATTGTTTCAATCTTAGAAGACTCGAGGCAGCTCTATTCGCTGATTTTTTGTCGTATTCAGCTCTCAAAATCAGTAATTCATTCTCCAACCTTGGGTCACTTCCTGCATACACTTTTTCCTGAAGATTTTTTATTTTATGTTCCAATTTAGCTCTCTCCTCTCGAGTCTTCTTAGATTTTGATCCTGTATAACTAATAATATGCCCCCTAATAAAAGCTTTGAAAGCCTCCCACTTTACACATGCTGATGTTTGTGTAGTATTGATGTCAAAGAACTCGTCTATCTGTTTTTCTATATACTTGACAAATTCCTCATCCTGAAGCCATTTATGCTGAAATTGCCATCTACCTGATTCCTTTGTCAATTTTTTATCTACATATATTAGACAACAGGGTGCATGATCAGAGATCACGATGTTATCATAAAAGCAGTTTTGAATCTTGGACCTTAATTCTGTGGAAATCAAAAAATAATCAATACGTGAGAATGTCTTGTAGGTACTGGAATAACAAGAATAGGCTTTAACTTGTGGTTTCATTTCTCTCCATATATCTAACAATCTCAATTCTTTCATAAAATGATTAATAGTCATCCTACATCCAATGTGCGTACAATCCAGTCCTGTTGATCTATCCACACCTGGATTCAATGTACAATTAAAATCCCCTGCTATTATATGTTGCCCTGTAAGTGATGATAAGATGAGAAATAAATTAGCAAAGAACTTCTGATCATCTATATTGGGACCATATAAGTTCACAAGATTTATATTTTCTAATAGCAAAGAACCTTGAATGATTACATATCTTCCAAATTTGTCTCCAATTACATTTTTCACTTGAAAAGGAACTGATTTATGTATGAGAGTCATAACTCCCCTGGCTCGGGATGAAAATGAAGAGGTGAATACACTTCCCTGCCATCTACTCCTAATTCTTTTAACATCCTCCTCTATCAGATGAGTTTCTTGTAAAAACACAATTCTTGAACCCATGTCCTTTATTTTATTCATAACTTGTTTAAGTTTTTTTAAATTTTGTAGACCTCTGCAATTCCATGAAGTTAAATTAAGATTAACACTTTGGTCCATGATCAATAGAGAGTTTGGGATTACCTTGCAGTGTAAACATGCTCATACAGAGAAGCAAAAACATGAGTGGTTGAACATTCATCCTACAAACTACACACAAACAAATTTCCCCTTCCCACACTTGTGGCAAACCCCCCAAAATCAAAAGAAAAATTCTGTCTCCCGATATAGCCATCGACCGTTCCACACCCACGGGGAACAGCCTAAGCCACTCCTTCTTCATCCTCCCAATCACCCTAACTCTACTGCTTTTAATGACGTAACATTAACTCTCCTCTGTAGTTTTCCAACTTAACTCCAAAATTTTTAACAACTTTGTACATCATAGTTTTTTTTTTTGTTTTGTTTTTGTTTTTTGTTTTTTTTAATATATAATACAATCTATATTTTGTAAACTTACTATTTACTTCAAGTCAGTCAGATGCCTGTGCAAATGCTTAATTATTCTACCTTATATTTTGTTCATGCTTAGCTCCCACCAGTCTCTTCTTCTTCTTTGATCTTCTTGATGAACTCCTGCGCCTCCTCTGGGGTCTTGAAGATGTGGGTTCTGCCCTCATACGTGGTCAGCAGTCTCGCAGGATAGATTACACCATGACGAATCCCAAGGTTGCGCAGCTCCTTACGTACGGGATCAAACTGCTTCCTCAATTGCTGGATTCCTGTGGCCAAATCTGGGTAGAACCGCACCTGCTGGTCCTGGTGTTTAATCTCTCCTTTTTTAGCTCGTGCAGCGTTGAAGATCTTCATCCTGTCTCTGTTGTTAAGAAACTTCATAATTAAGGTCCTCGGCGGTCCCTTATCTCTCCGTGGGCCAATACGATGTGCTTTTTCCAGAACCACTGCTGATTGCAACTCCTCGCTGCCCAGCACCTCCGGAATCCACTTTTCCAGAAAGGAACATACGTCCCGACCTTCTGATTCCTCTGGAAGACCCACCAGCCTCAAATTATTCTGTCTCGACCGAGATTCCAAATCCAAAATATTATCTTCCAGAGATTTATTTTTTTTTTCCAAAGTGCGCACCTTTAATTGAAGACGGGTGACGTCATCTTCAGCACTAGCGAGACGGAGCTCCATCTGCGCCGTTCGTTCTACACAGTCACCCAATTCCTTTCTTATTCCTTCCAACGCTGTCATAATCCCATCAAATCTAGAGGAAAAGTCCGCTCTCATTGAACTCATGGCAGCCATCAGCGCATCTGCGCCATTCCCCGCAGAAATCGCAGCGTTGCCAGCCTCCTCCGCCATATATGGAGCCCTGTTTGCTGCGTCACAGACCTGAAAGTCCGTTAATTTGGACTGTTTCGGCGGCTCGCTTTTTCCTTTTCCTGGTTTTCCAGCCTTAGGCTTCGCCGACATATCCTCGCCCAAACGCTGGGATACGTTCTGTCCCAAATGAGAGAGTTATTTGCCGATTTTTTTTCTCCAGGAGCAGAGCAGAGCGAGACACGTCCGTCCTACGTGGCAGCCATAACCGGAAGTCGGAAAATCAGTTTTTATAATATTTATTTTTTGACATTGTCCAAACCAAAAAATTTGAATTTCAATTTAAAACCGATTTATTGCCCAGCCCAAGGACACAGATACCATCTCTCATCCAGGCTGAAATACTGCCTTAAAAATTGTAATCTTGGACCTACTGGGGTGTCCTAACTTCTTACGTCAGGACTCATAGTGAACTGATATTACAATTTTGATAAATGGTCTTTAGCCACAACAGTATTTTACAGGCAATGTAGAAAGATAATCATTAAGCTTTGCCTTATGTAAAATGTGTGAATGAAACGCAGAATGACCGACTGTGAGAAAGTGACGCAGAAAGATATACAGAGAGAGAGAGAAACTAGTTCCATAAAGACGTGAGCAGAATGCTGCTGGTTTAAGCAAGAGAGGTGATATATAGTTTAGTCAGTAGCAGCGGGTCACGACAAAGCCTTTAACAGTAATGTCCTGGGAATCGCCTTGCCCAAGGGACCCGTGCTCCATTTTACAGCCAAGCGACTGAGAACGCCGCAGCACTGACAGCTGGAGCAGTAAAGCCGGCCTCTAGTACCATCTATAACATGAAGGAGGCATAGACGACGCCGATACCATCACAAAACACCCGGCCTGAGGCCACACCGACAGCTGGCGCGTTAAGAAGGAGGAGAAAAAAATGGTGAGAAGTGGCAGGCGAGACAAAGGAGTGAGAGAAGAAGAAAGGAGTACAAAGATATATTTGCAGAATTAGACAAAGGCAGGGAGAAATGATCTAATACATTAAAGAAAAGACCAAAAAATCAGAGAGGAGGGTATAGAAAGAGTATCAGAGAGGCTCAAATCCACAGAATTTTAATGGGGACAAAATGGGTGCATGTCGTAGGTTCCGAGAAAATTTTAGTTGATAATTTTAGTTGACAAATTTATTACATAATTAAAACAAAACACTGTCTCGATAAAGCAATTGTCACACCATTTGCGATGACAACAAAACATTATCTATCTTTTAACCCTTTAACTGCCTAGGTGCCATGTGGCACCTGGGGCAATGCAAGGCAACGCAAGGCAACGCAAGGCCCCCCCTAGTGGTCAAGAGTGGTAAAAAAAATTTCCTCAATAAAATAGTTCAGATTTCCAAGGCTATAATTTGAAAGTTACAAGAGATAATGGCTTACTGTCAATTAGAAAGATGTAGAATATGATCCAACGTTTCAGATAGGAATAAATTTACACATCTAATTTGCATAATGTTGCAGCAGCTATATATATTACATAACAGTCAAAAGTGGACTTTGGACACATTTACACAAAGAATGATCCATTTTTCTTTAAGCCAATTTGTCTATGGAGTATGTTTTTATCTAATCTTCAAAATATATGAACCAGAAAATCAATAAAATGTAAAAAAAAAAACCCATATTTCTCTCTTACCTGTTGCCGGGAGGGGGGGTTCGCCCGCCCACGTGACCAGTCCATTTTCGTCCATCGTGATTGATGTATTGCGTTTGCTCAGCCATTTACACTGTGTACCACATCTACAAACTCTTATGATTACCCCACGTGAATTTTGTTTGTATTACATGGCTATTTTTTCTGTTTGGTGCATTATTCCTGTGGGAATCCATGCCACCCATGGGCGCCGCCATCTTGGTAATGGGAGCTCAGTTTTTCGTCCATCGTGGTCGATGTAGCTCTTATGATTATCCCACGTGAATTTCGTTTGTATTATGCAGCTATTTTTCCCGTTTCATGCAGTTTCATTCATCATCATGGCAGCGATGACCAAACATGACGGCATCCACATTGGTGTGTGAGCTTAAAGCGGAAAAAGGAAGAATAATAATGAGGATTTCTTCTTCTTTGCTATATTCTATGTCAGCCATGATTCCTTCGGCGCGTGTCTGCCACCTTCTAAACTGTCCGATCAATAGAGATTAGTACAAATTCTTAGTATAGCTGGGGGACATCAATAAGTTGACAGGTGCAGTTGCTGCGCTGTGCCACTGGGGGCATGCGACCCGGCCATTTAATCTGGGCGGTTAAAGGGTTACTCTGGGGAGTGTTTTAAAACTTTGGTATTCAGAAATAGGACCTTTCTTGTATTGCATTCTTGCATTTCATTAAAAAATGCTACAAAACTGCAACCACTGAACAACCAAATTAATCTGCTGCACTCAAAAATGACTTTGAGGCATATAAATATTCACATCAATTTGATTTTATCTGAATTAGTATATAACTTTTATGTTTTCAGATAATTTAGAATTGTGATGCAGTATCAAATTATTTTATATACTTAAAGGGAGAGGACATGCTACTCCTCCCAAAAATTGGAAAAAAAGTTATCCCCTGATATACAGTAATACCATCACCATCCCAAAGCCCCCATGGATCACTACCTTGTTGTGGTAGGGGGTTTGCATGCCCCAGTGATCCCAGGAGCTATGATGTTGTGGCCAATTTGCCCCTGGTAGGATCTCCCAAGACAAACTGGTCCTGGGTGAAGGGCCAGACTAAGAGGGATCAGATAGACTCTAATGATGTATGTACAATTAACGAGTGCACCCCACCTGCTATGGGGTGACTGGGGCCCCGCCCTGGAGCTAAGTCCAGGGGAGGGGCTATATAGTGAGCATCTGGTGGCCGGGCTTCTGCCCATGGGACCTGACCTGGCTCAACCTGAAGGAGTCACATGGCTGCCAGCATGCTGACTTCGACTGGGGACACTGCTGGGCGGTGGAAGGAGTACTTCGAGGATCTCCTCAGTCCCACTGACACACCTTCCGTAGAAGAAGCAGAGTCTGAGGATGAGAGGGGTGGCCAAGGTTGCTGAAGATGTCAAAAATCTCTTCAGTGGCAGGGCTCTGGAGGTAGATGAGAGTCGCCATGAGTACCTCAAGGCTCTGAGTTTTCTCCGTAGGGTTGCTGGTCTCACCCTTAGAGAAAGGGTGAAAAGCTCAGTCATCCGGGAGATGCTGTGAGTAGAGCTGATGGATGGATGGATGGATGGATGGATGGATGGATGGATGGATGGATGGAAGGACCATCCAATAAGTGAAAAATACCAGGATAACTGTTTTAGCTGATATCACCCACCTCTATGATATTTAAGATTGTACTTAGTCACACACTAAAAGACATTTCAGCAGATGATTAAGAATTTACCAGCTCATCATAATTACATTTACCAAGTCCAGTTGCATAGGCTGTTGCAATTTTCTTTTGTGTGCATAGTGATTGGACACACAGAACTTACTTTACTTCTAAGGCAAGAGCTAAAACAGCAGCAGCAATCGGAGCAGCACTGGAAGTTCCTGGAAAGTGTGTCACACACCCATCACCAATGTTGGTTACAGTCACCTAAAGAAATCACAAAACAAATACAACGGGAGGAGGAAATAAGTACTGAATCTGTCAGCATTGTTTCCAGTACATATGTGCATTTTCAATGAGGCTACTGACAAAAACTTTTCACCAGACACTGGTACTGACTTAATAAAAGCCACACATATTAAAAGCATTTAAGTCCATAAATAAAGTTATTTGGAATATAGTTGAATAAATGTGAACAAACTATTGACCACAGTAGCTGAAATTTATTCATTTCTTAGCAGATAAGCCTCTGTTCGCAGTGACGACTTCAAAATGGAAGATGGATACAGCAAGTATGAAGAACTAATTTCCCGCAGTTCTCAGCTGGGAGTTTGGTCCATTCTTCTAAACAGACTGACTTTAAATCCTGAAGATTCTTGGTGGCCTTCTTGGGAATCCTGATTCTTAGTTCTTTCCACAACTTTTCAATTGGATTTAAATCAGGTGACTGAGTGGGCCATATCTAGCAACGTGATTTTCTTTGTTCTTTTTGACAGGGGCTCCTGTGCATGACCGGTTGAAAAAATTATGTTCCTTCCACATGTGGATAATAACCCCAAATGGTACTTGGTGGAAGATTCAGAATTTTTACACATCCATCCATCCATCTTCGACCGCTTTTCCAGAGGTCCGGGTCGTGGAGGCAGCAGTTCAAGCAGAGAAGCCCAGACTTCCCTCTCCCCAGCCACCTGCTCCAGCTCTTCAGAGAGGATACCAAGGCGTTCCCAGACCAACTGGGAGACACAGTCTCTCCACCGAGTCCTGGGTTTGCCCCGGGGTCTCCTCCCAGTGGGACGTGCCTGAAACACCTCAAGTGGGAGGCATCCAGGAGGCATCCTGATCAGATGCCCATACCACCTCAACTGACTCCTTTCAATGTGGAGGAGCAGCGGTTCTACTCTGAGCCTCTCCCGGATGACTGAGCTCCTCACCCTATCTCTGAGGGTGAGTCCAGCGATCCTACGGAGAAAGCTCATTTCAGCCGCTTGTATCCGCGATCTCGTTCTTTCGGTCATTACCCAAAGCTCGTGACCATAGGTGAGAGTAGGAACGTAGATTGACTGGTAAATCGACAGCTTTGCCTTAGAACTAAGCTCCCTCTTCACCACAACAGACTGGTACAACGTCCGCATCACTGCAGATGCTGCGCCGATCCGTCTGTCAATCTCTCGCTCCATTTTCCCCTCACTCGTGAATAAGACCCCAAGATACTTAAACTCCTCCACCTGGGGCAGGAGCCTGTCCCCAACCCAGAGAGGACAATCCACCTTTTTCCGGCTGAGGACCATGGACTCGGACTTGGAGGTGCTGATTCTCCTCCCAGCCGCTTCACACTCAGCGGCAAACTGTCCCAGCAAGAACTGTAGGTCATTGCTGGATGAAGCCAACAGGACAACATCATCTGCAAACAACAGAGATGAGATCCTGTGGTCACCAAGCATGACACCCTCCGTTCCCTGGCTGCGCCTAGAAATCCTGTCCATAAAAATTATGAACAGGATCGGTGACAAAGGGCAGCCCTGGCGGAGTCCAACTCTCACTGGGAATGAGTCTGACCGAGTGTTGGCAATATGAACCAAACTCTCACAACGGTCGTACAGAGACCAAATAGATCGTAACAACAAGCCCGATACCCCATACTCCCGAAGTACCCCCCACAAAAAACCACGAGGGACGTGGTCAAATGCCTTCTCCAAGTCCACAAAATACATGTAAACTGGTTGGGCAAACTCCCGCGAACCCTCGAGAATTCTCGAGAGGGTAAAGAGCTGGTCTGATGTGCCACGGCCAGGACAAAAACCACATTGCTCCTCCCGAATCCGAGGTTCGACAAACGGCCGGACTCTCCTCTCCAGTACCTTGGCATAGACCTTCCCAGGGAGGCTGAGGAGTGTGATCCCTCTAAAGTTGGAACACACCCTCCGGTCCCCTTTTTTGAAGAGAAGAACCACCACCCCGGTTTGCCATGCCAAAGGCACTGCCCCCGACCTCCACGCAATGTTGCAGAGGCGTGTCAACCATGACAGCCCTACAACATCCAGGGCCTTGAGGTACTCAGGGCGAATCTCGTCCACCCCCGGGACCCAGCCACCAAGGAGAATTTTAACCACCTTGGCAACCTCAGCCCCTGTGATAGGCGAGTCATCCACCTCGTCCACAAACCCTGCTTCCTCTGTGGAAGGCGTATCAGTGGGATTGAGGAGATCCTCGAAGTATTCCTTCCACCGCCCGACGATATCCCCAGTTGAAGTCAACAGTGCCCCATCCACACCATACACAGTGTGGACAGGGAGCTGCTTTCCCCTCCTGAGCCGCCGGACAGTTTGCCAGAATCTCTTCGAGGCCGACCGAAAGTCTTGTTCCATGGCCTCACTGAACTCCTCCCATACCCGGATTTTTGCTTCAGCAACCACCCGAGCTGCTCTCCGCTTGGCCTGCCGGTACACCTCAGCTGCTTCGGGAGTCCCACAAGCTAACCAAGCCTGATAGGACTCCTTCTTCAGTTTAATGGCCCCCCTCACCACTGGTGTCCACCACTTGGTTCGGGGGTTGCCACCACGAGATGCACCGACCACCTTGCGGCCGTAGCTCTGGGCCACCGCTTCAACAACAGAGGTGGAGAACATGGCCCATTCAGACTCCATGTCTCCAGATTCCCTTGGAATGTGGTCGAAGTTCTTCCGGAGGTGGGAGTTGAAGACCTCATGGACAGGGGCCTCAGCCAGATGTTCCCAGCACACCCTCACTATATGTTTGGGTCTACCAGGTCTGAATGGTTTCCTCCCCTGCCATCGGATCCAACTCACCACCAGGTGGTAATCAGTTGACAGCTTTACACCTCTCTTTACCCGAGTGTCCAAGACATACGGTCGCAGGTCTGATGACACGATAACAAAATCGATCATCGACCTGCGACCTAGGGTGTCCTGGTGCCAGGTGCACATATAAGATAAGATAAGATAAGCCTTTATTAGTCCCACAATGGGGAAATTCCAGGATTGCAACAGCACAGGGATAGCAACACTCAGAGCAACAATCAGAAGGCAAGAGGGAAAACAAGAGCAGCGAGTATACATATGTGCATAGAACAGGGGTGTCCAACCATGTGCCATGGAGAGCCAAGACCCTGCAGGTTTTCTCTTCTACCCAGTCTCTTCAGCAGGTGTTTTCACTTATCAGTAATCAGTGGGAAGAAGTTCACTGAAATCTGCTGTTGAAGACACTGGTTGGAGGTAAAACCTGCAGGGTCTTGGCTCTCCATGGCACATGGTTGGACACCCCTGGCATAGAAATATAAATATATATATATATATACAGTATATATATATAGACACACAGTGCAGAGCATTGTAGCTAGATGGGATAGGTATATAAATATATAAACACAGTGCGGAGCATTGTAGCTGGATGGAATAAATATATCAGTATATAAACACACAGTGCGGAGTATTGTAGCTAGATGGAATGAATATGTGAATATATAAACACACAGTGCGGAGCATTGTAGCTAGATGGAATAAATATGTAGATATATAAACACACACAGTGCAGAGCATTGTAGCTAGATGGAATAAATATGTAGATATATAAACACACAGTGCGGAGCATTGTAGCTAGATGGAATAAATATGTAAATATATAAACACACACAGTACGGAGCATTGTAGCTAGATGGAATAATATGTAGATATATAAACACACAGTGCGGAGCATTGTAGCTAGATGGAATAAATATATGAATATATAAACACAGTGCGGAGCATTGTAGCTAGATGGAATAAATATGTAGATATATAAACACACACAGTGCGGAGCATTGTTGCTAGATGGAATAAATATATAAATATATATAAACACACACAGTGCGGAGCATTGTAGCTAGATGGAATAAATATGTAAATATATAAACACACACAGCGTGGAGCATTGTTGCTAGATGGAATAAATATATAAACACACACAGTGCGGAGCATTGTAGCTAGATGGAATGAAACAGCACAACCGTCTACTTAGTTATCCTACATGGTATGATTATGTACCCATACATATTCTCACCCTCCATAGCGACCGGTATTTTCCTAGTTGTATACCGAGGGGACCATTGTGTAAGTCTATTGCGTCTTTTGCATTCAGTACTATTAGGTTGTCACGTCTTTTTGCTATCTCTGCGAGCAGCCCTGCTTAGGTTGTACAGTCTGACAGCCGTAGGTAGGAAGGACCTGCAAAACCTCTCGGTTGTGCACCTCGGATGATGTAGTCTGCTGCTAAATGAGCTCCTCAGTGCATTCAGTATGTCCTGCATAGGGTGGAACTCGGACTCCAGCAGAGATGACAGTTTAGCCACCATCCTTCTCTCTCCCATCTCCTCCACTGGGTCAAGGCGCTGCCCCAGGACAGAGCTAGCTTTCTTGATTAGTTTGTTCAGCCTCTTCCTATCGGCTGCTGTAATGCCACTGCCCCAGCAGACCACTCCAAAAGTAATGGCTGATGCCACCACCGTGTCATAGAATGTCTTCAGCAGTGCCTCTTGTACACCAAAAGACCTGAGTCTCCTCAGTAGGAACAGCCTGCGCTGTCCCTTCTTGTAGAGTGCGTCAGTATTGTGTGACCAGTCTAGTTTATTGTTCAGATGAACACCCAGGTACTTATAGGATGTCACCATCTCGATGTCTGTTCCCTGTATATTTACTGGTGCTGTGAGGGGTTGTCCTTGCCTGCGGCAGTCCACCACCTGCTCCTTAGTTTTCCTCGCGTTGATCTGGAGGCAGTTCCGATGGCACCAGTCCACGAAGTCCTGGATAAGCCCTCTGTACTCAGCTTCATCTCCGTTGGAGATGAGGCCGACGATCGCAGAGTCGTCAGAGAACTTCTGTAGATGGCAGTGTGTTGTGTTGTGTGAGAAGTCCGCAGTATAAAGGGTGAACAGGAAGGGAGCCAAAACCGTTCCCTGGGGGGCCCCCGTGCTGCCGATGATCGTGTCGGACACACAGTCCCGGGTTCTCATAAACTGAGGCCAGTTTGTGAGGTAGTCCAGGATCCATGATGACAGGTGCTGGTCCACCCCTGCGCACAGCAGCTTGTCCTTCAGGATCATCAGTTGGATGGTGTTGAAAGCACTGGAGAAGTCAGAGAACATGATCCTCACCGCATTCCCGGGCTTATCCAGGTGGGACAGAGAACGGTGAAGGAGGAAGATCACCGCATCCTCCACCCCAATGCCATGCTGGTAGGCGAACTGGAGTGGATCCATCGCTGGTCCCACCAGGGGGCGGAGGTGAGCAAGGAAGCAAGGAGCAGTCTCTCCAGGGTCTTCATCATGTGGGACGTCAAGGCCACTGGTCTGTAGCTGTTCAGATCTTTGGGGTGGGAAGTCTTTGGTACAGGTACCACACAAGATGTTTTCCACAGCTGTGGTACCCTCCCCAGCTTCAGGCTCAGATTGAAGATGTACTCCACAATCCCACACAGCTGGTCTGCACAGGACTTGAGGAGCTTTGCGCTGATGCCGTCCGGTCCAGACGCCTTCCTCGCCTTGATCTTCCTCAGCTCCGTCCTCACCTGGGTCTTAGTGAGGGTCAGGTTGGGGGGCTGTGTGTTGGGAGTGGGGGGGTGTTGGTGGAGTGGGGAGTGGGCAGCAGGACTTGATGTCTTTAGAGGCAGCAGTGGTTGTTGTGCAGTCAGGGGGGAGGGCGGTTGGTCAAACCTATTGAAAAACAGATTCAGATTGTTCGCCCACTCCCTGCCCCCCGTGGCCTGGGGGGAGGTATTCTGGAGCCCAGAGATGGTTTTAAGGTTTCTCCAGACCCCGCTGATGTCGCTCTGTTGCAGCTTGTCCTCCATCTTCTTCCTGAAGCTGTCCTTGCCTTCTCTGATCTTTCTCCTCAGGTCCCTCTGTACGGACTTCAGCATCTCCCTGTTCCCCGACCTGAAGATCCCCTTCTTCTCTCTCAAAAGTGTTTTTATCTCAGGGTTGATCCAGGGTTTGTAGTTTGAGCAACACCGTATGGTCTTGGTGGGAACTGTCTTGTCCACACAGAAGCTGATGTAGTCCGTGATGGTGTGAGTGAGGCCATCGATGTCCTCACCATGTGGATCGCAGAGCTGCTCCCAGGCGGTGGTTTTAAAACAGCCCTTTAGAGTGTCCATTGCCTCCTCAGACCATAACTTCACTGTGCGCATGGCCGGAGGTTGTCTGTGCACTAGGGGTTTGTACACCGGCCGGAGATGAACCAAGTTGTGATCCGATCTCCCGAGTGGGGGGAGTTGTTATGAGGTGTACGCCTCCTTAGT
The DNA here is from genome assembly GCA_020510985.1 of Pholidichthys leucotaenia. Lineage (NCBI taxonomy): Eukaryota > Metazoa > Chordata > Actinopteri > Cichliformes > Pholidichthyidae > Pholidichthys > Pholidichthys leucotaenia. The sequence continues at coordinate 231,619,328 of CM035849.1, forward strand.
GTTTGCGTAGAATAAGTCCAGTGTTTTATTGTCTCTAGTGTGGCATGTGACATACTGGGTAGACGTGGGTAGAATGGGAGACAGTGAAACATGGTTGAAATCACCTGAGATGAGGAGAAGAGCATCTGGGTGTTCTGTCTGCAGCCTGCCAGTTACTGAATGGATGACGTCACGCGCTGTCCCAGCGTTTGCCGTCGGATTTGCATAAATAACAATGCAGATCACGTGTGAGTATTCCCTCGGTAGAAATGTAGGCCGCATGCTAACAGCTAGCAACTCAATGTCTTTGCTGCAGTGTTGTTGTTTAACAGTGATATGTCCCGGTCTGCACCAGTTGTTGTTAACATACATTATCACTCCACCGCCCCTTGCTTTGCCACTGTCTGATGTTCGGTCTGCCCGTATCGCGTGGAAACCCTCCAGTTCAATGTTAGCATCTGCTGCTAATTCAGTTAGCCAAGACTCTGTGAATAGAAACAGGCTACACTCCCGGTATATGCTATCGTAGCGGGAGATAGCCGCTAGCTCATCTACCTTTCCCAGTAACGATCATACATTCCCCATAACAGCGGATGGGAGGGTGGGTCTGTACCTTATATTTCTTGCCCTCCGCCTTACTCCAGAACGACACCCACGTCGTTTTCGCCTCAGTTGTCCTGGTATGTCGAGTTTTTCCGTTAGCACCGGGTGGCGGTTGAGTGCTAGCAGCTCTTCCCTGCTGTACCGTCTCCTGCTATAAACAGTGGCTCCGTCCACTGGCTCGGGAGACATTTGGGGTGATCTGTGTGTCCGTGATATATATGGAGTGAAAGGTGTGCCGGATCAGAGAGTTGTCACCGGATCAGAAGAGAGAGGAAGGAAAAAAAGACTCAGAATTGAGCCGGTGTTGCAAAAGGCAGCCGACTCGTGTGGTGCCGGAAGGTAATATGGACACCCTTATGCTTGAACATGGTGTTCGTTGTGGACAAACTGTGGTTAGCACAGAAGTCCAATAACTGAACACCACTCGGGTTCAGATCGGGCAGGCCGTTCCTCCCAATCACCCCCCCTCCAGGTTTCACTGTCGTTGCCCACGTGCGCATTGAAGTCCCCCAGTAGGACAATGCAGTCTCCAAGAGGAGCACCCTCCAGCACCCAATCACAGACTCCAAAAAGGGTGGGTGCTCTGAAACAACATTTGGTGCATAGGCACAAATGATGGTCAGGACCCGTTTCCCAACCCGAAGGCACAGGGAAGCAACCCTTTCATCCACCGGGGAAAACTCCAATATAGAGGCAGCAAGGTGGGGGGATACAAGAATACCCACCCCTGCTCATCGCCTCTCGCCTGGGGAAACTCCAGAAAAGGCCAAGCTCCAGCCCCTCTCCAGGAGACTGGTTCTGGAACCCGAGCTGTGCGTTGAGGTGAGGCCGACTATATCTAGCCGGTATCGCTCAACCTCGTACACCAGCTCAGGCTCCTTCCCCACCAGAGAGGTGACATTCCACATACCAAAAGCCAGTTCAGAAAGACTGGAATCAGTCTGCCAAGGTCTCCGCCTTTGACCGCCACCTAATCCACATAGCACCGGACCCCCATGATCCATCCTGCAGGTGGTGAGCCCACTGGAGGGCGGACCCATGTAACTCCTTCGGGCTGAGCCCGGCCGGGTCCCATGGATGGAAACCCGGCCACCAGACGCTAGCCATCGAGCCCCTCCCAACAGGCCTGGCTCCAGGGTGGGGCCCCGGTAACCCCATACCGGGCGGGGTACACTGAATCCTTGATATAGAATTTATCATGAGAGTCTGTTGGATCGTTCTTAGTCTGGCCCTTCACCCAGGACCAGTTTGTCTTGGGTGACCCTATCAGAGGCAAATTGCCCCGGACAACATACTGTAGCTCCTGGGATCACTGGGGCACACAACCCCCCCCCCCCCCCCACCACCACCACCACCACCACGATAAGGATCCATGAGGGGATCCATGAGGGAATTTTTACACATGTGTAACCAAATCCATCAATGAGTTTTGCAACCATTAGGCAGCAAAGGGCTTGAGAGAGCTCTTGGCTTCTACCCATCATGAGATGTTCTTGTATTACACCATGGCAATACATGACCATTTTATAGCCACACATGAAGTACTTACCCAGGTAATATCAATTTCAACTTTCTAAACACATGGATTTCAGCTCATTCACTGCCTTACCATGCCTCAGTGCACTGCTTTTTCTAATGTGTCCAGTACTTTTTCCTGTTTCATTTTACTTTTAACAAATAACTTTACTTATAAACTCATTTTTTAAATGTATTCATATCTGTGGATTTCTTGCGTTAATACCAACAGCTTGTGAAAATTTGATGCGAGTAACCTCATTGCAAATATGTGTACTGAAAAAAATGTTATGTTCAATGCTTATTTCCCCCATTGTATGTTTACAGCATTTTCCCTGAATATCACATCTGTATGGTAAAACAACAAGCGCACTTGAGATCACCCCGTAACCCCCCTTGTTTGTATCTAATTAAGCCAGCGGTGTTCACCCACTGAAACAACTGTGTCAGCAACAGTTTCTTCTTCTGTTATTAGAACATCTCAACACAGTTTAACAACAACAATGATTCAGTGCAACTTAAGTCTGGTCTAAGCACCACCGTATATGAGGTGGAAAAGGGGAGGCTTCCCAGCAGATGAGGGTGATATCACAATGATAAAACTGGCTTGTTTCTGTAGCCCCGGCGCTCTTTCGTATCTGCATTTACAGTGTTACTTCCGCTATCAGCACCTCAGCTTCATCCTCTCTCTTTCTCAGCCACGTTTTACCTCCAATTAACACTCGCTTGATCCAGTGTGTGTGCGTGTGTGTGTGCCCAGCAGTCACCTAGGTCATTTGGCAGGCCTCTATAAATACCACACCAGTGGCTGCTCTTTAACAGCTCGCAGGAGCCAAAGAGTAGGGCTGCCGACACACACACACACACACACATACACAGAGGCATTCATTAATGATAGGACATTGTTGTTAGATGTGCTAGGCAGTACACACACACACACTAACCAAAGGTAATGAGCCTCCCACGTCTGCCCCTGTCAGAGTGACGGCCATCACTCCTGGGCAGGGCTCACCGAAGAAGGCGGGCTTCCCGGACTGAGTGACGGCGCCGATGGCTATGTTGTAGATGGAGTTGACATAACCGTCCGCGCCGCAGTGGTCATGCTGCGTTCCGCCGTTACCTGCCGCCCACACAAAGATGGTGCCCTTCCCACCTCGGCCCTGAGAAGACAAACAGTGGGACGTCAGAGCGGCAGGGGGAAAAAAAGAACACGAAGTTCATAAGGAACGTTTCCATGTAGCAGTCAGCAGAGGATTTCAGAGGTCATATCGTGAATGTAAAGGCATCAGCATGGAGAAGCCGATGTTCATCAGTTTTTTTTTCCATTATTTATAAAGTTTGTGAAAACAGCTGTTATTGTTGAATATGTATGAAAATTATGTGATCTTTACAACAAATCAAAAGAAAATCAGGTAAAATTGATAAAATGATAACTACAGCTCAGTGGATAGGGGTGTTTTATTAAGTAAAGACCTGTCAAAAATTAAAAACAACTGAAACAAAGGTTTTCTTCCAACTGAAAATGTAGCAATGATATCCAGCCTTAGCTCGATATCTCCAATTTTCAGAGGGAAACTCAAAATCTGTACCTGCACTCCAACTAGAGGAACTAAGATTAAAGATTCAATTGGTTCTCATCAAGGTTCACCAAAGGGTTTTTTTTCCTTCCTCTTTAGATCATTAGTGACATACAGTATGTTTGAAAGATTGTGAGTGAACATGAATATTTTATCAGAGTTTTTCCAAGGTCAAGAATAAACCTCTACTTGAAAGTTGCTGCTTCATTTTGATTTATGGACCCAAAAGTAAAAGAGAAACATTGTGGGGTAACCCAAAAGGAAAGCACCATCCCTAAAGCAGATTACTCAAATTACACCTGAGACCTAATTCTCATAAAATTTAGGTTCTTTTCCTCATAAAGGTAAGACATTTTCCTTGTAAATGTAAAAGTATTTCCCCAAAATTGAACAAGTAAAAGTAGTTTAACCTTTTGATATTAATTGCCAAAATATACTGTAAGTAGTAGACACCAAAAAAATACTTGAGTAAGAAAGTATCTAATAAAACAAGCAGTGAGTTATGACTTTACGCTCACCAATTTGAGGTTTTTCAGTTAAAATGATCATTCTTCTCTGATAAAGTTGCAGTTTTTCTCCTCATAAATTTGACTCTTTTCCCATAAATTAACAACTCTTTTTTAAAAATATTAAAGAGCCCCAATTATTAACTTTTTCCACATGTTGGCAGAGCTCCCACAGGGATTAATGAAATGCTGTGACATGCTTTGGTAAAAACACTTCAGGGTTTAATTATTGCAGTACCATTTTACACATGGGGAAGGAGCACTCCTCAAACCGGCTGCTTTATACTAGTTTAATACCGATGTGCACCAGTTCATTCCACATGCCCACTTTTGTCCTTTGTCTAATATATATGTTTTGATGGCAACGGCATGTTGGAGGCTAATGTTAGCTTTTAGCGTCAGTTGTGAAACTAAGTAACATATGAAATGTTGGCTGAATATTAGAGTTTAAAAATACAAATAAAGCAGTATCAGAGACATGGTGTGTAGTTTGAGTTGTTGATAGTATTTGACTTGTTCCTGTGGTGTAATAAGCTCAGAACTCTGAGTGAAGGTGGACTTCGGGCTATTTGACTTGATCTAAATGATTTCATAAAAATCGTACATAATGCACAAACAAAGGGAAACTCTCAAAAGAATAATATGGGCTCTTTAAACTTTTTTTGCAGAAATTTTACCCACTCACACCCATGTAAGTATCAGGAACTATATATTACATCATTAATTTACTTTGTTCATTTTATTTTAATTGTAATCATTATTATTATGCTTTAATATTGTGCCTGTAGAGCGTACTTTCATGTGAGATGTTATTCTGTTTCTGGTGCTTGTTTATTTGACAAAACTCATGACACTTATAAATGCACTTATTAACTAGTTTGACTAACAGTAATTTAAGTGCATCTCCAAAGGAACTGAATATTAAGCATTTGTAATTTAATTCAAAAAACTATATACTATTATCATCCAAAAAAAAGCTTGAAATACTTCACATTACATGCAATTGATATAAATGATCCTTTTATGATATATCTTGTTACTGTACCTGCATAGTGGTTAAAATCCTCTACAGCATGTTTCACATGTCATGAACATACATTTATGAGCTATAAATAAATGAAGAGAGGGGAATTTGAATGTGGATATGAAATCTGAACACCCAATATTTTGTCCTTCCAATCTGAGCTCCACTGACAGCATGACTGTCGGCTTTACATCTGACAGGCAGTAGTGTGAACTTGGAGATGAAAGCTGTGCCTTGCGTATTCCTAGCCGGAGGGCTTGCTCTGTCAGGCTGTGCGGCCCGTCCATCGTGGCCCCGTCATCCCTTGGGCCCCAACTGCAGACGTAGATGTCGATGAAATGGATGTTGAAGGTCAACGCTGTGGCCTCCATGGCATCAGTGACATAGCCATCCAGCAAGCGGATACCTGGACACATTGAAAAGGTCATGGAGATCAGAGTCTGGAGGGAGGCTTGGGGAAAAAGGCAAACAAAACTTTATATGTAATGTCCATCCATCCATCCATCCATGATTCCCATTATTAGTCTGGAAGCAGTGTAACCCCAAAACGTGGGGTACACTGCATCCTTGGTTTAACTTCTTCATGGGGATCCACTGAACCACTCTTGCCAGGAACAGATTGTCCCTGACAACATAGCTCCTGGGATAATTAGGGCATGCAAGCCCCTGCACTACAATAAGGTGATTATCCATGGAGGGGTATATGCAATGCATCCCATAAAAAAAAAAAAACAGACAATATTTCAAACCTGCAAACATAATGTAAGCACATTTGCAACGCCTGGCTCTAGCTGCTTAAGTGTTTTTTGTATTGCTCTGCCTGTAACTCCTCATTATGTTTGGTATTATTTAAATCTTATTTTATCTGTATGCCTCTGATCTTTGTTCTCCGTTTTGACTGTCTTAGCTTTCTTGATTTTTCTCTTTGTGCAAATTCTATTTCTCTCTGTCTCTGTCTGCTGACATTTTTCATAAGTACAGTCCTTTTCTTGCTAACTGTTAAAGCGCAACCTCAGTGACATAGATCATTTTGACCTGAAGAACACACTCTGAGGTCACCAAGAACCTACACGGCTCTCTCCTTATACCAATGTTTTTCAACAAGGGTTCCCTAGAAAGTTCAGGTTTCTGTGGGAACTTATCTAATTTCACTGCTTAATCGGTACAAAAATTAAAAATAATTTACTGTTGTTGTACATGGTTGTAAGGGTGACTACAAAACCCATGGCAGTGAAAATAGAAAATTTCCCACAGAAACCTGAATGTTCCAGGTGACCCTGGTTGAAAAACACTGCCATATACACACACATGTTGTATATAGCCCAAGCTAAGTTGAAATGACACATACTCATAGTTTGTCACCACTGACCTTGAGCACATCATGGATGTGGACCCCACCTGAGGATCATTGTGTGTGAGTTTGGTAAGCATCCGGCAATTGCCTATGAGGAGTAACAGAAGTAATTTTCACAAAATGTGAATGTAAAGATGGATGGACGGATGCATCATGGCTTTAACTCATTTAATTTTTATTGGAATGAGCCAGAAAAGACATTACATTTTAGCTTAAATGAATTATGTTTGTGCTAGTATACATTAAAACAGCTGTTGAAAATGCATGGTTAAAAGAACATGATGTAATCCTGATAACTAGAATTGTAAAATGGTGTTGCAGTCCAAATTTAAAGCAGTGAAAAGTGATGCCCCCCCCCACCCCCTCCTCTCCTGATGTAGTCATGCAGAATGGCAAGTTTAGGACAGGACTGAGAATGTACATAAAACAAGCAGGAGGCACAGCACACACTGGGAAGTGACGATGACTCCTACAGAGTAAGTTGTTTTTATTAGGTCGGGTAGAAATAATTTCTATTCCTGCTCACTAGTGAGTCTCCATCACTGCAGCAGTGTTTTCTTCCATAGAAGTTTGCCCATCTCTTATCTGGTATTGTAAAGGATAGAACCATGATTAGCTCTGGTTCTAGGAAGTAGTGTTGTAGGCAAGACCATACCAAGATCAGGCAGAGAACAGAGTGTACCCAGACTTTAGGGGTCAAGACCAAGGCCAAGATAGGCCTACACTGCTATGTGTGTATGTCATGGTCTTTGCTTGGTCTCAAGTTAATCTTGACCCTTTATAGTCTTGGTTTTGTTACACACTTGGTCTTGGTATGGTTTTGAATAGAACACTATTAAGAAGCTGTCTTCTCAACACAAAAATAAAATTTTCCAAAAAGGCTGTGAACTTTTCAAGTGGGAGTATCCAGGCTATACGGGGAGCTGAAAAGTTCATAGTGGTCAAATTTGGCCAGATGTGGTTTATTTTTCAACATAGTCTCCCCGTCGGTCCACACACTTCTTCCATTGGTGTTGCAGCACTTGAATCCCTGCAGTTGAAAAATAAACCACATTTGGTCAATTTTGACCCCTATCAACTTTTCAGCCTATGAACTTTTCAGTTTTTCCCCCATAACATTGTTGCTGGAGAAGACAGTTCTTCAGCTTGAAAAAAGCTGGTGATGCCTCATGGATAATTTTATGGTTTATCACAAAAATTTTCTCACATACAGCACCTTTAAAGGGCTGATGACACGTTTTTGACATTTTTTAGGATGTTGTGCAAACCCAAAAGTCATTGTCTATGATCAATATAATATTTACAACAGCGCCTGCATAAACTAGTTATCATCAAAAAACATCAGCCGCTGACTGGACTGTGGTGCCGCCCACCGAATTAAGGGCGGCACCCCCATGACGTAAGCGGGAGAACGGACTCCGGTGTTGTTGACTGGAATGACAGCAGCTTTGTAGCTCACAGTTTCTCTGGTTTCTTGTTTTAATTTTATGGCTATGCCTTTGTGTTGTGTCGCAGGCTTAGATAAACAGCAAACTGTGAAAGACCACATCACACGCTTCAGCTCCAACTGTTATAAGCCTCCTCCGCTCCTCGTGTGCTTTTACGCAAGGAGGAGCACACAAGGAGGGGAAGAATCAATGGATTTACGCGCAGCTTTGACCTACTTTCTGTGATCCCATGCTGACATCTCGCCGGTCCGGCCATGTCCCCTCTATCACTATCATCAGCTGATTCAAACTCCCGCTGATCATGTTTCCCAGTCCTCGCCCAGGTGCTTCTCATCACACCATCACCAGCAGTGTGTGTCTTTCGCGGCCCGTTTGCCAGTAACGCACTGATGGTCCACAGTATTGTCATCTGTGCTGTTTGTCTGCCAGTATTTTCAGCACTCTCACGACATGTTAGTCATTCCATGTTCGCCGTGGCTCTCATGCGTCCTTGAAGCGATGTTGGCTCTGGGGCGCAGCTGTGGCTAACACATCTCCTTTCATTCGTTATCTGGGCGATGCCAGTCCCCGAACGCCATCAGCAAGTGTGTCTGTGTTTCTTGTACATCTATACCTTTCAGGGAACTGTCTGTCTTTCTGTATTAAATGTGCTGCGGTGAACCCTGCACGCAAATCCTCGTTATTTCATCCTCCCTCTCCCTGCCCTGCGTAAGAGCGCACGGAGGGTCATGATGAATGGATTTATGCGCAGAATTCAACACAGCACATGTACTGAACATAAGAATGATGATGATGACAGTTCCCAAAAAGGTGAAGACTTACAAAAATAAACAGAAACACCCACAGTTGGCGTTCGGGGCAACATCGCCCAGCAAACATGGAGAGGAGACGTGTTAACCACGGTTGCGCCCCAGGGCTGACATCGCTTCAAGGGGCGCAACAGAACCACGGCTGTGTGGAGCAGCCAACACGTCGTGATAGCGGTGGCAACATTGGCTGGCTGACAACATGGCAGATGATGCACACAAACCATGAACAGCTGACTGTCAAAGACAGAGGGCGCGTGTGTTCGGACTGGCAAATCTTGGATAGCGCCCACCTGAAAGTGGCTCAAACTGCACATGAAACACATGTACAAAACAAAAACAACAAGAATTCAAAATATAATCCATAATAAACCCGATGCCTGAGCCACAGAGAAAACACGATTATGATTTTATTGAAAATTCAGGTTTAAATAAATTATATTTATGAACAAATAATGTGTTGCAATATCTGTAACAAAAGAATAACACTGGTGTTCCTCTGCCGTGTGTTTGCCGCTACTGCTGCGGCGGGCATATGTGCCTCTCCACCCGTCACTCTGTGAGTCTGACTCACTTGGCACGATGCCCGCTTGGCACAGCTCAAATCTATACGGTCTGATGTCCCCAGATTCTTCATTATCATCCCATTCTTCGGAACTATAATCGTCTGAAGATTGGACAACAGAAACCAATTCCAGACTACATGTGCTGGAACCATCGTCGATGTTTTCAACCGCTTCCATCCTGTGTGTACAATGGGCAGCCAAGCGCTGTGTTCTCCCGATGACGTGACTACATGGCAGCAGGGTCTTACAGCCACTGGCATAATTGGTGACGTGGCACTCATAGTAGAGTCATTTTTGGGGGTTTCGTGACCAACCTCCCAGGACCTTTTTTTCTCACTGGATTTAGCATTCTAGACCCATTTTAATGAAAATAAGCTCCCATGTACCTCCCAAAAATTACGGGAAACCTTTTTTTTTGCCCAAAATTCAAAATGGCCGCCAAAATGCATACCACCACCTATATCTCAGTAACTAATTCAGCTAGGAGGTTGATTTTGGTGTCTAGACATAGGTTTTTGGGGTCAAGCATTCCATTAATGCTATTAGTTTACTTGTGAAACAACCCCATCACGATGAAATCCAATATGGCCACCGATTAACATTTTTTTTGTTTCTTGACTACTAAGGCATCTAGAAAGCTGATGTTGGTATCAAAACAGAGGTTTAAGGGGTCATACTATCTGTTTATTCCAATAAAAGTGTGTTTAAATGATTACATAATCGAGAAATCCAAGATGGCGGCCAGCTGTCATTTTCACATGCAATGGACTTTTTCATATCCGTCACCAAATGAGCTAAAAATGTCAAATGAGGTATCCTTACATTCATTTTTAATAATTATTACAAAGCTCCTGCATTGATTCAGTGATTTCACTGAGGAACACTTGGGTAATCCCCTTAGGATTCCCGGAATCCTATGCTTGATTCATTGATTCCTTTTTGCATAGCAAGAGAGAGGATGCAGTGATTTTGTAACGTCTGTGCTGCCATAATATGTAGTCCTAATCTTTCCAATTTAACCAAGGTTGCCAGGTATGTATAAATTTAGCTTTAAACTTATCTGGAGAGGTTAGAATTCTGAATCTTGTTCCATACTGTATAGTCAGGTAATGTTAGCATATTGACCATGCTGCTTGCTTAATGCTACCGTAATGACAGTAGACAGTACAAGGGCCTTTGACTCTAGGTCTTGTCATCCCTCCTTTTTCTCTCCTCTGTTCTGATAATGACAAATTTGTTTTTGTTTTCAGACACTTGTTCATATAAAGTGAGGGATACAATGGATACTGCAAGTGACAAGGATGAATTACCATCAACGTCTTCCGGTGAATACGAATGCATTCTACGTTGTGGTCAACCATGTACCAAAAGTGACTCTTTGGATAATACCAAGGACCAAAAATGGAATTCAATTCGTGAAAAAACTCTACGATGGAAAGGACTTGATCGGTTTCAATGTGGGAATATTGATTGGGCCAAAGGGCCAAAGGGCCAAAAGGGCATTATATGCACCAGACATGTTACACCACGTTATCTAACAAGCGTTGTCTATCTCAAGCCGAGAAACGTAAGCATAAATTAGAGGTAGATCTTGAAAGAGACAATCAATCAGTTCAGGGGGATCCATCTCCATCTGCTTCTCTCTTTTCACCGAAGAGGCTCCGGTCCAGCATTGGTATTGTGCATGACAAGAACCTATGCGTGTGGTGCAATAAGGGACCACAGAAAAGCAGTCACCGGGACTGGAAACAATTGCTCCTAATATCAACAAAGGACGCCTGGAGAAAATTCAAGTTACACACTGTACACCTGAATGATCCGGTCCTGAGGTCGAGGCTCAACACGCTGATTGCATCCATTCCAGACTGTGAAACAGCTTTCGGGTGGGAAATCCGTTACCATCACGGCTGCTGGAAACACTACATTCCCGATTCCCAGCCTCTTACAGAAGAAGTCACTCAACACCTGCAGGATGTAAATCTGCGAGAAGCACAAGCCATCTTCTTCAATCATGTTCGTAAGGTGATCTTTGATGAACATGAATTTCGGACATTGCAGAGTCTACTGGAGGACTATCAACGAATTATCTTAAATCATGGACATGACGCAAAAGTAAAGTCGAATTATGTGAAGGGAATTCTTATAAAGGAATTTGAGGAGGACATTGGCTTCCATAGACGTAGTCGGTTAAATGAGAGTGAACTGGTATATGACAAGAAAGCTGCAGCTACCTATGTAGAAGCAGCACTATCTTCCTTAGGCATAAGCGAGGATCAGTTGGTGAAGAACGTGGCAGTACGACTCAAAGAGCAAGTTGAAACGACTGATACTGTTCCCTGGCCTCCATATGTATTAGAGTTGGAGAAAAAGGAGGACCTAAATGGGCTACTCCTAAAGCTAATAACATGGCTAAAACACCCAAGTAAATCAGAAGTTGATGACAACCCATCTGTCCGGACCATTGGGTCGATCCTCACGAGCTACATCACAGGAAGGCGCACTTCCTTTGAGGTGAATCTCTCTGTCTTGCTACATGGAATGACCAAAAGTAGAGAGATCGTAGACCTGCTGCACAAAGATGGCCTAGGCATCAGCTACAATGACGTCCTCATGTTGCGAGACTTCTGGGTGTTCAGTGATCTGTAGTGATATAATCAAGTAGTAACACTTGATAATCAAGTAGTGATAGTGATGTGTAGTTGGACATCTTAGTATGATGTGATGTGGTGATTGATAGTGGACTACATGTAATTGAGTTGGACGTTTGCGTGGCATTAACATAAGGTCTAGAGAAAATGTGCCTGCGTAAAGTGTATTCCAAGATGGCGGCTGGGGGCCATTTTGAGCTTGATAGACAATGAAGGCACTAATGAACACAATGGATGGTTCACAGGAGCCTCACTTGACTTTTTTTAGCTCATTTGGTGACGGATATGAAAAAGTCCATTGCATGTGAAAACGACAGCCGGCTGCCATCTTGGATTTCTCGATTATGTAATCATTTAAACACACTTTTATTGGAATAAACAGATAGTATGACCCCTTAAACCTCTGTTTTGACACCAACATCAGCTTTCTAGGTGCCTTAGTAGTCAAGGAACAAAAAAAATGTTAATCGGTGGCCATATTGGTGGCCATATTGGATTTCATCGTGATGGGTTTGTTTCACAAGTAAACTAATAGCATTAATGGAATGCTTGACCCCAAAAACCTATGTCTAGACACCAAAATCAACCTCCTAGCTGAATTAGTTACTGAGATATAGGTGGTGGTATGCATTTTGGCGGCCATTTTGAATTTTGGGCAAAAAAAAAGGTTTCCCGTAATTTTTGGGAGGTACATGGGAGCTTATTTTCATTAAAATGGGTCTAGAATGCTAAATCCAGTGAGAAAAAAAGGTCCTGGGAGGTTGGTCACGAAACCCCAAAAATGACTCTACTATCATGAAAACGTCAAATATTCGCGTGAAAAAAAGCCTGTTTGACTTAGAACTGCACAGACCAACCTATTTTGTCATATTGTATTATGTGCTGAAAAATTAGAGGAAGTCAAGAACGTGTCATCAGCACTTTAAAAGCACATTGTATATTGCTGTTTTTAAGGACAGTTAATGAACAATGATATCAATCAATGGAAACTTGCCAGATTGTAGCCAGTGGCTCATTTCCATCTATTGTCCATGGGCTACAATTTTTCCTTCTCCTACTCTATTATGCTGAGCACCAAGCTAGAGGGCGGGACATACCATTTTTATATGGCCTTTGGTATGACCCGGCTGGGGCTTGAACCCATGACCTCCCGGCTGAGTGGTGGGTGCTCTACCACTAGGCCACCACATTATGAATCAGTATAAGCTTATTTTCAAACATGCAGGATGACAGAGCAGCAGTGAGCTTGAATTCCTTGCAAAAATGATCATGAATGCAACAGTCAATGTTATTACTTATGAAATAAGATCGATGTATGACTAAGATGATAGAAAATGAGATTTTAATTTTCTTCATGTCCCTCTCGAGAACCTAGGGTAAAGTCATTTCATCAAAGTTGAGAATGATGGAGAAAATAGGGGTGACCAGGTTCTCACACTGTTACAACATTTAAACAATGGTCAGCATTTTGACTGGCTACAATATACATATGCAGGTGAAAGATGCGGCTCAAAAGGAGATGTTCAGATCCCTGCTTTCACAACTACTAAAATCCAAAGGTGACCAGACAGAGAAGAAACCTGAATCAAAGTTAAGAGATTCAACAATATAAATTGGAAACATGCTCAGTTCAGGATCACAAAAATCATTACTAGTTTGCTTAAATGTCCCTGACTGTAGCTTTTCCAGAGACTACTTTTAAGTTTTGACATTTTCAAGGACATATTGTAGTTGTCAGTTTTAAAGGCTAAAATAATTTCTGTTATTTTACAGCTCCTCAAAAATCTGCCTTTAAAGTTCTGCCTGAAGCTGTTCTCAAAATCCTCATTAATATTAATGAGATCTTTATCTGATTGGGTAAACTTTTATTTGAGTGGGTAAGTTATAAGTAAGGTGACAATTGGGGGTGCCCTTGTTGTGTTAAACTGGAGAACGGCGGCACACGTTGGCTTGTGACATCACAAAACCGAGGATGTGCAATCCATTCATTTCTTGAAGAGTTTAACTACACAATGGTTGTGTGTATTTCTTTGTGAGATGAGAGTTTTAGTACTTTAACAGGAATATCTTCATATTATGTAACATTTGGTCACTCCACTTCTGACAAGAGGTCAATTTTTAGTCTCCCGCAGCCTTTGCCAAAAACCATTCCTGTCACAAGCTGTCACAAAAAACCAAAGCAGATTATGCACAAAAGTGCTCCAGATCTCTGCAACACTGCAGCAAATAAACGAAAATGTGTGTGAAAACTAGAGTGAAAATGCCTTGCTCCTAATTATGAGAGTGGGTAAATACAGATTTACGTGTAAACTCTTTTTCACCCTATGGCCAGCAGAACTAACACAATACTTGTAGTTATACCTGTCACAAATATATTACAATGACTTATCAAATAAAAATCAAGTTATTAAGTTCATTTTTATACTTATTGTATACTACTGTTTACACTGAAATGAGCTGCCTTCATGTTCTTCCTCCCCATTTTGTTTGATTCTGGGTGTTCAAATCAGTTTGCAGGGGCATCATTGCCCTCCGCGGTGTGGACAACAGGAACGGCAAATTTGTTTCCCATATTTCAATTCAAATGTGGAAAACTGTTGATAAATAAATGCTCAATGCTATTTGAAAGAGTGTACATAGATTAATATCATTATACTTTAGATCAGTGGCATGAAATGATTTAGATTTAGATTCCTTTATTAGTCCCACAATGGGGAAATTACAGGGCATCCACATGAGTGGATGAGGCCGCCACTGGTGTGGTGGTGCCCAACCCTTTCACCATTCACACACACATTCACACCTGGGGCGACTTTAGAGTCTCCAATTAACCCAACTTGCATGTTTTTGGCATGTGGGAGGAAACCAGAGAAATCCCAGAGTAAACCCACGCAGACACGGGGAGAACATGCAAACTCCACACAGATCACTGTTGGTCAGGGGCTGGGATCGAACCAGGGATCCCATGGCCAAGGGTGAGTTGCTATGCTGCCGCAGTGCTAAGCACTCCTCCACCGCACTGCCCACGGTGAAGTAATGCAGAACAAATGGTCTGCATTACTTCAACAATATCACTTATCGTGATAGTTCCTGGCACAATTTATCATCCAACAGAATTTGTTGTTGTTACAGGCCTAGTTGTAGTGATGAGAACTCCAAGCTCTTTGTTTCCATAAACAGCGAGAGCAAACATTGTGGTCATCCTTTATTGTAAGATGACAAGGCAATTTCTTATCTAGGAGTTGGCTGTAGGTATAATCATGTAATAGATGTAAGTCCAGGGGGCTTTATTTGCATCATCTGTTTTAGTCTAGAGAATCACCATCTTATTAGTTTGCTTTGTCTCTCCACAAACTATTGCAAGTGTCACCTCAACGCTCACAAAGTTATCCACTAACAATGCATGCTGCTTTGTTTAAAATATCACAGCTTTCAGACAACTTGTTTTTTAAATAAGTCATGTATAATGCTCTATTCTTGTAAACCCCACTGTGTGACACAGATCGCAGTCAAGAGCAATCAAGCTGTAATTACTTTTGGTTTTGAAGAGTCGTTCAGTCCACATTTGACTGTTAAACAAACACATTCACTGATGATGTGTGAAGCAATAGCTGACTGTTTAATCTTAATGTTTTGACATAAATGTAACTCACAAATAAAAATGGAACTGTTTGGTTTCTGGCTAACCCAAATGAACTCCAGGCCGCCATCTTGAACATCACAGTCAAAAGCCTACGCCTGTTTTAATTAGTAATGCAGAGTTTATGCCAATCACTTAGCTGAATTTTAAAAAATTTCATAGAAATCTGTAAACTGCTTTTGCTATGTCAGTGCCCAATATATTACACAGGTTGATAAGCAGTAGAAAATATTACATAATTATTCAAAAGGACAGATCAGATATCTGATATAGTTTCTGTGAATACTGATGAGTAAAGAATGGAGTGGTTTAAGATTGCAGAGCTGCTGAGGATCTTCCATTTATCTTGAAGTTGGCTGGTAAAACTGTCAGATTTTTACAGCTTTTTTTTCCTGTGTGATCACATAAGCTGAAAAAAAAATCACACCATAAATGCATGATATTTCCATGAGTGTGTCTTTTCAGTAAAGAAGAAAGTAGAAGCAGCTTTCCAGGTGAGAAGCACTCGCACTTCAGAAAAAGATCACATCACTGGACTGACTTTGGCTTTTCAAACACACACACACACACACACACACACACACACACACACACACACTAAACTACCACATCCCATGTCACTTTAGAAACTGGCAGGTTTGAAGATCTGTCTGTCTCTCTGTCTATCAAGAGTGGGGAAAAAAGTGATATAGTACAGTATAATACCTTCCATCAATGACACTGTATCCATTCAAAGATGCCAGTATTTTAATAAAGGTATTGATAAATTTTACAATCCACTAGGTGGACAGCACAGCAAAGGAGTGACTTGTGAGATCAAGCTGGGAGATGAACAAGGCAGAAATCGTAATGGGGATTCACAAAATATGATGTCACAGTACTCAACATATTGCAAGATTACGATAATAACACATTGTAGCCAGAGTACTGGGATGATATCATGAGGCCTCTGGTGATTCCAACCCTGACTTATTTATTTATTTTGGCATCTCTTCTCATTTGCTTCACATGGAAGTGAATCATAACATGCAAATAGTAAGTGAATGTCTCGCTCTCTAAATCTCTAGTCTTAACTGTTTACAGCACTGGTTTTCTCTCAAGAACCATATCTTTTATATCAAAAGACAACATATTTTGGGCCCTATTTTGACGATCATCAGCAGACTTTTCCACCAGACTTTCTGCCCTACGCCAGTGTTTTTGTTAGTTTCTGTCAGCACATTGTCTGTTTTTTTATGCTTTGCGTTATGCCATCTAATTACCAGCAGACCAGTGTGCCCGCTTTGCGTTGGGAGGAGGAGGCTCATTTCAAAGAGGTGTGGCGGTACACAATCTAATACGTGTCACTATTATGGTGCATTTTATGACAATCCGCTTTTGATTAGGCAAAAACAGGTCTATCGTCAGAAGTGCATTGCTTAATGCTATTTCAGTGGTGTGTTTTGAAATTGTTCCGGAGATCATGC
The DNA here is from genome assembly GCA_020510985.1 of Pholidichthys leucotaenia. NCBI lineage: Eukaryota > Metazoa > Chordata > Actinopteri > Cichliformes > Pholidichthyidae > Pholidichthys > Pholidichthys leucotaenia. The sequence continues at coordinate 231,636,460 of CM035849.1, forward strand.
GGAAACAGCACGTGTTGGGATTTTCTGTTATTTTAAAGGACAGAGTTGAAACAGTCGTAAAATAATCGCCCATCATTTTATTTATAATATGGTCACACACTAAATGGTTTTTTGTTTATTCCATCCACATTCTCATTTTAATTGCGGACTTACCATTGGAGTCTACAGATTAGGCATTAATGTATGATTTTTTTTTTTTTAGGGGAATGAATAAATGAACAGGGAGGATGTATGCATTCTAGTGTGATGTGAGGCACACAGGGAAAGGCGTGTTAGTCTGAAAATTTTTATTCCATCCAAATTTACATTTTCATCACAGACTTATTAGGCATTAATGTGTTTATTTTTAGAGGAAGAAAAGGATGTACAAAGAGTGTGCGGCATTTTACGTTTCACTTTAATTCCCCAGAGAGACAGGAGATGTGTCTGCATCTGCCTCGGCCACACGCCCCCAGGTTTCCAGCCGGGCCAAGGCCGCCCACACCGCACTTACATCACGGTTCTCCCCTAGCAAGCTCTTTGACTGCCACCTGTCAGCCCCTAGCAGAGGCTGCCAAGAGCAGGCTCGCTTCATGGCGGGGGTTGGCAGCGGATGGAAAGCTGCGCCAGATCTTCTCCTTCCCTCCTGCCCTGGAGGGACCCTTAATAAATTAAATCACCATTTAAAAACTGAATTTTACATTTACTCAGGTTATCTTTACCTAATATTAAAATTTGCTGGATGATCTGAAACATTTAAGTGTGAAAAATATGCAAAAAAAATATATGAAATCAGGAAGGGGGCAAATACTTTTTAACATCACTGTATAACTGGTAACAACAAAATGTTACAGAACTGCAGGTGAACCCCAAGAGTAATTCCTCCACAGTGCTGATTTTAAAATAATTTGATAAGAGACCACTAATTCACTATATTTCACAAAAAAACAAAGTATCAGAACAGACAGTCAGATAGCTTAGTCATAATAACAGTCAGACAGCAAGCAGAGGTCTCAGCAGTTCAGAATGTATTTTTCATGTGAGTCTTGCCCTTTTGTCTCCTGTGTGCCACTCTATTTATGAGTCAGGATAAAATAGAACAAACAAGGTGAGATTAAGACAAACACTGGAGAGAGATTCTTGGTCTTGCCTCATGAACATTGTTTTTTCCTCTTTTTTTTTTTTTTTGTCAATTCTGCAAGAGGTTCTCCTCAACCTGTTACATAGTGTATGAGCCAGGCCTAAGGTATAAAGATCACAGAACCATTTAAAAATTTCTCTTTCCATGATCCATGTCTTATGCTGACATCACTGTCTAATGATTTTTGCCTTATTCACGCTTACACTTAAAGAATACTACACACGAGGGAGTACGTATCACACCTGCAGTTACTATATTCATTGATACCATACTCCCTCTCGTGCAACATTGCTTAATTAACTCTGGTTTAAAGCATTCTGAATACATCCTATAAAAATCTTTACATTTCACAAGAGAAAATGGGCTATTTTGTGCATTTGGCTTATTCATCCTTCAACGATGTTACAATGGGCACTAAAAAAAAAAAGCTATGACTGAAGTTTTCCACTGGAAAATGAGCTCTTAAATAGGGTCAGCATGGTTGAATAGCAGCCAGTCAACATGGAGAGTGTGCACAAAAGCAAAGAGATGCATTTACAACAAAGGTCCAACAGTTGTTCCTTTTATAAAGAAAAAAAATTACAAACTCATTCAGTCAGACTTTGATTTTAAATTTTTGGTAGTATATCTAAACAGCATTTTTCTGACTTGACCTTGAATCTTTTATTAAACCTCTGAATTGTAGCATAGCAAGGAGGATGTTTTCTACAGGAATTTGTTACCACTGGAAAAAAAAAAAAACACCACACACAACAGATGTGTTTATGTTGAGAGCAAACAACCTGTACAATTTTAATATGCATCAAAACCAAAGCATGAAATTAGCACTTTGATCTAATATCATTTGCCCTGACACACCAACCAATTTGTCATCATTTCCCGCAAAAAAATATCTGCACTCCTAAAAAGCAAAATTACTTTGATTTATTCAACTTTAAATGTAATTAATACCATTTTACAGTTTTTCCTAATTTCCCTAACAAACTTAGCCCAAGCATAGTTAAACAGAGATAAAATTAAAATTATTCATCTAAACCCACGTTCTTGTTTGGTATTGTGAAATCTTTTTTCATACTATTTTTCAAACTATGCATATAGCATAATAATCATCTTTGGACTATAACAAGTATTTCTGAAAATGCTTCTGATTCCACATCCCAGTCTGAGCCAATGCAGCACACCCACAATGCATTGCCTCCTCCGTCTTTATAAGGCTGTAGATTGTTTTCCTCACCTCCGATCCTGGCATTGAAGGCGATGCCCACACCGCAGTAGGAGTTGTTGGCCTCCATGGCAACTTCCCCTGCACAATGGGTACCGTGACTGAAACAGAAGGGGAATTAGGTGCTAGTCAAACATTATTAAACAGTAGGAGATACATCTTTCTTTTGTATGCTTTGACCTGAGTATGCACAATAATTATAGCAGAACAGATAGGGTAATTGTACACAGTACCTCCCTAGAACATGACTGGTACAAATCAAAAACGCAGATAAGAAAGAAAACATTTCACTGTGGACTTTCTATTTATGGAAGTAATATTCCTTTTTTTTTTACTGCAAGTCTGCAACACAATCAAATTCAGGAAAAAATTTTGATCTTAAAGGTAAAGTTGATATTTTAAAAAATACATTTAAAAAAAGAACACACCCTCAAAAACTTTTAGAAACATGCAGCATAAAAGTCTATGTTTCTTCAAAATATTATTATAGCTGTGAAATATTTTTTAAAATTATGCATCCCAAAAAAATCGTACTTACATTTGAGCAGTTGGCTGAATACTAAAATGTATTTTATAAGAGGATACATACTGTATGTATAGTTTGCATTTTATTTCCCTAGGGCTGACACATCTAAAACAAAAACCTCACAAATGAGGAGAATAAAACTGCAAATTTGTAAGAAAATAGCTTATTTCTTAGTACAGATGGTTGAAAACCTGTTAATAAAATGTTGTAAATTAGTGTGAAAAGGGGCAAAAAATGATCACAAAATAGTTGCACATTTTAAGAAAAAAGATATATTTATCAGAAAAAAAATCACAGATTTATTGGTGGAAAAAATCTGAAATTCTGGAGGAAAAAGAGAACCTGGGAAACTGATCAGAGTAAAATTGTTATTCACTACTTGAGTAGCTATTTTAATTTTTTCTAAAATAGTTTTTAGTTTTAGTTTTTTCTCTCATCGATTGCCACCCCTTCACACAGGGGTGACAATCGCTGAGAGATCATTGGGCAGTGAAAAAAATGGCCAGATCTCTCACAGAGTTTGATGAAAGACCAATAAAGTTCACTAAAAGACCGTGGAAGAGATTGCTGAGAGATCACTTGGCAATCAATTTCTGCTTGAGACATTGTTGAGCATTCATTGAGAGATTGGGAAGAGATTGCTGTGGTGATGGGAGCTATAATATTGATTGAATGATTTTATTAATAATATTGGTTGTTCATCTTGGACTCTTGACATTCTGGAGATGTTTCTTCTTCAACAGCTTGTCAGAGACTGATGGAAGAGCACGAGAAACCTCTCATACAGTAAGTGCCCAGAGGCTCCCTCTTGCCCAAGAAATGCTCAGCAATCTCCTTCGTCACCCAATGAACTCTCAATTATCCCTCAGAGATCTCTCCTGGGCTTTCAGCAAACTCCCCTGGTCTCTCAGCAATCTCCCCTGGTCTCCCAGCAAACTCCCATGGTCTCTCAGCAATCTCTCCTGGTGTCTCAGTGAGCTCTCAAAGGTTTTTCAATGAGTGCTCAATGATTGCCAAAGTTTTTCAAAGACCTGTATAAATCACCATGAAAGTTGCCAAAAATTTAATTTTTATTTGCACAACGAGTGCACAAGGGTTCAAGAGATCATTGTGAGATTGGGCCAATTTTTGACGGTTACTCAAGTAATTTTTGTCATGATGCTGAGCGCGAGTCAGTGCCGCGCTCAGGTCTCTCGGTTGCTACTCATTTTCTGTATATGTATTTGTTCTTGATTTTCTTCCATTATGGTTTGTGCTTTTATTTTGACAGCACAATTACGTGACTTCATCCTGTCAAATCTTTTTGCGGGTTGTCACAACTGTTTAGTGTTTTACTTTTTTACTCATGCATCCACACCTGATTCATGGTTGGGTTTTCCCCTTATTATTATTTAAGCTCGTTTGCAGCAGGGTTCATTCCTCGCTGCGACCTTGCATTGCGTAGACAGGAATCCCCCAGTTTGATTCATGTTTTATTTTCTACGCTGTATTCAGCCTCGCCTGAATAACTAAGTTACCCTTCGTGGTTTTCATTGACTGCATTTTTCTGTAAGTTACTTTTCGTGGTTCTCTTTGATTGTCTTTTTGTAAGTTGCCCTTCGTGGCTATTATTTGTGTTCCTGATTATTAAATGTGCAGACTCACAGCCGGCGAGTGGTGCCTTATTTCTGCCCTGAAAGGGCCATTTATGACAACTTTGGGAGACTACTCTTACTTATATATAAGTAACTCAGCCAGAGGGGGAGGCATAAAACCAGTGTACTCCTAGTGCGGGCCCCAAGCCTGGGTAAATGGGGACGGTTGCTTCAGAAAGGGTGTCAGGCATAAAATCTTTGCCAAATCAAATATGCAGATCATCACGAATGAGACTTCCATACCAGATTGGTCGAGCCCCAGGTTAGGATGATGGGGGATAAAGACCAGTATACAGGGCTTTTTCTAGTCACAAAGATCACTCAAACCACTTAACTAGTAGCTACACTAATGTTTTATTCTAAGAACCTATCAGAGACAGATACCTAGGGACAATTTAGAGTCACAAATTAACCTAACATGCATGTCTTTGGATTGTGGGAGGAAACCAGAAAACTGGGAGTAAACCTTCACAGAACAGGGAGAACATGCAAACTTCACACATACAGTGCATCCAGAAAGTATTAATAATAATGGACTGCATTAATATAGCACCTTTCAAAATACCCAAAGCACCTTACAATGAGTCCCTTCACTCTACAGACGGGCAATGGTAGTGGTAAGCTACTGCTGTAGCCACAGCTATCCTGGGGCAGACTGACGGAAACGTGGCTGCCAATCCGTGCCAACGGCCTCTCCGATCACTACCGAACATTTATACACATTCATGCCCAGTGTCATGGACACTGGAGGCAAGGTGGGTAAAGTATCTTGCCCAGGGACACAACAGCAAGGTGGCTGGGGAGAGCGGGATTTGAACCACCAACCCTGTGGTTATTGAACGACCTGCTCTACCTCATGAGCCACTGCTGCCCCAACATTTCCCTCCTCTGTTCCATTTTTGCTGAGCACCAAGCTGGATGGCAGGAAGTTTTATTTTTATATGGTCTTTGGCATGACCCGGCTGGGACTTAAACCCCGACCTCCTGGTTGTGGGGCGGATGCTCTATCCCTAGGCCACCACTCTGGAAGCCTAGTATTCACAGCGCTTCACTTTTTCCACATTTTGTTGTTACAGCCTTATTCGAAAATGGATTAAATTCTTTTTTTTCCTCAGAATTCTGCACACAATACCCCATAATGACAACGTGAGAAAAAGTTTTTTTTTTAAATTTTTGCAAATTTATTAAAAATAAAAAACTAAGAAATCACATGTACATAAGTATTCACAGCCTTTGCCATGAAGTTAAAAATTGAGCTCAGGTGCATCCTGTTTCCACTGATCATCTTTGAGATGTTTCTACAGCTTAACTGTAGTCCACCTGTGGTAAATTCAGTTGATTGGACATGATTTGGAAAAGCACACATCTGTCTATATAAGGTCCCACAGTTGACAGTGCATGTCAGAGCACAAACCAAGCATGGAGTCAAAGGAATTGTCTGTAGACCTCTGAGACAGGATTGCCTCGAGGCACAAATCTGGGGAAGGGTACAGAAAAATTTCTGCTGCTTTGAAGGTCCCAGTGAGCACAGTGGTCTTCATCATCTGTAAATGGAAGAAGTTCAGAACCACCAGGACTCTTCCTAGAGCTGGCCGGCCATCTAAAATGAGCGATCAGGGGAGAAGGGCCTTAGTCAGGGAGGCGACCAAGAACCCGATGGTCACTCTGTCAGAGCTCCAGCGTTCCTCTGTGGAGATAGCAGAACCTTCCAGAAGGACAACCATCTCTGCAGCAATCCACCAATCAGGCCTGTACGGTAGAGTGGCCAAACGGAAGCCACTCCTTAGTAAAAGACACATGGCAGCCTGCCTGGAGTTTGCCAAAAGGCACCTAAAGGACATTCAGACCATGAGAAACAAAATTCTTTAGTCTGATAAGACAAAGATTGAAATCTGTGACATGAATGCCAGGCGTCATGTTTGGAGGAAACCAGGCACCGCTCATCACCAGGCCAATATCATCCATACAGTAAAGCATGGTGGTTACAGCATCATGCTGTGGGGATGTTTTTCAGCGGCAGGAACTGGGAGACTAGTCAGGATAGATGGAAAGATGAATGCAGCAATGTACAGAGACATCCTGGATGAAAACCTGCTCCAGAGCGCTCTTGACCTCAGACTGGGGCGACGGTTCATCTTTCAGTTCGACAACCACCCTAAGCACACAGCCAAAATATCAAAGGAGTGGCTTCAGGACAACTGTGTGAATGTCCTTGAGTGACTCAGCCAGAGCCCAGACTTGAATCCAATTGAACATCTCTGGAGAGACCTGAAAATGGCTGTGCACCGATGCTTCCTATCCAACCTGATGGAGCTTGAGAGGTGCTGCAAAGAGGAATGGGCGAAACTGCCCAAAGATAGGTGTGCCAAGCTTGTGGCATCATATTCAAAAATACTTGAAGCTGTAATTGCTGCCAAAGGTGCATCAACAAAGTACTGAGCAAAGGCTGAGAATATTTATATTCATGCGATTTCTTAGTTTTCTTTATTTTTAATTAATTTGAAAGAATAAAAAAAAAAAAACTTTTTTCCCATTGTCATTATGGGGTATTGTGTGTAGAATTTTGAGAAAAAAAATGAATTAAATTCATTTTGGAATAAGGCTGTAACATAACAAAATGTGGAAAAAGTGAAGCACTGAATACTTTCTGGATGCACTGTAGAAGTTTCCACCCCTCCCAGCCTGGGGATTCAAACGTGGAACCATTGTGCTGCCCTGACAATGACCGCCACCGGTGCTGTTACCTGACAGGGTGCTGGTGGAGCAGGAGCAGAGGTGGGAGGCATGTTGGGGGGCAGAGAGAGAAAAGGAAAGGAAGGAGTGGGGTGATGAGAGTAGGGACTTTAAATGTAAGGACTATGACTGGCAAAGGGCAGAGTTGGCTGATATGATGGAAAGAAGGAAGGTAGATACTGTGTGTATAAGAAACCAGATGGAAGGGAAGCAAGGCTAGGAGCATTGGATTTAAACTGTTCATGGTGTAGATAGGAAGAAATGGAGTAGGGATAATCTTGAAGGAAGAGTATGTGAAGAGTGTTCAGGTGTGGGTAGGGCTGGGCGATAAAATGATAACGATAATCATCGCAAAACAACTTTTCTTCGATACAGACATGGTCGATAGAACTTATTCAATCCATGTTTTGACAGACAACATGAAAAGCCAATGAAAATGAGAATACACTGCACCAAACAAATCATGTGGCTGGAATACCGTTAGTCACGTTCAATTGACACACACAACAGCATGCGTAGGAGCACAACATAGATTATCTTTCCTTTCTCGCAGTTAAGGACAAAAGTATATTAGTGGGTTTCAAGCTAAGTGCTGATCGAGTCCTACTGCAATCTTCAGAAGCACCTGATTAAACAGCAACAAGCTCTGACAAAGCTAGTGCTATGGAACGGCTAACTATGCTAACAGCTCACACCGTGAAGTGGACCTACTATATCTGAACACCCACAGCTGGATTTCAAGCACAGGTATGCATCTGGACAGTTTGTGACCCAGCAAGAATTAAATTGACTGATTGCCAGATACGCTGTTACAGAATGAAGACATGATATCAACAGTGACTTTCCTTCATACAGCTAAGACTGTGATCCACTGAAGTTAAAACACATTTATTTGCTACCTGGATAAAGATTATTCAAAAATGGATTTTGATCTCCAAAAGACATTTGATGGACTGCCTGGATCATGTCTCTGTCACAGCAGATGTTTGGACTGTAGATAATGAATATTTTCTTTGGATTACTGCACATCGGATTGATCCATAACATAAAGGTAAGGTAAACATGGACAGTTACATGTCCCACACACTGATACCATGTTCAGCTACACTAACATAAAAAACTGTCTGAAGTTCTGTGTGAAACAGTCTGTTTTCAGCCTGCTAGTAATCATAATAGGCCCATAATGTAATCCATTAATTAAATTACCTTGCTATGTGGGCAAGATGATTTAAGTATGCATTTAAAAGTAATGTGAAAGTTACTTTTCCAAGTAACTAATTACTTGAATCATGCAGTAATCGATAAAGTAACTCAATTACTTTTGAAAAAAGTAACTAGTAACTGTAATTAGTTACTAATTTTTAGTAACTTGCCAACACTGCTTGGGAGTACAAGAGCACTCTAAGGCAAGTGCAATATCCCCCACCTTTGAAGATCCCAATACTTACTGATGGAGAGCAGTTTTCAACTTTTCAATATAATTACTGTGGCTGAACCAAATTATGATAAGTCCATCATCCACGAATATACAACAAATATACAACCCATAGTTGTAGGTCAGGATCCCAAGGTGAACCTGTGTAGCAAGTTTGGTGACCCTTGCTTTCTTTGTTGTTGAGATATAGTCTATAAGCCTGGGTATATGCATTGCATGTCCATAATGAGTTGGACGTATACTTAAGGTATTAGTAACTTATACACTGTAGAACATTTTGATAACTTATACCAATGAATGCTTAAGGTGTTGCCGGCATTCACAACTCATGCCCAACGATAGTCTAACTTATGCATAGTTTATCATAATTTATGCATAGTGCGGTCATGCCAAACTGCCGTTGTCTCCCAATCCATGAATACCAGAGCACGAAGGCTCCATCATCTTGATTCAACCAAGATGATTCTCTCTTCCAAAGACCAGCGCACGGCAGGGGGCATGACCAACCTGGCAGATCTGTCAAATCTGTTAAGTCAGTCACACCTATAGAAAGGATAAAACAGCTGATATGACACGGCATGAACGTCAAATGACAGTCGAAACATGGCAAGGTATGAAACTTCTCTTTACTTTGTCTGAATACAAAAACAACACCAGTTTGTCATGGACATCTGCTCACCATGGAGTCTTGACTGTTTCCTCCTGTGAACCAATGCTGCCAATATGGCATTATATGGTAGCTGTGTTAGAAACACGTTCAGTAAGTTACACATACTATAGGTTCAAAGCACATTACTCATAGGTTAGAAATAAGTTTTGGGCACATCAGACATTATCTTGATGTATTTTGACTTGTGAGTAACTTAAAAGTAACGTGTGTCAACGATCGCATAACTTACATATAACTTATGGCCCGCGTATCCGAGACATATGAGCTATACGCTGGATACTAGCGATGACCTCAACATACTATGATGTTTACCAGCGTGCTCTTAACTTATACAAAACTTACCCTTAACTTATTAGACGTATGCCAGCATATTCCCCAATTTTTTTTAAATGTCGGCATACGCTGCCTAAATCGCCAAGGTGTGACAGGAGCTTTACTTGAGTACAAATTGACAACTCTACCCACCTAATTTACTTTTTCTTGTTTTTGTTAGTTTGCCTTCTGTCTTTACTGGCTTTGTTTGATGATTGAGGTTTTTCTTTCTGTGTTTAGTGACTTTGGGATTAATGGAAAATGTAAATAAAATCTACAAGCCCCATTTAAACTGCACTCCACTTTTAGTGAGCAAAAGGCATCTAAATCAAATTTAGAGTCACTTGTCAACCTTGTAAGAATATCTTTTGAAATTGTGGAATAAAATCTACTTAGGCACCCGGCAACCATACAAGTTCCACACAGACATGGAGCCCGTCGATAAGTGGATTCAAACCAGAAACCTTCTAGCTGTTAGCAAACAAAGCTAACCACCAGTTTTGATGTCTCCTGAGAAACCAGCAAAAGGACAGCAGTCCTCACCTATTCTCTTCGTCTCTAACAGGCATGGGATCATGGGACAGCCCATGTGATGCACGCAGGTCAACACTTGCAAGGGCTTCCTGTAAAAGGCAGACAGAAACAAAAAAGGACAAGAATTGTCAACGCAAAATATCAGACTCAACATGACAGGAAATGCAGGGATCCCGTGGAAAAAAAAACTCTGATACCAGCACTTTAATTAGTCTGTCAAATATTTTTTTTCTGACTGACTGCAATCACTGTCACCATGGAGATGCATCTGACTGTCTGTCCATGGTTTATGTGTGTCTCTGTAAAAGTGAACATGTTTAAATGGCTTGTTTACCAGTGTATATAGGTATAACAGGAGGAGGATGTCTTGGCAGCAAACTGTACAAGAGCAATTATGTATCTATCTCTCTGCAGCCAGCCTTCTCCCTGCCAGACAATCTGCTCTCACAAAGTACAAGTTGGCCTGCTTCAAACTGCCTATAGGACTATAAATGATGAAGCACGAGCAAGTAGTGCTGCCACTCCACATATGTTTTATGGCTAGCAAGTGTAACACCAGCCTAATAGCTTTATCGCTTTATGAAACTGTTATCACCTTATTTGATTTAAGTAATCAAGAAGCAAGGCCTGCTAAAACAAATTAAATAAAGAGAATTTATTTTTATGAAATGATTTTTATTTTTATGAAAAATCCAGGCATCTTTGTGTAAGCAAACAGAGTCAGGGGCCAAATCTTACCTTGTAAAACTAAATTAGAAATGCCATTAAAAAGTGCTAAGACCAGAGCAGTGAAATTCAATCAAGTCAAACTGATTTTAAGTTTACTCACAAAGTTTTTCTTCAGGTCCATGTTTGTGTGATCTAACCCTGAAAAAGAAAGACAAAAAAATGTTCAATATGTTATGATGGATTTACTTTAAAGGGGACACTTCTTACACATGTTGACACAGTTTGCAGAATTCTTAATGAAACGTCGGTGAAATGCTATGGTCAAAATTATGTTAAAATAAAATTAAAATACTGCAGTATGGATTTCAATCCATACTGAACACCCTTCTTCAGCATCTATTTCTTTAAATGCTAATGATCCCCTCTTCACCCCCTCCCCCCACCCTTTCATCACTCCAGAGATTTATGCAATGCTAATGTTAGCATCAGCTGTTAGAGCTAACTAATATAAAAAGGACTGAATGAGAGAGTGTAAAAGCCCAAATAAGGCATCGTGTATTTGCAATATAATAAGCAGAGGAACAATCCTGAATGACTGCATGGTTAGCCCTGCAAATTAGGGTTGCCAACTGGCCCGGTTTAGCCAGGACGTCCCATTTATTGGGCTAAATATGTGTGTCCAGAGCAGGACGTGTGTTGTCCCGTGTATTCAAGACCGCCTTAATGAATGGGCTAGGCTGGGCTGAAGCCCAAGGGCCTATGAGGATCAGGGCCTATCATGAGCCAGTGAAAAAGATCACGTTGTTAATTGGTCAAATTCTATGTCCATGACTTGATATTCATGTGTGTCTGCTGATTGGTCAAATTTACAAGTGCCCCACGTGGGTACCACGTAACAATAGCCTATCAGAGGAGTGCCAGTGAGAGGTAAGAAGTAATTAGCTCGGTCAAAATGTCCGGAAAAAAGTTTGAAAGTGGTGCTCGTAAAATGATTGAGAGGAAAAGACCTTAGGGAAAACAAATTGCTTAAAAAATCCCGAAGCGTAAAGGATTTTTCTAAGCTGGAGCATTGAGTGGAGGAGGCTGCGCATGGAGGAGGCAGGTGGGCCGTTAAAGCTCTCACCTGGAGGAGAAGGGCGAAGAAAGGCCATGATTGCTTACATCAGACAGCTGTGCATGGGACAGTGGATTCCGAACTTGGTAAAAAGTAGACTGGATCAAGCATGCATCCATAGAATATGACAATATTCGTGAGCTGGACGTAAAGGATGTAATGAAGGATTTTTCTTTAAAGAAGGTCAGAAGAAAGACCATCTAAAAAGGTAAGACATGCTATTTGCAGTGTTTCCAGCCACGTGTGCAGGTTTTCCATTGTTGCTGTTGTGCACTATTTGAATCAGGAATACTTCACTGATGTAATTTTATGCCGAAGGCAGTATCTGTCACACTGTAAAAAGGAAAATCTCAGTAAGATAAAATATCCTAAATCAAGGTTGTTTACCTTCGCCAGAAGGTTATGTTTTACCGGGGTTTGTCTGTTTGTCTGTCTGTCTGTCTGTTGGTTAGCAAGATAACTCAAAAAGTTTTGGACGGATTTCGATGAAACTTTCAGGAAATGGAAATGGTACAAGGAAGAACTGATTAAATTTTGGGGATGATCCGGATCACCGTCCAGAAGAAAACCGCCATTACGGAAAATGCCATTTTCGTGAATAACTACTGAACCACTAATCCTATCATTGTCAATCCAATTGCTAGTCATATGTTTTCATGGTCAAGGAATCTGAAAGCGTACACATAAACACTGTATGGGGGAACTGTGGCGCTTGGCGGAGGTCTGCACTCTCCGAGTGCTTTTCTAGTTTTGCTTGTTTTTCTCTCACAAGATAATTTTGACAAGAATTTCTTTTTGTTGTGAGGTTTTCTGTAAGATTTTACTTGCTTTACAAAAGTTTTTAATCGTTTTAAGCAATTTAATCTTACTTTGTTGGCAGATATTTTCTCTAATTTTAACTAGAATTATCTATTGCCGTAATTTTTTTTGTTTATTTTAAGTAAAATTATCTGCCAACAGAACAAGAAAATTTGACTTAGTAAATTGCATAAAGAAGTTAAAACTATTGGAAAGCATGTAAAATTTTCTTACACATAAACTGCACACCAAGAATAAATATCTTATTAGACAAAAAAAAAACAAACAAGCATAAACAGCTTTAATTTATTTCATTTTACTTATATTTGGTTTTTTGCAGTGTAGTTATGTTTTCTAGCTCAAAGTTGCATTATTTCTCAAAGAGAAACAAAAATGAGGCCGTAGTGGCTCAAGAAGTAGAGCAGGTCACCCAATAACTGGAGGGTTTGCTGTTCGAATCCCACTCCCCCCACCTTGCTATTGTGTCGTTGGGCAAGACACTTTAACCACCTTTCCTCCAGTGTGTTCATGGTTTATGACACTGATGTATGAATGTGAATAAATGTTCTGTGGTGGTCGGAGATGCCGTTGGCATGGATTGGCAGCCATGTTTCTGTCAGTCTGCCTCAGGGCAGCTGTGGCTACAGAGGTAGCTTACCACTACCATTGTGGAGTGAATGAATAATGGACTCATTGTAAAATGTCTTTGGGTGTCATGAAAAGTGCTATATAAATGCAATACATTATTAAAAACATAACTATTACACATTTTTAAACTGAGATTCTGTATTCTGTAAAATCTGAAAATTCTAGGTACACAGCGTGGTATGTTTTTCCTTGTAGTGTTAAACATGACATTGAATATCAATATTTTTTAAGGTATTATCAAGGTAAAAAAAATCCCAGTATTATGATAATACTAATGTCCACAACATCGTGGCACCGAGCAATAGTTAAAACCCTCTGTCCCTTATTTGGCTGTGAGAAAGTTGGCAACCTTACTGCTAACTCAGTGGGAACCAGAAATGTTAGCTAAGCTAGGCTAGCAATCAGCAAAATAAACGATCAACAGTAGATTAATGAGGAAGCTGGGAACACACAGATGTCTAGGTTGGGTGAGTCAAATACATTCTCGGCCATGGCGTGATGTCACACACACATAGTAACATGGCAGCCATATTGGAGCGGATGAAAACAAATGCCTAGCAACCATTAAGATATACTGTGAGTGAGAGGGGGGTGCTACTAAAATTAATGTTTTGCAGTGAAATATGTCACAAAACTGCATCGATGTAGACTGTCATAACCACAGTTTGAAGAAAAACAAATCACTGTCATTTTTTCGGAGGCCCGAGGGGAAATTACTGATACGGTTGATTATATTTGTTGGCTAATTCAGCTAGCCATGCTAAAGTAGCTTGTTAGCTTTCTTTACATCAAGACCACTCCTGGGATCTGTTAACTGATTCTGACCAAATGCAACCGTACTCTTAACACTGACCAATTGCTTAAATTAACATGAAAGCACCAAGGTGCTGTACCTCGGTGCCTGTGGCATGGTAGCATGGGTGGCTGTAAAATAGTGGCACTCCGACCTTTAGTGTCCCAGGATAGTTATTACAATACCTTTTTTTTTTCACTGTGGCATTGACAGAAATGGTGAGTTAAATTTGTGTTTATTTCAAAAACAAAGTGTTATTTTGAAATTCTGGCAAATTTGAAAGTCAAGAAAGTATGGTCATACAATGATACAAGCCTTTAGTTGCACTTAATTTTGACTGGGTGAGCTGAAAAGCTGGTAACAGACAGACGGACCGATACAACCACACACACAGACACATTAACTGATTACCGTATGTCTCTCTGTTTCACTGAGGCATAATAAAACTGAGGTTGCTTTGCTACTGCTGTGTCGGTTCCAGCACTTACTGGAAAATGCCATTTACATGTATGGAGATCAAACTAAAGGGGTGGTATAATTCCATTAAGCTCCAATTGTTACATCACAACTGGGGCCAAATCATGATCGCTCATTTAATAAGAGTTACAAAGAGAAAGAAAATGTTTTTTCAGTTTTTTCATTGGTTGTCACTACAAATATGCAAATTAATGTGCAAAAACATTGAAAAAGTGAAAATGATGGACGCCATAGGTGAGGGGGGCCATCAAGCGAAAAAAAAAGTGAAAATATTATCATATGTGATATCATATAGGAATCCGGGATTTCTCCGGTTTCCTCCCGCATACCAAAAACATGTAGGTTTAGGGCGCTCGCGCACGCAGCGACCAGCAGCCAGTGGCTTGTCACCAGACTGCAAACCAAGTCTACCTACGGGTACAAATAAGTAACAAAAAAAAAAATAAATAAATAAAAAAATGTCCCGTTTAATGTGTTATTTTTCTCCTACAAAAATTACGGAAAAAATCTAATCATGGATTTTCCTTCCTGTCACGACTTTTACCTTAGCTTTCAAATCACCTAATTCTCAGTTATCAACAATTAACCATCATGGTTTCTTATAACTGTTTCTTGTATTCTGAGGAGACAGAGGTACTGTAGCTCTTTCCCTTGTTTGTACCTGCTGCATGTTCAGACCACAGGCTCACACGATGACTCATTTTTATGAAGGGGACTGACCTCAGCTGAGTCATCTGCCAGTTTAAGATTGTTTCTGTCTCTATGTGCTCCCTTCTGAAGTTGTAAGTGTGGATCGTAAACGGCAGTGGGCATGGGATACAAATAAAGGGCAAATGCTGCACTGGCACAACTCAATTTGCTTTCACTTCCTGAGGTCAGAGACTGAGAGTCCACCTAATATTATCCATCTGACATTTTTAGAATAGACACTGAACAGGATGTAGCATTCTGGGGCCACAATGTAAAAGCAAAGGAAAAATCAAAGAAACCTAGTGACTGTAGGTATTTGCAGAAGAACTATAAGACATGTTGGGGAAAAAAAAATAACATTTCTAACTTCTGGTGTTTAGTGCATTTAGTGCTACCTAAATGAAGTTGGCATTTTATTAGGTTCCTCACACCAAGTCATTTGAACTTGCTGTGTGGTAGACAGGTTATTAAAATTTTGAATTATGAGTGCCCCCCTAATTGGTGCAATTAATTTGCCAGAGTGAAGTAGTGAAATCTTTTTTTAATACATAAAATAAAAATCAAGGTTTGCCTAGACTCATGTTTTTGCTCCATGAGGAATTTCTCGTGTCTGACGGATGACTGAATGAGCAAATGGGCGCAGACAAATCCACCCCCCCCCCCAAAAAAAATTCCTTCTATTTATACTGCCACTCTTTTGATTCTCTATTCTTTTCCTCTGACACCATACCTTTCCCTGCATCTTTTCATCATCCTGTCTCCACATCAGTTGCCTTTCTTTGGTTTGCCCCCACCACCCCTTTCTACCCCCCCCCATCACCCCATCCACCACCACCTCCATCTCTGCTGCATCAGGGCTCCTGTGGTCTCAGCGAGAGACAAACGAATGAGGGCCCCAGGAGGGCCGCGCCTGCTCTGCCACACATCACTCACTCTGCCTCTCAATCTCACATGCACACGCGCGTGCGCACGCACGCACACACACACACACACACACACACACACACAGACGGGACCTGCCAGCCTTTGTCCCATGCAGGCAGCGCGCCTCCAGGTTGCCATGGTAACCTGCAGTCGGTCTGGCTGCCGAGGCCTGATTGTGTTGAGATCAGGAGGGATGGAGCCCTAGGTGGGTCAAGCTTCATTGGAGTCCACCATACACTGTGCCGTGCTGGGCCATGCCAGGCCGGGTCAGACTGCTATGTTCCATACATAAGGACAGTGACTTTATGCTCCGCTCATTTGCCATGTTTATCTGAGAAAAATGCCTTCTCTAGCAACAAACCGTCAAAGGGTTTCTAAAACTTTTATGGTTATTTTTATCAGGGATGCACCAGTTGTAAAATTTTGGGCCAATACCAACAATGATGTTTAAAATAAGTTGGCTGATAGCCAATAGCCGATGCAGATTGTTTGGTTTTGTTCTCATCTATTCCATCTTTAATGACAGGGAAACAAAGAAATATCCAGCATAAAAAATAAGTGATGTAATATACTTTAAAACGATTCAGTCCTGTATGTATTCTGAATTGGCAGCTGTAGACTACTGCTGTGTTTCAGAGGAAAATCAAAGCCATACAACTGTAACACAGCAAATAAATATTAGCCACTGCCATCACTGAATTTTGTTTACCATTAGGCCAATATCAATCAAAATTGTGAATATCAATCAATCAACTTTATTTATAAAGCACTTTAAAAGCAACACTCGCTACACAAAGTGCTGTACAGCAAGAGAACATAAAAGCAGGGCACTGACACAAAGGGCGCCAACACAAGAACCACAGTAAAAAAAATAAAAATAAATTCATATATAAAATAAAAAGTAAAATAAACTAGAAAAGCACTTCCGGTTATGGCTGCCACGTAGGACGGACGTGTCTCGCTCTGCTCTGCTCCTGGAGAAAAAAAATCGGCAAATAACTCTCTCATTTGGGACAGAACGTATCCCAGCATTTGGGCGAGGATATGTCGGCGAAGCCTAAGGCTGGAAAACCAGGAAAAGGAAAAAGCGAGCCGCCGAAACAGTCCAAATTAACGGACTTTCAGGTCTGTGACGCAGCAAACAAAACTCCATATATGGCGGAGGAGGCTGGCAACGGTGCGATATCTGCGGGGAATGGCGCAGATGCGCTGATGGCTGCCATGAGTTCAATGAGAGCGGACTTTTCCTCTAGATTTGATGGGATTATGACAGCGTTGGAAGGAATAAGAAAGGAATTGGGTGACTGTGTAGAACGAACGGCGCAGATGGAGCTCCGTCTCGCTAGTGCTGAAGATGACGTCACCCGTCTTCAATTAAAGGTGCGCACTTTGGAAAAAAAAAATAAATCTCTGGAAGATAATATTTTGGATTTGGAATCTCAGTCGAGACAGAATAATTTGAGGCTGGTGGGTCTTCCAGAGGAATCAGAAGGTTGGGACGTATGTTCCTTTCTGGAAAAGTGGATTCCGGAGGTGCTGGGCAGCGAGGAGTTGCAATCAGCAGTGGTTCTGGAAAAAGCACATCGTATTGGCCCACGGAGAGATAAGGGACCGCCGAGGACCTTAATTATGAAGTTTCTTAGCAACAGAGACAGGATGAAGATCTTCAATGCTGCACGTGCTAAAGGAGAGATTAAACACCAGGACCAGCAGGTGCGGTTCTACCCAGATTTGGCCACAGGAATCCAGCAATTGAGGAAGCAGTTTGATCCCGTACGTAAGGAGCTGCGCAACCTTGGGATTCGTCATGGTGTAATCTATCCTGCGAGACTGCTGACCACGTATGAGGGCAGAACCCACATCTTCAAGACCCCAGAGGAGGCGCAGGAGTTCATCAAGAAGATCAAAGAAGAAGAAGAGACTGGTGGGAGCTAAGCATGAACAAAATATAAGGTAGAATAATTAAGCATTTGCACAGGCATCTGACTGACTTGAAGTAAATAGTAAGTTTACAAAATATAGATTGTATTATATATTAAAAAAACAAAACAAAAACAAAACAAACAAAAAAAAAACAAACTATGATGTACAAAGTTGTTAAAAATTTTGGAGTTAAGTTGGAAAACTACAGAGGAGAGTTAATGTTACGTCATTAAAAGCAGTAGAGTTAGGGTGATTGGGAGGATGAAGAAGGAGTGGCTTAGGCTGTTCCCCGTGGGTGTGGAACGGTCGATGGCTATATCGGGAGACAGAATTTTTCTTTTGATTTTGGGGGGTTTGCCACAAGTGTGGGAAGGGGAAATTTGTTTGTGTGTAGTTTGTAGGATGAATGTTCAACCACTCATGTTTTTGCTTCTCTGTATGAGCATGTTTACACTGCAAGGTAATCCCAAACTCTCTATTGATCATGGACCAAAGTGTTAATCTTAATTTAACTTCATGGAATTGCAGAGGTCTACAAAATTTAAAAAAACTTAAACAAGTTATGAATAAAATAAAGGGCATGGGTTCAAGAATTGTGTTTTTACAAGAAACTCATCTGATAGAGGAGGATGTTAAAAGAATTAGGAGTAGATGGCAGGGAAGTGTATTCACCTCTTCATTTTCATCCCGAGCCAGGGGAGTTATGACTCTCATACATAAATCAGTTCCTTTTCAAGTGAAAAATGTAATTGGAGACAAATTTGGAAGATATGTAATCATTCAAGGTTCTTTGCTATTAGAAAATATAAATCTTGTGAACTTATATGGTCCCAATATAGATGATCAGAAGTTCTTTGCTAATTTATTTCTCATCTTATCATCACTTACAGGGCAACATATAATAGCAGGGGATTTTAATTGTACATTGAATCCAGGTGTGGATAGATCAACAGGACTGGATTGTACGCACATTGGATGTAGGATGACTATTAATCATTTTATGAAAGAATTGAGATTGTTAGATATATGGAGAGAAATGAAACCACAAGTTAAAGCCTATTCTTGTTATTCCAGTACCTACAAGACATTCTCACGTATTGATTATTTTTTGATTTCCACAGAATTAAGGTTCAAGATTCAAAACTGCTTTTATGATAACATCGTGATCTCTGATCATGCACCCTGTTGTCTAATATATGTAGATAAAAAATTGACAAAGGAATCAGGTAGATGGCAATTTCAGCATAAATGGCTTCAGGATGAGGAATTTGTCAAGTATATAGAAAAACAGATAGACGAGTTCTTTGACATCAATACTACACAAACATCAGCATGTGTAAAGTGGGAGGCTTTCAAAGCTTTTATTAGGGGACATATTATTAGTTATACAGGATCAAAATCTAAGAAGACTCGAGAGGAGAGAGCTAAATTGGAACATAAAATAAAAAGTCTTCAGGAAAAAGTGTATGCAGGAAGTGACCCAAGGTTGGAGAATGAATTACTGATTTTGAGAGCTGAATACGACAAAAAATCAGTGAATAGAGCTGCCTCGAGTCTTCTAAGATTGAAACAATCTTTTTATGAACAAGGTGAAAAATCAGGAAAATTATTAGCATGGCAGATTAAACAATTGGAAATTAAAACACCAATTACCAGTATTATAAGTAAGGGACAGGTAGTTATAGATCCTTTAGAAATTAATAGAGCCTTTAGAGATTACTATGAAAAATTATATGATACCAAAAATGAACCTGATTTAACAAAACTAAATGGGTTTTTGAACGAACTATCTATACCGTGTATTCCAAATGAAAACAGGGAGATATTGGAGTCTAAAATTAGTCAAGAAGAAGTTGGGCTAGCCATTGATAATATGAAATCAGGAAAAAGTGCAGGACCAGATGGTCTTCCAGTTGACCTTTATAAAAAATTTAAGAATAAATTAATAAAACCTTTTTTGGAAATGGTTTTAGAAGCATTTCAAAATAATAATTTACCATCATACATAAATAATGCCTTAATTATACTGCTGCCAAAACCAGGTAAGCCCTCTAATAAATGTGAAAATATGAGACCAATAAGCCTATTAAACGCCGACCTTAAGATAATCTGTAAAATTTTAGCAAGACGAATACAAGAAATTTTACCAAATATTATTAATCGAGATCAGAATGGCTTTATAAAGGGTAGACAAGGCTTCCATAATGTAAGAAGACTATTTAATATTATTTATTTTAATAAAGAAGCACCGGATACAGCTCTCCTATCATTGGACGCCGAAAAGGCCTTTGATAGAGTTGAATGGCCCTTTCTTTTTGAAGTCCTACAAAGGTTTGGACTTGGAAATAATTTCATAAAATGGGTTCAAATAATATACAATAATGCTACAGCAGAAATCCTAACAAATAACAATATTTCAAAACCAATAAAAATCAATAGAGGATGTCGACAAGGCTGTCCACTTTCACCTTTACTGTTTACTATGGCAATTGAACCTTTAGCGATAGCGATACGTTTACATTCACAAATATATGGAATTAAAGTTGGACCAACAGAACATAAAATCTCCCTGTACGCCGATGATATAATTTTGTTTATGTCGAATCTAAAAAAATCAATTCCAACCTTGTTGAATTTAATAAAGAATTTTGGGGAAATATCAGGATATAAAATAAATAAAACTAAATCTTCAATATTAATGCTAAATGAGACCCAGAGAAATTACCCAGCCCCTGAGGTAAATCAATTCAATGTTGTAAATCAGTTTAAATATTTAGGAATCCAAATTATGCCTAAGCTAGAATCAGTCGCCAGTGTCAACTATGAAGCCTTAATGACAGATATCAATGAGTTAACTCAGAGATGGATGTCACTACCAATGTCGATGATCGGGAGAATCAATATACTTAAAAGTAATATTTTACCTAAAATACTTTATTTATTTCAATACATTCCCTTATCACCACCTTTAGATCTATTCTCAAGAATAAAAAAAAAGTTAGTGGAATTTATATGGAACAACAGGAGGGCTAGATTACGTTTGTCTTTATTATATTTACCATTTGATCGTGGAGGTCTGAAATGTCCAAATTTTATGTTGTATTATTGGTCGGCACAACTGAGGTCTATGACATATTATTTTTCATCAAATGATCTCCCTCACTGGACTGAAATGGAATCATACAATTTACCTTTACCTCTTCCCATATTCATATACTCAGATTCGGCAAAAAAATTACAAAAACAAGTTAAAAATCCATTTGTAAAGCATATGATCAAAATATGGTGTGAAGCTAAAAACTATTTAAAAGAACCACAGTTATTGTCACAATTTAGTCCAATATGGGGTAATCAATATTTTAAACCAGGGAGAGCGGACGCTGTATTTAAAGTATGGAATTTAAAAGGGATACAAAAGATTCAGGATTTATATTTGCCATGTGCAGACAACATAATGTCTTTTGAAGAGCTGAGGATCAAATTTAATCTCAATAGAACACATTTTTTTAAATATCTTCAACTTAGAAACTTTATTCGATCAAATCAAAATAAAGCTCTCACTCGACCTATTTATTCATCCTTGGAAAAAATGATGATGAAAGATAGTAAAAGAAAGGGTATTATTTCAGAGTTTTATAACTCATTGACACTATCTTCAAGTGAAAATTCACTGAAAAGATTAAACTACTGGAAAGAAGATCTGCAAATTGAAATTTCAGAGGAACAATGGGAATTGGCTTGTACAGAAGCTCAAACCAAATCAATAAATGCACGCCTTAAATTGATACATTTCAAATGGTTAATGCGGATGTATGTTACACCGGAGGAGTTAAATAGATATAACAAAAATATA
This sequence comes from Pholidichthys leucotaenia, assembly GCA_020510985.1. Lineage (NCBI taxonomy): Eukaryota > Metazoa > Chordata > Actinopteri > Cichliformes > Pholidichthyidae > Pholidichthys > Pholidichthys leucotaenia. Next base: position 231,658,535 of record CM035849.1, read on the forward strand.
CCAGATACATGCACAAAATGCATGGAAAGTAAAGGAACCCTATTTCATTGTTTATGGGAATGTAGATTAATAAGAATGTTTTGGGAAGAGGTGAGGGTAACAATTGAAAAAATAATCTCAAAACAAATCATATTGAATCCTAAACTGTTTTTGTTGGGTCTGTACCCAGAAAAGCATAATTTTAATAAAAGTGAAAGAACATTCATAGACCTCAGTTTGCTTAATGCCAAAAAATGTATTGCACTATTATGGAAAAAGACTCATAGACCAGATGTGACTCAGTGGTTAAGACAGATGTTAACAAACCTTCCATTAGAAAGAATAACATATATACTGAAATCAAAGGAAATTGTGTTTGAGAATATATGGAGACCTTTTATTGATTATGTAAAAAATTTAAACATAACTCTTGAAGAAGAAGGTGAATGATGTGTGTGGACCTTGTAAATTCCAAACTGGTGAACATAATATGTATACTTATGTATTGGATTGTCTAGACTAAACAGAGGAGCATTGTTGAAGACTTGATTTTGTTGGTGGTTGTTGGTGTTTTTAGTGCATTTTTTTTTTGTAGTACTTTAGTGTTAGTGTTTGATTGTTTGTATCATGTTTGTTAAAAAAAAAAAAAAAGGTTCAATAAAGATATTGTGGAAAAAAAAATAAACTAGAAAAGCACTCGGAGAGCGCAGACCTCCGCCAAGTGCCACAGTTCCCCCATACAGTGTTTGTGTGTACGTTTTCAGATTCCTTGACCATGAAAACATATGACTAGCAATTGGATTCACAATGATAGGATTAGTGGTTCAGTAGTTATTCAGGGAAATCGCATTTTCCGTAATGGCGGTTGTCTTCTGGACGGTGATCCGGATCACCACCAAAATCTAACCATCTGTAGGATACCCCATTTCTGACAATGTCTGAAAATTTCATGAAAATCTGTCCATAACTTTTTGAGTTATCTTGCTAACAAACAAACAAAAAACAAACAGACAAACAGACAGACAAACCAACGCCGATGAAAACATAACCTCCTTGGCGGAGGTAATAAAAATCCATTTCATTCAATAAAATCAATGTCTCATACTGGGTCGAAGGCTAGGGAGTAAAAACGTGTTTTAAGACGTGTTTTAAAAATGGACGGTGAAGGTGCTTGTCTGATGTCCAGGGGTAAATCATTCCATAACCTGGGGGCCATGATCGAAAAGGCTCTGTCCCCTCTGAGCTTGCGCCTCACCTTTGGTACCTCCAAAAGCAGCTGTTCAGCTGACCTAAGGGACCAGGTGGGAGCGTAGGGATGCAGAAGCTCAGAGAGGTAAGGCGGAGCAAGACCATTCAAGGATTTAAAAACAAATAAATGAATTTTACAATGAACTCTAAAATACACGGGCAGCCAGTGGAGTGAAGCTAAGATGGGTGTGATGTGATCTCTTCCACGACCATCATATCGACTGATACAGATGTTAAACAGATATAACGGTGCTTCCCTAGAGGTGGGAAGTACTGTAGCTAGTTTCAATTACTAAAGTACATGTACTTAAATATTTCCCACAAAACTGTAGATATTTAATACCTTATAATAGAAACTATAGTAATATACTTTTTACTCTTACCTGAGTACCTTTATGAATAAAAACCTGTACTTTTACCAGAGTACAGTGAACAAGGAAGTCCCGAGGATTAGCAAGGCGGAAGTGAGGGCAGCTTTGAAGAGGATGAAGAATAGAAAGGCGGTTGGTCCAGATGACATACCTGTGGAGGTATGGAGATGTTTAGGAGAGATGGCAGTGGACTTTTTAACCAGATTGTTTAACACAATCTTGAAGAGTGAGAGGATGCCTGAGGAGTGGAGAAGAAGTGCTTTGGTACTGATTTTCAAGAACAAAGGTGATGTTCAGAGCTGTTGTAACTACAGAGGCATAAAGTTGATCAGCCACACTATGAAGACATGGAAAAGAGTTGCTGAAGCCAAGGTGACAATCAGTGAGCAGCAGTATGGTTTCATGCCAAGAAAGAGTACTACATACTGTATGTTGAGTGGTGGCATCTTAGGTTTGCTCTAAACAATGTCTTGCTGTGCTCGTGTGCAATGACAATAATGTTATTCAATTCAATTCAATACAGATGCAATGTTTACTCTTAACAGTGTCGATGGAGAAGTATAGAGAAGGTCAGAAGGAGTTGCACTGTGTCTTTGTGGATCTAGAGAAAGTATTTGATATGGTGCAAAGACAGGAAGTGTGGTACTGTATGAGAACGTCAGGAGTGGCAGAGAAGTATGTGAGGGTGGTGCAGGACATGTATGAGGACAGCGAGATGGTGGTGAGGTGTGCTGTAGGAGTGACAGATAGGTTCAAGGTGGGGGTGGGGTTACATCAGGGATCGGCTCTGAGCCCCTTCTTGTTTGCCATGGTGATGGACAGGCTGACAGATGAGGTCAGGCAAGAGTCTCCGTGGACCATGATGTTTGCAGACGACATTGTGATCTGCAGTGAGAATAGGGAGCAGGTGGAAGAGAACCTGAAGAGGTGGCGGTATGCTCTGGAGAGAAGAGGAATGAAAGTCAGTAGAAGCAAGACAGAATACATGAGTATGAATGAGAGGGAGGCAGGTATAACAGTGAAGATGGAAGGAGTAGAGGTAGTGAAAGTAGATGAGTTTAAATACCTGGGGTCAACCATCCAAAGCAATGGAAAATGCACAACAGAGGTGAAGAAGAGTGCAGGCAGGGTGGAGTGGGTGGAGACGAGTGTCAGGGTGATTTGTGACAGAAAGATAGCAGCTTGAGTGAAAAGGAATAGAATAGAATAGAATAAAGGTAAAAAGGTAAAGCCAACTTTATTTTCATTTAATCCATACAGCCAATCATGTACAGTAGAACAAAATTATGTTTCTTTTATCTACAATGTTAATCACATCTGGAATCAGAGGGTTGCTGCCATGCAAGGCACCGCCACAAATTTCCCTCCTCCGTTCCATTAATGCTGAGCACCAAGCTTGATGGCAGGAAGTTCCGCTTTATATGGTCTTTGGCATGACCCGGCCGGGATTTGAGCCCAGGCCTCCCGGGTGTGGGGCGGATAGAATAGAATAGAATAGAATAGACTTTACTGTCCCCTTGGGGAAACTTGCTGTGGACTCACAGTGCTGACACAAACCTGCTTCACATCAAACCACAAGGCATCACATCACAACATGGCATTTGCTCACATACTATATATTGCATACTACTCCTATTGCACATATTATAAAAACCAACCTAAAACATAAGCAAACAAACAGAGAACATGTAAATACAAGTTAGGATCACCATGCTGCTGTACAATCCTAGGAGCAATTTAGGAGCCTAACAGAAGCAGGTACAAATGAGTTTTTTAAAAAAAGTTAACCTACATTTTGGTACTCTGTATCTTCTACCAGAAGACAAGAGCTCAAACTCAGAATGAAGGATGCGTGAGGGGATTTACAAGACAGTAGTGACACCTGCCATGACGTATGGTTTGGAGATGGTGGCGCTGACAAAAACACAGGAGGTAGAGCTGGAGGTGGCAGAGTTGAAAATGCTAAGATTTTCATTGTGAGTGACTAGCAGGGACAGGATCAGAAATGAGTATATCAGAGGGACAGCTCAGGTTGAGCGGTTTAGAGACAAAGTAAGAGAGGCAAGGCTAAGATGGTTTGGACATGTGCAGAGGAGGGATAGTGGATATATTGGACAAAGGATGTTGAAGCTGCCGGGCAGGAGGAAAAGAGGAAGACCACAGAGAAGATTCATGGATGTAGTGAAGGAGGACATGGAGAGGGTTGGTGTTACAGAGGAAGATGCAAGAGATAGGGTGAGATGGAGGCAGATGATCCGCTGTGGTGACCCCTGAAGGGAGCAGCCAAAAGAAGAAGACTTTTACCAGAGTACATTTGATCATGCTCTTCAGTTACTTTTGATTTCATAGCATGTCCCGTTTTCCTCTCATCAACAAATCTAAGAGAACATGCTTACAAATTTCAAGTTTATAAGAAAGTAGCTGGGAATTTACAAATGTAAATGAAATTGATTTTAGAAATTTATGAGAAAAATGTTCAAGTTTACAAGAAAAAAGTTGCAAATTTATGAGAAAAAATAGCAAATTTCTAAATAAAAAATACAAATTTATCGCCAAAAGTTAGGAGTTTACCTCATAAGAACCCAGACTCCTTTCTCCTTCAAGGAAAATTATGGGGGACTGGGTTCTTATGGGTTAAAGATGCACTGCAGTGGATATAAATCTCCTCAAAAACAAATCTACATCATCTAAAATGGTATCTTTTGCCCCTTTTTCCACAAAAACCTTTCATTGTCTTACAGTTGCTTGTAAAAATCTTTTCCCTTTTCCTCCTCCTTCAAACACCAAGATCTAATTAGGCCCACCCACCGGCACACAGAAGTCTGCAAATTGGCAAATTTGAACATTCAGTGCTTAGTCCTGATTGGTTCACCTGTTATAGTGGCATCACAAAAAAGCTCCATCTAAACTTGCCTTTTTCCAAGGGGAAGAGCTTAATTGAACTCTAACAGCAAAAAACAGACATGACAAATAAGAGTGATTTTTCTCTTAATATGTCTGATTTTCACCAATGTGCCACTTTAAGAGAAAAAATAATCAAGAAAAAAGTCATATTAATTTCCAAAAAAGAACTTTAAAAGAAGCATGTCCCAAATTTCCAAGAAAAACCTTGATGAGAATAAAGATACTTTTTACTCTTACTGAAGTAATTTCTATTTTTGTACTTCATATTAATTTTTAAAATTCCATATTTCTTCTTGTGTTTTCTTTGATTTGGAGTTCTAGTTTCTAACAGTTTCAGTCAATATCCACTGTTGGTCTGACAATACGGTCGAGATGTGTTGGCTCACTTAAAAATCCTCTTAAAGACCTGCCAAGGAGCACAAAGTGGATTGGAGATATTCTTATTTTTTTTTAAAGACAAGTCAGTCTGCAAATGCATGTTTTAAGACAACTGATGTTGCCCTTTTTAAGCTTCAATCCCAATGGGACAAATCAGAAAGACAAAGCATCAAGAGGAATTTTACTGGTTTGCAGCTCTAGTTATTCTGTCAGTGGTGCAGTATTTTATGTTTACAGTAGCCATGTTCAGGAGTGAAAACAAGCGTGGAATTGTTGAATGAGCTAATACTGTTATAGCATTCTATCAACAATCACAAAGCTGTGAGATTTTTTTCTGAAACATTTTCTCATATATGTTAGTTTTTAATTTTCATGGGAACAGAGAAAGAGCTCTCTGGCCAACCCTTCACCTGCCTGAGTTAACCTGGCTTTCCACACTGACTGAACAGCAGGCCAAGTGAAGACACTGTGCAGGTTTTGTTTTCTGTGGAGTAAGACTTAAAGGTTGAGGTGTGTTGAATGAGGGGAGTTTAAATGCTCCAGCAAAGAATATGTAAACATACTGGTTACAAAAATAGCAAAAGTTAAAAATACAAATTATATGTATTCTTTGCAACTATGCAACACATGTAAAAAGTAGAAATATCCCTTTCAAAACTTAGATGTGTCTGAAACTCAAACTCGTCCAAGGCATTGATGAGTTACAGCTTCTTTTTTTTTCTTCTTCTTCTTCCACATTGTCCTGTCAGGCAACTAGGCAAGCAGAACAGGGATCTGTCACCCTTATTGTGCCAAAACAGATTTACTTTGCCAAGAGGAGCTTATACAGTACCTAACTATGTATTGTATATTGTTGTAAACACCTCCTGTAATAAATTTTAATACTTTATTTTAATTATTTTACCCATGGAAGACCTGACAGGATGGGAAAGAGGGAAAGGAAGTGTGTGGAGGGGGAAAGAAAAGGGAGGGGAACAGACAAAAAGACAAACAAACCAACAACTAAAACAAACAGAAGACAAACTGCTTCTTCCACCAAAGATGTCTCAACACGAGTCTGGTTTCTACACCTGTTAAAGGAGAGACACTTGTGCATGTACACTACCGTTCAAAAGTTTGGGGTCACTTAGAAATTTCCTTATTTTTGAAAGAAAAGCACTTTTTTTCAATGAAGATAACTTTAAACTAATCAGAAATACACCCTAATATCTAATATACATTGCTAATGTGGTAAATGACTATTATAGCTGCAAATGTCTGGTTTTTGGTGCAATATCTACATAGGTGTATAGAGGCCCATTTCCAGTAACTATCACTCCAGTGTTCTAATGGTACAATGTGTTTGCTCATTGCGTCAGAAGGCTAATGGATGATTAGAAAACCCTTGTGCAATCATGTTAGGTCTGCAACGCTGTAATTGCTGCAAATGGAGGATTCTTTGACGAAAGCAAAGTGTGAAGGAAAAAATTATTATTTCAAATACAAATCATTATTTCTAACCTTGTCAATGTCTTGACTATATTTTCTATTCATTTTACAACTCATGGTGGTAAATAAGTGTGACTTTTCATGGAAAACACAAAATAATTGTCTGGGTGACCCCAAACTTTTGAACGGTAGTGTATGTCTGCGTGCGTATATATGAGAGCACACGCAAAATAAGTGTGTGCATGTGAGTGGTTTGTCAGGAAACATATGAAGCGGGGGGCCGGTTGCAGCAGCTCTCCCCCCGGGAACCCCGAACAGGCAAGGCACCGCCACCAACCCCCACAGGGCACAAACGTCCGAGGTCAGCAAGCCCCAGGAAAGCCAGGCATCCACCCTCGGAGGGACGATTGAGGGAGGCCAGGTCGCCACGCTGCCGGCGCGGCGAGCCCACACCCCCGGACCCGCCAGCCCCCTAACCCCCCAGCAGGGCCAATGCCCGCCCCCAGGCCCCAGGTGCCAGGAGGCCAACGACCCCACCCCCTGGGCCGGAGACCAGCCCGCGCCTCCCAGCGCGAGCCCCCCCAGACACCCCCACAGTGCCCCCCCCACAGCGCCACTGCCGCACACCCCGGGGACCCCCATGCCCAAAGAAGTCCCCCCTGCCCAGTGGAGCCCACATTGCCAAGAGGCACTACCCCCCTTAATCCAGCACCTCCCGACTTACAGACACACCCCTCCCCACACCTTCACACCCACATGCTCCCATGCACACCTATATGCACGCCCTCACTCTCATTCACCCAGACCCACCCATTCTCTCTCACTTCTGTACCCGTTCAATCTCACCCCTCATTTACCCTTGTTCCTTAAGGCGGCTGCAAAGCAGATGCAGCGAGCCTGAATGTGCACCAGTGCCTGGCAGCGGCCGGGGAGACCGCCGGCGTAGGCCACAGAAGCAGACCCCCACCCCCCACCCAAGCGACTGATCAGCAGACCACCACAGGCACCCCGAGATGCCACCCAACACGCAAAACACCGCACAAAATCGACCCACCATCACCACCTCCATTCATCACCCCCTCACTCTCACTTACTCTCGTATTCAGTCCCGCTCTCACTCCCTTGGTTGTATCTATACATTCAGTAGCACCCAGGGATTTTGACAACATGACGGGTCCCAGGCTCCCCACCGGGCCCCCACGCCCCCAACAGGAAGAGGGAAACAGGGGTGGGGGAAGACACCCCTCCCCCTTCCCCCCTGCACAAAACATGGCAGGTGGATGTCGGTTATATGATGTGATTATGTGTAAATGTGTGGACAACCAGAGTGCAATTAAAATTGGGGGGATGGTGATTGGAGCACCGCTAGCCACTGCGATGGGCAGCGGGGCCCCCATCCCCCCAAGCCCTCAGTGTCTAAAATGTAATTAAAATTGAGGTGAGGGCAGCCCCACCGTGGAGCAAAGGTATCCCCTTCGCAGACACAGTGCGGCACACCCCCACCCCAAAGCCCTAAATGTATCAAAGAAGATGTATATTCCACCCAGAGCCAGGGGGAGGACGGGAAATAAGACTGGGAGGGAGGCGGCCTAAAAGCGAGGCCACCCCCCCTTCCCCAGAAGCCAGCTTGCAAACTGGTTCATTAGGCCACCCACTGCCCCCAAATCCCAACCCAGGGCGAGGGCCGCCAGTGCGAGCAGCCCAGGACCCACCAGTATCGCACCTTGGCATTCCCAGCACCACAAACATGATGGGGCAGCCATACCCATTCCCACTCATCTTGCACACACAAATATAGACAACAATAGTCACAAAAGTAAACAATGGGCCAGACCCACATGGCGCCCCCACATGCCAAGCGACACCCCCGAGCGCCCACGCAAGCCCACCGACCACCCACCCCAGACACACACCGACAACGGCCTGCAGCCACAGCCTCCCCGGAGCAACCTGACAGAAACATGGCCACCAACCCACGCCAACGGTCCCCCCAACCACCCCCAAACACCAACATACATTCACCACCAATGACACCAGTGGCAATGCGACAAAGCACCCCACCCCCACAACAGCAAGGCAGCCGGGACAAGCAGGCCCCGAAACGCCAACCCCCATGCCACTAGATGGACTTCCCCGCCCCCACCACCCAACGAAGTTCTCCTACCCATACACACATTCTCCACCCCCAGACATCCACCCACAGGTAACTGCACACATGCCCACCTACGCCCCCGACCAAACCCCCAGGCCAGACACATGGCCACCCCGGAACAGGCCCCCTGGACACCCACGGCTGGGGCACAGCCAGCCACCAGAGGCGCCAAGGAGAGCGAGCCACTGCCCGCCACCTCTCAGGTTATAGAATTAATAAGCGGGGACCAGAGAGAATTGAATTCTGCCAATTGATTATTTGAGGAGGCTGACATTCTCTCCAGACTAATATAATCTAATTGTAAGTTATTATAATAAGTCATGCATAAGTTATTTCTTGATTTCCAATTCATGAGGATAGTTTTCTTTGCGATGCATAAGGCGGTGAAAACCATGTGTGACATCCTTGCATCTATATTTATTTCACTTAAGTCACCTAATATGCAAAGTGTGGGTGAGGATGAGACACTATACCCAAGCCATGCTGACAAGTCCTCACATGTCTTCTGCCAGAACTTTTGAACCGGTGCACAGGACCACATAGCATGCATATAGCTATCCGGGATGTTGCTGGTGCAGTGAGAGCAGATATTTGTGTGACTCAGGCCCATTTTGAACATCCTTTGTCCTGTGTAATGAATTCTGTGTAGAACTTTATACTGTATAAGTTGTAAGTTAGAGTTTTCTTAAAAGTGTTTAAACATATTTGTGTCCAGAAGCTTTCCTCCTTATTGATCGATCGGTCTGTCTCCAATTTTGATATTGGAAGAGATATGGACTCATCCAGTTTTGATAATAGTCCATGTATTTTCAATATCAATTTAGGGGAACAAAGATTTAGAAACTCTGCCACCTTAACTGGTACCTCTAAATCTGTCTGATTAAGATTGAATCTTGCTTTTATTATGGATTTAAGCTGCTGGTATTCAAAATACTTTTTTATCACTGATGTCGTACTGTGACACTAGTTCCTGAAATTGGATAAAATTTCCACCTTGAATAAGATGTTCTAAGTTATTTATTCCCTTCTCTTGCCATAGTGGAAAATTTAATGTCCTCTTTTGTTGCAAGATATCAGGATTATTCCAAATGGGTGTGAGCTTACAGGGGACAAGTGAAGACCTCGAAATTTTTAAAAATTTCCACCAAGACGTCAGAGAGGAGCTGATATTAATGCTTTTAAAACAGTCGTGGCATTTAATACAGGGACTTATAAAAGGTAAGGTAGGTCAGAGATATTTAGTGACCCACAGAGAGCCTGTTCAGCATCTAACCATGGGTTTCCTAGTGGGGTTGATTTTGTCCATTTAGAAACAAACTGCAGTCTATTCGCTAAAAAGTAATTAACAAAAATTTGGTAGATCTAAGCCTCTGCACTCTTTCGCTTTTTGAAGAGTTTTTAAACTAATCCGTGATGGTAACACTCTCGGCGCCACACCAGTCGGCTGCCTTTTGCAACAGCGGCTCGATTCCGAGTTTTTTTTTCCCTTCCTCTCTCTTTTGATCACTTTTTTTTTTTCACCCCACTTATATCACGGACACACAGATCGTCCCAAATGTCTCCTGAGCCGGTGGACGGAGCCACTGTTTATAGCAGGATACGATACAACAGGGAAGAGCTGCTAGCATTTAACCGCCACCCGGTCCCACTGGAAAAACTCGACATACCGAGAGAACTGAGGTGAAAACGCCGCGGCTGCCGGGCTGGAGTAAGGCGGAGGACAAAAAATATAAGGTACAGACCCTCCCTTCCATCTGTTGTCATGGGAAATGTACGGTCGATACTGGGAAAGTTAGATGAGCTAGCGGCTATCTCCCGTTATGATAGCACTTACCGGAAGTGCTCTCTCCTTTTGTTTACTGAGACGTGGTTAACTGAACTAGCAGCAGATGCTAACATTGAGCTGGAGGGTTTTCACATGATACGAGCTGACCGAACACCAGAGAGTGGCAAAACTAGGGGCGGTGGAGTGATAATGTATGTTAACAACAACTGGTGTAGACCGGGACATATCACTGTTAAACAACGACACTGCAGCAAAGACATTGAGTTGCTAGCTGTTAGCATGAGGCCTACATATCTCCCGAGAGAACACTCACACGTGATCTGCATTGTTGTTTATGCAAATCCGACGGCGAACGCTGGGACAGCGCGTGACGTCATCCATTCAGTAACCAGCAGGCTGCAGACAGAACACCCAGATGCTCTTTTCCTCATCTCAGGCGATTTCAACCACGTTTCACTGTCTCCCATTCTGCCCACTTTCACCCAGTATGTCACATGCCACACTAGAGACAATAAAACACTGGATTTGTTCTACGCAAACACTAAGGAGGCGTACACCTCATCACAACTCCCCCCACTTGGGAGATCGGATCACAACTTGGTTCATCTCCGACCGGTGTACAAACCCCTAGTGCACAGACAACCTCCGGCCATGCACACTGTGGAGTTATGGTCTGAGGAGACAATGGACACTCTAAAGGACTGTTTTGAAGCCACTGCCTGGAAGCAGCTCTGCGATCCACATGGTGAGGACATCGATGGCCTCATTCACACCTTCACGGGCTACCTCAGCTTCTGTGTGGACAAATCCGTTCCCACCAAGACCATACGGCGTCACTCAAACAACAAACCCTGGATCAACCCTGAGATAAAAACACTTCTGAGAGAGAAGAAGAGGATCTTCAGGTCGGGGAACAGGGAGATGCTGAAGTCCGTACAGAGGGAGCTGAGGAGAAAGATCAGAGAAGGCAAGGACAGCTTCAGGAAGAAGATGGAGGACAAGCTGCAACAGAGCGACATCAGCGGGGTCTGGAGAAACCTCAAAACCATCTCGGGGCTCCAGAATACCTCCCCCCAGGCCACGGGGGGCAGGGAGTGGGCGAACAACCTGAATCTGTTTTTCAATAGATTTGACCAACCGCCCTCCCCCCTGTCTGCACAACAACCACTGCTGCCTCTAAGAAATCAAGTCCTGCTACCCACTCCCCACTCCACCGACACCCCCCCCACTCCCAACACACAGCCCCCCATCCTGACCCTGACCAAGACCCAGGTGAGGACGGAGCTGAGGAAGATCAAGGCGAGGAAGACGTCGGGACCGGACGGCATCAGCGCAAAGCTCCTCAAGTCCTGTGCAGACCAGCTGTGTGGGATTGTGACGTATATCTTCAACATGAGCCTGAAACTGGGGAGGGTACCACAGCTGTGGAAAACATCTTGTGTGGTACCTGTACCAAAAACTTCCCACCCCAAAGACCTGAACAGCTTCAGACCGGTGGCCTTGACGTCCCACTTGATGAAGACCCTGGAGAGACTGCTCCTTGCTCATCTCCGCCCCCTGGTGGAACCAGCGATGGATCCACTCCAGTTCGCCTACCAGCATGGCATTGGGGTGGAGGATGCGGTGATCTTCCTCCTTCACCGTTCTCTGTCCCACCTGGAGAAGCCCGGGAATATGGTGAGGATCATGTTCTTTGACTTCTCCAGTGCTTTCAACACCATCCAACCGATGATCCTGAAGGACAAGCTGCTGCGCGCAGGGGTGGACCAGCACCTGTCATCATGGATCCTGGACTACCTCACGAACCGGCCTCAGTTTGTGAGAACCCGGGACTGTGTTTCCGACACGATCATCAGTAGCACGGGGGCCCCCCAGGGAACGGTGCTGGCTCCCTTCCTGTTCACTCTTTATACTGCGGACTTCTCACACAACACAACACATTGCCATCTACAGAAGTTCTCTGATGACTCTGCGATCGTTGGTCTCATCTCCAGCGGAGATGAAGCTGAGTACAGAGGGCTTATCCAGGACTTTGTGGACTGGTGCCATCGGAACTGCCTCCAGATCAACGCGAGGAAAACTAAGGAGCTGGTGGTGGACTGCCGCAGGCATGGACAGCCCCTCACAGCACCAGTAAATATACAGGGAACAGACATCGAGATGGTGACATCCTACAAGTACCTGGGTATTTATCTGAACAATAAACTAGACTGGTCACACAATACTGACGCACTCTACAAGAAGGGACAGCGCAGGCTGTTCCTGCTGAGGAGACTCAGGTCTTTTGGTGTACAAGGGGCGCTGCTGAAGTCATTCTATGACACGGTGGTGGCATCAGCCATCACTTTTGGAGTGGTCTGCTGGGGCAGTGGCATCACTGCAGCCGATAGGAAGAGACTGAACAAACTGATTAAGAAAGCTAGCTCTGTCCTGGGGCAACGCCTTGATCCGATGGAGGAGATAGGAGAGAGAAGGACGGTGGCTAAACTGTCATCTCTGCTGGAGTCCGAGTTCCACCCTATGCAGGACATACTGGATGCACTGAGGAGCTCATTTAGCAGCAGACTACATCATCCCAGGTGCACAACCGAGAGGTTTCGTAGGTCCTTCCTACCAACGGCTGTCAGACTGTACAACCTAAGCAGGGCTGCTCGCAGAGATAGCAAAAAGACGTAACAAACTAATAGTTTTTTTTGAATGCAAAAGATGCAATAGACTTACACAATGGTCCTCTCCGGCATACAACTAGGAACATACCGGTCGCTATGGAGGGTGAGAATATGTATGGGCACATAATCATACCATGTAGGATAACTAAATAGACGGTTATGCTGTTTCATCCCACCTAGCAACAATGCTCTGCACTGTGTGTGTTTATATATTTACATATTTATTCCATCTAGCTACAATGCTCTGCACTGGGTGTGTTTATATTTATATATCTATATATTTATTCCATCTAGCTACAATGCTCAGCACTGGGTGTGTTTATATTTATATATCTATATATTTATTCCATCTAGCTACATTGCTCCGCACTGTGTGTGTTTATATACTTGCATATTTATTCCACCTAGCTGCAATGCTCCGTACTGTGGGTGTTTATATATTTACATATTTATTCCATCTAGCTACAATGCTCTGCACTGTGTGTTCATATATTCATATATTTATTCCATCCAGCTACAATGCTCTGCACTGTGTGTCTGTGTGTGTGTGTGTGTGTATATATATATTTTATAGTAATATGTACATATGTATATTAGCTGCTCTTGCTTGCTTGTTTTTTTTTGTTTTTTTTTCTTGCCTTCTGATTGTTGCTCTGAGTGTTGCTATCCCTGTGCTGTTGCAATCCTGGAATTTCCCCGTTGTGGGACTAATAAAGGCTTATCTTATCTTTATCCTTCCATAAAAATTTACTTATATTTGAGTCTAGAGACTTAAACCAGGCCATTGATGGTTGGGTAGGAATCACTGAGAACAAATAGTTGATTTTTGGAAGCACCATCATTTTAACAGTGGCGACTCTTCCCATTAGTGATATAGGTAGTGTCCTCCAGTGCATAAGGTCGTCTTGTATTGTTTTTAAAAGGGGAATGTGATTTAGTCACAATAACTGAGAGCCTGGGGGAAATATCTGTTCCTAAATATTTAATATTACCTGATTGTATTGGAATAGTAGATGTATTTGAGAAATTACAATTTATAGGCAGGGCTATTGATTTACCCCAGTTAATAGAGTACATGAGTTGCAGCTTCTGTATAAATCTGAAGTCAATCCGATCAGAAATATAAAACCTAAACTGGCGACCACATAAAATATCAAGCAGATGGACAAACAAAGGGATGGATGAATGAACAAACAGACAAATGGATGGACAGATCAAAAACATTATACCATCTGCAACTTGGTGGTGTGGTGGTTAGCACTGCTGCCTCACAGCAAAGAGGTCACAGGTTCAAATCCACCAGCCTGCAGGGCCTATCTGTTGGGAGTGCTCTGGTTTCCTCCCACATTCCAAAAACATGCAAGTCAGGTTAACTGAAGACTCTAAAGTGACCCTAGAAGTGTATGTGTGTGAAGAGACTGGCACTGCCCTTGAATTTCCCTCTGGGATTAATAAAGTTAACAAACTTCGTTGTGTGGAGTACTGTATAATAAACAGTGTAACTTATTGTGGTGGAATTAGCAGCACTGTTGCCCCCCAGCTTGAAGGTTCCTGGTTTCAATCCCTGGTCAGCAGAAGCCTTTCTGTGTGGCATCTACATGTTCTTCTTGTACCTGAGTGAGTTCCCTCCCAAAGATGACAGGAAGTAAGTTTCCCACAACCACCTCTTTACCCTAAATGCAGATGTGTGACACCCACAACATTAAGATGTTTTATGGTACAGAAATACAAATTAAGCATCTAATTTTATAGTAGCTACATGACAACAGAATAATTTCTGGGAATAATGTCAGAGTATTAAGCCTTATTCATCCTACATTAACAACCATAATATTCCACCGCAGAACCACATTTGGACAAACAGCTTTCTCTATAAAGGGCAGTCACATCTGGAACACAATGCCAAATGAAATTAAAATAATAACGGACTTTAAAACATTCACTAAAAATGTTAAAAACTGGCTGAAAAATAAACAAGAATGTACTCATGTATGAATTATTTGTCTGCAAAGTGAGAGTGAATGAAGGGAAGGAATAAATGTGTTTGTTTATAGTGAGTGACGGAGGGAGGAAGGCCTGAAATAGGCAAATGTGAGTTATGTTATATGTGTTAAATGTGAGTCAGGCTGTTATATTTGTGTATTTATAATATTTATGTTAAAGGTGAGTCAGGCTGTTATATTTGTGTATTTATAATATTTATAATATTTATAATTGTGTATTTATAATTTTTCTGCATTGATGTATGTGGTTATTGTGTATATTTTTATCTTGATTCTTTTTTCTAAAGCCCATCCAGGGACAAGAGTTGCAAATTAGCTAATAGCTATACACTCTATGTGCAACACATCAGATTGATTGTTTTTGATTAATTGTCTATGTTTATTGCACTGTCCCTGTCAAATAAACTAATCTACTACTACTACTACTACATTCCCCCTCTAGTCCGCTTTGGTCCGCGTGTGCTTTGGACGAGCCCGGCACGCATGTGGCGCTGTTCATTCTCACTTTTTTTAATCACCCAGGCCAAGCGGTTGACACAATCGCACAACCATCATTTGTAGTTTCACTCCCGCCCAACAGGTAGCACCAATGTGCTGACACGCCAGGATTTTCACCAACGAAGAAATGCTGCTTGCTTTCTGCTGCTTGGCTTCCTGGTTTTCACTCCTTTTCCATGAAGATGCTGCTGCTGCTGCTGAAGTATTTATGTATGATTCATGTATGTTTATTCTCATCTTCCGCTTCCTCGTTTACTTCTTCGTCTACTTTGTCTTGGTATGCTGTGCCAATATCACCACCTCATGAATGGGACATTCAGTCTTGCGCATGCGCTTTACAATGCATTCAAGTCGTGGGCAGGCAGCGCAGTCACAAAATTTGGGCTGTACGTGGTTGAGTACTGCGGACTCTAGTGGAGTGGAGATGACGTAAATTTTGTCACACGAGGTTTCCGGTTACACATATGCGGACAGCAGAGGTGCAGCATGAATCCAGCTTAAGGAAATTATTGTTTAGGACTGCATACTTCTACTTACCTTTGCAAAATTCATGTGAGCACGCCTTAGATACCAATGGCATTTCTGCAGCTGTGACGCATTAACCAGGCAACCAGAGCGAGGGAGAGAGAGAGATCCTTTACTCAAACAGTTAATATGGGGCCCTGATAGGAAGCCATCTAATAATATTACAAATAGATTCCATTTTTCAGTGAGCTAAATTTGATTTGCTTTCTAGATGGCCAGTCAGCCATATGTTATCTATTTGCACTGTTTAGTACATCAAATAACCAGTTGTCCACCATTTGGGTGTGATTAACATCATCAAGAACAGTGGTGAGATCTATGGAAGTAAATGTCAGTGTTCAACGGGTAGTCATTAAGCCTGCTCCAGCCCAATGCTGGCCATTGGGCCAGCATACAACTCTGAGTGACAATAAACAAAATATCTTTCAAAGATATCAGTTTTATCCATACATTTAAATGTTTTTCTTGTGAAGGGCAGAAATCTAAATTGGACATCACTGTAAACAAATTTTGGTGATTGTTTGCAGAGCTGTCACAAACCAGACACATTAAAGTGGATTTCTCATGTCATGTCACGGCATCATCCAGCCTGTGACAGTCTGAATTTAGAATTGTTCTTCCATTTACACCATTCAAATGTGGCTGTGGACTTAGGCTTGGGATCATGGACTTGCAGCAATCCAAATGTCACCTCCATACATGACAACAAGTGTAATACTTTTATGGAATTCTCTTTGGTTTGCATAAGACTTCAGTCTTCGAAACAGTGCAACTGTTACACCACAGCATTCACTTGTACTTTAAAAAGTGTTAATTTGGCTTTGGCTTCAGGGGTTCCTACCCTTGCCCCAGGCTAGCAGGGGTAGGAACCTGTTCTCCCTGTGCTGTGTGGGTTTACTCTAGGAGCTCCAGTTTCCTCCCACAAGCCAAAAAACTTGCATGTTAGGTTAATTGGCTATTCTAAATTGTCTCTAGGTTATCTGTCTCCTATAGGCCCTTAGAATAGATGGTTAGTACTAGTGAAGCGCTTTGAGTGGTCTTTGAGACTAGAAAAAGCGACATACAGTCATGTGAAAAAATTAGGACACCCCATTAAATATTCAGTTCTTTATTAATAAATGTCCACATATCTATGTCTAACCTTGTTTTTGTTTTTATTTGCATTTTTTAAACATTTATTTTAGCCATTTTAAGTGGGAATGAATGTGGGGGTGTCTTAAAAAAGATGGGGGGTGTCCTAATTTATTCCTCACTATTTGTTTAGAATTACGCACATTTTACAGAAAATTTGAAAAAAGTCTTTAATTCATTTTTAATTGTTTAGTTGTATTACATGAATCTCCCTGTACTTTTAGCATTGACCATGTTTACATGGACACAAGTAACCGGATTAAAAGCCTGACTAGAATAAAAATGCTTCATGTAAACACGCCAATCTGAGTATTCTGACCCAATCACGCTCATCCGGATCAAAATTTCCTTTCGATTGAGACGGGTGGGTTATGCCAATTGTTAATCCGAATGGTGAGCATGAAAACACTTATTCCGAAGGTTGGGCAGAAAATATGTTTACTGCGCATGTCTGTACGTCAGCTACAAGTCGACGTGACGTATTTCCGCCTTTACAGCAGCCAGCAGAAGACATAGCGGGAGTAAAACAAAACTGGTCTGTATCGTCCTGCTGTCTCCCTCTGTTCGTCATATGCAGAAGTGTATACTTGTAGTTTCATTACGGAGACCAGCAGAAGCAAAAGTACAGTCTGAATAACACAATACAGGTCCATTTCAAAAAGAGAAAGACACAAAGTGGGGCTTGCTAACACCGGAAGTTGCTTCTTCTACTATTTTCGGAATGTCGGAATGTCGGAATGTCGACGTGCACATGTCAGAATGATTTATTCCATTCAAAAGTGTGACGCATGAAAACGCGCATCCTAATCGGATCAGCTTTTTCAGGATCCATGTAAACAGTAAAGTTGTGATCTGAATTGTAATCAGACTGAAGAAATTTTTCTCATGTAACCATGGCTAGTGATATTAAATATCCATATGTCCAAATATGTGAAAAAAACAGGCTTATACAGGGTGCCCTAATTTTTTCACATGACTGTAAGTACAGGTCCTTATCCCCTATCTCTTAGATAGTGGCGTCATGGATACAGCCACACAGGCCTGTCATTCCTTGAAGTCATCCTGGATTTTTTTTTTCTTTTGTAGCTTAATCTATGACTAATCATCATGCTGAATTTTACTGTAAATTTCTTAGAAGGCTCATGAACGTTTGAGGTCCTCTCTATTAGTATCTCTCAGTGGATGTGAGTCACTTACCTTTCCTTCTCTCTTCTAGAATTTATTTTGGTACAGACCAAAGTTATGCTTGTTCATCTAACTGGTGATTCTGAATCGCCCCTAGTGGGTGATTAGAAAAAGCACTATATCAACACAGCCTGATTCTGTTCCATATTATTCAACAGTTAGTTCTGATGGAGCAATATCATTGGACATTAGGGATTCAGCGACGTACTATATTACCGAAAACTACTCTCAAATACTTCACTGGATAAGTATCTGTCACGATCTGAGCATGGGGGATTTCACCATGCTCCGTCTCTTTACCTTTTGGTTTTTCCTTACTGGCATAATTTTGTATTTTGGAATTCTAGGTCTGTTAAGTCTTCTAGTTTGTTTTCACATATTTGGTATTGTTTCTTTGTATGATTTATTTTCCTGTTTACGTTCAGTGTAGTTTTGTTCTTATTTGCTTCCACTTTATTTTTGCCTGTCTTTTCTTTTCTTTCTCTCTTAGGAGTTGTCATTTTCTCCCCAGTCCGCTCATGTGATTCGCACCTGTCATCATTTGTTTCATTTGTGTTTAGCCGTATTTAAGGGCCGTTATGTTCATTCCTCCTTGCCAGAGTCTTAAGTTCTCAACCCTCATCTCCACCAGAACCCAGCCCCTCTTCTGGTGTGGTAAATTGTAAGTTTTCTTTGCTTGTCTTTTGGATTTAGTGTTGAGCACGGTTTTTGCTTGTTGTGTTTTGTTTTTCTTAATAAATTCACAAACTGCAGTCCTGCATGTGGGTCTTTTCTCTCTGCCCCGAGAGGCAATTCATGACAGAAGACTCCGGCCAGTTTGAGACTCAGCGGCTGCAATTTGAGTTAAATTTTTTTTTGTTTCACTCCAGCGGCAGCGAAGGCTCGCAGGTTTATTTTATTTCTCCCCCAGTTTTGTTTTTTCACCTGGAGTTTGCCATGTCAGCCACCCTGGATTTTTCAACTTTGGGACTGAGCAAGAAGGAGTGCGTAGCGGCTATGCTCATTGCCAGTTTTGCCTCGGGGGCTGGAGCCTCCCGTTCTCCCGAGGAGGCTTGGGGGTTTGTTGATGGCGTGGCCTGGGTGATCAAGACGCATCCCAGTCTTTGAAGCTACCTGGATCTCACAGTTTTCCTCACCTCGGTGATCGACACACAGAACAAAGTCTGTAGCCTGGCAAGGGACCCCTCTTCAGCACCACAAGGGTGCAAGAACAAGCGCACCTGGGTGCGAAAGACTCACTCGTCCCATCCGGAACCCGAATCTTCAACGTCCCCCGGAGGTCCCGAATGGACACCGTCTGGACACAACAGCCCCACCTTCTTCTCCTGAACTGTGGCCCACACCATCGGCCGAGGAGCTGGAGGAGGTTTCACCAGTGGGCCCGGAGTTTAAGCCAACTAATGAGCATCCCCTGACTCCGGAGCCTCTCATTCTTCACCCTGAGCCCACGTCTCCGCCTCCTGCTCCCCACCGTCGCTCAAGGAAGTCATGCCGGAAGAGCGCCTCCAATTCCTCATCAGCAGTTTCCTCATCGCCGAGGTTGAAAACTCTCGCAGCGGCCCCTTCATCTAGTTTTTCTTCTCTGGCTGTCCCGTTAGCTGTTCCTCCCATTGTTGCTGCCTCTTCCTCCTCCTTGGTGATTCCTCCCGCTGTTGAGGGTTCGGCCGTTTTTTCACCGGCTCCACCCGTTGCTGTGGCTGCAGGGGTGGCTCCTCAAGGGTTCCCTGGGAGGCCCTCTTCTACAGAAGTTACGGAGAGGGCTGATTCCCAACCTGCTGAAGCAGAAGACATGACAGCCCAGGAGTTCAGGCAAGTGTTTTTTTCTTCTCACTCAGTTAAGCATCAGTTATCTTGACTGACTCCTGACAGTGAAGCTCAGATTAGGCAGTCCTCTGAGTCCTCACCATCTGCTGCAGCTTCAGACTGTTCACCTGCTTTCTCCGTGTCTCCTCCTTTTCCCCCC
The DNA here is from genome assembly GCA_020510985.1 of Pholidichthys leucotaenia. Lineage (NCBI taxonomy): Eukaryota > Metazoa > Chordata > Actinopteri > Cichliformes > Pholidichthyidae > Pholidichthys > Pholidichthys leucotaenia. Next base: position 231,678,755 of record CM035849.1, read on the forward strand.
CGAGTGTCCGCCGGCCCCTGAATTGAGCCGCCGGATGGTGGAGAAGCCTGCGGCTCCGGAGGACCTGGTCCCAGTCCCGCAGCCACAGTCTGGATGGAGGGAGAGCACTATGACCGAGCTGAAGTCTGTGCCAATGATTGAGCATCCCCTGGCCTCAGCGGAACAGGATCCAGCGCCAGCAGGAAGTCAACTCCTGTGTCCACATTGGGCGAGCCACCTGTGTGGGCCACTTTGTTGGGGGGTCTCAGGACTGCATCCACCACCAAGCCTGCTGCTGGAGCTGCCACAGCAGAGTTCGAGCTGGACCTCCAGAGGGCTGGACGCGAGCCGTCATCGTCTGGATCGACGGAGTCCTGCACGGCGGTGGAGCTCGAGCTCAGGCAAGTGCTCTCTTCTGTTTCTGTTGTTTCTATACTGGAGAGATGTTGTCTGGCTCTTGGTGGGGAGAGCCAGGTGCAGTCGTCAGCTGCACCTGAACTCACCTCGCTGGGCTCCACTGCCGCCGGTGACCCTGACCCTATTTCTCTGCCTCTCCCATCTGAGCTTTTCCTCAGGGTCACCGAGGTTCATCCAGCTTCGCCAAGAGTCTCTGTGGGTTCAGCCTCACCACCCGAGATCACCGTGGGTCCAGCTTCTCCTGCTGAGGTCATCGCGGGTGCTCCGTCCACGCCTGGGAACTCGGTGGGTGCTGCTCCCCTCTGGCTGAGGTCTTCACAGGTGCTACGCCCCAGCCTGGGGCCTCCGAAGGTGCTGCTTCCCCATCAATTGAGGTCATTGCGGGTGCTCCGTCTCAGCCCGGGACCTTCATGGGTGCTGCTCCCACTCCAGCTGAGGTCTTCGCGGGTGCTCCACCCCAGCCTGGGGCCTTCGAGGGTGCTGCTTCCTCATCAAGTGAGGTCATCATGGGTGCTCCGTCCCAACCCAGGGCCTCCGTGGGTGCAGCTTTGTCCCAGTCCGGGTCCACCAAGGGTGCAGCTCTGTCCCAGTCTGGGGCCACCGCGGGTGCAACTCTACTCCAGCCCAGAGCCACCGCGGGTGAAACTTTGTTCCAGCCTGGAGCCACCGCAGGTGCAACTCTGTTCCAGCCTGACGCCACCGCGGGTGCAACTATGTCCCAGTCCGAGACCACTGAGGGTGCTACTATGTACCAGTCTGGGACCACCGAGGATGCTGCAGAGTGGTCAGGGGCCGTCGTGGTCCCTTCTCCTCTGCCAGACGCTGTCGTGGTTCCCCCTCCTCTGCCAGATGCCGTCGTGGTACCCCCTCCTCTGCCAGATGCCGTTGTGGTTCCTCCTCTTCTGCCAGATGCCGTTGTGGTTCCCTTTCCTCTGCCAGATGCCATCATGGTTCCCCCTCCTCTGCCAGATGTCGTCGTGGTTCCCCCGTCTCTGCTCAACGCCGTCATAGTCCCCTCTCCTCTGTCTGACGCTGTCGAGGCTCCCCTATTCTTCCATCCTCCTCATCTCTGACTGTCCCGATTGGGTGGCCGCCCCCTGGACCACTTTTCCATGCTGGTGGTTAAAGAACTCTGGCCAACCACCTGACAGACTGTGCCGTTGGGTTGGGTGGCTCATATTCTCCGGCAGGCCACCCAACTTTTACCACCTCGCCATCTGCCAGGCCTGGGACTTCGGCCGGTCACCAGAACTGTCTAGCTCCTTGGTCTAGGGGCCCAAGGTCCCTGATTTTGTCTGGTGTAGATCCTGAGCGGGGTTTTTATTTTGTTTTCTCCTAGCCTGGGTTTTGCTGGGGTGTGAGTCATGGGAGTTATTATTTTCTCTGGTTTGTTTCGGTCCCCCCGTGCCTGGGTCCCCCTCCTCCCGCCCGGGGTGGGGTTGTTTTCTTGTCTTTGGTGGGGTGGGTTCTTTGTGTGGTTGGGCCCTTGTTTTTCTGTTGTTGTTGCCTGGGGTGTCTGGTACCCACCCCTTGTGGGGGGAGGCTCTGTCACGATCTGAGCATGGGGGATTTCACCGTGGTCCGTCTCTTTGCCTTTTGGTTTTTCCTTACTGGCATAATTTTGTGTTTTGGAATTCTATGCCTGTTATGTTTTCTAGTTTGTTTTCACATATTCGGTATTGTTTCTTTATATAATTTATTTTCCTGTTTACGTTCAGTGTAGTTTTGTTCTTATTTGCTTCCACTTTATTTTTGCCTGTGTCTTTTCTTTTCTTTCTCTCTTAGGAGTTGCAGTTGTCAGGAGCACTTCCGGGTTTTTCCCTGGTGATGGGCGGTGCTCCTGTCAAGCTGTCAGCTCCGTCTCCTCTCCTCATGACTCACAGCTGATCGTCATTTCCTCCCCAGTCCGCTCATGTGATTCGCACCTGTCATCATTTGTTTCACTTGTGTTTAGTCATATTTAAGAGCCGTTATGTTCATTCCTCCTTGCCAGAGTCTTAAGTTCTCAACCCTCATCTCCACCAGAACCCAGCCCCTCTTCTGGTGTGGTAAATTGTAAGTTTTCTTTGCTTGTCTTTTGGATTTAATGTTGAGCACAGTTTTTAGATGTTGTGTTTTGTTTTTCTTAATAAATTCAAAAACTGTAGTCCTGCACGTGGGTCTCTCCTCTCTGCCCCGAGGGGCAATTCATGACAGATTCCCTCTGCTTCAGCAGTGTTCTGAGCATCTGTACTTACAATAACTGTCAGCTTCTTATAATACTGTATGCGAGAATTGAAAATGTGTTGTGTACCTTAATCTCTGTCGAGGTTGTGTGGTATCATGAATATACCAACGCAGTGATTCTGTGTTTGGCCCTCTGTGTGATACTTGACTTTCTCTCAGGTAATACTGATTAAATATGCTGCTGGTAGAGATTTTTTAACCAGTGTAATCTTTAAGAAAATAGATTATTAAAGTGATTGATCATACAGGGCTAGGAGGCTGAAAAATGTTATCACTGGTTTAGTAGATTAAAGTAACAATGATGCCAAATTTATAACCTTTCTTAAATTTGGCACATACAGTCATCAATTTATGTCATGTTCTTTTAGGTTGAGCATATATAAGACTTCATTTGAAGATATATTTCAGTTAAAGACACTAATCAAAGCAGTAGAATTCAGAAAAGTTTTAAATAAAATGTTTTCTAAATAAGAAAACAACACTTTCTCCAAACCTAACAAAGGCATGAGAGTACATATATACTGTATGTGCATGCATGAATCTGTACATTACTCTTTGCACTGAACAAAAGCATATTAAGATTATAATTCAGACATAAAAAGCATGAGCTGGTGTGTCACACGGGTCAATTTGAGCATCAAAGCATGGTAACTTCAAGTCTTTTCAAGCATGATCCAAGTGGAAAAATGCATTCAGCCAGGTGCATTCACTCAGGTAGCACCACACTGCCATAAATACAGCCATAAACATACTCCACCACAGTCCAAGGTCTTCTGAGTGCAAAAGTAAAAAGCCACATCCCACAGTTAGATAGAACACTGTAGGTGGTGGAGCCAATGCAAAACCTTCCATGAATACAAATGCTTTGAACCTGGCTGACCCAGTCGAGATTGTGATTGCACCGGTGAGTGTGTGTGTGTGTGTGTGTGTGTGTGTGCGCGCGCGTGCGCGCGCGCGTGTGTGAGCGTGTGCAGATTTTCTGCTCTGCATGTGTGTCAGCATTCAGCGACAGCAGCTGCACTCTATCTCCTTGCTCTTGCAGAATTCACGCCGGTCCTCAGGGTCAAACACACACACAAATCAGACATCGAGATGTATCGGAGGCCATTTTGAACCGAGGGTGAGCCGTGCCTGAGCCGCCGCAGAGAAAATGAGCCGACACGACTTCAGAAGAGGCCCCCGCTACTGCTGACCCCCCCCCGCTCCCCGGCGTGCGCACGTTGACTGCCTCTTTCTGCTTAGCTCTCCTCGGTAGGAGCTACTGTACAAAAAAGCAGAAGTCAACAGGCTGCCATGAAGACTTGGAGGTGAGAGGAGAAAGGTCAAGACACACGAGGGCAGAGATAAGCCATGAAACCAATGTTTCTGTAGAGACACTGAACCTGGGTGAAAATTTGTGTGAAAGAGAGAAAAGGCAAAAGTGTGCATGTGTGTGTGCAGGAGAGCTACAGAGAGACAGGGGTGTGTATCACCGCCCACCGAGGGTGAGACTTCCTGGCCCTCCACCTCCGTCTCATTAATCAGCTCGGTATTTAAGATGGGCTGGAGTGGACACTTGCCTGTAATTAGCTGGCTTTGTCAAAAGATGTGCGTGTGAGCATGTGCCTGTGTGGAGGTTTTTAAAAGTGAATGGCACAGAGAGAGAGCGAGATCCTGGGGAGAAGACAGAGTTTGATAAGTGAGAAAGATGGAGAGTTTGATAGAAGAGAGAGGGAGGAGAGGGAGCGTGGGTGATGGAAAGCCTGGAGCATGGCTGGTGCAGGGAGAAAAGGCGGCGAGGACAGGAATGAGGGGGCAACAAAAAAAGGATGAGAGGAGAATGAAAGCAACTGGTGCTGAGGAAAAGATGCAGGGAGGGAGGATGCAGGGATGGGGGTGTCTGACTTCTAAACTGGGACATTAGCATTCAAGCCGCACCCTGTCCACCCCACACACACGCGCGCACACACGCGCGCACCCCTGCCTCACCCCACTGCCCTGCCTGCCCAGCAGCCAGCTCTCCCCCTGCGGTGGACCCAGACACAGAGGTTTAAGTTCAATCCTGAAACGCTTCCTTCAATGGAGATCTCCACTTTAGAGATATATCTTTGTTTTTCCACGGTATGTGTGTGTGGGCTTGAGTGCATGCTCAGCTGTTAGTGGTGCTACTTCTGAAATTCATAAGCATTTTTTAACCACCAAGTTAAACATTGTCTTGTCAATCAGTAAGTATGCATGACTTGAAATTTCTTGTTATTCAAAATGAGTGCAAATCTGACTGGTGCCACAACGCCTACGTGCACAAATCCAAGGAGGGGTGCATACAGTGGAGCCACAGCAAGAAAGTGAAGTGAGGAACTGAAGACATTTCTATCTGCAAGCAAAGTTTTGAAACAACTCCAATCATATATTCTCAGAAATGAAGGAAAGCAATTGTGTCCAGACTCTACCCACTAGGGGGCAGATTTACTAACGTGCTATGCCATTGCAAAACCCTGTTTTGGTATTAAAAACTACTGTCGAAATTTACTGAAGGTCGCAAGGCAAAATTAGTGGTGGAAAAGTGTGAACTACGTTAATTTTGCACCTGGCCTCATTACATACTGTATGTGTAGGAGCTGTCATGTCAAAGCGCAAATTTGAGGGAGGAGAGTATTTAAATGACTGGCGCAAAGTGACTGACTGGTTGTCAATCTCCTGCTAATAGTGCTGGGATTTAAGGCCCCAAAAAAGCTTGTTTTAATTCATGCATGCCTGACATGACAGTGATCACTGGTGCCAGGAGGAGACACCGCTGAGAACCGAGGGCACGTGGCCGGAGAGAGAGAATCTTCTCTCTGCCCGTGACTTTATTTGGCATGACAGAGGAACAGATTCTATGAATATCAATGGTCTCACAGAGATCGGTGTTATGCTGAACTGGACATCAGCTGGCAGAGATTTTTTTTTTAAATTTCATTTGTTTGTATATAGCCTACTAAATGAATTTGCATCCATAAAATAGGATATAGGAGCCCTTCCTACCTACAGTGGACATACAGATGTGTCAGTGGACAGGACCTTTTTTTTTTTTTCTCTGTCCTGCGGAGGTTCAGACTCGGACTCTGGAGTTTTCCTCTCCTATCAGCTCCCCCTCACTCTTGAAGCAAAATCTTCCACGTTGTCAATTTTCTTCATTTTTTCCCCCTCTATCCATATTTTTCTATATTTGTTTCTTTTTGGCATGCATAAAAGGGCAATTCAGTTCCCTCTTCTCTCTCCCAGTTCAGGATACACAATAGGAAGAAAACAACAATGAGATTATTAACAAAATGAGTACAGACCCATAGAAACGTCCCCCGAAATTGCAACATCGTAATTCAATGACAGCAGTCTCTGCTGTGGCTGTCTGAGAAAAAAAGTGAAATTGTGCGAGTTTAATTTTATTATGTTCCAGACTTCAGAAAACATAAACCGCACATATGTGACCCATGCTGGCAAAATGAGTCACAATGAGAAAATTTTCAAAACTGAGGTAACGTTATTTTCATACTATGTATTGAAAGACCTTCAAAATGATATTTAATTTGTAGGAATTGGGCAAAAACTGACCAGCAACAAGCCGATTTTGTTTATATCTTGGCTGGTTTGAAAACTCACGTTTGCTCGGTCCTGAGTTAAATCTTCCACAAAACGATGTATTTTTAGAAAGTAGGAGTTCCAAGCTTTACAATGGTACCAGGCACTGGTGGGGGTTTTCCCGGGACTTGCCGCCAGCAAAGAAAGAATCATGATTTACAGCAGTGGACAAAATTGTTGGTTCCCCTCTGTTAATGAAAGAAAAACTCACAATGGTCACAGAAATAACTTGAATCTGACAAAAGTGGTAATAAATAAAAATTATATGAAAATTAATCAGTGAAAATCAGACAATGCTTTTGAATTGTGGTTCAACAGAATTACTTTAAAAAACAAACTCATGAAACAGGCCTGGACAAAAATGATGGTACCCCTAGAAAAGATTGAAAATAATGTGACCATAGGGACATGTTCAACCAAGCTGTGTCCTCTAATTAACATCACAGGTGTCTACAAACTTGTAATCAGTCAGTCGGCCTATTTAAAGGGTGACAAGCAGTCACTGTGCTGTTTGGTGACATGATGTGTACCACACTAAACATGGACCAGAGGAAGCAAAGGAGAGAGTTGTCTCAGGAGATTAGAAAGAAAATTATAGACAAGCATGTTAAAGGTAAAGTCTATAAGACCATCTCCAAGCAGCTTGATGTTCCTGTGACTACAATTGCAAGTATTATTCAGAAATTTAAGATCTACGGGACTGTAGCCAACCTCCCTAACGTGGCCGCAGGAGGAGACAGATAATACGAATGGTAACAAAAGAGCCCAGAACAACCTCTAAACACATTCATGGTGAACTCCAAGGTCAAGGTACATCAGTGTCAGATCGCACCATCCGTCGTTGTTTGAGCCAAAGTGGACTTCATGGGAGACGACCAAGGAGGACACCACTGTTGAAAACAAGTCATAAAAAAGCCAGACTGGAATTTGCCAAACTGCATGTTGACAAGCCACAAAGCTTCTGGGAGAATGTCCTATGGACAGACGAGACAAAACTGAAACTTTCTGGCAAGGCACATCAGCTCTATGTTCACAGACGCAAAAATGAAGCATACCAAGAAAAGAACACTGTCCCTACTGTGAAATGTGGAGGAGGTTCTGTTATGTTCTGGGGCTGCTTTGCTGCATCTGACACAGGGTGTCTTGAATCTATGCAGGGTACAATGAAATCTCAAGACTATCAAGGTATTCTAGAGAGAAACGTGCTGCCCAGTGTCAGACAGCTTGGTCTCAGTCGCAGGTCACGAGTCTTGCAACAGGATAATGACCCAAAACACACAGCTAAAAACACCCAAGAATGGCTATGAGCCAAACATTGGACTATTCTAAAGTGGCCTCCTATGAGACCTGATCTAAATCCTATTGAACATCTGCGGAAGGAGCTGAAACATGCCGTCTGGAAAAGGCACCCTTTTAACCTGAGACAACTGGAGCAGTTTGCTCATGAGGAGTGGGCCAGAATACCTGCTGAGAGGTGCAGAAGTCTCGTTGACAGTTACAGAAATCGTTTGATTGCAGTGATTGCCTTAAAAGGTTGTGCAACAAAATATTAAGTTAAGGGTACCATCATTTTTGTCCAGGCCTGTTTCATCAGTTTGTTCTTTAAAATAATTCTGTTGAACCACAATTCAAAAGCATTGCCTGATTTTCATTGGTTAATTTTCATCGAATTTTTATTTATTACCTCTGCCAAGGAGGTTATGTTTTTGCCTGGGTTGGTTTGTTTGTCTGTCTGTTTGTGACCAACATAACTCAAAAAGTTATGGACAGATTTTGATGAAATTTTCAGGAAATATCCGAACTGGGACAAGGAAGAAATGATTAGATTTTGGGAGTGATCCGGATCACCGTCTGGATCTGGGAATTTTATAAAGGATTCTTTATCATTGGGAGACAGGCTATTTGAGCACATGCACATGTAGCTCCACAACAACTAGTCAGGGTGATTGGAAAAAAATATACAGAATAAGTTCCCAAATCCAGCAATTAAATGCAATTAAATTTTTGAGTAGATCACAGCATGGGGGACTGAGCTGCTTTGGCGGAGGTCTGCGCTCTCCGAGTTCTTTTCTAGTTACCACTTTTGTCAGATTCAAGTTATTTCTGTGATCATTGTGGGTTTTTCTTTCATTCACAGAGGGGTACCAACAGTTTTGTCCATGTGTGTATGACTTCTCGTGCCTGTAGCTCGTAATTACCCGGTGCGCATTCTGACTCATTTTGCCAGCACAGGTCACATTTTTATAAAAAGTCATGAACTGGGAGACCTGTAGATTTTGTTAAAACACAGTTATTCACATAATAAAACCCCAGAGTCACCATCAGACCATCTTGACGGTTCTAGTGTTAATAAAATTAACACGTTGGACAAATAATCAATTTATTCATGAGTAGTAGATACAAATACTTCATTTATACATATTAAACAAAAGAGTCTGCCATGTTAAATGAACATCAGAATTTTGAAATATGATGAACAAAAATAAACTATTTTAGTGGGTTTTGCACTTGAACAAAAGCTTAAAAAAGCTTTAAAAAAAACCTCCTATACGCATCTGCATATATACAGTATATGTGCCTGTGCGTCACACACATACAGTATGCCCCGCCTCTTGTTTGTTTCTGTTTGTTGTTGCTGTGAGGTGCTTGGGTGCATGTGTGTGTACGCATACACAGCACTTCACTTGTGTGACATTTGAATGTTTTGTTTTGTAGCACCTTTACTCTTGCACTTTAGCATATCCACTTTGTACAATTTCATTGCAGATGTTCTGCTCATGTATGATTGTTTGTGTGTTTTTGTGACCCGCCAGGACTACAGATGTAAATTAGCAGTATTGCTAAATCTGGAATACTTACATTTGTATTAATGTTCATTAGTATGTAATGTCCCTTTCAAATAAACATTAAACTAAACTAAACTATGCTCCTCCGAACTGGCTACGCCTGTGTTGATGACCCTGTGCGCAATTTTGCGGAGATCTTGGTGGATGGATGATCATTACTGAAATGAAGTCACTTGTCTGTGTTCATAATTTTGTGTGTTGTTAGTAGGTCACTGGCAAAAATTGGCCACTCCCTTAGGCGCGCTGTCTAAATTGCACACTCGCTAATTTGCGCTGCCTTAGTAAATCTGCCCCTAAATATGTTAGCTTTCAATTGTGTTTTCTTCTAGATCCAGGTCAAGGCACCTGGCTTGATATCCCTGCATCTTTAAAGCATAAAATATGATTAACACTTAACCTTTTGAGTATGAGATTTTGTGTGCCCCCAGTGGCAGAGCACGGTGCTGCGCCTGTCATCTCATTCTGACATGATTGGCTCCATTGAGGATTTGTACTGATTTGTACTGATCTGCCAGTTTCAGAAGGTGGCAGACATCCGTTGGAGGACTCAATGGATGACACATAATACACCAAAGAAGAAGAACTCCTCATTTCCTTTTCCTGTTTTTAGTATTTTAGCCCAGAAAGCTAATATGGCCGCGATCTATCATCATCACCGTCACTTAGACAGCTTTGTATGTGGAAAATAGCCATGGGATACAAGCGAAATTTATGTGAGATAATCATAAGACTTTGTAGATGTGATAGAGAGCATAAATGACCAACAGAATGAACACAGCGACCACGCCAGCCAGCCAGCCCCCCTTTGTCAAAAGTAAGTGAAGAATTTCTGTGGTTTTTTTTAATATTGTACCGATTTCTTATTCATATACTTTGAAGATGATGAGGTACCTCTGTACAAAAAACGGTGTCAAAAGATTGAACCATTCTTTGTGTAAATACATCCAAAGTCCAGTTTTGACTGAGTTATGGAATTTAAAGAGGTGCCATGACATTATGCAAATTAGATGCATAAATTTATTCCTCTCTGAAACTTTGGATCAGATTTTACATCTTTCTAATTGACAGTAAGCCATTATCTCTTACCACTTTCAAGTTATAGCCTTGGAAATCTGAACTATTTTATTGACAAAAATTTTTTACCACTCTTGACCACTAGGGGTTATGTCACAATTCGGCGACGGACACACTCAAAGAGTTAACATACTGTGAATTTTGTTGTGCAGTTGCAGTGAGTGTGCTGTCAATGCTGTCACTGTGGAAACAACAATATTTATTTCTGCTAAATCTGCCAAATTACTGTTAGTTGGAGGCTAAAGTTGTGTGCTATGATTGGTTAATGGGAATCAGGCCATAAAACGTGCCAGCTGTAGTTTTTTCAGTATTCCCACCAGACACAGCAAAGCTACATAGTGCTGTTACAGGTGATGTAGGCCCACTAAAGCAATGGTGAAAATGTCATTCCCCCGGTCAAAGGTTGATGGACCATGGAAGTGATTCTGGAAACATTATTTTAAGGTGACATGACTATAGACTATACACATGACTGAGAGCCTTGGGATTGAAGATATTAATGCAATATATTCAGATTGTCCACAACAAAAGGGACAAGTCCTCCACCCTATATGTAAAACTATTCTCAACCTCCTGATATAACTATACGGATTGTTTCAAATACGGTAATGTCACCTTTACTGGCTTTTCACCCTTTCAAAATCTTTTTTTAAATTGCTGAATTTGTACTTTCACATTCATGAGTCACTTCCAGGTTCATGAATGACTTCCATCATGCATTAAACACATATTTTTAGGCTGTCAAATTTAGATAATGGTTAGTGTCAGGCAGTAAAAACACTTGGTTAATGTTAAGGAAGTGGTTAGGATTAGGAAAAAGTGAGGGTCTACTTTATACATATTACAACTGTATAATGTACTTCGTGTCATTATTTACAAGACCACTAGAGGTCACTTAATTTCAAAATGTAAAGGTAGAAAAGGCTGTAAAATTTCTGTTAGTATAGGGCATTTTCTTGTTAAAGGACAGTCTTGCAGGGATGTTGGTACTGTTGAATCTTTGCTCACATAACCTGTTGGAGTGGAAGACATAGCCCAGGAATAAAATTAAAAGCAGTCTAGATTTATCAAACCATAATGAAACATTTGAATAAAAGGCAAAAAGATTACAGGGAATAATTTTTAGCATCAGTGTGATCCACAGGAGATGGAACTGAATCAAAACCATCTGTAGCATCTGGTAAATTATGTGTTTTTAATAGTATTTGGACAATAACAGAGCTCCATGGCTCTAATAAAATAAGTACATCAGGCTTTGGCCATGCAGAAAACTGAATAGTAGAATCAATTCATTGTTGTTTTTCTTTTATGGGAATCCTTGACAAGGGAAAAAATAGAATATCACCAGCTCTGTCTTTCATCATATCCTGATAGAAAAATCTCTACACTTACAGCGGTGAGAAGAAACTCTTTTGATTATTTCTTTATATGTAATACACAGACAATTCATACACACCTTTTGGGAAGTGATACCTTGTTTTCTGGCTTTGCATACATCTATAATGCCAATTTAGTGGTGAATATCTAGATGTCCAAGAACTTAATGCCATGACTGCTGTGATATACGTATAGTCAGCATTATTTGAACAATTTATTTGTTGAAGAAACTGTTTATTCTCAATAAAATAGAAGTCCCTCTTGGGGAAAATCAGTTTTTTCCTTACACTTGACATAGCTACAGGCAACCACATCAAACTCTACCAGCATCATTCAACACAAACCCCGCGTCTGAGTGTCATCTGCAACATATTCTCAAAATTTTCTGCTTTGGCTGCTCCGAATACACAGGTATGTTAAACAGCCTCCCAACTCCTCCTCGGGTCTCCTTCACCACTTTGATCTCATTTGACTAATTACATTCACTGAGAATGGTGTTGACAAATTCATTTTGAAATCCATTAGTCCCGTAGCGTTGTTTAAACAATGTGCACGTTAATGCCCATTGCTTTAATACCCCTGATTCACATTCTAATAGCAGTCTGATAAATCAGGTTATCTGCGACACCTTCTACACACCATGAAGAGCGGAAATTAGAGAATTATTAACTATCCACGGTGTTCTGTCGTGTCCGGGTGTGTTAGGGAGAAGAGGAGAGGAGATGACAGAGCAGAGGAGGGAGAGAAAAATGAAGAGAGGGCCTGAAAGACAAAGGACAATAATGATGAGAGAGGAAAGACATGGCAGTTAAAGAAAGAGACCAGAGGGTGAAAAATAAAGAGAAACAGAGTAGCAGCACTAAGGGGTGGTGAATCGAGATGAGACAATGACAAATACTAAGAGCAGAATCAGAGGGCTTAATTTTAAACAGAGCTGTAAGTAAGTAAGGGATTAAATCTAAAACAATGTATGTTCACTATTCTTTAACCCCCAGTCATTTCAAAATGAAACACAATACTGTATGTATCACACAATCTTTGAGAAAGTGGAACAATCTGAATTTATTTATAGTTTTAATCAGTTGCACAGATCTATAACATAGATTAACTTCAGTTCATTTGTCTCTATGAAGGTACACTGTAGAGAGAGACTACACCGTAATAGAGATCCATCGAGCAAATGAACCAAATTTCATCTATAATCAGGAAACTGATAGCCTATTAATAAATAATTCTAAATATCAAATAAAATATTTGCAATTAAGTAAATAAACAGTACAGAAGTACAAACAAAACATGAAGAGAAATGACACAGCTGGTAAACTAGAATACAGCTGCATTTTATAGTTACAGTTATTATCAAAGTATAGTCAACTTTTGAATGAAGAGACCTTTATTTTGTGTCCATTTGACACTAAGATTTTATGATTTTAAAGTAACTATCTGTAAGAAAATGTATGTGATAAACCAGAATACTGAGCATGAGTTATCAGAGATTAATTACACATTTATTAAAACTGAAAAACTGCATTTTCCAACAGAATGCTAGATATTCCCATTTGAAGTTCATAATCCACCCTCAAAAGGCACACTTGTGCTATGTGTTTGTTCTGCATTGACATCAACAACTTCGTAGAACAAGTGACAATCGCGGTTCGATCTTGTGCATTGCCAAATAAGAGATGAGTAACGTCTGTGGGACAAAACACGACGTGCTGCAGTCATGGAGACAAGCTAGAATTTCTGCATGACCTAAAAGGAACAAGTTCCTGTGTAAGACTCCTCATCACTTGGCTGTGAGTGGTATAACTCCCTGTATGCTTTGAGTCTTGGCCTCAACTTGGCAACCTTCGTGTAAGTACAGGGCAGGAGGGAGGAACAGCACTCTCCACTATTTAGAATTTGGACTGTAGTACTATTTTAAAATACCTGCTTCAGGATGACATGTTCCTTTAATGTTTTTCTGAATATACTGTATATATTGATTTTCTGCCTCTTTTTGTTATTAATTATTGGTGTCAGTTGTGAAATAACAGGTCATTCCCAATAAAAGAAAAATAGTCGATCAGCTACACAGAAAACTGAAATACTTTCAATAAGGCTGTTTGGGGGCTCCAAAAATCTGGTAGTAGTCCAAAGTGAATATATGAATATTCAGTTTTGTCTCCTGGACTGCAACTTCATCAGTGTCTCATCAGAAATTTTGTCTTGTAAATTCTCACATATTTCCCTCTCTGTCACTCTCTAAAAAAAATTGTGATTTCGCCTATAAATTTGTGACTTCTACTTGTAAATGTGCTACTTTTTCATAAAAATCCCCCCAAAATTCTTAAATTTCGAGATTTTCTCAAATATCTAATTCCTTTCTTCATAAATGTTTAATTTCTTCAAGTCATTTCAAGTTATTTTGTTGTATATTTCAAATGTATTCATCCTTTTTCCTCAACAGTTTGTCATTTCATATTAGAAAATGAAATACTAATGTCATGGTACATACAGCTCTGGAAAAAATTAAGAAACAAAGAGACCACTGCAAAATAATTACTTTATCTGGTTTAACTACTTCTACGTATGTGTTTTAGTAAAATGAACAATTTTGTTCTATTCACTAACCTACTGAAAACAACTCACCCAAATTCCAAGTCAAAATATTGTCATTTAGAGCATTTATTTACAGAAAATAACAACTGGCCTAAAGAACAGAAAAGATGTTGCTTTTAGATGCGCTTTAAGATCAAATAATGCAAAGAAAACAAGTTGATGTTTATTCTTAAACACTACAATACTAAAGTTTTAATTTAGGAAGGACGCATAAATCTGTATTTGTGAAATAACTGATTTTTATTCACAGCTTTCATGCATCTTAATATGCTTAGATGATTACCTAATCAGTACCTCGAGTACACTGAGGTGTCCTTGTGTTGAAATTCAACAGATACTCAGACTGAATGTTTGCTATATAGTGGGGAAAATAAGTATTGAACGCGTCAACATTTTTCTCATTAAACATATTTCTGATGGAGCCAGTGACCTGACATTTTCACCAGATATCAGTAGCAACCCAAGTAGTCCATACACATAAAGAAATCAAGGCAATTGTGTTCACAAAACAAGTTATATTTAATAAAGTGGAATGACATGGGGAATAAGTATTGAACACATGGAGAAAAAGAGATGCAAAAAGACATAGGAAGTCAAGAAACCAGCTGAAATCCATCAGAATTTAAGAAGCCATCCCATCCCCCATCACAGCAAATTCAACTGGTTAAGTCCTGACTGATAGCCTTTAAAAAGGTCTGGTGAATATCAGATTGTCACACCACAAAGAACTCATGATGGCTAGAAGCTATGAGCTCTCTCTAGACCACCACAACTTTATTGTTGCAAAACATAATGATGGCATTGGTTAGAGGTGCATTTCTAAACTGCTGAATGTTCCCGTGAGCACTTTCAGGGCCATCATTCGGAAGTGGAAAAAACATCATTTTACCATAAACCAGCCACGACCAGGAGCTCCTCGCAAGATTTCTGACAGAGGAGTCAAAAGAATTATCAGATGAGTTATCCAAGAGCTAAAGACCAATTGTTGAGAGCCCAGAAAGACTTGGAGTTAGCAGGTACTGCTATTTCACAGAAAACAATAATTAATGCACTCAACCGACATGGGCTCTATGCCTGCTCATCTCGCAAGACTCCATTGCTGAAGAAAAAGCATGCTGAAGCTCATTTAAAGTTTGCTGCACAACATTTGGGCAAGTCAGTAAAATACTGTGAGAATATATTCTGGTCAGATGAGACCAAAATTGAACTGTTTGGATGCCACAACACACAGTATGTTTGGAGAAGAAACGGCACTGCACATTTGCCCAAAAACACCATACTAGCAGTGAAGTTTGGAGGTCGAGGCATCATGGTGTGGGGGTGTTTTTCAGCACATGGTAAAGGTAGACTTCATATAATTGAAGGAAAGATGAACGGGCAAATGTACAGAGACATCCTTGATAAGGACCTGCTGCCATCTGCCAAGATGCTGAAGATGAATTGAGGGTGGACATTTCAACAAGACAATGATCCCAAACACACACCCAAGGAAACTCTCAACTGGCTCCAGAGGAGGAAAATAAAGCTGCTAGAATGGCCCAGTCAGTCACCTGACCTGAATCCAACTGAAAATCTATGGAATGAACTGAAGATCAGAGTTCATAGAAGGCACCCACGGAACCTTCAAGATTTGAAAACAGTTTGTGTGGAAGAATGGGCTAAAATCACCCCTGAGCAATGCCTGCGCCTAGTTTCTCCATACAGGAGACATTTGGAAGCTGTTATTACCAACAAAGGCTTTTCTATTAAGTATTAAATGAATTTCAACAAGCATGTTCAATACTTGTTACCTGTGTTATTCCACTTTATTAAACATAACTTGTTTTGTGAACACAGTAGCCTTGATTTCTTTGTATGCATGGATTACTTGGGTTGTTACTGATATCTGGTGAAAATCTCAGGTCAATGGCTCAATCAGAAAGATGTTTATGAGAAAAATGTTGATGTGTTCAATACTTATTTTCCCCACTGTACATGTAGAGATGCTAGTTTATGAAAGCTTTTACAGTGATTTCTTATTTTTTTTTCCAGAGCTGTATATAGCTGAATAACCCAATATTTGGGTAAGATTCCTGAAATCACAATGTAAAAATACTTTTATTACTGGATTTAAGCAACACAATACTACAACTCCTGCCTTGTTTTGTTCCCACATATTTTCCCCCTCAGTGACAATCAATCTCCTGATCTAAACTTCTGAATCAAAATTTCTACTCCACCTCTGCTCTTGTCCTCATCTCCAGCCAACTCCTGACGGCCTTGACTGTTTTTTTCCTCCTTCTGTCCCAGTTTCCTCCTCCTCTGCTTCTCTGTGCTTCTCAGAGAGAAAGCCTGCTGGTGTCAGTATCTCTGCCTGTGGTGCCCACTGGACTATGCGGATTAGACATATAGGCCTGATTAGCTGCTTGTTTACCTTACCAACACCATCGCTATCCCAACCACAGGGCTTCAAGGGCAATGCCAGTGTATCAAATCCCTGTGTGCATGGACTCACACAAGAACTGGCTAATATACACGCTATGCTGGGTCCTTCTGGTGAGAGCGCCTGTGATGTTTGCGCCATCGTGCCCCCGTTGAGATGCCCACCATGGCACAGGGCTCTTAATTAAGAGGAGAGTGTGTGTATATGTGTGTGCTTTGTGGGCGGAGCAGCTGGCAGGAGGCACTGGGGCCAGAGAACATCTGCAGGAGGCTGCAACACAACATGTCTGCACACCTTAAAAAAAAAACAAGTGCACACAAGTAGGTACCTATACATACAATTCAATTCATTTGCCAATCACATCTCTGACAACAGAGACGCACACTTACGAGGACGCACACGCAAGCCCATTTCATACTGCCAATGCCACTGCCGCCATACCAGTGGGACTGTCACCATAGCAACCCAAGACTGGTCATGTCACTCTGGTTTACTGAGACGGGTGACAACCAAAGACAGTGAGAGATAGGCAGGCAATAAAAAGAGCAAAAGACAAAGACTGAGAAGCGAGGGCATTAAATGCTACAACGTTCAGCCCGGGTCTTCTTTTGAAATAAAAGGGTAATGTCATGAAGCGCTCGTTTCACGAGTGCTAATTAGGGCACCAAATGCTCTCTGTGAGTTTGCACATTTATTAACACAAAAACACACACGAACGTGAATGTAGCAAACTAAATCATAAATTCCATGGCAATGATAAACAAGAACATTAACATGGAAAATGCTGGAGGCGAGCAGGGCTCCACATCCAGTGGAACATGAAGCCGGAATCACCGAGCAAAGGGGGACGGAATCCAGCTGGAGCACACCTGAAGGCAGCTGGGGCTCACGGTGGAAATAGGGAAGAATTACCTGGACGGAGCCCTCCACTCACCTCTACAGTGGGACCCAAACACACTCAGGATAATTTGGAACTCCTGAGGATGGGTGCACAGGAAGAAGGACACAACAACCTCCCAGAGATTTGCGGTGCCCTTATATGCCAAACATAATTAGAAACAGGTGTGGATACATGAGTGGAGAAAATAACAGGTGTTCAGCTCCAACCGGTTTGACAGGCAGAAGCTGCACAACGCTATCAAAATAAAACACAAACCGGAAAACATAATGACACAAGAACATAACTATAAATGCACAAAGAAACAAAGAATACTGAACTAAACTAGAGACGGGGCACGACACCCCCCGTGCCCCCGGATCATGACAGGTAAAGAGGAAGAAAGACAGACAGTGAGAATTCAATGGCATCCCGCCCACTGAGCGGCTGAGAGCGAGGAGGTCAGCAGCTTAGGGGACTTCACACACACCACAGGACCCTCAGAAGCTTCCTTTTTTTCTTAAAACCGCTTAAACTCTCGCAATTCCATGGGCGGGCACGTCTCAGTACGCAATGAAAAAAAAGCTGTATTTCTGGTCTTCCGGCACAGACACAGCCGTAAACAGAAAGCCAAAGGAGTGTTTTATTGGTTTAGATTTGACTGACATCTCATTCGACCGATAAGAGTCTTGATTTGGGTTTTTAAACCCTTGAACAACCAATGACCGAAAACCTAGCAAGAAGGACCTGCCCACCAACGACCGCGAATACAACGAGCCATTTGAAGCTGAGCAATCTGATGATGGATGCGTCATTTAGCCAATCAATTTCTGAATTCAGTGATAACCTACATGCGCTTGTTCCGTGTTTATATTTCCGTTAAAATGCCATGTGTTCCCATGCGTAAAATCTCTTTTGACTGAGCCGCTGGGTGACGCACGGTCCGACCTGTGCATAAGGGAAACATTAGCCACTATTTTACTTGTTTTGAAAAATGGTTCACAAATTAAACCAAAAGTGTGTACATGAAAGCGTAGATGGCTTCACCGGGACGACAAATCAGTAAAAGAACAACGGAATGATTAGAAATCTCTAGCTCCTCTGACGATGAGGAACCTCGAGCACAGATATTCGCCAACGACAGTGCGGTTGTGGACAGGTAGGTGTTATAATCTAAATTTTTTTTTTTTAATGGCGCCGGAGGCAGGGCAGCCGTACCAGCAGCAACTCTCTCGTGTCTTTGTGTTTCTATCTGTTTATGCCTGTATATAGTGTGTCTCTTACTAACCTGGGCTCTGTAGGAATACTCGGACTAGGGTAGCAGTATCAGGGCCAGAGATACCAACAGACTTGACAAGATCATCAAGAGGGCTGGCTCTGTAATTGGTCTCAGACCGGAGACCTTTGAGACAGTGGTGGAGAGGAGAACACTAAATAAACTGCGATCCATCATGGACAATCCTGATCACCCCCTCCACCACACACTAGATAGACAGCGAAGCACTTTCTCCAGTAGACTACTACAGTTTCGTTGTCGAACGGCCAGGTACAGGAAATCTTTCCTGCCACATGCAATTTCACTGTACAATAACTCACTATGATGTTGTATTCTGGTCATAGCTATGCTGCCACACTGCATCTTACAGACTAACTGGTACATCACTTTTCACTCTGCTCCTGGTAGTCCTTCTTTGTGCAATGGGATGATTCATGTGTTTATACGGGTCATCATATATTAAGCTATGATGTATATAGGTTTTATAGTCGTGTTAGTTTTTACTTTCCATGGGTAATAGCTTTGTCTGTCATGTGTGTGTTTCTGTTGTTTAGCTGTCAACTGTCATGCTGCTGTTACACTGTAATTTCCCTGTTTGGGATCAATAAAGTACATCTATCTATCTATTCTTTATCGATAAAAATAGTAATAAAATAACTTTTGACCAATCGGTAATTACAAGGGTTCCGCATGGCCACAAGTTTTTGTGTGTGCCGTGTTTCTCTGTAGCAGAGGGGTTGTTTGTTACTGTGTATATTGCAGAAAAATCTAATAATATTTTAGCATAATTTTTATTTCACTGTAGGCTATTTTTTCCTGTAAAAAAGGGAACTGTGCTGTGTACGTCTTGTTTTTATGCCTTTGTTTTACTGTGTAAACGGGATCTGGTGAAATGGACCCCTGACCAAGTGAGCACACTAATGTGAGCACCCCAAGTGGACCCCGGTATCCAATCCATACAAGTACATTTTCAATCCAATGATTTACAAAGTGATTCATAATTTTCTAAAGCCTCATTCAGAACATTATAGTCCCACAGACTAGATTTTCATCTGGGGCAGCATGTATAAATCACTGGATGGAGAATGCACCTGTACATGTACAGACTGGATTCCGTGGTCCACTTGGGGTGCACACTTGGTCAGGGGTCCAGTTGACCTGTATCCGTGTAAACTGGTGAGATAGTGAACTCTGGAAAAATTGGAGGGGGAGAGTTGTTTTTGTGTATACTTTAGTGAAATGTAATAATTTTTAGCATAATTTTTCTTACAATGTAGGCTATTTTTGCCTGTAAAAAAAAAACAGGAACTGTGCTGTGAATGTCTGGGTTATTACCCCTTTGTTTTACTGTGTAAACTACTGAGATAGTGAACTCTGGACCACAGTTTTCCAAACTGTGCCAAACAGTGCCCTTTGGCACAGTTTGGCACAGTTCAAGAACGCCTTGTTACAACCTGAGAAAAAAGCTGTGTAATATATTCATTTTTTGTGGTATTGTTACAAAATTTTGACCTGAGCTTGAAAACACTTGGTTCTAGATTTCTGTTGTGTTTTCCTGCCAGTATCTGACAGCTGTATGTTATTTGCAAGCATTTCTATCTAAAAAAAAAAAAAACAAAACACCCAGGCGAACTGTATTTTCTTCAAATTCAGTATGTTTAGATGATTGTTACTCAGTGGCAGGAGCACTTAGAGAGACTATGACTGTTTTGCCAAAAAATTCAGAGTGTTTTCTTTTAAATGAGACCAACCCCATGAAGATGCTGCAAAGGGTTGAAGAACAGCTTTTGATTTACTTTGGGTATGTTATTTTTAGGTGTTTTTAGGGAAACTGACCAGAGTTTAAGGGGATAAGTCAACAGGATGTGTGAATTTCCACCCTTACACATATATGACGTCTTCATGTTGGCAAAGAGAAAAATAGAGGGGAGAGTAAAACTTTGTCCTTGCTATAGGGCAAATGCTTTGGTGAAGGATTAAGGAATCAGAGCAGATCTCCTGTCATTATCTGTGTTAGACCCCATAAAGAATTTTGCTTTGTTTCGACCTCCATTAATTGCTATTTGCATCCATGCTTATACCAACTGTATTTTAAAATGGTAACAATAAATGAAATGGACAGAGGTATTTAAACAGAGATGATTAAAATGGAGTGAGTGAAAAAGAAAAAGAGTTTTGGGGTATGGAGGTAAAAGATACCCATAGATATCTAGCAAAGAGATGAAAGTTTCCTAAAATCAATGAAACAAATACACACTAGAGTATGTGAAACTCATCTATAAGGTTCCAAGTTAAATTTTAGGAAAAATAAGGGTCAGCACAGGCAGACATATGCACTCGAGGATCACCTCCAACATCTAATGAGTTCATCTTTGGGCCAAGGGCCACCTCTGGTGAAAATGTCATCCAAATCCATCTAGGAGTTTTTGCATGATCCTGCTAACAGACAGAGAAATGGCAGCCAAAACAACATGACTACATTATAATAACAAGACTGACATAATTGCACTGACCATACATTGGGGCTGGGCAATTCCACCTTAAATCAGCATCATGGTTTATTGAATCTGTCAGGTCAGTTTTCGTTATTTTTTCCCCCTCCTCTCTTCTCCCTTACAGTTTACCGACAAGGTTCATAATTATTAAGCAATATTACACAACAGTGTGGTATCATATGACTGTGGTGCGAAGTAAACGAGCATAATAGAACAGGCCTATTGTGATTTTACAAACAAAAATAATTAAACATTGTCCAGTGCTGAAGTTTATTGTGTGTACATACCGTGTAGGTCATGTGGCTCACATCTTTGTCTGCTGGCCAGAGTTACGTCCGCACGCACCCTAAACCCCATCTTAAACTGCACACTTTGCTTGCTTTTTCTTGGTATCTTCAGATGAAATAATGTCAATCATCACATACTATGTGGATGGAGACCACATTTCTTTTCGTTCAAAGCCATTTTACATTTTCTGCAGTATTTGGTGGTAAGCATGCACTGCTTCCAGATTGCGGAGGTGTGTGGCCCTATGGCGTGGCCACACACATAACTCTGCTGTAACTCCATGGACACGTCTTTAAGGAGCAGTACATGAAAAGCGCAATATTACACTGCGTTCCAAATTATTATGCAAATGATATTTGTCTCTGATTGTCCCAAGTAGTCAATGCAAATGACAGTTAGTATAATTTTCAAGTCATCAACCATTAGAGCATAATTCAAATTTTATTGAACAAACCTCCCAATGATAACTATTTTTTTTTGGAAAAATAAAAAAACTCCAAATGCACTGTTCCAAATTATTATGCACAACAGCATTTCAAAACATTTTATTGGTTGTAAAGAACTGAAAATGGTCATTTGTTGAATTTACAGCATTAGGAGGTCATATTTACTGAAATCAAAAGCTATTTCAATCAAAAATATCTTAAGAGGCAAAGTTAGATGTTAACATAGGACCCCTTCTTTGATATAACCGTCACAATTCTAGCATCCATTGAACTTGTGAGTTTGTAGAGAGTTTGCTTGAATTTCTTTGCAAGATGTCAGAATAGCCTCCCACAGCTGCTGTTGATGTGAACTGCCTCCCACCCTCATGCTTGACGATGCTCCAAAGGTTCTCAAGAATGGGGGCCACACCATGAGTTTCTCTCCTTTTATGCCCGTAGCAGCCAATGACACAGAGGTACAGTATTCTTTGCGGCATGAGATGGTGCATTGTCATGAATGAAGATAATTTTGCTACAGAAAGCACGGTTCTTCTTTTTGTAAAATGGAAGAAAGTGGTCAGTCAGAAACTCTGTATACTTTGCCGAGGTCATTTTCACACCTTCAGGGACCCTAAAGGGGCCTACCAGCTCTCTCCCCATGATTCTGGCCCAAAATATGACTCTGTGGAGAGTGTGGGAAATGATGAGGCCAGTTTACGAACAGACAAAATTTATTAACACTCTCTCATCATTCATACATAGAAAAGCATGAAAGCATTCAAGCATGGTTCTCCTTTATATCCCCACCGCTCATCTCACATCTGCGTGACATTCCACATCACACTGCATCACATCCAACATCACAATACATTCACCCTTATACCCCCCGTCGACTGTTTACTCTCTGCTTCCTGACTGAGACGCTGTCTAACTCAACCAAGCCTCTACAAGTCTACAATATGCATTTTGTGTCTGCTACAACTCCACCACCTCCTTGCTGACATCGCAGCCTTGCTGGGACATGGTGGCCACCCACCGACCATCCATTGCTCCATCCATCTAGACCATCCAGGGTTGCATGGCACTCATCAGTAAACAAGACTGTTTGAAAATTAGTCTTTATGTATTTCTGGGCCCACTGCAACCGTTTCTGCTTGTGAGCATTGGTTAGGGGCGGCCGAATAATAGGTTTATGCACAACTACAAGCCTCTGGAGGATCCTACACCTTGAGGTTCGTGGGACTCCAGAGGCATCTGCAGCTTTAAATACCTGTTTGCTGCCTTGTAATGGCATTTTAGCAGCTGCTCTCGTACTCTGATGAATTTGTCTGGCAGAAACCTTCCTCATTATGCCTTTATCTGCACAAACCCATCTGTGCTCGAATCAGCCACAAATTTCTTCACAGTACGATGATCACGCTTAAGTTTTCGTGAAATATCTAATGTTTTCATACCTTATCCAAGGCATTGCACTATTTAATGCTTTTCAGCAGAAGAGAGATCCTTTTTCTTTCCCATATTGCTTGAAACCTGTGGCATGCTTAATAAAGTGGAACATCCTTCTGAAGTAATTTTCCTTTAATTGGGCTCACTTGGCAAACTAATTATGACAGGTGTCTGAGATTGATATCAGTGAGCCAAAGAGCCCTGAGACACAATACCATCCATGAGTTTCATTGAAAAACAAAAAACTGAATGTTTATGGCACTAAAATCCTATTTGCATAATAATTTGGAACCCAGTGTAAAGGCTATTATCAGCCATTATCAAATGAATCTAATGAAACTAAAGTACCATTTTTAGAGTAAGACTACTCTAATAAAGGATTCAGGTCATAGGTTATAAATGATTTGTAGATCATGAATAAGCAATTATAAATATGTTATATCAGCAACACATGGTGATATTAAGGGTTAAGTAGGCAGTCTTGGATAGAGAAACAAACACCAAATAATATTTGTTGGGTTTCTGATAGCAAACCATTCCTTGTTTTGTTTTGTTTTTTACCAACTACAAATTTTCAAGAAAAAAAAAAGCCTCTTTATAAGTAAAAGTCCTAAAGCTAAAAGTAAAAAAGTAAAATACTTCTGGGGAAAAAAGGTGAGTGAAAAGTTAAAAAAAAACCTCCATTTACTAAATTTTGCATGTTACAGTAGTTCTTTCTTACAACTCAGCTTTTTTTTCCTCCTTCATTTTATTTATGGCTATTCCTTTGTTGCCGATCCAGTTAGTCTCCGATTTCTGAAAAGCTGATGCTCTTTTTCCAATGAAAGTTGTAAAAAATCTTACCTGCGATAAATTTTAGCTGTGATAGCGGTGTCACACTGGAGTCACCCCACGGCAAAGAAACACTGCTGACTTTACATTATGTGCACTATGAATGACCATGAACCATGAACTGATACTAACCAGTTCATGGCAGATCTCTGTTCACTGATGGCAGAGCTATTTTTGCCAACGATAACGCTGAGGCTACAGATATTCTGTATGACGTCGGCAGCTTTGCTCAGCCCTATAGCCTTAAGATCAGTGTGGACAAGACAAAAGTTCTCACAACAGATGGCTCACCGGCAACGGTCACAGTTCAATATCTCAGTTTGCTGGTAACCGAAAAGAAGGTAGCATCAACGGCAGAGATACACTACAGAAACGGGTCCGCAGCTTTGATGTTCGCTTTCCTCCAATGGTGCGTCTGGAAGAAGCCCAACATCTCACTAAGGACCAAGATCCATCTCTTTCATCCACTGATTCTGCATATCTTTCTCTGTGACTCTGAGACCTGGATCATCCTCAAGGGGGACCTGAATAAGCTCAAAGTTTTCCAAATGTGGTGTCTCGTCAGATCTTTGGAGTTTCCCTCCATGACCATATTATCAATGACACAATCTGTGAACGATGCCAACAGCAGCTGACCGTTGAAGAACAAGTTGAGAAACAAAGACTGTGGCAGTTCGCCCATGTCTGTAGAATAGGTACTGACTGGCTAACGCACCGATTCCTGTGGCAGCAATGACCCACGCACTGGAGAATGCAACGTGATGCACTGGCAAAAAAAAAAAAAAACACGGGCCAAGCAAGTTGAGAAACAGAGTAATCTAAATAAACTAATATCAAATGTTTCCGATAACAGAACAGAAGTGTAGGTTTACTATTTGGCAAGAAACAGTTTCCCTTTTATCTCATGTGTTATACCAGCTTTTTAATGTTTTAGAAAGTGGTCACGACCTAATTAATAATCTGTGTATAAACTATTAATAAATCCTTTATTAGCGTGGTCTTATAGTTATCTAGTTTATTGTAAAGTGGTACCAAAAATACATAAACATTAATAAATAAATACCCTACAGTGTTACAGATTACATAACTCTGTCATCCACCACATCTGCTGTTCTAATTTATTATCAGATATTACCAGTGCTGATAATTATTCCAGTGCGTCACACAAAAGACCTTGCTGGTGTCTGAATTTTCTTCCAGTGAGAAGAAATAAATGTTACCATGAGCAACTGTTTTGCATTTTTCTGAAAGATGAAGTGAGACACAGACGACCAATCATCTAGTCCATGGCCTCATTTGTTTACAGTAATTGCACAAGGGTATCGCTATTAATGAAATAATGATGTTTAAAAATGGTACTCACGGCTTTAAATCATCTTGCGCTTGTGTATATTAGCCTTCCATCTACTTGTTACATAACCGAGAATTATCCGCTTATTAGCTGAGGAAAAAAGATTAAATGAAACTTAAGTCATCGTAGAAATGTGTGTATGTCATTGTTTGAGGGAGAAATGGGATGTTTAAATTTCATGTGAAAATAAAGGTCTGACTGAAGAAGCCATACAGACGTAAAGCTTCCTCGGCTACTAAAAGGTCAATAGCACGTTGGCGATCCCTTGAGTTTCTGTCTGTACGTGGTTGGGAAATGGTGCGTGACAACTGAGGCAAGGGCACACTGAGACGTACATGTAGTCCATGCGTATGGCACACGACAGAGATGTAGTGTGACACAAGATTTATTCATATTCATTAATCAATATTTGTGTTCCCTTGGCTTTTTTCATACACTATTGATCGGCAGTCAGAGCCTAGAGCAGACGTTCTTGACCCTGCACCCTAGACCCCAATAAAATCATAATATGACCTCATAATAAACAAAGTGTCCATCAGCCTGTACTGGCTGGGTGAGCAGCTATTGAAGTGGAAAGGAAATCTACACCAGCACAGACTGATATGACAGAGAGTGAATGGCTTGTGCTATTAATCTCATTTTGTATTCCTGTTAAAAAAAAAAAAAAAGATATTTGCTATTCTCCTCAACGTCTGTACCAAGGTCTAGAACTGGACCCAACCACAAATCAGTGCTACAGTGCTGTTCTTTAACACCCAGGGTTACACCATCTATCATTCACAAACACTTCCAGCCCACTTCCTTTCCTCTTGCCGCTCTCTGCTGTCCTGTCCACCTGTACCAGTTAAAAGTCATCTAGTCCAACAATAGCATCTGGGTTGAGGGCAGTTAGCAAAGTAAATGGTAAATGACATTCACTTATATAGCGCTTTTATTCTCATCTCTAGATGACCAAAGCGCTTTACAGATCCTGCTATCCACCCATTCATACACACATTCACACACTGATGGCGGCATAGCTGCCCAACATGGCACTGTCCAGACCCACCAGGAGCAATTGGGGGTAAAGTGTCTTTCCCAGGGACACAACGGCAGGATATCTGTGGAGAGCGGGATTCGAACTGCCAACCATCCGGTTATTGGACGACCTGCTCTACCTCCTGAGCCACTGCCGCCCCTGTAAATAGCATGATGCTAACCTATCGGTAGACTCTCTCATGCCAGGTCAGAGTCACTAACTCGTCCGCTTTAGTTAGGAACAACTTCATGTTCCTGTTGACGATGGATGGGAGAACGGGCTTGTACCTTTTCCTACACATCAGCTCATGAGAGATATCAGGTCTTTGTTCCCGAAGCATGGCTGAGCTGTGGAGAGATAACAGCTGATCCCTGGTGTAAACAATAAGGACCTGGCAAACTGGGTCCCCAGACACAGTTGAAGTGAAGAAAAAAGTACTAATATCAGCACAAGAAAGGCAACATTAGGTGTTCATGGTACCTGTGATGCATATAAATCAACACAAGTAAAAAAAAAGTTGCAAAGGAAAACTTATATTAAAATAAAAGCAAAAAAAAGCTTAACAGTGAACTGGAGCTACTGCAAAAGCCTGCCACTGAAGCGGTGCCGGAAGTAGTAAGTATGTCCCAGTTGTGAGGTATTGATTAAGACTACAGCTGCAAATTAAAAAACTTCAATTAATGAAACATTTTAAAATATTTTATTTCTCTATTTAATGAAGTTTCTCTGATATACTGGCAATCATTGGTTATGTCATTGTTCGTCTATTTTGTCTTAAGTATTAAGATGCAGACACTGAATTTTAGAATCCAGAATGCATGGCAGCTGATCTGCTGTTTTATTCTGCAGGAAAAAAAAAAGGCAACATCCAAAGCGATAAAGCAAAAGACCTGGATTGAATTCATGAAGAAAATTTCCTGCCTCAACTAAACCAGTACAGTTAGACCGAGGAAATAAACATGATATGATTAATTTAGGAACTCTTGCATAGAGGATCATAATAAGGACATCATCTTTGCGTGTTTCCGTGTGTGATAATAACACAGCCGTGTGGATGTGGTTACAGTCAGAATCAGCATTAATGATGGCGCGAGATCAGCTGTATTGGTGGGATCAAAAACTCAGTCTGCTAAATAATGTAACACACGGGGCCACTGACAGCCCCATATGGACCAGACACTTTAGGTGCTGGAAGACTAACGTATAGCAGGTACTATAAGTATGTCAGCGACTGCTGTTAAAAATGATGGGGCGGCACGAAGGATCACTGCCAGTACTATACAGTGTGTGTGTGTGTGTGTGTGTGTGTGTGTGTGTGTGTGTGTGTGTGCGCGCGTGCTTGTAGATGTTGCCATGCCATGCGTGTGACATGCATATTAATGTGCTTGTGTGTTCTGTTTGTGATTATGACGCCAATGTGTGTCACTCATCAATAATGTACAGCTCTTGGTTTCCCCTTCTTCAAAGCCAGTGACACTCTAGTGTTCCACATAATTAATTCTCCATCTCTCTCTCTCACACACACACCCCTCCCACCCGACCACACACACACACCCCTCCCACCCCTCAACACACACACACACACACACACACACACACACACGGACACATAGGAACAGCTGAGGAAACAGAAAAAAAACACAGAAATCAGTTCAATTTCTAAAAGTTCACAGAAAATTCAAACAAAAATATGTTACATGTCAAATTTTAATTTAGTATAATATTAAATAACGATTTATAGTCCCACTTCAACAAATTAAGCTGATGTAAATACATTACACAAATATATGTATTTAGTGGAGTTGACACAGAAAACTTAATAGAGGCATAGGCAATCATGTGGGATTAAATGTCAAGACTACAGGGTTTTTTTTTTTTTGCAACCAGCCACTAAATCAAGTGTGTTCACTGATTAGCGACCAGAGGGAGGGAATTTAGAGAAATCACTTGTTAAGAATAGAACAGAATAGAATTGGCTTTATTGTCATTGTACAGTTGTACAGCGCAACGGAATTGTGGGTGCTCCACCATGCTACTGCACAATAAAGTAAGTGAGAAGAATTTGAAATAAAACAGTTACAGAACACGTGATTTGGGTTGGAAACAAAACCAGCACTTGCTCGGTACTCACTGCCCACCTCTGCTCTAATACTATGGTTGAACCATCCATATACAGTGGTGTGAAAAAGTGATGCCCCCTTCCTGATTTCTCATTTTTTTGTATGTTTGTCACACTTAAATGTTTCAGATCATGAAACAAATTTAAATATTAGACAAAGATAACACAAGTAAACACAAAATGCAGTTTTTAATTGAAGGTGTTCATTATTAAGGATTAAAAAAAAAATCCAAACCTATATGGCCCTGTGTGAAAAAGTGATTGCCCCCATTAAAACATAAATTAACAGTGGTTTATCAGATCTTTGAAAGCTGAGTTCAATTTTCTAGCCATTTCTAAAGCTTTGGGATACCAGCGAACCACAGTGAGAGCCATTATCCACAAATGGTGAAAACATGCAACAGTGGTAAACCTTCCCAGGAGTGTCCGACTGACCAAAATTACCCCAAGATCGCAGTGACGACTCGTCCAAGAGGTCACAAAAGACCCCACAATAACATCCAAAGAACTGCAAGCCTCACTTGCCTCAGTTAAAGTCAGTGTTCATGACTCCACCATAAGAAAGAGACTGGGCAAAAATAGCCTGCATGGCAGAGTTCCAAGACAAAAACCACTGCTGAGCAAAAAGAACATAAAGGCTCGTCTCAGTTTTGTCAGAAAACATCTTGATGATCCCCAAGACTTTTGGGAAAATACTCTGTGGACTGACGAGGCAAAAGTTAAACTTTTTGGAAGACGTGTGTCCCATTACATCTGGCATAAAAGTAACACAGCATTTCAGAAAAGGAACATCATACCAACAGTAAAATATGGTGGTGGTAGTGTGATGGTCTGGGGCTGCTTTGCTGCTTCAGGACCTGGAAGACTTGCTGTGGTAAATGGAACCATGAATTCTGCTGTCTACCAAAAAATCCTGAAGGAAAATGTCCGGCTCACACACACCTGGAGAGATCATGCCTAAGTAAGACATGTATCTCACAGCTCCCACAGCCAAATGTTGTAAAGCTGTTTGAAACAGGATATCCAGGCCAGAAATTAAGTTAAACGTTTAGTAATCTTTTTTTGTTGTTGTTCTTTGTTTTCTTGCTGAAATTTCACTTGAATTACAATCATGCCTAACCAACCTCGTAAGAACACCGAAGCCGGCCACGCTACCTCGGACTGCCCTGAGGAAGAGACAACATCTGGTAGGGCCTCAAGCCTGGATACTGGTACGGTGCTGGAAGCTATTGCCTCTCTCCACCATGAACTATGTACATTCAAGACAGAGATTGGAGACATAATTGATGCAAGAATTGACCAGCTTTTGGCTACTATTAAGGGAGAGCTAACAGCCCTTAAATGTGAAACTACCTCCGCTATAGCAACCGTGAATGCCTCCGTTACTGAACAAGCTAGCAAGCTAGCGGACTTGGAGCTCAACGCTTCCAGCACTGCTGATACAGTTACCAAGCTGGAGCAGGAAGTGGGATGCCTAAGTAAATTGATAGATCAGTTGTCTAATAAATGCACTGATCTTGAAGGGCGCAGTAGGAAGCAAAACCTGCGAATACTGTATGTTAAGGAGGGAGATGAGTTGGGTAAGAAAACAAGAGACTTTGCTGCTCAACTCCTGAAAGAAGCACTCTCTCTTAAAGAACGTCCACTTATCGACAGATGCCACAGAGTGCTCAGAGTCCGCCCAGGTGATGGTGAACCCCCTCGCCCTCTCATCCTTAAGATGCTTTACACCCACGAGCTGGAGGAAATACTGTGGAAGGCAGCTGAAATGCAGCGGATCACTTTCAACGGACAGCGGATCCTGATATTTCCCGACTACTCGGCAACAGTAGTGAAGCAGCGGGCTATGTTTAAAAGAGCCAGACAACTGCTGAGGGGCAAACCTGGAGTGATATTTGGCGTGCAGTACCCAGCGAAGTTGAGGGTTACTATCAATGGTAAGGAATATTTCTTCATAGATCCTGACAAGGCGACTAAATTCATGGAGCAGCACTTCGGAGCCAGCTCCTCAGGCTGATTTGATATGTGCACGATTTGGATATGTGGCATGTTGATTCATCTATCAGAGTTTCGGATCGGCCAGTGATGGCATCATATCATTGTGACTCTTTTTTTTTTCTCCTCCTCATCTGAAGAGTGATTTATTTGAGTTAATATTTTGATTTTTTTGTTGTTGTTGTTTTTACTGAGGTTATTGTATTTGTTTGCTTTTTTTTTTTTTACTTTTATTCTTCCTTTTTTTTCAGATTTTTTGGGACAGATGTGCTTTGATGATATTGTTCTTAATTGAGCACAGATTTGGTGGTTAATAGTTATATGCTTACCGTGTAGCTTGGAAAAGTGCTTATGGTCTCAGCTGCAATGTCTTGGAAAATAGGCCTGTCCCTTTTCTTTTTTTCTCCGTTCCCTTTTTTATTTTTATTTTGCCTAATTATATTTGTTTAGAGCTCAGACTATATGCTTTCAGGTCATTTTGTTTTACTGTCCTAAACTGAGGAAGGCTTGTTCATTTTGTTTCTGTAAACCTTAGATGGCTGTGGAGCTGTTTTACACTTCACTTATTGGAAGGCTGACACTAGGTCAACGTATAGGTCATAGGGAGTTAGGAGGGTTTTTTTTAATCTGTTTTGTTTTATTGTTATTGTTATTTTGTCTCCCAGTCTCCCTTATGGAGTTGCGCCGTGTTTACTGTTTTAGCAATGGCAAGACATTTTGGGGCTCTATGATTACGTTGGGAGGGTATAGATTCTGCATGATAATGGATATTTCTTGTGTTATGAAGGAATTTCAAAGCTTTTGTCAAGTGCTGTTTCTTTAATGCAGGACACAGATGTAGGTCATGATAACAGACGAGGAGGCCTTACCTGTGTCACTTGGAACGTGAAGGGGCTGAATCATCCAGTTAAAAGGGGTAAAGTACTAGCTCATCTTAAATCCTTGTCTTCAGACATTATGTTTCTTCAAGAAACACACTTAAAGAACAGCTCCCAAACTAGGTTAAAAAGCAGCTGGATTGGACAAATGTATCATTCTTCCTTCTCTACTAAGGCAAGGAGTGTTGCTATTTTAACTCGTAAGGGTGTGGCATTTAATCATCGTTCAATAATAACAGATGTAGAGGGACACTACCTTATTGTTTCTGGGGAATTTCACTCTACCCCAGTAATTTTAGTGAATGTTTATGGTCCAAATTTTGATCAGCCAGCTTTTTTTTTCAGAAAGTGTTCTCCCTAATAACAGATGTACCACAAACTAATCTTATAATTGGAGGAGACTTCAACTGTATGTTGGACCCTGATATGGATACTTCTTCTAAAAAACAGGCATCACATTCTAATACAAGGGACTTTTTAAATGCATATATTAATAATTTGAATCTATCTGATGTTTGGAGATTTTTCCATCCCTCTGAACGAGACTATTCATTTCACTCACATGTACACAGTGTCTATACCCGTACTGACTACTTTCTTATAGATTCTAAATTGATGGCTTGTATTGATAACCTTCGTTATGGTGATATTTTGATTTCAGATCATAGCCCGCTTATATTTAAGCTGAATATAATGGCCTGAAAACTTCTCGGCCCTTACGGAAGCTGGACCCTCAGCTTGTTAATGACCCTAAATTTTGTGATTATCTTCTTACACAAATGAAAATATCTTTTGAAGCCAATGACACCCCAGAGATCTCCCCATGTTTATTGTGGGAGACTCTTAAGGCATATCTAAGGGGTTGTATAATTTCCTGTGTGGGGCGTAGAAACAAGTTAAATAGAGAAAAGCCTTTAAGGTTGGAAGAGCAGATCCATCAATTGGATAAACAGAATTCACGTCACCCTTCCATAGAGAAGTATAAGCAAATTATAGAGTTGAGAATTCAATATAATCAGACTGTTTCAGCCAAGATTTCTAAATCATTTAATTTTTTTAAAGCAGAAGCACTTTGAATTTGGTGAAAAGCCACAAAAGTTGCTTGCAAGACAATTGCACAAATTGGAAAATGATCGCACTATTTATAAAATTAAGTCCAAACAAGGAGCCTGCTTTACTTTGGCAAAAGACATTAATAACTGTTTTAAAGAATTTTACAAATCTCTCTACTCCTCCAAAACAAATGCAGGACCCCACGATACGGGAAATTTTTTGAGAAGTATTAAGCTTCCCACTCTGAAACATGAGGATTACATTTTTTTAAATAAGGACATCACCCTGAGGGAGTTAAAGGACACAATAGGTACTTTAAAAAAATGGTAAAACCCCTGGACCTGATGGGCTTCCTACTGAGCTGTACAAGTCATTCACTGATTCGCTTACACCTTATATGCTCAATATGTTTACCTGTGCTTTTAAAAATGATTTATTACCACAAACACTTAGTGAGGCTGTAATTACTCTTATCCCAAAAAAGGGTAAAGACCCAGAGGAGGTTGGAGGATATAGGCCCATCTCTCTCCTTAATGTGGATCAAAAAATATTAGCCAAAGTTTTTGCAAACAGACTTAGTAAATATATGGACAGACTTGTCCACCCGGACCAAACTGGATTTATTCCTGGCAGAAACTCTGCTTCCAACCTTAGACGTCTTTTTAATATAATGTATCATTGCAAGTCTAGCTTGAGTAACCTTGTTGTAGTCTCTCTCGATGCTGAAAAGGCGTTTGACCAAGTAGAATGGTCCTATTTATTTGCCATTTTAGCCAAATTTAATCTACGTGATAAATTTACTACCTGGATAAAACTTTTATACAAGCACCCCAGAGCTCAGATACTAACTAATGGAATGCTATCCCCTCATTTTAGTCTGTTTAGGGGTACAAGGCAGGGTTGCCCCCTCTCATCCCTCCTGTTCGCATTGGCCATTGAGCCTCTTGCTGAGTCGATTCGTATGGACCCTGATTTTCATGGCGCTAATATTTCGGACACGTCTGATAAGATTTCCCTTTATGTGGACGATGTCCTGTTTATTACGAAACCTCAGTCCAGTCTTCCGGCGATTCTAGACAAAATAAATATATCTGGAACTTTTTCTGGTTACAGAATTAATTGGACTAAGAGTAAGTTGATGCCTGTTGGATTGGTGGATTTATCTTAATACAACATTTACCATTTAAAGTTTCTACTCAGGTATTCACTTACCTTGGGATTCAGATAAAAGATTTCTCTTCTCTTTTCAGAGCTAACTATTCCCCTTTTGTGGCTAAATTGCAGACTAATATTCAGTTTTGGAGACTTCTCCCTATTTCATTGATTGGGAGGATTAACGCAATCAAAATGATATTTCTTCCTCAGTTATTGTATCTTTTCCAATGTCTACCTATGTTTTTACCAAAATAATTTTTTAAAAATTTAGACGCTGTCATTTTAACTTTTATTTGGAATTACAAATACCATAGGATTAAAAAGGCTCATCTTTGTAAATCCAGGAGGGTGGGAGGACTTGCGCTCCCCGACTTTTGTCTTTATTACTGGGCCTTCAACATTAAAATAATTTCAAAATGGTTGAATAACTGAGTTAATTTCCCTCGTTGGCTGCAGTTGGAGCGGGAGCACTGCCGCGCATATAGTTTGGGGGCAGTGATCCTATCTCCTGTAACTTTAAATAAGTTTATTTATGGTGAAAGTGTTGTTATAAATAGCACAATCAGAATTTGGAAACAAATTAAGATGCATTTCAGGGTTAAATCACTCTCCTTTTTAGTTCCCATTGCTGGGAATCCGTCTTTCCCACCATCTCAGTCTGATAATGGATTTCTACAATGGAGAGACCTGGGTATTCACACTATCGGTGATTTTCACCTGAATGGTACCTTAGCTTCATTTGAACAGCTACAAGAAATGTATGAATTACCCAGGAGTAATTTTTTTTAGGTTTCTACAAATCAGAAATTATGTGCGTACCTACATACCTTCCTCTGAAAGTGCATCACCTACAGTCCTAGACAAATGCCTTCTTCAAAACACAGGCTCTGAAAAGTATCACATTTTTATGATGCCTTACAATCCATCAACCCGCCCTCAATGTCTGAAATTAAAAATAATTGGGAAAATGAGCTGGGGACACAAATCACTGATGGAGTCTGGGATTAGAGTCTTGAAGACATTGGTACTTGCTCTTTAAATGCTAGGCATTGTTTGATTCAGTTTTGTGTCCTTCACAGACTACACTATTCTAAATCCAAGCTCCACAAATTTTTTCCAGACGTCTCTTAAGATAAGATAAGCCTTTATTAGTCCCACAACGGGGAAATTCCAGGATTGCAACAGCACAGGGATAGCAACACTCAGAGCAACAATCAGAAGGCAAGAAAAAAAACAAGCAAGCAAGAGCAGCTAATATACATATGTACATATTACTATAAAAATATATATATATACACACACACACACACACACAGACACACAGTGCAGAGCATTGTAGCTGGATGGAATAAATATATGAATATATGAACACACAGTGCAGAGCATTGTAGCTAGATGGAATAAATATGTAAATATATAAACACCCACAGTACGGAGCATTGCAGCTAGGTGGAATAAATATGCAAGTATATAAACACACACAGTGCGGAGCAATGTAGCTAGATGGAATAATATGTAGATATATAAAAACACAGTGCGGAGCATTGTAGCTAGATGGAATAAATATATAGATATATAAATATAAACACACCCAGTGCTGAGCATTGTAGCTAGATGGAATAAATATATAGATATATAAATATAAACACACCCAGTGCAGAGCATTGTAGCTAGATGGAATAAATATGTAAATATATAAACACACACAGTGCAGAGCATTGTTGCTAGGTGGGATGAAACAGCATAACCGTCTATTTAGTTATCCTACATGGTATGATTATGTGCCCATACATATTCTCACCCTCCATAGCGACCGGTATGTTCCTAGTTGTATGCCGGAGAGGACCATTGTGTAAGTCTATTGCATCTTTTGCATTCAAAAAAAACTATTAGTTTGTTACGTCTTTTTGCTATCTCTACGAGCAGCCCTGCTTAGGTTGTACAGTCTGACAGCCGTTGGTAGGAAGGACCTACGAAACCTCTCGGTTGTGCACCTGGGATGATGTAGTCTGCTGCTAAATGAGCTCCTCAGTGCATCCAGTATGTCCTGCATAGGGTGGAACTCGGACTCCAGCAGAGATGACAGTTTAGCCACCATCCTTCTCTCTCCTATCTCCTCCATCGGATCAAGGCGTTGCCCCAGGACAGAGCTAGCTTTCTTAATCAGTTTGTTCAGTCTCTTCCTATCGGCTGCAGTAATGCCACTGCCCCAGCAGACCACTCCAAAAGTGATGGCTGATGCCACCACCGTGTCATAGAATGACTTCAGCAGCGCCCCTTGTACACCAAAAGACCTGAGTCTCCTCAGCAGGAACAGCCTGCGCTGTCCCTTCTTGTAGAGTGCGTCAGTATTGTGTGACCAGTCTAGTTTATTGTTCAGATGAATACCCAGGTACTTGTAGGATGTCACCGTCTCGATGTCTGTTCCCTGTATATTTACTGGTGCTGTGAGGGGCTGCCCATGTCTGCGGCAGTCCACCACCAGCTCCTTAGTTTTCCTCGCGTTGATCTGGAGGCAGTTCCGATGGCACCAGTCCACAAAGTCCTGGATAAGCCCTCTGTACTCAGCTTCATCTCCGCTGGAGATGAGACCAACGATCGCAGAGTCATCAGAGAACTTCTATAGATGGCAATGTGTTGTGTTGTGTGAGAAGTCCGCAGTATAAAGAGTGAACAGGAAGGGAGCCAGCACCGTTCCCTGGGGGGCCCCCGTGCTACTGATGATCGTGTCGGAAACACAGTCCCGGGTTCTCACAAACTGAGGCCGGTTCGTGAGGTAGTCCAGGATCCATGATGACAGGTGCTGGTCCACCCCTGCGCGCAGCAGCTTGTCCTTCAGGATCATCGGTTGGATGGTGTTGAAAGCACTGGAGAAGTCAAAGAACATGATCCTCACCATATTCCCGGGCTTCTCCAGGTGGGACAGAGAACGGTGAAGGAGGAAGATCACCGCATCCTCCACCCCAATGCCATGCTGGTAGGCGAACTGGAGTGGATCCATCGCTGGTTCCACCAGGGGGTGGAGATGAGCAAGGAGCAGTCTCTCCAGGGTCTTCATCAAGTGGGACGTCAAGGCCACCGGTCTGAAGCTGTTCAGGTCTTTGGGGTGGGAAGTTTTTGGTACAGGTACCACACAAGATGTTTTCCACAGCTGTGGTACCCTCCCCAGTTTCAGGCTCATGTTGAAGATATATGTCACAATCCCACACAGCTGGTCTGCACAGGACTTGAGGAGCTTTGCGCTGATGCCGTCCGGTCCCGACGCCTTCCTCGCCTTGATCTTCCTCAGCTCCGTCCTCACCTGGGTCTTGGTCAGGGTCAGGATGGGGGGCTGTGTGTTGGGAGTGGGGGGGGGTGTCGGTGGAGTGGGGAGTGGGTAGCAGGACTTGATTTCTTAGAGGCAGCAGTGGTTGTTGTGCAGACAGGGGGGAGGGCGGTTGGTCAAATCTATTGAAAAACAGATTCAGGTTGTTCGCCCACTCCCTGCCCCCCGTGGCCTGGGGGGAGGTATTCTGGAGCCCCGAGATGGTTTTGAGGTTTCTCCAGACCCCGCTGATGTCGCTCTGTTGCAGCTTGTCCTCCATCTTCTTCCTGAAGCTGTCCTTGCCTTCTCTGATCTTTCTCCTCAGCTCCCTCTGTACGGACTTCAGCATCTCCCTGTTCCCCGACCTGAAGATCCTCTTCTTCTCTCTCAGAAGTGTTTTTATCTCAGGGTTGATCCAGGGTTTGTTGTTTGAGTGACGCCGTATGGTCTTGGTGGGAACGGATTTGTCCACACAGAAGCTGAGGTAGCCCGTGAAGGTGTGAATGAGGCCATCGATGTCCTCACCATGTGGATCGCAGAGCTGCTTCCAGGCAGTGGCTTCAAAACAGTCCTTTACTTCCGGTTATGGCTGCCACGTAGAACGGACGTGTCTCGCTCTGCTCTGCTCCTGGAGAAAAAAAATCGGCAAATAACTCTCTCATTTGGGACAGAACGTATCCCAGCATTTGGGCGAGGATATGTCGGCGAAGCCTAAGGCTGGAAAACCAGGAAAAGGAAAAAGCGAGCCGCCGAAACAGTCCAAATTAACGGACTTTCAGGTCTGTGACGCAGCAAACAAAACTCCATATATGGCGGAGGAGGCTGGCAGCGGTGCGATAAATGCGGGGAATGGCGCAGATGCGCTGATGGCTGCCATGAGTTCAATGAGAGCGGACTTTTCCTCTAGATTTGATGGGATTATGACAGCGTTGGAAGGAATAAGAAAGGAATTGGGTGACTGTGTAGAACGAACGGCGCAGATGGAGCTCCGTCTCGCTAGTGCTGAAGATGACGTCACCCGTCTTCAATTAAAGGTGCGCACTTTGGGAAAAAAAAATAAATCTCTGGAAGATAATATTTTGGATTTGGAATCTCGGTCGAGACAGAATAATTTGAGGCTGGTGGGTTTTCCAGAGGAATCAGAAGGTCGGGACGTATGTTCCTTTCTGGAAAAGTGGATTCCGGAGGTGCTGGGCAGCGAGGAGTTGCAATCAGCAGTGGTTCTGGAAAAAGCACATCGTATTGGCCCACGGAGAGATAAGGGACCGCCGAGGACCTTAATTATGAAGTTTCTTAGCAACAGAGACAGGATGAAGATCTTCAACGCTGCACGTGCTAAAGGAGAGATTAAACACCAGGGCCAGCAGGTGCGGTTCTACCCAGATTTGGCCACAGGAATCCAGCAATTGAGGAAGCAGTTTGATCCCGTACGTAAGGAGCTGCGCAACCTTGGGATTCGTCATGGTGTAATCTATCCTGCGAGACTGCTGACCACGTATGAGGGCAGAACCCACATCTTCAAGACCCCAGAGGAGGCGCAGGAGTTCATCAAGAAGATCAAAGAAGAAGAAGAGACTGGTGGGAGCTAAGCATGAACAAAATATAAGGTAGAATAATTAAGCATTTGCACAGGCATCTGACTGACTTGAAGTAAATAGTAAGTTTACAAAATATAGATTGTATTATATATTAAAAAAACAAAACAAAAACAAAACAAACAAAAAAAAAACTATGATGTACAAAGTTGTTAAAAATTTTGGAGTTAAGTTGGAAAACTACAGAGGAGAGTTAATGTTACGTCATTAAAAGCAGTAGAGTTAGGGTGATTGGGAGGATGAAGAAGGAGTGGCTTAGGCTGTTCCCCGTGGGTGTGGAACGGTCGATGGCTATATCGGGAGACAGAATTTTTCTTTTGATTTTGGGGGGTTTGCCACAAGTGTGGGAAGGGGAAATTTGTTTGTGTGTAGTTTGTAGGATGAATGTTCAACCACTCATGTTTTTGCTTCTCTGTATGAGCATGTTTACACTGCAAGGTAATCCCAAACTCTCTATTGATCATGGACCAAAGTGTTAATCTTAATTTAACTTCATGGAATTGCAGAGGTCTACAAAATTTAAAAAAACTTAAACAAGTTATGAATAAAATAAAGGACATGGGTTCAAGAATTGTGTTTTTACAAGAAACTCATCTGATAGAGGAGGATGTTAAAAGAATTAGGAGTAGATGGCAGGGAAGTGTATTCACCTCTTCATTTTCATCCCGAGCCAGGGGAGTTATGACTCTCATACATAAATCAGTTCCTTTTCAAGTGAAAAATGTAATTGGAGACAAATTTGGAAGATATGTAATCATTCAAGGTTCTTTGCTATTAGAAAATATAAATCTTGTGAACTTATATGGTCCCAATATAGATGATCAGAAGTTCTTTGCTAATTTATTTCTCATCTTATCATCACTTACAGGGCAACATATAATAGCAGGGGATTTTAATTGTACATTGAATCCAGGTGTGGATAGATCAACAGGACTGGATTGTACGCACATTGGATGTAGGATGACTATTAATCATTTTATGAAAGAATTGAGATTGTTAGATATATGGAGAGAAATGAAACCACAAGTTAAAGCCTATTCTTGTTATTCCAGTACCTACAAGACATTCTCACGTATTGATTATTTTTTGATTTCCACAGAATTAAGGTCCAAGATTCAAAACTGCTTTTATGATAACATCGTGATCTCTGATCATGCACCCTGTTGTCTAATATATGTAGATAAAAAATTGACAAAGGAATCAGGTAGATGGCAATTTCAGCATAAATGGCTTCAGGATGAGGAATTTGTCAAGTATATAGAAAAACAGATAGACGAGTTCTTTGACATCAATACTACACAAACATCAGCATGTGTAAAGTGGGAGGCTTTCAAAGCTTTTATTAGGGGACATATTATTAGTTATACAGGATCAAAATCTAAGAAGACTCGAGAGGAGAGAGCTAAATTGGAACATAAAATAAAAAGTCTTCAGGAAAAAGTGTATGCAGGAAGTGACCCAAGGTTGGAGAATGAATTACTGATTTTGAGAGCTGAATACGACAAAAAATCAGCGAATAGAGCTGCCTCGAGTCTTCTAAGATTGAAACAATCTTTTTATGAACAAGGTGAAAAATCAGGAAATTATTAGCATGGCAGATTAAACAATTAGAAATTAAAACACCAATTACCAGTATTATAAGTAACGGACAGGTAGTTATAGATCCTTTAGAAATTAATAGAGCCTTTAGAGATTACTATGAAAAATTATATGATACCAAAAATGAACCTGATTTAACAAGACTAAATGGGTTTTTGAACGAACTATCTATACCGTGTATTCCAAATGAAAACAGGGAGATATTGGAGTCTAAAATTAGCCAAGAAGAAGTTGGGCTAGCCATTGATAATATGAAATCAGGAAAAAGTGCAGGACCAGATGGTCTTCCAGTTGACCTTTATAAAAAATTTAAGAATAAATTAATAAAACCTTTTTTGGAAATGGTTTTAGAAGCATTTCAAAATAATAATTTACCATCATACATAAATAATGCCTTAATTATACTGCTGCCAAAACCAGGTAAGCCCTCTAATAAATGTGAAAATATGAGACCAATAAGCCTATTAAACGCCGACCTTAAGATAATCTGTAAAATTTTAGCAAGACGAATACAAGAAATTTTACCAAATATTATTAATCGAGATCAGAATGGCTTTATAAAGGGTAGACAAGGCTTCCATAATGTAAGAAGACTATTTAATATTATTTATTTTAATAAAGAAGCACCGGATACAGCTCTCCTATCATTGGACGCCGAAAAGGCCTTTGATAGAGTTGAATGGCCCTTTCTTTTTGAAGTCCTACAAAGGTTTGGACTTGGAAATAATTTCATAAAATGGGTTCAAATAATATACAATAATGCTACAGCAGAAATCCTAACAAATAACAATATTTCAAAACCAATAAAAATCAATAGAGGATGTCGACAAGGCTGTCCACTTTCACCTTTACTGTTTACTATGGCAATTGAACCTTTAGCGATAGTGATACGTTTACATTCACAAATATATGGAATTAAAGTTGGACCAACAGAACATAAAATCTCCCTGTATGCTGATGATATAATTTTGTTTATGTCGAATCTAAAAAAATCAATTCCAACCTTGTTGAATTTAATAAAGAATTTTGGGGAAATATCAGGATATAAAATAAATAAAACTAAATCTTCAATATTAATGCTAAATGAGACCCAGAGAAATTACCCAGCCCCTGAGGTAAATCAATTCAATGTTGTAAATCAGTTTAAATATTTAGGAATCCAAATTATGCCTAAGCTAGAATCAGTCACCAGTGTCAACTATGAAGCCTTAATGTCAGATATCAATGAGTTAACTCAGAGATGGATGTCACTACCAATGTCGATGATCGGGAGAATCAATATACTTAAAAGTAATATTTTACCTAAAATACTTTATTTATTTCAATACATTCCCTTATCACCACCTTTAGATCTATTCTCAAGAATAAAAAAAAAGTTAGTGGAATTTATATGGAACAACAGGAGGGCTAGATTACGTTTGTCTTTATTATATTTACCATTTGATCGTGGAGGTCTGAAATGTCCAAATTTTATGTTGTATTATTGGTCGGCACAACTGAGGTCTATGACATATTATTTTTCATCAAATGATCTCCCTCACTGGACTGAAATGGAATCATACAATTTACCTTTACCTCTTCCCATATTCATATACTCAGATTCGGCAAAAAAATTACAAAAACAAGTTAAAAATCCATTTGTAAAGCATATGATCAAAATATGGTGTGAAGCTAAAAACTATTTAAAAGAACCACAGTTATTGTCACAATTTAGTCCAATATGGGGTAATCAATATTTTAAACCAGGGAGAGCGGACGCTGTATTTAAAGTATGGAATTTAAAAGGGATACAAAAGATTCAGGATTTATATTTGCCATGCGCAGACAACATAATGTCTTTTGAAGAGCTGAGGATCAAATTTAATCTCAATAGAACACATTTTTTTAAATACCTTCAACTTAGAAACTTTATTCGATCAAATCAAAATAAAGCTCTCACTCGACCTATTTATTCATCCTTGGAAAAAATGATGA
This sequence comes from Pholidichthys leucotaenia, assembly GCA_020510985.1. Lineage (NCBI taxonomy): Eukaryota > Metazoa > Chordata > Actinopteri > Cichliformes > Pholidichthyidae > Pholidichthys > Pholidichthys leucotaenia. Next base: position 231,720,973 of record CM035849.1, read on the forward strand.
TGAAAGATAGTAAAAGAAAGGGTATTATTTCAGAGTTTTATAACTCATTGACACTATCTTCAAGTGAAAATTCACTGAAAAGATTAAACTACTGGAAAGAAGATCTGCAAATTGAAATTTCAGAGGAACAATGGGAATTGGCTTGTACAGAAGCTCAAACCAAATCAATAAATGCACGCCTTAAATTGATACATTTCAAATGGTTAATGCGGATGTATGTTACACCGGAGGAGTTAAATAGATATAACAAAAATATACCAGATACATGCACAAAATGCATGGAAAGTAAAGGAACCCTATTTCATTGTTTATGGGAATGTAGATTAATAAGAATGTTTTGGGAAGAGGTGAGGGTAACAATTGAAAAAATAATCTCAAAACAAATCATATTGAATCCTAAACTGTTTTTGTTGGGTCTGTACCCAGAAAAGCATAATTTTAATAAAAGTGAAAGAACATTCATAGACCTCAGTTTGCTTAATGCCAAAAAATGTATTGCACTATTATGGAAAAAGACTCATAGACCAGATGTGACTCAGTGGTTAAGACAGATGTTAACAAACCTTCCATTAGAAAGAATAACATATATACTGAAATCAAAGGAAATTGTGTTTGAGAATATATGGAGACCTTTTATTGATTATGTAAAAAATTTAAACATAACTCTTGAAGAAGAAGGTGAATGATGTGTGTGGACCTTGTAAATTCCAAACTGGTGAACATAATATGTATACTTATGTATTGGATTGTCTAGACTAAACAGAGGAGCATTGTTGAAGACTTGATTTTGTTGGTGGTTGTTGGTGTTTTTAGTGCATTTTTTTTTTTTTGTAGTACTTTAGTGTTAGTGTTTGATTGTTTGTATCATGTTTGTTAAAAAAAAAAAAAGGTTCAATAAAGATATTGTGGAAAAAAAAAACCAGTCCTTTAGAGTGTCCATTGTCTCCTCAGACCATAACTCCACAGTGTGCATGGCCGGAGGTTGTCTGTGCACTAGGGGTTTGTACACCGGTCGGAGATGAACCAAGTTGTGATCCGATCTCCCAAGTGGGGGGAGTTGTGATGAGGTGTACGCCTCCTTAGTGTTTGCGTAGAACAAATCCAGTGTTTTATTGTCTCTAGTGTGGCATGTGACATACTTCACAATGTGATAAATGCTCAGCAGCGGAGGCGAACCTCGTTCATGCCTTTGTTCTGTGCCCCAAATTAACAAGATATTGGACAAAAATTTTTGATGCCTTATCAAAAATTCTCCAGATTAAAATTGAACCAGACTCCATTTTAATCATATTTGGAGTATCTGATAATACACCTACGTTACAGAAAACACAAAACCAACTTCTTTCTTATAGTTTGATTGCAGCTAAAAAAATGATTCTGATGTTCTGGAAAAAGAAGGAAGCTCCTACCTTTAAGCTCTGGCTTAAGGCTTTAGCTGATACACTCCATTTGGAAAAAATTAGATTCTTCTTAAAAAATAAAGAGTCACAGTTTGATACGATCTGGTTACCCCTCGCCTGTTGTCTAAAAAACAACTTTTAATTCATTAATCCTCTGTATTGCCTATGCAATATAACTAGCGTACTGTTTTTCCTGTTTGCCTTATTATTGTTCATCACAACAGCTGTCAAACGTTATGTTTTGTTTGCAGAAAGAGTGGGGTGGGTGGGGTGAGGGGTGTTAAGAGCCTTTTTGTGTTTTTCCCCCCCTTTCTTTTTATTTATGTTATTTTTGAAAAATAATGGAAAAAATAAGATGTGCTTTATTATGAAATGTATATACTATATTAGATTTTCAATGAAATGCATTTGACAGGAGAATGTCTGGCTATCCGTTCGTGACCTCAAGCTGAAGCGCACTTGGGTTCTGCAGCAGGACAATGATTGAAAACAAACCAGCAAGTCCACCTCTGAATGGCTTAAGAAAAACAAAATGAAGACTTTGGCATGGCCTAAACAAAGTCCTAACCTGGATCTGATTGAAATGCTGTGGCATGACCTTAAAAAGGCAGTTCAGGCTCAAAAACCCTCCAATGTGCCTGAATTACAACAATTATGCAAAGATGAGTGGGCCAGAATTCCCCCACAGTGTAGTAAAAGACTCATTGTCAGTTACAGTATCGCAAACACTTGATTGCAGTTGTTGCTGCTAAGGGTGGCCCAACCAGTTATTAGGTTTAGGGGGCAATCACTTTTTCACACAGGGCCATGCAGGTTTGGATTTTTTTTTCCACTTAATCATAAACACCTTCATTTAAAAACTGCATTTTGTGTTTACTTGTGTTATCTTTGTCTAGTATTTAAATTTGTTTGATGATCTGAAACATTTAATTTTATTCCATCTAGCTACAATGCTCAGCACTGGGTGTGTTTATATTTATATATCTATATATTTATTCCATCTAGCTACAATGCTCCGCACTGTGTTTTTATATATCTACATATTATTCCATCTAGCTACATTGCTCCGCACTGTGTGTTTATATACTTGCATATTTATTCCACCTAGCTGCAATGCTCCGTACTGTGGGTGTTTATATATTTACATATTTATTCCATCTAGCTACAATGCTCTGCACTGTGTGTTCATATATTCATATATTTATTCCATCCAGCTACAATGCTCTGCACTGTGTGTCTGTGTGTGTGTGTATATATACTGTATATATTTTATAGTAATATGTACATATGTATATTAGCTGCTCTTGCTTGCTTGTTTTTTTTTTTTCTTGCCTTCTGATTGTTGCTCTGAGTGTTGCTATCCCTGTGCTGTTGCAATCCTGGAATTTCCCCGTTGTGGGACTAATAAAGGCTTATCTTATCTTATCTTATCTTAAGTGTGACAAACATACAAAAAAATGAGAAGTCAGGAAGGGAAATACCTTCAAAATAAAGTAAAAACAAAGAAGGCTAAACTAGAAAAAGACAAAAAAAATAGCACAAGGAATATTCTCAAAATAAACTAGAAACTAGACAATAATAAACCACAGGCACAGTGGACAACCCTTACGCCATCGCGGATGACAGTCAGGTGGACAGCCCGCAGGCCACAGAGAGGGTAGATGTGGTGCAGAGACCAGCAGCTTAACCCCTTTAGGATTAAATTTGATTACATGATCAACCTCTCCTGTGGCTGGTGTCGCAGATCAGCACTTGTCACGAGATAGCTCAAAAGGTATGAAAAAAAACCCCAAATAAACCCAGATGTACCAAGCATTTCACATCACAAGATGGCAGACACATACTGTATAGCTTACTGCCCTTCACTGGAGAACTCAGTTCAGCCCACCATAACCTTGTCGAAGCTGATATCACTTCCAGGGAGCGGAAGAAGCGACATATAAACAATTGCACAATATATATTTCAACAGGGAGGAAGCATTTGCTCCAAATTTTGCCAACTATGATTCTAAAAGGGATTATTTAGCTTCTGAGGGGAAATATTTACCTTCTGTGACAGCAGAAGATGGACCGGCGCATGTACACTTTTCGCATGCCATTGACGAAGCTGCACATGACAGAGAGGGCAATAACTGCCGGTTCCACAGCATTATCTAACCAAAATCGAGGTGGAATAAATCAGAAGATAAATGTGAGAGTTTCTGGATGTGGGAGAGAACGCGAAAATGACCGACAGAAGACAAAATAAGGACCGGGGATGAACACACGCATGCATGGCGACACATGACGAGCGGTAGGTCTGATGTTTTTATCAGCTTGTTTACATTCTACTGATTTTCTGGTTCATATATTTTGAAGATAAGATAACAAAAAGCAAAAAAACAAAAAAACAAAAACAAAGACAAACAAACAAAACCATCCTTTGTGTAAATATGTCCAAAGTCCACTTTGACCGAAAGTTATGTAATCCGATATGGCTGCCGTCACATTATGCAAATTAGATGTGTAAATTTACTCCTATCAAACTCTGGATCATATTCTACATCTTTCTCATTTACAGTAAGGCATTATCTCTTACCACTTTCAAGTTACAGCCTTTGGAATTTATGATATCTAAACTGAATATTTTCTTGAAAAAAATCTTCGCCACCAGAGGGTGCATGCAGATGGTGCATGCAGATGGTGCAGATCTACGACAGAAAACCTCTTAGGGTTACGTCACTGCAACAACTCATGACATAGAGGACTGCTAGGAAAAGGGGAGGTGTGGCAACTCAGGAACAGAGAGCTGCAGAACAAGAGCAGGGGACCACTGAGCAGAAACAGAGAACCCCAGCATTGTTGAAGATGCCACAGCACAGGAGCAAAATGCTGCAGCTCAGCAACAGAGGGCTGCAGATCATCAGGAGCAGCAGCTGGCAAATCAGCAACAAAATCGCATTGACCAGACTGGTCATTCAGCAGCAGCCGTGAACAACAATAGCTCAACAGCAGCAGCAGTGGAGGTCAACAGACCAGCAGCAGCAGAGAAGAGCAGATCAGCACCAGCAACCGGAGACACAGCAGCAACTGGAACCAGGGAGCAACGAGGAACTCGAGGAGCACCAGGAGCATGAGACGCACAAGGAACCAGCACTAGAGCTAGGGAGCGATGAGGTGCCAGTACAGGAACTAGGAAGAGAAAAAATACTGGAACTGGAACTAGGGAGCAACAGGGCACCAGCACAGGAGATAAGGAGTGACGAGATACTGCCACTGGTGCAAAGGAGACCTCCAATGAAGGAACTGGGGAGGTTACCAATGAAACACCAAAGGAGCTTGCAGACAAAGCAGTAGAGGAGGTCACTGGCAAAGCAGCAGAAGAGACCACCAGGGAAACAGTAGAAGCATCCACCAGAGAAGCAGCTGAGGTAACCAAAGGAAAAGCAGCCAAGACGACCACCGGAGAAGCACTAAGGCAACCACCAGCGAGGAAGCAGAGGGGACCATCAGCAAAGGAGCTGAGGAGAACACCGAGGAGACCATCAATGAACCAGCTGAGGTGGTCGGCGATAAACTAGCTAATATCGCCAGTGAGAGACCAGAGATGACCACAGGCAAGGGACCAGTAGAGACCAACACCATCTGAGCTGAGGTGGTCAGCGGCAGGTAACCAGGAGTTGCAGCAGTGGTGGCAAGTCATGGGGACCCAGAAACAGTGGATGGCTGAGGCCAGGAGGTGGAAGGGGATGAGCTTGGTCGGAGCGGTGTTGTCCCAAACCTCACTTCCCAACAGAGCCTCCAAAGGCCAGCAGAGTTCCCCTGAGCATGGACTCATACTCAGGTAAAAGCCAGGGTTTATCATCTGAAATCAGCTCAGTTTGTGAAAGAATCACCTGCTTGCACTCCATCTCCCAAGCATCCAATTCCGATGAGGGTGTGGAGACCAGAGCGCCTGCTGACGGAGACGTGGAAGCGATGGACTGGAAGCAGTGAGCAGCATAGGCACAGAAGAAATGAGAAGCAGACCACCCAAAAACGCAGATGGCGGCTTACGGAAGCAGCTGAATTGAGCGGTGGGGATGTGGAACAGCACGAGGAAACAGCAGAGCAGTCGGGAGATGAAGCAGAGTGGACCATATAAGCTGCAGAGCCAATCATGGGAGCAGCTGGTCTGGCCATGGAAGAAGCTGAGCCAACCGTGGAAACTGCAGAGAGAGCAGGTGAAGCAGAGGCTGTGGGCAGGTGGTAGTAAGCAGTGCCACCCGGCCAAAGAGTATCCTGGAGGGTGATTATGGAGTGGAAGAGGTCAGACACCACAGGGGTTTTCAACAGCTGGAGCTGACTATTGAAAGTTGTTTCAGCCAAAGTGACCTCAGGCAGAACATTGGGGGCAAAACTGATCTCCATCCATTAAACACACAAGAATGGAGGCATTCAGTGGCCAAACAATTACTACCATAGACTGTATACAAATACAAACGATGTGCTAACACTTACATCATTGTAGAAAAGTGAAGGTCAAATTCCTGGATTTAGGGAGCTGCCAAGTTGTGTATTTGCTGCCAGAGTCTGCACAGTAGCAACCATGAAGTGGAACTGTGACATCGCATTCCCGCCCATGACAGTTTATACAGCAATCTACAGGGAGCTGCTTCAAACTACAAACAGTCATTCTTCACAATCTCAACTACATCTGGTTTTTAAAACAATCCAAAAAGGACAGAAACCACCTTCTGAAAAAAAAATAATAAAAGGAGTATTTTTAGTTCTAAGTTTGTCAAAATGCTACACACAATAATGGGAGAAAGGCAGGGCTCATCATCTTACTGTAGTCAGCCACCAGATCAAGATGTATGGACTTCACTTTTGAAGCACTCTCATGTTGTCCATCTTTAGTCACAGTCTCTGACTGTTGTACATACAATAAGATAAGATAAGATAAGATAAGCCTTTATTAGTCCCACAACAGGGAAATTCCAGGATTGCAACAGCACAGGGATAGCAACACTCAGAGCAACAATCAGAAGGCAAGAAAAAACAAGCAAGCAAGAGCAGCTAATATACATATGTACATATTACTATAAAATATATATATACACACACACACACACAGACACACAGTGCAGAGCACTGTAGCTGGATGGAATAAATATATGAATATATGAACACACAGTGCAGAGCATTGTAGCTAGATGGAATAAATATGTAAATATATAAACACCCACAGTATGGAGCATTGCAGCTAGGTGGAATAAATATGCAAGTATATAAACACACACAGTGCGGAGCAATGTAGCTAGATGGAATAATATGTAGATATATAAAAACACAGTGCGGAGCATTGTAGCTAGATGGAATAAATATATAGATATATAAATATAAACACACCCAGTGCAGAGCATTGTAGCTAGATGGAATAAATATGTAAATATATAAACACACACAGTGCAGAGCATTGTTGCTAGGTGGGATGAAACAGCATAACCGTCTATTTAGTTATCCTACATGGTATGATTATGTGCCCATACATATTCTCACCCTCCATAGCGACCGGTATGTTCCTAGTTGTATGCCGGAGAGGACCATTGTGTAAGTCTATTGCATCTTTTGCATTCAAAAAAAAAAAAAAAAAAAAAAAAAAAAAAAAAAAAAAAAAAACCCTATTAGTTTGTTACGTCTTTTTGCTATCTCTGCGAGCAGCCCTGCTTAGGTTGTACAGTCTGACAGCCGTTGGTAGGAAGGACCTACGAAACCTCTCGGTTGTGCACCTGGGATGATGTAGTCTGCTGCTAAATGAGCTCCTCAGTGCATCCAGTATGTCCTGCATAGGGTGGAACTCGGACTCCAGCAGAGATGACAGTTTAGCCACCATCCTTCTCTCTCCTATCTCCTCCATCGGATCAAGGCGTTGCCCCAGGACAGAGCTAGCTTTCTTAATCAGTTTGTTCAGTCTCTTCCTATCGGCTGCAGTAATGCCACTGCCCCAGCAGACCACTCCAAAAGTGATGGCTGATGCCACCACCGTGTCATAGAATGACTTCAGCAGCGCCCCTTGTACACCAAAAGACCTGAGTCTCCTCAGCAGGAACAGCCTGCGCTGTCCCTTCTTGTAGAGTGCGTCAGTATTGTGTGACCAGTCTAGTTTATTGTTCAGATGAATACCCAGGTACTTGTAGGATGTCACCATCTCGATGTCTGTTCCCTGTATATTTACTGGTGCTGTGAGGGGCTGCCCATGCCTGCGGCAGTCCACCACCAGCTCCTTAGTTTTCCTCGCGTTGATCTGGAGGCAGTTCCGATGGCACCAGTCCACAAAGTCCTGGATAAGCCCTCTGTACTCAGCTTCATCTCCGCTGGAGATGAGACCAACGATCGCAGAGTCATCAGAGAACTTCTGTAGATGGCAATGTGTTGTGTTGTGTGAGAAGTCCGCAGTATAAAGAGTGAACAAGAAGGGAGCCAGCACCGTTCCCTGGGGGGCCCCCGTGCTACTGATGATCGTGTCGGAAACACAGTCCCGGGTTCTCACAAACTGAGGCCGGTTCGTGAGGTAGTCCAGGATCCATGATGACAGGTGCTGGTCCACCCCTGCGCGCAGCAGCTTGTCCTTCAGGATCATCGGTTGGATGGTGTTGAAAGCACTGGAGAAGTCAAAGAACATGATCCTCACCATATTCCCGGGCTTCTCCAGGTGGGACAGAGAACGGTGAAGGAGGAAGATCACCGCATCCTCCACCCCAATGCCATGCTGGTAGGCGAACTGGAGTGGATCCATCGCTGGTTCCACCAGGGGGCGGAGATGAGCAAGGAGCAGTCTCTCCAGGGTCTTCATCAAGTGGGACGTCAAGGCCACCGGTCTGAAGCTGTTCAGGTCTTTGGGGTGGGAAGTTTTTGGTACAGGTACCACACAAGATGTTTTCCACAGCTGTGGTACCCTCCCCAGTTTCAGGCTCATGTTGAAGATATATGTCACAATCCCACACAGCTGGTCTGCACAGGACTTGAGGAGCTTTGCGCTGATGCCGTCCGGTCCCGACGCCTTCCTCGCCTTGATCTTCCTCAGCTCCGTCCTCACCTGGGTCTTGGTCAGGGTCAGGATGGGGGGCTGTGTGTTGGGAGTGGGGGGGTGTCGGTGGAGTGGGGAGTGGGTAGCAGGACTTGATTTCTTAGAGGCAGCAGTGGTTGTTGTGCAGACAGGGGGGAGGGCGGTTGGTCAAATCTATTGAAAAACAGATTCAGGTTGTTCGCCCACTCCCTGCCCCCCGTGGCCTGGGGGGAGGTATTCTGGAGCCCCGAGATGGTTTTGAGGTTTCTCCAGACCCCGCTGATGTCGCTCTGTTGCAGCTTGTCCTCCATCTTCTTCCTGAAGCTGTCCTTGCCTTCTCTGATCTTTCTCCTCAGCTCCCTCTGTACGGACTTCAGCATCTCCCTGTTCCCCGACCTGAAGATCCTCTTCTTCTCTCTCAGAAGTGTTTTTATCTCAGGGTTGATCCAGGGTTTGTTGTTTGAGTGACGCCGTATGGTCTTGGTGGGAACGGATTTGTCCACACAGAAGCTGAGGTAGCCCGTGAAGGTGTGAATGAGGCCATCGATGTCCTCACCATGTGGATCGCAGAGCTGCTTCCAGGCAGTGGCTTCAAAACAGTCCTTTAGAGTGTCCATCGTCTCCTCAGACCATAACTCCACAGTGTGCATGGCCGGAGGTTGTCTGTGCACTAGGGGTTTGTACACCGGTCGGAGATGAACCAAGTTGTGATCCGATCTCCCAAGTGGGGGGAGTTGTGATGAGGTGTACGCCTCCTTAGTGTTTGCGTAGAACAAATCCAGTGTTTTATTGTCTCTAGTGTGGCATGTGACATACTGGGTGAAAGTGGGCAGAATGGGAGACAGTGAAACGTGGTTGAAATCGCCTGAGATGAGGAGAAGAGCATCTGGGTGTTCTGTCTGCAGCCTGCTGGTTACTGAATGGATGACGTCACGCGCTGTCCCAGCGTTCGCCGTCGGATTTGCATAAACAACAATGCAGATCACGTGTGAGTGTTCTCTCGGGAGATATGTAGGCCTCATGCTAACAGCTAGCAACTCAATGTCTTTGCTGCAGTGTCGTTGTTTAACAGTGATATGTCCCGGTCTGCACCAGTTGTTGTTAACATACATGATCACTCCACCGCCCCTAGTTTTGCCACTCTCTGGTGTTTGGTCAGCTCGTATCGTGTGAAAACCCTCCAGCTCAATGTTAGCATCTGCTGCTAGTTCAGTTAGCCACGTCTCAGTAAACAAAAGGAGAGAGCACTCCCGGTAAGTGCTATCATAACGGGAGATAGCCGCTAGCTCATCTAACTTTCCCAGTATCGACCGTACATTTCCCATGACAACAGATGGAAGGGAGGGTCTGTACCTTATCTTTTTTGTCCTCCGCCTTACTCCAGCCCGGCAGCCGCGGCGTTTTCGCCTCAGTTCTCTCGGTATGTCGAGTTTTTCCAGTGGGACCGGGTGGCGGTTAAATGCTAGCAGCTCTTCCCTGTTATATCGTATCCTGCTATAAACAGTGGCTCCGTCCACCGGCTCAGGAGACATTTGGGATGATCTGTGTGTCCGTGATATAAGTGGGGTGAAAAAAAAAAAAAAAAGTGATCAAAAGAGAGAGGAAGGGGAAAAAAAACTCGGAATCGAGCCGCTGTTGCAAAAGGCAGCCGACTGGTGTGGCGCCGAGAATAAGCGTATTCAAATAAGCATTTGAATAAGCGTATGCTATTCAAATGCAGCGATTCCTGGTTCAGTTCCCAGCCAGAGCAATCCTTCCTGCGTGTCTCTCTCTTAACTATAGTTGTCCAATAAAGTCAGAATGCCTCAAAATAAATCTTTAAAATACACAAAAAAAAAATAACATGAGTCGCTGAGTATAGAAATGAGGAAAATTATCTCCACTCTCTTCTACAGGTGTCATGTAATGTAAAGGATGTGGAAATGTGATGTAATGTTAAGTCAATTCTACAAAAATAATATGTACACTGCAGATTGTGACTTTGACTGAGCAATCATCCTAAAATGCTCTGAGATGTTTTTTTTATTACATCTTCAGAAGCACTCTCAAGTTTATTTCTAATGGGGGGGGCAACTGAGATGAAGACAGAGGCTGACAGATAGACAATTTAATCATGCCGATTATTTTTCAAGAAATATAAATGGTTAATAAATAATTGCGCAGTCACAGCTATTAAGGGTAATAATTTTTCACCGTGTCTCGTTGGATTCTCCTCTTTTGCTCTTTTATTGAAATAGATTAAAATAGTCAGAATTTCAGGGCCATGAGGATCTATTTTCTGACAACTGTGGGCTTTGAAATCATGCTTCAATGAGGACATGAGTACAACACACGCACATAAACACAGGAAAAGAAACACATCTGTGCACCCAAACACACACACACACACACACACACACACACACACACACACACACACACACACACACACACACACACACATGCATAAGAAGTGAGTGGTGTTGATGCAAGCTTGGAGTGATGGTAATATCACAGACTGGAGGAGCTGCTAATGAACAGTGCGAATGGGAAGAAAGGCTCCAGCTCAATTCACTAATTGCTTTAAAAGCTTTTCATACAATTTACCCTGTCAACAGAGATTGTGTGTGTGTGTGTGTGTGTGTGTGTGTGTAGGTGCGTGTGTGGGCAGCACATGGGATAAGAAAAAGAGATAATTCTGAGAAAACATATTGTAAGAAAGTAAGGAGGAAATGCACAATGGTTTTTTACACCTACGCAGAGTCAATCAGACACATGGTCTCACACTTAAAACTAAGACGTCATGTTCCGCTCGAGACGGTAATGTCTAAAAATGGCAGCTAGACGCAAAAGAAAAAAGAGCCATAAACACAGTGAACACAAATCACCCATTCCTTCACACATATAGTACATACACCTATATATACTGTACACATATAGGGCCCGTGCTTTACACAAAAGAGACATACTCTGCCTGGCTCTCTGTGGCACACAGCACAGAGCAGAGCACTGGTCCTGGCACTTGCCCTGGTCCTCATTAATGTAAAAAGCCTGCTGAGTGTTTTAAGCAGCATTAAAGCAACAGCAGAGTCATAAATGCAGACAGCTCTCAGTCGTCCTCTCCAGCGCAGCTCCCTGGCCTATTGTTCATAACACAGTCTCAAGGACCTGAGCGACACGCAGTACACAACGGTAAAGGAGGACAGTTCTCCCTGAATCAGCCTCTTACATTTAACCTGTCTGTCAAAATCAAATGGACTATAGAAAGCCTAAGTCACACCCCCTCTACTTACACATATGGGACCTTAAATCAGAAAAAAATCTCCATAGAAATGAATGGCAATAGCAAAATTATCTTTTGAGCCTGATCGAGTTTTGCCACGAGTTACACATATGATGTTTGTCAATTTAAAAAATAATTTTCCACGTAAATAACAGTGTAGGTTATTGTCCAACTGTTAATGTATAAGATTATGAAAATACATACATTAAAAAAACTACAGACACCAATGGACGGAGTTCTTGTCATCTTTTCAAAGCGTGCCCAGGGTGAAGGAACTAAGGGTGCATTCAGACAGCCACTGTTTGGTCCAGACCAAAGGACCAAACAGTGGCTTCCACGGATACTTTGGTTTGTTTGGTGCAGTCTGAACGCTTATTGGAACTCTGGTGCGCACCAAACAAGCGAAGTCTGGTCCCCCTGAAAACGGGGGTCTCAGTTCACTTACAAATGAAGTCTGCTGCACTCCGCTTGCAATATGAATCTAAACGGAGTATCCAGCGGACCAAAGGGCGGAGGTGCCCCTCAGCATTTGTGTGACCATAGCAACACGTAGTCTGAGAAGAGGAAGTGGTGTTTACCGTAGTACATTTTGGGGAGAAAATAACAATAAACAGTGTGAATCCAAGAAATCCTTTTACAAGCGAAAGCCAAGGAGAAAAGTTAAAAAAACATCTCATTTGTGGTGGACAAACAGCCTCGCTGAAGGCAACAGATTTCCATTTTCGGTCCTGGCCAATCGATGAGCCTGATTTTTCTTCTTCGCTGAGATTTTTTCTTCTTGGTCAGTGGTGGTTTCGGCGACAACGCCATAAACGAGCAGTTGTAACTGCGTGATGTTGTCCAGGCAGTTTGGTCCGCTGCAGTGTGAATACAAACCAAACAAAGGTGTGAAAATTCTCAGCATTCCCCGCCCAATCGAACCGAGACCCCAGGACTATCCTGGCCTGAATGCAGCCTAACAGTCCTCTGGATCAGTTGCTGCTCTCACAAAACAAAACAATACCTTTGTGTTGTTTTTCTCCTCTTTGGATCCTTCTTTCATCGGTCAGGAAACAGGAGGTGAGGTTTTAGTAATCTCCCACCATGCTCATGTTTAGCGATGTGGGTTGATGGGAGTTGTTGTCCGCTAATCCTTTAAACAAAAACTAAATATTACTCTGTTATTATATGACAGCTGACAACTTTAATTACGTGGAAAATTATCTGTTAAATTGACAAACATCATATGTGTAACTTGTGTGTAATTTGATCAGGATCATTCATTTCAGTGGAGAACTGTTTCGATTTAAGGCCCCATAAGCGGAAGTAGAGAGGGCGTGACTTAGGCTCTCCATTTTGAAAGATAAAAATGAAAAAGGGATATTAGAAAAGATTTAGGAAGGTAGTAAAGTAGAACCTCAACAGTGGTAGAAATAATTACATTTATTCAAGTACAGGTACTGATGTAACTTTTCCAAAAATTGTACTTACATGAGTAGTTTTATTGCAGAATACCTTTTTCTCTTATTTGAGCACATTTTTGAGAAAATTAAAAACGTGTACTTTTACTCAAGTACATTTGGTGCTACTTATGAGCTACTTTTGATTTCACTAATGTAAATGTGGTTAGAGCGATGATTGTATTGTAATAGATCATTTTCACCAGATATGGCTGTATTTTTTTTTAATTTTAGTAAGTTTATCATCTTGTGACTTGTTATTACATATTATCTTGCATACTGTAACTGGTATTGATGTTGTTCTTCTATTTGGAGTCAGCTGCAAAAGAACCATAAAAGCTTTAAATTTATGAGTTGAAAAGTTTTATATTTACACAAAAAAAGAAAAAGGCAGTGATGGGCTGTCAGAGCCAGCAAGGCCTTCTCTGCTGGCCTAAACAGTATCAGAAACACTCACCAACATTTACACCCTACATTCTTATATTTGTTCCATGAGGTCCTAAGGCAGACTGAACATGCATTGGATCCTCTGCAGTTTGCCTATAGGCCTCACAGAGGAGTGGAGGATGCCACTGTCACTCTGTTTGACATGCTTTTCAAACATCTGGATTTTAATGGGACACACGCCAGGCTTATTTGTGGACTTTTCTTCTGCCTTTAATACAATCCAACCTCATATTTTAGTTGAAAGGCTCCTGCAACAATTTGATTTAAGCAATAATCTGGTGGGTTGGATTCTGGATTTCTTAACCAACAGGACGCAGAGAGTAAGGGTCAATGGCACATTGTCTGACCTAAAGTGCTCTTCTACTGGCTCTCCTCAGGGGTGTGTGTTGTCACCACTACTCTTCATCCTGTACACAAACATGTGTCGGAGCAGACATGACAACAGACACATTATAAAGTATGCTGATGACTCAGTCATTGTCAGTCTCCTCCAGGATGGTGAGAGTGGCCACGGCCCAGTAGTTGATGACTTTGTTCACTGGTGTGAGGATTCCTACCTGCAGCTGAATACAACAAAAACGAAAGATATGATTATTGACTTTAGGAGGAAAACTCCCAGGCACAAAGTCACCATACTAAAAGGCCAGACCACCGAATGTGTACAATCGTACAAATATCTTGGGACAATTATTGATAGTGGATTGAACTTTGAGGTGAACTGTGAAAGGGTGTGCAAAAAGGGTCAGCAAAATTTGCATTGTTTGAGGAAACTTGCACGCTTCCAAATTGACCGAACCATAATGACTATGTTTTATCGGGCTTTTATTGAATCTGTTTTATCCTTTTCTTTAATGTCATGGTTTGGTCAGATAAAACTGAAACAGAGGAAATCCTTGGATCAGGTAGTCAGATGGTCCAGTCGTTTGCTTGGTGAGTCACAGCTGAGCCTGACATCCCTGTACACCAGACAAGTACAGAGGATGGCCGACTCGATTTTAAATGATGACTCCCACCCTTTGCACTGCAACTTTCAGCTTCTTCCCTCCAGACGGAGGTTTGCTGTCCCAAAAAGTAGAACCCAGCGCTACAAAAACAGCTTTGTCCCTGCTGCTGTCAAAGAGTTGAACAAGCTATAAAAATTATATTGTACATATTTTATATTTACCTATTTTGTAAGATGTGTGCCTGTGTTTGTGTCTATGTTGAATGTAATTAGTGGCTTGTAAATATGGATGTCACCAACTGCAAAACAAATCTACCTACGGGTACAAATAAAGTAACCTGAACCTGAACCTGAGGATGTACTATATTATTCCCAAAAGTCTATTCTCTTCATGTCATAGTTTTTTTCTCTTGGTTGCATTACTTCCAGTAGTGTATGCAAATGCTAGAGGTTTTGTCCAACCATATATCAACCATCATGTGTTGCCGGGGTCAAAGAAATCTGCTTTGAGGCCTTCAGAATCGAGGGTGCAGGTGTCTGCACTTTAAAATGAACGGAAATGAAGATTGTTGCTTTAACCAATCAGATTTTGAGTTTGCCACACAGGGGCAAGCTAGATGGCATCTGATAATGTCGGCAGTTTCACATCCTTTGATTAGATGGTGATGGTTACATGTCCACTGGTCCCAATGCAGTTGAGAGTGGGAATGAGGTGTGAAGTAAATAACTGACATTGTGGAAAACCAATAGTCAGTGAGCTCTGTCCCGAGGGACTCTCATTGGTTCTGCTGCTGAGAACAAAAAAGGTGCCCCTGATTGGTTGATGCATACAGCCGCGGGTGGTCTTTCACCAGATTTCAGCTCCTGAAAAACATGGTGTATCACGAGTAAACTTTGTCTGATATCTTAAAAACAAACCAGAGAAAAGTGTTTCTAACAACATTTGAGACAAGAAATAGTAGATGCAGTTAATGAATCCGTTGTTATTTGAAATCAAAAACCGCTGGTTTTAAATGTTTGGCACATCGCTACAGATTTTTTTTTTCAGACTTTATTGGGAATATTGTAAATGGCACTGCTACAGCTGATGATAGGGAATGTATATAAAACAAAAATAAAAAAGATACAGAAAGTTGAAAAATAAACAATTTTTTAAATCACATTTTTATTTATTTGGGGGAGGAGGAGGTTGTGAATGGTCACGAGATTTCAGAGGCTCAAAATGGCAGCTGCCAGAAAACAAATGTAAATACGACACATCTAAGAAAAATATTCTTCTTCCTATTTCGTATTACTCGGAATGTAGCCAACATTCATCCTGGAAGATTTTGAAGACTACATTGACACATATTTCAATCGATTTTGCACCATAAATGACACAACAGCCAGGGATAAGGACAACTTCACTTCAAGTACAGCAACACCATCCAGCCCAGCCAGCAATCCTGCTGACCAGAGGTCAGTGACATTTTGGTCTCAATTAACAATAAATTCTCTTGATGCAAGGATATTGGTTATTGAAATGCTGCATAAGGAAGTCACAACTAGTCGTCAATGCTAGTACCACTACCAGGTGACTACTCTTAGTTTAATTAATATAATAAGGGAACCGAAGTTCAGTAAATTGATACCACTGCTCCAGCTTTATCTCCACCCATGGTAAGCACATTTCAGAGTGAGCCCCACACCCACACACCTACAGTGTCGCTAGTGATTTAGCTAAGCAGTAGTTAGTAGTAGTCATGCTAGTTTTGAGCTGGGATGGGACATTTAATTCTTGTACACACACATATAAAGTAAACAAGCAAAAAAAAAAACAAAGTCGAGCCACATTTTGAACCTGCCCTGTATGCATGTATCCATGGGGGTCATTGTGACAGAACATTTGCTGGAAGTGAGTATTGAGAATGTGGCAGGTTATGGTTGTTTAAAGGAAGATACGGGAGGGTCATCAAGGGACTGTCACGGGGCATCTCAAGATGTCTAATGGGTCTGAGGTCAATTTATCAATAGATGGAGGGAAAAAAGAATAAACAGGTCTACAGACAACACCAAAGGGCTTATGATGAATGGCTGGTGGGGATGAATACATCTGGAGAGAATGGGTAAGGCAGAAATAGGGGAACAAGCATGTATGTACTTGGAAGGTTTTGTATATAAACCTGTTTGAGCTCAGAATTTAATCCACTTGCTAAAAGATGTGCTGTTGTGTGTGTTTCTATCTTTGGAGGCGTGAGCTTCCTGTTCAGCAGAGATGCATCCCCAGCGTATGGTGGCCTCCGGACCTCAAACTTTTCCCTTGAGTCTGCCATCTGTCATTATAGACAGCATGGAGAGGCAGAGCTGGCCCTGGGTCAACACCAAAGCCAATACCTGAAGACAGGCAGCCTACACACACATACACACCAGCCAGCAAGCCAATAACTGCAGCCCATTATTGAGCTGGCCAGGTCCAAGTTCTGACACGAGCCACAATTAACCCTTGAATCCTCAGCGGGCTGCTGGATGTTCATTCAGAGCAGCTAACGAGGCTAAATGTGAGAGCAGTGGCTTCAGTAATGAGACAGGATAACTGTGCTGTGTTCTGGCCTGAGCAGGTTAGTTCTCACTGGCCCCGAGGATAATATCCATCTTCCACATTCACATCAGACTAGCCCTGCCTAGAATTACCTGGTTTTGTGTCTGGAATGGCTATAGTTGACTGTCACTGGACCAATAATCCACACTCCTCTTATCTCTTCCTCACACACACACAAACATGGGATACAGCCTAGGGTTTAGAGAAGCAGGGTAAAGGCTGCTTTTTTCTTCAAACAAAGTGCAGTTCACAATATCTGCAGAGGTAAAGGTAGGAATGGGGGAAAGCAGTGCAGTTAGTGCTGGGTGGTATGACCAATAATTTATACATATATGTATACATACAATATACAATGGCTTTGATTTGCTTCACAAATTGACAATACATGAAGGTGTGGGGGACCTAGACGCTACATTTTTCACTCAGACTGAATGTCACAGGAGGAGAACAGCCGATGGGCGGTTGAGACGGGACAGCGGAGATGGAGATGCTAAAGGACCGTTAGGCAGATGCACCGGGCAGACTGTGGCTTCTCCACCGGACTGCATGTTAATGCGCCGACAGGCTTTGTGATGACATGCATTGTGATTGTGTGTATTGTGGTGTGAACCACCGGACAGTATGCTAATGCGCCGACAGGCTTTGTGAGGACGTGCACTGTGATTGTGTGTATTGTGGTGTGAACCCCCAGGTCGCTAGGCAAGGATGTAAGATATAAAAGAGAGATGCCCAGCGACCTGTGTGATTCTTGTTGACTTGTGGTTAGAGAGAATAAAGTCCACGCTGATCCAGCTCACTGCCTCACCTGCTCATTTCTCTGTACACTGGTGACCCTTGGCGTAGAATGGAACTCGAGGCAAACACCCCGGAGACGGCCCAGACTGGAAGTGACAGCACCGCGTGCGCCGTTTCAGTCAAGCTCCCAGACTTTTGGCTACACGACCTGATGGCTTGGTTCCTCCACACCGAGGCCCAATTCACGCTCTGTGTACTGACGGCGGATGACACCAAGTACTACTACATGGTTGCAGCGCTGGACGCACGCACAACACAGCAGGTGGCGAACCTGCTCCAACAGCCCCCAGCCCACGGCAAATATGACGCTCTCTAAACCGCACTGACCCAGCGCTACATGCTCTCAAACTGCGACAAAGCGGAAAGGCTCCTGACGCGCTCCAAGTTGGGAGACGGGTCGGCAGCCGAATTAATGGAGAAGATGTTGGCGTTGATGGGCACAGATGGCAAGCCGTTCCTCTTTGCCCATCTTTTCCTCCGGAACCTCCCGACAGCGGACAGAGCGGTCCTCGCCAATTCGCTGCTGCTGGCCACGCAGAACTATCGGGCGCAGGCACAAGAAGCGGACCAGATTATCCTGCCGACCAGAACCTTCGCTGTGAACACAGCGGCGTCAGAACCCAGTGAGACGGCCAGTGAGGGCGAGGAGCCGTCGATCGTGGCCGCCGCGGGTGCCAAGAAGCACCGGACGGGCATGCTCTGCTTCTACCACCGCCGCTTCAGAGAAGACGCACGGCGATACGTGCCACCGTGCCAGTTCAAGCGCTCTGGAAACGCCAGGACCGGCAGTCAGTAGCAGCTGCGACCGTAGGTGACACAACCAAGCTGCTCTATGTGACGGATTCACGCTCAGAGAGACGGTTCCTCATGGACTCCGGCTCCCAAAAGAGCCTCATCCTGCCGCCCTACGCAGACCGGCTGGTTGGAAGTAGCGGCCCCGAGCTGGCAGCTGCAAACAGCTCAGACATTAAGACTTTTGGTGAGAGGACACTGACCATATCCTTGCACGGCCGTACCTACCAATGGTCCTTCTTCATAGTGGCATGTAACTCCCCCATTTTGGGTGCAGATTTTTTTGTGTGCACATGGGCTATTAGTCGATGCGGCTAACAGATGTCTGATTAATGCTATGTCTTTTGATTCTCTGCCCTGTACAGCTCGAGGAGCCAGGTCCACAACACTAGCCAACGTCACAGCTCCAGGGGGTAAGTTCCACACACTACTCACTCAGTTCCCAGCACTCACGGTTCCGACGTTTTCAGTGGCCGACACTAAGCACAGGGTAGAGCACTTCATTACCACCACGGGGCCGCTCGTTTTCGCACAACCTCGGAGGCTGGACGCAGCTAAACTGGCCAGTGTGCGTGAGGAGTTCGCCAACTTGGAAAGGTTGGGCATCATCAGGTGCTCAAACAGCCCATGGGCATCCCCGCTATGCATGGTGTCTACAGCTGAGGGATCGTGGCGACCATGTGGAGATTTCCGCAGATTAAACAACGCCACAGTGCACAATCGCTACCCAATGCCCCATATTCAGGATTTTTCCGTCCACCTCACCGGGGCACGCATTTTTTCCAAGGTGGACCTGGTCCGCTGGTACTACCAGTTCCCGGTGCGCGCAGAAGACATACCCAAAACAGCATTAATAACCCCGTTCAGTCTTTTTGAGTTTCTACACATGCCTTTCGGGTTAAAAGGCACAGCGCAGACCTTCCAACGCATGATGGATGCTGTACTGCGCGATCTGCCTTTTGTGTTTGTCTACCTGGACGACATCCTGGTGGCCAGCGCGTCCGAGGACGAACACGTAGCTCACCTCAGGATGGTTTTCCAGAGGTTGGAGGAGCACGGGTTAATAATCAACCCGGCGAAGTGCCAGTCCGGGGTTACAGTAATCGACTTTTTGGGCCACCGCATCTCACCGGAGGGCGCAATACCCTTACCTGACAAAGTGTGCACAGTGGCAGATTTTACCCGGCCTCAGACTAAGACTGGCTAAGAGGTTCGACCACATACACGTGGACCTCGTGGGCCCCCTCCCGCCATCACAGGGGTTTACGCACCTCCTGACAGTGGTGGAACGCACCATGCGCTGGCCCAAAGTGGTGCCACTAGCTTCCACCATGTCTACAGAAGTTGCACGTGCTTTTTTGGCGACATGGGTGGCACGCTTCGGCGCCCCTTCGGATATCACGTCATATATCGTTTCCGACCTCTGGTCTACAATGGCCCGGAGCCTGGGCATCACCATTCATCGCACGACCACGTACAACCCCCAGGCCAACGGGTTATGCGAGCGTTTCCATAGGTCGCTTAAAGTAGCGCTCAGGGCTTCGCTTACGGACGCAAATTGGGTGGACCGATTGCTGTGGGTTCTGTTAGGGTTGCGTTCCGCACCGAAGAAG
Organism: Pholidichthys leucotaenia; assembly: GCA_020510985.1. Taxonomy (NCBI): domain Eukaryota; kingdom Metazoa; phylum Chordata; class Actinopteri; order Cichliformes; family Pholidichthyidae; genus Pholidichthys; species Pholidichthys leucotaenia. The sequence continues at coordinate 231,741,269 of CM035849.1, forward strand.
GATTTGGCTGCCTCCGCAGCAGAACTTGTTTTTCTCAGCCGCTGCGGCTCCTCTGAGAATTTTTGCCTGACAACCCCGCACCGACCACCCATCCATCCCCACCTTCACTACGTAGCGCAGAGGCAGGGACAGTACCCGGCCCAGCCCACCACTGTTTTTCCCGCTCTTTCGTCTCAAGGACCTTGAAGGATGCGTCGTTCGTGTTTGTCAGGCACGATGCCCACCGGACCCCGTTGCGCCCGCCCTACGATGGCCCATTCAGAGTGTTGGAACCTGGGGCTAAACATTTTGTGTTAGACTTGGGGGGACGCAGAGAAACAGTCTGCATAGACAGGCTTAAGCCCACGTTCGTACTAGCAGACAAGCAGGTGGTGTTGGCCTGAGCTCCTCGGTGCGGACGACCCCCACTGAGAGCTCCGCAGGTAAATGACTCGTCAGCTCAGTCACACTTGCATGGTGAAGATGTGTTCCCCCCCACCAATGTTCCCCCACAGACAGACGTGCCTCCAGGAGTGCCCCACCTGCACAGCAGCGCCTCGGAGCCGGCGACCCCCCGTTACAGCCACTACGGACGTCGGCTGAAGCCCACAGGACATGAGGGTTAAGGCCCATTCTGAGTGTTCGAGGGGGGGACCTAGAGGTTACATTCTCCACTCAGACTGAATGGCAAGGAAGAGAGAAGCTGACGGGGGGTCGAGACGGGATAGCGGAGGTGGAGATGCTAAAGGACTGTTAGGCGGTTGCGCCAGGCAGACTGTGGCTTCTCCACCGGACTGCATGTTAATGCGCCGACAGGCTTTGTGATGACATGCATTGTGATTGTGTGTGTTGTGGTGTGAACCACCGGACAGTATGTTAATGCGCTGACAGACTTTGTGAGGACGTACACTGTGATTGTGTGTATTGTGGTGTGAACCCCCAGGTCACTAGGCAAGGATGTAAGATATAAAAGAGAGATGCCCAGCAACCTGTGTGATTCTTGTTGACTTGTGGTTAGAGAGAATAAAGTCCACGCTGATCCAGCTCACTGCCTCGCCTGCTCATTTCTCTCGACAAAGGGATCAATTAAGAATGGGCGCATGACGTAACTCAATGACAGGATGACACATTAAAATGAAAACATTTATTTCCAATGTGGTCCTTTCAGTCACATTATTATTCATCCGAATACCACATGTTAGAATGGGAAAGTTTTGCTGCGTTATCAAATGTAACAACTGCTCTCACAATTGGTGCTGTGGAAAAATATTGATAACAGCGTACGCTTTTTTTTTTTTTTTTTTAACTTCCCAACTTGGAAGAAAAGTGGAAAGAATCGTGTCTCTGAGCTAACAAAGAGGCATCAGATGGAAAGGATTGCAGCAGTCACAAGGAAAGACATCAGCTCTGACAATATTCCTGCCAACCCGGTCTCAGTAAAAAACATACAGTGGGGTAAAAAAGTATTTAGTCAGCCACCAATTGTGCAAGTTCTCCCACTTAAAAGATGAGAGAGATCTCCAATTTTCATCATAGGTATACCTCAACTATGAGAGACAAAATAAGAAAAAAAAAAATCCAGAAAATCACATTGAAGGATTTTTAATGAATTAATTGGTAAATTCCTCGGTAAAATAAGTATTTGGTCAATAATTTAATTTATAAGATTAATTATAAGATTTATAATTTTTAAATTGCTCATCAGTGTATGCGCTGACCCCACAAACCAAGGTAGGCAAAACATATATGACAGCGTGACTTGAGGCAGTTGGTTGAGATCCATGGTCCATTTCTTGTGCTCCTATCAATCGATCCCGTTTATTTCTTAAATTTTTTGGAGGTAGCACTCCTTTTCTTTCTTATTCAGCTTCTCTGAATAAGAAATTTTAATTTTCTGTTTGCCATGGGACATTTTACATTGGCTGGACACTGGCTGGAACGGTAAGGGGTTCATGTTTTTTTGTGGATTTTTTTTTTTTTTTGATATTCTGTTTCTCCCTGTTAAAATAAACCTACCATAAAAATTATGAACTGTTCATTTCTTTGTAAGGCAGTAAACTTACAAATTCAGCATACTTATTTCCCCCACTGTATATGTTAAAGAACTGACACCACACTGGCTCATAAATGTGGCGCTCAAAACACCTTGATGATTCACAGCTGAACTAATATAAAGCCCAATTCATAAACATTAATTTTGGATGTGGGTTTTAACTATCTATTTAACATGAATCCATATCATCCAATTGAACTTTGAACATTTTATTGTATTTTGGCAGTTAGATTGGTAGAAAATGTAATGAGTTACATTTTTTTAACTCGCCACACTTAACGTCATGTTTGCCCCTGCGGGGCTTAAGGACGGACTCAACTGCGGGGCGACATTTAAGCATATTTATTCATACAGAAAGGAACACTGCACGTGGGCAGAAACAGAAAATAAAGCCGTAACGGCAGAAAAACAACACAGATAATGTGGTAGCAAAATAATAAGTCCCAGACGTGTGGAGTGTTTCGACGAAGACACCCTACTGAAGGCAGAGCATGAGATGTACATATAGCGCTAGCGCTGATCAGCAGACGAGGCACAGCCGTGAGCAATTAATAAGAGGACCAATAACTGAGGAGCAGAGAATAAACTGAGAATGCTGTCAGACAAGTAAACACCACAATGATGAGTGAGACAGGAGCAAAGATAATAATAATGATGACAATAATAACAATGAGTCTAAAATGGAGCACAAAGCGTGAACAGGGTCTGTGACCCTGCCCAAACCACTACAGTTAACTGTTTAGCTTGTCATCAAGTGAGAATGTCTAGATATAGGCAGGGTTATTCAGAGTGTGACTGACTTTTTTGGCCCCAAACACATAAAATAATAGCATTTGACATAAAAAATAAATAAATTTTACATCAACTATGAAGTGTAACTGTACAGTATATAGTATATAAAACTGACTTGTTTAGATCATAATGAAAAAAAAAAACTAATTCCGTGTTGGGAGCACTGTAACAGGAAAAATGAGAAAAGGGAAAGCAGAAAATACACGAACCTTACAGATTGGTAAAAATTATAGCTTTACTATTTCCTTTTTGGTTCTTTTCCCTTTTCCCACCATCGTTTATTTCCAACCAGGGCTGTTATCAGACGCAAGTCTGTGGTGAGCGGAAAGGAGAACGCAGAGAAAATAATTACCCTCTGCTTCAACCAGCTGGTTTGTTCATAAACACGCAATTATGATTTCATGGCAGTCCATTATACACAAGCCACTCCAGGGCAGAAAGCACCGCCAAGCCGCGATCACTGAAAACATCTTAAACACTCTGCAAAGGCTAATACCTCAGCTACAAAATGCAATTTTCTGATTTCCTTGGCAACCCCTCAATAAGAAATCAATTAGTCTCTGAGAAATATGAGTAAAAGTCCTGTAAAGCTAATGTGCCTGCCCTGTAAGGGCTCCGTCTACACTGCTTCTAACAGAGTGCTGGCAGCAATCAGCCAATATGAGAATGGGTCTGGGCTGATCACATTATTTGTTTGTTTTACTGCCGCAATATATAGCCTTGCAATAATGATCGGTGGCTTATTAAACAAGGACAAACTTGGACTCTCAACCAGTTTATAAAATCAAAGTAATCAAATCGACGGGTAAAATGTAGTATTACATTTACTAGAAACAGTATATCATTTCAATAAGTATTACTTTAAAACAACTGTTTTTAAAGAGCAGAAATAATAATACATTTAATAGCACCGTTGACCTTTATCATACTTACTCAGCCCAGATTCATTATTTGTAGAGACATTTTAAGTGAACAGATTTAAATAGATTCATATTATAACCTACAAACGAAATCATGCATGTCAGTATTCTAAAATGTAAAGGTTATATAGACCACAGTGTTCTCCTTAAAGCTCTGCAGTCTTTCACTAGTTTATGCCTGATGTGATTTTCTATTAGCTGACCTATCTTCTGCTTGCTTTTTCCTGTCTTTTGGACCTACAGACTTCTAATCACAACACATTTCTAACATTATATGCATGCCGGAATCACTTCAGTCAAAAGAATACTTGTTTTTTTTTTTCTTTTCTGTAGTTCTGGAGCAGAAGGACCTCTGATACAACATGAGTACCTCAGCTGTCAATGATAAAAGATATACAATTAATTAAGACAGCCTGGAGAGAAGGTACTGGGATGGAGTCTGCAATCTGAGATTTTCTAAACATATGCACAGTGGGAAATTGGCTGAGCCACCAGTGAACCAAGTTTGATTTTGTGGTATCATGACATTAAGCACAATTTGGTTCTCTGCTAGCGTTTTTATTCTATGATTCTTGCCTGCAAAATATGCTTTCAAATCAAACTCCGTCTCCAAGAGATCAGACTGACATACTCTGTACTGCAGCACACTGCCTGATCCCTTTGGAGAGTCTGGAAACATGTCTTTTTCTCCAGAAAGAGTTGGAGATTGTAGCTGGAGAGGCATCGCTACCTAGCCTGCTGCTCCACAGGGTTGACAGTGAATTGAGGGCTGTAGGACTAATGTGTGCAATTTGATTTAAGGTATTTACGGTGGGGTAAAAAAGTATTTAGTCAGCCACCAATTGTGCAAGTTCTCCCACTTAAAAGATGAGAGAGGTCTCCAATTTTCATCATAGGTATACCTCAACTATGAGAAAATCACATTGTCTGATTTTTAAAGAATTTATTTGCAAATTATGGTGGAAAATAAGTATTTGGTCAATAACAAAAGTTCATCTCAATACTTTGTTATATACCCTTTGTTGGCAATGACAGAGGTCAAACGTTTTCTGTAAGTCTTCACAAGGTTTTCACACACTGTTGCTGGTATTTTGGCCCATTCCTCCATGCAGATCTCCTCTAGAGCAGTGATGTTTTGAGGCTGTCGCTGGGCAACACAGACTTTCAACTCCCTCCAAAGATTTTCTGTGGGGTTGAGATCTGGAGACTGGCTAGGCCACTCCAGAACCTTGAAATGCTTCTTACGAAGCCACTCCTTCGTTGCCCGGGCGGTGTGTTTGGGATCATTGTCATGCTGAAAGACCCAGCCATGTTTCATCTTCAATGCCCTTCAGAATCAGAATCAGAATCAGGTTTATTGCCATTGTTCATGTAGTACACAAACTAGGAATTTGTCTCGGTGCAATGCTGCAACATTAAACATGATAAAATAAAAGAAAGATGGAAGGAAGGAGGTTTTCATTCAAAATCTCACAATACATGGCCCCATTCATTCTTTCCTTTACACGGATCAGTCGTCCTGGTCCCTTTGCAGAAAAACAGCCCCAAAGCATGATGTTTCCACCCCCACGCTTCACAGTAGGTATGGTGTTCTTTGGATGCAACTCAGCATTCTTTCTCCTCCAAACACGACAAGTTGAGTTTTTACCAAAAAGTTCTATTTTGGTTTCATCTGACCATATGACATTCTCCCAATCCTCTTCTGGATCATCCAAATGCTCTCTAGCAAACTTCAGACGGGCCTGGACATGTACTGGCTTAAGCAGGGGGACACGTCTGGCACTGCAGGATTTGAGTGCCTGGTGGCATAGTGTGTTACTGATGGTAGCCTTTGTTACTTTGGTCCCAGCTCTCTGCAGGTCAATCACTAGACCCCCCGTGTGGTTCTGGGATTTTTGCTCACTGTTCTCGTGATCATTTTGACCCCACGGGGTGAGATCTTGCGTGGAGCCCCAGATCGAGGGAGATTATCAGTGGTCTTGTATGTCTTCCATTTTCTAATAATTGCTCCCACAGTTGATTTCTTCACACTAAGCTGCTTACCTATTGCAGATTCAGTCTTCCCAGCCTGGTGCAGGTCTACAATTTTGTTTCTGGTGTCCTTTGACAGCTCTTTGGTCTTGACCATAGTGGAGTTTGGAGTCTGACTGTTAGAGGTTGTGGACAGGTGTCTTTTATACTGATAACGAGTTCAAACAGGTGCCATTAATACAGGTAACGAGTGGAGGACAGAGGGGCCTCTTAAAGAAGAAGTTACAGGTCTGTGAGAGCCAGAAATCTTGCTTGTTTGTAGGTGACCAAATATTTATTTTCCACCATAATTTGCAAATAAATTCTTTAAAAATCAGACAATGTGATTTTCTGGATTTTTTTTTTCTCATTTTGTCTCTCATAGTTGAGGTATACCTATGATGAAAATTGGAGACCTCTCTCATCTTTTAAATGGGAGAACTTGCACAATTGGTGGCTGACTAAATACTTTTTTGCTCCACTGTATATATACTGTATAATCCTTTATTAGTCCGACAATGGGGAAATTAGAGGGCATCCACCTGGATAGATGAGGCAGCCACAGTGCGGCACCAATCCCTTCACCATTCACATGCGCACATTCACACCTAGGGCCACTTTAGAGTCTCCAATTAACCTAACTTGCATGTTTTTTGGCCTGTAGGAGGAAAATGGAGTACCCGGAGTAAACCCACGCAGACACGAGGAGAACATGCAAACTCCACACAGAAGGGTCACTGATGGTCAGGGGGTGGGATCAAACCCATGATGATCAGGGGTGGGATCAATCCCGTGACCTTCTTACTGTGCTGCCACAGTGCTAAACCCGAAAAGGATTAAGCGGAAGAAGATGAATGAATGAATGATTTTTAAGATGAGACTTAAAAAACAATTCAAATATGTTCTCCATCAGGTTTCCGGTAGGGCTGCCCCCTAATAATTTGCTTTAAATTTACAATTTAAGTAAATAATTTTGGTCCCAGGTTTAAGAAAGAATGTCCAAAGCAACAATGAGCCCTTAAAATAATTAACCTGTGCACTAAAAAAACTAATCAACTATTAGGAGGCAGTGCTGGTTTCCCGATGTGTTAACACCTTTCTTTGAAAACATATTTGCTGTTGTGAATTGTAATAACCCTGTGAGACTATAATGGATGTTTACACAGTGTTGGAATCTTCCAATGACTTTGTGAGGCACCGATGAGCAGAGCTAATTGTCCTTGTACCCAGTTGTATTATAGCACAGCCGCAATGTTTGTGGAAAGACCTCGGATGCTTTGGCAAAGAGTGCAACCCGCAGTCCTGATTAAAAATGGAGTGAACACGGCTGCAGTTCACTTAGTGACCACAAGCTTAAAACCTAAATTTCTCAATGTTTCCTTCAGTTTATGTAAGATTTAATGACAGTAAAACTAAAAATATAGTCTTAAAAATAAAAAGTACCACATCAAATGACACTCCTTTTTAAGTTTAAATAGAAATAAAAGAAGTCCGCACACTTAGTGCAATTTTCACTTTACTGCTTAACTTTCAGTTCTGTCAAACGTTCATCAGAGCATGATGTGCCATTTATCAATGACACTAGGACACACATGCTGACTTTTCTTGATTGAAAAAAAATCCTTGTATGGGCAGAGATCTTAACCCTCCCCAATGTTTAACCCAAAGTTATGCCCTCTTTTCCATTTGGTTATTATCAATGGTGGGAGTAACTACACTTCCAAATTATTATGCAAATGATATTTGTCTCTGATTTCCCAAATAGTCGATGCCAGTGACAGTCAGTATAATTTTCAAGTCATCAACTGTTAGAGCATAATTCAAATTTTATTGAACAAATCTCCCAATGATAACTATTTTTTTTTTGCAAAAATTAAAAACACTCAAAATGCACTGTTACAAATTATTATGCACAACAGAGTTTCAAAACATTTTATTGGTTGTAAAGAACTGAAAATGGTCATTTGTTGAATTTGCAGCATTAGGTCATATTTACTGAAATCAAAAGCTATTTCAATCAAAAATATCTTAACAGGCCATGTTAACATAGAACCCCTTCTTTGCTATAACCTTCACAATTCTTGCATACACTGAACTTGTGAGTTTTTGGAGAGTTTCTGCTTGAATTTCTTTGCAAGATGTCAGAATAGCCTCCCGCAGCTGCTGTTTGGATGTGAAATGCCTCCCACCCTCATAGATCTTTTGCTTGAGGATACGCGGGAGGTTCTCCATAGGGTTGAGGTCAGGGGAGGATGGGGGCCACAACATGAGTTTCTCTCCTTTTATGCCCATAGCAGCCAATGACACAGAGGTATTCTTTGCAGCATGAGATGGTGCATTGTCATGCATGAAGATAATTTTGCTACGGAAGACACAGTTTTTCTTTTTGTACCATGGAAGAAAGTGGTCAGTCAGAAACTCTATATACTTTGCCAAGGTTATTTTCACACCTTCAGGGACCCTAAAGGGGCCTACCAGCTCTCTCCCCATGATTCCAGCCCAAAACATGACTCCGCCACCTCCTTGCTGACCTCGCAGCCTTGTTGGGACATGGTGCCCATCCACCAATAATCGGCCCGCCCCCTCATCCACTGCGGCCTGCCAGTCTATTTCCAAAAATCAATTATTTATTCATATCACATTCGTCGTATTTGGAACCACATTCCTAAATGCAATTATAGAGTCCGCCAGCAAAGGGAGTGCTTATCGAAACCTAGGTACCAGTGGTCAAGCAAGAGAGGGAAAGTGATGAAGCAGTGTGCCAGAGAGCGTGATTAAGGTATGTGTTGCCTGCTAAGCCCACATTAATAGGCTGTAAACAGCAGTAAATGCATAAGTAGGCTGCTTTTAAACAAGAAAAAATGCTACAGCTCCTCAGCTGTAGCATTTATTCTTGTTTGGCAGGTGATATAGAACTTGGAAGCTTTCCTTCTACTTGCACAGAAAAAAGATTCAAACCTTTGTGGTTTTTCTCTAAAGTGCGTGACTATAGCACTAATACTGTTTCAATCCCATGTCAGCAATAAAAGTTCAGAGACTGTGGTCATTTTAATCTGATTTTTTGTTGTTGTTCATTTATACCAGTGGCTCTTGAACTTTTTATTCCCCATTTTGGGGAACCAGATGCTTAACAAGCCTTCTTCTTGGCTTTTTTTTTTTTTTTTTTTTTTTTTTTTTTTTTTGTTAATTATGGTCCGGAAGTTCTCTTTGCTCATCGTTTTGATGGAGACAGTTTTAAAAATTAGGTCATGTTGTAATTTTATCCATCCATCCATCAATTTTCTACTGCTTAATCCTTTTTTGGGGTGGGGGGGTGGGGGCTGAAGGCTATTCCAGCATCTTTGGGTGAGAGGCAGGGTACATGCTGGATAGATCGCCAGTCCATTGCAGGGCAGATAAAAAAAATTTAATAATTCTAATATGATAAAACACATTAGCTTTTATTTTCATTTGTATTTTCAGTTTTAATTGTGAAAATTGACTTTGCAGGAAACAATTAACCCCCCCCCCCCCAAAAAAAAAGGTTTACATGTAAATCTGGCCCTCGATAAGTGAGGAAAAAATTTTGTGGCCCTCACTACCACTAAAACTGCCCATCCCTGATCTGGACCATCCTGGGTTGCACGGCACTCATCAGTAAACAAGACTGTTTGAAAATTAGTCTTCATGTATTTCTGGGCCCACTGCAACCGTTTCTGCTTGTGAGCATTGGTTAGGGGTGGCCGAATAGTAGGTTTATGCACAACTGCAAGCCTCTGGAGGATCCTACACCTTGAGGTTCATGGGACTCCAGAGGCACCAGCAGCTTCAAATACCTGTTTGCTGCTTTGTAATGGCATTTTGGCAGCTGCTTTCTTAATCCGATGAATTTGTCTGGCAGAAACCTTCCTCATTATGCCTTTATCTGCACAAACCTGTCTGCTCTGAATCAGCCACAAACTTCTTCACAGTATGATGATCATGCTTAAGATTTCATGAAATATTTAATGTTTTCATATCTTGTCCAAGGCACTGCACTATTTGATGCTTTTTGGCATCAGAGAGATCCTTTTTTTCCCCCCATATTGCTTGAAACCTGTGGCATGCTTAATAATGTGGAACATCCTTCTTAAGTAGTTTTCCTTTAATTGGGCTCATCAGGCAAACTAATTATGACAGGTGTCTGAGATTGATATCAATGATCCAAAGAGCCCTGAGACACAATACCATCCATGAGTTTAATTGAAAAACAAAAAGTTGAATGTTTATGACACTAAAATCCTACTTGCAGAATAATTTGGAATGCAGTGTAGTTGATTTATTCCATTATGTGCAATGAAGTAACTTTTTCCCAAAATTGTACTGTACCCTTATACGTTACCCATGTACATTTACGAAGAAAAGGCAGACTTTTACTCTGTTAAATTCAATTGTACTCTTTGACTTGAATCGAGTGCCACTCCATTATTTCAAAACAAAAGCAGATGTGTGGCATACAAGCAATAAGCGACTTTCGCATTACAAGTGCGCATGTGCGGACTATGTGAGTTCAAAATTCACGACTACCAAACATTCCGGTAGCCAGCTTGCTTTTGTATACAAACAGTACTGTCACACCTGAACAACTGCCGCTTAAAGTCTACTTTAAGCTTTAAGTCTCCGTTATGCCAGGTGCACACTGTTCTGTAATGAAGTGTGGGAACTGCATGTATCATCTAGAGAGGTGGAAAAAGCAAACTTGCAGCATACATGCGTGTAACTTCGGGACCAGCGTGTGTAATGTCCGCCACCATTCACGTTATATACATTCCCCATGGAGCTGAAGGATCCGGACGGACGTAATTTGTCAGGAACCGAGCCGGCTTGGCTTCCCCCCGCTCGGTCCTGGCCGCTCTCTGGGTATGTGCCACATTGTATGTATGTTAGTATGTATTTCTCGGTCCTTTCTCCCCTCGCCGTGCGCATTAGAAAAGTGCATGGGGGGGTTCATGACAGTAATTGTTGGATTAAAGCAGTAAGTCTATATTATAACATAATTAAATAGTGTTGTGTATTGTTCAAGTTCTAGCCTAACTGACACGAGTCTAAACCCTGAAGTAGTTGGTACGGACAGGCAGGCCTGGATCTAGGATATAGTTCTTTGTATATTGGTAAGGAAGCTTGATCTACACACACACATAATGAAGGCCATTGATAAGTAGGCTGGTATAAAATAAAATTGCAAATCATTGAAAACGTGTGGTACTTAAACTATAGTAGTATCGACCTATAGATCTAAGTAAGCAGGCTATGCCTTGTGGTGAAATTTACTCAAAAATGACAAAACCAAAGTTGAGCTGTCAAACCACTCGCTTATCTTCTTTGTAGTCGTTTCGAAGTCTCACCAGTAAGGGTGCTTGGTCCTTTGACAACAAAAAATCTGCTACATCAGCGTACATACAGGGGGGGCCATTTTGCCCAATTTCTGCAACGTGGCTGCGAAAGCAAGCGCAACTAGTTCAGCCTTGCGTTTGCGGGTACAACCGGAAAGACCCCTACGCATACAATATGCTCGTAGATCAGGAACTTTCCATAAATTAAATGTATCGATAGAGCATGTTTGGTAGCCATGTTCCCATGATGCTTTGCACGAGCCGAGATGCGAAAGTCGCTTAAATACTGTCTGCATACTGTACACCTAAATGTTTACACACGTGCACTTGTTTTTAAAAGTGACACTGAATACTGACTCTGGCCAGCAGATTAAAGCTCATTTGTTACCATGCCTGTTTATGAAAATGCTGCACAAAGAGAAAAAAAAATATTAGAAATGTGTTTTATATTGTAATCATTCATTCTTAGGACTGCTTATTCATTTTTGTGGATATATTATTTCATTTGATTATAATGAGAGTTGAAATCACTGTGCTTCTATTATTGCACAGTATACTGTATATTTAACTGTTTATTGTTTCTTCATATAACATTATTTGGATTATAAGGATATGAATAGTTTGGTCTTTATTTTGCACACATTAATAAACATCATCAAACTTACACACTTCTAAAGTAATCTTTTAAGTAATTTTTTTTAAGCTTACACAAGTAGTTTATTGCTTGAATAATTATCATTAAGTAACCACCATCAGTGACAGCTTCCTGTGAATATTCTTTCTTTAGAGTGGCACAGAGAGGATCCGTAGTGAGCTGTCGACTGAGTTTAAGGCCCATCCACATCTGCAGCAAACCGACCAAGAGTTCAGGGCTCCCTGAGTAAAGAAATTGAATGGCGTGTCAACCTCGGCTTGGGTTATTCCCCGTCGCTGTAAAACATTTTCTGACATACAGAGGGGCCACTGGATGGATTCTACTTGTGGCTGTCAGCCCTGAAACACAATCTGTTGACCCGATATTGAGGGGTCACGAATGAAGCCGTGCTATTAGAGCAGAAGAGGGGAAGTGTGAAGGGAATGAGATGGCGATACAGAGAATGGAGACCTGAACGCAGTTAGTAGCAGGCTGACAGATGTGTGACAGCAGCCTCCAACAGGAGCAAACATATTGTGTGCATTTCTCTATGGGAGCCACCTCGGTGCATTGTGGGAGCTGCGTCTCAGCGGGAGGGCGTGTCACTTCCTGGCAGAAGAGACCTCACTATTAGAGCAAAGTCTCCTGGGATGCACAGCTTTGAAATACCGATGCATTGTGGGAGCTGGGGCATGTTGTGGGGAGTGGAGGGCCCAGTGGGTTGCTGTGCCTGTGTGTTGTCCTGACGACTGTGCTGCAAGAGGCAGGGATGCACATGCAAAACACACAACCAAGTACACACACCTCTGATCTATGGATACACAGCAACCCAGCATGATTCCGCCTTTGTTGGTTCAGAATACAGACAGAAAGTTCACTCTGAACAATGTATGTACTCATAAACGCACACACATGAACACACACACACACACACACACACACACACACACACACACACACACACACAATGAGGGAGTAAAACCCTCCCAGCGCTCCTGCTGCAAACACATGGGAGAGAGATGAAAGACTTTCACTTTCTCAGCAAGCTGCAAACTTCATCCACTCACTCGCAGCATCACTTGTGTACATATATGCAGTTAACACATTTCCCCAAGCTGATCCACATCATGGCTACAACATCCTCCGTCGGCGCTCACAGCCTGTGAAGGTGGAAGTGTTGCTGTAGTTGAGCCGTGGCCATCCTCGGCTCATCCACACTCCTCTGCACCCACAGCACCCGGCCTCCCTCTGCGATCAATGCTCTCCTACAACCTGGACTTACATCAAAGGCGCCCACTTCCCTTCACCCACCACCACCACCACCACCACCACCCCCGGCCCTTCTGCACTGACGGTTGGCTGATCCACAGGTAACCTTTTTCCTCTTTCATTCCTCGTCTCTGTCTTTCACCCTCTCTTTCTCTCTTTTTTTCCCCTCTCCCCATGTTGCCTTCCTCTCAGAACCAGAGAGCATCAAAGACTGCTGGGCCTCACGCCAGGGGCTCCCTGCTAAGCAACCTAACCCACACCCCCTGAAGACATCAACCCCGTAACACCACTACACCTCAGCCATTGCTGTACCATGTGCTTAACCCCACCACAACCCATGTCCCCGTACCCCACCCCCCAAAAAAACTGCACGCAGTATCCACCCCCCACCAGGCTCGTGATCGGCAGAGGCCGCCCCATGCTGACTGCACATACTGTAAACAACAAGCTGTCAACGGGGCTCAAGCGTGCCAGCCATTTGATGTGACCTATGGAACACAAATCGGGCTGTTTTGTAAGGCCTGGGGCTCAGCAGGCGGGTTCCAGTGGGGTACTGTGCGAATGTATGAGGAGTGGGAGTAGAGCACGGCTTTGACTCTGCAGGTGCACCAGGGGTGGACTGGGTTGCTCTTTTAAAAAATCATAGCCCTTTTTAACATACATGTGACAAGACAGGATGTTTTGTTTGGTAAAGGTGCTCGAAAGTAGAATTTTAAATTAGCATTCAATTTTGGTTTTCGGCCTTGTTGCTTACGTGCATCCATTAATTCCTTGCAGTTGTATTAAACTGTTGGACTATTTGCCCATGCAGTTGTTCACAAAGTGGTGATCCTCATGACTAACCTAACATAATGGCCAAACCTTTCAGGGATGCTCCCTTTATACCCAATCATGACACTCACCTGTTTCCAATTAACCTGTTCACCTGCTGAATGTTCCAAAAAGATGTTTTTTGAGTATTCCTCAACTTTCTCAGTCTTTTTTTAACCCCTGTCCTAGCTTTTTTGGAACGTGTTGCAGGCAAATTCAAAATGAGTGAATATTTGCAACAAAACAGTTTATCAATTTGAACATTAAATATCTTGTCTTTGTAGTGTATTCAAATGAATATAGACTGAAAAAGGATTTTTAAATCATTGTATTTTGTTTTACTTTCATTTTACACAGCATCTCAAATTCAACAGAATTAGGGTTGTAAATACTGCATATTTTCCTTTCAATACACACAACCACAATCACGGGAAAGACTACCAACTTGATAGATGTCCAGCAGACAATTATCAACACACTCCACAAGGAGGGCAAGCCACAGAAGATCATTGCTGAAAAGCGGACTGTTCGCAGAGTACTGTATTAAAGCATAATAATGGAAAGAAGAAAGTATAGTACAAAAGCTGTGTGAGCAATAGGGATGAGTTGATTCAAAAACTTGGAGGAGCTTCATGAGGAGCGGACCGAGTCTGGTGTCAGTACATCAAGTGCAAACATGGACAGACGTCTTCAGGAAACTGTCACGTTCCTAATACTAAGCTTTCCTTAATCCGAGACAATGTCAGAAGCATCTTAATAGGGCTAAAGAGGAAAAGAACTGGACTGCTGGTCAACTGTTTAAAGTAACCTTTTCTGATGAAAGCACATTTTTAATTTCATTTGGAAATCAAGGGCCTAGAGTTTGGAGGAACAGTGGTGATGCTCCAAGAATCTAAAGTGTCTAAAGTCCAGTGTGAAATATCCAGAGTCTGTGATGATTTTGGGAGTCATGTCATATGCTGGCGTTGGTCCACTGTGTTTTATCATGTTCAAAGTCAACACCTGCTGTCCATCAGGAGATGTTAGAGCACTTCATGCTTGCATGTGCTGAAACGATTTGTAAAGACATTGATTTCTTTTTCGCACAGGACTTAGTACCAGCCCACAGCTACTATGAAATGATTTTCTAACCATGATTCTACTGTGCTTGGCTCAGCTGACCTAAACTCCATAGAACCCACAGTATGTGTAGTATAGCGAAGACAAAGATGAGAAATACCTGACCTAAGAACACAGATGAGCGGAAAGCTGCCATTAAAGCAACTTGGGCTTCAATAACACCTCAGCAGTGCCACAAGCCACTCATCTCCATGCCACACCACACTGATACAGTAATTTATAGTAAAGGAATTCTTATTCCAACTTTTGAGATGCACCTATGTATAAAAACAGAGTAAACATATTAGGTTTCCTATCAGTAATGTTTTTGTTTTCAAATGTATTAAGCTTTGATTAAACCTAAAGTGAATAAATTAGTTGTCAAAATCAAATATTTCAAAGAAGATATTTGGCAACATAATTTCTTTAAATATAATTAATTATTATTTTACATTTTTAGGTGACAAATGGTTATTGTTAGTTTAGAATAACATTAATTCGGAATCAAATCAAGTATTGTACCATACGCGTATGTACACCAGAGTGGTGGTAGAGCATCTGCCCTACAACTGGGGTTCAAGTCCCGGTCGGGTCATGCCAAAGACCATGTAAAAGTGGACCTTCCTGCCATCCAGCTTGATGCTCAGCAAAAATGGAACGGAGGAGGGAAATGTGGGCGGCAGTGGCTCAGGAGGTAAAGCAGGTCATCCAATAACCAGAGCGTTGACGGTTCGAATCCCACTCTCCCCAGCCATCCTGCTGTTGCATCGCTGGGCAAGACACTTTACCCACCTTGCCTCCAGTGTCCATGGCACTGGGTATGAAGGTGTATAAATGTTCGGTAGTGGTCGGAGAGGCCGTTGGCGCAGATTGGCAGCCACGTTTCATTCAGTCTGCCCCGGGGCAGCTGTGGCTACAGTAGTAGCTTACCGCTACCATTGTCTGTCTGTGGAGTGAATGAATAATGGATTTTCATTGTAAAGTGCTTTGGGTTTCTTGAAAGGCACTATATAAATACAGACCATTGTTATTATTATGTACTGTATATACAGCAGGGAAAACAGGTATTGAACACATCAACATTTTTCTCATTAAACATATTCCTGATGGAGCCATTGACCAGAGATTTTCACCAGTTATCAGTAACAACCCAAGTAATCCATACATACAAAGAAGTCAAGGCAACTGTGTACACAAAACAAGTTATATTTAATAAAATGGAATGACACGTGAAATAAGGATTGAACACGCTTAGTGAAATTCATTTAATATTTAGCAGAAAAGCCTTTGTTGGTAATAACTTCCAGATGGTTCCTGGATGGAGAAACTAGGCGCAGGCATTGCTCAGGAGTGATTTTAGCCCATTCTTCCACACAAACTGTCGTCAAATCTTAAAAGTTCTATGGGTGTCTTCTATGACCTCTGATCTTCAGTTCGTTCCATAGATTTTCAATTGGATTCAGGTCAGGTGACTGACTGGGCCATTCTATCAGCTTTATTTTCCTTCTCTGGAGCCAGTTGAGAGTTTCCTTGGCTGTATGTTTGGGATCATTGTCTTGCTGAAATCGCCACCCTCGTTTCATCTTCAGCATATTGGCAGATGGCAACAGCTTATAAAGGATGTCTCTGTATATTTGTCCATTCATCTTTCCTTCAATTATATGAAGTCTGCCTGTACCATGTGCTGAAAAACACCCCCACACCATGATGCTTCCACCTTCAAGCTTCACTGTTGGTGTGCTGTTTTTGGGCTGATGTGCAGAACCATTTCTTCCCCAAACATGCTGTGTGTTGTGACATCCAAAAAGTTAAATTTTGGGCTCATCTGACCAGACTATTCTCCCAGTATTTTACTGGCTTGCCCAAATGTTGTGCAGCAAACTTTAAACAAACTTCAACATGCTTTTTTTTTTTTTTTTTTTTTTTCAGCAGTGGAGTCTTGTGAGGTGAGCGGGCATAGAGCCCATGTTGGTTGAGTACAGTACTTATTGTTTCCTTTGAAACAGCAGTACCCGTTAACTCCAGGTCTTTCTGGAGCTCTCCACAAGTGGTCTTGGGCTCTTGGATAACTCTTCTGATAAATCTTTTGACTCTTTTGTCAGAAATCTTGCAAGGAACTCCTGGTCATGGCCGGTTTATGGTAAAATGATGTTCTTTCCACTTCCAAATGATGGCTCCAACAGTGCTCACTGGAACATCCGGCACTTTAGAAATGCCTCTGTAACCAATGCCATCATTATGTTTTGCAACAAAAGGTTGCAAAGGTCTAGAGAGAGCTCTTTGCTTCTACCCATCATGAGTTCTTTGTGATGTGACAATCTGATATTTACAGACCTTTTTAAAGGCTATCAGTCAGGACTTAACCAGTTGAAATTAATTTGCACTGATGGGGGATGGGATGGCTTCCTAAATTCTGATGGATTTCAGCTGGTTTCTTGGCTTTCGATGCCTTTTTGCACCTCTTTTTCTTCATGTGTCCAATACTTATTCCCTGTGTAATTCCACTTTATTAAATATAACTTGTTTTATGAACACAGTTGCCTTGATTTCTTTGTATGTATGGATTACTTGGGTTGTTACTGATATCTGGTGAAACTCTCAGGTCAATGGCTCCATCAGAAATATGTTTAATGAGAAAAATGTTGATGTGTTCAATACTTATTTTCCCCGCTGTATAGTACAAGCTGTATAGTACTTCCGGCGCCACGTGAGTCGGCTGCCCGTTTTGCAACAGCAAACTCAATTCTGAGTTTTTCTTCCTATTTCTTATTTACTATCTGGCTTCTCTCGCTAAATTTTCTGATCCGGTGACACCTTATCCATCACGGACACATAGATCGCCCCAAATGTCTCCTGAGCCGGCGGACAGAGCCAATGTTTATGGCAGGATACGGTACAACAGGGACCAGCTGTTAGCACTTAACCGGCCCACGGTGCTAACGCAAAAACTTGACATACCGGGAGAAATAAGACGGAAATGGCGTGGATGTCGAGCTGGAGTAAGATGGCGGGCAAGGAATATAAGGTACAGACCAGTCCTCCCATCCGTTATTATGGGGAACGTTCGATCAGTACTCAATAAGACTGAGGAACTAACGGCTATGGCACGTTACCAGGGCGTCTTCAGAGAGATTAGCATTATGTTGTTTACTGAGACATGGCTAACAGAACTAGCAACAGATGCTAACATCGAACTGGAGGGTTTCCGTGCAATAAGGGCAGACCAGACACCAGACAGTGGGAAGGCAAGGGGCGGAGGAGTGATAATGTATATCAATAACAGCTGGTGCAAACCGGGACATAACACGGTTAAAGAGCAACACTGCAGCAAAGACATCGAGTTGCTAGCTGTTAGCATGCAGCCTGCTTATCTCCTGAGGGAATACTCACACGTGATCTGCATTGTTATTTATGCAAATCCGACGGCGAACGCTGGGGCAGCACGTGACGCCATCCACTCAGTAACCGGCAGGCTGTTGACACAACACCCAGATGCTCTCCTCCTCATCTCCGGTGATTTTAACCATATCTCACTGTCCTCCATTCTGCCCTCATTCACCCAGTATGTCACATGCCACACCAGAGACAATAAAACACTGGATTTATTCTATGTGAATACTAAGGAGACGTACACCACCTTAGTAGGGGCGGTGCAGTGGTGCAGTGGTTAGCATTGCGCCAGCACAGCAACTCACCCTTGGCCATGGGATCCCTGGATCAATCCCAGCCCCTGACCAACAGTGATCTGTGTGGAGTTTGCATGTTCTCCCCGTATCTGCATGGGTTTACTCCGGGATTTCTCCAGTTTCCTCCCACAGGCCAAAAACATGCAGGTTAGGTTAATTGGAGACTCTAAAGTGGCCCTAGGTGTGAATATGTGTGTGAATGGTTAAGGGATAGCGCTGTACCGTGGCTGCTTCATCCATCCAGGTGGATGCCCTCAATTTCCCCTCTGGGGATCAATAAAGTATACAAAATCAAAAAAAAAAAAAAAAAAAAAACCTCATCACCACTCCCCCCACTCAGGAGATCAGATCACTTGGTTCATCTCCTGCCGGTGTACAAAACCCTAGTACACAGACAACCTCCGGTCATGTGAACAGTGAAGATATGGTCTGAGGAGGCAATGGACGCTCTAAAGGACTGTTTTGAAATCACTTCCTGGGAGCAGCTCTGCGATCCACATGGTGAGGACATTGACAACCTCACTCACACCATCACGGACTACATCAACTTCTGCGTGGACAACACCGTACCCACCAAGATCATACGGTGTTGCTCAAACAACAAACCCTGGATCAACCCTGAGATAAAATCACTACTGAGGGAGAAGAAGAAGATCTTCAGGTCGGGGAATAGGGAGATGCTGAAGTCCGTACAGAGGGAGCTAAGGAGGAAGATCAGAGAAGGCAAGGACAGCTTAAGGAAGAAGATGGAGGACAAGCTGCAACAGAGCGACATTGCAGGGTCTGGAGAAACCTCAAAACCATCTCTGGGCTCCAGAATACCTCCTCCCAGGCCACGGGGGGCAGGGAGTGGGTGAACAATCTGAACCTGTTCTTTAATAGGTTTGAACAACCCCCCCCCCCCCCCGCCTGCACACCAACCACTGCTGCCTCTACAGTCATCAAGACCTGCTGTCCACACACCCCTCCACCAACATCCCCCCACTCCCAGCACACAGCCCCCCAACCTGACCCTCACTAAGACCCAGGTGAGGGCGGAGCTGAGGAAGATCAAGGCGAGGAAGGCCTTGGGTCCAGACGGCATCAGCGCGAAGCTCCTCAAGTCCTGCACAGACCAGCTGTGTGGGATTGTGAAACACACCTTCAAACCTGAGCCTGAAGCTGGGGAGGGTACCACAATTGTGGAAAACGTCTTGTGTGGTACCCATACCAACGACTTCCTACCCCAGAAACCTGAACAGCTACAGACCAGTGGCCCTGACATCTCACCTGATGAAGACCCTGGAGAGACTGCTCCTTGCTCACCTCCGCCCCCTGGTGGGACCAGCGATGGATCCACTCCAGTTCGCCTACCAGCATGGCATCGGGGTGGAGGATGCAGCGATCTTCTTCCTTCACCGTTCCCTGTCCCACCTGGAGAAGCCTGGGAATGCGGTGAGGATCATGTTCTTTGACTTCTCCAGTGCTTTCAACACCATCCAACCGATGATCCTGAGGGACAAGTTGCTGTGCGCAGGGGTGGACCAGCACAGTTGGGGAACCATGCTCATACTTTCAGTTATTTCTAAGTATTTTTCTGTTCCTTTCCCACTTTGGTTCAAGTATTGAGCCGGTTATGGTGTTGGTTGTTGTATGTTATTTGAGTTTGTCATTTCTTTTTCCCTGTTTATGAGAGTTCCTGTTTCTGAGTTTAGTTACTAATCTTGTTTATCAATATTATGTGGCTATGGCCATCCTATCTTGCTTTAAAAATATACCTGCCTGTTATAGACATGAGCCTACCCTCACCCTTGCTTTCAGTTCTCTTGTTATAATGTTGATATTAGTATTCTATTATTAGCATCTCTTGGTTGTATTCTCTCTCGTTCTCGCCTTGATGGGTCATTTTCCCTTTTTTGTACTGTCTGGTCTGTTTCTCATTGTGTAATCATTTCATATTTATGGTCAGTTACCTTTTTGTTCTTCCTGTGCTTTTACTTTGACAAGGTTCCTTGTTTACTTCCATTTGCTCCAAGCTAGTTTCGTGGTGTGTCTCAGCTGTCGTTATTTTGGACTAATTATCCTCGTTCTGGAACCTTGTCTTCCTCAACTGCTATTGATCTTGTTAATTACTCCTTGCTCTATTTAAGGGACGCCGCCCCACAGTTCGGTGCGATGTCCATCATTGTATCCTGGCGTGTGTCCCACGCTTCATGTCTCTCTGTTATCCTGACATGTCCCACGTTTTAGCTGTGAGCTATTCTGGCTAACCATCAATCCTGCCTTGTAAGTTATGTGCCTCGTTATATTTTTATGTTTTGGATTAAACTATTGCAACTCACAGCCAGCGACTGGGTCCTCATTCCACCCCGCCTGGGCGATTATGACAGAAGGACATCACCAGTTTGGACCCAGCGGCTGTGAGTTTGCCTTTTTCCACCTGTTTTTTGTGTTGCCGAAGGGAGAGCAGTCTGAATTATGCCAGCATACCGGAGATCAGCCAACAGAAGGAGGTTGGAAGCCTGTGACCCCCACGTGGATGAACTTTGGGCAGCATAGTTCATCCAGGTGTTCGTCACGGAAGCTCTTGGCTCCCGCACTTCAGAGGAAGTTCTGAAGAATGTGGAGGCAGCGGCCAGGATAGTGGAGGTGCATTCCGGGCTGAGGAATTACTCCGAGTACACGGAACTTCTGACAACCGTCTCCACCATCCAGATGACATTCCGCAGGCTGGTAAAAAACTCACCACCATCTGTACCTATGTCGACGAGAAAGCATCCCCTGGTACTGACGTCTTCAGCCTCTCGCTGTTCATCAGCCCCGAGACGCTGCCCTCCAGCGTCACCCTCCGCTCTTCACAGAGCCCTGTCTGTACCTGAGCAGACGATGAAACATCCCCTGGTGCAGACACCTCCAGCTGCAACCCGCCAGAGGAACTTCTCTGTCTCACAAGCAGCAGCTCCTTCGCCGCTCTAGAGAACCGCAGAAGCAGCCTCCTCCTCTCTTCAGTATCTTTCTTCGTCAGCTGTTCCGTCAGCTCCTTCCTCCTCATCAGTTGCTGCTGTCCCCCTCTCCTCCATGGCGCCAGTGCCCACTGCTGAACTACCTGCCGTTGTATCTGCTGTTTCGGCTGTCATCATGCCTGCAGTGCCAACTCCTCCATTTTTCACACTGGTGCCCTTGTCCTCAGCTGATTCTTCGTTGGAGTTCCCCAGGGTGACTTCTGGAGCGGCAGAGCAGACCAGGCAAGTACCTTTTTCTCTTTTTACACCTATGGGAGAGGGGTCTTGCTTGGTATTAGATGGAGGTTTACAGTGGCAGGCACCCACCACTGCTGGGCCTCCGGCCCCTGCTTCTGCTGCCATCTTGCCTGATAAGGACTTTATGTCTGGCTGTGTTTCTCCTTCCCTGTCCAAGGTGCATGCCACTGCTCCACCCTCCACTGTTCTCCATCTGTACCTGAGCCAATGATGGAGTGTCCCCTGGTGCAGACAACCTCAGCTGCTCGCCTATCATCAACTCGCCTTCTTCTCCCGAGTAGTGTTCCACACCTCCTCACCAAGCAATCTCTGCAGCCACAAAGAGGGATTCGCCTGGTTTTTCTGCAGCAGCAACCAAGGCAAGTACCTTTTCATTCTGTTATACCTGAAGATTAAATGCCTTGCCTTATTCCCGGTGGTGGTGGTGGGGGGGGGGGGGCTCAGCAGCAGCTATACACTTTGGCTGAGCTCTCACCACCTGCTGCTGCATTCATCCATGTATCCTCGCCTGCTTCTGCTGTGTGTCCACCCATCCTGAGAGGGAGCCGCTGAATGATGGAGGGGCCTGCTGTTCCGGAGATTCCTGTTCCGGTCTCGCAGCCACATCTTGGACAGTGGCCCCTGTATCCCGAAGCCTGAGCCGACAACGGAGTGTCCCCTGGTTTCGGCATTGCAGGACCCGGAGCCACTGGTGAGATGTTCTCCAGCTTCAGCAGCTTCGTCTGGAGTTCCACCAGTTTCAGCTGCCATGTCTGGGGTTCTGCCAGCTCCTACCACCACGCCAGAAGTCCCGCCAGTTCCTGTCGTCATGGCTGAAGTTTCATCTGCCATCATGCCTGCTGCCTGGCCTGCAGCAGCGGAGTCACCGGAGTCATGGTCGGCACTGGAACTTGAGTTAAGGCAAGTCCTCTTTTTTGTCTTTTCAATGTCAGTATTAGAGAGATCTTGCTTTGCTCTTGGCAGGGACAACCAGTTGCAGCTGCCATTTGCTTCTGAGATTTCCTAATTGGGCTCCACTGCTGACAGTGACCCAGTGTTTGTCTCTTCCTCCCCGTCTGAAGTGGCCGTCTTCGCTGATCAGCTGTCGTCATCGTCTGGTTTCCTCGCTGCTTAGCCATCTTTGTTGTCTGGTTTCCTCACTGGTCAGCCGTCTTGATCGTTTGGTTTCCTCGACGATCAGTCATCATCACCGTCTGGTTTCTCCGCTGGTCAGCCACCATCGCCGTCTGCGTTCGCAGCTGGTCAGCAGTCATCGTCGGGTGTCAACACTCCTCAGCTACAGATTCACTGGATCCACGCCTCAGCCCCTGCGGTCCGCAAAAAGCACATTTTCCAGCTGCTACCTCCCGAAAGGGACGCATTGTGCTCCACGATCCGATGGCTCAGAGATGCTGGGAGACCACCTGACAGATCATGTTTCCTGATCTGTTGGTGTTCTGCTTGGGTGGCTCAGGGACTCTGGGAGGCCACCCGACACATTTCAGTTCTTGATATGGTGGTCTTTGGACTCTAGTAGACCACCTGAACTACCCTTCCTTCTTGCCCGCTGGTTCTGGGATCACAGTTAGCCACCTGATCTGTCTTGTTTTGTTCTCTGTTGAGCGAGAGATTTGTTCTGACCCACTTGGCCTGTGTCCCCCACCGTCCTCCCGGGATGGGTGATTTTTCTGTTCCTGTTGGGGTTTTGTTTTTGGAGTGTTTTTCTCTCTTTTTTGATGTTACATTGGGGTGTCTGGAATCCACCCCTTGAGCACGGTTGGGAACCATGCTCATACTTTCACTTGTTTCTGAGTATTTTTCTGTTCCTTCCCCACTTTGGTTTAAGTATTGATCTGGTTATGGTGTTGGGTGTTGTATGTTATTTGAGTTTGTCATTTCTTTTTCCCTGTTTATGAGAGTTCCTGTTTCTGAGTTTAGTTACTAATCTTGTTTATTAATGTCATGTGGCTATGGCCATCCTATCTTGCTTTATAAATATACCTGCTTGTTTTAGACATAAGCCTACCCTCACCCTTGCTTTTAGTTCTCTTGTTATAATGTTGATATTAGTATTCTATTATTAGCATCTCTTGGTTGTATTCTCTCTCATCTTCGCCTTGATGGGTCATTTTCCATTTTTTGTACTGTCTGATCTGTTTCTTGTTTCATATTTATGGTCAGTTACCTTTTTGTTCTTCCTGTGCTTTTACTTTGACAAGGTTCCTTGTTTACTTCTGTTTGCTCCAAGCTAGTTTCGTGGTTTGTCTCAGCTGTTGTTATTTTGGACTAATCATCCTCGCTCTGGAACCTTGTCTTCCTCACCTGTTATTGATCTTGTCAATAACTCCTTGCTCTATTTAAGGGATGTCGCCCCGCAGTTTGGTGAGACGTCCTTCATTATTGTATCCTGGTGTGTGAGCACATCCTTAATCTGGCTATATACCAACCTCAATTGCAGCTTATCAAGCAATTAGTTCCAACCAAAGTAACTATTCCAACTGGAGGACAAGAGCAAATTTAACTGAATGAATGGCTTTTTCCATAGCAGAGACTGCTGAACCACATTTTGTGTAAGGCTTCAAAGAGGTTAAAAAGAAGACATGGTTGTTAAAAAAAAAAAAAATAGGGGCTGGAACCCCCAGAGACCATGCATGATACTACTTGAGCAATGATACAATATTATCACTATCTTGCGATATGCTAAGTATTCCAATATCATATACTGTGATTTTCTATCCCAATCTGTCTTGTCCAACTCCTGACTAGATCTCATGAGTCACTCCTCTGCGCTACTGATTTAACCAGACAGTGAGGATTTAGCACCATCTAGTGGACTGAAAAGTCAGTTGGTTTTAATTATTCTGGCACCCGAAAAGTTGAATTTGTAGTTTCAACATTTATTAACATTTTTATTGAAATAATGCAATACTATGTCTCTGAATTGATACATTATATCAACCGCCCCCACCACCCCGAATAAAGTCAGTGTCTACATTTCCCTTAAACTACCTAATAACCTCTGCATTCATGATTAAACACCTGATAATACTAGAATAAAAAGACGACTGCTTCTGCTGACTTAATAACGACAACTGAGGCTTACAAAATACTGAAACTGTGCAAGTATTCCATTATATATACAGGTGTGCACTCATATGGGAGCAAACACATACCAATGTGCAAAAAATAATGGGAAATTATAAAGGAATAAATCTATATACCATAGTGGGCTATTGATGCAAAAGCTAATTGAGGACGTGGAAAAAAAAACACAGATGGGATAATTTATGCTGCGACTGAGATAAGATGCTGTAATAATACTGTATTCAGCTCTTCAATTCTCCAGCAAAGATTTACATGCGATATCCTTATTGTCTGCACATCCTGTCTTTTGACATGACTTGTACCACTGCACTCAATCGCTGTCTTCTCTTCTGACTATTGTCTACATGCTATTATTACTGTCATCCCCCCATCCAACATACACGCATACACCACAACCACCACCACCGCCCCTGCGTCTCCTCTCAACTCACACTCAGATTTGTGGATCTCAATACTGTCTCTGACTACCAGAAGGACAGGAGGACAGAAAATGGCATGTTTCCGCCTGAGGTCAAAAGACATGTGGGTGCGTGCACACACACACACACATCGGCGACTGTGTCGAGCTCACGATGTAATTACATGGAATCACAGCAGTCAGTTACACACCTGAGTGCAGCTCGGATCAGAGCCGGGGTGTTACGCTGCCGGTGATGGGGAAAGCCAGGAGTTAGTCTGTTAAAACACGATGACAGACAGCAACATGAAGTTGACATGGCCGTGCTGACAGACCAAATATTTGGAGTGAGGGGAGAAGGAAGCGGACAGTGTGGAACAACCTGACACTGTGCTGTGCTTTCTGTCATGCATAGAAAACTATAAGGATACATGACCTAAAACAGAAAAGACTCACGATTATAGCAAGTTTGGCATCCTCTGTATTTGATTTGAAGCATGCTAATGTAATCTATGCCATTTTTAGCACTTACTGCAGTTGTGAGATTCAGATTTTTATTTGGACAAACACCATCCCCCACAGCAAAAATTATGGAATCACCACTCTTGAAGGATGCTCATTCAGCTATTTTATTCCATAGGGGAAAAATCAAATCACAGTTGTGACAAAATATTATTAGCAGCTAAGCATTTTAGCTTTGAAAAACACACCTTTAAAAGATTAAATAACATTGCTGCAATTATTTGCATTTTTTCCAATCAGGCGAAAGAAAGTTTGAAACCATTCAATCTTGAGGGAAAAAAATTAAATCATGATAAAAATTAGCATTTAGTTGCACCTCTCCGGCTTGAATTATTTGAGACATCTACTTCACTGACAAAAAACAATATTCTTCATCAATCAGGTTTCAGCTTTGCCATATAGTAGTTGACAGATCAGCTTTGCAGGATGGGGACCTGTCATGGATCATTCTCTTTAATTTCCATAATAAATTTTCAATCAGACTGAGATCCAGACTGTTTGCAGATATTTGAATATTCTGTACAGTCTTCCTTCTCCCTCAGAAAAATGTGTCAGTATCAATGCTTTTCAGAAATTTATTTTGATAAATTTGGATTTTTTTCCATAAATTTGCAACTCCATCCATCCATCCATCCATCCTCTACTGCTTATCCAGGGCCATGGGGGCATCAGTCTAAGCAGAGAAGCCTAGACTTCTGCCTGATCCACATATTTAATTTCAGTTCAGTTTCAACTTTATCTATGTAGCGCCTAATCAGAACAAAAAGTCATCTCAAGGCGTTAGATACATAAGCCACGAATCATAAGTAATTCAGAGAAAACCCCAACAATCGAGCAATCCCATATGATCAAGCACTAAGTGACAATGGGAAGGAAAAACTCCCTAATAGGAAGAAACCTCTGGCAGAATCAGGCTCAAAGAGGGCCAGTCATCCACATAGCAACCACTCATCCTCCTGAGGTGAGCCCACTGGAGGGCGGACCCATGTGGTTCCTTTTGGCTGAGCCCAGCTGGGTCTCAAGGGCATAAACTTAAGATTTTGAATGTTTTTCTAATGAACATGGTATTTCATTGACAAAAACTGAAATATTTTTTTCTTATATACAGCGGGGAAAATAAGTATTGAACACTTCAACATTTTTCTCATTAAACATATTTCTGATGGAGCCATTGACCTGAGATTTTAACCAAATATCAGTAACAACCCAAGTAATCCATACATACAAAGAAATCAAGGCAACTGCGTTCATAAAAAAGTTATATTTAATAAAGTGGAATGACACAGAGAATAAGCATTGAACACATGAAGAAAAAGACGTGCAAAAAGGCATCAAAAGCCAAGAAACCAGCTGAAATCCATCAGAATTTAGGAAGCCATCCCATCCCCCATCAGTGCAAATTAATTTCAGCTGGTTAAATCCTGACTGATAGCCTTTAAAAAGGTCTGTGAATATCAGATTGCCACATCACAAAGAACTCATGATGGGTAGAAGCAAAGAGCTCTGTCTAGACCTTTGCAATCTTTTTGTTGCAAAACAATGATGGCATTGGTTAGGCACATTTCTAAACTGCTGAATATTCCAGTGAGCACTGTTGGAGCCATCATTTGGAAGTGGAAAGAACATCATTTTACCATAAACCGGCCATGACCAGGAGCTCCTTGCAAGATTTCTGACAGAAGAGTCAAAAGAATTATCAGAAGAGTTATCCAAGAGCCCAAGGTCACTCGTGGAGAGCTCCAGAAAGACCTGGAGTTAGCAGGTACTGCAGTTTCAAAGAAAACAATAAGTACTGCACTCAACCAACATGGGCTCTATGACCGCTGACCTCGTAAGACTCCACTGCTGAAGAAAAAGCATGCTGAAGTTCATTTAAAGTTTGCTGCACAACATTTGGGCAAGCCAGTAAAATGCTGGGAGAATATACACTACTGTTCAAAAGTTTGGGGTCACTTAGAAATTTCCTTATTTTTGAAAGAAAAGCACTATTTTTTTCAATGAAGATAACTTTAAACTAATCAGAAATACACTCTAATATCTAATATACATTGCTAATGTGGTAAATGACTATTATAGCTGCAAATGTCTGGTTTTTGGTGTAATATCTACATAGGTGTATAGAGGCCCATTTCCAGCAACTATCACTCCAGTGTTCTAATGGTACAATGTGCTTGCTCATTGCGTCAGAAGGCTAATGGATGATTAGAAAACCCTTGTGCAATCATGTTAGCACAGCTGAAAACAGTTTAGCTGGTTAGAGAAGCTGTAAAACTGACCTTCCTTTGAGCAGGTTCAGTATCTGGAAAAAAATATTATTTCAAATACAAATCATTATTTCTAACCTTGTCAATGTCTTGACTATATTTTCTATTCATTTTACAACTCATGGTGATAAATAAGTGTGACTTTTCATGGAAAACACAAAATAATTGCCTGGGTGACCCCAAACTTTTGAACGGTAGTGTAGTCTGGTCAGATGAGACCAAAATTGAACTTTTTGGATGCCACAACACACAGCATGTTTGGAGAAGAAATGGCACTGCACATTTGCCCAAAAACACCATACTGTAACGTCGGGGCCATTTTAAGGGGGCCAGGGATTTCCCAGCATGCTTTGCCAGTTTGAAACGTTACTGTGTGTGTTAAATGTGTTATTTCTGGGTTATACTGCTGTGTCATTATAACTGCATTATAATGACCCAGCAGTGTTTAGCAGGATTAGGGCAAGATGTATCATGTGTGTGTAACCGTAATGTAAACAGAGGTCTGTGGGAATGACCTCCACTGCTCTGCGTACTAAGTGGAGGTTGGGGGTTGGTGGTGTGTAAATAAAGCCTGTTCATCACAACCATCTTGCTCCTCTTTCTTTGTGTGAACCCTGCTACGTCACACTGGTGTCAGGAGTGGGATGGAGCAAATGGAAGCGATCAGAATGGAGATCCAGCAGCTGGAGCAGGCCATTGCTCAGCTGATGATGGATGATGAGACCGAGGCATCACCACCGGGAGCCCGGAGCCGGGACGAACGGAGCGGCGGACCTGACGGGGCCAGCGCACCCCGCCTCCTGTCTTTTTCAAGACAGAGCGGGCAGAACAGAGCAAACGTTCCACCCTTCTTAGGACAGCACGGGCTGGCGACCCCACGGCGATCAAGGGTGGCGATCGATCAGGAAACGACCACCCCACCTGTTCGGCAGCGGGCCAAGATTCCCCGTTTCAACGGCAAAGCCACATTAGATGACTACCTGACACAGGTCGAGCTGACTGCGGCGCTGAACGGCTGGTCACCAGAGGAAACCGCCGTACAGGTCGCGCTGGCCTTGGAAGGGAAAGCCCTCTGCACGCTCTCTGATCTCCGGCCCGGGGAGCACCACAGCTGGCCAGCACTACAAGGGGCGCTCCAGAGACGATTTGGGAGAATAGCGGACGCTGAGCACGCCCAAGAACAGCTGACCCGCCGCCGCCGGAACCACCAGGAAAAATTAGGAGCCTATGCTGCAGATATATGGCTGTTAACCCGGCGCAGCTACCCAGAGTTCGCGCCGGAGGCAGTAGA
This sequence comes from Pholidichthys leucotaenia, assembly GCA_020510985.1. Lineage (NCBI taxonomy): Eukaryota > Metazoa > Chordata > Actinopteri > Cichliformes > Pholidichthyidae > Pholidichthys > Pholidichthys leucotaenia. The sequence continues at coordinate 231,770,668 of CM035849.1, forward strand.
GAAGCTCGCCCTCCGGAGCTTCATCCAAGGTCTCCGCCCGGCCCAGCTCCAGAGCCACGTACGGCTCCACGCCGCGAGCGACTGGAAGACTGCAGTGGCAGAAGCAGAGCGGGCAGAGCCGCTAATAAGTCGCACCGCTGAAGCAGCAACGCACAGCCGGAGAACCTACCAGGCTACGATGGAGAGCGAGGGGGAGGAGGAGGAATTACGGCAGACCACAGCGGCGCGTCCACGGAGAAGATGGCCTCGGCGGCGCGAGGAAGGGTGCTTCCGCTGCGGAGAGATGGGACACATCGCGCGATACTGCCCCGCACCCACCCCACGACAAACCGGCCCCTCGCCGGCGTTAAACTAGAGCGAGGTGGCGTGAACGGGGACAGGCCACCTCCAGCAGATGTTTCCCCCGAGGAGCCGGCACCGCGCGTGGGCCGAGTTGGACACTCTCCAGGGATCTATCTACAGTGCAGCTTGGGGAAGACGTCGATCCGGGCCCTGATTGACACCGGCTCTACAATCTCCTTGGTTCGACCGGGCGTATTGCCGGGCACGAGCAAGATGGCTCCGCGGGGGTGGGAACCCACCGAGCGCTGCGTCACCACAGCTACCGGTGAGCGCGCCCGACTGAAGGGGCGGAGAGTGCTGGTGGTGGGGGTGGCCGGTCAGAACATAAGACACCCGTTCTGGCTGGCTGACATCCAAGACCCCTGTATTATTGGACTAGACCTGCTCACAGCCTGGCGTGCCAAGATCGACACCACCGGACCTTCCCTCCAGCTGGGAAACCGGACCATCACGCTCCACAGCAGAACCCAGAGAAGGGACACGGGGGCACGCACGATCGAGGGATCGCCAAGACAGACCGGACCAGGCAGGTCACCGCGAGGACTGGACACGATGACGTCACCAGCGCGGACAGAGGGAGCACGAGCACACACAGGGACAGCAAGGGGAGGGGTCAACGTGTCAGCGGAGACGCAGCAGGCAGTGGAGGAATTATTTCAGCGGAGCTGCAGCGGGCTGGACCCGGAACAGAGACGCCAGCTGCGGGAGCTATTGGACTATTACGTGGGTGTTTTTGCTGCGAAGGATGAGGAATGCGGCCGGACCGGGTTGGTGCAGCACGAGATCGACACCGGTGAGGCCAGGCCGATTCGACTCCACCCACGCCGGCTGCCCTTTTCAAGGCGGGCAGCGGCGGAACAAAAAGTGCGAGAAATGCTGGAGGCAGATGTTATTGAGCCCTCTAACAGCCCCTGGGCAGCGCCTGTGGTGCTGGTCAAGAAGAAGGACGGGTCGTGGCGGTTCTGTGTGGATTACCGACGCCTGAACGATGCCACCAGGAAAGATTCCTACCCCCTGCCCCGCATCGATGACGCACTGGACCACATCGCCGGCTCCAGCTGGTTCAGCTCGCTGGATCTACGCAGCGGCTATTGGCAGGTAGAGCTGTCACCCGAGGCCCGCCAAAAAACAGCCTTCTCCATCGGGCAGGGACTGTACCAGTTTAAAGTGATGCCGTTTGGACTCTGCAACGCTCCGGCCACCTTTGAACGCTTGATGGAGCGAGTGCTGGCTCACGTGCCGCGGAGTCGCTGCGTTGTTTACCTGGATGACCTGCTGGTGCATGCAGCTGATTTTGACAGCGCCCTGTCAAATCTCCGAGAGGTGCTGGGAGCCATCCAGCAGGCGGGGCTACGGTTACACCCTAGGAAATGCCACCTGTTCCGGCGAGAGACCACCTTTTTGGGCCACGTCGTCAGCGCAGCGGGGGTCGCCACTGACCCGGAAAAAGTGGCAACAGTGAGAGACTGGCCGGTGCCGCGGAACGTTGGAGAACTGAGGAGTTTTCTTGGATTGGCCTCCTATTATAGGAAGTTTGTGAAAGACTTCGCCACCATTGCCAGCCCGCTGCATCAGCTGACGCAGAAAGGACGCCTGTTCCAGTGGAGTGACAGCTGCGCTGCTGCTTTCTGCCAGCTTCGCGCAGCGCTCATCAGAGCCCCCGTCCTGCGGTATCCTGACCCGAGCCGCCCTTTCATTGTGGACACGGACGCCAGCAACCAGGGCATCGGGGTGGTGCTATCCCAGGAGGGAGAACACGGAGAGCAGGCAGTCGCTTTCTTCAGCCGCACTCTCAGCAGAGCCGAGAGAAATTACTGTGTGACCCGCAGAGAGCTGCTGGCTGTCATTCAAGGACTGCGTCACTTCCGCCCGTATGTGTACGGGGGGAGGTTCCAGCTCAGGACGGACCACGCTTCCCTGACCTGGTTGTTAAATTTCAAAGAACCGGATGGACAGTTGGCGAGGTGGCTGGAGGCACTGCAGGATTATAATTTCCAGATTGTGCATCGGGCAGGCCGCCTCCATGCCAACGCTGACGCGCTGTCTCGGCGCCCCTGCGCGACAGAGGAGTGTCGTCACTGTCAACGGGCTGAAGATCGGGACCAAATCGCCCCACGGGCTGCCGCTCTCCGAGCCGCTGCGAGCAGGAATCACGCAGCGACGCACAGCCCCTCCTCAGATGATCAGGCAGTTTTCCCCAGCGATGACGTCACAAAGGTTCTTGGCACGCAGCAGCTGCAGAGCGAGCAGGACAGAGACCCGGTCATTTCGCGGGTTCGGCAGTGGCTGGACGCAGGACAGCGGCCCGCCTGGGAGGTTGTGTCACCGCTGGACCCAGAGACTAAGGCCCTGCACTCCCAGTGGGCCAACCTCCGCTGTCACGAGGGCGTGGTGTATAGACAGTGGCAGACTCCAGCTGGGCAGCGGCACATTTGGCAGCTGCTGGTTCCTCGTCGACTCCGGCCCAAAGTACTCCAGCTGGTTCATGGGGCGGTAGGAGCGGGCCACTTCGGGGTGACAAAGACGCTGCAGCGCCTTCGGGCCCGGTTCTACTGGCCTGGCTGTCATCAGGACGTGGAGCTCCACGTTCATCGCTGCGACACATGCACAGCTCAGAAGGGACCAACTCAGCGATCCCACGCTCCCCTGCAGCAGTACCGGGTGGGAGCACCGATGGAGCGAGTGGGAGTGGACATCCTGGGCCCTTTCCCGACCACGGACCGGGGGAACCGCTACGTGCTGGTCGCGATGGATTATTTCACTAAGTGGCCAGAGGCGTACGCGGTCCCGGATCAGAGCGCCACTACGACGGCATCAAAGCTGGTGGATGAAATGTTCTGTCGTTTTGGCGCACCGGAGGAGCTGCACAGCGATCAGGGTCGGAACTTCGAGGCGGAGGTCTTCGGAGAGGTCTGCAAACGGCTGGGCATCCGGAAGACCCGGACCACCCCACTGCATCCACAGAGCGACGGCCTGGTCGAACGATTCAACCGGACCCTCACCACCCAGCTCGCTATCCTAGTGGACCAGCGACAGCGAGACTGGGACCTGCACCTGCCTTTTGTTTTGTGGGCGTACCGGACGGCAGCTCAGGAATCTACCCGGTGCACCCCTGCGGCGCTCATGTTTGGACGCGAGCTGCGCACACCGGTGGATTTGGTATTCGGTTGCCCCCCCGAGCCGGAGGTGGAAGGAAAACCCGGATTGGATTATTTTTTTTGTTTGAAAGAACGTCTCCACACGGTGCACGAGCTGGCTCGAGAGGCCCTGGCAGCGGCAGGGGGTCGGCAGAAGCGGGCATACGACTCCCGCTGCCAGGGGAGGGACTTTGCACCGGGGGATCGAGTCTGGGTTTTCTGCCCTGAGAGGAAGAGAGGACGATCACCGAAGCTGGCGAGCCAGTGGTCGGGGCCATGCGTGGTCCTGGAGAGACTGTCAGATGTGGTGTACAGGGTGAGGCTTAGAAAAAGGGACCGGGTTGTGGTCCTTCATCGTGACCGTCTCGCCCCGTATCGGCCATCTGCACCGCTGGTGGACGGACCGGAGCTTCCATCCCGGCCCGATACCCCGACCGAGACCCGGATGGACACTAGGGGGCCTGTACGTGTTGGCCACCGGCGCCGAAGACCGCCCCGACACCTGGATGAGTTTGTATTGGACTTTTAAATTGGACTTTAATTTTTCTGGGGACAGAAACCAGTCCAGGGGGGGGGGCAGTGTAACGTCGGGGCCATTTTAAGGGGGCCAGGGATTTCCCAGCATGCTTTGCCAGTTTGAAACGTTACTGTGTGTGTTAAATGTGTTATTTCTGGGTTATACTGCTGTGTCATTATAACTGCATTATAATGACCCAGCAGTGTTTAGCAGGATTAGGGCAAGATGTATCATGTGTGTGTAACCGTAATGTAAACAGAGGTCTGTGGGAATGACCTCCACTGCTCTGTGTACTAAGTGGAGGTTGGGGGTTGGTGGTGTGTAAATAAAGCCTGTTCATCACAACCATCTTGCTCCTCTTTCTTTGTGTGAACCCTGCTACGTCACAATACCAACAGTACAGTTTGGAGGTGGAAACATCATGGTGTGGGGGTGTTTTTCAGCACATGGTACAGGCAGATTTCATATAATTGAAGGAAAGATGAATGGATAAATGTACAGAGACATTCTTGAGAAGAAGCTGTTGCCATCTGCCAAGATGCTGAAGATGAAATGAGGGTGGAGATTTCAGCAAGACAATGATCCCAAACATACAGCCAAGGAAACTCTCAACTGGCTCCAGAGAAGGAAAATAAAGCTGATAGAATAGCTCAGTCAGTCACCTGACCTGAATCCAATTAAAAATCTATGGAACGAACTGAAGATCAGAGTTCACAGAAGACACCCATGGAACTTTTAAGATTTGACAACAGTTTGTGTGGAAGAATGGGTTAAAATCACTCTTGAGCAATGCCTGCGCCTAGTTTCTCCATACAGGAGGCATCTGGAAGCTGTTATTACCAACAAAGGCTTTTCTACTAAATATTAAATGAATTTCAACAAGTGTGTTCAATACTTATTCCCTTTATTAAATACAACTTGTTTTGCGAACACAGTTACCTTGATTTCTTTGTATGTATGGATTACTTGGGTTGTTACTGATATCTGGTGAAAATCTCAGGTCAGTGGCTCCATCAGAAATATGTTTAATGAGAAAAATGTTGACCTGTTCAATACTTATTTTCCCCACTGTATGTGCAAATTTATGATTTGATTATCAAGTTGCCATTATTTCTTGTAAATTTATGGAATTTTTCTCCAAATTAGGAGGGATTTTTTTTTAATTGGTAAAGGTTAAATTTGTAATTTGCTTTTAATAAAAGCAACCAGCTTGGGGGAAAGCAAATATTTGGGTACCAATATGAAAACCAAACACCAATGTAACAAATGAATATCTGTATAAATGAATTTCTTGGTACAGCCCAACTGTTTTTTTTTGTTTTGTTTTTTTTGGGGGGGGGGGGGGGGTTGTAAAAAACGCATGAAATAATTAATTACCTAAGGCTTGGCTGCATCAAATGAAGTCACCCTAATGTATGTATACAACAGAGGTATTTTCCCATACAGTACGGTAAAACTCAAGAAAACCTTTGGCAAACAGCAGCTTTCTGGAAAGGAAAAGAAAAAAAAAAGAGCTAAGTGTGGCATCCACTGTAGTTACTGCACAGATGTCACAGTCTGAGAAACAGTGCAGCCCTCTTGATGAAATAGATATCCAATGTTTTGGACTCCAGCTGATGTCTTTTCATTTCCTGACAGCACCACTATCTGTTCTCGTCAGCTACTTTAAAAGATTACCTTGTGACCTGACAAAGTCTCTAACAGAGAATCACTCTGTGAAAGGATGTGGAGTGTAGCTACAGTTGCTCCTTCATTCAAAGCTTCTTCCTTTCAAAGACCTCGCCTGAATTTTAAATTATGTTATCAGGTCATGCACTGAATACCCCAATACAGGACAATAAATAATGCATTAAAAATGTGTTTCACAGTTTTTCCAAATCTACCATAGCCCTTTACTAATAAACACGCGCTATACTGTACATATGATAAAATCTTAGAAATAACAGAACAGGCCAAACAAATAGCTCCACCAAAAACCATCAACAGACTCTTCTCTATAACTCAGAAGTATTCAAAATGACAGTCTGCATGTTTCTTTTATATGATAGCACCACCTAGCCTCTAACCAAATTACCGTGCATAAGAATGTCTCCGGTGTGAAGTGAGCACCGTGTATGTAGAAGCAGTTTTTCTCTTAAAGAAATGGTGGGGGTAGCTCATTAAATCCACGATCGGCCATGTTCACACTGAACCTTATCAACCTTTACATGACACAACATGACTGTACAGCAGCTCCAGACTGAGGGAGTGTTGAGCTGGTGCAGTCTGCTGTTTGGATTCATTTCTGTAATGTAGAGCATTCGCCCCTGCTTCTGTTCCGTTTACTTAAGGTTTCATCTTTTTACTTTCCCAAATAGAAAATAAGGACTGAATTATTCCTTTTTTTTTTCTTATTGCCTATCACAATATTCCCCAGCGTTAGTGTGCATATGTTTATTTTTTCCTTGTATGTGTGTGTGGGTGTGTATGTGCACACGCATTCTACCACAATAGACAAAAGGGCCAATGTGATAAATGGCCCAAATAATGAGGACTCCCAGGAGCTCTCAACTTAACTACAGCGTCGCACGGCTGGGAAGGCGATCTAGTTAGATGAACGTGCATGCGTACGCATGCACGCACGCACGCACGCACGCACACACACACAGAGGGTTGCATTTGAATCTAGATGAATACACGTGTGAGAGTATACCGCAATCGGTACGAAGAACTTACTATATCCAATCTCAAAAGCACACATTTGTTGGGCTCTGTGCAGATACACACATTATATCTGGCATAAAAATAAATAAATAAAACCATGCAGTACAATGAACAGTCAGATGCTTGTTAGATATGGGTTTGGTTTTTTCTGCTCAGTAGGACAAAAAAAGATGCAGGAATGTGCATCAAAAGTAAGCCTTGGTATGCTAGTGTTAACAAATAAGATATTTTTCTTCATGCCTGTTCTTCTGAAGATGAATACCACTTTTTCTGTAAAAAAAAAAAAAAAAAGTGGACAGATTTTTTTCTTATTTAATACTACTAAGCTACATTCTGTTACCTTAGATCAAACACCTCCAATTCCATACAGACAACCATCCATTAGATGGATGTAGCCACTTTGATGCCACCCATTAATTGGTGAAATCATGTTCAAAAGTCTCAGGTCGAGTGTGTTCTGCCAACATCCTTTTGAATCTATCCTTTATAGAACATGTGTGTGTGTGAAGCCAAAAGAAAACCAGATGAGACAATCAATGACAGAGAAGCTCATTCTGGTCCGATAAGACCACCGTGAGAGTACCCAGATTTCTTGACCTTTGACCTTGAGGACAATCTGGATGCAGACCTACGTGAGGATTGTGAGTGAGTTTGGCGATTCCTGTGAAATGCTGGTGGATACACAGATGGAGAGACGCATGGATCACATTAGCTCTTTTTGGCTTTGTTGGAATGACTAAAACCAGTACTACTACTAATTCTATGATTAGAGAGACAGAGGTGGGCAGATCAGCCAGAAATTTTACTCAAGTAAAAGTAGGAGTACTGGAGAGGTCGCCTAGTTAGTAGAGCATCCGCCCTGCAACCGGGATGTCATGGGTTCAAATCCTGGCCGGGTCATACCAAAGACCATAGAAAAATGGTACTTTCCGCCTTCTAGCTTGGTACTCAGCATGATAGAACAGGGAAAGGAAAGTTAACACACAGAGCTACCAGAGGACTGACCTCCCACTGTAGCTTTCACTTCTCACAAGCTGTGTGGCCTAGGGTCAGAGAAACCGGAGATAGGCACTGCCCCATACACCACATGTTGTCCCACATGCTGTGGAAGGGATTTAACTTAAAAGTAGTAGTAGTTGTTTTACCAGAGTGGTGTCCTAATGGTACAGTATCCGCCTCACAGCAGAGAGGTTGTGGATTCATGCCCCAGCAGGGTTGAGAAATGCTATCCCAGCGGTTCCACCAACTGACCACACTTTCCAATAAGCCAAGACAAAAAAACATATATAGAAAGGGAGACTTAGGAGTTTAAAAACAACAGAAAACAAATCATGTGTCAATATAACAAAATAAGTAATGGAGAGAACTTATTCAGTCTGATGTTAGAATGACGCATTTTTATTGGTTGGTGGGTTGGGATGTGTGGGTAGATTTGGGGGCTGCGCACACGAAAATGCTTTTACCCCAAACTGGTAAAGTCTGTTCACAGTTTGACTGTTCATGCATATAAAGTCAGGATTTTGGAGGTGTGAAAGTGTAAAAGTTTGAAATAAGTCTCTAGAGTGGAAAAGTTTTATCGGTACCTTTTTTCTGCCTTCGTATGCTCCTCAATCTGACATCGTCACATTTTTTCTTAATTCAAATTATTTTGTAAAAGCTATAACTGAAGATTCCTCCTGCTTATCAAATATTCAAACCAATTACTGACTTCTGTCAGTAAATCAGAGATTTTTTTTTTAATTACCTGGCACACGGGTATTTATTTATTTATTTATTTATGAATGAATGGCTCACTCATTCTTATTGTTCAATTTAAAAAAAGGGGATATATAAGCCATATACTATATATATACTATACTAGCCATATACTATATATATATATATATATATATATATATATATATACAGTATATATATATATATATATATATATATATTCCTTCAAGTGGGGAATCTTGTGTTTAATGTGTTACAAAAACAAGTTATAGTTAGGATGAGGTTTAAAAAAAAAAAAGACTAAACTGTTATCTTTAACACATTTTTTTTTTTACAATACATGCACCATTATAGATACAAAAAAGTAATCATCAAATTTATAACCAAGAGGGATTTCCTGAGTGAAATATATCCCTAAATTGTTGCTTACTGTTTGCTGAATGACGAAACAAAAAATTACTATGGAGCAACCAATACAGTTTTAAGTCTAGTTTTGCACAGCTTCTCAGCTGGCCAACATCTAATCACATCACCTTTTTTTCTGACTTGTAATGTCTTTCTGAAAGTTATGACTGAAGATTCCTTATCAAATATTCAAACCAGCTGTCAGTAAGCCAGACTTTTTTAATGGCCATAATTACACAGGTTATTTATTTATTTTATTTATTTATGACTCGCTAATTCTTTCAACTAGGTCCAGGAATTCATCTATTTAGATTCCATCTTCAATGCTAGCTGTAGCACCATCGGGGAGGTAAAACAGCAGATAATGCTGGCCAAGAACTCAGCTGGAAACCAGAGTGAAATATGGAAGGGAGGAGGCATTTCACTGGAAAGCAAAAAGCAGTTAACGGAGATGATGCTTTGGTCAATCATGAGTTATGCTTCTGAAACATGGACATACACTACAGATGTCATACAGAGAATTCAAGGCTTTGAAAATTGGTGCTATCGAAGGATTCTTAGAATCCTGTGAAAGGATTGCATTTTTAATGAGGATGTCTACATCAGGATTGGAAATCAGCTGAAACTTTGCCAACAGCTACTATCAAGACAAATGAGGTTTTTTGGACACCTGGTGAGGAAAGAGGGCCCAAGCTACAAGTTGATGGTGGGAAGAGTGCATGGAAAAAGACCAATAGGCCAACCTCGCACCACTTGGCTAAAAGACTTAAGCCAGCACTGCAGCATGACCCTCCCTTATATGATTCGAACAGCCAGAGATCGCAAGCTGTGGAGAGAACAGATCAGCAACCCTGGATGACACGATGCCAACACCATAATTCTTTCACCTTAAAAAAAGAATATATATTTCTTGTAGGGGGAATATGACATTTATAGTTGTAGTCTTATAATTCAAAGTCCCTCTGAGTAAACCTTCTTGTCATCTGTTAGTTACAACAGCAGTTTTCACACCTTCGGTGGATGCATGTGCACATGTGGTTGCTTCTGTGATGTGTACATGCACATCTTTTTTTTTTTTTTTTTTGGTTTTCAATGAAACTATTTTCATGTGCACCAGGCCTAAAGTTTAGTATTCTGCTACTCGAGGTATAGGCTAGTGATGACTACTGAAAATTACTGAGTTTTATTTGTACGTAGTGAGTGATGCTTGTTCATATGCAAGAGTCATGGGATGGAGTTTTAATGACATAAAATTTTAACTAAAAAAGAGTAAGGCATAAAAGGATTGAAACATGGGAATAGTTGAAAAAAAGACAGTGGTACTTTACATGCATGACATAAACAGCTAAATCCTCCTTGAATTCTATCGCATTACCCACCACAGCTCTGACACAACCTCCTTGGCTGACTCTCTGTTGGTGTTTTCCAACAGCTAAAACAGCTTGTGTGAGGCGACAGCATGAACTGAATGCATACACTCATTTGTAAGGAGGGTTTTAGAGCTAAAACAGACTGGAGACAGAAACAAACTCTTATGTCTAACAGCTTTTCATGATACCTGCCTAAACAACATCTTTAATATCATATGTCATAATGAATTCATCCATCCACCCATTTTCTAACTCTTTTCTGGAGGTCCGGGTAGTGGAGGCAGCAGCTCAAGCAGAGAAGCCCAGACTTCACTCTCCTCGGCCGCCTGCTCCAGCTCTTCAGAGAGGATATCGAGGCGTTCCCAGGCCAGCTGGGAGACATACAGTAGTCTCTCCAGCGTGTCCTGGGTCTGCCCCGGGGCCTCCTCCTAGTGGAAGGTGCCCAGAAGACCTCAAGTGGGAGGTGTCCAGGAGGCATCCTAAACAGATGCCCAAACCACCCCTCATTTCTTTATATTCTTCAAGGAAAATGGGAAATACGAGGGCTGCTCATTAAAGATTTCCCCTGACTTATTTTCTATGGACTGAGAGAAGCTAAACTTGGCACAGTTATTAGTCTTTCTCTACAGAGGTACCACCAGGGGTCACACACTTCTGCCGTTGCTTTATGGAGCTGTGGAGACCTTGCCTGTAGAAGTCTGCAGGTGGCATCAGAAGCCACGATTTGACCTTGGAAGTCAGCCTTTCATTGTCTTGGAAGCGCTTGCCTTTCCAAAATGACTTCAGGTTGGGAGATTATGGGCAGTGAGGAAGGATTTCATAGCTGCAGAACCATGCTTCTGTCTGGGCAATCTACAAGTTGTGAACAGGAGCACTGTCTTACAGGAGGCGGACACCTTTCCTCAGAATGCCACACCATTCAGTTTTGATGGCCTTCCACAATTTCTCCAGCAGTGAGGCATAGTAAGTCTCAGTAATTGTGGGTATCCTGTGCCAGGAAATCCATCATCAATACTCCACACTAGTCCCTTATTAAGCCCGTGAGCATGACCTTGACCACATATGTCTTCTCCAAAGGTGGTGAGTCACAATGCTTACACTGCTTCGACTGGGCTAGCGTCTCCTGATCATAGTGATGGACCCATTTTTTGTCCTACGTGATTAGTCTAGGGAAGAAGTCCTTCTGGTTTTCTTGGCACATGGCCAAAACAGCCAAGGTGCATGTGACTCGTTCCTGCTAGTGGAAAGGTGTGAGCTCTTAGGGAATACATTGTGTAGACAGCTTAAGCATGTGCAAATGGTAACGGTCATTTCTTAAAAATTTTCCACAGACCCCACATTGATCTTGAAATCTCTGCTAGTTGGTGAACAGTTATGCAACAATCCTCCAAAATGGTGGTTTCCACTTGCCGGATGGTGTCTTCATCAATGGCGCACTGTGGTCGCCGGGAAATGGGTGCTATTTTGACCGATGTCCAACCATACTTGAACTATCAATGCCAGTACTTGACGATGTCACACAATCGGATATCTTCCCTAAAGTCTCTTATCTCATCAAACGTCTCCTGTGGTGTACAGGAGCCTGATGACTGCTCTGCATTCAACTACCTCCATTATCACACCTTACTCCACCTTAGCACCTGTAAAACAGAAACACTTAGTTCAGAGCTGCAAATTACCACGTGACCTATCGAGATATGTATTGTTATACATGTGCAATTTCAGCCTCCTACAACAACTGGAAGTGGATCAGGGGAAATCTTTAATGAGCACCCCTTGTAGGTGAAGGGATTTATTGAATGGAAATGTTAAAACACAAATACACGACGCAAGGCAAAAACAGACTTCGTACAATTACAATGTGCTTGAATATAAATATTTGGTCTGACTACCTTTATTCTTCAACAGAACTTCAACAGAACAAGAAACTGAGGCATGGTTTCTTGTCATTTCTTGAAGTGGTCTTCAGGAATAGCTCTTCAGGCTTCTTGAAGGACTTTCCAAAGCACTTCTTGGATGCTGGCTGCCCTTTGTTCCATTTTTAGTCAGGATGATCCATATCTCAAATCTGGATTCATCACTCCACAAGACCTGCTGACACTGATTATCAGTCCAGTTCTTGTGTAATTTGCCATCTTTAGCCCTTTCTCCCTGTTTCCACTCTTTAAGAAGGGCTTCTTGACAAGCCACCCTTCCACTGAGACAATTTCTGATGAGATTTCGGTGAACAGTAGATGCATCAACTGAAGGGTCATTTTGATCTCTCCCATATCAGGACTTTAATTGATTTTTTTTTTTTAAAACTTAACTTTGTGATAGTTTTCATCTGTAGATTTTTCTTTCATATGCCACTTCTTTTGCCCTCCACTTGTTCAGTTTTCTTAAACAAAAAAAAAAAAAAAAAAAGGAAACAAGGACTGGACATAAAAGGAATGGAAAAAGCAGTCAATGTCCAAAGAAAAAGTTTGAAAGGCTTTCAAAAATACTGGAAAACTACTGTTCAAGACAAACATAAAAAAGCAAAAAAGTCTGGCTCCTTGAAAGTTAATTAATAAATGCATTCACTTGGCTCAACTCTGGTCTCTGTGTGTTTGTGTTCCACTATTAGGTTGTAGTCTCAATTAAACATGACAGTATCAACAGGACTTAAAATTGTGAGGAGGTGTATCTTTTAATGATTTAAGGCATAAAGAAACAAATGTAGTGTATGAGAAAATAACAAAGATATATTTTTCATTTATTTAATAAGCAGGAGCTTCCTGTTGCAATGACAGTGGCTATGTTTACATGTACATTAATAAACTCTTTAATGAGACTTTTTTAATTATTTGATAATTCAAGTGGTCATATACGTACACAACATGATCTGATATCTTTATCAGATACATTGCGTTCCAAGTTATTAGGCAAATGATATTTGTCTCTGATTTTCCTAAATAGTTGATGCAAATGACAGTCAGTATAATTTTCAAGTCATCAACCATTACAGCATAATTCAAATTTTATTGAACAAACCTCCCACTGATAACTATTTTTTGCAAAAATTAAAAAAACTGAAAATGCACTTGATGGAAAAATGCTGTTACACTGAGTTATATGAATTTTTATGCATATGAATTTTATATATATAGACACACACACACACACACACACACACACACACACACACACACACACACACAAAACTTAATGTGTATACTGACTCAGGAAATCATATTACCATATTTGGAGTTGCCTAGTAGTGGAAAAAAAACAGATTGAAGGATGCTGATGTAACTGCTAGGTTATCAACTGTGAATGTTCAGTTCTATCACTGTGACTGTGTCCAGCCCTATCACTAATGTTAACTGGTTTCCTGCATGTAGTCAGCAGATATAATCTAAGTCATGAATGAAATAATCAAGAGGCTCAGCAAACTTTATCAATTGAGTCATGAATGAACTATCAAGAAGTGACCTCACCCCAATGGTCCCTTGGACATATATAGCCAGAATCACTCTGTTAGTTAAGCCAATGCACTGCAGCAGTCTGTGAAAGCTGTATTCTGTATTGTCTTTCGCTGATCAGTGCATATTAAATTTGCTGAAACTTTGATCCTGCCTGTTTCTTGACTACTGGTTGAAGAGATTTTTCCAACATACAGTATTTGGCGCACCGAACAAGCGACTCCAGATAGCCCTCTCCTCCTGGTTCAATTCAATTCAATTCAATTCAATTCAACTTTATTTATATAGCGCCATTTCACAACAACAGTCATCTCATAGCACTATCAACTGTAGGGAGGACCCCCACAGTTGCAGAAAGACCCCAGCAATCAGGCGATCCCCTGTGAGCAAGCACTTGGCGACGGTGGAGAGGAAAAACTCCCTTTTAACAGGAAGAAACCTCCAGCAGAACCAGGCTCAGGGAGGGGCAGTCATCTGCTGCGACTGGCTGGGGGGTGAGGGGACAGAGAAGAAGAACAGACATGTAGAGAGCAAACAGCACGATGGGGACTCAATCTATGGGAGAGAACAAACAAATGTTAATGACCAGCAAAAAAAAAATATTTCATAGAGAGTGAGGAAAGGAGTGAGGCCCAGTGCATTACTGGAGGTCCCCCGGCTGACTAAACCTATTAGCAGCATAACTAAGGGAGGGTTCAGAAACACATGATCCCTCCCTAATTGTAGGCTATATCAAAAAGGTAGGTTTTAGCCCTATTCTTAAAAACAGAGATCGAGTCTGACTCCCGAATCCAGATTGGCAGCTGATTCCACAGGAGAGGAGCTTGATAACTGAAGGCTCTGCCTCCCATTGTACTTTTGGAGATTCTAGGTATTACAAGTAAACCTGCATTTTGGGAGCGTAGTGCTCTGTTAGGATGATACGGTAGTATCAGATCTTTTAAATAAAAAGGAGCCTGATTGTTTAGAGCTTTGTAAGTAAGAAGAAGGATTTTAAACTTAATTCTAAACTCTATGGGAAGCCAATGAAGGGAGGCCAGAACCGGAGAGATATGATCTCTCATTCTAGTACCTGTTAAAACTCTTGCTGCAGCATTTTGGATCAGCTGAAGACTTTTTAAAGATGTTTTAGGACAGCCTGATAATAAAGAATTACAATAATCTAATCTCGAGCTAACAAAAGCGTGGATCAGCTTCTCAGCATCACTCTGAGACAAGATGCTCCTAATCTTGGCAATATTACGCAAATGATAGAAGGCAGTCTTAGAAACAAATTTAATATGTGAATTGAAGGACAAATCCTGATCAAAAATAACTCCAAGGTTCCTCACAGAGCTATTAAGAGAAAGAGTAACTGCATCCAAACTGAAAGTTTGATTTGGAAAGGAATTTCTAAGGTTTTTTGGACCAACAAGAATGACTTCAGTCTTATCTGAATTTAATAGCAGGAAATTACAAGTCATCCAAACTTTGATTTCCTTAAGACAGGCTTCTAACTTGGCTAATTGATTAATATCATCTGGCTTCATTGACAGGTATAATTGTGTGTCATCTGCATAACAGTGAAAATGTATACAGTGCTTTCTAATAATGTTGCCTAAAGGAAGCATATATAAACTAAAAAGAGTAGGGCCAAGCACAGATCCCTGTGGAACTCCATGACTAAGCTTTGAGCTGAGAGAAAACTCATCATTTACATGAACAAACTGGAACCTATCAGATAAATAAGATCTAAACCACTGCAACGAAGTTCCATTAAGTCCAACATAGTGTTCTAATCTATCAAGTAGAATATTATGATCAATAGTATCAAAAGCTGCACTAAGATCTAAAAGGACAAGTACAGAAACTAGTCCATTATCAGATGCAATGGGGAGGTCGTTAGTGACCTTCACTAAGGCTGTTTCAGTGCTATGATGGATTCTAAACCCAGATTGAAACTCCTCAAATAAACCATTTCCCTGCAGGTGGTAAAATAATTGCGTAGCAACAACTCTTTCTAAGATTTTTGAAATGAAAGGGAGATTAGAGATTGGTCTATAGTTAGCTAAAGCTCCTGGATCTAGCGTTGGCTTTTTGAGTAAGGGTTTAATTACAGCCGTTTTAAAAGCCTGCGGTACATGGCCTAAAGTTAATGAAGAATTGATTATATGAAGAATAAAGCTACCAATAAGTGGGAAGACTTCTTTAAATAACCTGGTAGGAATAGGGTCTAAAAGACAAGTTGAAGGTTTGGATGAGGAAACTATTTTGTCTAACTCACAAAGGTCGATTGGAGTAAACTCATCAAGACAGACATCAATAGAAGGAGTTGTAGTAGTTACAGTATTTAAGTTAACTGTGGGAAGAATCTGATTGATTTTATCTCTGATGGATGAAATTTTATTATTGAAAAAGTTCATAAAGTCCTGACTAGTAAGCTCTAAGGGGATGCTAGGATTGACAGAGTCCTGACTCTTTGTCAACCTGGCTACAGTACTGAAAAGAAACCTGGGATTATTCTTGTTCTCTTCTATTAATGCAGAGTAATAACTCGTTCTAGCTTTTCTAAGAGATTTTTTATAAATTAAAAGATGATTTCTCCAAGCTAAATAGATTTCATCTAAATTAGTAGAGCGCCATTTTCTTTCTAATTGACGAGTCTTCTGTTTTAAGCTACGAGTTTCTGTGTTGAACCAAGGAGTTAAAAATCTCTGATTAGACTTTTTCTTTTTTAAGGGGGCCACCAAGTCTAGAGCCTGATGCAGAGAAGCTGAAACACTATCCACCATGTTATCAATTACAGAAGGAGCAAGCTGTCTATAGCTTATTTCCGTTGTGTTGACACATGGCATAGAGGAAACAATCTGCATAAATTTGGAAACAGCATCATCTGAGAGGCATCTACTGTGATAATATTTTTCTTTAGGAGCCAAATAGTCAGAAATAGTAAAATCAAAGGTTAACAGACAATGGTCTGACAGTACAGGGTTATGAGGAGACACTACAAGATTTTCTATTTCTATGCCATATGTCAGAACAAGGTCCAATGTATGGTGGAGGTAATGAGTAGAATTTCCTACTTTCTGAGAAAACCCAATCGAGTCTAATATTGAATTAAAAGCCACATTAAGGCAGTCACTATCTACATCCACATGTATATTAAAGTCCCCTACTATAATTATTCTATCAGATTTCAGCACTAAATCAGCTAAGAAATCAGGAAATTCAGATAAAAATTCTGAATAGGTTGATGGGGGACGATAAACTATGGCAAATAAAATTGGGTTTAACCTGGAATTGCTAAAGTGCCCAACACTGAGGACCAGGCCCTCAAAGGAATTATAACATGTTTTTTGCTTTACATTAACTAGTAATTTGGAATGGTAAATTGTTGCTACTCCTCCTCCACGACCAGAACTTCTGGGATTTTGACAGTTTAAATAACCAGAGGGAGTTGATTCATTTAAACCAACATAATCTTCTTGTCCTAACCAAGTCTCTGTAAGGGAAATTAGATCAATCTGATGATCAATTAACAGATCATGGACTAACAGAGACTTGGGAGTTAGAGACCTAATATTTAATAAACCACATTTAATTTTTAAATTATGAGGAGGAACAGAGGCCAACTCATTCAATTGAGAGGCTTTATGTTTAATTTGAGTTTTACCAATATTTTGCTTTATCACTTTGGGATGCTTATACATTATATTTTTATTTACTTTGGAGGGAGCAGACAACGATTCTCTGATGGGGAAGACAGGGGCTAAGCTGAGGGGTGGCGGATGAAGAGGAGCTGCAGAGAGGCGTGTAAGACTGAGACTCTGCTTCCTGGTCCCAACTCTGAGTAGTCACGGTTTTGGAAATTTGGATAAAAAAGATGCCAGATTGTTAGATAAATGAGAAGCACCATCCAAAGTGGGATGAATGCTGTCTCGTCTCATAAGACCAGGTTTTCCCCAAAAAGAGCTCCAATTGTCAATGTAGCCCACGTCATTTTTAGGACACCACACAGACAGCCAGCGGTTCAAGGATGACGAGCGACTAAACATGTCATCACTGGTCAGATTGGGGAGGGGCCCAGAGAATACTACAGTGGCAGACATCGTTTTTGCAAAGTCACACACCGATTCTATATTAAGTTTCGTGACTTCCGACTGCCGGAGACGGATGTCATTAATGCCGGCGTGAATAACAATTGTGGAATATTTACAGTTACTTTTAGCCAGCATTTTCAAATTTGACTCGATGTCTCCTGCTCTGGCCCCAGGAATGCATGTGACTATGGCCGCTGGAGTCTCTAGGTTCACGTTTCTGACTACAGAGTCGCCAATGATCAGAGTTTTTTCCTCAGCGGGTGTGTCGCTGAGCGGGGAAAAACGATTAGAAACGACATTTCCGGCATTTTTGGACCAAGACAGCTAATGCACAGCTGCTGAGAAGACCTCCCCCACCGATTCCAAAGGGTCGGCTTTGCGGAAGTGAGGCAAGGTCCGGAGATGCTGGGAGCGGGCCGGAAGGTGACAGAGCTGAACTGAAGGCAGATTGAAGTGAGTAAATTTAATTATTAATGGTTTATACATGTCTTGCACCAGTTTGAGTCCGGTTGTTGTAATTACGTGAAAAAGTTGAGATAAGGTAGTGCCGGTTTGAGTCCAGTCATTGTAATTATGCGTAAAAGCTCAGATAAGGTAGCACTGGTTCAAGTCCGGTTGGGTAAAAGTACCGCGGTTATACAGAACCGCTCAGTGAAAATGCATTTTTACTGGAATTTAGTTCAAGTCTATATTCAGGAAATAGGCGCGCGGAAGGATACAGAGTACCGCAGAGTGATATTAACGGCCGAAGAAGAAGAAAAAAATAATATAATAGAAAAAAAAATAGAGAAAAACAGATGGGAAAAATGGTTATAATAACAAATAGCTTTAAAATATAGACAAATAACTTTAATATAATAAGGAAAAACCTTAATAACTTAAAATAAGCTTAAAATTGAATAAAAATAGCTTTTAAACTAAGATAAAATAATTAATAAATTAATTAAAATAACTGCAGTTTGTTGTTTGTTTGTTTTTTTAAATAAATAACATCTCTAGGGTTTTACTTTGATGGAATATGGGAAAATCTCAAAGTAAGAATGTGAGCCCTTAAAGCAATTCCCATATGAAAAAAATATGAGGCAAAAATATGGTGATGAAAGTGTCTGGCTGGTGCCTATCTGATCTGCAATGGGTTTTCCAGATGGAGGATCATTTAGTCTCCATCAATTACATTATCTGAAAGAAAAATTAGATGAGAAAAAGCAGAAAATAAGAATGTATGATAAATAAAAGAGAGCTCCTTCCATCTAAATAAATTATGATATCATGTACATGAAAAGTAAATTAGTTTCATAGGACATCATGTGAGAATGTGTACACAAGAAGTTATAAAAGTAAAAAGAAAAGTCTATTTGCTAACTATATAGTTGATATTTATTTTACCAACAGTATCTGGTTTGAATCAATTAGAGGTGTGGGTTATTAAATGCTCTTATGACTCCAAGCATTAGAGCAAAGTCAGAAGGATTTGAAATTTAAAAGAAAAAAAAACTGAAACTAGGGCTCTATGGATGTATTTTTCTTTAAATGAATGTTTTTTCTTTTGATTTTTTATTTTTCTCTCCTCAACATACCTTTTTGCCGATTTTGAATTTTTAGTAATAATTCTGTGGCTCACATTTTACATTTTATTTTGACTTTTTTGTTGAACTTGTGACTTTATTTAAAGTCCAAGGATGCAGAAATTCATATGTCCCTATTGATCTATGCAGAAAACATGTTTTATTTTATTTTGGTTTATTTTGGTTAATTTTAGGTTCAGTTTAGTTCAATGTGGTTCATAAAGCAAACATAATATCATTTATCAAGGTATATATTACAACCTAATTTACCCTTTTCATTGTACTTAATAATCTTATAATTCTACACATTTTTTTCAAGGAATCACATTTTAATTGTGTCAAAGCAGTAACCTCACAGACTGACAAAACACAGAAACAGTGACATTTTATTTAAGTCCTAGTTTTAATTTCCATGTGGATGATAGATGAACAGAATATACGTCTCAGGAATCTTTTTCGCCTTTGTGGGTTTTTTTAGGGGTGATCTGAACCATGGCAGACCAGTGCTATCTTTATTGTCTCATCACCCTCCCTTGACCCCAGCATCATTACCCAGTGTCGACACTGATGTCATTACCAAATCCATCCATCAACCAGCACTAAAGCATGCACACCTCCTGAATGAGCAGCACAACGGACTAAAAACACTCTTGCTAGTCACTGGCGGGTGGCTGAAGACAACAACAGGTCAGTATTGCTTTGTTTGTGGCAGTCGCCTCCAAGAACTGCTGAGTAATATAACTCCACCTCTGTAAGTGGGTCATGAACATTCTCTGCCCTATGTGTGTGTGCCAAAGATATGATAACAGCTGGGAACAGAAGAATGGACAAAGACAACAATAAGATGGACATTTTCTAGGTGCTGAAGAGAGGGACGAATGGACACCGTTTGCCATGGTTTACTAGCCCAACAGATAAGAGGAAAAAAAAAAACCTGTGGTAAAATGCACCTACACTAACAATTTTTTTTTGTTTTGTTTTGTTGTTTGCTTTTCCTGTCAGCATGATAATATTTTTATATGTAGGACAATAATCAAAGTACATAGACATTTGAGATATAGTTTACAGTTATGAGTATACAAATGCACTAGCACACAGTAATAAGTATTTAAGTAATCACACCTTTACTAGTACAAAAGAATAATAATGATAATAATAATGCCCTCACATTTAATTGATTGCACACCAGACAGATTACAGACCAGAACTGAAGTAGACTGATGAGTGAATGTATGAATGAGTGAACGAATGCTTGACGAGCTGCAAACCAGAGACAGAAAAGTGTTTAAACTACCAGTATTGATAAATTTTAATCAAAAGTTATGTGCAACATTATGTAAAATGGCAGCCAACAAGTTTGAGATAATGGTTAACCTTTTAACATCTAAATATACTTCTAAAGTGTAAAAGTGTACAAGTATATGCTTATATTTGAATTTCAAAATGATAATTACTAAAAGTTTTATCTAAACCATGCATGGAATAAATATATTTTGAGATCAAAATGACAAAAACAGAAACTGAAGAGCTCTTCCATTGCCTGAAAACTAAGAATCTTACTAATACCCTTATCAGATTTCTGCCTTCAAGGGTGACTACAAAATAAATTTAGAAAAATGTTTTTTCTCATTACAAAAACACAAACACAAACTTGAGCATGGATTATGGAGAAAATCTTGAAAACTGGCATCCAGAGGAGGCAGTCCTGTGAACTGTATGATTAATTAATTTCATTAAATGTTGTTCAACAAAATAGAAATTACAAAGTCTAAGTAATTACAGTATTTTGACTACACGGCCATAAATTGAAATAAGTAAATTATAATTTGGTTTGTAAAGCAAAGATTAATCTGAACTATGTGATCACATACAAAATTTAAAAGAAAATGATTATTAAATGACTGTATTACAAATCTTTAAGATAGATAAAATTACATCACAATAACAACAAGTATGACACTTGGATACAATAATAATGTTTTTTTTTTTCCTTTTTGAGACACTGAGACCTTAGCTGTATTAGAATTCATGTCCTAAGTGACAGTGATATTCAGTGTTTCACGAGATGTTTTGACACCATGGTTCATCATGATCATCATCATAGCAGTCTGTCGTGGGCGACAATGACTGTTTCATTTAGGTCTGATCAGATTCCTCCACACAGCTCTGTCCTTAGCCTTCCGCTGCCAGGAACTCCTGTCTATGTCCAACTTCTTCAAGTTTCTTTTTACAGTGTCTTTAAATCTGAGCCTTGGTCTACCCTGATTGCATTTGCCCTCGCATAACTGTGAGTAGAGTAACTGCCGAGGGAGACACTGGTGGTCCATCCTCTCAACATGTCCGAGCCATCTCAGGTTCATCTGTATTAGCATGTCCTCCATTGATGGTAGACCAGCTTGTTTCAACACTTCTATGTTGGTTATGTTGTCTTTCCATGAGATGTTCATTATGGCTCGAAGGTGTCTCATCATGTACGCGTGGAGTTTCTTCACCTCCACTCTGTAGACAGTCCAAGTTTCAGCACCGTACAATAGAGTAGCCAGTACTGTCGCTCTGTACACTTAGCATTTTACACGGATAGACACATGTCAATTGTTCCACAGTCTCTCCCTCAAGTTTCCAAACACAACGCTCACTCTTCCCATTCTGAAAGATAGTTCATCCTCCAGCCTAGCATTCTCTGAAACAGTACTCCCTAGATACTTGAAAGTCTTGCACTTGTTAAGTAAAGATAATACTGACGAAGGAGTGGTGGCCTAGTTGATAGAGCAGCCGCCCCACAACCGGGAGGTCGTGGGTTCAAATCCCGGCTGGGTCATACCAAAGACCATATAAAAATGGTACTTCGTACCTTCTAGCTTGGTGCTCAGCATAATAGAATGGGGGAAGGAGAAGTTGTTTGTGGCGGCGCCCTGCATGGCAGTGACCCCTCTGTTTCTACATGTGATTAACATTGTAGATAGAAGAAACGTAATTTCGTTCTACCATACATGATGGACTGAATGACAACAGAGATGCCTCTTCTTCTACCAGCATGCTTAATCAAAATGCAGGCACCTCTGATGACACATTGTCAGTGGGAGAAGGCCTCTAGACCTGACTGAAATATAGTTTGATTCTAAAGTAAACTGACTATTGACGTTCTGAAGTTTAACTCTTTGAGTGTGTCTGTCGCCGAATTGCAACATAACCCCTAGTGGTCAAGAGTGGTAAATATTTTTTGTCAATAAAATAGTTTAGATTTCCAAGGCTATAACTTGAAAGTGGCAAGAGATAATGGCTTACTGTCAATTAAAAAGATGTAAAATATAATCCAAACTTTCAGATAGGAATAAATTTACACATCTAATTTGCATAATGTCACAGCACCTCTTTAAATTCCAAAACTGGACTTTGGATGTATTTACACAAAGAATGGTTCAGTCTTGACACTGTTTTTTGTACAGAGGTACCTCATCATCTTATCTTCAAAGTATATGAACAAGAAATCAGTACAATATTTAAAAAAACCACAGAAATTCCTCACTGGCGGCTAAGGGGACTCACTCGCTGCCGTGGTCACTGCGTTTTCACCCATCGTGGTCGTTATTTTGCATTCTGTCGGTTATTTACGCTCTCTACCACATCTACAAAGTCTTATGATTATCCCACATAAATTTTGCTTGTATCCCATGGCTATTTTCCGCGTACAAAGCCAACTAAGTGATGGTGCACGATGACGGACGGCAGCCATATTAGCATTCTGGGCTAAAATGCTAAAAACAGGAAAAGGGAATGAGGAGTTCTTCTTCTTTGGTGTATTACGTGTCATCCATTGAGTCCTCCAACAGATGTCTGCCACCTTCTGAAACTGACAGATCAGTCCAAATCAGAACAAATCCCCAATGGAGCCAGTCATGTCAGAGTGAGATGACAGGCACAGCGCCGCGCTCTGCCACTAGGGGCACGCAAAATCTCACACTCAAAAGGTTAACATTTAGACTGGACTTAGATGACCTGATTATTACATTTAGAATGACTTCAGATGACAGTGATAATCTACCTTCTTCTACCTTTTCTGTTCTTCTTTCTTCTTTTGTTTGATGTCTGTTTTTGTCCTGAATTATTTATTTGGTCTGTGTTTGTTTACCTGCCCTTGGGGTGATTAAAATGAAAAAAAAAAAGAAAGAAAAAAGGGGGGGGGACAATATCTGGAATATACAGTACTTTATGAACAGTTTCCCTTTCATTTTTCCCTATATATTCACTTTGAGACAATATTATAAGTTTGGCAAATCTTATTAATTTAGAGACAAAACTGATTAAATTTTGGTTGGTTTAAGATACATTGTTACTAAAGAAAACACAATGTTTGAAGAATAAAAGTTATTGGGGATTAACAATTATTGATATAGGTTAAGTTATTTGGCAATCAAACAAATTAAATTATAGCTAATTTTTTAACTTGTATATACGTATATATATATATATATATATATATATATATATGCATACTGTATATATAAGGCAGAATGTGTGTTCTGGGATCATTTGTGGGTCCGTTTTCTGCCCTGTTTTGGACATCGGTCGGGGGACACCTCAGAGGAAAGATTCCTGCCTCTATACCTTCACAAATTGGTCTGAGATGAGGGGGACTGATGTCCAGCAGGAGGGGAGCTGACTCTGCTATGATAACCCATCTTTGAAAATAATTTTTGTATGCCTGATAAGAATGCGAATTTCTAAATTAATAAATTAGTAAATTAAAAGGGTATTTTACTGAATCCATTGATAACTTGGTAGGATGAATGAGGTACTTTGTTGAATTTAAACCAAAGTTGATGAATTTAATGACCTTTTAACAGATTGGTAAACACAGGAAAAAACAAAGCTGAAGAAAGGTAAATACTGACATAAAAGGTGAATATATTATGGGTAAATGAAATCTAGAAAATTACTGGTTTAAACATTCATGTCTGAGGAAAATGCAGACCAAGGGTCCATCAAGCAGGTAATTAAGTGTCTATTTTTCTTTCAGGTAAACTGTTACTGGTTGCATGAACACTGACTGAAATCCTGAGCTTAACTTGCCATCTTTAATCCATCCTGTCATAGAAACAACTAATATGTGAATGATGACTAACCTATAAGCTTGCCTTGCCATGTCTACCGTCGAAATATAACACTGTTTGCACAAAAACACATTTCTAAAAAATTGGGTTTAGATTGTATACAGGTAAGTGGTATTTGACTATATGGTTGTTTTTGTTTTGCTTTCGCCATAGGTAAAAGCAGCGAACAAAATAAAACTAAGAAGATGCTTCTTCTATTGGCAGAGTGTAGGAAGAGACTGAAGGGCCCAGATTGCCATTGTGGGGACATTGTGAAGATGCTGACGGCTTCATTTCAACAAGCAATAATTTGAGTGTGACTATATAATGGAAAGAGGATCATCTGCCTGAAACCACACCACAAAGGTCCTGTTGATGGCCTTCACAGCTGTCAAGGTTGCAGAAAGATCCACCTGGATCTACACCAGGAAATCAACTATTGCAAAAAGGTCCCGAATCTAGGACTCATCAACGGTGCCCACCAACCACCAGTGAACTCTTTTGCTGGTCATCTGGTGAGGTGACTGAAGCAGTGGGACAATGATCATGATGTGAAGTTGAAATGTACTACCTGTAAATGCATTTATGAAGTTTGAAATGCTACTTTTATTTTTAGTTATTTTTATTTTTATCTTTTTATTCTTTATCTTTTATCTTTAAATGAGCTGCAATGACACACATATCCTTATTATCATTTTGATTTTAAATATTACCTTTGTTTTTATCATGCCCATTATTATTATTATTTTCCGTTATTAGTTTTGTTTATTACTGTTCTAGTTTTCTCCTAAAGGACTAATTGTTAGACAGCACCTGGGGCTGCAGGGCCAATGGTGGACTTTCCCCATCACTAGCTAGTTAGGGTCTGTTGCGCGTAAAATCCACTGGGGCTTAGCATAGCTACCAGATGGGGTTTTAGATGCCATAACTTGTTAGCAATTTTCTTTTATGATGCCTTTTGGGCATCAAAGGGGGGAATTATAGAAAAATTCTATGCTACACTGAGTTATATGAATTTTTATGTGTGTATATATATGTATATACTGTATATATAGTGAGGAAAAAAGTATTTAGTCAGCCACCAATTGCGCAAGTTCTCCCACTTAAAAGATGAGAGGACTCCAATTTTCATCATAGGTATACCTCAACTATGAGAGACAAAATGAGAAAAAAAAAATCCAGAAAATCACATTGAAGGATTTTTAATGAATTAATTGGTAAAGTCCTCGGTAAAATAAGTATTTGGTCACCTACAAACAAGCAAGATTTCTGGCTCTCACAGACCTGTAACTTCATCTTTAAAAGGCTCCTCTGTCCTCCACTCGTTACCTGTATTAATGGCACCTGTTTGAACTCGTTATCAGTATAAAAGACACCTGTCCACAACCTCAAACAGTCAGACTCCAAACTCCACTATGGCCAAGACCAAAGAGCTGTCAAAGGACACCAGAAACAAAACTGGAGGCCTGCACCAGGCTGGGAAGACTGAATCTGCAATAGGTAAGCAGCTTGGTGTGAAGAAATCAACTGTGGGAGCAATTATTAGAAAATGGAAGACATACAAGACCACTGATAATCTCCCTCGATCTGGGGCTCCACGCAAGATCTCACCCCGTGGGGTCAAAATTATCATGAGAACGGTGAGCAAAAATCCCAGAACCACACGGGGGGACCTAGTGAATGACCTGCAGAGAGCTGGGACCAAAGTAACAAAGGCTACCATCAGTAACACACTACGCCGCCAGGGGCTCATATCCCGCAGTGCCAGACATGTCCCCCTGCTTAAGCCAGTACATGTCCAGGCCCGTCTGAAGTTTGCTAGAGAGCATTTGGATGATCCAGAAAAGGATTGGGAGAATGTCATATGGTCAGATGAAACCAAAATAGAACTTTATTGTAAAAACTCAACTTGTCGTGTTTGGAGGAGAAACAACACCATACCTACTGTGAAGCATGGGGGTGGAAACATCATGCTTTGGGGCTGTTTTTCTGCAAAGGGACCAGGACGGCTGATCCGTGTAAAGGAAAGAATGAATGGGACCATGTATCGTGAGATTTTGAGTGAAAACCTCCTTCCATCAGCAAGGGCATTGAAGATGAAACATGGCTGGGTCTTTCAGCATGACAATGATCCCAAACACACCGCCCGGGCAACGAAGGAGTGGCTTCGTAAGAAGCATTTCAAGGTCCTGGAGTGGCCTAGCCAGTCTCCAGATCTCAAACCCACAGAAAATCTTTGGAGGGAGTTGAAAGTCCGTGTTGCCCAGCGACAGCCCCAAAACATCACTGCTCTAGAGGAGATCTGCATGGAGGAATGGGCCAAAATACCAGTGTGTGAATGTGTGAAAACCTTGTGAAAACTTACAGAAAACGTTTGACCTCTGTCATTGCCAACAAAGGGTATATAACAAAGTATTGAGATGAACTTTTGTAATTGACCAAATACTTATTTTACCGAGGAATTTACCAATTAATTCATTAAAAATCCTTCAATGTGATTTTCTGGATTTTTTTTTTCTCATTTTGTCTCTCATAGTTGAGGTATACCTATAATGAAAATTGGAGACCTCTCTCATCTTTTAAGTGGGAGAACTTGCACAATTGGTGGCTGACTAAATACTTTTTTGCCCCACTGTATATGTATATATATACAGTATATATATACACATGCTACACTGAGTTATATGAACCCCACTGTATGTATATATATATACAGTGGGGTAAAAAAGCATTTAGTCAGCCACCAATTGTGCAAGTTCTCCCACTTAAAAGATGAGAGAGGTCTCCAATTTTCATCATAGGTATACCTCAACTATGAGAGACAAAATAAGCAAAAAAAAAATCCAGAAAATCACATTGAAGGATTTTTAATGAATTAATTGGTAAATTCCTCGGTAAAGTAAGTATTTGGTCAATAACAAAAGTTCATCTCAATACTATGTTATATACCCTTTGTTGGCAATGACAGAGGTCAAACATTTTCTGTAAGTTTTCACAAGGTTTTCACACACTGTTGCTGGTATTTTGGCCCATTCCTCCATGCAGATCTCCTCTAGAGCAGTGATGTTTTGGGGCTGTCGCTGGGCAACACGGACTTTCAACTCCCTCCAAAGATTTTCTATGGGGTTGAGATCTGGAGACTGGCTAGGCCACTCCAGGACCTTGAAATGCTTCTTACGAAGCCACTCCTTTGTTGCCCAGGCGGTGTGTTTGGGATCATTGTCATGCTGAAAGACCCAGCCATGTTTCATCTTCAATGCCCTTGCTGGTGGAAGGAGGTTTTCACTCAAAATCTCACGATACATAGCCCCATTCATTCTTTCCTTTACACGGATCAGCCGTCCTGGTCCCTTTGCAGAAAAACAGCCCCAAATTATGATGTTTCCACCCCCATGCTTCACAGTAGGTATGGTGTTCTTTCTCCTCCAAACACGACAAGTTGAGTTTTTACCAAAAAGTTCTGTTTTGGTTTCATCTGACCATATGACATTCTCCCAATCCTCTTCTGGATCATCCAAATGCTCTCTAGCAAACTTCAGACGGGCCTGGACATGTACTGGCTTAAGCAGGGGGACACGTCTGGCACTGCAGGATTTGAGTCCCTGGTGGCGTAGTGTGTTACTGATGGTAGCCTTTGTTACTTTGGTCCCAGCTCTCTGCAGGTCATTCACTAGGTCCCCCCGTGTGGTTCTGGGATTTTTGCTCACCGTTCTCATGATAATTTTGACCCCACGGGGTGAGATCTTGCGTGGAGCCCCAGATCGAGGGAGATTATCAGTGGTCTTGTATGTCTTCCATTTTGTAATAATTGCTCCCACAGTTGATTTCTTCACACCAAGCTGCTTACCTATTGCAGATTCAGTCTTCCCAGCCTGGTGCAGGTCTACAATTTTGTTTCTGGTGTCCTTTGACAGCTCTTTGGTCTTGGCCATAGTGGAGTTTGGAGTCTGACTGTTTAAGGTTGTGGACAGGTGTCTTTTATACTGATAACAAGTTCAAACAGGTGCCATTAATACAGGTAACGAGTGGAGGACAGAGGAGCCTCTTAAAGAAGAAGTTATAGGTCTGTGAGAGCCAGAAATCTTGCTTGTTTGTAGGTGACCAAATACTTATTTTACTGAGGAATTTACGAGTTTTAACAGGTAGTAGAAAGAGAGATCATATCTCTCCGGTTCTGGCCTCCCTTCATTGGCTTCCCATAGAGTTTAGAATTAAGTTTAAAATCCTTCTTCTTACTTACAAAGTTCTAAACAATCAGGCCCCTTTTTATTTAAAAGATCTGATACTACCCTATTATCCTAACAGAGTACTACGCTCCCAAAATGCTGGATTACTTGTAATACCTATAATCTCCAAAAGTACAATGGGAGGCAGAGCCTTCAGTTATCAAGCTCCTCTCCTGTGGAACCAGCTGCCAATCTGGATTCGGGAGTCAGACTTGATCTCTGTTTTTAAGAATAGGGATAAAACCTACCTTTTTGATATAGCCTACAATTAGGGAGGGATCATGTGTCTCTGAACCCTCCCTTAGTTATGCTGCTAATAGGTTTAGACAGCTGGGGGACCTCCAATAATGCACTGGGCTTCACTCCTTTCTTCACTCTCAATGAATTTTTCTTTTTTTTTTTTTGCTGGTCATTAACATCTGTTTGTTCTCTCCCATTGATTGAGTCCCCATCGTGCTGTTTGGTCTCTACATGTCTGTTCTTTTCATCTTTTCTATCCCCTCACCCCCCAGCCAGTCGCAGCAGATGACTGCCCCTCCCTGAGCCTGGTTCTGCTGGAGGTTTCTTCCTGTTAAAAGGGAGTTTTTCCTCTCCACCGTCGCCAAGCACTTGCTCACAGGGGATCGCCTGATTGCTGGGGTATTTCTGCAACTGTGGGGGTTTCTCCTACAGTTGAAAGTGCTATGAGATGACTGTTGTTGTGAAATGGCGCTATATAAATAAAGTTGAATTAAATTGAATTGAAATAATCAAGAGGCTCAGCGAACTTTATCAATTGGGTCATGAATGAACTATCAAGAAGTGACCTCACCCCAGTGGTCCCTTGGATATACTATATAGCCAGAATCACTCTGTTAGATAAGCCAATGCACTGCAGTCTGTGAAAGCTGCACTCTGCATTGTCTTCCACTGATCAGTGCATATTAAATTTGATGAAACTTTGATCCTGCCTGTTTCTTGACTACTGGTTGAAGAGATTTTTCCAACAGCACTGTTCCAAATTATTATGCACAACAGAGTTTCAAAACATTTTATTGGTTGTAAAGAACTGGAAATGGTCATTTGTTGAATTTACAGCATTAGGAGGTCATACTTGTATATGAAATCGAAAGCTATTTCAATCAAAAACATCTTAACAGGCCAAGTTACACGTTAACATAGGACCCTTTCTTTGCTATAACCTTTACAATTCTTGCATCCACTGAACTTGTGAGTTTTTGGAGAGTTTCTGCTTGAATTTCTTTGCAAGACATCAGAATAGCCTCCCACAGCTGCTGTTTTGATGTGAACTGCCTCCCACCCTCACAGATCTTTTACTTGAGGATGCTCCAAGGGTTCTCAATAGGGTTGAGGTCAGGGGAGGATGGGGGCCACAACAAGAGTTTCTCTCCTTTTATACCCATAGCAGCCAATGACAGAAGTATTCTTTACAGCATGAGATGGTGCATTGTCATGCATGAAAATAATTTTGCTACAGAAGCCACGGTTCTTTTTTTGGTACCATGGAAGAAAATGATCAGTCAGAAACTCTATACCTTGCCGAGGTCATTTTCACACCTTCAGGGACCCTATAGGGGGCCTACCAGCTCTCTCCCCATGAGTCCGGCCCAAAACATCACTCCACCACCTCCTTGCTGGCATCGCAGCCTTGTTGGGACATGATGGCTATCCAACAACCATCCACTACTCCAGCCATCTGGACTATCCAGGGTTGCAAGGCACTCATCAATAAACAAGACTTTGAAAATTAGTCTTCATGTATTTCTGGGCCCGCTGCAATTGTTTCTGCTTGTAAGCATTGGTTAGGGGTAACCAAATAGTAGGTTTATACACAACTGCAAGCCTCCAGAGGATCCTACACCTTGAGGTTCGTGGGACTCCAGAGGCACCAGCAGCTTCAAATACCTGTTTGCCACTTTGTAATGGCATTTTAGCAGCTGCTCTCTTAATTCGATGAATTTGTCTGGCAGAAACCTTCCTCATTAAGCCTTTATCTGCACAAACCCGTCTGTGCTCTGAATTAGCCACAAATTTCTTCACAGTACGATGATCATGATTAAGTTTTTGTGAAATATCTAATGTTTTCATACCTTGTCCAAGGTATTGCACTCTTTGACACTTTTGGCAGCAGAGAGATCCTTTTTCTTTCCCATATTGCTTGAAACCTGTGGCATGCTTAATAATGTGGAACGTCCTTCTAAAGTAGTTTTCCTTTAATTTGGCTGACCTGGCAAACTAATTATGACAGGTGTCTGAGATTGATATCAGTGATCCAAAGAGCCCTGAGACACAATACTATCCATGAGTTGAATTAAAAAGCAAAAAACTGAATGTTTATGACACTAAAATCTTATTTGCATAATAATTTGGAATGCAGTGTAAAGGCTATTATCATATTATGAGAAATCAGATAAATACACCTAGTTTACTGCCCAATCATCTGTTTTTTTCCATCCATGTAAAGACCTCAAATGTGATATTACCATTATCACAGTTATTAGATAATTGTGACAATACAAACACGGGCAATGAATCATTTTAATCCTTTTTTTTTCGGCTAGCAATACACAGACAGATTGTTTAAAAATCTGTCTTTTGTTTTTGGTTTAAAGATGTTTGAGCATATCAATTGTCACTTTAGTTGCCTTTTTGTGTTAATTTCATTTCAAGCTCCTCAGATCCTTGATACTGTTTGTCCCCATATCTTCAGTTCTCTCTTCTGCCGGGTCCTATTGTTTGGAAAAAAAATATTAAAAAGAAATATCAAAATCAGCCTTTGTTGCATTTTCCACCCCCTCTGTCCAGTTAATAATGGCCCTTTTCCACTAGCACCTACTCAGCCCAACTCGCCTCGACTCTACTCGGTTTGAAGGGTTTTCCATTAGTACCTAGTAGCTCGCTTGGAACCCCTTGGAACCCCTGCCGGGGTTCTAAGCAAGCTGAGTCG
The DNA here is from genome assembly GCA_020510985.1 of Pholidichthys leucotaenia. NCBI lineage: Eukaryota > Metazoa > Chordata > Actinopteri > Cichliformes > Pholidichthyidae > Pholidichthys > Pholidichthys leucotaenia. The sequence continues at coordinate 231,802,211 of CM035849.1, forward strand.
AGCTGAAAATGTGACGTCAGATTGCAGGCTACTGATTGGCCAGGGCATAATGTCACTGAATGAGCGCGACGTCTTTGCAAGAATCAAAACCGCTATTTATAAATTCGGCAATAATGAACATGAATTCTTATTATTTCCGTGATAATCAATGAGATAAATGGCTACACACAGATCACCACCATCATCCAAAACGAGGTGCAGACTCTTCTGTGCTTGGTGGCTGACAACAGAATCCAGAGGGAGCTACAGGGCTGAAAAGTTCATAGTGGTCAAATTTGACCAAATGTGGTTATTTTTCAACACAGTCTCCCTGTCGTTCCACACACTTCTTCCATCAGTGTTGCAGCGCTTGGATCCCTGTGATTGAAAAATATTTGGTCAAATTTGACCACAATGAACTTTTCAACCTATGAACATTTCAGCCTTGTCAACGGAGCAACTCAAAACGAAAAAGTATACCAGGAGGCAGTCCCAGGATTTTTTTTTTTCTATAGTTGCGGTAAGTTGCGGGGCTCTCCTTGGGGATTGCCTGAATCGTGCATTGGCTCATGTCCAGCCCGGAGAGTCCCAACTTTAAAACTCACTGACAAGATGTAGCAATGACTTTTACCTCTAAAGACATATAAACTGTTACAACACTTGCTGTAATATTAGATTCACTTGTTTTTTGTGTGGTTTTACGGCGTGTCTGGGTGCACGCTCTCCCGAGATGGAGGTGCTTTCAGGCAGACGGACGTTTTTCAACACAAACCCGGCACTTCATACACGTGGTCATTACAGAAACTGGAGGAAATGTTCACCGGTGGGCCGGGGGAGACGGATGAAGAAACGATGTGGGAAAACTCGCAGGTGAGTGTGTTTTTTTTAAATCACACACTGCTTTTTGCTGATGTGTTCGGTATATACTTACTGAAAACACAGAAGTGAGTGCGGTGCAGCGTCGCATTTGATTGGTCAGACTGATGACCTACACATCTGCGTGCTACTGAGAGACAAATTTGATTGGCGAAATTGGCGAAAGTTGCAAACAATCGGCCAAAACTGCGGTAAAGTTGCAGTAATTGGACAAAATTCAAATTATGCAGGACCTGCTGAAGTCACGGGAATTGGTAGAATCGCAACTTCGCGAAATCCTGGAGGGTCTGCCAGGAGGTCTCTGAGCTGATGACTGGTCACAGGGAAGATGGTGAGTGTTGTGATTTTAAGCATCTTTTACAGTACATTATTTATCCCATTGGTGGCAAGGTCACTTTGAACAAACAAGGATATCACTGTTGTCTCCCGTATGCAGACAATGAGCTAGGTAGTTAGCTAGCTAGCAAGCCATCAACGCTAACTCTGTGTTTTGCTTGTATTTTGCGCTTGCTGTCTCTTAAGTACTCACTTCTGACAGCAAAATGTCAGCATGACAACAACATAACGGGCCGCCTTCCTATAATGAACCCTCTCACCTTGAGGTGGTACTCAAGTCATAATGGAAAACGACCTAAACCATGTCAGGGCGAGTAGAGTCAAGGTGAGTCGAGCTGAGTAGGTGCTAGTGGAAAAGTGGCTTAAGTAAGGTTTCCCAGCTGTACTGTTTACAGTTGCAATGACAGAGTAATTTCAGGTTTACAATTAAATTTGAGCCAGACTCTGTGTGCATTAAGTGGTTTTAATCTACACCTACCAGTCAATCACAATATAGTATCCAACCAGACAATGGTGCAAAACTGTGGTAAATTACCTTATCCATCTGTTTTTGATAAGCATATTTTTTTCTGTAGTACATTAGTGGACATGGTATTTTCAAAGCAAAATATACAGGACGAACTGCAGACTGCCACACCTATAACAGTCTGTGCTACACTTTCTATTAGATGAGTCTCTATTTTCAGTTATATCATTTGAGCAAGGAGAAATTAAATATTTGTCAGTCTATAGTTTGAACCAGAAGAGATCCAAACATAAAGGCTTTAAGTAAGTACTAATCTTAAATGTGATAATGATACTTAACCATGTAGCACCTTTAAATAATTGCATGTGTTTCATGTCTGTGAGCTTGCACAGTTAGGTTCAATATTGTGCCACCATATTAGAGGAAAGAAAAGAAAAAACTGTGGCAGATATAATGACCCAGTGAGCCAGTGAGAGAAGCAGCAGTGTGGGTAGGACTTCAGCACCCAGCACAAGGTACAGCACCCTGCATGAATATCAAAAAGCTCCCTCCCTTTGACCTTGAGATTAATATTTAAAAGCTGGTTACAGTCCACACACATACACACACAGTTCACATGTGCCCTGCAGCCGATGGTGCACTCAAGTCTTCCTCATTAACTGACTGTTGGGCTGTGAGTCTTTTATCGGAAAATACTGTATAAAAGAAAGAATGGGAAACGTGCATAAAGCTGATGCGTTTATAACCTTATACTAGTGTATGATAAAATACCCCACAAATGCTATTATGTGCCTTTCTGTGCTGCTACAGGAAACATTGACATAGTTAATACAGTATAATATGTAAATAAATGAAAAACTGAGACAACATAGGACGTGCAGTTCTCAAATAGCATTTTTCAACTGCAGATCCTTGAATTTTCGACCAAACATCAAAGGAAAAAAGGAAGACAAAATAATGAATAGTGGCATAAAGTGCAGCTTTTTCCAAAGGGGCAAGTATAGTCATTTTTGTATTTCCTTTATTCGATTTTGCCCTTATTTTGCCGTCTTGTTTGTTTTTGTTCCTAATTCCATTGCCGAAGAAATAAACACTGTGTCTTCTACTGTCAGGAATATGGTGTGCCTTGCATTTTTCTCCCAGTGCCTCTAAATTGAGTTTGACAACGTATAAAAAGCTCTCACATATTTGTGACCTTCAATCTCTGCCTTGGTTAAAGAAAAATAATACCTTTTTAAAAAATATTCCAACTGAAAGTATTTAAAAGCTGTGGCAATTGTCCTAAATTATAGTTTTGCTAAACACACACACACACACACAAAAAAAAAAAAAAATTATGAGGACATATACCCTTCTTATGCTTCAAGATCAATAGGTCTGACTTTTTTCTATTTGACATTACCTGTTAATTCATCTCATCATCTCATGACATTCATCTCATTCTCATTTAAATCCTCATCCTGACATTGTGGTTCTTTTGCACCCAAATTATGTATGCTGTATTCTGTAGAGAAAACAATACAAATCCATTTACATAAATGTACAACAATGTTAGCAAGAAACTTTATGTCATGCTGTTTACACTGTCAGTGAGACTACCTTAGAATTGATTTATTTAGTTGGTTTAAGTTTGGGGGAAAAAAGATAACTTACAGTATATGGTTATGTTGAAAGCACCCTTATTATGCACATTTTCCACATGTTGACATAGCTCCCAGAGATATTAATGAAACGTCTGTGCCATGCTTTGGGAAAAACAAAAAAACAAAAAAGCTCTCCTCAAAACGAGCTGTTTAATGGCATATTGTGTTAAATGATATTGAGCATCAGCTCACCCCACCCTCCATCTTTCGTCACTTTTCTGAGATTTACGTATGCTTTGACGGTGATGCCATGTTTGAGGCTAACGTTAACTTTTAGCTTCAGTCAGACTAAGTAATGCATTAACAATACTGGCTGAATGTTATAGTTTAAAAGCCCATATAAAGAACTGTCAGAGACAGAGGTGTGTGGTTGGAGTGGTCGGTAGCATATGACTGGTCCCTGGGGTGCAATAAGCACAGAAACACTAAATGGCTAACTCTACTAGCAGCAGCTACTGTAGCTGATGCTAATGGAGAAGGCATCCATTCCAGAGGGTAATGCACTATAATAAAATAAGCTTCAATAATATCTACGAATTAAATAATGTACAGTTGAAAACAGAAGTTTACATACACTGTAAAAAAAGACATACAACCTTTTTTCCCCCACTGTCTGACATTAAATCAGATTACAGTACTTTCTTCAGAGTCAGACGTTTACATGAACTAACATCAGGAAGATAATTGTGGACCTCCATAAGTCTAGTTCATCCTTGGGTACAATTTCCAGATGCCTGAAGGTGCCATGTTCATCTGTTTAAACAATTATACGCAAGTATAAACACCATGGGAATGTTCAGCCATCACACCGCTCCAGAAGGAGACAGGTTCTGTGTTCCAGAGATGAATGTGTTTTGTGTGAAATGTGCGAATCAACCCCAGAACAAAATCAAAAGACCTTGTGAAAATGCTGGATGAAGCTGGTAAAAGAGTGTCATTATCCACAGTGAAAAAAGTCCTGTACCAGCACAGGCTGAAAAGCCTCTCAGAGAGGAAGAAGCTATTACTTCAAAAGCAGCATAACACAGCCAGGTTACAGCCTGCAAATGCACGCAAGGACAAAGACCTTAATTTTTGGAGACATGCCCTGTGTTTGGGAATAATGACCATTCTTACATTTGGAGGAGCTTTGCAATTAAGGGGGAAGCTTGCAAGCCTGAGAACACCACTCCATCTATCAAGAATGGGGGTGGCAACATCATGTTGTGGGGGGTGTTTTACTGCAGGAGGGACTGGTGTGCTTAACAAAATAGCTGGCTTCATGAGGAAAGAAATTTTTGTGAAAATACTGACACATCATCTCAGGAAATCAGTCAGGAAGTTAAAGCTTGGGCACAAATAGGTCTTCCAAATTTACAGTGACCCTAAGCATACCACCAAATTAGTTAGCCTGATCTCAATCCCATAAATAATTTGTGGGCAGAGCTGAAAAAGACGTGTGCAAGCAAGGCGACCTAAAAACTCACGGTTTCCACTGGTAACATTTCTGCGGAGTGTGCTGCCATGCCAAAAACTGAGCCGCCAAAATATATAGAATTAAAAAAAATCACTATAAAATTCAAGAAATCTGTCTGTCTGTCACAATCATAGGACATCATAGGACAGCCTATGATGTCTGCCTGATGCCCTATGAGGATCCTATGATCTCATGATGTGTATATAATGTCATATAGACATATAGGCAGGTGACATCATGTAGAGTAGGACTTGCTATGACCTATGATGTTCCAATGAGCCATAGACAGGATGGCTATATGACGTCATATGTGTGTGTCTGTCACGATCATAGGACATCATAGGACAGCCTATGATGTCTGCCTGACGTCCTATGAGGATCCTATGATCTCAAGCATCATAGGACTTGCGATGCCATCATAAAGACATGATGTCTATATGACGTCATATAGACATATAGGCAAGTGATGTCATGTAGAGTAGGACTTGCTCTGACCTATGATGTTCCGATGATCTATAGATAGGATGGCTATATGATGTCATATAGACATATGGACAGTTGTCTTTGAATATGTGATCAATGGCAGACATCCCTCATAGGTCACAGCAGTGATGTCTGCATCATAGGACATCAAGCCTGCCTTCATGTCTTTATGATGTCATATACAGTGATGCCTGCCTGACAGTGTATGATATGATGCTATCCTTGATGTCTTTATGATGTCATATACAGGGAACAGAGGACTCGCGATGCTGTCATATAGACAAAAGGATCATGCCGTCATATACACAATAGGACACAGCACTTTAAACCACACCCATTCGAAGCAGTAAATCTGGAAAGTTTTTGTGTAAATCTGGAAATCTTACACCCATTCGAAGCAGTGCATCATCGCTATGCCGTCATCAAAGATCATAGGACCGAGGACACCTTCAAAGATCAAACACAGGCATGACTCACAATCATAGCACTCGCTATGACATCATCACAGATCACAGGACTCACTAAGACACCATCAAAGATCAAAGGCAGGCATCACTGAATGAGTGCTGATGTGCTTGCTTACACCCTAGCTGACACCTGCTTTCGACAGGATGCAGAAATACTTGCTTATACTTGGTTTCTATGGCCATGCACGGGTGTGCACAGGTATGTACTAGTATATATAATTTTAAAATAGAGCCTTACAGGAGCCAATTTTAAAAAAAACAAAAAAAACAAGAAAAGAGCTGCAAAGGAGACATCACACAGCCACAGGTTTGCCACCCCTGATATATATATATATCTCCATCCATCCATCCATCTTCTACTGCTTTTCCGGAGGTCCGGGTCGCGGAGGCAGCAGTTCAAGAAGAGAAGCCCAGACTTCCATCTCCCCAGCTACCTGCTCCAGCTCTTCAGAGAGGATACCAAGACGTTTCCAGACCAGCTGGGAGGCATAGTCTCTCCACCGAGTCCTGGGTCTGCCCCGGGGTCTCCTCCCAGTGGGATGTGCCCGAAACACCTCAAGTGGGAGGGGTCCAGGAGGCATCCTAATCAGATGCCCATACCACCTCAGCTGACTCCTTTCAATGTGGAGGAGCAGCGGTTCTACTCTGAGCCTCTCTCAGATGACTGAGCTCCTCACCCTATCTCTGAGGGTGAGTCCAGCGATCCTACGGAGAAAGCTCATTTCAGCCGCTTGTATCCGCAATCTCGTTCTTGCGATCATTACCCAAAGCTCATGACCATAGGTGAGAGTAGGAACATAGATTGACTGGTAAATCAACAGCTTTGCCTTAGAACTCAGCTCTCTCTTCACCACAACAGACCGGTACAACGTCTGCATCACTGCAGATGCTGCTCTGATCCGTCTGTCAATCTCTCGCTCCATTCTCCCTTCACTCGTGAATAAGACCCCAAGATACTTAAACTCCTCCGCTTGGGGCAGGAGCCTGTCCCCAACCCGGAGAGGACAATCCACCTTTTTCTGGCTGAGGACCATGGACAAGGACTTGGAGGTGCTGATTCTCGTCCCAGCTGCTTCACACTCAGCGGCAAACCGTCCCAGCAAGAACCGTAGGCCATTGCTGGATGAAGCCAACAGGACAACATCATCTGCAAACAACAGAGATGAGATCCTGTGGTCACCAAGCATGATGCCCTCCATTCCCTGGCTGCACCTAGAAATCCTGTCTTCCTGACAGATCAGGAAGGAGAAGGAAGCAGCGCTGAAAAGTGGAGACAGGGACTGCTACAGGGAGGTTAAATACCGGTTTAACAGAGAGCTGAAGAGGGCTAAATCTGTGTACTCAGAGAGACTCCAGCAGCAGTTCACTGCTAATGATTCGGCTTCCGTGTGGAGAGGACTGAGGCAGATCACCAACTATCGGCCTCAGGCTCCTAAAGGTCAGGATGACAAAGCCCTTTGTCAGAGACTGTCCCAACACTATGCCCGTTTTGACACCTCGTCATCTGTGTCCAACTCCCCCCCTCCCTCCAGCTCCACAGCCTCCACATTCCCTACTTCATTTAAGGCACCCCCCCCCCCTCCTCCCCCCCTCCCCTTATCATCAGTGAGCAGGATGTGCTCAAACAGTTCTCCAGACTGAACCCGCGCAAGGCCCCCGGCCCAGACGGCGTGTCTCCCTCCACCCTGAGACTCTGTGCGAAACAGCTGGCTCCTGTATTCACAGACATTTTTAACACCTCCCTTAAGTTATGCCACGTGCCATCCTGCCTCAAATCCTCCACCATCATCCCTGTCCCCAAGAAGCCACGGATCACTGGACTTAATGACTACAGACCTGTAGCGCTCACCTCTGTAGTCATGAAGTCCTTTGAGCGCCTGGTCCTGTCCCACCTCAAGTCCATCACCACCCCTCTCCTGGACCCGCTGCAGTTTGCCTACCGAGCCAACAGGTCTGTAGACGATGCAGTCAACCTGGCCCTCCACTCCATCCTGCAGCACCTGGACTCCCCGGGAACCTACGCCAGGATCCTGTTTGTGGACTTCAGCTCCGCATTCAACACCATCCGCCCCGCTCTGCTCCGGGACAAGCTGTCCCTGCTCAACGTGCCTGACTCCCTCTGCAGGTGGATCATCGACTTCCTGATGGACCGGAGGCAGCATGTGCGGCTGGGAAAGACTGTCTCAGACTATACTAGCATCAGCACCGGATCACCCCAGGGCTGTGTACTTTCCCCCCTACTCTTCTCCCTTTACACCAACTCCTGCACCTCCAGCCACCAGTCTGTCAAGTTGATCAAGTTTGCGGACGACACCACCCTCATCGGGCTCATCTCCAACGGCGACGAGTCCGCCTACAGGAGAGAGGTGGCCCAGCTGGCGTCCTGGTGCAGCAATAACAACCTGCAGCTGAACGCTCTGAAGACAGTGGAGATGATTGTAGACTTCAGGAAAGTCACTACTCCTCTGCCCCCCCTCACCCTCTCAGGCTCTCCCATCACCACTGCTGATTCCTTCCGCTTCCTAGGCACTACCATCACCAGGGACCTCAAATGGGAGCTGACCATCAGCTCACTCATCAAAAAAGCCCAGCAGAGGATGTTCTTCCTGCGGCAGCTGAGGAAGCTCAAGCTACCCACCAAGATGTTAGTGCAGTTCTACACAGCCATCATCGAGCCCATCCTCACCACCTCCATAACCGTGTGGTACGCAGGAGCCACTGCCAGGGACAGACTAAGGCTGCAGCGCGTCGTGCGCACTGCTGAGAAGGTGATCGGCTGCAAGCTCCCATCTCTCCAGGATCTGTACATCTCCAGGACCCGGAGGCGTGCTGGCCGGATCATAGCCGATCCCTCACACCCTGGTCACGTACTGTTTGCCCCCCTCCCCTCTGGTAGAAGACTTCGGTCCATCCAGACTAAAACCTCCCGTCACATGAACAGCTTCTTCCCCTCTGCCATTAGACTGCTGAACACTAAGTGACTCTCGTGCACCATGTACAGCAGCTCAACCAGACTCATGTCAATCATCACTGTTTTCTTCCTGCATTACCGACTGCACTATATAGTTCTCCACAGTATCTGCTGCTGGCTAATATATATTTTAACTGTTGACCAGTATCACTTAATCTTATCCTACACTTTATTACATGTATAGTTTATTTCTCTTATCTTATCATGTTTAATGTTGCAGCATTGTACCGAGACAAATTCCTAGTTTGTGTACTACATGAACAATGGCAATAAACCTGATTCTGATTCTGATTCTGATTCTGATTCCTGTCCATAAAAATTATGAACAGGATTGGTGACAAGGGGCAGCCCTGGCGGAGTCCAACTCTCACTGGGAATGAGTCCGACTGAGTGTTGGCAATACGAACCAAACTCTCACAACGGTTGTACAGAGACCAAATAGCTCGTAACAACAAGCCCGATACCCCATACTCCCGAAGCACCCCCCACAAAAAACCACGAGGGACACGGTCGAATGCCTTCTCCAAGTCCACAAAACACATGTAAACTGGTTGGGCAAACTCCCACGAACCCTCGAGAATTCTCGAGAAGGTAAAGAGCTGGTCCGATGTGACACAGCCAGGACGAAAACCACATTGCTCCTCCTGAATCTGAGGTTCGACAAACGGCCGGACTCTCCTCTCCAGTACCTTGGCATAGACCTTCCCAGGGAGGCTGAGGAGTGTGATCCCTCTAAAGTTGGAGCACACCCTGCGGTCCCCTTTTCTGAAGAGAGGAACCACCACCCCAGTTTGCCATGCCAAAGGCACTGCCCCCGACCTCCACGCAATGTTACAGAGGCGTGTCAACCATGACAGCCCTACAACATCCAGGGCCTTGAGGTACTCAGGGCGAATCTCGTCCACCCCTGGGGCCCGGCCACCAAGGAGATTTTTAACCACCTTGGCGACCTCAGCCCCTGTGATAGGTGAGTCATCCCCCTCATCCACAAGCCCTGCTTCCTCTGTGGAAGGCGTATCAGTGGGATTGAGGAGATCCTCAAAGTATTCCTTCCACCGCCCGACGATATCCCCAGTCGAAGTCAACAGCGCCCCATCCGCACCATACACTGTGTGGACAGGGAGCTGCTTCTCCCTCCTGAGCCGCCGGACAGTTTGCTAGAATCTCTTCAAGGCCGACCAAAATTTTGTTCCATGACCTCACCGAACTCCTCCCATACCTGGGTTTTTGCTTCAGTAACCACCCGAGCTGCTCTCCGCTTGGCCTGCCGGTACACCTCAGCTGTTTCGGGAGTCCCACAAGCCAACCAAGCCTGATTGGACTCCTTCTTCAACTTAATGGCCCCGCTCACCACTGGCGTCCATCACTTGGTTCGGGGGTTGCCACCACGAGATGCACCGACCACTTTGCGGCAGCAGCTCTGGGCCGCCGCTTCAACAATAGAGGTGGAGAACATGGCCCATTCAGACTCCATGTCTCCAGACTCCCTCGGAATGTGGTTGAAGTTCTTTGGGAGGTGGGAGTTGAAGACCTCCCGGACAGGGGCCTCAGCCAGACGTACCCAGCACACCTTCACTATACATTTGGGTCGACCAGGTCTGACTGGCATATATACTGTATATATATATATATATATATATATATATACACACACACACACACACACACTGTGTGTGTGTGTGTGTGTGTGTGTGTGTGTGTGTGTGTGTGTGTGTGTGTGTGTGTGTGTGTGTGTGTGTGTGTGTGTGTGTGTGTGTGTGTGTGTGTGTGTGTGTGTGTGTGCGCCATAGGTTGGCATACATGCATACATACTGCATGGATGTATGCATGCATACATACATACATACATATACAGCCGTGGACAAAATTGTTGGTACCCCTCTGTTAATGAAAGAAAAACCCACAATGGTCACAGAAATAACTTGAATCTGACAAAAGTGCTAATAAATAAAAATTATATGAAAATTAACCAATGAAAATCAGACAATGCTTTTGAATTGTGGTTCAACTGAATTATTTTAAAAAACAAACTCATGAAACAGGCCTGGACAAAAATGATGGTACTCTTAACTTAATATTTTGTTGCACAAACTTTTGAGGCAATCACTGCAATCAAACGATTTCTTTAACTGTCAATGAGACTTCTGCACCTCTCGGCAGGTATTTTGGCCCACTCCTCATGAGCAAACTGCTCCAGTTGTCTCAGGTTAGAAGGGTCCCTTCTCCAGACGGCATGTTTCAGCTCCTTCCACAGATGTTCAATAGGATTTAGATCAGGGCTCATAGAAGGCCACTTTAGAATAGTCCAATGTTTCGCTCTCAGCTGTTCTTGGGTGTTTTTAGCTGTGTGTTTTGGGTCATTATCCTGTTGCAAGACCCGTGACCTGCGACTGAGACCAAGCTGTCTGACACTGGGCAGCACATTTCTCTCTAGAATACCTTGATAGTCACACAGTTCACAGTGCACAGATTCAAGACACCCTGTGCCAGATGCAGCAAAGCAGCCCTAGAGCATAACAGAACCTCCTCCATGTTTCACAGTAGGGACAGTGTTCTTTTCTTGGTATGCTTCATTTTTGCATCTGTGAACATACAGCTGATGTGCCTTGCCAAAAAGTTCCAGTTTTGTCTCGTCTGTCCATAGGACATTCTCCCAGAAGCTTTGTGGCTTGTCAACGTGCAGTTTGGCAAATTCCAGTCTGGCTTTTTTATGATTTGTTTTCAACAGTGGTGTCCTCCTTGGTCGTCTCCCATGAAGTCCACTTTGGCTCAAACAACAACTGATGGTGCGATCTGACACTGATGTACCTTGACCTTGGAGGTGACTGTGAATGTGTTTAGAGGTTGTTCTGGGCTCTTTTGTTACCATTCGTATTATCCGTCTCCTCTTGCAGCCACGTCCAGGGAGGTTGGCTACAGTCCTGTGGATCTTAAATTTCTGAATAATATGTGCAACTGTAGTCACAGGAATGTCAAGCTGCTTGGAGATGGTCTTATAGCCTTTACCTTTAACATCCTTGTCTATAATGTTCTTTCTAATCTCCTGAGACAACTCTTCGCTTTGCTTCCTCTGGTCCATGTTTAGTGTGGTACACACCATGTCACCAAACAGCACAGTGACTACTTGTCACCCTTTAAATAGGCCGACTGACTGATTACAAGTTTGTAGACACCTGTGATGTTAATTAGAGGACACATCTTGATTGAACATGTCCCTATGGTCACATTATTTTCAATCTTTTCTAGGGGTACCATCATTTTTGTCCAGGCCTGTTTCATGAGTTTGTTTTTTTAAAATAATTCTGTTGAACCACAATTCAAAAGCATTGTCTGATTTGTTAATTTTCATAGAATTTTTATTTATTACCACTTTTGTCAGATTCAAGTTATTTCTGTGACCATTGTGGGTTTTTCTTTCATTAACAGAGGGGTACCAACAATTTTGTCCACATGTGTATGTGTGTGTATGTATGTACTGTATGTATACACACACACACACACACACATATATACTGTATATACTGTATGTATAAAAGGTAAGATAAGCCTTTATTAGTCCCACAATGGGGAAATTCCAGGATTACAACAGCACAGGGATAGCAATAATCAGAACAATAATGTAGACGATAAGAAAATAAGAGCAGTGAATATACATATGTACACATAAATATATATACACAGTGCGGAGCATTGTAGCTAGATGGAATAAACAGCATAACCATCTATTTAGTTACCCCACATAGTATGAATATGTACCCATACATATTGTCACCCTCCGTAGCGATTGATATTGTCCTAGTTGTATACTGGAGGGGACTATTTTGTGTAAGTCTGTTGCGTCTTGCATTCAATACTATTAGGTCTTCACGTTTTTTTGCCATCTCTGCGAACAGCCCTGCTTAGGTTATAAAGTCTGACAGCCGTAGGTAGGAAGGACCTGCGAAACCTCTCGGTCGCGCACCTAGGATTATGTAGCCTACCGCTACATGAGCTCCTCAGTGCATTCAGTATGTTCAGCATAGGGTGGGACTCGGACTCCAGCAGAGATGACAGCTTAGCCACCATCCTTCTCTCTCCTATCTCCTCCACTGGGTCGAGGCACTGCCCCAGAACAGAGCTAGCTTTCTTGATTAGTTTGTTCAGTCTCTTCCTGTCAGCTGTTGTGATTCCACTGCCCCAGCATACCACTCCAAAAGTAATGGCTGATGCCACCACCAAATCATAGAAGGTCTTCAGGAGCACCCCTTGTACACCAAAAGACCTGAGCCTCCTCAGTAGGAACAGCCTGCGCTGTCCCTTCTTGTAGAGTGCGTCGGTATTGTGTGACCAGTCTAGTTTATTGTTCAAATGAACACCTAGGTACTTGTAGGATGTCACCATCTCAATGTCTGTTCCCTGGATGTTTACTGGTGCTGTGAGGGGTTGTCCTCGCCTGCGGCAGTCCACCACCAGCTCCTTAAGTTTTTCTTGCATTGATCTGGAGGCAGTTCCGATGGCATACACACACACACACATATATATATACAGTATATATATATATATATATATATACATACATACACTACCGTTCAAAAGTTTGGGGTCACCCAGACAATTTTTGTGTTTTCCATGAAAAGTCACACTTTTATTTACCACCATGAGTTGTAAAATGAATAGAAAATATAGTCAAGACATTGACAAGGTTAGAAATAATGATTTGTATTTGAAATAATAATTTTTTCCTTCAAACTTTGCTTTCGTCAAAGAATCCTCCATTTGCAGCAATTACAGCATCGCAGACCTAACATGATTGCAAAAGGGTTTTCTAATCATCCATTTGCCTTCTGACGCAATGAGCAAACACATTGTACCATTAGAACACTGGAGTGATAATTGCTGGAAATGGGCCTCTATACACCTATGTAGATATTGCACCAAAAACAGCTAGAACAGTCATTTACCACATTAGCAATGTATAGAGTGTATTTCTGATTAGTTTAAAGTTATCTTCATTGAAAAAAAGCGCTTTTCTTTCAAAAATAAGGAAATTTCTAAGTGACCCCAAACTTTTGAACGGTAGTGTATATATATATATATATACAGTATATATATATATATACACACAGTATATATATATATATATATACATATTGCTCCAAAAAATAAAGGGAACACTTTGAAAACACATCAGATTTTAATAGGAAAAAATAAGCTGGATATCGAAATTATGGCAGGCTAGTCCAGCTTACTCAGATTATTTAATCTGAGTAAGCGGCCAAAGTTTCAGAACCGTGGTCTGGCCGGCAGCAGAGGCAGCTAGCCGCGATCTCAGAGTTTACTACCGATATTCAGCACGTGTCGGGTAAACTGAATGTAGTGGCAGACTGCCTCTCGCGCACCGTGGCTGCCCCCGTCCGCATGGGGATAGATTACACAGCCATGGCTGCGGAGCAGGTTAGTGACGCGGATGTGCGCGCACTCCAGTCTGGACCAACAGGGTTAAGGCTGGAGAGCAGGGTGCTGCGAGACGGTATGCTCCCCCTTAATCTGTGATGTCTCCACGGGGCGACCGCGTCCCATGGTACCGGCAGCGTGGCGCCGCCGCGTTTTTGACTCGATTCATTCTTTGGCGCACCCGGGGGTGCGCGCGTCGGTCAAAATGGTAGCGGAAAAATTTGTGTGGCCGGGCCTCCGCAAACAAGTGAAAGAGTGGGCAGCAGCCTGCATGGCGTGCCAACGAGCCAAGGTACACAGACACACGAGGGCTCCCTTGGAGCCATTTCACATTCCGGCTAAGAGGTTTGACCACGTTCACGTGGACCTCGTGGGCCCCCTCCCGCCATCACAGGGGTGCACACACCTTCTGACAATGGTGGACCGCACCACGTGCTGGCCGGAGGTGGTTCCTTTGGCGTCAACCACAGCCGAGGAGGTGGCGCGCGCGTTTGTAACAGCATGGGTGGCGCGCTTTGGAGTTCCCTCGGACATTACGTCCGACAGAGGCCCTCAATTTCTTTCCGAACTTTGGTCAGCAATGGCCCGCAGCCTGGGTGTCACAATTCACCGCACAACCGCGTACAATCCTCAGGCTAATGGGTTATGCGAACATTTTCATAGGCCATTGAAAGCGGCTCTCAGGGCGTCACTGACGGATGCAAATTGGGTAGACAAGCTGCCGTGGGTTTTATTAGGGTTGCGTTCTGCGCCTAAAGAAGACTTAGAGGCTTCCCCAGCTGAACTCGTTTTCACACAGCCACTTCGGCTGCCCGGGGAGTTTCTCCCGGATAATCCTGCGCCAGGCAGCTCCCCGTCTCAGCTGTTGCAGCGTAGCATTGACGCAGGCACGCTGCCGGGCCCCGTTCATCACAGTTTTCCGCGCGTTTTCGTGCCTAAAACTTTGAAAAACGCGGAGTTTGTTTTTGTCAGACATGACGCGCATCGCCCCCCACTGCGACCTCCTTATGATGGGCCGTTCAGAGTGTTGGAAACAGGGGACAAGCATTTTTTGCTAGATTTGGGAGGTAGGAGGGAAAAGGTTGGCATAAACAGACTCAAACCCGCTTTTGTGGTGGCAGACGAGCAAGTGCTGTTGGCAAGGGCCCCTTGGCGCGGAAGACCCCCACGGGGTGCTTTCCAGAGTAATATTTCCCCAGAACACCCGCAGGGACTGACAAAAGGTTTTCACCCCCAGACAGCAGCTCCCCAGCATGACGGCGCCGCTGAGGCGGTGAATCCTGGTTACAGCAGATACGGGAGGAGACTGAAGCCCAAGCAGCATGTGGATTGATATGTAATGATGCTATCACAGCATGCAGACTGTTATTCTTTTGTTCGATCTAAAATGTTTGGGGGGGTAGTGTAGCCACACATGTGACTTACTGAATGCCTTACATAATGCCTCATATCTTAGATAAGAACAAAGGCAGAGTTTCCTTGGAGATAACAGGAAGCTGTGAAAGTGTTATCTTTGGTATGCAACAGACTGCCTGGAGGATCCTTGGTGGCCCAAAGACTGTGGGGGTGATGCTAAGGGATTAAAGAGGAAATGCTTTGTTACTTTTGATGTGAATGCAATGTGACTTGTGAGCTGGGGGGAGACCTGGGTATATAAGGGACGAGTTTGTTCTGAGATGTTCTCTTTCTACTTTGCTCATGTTGGAGACGTGTAATAAACTGCCTTGAGACAAAACATGCCTCGTCAATTACACACTCCACAGTATCAGTTTTGCCAGAAAACATCTTGATGATCCCCAAGACTTTTGGGAAAATACTCTGTGGACTAACAAGACAAAAGTTGAACTTTTTGGAAGGTGTGTGTCCCATTGCATCTGATGTAAAAGTAACATAGCATTTCAGACAAGGAACATCATAGCAACAGTAAAATATGGTGGTGGTAGTGTGATAGTCTGGGGCTGTTTTGCTGCATTGGTACCTGGAATCTTGATCCAAGATGGCGCCCACAGTGGTCGCCATGGTGCTTCGCTGCGCCCTTTGTTTGTTTTTGTTTGTCAATTGTGTGTCTGCGAGCTCTTATACCCGTGAAGAACTTCTAAATATCAGGACTTTCACTCCCACGGACCTACTCCCAGTTTTTTTAGCTCCTGCCGCCGATCTGGTTCATTGCTTGGCTCGAAAAGTGAGACGGCGAAAGAGAGGAAGACGAGCGGGCGCTCTCGTCCGGCTTCGCAGGAGAGGCACACGCACGGCTTTGCCTGGCATATTTCTGTCCAATACCAACTCTCTCTCTAACAAGGTAGATGAACTGAGACTGCTGATGCGTTTTAAGGACCTCTCTTCCTCGGCTGCCCTCTGTTTTACCGAGACCTGGCTCAGGGAAAACACACCGGACAGCGCGCTGCGCCTCGAGGGATTTCAGCTGTTTCGTGCTGATCGTGACACAGAGCTCTCCGGCACGACCACAGGAGGCGGAGTCTGCTTTTACATCAACAGCAGCTGGTGCTCTGATGTAACGTAATTTCCAAACACTGTTCTCCCGCCCTGGAATTTCTTTTTATTAAATGCAAGCCATTTTATTCCCCGCGGGAGTTCGCCTCATTCATCCTCGCCGCTGTGTACGTCCCTCCCGACGCGGACACGCGCGAAGCTCAGCGCGTGCTCGCGGATCACATCCAACACACGGAGCGGATTTTTCCAGACTCTCTGGTTATTGTGGTTGGCGACTTTAACCAGAGCAATCTGAGCCACGATCTCCCCTGCTACAAACAGTTTATTAAATGCCCCACCAGAGGAATAAACACGCTGGATCACTGTTACACCACAGTGAAAGACGCATATTGCGCTGTTCCCCGCGCTGTGCTCGGATTATCTGATCACGTGATGGTCCACCTCATTCCCACATACAGACAGAGATTGAAGCTCACTAAACCTGTTGTGAGCACTACGAAGAAATGGACCAGTGAAGCTGAGGAGAAGCTGGAAACGTGCATGGAAATAACTGACTGGGGCATGTTTAAAGGAGCCACGCATGATCTGGATGAGTACACGGACACTGAACTCTTATATCCACTTTTGTGAGGAGGGCATTCTTCCATCGCGCACCAGGGTGAGGTACTCTAATGACAAGCCCTGGTTCACAGCTAAGCTCAGACAGATCAGGAAGGAGAAGGAAGCAGCGCTGAAAAGTGGACACAGGGGCTGCTACAGGGAGGTTAAATATCGGTTTAACAGAGAGCTGAAGAGAGCTAAATCTGTGTATTCTGAGAGACTCCAGCAGCAGTTCACTGCTAATGACTCGGCTTCTATGTGGAGAGGACTGAGGCAAATCACCAACTATCGGCCTCAGGCTCCTAAAGGTCAGGATGACAAAGCCCTTTGTCAAAGACTGTCCCAACACTATGCCAGTTTTGACACCTCGTCATCTGTGTCCAACTCCCCCCCTCTCTCCAGCTCCACAGCCTCCACGATCCCTACTTCATCAAAGGCGCCCCCCCTCCTCCCCCCCGCCCTTGTCATCAGTGAGCAGGACGTGCTCAAACAGTTCTCCAGACTGAACCCGCGCAAGGCCCCTGGTCCGGACGGCGTGTCTCCCTCCACCCTGAGACACTGTGTGAAAGAGCTGGCTCCTGTCTTCACAGACATTTTTAACACCTCCCTTAAGCTATGCCACGTGCCGTCCTGCCTCAAATCCTCCACCATTATCCCTGTCCCCAAGAAGCCACGGATCACTGGACTTAATGACTACAGACCTGTAGCGCGCACCTCTGTAGTCATGAAGTCCTTTGAGCACCTGGTCCTGCCCCACCTCAAGTCCATCACCACCCCTCTCCTGGACCCGCTGCAGTTTGCCTACCGAGCCAACAGGTCTGTAGAAGACGCAGTCAACCTGGCCCTCCACTCCATCCTGCAGCACCTGGACTCCCCGGGAACCTACGCCAGGATCCTGTTTGTGGACTTCAGCTCCGCATTCAACACCATCCGCCCCACTCTGCTCCGGGACAAGCTGTCCCTGCTCAACGTGCCTGACTCCCTCTGCAGGTGGATCACCGACTTCCTGACGGACCGGAGGCAGCATGTGCGGCTGGGAAAGACTGTCTCAGACTCTGCTAGCATCAGCACCGGATCACCCCAGGGCTGTGTACTTTCCCCCCTACTCTTCTCCCTTTATACCAACTCCTGCACCTCCAGCCACCAGTCTGTCAAGTTGATCAAGTTTGCGGACGACACCACCCTCATCGGGCTCATCTCCAACGGCGACGAGTCCGCCTACAGGAGGAGAGGTGGCCCAGCTGGCGTCCTGGTGCAACAACAACAACCTGCAGCTGAACGCTCTGAAGACAGTGGAGATGATTGTGGACTTCAGGAAAGTCACAACCCCTCTGCCCCCCCTCACCCTCACAGGCTCTCCCATCACCACTGCTGATTCCTTCCGCTTCCTAGGCACCACCATCACCAGGGACCTCAAGTGGGAGCCGACCATCAGCTCCCTCATCAAAAAGGCCCAGCAGAGGATGTTCTTCCTGCGGCAGCTGAGGAAGCTCAAGCTACCCACCAAGATGTTAGTGCAGTTCTACACAGCCATCATCGAGTCCATCCTCACCACCTCCATAACCGTGTAGTACGCAGGAGCCACTGCCAGGGACAGACTAAGGCTGCAGCGCGTCGTGCGCACTGCTGAGAAGGTGATCGGCTGCAAGCTCCCATCTCTCCAGGATCTGTACATCTCCAGGACCCGGAGGCGTGCTGGCCGGATCATAGCCGATCCCTCACACCCTGGTCATGTACTATTTGCCCCCCTCCCCTCAGGTAGAAGACTTCGGTCCATCCAGACTAAAACCTCCCGTCACATGAACAGCTTCTTCCCCTCTGCCATCAGACTGCTGAACACTAAGTGACTTATTGACTCTCGTGCACTATGTACAGCAGCTCAACCAGACTCATGTCAATCATCACTGTTTTCTTCCTGCATTACCGACTGCACTATATAGTTCTCCACAGTATCTGCTGCTCACTAATATATTTTAACTGCTGACCAGTGTCACTCACTCTTGGATCTGAAACAATTAAATGTGACAAACATACAAAAATGAGAAAGCAGGAAGGGGGAAAACACTTTTTCACACCACTGTATGTATACATGTTATTTTCCTTCACAAAGTTAATCAAACCAATGTCTACAATGGAAAAATAAGAATGAAGTGCTGTCAATATCTATTAACTGCATTTGTATTCAGTGTGTTACATAACTGATAAGGAGCAGAAAACTGATCTTTCTGAAGCTCCACTTCAAAAATATTAGTGATCAGACACTAAATATGCTTTTTTTTTGTTGCCCACAGTGATCACACCTGATTGACAGACAGCTCATCCACAAAAAGACACACATAATCAGACCCAAATACACATGCACTATCCCTGCTTGCAGCTATTTCTCACCCAGTATGCCCTAGTTTATTTTGTCCGTTGGTGTGATGGATTAAAACAAACAAGAGAAACAAACAAAGTGATGAGCGGACATGACGTCTGAGGCTTAGCGTTTGTTTCATCTTCTATCCCTTGTCTCTTCTTCTATGTTTAGTGCGATGTGAAGCCCCAGTGCAACCCATTTCTTTTCAGCGAGATGATTGGGGGGTCCAAACCTCACTGCCAGTGCAGGTTCCTTTTGCCAACGGTGTTATCAAAGCCTCTATATACTGTACAGTGTGTGTTACTATAACAGAGTAAGATGTTCAGGTGGCTCATAGTCTGAAAAGTAGTAGGGGCTGAAGATGCAGGCTGTAAGTTAAAAAAAAGCAAGGGAACTGTGCTAAATACATACACTACCGTTCAAAAGTTTGGGGTCACTTAGAAATTTCCTTATTTTTGAAAGAAAAGCACTTTTTTTCAATGAAGATAACTTTAAACTAATCAGAAATACACTCTATACATTGCTAATGTGGTAAATGACTATTCTAGCTGCAAATGTCTGGTTTTTGGTGCAATATCTACATAGGTGTATAGAGGCCCATTTCCAGCAACTATCACGCCAGTGTTCTAATGGTACAATGTGTTTGCTCATTGCGTCAGAAGGCTAATGGATGATTAGAAAACCCTTGTGCAATCATGTTAGGTCCGCAATGCTGTAATTACTGCAAATGGAGGATTCTTTGACGAAAGCAAAGTTTGAAGGAAAAAATTATTATTTCAAATACAAATCATTATTTCTAACCTTGTCAATGTCTTGACTATATTTTCTATTCATTTTACAACTCGTGGTGGTAAATAAGTGTGACTTTTCATGGAAAACACAAAATAATTGTCTGGGTGACCCCAAACTTTTGAACGGTAGTGTATATATATATATATGTATTTTTTTTTTTTTTTTTTTTTTTTTTTTTTTTTTTTTTTTGTTACTTATTTGTACCCGTAGGTAGACTTGGTTTGCAGTCTGGTGACAAGCCACCGGCTGCTGGTCGCTGCGTGCGCGAGCGCCCTAAACCTACATGTTTTTGGTATGCGGGAGGAAACCGGAGAAATCCCGGAGTAAACCCACGCAACACGGGGAGAACATGCAAACTCCACACAGCTCACTGTTGGTCGGGGGCTGGGATCGAACCCACGACCTCATGATCCCCGCGATCCCCCGGCCAAGGGTAAAACTGTGCTGCCACAGTGCTAAACCACTGCGCCACCGTGCAGCCCATGTATATATATATATATATATATATATATATATATCAGTACTCAAATACAATTGCAAAATACACATTTATTCAAAACTGGAGAACAAGGCATGTTCCTTTTTCAACTTCTATTCAATGAAAGACTGTTGGGGTGATTTTAACTCATTTTCAAGGCTATATTGCAGCCTTTCAGTATAAATGTCTATCATTGGCAAAATCTGGACCAATACGAATCAAATAAGTACTGACATAGACCAAATTCTAATTACTGACTGAGGGGCCATATTCACTCCACAATGTACTGGTGGGATGACTAAGCCTAAAGTTCAATGCCATCACAATGACGAGGAACCAGTGGTGGACCCTCAGGGCCAGCAAAGCCTTCTCTGCTGGCCTAAACACTATCAGAATTATATTTACAATCTACAGTCTTATATTTGTTCCATTAGGATGTATTAAATTATTCCCAATAGTCTATTCTCTCCATTTTGTAGCTTTTTTTCTTGGTTGCACTCCTTCCAGTAGTGTAATGCATGTAGAGTTTTTTTGTCCAATCATATTTCAGCCATCTGTGTTGTCAGGGTCAAGCAAATCTGCCTTGGGCCTTCAGGAATTAATAGTGCAGCTCTGTAGGTTAAATTAACTGTTAAACTTGTTCTGTTGCTTTAACAAATCAGATGTCTTCTGTACGTCCAGGTGTACGCACAGAAGGCATTCGAGAATGTCAGCATTTTCACATCTTTTAACTGGATAGTTAAGACTCCTCCACCCACAATGTAGAGGATCCTTGCTAGCAAAATGCCAGTGCAAGGACTCGCTTAAGCAGCTACAATATACTGTATCTGTTTAAATATAATAGCTGTTTTTCCACCTACAATGGCGACGGGGGGGAGGAAAATGATTTGGTCGCTGATTTTTAAAAAAAAAATCAATTTTCCAGACGGACTTTTCAAGAAATGCTGGTCATTGTGAAGAAAGGTCGGCCAACCCTGAAGCTAGCAGGCCCGTCTCAGCCGGGGAAAGGATTTGTCTGTCACTTCCATATTAGCAATGTCCTCAATATCCTCAGATTACAGCCTCCAAGGAGTGCTGCAAATTATCTTGCTAGCAAATTATCATGCTAAATCATCAAAATATCAAAATTATGTGGAAAAAAATTACCACAAACTGGTGATTTTTTGTACTATTTTCACTGCATAAGAAATATCTTGCAAGTGGAGTACATTTGCACTGATGTGAAAACTGAGACCAGGAAACATAGGAAAATTTTCTTCTAAATTTAAAACGTCATTATCTAAATTTGGATGGGCCCATAATATATTTGAAAGAAAACATGTCGAGGTTTCTGTTGATCATGGATGGACAGATCACCAGTCCAACACAGACAGACAGACAACCATTCACTCTCACATACCTAAGGACAATTTATCTCCAGTTGATGCCAGTTACCCTAACGTGCATGTTGTTGGACTGTGGGAGGAAACCCAAGTACCTGGTGAAAACCCACACAGACATAGGAAGAACATGCAAACTCCACACAGAAGGGTCACTGCTGACCAAGGGGTGGGATCGAACCCATGACCTTCTTTTTGTGCTGCCACAGTGCTAACCACTGTTCCACCGAGCTGCCCTCCAATATTATAGAAATGTGTACATACAGCATCTCTTAACCTAAACTACAAAATCTGTCACTTGACACATAGACATAAATATAGATGCAGCAATTAAGAATTTTTTGTTTCAATGCCAGTAAAATGTTTAAAATAAGTTGCCAAATGCCTAGGGAGAGTAGGATTTTTTGTGAATGAGTGCCTGATTTCCTGACCTTTGACCTTTTACGTCCAGGGTCAAAGGCTTGTCTGAGCATTCGAGCAACTGTTTCAGAGGAGTAGTAGTTCTTGTGAATTGTGGATGGACGGATGGATGATGCAGTCAAAGAGTTGGGTGCATACCATTAGGACAAACTTACATAAGCAGGAGGGCCCCAAGTTCAACTCTTGGGAAGCACAATATTCTATGTACTCTATTTCTCTACCTTGCTTGCAACCACCTCTTCTTCCTCCACTATATTGACCAATAAAGAGACTAAGTCGCAACCCCTCTACTTCTGCATATGGGACCGTATTGACCGGACACCAGACAGTGAGAAGGCAAGGGGTGGAGGAGTGATAGTGTATGTGAATAACAGATGGTGTAAACCTGGCCACATCACGGTTAAAGAGCAACACTGCAGCAAAGACATTGAGTTGCTAGCTGTTAGCATGCAGCCTGTATACCTCCCTAGGGAATACTCACACATGATCTGCATTGTTATTTATGCAAATCTGTCGGCGAACGCTGGGGAAGCACGTGACATCATCCACTCAGTCACTTGCAGGCTTCTGACGGAACACCCAGATGCTCTCCTCCTCATCTCAGGTGATTTTAACCATATTTCACTGTCCTCCATTCTGCCCATGTTCACCCAGTATGTCACATGCCACACCAGACACAATAAAACACTGGACTTATTCTATGCAAATACTAAGGAGGCGTACACCTCATTGCCACTCCCCCCACTCTGGAGATCGGCTCACAACTTGGTTCACGTTCTGTCGGTGTACAAAACCCCTAGTGCACAGACAACCTCTAGTTACGCACACGGTGAAGGTGTGGTCTAAGGAGGCAATGGACACTCTAAAGAACTGTCTTGAAATCACTGTCTGGAAGCAGCTCTGCAATCCACATGGTGAGAATATCGACAGCCTCACTCACACCATCACAGACTACATCAACTTCTGTGTGGACAACACCGTACCCGCCAAGACCATACGGTGTTGCTCAAACAACAAACCCTGGATCAACTCCGAGATAAAGTCCCTACTGAGAGAAAAGAAAAGGATCTTCAGGTCGGGGAACAGGGAGAAGCTGAAGTTCGTACAGAGGGAACTCAGGAGGAAGATCAGAGAAGGCAAGGACAGCTTAAGGAAGAAGATGGAGGACAAGCTGCAACACAGCGACATTGCCGGGGTCTGAAGAAGCCTCAAAACCATCTCTGGGCTCCAGAATACCTCCTCCCAGGCCACGGGGGGCAGGGAGTGGGTGAACAACCTGAACCTGTTTTTTAACAGGTTTGACCAACCGCCCTCCAACTCCGCCTGCATACCAACCACTGCTGCCTCTACCGTCATCTAGTCCTGCTGTCCACCCCCCCCACTCCCAGCACACAGCCCCCCAGCCCCAACCTGACCCTCACTAAGACCCAGATGAGGGTGGAGCTGAGGAAGATCAAGGCGAGGAAGGCCTCGGGTCTGGACTGCATCAGCGTGAAGCTCCTCAAGTCCTGCGCAGGCCAGCTGTGTGGGATTGTGGCACACATCTTCAACCTGAAGCTGGGGAGGGTACCACAGCTGTGGAAAACATCTTGTGTGGTACCCGTACCAAAGACTTCCCACCCCAGAGACTTGAACAGCTACAGACCAGTGGCCCTCACTTCTCACCTGATGAAGACCCTGGAGAGACTGCTCCTTGACCACCCCCGCCCCCTGGTGGGACGAGCGATGGATCCACTCCAGTTCGCCTACCAGCATGGCATCGGGATGGAGGATGCAGTGATCTTCCTCCTACACCGTTCCCTGTCCCACCTGGAGAAGCCTGGAAACACGGTGAGGATCATGTTCTTTGACTTCTCCAGTGCTTTCAACACCATCCAACCAGTGATCCTGAAGGACAAGCTGCTGTGCGCAGGGGTGGACCACCACCTGTCATCGTGGATCCTGGACTACCTCGAAAAACCGGCCACAGTCTGTGAGAACCCGGGATTGTGT
The DNA here is from genome assembly GCA_020510985.1 of Pholidichthys leucotaenia. Lineage (NCBI taxonomy): Eukaryota > Metazoa > Chordata > Actinopteri > Cichliformes > Pholidichthyidae > Pholidichthys > Pholidichthys leucotaenia. The sequence continues at coordinate 231,826,792 of CM035849.1, forward strand.
GTCCGACACTATCATCTGCATTACGGGGGGCCCCCGGGGAACAGTTCTGGCTCCCTTTCCGTTCACCCTTTATACTGCGGACTTCTCACACAACACAACACACTGCCATCTACAGAAGTTCTCTGACGACGCTGCGATTGTTGGCCTCATCTCCGACGGAGATGAAGCTGAGTACAGAGGACTTATCCAGGACTTCGTGGACTGGTGCCATCGGAACTGCCTCCAGATCAACGCGAGGAAAACTTAGGAACTGGTGGTGGACTGCCACAGGCGAGGACAACCCCTCACAGCACCAGTAAACATCCAGGGAACAGACATTGAGATTGTGACATCCTACAAGTACCTGGGTGTTCATTTGAACAATAAACTGGACTGATCGCACAATACCGACGCACTCTACAAGAAGGGACAGCGCAGGCTGTTCCTACTGAGGAGGCTCAGGTCTTTTGGTGTACAAGGGGTGCTCCTAAAGACCTTCTACAATTTGGTGGTGGCATCAGCCATCACATTTGGAGTGGTCTGCTGGGGCAACGGCATCACAGCAGCCAACAAGAAGAGACTGAATAAAGTGATCAAGAAAGCTAGCTCCATCCTGGGGCAGTGCCTCGACCCAGTGGAGGAGATAGGAGAGAGAAGGATGGTGGCTAAGCTGTCATCTCTGCTGGAGTCCGAGTCCCACTCCAAGCAGGACATGCTGAACGCACTCAGGAGCTCATTTAGCAGTAGGCTGCATCATCCTAGGTGCACGACCAAGAGGTTTCGTAGGTCCTTCCTACCTACGGCTGTCAGACTTCATAATCTAAGCAGGGCTGCTCGCTAAGGTCATAAAAAAAACTATGACCTAATAAGTATTGAATGCAAAAGACGCCACAAACTTGCACAATAATGGTCCCCTCCCTTATACAACTAGGACAATATCAATCGCTATGGAGGGTGACAACTAGGCTGATTTATTCATTCATTCATTCATCTTCTTCCGCTTAATCCTTTTCGGGTCGCGGGGTTGGGGGGGGAGGCTGGAGCCTATCCCAGCATCTTTGGGCGAGAGGCAGGGTACACCCTGGACACTAGGCTGATTCAAATACAAAAATATGCTATATGGGTACATATTCATACTATGTGGGGTAACTGAACAGATCATCATGCTGTTTATTCCATCTAGCTACAATGCTCCTGTGTATAAATATTTATGTGTACATATGTATATTCACTGCTCTTATTATCTTATCTTCTAAATCACTGTGCTGAGTGTTACTATCTCTGTGCTGCTGCAGTCCTGGAATTTCCCCATTGTGGGACTAATAAAGGCTTATCTTATCTTATCTTAAATTGGGAAAAATCTCCATTGAAATGAATGGCCAAAGAGAAATTACCTTTTCACCCCGATTGAATTTTGCCACGAGTTACACATATGATGTTTGTCAATTTAAAAGATAATTTTCCACGTAAATAACAATGTAGGTTGTTGTCTAACTGATAGGGTATAAGGTTATGAAAATAGGAAAATTAAAAGACTACAAACACAGACGAACATAACTTATGTCATCATTTTCAAAGCATGCTCAGGGGGAAGTAACTAACAGTCCTCCGGATCAGCTGCAGCTCTCAAAATACAATACATTTGTGTTGTTTTTCTCCTCTTAGGATCCTTCTTTCATGGGTCAGAAAACAGGAAGTGAGTTTTGAGATGGGAACCGCCATAATCGTGTTTGGTGACGTGTATAGTCTGAGACAATAGTGGATGTAGTCTGCTAAGTGGATTCATCTGACAAGTTTGTTACTTGCTAAGACTGTTACACTGAGTCTGGAGCCGCAGGTATTGGTCCAACTAGTTGGCAGTTAGCAGAGCTAGCCACTAACTAGCCTTAGAACTAATGTCACAGCTCGGCATCAGCCCAGTAGATGACGGCTGAGACTCCTGCACAGATTCTTAGAATCTTGTGATTGGGGCTTGGTGGAGGAGCTAACTGAGGCCCCAGCTGGACAGGAGCTGGATTGGCGCTCAACTACAGTGGCAGTAGGCGGCGGAGTTCTGCAGAGGAGCAGAGGAGATAACCAAGGCCCCAGCTGGATCGGAGCTCAACTACAGCGGTGGTAAGCGGCAGGGCTATCAGCAGAGGGGCTAGCTGAGGTCCCAGCCGGAGCCGAGGTCTGCTGGACCAGATACCGGCAACACCAGCAGAAATAATCCTGCTATCATCAGGTCAGTAAAAAATGCCACCAAAGAAAGAGGAAATGGAAGAGATTAAAAAATCTCTGAATTTCATGTCAGAAGAACTTGCCAAAGTGGCCAATCAGCAGTCCAAATTATTGGGGTTAATGGAGGAAGTCCGATAGCTGAAATTAACAATTAAGGAAAGAGACAAAAAAAATTGCAGACTTGGAGCGACACATCGAGGATCTTAAACAATATACTCGTATGGATGATTTAATCATTAATGGAATAGACATTAAATATCAATCATATGCTCATGCTACAGCAGGAATGAGAGGTGAGGAGGCTCCCCCAAGTGAATCAGTCTCCTTGGAAAACCAGGTGCTTCAGTTCCTTGAAAGCAGAAACATAAAGGTTGATGTAAATGTAATTTCAGCCTGTCATACTTTACCCAGAAAGGATAATAAAACAAAGAAATCAATTGTGATGCGCTTTGTGAACAGAAGGGTAAAAAATGACATACTGAGGCAGGCCAGAAAGCTGTGAGGAACAGGAGTTTACCTAAATGAACATTTAACAAAGACTAATGCTGAAATAGCACGGCAAGCACAGATGTTGAAAAGACAAAACAAGATACAGGCAACATGGACAAGAAACTGTAGAGTCTGGATTAATCTAAATGGAACACCTGAAGAAGCAAAGGCCACAATAATAAGAGATCTCACTGACTTAAATAAAAATTGATGAACACTGATTAAGAAAATTAAGAGACTACGATAATCCATATCCACACACATGGCAAGAACAGTCCTTTTGTGACATAACATGATAGTGTACTTTAAAAAAACAAACAAACAAAAAAAACTCATGACTGACTTTAGTAGACATCAATCATCCCCAGTTGGAGGAAGTCATTTGACACAGAGAGAGGAAATTCAGACTCTGAAAATATCTCATTATGCTGAACATAAACTACAAGAGATGGACAATGATACTGATCCTGACAACCACTTCTTCAATGATATTCATACTCACTGTGAATATTACACTGAAAAGCAATTTAAAAGTCAAGTACAAGTAGATGGTAAACTATCAATAATACACTTGAACAGCACAAGTCTTAAAAACTTTCCACAGATTCAGGACTATTTAAAACAGCTAGATAGAAAATTTACAGCTATCGCAGTCTCTGAAACTTGGCTCAATGAAGAGCAGGCTTCTTTGATGGCAATAGAAGGATATCAGATGTTTTATATTAACAGATCTCAAAAAAAGGGTGGTGGTGTTGCACTGTATATTGGTGAACTGTATAGGTGTAAACTTGTAAATGGAATGCCCTTTGCACTACCAGGGATTCTGGAATGTGTTACTGTTGAGATTGACCAAGATAAAACAAAAAAATCTAATTCTAAGTTGTATACTGTACATAGAATGCCAGGAACTTGCGTTGAGACATTCAGAGATAAGTTAGTCGAGCTGTACAATAACATAACTAATAAGAAAATGGTTGTAATCTGTTGAGACTTCAATACTGATTTACTAAATCAATTTCAACAAAATGTAATTACAGAGTTCATGAATTCTATGCACAGTGTGAGTCTATATCCTACAATAACACATCCTAGTAGAATCACAGTCCGCACTGCTACACTTATTGACACCCTGTTTGTTAATATTATTGTTAAGAAAATCGAAAGTGGATTATTGATAAATGACATAAGTGACCATCTGCCAGTCTTTGCACTTATCCATGGCCACACGGGGGCCAATACAGAAAAAAAACTTTAAAATCTTTCAGATACAAATCACAAAATGCAATCAGTTCTTTTATAGAAGACCTGCTGAAGCAAGACTGGACAAACGTCTATGTATCAGATATAAATGAAGCCTACTGTGGAGAATGTGCACAAGGATGAGACTGAGTTATTCCTCAGGTTCAGCTTTATTCACAGATCACATACTCCAACAATCTCAAAGCAGGAAAAGAGGAAGAATAATCTCACAACCCCTTTTTTATACCCCGGACATCGAAACTGAAGTCATATGGTGTTTAAGCAAACATACAGTCACATTGTAACCCCTTTGATCTTCCACACCATTGTCCTTTAGTCTCTGGTGGTCCGGACATCTCCCCAGGTCATCTCCCTGAAACAAAGGCCAAATCTCACACTCTCTCCTTGTCTCTTGGAGACTCAGACCTTTTGTTCCCTGAGACGTGCAGCACACAATAAACACACAGCAATATATTTGTGGAGCATATATAACCAACATATGTGCCCATATGTGCCCACACTATGATACATTTATGAACATTGTAACCGCTCTTTATGAAAATAAAAATTGTCCATTAGTAAAGAAAAAGCTTAAACAGAAATTTGTCGTCAAGCCATGGTTAACCAAGGGATTACAAAAAGCATGTAAAAAGAAAAATTCACTATATAAAGCTTTTCTAAAGAAAAGGACAAAAGAAGCAGAGCAGCACTATAAAACATACAAAAATAAGTTAATATATATAACGAGATGTAGTAAAAGAGACTATTACAGTGAAAAACTGGACAAAAACAGAGATAACACTAAAAATACATGGACAATACTTAACAATATTCTTGGAAATAAAAACAGAAATACAAGCTACCCAACCAATCTTTCAAAAAAAAACAAAAAAAAAAACAACTCAGTGTGAATGCAGTCTCACCTGCAGATGAATTTAATAAATTTTTTGTTAACATTGGTCCTAATTTGGCACGAGAAATACCCTTTACGGCACCTACAGGTGATACAATAAGGAAAAGCATTGCTATAAAAGACTCCATCTTCATAAAGAACACAGATGAGAGAGAGGTCATTGAAACTGTTAAATCGTTTAAAAGTAAAACATCTACGGATTGTGATGGTATTGACATGCTTTTAGTCAAAACTATCATTGAATGCTTAATGAAGCCACTGACGTATATCTGTAACCTGTCTCTCCAAACAGGTATATTTCCCAATGCAATGAAAATAGCCAAAGTAATTCCAATATACAAGACGGGTGACAGAGGGGAATTTTCAAATTACAGGCCTATTTCACTATTGCTGCAATTTTCTAAGAAACTCGAAAAAATATTCTGTGAGAGAACTAACAACTTTATCCAGCCATCCATCCATCCATCCATCTTCTACTGCTTTTCCGGAGGTCCAGGTCGCAGAGGCAGCAGTTCAAGCAGAGAAGCCCAGACTTCCCTCTCCCCAGCTACCTGCTCCAGCTCTTCAGAGAGGATACCAAGGCGTTCCCAGACCAGCTGGGAGACATAGTCTCTCCACCAAGTCCTGGGTCCCCAGTGGGACGTGCCCGAAACACCTCAAGTGGGAGGGGTCCAGGAGGCATCCTAATCAGATGCCCATACCACCTCAAGTGACTCCGTTCAATGTGGAGAAGCAGCAGTTCTACTCTAAGCCTCTCCCGGATGACTGAGCTCCTCACCCTCTCTGAGGGTGAGTCCAGCAATCCTACGGAGAAAGCTCATTTCAGCTGCTTGTATCCACAATCTTGTTCTTTCGGTCATTACCCAAAGCTCGTGACTATAGGTGAGAGTAGGAACATAGACTGACTGGTAAATCAACAGCTTTGCCTTAGAACTCAGCTCCCTCTTCACCACAACAGACTGGTACAATGTCCGCATCACTGCAGATGCTGCTCCTATCCGTCTGTCAATCTCTCGCTCCATTTTCCCCTCACTCATGAATAAGACACCAAGATACTTAAACACCTCCACTTGGGGCAGGAGCCTGTCCCCAACCCAGAGAGGACAATCCACCTTTTTCTGGCTGAGGACCATGGACTCGGACTTGGAGGTGCTGATTCTCATCCCAGCCGCTTCACACTAAGTGGCAAACCGTCCCAGCAAGAGCTGTAGGTCATTGCTGGATGAAGCCAACAGGACAACATCATCTGCAAACAACAGAGATGAGATCCTGTGGTCACCAAGCATGATGCCCTCCGTTCTCTGGCTGCGCCTAGAAATCCTGTCCATAAAAATTATGAATAGGATCGGTGGCAAAGGGCAGCCCTGGCGGAGTCCAACTTTCACTAGAAATGAGTCCGACGGAGTATTGGCAATACGAACCAAACTCTCACAACGGTCGTACAGAGAACGAATAGCTCGTAACAACAAGCCCGATACCCCATATTCCCGAAGCACCCCCCACAAAAAACCATGAGGGACACGGTCGAATGCCTTCTCCAAGTCCACAAAACACATGCAAACTGGTTGGGCAAGCTTCCACGAACCCTCGAGAATTCTCGAGAGGGTAAAGAGCTGGTCCAATGTGCCATGGTCAGGACGAAAACCACATTGCTAGTTCTGAATCTGAGGTTTGACAAACGGCCGGACTCTCCTCTCCAGTACCTTGGCATAGACCTTCCCAGGGAGGCTGAGGAGTGTGATCCCTCTAAAGTTGGAGCACACCCTCCGGTCCCCTTTTTGAAGAGAGGTTCCAGGAGAGGAACCTCCTGGAACCACCAGGTTTGCCATGCCAAAGGCACTGCCCCCGACCTCCACGCAATGTTGCAGAGGCGTGTCAACCATGACAGCCCTACAACATCCAGTGCCTTGAGGTACTCAGGGCGAATCTCGTCCACCCCCGGGGCCCGGCCACCATGGAGATTTTTAACCACCTTGGCGACCTCAGCCCCTGTGATAAGCGAGTCATCTCCCTCGTTCACAAGCCCTGCTTCCTCTGTGGAAGGCATATCAGTAGGATTGAGGAGATCCTCAAAGTATTCCTTTCACCGCCTGACGATATCCCCAGTCGAAGTCAACAGCGCCCCATCCTCACCTTTACACAGTGTGGACAGGGAGCTGCTTTCCCCTCCTGAGTCGCCGGACAGTTTGCCAGAATCTCTTCGAGGCCGACCGAAAGTCTTGTTCCATGGCCTCACCGAACTCCTCCCATACCTGGGTTTTTGCTTCAGCAACCACCCGAGCTGCACTCCGCTTGGCCTGTCGGTACACCTCAGCTGTTTCGGAAGTCCCACAAGCCAACCAAGCTTGATAGGACTCCTTCTTCAGCTTAATGGCCCCTCTCACCACTGGTGTCCACCACTTGGTTTGGGGGTTGCCACCACGAGATGCACCAACCTCCTTGCGGCCACAGCTCTGGGCCGTCGCTTCAACAATAGAGGTTGAGAACATGGCCCATTCAGACTCCATGTCTCCAGACTCCCTCAGAATGTGGTTGAAGTTCTTCCGGAGGTGGGAGCTGAAGATCTCCCGGACAGGGGCCTCAGCCAGACGTTCCCAGCACACCCTCACTATACGTTTGGGTCTACCAGGTCTGAATGGTTTCCTCCCCTGCCATCGGATCCAACTCACCACCAGGTGGTGATCAGTTGACAGCTCTGCACCTCTCTTTACCCGAGTGTCCAAGACATACGGTCGCAGGTCTGATGACACGATAACAAAATCGATCATTGACCTGCGACCTAGGGTGTCCTGGTGCCAGGTGCACATATGGACACCCTTATGCTTGAACATGGTGTTCGTTATGGGCAAACTGTGGTTAGCACAGAAGTCCAATAACTGAACACCACTCGGGTTCAGATAGGGCAGGCCGTTCCTCCCAATCACCCCTTCAAGGTTTCACTGTCGTTGCCCACGTGCGCATTGAAGTCCCCCAGTAGGACAATGGAGTCTCCAAGAGGAGCACCCTCCAGCACCCCAGTCACAGACTCCAAAAAGGGATCCCTCATGGATCGTCACCTTGTCGTGGTGGTGGTGGTGGTGGGGGGGTGTGCCCCAGTGATCCCAGGAGCTATGTTGTCTGGGGCAATTTGCCTCTGGTAGGGTCACTCAAGACAAACTGGTCCTGGGTGAAAGGCCAGACTAAGAACGATCCAAAAGACTCTCATGATAAATTCTAGATCAAGGATTCAGTGTACCCCGCCCGGTATGGGGTTACCGGGGCCCCACCCTGGAGCCATCTTTCTTCTTCCGGCTGTCAGAGAGAGCAGACGCATTTCTTCTCCTCTCCTCTCCTCCCTTCACTGATCCCAGCTTGCTGTGTCCTGTCTGTGTCTCGCTCTCTTCTTGCTGCATCTCGATCCAAACAGAAAATTATGGAATTGGTGAGCTGGGCTTTAAATGCAATTGACACCATTTTTCAAACAGAAATTCGGACCCGGGGGAGCCCAAGTGAGAGACTCATGGGACAATTGGAAACTCATGTGTCTGTGGGATCTTTCGATTGAAGATGTGGAAGACATCTACCTGTTTGGCTTCATGATCACAGGATTTCTGCTGTTTGGCTTTGGAGTTTTCCTGGTGTATCGGAAACTAAAGAAGTTGGAAAGAGCTAGTCAAAATGCGGACCCAGCGAAGCTCCTTCAACAATTCGACCAGTTGGGGAGGGCACTGATAGCGGTTGAACTGAATCAGAAGGTGGGAAACATCTCGGAGTCGCTGGGTGCTCTCCAGGGAATGATTTTAAAGCCTGGGAATGTAAATGTAAATTGCGATGCACAGAATCACATGAGAGGTGAAAATTCTATGCTCTAAGTGAACTGTGTTTATCTGGCCTTGATTCGGCGTCCTTGGGAGAACTCATTCCTCCAGGAGAAAAGGCAGAAGGGAGTTTTGGCTTAACCCAAACATTCTGATGTGCAGCAATCTGAACTCTCTATGGACAGCGTCATCATCATGTGACTAGCATGGAATTTTACCATCTGACATGCACTGAAGAGAGATGAACTCTCGTGGACATGTTATCTATGTTTCGGATACCATGGACATAACTAATCTAGTCGTTGCTTAGGGGAGGAATTTTGTTGTTCACCAGTAACTGACACTTCACACTGCATCCACGAATATCACATGACTGACACACACACACACTGGTCTCTCTCAACTTTGCTGGAGGTTTCTTCCTGTTAAAAGGGAGTTTTTCCTCTCCACCGTCGCCAAGTGCTTGCTCACAGGGGATCGCCTGATTGCTGGGGTCTTTCTGCAACTGTGGGGGTCCTCCCTACAGTTGATAGTGCTATGAGATGACTGTTGTTGTGAAATGGCGCTATATAAATAAAGTTGAATTGAATTGAATTGAACTTGCTTTGTATTGTGTGGAACTGTAACTTGTCTGCTAAGTGTGCAATTAGAGGGTTTTTTTCTATGTGATCATAATCTTGCTCCCTTGAGCTCTATTTTGATAACTATGCTTTTTTCTCTCTGCCCAATGTGTCACCCCCTCCCCTTCCCCCTCTTTACCCCCACTGTATGAGGCGCCTGTCAGCTGCCGCGTCATTAGGGAGCGCTTAACATGAGCGCACCTTAATATCAAGTAAAATTCCTTGTATGTGTAAAAACGTGCTTGGCAATAAAGTTCATTCTGATTCTGATTCTGATTCCAGGCCTGGGGGAGGGGCTCGATGGCTAGCGTCTGGTGGCCGGGTTTCCACCCATGGGACCCGGCTGGCCTCAGCCCGAAGGAGTTACATGGGTCCACCCTCCAGTGGGCTCACCACCTGCAGGAGGGATCATGGGGGTCCGGTGCTATGTGGATTTGGTGGTGGTCAAAGGCGGAGACCTTGGCAAACTGATCCCAAGCTTTCTAAACTGGCTTTTGGTACGTGGAATGTCACCTCTCTGGTGGGGAAGGAGCCTGAGCTGGTGTACGAGGTTGAGAGATACCAGCTAGATATAGTCGGCCTCACCTCAACACACAGCTCCAGTTCCGGAACCAGTCTCCTGGAGAGGGGCTGGAGCTTGGCCTTTTCTGGAGTTGCCCCAGGCGAGAGGTGACGAGCAGGGGTGGGTATTCTTGTATCCCCCCACCTTGCTGCCTCTATATTGGAGTTTTCCCTGGTGGATGAAAGGGTTGCTTCCCTGCGCCTTTGGGTTGGGAAACGGGTCCTGACCATCATTTGTGCCTATGCACCAAATAATGTTTCAGAGTACCCACCCTTTTTGGAGTCTGTGACTGGGATGCTGGAGGGTGCTCCTCTTGGAGACTCCATTGTCCTACTGGGGGACTTCAATGCGCACTGACAACTTTATAATGAAGAATAATTTATTGTGTGAGCAACAATATGGGTTCAGACACAAGAGGACAACTGCATTTGCGCTAATGGAATTTGTAGAAAAAATATCAACTGCTGTAGAAAATAAAGAGTATTCAGTTGGGGTATTCCTGGATCTTAAAAAAGCATTTGATACATTCATTCATTCATTCATCTTCTTCCGCTTAATCCTTTTTCGGGTCGCGGGGGGACTGAAGCCTATCCCAGCATCTTTGGACGAGAGGCAGGGTACACCCTGGACAGTTCGCCAGACCATCGCAGGGCCACCACAGAGAGACAGACAACCATTCACTCTCACAGTCATACCTAAGCACAATTTAGAATACCCAGTTTGATGCCAATTAACCTAACTTGCATGTTTTTGGCATGTGGGGGGAAACCGGAGAAATCCCGAAGTAAACCCACGCAGATACAGGGAGAACATGCAAACTCCACACAGATCACTGTTGGTTGGGGGCTGGGATCGAACCCAGGATCCCCCGGCCAAGGGTGAGTTGCTGTGCTGCCGCAGTGCTAACCACTCCTCCACCGCGCCACCCGCATTTGATACAGTGGATTATAAATTATTGTTAAAGAAACTACAAAATTATGGTATTGGGTGGTAGCACTGTCCTGGTTATGTAGTTACTTAAAGAACAGATATCAGTATGTATGTGTTGGTAGCAAAAACTCACAATTACTGAAGGTTACTTGCAGAGTCCCACAGGGTTCAGTTTTGGGGGCCATTGTTATTCAATATGTATATAAATGATACATGTAAAGTTTCGGAAAAAATGGATTTAATACTGTTTGCAGATGACACTAATTTATTATGCAGTGGAAGCAATTTGGAACAACTTTTGGATATACTCGGAAAGGAATTAGGAAAGCTCAAACTGTGGTTTGATTCAAACAAATTAGCGCTCAATTTAAGTAAGACAAAATTTATAATTTTTAACAACCATCACAACAACTCAGTATCTAAACTCAGTGTAAATGGTGCAGAGATTGAAAAGGTATCTGAAATTAAATTTCTGGGAGTAATAACTGATAATAAACTGTGCTGAAGTCACATATTAATTATATTAAAGGTAAAATACTTAAATCAATCGCAATACTACACAGAGTGAAATATTTGCTGAATCAACCCACATTATACAGTATACTTTGTATCATTCATTAATTCTCCCATACATGACATATTGTACTGAAGTATGGGGAAATACAAATAAACAAACATATATCCAGTCTTTATGCTTCAGAAGAGAGCTATTAGGATAATAAACAAAGCTGCTCACAGGGAACCAACAAATTCACTTTTTCTTAAATTAAAAGCTCTCAAGTTGAAAGATCTGGTTGATTTTAAAACTGCAGTAATAATGTTTAAAGTGAAGAATCTATCACTGCCCGCAAATATCCAAAAGTTGTTCCAAATAAGAGAAACAATATCATTTCAGAGGAACATGTATATTTCAAAAACCTTCAGTGAGAACTACTACAAAGCAACACTGTCTCTCAGTGCAAGGAGTCGGACTGTGGAATGCTTTTGGACCTGAATTAAAATCATGTACAACGCTTGGACAATTTAAACAAAAACTAAAGGAAGAAATACTCCAAACATATATACAAAACATCTAAAATCACATAACGATTATCATATAAGATAGGATAAGATAAGATAAGCCTTTATTAGTCCCACAATGGGGAAATTCCAGGATTGCAACAGCACAGGGATAGCAACACTCAGAGCAACAATCAGAAGGCAAGAAAAAAAGCAAGCAAGCAAGAGCAGCTAATATACTGTACATATGTACATATTTTTTTTCCACAATATCTTTATTGAACCTTTTTTTTTAACAAACATGATACAAACAATCAAACACTAACACTAAAGTACTACAAAAAAAAATGCACTAAAAACACCAACAACCACCAACAAAGTCAAATCTTCAACAATGCTCCTCTGTTTAGTCTAGACAATCCAATACATAAGTATACATATTATGTTCACCAGTTTGGAATTTACAAGGTCCACACACATCATTCACCTTCTTCTTCAAGAGTTATGTTTAAATTTTTTACATAATCAATAAAAGGTCTCCATATATTCTCAAACACAATTTCCTTTGATTTCAGTATATATGTTATTCTTTCTAATGGAAGGTTTGTTAACATCTGTCTTAACCACTGAGTCACATCTGGTCTATGAGTCTTTTTCCATAATAGTGCAATACATTTTTTGGCATTAAGCAAACTGAGGTCTATGAATGTTCTTTCACTTTTATTAAAATTATGCTTTTCTGGATACAGACCCAACAAAAACAGTTTAGGATTCAATATGATTTGTTTTGAGATTATTTTTTCAATTGTTACCCTCACCTCTTCCCAAAACATTCTTATTATTCTACATTCCCATACACAATGAAATAGGGTTCCTTTACTTTCCATGCATTTTGTGCACGTATCTGGTATATTTTTGTGATATCTATTTAATTCCTCCGGTGTAACATACATCCGCATTAACCATTTGAAATGTATCAATTTAAGACGTACATTTATTGATTTGATTTGAGCTTCTGTACAAGCCAATTCCCATTGTTCCTCTGAAATTTCAGTTTGCAGATCTTCTTTCCAGTAGTTTAATCTTTTCAGTGAATTTTCACTTGAAGATAGTGTCAATGAGTTATAAAACTCTGAAATAATACCCTTTCACCCTTTTACCCTTTTAATACCCAATCCTCTATTGATTTTTATTGATTCTGAAATATTGTTATTTGTTAGGATTTCTGCTGTAGCATTATTGTACATTATCTGAACCCATTTTATGAAATTATTTCCAAGTCCAAACCTTTGTAAGACTTCAAAAAGAAAGGGCCATTCAACTCTATCAAAGGCCTTTTCGGCGTCCAGTGATAGGAGAGCTGTATCCGGTGCTTCTTTATTAAAATAAATAATATTAAATAGTCTTCTTACATTATGGAAGCCTTGTCTTCCCTTTATAAAGCCATTCTGATCTCGATTAATAATATTTGGTAAAATTTCTTGTATTCGTCTTGCTAAAATTTTACAGATTATCTTAAGGTCGGCATTTAATAGGCTGATTGGTCTCATATTTTCACATTTATTAGAGGGCTTACCTGGTTTTGGCAGCAGTATAATTAAGGCATTATTCATGTATGATGGTAAATTATTATTTTGAAATGCTTCCAAAACCATTTCCAAAAAAGGTTTTATTAATTTATTCTTAAATTTTTTATAAAGGTCAACTGGAAGACCATCTGGTCCTGCACTTTTTCCTGATTTCATATTATCAATGGCTAGCCCAACTTCTTCTTGACTAATTTTAGACTCCAATATCTCCCTGTTTTCATTTGGAATACACGGTATAGATAGTTCATTCAAAAACCCATTTAGTTTTGTTAAATCAGATTCATTTTTGGTATCATATAATTTTTCATAGTAATCTCTAAAGGCTCTGTTAATTTCTAAAGGATCTATAACTACCTGTCCGTTACTTATAATACTAGTAATTGGCGTTCTAAATTCTAATTGTTTAATCTGCCATGCCAATAATTTTCCTGATTTTTCCACCTTGTTCATAAAAAGATTGTTTCAATCTTAGAAGACTCGAGGCAGCTCTATTCGCTGATTTTTTGTCGTATTCAGCTCTCAAAATCAGTAATTCATTCTCCAACCTCGGATCACTTCCTGCATACACTTTTTCCTGAAGACTTTTTATTTTATGTTCCAATTTGGCTCTCTCCTCTCGAGTCTTCTTAGATTTTGATCCTGTATAACTAATAATATGTCCCCTAATAAAAGCTTTGAAAGCCTCCCACTTTACACATGCTGATGTTTGTGTAGTATTGATGTCAAAGAACTCATCTATCTGTTTTTCTATATACTTGACAAATTCCTCATCCTGAAGCCATTTATGCTGAAATTGCCATCTACCTGATTCCTTTGTCAATTTTTTATCTACATATATTAGACAGCAGGGTGCATGATCAGAGATCACGATGTTATCATAAAAGCAGTTTTGAATCTTGGACCTTAATTCTGTGGAAATCAAAAAATAATCAATACGTGAGAATGTCTTGTAGGTACTGGAATAACAAGAATAGGCTTTAACTTGTGGTTTCATTTCTCTCCATATATCTAACAATCTCAATTCTTTCATAAAATGATTAATAGTCATCCTACATCCATTGTGCGTACAGTCCAGTCCTGTTGATCTATCTATACCTGGATTCAATGTACAATTAAAATCCCCTGCTATTATATGTTGCCCTGTAAGTGATGATAAGATAAGAAATAAATTAGCAAAGAACTTTTGATCATCTATATTGGGACCATATAAGTTCACAAGATTTATATTTTCTAATAGCAAAGAACCTTGAATGATTACATATCTTCCAAATTTGTCTCCAATTACATTTTTCACTTGAAAAGGGACTGATTTATGTATGAGAGTCATAACTCCCCTAGCCCGGGATGAAAATGATGAGGTGAAGACACTTCCTTGCCATCTACTCCTAATTCTTTTTATATCCTCATCTATTAGATGAGTTTCTTGTAAAAACACAATTTCTGAACCTATGTCTTTTATTTTATTCATAACTTGTTTAAGTTTTTTTAAATTTTGTAGACCTCTGCAATTCCATGAAGTTAAATTAAGATTAACGCTTTGGTTTATGATCAATAGAGAGTTTGGGATTACCTTGCAGTGTAAACATGCTCATACAGAGAAGCAAAAACATGAGTGGTTGAACATTCATCCTACAAACTACACACAAACAAATTCCCCCTTCCCACACTTGTGGCAAACCCCCCAAAATCAAAAGAAAAATTCCATCTCCCGATATAGCCATCGACCGCTCCACACCCACGGGGAACAGCCTAAGCCACTCCTTCTTCATCCTCCCAATCACCCTAACTCTACTGCTTTTAATGACCTAACATTAACTCTCCTCTGTAGTTTTCCAACTTAACTCCAAAATTTTTAGCAACTTTGTACATCAGTTTTTTTTGTTTGTTTTGTTGTTTTTTTAAATATATAATACAATCTATATTTTGTAAACTTGCTATTTACTTCAAGTCAGTCAGATGCCTGTGCAAATGCTTAATTATTCTACCTTATATTTTGTTCATGCTTAGCTCCCACCAGTCTCTTCTTCTTCTTTGATCTTCTTGATGAACTCCTGCGCTTCCTCTGGGGTCTTGAAAATGTGGGTTCTGCCCTCATACGTGGTCAACAGTCTCGCAGGATAGATTACACCATGACGAATCCCAAGGTTGCGCAGCTCCTTACGTGTGGGATCAAACTGCTTCCTCAATTGTTGGATTCCTGTGGCCAAATCTGGGTAGAACCGCACCTGCTGGTCCTGGTGTTTAATCTCTCCTTTAGCTCGTGCAGCGTTGAAGATCTTCATCCTGTCTCTGTTGCTGAGAAACTTCATAATTAAGGTCCTCGGCGGTCCCTTATCTCTCCGTGGGCCAATACGATGTGCATTTTCCAGAACCACTGCTGATTGCAACTCCGCGCTGCCCAACGCCTCCGGAATCCACTTTTCCAGAAAGGAACATGCGTCCCGACCTTCGGATTCCTCCGGAAGACCCACCAGCCTCAAGTTGTTCCGTCTCGACCGGGATTCCAAATCCAGAATATTATCTTCCAGACATTTATTTTTTTTTCCAAAGTGCGCACCTTTAATTGAAGACGGGTGACGTCATCTTCAGCACTAGAGAGACGGAGCTCCATCTGCGCCATTCGTTCTACACAGTCACCCAATTCCTTTCTCATTCCTTCCAACGCTGCCATAATCCCATCAAATCTAGAGGAAAAGTCCGCTCTCATTGAACTCATGGCAGCCATCAGCGCATCTGCGCCGCTCCCCGCAGACATCGCACCGTTGCCAGCCTCCTCCGCCATATATGGAGCTTTATTTGCTGCGTCACAGACCTGAAAGTCCGTTAATTTGGACTGTTTCGGCGGCTCGCTTTTTCCTCTACCTGGTTTTCCAGCCTTAGGCTTCGCCGACATATCCTCGCCCAAACGCTGGGATACGTTCTGTCCCAAATGAGAGAGTTATTTGCCGATTTTTTTCTCCAGGAGCAGAGCAGAGTGAGACACGTCCGTCTTACGTGGCAGCCATAACCGGAAGCCCACATATGTACATATTACTATAAAATATATATATACACACACACAGACACACAGTGCAGAGCATTGTAGCTGGATGGAATAAATATATGAATATATAAACACACAGTGCAGATCCAGTCTATGTTGTGCTGTTGCTCAGTTTTTTGTCACGTTTTGTCTTGGCTTTGTTCTGATTTGTAATCACTTTTATTTTATTTTATTTTGCATTCTTAGATGGAACATGGGTGGGAAATATAAGCTGCGGCTTCAGCCATCACCCATTTCGGATAACTTATGTTGAATTGTATAATCCAAGGAGTTATTGTTTAATTTGACCTTGTTGGATTTTTTTCCCTTTGTTATATTATTCTGTTCCTTTCTTTTAATCTTTTAATCTAATCTATCCAAAAATAAAGATTCGTTCATTCATTCATTAGACGCCAGGAGAAAGATCAACAGAATTTTCCATCTCTAAACACTCCATTGTGTACTCTTTTAATACACACTCAATTTGATCACTTGTTTAAACCACCCTTGTATGTATCAAAGAGAAAAGGACAGGTAGGGGGTACAGTATTGATATGTCACACACCCAACATGCCACTACAAAGCCTCCCTCCATGATTTCACCCTTTCCTATCTCCTTGCTCTTTTTGCCTTATCTTTCCCTTCCGGTTCGGCTCTCATTCTCTCTCTCCCACCTTTACTCTATCTGTTCCCCTTATCTGCATCTCTCTCATCTTCTTCGTCTCTTTCTCCCACTCTCAGACACCTTATCTTTTTCCATCTCCTACTTACTTCCTGTACCTAACTGTTCTTCCACTTTCATAGCATCTCCACTCCTCCTTTCCATTTTGATATTCTCCACTTCCTGCATCTTCTCACAGCATCTACGAACACATCCCCTTGTCTCCCTTTCCCTATATTTATCTCTTCCTTATCTGGATCTCCCTCCCTCTCCCTTCCATGCACGCCTATCTGTCTGTATCTGCTCCCTCCCCAGCACCACTGGGCTCAGCTCTCATATAAGGAGGGTGAAAAAGGAAGGGGTGAACCTGAAATGGTAAATCGCTTATTCCTGACAGCTCAGGCGACTGGTATAAGCATCACCAAATTCTTCCCAAAAACAGATCAAGGTTGCAATGTAAAAGAATCGGGGAGGGTGGGGGAGGCAAATAACAAAAACAAGTCATATTCATCACGGTAATTGTGTGGGTGCTTTGGGTACGCGGGCGGGCGGATACTGATGAGGGATGGCGCTGCTCACAGGCCTCCCTGACGTCCATGAATCACAGCCAGAGCTGCTCGCCAGCCCTCAGCCGCCATAAAACAAAAGATGGAGATGAAAAATGCAGCAATTAAGTTATTTGATTTCTGTTCTACCCTCCTGTCCGCCATTCCACTCAACCCCCCTTTCTGGCCACACAAGAGCATCCACACGCAAATATAAAAGCAGAACAAGAAAGACAAGGGTGGCTGTAGCTCAGTAGGTAGGGCAGATTGTTCACTAATCTGAAAGTTGGCTATTCAATTCCAGTCTCCCACAATCTACATGCTGATGTGTCCTTGGGCAAAATTACTGAGCTAAAAATGTGTGTATGAATATTAATTGAGCAATATTATAAGAGAGAAAGAGCAGTGTTAATGAATATAGCACTGTACAATCTTTGTTTATAAACATAGCCATGCTTCTTAGCTCGCTACCTAGCTAGCACATTTTCAACAGCTACATTCAATATTCCTGGATGAAGTCACAATGTTGTTTTTATCATCACTCAGATAGTATAAAAGGCTGACTGGGATGTTAAATCCAACTTCAGTTCATCCATCTTGTTATTAAAGGACCTCAAGTTTGCAACAAAAAAGACTGAGAAATGGCCTGTGTGGAGCCTACTTAGCCTAGCCCCTGCAACCCAGCTTTCATTTTATGCTCACTTTACCAGCTTCTCCTTGACATCTTTAAACAAAGTAGAGTCAAAAGCATGCATTACACTGTAAGGTCTTAATAAAAAAAAATACTGGCAACTGCCAGTAGTACCCCCCAGCCTCTTTGTTCTTGAGATGTAGTTTATATAGTATTTCTGGTCCAGCAGAAGCTGCTGCTGGCCTTCTACCGCTGCTGAGTGGAGAGCGTGCTCACCTACTGTCTGGGTGTGTGGTACACCGGCTCCACAGCTGAGAACAGGAAGGCTGTACAGAGGGCCATCAACACCGCCCAAAAAAATCATTGGCTACCCTCTGCCCTCCCCGGAGGACATCTCCAGATCCTCCTGTCTCAGGAAGACCAAGGCCATTACAGGAGACCCCTCACATCCCGCCCAGACGGTTCAGATCAATCAGGTCCCACACCTCCAGACTGAGTTTCTTCCCCTGGGCCATCCAGACTGCAAACAGCCAGAGGCCCCTTCCCCCTCCCCCCACAATGTTCACATACACAGAACTGAGGACATTTTAATTATCATAAAACAAACCTCTCACCTGTTTTTGCACTCTGCACTTTTCAGTGCATTGATCCATCAGCGAAGCCACTACCAATGTGCGTATTGTTTATACTTCTTATCATTCTACTTACTCTATGCTATTTTATTCATATGTGTGTTTTACATCTGTTTTTATATTTTTTTTTTCATACTTTACCTTACTGCACAGTAGCCAGGTGAAGCACCCACAATTTCATTGTACTTCACAACTGTACAATGACAATAAAGCCTATTCTATTCTATTTTGACCTTGACCTTTGACCTTGCAATCCCAAAACCATAGTCAGAGGCCAGGGTCACAGGGGGAACCTGTATGCAGAGTTTGGTGGCCCGAACTTTACTCGTTCTATAGCAATAGGGCATAAGGAAAGCCAACCGTGACTCTGACCCTTCACACCAAACCATAGTCAGAAGGCAGGGTCTAAGCCATCCAAGATTTGTCTTAGACATGACTATATCAGTTTGAAAAGTCTACATCATTTCTTTCTGTAGTTATCACATTTAGAAGATTTAGGGAAAACTGGCCTCTGACTTTGACCGAAGGTCAGAGGTCACCCAAATTCAAACTCGTCTGGTATTTTTCATAGATACAACTATGGTATGGATTTGAAAAGCGTACGTCCTTTCTTTCTCTAGTTATCATGTTCACAAGGTAGGTGTTGGCACTGTCACCAACATGGCCAATGCTGCCATCCGTCTGCTTGGCGGGGCAACAACAATACTGTGAAGCCTATCTTATGTCAAATAGCCCTCTACCATGGAAAGTAAGGTACATGACACAGCATTATCTTTAGTCTAGTTCTCCCATTATAAGAAGTGACTGACATTGTAGCGTTCAGGTAGTATCTCACTGAGCTGCGACTGCTTGTGACTAGCTGGAGAATGACATTCATGAGGGAGTTTCCAAGGTCTCTCCAAACTTCATGGGGTTTCACAGTTTCCTCTTGTGAGTTGCAGGGAATTGCTATTGTGTCGCAGGAATTTTCAACATGTTCAAAAAATATGTGCGAGACATTTTCTCGGCAAATAGAGTCAGCGTGGTTGTCTAGAACCCGTCTCAAACCTGTCTCAAACCTTTCACAGTTTAGTTTCTGTGTCAGAAAAGTTAGACAGCTTTGCAATGGATTGGGCACCTACTGTATGAAACTAAATGTGACTGATTGGAGATGAAAAGGATAAGACACTCCGTGTGCAAGACAGGCGTAAATGGCCTGGTCATTTTCGAGCACACATTGACACAACTGCGATGGACAGTGACACCATGCTACCCAAGGGCAAGAAAGGCAAGGCTAGGAATGGGGGGCTGCTGTCCCTGTCCCACAGACCCCTACAGAGGAAGTGGAGCCAGCCCAGGGCTGCTGTGTCTGATGTGGATCAGGCTCCTCATCCAGCAGTGTCTGCACTTCTCTGTGGTTGATCTCGTGTGGCGTCTGATGATAAAATGACTGCTGGAATAGGGATATAACTGCCCTGCAAGTGCTGCACAGGAGTTGCAGCCATCACGGGACCATTGTAAGTGCAAATAAATGCACATTTTTTTGCACACATGTTGCATGAATGTAGTGCAACATGCACATAGCATGTTTCTGGACTATCTGCAAATTTTGGGCCAAAATTCACAGAGTTTGTGAGACATTCATGGAATATCCATATGAAAATGTACCAAATCAGTCTGATTCCAAGTGAAAATTGTACAGCTGTGGACAAAATTGTTAGTACCCCTCTGTTAATGAAAGAAAAACCCACAATGGTCACAGAAATAACTTGAATCTGACAAAAGTGGTAATAAATAAAAGTTCTATGAAAATTAACCAGTGAAAATCAGACAATGCTTTTCAATTGTGGTTCAACAGAATTACTTTAAAAAACAAACTCATGAAACAGGCCTGGATAAAAATGATGGTACCCCTAGAAAAGATTGAAAATAATGTGACCATAGGGACATGTTCAACCAAGATGTGACAAGCATGTTAAAGGTAAAGGCTATAAGACCATCTCCAAGCAGCTTGATGTTCCTGTGACTACAGTTGCACATATTATTCAGAAATTTAGGATCCACGGGACTGTAGCCAACTTCCCTGGACGTGGCCGCAGGAGGAAACTTGATGAAAAATGGAAGAGACGGATAATACGAATGGTAACAAAAGAGCCCAGAACAACCTCTAAACACATTCACGGTCAACTCCAAGGTCAAGGTACCTCAGTGTCAGATCGAACCATCTGTCGTCGTTTGAGCCAAATTGGACTTCATGGGAGACGACCAAGGAGGACACCACTGTTGAAAACAAGTCATAAAAATGCCAGACTGGAATTTGCCAAACTGCCTGTTGACAAGCCACAAAGCTTCTGGGAGAATGTCCTATGGACAGACGAGACAAAACTGGAACTTTTTGGCAAGGCACATCAGCTCTATGTTCACAGACGCAAAAATGAAGCATACCAAGAAAAGAACACTGTCCCTACTGTGAAACGTGGAGGAGGTTCTGTTATGTTCTGGGGCTGCTTTGCTGCATCTGACACAGGGTGTCTTGAATCTGTGCAGGGTACAATGAAATCTCAAGACTGTCAAGGTGATCTAAAAAGAAATGTGCTGCCCAGTGTCAGACAGCTTGGTTTCAGTCGCAGGTCATGGGTCTTGCAACAGGATAATGACCCAAAACACACAGCTAAAAACACCCAAGAATAGTTAAGAGCAAAACATTGGACTATTCTAAAGTGGCCTTCTGTGAGCCCTGATCTAAATCTGATCGAACATCTGTGGAAGAAGCTGAAACATGCCGTCTGGAGAAGGCACCCTTCAAACCTGAGACAACTGGAGCAGTTTGCTCATGAGAAGTGGGCCAAAATACCTGCTGAGAGGTGCAGAAGCCTCACTGACAGTTACAGAAGTCGTTTGATTGCAGTGATTGCCTCAAAAGGTTGTGCAACAAAATATTAAGTTAAGGGTACCATCATTTTTGTCCAGGCCTGTTTCCCGAGTTTGTTTTTTAAAATAATTCTGTTGAACCACAATTCAAAAGCATCGTCTCATTTTCATTGGTTAATTTTCATAGAATTTTTATTTATTACCACTTTTATCAGATTCAAGTTATTTCTGTGACCATTGTGGGTTTTTCTTTCATTAACAGAGGGGTACCAACAATTTTGCCCACATCTGTAGCTAATTCACATATTTGTCAAAGTTGTTTTTGTTTTTTTTATCTCCAACTAGCTACAAGCTGTCAGCCCAGTGACATACTACCTTTACATATCCAGCCAAGCATCAGTGTGGTTACTGGGGAATACAATAACTCTTAGAATCCCTAGTGTCCAATCAAGTTGCTCTGTCAGAACTAACTGCTGCATAATGTGCTGTAATATTCTATGTGACTAGTAGTCAGAAGTGCTTTGAGTGAACTGGACAATTGAACATACAGTACGTCTAAATCCATCATCCATAGGATAAGGGATAAGGATCTGTACTTATATAGTGCTTTTTCTAATCTCAAAGACCGCTCAAAGCTCTTCACTAGTACTAACTCTCTATTCTAAAGGCCTACAAGAGACAGATATTTGGGGACTATTTTGAATGACTAATTTATCTAACATGCATGTCTTTGGATTGTGGGAGGAAACCAAAGCTCCCGGAGAAAACTCACTCAGCACAGGGAGAACATGCAAACTCTATACAGAGTTTGCATGTTCTAGCCCAGGGATTTGAACCTGGAACCTTCTAGCTGTGAGACAACAGTGCTAACCACTATACCACTGTGCTGCCCATAGGAATGCACTGGCCAGTCTAAAGCATGATGCTTGCACTTTAAAATCAAACAAGCTTTACTAAATAAACAGGGAAACAGAACTGCAAATGGGTTTAATGAGAATTTAATAGATATTATAGGACTACTGCAACTTAATAAATACAGTATATGAGAGAAAATTGGTATGACTGGTTTCTTCCTAAACTAGAGCATTAAACAGTCCCTCCAGGATGCTGTGGGATGTTTTTATGATTGTTGCAGGCCAAAAAGCCTGAATTCGCAGGAGCTTTTTTAAAAAGTTTTGGTAAAAGTTGCGATGTTTTTAGAGTGCTTATTGCACTAAAAGTTGTGGGAAGAATTCCAAATTTTAAAGCAGATGCTTTTTTACTGTTTACTGCAGTGATATTCTATATAACAATACAAGAAAAGCATAGGATTGTCAAAAATTTTCTATTATAGTGATTTGTAAATTAAGCAGAAACTTCTGCTGTACAGAAAAAACTCTTGTGCAACAGCAAATACAAACATTAACACAATATCCATTACAACAGCTAAATTGCATTGAATGCATGTTAAAGAGTAGAGATTTGGAAATTATTAGCAGTACCTTCATTTGAAAACTCTCTACGGTTCCCAACCACTCGGTACCGAGCAGAGAAGAAAAAATAAATGATTCTGTTGCTCTGTATTGGCTACTGGAGTCTACGTTTTTTTTGAAAAAAAAATAAAAATACAGAAAATATTGTCTCTTTCCATGCCTACCTGTCTGCTGCATGTCGGGCTTCACACACACACACACACACACACACACACCTTTCATTTACAACGGGACGGTGAGGGGGAGGGGGGGATGGATGGGTGGGTGTGTTTGTCTGTCCACAATGGAGATTCAGTTTTAAAACTCACTGACCAGATGCAGTAATGATTTTACCTCTAAAGATGTTCAAACACTCACTGTAATGTAGTGTACTCTCCTCACGTGCGCTCCTGCGACCCGGTGCTTTTGTGGCAGGCGCATGTTTTTCAACACAAACCCAGCGCTTCGCACACGCAGTCAGGACAGAGACGTGGCGAGGCATTCACAGGCAGGCTGGGGGAGACGGAGGAAGGGATGGAGTTGGAAACCTCACGGGTGAGTGTTTACTTTTAAATCACACACTCTGTTTGCAGATGTGTTCCGTTACTCACTGTAAACTATAAATCCACTACTCACTGTAAACACGGAAGTGAACGCGGTGTAATGATGCATTTGATTGGTTAGACTGAGCATTTCAGCGCCAGTTACACAAATTTGATTGGTGAAATTGGTGGAAGTTGATGAGGATTGGCCAAAATTGTGGGAAAGTTGCGGTGATTGGACAAAGTTGCAAGGTCATGCAATAGTTGCGCTGATTGGCTTTTTTCGCATGAATTGGTGCGATCGCAACATCGTAAAATCTTGGAGGGACTAATTAAAAAAACAAGAGCACTCTGAGGCGAGTGCAATATCCCCCGCCGCCATTTTCTTTGAAGATCCCAATACTTACTGACGGAGAGCAGTTTTCAACTTTTCAATATAATTACTGTGGCAGAACCAAATTATGATAAGCCCATCATCCACAAATACAGTATACAACAAAGTATACAACCCATAGTTGTAGGTCAGGATCCCAAGGTGAACCTGTGCAGCAAGTATGGTGACCCTAGAGAGCTTTACACATTCTATAGTAAGAGATCATAGGGAGCACCAACCTTGACCTTTGACCTTTTGACCCCAAACCTGTAGTCAGAAGTTATGATCTCACAGTGAAACCATGTACCAAGTTTGGTGACCCTAGCTTTCTTTGTTGTTGAGATATACTTTATAAGGTTGTGTCTAACTTTATTAGGCACTTTGATGTTGATTGAGATCCCTTGCAATCCCAAAACCACAGTCACACTTCAGGGTCACAGGGTGAACCTGTGAACCGAGTTTGGTGGCCCTAGCTTTACTCATTGTACAATAATAAAGCATAAGGAATGTTAATATTGACCTTTTGACCTCAAACCCATAGTCAGAGGTCAGGATTCCAAGGTGTACTGGTGTACCAGGTTTGGTGGCCCTAGCTTTACTCATTTTGCAGTAATAGTAAATGTAGCCTTTACCGTAGTGCAACTGCAATTTTAACTTTGAACTTTGACCTTTGAACTCTTGACCCCAAACCCATAGCTAGGTCAGGGTGTAAGTTATCCAAGATGTGTATTAGCTACAACTACTGTATCCATTTGAAAAGCCTACATCATTTCTTTCAGTAGTTATTGTGCTTAAAAGATTTAGGGAAAAATCTGACCTCTGACCTTTGATCTCAAGGTCATCCAATGAGAGTGAAATTGCAATATGTGCATCATCAGAGTATATCAAACCATGGTACCTAGTTTCAAAACAATCAGAACAAAACTGTAGAAGGAGTTGATTTCACAAGACAGTTACTGTCTATGAAGTGAGGTGAAACGGGAGGTCACAGGTCAGGGGCTAGAATTCCCGCAAAAATCGTCCGATCAGAACCAAATTGTAATATGCGCATCCTCAGTGTATATCAAACCATGGTACCAAGTTTAAAAACAATCGGAACAAAACTGTAGGAGGAGCTGATTTCACAAATGTGGGACAGACAGACAGGCAGACGGACGGACGGACAGACTGACCCATAACATGATCCCCCTTCAGTCTTCACCCAAAGGGCTCTTCAACCCCTTTGGGTTTCGACCGGCAGGGAATAAAAACTGCTACAGCATAAAAGCCATATAAAGACAATCTTCATGAGTGGCAATAACCTAGAGACTCTCTTTTTCTCTGTCTATACAGTGGGGAAAATAAGTATTGAACACATCGACATTTATCTCATTAAACATATTTCTGATGAAGCCATTGACCTGAAATTTTCACCAGATATCAGTAACAACCCAAGTAATCCATACATACAAAAAAATCAAGGTACAGTAACTGTGTTCACAAAACAAGTTATATTTATTAAAGTGGAATGACACAGGGAATAAGTATTGAACACACTTTGTGAAATTCATTTTAATATTTAGTAGAAAAGCCTTTGTTGGTAAGAACAGCTTCCAGATGCCTCCTGTATGGACAAACTAGGCGCAGACATTGCTCAGGAGTGATTTTAACCCATTTTTTCACATAAACTGTCTTCAAATCTTGAAGTGAGTGTCTTCACGAACTCATGAACTCTGATCTTCAGTTTGTTCCATAAATTTTTAATTGGATTCAGGTCAGGTAGCTGACTGGGCCATTCTAGCAGCTTTATTTTACTTCTCTGGAGCCAGTTGAGTTTCCTTGGCTGTGTGTTTGGGATTATTGTCTTGTTGAAATGTCCACCTTTGTTTTGTTTTCTTCAGCGTCTTGGCAGATGGCAACAGCTTCTTATCAAGGATGTCTCTGTACATTTGTCCATTCATTTTTCCTTCAATTATATGAAGTCTGCCTGTACCAAGTGCTGAAAAACACCCCCACATCATGATGGGATGTGCAGTACCATTTCTCCTCCAAACATGCTGTGTGTTGTGGCATCCAAAAAGTTCAATTTTGGGCTCATCTGACCAGACTATATTCTCCCAGTATTTTGCTGCCTTGCCCAAATGTTGTGCAGCAAACTTAAAACAAGCTTCAACATGCTTTTTCTTCAGCAATGGAGTCTTGCAAGGTGAGCAGCCATGTTGGTTGAGTGCATTGCTTATTGTTTTCTTTGAAACTGCAGTACCTGCTAACTCCAGGTCTTTCTGGAGCTCTCCACGAGTGGTCTTGGGCTCCTGGATAACTCTTCTGATAATTCTTTTGACTCCTCTGTCAGAAATCTTGCAAGGAGCTCCTGGCCATAGCTTGTTTATGGTAAAATGATGTTCTTTCCACTTCCGAATGATGGCTCCAACAGTGCTCACTGGAACATTCAGCAGTTTAGAAATGCACCTCTAACCAATGCCATCATTATGTTTTGCAACAATAAGGTTGTGAAGGTCTAGCGAGAGCTCTTTGCTTCTACCCATCATGAGTTCTTTGTGGTGCGACAATCTGATATTCACAGACCTTTTTAAAAGCTATCAGTCAGGACTTAACCAGCTGAAATTAATTTGCACTGATGGGGGATGGAATGGCTTCCTAAATTCTGATGGATTTCAGCTGGTTTCTTGGATTTCTATGCCTTTTTGCACCTCTTTTTTTCTTCATGTGTTCAGTACTTATTCTCTGTGTCAGTCCACTTTCTTAAATAAACTTGTTTTGTGAACACAGTTGCTTTGATTTCTTTGTATGTAAGGATTACTTGGGTTGTTACTGATATCTGGTGAAAATCTCAGGTCAGTGGCTCCATCAGAAATCTGTTTAATGAGAAAAATGTTGACGTGTTCATTACTTATTTTCCCTGGTGTATATGAGTGTAACTAAAGATGATACAGTTATCAGTCCCTGCACAACAGCCCTCCAAAAAGCCAACCAAAACAACGCTGTGAGCTACAGCTAAAAAAAAGGTCCAGTTTTCTAAAGCCATCAACTTTGGCATCATCATCATCCTAATTGCCATATAACTTAGTTTAAAATGCAAGCAGTAGTGTACAACCATTAGCCACCACTATTTTAGAGCCAGTAGGTAATTTACACAGCAGCCAGTGACAATTGTAATGATTCCCTCATTTGCAATTTCACACAGTTGAGAAAAATCGATTAAACAAGTGTATCACAGCTACTTTGTTTTAGCTGTCAGGTCTTTGTTGTAAATAACAGACACAAGAAGGGAATAGGAATAGGGAATAGGGAAACCTGTAGGTGCATGTGGTATGTGGCTGCAGACCGTACATGAAAGATGGATGTAGTAGCTGCATTCACTGGTCAGTGATGTTGAATTCCACAGCTGCAACTATGTTAGGTATTTGGCAACAAACATGGAACAGTAAGTGACCAGATGATTCTGCAAATGCAGGTATCAAGTGACTGTGGACACTGCATGGATGCATCATCACATAGACATAGATACATGCTTCGTGCTGAGGAACATGCAAATAAAACAAAACAAACAAGCAAATAAGACCGCTGACTAAAATGTCTTTGGTTGTCAAGACTAACTGGAGAGCAGGCCTTACTGTTTAAGATAAGATAAGCCTTTATTAGTCCCACAACAGGGAAATTCCAGGATTGCAACAGCACAGGGATAGCAACACTCAGAGCAACAATCAGAAGGCAAGAAAAAAAACAAGCAAGCAAGAGCAGCTAATATACATATGTACATATTACTATAAGATATATATATATACACACACACACACACACAGACACACAGTGCAGAGCATTGTAGCTGGATGGAATAAATATATGAATATATGAACACAGTGCAGAGCATTGTAGCTAGATTGAATAAATATGTAAATATATAAACACCCACAGTACGGAGCATTGCAGCTAGGTGGAATAAATATGCAAGTATACAGTATAAACACACACAGTGCGGAGCAATATAGCTAGATGGAATAATATGTAGATATATAAAAACACAGTGCGGAGCATTGTAGCTAGATGGAATAAATATATAGATATATAAATATAAACACACCCAGTGCTGAGCATTGTAGCTAGATGGAATAAATATGTAAATATATAAACACACACAGTGCAGAGCATTGTTGCTAGATGGGATGAAACAGCATAACCGACTACTTAGTTATCCTACATGGTATGATTATGTGCCCATACATATTCTCACCCTCCATAGCGACCGGTATGTTCCTAGTTGTATGCCGGAGAGGACCATTGTGTAAGTCTATTGCATCTTTTGCATTCAAAAAACTATTAGTTTGTTACGTCTTTTTGCTATCTCTGCGAGCAGCCCTGCTTAGGTTGTACAGTCTGACAGCCGTTGGTAGGACGGACCTACGAAACCTCTCGGTTGTGCACCTGGGATGATGTAGTCTGCTGCTAAATGAGCTCCTCAGTGCATCCAGTATGTCCTGCATAGGGTGGAACTCGGACTCCAGCAGAGATGACAGTTTAGCCACCGTCCTTCTCTCTCCTATCTCCTCCATCGGATCAAGGCGCTGCCCCAGGACAGAGCTAGCTTTCTTAATCAGTTTGTTCAGTCTCTTCCTATCGGCTGCAGTAATGCCACTGCCCCAGCAGACCACTCCAAAAGTGATGGCTGATGCCACCACCGTGTCATAGAATGACTTCAGCAGCGCCCCTTGTACACCAAAAGACCCGAGTCTCCTCAGCAGGAACAGCCTGCGCTGTCCCTTCTTGTAGAGTGCGTCAGTATTGTGTGACCAGTCTAGTTTATTGTTCAGATGAACACCCAGGTACTTATAGGATGTCACCATCTCGATGTCTGTTCCCTGTATATTTACTGGTGCTGTGAGGGGCTGCCCATGCCTGCGGCAGTCCACCACCAGCTCCTTAGTTTTCCTCGCGTTGATCTGGAGGCAGTTCCGATGGCACCAGTCCACGAAGTCCTGGCTAAGCCCTCTGTACTCAGCTTCATCTCCGTTGGAGATGAGACCAACGATCGCAGATCGTTGCCAAATAATCTGCACCATGTCAACAACTGCAGTGGGTTAACCCTCTAACTGTCCACATGGACGGGTAGCGCACCCCCAGTGGCACAGCACAGCAACTGCACCTGTCAACTTATTGACGTCCCCCGGCTATACTGAGAATTTGTACTGATCTGTATTAATCTGACAGTTCAGAAGGTGGCAGACACGCGCCGGAGGAATCATGGCTGACATGGAATACAGCAAAGAAGAAGAAATTCTCATTAGTATTCTTCCTTTTTCCGCTTTGAGCTGACAACACCAATGTGGCTGAAACTGCATCATACAGGAAAAACAGCCACGTAATACAAACAAAATTCACGTGGGATAACCATAAGAGTTTGTAGATGTGGTAGAGGGTGTAAATGACCGACCAAACGCGAAACAACGACCACGATGGGCGAAAAACTGAGCTCACAACACCAAGATGGCGGCGCCCACATCGTCATGTATTCTCACAGGAAAAATGCATCAAACAGGAAAAATAGCTGGGGTAATCATAAGAGTTTGTAGATTTGGTAGAGAGTGTAAATGACAGAGCAAAACGCAAAACAACAACCATGATGGACGAAAATGGACCGGTCACGTGAGCGAGCGAGCACCCCCCCCCCCCTCCGCAACAGGCAAGAAATGAATATATGTTTGTTTGGGTTTTTTTTTTTTTTACATTTTATTGATTTTCTGGTTCATATACTTTGAAGATTAGATAAAAATATACCCCTGTAGACAAAACGGTGTCAAAAGGAGTGGGCGAACAACCTGAATCTGTTTTTCAATAGGTTTGACCAACCGCCCTCCCCCCTGACTGCACAACAACCACTGCTGCCTCTAAAGAAATCAAGTCCTGCTGCCCACTCCCCACTCCACCAACACCCCCCCACTCCCAACACACAGCCCCCCATCCTGACCCTGACCAGGACCCAGGTGAGGACGGAGCTGAGGAAGATCAAGGCGAGGAAGGCGTCGGGACCGGATGGCATCAGCGCAAAGCTCCTCAAGTCCTGTGCAGACCAGCTGTGTGGGATTGTGACGTACATCTTCAACCTGAGCCTGAAGCTGGGGAGGGTACCACAGCTGTGGAAAACATCCTGTGTGGTACCTGTACCAAAAGCTTCCCACCCCAAAGACCTGAACAGCTACAGACCGGTGGCCTTGACGTCCCACTTGATGAAGACCCTGGAGAGACTGCTCCTTGCTCACCTCCGCCCCCTGGTGGAACCAGCGATGGATCCACTCCAGTTCGCCTACCAGCATGGCATTGGGGTGGAGGATGCGGTGATCTTCCTCCTTCACTGTTCTCTGTCCCACCTGGAGAAGCCCGGGAATATGGTGAGGATCATGTTCTTTGACTTCTCCAGTGCTTTCAACACCATCCAACCGATGATCCTGAAGGACAAGCTGCTGCGCGCAGGGGTGGACCAGCACCTGTCATCATGGATCCTGGACTACCTCACGAACCGGCCTCAGTTTGTGAGAACCCAGGACTGTGTGTCCAACACGATCATCGGTAGCACGGGGGCCCCCCAGGGAACGGTGCTGGCTCCCTTCCTGTTCACTCTTTATACTGCTGACTTCTCACACAACACACTGCCATCTACAGAAGTTCTCTGATGACTCTGCGATCGTTGGCCTCATCTCCAATGGAGATGAAGCTGAGTACAGAGGGCTTATCCAGGACTTCGTGGACTGGTGCCATCGGAACTGCCTCCAGATCAACGCGAGGAAAACTAAGGAGCTGGTGGTGGACTGCCACAGGCATGGGCAACCCCTCACAGCACCAGTAAATATACAGGGAACAGACATCGAGATGGTGACATCCTATAAGTACCTGGGTGTTCATCTGAACAATAAACTAGACTGGTCACACAATACTGACGCACTCTACAAGAAGGGACAGCGCAGGCTGTTCCTGCTGAGGAGACTCAGGTCTTTTGGTGTACAAGGCGCGCTGCTGAAGACATTCTATGACACGGTGGTGGCATCAGCCATCACTTTTGGAGTGGTCTGCTGGGGCAGTGGTATTACTGCAGCCGATAGGAAGAGACTGAACAAACTGATCAAGAAAGCTAGCTCTGTCCTGGGGCAGCGCCTTGATCCGGTGGAGGAGATAGGAGAGAGAAGGACGGTGGCTAAACTGTCATCTCTGCTGGAGTCCGAGTTTCACCCTATGCAGGACATACTGAATGCACTGAGGAGCTCATTTAGCAGCAGACTACATCATCCCAGGTGCACAACCGAGAGGTTTCGCAGGTCCTTCCTACCAACGGCTGTCAGACTGTACAACCTAAGCAGGGCTGCTCGCAGAGATAGCAAAAAGACGTAACAAACTAATAGTTTTTTGAATGCAAAAGATGCAATAGACTTACACAATGGTCCCCTCCGGCATACAACTAGGAAAATACCGGTCACTATGGAGGGTGAGAATATGTATGGGCACATAATCATACCATGTAGGATAACTAAGTAGACGGTTGTGCTGTTTCATCCCATCTAGCAACAATGCTCTGCACTGTGTGTGTTTATATATTTACATATTTATTCCATCTAGCTACAATGCTCCGCACTGGGTGCGTTTATATTTATATATCTATATATTTATTCCATCTAGCTACAATGCTCCGCACTGTGTGTTTATATATCTACATATTATTCCATCTAGCTACATTGCTCCGCACTGTGTGTGTTTATATATTTACATATTTATTCCACCTAGCTGCAATGCTCCGTACTGTGGGTGTTTATATATTTACATATTTATTCCATCTAGCTACAATGCTCCGCACTGTGTGTTTATATATTCATATATTTATTCCATCCAGCTACAATGCTCTGCACTGTGTGTCTGTGTGTGTGTATATATATATATTTTATAGTAATATGTACATATGTATATTAGCTGCTCTTGCTTGCTTGTTTTTTTTCTTGCCTTCTGATTGTTGCTCTGAGTGTTGCTATCCCTGTGCTGTTGCAATCCTGGAATTTCCCCGTTGTGGGACTAATAAAGGCTTATCTTATCTTATCTTATCTTAAAAGAACCAAACCATTCTTTGTGTAAATGTGTCCAAAGTCCACTTCTGACTGAGTTATGTAATTTATATAGCTGCTGCAACACTATGCAAATTAGATGTGTAAATTTATTCCTATCTGAAACTTTGGATCATATTCTACATGTTTCTAATTGACAGTAAGCCATTGTCTCTTGCAGCTTTCAAGTTATAGCCTTGGAAATCTGAACTATTTTATTGACAAAAATTTGTTACCACTCTTGACCACGGGGGGGGGGGGGGGCTTGACCACCCTTTAACCGTTCCAGTCGGCAGCTAAAGAGTTAAGCTTACTGACTCAAATCAGCTGAGGTAAAGCAGCTAGCTCCATTTGTCAGTGTTGGGATTCACCTGTCACTCAAAGTAGCCACACCCCAACATTTCTGCGTTAGAGCTTCAAGATGTGGAAAAAACAGAAATGACATGCGTATGAGGACGCACCTCAAATGGAAATGAATGACTTGTTGTCCAAACACATTGGGCTGTGATTACTGGCACCACTTTCCTTCACACACATTAGCTAAAATTAAACTGATTAGCAGCCATGAATGCTGATTTTTGATCAGCACAAAGCATTTACCATCATGCAGAAATGCCCTACATAATCTACCTACACAATCCAAACAATAACTAGTTAGCAGCTCACCTGCCCATGAAACTGCCAACATGGTCTGAATATAAAACAAAAGCACTCTGAGGCGTGTGCAGTACCCCTGCCTCTATTTTCTTTGAAGATCCCAGCATGTTACTGAAGGAGAGCAGTTTTCAACTTTTTCCGTATAATTATTGAGGCAGAACCAAATTATAATAAGCCAATTATCCATGAATATACAACAAAAATAATTTTATACAACCCATAGTTGTAGGTCAAGATCCCAAGGTGAACCTGTGTAGCAAGTATGGTGACTCGAGAGAGCTTTACTCATTCTATTGTAAGATGGCACAGAAAATCCTAACCTTGACCTTTAACCTTTTGTCCCCAAACCCACAGTCAGAAGTCAGGATCCCAAGGTGAACCTGTGTACCAAGTTTGGTGACCCTAGCTTTCTTTGTTTTTGAGATATTGGTTATTTGGTATTTTGACATTAACCCTTGACCTTGCAAGCCCAAAACCATAGTCACACTTCAGGGTCACAGCGTGAACTTGTGTACCAAGTTTGGTGATCCTGTGTTTATTCGTTCTATAGTAATAGGACAAGGGGAATATTTTTGACCTTTTGACCCCAAACACATAGTCAGGTCAAGGTCTAAGCCGTCCAAGATTTGTCTTAGATGCAACTATGGTATGGATTTGAAAAGCCTGCATCATTTCTTTCAGTAGTCTACAAGATTTAGGGAAAAACTGTCCTGTGACCTCGACCTTAAGGCCTATAATTCCAGCAAAGACCATCCAATCAGAGTCAAATTGTAATATGAGCATCATCAAGCACTGGTACCAAGTTTCAAACCATTTTGAACAAAACTGTAGGAGGAGTTGACTTCACAAGATAGTTGCTGTCTATTAACTGAGGTGAAATAGGAGATCATAAGTCAGGGGCTACAAGTCCTGCAAAAATCATTCAATCAGAGCCAAACTGCAATATGCGCATATTTCAGTGTATATCAAACCCTGGTCCCAAGCTTTGAAACAAGACTGTTTTGTACATATTTGCTTATTGCTTACATTGACACATTAAGGAATCATGAATGTAGAGAGAGAGCGAGAGAGGGAGACTTTATTGATCCTAAACTGGGAAATTGCAGCACAAGAGCAGCATGACACAGACAACCCAACCAACAGAAAAACACACAGCATAATAGAAAAGGAATTACACAGGAATTACACTTAAATAACTTTATATACAACATACAGTGGCGTGAAAAAGTGTTTGCGCCCTTCCTGATTTCTCATTTTTTTTGTATGTTTGTCACACATAAATGTTTCAGATCATCAAACAAATTTACATATTAGACAAAGATAACACAAGTAAACAAAAAATGCAGTTTTTAAATGAAGGTGTTTATTATTAAGGGGAAACAAAATCCAAACCTATATGGCCCTGTATGAAAAAGTGGTTGCCCCTTAAACCTAATAACTGGTTGGGCCACCCTTAGTATCAACAACTGCAAGCAACCATTTGCGATAACTGGCAATGAGTCTTGTACAGCGTTGTGAAGGAATTTCGGCCCACTCATCTTTGTAGAATTGTTGTAATTCAGCCACATTGGAGGGTTTTCGAGCATGAACTGCCTTTTTAAGGTCATGCAACAGCATCTCAATTGGATTCAGGTCAGGACTTTGACTAGGCCACTCCAAAGTCATTTTGCTTTCCTTAAGCCATTCAGAGGTGGACTTGCTGGTGTGTTCTGGATCATTGTCCCGCTGCAGAACCCAAGTGCGCTTCAGCTTGAGGTCACAAACAGATGGCCGGACATTCTCCTTCAGGATTTTTTGGTACACTGCAGAATTCATGGTTCCATTTACCACAGCAAGTTTTCCAGGTCCTGAAGCAGCAAAACAGCCCCAGACCATCACACTACCACCACCATATTTTACTGTTAGTATGATGTTCCTTGTCTGAAATACTGTGTTACTTTTACACCAAATGTAGTTCAACTTTTGTCTCGTCAGTCCACAGAGTATTTTCCCAAAACTCTTAGGGATCATCAAGAAGTTTTCTGGCAAAAGTGAGACAAGCCTTTATGTTCTTTTTGCTCAGCAATGGTTTTTGTCTTGGAACTCTGCCATGTGGGATATTTTTGCCCAGTCTCTTTGTTATGGTGGAGTCATGAACACTGACCTTAACTGAGGTAAGTGAGGCCTGGAGCTCTTTGGATGTTGTTGTGGGGTCTTTTGTGACCTCTTGGATGAGTCGTCGCTGCGCTCTTGGGGTAATTTTGGTCAGCCCGTCACTCCTGGGAAGGTTCACCACTGTTCCATGTTTTTGCCATTTGTGGATAATGGCTCTCACTGTGGATCACTGGAGTACCAAAGCTTTAGAAATGGCTTTATAAACTTTTCCAGACTGATAGATCTCAATTACTTCGTTTCTCATTTGCTCCTGAATTTCTTTGGATCCCAGCATGATGTCTAGCTTTTGAGGATCTTTTGGTCTACTTCACTTTGTCAAGCAGGTCCTATTTAAGTGATTTGTTGATTGAGAACAGGTGTGGCAGTAATCAGGCCTGGGTGTGGCTAGAGAAATTGAACTCCGTTTTCCAAAGATGTGATAAACCACAGTTAACCCTTTTGAGTGTGAGAATTTGCATGCCCCTAGTGACAGAGTGCGGCACTTCACCTGCCTTCTCACTCTAACTTTGTCAAAAGTAAGTGAGAAATTTCTGGGGGGGTTTTAAATGTACTGATTTCTTGTTCATATACTTTGAAGATAAGATGATGAGGTACCTCTGTACAAAAAAAAAACAGTGTCAAAAGACTGAACCATTTTTTTTTTTTGTGTAAATACGTCCAAACTCCAGTTTTGACTGAGTTATGGAATTTAAAGAGGTGCCGTGACATTATGCAAATTAGATGCATAAATTTATTCCTAACTGAAACTTTGGATCATATTTTACATCTTTCTAATTGACAGTAAACCATTCTCTTACCACTTTCAAGTTATAGCCTTAGAAATCTGAACTATTTTATTGACAAAAAATACTTACCACGCTTGACCACTAGGGGGTATGTCGCAGTTTGGCAGCATACACACTCAGAGGGTTTAATTTATGTTTTAACGGGGTTTGGATTTTTTTACCCTTAATAAACACCTTCATTTAAAAACTGCATTTTCTGTTTACTTGTGTTATCTTTGTCTATTATTTAAATTTGTTTGATGATCTGAAACATTTAAGTGTGATGAACATACAAAAAAATGAGAAATCATGAAGGGAGCAAACACTTTTTCACACCACTGTAGGCTACTACTAGGTTAAATAGATGATCCTTATGAGTCAGTGGATAGTACTGACTGTATGGAGAAGGATTATAAGGCACAGGGTGAAATACGAGATACCAATTATACTGTAAGATGCAGTATGGCAGCATTGTTATGACCAAAATTCAACATCAGAGTGAGTTATTGTACAGTGAAATGGCATGTGGCAGGAAAGATTTCCTGAATCTAACCGTTCGACAGCGAACATATACACATGTATTAAATATGCCCCCTGCTGTTGTCTGATGATTTACTGCCCCTTCTAAAGAGAGGGATAGAGGTTGTCCCAGGTTATGATACCTTTCAGAACACCTAATATGACATACCTGAAAGGTCTTTGTCAAAATATAACCAGAAAATAAACAACCTGCACCTTTAACAAAGTATCACTTCTCTTAAACAATGATATTTGCTTATGAACCAAAAGCGTTCTTTTGTTTGTTTGTTTTCGGGGGTTACTAGGCAGCACTCTTTCCTGTGTGGTGGTAGATTTTAAAAACATAATCTACGGCGAATGATGTGGCCTTTGCTTTGCCTGGAAGAACTGGTTTTTGGCACCTCAGCACTACCTTCCAATTTCATCTCTGGATGATTGCTGCCTGGTACGCAGATAACAACCCTCCATATTCCAAACCTTTATCTTTTTTGTCACTTTTTCTATCAGCATGAAAGCAAAATCTTCTCTGTTGGCACTATCAACAGATTTGTAATTCATTAGTTATTACTCACTTACCAACTGCCTCTAACACAAAGTCATCTAAATTCCAAATCTGTGTTAGCCTATGTTAATGCTTGCCTTTTATGTATTCTGAAACATGTCAGCTGTTCTTTACTGTATTTTACATCCCTCAGGACAATAGCTGCAAAGATAACTACCAGAGGGCTTTTCGTGGTGCATCACCTGAAAACAACACTTAACAGGCTCTTAATCTACACACTGCTGAAATCCGTTGAGGGCAACAAACATGACAATAATGAAAACATGAAAGCGAAACATTTTTGGCACAGAGCTGAAACTTTCCACACTATCTTCCTCTGTACGTCTCAGGAGCAAACGTATTAGAACAATTTACCTCCTACACGCGGCAGAGGGGAGACTATATTTAAACATGCCACACTGTGAGAAATGTGGATGCTTTAACATTGTTTAGCATAGGAGGGGGTGTTTAATGGGTCTTGGCTAAGCATGTGTAATTAAGAGCAGGGGTAAGCGGTGAGTTGCAAAGTGCATTATCATGTGTCTCAGCATGGCGTGCATGCATGTGTTTGTTGGGGATATGTTAGCAGCATCGGGCCGTGATGGAGTGCTATGCGGGGCCAAACACCCATTCAGTGAGCCGCACGCTCATTAATCCTGCCAAACTCCACTTGTTACATGCACACACAGGAAATCATGAGGCTAGGTAAACAGGGAACTACTGCTATCCATCACCGCACACCAAGAACAGGCAGATATAGGTGCAGCACATGCCCAAGTGCAACATACACGCAAAATGATAAGCTTATACATACACGGAAATGCAAGGGAAATCCATGAGGATCTGCAGGCACGAGGCAAAAATACAAAGATAAACAGTTGCAAATAAATTGTGCACACTACAAATTCTGATTTGTTGTGTTGTATATTAGGGCTGCCCTGAATATCAATTTTGGGAGGAATTCAGAGTGAATAACGGAATATTCTGGAGTCTTTCCTCTCCTCCATCAGCAAGTTTTTTTCCCAGAAATTTGACATTTTTTAATACATTCGGAACTTTTTCATCTAAGTCTACATCCTTTTCTTGCCTTTTTTTTTTTTTTTAGCTTTTTTCAGAAATTTGATCTTTTTTGTAATTTCTAACTGGAACTCATCTACGTAAGTATGGAACTTTTTTCTTGCATATTCAACTCAAATTTGCAGCTTTTCTTGTGAATGAGACAAACATTTTTCTCATACATTTCTTATAAACATGCATGCTTCCTTGTACTTAGTTTTTTAATTTACACCTTTTCTTGTAAATTTAGACCTTTTTTCCTCTTAAATTTGTCATTTTTGTAACAAAATGTGAATATTTTCTCATTTTATATATTATTGCAAATTTATTCATGTATATTCATGACTTTTTTAATAAAGTTTGTGACTTTATCATCAAGTTGCTACTTTTCTTAGAGATTTTTTTTCCCCCCTAAATTTACAGGGGATTTCTGGTAAATTTTGTATTTACCTTCATTAAAATCTGAATATCTGAAGACCAAATTACAAGACCAAATATTTGTGTGATGAAGGAACATCCAGATAATCAGACATTTCGGCAAAGCCCTATCATATACAGTATACATATACTGTATATGGATGTAGTTATTTATAATGCTCCAGACTATGCGGACGAGATGTGGCACGTAAATCCAAATATTGCCTCTCCTGTAATAAGTCAGTAAAATTACCCCTGTGCTGTTAAAGGCCTGCACTTGGTATTAGCAGTAAGAAATACTGCCACAAAACCAGGGCAAAAATCAATAGAGCTTGACCCCAGTTTAAGCTCTGTTTGGATGGAGAAATTATGGGACCACACTGGCTTTATTTGATGTGTTATTTTCCAACCACAAACATCTCCCTCCACTTCCTTTCTTCTCTTTCCTTCCCCCCCCCCTTTTGCTTTCTTGGCTTTGTTTCCATCTTTTGTTATGAATGGCCATGCACATGCCAGCATATATGCACACTGCATGACAAATGCAGCACAGGACCAGTTCCACAGCCCAGTGGTTAAACGCAGAGCTGGAGGAGATGTGTTACATCTGTACGCCTGCCTGGCTGCAGCATTTACTGATGCCATCAGCGAAACAACATTCCATATATCTTTGACAGGAGGGGAAACAATACTATTTACACCAACTGTGCCCATAGAGGGGGGATTTCCAGTTAATGGACAACTGTTTTTCTTCTTTTATTTTAACATTTTGAGATTACCGATTTTCAGGCGGATAAATGACACATAATTCCTCACCGGCGCTCTCATGCTAATAAAGTCCATTACAAGGCAAATGACAAAAAGCAAGGCAGCCCCTCGCAAACAGTTAAGGTTTCTGTTTTGCTACACTCCATCGCAGACACTTCCAATATGCACAGCTTAACCAGGTGATAAATCCACCTTCAAATAAACCTGACAACAAATACACAAATGCAAACAGATACAGGGGAAAAAAAAAACAGTTTCCCATTTTTCAATTATTATCGCTACTGAGTATTGTAAAAAATTGCCCTGTGTTTCCATTACGTCAGTTTGTCCAGCTGAGCAGCTTGGCCTTCCTACACCAACGCAGACTGGGAATAGTAAGCCCAACAAGGTTAAAGATCACTGGTTACCAAGGGGCTAATCAAGGGTTAGCGGCAGAACAGGTTCAGGAGGCAAAGGGTCAGCAATGGCAGCTCAGGTCAGGCAGAGGACAAACTGTCCACTGGGGTTAGTAAAAGGTGACAGGAAAATTAGGTGGCATCGACAGCACATGGAGAAAAAACTAAGCAGAAGAAATTGGTGATGAAAAAACACACCAAGAGCAATCAGCACGGGTAAATAATCTCTTTTTTGTATTGATATGTTTAAAACAAGTTAGCAATTACAAATTCAAGATTCAACATACTCTAGATGTGTAATAAAACTAATAACCATGTAATTACATGGAGTTTAAGCAAAGCAATCTACAATTCAAAGTGGAACACATTTTGAGAAAATATCAGAAAATCATTTAACCCCCTACAATATGCACATCTTCAATACATGTCCAAACACCGTGTGAAATTAAAAAAAAAGTTAGGAGGAGGAGTTAGCTGGACAAACTCATACAGATGGACGGACATCATCACGCCATAATACAGCCAGTCCTTCCCATCTGTCCGCCCAGATTTGTGATCTGGACTTGTCCTTTAATTCACATATCAGACTTATTTCTAAAGGGCTGTCCACGCCAAGCACGATAAAGACAACTATAACTATAAAATTATAGTGTTACAAATCATTCTACCTGAAGTGGATGGCAGAATCCAGACTACAGCGATAACCATAATGAAGTAGCAGACGATATCGCTGGGATCACTCTCAGAGTGATTTTTTTAAAGATAAAAACACTTTCAGCCTTTCAGAAAACGTCAGACCATCACTGTCACCTGTTTTGACAGCAGGGCTGAAATAAATGACAAAGGCTGGGGACGTTCACCTACTTTCCCTCGCTCAGTCCACATGGATGTACACTGTGTGATCGTCCACTCCTTTTTTCTGTGAAAGCCCCCTCTGAACAACAAACTTACTTTCACTCACACAGGCCCCACCAAGTGCAAGCGCTCACACATACTGTATATGCACCATCAGGTTCACGTTCAGGTCCCTTTATTTGCACACATAGGTAGATTTGTTCTGCAGTCAGGCGACATCCTTTTAGACACATATTTACAAAACACAATTACATTCAACATGAACACAAACACAGGCACACATGAAGCTGACTATAAACACCATAAAAGTACTCAAGGCTCCACCAATCAGGACATAAGACAAAGAGATAAGAGAAAAAAAAGAGATAAGAGAGAAAGGTCATAGTAAAAAAGTTAAAAGCTAAATCAAGGAGATTAAAAACTCAATAAAAGTCTAAAACCCAATACAAGATTTAAAACCCAAATAAAAAACCTACAAAAATAAATAAATATAAAATAAAATTCATAGATAAATAAATTATGTGCAATATATTGCTACATCTTGTTCAGCTCTTTGACAGCAGCAGGAACAAAGCTGTTTTTGTAGCGCTGGGTTTTATATTTTGGGACAGCAAACCTCCGTCTGGAGGGAAGAAGCTGAAAGTGGCAGTGCAAAGGGTGGGAGTCATCATTTAAAATGGAGGTAGCAATCCTCTGTACCTGTCTGGTGTACAGGGATGTCAGGTTCAGCTGTGACTCACCAAGCAAACGACTGGACCGTCAAACTACTTGGTCTAAGGATTTCCTCTGTCGGATTTCCATGTCTCTTCACCCCCTTACTGAAAAAATATGACATAATGCACGGCTCAGGAGACACATACGCAGACTCAGAGTAGATCTAATAGCTTTATTAACAACAAGTGTGTATGAATGTGTGTCTGCGAGATGTGAATGTATTGGTGGTGGCGTCTGCGTCGGGCATGGAGGCAGGAGACCGTACAGCCGGACAACCCTATGGGAGAAGCAAAGGGAGAAGGGTGACGGGCACCACACCAACACAGGAGATGTGAAAATGGTGACAAGCTTACTTGGAGTTAGCTGGTGGCTGGCACAGCAAGGATGAGGTCCGGTAGACAGCGACCTGGAGCACCCGGTGCAGCAGCGAGGGAATGGAGACGGAGAGGAGTGGTCCGCCGCCGGGAAATCCACCTGTGCACAGGGGAGCAGACTGGGAGAAGAATGAGGTAAGAGCTTCTTACCAGAATATTTGCTGAGTAGGTAGAGATTCCTTACAGCAATCGTAGCGAGTGAAGACTGACGGCTTCAGGCCGAAGCCCAGGGCGAGGCGGCTTAAATCCCTCGCCGCTGATGAAGTGCAGGTGTGCGTGCAGCTGGCGCCGCAGATGGGCGGCGAGGCGTGACAGTACTCCCCCCTCTAGCAGCGCCTCCTGGCGATGGCTTCTCCGGGTGCGCTCGGTGGAACTCAGTAATGAGGGACGGGTCCAACACAAATGACGAGGGTACCCATTGCCGATGTTCAGGCCCATAACCCTCCCAGTCCACCAAGTACTGCAACCCGCGACCCCGGCGCCGGGAGTCCAGGATGGAGGAGACAGGCCAGGCCGGATGGCCATCAATCATCCGGGGCGCGGGCTGCGCAGCAGGAGGAGGGCAAAGGGGGTCGGAGACTGCCAGCTTCACCTTGGATACGTGGAAGGTGGGATGGATGCGGAGGGAGGGGGGAATAGCTACACGCACAGCCACCGGGTTGATAATCCTGGTGATGGGGTATGGGCCCATAAAACGCTGTGCCAGCTTCCTCCTCTCGCCCTTTAAAATGACGTCCTGGGTTGACACATAGACACGCTGACCCACCTGGTACGCTGGGGCAGGTCTTCTGTGCCGGTCCGCCGTGGTTCTGTTGCGCTCCGCCGTGCGTAAAAGCGCATTGCGCGCTGACGCCCAGATGGAGCGGAACTGCCTGAGGTGCGCCCGAACTGAGGGAACAGTTATCTCACTCTCCTGCGCTGGGAAAAGAGGGGGGTCGTAGCCCAGGGACGCCTTAAAGGGAGACATCCCTGTGGCAGAAGAGCGGGCGGTGTTGTGGGCGTACTCAACCCAGGCGAGATGGTTACTCCAGGACGCAGGTTTGGACGCAGTGACGCAGCAGAGCGCAGCCTCCAGCTCCTGGTTGGTCCGCTCACACTGCCCGTTGGTTTGGGGGTGATGGCCGGA
Source organism: Pholidichthys leucotaenia (assembly GCA_020510985.1). Classification (NCBI taxonomy): domain Eukaryota; kingdom Metazoa; phylum Chordata; class Actinopteri; order Cichliformes; family Pholidichthyidae; genus Pholidichthys; species Pholidichthys leucotaenia. The sequence goes on from CM035849.1 coordinate 231,869,251, forward strand.
GGAGAGGCTCACCTTGGCTCCCAGGGCGTTGCAGAATGACCTCCAAACCTCTGAGGAAAATTGGGGCCCCCGGTCCGAGACCACGTCCACCGGAATCCCGTGCAGCCTGACCACGTGCTGGACTAGGAGATCCGCCGTCTCCAGGGCAGATGGAAGACCTCGTAGCAGGATAAAGTGCGCCACCTTGGAGAAACGGTCTACGATGGTCAGGACGGTGTTGAAGGTGTTTGAGACTGGGAGTCCGGTGACGAAATCCAGGGCGATATGCGACCAGGGCCTGCCAGGGACGGGCAGAGGCTGGAGCAAACCCGCTGGAGGGGCATTATCTGACTTACTGGTGGCACATACAGGGCAGGCCCAGGCGTAGCGGGCAGCGTCCTTCCGCAGGCCCGGCCACCAGAAGGACCGTTGAAGGAGGTTGATCATCCGGGAGGAACCAGGGTGGCAGGTGAGCTTGGATGTGTGTAGCCAGTGGATGACCTCCCCCCGAACCGTGGATGGCACGAACAGCCTCCCCTCCGGTCCGCTGCCAGGGTCAGGTTCCACTTCCTGCGCCTTCCGGATCTTGCTTTCTATGTCCCAAGTGACGGCTCCCACGATGCACGACCTGGGCAGGATGGTGTGGACCATGTCCTCAGACTCCTCAGGGGCAAATTGCCTAGAGAGGGCGTCGGGCAGGCCGTTCTTGGAGCCAGGCCTGAAGGTGATGTTAAAACGGAACCTGGCAAAGAACAAGGACCAGCGCGTTCAGACGCTTGGCAGTTCTCAAGTATTCCAAGTTCTTGTGGTCAGTCAGGACCACGAACGGCAGGTCTGCCCCCTCTAGCCAGTGACGCCACTCCTGCAGCGCGAGCTTGATGGCGAGGAGCTCTCTGTCCCCCACGTCGTAATTCCGTTCCGCCGGGGACAAGCACCAAGAGAAGAAAGCGCAGGGCCGTTTGACTCCATCATCTGGCAACCGCTGAGATAGAACCGCCCCCACTCCTGTGTCCGAAGCATCCACTTCCACGATGCACTGCAGCGACGGGTCGACTTGGCTAAGGACCCGGGAGGAGGAGGACTCCGCCTTCAGCGCCTGAAAAGCAGCCGCGGCCTCTTCGGTCCACCGGAACGAGACCTTAGGGGACGTGAGGCGGGTCAGAGGGCCGACGATGGTGCCAAAATTCGGGACGAAGCGGCGGTAGAAATTTGCAAACCCAATGAATTGTTGCACCTGTTTTCTCGATGCAGGTGTAGGCCATTCCACCACCGCCTTCACCTTCACTGGGTCCGGAAGCACCTGGTCGTGGGAGATGATGAACCCGAGGAAGGACGTTGTCTTAGCGTAGATCCAGCTTGGTGAACCAAGTCGCCCCCTGGAGGGAGTGGAAGGCGGTGTCCATGAGTGGCAGGGTGTAGCGATCCTTCTCCGTGATATCATTTAGGGCGCGATAGTCGATACAAGGACGGAGGGAACCGTCCTTCTTGCCCACAAAGAAGAATCCTGCCCCTAATGGTGATGACGAGGGACGGATAATTCCAGCACTCAGCGATTCCTTGAGGTAGGAATTCATGGTCTCCTTCTCCGGCGCCGACAGGATGTAGAGTCGTCCAGAGGGTAAGGGTGCCCCCTGGCGGATGTTTATCGCACAGTCGTAGGGCCTGTGTGGAGGAAGAGACATCGCCTTGGACTTGCTGAAAACCATACCCAGGTCGTGAAATTCTGATGGCACCAGGGAGAGATCCGGGGGCGCAGCGTCCTTTGGAGTTGGGGAAGAGGACGGAAAGCAGGCAGCGGATTGCAAGCAGGTGCTCATGCAGAAGGTACTCCATGCCGACACCCTGGCGGACTTCCAATCCAAGACGGGGTTATGGAGGCGAAGACAGGGGTACCCCAGGATGACGGGCGACACAGAGTTGGGGAGGACGTAGAAAGTGATTTCCTCCCGGTGGTTCCCAGAGATGATCACAGGAACAGGGACGGTCTGATGTGTTACTCTCCCCAGGGAGACATGGGAGAGGTTGACCAGGGCGAGAGGAGATTTGAGGACTTGGCAACGGATGCCCAATCGGGTTGCCAAGCTTTGTGAAATAAAACTGCCCTCCGCGCCCGAATCCACCAGTGCGTGAGTGAGGTGCCCAGTGGAGTTGTGACAAAATCGGACGGGCAGCTTCAATTGGGAGAGGGGATTTAACCGATTGATGTTAATGTTTAAGCCTGCACATGGAAATTCTGAAGCACAGAATTGCTCGGGTGAGGAATTCTATTCTCTGAGTGCTGTGCAGATTTGACCTTCTTTGGTGCCCGGTATTTACATTCCTCCTGCAAGATAAGTGATAGGAGCGGCTCTTAACCCAAGCAATCGACAGACAGCTGCTGTTTTCAGCGGATGAACTTCTCAGGGACAGTCCATGTGCCTTTATTTGCAAGCGAAGAGACAGACTCCGGACTTGTTTATAAGTCACATGACTTTAACATCTATCTACTGCCTGGAGGCGCCCTCTGCTGTTCACTAGCAACTGTCACACCTACACTACACAAATGCACACAACATTACACGAACTGACACACATATACTGACTCATATATACACTGCCTCTCTCAACTCTTGTTTGTGTGATCTATTGTCTGCCTGTTAATTGTGCATGAGGGTTTTTTTCTGTGTAGTCAAAATTCGGCTCATATATGAGCGTTTATTCTGATTACTATGTTTTTTCTCTCTCCTATTGTGTTTTCCTCCCCCTCCCCTCCCCTCTTTACCTCCACTGTTGACAGGCGCCTTGTATGGCGACGCGTCATTGGATGCGCCTAACGTGCGCGTCCAATGTCAAGTCAAATTCCTCGTGTGTTTACTTGTAAATATACTTGACAATAAAGCTGATTCTGATTCTGATTGATGTCCGCGAGGCCCCCTACAGTGACTCGCGGACCCCGCCGTTTGGCTTCTGTGGGCAAAGCTCCACCGTGTGTTGACTGTCTCCGCAATACATGCAGAGACCCAACTCACGGCGGCGTTGTCTCTCCGCAGGGGGGAGCTTTGTCCAGCCCGTCACCATCGGCTCCGACTCCTCGGGGCGCAATGGTGGCGGCGTCGCCAGGGGGCGAGCTTGGGACAGGTGCGACGAGGCACCACGAGAGTGAGAAGAAGACGACTTCCGCTCCGAGGTGTGCTCGCGCAACCTGTTATCCATGCTGATGGCTAGGGACGTTAGCTCCGCTAGAGTCTCCGGGATGTCCCGCCCAGCCAGTTCGTCCCTCAGACCATCATTGAGACTGCGGAGGAAGAGGCCGCAGAATGAATGTTCATCCCAGCCCAACTCCTCCGCCGCTACCCGGAAGTCGATCGCGTAGTCCGCTGCCGACCGGCTTCCCTGCTGGAGGCTGAGAAGCCGATCGACCTGGACGCTCTCGGTACGAGAATGATCAAAGACTTCCAGGAATTGTCTCACAAATTGGCCATAGGTGAGGGTGGCGTAACTGGGCCTCGCCATTACGGCGTAAGCCCAAGTTAGCGCTCGCCCTTCCAGGAGATTCCCTATGTAGCCAATTCGGCTATGGTCCGAGGGAAAATCTCCGGGCACACGGTGGAACACGGACTCACACTGCATTATAAACCCCCATGCTCCGCCGAGCTTACCGCTAAAGCGGGCGGGGGTCGGAATGGGTGTGAGCCGAACCGGTGCTACCGGAGCAGGCTGGACGGCCGCTGGAGCAGCAGGAGCCGCACCGCCCTGACGAGCTGGGGGGAACGGCTGTTGGGGGTCCAAGCGGTCCAATCGGTTAGTGATGATGGTTAATTGATTTAAAATCACCTGTTGCTGGTGAGCTATTAGATCCACTCGAGCTTCGAGAGTGGAAAGTCGGCGTGTGAGCCCGCTGTCTGCCGAGCCGCTCTGCTGAAGCCGTACTGACATAATGCACGGCTCAGGAGACACACACGCAGACTCAGAGTAGATCTAATAGCTTTATTAACAACAAGTGTGTATGAATGTGTGTCTGCGAGATGTGAATGTATTGGTGGTGGCGTCTGCGTCGGGCACGGAGGCAGGAGACCGTACAGCCAGACAACCCTATGGGAGAAGCAAAGGGAGAAGGGTGACGGGCACCACACCAACACAGGAGATGTGAAAATGGTGACAAGCTTACTTGGAGTTAGCTGGTGGCTGGCACAGCAAGGATGAGGTCCGGTAGACAGCGACCTGGAGCGCCCGGTGCAGCAGCGAGGGAATGGAGACAGAGAGGAGTGGTCCGCCGCCGGGAAATCCACCTGTGCACAGGGGAGCAGACTGGGAGAAGAATGAGGTAAGAGCTTCTTGCCAGAATGTTTGCTGAGTAGGTAGAGATTCCTTACAGCAGTCGTAGCGAGTGAAGACTGACGGCTTCAGGCCGAAGCCCAGGGCGAGGCGGCTTAAATCCCTCGCCGCTGATGAAGTGCAGGTGTGCGTGCAGGTGTGCGTGCAGCTGGCGCCGCAGATGGGCGGCGAGGCGTGACAAAATAAATTAATGTATAATCTATATGGCCGTCCTGTAGTGACTAAACGCGGTAGAAGATGAATGAATGAATGAATGTGGGGTTTTTTATAAATATGTCAATATGAAAGCTATTTAGTGCCGATGTGAAAAAATGATGGTAATTATGTAAAATTTATGCATTTTACAACCCTGTCCATTAAAACAAAGGACAGTGAGCAGCAACCACTGAACTGTATAGATCAGTGTATTCCAATCTGATCTGCACTGAATCTAAAGCTGGGGTCACACTATAACGTTTGGAGTGACTTTTACTGACATTTTGAAAAATCAGAGAAATCAGTCCAAACGGTGAAATTACATTTGTGAGCAGGTTTTTTTTAATCCAGCGCACACCAACTTTTACAAACTTTTGCTAGCATTTCCCAGCGTTGCATTCAGCGTTGTCAAATTTTTGCCAGCTTAGGCTCGCATATGTGTAGCAGTTGCCAGCTTAGGTTAACTTAAGCTAAGAATACTCAGCGCATGTCAGGCAACGCTCATACAAAGATCAGCGTTTGTCGAGGCTTCCTGCCATCATGGACCTGCTTTTTTGGGTGGATTCACACTACAACGTTTGGACCAACTTTTACTGATGTTTTGGCAAACGTCTGGCTCCGCTGGCAAAAGTTGATAAAAGCTAATGATAGTTGCTGTTTGTTGGAAAACGCGGGCAAAAGTTGTATTCGTTGAGAATTTTCAGCATGCTGAAAATTTGCCGACGTTTGGAAATAAACGTTGGTGAAAGTTGTGCTCAGTTTGTAAAAGTTCCTGAGCGCTGGGCTAAGTTATGCAGAGTTCGCCTAAGTCAGCCTAAGTTAGGCTCCTTTGGCAAACGTTGAGTGAAATGCTGGTGAAAACAGATGTTTTTAGATTGAAACTCACTTCAGACATGCAGGAACAAAAGAGAAATAGAGAAGGGGAAATTAAAAAAATATATATATAAGAGGACAATGTACAGTATTTGTTTGGTGATAAGGTGTGTATAACATGTTTTTTTATTTTTTTTTAATCTACAGGATTTTATACATACATACATACATACATACATACATATATACATACACACACATATATATAAGTAAGTAAGTAAGCTTTATTTATATAGCACTTTTCACAGACATAAAGTCACAAAGTGCTTTACAGTGCAACAACAATCAAAACAATTAAAATACAACTAAAATACAAATTAAAATGCAATAAAATACAATTGAAATACAATAATACAGTTAAGATACAGTTAAAATACGAATTAAAGTAGAACTAAGAAACAAAAAATACACTCTATGCAGTCAGGTGGTAACAGCCTTCAGTCAATCTTGGAATTAAAATGCCTGTTTAAACAGGAATGTTTTCAGGTAGGTTTTAAAACTCACAACACTGTCCATGGCTCAAAGGTGCAGAGGGAGGTCATTCCACAAGCGTGGTGCTACTGCTTTAAAAGACCTGTCACCTCTGGTAGCAAAGTGGGTGCGGCGAACCATGAGCAAGTGCTGTCCTGAGGATCTCAGGCTGCGGGTCAAGCTGTAGGGCTGAATCAGAGCAGCCATATATGCAGGGGCCTGACCGTGAATTGCTCGGAAAGTGAGCACCAGGATCTTAAAGTGGACACGATACAGAACAGGGAGCCAATGGAGTGATCTAAGGACAGGTGTAATGTGGTCTCTCCTGTTTGCACGTGTCAGAAGCCTCGCAGCAGAGTTTTGAACAAACTGCAGACGAGCCAGTTCCTTTTTGTTCAAACAAGTAAAAAGGCTGTTACAGTAGTCCAAATGTGAGGAGACAAATGCGCATATATACACACATATACATACATATACATATACACATACATGTACGTATGTATGTATGTATGTATCATACATACATACAGTATATACTGTATATACACACACACACACACACATATACATACATATATATGCATACATACATGTATACACATACATACATTGGGCTGCACGGTGGCGCAGTGGTTTAGCACTGTGGCAGCACAGTTTTACCCTCGGCCGGGGGACCGCGGGGATCATGAGATCGTGGGTTCGATCCCAGCCCCCGACCAACAGTGACCTGTGTGGAGTTTGCATGTTCTCCCCGTGTTGCGCGGGTTTACTCCGGGATTTCTCCGGTTTCCTCCCGCACAACAAAAAAACATGTAGGTTTAGGGCGCTCGCGCACGCAGCGACCAGCAGCCAGTGGCTTGTCACCAGACTGCAAACCAAGTCTACCTACGGATACAAATAAGTAACAAAAAAAATAAATAAATAAATAAATACATACATACATATATACACTATATATATACACACATATATATATCATCATCATCAAAGTAGTCTGTCGAGGGCGACAATGACTGTTTCATTTAGGTCTGATCAGATTCCTCCATGCAGCTCTGTCCTTCGCCCTCCGCTGCCAGGAGCTCCTGACCTTGTTAACCCGGGCGACATCCGAGCCGGTATGAGTTTCTGACTGACCATTTCATGAAACTGCTTGCAAAGTATTTGAGTACCGCTAGCTTTTGCTGGACTAGCGGCACATTCTTGGCAGATAGAGGTATTATCAGTAGCAAGGACAGGCCAAGACAAACTGACTCCAGTATCTGTTGCAGTGACTGACCAGTTGATAGGTTTGTTTATCTCTGCTCTTTGTGTAGTGCATGTCATGATGCACCGACTGGCAAAAGTCCACCACAGACCTTGCGACAGATGTGCTTATCTGCCAGGATGTCCAGTCTCACCCCGTGGAACTGGGAGTGGTCCACCACAGACCTGTGGCAGATGTTGTTTTTAGTTCTGCCACGATGCCAGGAGATATATATATCGCATAATGGGAATTTGATTAGTTTTGAGTTGTCTGTGGGTTTGTTTGCTCCAAGTGATGGATGTCGTCTGGTGGGTGGTTTGAGATGTTGTGTCTTTGCAGCGTTATTTTTCTACCACTAGGCTGTGCTGTTGCACAAATGTGTCTTTTGCCAGTAGTGATTACTGGTTGCCTTGGAGACACCTATCTTTTTTTTTTTTCTTTTTTTTTTGGGCTGTCTGAAAAAACATTTTCGTGGTTCGTGGAATAAAGTTTTTTTTTTAATGAAATTTTCGGTCTGTCTACTCTCTGCCTGCAACATATATATATGTAGCCAAGTGGACAGGCAGTTAAGCCCCAACTGGTGATGTCCAACCGGGGGTTCAAACCCACAACCTCTGGCTCCAGAGTCCAGCACTCTACTTGTGTCGCCAAGAGGGTCAACCCACTTGGTAAGCCAAGTAGGAATGCTTTTATTGAATGTGTTACAAATATATACAGTATAACCTCCCAAAAATGTGACAGTCCAAAAGAAAAAAATCTCCCCATTGAGAAATTTACTGTTCTTAAATTTCTGCTCCATGCGTAATCATTTGCCAAGATTTATTGGTTAGGCTTCCATTGTCCGAATCAAACAGCGCTGATGTGGTGTCAAAAAGTAAATGACATTTAACGGGATTTTATGTCATTTTAATGGAGAGAATTGTAACTGTCAAAATATAATCACCTGTGATTTTATTTATATGATGATACACTAAATATTTTTTTTTATTCCATCCACATTTTAATTGCAGACTTAGTATTGAGTCTATAGCATTATTTTTTATTTTTTTTAGATGAATGAATGAATGAACAGGGGAAAATGGTATGCAGAAGTAACTACAAAGGAATATAAAACAAAAATAAATACTGAAACATATGCCCAAAGGAGATGTGTTCACTCCAAAAGCAGGTCCAGAATGGCAGGAAGCCTCCACAAATGCATATGAGCGTTGACTGACGCTGATGTCAGCTGACCTGCACTGACCATTTCTCCGATTTTTCAAAACGTCTGTAAATGTCGGTCAAAATGCTACAGCGTGAACCCAGCTTTAACTTAGGCTGACTTAGGTAAACTCTGCATAACTTAGCTTTTACAAACTTTTACAAACTGAGCACAACTTTCACCAACGTGTATTCCTAAACGTCAGCAAATTTTCAGCAGGCTGAAAATTTTCAAAGAACACAACTATCACCAGCGTTTGCCAACAAACACCAACTATCATTAACTTTTGCCAGCAGAGCCAGACATTTGTCAAAACGTCACTAAAAGTTGGTCCAAACGTTGCAGTGTGACTCCACCTTAAAAATGACAGTGACTCTCAGCTATACTGTAATATAGATCAGTATTATCAGTATAGTAGATCAGTGTTTTGACCCTGTCCAAAGTAATCTCTCAACTGTAGAGACCGTGGAGATCACTGGAAGATCATTGACAGATCATTAAGAGATCTTGGTAATCGAGAGATCACTGAAGACCATTGAGAGATCTGGACATTTTTCTTTATCTATCAGTGATCTCTCAATCTCCATCCCTGTGTAAAGGGGACAGAAGAGCAAAAGAAACCTCTGGCCACCCAACAAACTCAGTGATCCTTGAGTGATTTCTCCTGGTCTCTCAGTAATCTCTCAAGGATCTTCAAAGATCTCTATAGATCACCATGAAAATCTTACAACCAGCTCCCAAGCATTTACACAGATGGAGATCCTTGAGAGATCAGGCCAATTTTTGATTTCTCATTGGTCTCCCAACGATCTCTGTGCTGTGTAAAGAGGCCCTAACTAATCTGTTTGTAAATGTGACGTACAATCAGTGGGCCTCATTCATGAAACGTTAGTAAATCTGTGAGAGATTTGTGCATGAATCACGTCGGTACTTAAACTTACTCTGGATTTATGAATGCTGTGTAAACCCTGATTTGTTCATAGATCTGTGTGTAAGTTCATGAATCCCATTCAATAATTAAACGCTAAATAAATCAGCAATGCTGCATCAGTGCAGTGCTTTTGAACTCATTTTAACAAACTATAAGGGTAAAATTTAGTGTCTTATTTTCCTTAATGAGAAATCTTTTGAAACGTTGGGGACTATGAAACATTTGTGTTTGATTCTCTTTTGTATATTTGTGGTCATTTAACAGTGCAGGATAAAAGATATGAAAATTATTGTTAGGCAAAATAATCAATCAATTCTTTTAATTTGGATATTTAAGAATAGACCAGCCAACAGAGAGACTTTGTCCGTCATTTAAACTAAGACTTGCCTTTTAATTGAAGTTTATACATAATTATCAGAAACAAATGCCATTTTAAAATAAACATGAAAGGGATTTTTCAGGTGAAATTCAGCTTTTCAGTTTTCATATCATCTTTTATTTAACACACAGTCTAAACAATTGATAGGATGTTAAGTAAATTTAATGACCCCATTTCACACAAAGGAGTAGATTTTGTTAGCACTTTCAAAAAGTTCATTTTGATGAATGCTGAAACACACATAAGTTTCACTTTGCTAACAGGAGCAAATCTGTTCTGTTCACCTTTTGAACTGTGGGGATTCACCAATCTGTTAGTGTCTTGAAACTTAGTACAGGTACTAACAAAATTTAGGAGCGGTCCACACCACTTCTAAGAGTTTTGTGTAAATACAGCTCTGGAAAAAAATAAGAGCCAAAGAGACCACTGCAACATGATTGCTTTATTTAGTTTTACCATTTATACATACTGTATGTGTTTGAATAAAATGAACAATTTTGTTTTTTCTAACCTACTGAAAACAACTCACGCAAATTTCAAGTCAAAGTATCACCACTCAGAGCATTTATTTGCAGAAAATGAAAACTGGCCAAAACACCAAAAACAGATGTTGCTTTTAGATCAAACAATGCAAAGAAAACAGGTTTGTGTTCAATCTTAAACACAATACTTAGGTTTTAACTTTGGAAGAACTCAGAAATCTGCATTTGTGGAATAACTCTGATTTTCTGATTTGATCAACTAATCAGTGCCTGCTTCAGTAGACCGAGGTGTCCTTCTGTTGGAATTCAACAGATACTCTAACTGAATGGCTGCCATACATGTAGTGATGATAATTAAGGAAAGATTTTACAGTGGCCTATTTTTTTTTTTTCAGAGCTGTAGTTTACTGTTTTTCTAACCTTAGTTTTCACTAAAGTATATTTTGTTTGAATCAAGAATGAGAGTGTAAACCCTATAAACTTAATTAGCCAACAAGATTTTATACTTTGATTCAAGTTGTAATTAATAAGTAATTGTAATTAAAATTGTTAAAAATAATTAAAAGCAATATAATTCTATCAACATACAAATCATATCAGATCCAAAGTATAAGATTCTAAACATTGTCACGGGACTGCAGTGTTGCCGGGGCAGCACACGGCTTCGTTACACCAGAGAACAGCACACTGGGGTCTCAAGCTGCTTTCACATGAGGTGTGGGCTTCGTCTCTGGGTTAGGGTCTGTTTTGATAAGTGATTCTGAGAAAAGATGAAACTGTATTTTCATAAACTAACATTTTACTGTGAAAATTAACAAAGCCAATTTTTACTGCTTTTTTCACGCACACATTTTAAGTCCAAATTGTTGAAATGTGGCATACTGCTGAGCACAGTGAAGCAGTTTCAGTACAGTGTGCATGGGTGGCTCAAATGACCAAAGTGTGCTGTGGCTCAGCTTCATGCACAGTTAAGTCCAAAAATATTTGGACAATGACAAGTTTTGTTATTTTAGCTGTTTATGAAAACATATTCAGGATACAATTATATAATCAATATGGACTTAAAGTGCAGACTCTCAGCTGTAATTTGAGAGTATTCACATCCAAATTGGAGCAAGGGTTTAGGAATTACAGCTCTAATACGTAGCCGCCTCTTTTTCAAGGGACCAAAAGTAATTGGACAGTTGACTCAGAAGGCTGCAAAAAAAATATAACAAGGCTGCATGGGCTCTTCCCTCGTTAACCTGTCATCAATTAAGCAGTTAAAAAGTCTGGAGTTGATTCCAGGTGTGGTGTTTGCATTTAGAAGCTGTTGCTGTGAACACACAACATGAGGTCAAAGGAGCTCTCAATGGAGGTGAAACAGACCATCCTGAGGCTGAAAAAAAAGAAGAAATTCATCAGAGAGATAGCAGAAATGTTAGGAGTGGCCAAATCAACAGTTTGGTAAATTCTGAGAAAAAAAGAGTGCACTGGTGAGCTTGGGAACTCAAAAAGGCCTGGACGTCCACGGAAGACAACAGTGGTGGATAATCGCAGAATCCTTTCTTTTTTTTTTTTCCACAATATCTTTATTGAACCTTTTTTTTTTTTTTTTAACAAACATGATACAAACAATCAAACACTAACACTAAAGTACTACAAAAAAAAAAAAAGGATGCACTAAAAACACCAACAACCACCAGCAAAATCAAATCTTCAACAATGCTCCTCTGTTTAGTCTAGACAATCCAATACATTAGTATACATATTATGTTCACCAGTTTGGAATTTACAAGGTCCACACACATCATTCACCTTCTTCTTCAAAAGTTATGTTTAAATTTTTTACATAATCAATAAAAGGTCTCCATATATTCTCAAACACAATTTCCTTTGATTTCAGTATATATGTTATTCTTTCTAATGGAAGGTTTGTTAACATCTGTCTTAACCACTGAGTCACATCTGGTCTATGAGTCTTTTTCCATAATAGTGCAATACATTTTTTGGCATTAAGCAAACTGAGGTCTATGAATGTTCTTTCACTTTTATTAAAATTATGCTTTTCTGGGTACAGACCCAACAAAAACAATTTAGGATTCAATATGATTTGTTTTGAGATTATTTTTTCAATTGTTACCCTCACCTCTTCCCAAAACATTCTTATTAATCTACATTCCCATACACAATGAAATAGAGTTCCTTTACTTTCCATGCATTTTGTGCATGTATCTGGTATATTTTTGTTATATTTATTTAACTCCTCCGGTGTAACATACATCCGCATTAACCATTTGAAATGTATCAATTTAAGGCGTACATTTATTGAGTTGGTTTGAGCTTCTGTACAAGCCAATTCCCATTGTTCCTCTGAAATTTCAGTTTGCAGATCTTCTTTCCAGTAGTTTAATCTTTTCAGTGAATTTTCACTTGAAGATAGTGTCAATGAGTTATAAAACTCTGAAATAATACCCTTTCTTTTACTATCTTTCATCATCATTTTTTCCAAGGATGAATAAATAGGTCGAGTGAGAGCTTTATTTTGATTTGATCGAATAAAGTTTCTAAGTTGAAGATATTTAAAAAAATGTGTTTTATTGAGATTAAATTTGATCCTCAGCTCTTCAAAAGACATTATGTTATCTGCACATGGCAAATATAAATCCTGAATCTTTTGTATCCCTTTTAAATTCCATACTTTAAATACAGCGTCCGCTCTCCCTGGTTTAAAATATTGATTACCCCATATTGGACTAAATTGTGACAGTAACTGTGGTTCTTTTAAATAGTTTTTAGCTTCACACCATATTTTGATCATATGCTTTACAAATGGATTTTTAACTTGTTTTTGTAATTTTTTTGCCGAATCTGAGTATATGAATATGGGAAGAGGTAAAGGTAAATTGTATGATTCCATTTCAGTCCAGTGAGGGAGATCATTTGATGAAAAATAATATGTCATAGACCTCAGTTGTGCCGACCAATAATACAACATAAAATTTGGACATTTCAGACCTCCACGATCAAATGGTAAATATAATAAAGACAGACGTAATCTAGCCCTCCTGTTGTTCCATATAAATTCCACTAACTTTTTTTTTATTCTTGAGAATAAATCTAAAGGTGGTGATAAGGGAATGTATTGAAATAAATAAAGTATTTTAGGTAAAATATTACTTTTAAGTATATTGATTCTCCCGATCATCGACATTGGTAGTGACATCCATCTCTGAGTTAACTCATTGATATCTGTCATTAAGGCTTCATAGTTGACACTGGCGACTGATTCTAGCTTAGGCACAATTTGGATTCCTAAATATTTAAACTGATTTACAACATTGAATTGATTTACCTCAGGGGCTGGGTAATTTCTCTGGGTCTCATTTAGCATTAATATTGAAGATTTAGTTTTATTTATTTTATATCCTGATATTTCCCCAAAATTCTTTATTAAATTCAACAAGGTTGGAATTGATTTTTTTAGATTCGACATAAACAAAATTATGTCATCGGCGTACAGGGAGATTTTATGTTCTGTTGGTCCAACTTTAATTCCATATATTTGTGAATGTAAACGTATCGCTATCGCTAAAGGTTCAATTGCCATAGTAAACAGTAGAGGTGAAAGTGGACAGCCTTGTCGACATCCTCTATTGATTTTTATTGGTTTTGAAATATTGTTATTTGTTAGGATTTCTGCTGTAGCATTATTGTATATTATTTGAACCCATTTTATGAAATTATTTCCAAGTCCAAACCTTTGTAGGACTTCAAAAAGAAAGGGCCATTCAACTCTATCAAAGGCCTTTTCGGCGTCCAGTGATAGGAGAGCTGTATCCGGTGCTTCTTTATTAAAATAAATAATATTAAATAGTCTTCTTACATTATGGAAGCCTTGTCTTCCCTTTATAAAGCCATTCTGATCTCGATTAATAATATTTGGTAAAATTTCTTGTATTCGTCTTGCTAAAATTTTACAGATTATCTTAAGGTCGGCGTTTAATAGGCTTATTGGTCTCATATTTTCACATTTATTAGAGGGCTTACCTGGTTTTGGCAGCAGTATAATTAAGGCATTATTTATGTATGATGGTAAATTATTATTTTGAAATGCTTCTAAAACCATTTCCAAAAAAGGTTTTATTAATTTATTCTTAAATTTCTTATAAAGGTCAACTGGAAGACCATCTGGTCCTGCACTTTTTCCTGATTTCATATTATCAATGGCTAGCCCAACTTCTTCTTGACTAATTTTAGACTCCAATATCTCCCTGTTTTCATTTGGAATACACGGTATAGATAGTTCGTTCAAAAACCCATTTAGTTTTGTTAAATCAAATTCATTTTTAGTATCATATAATTTTTCATAGTAATCTCTAAAGGCTCTGTTAATTTCTAAAGGATCTATAACTACCTGTCCGTTACTTATAATACTAGTAATTGGTGTTTTAATTTCTAATTGTTTAATCTGCCATGCCAATAATTTTCCTGATTTTTCACCTTGTTCATAAAAAGATTGTTTCAATCTTAGAAGACTCGAGGCAGCTCTATTCGCTGATTTTTTGTCGTATTCAGCTCTCAAAATCAGTAATTCATTCTCCAACCTTGGATCACTTCCTGCATACACTTTTTCCTGAAGACTTTTCATTTTATGTTCCAATTTAGCTCTCTCCTCTCGAGTCTTCTTAGATTTTGATCCTGTATAACTAATAATATGTCCCCTAATAAAAGCTTTGAAAGCTTCCCACTTTACACATGCTGATGTTTGTGTAGTATTGATGTCAAAGTACTCGTCTATCTGTTTTTCTATATACTTGACAAATTCCTCATCCTGAAGCCATTTATGCTGAAATTGCCATCTACCTGATTCCTTTGTCAATTTTTTATCTACATATATTAGACAACAGGGTGCATGATCAGAGATCACGATGTTATCATAAAAGCAGTTTTGAATCTTGGATCTTAATTCTGTGGAAATCAAAAAATAATCAATACGTGAGAATGTCTTGTAGGTACTGGAATAACAAGAATAGGCTTTAACTTGTGGTTTCATTTCTCTCCATATATCTAACAATCTCAATTCTTTCATAAAATGATTAATAGTCATCCTACATCCATTGTGCGTACAATCCAGCCCTGTTGATCTATCTATACCTGGATTCAATGTACAATTAAAATCCCCTGCTATTATATGTTGCCCTGTAAGTGATGATAAAATAAGAAATAAATTAGCAAAGAACTTTTGATCATCTATATTGGGACCATATAAGTTCACAAGATTTATATTTTCTAATAGCAAAGAACCTTGAATGATTACATATCTTCCAAGTTTGTCTCCAATTACATTTTTCACTTGAAAAGGGACTGATTTATGTATGAGAGTCATAACTCCCCTGGCCCGGGATGAAAATGATGAGGTGAATACACTTCCTTGCCATCTACTCCTAATTCTTTTTATATCCTCCTCTATTAGATGAGTTTCTTGTAAAAACACAATTTTTGAACCCATGTCTTTTATTTTATTCATAACTTGTTTAAGTTTTTTTAAATTTTGTAGACCTCTGCAATTCCATGAAGTTAAATTAAGATTAACACTTTGGTTTATGATCAATAGAGAGTTTGGGATTACCTTGCAGTGTAAACATGCTCATACAGAGAAGCAAAAACATGAGTGGTTGAACATTCATCCTACAAACTACACACAAACAAATTCCCCCTTCCCACACTTGTGGCGAACCCCCCAAAGTCAAAAGAAAAATTCCGTCTCCCGATATAGCCATCGACCGCTCCACACCCACGGGGAACAGCCTAAGCCACTCCTTCTTCATCCTCCCAATCACCCTAACTCTACTGCTTTTAATGACGTAACATTAACTCTCCTCTGTAGTTTTCCAACTTAACTCCAAAATTTTTAACAACTTTGTACATCATAGTTTTTTTTTGTTTGTTTTGTTTTTGTTTTTTTAATATATAATACAATCTATATTTTGTAAACTTGCTGTTTACTTCAAGTCAGTCAGATGCCTGTGCAAATGCTTAATTATTCTACCTTATATTTTGTTCATGCTTAGCTCCCACCAGTCTCTTCTTCTTCTTTGATCTTCTTGATGAACTCCTGCGCCTCCTCTGGGGTCTTGAAGATGTGGGTTCTGCCCTCATACGTGGTCAGCAGTCTCGCAGGATAGATTACACCATGACGAATCCCAAGGTTGCGCAGCTCCTTACGTATGGGATCAAACTGCTTCCTCAATTGTTGGATTCCTGTGGCCAGATCTGGGTAGAACCGCACCTGCTGATCCTGGTGTTTAATCTCTCCTTTAGCTCGTGCAGCGTTGAAGATCTTCATCCTGTCTCTGTTGCTAAGAAACTTCATAATTAAGGTCCTCGGCGGTCCCTTATCTCTCCGTGGGCCAATACGATGTGCTTTTTCCAGAACCACTGCTGATTGCAGCTCCGCGCTGCCCAGCACCTCCGGAATCCACTTTTCCAGAAAGGAACATACGTCCCGACCTTCTGATTCCTCTGGAAGACCCACCAGCCTCAAGTTATTCTGTCTCGACCGAGATTCCAAATCCAAAATATTATCTTCTAGACATTTATTTTTTTTTTTCCAAAGTGCGCACCTTTAATTGAAGACGGGTGACGTCATCTTCAGCACTAGCGAGACGGAGCTCCATCTGCGCCGTTCGTTCTACACAGTCACCCAATTCCTTTCTTATTCCTTCCAACGCTGTCATAATCCCATCAAATCTAGAGGAAAAGTCCGCTCTCATTGAACTCATGGCAGCCATCAGCGCATCTGCGCCGTTCCCCGCAGATATCGCACCGTTGCCAGCCTCCTCCGCCATATATGGAGTTTTGTTTGCTGCGTCACAGACCTGAAAGTCCATTAATTTGGACTGTTTCGGCAGCTCGCTTTTTCCTTTACCTAGTTTTCCAGCCTTAGGTTTCGCCGACATATCCTCGCCCAAACGCTGGGATACGTTCTGTCCCAAATGAGAGAGTTATTTGCCGATTTTTTTCTCCAGGAGCAGAGCAGAGTGAAACACGTCCGTCTTACGTGGCAGCCATAACCGGACCCGCAGAATCCTTTCTTGTAAAGAACAACCCCTTCACAACATCCACTCAAGTGAAGAACACTCTCCAGGAAGTAGGTATATCAGTATCTAAGCCTACCATAAAGAGAAGACTTCATGAGAGTAAATACAAATGATTCACCACAAGGTGCAAACCATGAATCAGCCTAAAAATAGAAAGGCCAGGATTGGCTTTGCCAATAAACACCTGAAGAAGCCAGCCCAGTTCTGGAACAGCATTCTTTGGACAGATGAGACTAAGATCAACCTGTACCAGAATGATGGGAAGAAGAAAGTTTGGAGAAGAATTGGAACAGCTCATGATCCAAAGCACTACATCTTCTGTAAAACATGGTGGAGGCAGTGTGATGGCATGGGCATGCATGCCTTCCAATGGCACTGGGTCACTTGCGTTTATTGACGATGTGACAAAAGACAGAAGCAGCCGGATGAATTCTGAAGTGTATAGTGATATATTTTCTGCTCAGATTCAACCAAATGCAGCAAAGTTGATTGGACGGCGCTTCCCCAATGATCCAAAGCATACTGCAAAAGCAACTGAGGAGTTTTTTAAAGCAACAAAGTGGAATATTCTGCAATGGCCGAGTCAATCACCAGATCTCAACCGAATCGAGCATGCATTTCACTTGCTCAAGACAAAACTTAAGGCAGAAAGACCCACAAACAAGCAACAACTGAAGACAGCTGCAGTAAAGGCCTGGCAAAGCATCACAAAGGAGGAAACCCAGTGTTTGGTGATGTCCATGGGTTCCAGACTTCAGGCAGTCATTGCCTGCAAAGGATTCTCAACAAAATATTGAAAAGTAACATTTTACTTAGGGTTATGTTTATTTGTCCAATTACTTTTGAGCCCCTGAAATGAGGAGTGTTTGTATAAAAATAGCTACAATTCCTACATGTTTAATCATATATTTTTGTTCAACCCCTTGAATTAAACCTTAAAGTCTGCACTTCAGTTCCCTTGTAGTTGTTTCATTTCAAATCCAATGTGGTGGCATGCTGAGCCCAAATCATGAAAATTGTGTCACTGTCCAAATATTTCTGGGCCTAACTGTAGGTCACTATCAAGAGGAATATCTGCAGCAAACACATACTGAAGTACTGCCAATAATTTGACCCGTTCTTTCATTTTTGCTGGTCTTTTGAGTCTGTTGCAGACAATACTTAAATTATATTTTTTTATTTTTTGGATCTCAGACAAGAAAACTTCAATTTTGCGCAAGAATTTTTTTTCTTATACTTTGAAGACATTTTTGTGAATTACACTTTTGTCTTAGCTATAGAAGTTATAGTAGTTATATTGTAGTTTTATGGTGTCAATTATGCAAATCATCAATTCTCATGAATGTGCGCTCACTTACACATGGGTGGAAATCAGCATCTTTACACGTGTTTGGAGGACATATGAACGTTTGTTGTATCTGGAGTGACTTGTTCATACTAACAGCTTATTAACAAAATACGCAGGATTTACGCATACTAATATGAACATGCTCTTGCATGATGCCCATTGCTACATGTGATCACTTTTATAACACAAACACAGAAATATCTGTAAGATATTCCACTTTTCCCCCTCCATGGATCGCCACCTTATCATGGTGGAGAACAGGGCTGCAACAATTACTCAAATAATTCGGTTACAAAAAATTATCCATTCAAAATTTATTCATCGACATGTTGTTTAATGTAGCACTTCCAGTCTATATGACCTTCTTCAGATCACGCTACCTAAACAAAACACAGATTTGTTTAATGTCGCCAATGTCAGAGCGGCATAGTGATGGGCTGGCAAAGAAAGAATTTTTTTTCAAAATAAAAGTATCTCAAGTCTGGGATCATTTCAAGCTCAAATTGAAGGAAAGCATTGTGCAATGTGTACATGGTAAAGAAGCGTGGCGCGCAAGCATGCTAAAACGTTGGATGTTACAGTGTCTTGGCAGAAAACATCCCACATCATGCACAGCCAGCACATCCGAGACAAGGTACGTGATTGAGATTTAAAATTAAGATTAATAGCATGCAGTCAGCTACACTAATTATGCTTATATGCCCAAAGAACATATAGCCACCGCCGTTAGCATTCGGATGCTAATGGATAGCGAAAGGAACTTTATGGTGAAACGTACCATTTAAAGTTACGTTCTATGCAATAAACATTGCAATAAGCATTGCAATAAATGTGTACCTGTGTTATTGAGTGTTTGGTACAATTACTACTGCTCTTTAGGAAAGCAAGTTCCGCAAATGTTGGTCAATGCAAGTTTCTTTAAAAAAAAAGTATCCGATTGCTCAAACAATCTTCGATTAGAGTGGGTGATTACCCGAGCCATAAAATAGTCATTAGCTGCAGCCCGAGTGGAGAGTTAAGTGTGCCATAATGATCCCAGGATGCTATGCCCTCAGGGGCAACTTGCCCTTGGTAGGGTCTCCCAAAGCAAACTGGTCCTGGATGAAGGGTCAGACAAATGTAGTCCAGTAGATCACCATGAAGAAGTTAGAACAAGGATCCAGTGTACCCCACCTGTTTTGTAGGCTCGAGAGGAAGTGCTTGGAGACCGGGTTTCTGGCTGGGATCATGGTGCTACGTGAACTGAGCAGCAATCTGGGCTTCTCTGCTTAGACTGCTGCCCCGATGAAATATTATTATTGATAATAATAATGTTGATAATATTTTTTTAAATATCTTCAGCTTAGGAATTTTATTCGATCAAATCAAAATAATGCTCTCACCCGACCTAAGACTTATTCATCCTTGGAAAAAATTTTGACGAAAGATAGTAAGAGAAAGGGTATTATTTCAGAGTTTTATAACTCATTGACACTATCCTCAAGTGAAAACTCACAGAAAAGACTGAATTATTGGAAAGAAGACCTGCAAACCGAAATTTCAGAGGAACAATGGGAATTGGCTTGTACAGAAGCTCAAACCAAATCAATAAATGTACGTCTTAAATTGATACATTTTAAATGGTTAATGCAGATGTATGTTACACCGGTGGAGTTAAATAGATATAACAAAAACATACCAGATACGTGCACAAAATGTATGGAAAGTAAAGGAACCCTATTTCATTGTTTATGGGAATGTAGAAAAATTAGAGTGTTTTGGGAAGAGGTGAGGGTAACAATTGAAAAAATAATTTCAAAACAACTCATATTGAACCCTAAACTGTTTTTGTTGGGTCTGTATCCAGAAAAGCATAACTTTAATAAGAGTGAAAGAGCATTCATAGACCTCAGTTTGCTTAATGCCAAAAAATGTATTGCACTACTGTGGAAAAAGACTCATAGACCAGATGTGACTCAGTGGTTAAGACAGATGTTAACAAACCTTCCACTAGAAAGAATAACATGCATACTGAAATCAAAGGAAAATGTGTTCGAGAATATATGGAGACCTTTCATTGATTATGTAAAGAAATTAAACATAACTTCTGAAGAAGAAGGTGAATGATGTGTGTGGACCTTGTAAATTCCAAATTGGTGAATGTATAATATGTATACTTATGTAATGGATTACCTAGACTAAACAGAGGAGCATTGTTGATGACTTGCTTTTGTTAGTGGTTGTTGGTGTTTTTAGTACAATTTTTTTTTTAAAATTACTTTAGTGTTAGTGTTTGATTGTGTCATGTTTGTTAAAAAAAAGGTTCAATAAAAAAAATTGGGGAAAAAAAAATAATGTTGATAATACATTTTATTTCTAGGCACCTTTAAACCCCCAAGGTCACCTTACATAAAGTGTCATGTTCCTGGGGCACAGGTTAAAGCCGTGCCCAGTTTGTCTGCCCAGTGAACATTTTGCTGTTTATTTTCTGTTATCTCTTAGTTTATTATGATATTTTTGAGCCTTGTTATATCTGTATTTTCTGTTTCCGGTTTTGTTTATTTTGACAGTGCTGTGCAGCTTCCGGCTGTTCTTTCCTTCGGCGCTGCACAGCTGCTGCCCATTGATTACTCATGTGCTACACCTATCTGTGATCATGTGTGAATATTTAAGGAACATGACAACTTCAGCTGTTGCCATGTCCTACTACTCTCTTCCTGCCGTTTTCTGCCATGACCTATTTTCATTGTTTAGGTTCTGCTGTTGAGGGAAGTTGGTGTGCTCCATCTAGGTGCCTTTTTCCTCTGTTTTTTCTCAGCCATTGAGTCCATTGCTCTCGGGGTCCTCCAGCTGAGCTTTTTCTCTTGCTCAGGCATTCCTTGTTTTTGGCACCACTGACGTTGAGCCCAACTTCCCTCCAGCATTAGTTATTTTCCATTCCATCTCATCATATTGTATGTATCTTTGTTGCTCTCCAGTTCGTTTGTTGGAGCACGTTGTTTACATTCCATATTTTCTCTATGTGCTTGCCAGTTTGCATGCTGGAGCACTTCAAATTTATTCTTTATTTTCCTATATGCTCACCAGTTAGTTTGGGAGCATTTTGTGTTTATTTTCTTATTTTGGTTCCCCAGTTAGTTTGGGAGTTTTTTTGTGTTGTCTTTTAAGTTAATAAATGTGCAGAAACCTACAGCGTGTGTGTGGTGTCCTATTTTGCGCCCATTAACGGGCGCGTTCATGACAAAGAGCATCAGATGGATAGACTGATAGATTTTTGGACAGAAATATACCAGTATTCCATTTCCAGTATATCTCCATTTAAGCAGACAATAAATCACAGTGCAAAGCCAACGTCAATAATGGCAAACTAAAAACAAGCATATTTTTTGCAGTACATTGTTCATTAATCCTTACAGTACTTCAAAGGCTGCTTATACAGTATTTCTATGTATAAACCAATGACAGTGAATAACGACAGAGCTCCACCTAGACCATAGTTTATTGCATCCAATTTTAGTCTTTTTAAGAGCCGTAATGAGCCGCTATACACTTAAAACCATCACATCAATGCCTGACTGAAAACAGAGGAACACCAACTCCTGTCCACACCACGAACTTACATTAAAGCCTGCATGAATGGAGACCTGTCAATCACAGGAAATCAAATACAGTGAGCAAAGTACAAAAGATCAGCTTCTAGTTTACAGGTTCACACACACACACACACACACACAGTATTTAAGAGCACACTGATGTAAACAAGAAAAAAAGGAGGCACAACAAACAGGCTCCCACACATTTGCAAACACACACACACACACATCCCAAAGCAGAACTGAGCACGAACACACACACACAACCCTTCCACAGTGTTGGCGCCCAGACTGTAGAAGTCATCAGGGACCTGTAAAGCATTACCCTCTGTGTGACTCGAGCCACTCCAGAAATAGCCTCTGTAATGTATTCTTACCGCCGCCGTCTCTTTTGCACAATAGTGCCCTTAATAACACACTCCATTTCTGTTGGCATAAATAAGGGCTCCATTTCCATCTTATTTCATGCAAATGAGAGCGCCGGCGCCCAAACAGGTAGTGGGAGTAGTGTGTGAGTGGAGTGTGGAAGTGTGCAGTCGCTGAGTGTAGTGGCATGATTGGGGACGAGTGAATTTAAATGAGCATTGGAGAGACCCCACAATGTGCCAACGACTCCCACGCCAGCCTGCCAACGGCATGACAGACAACGTCACTTAGTCACTTATGGGCCCCGCCGCCTGCACACGGTGCCATTACAGGGGCCAACGTAAAAACCAATATTTATCCAGGCAAATGGTTCTCTGGAGAGAGATTACTGATGCAGACACAGGAGTTGCACTCCGGTAGCCGGCACTGGTGCAGTCCACTAACATGGTGTGTGATTTGGTGATTTCACTCGTTCACTCTGCTCTGGAGAGCAGCGATTGGACGCCTTTGCGTGTAACTAGGCCAAACAACTGCATTGAGAGGTTCAGATCCAGTGACTGACAAGGACTGTGCTTTCTGAAGTCATACCTGCCCAAACATTACTGTACGCACCATTTTACAGAAAGGACTGATGAGTAAACCTAGGGCAACTCTTTTGAAATGATACATTGTGTGCTGTTATTTTTTTAAATAAAAATGTTGACATTTTTTACTACACTGTAGCTATTACAGTACTAAATTTCATCTTGTGTGTGTTTAGTATTGTTGCCTTAAAGTAACAATGTTCTATTTTATTTATTTAACTTATTTACCAGTTAAGTTTGCATGTTCTTGTGCTCCCGTTTTCTCGAAAACTCCAAACTGCATGTTTATGTACTGGTGTCCTGGCCGTGGGAGGTGGAAACAGGTAGGGCCAGTCACCCACGTGATTCATTCAGTGAATATAAACGCCAAACCAACAAATCAGCAAGCATGCTTAAGAGAGAGATTGAGGGTGCTGTTAACCAAAATTTAGCTCTATGCACCACATTTGTAGACTTCAGTGAGGTGTTTGACAGCATAAACAGAGAGAAATTGTTTCATATCCTCTGAAGTTCTGGAGTTTTGGATAGTTCAGGCGATAATGATATTATATACTGATTCAACGTGCTCCGTGCTTGTAGACTGCCACGTTTCCTAACCTTTCAATGTAAAATGTGGTGTTTTGCACTGACACTCTGGCTCCTCTCCTCTTCATTGTAGTGATTGACTGGGTAATGTACAACAGTAAGCACAAGGACCAGGGCTTCATAATGACGCCACATCGATCTCTCAGACACCCAGAGATTCGATTGCATGATTTGGAATTTGTTGATGACATGTTTCTCCTTGAGAACTCTGCAGAAGCAGCCAACAACCAAGTGAACCACCTCTCTGCCTGTGTTGCCAAAGCTGGCCTGAAGATACTGTAAGTGCTTCCCCCAAAATATTTTGACATAATCTATAGCGCTGTATACCTATTGTTGTAGATGGGAAAACAACTGAGTACACAGACGACTTCACCTATCTTGGAACTCATCTATGATAAATGGCATGAAATGTAGGAAATTCAACACATGGGCTGCTTTCTGGAAACTTAACCAAGTATGGAGATATAATATCCCTCTTCAGCGAAAGATATCCATCTACAAAACAGTAGTTCTCGGTGTTCTGTTGTACACAGTAGAAACTGCAACATTAACAAATGCTGAACACATTGCACACCTCATGCCTGAGTATAATCCTGGGGGTCCGAATATCAGACCGTGTAACAAATGACAAAATCTACCAACGTACCAAGTAGAGACCACACGCCGAATATGTCTGTGAGTGACAGCTTTTCTGGCTTGGCCATAAACTCTGCCGTAGCCAAAGTGATATCATCCAACAGTTTGGCTTTTATGCCTTAACTAGAGCTGTGCGATATGACCAAAATTTCACATCCTGATATAAGCAATCTTATACCCCAATAACGATGTATATCTATATATACATTTTCTGTAAATTCTATAGTTTCTATATAATAAACACATAGAAAGGATCATCTCTAGCGAGTCCTATGATCGCGACATCTTGACAGAGATTTCTTGAATTAAATGATTTTTGGCGAGTCCTATGGGCTATATGACGTCAGGTAGACATCATGTAGAGCTCATAGGAACATTGGTCTAATGGCTTATATGAGGTCATATAGACATCCTGTAGGCATTGCAGGAACATTATAGGTGGTCCTATGATCATCAACATCATAGGAACATCATAGGACATCATGCAGACATTTGTTGAATTATAATGATATATTGAAAAAAAATCAATTGTACAAATTCATTAATCATTAAATTTCTCCTTTTATTAAAAGATATAAAAATATTCAATTAGAATTGTTCAATTTTAACTCCTCTCCTAACCGGATGTCTGGTTGGAAAACATTAAATATAATGAGGTTTACTTTGACTGCACACCAACATTCAAATGTTTCACATGCTTGTTTAATTACTGAATTAAATCCTATGTGGCTTACTATAATTTATTGTTTGTAAAATACATTTACTGTATATATTCAGAAACTCAAAGATGAAGACAGTTCAAATGGCCGCTGCTGGAATTATCCCTTCCATTTTTGCAAGTCTTCATTAAACATCGTTCTGGGGGCAGAGCCTGCTTTACCGTTTGACTCCGTGTTTAGTTTTACAGCTGATGATTCTTTAGTGCCTCTAATTTGTAAACGTTCTCCATAGTCTTTCAAATGCATGCTTTTAGCGGCGGTCACCATGTTGGAATACGCTGGGACCAGTTGACAAGCGTATTATACTCACAAGAGAAGTATTTGTTCAGTGACTAGCGGCCCTCATGTCCAGCCCCTTTTCCAAGCAAAGACCACAGTCTATGTATGCTAACATTAAAGAGATTAAATAAACATACTGTACATAAATGCTGAATATCCATTAATCTTAGTAGTGACTTAGTAGTGAGTAGTGACTTCAGGAAAGTCACTACTCCTCTGCCCCCCCCCTCACCCTCTCAGGCTCTCCCATCACCACTGCTGATTCCTTCCGCTTCCTAGGCACTAGGAAGCGGAAGCACTAGGAAGCTTGGCAGCTCAACCAGACTCATGTCAATCATCACTGTTTTCTTCCTGCATTACCGACTGCACTATATAGTTCTCCACAGTATCTGCTGCTGGCTAATATATATTTTAACTGTTGACCAGTATCACTTAATCTTATCCTACACTTTATTACATGTATAGTTTATTTCTCTTATCTTATCATGTTTAATGTTGCAGCATTGTACCGAGACAAATTCCTAGTTTGTGTACTACATGAACAATGGCAATAAACCTGATTCTGATTCTGATTCTGACTACCATCACCAGGGACCTCAAATGGGAGCTGACCATCAGCTCACTCATCAAAAAAGCCCAGCAGAGGATGTTCTTCCTGCGGCAGCTGAGGAAGCTCAAGCTACCCACCAAGATGTTAGTGCAGTTCTACACAGCCATCATCGAGTCCATCCTCACCACCTCCATAACCGTGTGGTACGCAGGAGCCACTGCCAGGGACAGACTAAGGCTGCAGCGCGTCGTGCGCACTGCTGAGAAGGTGATCGGCTGCAAGCTCCCATCTCTCCAGGATCTGTACATCTCCAGGACCCGGAGGCGTGCTGGCCGGATCATAGCCGATCCCTCACACCCTGGTCACGTACTGTTTGCCCCCCTCCCCTCTGGTAGAAGACTTCGGTCCATCCAGACTAAAACCTCCCGTCACATGAACAGCTTCTTCCCCTCTGCCATTAGACTGCTGAACACTAAGTGACTCTCGTGCACCATGTACAGCAGCTCAACCAGACTCATGTCAATCATCACTGTTTTCTTCCTACATTACCGACTGCACTATATAGTTCTCCACAGTATCTGCTGCTGGCTAATATATATTTTAACTGTTGACCAGTATCACTTAATCTTATCCTACACTTTATTACATGTATAGTTTATTTCTCTTATCTTATCATGTTTAATGTTGCAGCATTGTACCGAGACAAATTCCTAGTTTGTGTACTACATGAACAATGGCAATAAACCTGATTCTGATTCTGATTCTGATCTTTACTGTAGATGTGCTGCAACTAACTTTCAACAAACCAACTTGCACCAAACAAAACAGCAGTTTTGGGGGGGACTTTTTTGGTCAATGATGAGATTTTGTCTGTGCAGGAGCCCTATTACATCTCCACTGGTTAGCCAATTGATGGAAGTCATAAGAGCAGAAAAATTCTGAAAAGAGACAGAATTTTGTTACAGGCTGTTCCTGTGGCCGTCTTTGAACTCGTAACATGAAATAAAACTGCCCAGGTATTTAAAATCATCTGCCTTCACTGCCTCTACTCCTCGTATCTTCACTGTTACACCTGCCTCCTTCTCATTCACACACATGTATTCTGTCTTGCTTCTACAGTGCAAAAGCGATTAAATTCATTTTTTTCCTGAAAATTCTACACACAGTACCCCATAATACCAATGTGAAAAAAGTTTGGTTTTTTTAATTTTTGCAAATTTATTAAAAATAAAAAACTAAGAAATCACATGTACATACGTATTCACAGCCTTTGTTCAGTACTTTGTTGATGCACCTTTGGCAGCAATTACAGCCTCAAGTCTTTTTGAATATGATGCCACAAGCTTGGCACACCTATATTTGGGCAGTTTCGCCCATTCCTCTTTGCAGCACCTCTCAAGCTCCATCAGGTTGGATGAGAAGCGTCGGTGCACAGCCATTTTCAGATCTCTCCAGAGATGCTCAATTGGATTCAAGTCTGGGCTCTGGCTGAGCCACTCAAGGACAATCACAGAGTTGTCCTGAAGCCACTCCTTTCATATCTTGGCTGTGTGCTTAGGGTCGTTGTCCTGCTAAAAGATGAACTGTCGCCCCAGTCTGAGGTCAAGAGCACTCGAGCAGGTTTTCATCCAGGATGTCTCTGTACGTTGCTGCATTCATCTTTCCCTCTATCCTGACTAGTCTCCCAGTTCCTGCTGCTGAAAAACATCCCCACAGCATGATGCTTCTACCACCATTGGTGTGGTTATGAGCGGTGCCTGGTTTCCTCCAAACATGATAGATAGATGCCTGGTATTCACGCCAAAGAGTTCAATCTTTGTCTTATCTGACCAGAGAATTTTGTTTCTCATGGTCTGAGAGTCCTTTAGGTGCCTTTTGGCAAACTCCAGGTGGGCTGTCATGTGCCTTTTACTAAGGAGTGGCTTCCGTCTGGCCACTCTACCATACAGGCCTGATTGGTGGATTGCTGCAGAAATGGTTGTCCTTCTGGAAGGTTCTCCTCTCCCCACAGAGGAACACTGGAACTCTGACAGAGTGACCGTCGGGTTCTTGGTCACGTCCCTGACTAAGGCCCTTCTCCCCCAGTCACTCAGTGTAGACAGCCAGCCAACTCTAGGAAGAGTCCCGGTGGTTCTGAACTTCTTCCATTTATGGATGATGGAGACCACTGTGCTCATTGGGACCTTAAAAGTAGCAGAAACTTTTCTGTACCCTTCCCCAGATTTATGCCTCAAGACAATCCTGTCTTGAAGGTCTACAGACAATTCCTTTGACTTCATGCTTGGTTTGTACACTGACATGCACTGTCAACTGTGGGACCTTACATAGACAGGTGTTTGCCTTTCCAAATCATGTTCAATCAACTGAATTTTCCACAGGTGGACTCCAATTAAATTGTAGAAACATCTCAAGGATGATCAGTGGAAATGGGATGCACCTGAGCTCAATTTTGAGCTTCATGGCAAAGGTTGTGAATACTTATGTACATGTGATTTCTTAGTTTTTTATTTTTAATAAATTTGCAAAAATCCCCAAAAAACTTTTTTCACGTTGTCATTATGGGTTATTGTGTGTAGAATTTTGGGGAACAAAATTAATTTAATCCCTTTTGGAATAAGGCTGTAACAAAACCAAATGTGGAATAAGTGAAGCGCTGTGAATACTTTCCGGATGCACTGTACTGACTTTCACTCCTCTTCTCTCCAGTGGATACCTCCACGTCTCCAGCTTCTCTTGCACCTGCTCCCTACTGTCACTACAGATCACCATGTCATCTGTGAACATCATGGTCCATGGCCATCTATTTCTCTCACATGATTTAATGTAAGACCGCAACTAAGCAGATGACCTGTCATCAATTGGAATAAGGTGTATATATGCATTTTGGGAATTTCAGGAATAAGATAAGGGCACAACCTGGGGATCATTGTGTGCGAGTTTGGTTTGCATTTAGGAAAAATGCCTATGAGGAGCAGTGATTGGCTTTTCACCAGAATACACGAATTAAAGCCATCAAAGTAAATTTTTGATAAATAACTGCTTGGCAGTTATTTGGAGTTGTGCTCCAACTTTAGAGGGATCACACTCCTCAGCCTCCCTGGGAAGGTCTATGCCAAGGTACTGGAGAGGAGAGTCCGGCCGTTGGTCGAACCTCGGATTCAGGAGGAGCAATGTGGTTTTCGTCCTGGCCGTGGCACATCGGACCAGCTCTTTACCCTCTCGAGAATTCTTGAGGGTTCGTGGGAGTTTGCCCAACCAGTTTACATGTGTTTTGTGGACTTGGAGAAGGCATTTGACCGCGTCCCTCGTGGATTTTTGTGGGGGGTGCTTCGGGAGTATGGGGTATCGGGCTTGTTGTTACGAGCTATTCGGTCTCTGTACGACCGTTGTGAGAGTTTAGTTCGCATTGCCAACACTCGGTCGGAGTCATTCCCAGTGAGAGTTGGACTCCGCCAGGGCTGCCCTTTGTCACCGGTCCTGTTCATAATTTTTATGGACAGGATTTCTAGGCGCAGCCAGGGAATGGAGGGTGTCATGCTTGGTGACCACAGGATCTCATCTCTGTTGTTTGCAGATGATGTTGTCCTGTTGGCTTCATCCAGCAATGACCTACAGCTCTTGCTGGGACGGTTTGCCGCTGAGTGTGAAGCGGCTGGGATGAGAATCAGCACCTCCAAGTCCGAGTCCATGGTCCTCAGCCGGAAAAAGGTGGATTGTCCTCTCCGGGTTGGGGACAGGCTCCTGCCCCAAGTGGAGGAGTTTAAGTATCTTGGGGTCTTGTTCACGAGTGAGGGGCAAATGGAGCGAGAGATCGACAGACGGATTGGAGCAGCATCTGCAGTGATGCGGACGTTGTACCGGTCTGTTGTGGTGAAGAGGGAGCTTAGTTCTAAGGCAAAGCTGTCGATTTACCAGTCAATCTACGTTCCTACTCTCACCTATGGTCACGAGCTTTGGGTAATGACCGAAAGAACGAGATCGCGGATACAAGCGGCTGAAATGAGCTTTCTCCGTAGGATTGCTGGACTCACCCTCAGAGATAGGGTGAGGAGCTCAGTCATCCGGGAGAGGCTCAGAGTAGAACCGCTGCTCCTCCACATTGAAAGGAGTCAGTTGAGGTGGTATGGGCATCTGATTAGGATGCCTCCTGGACGCCTCCCACTTGAGGTGTTTCAGGCACGTCCCACTGGGAGGAGACCCCGGGGCAGACCCAGGACTCGGTGGAGAGACTATGTCTCCCAGCTAGTCTGGGAACGCCTTGGTATCCCCTCTGAAGAGCTGGAGCAGGTGGCTGGGGAGAGGGAAGTCTGGGCTTCTCTGCTTGAACTGCTGCCTCCGCGACCCGGACCTCCGGAAAAGCGGTAGAAGATGGATGGATGGATGGATGGAACTGCTTGGCATTTTTTGCTTAAGTATTAGTTAATCCTTGTCAAAACTCACCATAAAAATATAATCAATTACACATGACACCTATGTGGTACAGGTCACTAGTAAAGTAATCAATAAAGTACATCTATCTATCTAGTACCCTAGTTCTTACATTACAATAAGCTTGTCAATATCAATACTTTCGGTTTCATATTTAAAGTGCAAAGTTACCACTGGATGTTTATTGCTATGAAATGACGACTGAGCCTAATGAACCGCAAATAACTTGGATGGGTGGACCGTACACCACAGATTCACAGTGTGTGATCAAAGGTAATGCAGCTGAAATCATACATTATTTAGGCAGAATGTATAAGGCCAGCAGTGATGCCAGTGGCAGCAGATGAGTGTTGATGATACTGGGTATTTCTGATATTTCGCTCAATCACATCATATTCAAAGCTGCTCCCATGTGAGTCCGGCAGCAGTCAGCCACCGCTATTTGCTGCCATTTGGAGCAACTGAAACTTATTTTGTGAGCTAAAAAGTTATACTTCTATTTGTGGTCTTGCAAAATCAAACAAAGCATCTTTTATTTTTTTTCAAGACATATAAAAATAAAGCCCAAAATGCCGGCGGCATCACCAGTGGCAACTAGTGATTTGTGCAAAAGCTAGTGTTTCAGATTGACTTTTTGTTACATCATACGTTACAAAATGAGAGTCTGAAAGGCATGTGCGATCTGCTGATATGAAGTTTTATAATCCTGAAATCTCTCCTTTTCCAAGTAAGTTTTTGTCTCAATCTTCCGTGCCTTTACTCTGCACTTTCCAGCAATAACTTGTCAGCAGAGCGGTGTAGGCGGTTTTCTGACAGCTCTTTCCTTGGGCTTAATTCTTTTTAAAAAGTTTGAGTTTCTTTCTCTACCCTTGTCTTCTGCTCTTTTAAACACAAACACATAAGAAGATAACACAGCATGACTTGATGGGTAAAATACCACCATGATGTACTTTTCTCAACACACGGGGCTCGGAATGAGACACTAGAATGTGATCAAAGCAGCTTAAGTTGATTTTTGGATTCACGTGTTAACTTAGTGGAACCAATCTTTATCATGATTACATATTCAGGAAACACAATATCCATGTCTACATAAGAGCAACTGGGAAAAGTCAAAGGGAGCTGAACATAGAGGAGAGAAGGTTTACAGGAGGGGATGGTGGTCAAATAAAACAGCTCTGCACTCCCTTCACAAAAATGGTTAATGTCTCTCTCTCACAACATCGCCATCGCTCCCTACCTTACTTTCCCAGCTGAGGTCTGTGTGACTTACAGCAGGTCCAGACTGCATTAGATTAAATCATAAATTACCCACCCCCCATATCTGCATCCCCCCACCCCCCATCTCACTTCATCCCCACTCCCACAATCGCCCTATCTCAATCTTGTTCTCCCTTTATTCTCCTATATTCCATTCCACATGTATTTCCCCTGCTCCCCAACCATTATTTCTCCCCAGCTCTAATCATTATTTTCTTTCCCTCGCCCCCCTCATTTCCCTCTTCGCTCCACAGTATGATTGGCTTTTCTGTTAGCCGACTGATACTGTGAGTATGGACAGTGACAGTGGGGCATGTGGGGGGATTCTTGC
This sequence comes from Pholidichthys leucotaenia, assembly GCA_020510985.1. NCBI lineage: Eukaryota > Metazoa > Chordata > Actinopteri > Cichliformes > Pholidichthyidae > Pholidichthys > Pholidichthys leucotaenia. Next base: position 231,901,059 of record CM035849.1, read on the forward strand.
CGGCGTCCCTCAAGTGGACTGACATTTGTCACTAAAGATCATCTTGTGACTAGATATCTGCCGTTTTATGACCAGTTTTATAGTGCAGCCTAAGCTCCTATGTAGAATTAGAGTAAACTCATCATCTCAGGGCAGCTTGCTCCCATTGTTGATATTTTGTGTTCTGTAATGCAGATTTATATAAATAAGATATCATAATAACAATGCCTTCTTATGTGATTGTGTTGTGGGCTTGTGAGTTTATTACCCATTAAAATGCTTATTATTGCACATAGATGGGTGATCCAAAAATCACTTCTAAAATAGTTACAGTATTTGTAAGAAGTGCAAAAGTTTTGATGACATGAGTAGAGATGACATTTGCTGCAAACTTTGCAAGCAGTTGTCAGTTTCAGGCAAATTCATTAATGGAGTGCATGTTTTGTTTTTTTTTTCCACAATATCTTTATTGAACCTTTTTTTTTAACAAACATGATACAAACAATCAAACACTAACACTAAAGTACTACAAAAAAAAATGCACTAAAAAACACCAACAACCACCAACAAAATCAAATCTTTAACAATGCTCCTCTGTTTAGTCTAGACAATCCAATACATAAGTATACATATTATGTTCACCAGTTTGGAATTTACAAGGTCCACACACATCATTCACCTTCTTCTTCAAGAGTTATGTTTAAATTTTTTACATAATCAATAAAAGGTCTCCATATATTCTCAAACACAATTTCCTTTGATTTCAGTATATATGTTATTCTTTCTAATGGAAGGTTTGTTAACATCTGTCTTAACCACTGAGTCACATCTGGTCTATGAGTCTTTTTCCATAATAGTGCAATACATTTTTTGGCATTAAGCAAACTGAGGTCTATGAATGTTCTTTCACTTTTTTTTTTTCCACAATATCTTTATTGAACCTTTTTTTTTTTTTTTAACAAACATGATACAAACAATCAAACACTAACACTAAAGTACTACAAAAAAAAAAAATGCACTAAAAAACACCAACAACCACCAACAAAATCAAATCTTCAACAATGCTCCTCTGTTTAGTCTAGACAATCCAATACATAAGTATACATATTATGTTCACCAGTTTGGAATTTACAAGGTCCACACACATCATTCACCTTCTTCTTCAAAAGTTATGTTTAAATTTTTTACATAATCAATAAAAGGTCTCCATATATTCTCAAACACAATTTCCTTTGATTTCAGTATATATGTTATTCTTTCTAATGGAAGGTTTGTTAACATCTGTCTTAACTACTGAGTCACATCTGGTCTATGAGTCTTTTTCCATAATAGTGCAATACATTTTTTGGCATTAAGCAAACTGAGGTCTATGAATGTTCTTTCACTTTTATTAAAATTATGCTTTTCTGGGTACAGACCCAACAAAAACAATTTAGGATTCAATATGATTTGTTTTGAGATTATTTTTTCAATTGTTACCCTCACCTCTTCCCAAAACATTCTTATTAATCTACATTCCCATACACAATGAAATAGAGTTCCTTTACTTTCCATGCATTTTGTGCATGTATCTGGTATATTTTTGTTATATTTATTTAACTCCTCCGGTGTAACATACATCCGCATTAACCATTTGAAATGTATCAATTTAAGGCGTACATTTATTGATTTGGTTTGAGCTTCTGTACAAGCCAATTCCCATTGTTCCTCTGAAATTTCAATTTGCAGATCTTCTTTCCAGTAGTTTAATCTTTTCAGTGAATTTTCACTTGAAGATAGTGTCAATGAGTTATAAAACTCTGAAATAATACCCTTTCTTTTACTATCTTTCATCATCATTTTTTCCAAAGATGAATAAATAGGTCGAGTGAGAGCTTTATTTTGATTTGATCGAATAAAGTTTCTAAGTTGAAGATATTTAAAAAAATGTGTTCTATTGAGATTAAATTTGATCCTCAGCTCTTCAAAAGACATTATGTTTTCTGCACATGGCAAATATAAATCCTGAATCTTTTGTATCCCTTTTAAATTCCATACTTTAAATACAGCGTCCGCTCTCCCTGGTTTAAAATATTGATTACCCCATATTGGACTAAACTGTTTCAGTAACTGTGGTTCTTTTAAATAGTTTTTAGCTTCACACCATATTTTGATCATATGCTTTACAAATGGATTTTTAACTTGTTTTTGTAATTTTTTTGCCGAATCTGAGTATATGAATATGGGTAGAGGTAAAGGTAAATTGTATGATTCCATTTCAGTCCAGTGAGGGAGATCATTTGATGAAAAATAATATGTCATAGACCTCAGTTGTGCCGACCAATAATACAACATAAAATTTGGACATTTCAGACCTCCACGATCAAATGGTAAATATAATAAAGACAGACGTAATCTAGCCCTCCTGTTGTTCCATATAAATTCCACTAACTTTTTTTTTTATTCTTGAGAATAAATCTAAAGGTGGTGATAAGGGAATGTATTGAAATAAATAAAGTATTTTAGGTAAAATATTACTTTTAAGTATATTGATTCTCCCGATCATCGACATTGGTAGTGACATCCATCTCTGAGTTAACTCATTGATATCTGTCATTAAGGCTTCATAGTTGACACTGGCGACTGATTCTAGCTTAGGCACAATTTGGATTCCTAAATATTTAAACTGATTTACAACATTGAATTGATTTACCTCAGGGGCTGGGTAATTTCTCTGGGTCTCATTTAGCATTAATATTGAAGATTTAGTTTTATTTATTTTATATCCTGATATTTCCCTAAAATTCTTTATTAAATTCAACAAGGTTGGAATTGATTTTTTTAGATTCGACATAAACAAAATTATGTCATCGGCGTACAGGGAGATTTTATGTTCTGTTGGTCCAACTTTAATTCCATATATTTGTGAATGTAAACGTATCGCTATCGCTAAAGGTTCAATTGCCATAGTAAACAGTAAAGGTGAAAGTGGACAGCCTTGTCGACATCCTCTATTGATTTTTATTGGTTTTGAAATATTGTTATTTGTTAGGATTTCTGCTGTAGCATTATTGTATATTATTTGAACCCATTTTATGAAATTATTTCCAAGTCCAAACCTTTGTAGGACTTCAAAAAGAAAGGGCCATTCAACTCTATCAAAGGCCTTTTCGGCGTCCAGTGATAGGAGAGCTGTATCCGGTGCTTCTTTATTAAAATAAATAATATTAAATAGTCTTCTTACATTATGGAAGCCTTGTCTTCCCTTTATAAAGCCATTCTGATCTCGATTAATAATATTTGGTAAAATTTCTTGTATTCGTCTTGCTAAAATTTTACAGATTATCTTAAGGTCGGCGTTTAATAGGCTTATTGGTCTCATATTTTCACATTTATTAGAGGGCTTACCTGGTTTTGGCAGCAGTATAATTAAGGCATTATTTATGTATGATGGTAAATTATTATTTTGAAATGCTTCTAAAACCATTTCCAAAAAAGGTTTTATTAATTTATTCTTAAATTTCTTATAAAGGTCAACTGGAAGACCATCTGGTCCTGCACTTTTTCCTGATTTCATATTATCAATGGCTAGCCCAACTTCTTCTTGACTAATTTTAGACTCCAATATCTCCCCGTTTTCATTTGGAATACACGGTATAGATAGTTCGTTCAAAAACCCATTTAGTTTTATTAAATCAAATTCATTTTTAGTATCATATAATTTTTCATAGTAATCTCTAAAGGCTCTGTTAATTTCTAAAGGATCTATAACTACCTGTCCATTACTTATAATACTAGTAATTGGTGTTTTAATTTCTAATTGTTTAATCTGCCATGCCAGTAATTTTCCTGATTTTTCACCTTGTTCATAAAAAGATTGTTTCAATCTTAGAAGACTCGAGGCAGCTCTATTCGCTGATTTTTTGTCGTATTCAGCTCTCAAAATCAGTAATTCATTCTCCAACCTTGGATCACTTCCTGCATACATTTTTTCCTGAAGACTTTTCATTTTATGTTCCAATTTAGCTCTCTCCTCTCGAGTCTTCTTAGATTTTGATCCTGTATAACTAATAATATGTCCCCTAATAAAAGCTTTGAAAGCTTCCCACTTTACACATGCTGATGTTTGTGTAGTATTGATGTCAAAGTACTCGTCTATCTGTTTTTCTATATACTTGACAAATTCCTCATCCTGAAGCCATTTATGCTGAAATTGCCATCTACCTGATTCCTTTGTCAATTTTTTATCTACATATATTAGACAACAGGGTGCATGATCAGAGATCACGATGTTATCATAAAAGCATTTTTGAATCTTGGATCTTAATTCTGTGGAAATCAAAAAATAATCAATACGTGAGAATGTCTTGTAGGTACTGGAATAACAAGAATAGGCTTTAACTTGTGGTTTCATTTCTCTCCATATATCTAACAATCTCAATTCTTTCATAAAATGATTAATAGTCATCCTACATCCATTGTGCGTACAATCCAGTCCTATTGATCTATCTATACCTGGATTCAATGTACAATTAAAATCCCCTGCTATTATATGTTGCCCTGTAAGTGATGATAAAATAAGAAATAAATTAACAAAGAACTTTTGATCATCTATATTGGGACCATATAAGTTCACAAGATTTATATTTTCTAATAGCAAAGAACCTTGAATGATTACATATCTTCCAAGTTTGTCTCCAATTACATTTTTCACTTGAAAAGGGACTGATTTATGTATGAGAGTCATAACTCCCCTGGCCCGGGATGAAAATGATGAGGTGAATACACTTCCTTGCCATCTACTCCTAATTCTTTTTATATCCTCCTCTATTAGATGAGTTTCTTGTAAAAACACAATTTTTGAACCCATGTCTTTTATTTTATTCATAACTTGTTTAAGTTTTTTTAAATTTTGTAGACCTCTGCAATTCCATGAAGTTAAATTAAGATTAACACTTTGGTTTATGATCAATAGAGAGTTTGGGATTACCTTGCAGTGTAAACATGCTCATACAGAGAAGCAAAAACATGAGTGGTTGAACATTCATCCTACAAACTACACACAAACAAATTCCCCCTTCCCACACATGTGGCGAACCCCCCAAAATCAAAAGAAAAATTCCGTCTCCCGATATAGCCATCGACCGTTCCACATCCACGGGGAACAGCCTAAGCCACTCCTTCTTCATCCTCCCAATCACCCTAACTCTACTGCTTTTAATGACGTAACATTAACTCTCCTCTGTAGTTTTCCAACTTAACTCCAGAATTTTTAACAACTTTGTACATCATAGTTTTTTTTTGTTCGTTTTGTTTTTGTTTTTTTTTAATATATAATACAATCTATATTTTGTAAACTTGCTGTTTACTTCAAGTCAGTCAGATGCCTGTGCAAATACTTAATTATTCTACCTTATATTTTGTTCATGCTTAGCTCCCACCAGTCTCTTCTTCTTCTTTGATCTTCTTGATGAACTCCTGCGCCTCCTCTGGGGTCTTGAAGATGTGGGTTCTGCCCTCATACGTGGTCAACAGTCTCGCAGGATAGATTACACCATGACGAATCCCAAGGTTGCGCAGCTCCTTACGTATGGGATCAAACTGCTTCCTCAATTGTTGGATTCCTGTGGCCAAATCTGGGTAGAACCGCACCTGCTGATCCTGGTGTTTAATCTCTCCTTTAGCTCGTGCAGCGTTGAAGATCTTCATCCTGTCTCTGTTGCTAAGAAACTTCATAATTAAGGTCCTCGGCGGTCCCTTATCTCTCCGTGGGCCAATACGATGTGCTTTTTCCAGAACCACTGCTGATTGCAACTCCTCGCTGCCCAGCACCTCCGGAATCCACTTTTCCAGAAAGGAACATACGTCCCGACCTTCTGATTCCTCTGGAAGACCCACCAGCCTCAAGTTATTCTGTCTCGACCGAGATTCCAAATCCAAAATATTATCTTCTAGACATTTATTTTTTTTTTTCCCCAAAGTGCACACCTTTAATTGAAGACGGGTGACGTCATCTTCAGCACTAGCGAGATGGAGCTCCATCTGCGCCGTTCGTTCTACACAGTCACCCAATTCCTTTCTTATTCCTTCCAACGCTGTCATAATCCCATCAAATCTAGAGGAAAAGTCCGCTCTCATTGAACTCATGGCAGCCATCAGCGCATCTGCGCCATTCCCCGCAGATATCGCACCGTTGCCAGCCTCCTCCGCCATATATGGAGTTTTGTTTGCTGCGTCACAGACCTGAAAGTCCGTTAATTTGGACTGTTTCGGCGGCTCGCTTTTTCCTTTACCTGGTTTTCCAGCCTTAGGCTTCGCCGACATATCCTCGCCCAAACGCTGGGATACGTTCTGTCCCAAATGAGAGAGTTATTTGCTGATTTTTTTCTCCAGGAGCAGAGCAGAATGAAACACGTCCGTCTTACGTGGCAGCCATAACCGGAAGTCCATGTTCTTTCACTTTTATTAAAATTATGCTTTTCTGGGTACAGACCCAACAAAAACAGTTTAGGATTCAATATGATTTGTTTTGAGATTATTTTTTCAATTGTTACCCTCACCTCTTCCCAAAACATTCTTATTAATCTACATTCCCATAAACAATGAAATAGGGTTCCTTTACTTTCCATGCATTTTGTGCATGTATCTGGTATATTTTTGTTATATCTATTTAACTCCTCCGGTGTAACATACATCCGCATTAACCATTTGAAATGTATCAATTTAAGGCGTGCATTTATTGATTTGGTTTGAGCTTCTGTACAAGCCAATTCCCATTGTTCCTCTGAAATTTCAATTTGCAGATCTTCTTTCCAGTAGTTTAATCTTTTCAGTGAATTTTCACTTGAAGATAGTGTCAATGAGTTATAAAACTCTGAAATAATACCCTTTCTTTTACTATCTTTCATCATCATTTTTTCCAAGGATGAATAAATAGGTCGAGTGAGAGCTTTATTTTGATTTGATCGAATAAAGTTTCTAAGTTGAAGATATTTAAAAAAATGTGTTCTATTGAGATTAAATTTGATCCTCAGCTCTTCAAAAGACATTATGTTGTCTGCACATGGCAAATATAAATCCTGAATCTTCTGTCTCCCTTTTAAATTCCATACTTTAAATACAGCGTCCGCTCTCCCTGGTTTAAAATATTGATTACCCCATATTGGACTAAATTGTGACAATAACTGTGGTTCTTTTAAATAGTTTTTAGCTTCACACCATATTTTGATCATATGCTTTACAAATGGATTTTTAACTTGTTTTTGTAATTTTTTTGCCGAATCTGAGTATATGAATATGGGAAGAGGTAAAGGTAAATTGTATGATTCCATTTCAGTCCAGTGAGGGAGATCATTTGATGAAAAATAATATGTCATAGACCTCAGTTGTGCCGACCAATAATACAACATAAAATTTGGACATTTCAGACCTCCACGATCAAATGGTAAATATAATAAAGACAGACGTAATCTAGCCCTCCTGTTGTTCCATATAAATTCCACTAACTTTTTTTTAATTCTTGAGAATAAATCTAAAGGTGGTGGTAAGGCAATGTATTGAAATAAATAAAGTATTTTAGGTAAAATATTACTTTTAAGTATATTAATTCTCCCGATCATCGACATTGGTAGTGACATCCATCTCTGAAGTAACTCATCAATATCTGTCATTAAGGCTTCATAATTGACACTGGCGATTGATTCTTGCTTAGGCACAATTTGGATTCCTAAATATTTAAACTGATTTACAACATTGAATTGATTTACCTCAGGGGCTGGGTAATTTCTCTGGGTCTCATTTAGCATTAATATTGAAGATTTAGTTTTATTTATTTTATATCCTGATATTTCCCCAAAATTCTTTATTAAATTCAACAAGGTCGGAATTGATTTTTTAAGATTCGACATAAACAAAATTATGTCATCGGCATACAGGGAGATTTTATGTTCTGTTGGTCCAACTTTAATTCCATATATTTGTGACTGTAGACGTATCGCCATTGCTAAAGGTTCAATTGCCATAGTAAACAGTAAAGGTGAAAGTGGACAGCCTTGTCGACATCCTCTATTGATTTTTATTGATTTTGAAATATTGTTATTTGTTAGGATTTCTGCAGCAGCATTATTATATATTATCTGAACCCATTTTATGAAATTATTTCCAAGTCCAAACCTTTGTAAGACTTCAAAAAGAAAGGGCCATTCAACTCTATCAAAGGCTTTTTCGGCATCCAGTGATAAGAGAGCTGTGTCCGGTGCTTCTTTATTAGAATAAATAATATTAAATAGTCTTCTTACATTATGGAAGCCTTGTCTTCCCTTTATAAAGCCATTCTGATCTCGATTAATAATATTTGGTAAAATTTCTTGTATTCGTCTTGCTAAAATTTTACAGATTATCTTAAGGTCGGTATTTAATAGGCTTATTGGTCTCATATTTTCACATTTATTAGAGGGCTTACCTGGTTTTGGCAACAGTATAATTAAGGCATTATTCATATATGATGGTAAATTACTATTTTGAAATGCTTCTAAAACCATTTCCAAAAAAGGTTTTGTTAATTTATTCTTAAATTTTTTATAAAGGTCAACTGGAAGACCATCTGGTCCTGCACTTTTTCCTGATTTCATATTATCAATAGCTAGTCCAACTTCTTCTTGACTAATTTTAGACTCCAGTATCTCCCTATTTTCATTTGGAATACACGGTATAAATAGTTCGTTCAAAAACCCATGTAGTTTTGTTAAGTCAGATTCATTTTTGGTATCCTATAATTTTTCATAGTAATCTCTAAAGGCTCTATTAATTTCTAAAGGATCTATAACTACCTGTCCATTACTTATAATACTAGTAATTGGTGTTTTAATTTCTAATTGTTTAATCTGCCATGCCAGTAATTTTCCTGATTTTTCACCTTGTTCATAAAAAGATTGTTTCAATCTTAGAAGACTCGAGGCAGCTCTATTCGCTGATTTTTTGTCATATTCAGCTCTCAAAATCAGTAATTCGTTCTCCAACCTTGGATCTCTTCCTGCATATACTCTTTCTTGAAGAATTTTTATTTTATGTTCCAATTGGACTCTCTCCTCTCGAGTCTTCTTAGATTTTGAACCTGTATAACTAATAATATGTCCCCTAATAAAAGCTTTGAAAGCCTCCCACTTTACACATGCTGATGTTTGTGTAGTATTGATGTCAAAGAACTCATCTATCTGTTTTTCTATGTATTTAACAAATTCCTCATCCTGAAGCCATTTATGCTGAAATTGCCATCTACCTGGTTCCTTTGTCAATTTCTTATCTACATATATTAGACAACAGGGTGCATGATCAGAGATCACGATGTTATCATAAAAACAGTTTTGAATCTTGGACCTTAATTCTGTGGAGATCAAAAAATAATCTATACGTGAGAATGTCTTGTAGGTATTGGAATAACAAGAGTATGCTTTAACTTGTGGTTTCATTTCTCTCCATATATCTATCAATTTCAATTCTTTCATAAAATGATTACTGGTCATCCTACATCCATTGTGCGTACAGTCCAGTCCTGTTGATCTATCTATACCGGGATTCAATGTACAATTAAAATCCCCTGCTATTATATGTTGCCCTGTAAGTGATAAGATAAGAAATAAATTAGCAAAGAACTTTTGATCATCTATATTGGGACCATATAAGTTCACCAAATTTATGTTTTCTAATAGCAAAGATCCTTGAATGATTACATATCTTCCAAATTTGTCTCCAATTACATTTTTCACTTGAAATGGGACTGATTTATGTATGAGAGTCATAACTCCCCTGGCTCGGGATGAAAATGATGAGGTGAAAACATTTCCTTGCCATCTACTCCTAATTCTTTTTACATCTTCCTCTATTAGATGAGTTTCTTGTAAAAACACAATTTTTGAACCCATGTCTTTTATTTTATTCATAACTTGTTTAAGTTTTTTTAAATTTTGTAGACCTCTGCAATTCCATGAAGTTAAATTAAGATTAACGCTTTGATTTATGATCAATAGGGAGTTTGGGATTACCTTGCAGTGTAAACATGCTCAAACAGAAAAGCAAAAAAATGAGTGGTTGAACATTCACCCTACAAACTACACACAAACAAATTCTCCCTTCCCACATTTGTGGCAATCCCCCCAAAAACAAAAGAAAAATTCCGTCTCCCGATATAGCCATCGACCGTTCCACACCCACGAGGATCAGCCAAAGCCACTCCTTCTTCATCCTCCCAATCACCCTAACTCTACTGCTTTTAATAACGTAACATTAACTCTTTTCTGTAATTTTCCAATTTAACTCCAAAATTTTTTAGCAATTTTGTACTTTTTTTTTTTTAATATGTAATACAATCTATATTTTGTAATCTTGTTATATGCTTCTAATCAGTTAAATGCTCAAATATTCTACCCTATATTCTGTTCATGCTTAGCTCCCACCAGTCTCTTCCTGGATCTTCTTGATGAGCTCCTGCGCCTCCTCGGGGGTCTTGAAGATGTGTGTTCTGCCCTCATATGTGACCAGAAGTCTTGCAGGGTGAATCACTCCATGACGAATCTCAAGGTTGCGCAGTTCTTTGCGGATGGGGTCAAACTGCTTCCTTAATTGTTGGATTCCTGAGGCCAAATCTGGGTAGAACCGCACCTGCTGATCTTGGTATTTAATTTCTCCTTTGGCCCGCACCGCGTTGGAGATCGTCATCCTGTCTCTGTAGCTGAGAAACTTCATAATTAACGTCCTCGGTGCTGCCTTGTTACCTCTCGGTGGGCCAATTCGGTGGGAGCTTTCCAAGACGACTGATGATTTTAGCTCCGCGTTGTTCAGCGCCTCCGGGATCCACCCCTCCAAAAAGGAGCATGAATCACGACCTTCGGCTCCCTCCGGTAAACCCACCAGCCTCAGGTTGTTCCGTCTGGACCGGGATTCCAAGTCCAGAACGCTATTTTCCAGATCTTTATTTTTTTTTTTCCAAAGTGCGCACCTTTATTTGAAGTCCGCTGATTTCATCCTCCGCACTTGAAACACGACGCTCCGCCTGCGTCACTCGCTCCACGCAGTCACCCAACTCCTTTCTCATTGCATCCAACGCTGCCATAATCCCATCAAGTTTAGCGGAAAAGTCTGCTCTCATTGAGCTAATGGCAGCCAGCACTGCACCTGTGCCGCCATCATCAGCAGTTACCGCACCACCGCTAGTTTCATCCGCCATATCCGCAGCTTTTTCTACTGCGCCACAAACTTTAAAGTCCGTTAATTTGGACTGCTTCGGCGATTCAATTTTTCTCCCTCCTGATTTCCCAGCCTTAGTCTTCACCGGCATATCCTCACCCAAACGCTGGGAAAAGTTCTGTTCCAAATGAGAGAGTTATTTGCCGAATCTTTATTTCCAGGAGCAGAGCAGAGTGATACGTGTCCTTCTAGGCGGCCGCCATAACCGGAAGTCCGGAGTGCATGTTAATGGGTAAAAATTTTTTTTTTAAAAATGATGTGCTAAATGACCACAACCTTGCCTTTGAAGTTACCACATTGAGATTTTGTCTGAAAGAAACACTGGCATCTGTTACCTAAAGACTGCATTAGGTGTGGTCAACATCTCAGTGGAGTACATTCTACTGTGTTCATTTTCTAAACCCTTTATCGGTTTGTAGTTCTTTGTTGTCAATAGTAGACTTGAACAGAGTCAGTTACCGCAGAGGTTTAGAAATCTCCATAATGAAATTAAAACTGTTTTAATGCAAACATAGTTTTCACACTGTTGTAATGTAATGGCCTCTGTCAGTCGATGTCGACCACAGATGATGCACCCTCTTGGTTTGTCGCCGTGGAGCTGTCTCAGCTGGCACAGTGTCGGCTGTGGCTGATCATTCCAATGTGGAAGTGGCAGTCTCTACCACATCTGGTGCAGGTGTGGGTGGTCACAGTATTTACTTCGCAGGCACGCGCCTTCCGTCTGGCTCTCTTTTCTTCAGCCAAGGTCTGGAGTTTTTCCTCTCCTGCCTCGAGTTGTTTCTGGAGAGTGCTGCACCATCTACTGCGGTAACCTGCTATATCCTCCCAACTCTCAGTGCTGATGCCCAGGGCTTTCATGTCACGCTTACAGACATCCTTGTAGCGCAGCTGGGGACAGCCAACAGATCTCTTGCCATAGGCAAGGTTACCATACAATAACATCCTTAGGTATGCGTCCGTCTTCCATTCGGCGCACATGGCCGAGCCAGCGCAGCCTACGTTGCCTGAGCAGCGTATACATAATGGGAAGACCAGTGCATGTGAGGACCTGGGCATTTGGCACTTTGTCGCTCTATGTGATTAGTCGTAGTAGATTAGTTTATTTGACAGGGACAGTGCAATAAACATAGACAATTAATCAAAGACAATCAATCTGATGTGTTGCACATAGAGTGTATAGCTATTAGCTAATTTGCAACTCTTGTCCCTGGATGGGCTTTAGAAAAAAGAATCAAGATAAAAATATACACAATAACCACATACATCAATGCAGAAAAATTATAAATACACAATTATAAATATTATAAATATTATAAATACACAAATATAACAGCCTGACTCACCTTTAACATAAATATTATAAATACACAAATATAACAGCCTGACTCACATTTAACACATATAACATAACTCACATTTGCCTATTTCAGGCCTTCCTCCCTCCGTCACTCACTATAAACAAACACATTTATTCCTTCCCTTCATTCACTCTCACTTTGCAGACAAATAATTCATACATGAGTACATTCTTGTTTATTTTTCAGCCAATTTTTAACATTTTTAGTGAATGTTTTAAAGTCCGTTATTATTTTAATTTCATTTGGCATTGTGTTCCAGATGTGACTGCCCTTTATAGAGAAAGCTGTTTGTCCAAATGTGGTTCTGCGGTGGAATATTTTACAGTTATTGTTAACAGAACTCCTGGTGGCTCTGCTGCTGTCCTGTCTTTGGACGAAACCAGCAAGTGGCTCGGGTGCTGATTTATGGAAACATTTGAACATTAATTTCAGAAGACAGAGGTCAATGAAGCTCTCAAAACTCAATAGGTTGTATTTTTTTAAAACATTACAGTGATGCCACCTAATGGGCTTTTTGTCCAAGATTTTTAGGGTTTGATTATATAATGAACCTATATGTCTTATTGTGGAAGGGGCTGCTTGAGCCCAGACTGTCAAACAGTATGATATATGAGAAAAAACCATAGAATGCATATACAGTGCAGCTGCTTCGTAAGGTATGTAATATCTAATTAATTTAAAGCAGTTCAGATTTTTTTTTACTGTTTTTGAAATTTTCTTTATATGAAGATTAAATTTGAGTTGAGGATCTAGTACAATGCCAAGGTATTTGAATTCTGTAGCTAAACTGATGTCATGATCATGTATATTAACTTTAAAATGTTGCAGGTTACATTTTTTGATTGAAAAGCACATTGAGACTGTTTTCTGAAGGTTCAGCAATAGATGGTTCTTGAGGAGCCACTCTTGGACATCAACCATACTTGTAGACAGTACATCTGCAGCCTGTGCTGGAGTCTTGGCAGCTGTGTAAATAACTGCATCATCTGCATAAAGTTGGCATGTTGCAGCTGAGCAGTGTAACGGCAAGTCATTAATAAAAATGCTGAAAAGTAAAGGACCAAGAATGGACCCTTGTGGGATACCCATGCGGTTGTTTAAAAATGAGGATTTATCCTGGTGAACTTTTACACACTGTTCTCTATTCTGGAGATAAGATGCAAACCATTCTAATGTATTTGGGGAGAAGTTAAAAGATACCATTTTGGATAAAAGCAAACTGTGGTTTACAGTATCGAAAGCCTTTTTGAGATCTAGAAAAACAGCTCCTACCACATTACCCCTGTCCAAGGACTGTTTGACGTTTTCAATAAGGCAACAATTTGCTGTTTCTGTTGAGTATCCTGGTCTAAAACCAAATTGATGTGGATGAAGAAGTTGACTGTCTTGTAAGTAGTCTATCAGCTGTGTAGCTACAACTTTTTCAAGAACCTTAGATAGGACTGGTAAGATAGAGATTGGGCGGTAATTGCATATATCGTCTTTACTGCCTGATTTATGAACTGGTATGACGACAGCTTTTTTCCAGCCAGATGGAAATGTACTAGACCTAATGGAGAGATTAATGAGATGAGTCAGTGGTTTGATTAATATTTTGCTGTGCATTTTGAGAAAGGAGGTGCTCATATTGTAGATATCACTAGTTTTTGAGTTTGACAGTGTTTTAACAATACCAGCAATTAACTTCTCATTTACCTCATCGATGTGAAAAGTATCTGTTGGGAGTATGGAATTTGTGTTGAGCACATTTGGCAGCACAAAAATTTTTGTTAAGTCTTCCACAGAGCCCACAAAGTGTGAATTAAATTCATTTGCCAAAGTAGCCTTGTCACTGACGGTCTTGCCATTGATTCTAAGTTCCTTTACCCCCTTCTGATCGTTTTTTTTATTAGTTAAGTTATTTAAATGCCTCCATAGGGAACTGTTGTTACCCTTTGCATGATCTATCAGTTTATTGTAATAAGATATTTTTGATTTTCGCAGCTCATGTACCACTTTATTTCTTAAACTTTTGTACACAAGGTGATCATTTTGTAGTTTGGAGGTTAGTGATGTTTTCAGTGCATAGTCTCGCCTCTTCATAAGTTTTCTTATTTCATTATTTAACCATGGTAGGCTAATCTTCTGTTGTCTACTTTTAATTTGCTTTGAAAATTTTTCTATAGACTTTGTGATTGTTGCAGTTATAAAATTACAACAATCATCTACTTCACATGTTGCCATGAGCTGCTCCCAATTTTGATTCTCTAAGTAATGTTCAAACTCCTCATTTTTTGATTTGGGGATAATAAAATTTGATTTGTCAATATCGACTCCCCCAAAATACTGTAGTCGCTTTTTAGTAAGTTTCCTGACAGCAAGAACCATGTTATGATCTGAGAGACCAGTTACAAGATTATAGGTTCTGGTTATTCGTTCTGGTTTATTAGTAAATACCATGTCAATAAGTGTTCTGGATTGTTTGGTTATCCTGGTGGGTCCTTTGATGATTTGCTGGTAATTAAATTTAGTCATGAGGCTTTTCAGTTTTTGTTTGTCTTTTTTATCAGACCAGTTGATATTAAAGTCACCATGAATTATTGTTTCTCTGTTCTTCTCAAGTTGTTTAACCAGATCACTTAATTCATTATAAAAGGAAGAGTTGTGTGACGGTGGGTTGTACACTACTGCAATGTTGAAATTCATTACCGGAGAGAGACATACATTAACAGCTAAACATTCAAGTGAAGTATTCAAATCAACCAGTTGACATTTATATTTCTCTTTGATGTAAATTAAAACACCTCCTCCCCTCCCTACCTGCCTGTCTTTTCTAAAACACTGGTAGCCCACAATATCGATCATATTAGTGTCTATGTTACTGTGTAGCCAGCTTTCTGAGAGACAAAGGTAGTCCAGATTTGAGTCCAACAGCAACACCGAAATCTCATCTCTTTTGGGGATTATGCTCCGTATGTTTAAATGACCGCCGAGGATCCCCTTTGGTTTAGCCTTGGTGTCCCAAAGAACTCGTGCATGATTAACAGTTTGGAAAAATAAATGTTGTTTTTGCTTTTGTACAGCTCGGTTTTGTGCTAACCCAGTGGTCTGCTGTTTAATAGTGGCAGGTCCAGGGTTAAGGTGAATATCTCCTGCCAGAAGTAGCAGAACTAACAGAACTTTAACTGTATATCCTCTGCCATATTGTGATTTTTGCTTAACAGCCATGTTTGCCTTAATTTGGAAGTTTTTGCTCAGGGCTTTTAAAGACCACATAGAGTGTAGGGTGAGATGTCCAAGCCCAAATCCATACAGATAAAACTTTTTAACTTCACCTTTGGTTGAGTTTGTCGGAAAATCCTTCTTGTTGCAGGTCCAGACACACAAAGACAAAACGAAGAGGAAGTAGAGAAGTAGAGAAGGCTTATTAGTGGTGCCCATCAGCCCACTTTTTAATCCGGTGGCAGCCATCTTCAGTCCTTCTTGGAAAGAAGGAAAAGGAAAATCTGTGGATAGTAAAATAAATTCTGCTTATATCGCCAGAATCTGATCCGATCGTCCTCGAATCCAGCTGGGCCTCAGCTAGCCAACTAGCCCCTTCCGTTGCTGGTCTCGTTGCTCATAGTCGCCGTCACTGGTCTCCCGTCCCGCTCCTCCAACCGAGTCTCGTCACACACCGCCGCTGCCACCGAGCTCCGCTGAGGTCACGGTAAATCCTCCGCTAGGCACCGCCACCTACCGTCGTCTGCCTGGGTGAAATCTCTGCTGAGCCCCGTCAACAAATAGCCGCTTGCCTGGTAGTATCTCCGCTGGGCCTCGCAGCTGGGCTTCGATTCAGGCTGGTGTAAGGTGGAATGACTGGCGCCAGCATTAAGCTAACTAGCGTTAGCTTAGCAATCGCTTCGGGTAGTCTCGTCGCACACCGCCGCTGCAGTCACGGTAAGTCCTCCGCTGGGCACCGCCGCCTACTGCCGTCTGCCTGGGTGAAATCTCTGCTGAGCCCCGTCAAACAAATAGCCGCCTGCCTGGTAGTATCCCCGCTGGGCCTCGCAGCTGGGCTTTGATTCAGGCTGGTGTTAGGTGGAATGGCTGGCGCCAGCATTAAGCTAACTAGCGTTAGCTTAGCAATCGCTTCAGGTAGGGCACATCAGTGAATCACAAGGAAGCGCTGGAATCGCTGGTCAGTTTACTCACAGTGGCCGGATAAAAGCGATCAAAGGGGTAATCCACCGGAGGTATATCCGATCGCTGTAGGTAGTTATTTAGAGACTGGCGCCAGCATTAAGCTAACTAGTGTTAGCTTAGCAATCGCTTCAGGTAGCATTAAGCTAACTAGTGTTAGCTGAGCAATCGCTTCAGGAAGGCGCAGGAAGTCGCTGGAGAAAGGCGATTAAAGGGCAATCCAACGGAGGTGGCAATTCAGCCCGTGCGTGTTCGCCACGAGCGCCGATCGCTGCAGGCCAGCCACTTTTAATGGCAAAATCAGTGACTTTGTCTCAGCACTGAAAAAGTGTGACCATCCCGGTCGCCATCTTGAAAGAACGTGTAGGGAGAGTGGGAGCTCCAGCTCTGAGGAGAAGATCCTGGTCCGCTGAGGGGGAGGGTTCCAGTCCGCCAGGGAGAAGGTCCACCTGTGCACAGGTAAGTCCAGACAGACACCAGATGCTGAGGTAAGTCCAGATGCTGAGGATGTGCCGTAGGCAACGCAGGTGGAAGCTGTTCAGCTTAGATTAGATTAGATTCAACTTTATTGTCATTACACATGTATGAATACAAGGTAACGAAACACAGTTTAGCATCCAATCAGAAGTGCAAAGGACAGCAGGGCAGTATATACGGTAATTAACAGTATGTGCAATTTAAGCAAATATATGCAAATATATGCAGCAGTGCAGAAAGTTAAAAGTACTGTTATGTGCAAATAATGTGCAATAAGTTAGATGTAGTTATGTACAGGTGAGGATGGTAAAAGATGATTGTAAGAGAGTCAGCGGGGAACTAAGTTCAATAACGTGACAGCTGTTGGAAAGAAACTGTTCCTAAACCTGCTGGTTCTAGTCCGAAGGCTTCTGAAACGTCTTCTGGAGGGGAGAAGCTGGAACAGTCCATGAGCAGGATGGTTGGAGTCCCTAAGAATGCTGCGTGCCCGGCGCAGACATCTTCTCCTGTAGACGTCCTCTATAGCTGGAAGTGGAGTCCCTGTGATGCGTTGGGCGGTTTTCACCACCCGCTGCAGCGCCTTGCGGTCAGCTACAGAGCAGCTCCCATACCAGAGTGTGATACAGTTGGTCAGGGTGCTCTCTATCACGCAGCGGTAGAAGTTGCCCAGGATGTCAGTTGACAGATGGTTCTTCTTCAATGTCCTCAAGAAGAAGAGGCGCTGATGGGCCTTCTTGATCAGGCTGGTGGTGTTAACTGACCAGGACAGGTCCTCCGAGATGTGGGTCCCCAGGAATTTGAAGCTGGGGACACGTTCAACAGCTATGCCATTGATATGGATGGGGTCATGTGCCTCTTCCCTCTCCTTCCTGTAGTCCACTATGAGCTCCTTGGTTTTGCTGGTGTTAAGGAGCAGGTTATTGTCAGTGCACCAAGTAGCCAAGTGCTCAACCTCTGCCCTGTAATCTGACTCGTCGTTGTCCCTGATGAGTCCAATCACCGTGGTGTCATCTGCGAACTTTATGATGGAATTGGATCCATACATAGGCCTGCAGTCATGGGTGTAGAGGGAGTAGAGGAATGGGCTGAGCACACAGCCCTGTGGTACACCAGTGTTGAGTGTGATGACGGAAGAACGGTTGGGGCCTGACCTAACATGCTGGGGTCTGTTGGTCAGAAAATCCATGATCCAGTTGCAGGTGGAGGTACTGATTCCCAGGTCCCCAAGTTTGGTGAGCAACTTGGAGGGGATAACTGTGTTGAATGCTGAGCTGAAGTCAATAAACAGCATTCTTGCGTAGGTGTTCTTGTCATCCAGGTGTGAGAGTACATAGTGCAGCGCTGTAGAAACCGCATCCTCTGTACTCCTGTTGCTCCGGTAGGCGAACTGATGAGGGTCCAGTGTTGGGGGCAGGCCTTTTTTGAGCTGTGCCAAGACCAGTCGCTCAAAGCACTTCATGACTATGGGCGTCAGTGCCACAGGGCGATAGTCATTTAGGCACGATGGTGTTGAATGTTTCGGCACTGGTACTATTGAAGTGGTCTTGAAGCACGCTGGTACCACGGCCTGGGCCAGGGACAGATTGAAGATGTCTGTGAAGACCCCTGCCAGCTGCTCAGCGCATGCCCTCAGCACACGCCCAGGAATGCCATCAGGGCCAGCAGCCTTACGTACGTTGACATGAGTCAGTGCATTACGGACGTCGGTGTGGGTGAGTGTGAGGTGGTGGAGGTCATCAGAGGGTGGGAAATTGATGTTCTTTTCATTGTTGTCCTTGTCAAAACGAGCACAGAAGTTATTTAGCTCATTGAGAAAGGGCACAGTCATGGCTATAGGTATGGAGTTGCTGGGCTTATAATCAGAGATAGCTTGAATGCCCTGCCACATACGTCGGGGATCAGAGTCCCCAAAATGTTCCTCCACCTTCAGCTTGTAGCTGTGCTTGGCCTTGTTGATGCCCCTCTTCAGATCTGCCCTGGATGAACTGTAGGCCTGTGCATCACCAGATCTAAAGGCATTGTTACGTGCTTTTAGCAGAAGTCGCACTTCTCTGTTCATCCACGGCTTCTGATTTGGGTACGTGGTGATCTGTCTTTCCGTGGTGACACTGTCAATAGTGGTGTTGATATGGTCCAGGACTGAGTGGGTGTAAGAGTTGATGTTTATGTGGGAGCCACAGGTAGCCTGAGAGGTGAACATACTCCAGTCTGTGTTCCTAAACTTCTCCTGGAGTACAGAGTCAACCCCCTCTGGCCACACTTTGATGGTCCTCACTGATGGCTTCACCCGGTTGATGAGCGGTACATACTTGGGGGTAAGGAACAAGGATAAATGATCAGACTGGCCTAGGTGGGGGAGGGGAGTTGCTGTGTAGGCTCCCACAATATTGGTGTAAACATGGTCCAATGTTTTGTCCCCTCTTGTGTGACAGGAGACATGCTGGTAGAATTTAGGAAGCACTGTCTTGAGGTTAGAGTGGTTAAAATCACCCGCCACAATAAATGCTGCCTCTGGGTGTGCAGTTTGTTGTTTGCTAATAGCTGCATGCAGTTCTTTCATAGCAAGCTTAGCATTAGCATCCGGAGAAATGTAAGCGGCTGTTATGATGGTACAAGTGAACTCGCGTGGCAGATAGAAAGGTCTACATTTAACCATGAGAAACTCCAGGTTAGCTGAGCAGTGTCTCTCAACAGTGACAGAGTTCGTGCACCAAGCCTTGTTAATATAAATGCACAATCCCCCCCCCCCTCTTGTCTTACCGGAGTCAACTGCTGCTCTGTCTGCCCGGAGCGTGTGTAGGCCGGCTAGCTCGATAGCATTGTCGGGTATTCCACTGTGAAGCCATGTTTCCGTAAAAATCATGATATTGCAGTTCATAAGTTTCTTATTGTTGGTGATCCGAAGCCGTAGTTCACTCATTTTGCTCGCCAGAGCTTCTTGTCTTGCTTGGCATATGTTGTCCATGCCTCGCTGCCATACAGCAGTGCTGATGATGCAGGCATTGTACACTTCCATCTTGGCTGACACTGTCAATTTGGGATTCTCCCACACGCGGGTCATAAGTCGGCCTATCGTTGTTGTGGTCTTTCCGATGCGCTGATCGGATTGATTGATTGTCCACATCAAGGGACAAGTTGTCACTGATGGTAGACCGGAGATATGTGAACTGGTGGACAACAACTAGTTCATAACTGCCGATAGTGATGACAGGTGGTGTTTCCACATCTTGGCCCAACACATTGGGCTCACCATCAGCCTGAAAAAGACCAAAGTCTTTGCATGCTTGGGAGAATCCATCCATGAGACGCTGGAGTTGTTGCTCAGTGTATGACTGCAGCATCATCAGGGAAGAGGATGTCTCTGATAATGGCCTTGTGCACCTTGGTCTTCGCTCTCAGTCTAGCGAGCTTGAAGAGTCGTCCATCTGATCTGGTGTGTAGGTACACTCCTTCTGTCAAGGTCGCAAAGGCATGCTTCAGGAGCAGAGAAAAGAAGATGCTGAAGAGGGTGGGAGCAAGGACGCAGCCTTGTTTCACACCACTCTTGATGTCAAATGGCTCAGCCATGCTGCCCTCACACTGGATGGTTGCCTTCATGTTGTCATGGAAGGATCTGATCATGCTGTGTAATTTCAGGGGGCATCCTATTTTCAGGAGGATGTTGAAGATCCCATCCCTGCTGACCAGGTCAAATGCCTTAGTGAGGTTGATAAAGGCAACATAGAGGGGCTTCTGCTGCTCTCTGCACTTCTGTAATTGGCGTAGGGAGAAGATCATGCCTACTGTTGAACGTTCTGATCGGAAGCCACACTGGGAATCTGGATAAACGTGCTCAGCTAGCTTCTGGAGCCACACGAGCATGATTTACTAAGGAGTCGCTTCCGACTGGCCACTCTACCGTACAGGCCTGATTGGTGGATTGCTGCAGAGATGGTTGTCCTTCTGGAAGGTTCTCCTCTCCCCACAGAGGAACGCTGGAGCTCTGACAGAGTGACCATCGGGTTCTTGGTCACCTCCCTGACTAAGGCCCTTCTCCCATGATCGCTCAATTTAGACGGCCGTCAGCTCTAGGAAGAGTCCTGGTGATTCCGAACTTCTTCTATATACGGATGATGGAGGCCACTGTGCTCATTGGGACCTTCAATGCTGCAGAAATATTTCAATAACCCTCCCCAGTTTTGTGCCTCGATACAATCCTGTCTCGGAGGTCTACAGACAATTCCTTTGACTTCATGCTTGGTTTGTGATCTGACATGCACTGTCAACTGTCAGACCTTATATAGACAGGTGTGTGCCTTTCCAAATCCTGTCCAATCAACTGAATTTACCACAGGTGGACTCCAGTTAAGCTGTAGAAACATCTCAAGGATGATCAGTGGAAATGAGATGCAACTGAGCTCCATTCTGAATGTCATGGCAAAGGCTGTGAAAACTTGACTGATTGATTTTATTTATTTGAACATTCTGAAAATGAAAAAAAAAGAATTTAAAACAAAACAAAAATATTAAAAATACGTATGAATACTTTATATAAAAAATACAGTACTTATGTACATGTTATATTTTTGTTCTTTATTTTTAATAAATTTGCAAAAAAATTTAAAAATCACTGTCATTATGGGGTATTGTGAGTAGAATTTTGAGGAAAACAATGATGACAATTTTTTTTAATAAGGCTGTAACGTAAAATGTGGAAACAGTGAAGCACTGTGAATACTTTCCAGATGCACTGTAAATGAGTTTGTTGTCACCCTGCTGACTGTTTATTAATAGTATTTATCACTGAAGACAAATTTAAAAAATGATGCTACACCTTCAAAACAACAAACTGATGCATTGGGGCCACTGAAGAACCATACTGGAACAACACAGGAGGTTGTGTGCATCACTCTTCCTGAACTGTGGCATGCTTATTAACCCAAAATATTTCTGACGATCTGTCCGGTATGTCATTCATAGCTTTTGGTCCTGTTTTAGTTTAGTAAGCTTTCTCACCTGGAGCATGGCACCAGAGTTTGCCAGATGATTCAGATGGAGACCATCTCTTTTTGGGGGTTACAGTCAAGTTTATTTGGTGAAGACCCAAGTGTGTTGACTGCATTTTCACTGGCTGAAACAGATCGGAGTAAAGGAGAAAAACAAACTAGAGCCTGTTTCCAGACCAAGAAAACTTCACCTGCTTTTCCTTTTAAAATCCAAACATATTTGTGAAAAATACGGGCAGCTGCCAGTGGTATCTCTCAGCCTCTTTGTTGTTGAGAAATAGTTTATATGGCATTTTGACCTTGACCTTTGGCATTTTATATGGCATTTTGACCTTTACCTTTGATCTTAAAATCCCCAAACCATAGTCAGAGGCCGCGGTCACAGGGTGAACCTGTGTACAAAGTTTGGTGACATCAGATTTCATTGTTGTTGAGATACGTGTACACACGTGGACAAAATTGTTGGTACCCCTCTGTTAATGAAAGAAAAACCCACAATGGTCACAGAAATAACTTGAATCTGACAAAAGTGGTAATAAATAAAAATTCTACGAAAATTAACCAATGAAAATCAGACAATGCTTTTGAATTATGGTTCAACAGAATTATTTTAAAAAAACAAACTCATGAAACAGGCTTGGACAAAAATGATGGTACCCTTAACTTAATATTTTGTTGCACAACCTTTTGTGGAAATCATTGCAATCAAACGATTTCTGTAACTGTCAATGAGACTTCTGCACCTCTCAGCAGGTATTTTGGCCCACTCCTCATGAGCAAACTGCTCCAATTGTCTCAGGTTTGAAGGGTGCCTTCTCCAGACAGCATGTTTCAGCTCCTTCCACAGATGTTCAATAGGATTTAGATCAGGGATCATAGAAGGCCACTTTAGAATAGTCCAGTGTTTCGCTCTTAGCCATTCTTGGGTGTTTTTAGCCGTGTGTTTTGGGTCATTATTCTGTTGCAAGACCCATGACCTGTGACTGAGACCAAGCTGTCTTGACACTAGGCAGCACATTTCTCTCTAGAATACCTTGATAGTCTTGAGATTTCATTGTACCCTGCACAGATTCAAGACACCCTGTGCCAGATGCAGCAAAGCAGCCCCAGAACATAACAGAACCTCCTCCATGTTTCACAGTAGGGACAGTGTTCTTTTCTTGGTATGCTTCATTTTTGCATCTGTGAACATGGAGCTGATGTGCCTTGCCAAAAAGTTCCAGTTTTGTCTCGTCTGTCCATAGGACATTCTCCCAGAAGCTTTGTGGCTTGTCAACATGCAGTTTGGCAAATTCCAGTCTGGCTTTTTTATGATTTGTTTTCAACAGTGGTGTCCTCCTTGGTTGTCTCCCATGAAGTCCACTTTGGCTCAAACAATGATGGATGGTGCGATCTGACACTGAGGTACCCTGACCTTGGAGTTCACCATGAATGTGTTTAGAGGTTGTTCTGGGCTCTTTTGTTACCATTTGTATTATCCGTCTCCTCCTGCGGCCACGTCCAGGGAGGCTGGCTACAGTCCTGTGGATCTTAGATTTCTGAATAATAAGTGCAACTGTAGTCACAGGAACATCAAGCTGCTTGGAGATGGTCTTATAGCCTTTACCTTTAACATGCTTGTCTATAATTTTCTTTCTAATCTCCTGAGACAACTCTCTCCTTTGCTTCCTCTGGTCTATGTTTAGTGTGGTACACACCATGTCACCAAACAGCACAGTTCAGGTTCAGGTTCCCTTTATTTGTACCCGTAGGTAGATTTGTTTTGCAGTCAGGAGACATCCATGTTTACAAACCACAATTACATTCAACATGAACACAAACACAGGCACACATGTAGCTGACTATAAACATGATAAAAGTACTCAAGGCTCCACCAATCAGGACATAAGAAAGAGATGAGAAAGAAGAGAAAAAAAAACAAGGAGATAAAAGAGAAGGGTCATATTAAAAAGTTAAAGACTAGTCAAAGAGGTTAAAAACTCAAAAGTCTAAAACCCAATAAAAGATTTAGAGCCCAAATTTAAAAAAAACCCTACAAAAATAAGTAAATGTAAAATAAAGTTGATAAATAGGTAACTAAATTATGTGCAATATATTGTTACATCTTGTTCAACTCTAACAGCAGCAGGAACAAAGATGTTTTTCTAGCGCCAGGTTTTACTTTTTGGGACAGCAAACCTCCGTCTGGAGGGAAGAAGCTGAAAGTGGCAGTGCAAAGAGTGGGGGTCATCATTTAAAACGGAGGTAGCAATCCTCTGTACCTGTCTGGTGTACAGGGATGTCAGGCTCAGCTGTGACTCACCAAGCAAACGACTGGACCATCTAACTACCTGATCCAAGGATTTCCTCTGTTTCAGTTTTATCTGACCAAACCATGACACTAAAGAAAAGGATAAAACAAATTCAATAAAAGCCCGATAAAACATTGTCATTATGGTTCAGTCAATTTGGAAGCGTGCAAGTTTCCTTAAACAATACAAATGTTGCTGACCCTTTTTGCACACCCTTTCACAGTTCTCTTCAAAGTTTAAATTACTATCAATAATCGTCCCAAGATATTTGTAGGATTGTACACATTCAGTGATCTGGTCTTTTAGTACAGTGACTTCGTGCCTGGGAGTTTTCCTCCTAAAGTCAATAATCATATCTTTAGTTTTTGTCGTATTCAGCTGCAGGCAGGAATCCTCACACCAGTGAACAAAATTATCAACTACTGGGCCGTGGCCACTCTCACCATCCTGGAGGAGACTGACAACAACTGAATCATCAGCATACTTTATAATGTGTCTGTTGTCATGTCTGCTCCGACACATGTTTGTGTACAGGATGAAGAGTAGTGGTGACAACACACACCCCTGCGGAGAGCCAGTAGAAGAACACTTTTGGTCAGACAATGTACCATTGACCCTTACTCTCTGTGTCCTGTTGGTTAAAAAAATCCAGAATCCAACCCACCAGATTATTACTCAAATCAAATTGATGCAGGAGCCTTTCAACTAAAATATGAGGTTGGATTGCATTAAAGGCGGAAGAAAAGTCCACAAATAAAAGCCTGGCACGTGTCCCATTAAAATCCAGATGTTCAAAAAGCATGTTAAACAGAGTGACAGTGGCATCCTCCACTCCTCTGTGAGGCCTATAGGTAAACTGCAAAGGATCCAACGCATGCTCAGTCTGCTTTAGGACCTCAAAACTGACCAGTTTTTCCAAAAAATTTTCATGAAAATTGAAGTCAAAGCAACTGGTCTAAAATCATTTACCGTTTTAGGACAGCTGGATTTTGGAACTGGGACAACCACAGCATCTTTCCAGATCTTAGGCACATGTTGTGTCTATAAGGACTTATTGAAAATGTAGTGAAATACAGGACTCAATTCATGTGCACAAGACTTTACCAGTCGCCCACATATATTATCAGGGCCCTGACGTTTGTTCACTTTTACAGCACAGAATGCCCTTTTAACATCCTGCACCTCAATATTAAAGTGCTGATTGTCTTTGAGTTTCTGTTTCAAATCTTGGGTTTCTGTGCTAAAGTCAAAGGAGTCAAAACGACTATAAAAACAATTAAGAGCATTAGCCAGCTCTGTGTCTGAACTAAAACCATCTAAAAACACACCATTACTGCGCTCTGTGCTCTGAAGGCCTGCAATAGTTTTCATACTGGTCCAGGCTGAACCAAGCTTCTTTGTTGCCATCTTGCTTTCCAACTCTGATTATAATTCTGTTTTGCTCTTAAAATTTCGGCCTTCACCTCTTTTGTGGCAACCTGCAGCTCAGAAACAACCCCCTGTTTAAAGGCAGGTGCTTTCCTCTGTAAGCAGGATTTAACTGATTTTGTAACCCATGGCTTGTTGTTGGGATATATTTTGACACATTTACGTGGAACGATCATGTCTCTGCAGAAAGCCATGTATGAGCCTGTTATGTCCACCAAAGAGTCCAAATCATCTCCGCAGGACAGTGTGAACACCTCCCAGTCCGTACAGTTAAAGCATTCCTGGAGGCAGTGCACTGAATCCTCTGTCTACACGTTTATGTCTAGTGACAGTGACTACTTGTCACCCTTTAAATAGGCCGACTGACTGATTACAAATTTGTAGGCACCTGTGATGTTAATTAGAGGACACATCTTGGTTGAACATGTCCTTATGGTCACATTATTTTCAATCTTTTCTAGGGGTACCATCATTTTTGTCCAGGCCTGTTTCATGAGTTTGTTTTTTAAAGTAATTCTATTGAACCACAATTCAAAAGCATTGTCTGATTTTCATTGGTTAATTTTTGTAGAATTTTTATTTATTACCACTTTTGTCAGATTCAAATTATTTCTGTGACCATTGTGGGTTTTTCTTTCATTAACAGAGTGGTACCAACAATTTTGTCCACGGCTGTATATGGCATGTTGACCTTGACCTTTAACCTTTTGACCACAAACCCATTGGTGTAGATTGGGGTCCCAAGGTGAACCTGTGTACCAAGCTTGATGACCCTAGCATTCTTTGTTGTTGAGATATAGTTTAAATGACCTTGTCCTTTGACCTTGCAATCTGAAAACCATAGTCAGAGGTCTGGGTCACAGGGTGAACATGTGTACAAAGTTTGTTGACCCTAGCTTTACTCATTCTATAGCAAGAGGGCATAGGAAAAGCTAACCATGACATTTGACCTCTTGATCTAATGACCCCAAACCGAAAGTCAGAGGTCGGGGTCTCAGGGTGAACACGTGTACTAAGTTTGGTAACCTTAGCTTTACTCGTTCTATAGTAATAGTGGAAAAGGAACATTAGCATTGACCTTTGACCTTTTGACCCTAATCCGATGGTCAGAGGTCAGGGTCTCAGCTGTCCAAGATTTGTCCTAGACACAATGATATCAATTTGAAAAGGCTACATTATTTCTTTCCGTAGTTATTACGTTTACAAGATTTAAGGAAAACTGACCTCTGACAGAGGTCAAACTTGTCCGAGATTTTTCATAGAGAAAACTGTGGTAACAAATTGAAAAGGCCAAGTCATTTCTTTCTAACGTTATGGTATTCACAGTGAGGTGTTGACACCCATTCGCCTGGCAGGGTGATGACACTACCCTTCAGCCTTTAGAGGCTGAGGGGTAAAAACTGAGATATGGATTAAATAATGTGTTTGTTAGCGCTCCTGTAGCTTAACACTCTTAATTGCCATAAGAGTCAGTCATTTAATTTATTAAACTTAGAAGACAAAAACATGTTTATTTACACAGTTAAGGCGTCCGAAATCCTACTGTAATACCGGTAATATTAGCATAATGTAAAGTTTGCAGCTAAACAGAATTAGGTTAGAGCAGTTACTATTGTCCAAGTTTTTCTTTTTGTTTTATCTCTTTACAACTGTCCTTAGGTATGAATGTGAGAGCGAATGGTTGTCTGTCTCTTTGTGTTGTCCCTGTGATGGACTGGCGATCTGTCCAGGTTGTACCCTGCCTCTTGCCCAAAGACGCTGGGATAGGCTCCAGCAACCCTGCAACCCAAAAAGGATAAAGCAGTTGAAGAGGAATGAATGTTATTTGGGCAACTCCCTTTGACAAATAAATATATTTATGATAATGACACCAAATGAATGTCTGCACACATTGTCTTTTAGTGTTTATGGACTTGGAGTTATAGAGGCATGTTCAAGGCTTCAGAGCACTGGTGGGATAAGAAAGACTTTTTTTTGGGGGGGGGGGGTCAGCCCCTCCATTCAACCCCCACACACCTTGCTCTACTGCTCCATAAAAGAGAAATAAAACAGAGTGACCCTGCCACTAGCGGCTCTCTTTTCCCCCCACTGCTCTCTTCTTCCTCCCCCTTGCCGTGTGAAATCAAATTTCCGTGTGGCTCCCGTATCTGTTGCACAGCGAGGTGATTTATCAGGGATGCAAAGAGCATGCAGAAACAATCTTTATTACATCCATTTCCTGCTTGTCAGCCGGGATCATGTTGGCTGTTCATTAAAGGCGCGGCGCAGGTGAGGAGAATGCATCCCGATGCCTTGATAGATTGTCTGCTCCCCTGTGGTGACAGCAGCTGGATGGATTGAACAGCAGGGGGGTGAGGAGGGAGGAAAAAAAGCGCTGACTCCATCACTCCCCCTGTCAGACACATTTTTACATGGCTGGCCGGTGTCATTTCCACCAAACTGGCCCACAAACACACATGCACAAACAGGCTTCTGACACTGTTTGGACTTAAGCCAGCAGCTTGCCTTAATGCATGAATGCATACGCACCATGAGGTAATGCGTATTTATGGACACTGATTTAAAGATATTGAGACACACATTGAGGGCATAAATATGATCTAATCACCCTTCTCTGTCTGAAAACACAAAAGCCCGACACAGAGGACAAAATACATAATCTTTACTCTTAACTTTTGTACCAAATCTGTTAATGATACCTTTCCAAAATATAAACATGGCAGTTACAGCTGTTCAGAGCTATTGTAATAAAATATATACACACATGGACAAATTTGTTGGTAATCTTCCTTTAAGAGAAAAAAAAAATCCCACAATGTTCACCAAAATAAGTTGAAAGTGACAGTTTGCTGATAGTCTGTTTTTAAAACAATTCAGTTGAACCAACATTCAAAAGCAGTGTCTGATTTTCATTCGTTAATTCTAAGAATTTTTTTTAAAATTTATTATTACTTTTGACAGTTTCAAGTTATTTCAGTGACAACTGTGGGATTTTTTTTTCTTTAATGGAAGGTTACCAACAAATTTGTCCACATCTGTAGATAATAATTTTAACAAACAAATATTATGTTAACACAAGTTGTTCAATGTTGCTTGTCAAACATTTTGCTTTTCTGAAGACCATGTTGGGTTATTTTGTATCAGGGAGAACCTCAACAGCAGCCAGCTGTGTCTCATGGTATCATGTATGACCTAACACTGGACAACACATGAACGGATCAACACATACGGACCTACACGAAGTCCATACTAGTAT
Organism: Pholidichthys leucotaenia; assembly: GCA_020510985.1. Taxonomy (NCBI): domain Eukaryota; kingdom Metazoa; phylum Chordata; class Actinopteri; order Cichliformes; family Pholidichthyidae; genus Pholidichthys; species Pholidichthys leucotaenia. The sequence goes on from CM035849.1 coordinate 231,930,214, forward strand.
GGTCAAGAATAAATAAAGAGATAAATAAGTTAAAAAGTCACCACTAAAAATTTCTATCAATTAGATATCAATTTGCAACGTTCCAGGTACCAGCAGCCCATCTTTACCTCCTCCAGGTGACAGACAACTTCACACAGACAGTTACTGTAGGTTACTCTACGTGGACTTATTTTTGCACAACTTCAGACAACATAAAACTAGTGCTGTCAATGATGTTTATACGGATTTAATCTTTTCTTAAAAAAAAAATAGTGAGTACACCAATTGAGAGATTTTGGGCTGATATCAATGATGGAAAAAAATAACTGGCTGATATTGATCGTTTCTTTTGCTTTTACTTTTGTCTCTTTAACCTTCATTGGCAGGGATATAAAGAAATATGCATTGTAAAAAAATAGAATTTTAAAAACGGTTCAGTCCTGGATGTTTTCTGAATTTGCAGTTGCCGTCTACTGTTGTCTGTTTCAGGGCAAAATCAATGCAACACAACTAGGACATACGAGGAAAAATCCTGCCACTACTGACATCATATTTGCCAATAACCAATATCAGTCAATGAGGTGAATATTGGCTAATATCGACGTTAAAGTCATACCTGTGCATCCCTGCTCTTGAATGGTATCAAGTATCAAGTGTCGGCATTGGCATCAAGTCTGAAATTCAAGTATTGCTAACAACCCTGTTATATACTTACAGACTTACGCACTTATCAAGTATTTCAAATAAAAATAACATATGTTTAAGTCTAATGGTAGAGTTTTAATAAAGTCACTCAAGACCAGTGGTTGTGAAGTGACTCCTAAATATGGTGAGAAATTATTATTATTATTGTGTCTAATTCAGGACTCCTGCTGGAAAGTTGAAACGTTTAACAGCCCACAGATGATGGCTGGTGGAGAGGAGAGCAGTGATTTAATGTCGTACTTCGTTAGCACACAACCTGTCTGTATTTACAGTGCATCTGGAAAATATTCACAGCGCTTCACTTTTTCCACATTTCCACATTTTGTATGTTACAGCCTTATTCCAAAAGGGATTAAATTCATTTTTTCCTCAAAATTCTACACACAATACCCCATAATGACAATGTGAATTTTTTTTTTGAGATTTGTTGCAAATTTATTAAAAATAAAAAACTAAGAAATCACATGTACATTAGTATTCACAGCCTTTGCCATGAAGTTCAAAATTGAGCTCAGGTGCATCCTGTTTCCACTGATCATCCTTGAGATGTTTCTACAGCTTAATTGGAGTCCACCTGTGGTAAATTCAGTTGATTGGACATGATTTGGAAAGGCACACACCTGTCTATATAAGGTCCCACAGTTGACTGTGCATGTCAGAGCACAAACCAAGCATGAAGGCACAAATCTGGGGAAGGGTACAGAAACATTTCTGCTGCTTTTAAGGTCCCAATGTGCACAGTGGCCTCCATCATCCGGAAATGGAAGAAGTTCGGAACCACCAGGACTCTTTGCAGAGTTGGCCGACCGTCTAAACTGAGCAATCGGGGGAGAAGGGCCTTAGACAGGAAGGTGACCAAGAACCCGATGGTCACTCTGTCAGAGCTCCAGTGTTCCTCTGTGGAGAGAGGAGAACCTTCCAGAAGGACAACCATCTCTGCAGCAATCCACCAATCAGGCCTGTATGGTAGAGTGGCCAGACGGAAGCCACTCCTTAGTAAAAGGCACATGGCAGCCCACCTGGTGTTTGTCAAAAGGCACCTGAAGGACTCTCAAACCATGAGAAACAAAATTCTCTGGTCTGATGAGACAAAGATTGAACTCTTCGGCGTGAATGCCAGGCATCAGGTTTGGAAGAAACCAGGCACTGCTCATAACCATGTCAATGGTGGTGGCAGCATCATGCTGTGGGGATGTTTTTCACCGGCAGGAACTGGGAGACTAGTCAGGATAGAGGGAAAGATGAAGGCAGCAATGTACAGAGACATCCTGGATGAAAACCTGCTCCAGAGCGCCCCTGACCTCAGACTGGGGCAACGGTTCATCTCTCAGCAGGACAGTGACCCTAAGCACACAGCCAAGATATCAAAGGAGTGGCTTCAGGACAACTCTGTGAATGTCCTTGAGTGGCCCAGCCAGAGCCCAGACTTGAATCCAATTGAGCAACTCTGGAGAGATCTGAAAATGGCTCTGCACCTACGCTTCCCATCCAACCTGATGGAGCTTGAGAGGTGCTGCAAAGAAGAATGGGCCAAACTGCCCACAGATAGGTGTGCCAAGCTTGTGGCATCCTATTCAAAAAAAACTTGAGGCTGTAATTGCTGCCAAAGATGCATCAACAAAGTATTGAGCAAAGGGCTGTGAATACTTATGTACATGTAATTTCTTAGTTTTTTATTTTTAATAAATTTGCAAAAATCTCAAAAAAGACTTTTTTCACATTGTCATTATGAGGTATTGTGTGTAGAATTTTGAGGAAAAAATGATTTTTTATTTTCCATTTTGAAATAAGGCTGTGACATAACAAAATGTGGAAAAAGTGAAGCGCTGTGAATGCTTTCCAGATGCAGCCAATCATGTACAGTAGAACAAAATTATGTTTCTCTTATCTACAATGTTAATCACATCTAGAATCAGAGGGGTCGCTGCCATGCAAGGGGGTGCCACAAATTTCCCTCCTCCGTTCCATTATTACTGAGCACCAAGCTGGACAGCAGGAAGTTCCACTTTTATATGGTCTTCAGCACGACCTGGCCAGGATTTGAACCCAGGCCTCCCAGGTGTGGGGCGGATGCTCTACCAACTAGGCCACCACTCCAGGGTTTTTGTTTTTTTTTTGTTTTGTTTTTTTGTTTGTTTTTGGGTACTAACACTAAAAAAAGACTACAACTGGCATGTTTTACAGCCTGAGTCCCACCAGCCAATCACAGGGCACAACTTCAGCCACCAACTTACAAAGCACCTTCTGATTGATTATTGGGATTACTGTAAAGCATGCCACTTGTAGTCTTTTCAGTGTTCCAACCAGGAACAGGAAAGTTATACGGTGCTGCTTGAAGTCAATTACTGAGGGCAGGAGTGGTCAATACTTAATTCTCCATAGGGTCTGAACTTAAGTTATAACACAAACTATTTAAAAATCCACATACATAAATGTTATTTCAGCATATAAATCTGCTTTACCTTTGCCATTGTCCAATATCTACAACTACACAGGTAACTGACAAAGACTTTAACAGCAGACGTTAAGATGGAGATGTATTGTCAAGTGGCTTGTAGATGCACCACAACCATTGAGAGCTGGATTAAGATGGTCCAGGGACCAGCTGTAGCCCTGGGGTCCTTTTTTTCATGTGTCATGTAGCACTAGATGTAAATGCTGTACTGTAACAGTCAAATCTCTCAACTACAAAGAATGACAGCAACACTCACAATACGCACACAGATAAATGTTATGGTTCTCAGAATATAGAACTGGCATTTACTCTTTTACTAGAGGTGTAACTCTTCAGTGGTCTGATGAATTGATTACAATTCAGGCATTTATTTTTTTTTTAGATTTGAGCATTTATTTTTGTAATTTATTAAAGGAAGAGCACTGAATTTCTGTGTGGATCGAGTTATAAATGAATTTTCTTTCCTCCATAACTACTTCCATCAATTAACAGAATAAGTCTAATAATGTGAACTCTTTATTTCGAAAAAAAGATTAAACCGCAAGTTTATACAAGAGTTGCTTCTCTTTAGTTACATTGTCATGGTTCATCAGTTTAGTGGGGTGCAAATCAGTTTTAATGAGGTTTTTTAAATACAAATTGCACAGAAACACATACTGTGAAGGAACACAGCAGCATAAATCCAAAAATGTATACCCAATAAACTCAGTTCCTCAACACAAAAGCCATGAACACACACAGAAGACAAGTGCTGTGGTTTAAGCAAATATATTCAAAGAAAGGGTGTTTTAAAGTCCACTTTGTCCTTCAGCCCAGTCCAGTCTTAACTCAAATCCAACTCCTTTAACCAAAAAGCACAAGAAAAAATGGAAACCAACTTTGGATTTTACAGCTCACTTAGGTAGGAAGAATGATTAAAAAAACAGAAAGCTAACCAAACCCATCTCTTTCTCAATCAAACAAAAAAAGTGTTTTTTCAAGGTTTTACTCACTGCACCCTTGTTTCAGCTGAACTTTATTGAGTTGTTGGCAACCTTTTAAGGGAAGGAACCTAGTGGGTTTATTTCCCAAGAAAGTGGATATGGGTAAGTCCAGTGCTTCTCGGTGAGCCTCCAGCACAACGAATCAAAGTGGCAGCGGAATGCAGACTTATCCCAGCACTGTTAGCATGATAGGAACATTTTTAGTTTTATTCAGACTCTGTTACCTGTGCTTTGGTTTCGTTGTATGGGTGTAGCTTATATGCATACTGTGGTGGCACCTCCTCCCCTCTCCTCTCTCTGCCAGCCCTGTGTGCTCTCCGTGGTGGTGCCGACTCCAGGTGGGGACAGCTGCCACGATTGAGGCTCGCTGGGACGCCGGAGTGCCTGACCCCTGTGTAGCATGCCCTGTGGCCAGCATGTGCCTTTTCCAGTTATTGCTTCTTACTGAGTCCACCAAAGTCCAAAATGTGTCCAAACATCTGCTTTCAAAATGCTAGGTGAGGTTTTTATCACTTGCTGCTGTTCTCTGGGGCTTCCGTTCACCATGATGCAGTTAACAATCCTACGACCGCACACATCAGCAGTTTTCAGCATTGTGAGATAACTTTATTGACAAGCAAAGGTCAGACAAATAGCACAGGTGGCCCACATTGTGATGCATCTAAGAACTGAGATATTTCCACACCTCTATCTCTTACTGTATTTAGAAACCTCATTAGGAGTACTGTTGAAAACAGTTTACATTTTCTTCTCACTGTCTTACATTAAATCAGATTAAACTTTTTCTTGTTTTAGGGCAATGAAGACTACCAAAATTATTTCAGTTTGCTAAAAACATTTTACATTTACTAAATAAATTTTTAGAAAATGATAGTTAAAAATAATTTATTACATTATTTAAAGTCATAAGTTTACATACACTAATATCAGGATGAGAATTGTGGACCTCCACAAGTCTGTTTTATCCTTGGGTACAATTTTCCAGATGTCTGAAGGTGCCACATTCATCTGTTCAAACAATAAACACCCTGGGGATGTCCAGCCATCATACCGCTCAGGAAGGAGATGGGTTCCGTTTCCCAGAGATGAATGTGTTTTGGTGCGAAATGTGCGTATCAATCCCAGAACAAAATCAAAAGACCTTGTGAAGATGCTGACTGAAGCTGGTAAAAGAGTGTCATTATCCACAGTCCTGTACCAACATGGGCTGAAAGGCCACTCAGGGAAGAAGAAGCCATTACTCCAAAAGCAACAAATAAAAAGCCAGATTACAGTTTGCAAATGCATACAGGGACAATGACCTTGATTTCTGGAGACCTGTCCTGTGGTTTGATAAAACTAAAATTGAACTGTTTGGCCATGACCATCATTACATTTGGAGGAAAAAGGGGGAAGCTCACAAGCCTGAGAACATCATCCCAGCTGTGAAGTATGGGGGTGGCAGCATCATGATGTGGGGGTGTTTTGCTGTAGGAGGGACTGGTGCACTTCACAAAATAGATGGCATCATGAGGAAAGAACATTATGTGGAAATAGTGAAGCAACATCTCAAGACATCAGAAAGCTGTTAAAGCTTAGGCGCAAATAGGTCTTCCAAATGGACAATGATCCAAAGCATTCTGCCAAATTAGTTACAAAGTGGCTTAAGGACAACAAAGTCAATATTCTGGAGTGGCCATCACAAAGCCCTGATCTCAGTCCCATAGAAAATTGTGGGCAGAGCTGAAAAGACGTGCAAGCAAGACGGCCTACAAACCTGACTCAATTACACCAGTTCTGTCAGGAGGAATGGACCAAAATTCCAGCAAACTATTGTGAGAAGCTTGTGGAAGGGTACCAAAACATCTGACCTGAGTCATGCAGTTTAAAGGCAATGCTACCAAATACTAAGGAAATGTACGTAAAATTCTGACGAAGAAAGTAGCAAATTATCTAAAAAAAATTTAACCAATATAAAAATTATTTAGCAAATAGAAATAATTTTGGTAATCCTAACTGACCTAAAACAGGAAAAGTTTAGTCTGATTTAATGTCAGACTGAAAAAAAAGTTATGTATCTTTTCATACAGTGTATGTAAACTTCTGGGTTCAGCTGTATCAGCTGTGCCTGTACAGTGTATAAATTATCACACATCATATGACATCATAGGACGGCCTATGATCTTTGCCTGAACATCATAGGACACAGACACAAATGTGTCTTTATGATGTCATATAGACCATGCGTCTTTGAACTCTGGCATCATAGGACACAGACAAATGTGTCTTTATGATGTCATACAGACCATGAACTCAGGCATCATAGGACGACTCGCGATGCCTGTATGACGGCACATAGACAAATGTGTCTTTATGATGTCATATACATCAAGCCCACGGCACATACGACAAATGTGTCTTTATGATGCCATATACATCAAGCCTGCCTTCATGTCTTTATGATGTCATATACAGTGACAGACATCAGGCAACATGTCTTTATGATGTCATATACATCAAGGCTGCCTTCATGTCTTTATGATGTCAAATACAGTGAGTCCATGCTGGAAAGCCTCTTTTTGCTCAGAACTATTTTCATGATCCTGTCCATGAACTGAAATTACGACGCACCTACCCCTCAACCAGTGGTCTCAACGAAGAAGAAGAAGACCCACCAGATGGAGAGCAATAGAACGACGACAACTGCTGTATGTCAGAAAAGATGCCATGAAGATGAAACACCTGATGTTCCAGCAGTATATTGCACCCGTCTGAGACAGGAGGACACCCTTCACCAGCATAGGGTACGACAGACTTTAAAGTACGTTTCTAGGACATCATAGGACAGCCTATAATCTCTGCCTCATCATCATAGTGCGTCCTATGAACTCAGGCATCACAGGACGACTCGCCATGCCTACATGATGGCAAATGTGTAACCTTTACAAATGCCAGTCTACACTACAAATGTGTAAAATGCCAAGCAAAGTGCTCTGATTTTCTCTGGGTGCTCCAGTTTCTTGGTTTCTATGGGCATGCATGGGCCTTCCTGAACAGGGCTGAAAGCCACTTTTTCAGGATCGTGCCCATGAACTGCAATTATGACGCACCTATCCCTCAACCAGTGGTCTGAACGAAGAAGAAGATGACCCACCAGATGGAGAGCAATAGAATGAGAACTACTGCACGTCAGAAAGGATGCTGTGAACATGAAACACCTCAGGTTCCACCAATATGCCGCAGGCATGACTATGAACAACACAGCCGTCTGAGACAGGAGGAGACCCTTCAGTGGTCTGAACGAAGAAGAAGAAGACCCACCAGATGATGTCTATATAACGGCATATTGACATTTTGCAAGTGACGTCCCACGTCACATGATTTTTGTTGATACCGCCATATTGGACGGCAACTCGGGCGCTGTGTGAGTGCGTTTTAGCATGGCGTCCGCTCAGTCAGATGTGCCGGCTTTGTCCGATGTTGCACAACTACTAGATAAGTAGACAAGTGGGTGGCGCGTTTTGGAGTCCCTTCGGACATTACGTCCGACAGGGGCCCTCAATTTGTTTCCGAACTCTGGTCCGCAGCCTGGGTGTTACAATTCACCGCACAACTGCGTACAACCCACAGGCCAATGGTTTATGCGAACGTTTTCATAGATCACTGAAAGCAGCGCTCAGGGCTTCACTGACGGATGCAAATTGGGTGGACAGGTTGCCGTGGGTTTTATTGGGGTTGCGCTCCGCGCCCAAAGAGGATCTAGAAGCTTCCCCGGGTGAGCTCGTTTTTACGCAACCACTACGGCTGCCCGGGGAATTTCTACCAGATAATCCCGCTCCGGGCAGCTCGTCGTCTCAGCTTTTGCAGCATAGCGCAAACACAGGCACGCTGCCGGGCCCTGCCCACCACAGTTTTCCACGTGTTTATGTACCCGATAACCTGATTTATAACCAGGAGCACAGGATTAAAACATGGAGTCATTCAGACTCATGCTTTACCATTTACCAGTGTTTACAATGATATAACATTACATCTATAGACACTGATACATCAGACATACCCAATATAAAATGTTGATTGCATAGCCGCGAGTAAGGCGACGGGCCACCCACCTCCTGCGCCTGTCTTCGTCAGCTGGGAACCGGTAAAGCTTCAAGTTGGATCCCTTTTTCTGGCGATTTGTACACCCAAAGGCACAGCAGTGAAACACCATAGTCTAATTCAATGCCAACATAAAATAAAACAAAGATGTAGGTTGAAATCAGTAAATGTATCGAGATCTGGTACACCGCTGAACAGCTGCTGAATGTGCCGTCCACTCGCTTTTGCCGTCCAATATGGTGGCGTAAACAAAAGGATGTGACGTCACAGCAAATGGTCTATAGACAGAGCAAATGACTCCCTACAAGACATATACAGTATATAGACAGAGGTAAGCAACATAACACAGAATAGTGACAGGCAGGAGAAGAAGTAACAAGCAGGGGCAAACAGTCCCAGATGGCAGGGCATATTTTGTGTGATTTTTATGTTTTGCTGCATACAAAAGCCACCACATGTGATTGCCACTTAGTGCTGTGTTGCTATACCAACTATCCTGTAACTGGCAAGAATTCTGTTCCAATGCATCCCCTCTACGGGCATGCAGGGGTTTCTACGGGCATGCACAGGTATGCACTAGTTATTACTGAGTTGAGTAATGTGGTTTAGCATATCTTTGTGACTATTTTCCATGACATTCAGAATCTCAAAAAAATAGATAAAATACAACCCCACCTTTTAGAGCAATTATACCCACTTTACACAGGGGTGGAGATCATTGAGAAATCATTGAGGGATCGGGCCAATTTTTGATCTATCAAAGATCTGTGATATACAGTTGCCAAGGTCTCCTCAAAGATTTGACTCAGTCCACAATACCCAAGGACCTCCCAAACGATCCCAACGATCAAAAATTGGCCCCATCTCTCAACAATCTCCGTGCTGTGTAAAGGAGCCCTTACATAAGCCTCGACAAACAACCATAAAACCCTTTTATCATGCATCCTAAATCAGCTGTTAAGTACTCAGAGCATGGCTATGTAAATGCAGCACTACTACATCTATGTTAAGTCTTACATTTTCTCCTTCATGCACTCCTTTTGGATATGCAGCTATAAAATCCTTTCATTTTACTGTGGTCTCTAATTTCAAACACATAAAAACACAAGATATTGAATAATGATGACATCTGCACTGGAGTGCTGTATCGGTGCAAACTGTTTCCACAGCAACTGTCACGAATGGCCCCTCAGGGCAGAGAGACAGACCCACGTGCCAACTGCAGTTTGTGGCATTTAATAACAAAATACAAAAGTTCCAAAGTGCATAAAGCAAAAATCCAAACAGAAGACAAGGTAAACTTACAGATATTGGAACAGCACAAACTCACCAGAACGGGGAAGGGGTTCTGGTGGCGAGGAAGAAGTTAAACTAAGACTGCGGCAGCGAAAAGAAAAAACAACAGTCTTTAAATACTGAGAACATAATTGATGGCAGGTGCAGATTCACATGAGCGGGCGGGTGATCAAATTACTAACACAAAGCACACGGACAAGATAATGACAAAGTGGGAGTGCCTGGAACAGGTGCGAAGCTCATGCCACGAGGAAAAAATGTAAACACAGAGCCAAAATAAAACAGGAATCTAAAAATACTGACAGAATCATTGTCATAAAAATAAGGGCAAGAAAACATCATCAAACGACTGACAGCCAAGAACACATCTAGAATCAATACACAGGAAAATAATACATCGCTGGAAAAATACAGAAAATACTTAGATGTAAGTTAACCTGTTGAACTCTGTTCAACTTCCCTAAAAACGCCTAAAAATAACATGCCCAAAGTAAATCAAAAGCTGTTCTTCAACCCTTTGCAGCATCTTCATGGGGTTAGTCTCATTTAAAAGAAAATACTCTGAATTTTTTGGCAAAACAGTCATAATCTCTCTAAGTGTTCCTGCCACTGAGTAACAAGAAAGTTCGCCTGGGTGTTTTTTTTTTTTTTTTAGATACAAATGCTTGTAAATAACATACAGCTGTCAGATACTGGCTGGAAAGTACAACAGAAATGTAGAACCAAGTGTTTTCAAGCTCAGGTCAAAATTTTGTAAAAATACCACAAAAAATGAATATATTACACAGCTTTTTTCTCAGGTTGTAACAAGGCTGTGTCTGTACTGGAAGACCGGAAATACAGCTTCTTTTTTTTCAGTGCGCACTGAGACGCACTAAGACACAGAAACATGACCGCCCGCGGAATCTCCAGAGTTCAACAGGTTAAGGGCCTGAGCCCGGTGACGCACCGTGCTCAGCCTCATGACAGCAACATAGAGAATGAGAAAACTGTATATAAATATAAGAATAAAGCATTATTTACATAGCCCATACAAATCAGTGAAACATAAAACAGTCCAGCATGATACACTCTTAGATTTTATTTTATTTTTTTTTTTTCCCGGTTCCGGTTCCGCCGGACCGGGGGCGCCACACGAGTTGGCTGCCGTTTGCAACTGCCCTTTTCTTATCTTCCTTCTTCTTTCTACACCTTTCACTCTATATATAGTATATCACGGACACACAGATCGCCCCAAGGGTCTGCTGAGTCGGCGGACGGAGCCACTGTTTGCAGCGGGGGACAAATACAGCAGGGAAGAGCTAGCTGGCTAGCTAGCTCCAACCGCCACCCGGTGCTAACGGAGAAGCTCGACATGCCGAGGAACTGTGGCGAAAACGACGCGGGTGCCGGGCTGGAGTTTAGGCGGCGTGCAAGAAATATAAGACAGAATAATAAAGAGCGATGGCAAGAACCAAGCAGACCGCCCGTAAATCTACTGGAGGAAAATGCCCCCCAGGAAGCAGCTAGCCACTAAGGCTGCTCGAAAAAAAGCGCTCCGGCCACCGGCGGAGTGAAGAAGCCTCACCGTTACAGGCCTGGTACCGTGGCTCTGAGAGAGATCCGTCACTACCTGAAATTCACGGAGCTGCTCATCCGTAGGCTGCCCTTCCAGCGCCTGGTGAGGGAGATCGCTCAGGACTTCAAGACCGACCTGCGCTTCCAGAGCTCTGCCGTCATGGCTCTGCAGGAGGCCAGCGAGGCCTACCTGGTGGGTCTCTTCGAGGACACCAACCTGTGTGCCATCCACGCCAAGAGGGTCATCATCACGCCCAAAGACATCCAGCTGGCCCGCTGCACCCGCGGGGGGAGAGAGAGCGTAGACTTTCTGCTGCACATTCACCAACCATAATGCTCTGCACTGTGTGTCTATATATACTGTATATACATATACAGTATATACGTATATATATATACAGTATATAGTAATATGTACATATGTATACTAGCTGTTCTTGTTTTTTCTTGCCTTCTGATTGTTGCTCTGAGTGTTGCTATCCCTGTGCTGTTGCAATCCTGGAATTTCCCCATTGTGGGACTAATAAAGGCTTATCTTATCTTATCTTATCTATGGATAGAGTTATAAAGTCTAATTTTGTATATAAATGCCACCTGCTTGAGTTTACTATTCAACCTCTATGTGAAAGTTTTTCAAGATCAAAGGGGTTCTTATACATCCAAACATTAATAATAAAATTTTTGCATCATTGTGTTTATGTAAAAGCACCAAACATCCTGACAAGTTTCATTCTGCATCTGCATTTTGAGGTGCAATAGTTAGTACTTCCTACAGTAACTCCTAAAAAGGGTGTGAGCTGGAATACTTCAATGACTTTAGCTGAGTAGCGAAATCACAAGGGTCCCAAGCTATAATACAGTAAAAACTCAAGCTATAAGAGTAAAATTACTGTCCTAGATGCTGTCCTGCTGTCTACTTCATGAGCATTCTTTCATTTTGTCCATCCATCCATCCAAATCTCCCTGTGCAATATGTCTCCTGTGTCTCCCTGTGTACAAGTGACATAAAATGACAATGACAAAAGAACCAATCAATATCGGAAGCTTTTTCATACCATGCCCATGAGGAATGGAAACTGGCGCTGATAGCTAGGTGATGGAGATACTGAAGCTGAGTGGCGGGACAAGGTGGGTTGGGGGAGTGGATGTAATTTCTAAAATGAATCTGTATCCTTAACCCACTCACCGGTCATATCCGCCGATGACAGGCTAATGAGCACTGCTTATGCTGAAGTGCACAGTATGTGACAGCTGTCTTTAATCCTGCTATAAAAGTGTCCAAGAAATTCATTCATCAAACTATACATAGTTATTAACGTGTGCTTTTATAAAATGCCAATACAAATGAGACAGCGGGGATTTACCGAAGATTCATAACTTCAAGCGCAACATCCGAGGCCCAAGGATGTTGAAGGTGCAACAACTCTTATTGTTAAGTCACCTTTGGTAGACAAATGCAGTAAATATAAAGATTCCATGGTTTTTACTGGGGCTGTGTCCAATATTTTTCCCCTCTTCTCAAAAACTTCCAGCTACTGCTGTTTTCTGAACTGTTTTCTAAAATCTGCAGTAGCATCCTAAAGCCCCTATTTGTACTTTAAAAGCTGCCAAATGTCCAACTGTGGTATTCAGGTGAGCAGAGGTTATCTGCAGGACAACAGAGGAGAGGAGGACACACTTTTCTTTATGATGGCCCGTCTGCCACAGTTAGGGGTGGGATAAGAGACCGATTCAGTGATGCATTGTGATCTTTATAACAAAGGTGGAATGAAAGATTTTGACATGGCACACAACCCGCAAGGAGCACCACACGTTAAAAAAAAAACAAACACCCAGAATACGCGGGCTGGCACACTCCTGTCAGGGGCCATTCAACAACAGCAGCATTAGCAACAGCTACGCTAAAAACACCAGCACGAGCGGCGCCAACCCCGGTGAACAGCCAACTCCGGATACCTCCCCATGCAACAAAGCCACCTCCAAACTCAGAGCGAGCTAAGTGAACAACACAGTCCACGGCCCTCCCTGTGTGCAGAGACGTGTCTCTGTGGAAAATGAAGCCCCTGGAACACGAGAATGTGGGCAACAGAAAGGACCACAACAGCACACCATCCAGCACAAAGAACATCAGAAACGGTGAGGTGAAAAGAGTGAAAACGTATATGAAACAGATGTTGACAGTTGTACTTTGGGGACAAAATTTGATGTTGAAATGGCAGGGCAGATACATGGTATTGTGATAGATCGTGATAGTATTGCATTGTGACCCAAGTATCATGATCTGATATCACATCATGAGGTTCCTCACAATTCCCACCCTGAGCCATAGTGGACAAATGTGGAGATGTGGACATTTCATACAATTCACAATGATTCAGATATCCACTCTGGGTTGGTCCCACTCTTTCTGAGCCCCAAAACTGGCATTCAGGACAGCCCTACTATTTTGATGGTACGATCTTCTGGAATTCCAGTCTTTACAACAGCTGCACCTACTACAGTATCATTTGCAACACAAATCTACAAAATGTATCTGTGCTTCCTTCAATTAGATACACAAATTCAATTCCAAAGTGTTTGGGGCTCTAGGTAAAATCTAAATAAAGCTGAATGCAATGATTTGCAAATCTCATAAACCACTATTTTATTTTCAATAGAACACAGAATACATATCAAAAGTTGAAAGTGACACACTTTACCATTTCATAAAAAATATTATATTAATATATAATAATTAATATCATATTAATATTACCTGTAAGAGACTCCTCCTCTCTAGGGTGGTTTTTATAACCAATCATGTTACTGGCTTGTTGCCCATTAACTGAATTAGTTCCAACATGTTCATCCAGCTGCTTATTTTAGCACCTCTTACTTTTCCAAGCTTTTGGTACCCCTGTCCCAACTGCCTCGAGACATTTTGCTGCTATGAAATTCAAGATAAAATTGTGAAATGTCTCACTTTCAAAATGGTATACGTTTTCTATGTTCTATCCTGAATTAAACAGTAGTTTATGAATTTACAAATTAGTGCATTCTGTTTTTATTTAGACAGCATCCTGACCTCTTTGGAGTTGGGGTTGTATAAATGAAATATAATAGATAATAAAACACCTTTAAACAAAAAAAAAAGCAGACATTTGTTTGGGTATTCTTTACAACCCTACTTGAATGTTTGTTTAGAAATGTCAGATAAAAAGGACCTTGTTTTATCATAGCTTTTAAAGAATTTGTAAAGCTATGTGTGAAAATATATCTATTGGTGGAAATGTAAAAGAAGAGTAAAGAATAGAGCCTAACCAAACAGACATACAAATTGAAGGTGGCACTCTAAATGTGATTTGGTGGCAGTAGAGGACGAGCCTCAGATGCCATTTATATGAGCTTTAAAATAGATGGATTGAAAGGAAGGATGAAAACAGAGAAGGACTGTGTAGAAGGCAGAGGTGGATGGGGGCCGCTTCAGTCAAATAAAAATTATTTATTTCATTGTGATATTAAAATCAATGGCATCGACTGAAGCGTGTGCTAAAGGTGAGTGTGTACATGATCCTTCAGCAGTGAGAGGCAGACTGTCCAAAACTGACTGGGGGAAGGGGGGGGTGATGGAGAGAGGGAAAGAAGTGGGAGGGGAAGAAAAGGAGAGGATGGTCAGAGAAAAAAAGCCACCTCTCACTTAACAAAAAGGGAACAGGGAAAAAGGAATAGGGGAAGAAAAGAGAAAGAACGAAGAAAGAGAAGGAGAGTGAAGAAGAAGAAGAACAAGGAGAAGAGAAGGAGCCTTTGCCTGGTGGAATCAATACAGAGAGGTGGAGCAAAGTACAATAGCCTCAGAGGAGAGGAGATTCAGCGATGCAAGTCTAATACTCTATGTCGCGTGCACACGTAGTCACACACACACACACACACACACACTGGCCCCCTCTCTGAATCCTTTTTGCTTTCTCCTGACATTTCCCTATATCCTTTCTCTATTTAATTTCTTTCTCCATTTTCTCTCCTTTTCTTTCACATTCTGTATCCGCCCTTTGCCACCCTTACCCAAACACACACATGACCCAGTCTGTTAACAGTAGGCCTTCTGTCCACTACAACTTACCACAACCACTTTTTTTCCCCACTCTATGCGTACATAAGGGGGGATCACACGACTAGTCATTGTTCTTTCGATCCCTGTCACTTTCACACATGCACAGCAGAGTCAGATGTCTTGAATGCCAAAAAAAGGTGAACACACACACACACACACACACACACACACACACAAAACAGCACTCTCCAACAACTACTTCAGCTCTATCAGCACTTGAGACTAGTGAGGCTTCAATTAGTTCTTGATGAATGAGCCCATAAGATGCTGCTCTCTCATTTCCCTTGTTGCCAGATATCCAAGCAATCACAGAGAAATGAATCCTCATTGTGGCGTGACTGAGACAAAGATGATGGTGGTAGGGTGCCAGTAGTGGCGGGGAGGGGAGGTGGGCACTGGGATAAAATAATTTACGGTCTCCAGTTATGGCCAGCATTGAGCTTCATCATACCAAATTCAGCTTAAAAACTGAAACTGCAACCATGTGGAGGTTGCTTTTTTATACATTGCTTTGTTCTACAATGTAGTTGCGTCAAAGTTATTGCATGGTACGTTTGGAAACTGGGATTTTAGAGACACCTTTTGCTTACTAAGCAAACTACAGCATCATCTTCAGAAATTATGGGAATGGAGCTGCAGTCTTTCTGAAAGATTCCTAGAGTACCTTTAAACCTATGATTATTTGGATATTATGCAACAGCTAGTCCAAGGCAAAGAATTTAATTAGATAATAGGCTTTCCATGCGTACTGATGACAAGGCATAATGTCAATGCCATCTGCACAAAGACCATATCACTCCGCTTCAACATGTCCTAATGATCCTTCATTATATAGTAACTGGCTTGTACCTATTATATAATATAGAAGGATTTTAACACCATGCTATATACTGCACCTTATTTTATTTTTATTCATAAATTTGCAATGTTTGTCTCAAAATATGCTTTATTCAAATAAATTTGTGGCTGATAACAATGTGGCATGTTTCTAACATAAATATGCAGCTTTTTACTGATAAATAGCTCTCATAAAAAACGTTACACTTACATTTCGGCTGCTACCTATTCAGGGTTACCACAGCAGAGCATAAGTCTGCATATTTGATTTGGCAAGGATTTTACACTGGATGCCCTTCCTGCTGCAACATTCCCAGTTTACCCAGGCTTGGGACCGGCACAAGGAGTTCACTGGTTTTGTGCTTCCCCCCGTGGCTGGGTAACCAACAATTTTTCCCCCCCATTCTATTTATGCTGAGCACCAAGCTAGAAGGTGGAACGTACCATTTTATGGTCTTTGGGTTGATTCAGCTGGGGCTTGACCCTACAACCTCCCAGTGTAGGTTACAGATGTGCTTGGGTTCTTATATCGGCTCAGGTCCTGAGCCTTTTCATAACATCACACAATACGACCGGCTGTATGGTTGCTTTGATGATGTAGCACTGATTGGCTGTCCATCCGCTCAAGCGTCCATATTTGTCATTTTCTAGAAAAAAAATAAATTCTATTCTTTCGTTATAAACTTTTTTTGTCTCTATAATGATCAGAACATGTGGTGTTTTCATCTTTATTCATCTTTTACTAATAAAATGATGAAAACGCCACAAGTTCTGATCATTATAGAGAAGCCCAGACTTCCCTCTCCCCAGCCACCTGCTCCAGTTCTTCAGAGAGGATACCAAGATGTTCCCAAGGCCAGCTGGGAGATGGAGTCTCTCCATTGAGTCCTGGGTCTGCCCCGGGGTCTTCTCCCAATGGGATGTGCCCGAAACACCTCAAGTGGGAGGCGTCCAGGAGGCATCCTGAGCAGATGCCCAAACCACCTCAACTGGCTCCTTTCAATGTGGAGGAGCAGCGGTTCTACTGTGAGCCTCCCCTGAATGACTGAGCTCCTCACCCTATCTCTAAGGGTGAGTCCAGCAATCCTACGAAGAAAGCTCATTTCAGCCGCTTGAATCCGTGATCTCATTCTTTCGGTCTTTACCCAAAACTCATGGCCATAGGTGAGGGTAGGAATGTAGATTGACCGGTAAATCGACAGCTTTGCCTTAGAGCTCAGCTCCCTCTTCACCACAACGGACCAATACAATGTCCGCATCACTAATGCTGCGCCAGTCCGTCTGTCAATCTCTCACTCCATTCTCCCCTCATTCGTGAATAAGACCCCAAGATACTTAAACTCCTCCACTTGGGGCAGAAGCTTGTCCCCAACCCGGAGAGGACAATCCACCTTTTTCCAGCTGAAGACCATGGACTCGGACTTGGAGGTGCCGATTCTCATCCCAGCTGCTTCACATTCAGCGGGAAATTGTCCCAGTAAGACCTGTAGATCATTGCTGGATGAAGCCAACAGGACAACATCATCTGCAAACAACAGAGATGAGATCCTGTGGTCCCCAAGAATGACACCCTCCATTCCCTGGCTGCACCTAGAAATCTTGCCCATAAAAATTATGAACAGGTTTTGGGGGGGGGGGGGTTGGGGGGGGGTGCTTCAGGAGTATGGGGTATCGGGCTTGTTGTTACGAGCCATCTGGTCTCTATACGACTGTTGTGAGAGTTTGGTTCGTATTGCCAATACTCGGTCAGACTCATTTCCAGTAAGAGCTGGACTCCGCCAGGGCTGCCCTTTGTCACCGATCCTGTTCCTCCTTTTCCTGTTCACTCTAACATCATTATTATTATTATTATTATTATTATCATTATTATTATTATTAACAGCCAATCATATTGTGTGACTTTATGAAAAGGCGCAGGATCCGAGCTGATTTGAGAACCCAAGCACATCTGTGACCTACACCTGCTGTGGGGCGGATGCTCTACCACGAGGCCACCACTCCAATACTCTCGTAACAAAGTTTACTCTCATAAATTTGTGAGGATTTTTCCCTGTACATTTCAGACATTATTTCTTTAAATGTAAAACTTTTTTCACATAACTCTCTCACTTTTTTCAATAATTTGTAACTAACCCTAAATCGAAGAACAATATCAGCATCAACCACAATGAAATAAGATTAGAAATGTACTGAAATATCCACAGTCATTTCTGGTGATAATATGGTATTACAGCATAAACAAGAACATTTTAAACAGAAGTACCTCTATGAGTAAAGCCAAATGTATCTCAATAAAAGTACAGTTTTTGAGTGCAGGTGATTCATTATATACAGCTCTGGAAGAAAAATAAGAGGCCGCTGCAAAATCTTTCCTAAATTAGCCTCTATATATGTATGGCAGCAGTTTGAGTATCTGTTGAATTCCAACACAAGGACACCTCAATCTACTAAAGGAGGTAGTGATTAGGTGATCATCTAAGCATGGTAAGATGCATGAAAGCTGTGAATGAAAATTAGTTAATCCACAAATACAGATTTCCAAGTTCTTCCGAAATTAAAATTTAAAGTGGCACATGGATGATTTTTTTTCCCTCGTTAACATGTCTGTAACTTGTTTTTTTTATGACTTTCAAGATATATCAAGAGCAAAACCACTCTTATGTGTCATGTCTGTGTTTTTCTTCTGTGAAAGTTCAGTTAAGGTCCTCTCCCTTCATAAAGGCAAGTTTGGATGGAACATTTTTGTGATGTTACAATAACAGAGAACCAATCAGGACTAAGCACTGGCTATTGCGCTGGAGGAAGAGGGCAAAACTAAAGAGCCAACTGAGGCTTCAGTGCCAGTTAGCGTTTTTGGACATCTGCTTTGAAAACTTGACCCAAATTAAGAATTTACATGTTTTTAACTGTTTTTAAGGACCAATGCAGTTTCAACCATTATCCTGGGCCATCGTGCATACAACGAGGAATGTCGTTCAACAAGTAAGTCTGTATTTTATCAAAGGATTTATTCTGTTTGTGTAATGTAGCACTAGCCACCATTAGCCTTTAATGTGCCTGATACAGTAGCCTACTAAGAGTACATTTTATGTACAGTAATGTCAAAGTTTTCTGTCAAATAGGTAATGTACTAGAGAGAAAATTATCCACAAATCCAGATAAGCCTGGATATATTTACATGCTGCATCTGTTGATTTGTTTGTTCAGACTTTTTGGGAGAGACACTGTTGCATGTTAAAGACAGGAGGAGAAAAGAGATGTAATCAGAGGGGGTCGACTGACAGTTCTGCCCTAATGCAGTGCAGCAACGTTAAATACTTTTGGAGTGTGTTGAGATGATTGTGCACAGAATGAATGTGTAGCATTGTTTGGTAAATGCTGAGAGGAGCTCCGACAGCTCCAGTGGCCTCTCCGCTGTGTACCATGCTGCCCTGGTGCATGTGTGGTTGCGTCTGAACGCTCCTCTAAACAGTCATGGTGGTGTTAACTTTTAGAGTTTTGGATATTATAGGCATGCGAGCACCAGTGAGGATTCACAGTCTGCTTTCGGGTGGCTGTATGTAGCTTGTGTCCCGGTAGAGGACAGCGGTGGCAGCCACTGTGTTTGCTGTGGTGCTTGTGCATCCTCTGCAGCCACAGCAGCATTATATTGTAATTTTCTAAACATTAGATCTTTAATACTGTTGCTTTCTAGTCAGATTTGCCAGCTTGCAGACTTGTGTGTGCTGTGGTCCTCGAGGAGAGAGGGCACATCAGCATCCTTGTGGGTGGGACGTGGGTTGGCCTAATTAGAATATTCATACATCCTGGTATTTGAAGGAAGAACAAACAAGAAAAAGATTTTCACAAGCAACTGGAAGCCACTGAAAGGTTTTTTTTAGGGGGAAAAAGGGCATAAGATACCATTTTAGGCAATGTAGATTTGTTTTGAAGGGGATTTATATCCAGGCAGTGCGGTGGCGGAGTGGTTAGCACTACGGCAGCACAGCAACTCATCCTTGGCCGGGGGATCCCAGGTTCGATCCCAGCCCCCGACCAACAGTGATCTGTGTGGAGTTTGCATGTTCTCCTCGTGTCTGCGTGGGTTTATCCCGGGATTTCTCCGGTTTCCTCCCACATGCCAAAAACATGCAAGTTAGGTTCACTGGCATCAACTGGGGATTCTAAATTGTCCTTAGGTATGACTGCGAGAGTGAATGGTTGTCTTGTCTCTCTGTCTTGGCCCTGCGATGGACTGGCGATCTGTCCAGGGTGTACCCTGCCTCTCGCCCAAAGATGCTGGGATAGGCTCCAGCCCCACCGCAACCCGAAAAGGATTAAGCGGAAGAAGATGGATGGATGGATGGGATTTACATCCCCTGCAGTGCGTCTTTAAGTACTCTAGTGTTTAAAAATGAACATGAACTTGTTTTCTTTGCATTATTTGATGTAAAAACACATCTGAAAGCAACATGTTTTTTGTTGTTTTGGCCAGCTGTTATCTTCTGTAAATAAATGCTCTAAATGATGATATTTTGACTTGGAATCTGGGTGAGTTGTTTTCAGCAGGTTAGAGAACAAAACAAAACTGTTAATTTTACTCAGCCACACACGTATAAATAGTAAAACCAGATAAAGTGATAATTGTGCAGTGGTCTCTTTGTCTCATAATTTTTTCCAGAGCTGTATCTTTATCAGCACAGTATGATTGGGAATATCACCAATTCTATGCATTGTAATAGTGCTGTCAACATATGACCTTTCAGAAACATTACACAGGTCACTTCCCCGTGTTCCCTCAGCATTTTGTTACACTGAAGTCAGACTCACCATCATCAATGATGCTGACCACTACTCCACTGCCTGTGATATTGTTCTTCCAAACTGGCATCACATTCAGGTCTAACCCGCTGATGTTGAACTCCCCTTGTGCAAACTGCATAAAAACACATAGACAGACACAATCACCACAATTTGAAAAGGATAACAATTATGGCGCGTATCCATAGGATGCATTGATTTCATACTTCTGAGTCATGAGCATTGATTCAGTAACCGGATGGCTTGTTTTCAGATGTAGGGTGGTGTTTGAACAGTTGTAGGAGGTTGTATGAGGATGGCATTTATCAGTCACCTATAATAATGTTGCTTAGACAAAAGTACTCACATGCAATAAATAACAGTGGTCTTAAGAGTGTTGTTCTCTTCATATCTCTTGATTGTACAGTATATTCAAGCAACTTGAGTTTGTGATCATGTCGTAGAGTGAGAACGTGTGTGGGCCCTCTTTTTTATTAACGGCACAGAGAACATACATTTCAGCAAAACAAAACAAACTACTTCATCACCCTCAATAAAGGTTTACAGGGCTAGCTGTATTAAGTGGATTCAAATTGTTAAAGCTATCAACAGTACAAACGGCACAATAAGTGTAAATACCACTGGTAATGTGTGTGATCTGTCCACTTAATTTCTCATCAAGCCTTTCTTCAAAGTGAGGAAGAGAGGATTCTGACAGTTTCCTGGTCAGGAGAGGGAGAGAAAACTGCTGATGTATGGCTCACTGAGGCTGTAGGGACTAGGAGTTGGGGGGGAGGAATCAGTAGCATGTAATATGGAGATATTGTATTGATTGAGACACCAGTATCATGGTACTTTTAAAAAATAATGTTGCATATACAAATAAAATATTTGGGTAACAAAGTAATTAAAAAAACAATTTACTTCTCTTGCCACTAGGTGATGCTAAGTGTTCACTGTCTGATTAGGTCAGTACAGCAAAGAAGCAACTGGTGAGATCTAGCTGAGAGCTGGAGAAGACAACGATGGGAAATGTGAAGTCACACTATATAATATTGTAATACTCAATTGGCCTCATGCAAGAACATGATTTCAATTTCAATTTATTTAAAGGACAGTGCAAGTTAATGTACATCAGTAACAATCAACGTAAACATGCCAGATGATAGCCAGAGGCCAATTTCCATCTGTTGTCCAGATATATAGATGTTCCATTATTATGTTTTGCAACAATAAGGTTGTGAAGGTCTAGAAGGACCTCTTTGCTTCTAGCTATCATGAGTTCTTTGTGATGTGACAATTTGATATTCACAGACCTTTCTAAAGGCTATCAGTCAGGACTTAACCAGCTGAAATTAATTTGCACTGATGGGGGACGAGATGGCTTCCTACATTCTGATGGATTTCACCTGGTTTCTTGACTTTCTATGCCTTTTTGCACCTCTTTTTCTTTGTGTGTTCAATACTTCTTCCCTGTGTCATTCCACTTTATTGAATATAACTTGTTTTGTGTATGGATTACTTGGGTTGTTAATGATATTTGGTGAAAATCTCAGATCAATGGGTCCTTCAGAAATACACTACCGTTCAAAAGTTTGGGGTCACTTAGAAATTTCCTTATTTTTGAAAGAAAAGCACTTTTTTTCAATGAAGATAACTTTAAACTAATCAGAAATACACTCTATACATTGCTAATGTGGTAAATGACTATTCTAGCTGCAAATGTTTGGTTTTTGGTGCAATATCTACATAGGTGTATAGAGGCCCATTTCCAGCAACTATCACTCCAGTGTTCTAATGGTACAATGTGTTTGCTCATTGCGTCAGAAGGCTAATGGATGATTAGAAAACCCTTGTGCAATCATGTTAGGTCTGCAATGCTGTAATTGCTGCAAATGGAGGATTCTTTGACGAAAGCAAAGTTTGAAGGAAAAAATTATTATTTCAAATACAAATCATTATTTCTAACCTTGTCAATGTCTTGACTATATTTTCTATTCATTTTACAACTCATGGTGGTAAATAAGTGTGACTTTTCATGGAAAACACAAAATAATTGTCTGGGTGACCCCAAACTTTTGAACGGTAGTGTATGTTCAATGAGAAAAATGTTGATGTGTTCAATACTTATTTTTCCTGCTGTATTGTTTCCTGTTAGACAAATAAGATTCAAATCAACGGACAGTGTGCTCTGCAAAATGAAAATCAGTTAGTCTAGATATTAAAAGGTTATGATTGATAGTACTGAATGCTCTCTTTAAGTCATGATAGTATTAGTAGTATAGTATTAGTATAGTTAGGAATTGCAGCCATTTTTATACAAAAACTCCTAATTTCAGGGGCTCACAAGTAAGTTGGACAATTGGCTCAAAAGTTTTTTCATGGGCTATCCCCTCAGTAATCCGTCATTAATCAAACAGGCAAAATGTGTGGAGTTAATTCAAGGTGTGGCATTTGCATTTGGAAGCTGTTGCTGTGAACCCACAACATGCAGTCAAAGGAGCTCTTCATGAAAGTGCAATAAACCATCCTTAGGCTGAAAAAAAGAAAAAAATCCATCAGAGATGGCAGAAATGTTAGGAGTGGCCAAATCAAGTTTTGGCGCATTCTGGGAAAAAAGAGCACACTGGTGAGCTTGGGAACTCAAAAAGGCCTGGATGTCCATGGAAGAAAACAGTGTTGTGATCGCAGGATCCTCTCCATGGTGAAGAAAAACCCCTTCACAACATCCACCTAAGTGAAGAACACTCTCCAGGAAGTAAGTATATCAGTATCTAAAGCTACCATAAAAAGAAGACTTCATGAGCGCAAATACAGAGGGTCCACCAAAAGGTGCAAACTAACTAATCAGCCTCAAAAATAGAAAGGCCAGATTAGACTTTGCCAAGAAAACATCTAAAGAAGCCAGCCCAGTTCTGGAACAGCAGTCTTCTGACAGATGACACCAAGATCAACCTGCACCAGAAGGATGGGAAGAAGAAAGTACAGCGAAGGCTTGGAACAGCTCATGATCCACAGCAGACCACATTTTATGTAAAACATGGTCGAGGCAGTGTGATGCATGGGCATCCATGGTTTCCAGTGGAACTGGGTCACTAGTATTTACTGATGATGTGATAGAAGGCAGAAGCAGCCAGATGAACTATCTCCGTTTACCAGTCATAGTCCCTACAGTTAAAGTCCCTACACTCACCTCCATATTTTTGCCTTTTCTTTTCTCTCCCCCTCCAAACATGTCTTCCCCCCTCTCCTCCTTGATCTTTGACCAACAGTAGTCTAATTTCCACTGGCACAGTGTCCCGTTTTATGTCGGATGCCTTTCCTGACACAACCCTCCTCATTTACCAGGACTTGGGACTGGCACTAGGAATACACTGATTTGTGCATCCCCCTGTGGCTGGGTCACAAAATAAATTTACAAATATAAAACAACAATTCAAACTTACATGAAAAAATTTGTAGGTTTATGAGGAAAAAAATGCAGTATTTAAAAGAAAATTTCCAAATTTAAGGAAAAAAATAAATTTGCAAGGAAATATAAGATATATGGGGAAAAACCTCAGAATTACAATGGCTGAAATTTTATGACCAAAAAAGTTGTAATTTTACTTGAAAAGTTCAACATTTATAAGAAAAGCCACATTTCTGAGAAACACTGATGCTGATGAAGTCCAATGAAGGAGAACACGGATTAGAGAGAATATTTGCATATTAGTTCTGAATCACTTCTGCATAATTGGAGCACCTAAACTGGTCTCTAGGACACCCCTAGGAAAATACAGCGTTCCTTCAATTTGTGTGCTGTATATATCAATTACTGTATGTGTCCAGAAATAGACACATTCCATAAACTGCTGAGTTCATGTGATTAAAAAGTGCACATCTGCTGATGCACCCATAAACATTTGAAGTTTGCCCATACTGAGCCCAGAAAGTCCGTCGCCAAGTCACAGAGTCAGTCTTCGCATGTCAAACCACAACTACAAAAATACAGCCCAGATACAAACATGCATACAGTGCTCAAGAGCAAACACTCACTATGGTGGAATAACAGAATCACTGCAGCAGGGAAAACATACAATCACTGCAGCTTCAGTTTCACATCTGCATGATAACCCACGCATAAACCACACACTTGAATTACAAATGAATAAATAAATAAAAAACTGCCTTACCTAAAATGTTAGCTGCTTCCCAAAACTGCCCTACTCACACTGAAATACACAAACAACTAATTTGATATTCCACGAGTGGATTAAGAGGCTTTAATTCTTTTGTTATTGATGAAGAGAGCGATAGAACAAGGGTGATAAAATGCTAATTACAGGGGGGTCCATGTGTGTATGCTGCATGTTGTGGGGCTGTGATTGAAGAACAGTTATGCTTTGTAGTGTGTATGAAGAAAGCAGATGAATTAGGGGTAGCTAGCAGGCTAATGTCCGGCCCAGGAAAAAACATGCGCACATACACATGCTCAGACAATATATAAGCACATGAAAAAAGGGTGTGGAACTTTTTGAACTTAGATATGAACACATAAACAGGCAATGTGACATAACACACAAAAAATAAATGCACAAAAGGAACAAGGACCTGTACTTATAAAGTGCTTTTTCTAGTCACAAAGATCACTCAGAGCACTTCACTAGTAGCTATACACTAACCCTCTATTCTAAGGGCCTATCAGAAACAGATACATAGGGACAATTTAGTCACCAA
Source organism: Pholidichthys leucotaenia (assembly GCA_020510985.1). Classification (NCBI taxonomy): domain Eukaryota; kingdom Metazoa; phylum Chordata; class Actinopteri; order Cichliformes; family Pholidichthyidae; genus Pholidichthys; species Pholidichthys leucotaenia. Next base: position 231,955,694 of record CM035849.1, read on the forward strand.
TTAACCTAGCATGCACATCTTTGGATTGTGGAAGGAAACCAGAGCCCCCGGAGTAAACCCACACTGCACAGGGAGAACATGTAAACTCCACACAGAAAGGTTCCCACCCCTGCCAGCCTAGGGATTCAAACGTGGAACCTTCTTGCTATGAGGCAACAGTGATATCCACTGTACCACCATGCGATTTGGATTATTTAAGGTGATAAGCCATACTACTAAAAAAAGGTCATTAAAGCATACAGGACAAGCAAGAGAAGCAGTCCTGAACCAGTTAATCTAAAAATATACATCAATTAAATGATAAACATAAAATGAAAGCACCAAGATGCTGTGCCTCGGTGCCTGTGGCATGGTAGCATGGGCGGGATAGTTACTGCAATACCTTTTTTCGCTGTGGCATTGACAGGAAATGGTGAGTTAAAATTGTGTTTATTTCAAAAACAAAGTGTTATTTCAAAATTTTGGCAAATTAAAAGTCAAGAAAATATGGTGATGCAAAGATACAAGCCTTTAGTTCCACTTAATTTTGACCGGGCGAGCTGAAACAGAGAGGCGGACAGACAGACAGACTGACAGACAGATACACACAGCCACAAACAGATGCACTAACCGACTGCTGTATGCCTCCGTTTCATCGAGACATAATCACTGTCCCTCGTTATGTCTCAGACCAGTACTTGGTAAGATAATGGATCACATCATGCTCCTGGTGGGTCAGGCCAGCGCCTGTGCATGGCAGCTCCACCACCATCAGTGTGTGAAAGTGTGTGTGAGTGGTTGGATAGCAGGATCTGTAAAGCGCTTTGGTCATCCAGAGATGAGTAAAAAGCGCTATATACAGTAAGTGAATGCCATTTACCATCACTCCTTCATATGTAATTTACTGCCTTCTAGTGGCCCTGCAGTTGGCTACTGTCTCTGGAAAACTGGCTTTATTTACCAGCTGTTGCATCCATCTTTTGTGTCATTACTGAGCTGTGTTCATTTGCAGTTAAAAAAAATGGGACTGTTGGGCAGAAAGGGGTGCAGTGTGGAAGTAGATCACCACCACTGGTAATACAGTACATCACCATCTCCACAATCTGATGTAAGCCTAGTCAGGATGCCCCATAAAGCCACATACAGCTCATGAGATCAACTACACCTATGAAGGGGCAGGACATGATATCATTTGCCTCGTATGGCTATATCACTGAGAAAACAGGTATGTCAGCTTTTTGCAAAGAACAGTGGAGTAGTGGTTAGCAGTGTCGCCCCAAATCAAGAAAGCCCATTGTTTGAATCCAAGAACTGGCAGGCACTGATGTTGAACAAGAAGACCTGGCTCACAGACTCCGCTCTAATTCATCCTAAAGGTGTTCTGTTGGGTTGAGATCAGGGCTCTGTGCAGGCCAGTCAAGTTCCTCCACACCAAACTCACTCATCCATGTCTTTATGGACCTGGGCACCTGTCCATTGGTGCCCAGTCGTTTGGAGGAGTGTCCCAATACTTCTGGCAATATGGTGTACTTACTGTACATTCAGTGACTATACGAATCACACTTTTAAAGACAATTGTGTAAATATACTAAACTAAATTAAGAAAGGTGGCCATTTGCAGCAAATCCCACTCATTAAAAGACCTTTGTCAGATTTTTCTTTCAGTTCTGCTTCCTATTCCCCTGCACTTTCTCCTCGCCTTTCTGTCTTTTTGTCCCCCTACTTCCACCCCCATCCTGACTCTCACCCCTCCATCTTGCCCAGAGAGCTGAAGTGCCAATCAATCTGCTGTAGGCTGCAATGGGGAATCTCTGACCCCGCCTCTCCTCCTCCTTACTCTGCCAGATTGCGCCCTCGCACTTCAATCAAAAATATCCACCGAGTCGACTGGCTGAGCCCTACTGCCCGTGTGTGAATGTGTGTGCTTGGTAATACTAGAGCTTTATTACTGATGCAGCTTAAAAATGTGCTTGTACTTTCTGCAAAGAATTAAAGAGGAACTATTTATGAAGCTTTTTGGAGATACAGATAGTGAGGTTACATTAACAGAATTTTTTAACATGTGGTATGTGATATTTGAATTTTGAAAATTACTCACCAAAGCTAGTCAGTGGTAGAGAAAATAACTCCAATGAAATTTCTTAGGTTAGGGTTAGGTTTAAGACTGAAATTCTATTGGGTTAGACTTCAGTACAATAGTTTCTTGGAAACAACCAAAATAATTTCTATATTGATTGAAAATAAATGCATAAATAACTGATATATTTATATGAATAGAGTAAAATATACCATCACAATCTCCTCCACAGACTGCCATCTCATGGTGTAGAGGTTTCCTTTAACCTAGTGATTAAAGTTAGGGTCTCCCACAATGAAAAATGACTGTGGGTGAAAACTAGTCAGACAATGTGCGATTCCGGAGAGCCCTATGACAACAGGAGATTAAAAGAACCATATTGCCTCACTTGGATAAAAGAAACTGAGTGCCTGACCAGGAGCCAGAGCAAGTGAGGAGCTCCTCAGGGAGTGTCCAGTGACATGGGTCAAACTGTCCCCATTTGCAGGAAGAGTAATGGGGTTCAAGTGAAACAGGGACTGGGTGGCGATCAAATGAGAGCTATTGGTGGCCCAATTGTCAACTACCAAAATAGGGAAATGCAACGCTACCTCTCTGGAAGAATATGCTTGAGTTTGGGTGCAAGGTTGAGACATATCAGATGGATATAATCAAGATCACCTCAGAGCACATTTCAAACTAGTCACCTCGACAGGGATTTGCCTCTGTTCCATGTTTGGATTGCTCTTGGTTCATTGTCTGTACACAGAATTTTTTTTCCTGTGGTTAAAATAATTACTTCCCAGAGCTTTTGCTAAAAGATTGGGTCTTCTGGAATTTCCCCATTGTGGGACTAATAAAGGCTTATCTTATCTTAATATCAGTGTGTCTTGGATGCTCAGCTGAAAAGGGGTGCCAAGGTATAAAACGATGAAGCTCCAGCAGTGAGGTGGATCAGGTAGCTGGGAAGCATTGTGGACAGAATTTCCACACCCAAATGCAGAGATTGAGAAGATCTATAAGATGTCACGATCTAGAATATCTTTAACTTCCACCTCCTGCAGAGCTGTGAATAGCCATATTCTGCACCTTCATTAGTGAAGCAGCTGAATGGAGTTGTGGTCAAAATGTTGTTGCTGCCTGTTGTAACAAACATTGTTTATCCTGCTTGACTCCAATGGCAGCTGGCAAGTACCAGCAGACCAAAGAGTACAATTCTGTTTTTTGTAGGAAAAACTGACATGAGGATGCAATTTGATGAGGCTATGGAGCAAGGCACTCCGTCAGCCTCATTTGGAAAGCCACCAGACTACTCATAAAGAGTAGGGGTGTTGCTGACCTAAACAAGAGATGTAGTTGGACAGTTAAAGGAATGCATCAAGTCCTCAATATAACTGCCATCACCGATATATTCTGACCATTAATGAAAGAAAAGGCTCTAAATGTTTTTCCTGAAGTCTTCACTGATGCTTGTGAATGTCAAATTTGAAGACAACACATTGTGATTTATAACAATCAGAATCAGAATCAGCTTTATTGGCCAAGTATGCACAACACATACAAGGAATTTGACTTTGGCTAAAAACTTGCTCTCGTTGTTCAGGTGTAAGATTTAAATAAGATTTAAATAAGGATTCAATTACAACAGAGTATGTACAGTAAATTACAGTCTGTCCATGTTCCTATGAAGGATGCAAATATATACAGGAATGTATGCAGTTATTTACTCAGACTATCCACACTTTGCAGAAATATATGAAAAAATATACAGTCATACAGTATTTCAATGTGAACTCAGATTCAGTGACATAATGTGAATGAAGTAAAAAGCAGTGTGAGAGTTATGTGCAATGTAAGAATGGATGAAAAGTCATAAGTACAGCAACAGGTAGGACTAGGTGAATGTTAGGAGTTCATCAGAGTGATGGCTTGAGGAAAGAAACCGTTCCTGTGACGGGTGGTTTTGACCTTCAGTGATCTGTAACGTCGACCAGAAGATAGAAGTTCAAACAGTTTGTGGCCGGGGTGTGATGGGTCAGCACAGATGTTTCCCGCCCATTTCCTGGTTATGGACCGATATAAGTTCTCAATGGAGGGTAGGTCGGTACCAATGATCCTCTCCGCAAACTTAATGATCCGCTGCAGTCTGGTCTTGTCCTGTTTAGTGGCAGATCCAAACCAGACAGTGATGGAAAAGCAGAGGACAGATTGGATGATGGCGGCGTAGAAGACAACCAGCAGCTCCTGAGGCAAATCAAACTTCTTGAGCCGACGCAGAAAAAACAACCTCTGTTGGGCCTTTTTCTGGACAGTGTCTATATGGGAGGACCACTTCAGGTTCCGGGAGATTGTGGTACCCAGAAACTTGAAGGAGTCCACAGTGGACACTGTGCTGTTGAGGATGGTGAGTGGGGGGAATGAAGGAGGGTGTCGCCTGAAATCCACAGTCATCTCCAACGTTTTGGCTGGGTTAAGTTCAAGATGGTTCTGGCCGCACCAGAGGATCAGCTGCTCCACCTCCCGCCTGTATGCAGACTCATCACCATCCCGGATCAAACCGATGACTGTGGTGTCGTCCGCAAACTTCAGGAGCTTCACCAAAGGGTCCTCTGAGGTGCAGTCGTTGGAGTAGAGGGAGAAGAGCAGTGGGGAAAGGACACACCCTTGGGGGGCGCCAGTACTAATTTTTCGGGAGCTGGATGTAATTCTCCCTAGCTTCACCTGTTGCCACCTGTCAGTCAGAAAGCTGGAGATCCACTGGCAGGTGGAGGGGGGCACCTTGAGCTGGAGGAGTTTCTGATGAAGAATGCCTGGGATGATGGTGTTGAACGCCGAGCTGAAGTCGACAAACAGGATCCTGGCGTACGTCCCTGGGGAGTCGAGGTGTTGCAGGATGTAGTGTAGTCCCATATTCACTGCATCATCCACTGACCTGTTTGACCGGTAGGCAAACTGCAGTGGGTCCATCAGGGGACCTGTGACGACCTTCAGGTGGTTCAGCACCAATCTCTCCAAGGATTTCATGACCACAGAGGTCAAGGCAACAGGTCTGTAGTCGTTTAATCCTGTAACAGAGGGTTTCTTGGGAACTGGAATGATGATGGAGCGTTTGAAGCAGGAAGGCACTTCACACAGCTCCAGTGATCTATTAAAGATCCGGGTGAAGATGGGGGCCAACTCGTTGGAGCAGACTCTCAGGCAGGACGGAGACACACCATCAGGTCCTGCAGCCTTCTTGATCTTTTGTCTCTGAAAGACCCGGCGCACCTCCTCTTCACAGATCGTTAGTGCTGGTGGGAGGTCAGAGTGGAGGAGGGATGGAGTTCCTGGGGCTGCAGATAATCCTTTTGTGTGGGTGGGAGGTGAGAACTGTAGGTTCTTTTCAAACCTACAGTAAAAGCTGTTTAGGTCGTTAGCCAGCTGGAGGTTTTCCACAGGGTGGGGGGATGGTCTCCTGTAGTTGGTGATATTCCGTAGGCCTCTCCAAACAGAAGCAGAGTTGTTGGCTGAGAAGTTTTGTTGTAACTTCTCACTGTAGCTCCTCTTAGCAAGCCTGGTCTCCTTCGTCAGCATGTTTCTGGCCCGCTTGTACAGAGTCCAGTCACCAGTCCTGTAGGCCTCCTCCTTGGTCTGACGTAGCTGCTTGAGTTTAGGAGTGAACTAGGGTTTATTGTTGTTGTATGTGCAGAAGGTCTTGGTCTGCACACATATGTCCTCACAGAAACTGATGTATGATGTCACAGTGTCAGTGAGTTCATTTAGGTTAATGGCTGCATCTTCAAAAACAGTCCAATCTGTGCAGTCAAAGCAGGCTTGTAACTCCAGCTTTGATTCCTCAGTCCATTTCTTCACAGTCCTTACAACAGACTTGGAAGTTTTTAGTTTCTGTCTGTATGTTGGAATAAGATGGAGCAGACAGTGGTCAGAAAGACCCAGAGCTGCACGAGGGACCGCATGATAGGCGTTTCTTAAAACTGTGTAACAGTGGTCGAGTGTATTTGTGTCCCTGGTGGGACATTTAATATGCTGTCTGTATTTAGGAAGCTCATTTGTGAGATTAGCTCTATTGAAATCACCCAGAATGATAAGCAGAGAGTCTGGATGTTTTTCCTCCACCTCTGCTATCTGGTCAGCGAAGTGCTGCACAGTGCCTCCGTTGTACAATCAACAGGTGGGATATAAATTCCGACCAGAATAAACGAGGAGAACTCTCGCGGTGAATAAAAGGGTTTACAGTTTATGAACAGTGACTCTAGGTTAGGGCTACAAAACTTCTTCAACACTGTGACATCAGTACACCAACCTTCGTTTATGTAGAAACTACTCTTTTACTTCTACTTCTCTTCTACTTCTGTTTTTCTTCTACTCAAAACTACTCTTTTCAGTCTTTACAAACACACACTTTGTAAAAAACACAATTCCAATGAAGTTGGGATAATAATGGATTGCATTTATATATCACCTTCCATGACACCCAAAGTGCTTTACAGTGAGTCCATTATTCATTCACAGACAGACAATGGTAGTGGTATGCTACCTCTGTAGTAGCAGCTGCCCTGAGGCAGACTGACAGAAATGTGACTGCCAATCAATGCCAACAGCCTCTCCAACCACCACCAAACATGTATTCACATTCATGCACCAGTGTCATGGACACTGGAGGGAAGGTGGGTAAAGCATCTTGCCCAAGGACACAACTGCAGGATGGCTCGGGAGAGCAGGATTTGAACTACCAACCCTCCAGTTATCAGACAACCCATTCTATCTCCTGAGCCACAACCGCCCACAAAAACGTAAATGAAAACAGAATAAAATGATTTAAAAATCTTTTTCAACCTACAGCGGGGAAAATAAGTATTGAGCACGTCAACATTTTTCTCATTAAACATATTTCTGATGGAGCCATTGACCTTAGATTTTAACCAAATATCAGTAACAACCCAAGTAATCCATACATACAAAGAAATCAAGGCAACTGTTTTCACAAAACAACTATATTTAATAAAGTGGAATGACACAGGGAATAAGTATTGAACACACGAAGAAAAAGAGGTGCAAAAAGGCACAGGAAGTCAAGAAACCAGCTGAAATCCATCAGAATGTAGGAAGCCATCCCATTCCCCATCAATGCAAATTAATTTCAGCTAGTTAAGTCCTGACTGATAGCCTTTAAAAAGGTATGCAAATGTCAGATTGTCACATCACAATGAACTCATGATGGGTAGAAGCAAAGAACTCTCTCTAGACCTTCGCAACCTTATTTTTGCAAAACATAATGATGGCATTGGTTACAGGCGCATTCCTAAACTGCTGAATGTTCTAGTGAGCACTGTTGGAGCCATCATTTGGAAATGGAAAGAACATCGTTTTACCATAAACCGGTCACAACCAGGAGTTCCTCACAAGGTTTCTCACAGAGAAGTCAAAAGAATTATCAGAAGAGTTATCCAAAAGCCGAAGACCACTCGTGGAGAGGTCTAGAAAGAGCTGGAGTTAGCAGGTACTGCTGTTTCAAAGAAAACAATAAGTAATGCACTCAATCGACATGGACTCTATGCCCGCTCATCTTGCAAGACTCCAGTTTGCTGCACAACTCCAGCTTGCTGCACAACATTTGGGCAAGCCAGTAAAATACTGGGAGAATATAGTCTGGCCAGATGAGATCAAAATTGAACTTTTTGGATACCACAACACACAACATGCTTGGAGGAGAAATGGCACTGCACATTAGCCCAGAAACACTATACCAACAGTGAAGTTTGGAGGTGGGAGCATCATGGTGTGGGGTTGTTTTTTCAGCACATGGTACAGGCAGACTTCATATAATTGAAGGAAAGATGAATGGACAAATGTACAGAGACATCCTTGATAAGAACCTGTTGCCATCTGTGAGGGTGAGCATTTCAGCAAGACAACAATCCCAAAGACACAGCCAAGGAAACTCAACTGGTTCCAGAGAAGGAAAATAAAGCTGCAAGAATGGCCCAGTCAGTCACCTAACCTGAATCCAAATGAAAATCTATGGAACGAACTGAAGATCGGAGTTCATAGAAGACATCCACGGAACCTTCATGATTTGAAGACCATTTGTGTGGAAGAATGGGCTAAAATCCCTCCTGAGCAATGCCTACGCTTAGTTTTTCCATACAGGAGGTGTCTGGAAGCTGTTATTACCAGCAAAGGCTTTTCTACTAAATATTAAATGAATTTCATCAATCATGTTCAATACTTATTCCCTGTGTGATTCCACTTTATTAAATCTAACTTGTTTTGTGAACACAGTTGTCTTGATTTCTTTGTATATATAGTCAATTGAATACACTACACTACTTTATTATTTTTTGCAAATATTCACTCATTTTGAATTTGATGCCTGCAACATCATTTACACCACATTTCCTTTTAGCACTCAATAACCATTTAGGAACTGAGGAAAACTAATTGTTAAAGCTTTGTAGGTGGAATTCTTTACCATTCTTTCTGGATGTACAACTTCATAATGCACCAAACATTTTCAATGGGAGACAGCTCTGGAATGCAGGAAGGACAGTGAAGTATCCACACTCTTTTATTACAAAGCCACTCTGTTGTAACAGTGGAAGCAGAATATGGCTTGGCAGTGTCTTGCTGAAATAAGCAGGGACATTCCTGACAAAGACGTTGCTTGGATGATAGCATATGTTGATCCAAAACTTCTATGTACCATTCAGCATTGATAGTGCCTTCACAGATGTGTAAGTTACCCATGCCATGGGCACTAACACAACCCCATACCATCACAGATGCTGGCTTTTGAACTTTGCACTGATAATAATCTGGATGGTCCTTTTCCTCTTTAGCGCAGAGAATATGACATCCATGGCTGCACGGTGGCGCAGTGGTTTAGCACTGTTGACAGCACAGTTTTACCCTCGGCCGGGGGACCGCGGGGATCATGAGATCATGGGTTCGATCCCAGCCCCCGACCAACAGTGAGCTGTGTGGAGTTTGCATGTTCTCCCCGTGTTGCGCGGGTTTACTCCGGGATTTCTCCGGTTTCCTCCCGCATACCAAAAACATGTAGGTTTAGGGCGCTCGCGCACGCAGTGACCAGCAGCCGGTGGCTTGTCACCAGACTGCAAACCAAGTCTACCTACGGGTACAAATAAGTAACAAAAAAAAAAAAAAAAAAATCCAGGATTTCCAAAAACAATTTGAAATGTGGACTCGTCAGACCACAGCACATTTTACCAATTTGTGTCAGTTCATCTTAGATGAGCTTGAGCCCAGAGCAACCGGTGGCATTTCTGGGTGTTGATACAGTGGTGTGAAAAAGTGTTTGCCCCCTTCCTGATTTCTACTTTTTTTTTTTTTGTATGTTTGTCACACTTAAATGTTTCAGATCATCAAACAAATTTAAATATTAGACAAAGATAACACAAGTAAACACAAAATGCAGTTTTTAAATGAAGGTGTTTATTATTAAGGGTAAAAACCATCCAAACCTACATGGCTTTGTGTGAAAAAGTGATTACCCCCCACCCCAAACATAAATTAACTGTGGTTTATCACATCTTTGGAAAGCTGAGTTTAATTTCTCAAGCCACACACAGGCCTGATTACTGCTACACCTGTTCTCAATCAAGAAATCACTTAAATAAGATCTGTCTGACAAAGTGACGTAGACCAAAAGATCCTCCAAAGCTAAACATCATGCTACGATCTAAAGAAATTCAGAAACAAATGAGAAACAAAGTAATTGAGATCTATCAGTCTGGAAAAGGTTATAAAGCCATTTCTAAAGCTTTGGATTGCCAGTGAACCACAGTGTGAGCCATTATCCACAAATGGTGAAAACATGGAACAGTGGTGAATCTTCCCAGGAGTGGCCGGCCGACCAAAATTACCCCAAGAGCGCAGCGACGACTCATCCAAGAGGTCACAAAAGACCCCACAACAACATCCAAAGAACTGCAGGCCTCACTTGCTTCAGTTAAGGTCAGTTTTCATGACTCCACCATAAGAAAAAGACTGGGCAAAAATGGCCTGCATGGCAGAGTTCCAAGACAAAAACCACTGCTGAGCAAAAAGAACAAAGGCTTGTCTCAATTTTGCCAAAAAACATCTTGATGATCCCCAAGACTTTTGGGAAAATACTCTGCGGACTGACGAGAAAAAAGTTGAACTTTTTGGAAGGCGTGTGTCCCATTACATCCGGCGTGAAAGTAACACAGCACTTCAGAAAAGGAACATCATATCAACAGTAAAATATGGTGGTGGTAGTGTGATGGTCTGGGGCTGTTTTGCTGCTTCAAGACCTGGAAGACTTGCTGTGGTAAATGGAACCATGAATTCTGCTGTCTACCAAGAAATCCTGAAGGAGAATGTCCGGCCATCTGTTTGTGACACCAAGCTGAAGTGCACTTGGATTCTGCAGCAGGACAATGATACAAAACACACCAGCAAGTCCACCTCTGAATGGCTTAAAATTAAGATGAAGACTTTGGAGTGGCCTAGTCGAAGTCCTAACCTGAATCTGATTGAGATGCTGTGGTATGACCTTAAAATGGTGGTTCATGCTTGAAAACCCTCCAATGTGGTTGAATTACAACAATTCTGCAAAGATGAGAAAATGCTTGATTGCAGTTGTTGCTGCTAAGGGTGGCTCAACCAGTTATTAGGTTTAGGAGGCAATCACTTTTTCACACAGGGCCATGTAGGTTTGGATTTTTTTCCCTTAATAAAACACCTTCATTTAAAAACTGCATTTTGTGTTTACTTGTGTTATCTTTGTCTAATAGTTACATTTGTTTGATGATCTGAAACATTTAAGTGTGACAAACACACACAAAAGTGAGAAATCAGGAAGTTGGCAAACACTTTTTCACACCACTGTATATGGCTTTCACTTTGCATGGCAGTTTTAACTTAAAACTTGTAGGTGTGGTGAACTGTGTTAATTGACAATGGTTTTCCGAAGAGTTCCTGAGCCCACGTGGTAATATCCTTTACAGAATGATGTCAGTTTTTAATGCAGTGCTACCTAAGGATCAAAGGTCACGGGCATTTAGTGTTGGTTTTTGGGTTTGCTGCTTATGTGCAGAAATTTGCCCAGATTCTCTGTATCTTTTGATGATATTATGTACTCTAGATGATGAAATCCCTGAATTCCTTGCAACTGTATGTTATTAAACTGTTGGACTATTTGCCTGTGCAACTGTTCACAAAGAGGTGAACTTTGCCCCATCCTTGCTTGTGAACAACTGACAAGCCTTTTGGGGATGCTCTTTTTACACCCAATCATGACACTCACCTGTTTCCAAATAATCTGTTCCCCTGTGGAATGGTCCAACCAGACCATCGATAATGGAATAGCTTATTCTAACCTGACAAAATCACCCTGGGAGTGCTTAGTGCTCCTGACTGTTGACCTTGACCTTAAGCACAACCCAGATGCAGGCCTATATAGGATGTGCTTAAATTCAAGGTCAGTGGCCTAGGAGGAGTAACATTTTTTGTGAAATCATAAATGCCCATATCTCCTGACCTTTGACAATGACCTTTACCTAGACCTCAACCTGGATGCAGACCTATTTGAGGATCATTGTGAGTGAGTTTGCTGAGAATCAAAGTAATTGCCAAGGAGGAGTAGTTATCTTTCTAAAATCATCTAAATGCCCAGATCTCTTGACCTTTAACCTTGACAATGACCTTGAATATAAATGCAACATGTAAACCCTGCTGAGGATCCATGTAAGTCAGTTTACTGAGCACTGGGGCAATTGCCTAGAAAGAGTAGCAATTTTCATGAAATCACATAAGTGCCCAGGTCTCCTGACCTTTGACCTCTACCTTGTGCACAACTTGGATGCAGACCCACCTGAGGATTATTCTGAGTGAGTTTTTTGAGCACTGAAGCAAATGCCTAGGAGGAGTAACTATTCCCGTGAAATGTGGACAGACGGACGGACAGACAGATGGATGCCACGTCATCACATTAGCGACTTTTGGCTTTATCGGAATGAGCTAAAAAGATGTTTTTTCAGCATTTATCAACATTTCCAGTCTTTTCTTGCCCCTGTCCCAGCTTCTATGGAGCATGTTGCATACATCAAATTCAAAATGTGTGAATATTTGCAAAAAAAAACAAAAAAAAACAAAATAATGTTTATCAGTTTGAACACTGTAGTGTATTCAACTGAATATAGGTTGAAAAGGTTTTTTAAATAACTGTATTCTGTTTTTATTGACATTTTACACAACATCCCAAATGCACTGGAATTGGGGTTTATATATTGACTACATCGTCTGAACAAGCCTCCACAGTGGGGATGAGCATGTCTTCTTGTTGTACCCCAGTTGTGTTGTCGGCGTTGCTCCAAGCCTCATCAATCCCCGACATCTGTCTCAATTCAGCGTGGACAACTTCCTTCCCTTCTTCTCTCACCCGCTCTTCCCCTCTCCCTCTGTCTATCATCTCTCTCTCCAGTCACACATGAAGGCCTGCCTGAATTATGCCTGACAGAAGAACATCTTTTAACATGAAGAAAAGAGGAGAGAAGAGAGGGGAGACTTCCAGAAATGACCAACGGACACATACAAACACACCCACCAGTTCCCACTGAATTGGCCAAAGAGGGTCATTGAAGGTGAGGGACTGGTCACTCTTACTCTCATCAGGTCGTCTGTCTGATGCAGGCTCTGTCCTCTGGGAACCTGAAAGCACACAGATGTATCATGCATGTGTGAGAGAGTGTGCTTTTTTTCTTTTCTTGAACTCTATCCCTGATCTCAAACCAGTAGTGAAAGGCCTCCCAGATCTCCCGTGTACCCACTAAGTTAGCAGAATACCATGTAATTAGCAGCTTATTACGGTGGCAAAGCTTGGTCCACTGTATGTGAAAGTGTAGAATTAATATCAGCTCAAAGCCAGCACCTTCTGCTCCCACTGCCTCATGTTAGAGTCACTGTTTCTTTTATTATTTTTTTTAATCCATGCACATATACAATGCATCCAGAAAGTATTCACAGCGCTTCACTTTTTCCACATTTTGTGATGTTACAGCGTTATTCCAAAAGGGATTAAATTCATTTTTTTCCTTAAAACTCTACACACAATGCCTAGGGTCTAGAATGCTGGGGGTGAAGTCTGCTATCTTTGACTACCCTGTTTCTCCTACAAGCAGCAGTGTATCAGATGGTAATTTTATCAGTGTTTGTTAATTAAGCCATCTTAAAGAAGTCTCACCTACAGACGGCAGCTGACCCTCTCTGATCCACACATTATACAGTGAATCTGGAAAGTATTCACAGCGCTTCACTTTTTCCCCCCATTTTGTTATGTTACAGCCTTACTCCAAAGTGGAAAAAAAATAATTTTTTCCTCAAAATTCTACACACAATACCTCATAATGACAATGTGAAAAAAGTCTTTGAGATTTCTGCAAATTTATTAAAAATAAAAAACTAAGAAATCACATGTACATAAGTATTCACAGCCTTTGCTCAATACTTTGTTGATGCATCTTTGGCAGCAATTACAGCCTCAAGTTGTTTTTTTTTTTTTTTTGAATTGGATGCCACAAGCTTGGCACACCTATCTTTGGGCAGTTTGGCCCCTTCCACTTTGAAGCACCTCTCAAGCTCCATCAGGTTGGATGGGAAGCGTTGGTGCACAGACATTTTCAGATCTCTCCAGAGATGCTCAATTGGATTCAAGTCTGGGCTCTGGCTGGCCCACTCAAGGACATTCACAGAGTTGTCCTGAAGCCACTCTTTTGATATCTTGGCCCGTGTATACCCGTGAAAACCAAGTGTAAGCAGGTATTTCTGCATGCCCGTAGAAAGCAGGTGTAAGCAAGCACAATGTCAGGTCAGGCATTGGTTAGCTTGCTACCGGATAACCATGAAAACCAGTACTACTTGTCTCATGGGCTGGGCCGTCGGCGACTCAACAGGCAACCCTGCCCTTCCGAGGGTGTGGACTTAAAATAGTAACATAAAATGTGGAAAAAGTCAAGTGCTGTGAATACTTTCCAGATGCACTGTATATGCACAACAGTCCCTCTGCTTTTCCACTTTTTTCAGCTGTTTCTGAAGTATATTAATTCTATAATTTATGGCTTAGCTAAGTTGATTTATATCAAGCCAATTTCATCTTAGCTGACAGTAATAAATGTTCTACTCAAAGATAAGTGGGTATATTTAAAAGAACGGTATTAAATCATTTTTTAGGTAAATAAATTTTAATTTGGTCCATAACTTTGCCTGGATCAGATTTCCTGGGAACATCTCTTAGCAGATATAAAATCTAAACATTAAAATGATCTCCTGGACATACAGCCGTGGACAAAATTGTTGGTACCCCTCTGTTAATGAAAGAAAAACCCACAATGGTCACAGAAATAACTTGAATCTGTCAGAAGTGGTAATAAATAAAAATTCTATGAAAATTAACCAATGAAAATCAGACAATGCTTTTGAATTGTGGTTCAACAGAATTATTTTAAAAAACAAACTCATGAAACAGGCCTGGACAAAAATGATGGTACCCCTAGAAAAGATTGAAAATAATGTGACCATAGGGACATGTTCAACCAAGATGTGTCCTCTAATTAACATCACAGGTGTCTACAAACTTGTAATCAGTCAGTCGGCCTATTTAAAGGGTGACAAGTAGTCACTGTGCTGTTTGGCGACATGGTGTGTACCACACCAAACATGGACCAGAGGAAGCAAAGGAGAGAGTTGTCTCAGGAGATTAGAAAGAAAATTATAGACAAGCATGTTAAAGGTAAAGGCTATAAGACCATCTCCAAGCAGCTTGATGTTCCTGTGACTACAGTTGCACATATTATTCAGAAATTTAAGATCCACAGGACTGTAGCCAACTTCCCTGGACGTGGCCACAGGAGGAGATGGATAATACAAACGATAACAAAAGAGCCCAGAACAACCTCTAAACACATTCATGGTGAACTCAAAGATCAAGGTACATCAGTGTCAGATCGCACCATCCGTCGTTGTTTGAGCCAAAGTGGACTTCATGGGAGACGACCAAGGAGGACACCACTGTTGAAAACAAATCATAAAAAAGCCAGACTGGAATTTGCCAAACTGCATGTTGACAAGCCACAAAGCTTCTGGGAGAATGTCCTATGGACAGACGAGACAAAACTGCAACTTTTTGGCAAGGCACATCAGCTCAATCCTATTTCCAAGATGGCGCCCACAGCGGTCGACATGGTGCTTCGCTGCGCTCTTTGTTTGTTTTTGTTTGTCAATTGTGTGTCTGCTTGCACTTATACCCGTGAAGAACTTTTAAATATCAGGACTTTGACCCCCACGGACCTCCTCCCAGTTTTTCTAGCCCCTGCCGCCGATCTGGTTTATTGTTTGGCTCGGAAAGTGAGACGGCGGAAGAGAGGAAGACGAGCGGGCGCTCTCGTGCGACTTCGCAGGAGAGGCTCGCGAACGGCGCTGCCTGGCATATTTCTGTCCAATACCAACTCTCTCTCTAACAAGGTGGATGAACTGAGACTGCTGATGCGTTTTAAGGACCTCGCCTCCTCAGCTGTCCTCTGCTTTACTGAGACCTGGCTCCGGGAAAATATACCGGACAGCGCGCTGCGCCTCGACGGCTTCCAGCTCTTCCGTGCTGATCGTGACACAGAGCTTTCCGGCAAGACCACAGGAGGCGGTGTCTGCTTCTACATCAACTGTAGCTGGTGCTCTGATGTAACGGAAATTTCCAAACACTGTTCTCCTGCCTTGGAATTTCTTGTTATCAACTGCAAGCCTTTTTATTCCCCACGGGAGTTTGCTTCTTTTATACTGATCGCTGTGTACGCCCCTCCCGACGCGGACACGCGCGAAGCTCAGCGCGTGCTCGCGGATCACATTCAACACACAGAGCGGAGTTTTCCAGACTCGCTGACTATTGTGGCTGGCGACTTTAATCAGTGCAATCTGAGCCACGATCTCCCCCGCTACAAACAGTTTATTAAATGCCCCACCAGAGGATTAAACACACTGGATCACTGTTACACCACAGTGAAAGACGCATATCACGCTGTCCCTCGAGCTGCGCTGGGATTATCTGATCACGTGATGGTTCACCTCATTCCCACATACAGACAGAGATTGAAGCTCACTAAACCTGTTGTGAGCACTACGAAGATACGGACCAGTGATGCTGAGGAGAAGCTGGAAACGTGCATGGAAATATCTGACTGGGGCATGCTTAAAGGAGCCACGCATGATCTGGATGAGTACACGGACACTGTGAACTCATATATCCACTTTTGTGAAGAGAACATTCTTCCATCACGCACCAGGGTGAGTTACTCTAATGACAAACCCTGGTTCACAGCTAAGCTCAGACAGATCAGGAAGGAGAAGGAAGCAGCGCTGAAAAGTGGAGATAGGGACTGCTACAGGGAGGTTAAATACCGGTTTAACAGAGAGCTGAAGAGGGCTAAATCTGTGTACTCAGAGAGACTCCAGCAGCAGTTCACTGCTAATGATTCGGCTTCCGTGTGGAGAGGACTGAGGCAGATCAACTATCGGCCTCAGGCTCCTAAAGGTCAGGATGACAAAGCCCTTTGTCAGAGACTGTCCCAACACTATGCCCGTTTTGACACCTCGTCATCTGTGTCCAACTCCCCCCCTCCCTCCAGCTCCACAGCCTCCACATTCCCTACTTCATTTAAGGCACCCCCCCCACCTCCCCCCCTCCCCTTATCATCAGTGAGCAGGATGTGCTCAAACAGTTCTCCAGACTGAACCCGCGCAAGGCCCCCGGCCCAGACGGCGTGTCTCCCTCCACCCTGAGACTCTGTGCGAAACAGCTGGCTCCTGTATTCACAGACATTTTTAACACCTCCCTTAAGTTATGCCACGTGCCGTCCTGCCTCAAATCCTCCACCATCATCCCTGTCCCCAAGAAGCCACGGATCACTGGACTTAATGACTACAGACCTGTAGCGCTCACCTCTGTAGTCATGAAGTCCTTTGAGCGCCTGGTCCTGTCCCACCTCAAGTCCATCACCACCCCTCTCCTGGACCCGCTGCAGTTTGCCTACCGAGCCAACAGGTCTGTAGACGATGCAGTCAACCTGGCCCTCCACTCCATCCTGCAGCACCTGGACTCCCCGGGAACCTACGCCAGGATCCTGTTTGTGGACTTCAGCTCCGCATTCAACACCATCCGCCCCGCTCTGCTCCGGGACAAGCTGTCCCTGCTCAACGTGCCTGACTCCCTCTGCAGGTGGATCATCGACTTCCTGACGGACCGGAGGCAGCATGTGCGGCTGGGAAAGACTGTCTCAGACTATACTAGCATCAGCACCGGATCACCCCAGGGCTGTGTACTTTCCCCCCTACTCTTCTCCCTTTACACCAACTCCTGCACCTCCAGCCACCAGTCTGTCAAGTTGATCAAGTTTGCGGACGACACCACCCTCATCGGGCTCATCTCCAACGGCGACGAGTCCGCCTACAGGAGAGAGGTGGCCCAGCTGGCGTCCTGGTGCAGCAATAACAACCTGCAGCTGAACGCTCTGAAGACAGTGGAGATGATTGTAGACTTCAGGAAAGTCACTACTCCTCTGCCCCCCCTCACCCTCTCAGCCTCTCCCATCACCACTGCTGATTCCTTCCGCTTCCTAGGCACTACCATCACCAGGGACCTCAAATGGGAGCTGACCATCAGCTCACTCATCAAAAAAGCCCAGCAGAGGATGTTCTTCCTGCGGCAGCTGAGGAAGCTCAAGCTACCCACCAAGATGTTAGTGCAGTTCTACACAGCCATCATCGAGCCCATCCTCACCACCTCCATAACCGTGTGGTACGCAGGAGCCACTGCCAGGGACAGACTAAGGCTGCAGCGCGTCGTGCGCACTGCTGAAAAGGTGATCGGCTGCAAGCTCCCATCTCTCCAGGATCTGTACATCTCCAGGACCCGGAGGCGTGCTGGCCGGATCATAGCCGATCCCTCACACCCTGGTCATGTACTGTTTGCCCCCCTCCCCTCTGGTAGAAGACTTCGGTCCATCCAGACTAAAACCTCCCGTCACATGAACAGCTTCTTCCCCTCTGCCATTAGACTGCTGAACACTAAGTGACTCTCGTGCACCATGTACAGCAGCTCAACCAGACTCATGTCAATCATCACTGTTTTCTTCCTGCATTACCGACTGCACTATATAGTTCTCCACAGTATCTGCTGCTGGCTAATATATATATATATTTTAACTGTTGACCAGTATCACTTAATCTTATCCTACACTTTATTACATGTATAGTTTATTTCTCTTATCTTATCATGTTTAATGTTGCAGCATTGTACCGAGACAAATTCCTAGTTTGTGTACTACATGAACAATGGCAATAAACCTGATTCTGATTCTGATTCTGATTCTGATTCTATGTTCACAGACGCAAAAATGAAGCATATCAAGAAAAGAACACTGTCCCTACTGTGAAACATGGAGGAGGTTCTGTTATGTTCTGGGGCTGCTTTGCTGCATCTGGCACAGGGTGTCTTGAATCTGTGCAGGGTACAATGAAATCTCAAGACTATCAAGGTATTCTAGAGAGAAATGTGCTGCCCAGTGTCAGACAGTTTGGTCTCAGTTGCAGGTCATGGGTCTTGCAACAGGATAATGACCCAAAACACACAGCTAAAAACACCCAAGAATGGCTAAGAGCAAAACATTGGACTATTCTAAAGTGGCCTTCTATGAGCCCTGATCTAAATCCTATTGAACATCTGTGGAAGGAGCTGAAACATGCTGTGTGGAGAAGGCAACCTTCAAACCTGAGACAACTGGAGCAGTTTGCTCATGAGGAGTGGGCCAAAATAGCTGCTGAGAGGTGCAGAAGTCTCACTGATAGTTACAGAAATCGTTTGATTGCAGTGATTGCCTCAAAAGGTTGTGCAACAAAATATTAAGTTAAGGGTACCATCATTTTTGGCCAGGCCTGTTTCATGAGTTTGTTTTTTAAAATAATTCTGTTGAACCACAATTCAAAAGCATTGTCTGATTTTCATTGGTTAATTTTCATAGAATTTTTATTTATTACCACTTTTGTCAGATTCAAGTTATTTCTGTGACCACTGTGGGTTTTTCTTTCATTAACAGAAGGGTACCAACAATTTTGTCCACGTGTGTATAACTGAGTATATCCAAAATTTGTCAGTGTGACGAAAAACAAACAAACCAAAGATACTGTAGTAGCAAAGCATATCAAAGCTCATCTGGCACAGCACTCAACCATGAGTGTTAATTCAGAATTAAATTAGAAGTTGCACCATATACAGTGGTGTGAAAAAGTGTTTGCCCCCTTCCTGATTTCTCCTTTTTTTGGATGTTTGTCACACTTAAATGTTTCAGATCATCAAACAAATTTAAATATAAGACAAAGATAATGCAAGTAAATACAAAATGCAGTTTTTAAATGAAGGTGTTTATTATTAAGGGTAAAAAACATCCAAACCTACATGGCCCTGTGTGAAAAAGTGATTGAATTTCCCACAGAAACCTGAACATTCCAGGGGCCCCTGGTTGAAAAACATTGAGTTAGCTTATTTAAATTTGTTTAGAAATGTTGATTTTTTTTTCTGCATGCATTTCTTGTACATCATACACTGAATAATTTCTCAATTATGGCCACATTATACATAACAATTTGGCCAAGTACATAAAACTTAAATGCAGTTTAAAGTAGAACTGAACTGAACGGCATTGAACGGCACTGGGTGATAGTGCATACAATTATAAAGATAATTTATCATTGGCACCCCCTCCACAAATCCCGGAATCTTGGAGAAAATCGCGATTTTGAATTTCCCGCCCTGAAAAATCAGACAAATCCGCCGAAGCGCAGCCGGAGTTCCGCGTGACGTCACGAGTGTGACCCAGTCCTCATGTTTACCATTGCGAGCACGTCGACACTGGTTGTTTTTGGTGCATTTTGTCGTGATAGTCGACTACAAAACACTTCCAACACCTGGGAAGATCTGTTCAGTGGCCAAGGAAAGCTGTCATGGCGACGAAAGAAAAGAAAGGGGGAGGAAAAGCGACTGGGAAGCGATGCGTTTCTAGATATACAGTGATCACTCACTTATCGCGTTTAATGGGGACCAGAACCGACCGCGAAAAGTGAAAAACCGCGAAGTAGCGTCACCCCCCCCCCCCAAGGGCGTCACAAGCACTATTTTGCACAAAAAGGCACAAGAGAACAGCGAAAAGTGCCACTAAGCAACACGAGCGATAATGAACAATGAATGCGGTCTTCCTTCGCTGGGTAAAACGTCTCGGCCAATCAGCTTGCGAGGTAAAACGTCTCAGCCAATCAGCTTGCGAGATTCCCGAGCGGTAAAGAGGTGGGCGGAGAGGAGTGGAGCGGTGGTCAGAGAGGTAGATTTTGAGCTGTGCGGGCTTCTCCGTGTTGATACCTGATGTTCTAATGAGAAGGCAGGGAGACTACATTAGAACATCAGGTATCAACACGGAGAGCCCGCTCTCCCCGGCTCCCCAGCCCGCTCGGGAATCTCGCAAGCTGATTGGCCGAGACGTTTTATCTCGCAAGCTGATTGGCGGAGACGTTTTACCCATCTTCGCTCCCTGCCGAGCGCCTATACCCAGCGAAGGAAGACCGCATTAAACGCGATAAGTGAGGGATAACTGTAATAAGTTGGAAAAATGCTGATGTTTTTTTTTCCCCTTTCTTTTTTATTGTTAATTTTCCTTATCCTGACACCCCAAACATGCCAAAGTAAAGACTCACCATTCTGTATTCAATAAGCGACTCACCTCCCCATCACTGCTGCGGTCTGAGTCGGTGCTGGAATCCCCTGAAAATTCTGGCTCTAATCTGTATGGTTCGATGCCTCCCTCGCTCTCTTCCTGTTCACTTGACACTCCTGCATCCTCCTCTGTCTTGTCACCGATCCTGAATGCCTCTTCACTCTGAAAACTCTGGTGTTCTTGACTGCTGGAACTGCTATCATCTGCCATTGTTGTTTTGATAAGGGTTACACTCGTGACGTCACGCAGCGTCGTCTGCACTACTTCCGGTTTGTTTGGCACTGCCAGCCAGAGGCAAAAGTTTATCGGCTTATAGCTTGGCCATCGCACGGCCTAAAAATTTCTTTTATGTGTTGAAAAATACAATAGGTAATAAGG
The DNA here is from genome assembly GCA_020510985.1 of Pholidichthys leucotaenia. Classification (NCBI taxonomy): domain Eukaryota; kingdom Metazoa; phylum Chordata; class Actinopteri; order Cichliformes; family Pholidichthyidae; genus Pholidichthys; species Pholidichthys leucotaenia. Next base: position 231,976,898 of record CM035849.1, read on the forward strand.
AATTAATCTGCTATTCTACTTTTTTGGCAAAAAGGTGAGTTCAGTTCTACTTTAAATACAATGATGTATTGGATGATCCATGGGACAAAATTAGATGTGGGTCAAATACCAAGTATCACTATTAAAATATATCAATATTGTTTTAATTAATATGATTCCATGATCTTGGTATTTGATCTTTTGGCCTCAAAAAGAATGCATGTGTAGATGTTTGCTTGTAAAACTCCTGCACCAAGTTCAGTGTTGGCAGCTCCACATATTAATGAGTGCCAGTCATTTATAAAAACTCTAACTTAAACCTTAACTACTTCTGATGCTTCAGTGAACACGCAAGCTCCCCTCTGGGTCTACAGACAAGCTAAAAACCAAAATGGCATCTAATCAAAAATGTTTAAAGAAAGTAAAATTATGCTCAACCATAAATTAGAATATGGGGAAGAATTTGATTCAAGCTAAAAAAAATAAAATAAAACCAGGAGAGCAAAGTTATCACAATCTCAACTGTGACTAGATTTATATTTGCACTGAGGCAAGCTTATCTAATTGCAGTGTTTTCTTAGCCAGTACTGTAGGTGTTCAGGAAACACCACTAGAACAGCAGCACAAGAAGTCCAAACCCGGAAAAGATTGTGAATTATCAAAAGTCTTTCCAGTTTTCCAACTGCAGTAATCTGTGCCATCAGGAAATCCCTACACTCCTTGCACCAATAGTTGCATCATAGTGATATAAGTATGTACTGATGCACACACACCTAGTCACAGTCATTTGCACTTCTGGTTCGGCTGTGCTGTGAGTGCCACGTTACAGAAGAAAAAAAGCTGAACAGCAATGCAAAGCAAAAAAAGGGAAATAAGTTTGTCACGCAGAGGGTTGAATGGCCAAACTTAGCTCTATATGGCTCAGTGGCTGTATGTAACCACAAAGGTCCATGAGAAGAGGACCTATGAAGTCACATCCGTTTACAGAATTCATGCATTTATAAATTCTAACTTGGTTAAGGTTAGAATACAATCTTGGTACTGGAAGAAAAAGTTCTGATGGTTCACTGGAGCCATTATAATGCTGCCAATGTGTACTGATGATCTCACAGAACATGGGAGCCGCTGGTTAATTCTCAACATAACTGACCTAGTAACACATTCATATTAACAAACATGTTAATATGAATGCTACCAAACATTTAATAATTACAGTTATAAAAAACAACTATTTGCACCCTGTGTTTTAATAGAGTTTACTATCCTAAAACGAAACCCTTCAATCCTGCCAAGGAACAGTGGTGGGAAGAAAAAGATCATATCTGAGATTTGTTTATTGAACACTGGCAGCCTCAATCCAAAAATACTTGTAAGAAACTAAAAAGTTCACAGTGGCCAAAACATACAAGGGCATTCTCATCTTAAGTGTTCATCTACCATCTCCCTGCTGTTTCATCTTCTCTCGCTTGCATATTATCTGTCAGAGCTGTGGCTGCAAACACTGAGAGGATGGTAATAAACAAAAACACACAGGGACAGACAGAGGGAGAGAGAGAAAGAACTGCAGCAGGACGTGAGCCAGGATATTCATGTGAAAATGCAGGCACACAAAGATTCATGGAGATAGCATGTATGGTGTGCACATTAAACAGATACAAAAGACTTTCTAATGGTTTCGTAAAATTCGCCATGATGTGTCAAAGCCACTTAGAAAAAGATAAACCGCAAAAGCATATACTACCAGCCAAACGTTTGGACACGCCTACACAGTCATTTTCAATGGATAGATGTGTCCAAACTTTTGACTGGTACTGTACTGTATATGCTACTGATATAGTGTAAAAAGCATAGCTGATAACACATTATTTCTCTGAGTGAAGGCACAAATGCTTTCTGAGACAAGTCCAAGGATGAACTTGATATTAAAAGTGGATCTGAAATAACATGCTCATTTAGCAAAGGCATTATGAGTGTAGTGTCTAGAAGTTTTGCGGTGAAAACTTACGTTTAGCAGTATTGTGGTTCACTCTTTTTACAGGGCCCCGCTTTTCTCGATAATGGCTGAGCTGCCTTTGCACCCAACGAACCTGGAAGACACAAGAAAATAATGTTAGACATCTTCAAAGACTAGGCAAGCTATTTCAAACTAATACTTTTTGTTTGCAGTAATTAATGTGTCTCTCTACAGTATATGCAAGCAAGCGTGCGTGTGTTTGGTGTTAGCTATTGTCATCATTAAACCCTTAAATCAAATAAACGTCACATTTATTAACTGATTCAGGTGAACAGCAAACATATTTTCAATAAAACTCAGAGGATAATAAATAAAAACAGGTTGTTTCTCTCTTCTGCTTTTACAAAAATCAAAGTGCTTGGACCAGATGATTAGATGATTAATACATACTCAGAGAGCACATACAGCTGCCAAGACTTTGTCCATACATCTGTACTTCCCTCCCTCCCTATGACTGTCTGTCCCTCCATCTGTACCTTTGTCCATATCTGCAAATTTGCACAGTAGTTTTGTGTAGTCCTGCTGATACAGAGACAATCACATTACAATAAAGTTTGTCAGCACAGGGAAGCATGAAGTGCTCTAAAATTTCCTGGTAGACGACTGCGCTGACTTTGGTCTTGATAAAACACAGTGGACAAACACCAGCAGATGACCTCTGTTCAGATAAAAGTAAATTTTGCATTTCATTTGGAAATCAAAGTCCCAGAGTCTCGAGAAAGAGTGGAGAAGCACAGAATCTAAGTTGTTTGAGGTTTACTGTGAAGTTTCCAGTCAGTGATGATTTGAGGAACCATGTCATCTGCTGGTGTTGGCCACTGAGTTTTAACAAGACCAAAGTCAGCGCAGTCGTCTACCAGGAAATTGTAGAGCATGTCATGCTTCCCTCTGCTGACAAGCTTTATGGAGAAGCTGATTTCATTTTCCAGCAGGACTTGCCACCTGTCCACACTGCCAAAAGTATGAAAGCCTGGTTTAATGACCATGGCATCACTGTTTGATTGGCCAGCAAACTCTCCCGACCTAAACCCCATAGAGAATCTATGGAGTATTGTCAAGAGGAAGATGAGAGACACCAGACCCAACAATGCAGATGAGCTGAAGGTCACTATCAAAGCAACCTGGACCTTCATAACACCTCAGCAGTAACACAGGCTGATCACCTCCATGCCACGCCACATTGATACAATAATTAATTCAAAAGGAGCCCCGACCAAGTATTGTGTACATGGACATACTTTTCAGTCGGCCAACATTTCTATTTAAAAACTACTTTTTAAAATTAATTTTATGTAATAGTCTAATTTTTTCAGAAACTGAATTTGGGGTTTTCATGGGCTGTAAGCCATAATCATCAAAATTAAAATAAAACAATTGAAATATTTCACTCTCTGTGTAATGACTGTATATAATATACAGGTTTCACTTTCTGAAATGAGTGACAAGAAATATTTTACTTTTTCGTGATATTCTAATTTTTTGAGATGTACCTGTAAATAAATTATCTGAAAAGACATACCATCACATGCAGTTACAATCAAAATCATACAACCCTCACTGCAAATTGATTTTATTGGCAAAATGTACACAGTAACAGCTCTTTGGAATAAACAAATTAAAGACAATTTAAAAAGCTCAACACAACTAATATTACAAGTAGTTTCTCCAAATTCAACACAAAATGGCACTTTTAATGACTACTGCAGTCTCAAAACTATTCAGCCCCATCATCAGCATCTTTAGTACTTAGTAAATCACCCTTTAGCTGTTATGAGCTGCTGCAAACGTGATGCATAGCCAGACACAAGCTTCAGGCAGCGTTCCTAAGGAATCTTACCCAATTCCTCATGGGCAAAGACCTCCAGTTCACTGATATTCTTGGGTTTGCATGTTGCAATCGCCCTTCAGTGTTTAGTATGCGCCTTAATGTGGAAATTGAAACATCAAATAAGCTGTATTCTGATAAAGTTTTTTTTCTCTCCTCCCCCCTTGTGTCGTTCCCTCCCCTCCCCTTCTTATCTATCTCTGTTTGATGAGGCGCCTATTATGGCTGCCGTGTCGTTGTGTCGCGCGCATGCGCACCAATGTCAAGTCAAGTTCCTCGTGTGTTTTTTTACATGCTTGGCAATAAAGTTTATTCTGATTCTGATTCTCAGTGCCTTCTGCCACCAAGTCTTGCTGCAACGCTTTTGCAGTCAGTCGAGGGTCTTTGACCACCTGGCTCCTTAAGACTCTGATGGCAGCCGTTGAAAGCTTCCTCTTTCTGCCACGTCCAGGTAGTGTAACCACTGTTCCTTTAACTTTAAACTTGCAAACTATGCTTCCAACTGTATCTCTAGGAACATTCTGTGTCTTTGCTATCTTTTTGTATCCTTTTCCTCGTTTGTGCAAGGCAATGATCTCTTCGCTGAACTTTCTGGACAATTCTCTGGACTTAGCCATATTTCTAACAATCAAGCGACTGCAATCAAACATCACCATCAACAGTCCAGGTATCTGAGGTGTTCTATCTCAAGCACACCTGATGCAACTAATGAAGCCCTTGATTAGTTACATCAGGTGCGCTTGAGACCACACCTGCTTTGCAAATACTACATATGAGGAATTCTATTCAGGGGGTTGAATAATTTTGAGACTGCAGTAGTCATTGAAAGTAGGATTTAGTAATTAATGTACAGTTTCCTTTTTTGTCAGACAAAAAGGTCTGCATGGAATTATGCTACATGCAGATCATGTGACAAGACACAGATCGGGGAAACGGGAAGAACACTCAGCACAAGAAAGAAACAACATCAGAAGGAATGCGAAAAGGAAACACTCGGACAACTTACAAGATCACAAAAAGAAAAGGCAGAACAAGAAGCCCTGAAATCAGCAATATCGGATCACTGCAAAAGGAACAATCACATCATGGACTGGGACAACAAGAATCATTGGATCGGAGGGAAATAAACAAACACTGGATCAAGGAAGCCATAGAAATCAGAAAACAACTGTATCAAAAACTCTTACAGAATTAACAGCATCCTGATTTAATTTGGAAAAGTGCTGAAAAAGTATCAAACTACTTTTGTTTATATCTTAACACACACTGTACTACTTTATTAAAGGTCATACATTTTCAGTTTAGTTCCCACAATTTGGTACTCACAATCATGGATTTACTAACATAAAAGGAAAACAGTGAGATACAAGATAGTAGACAGCATATTTCATTCTGCTCCTTTTACTGTTTTAAAGGACAGGGAAAATCCATGGCCCTATCATTGCTGAGCATCTTCATGGAGGAGAGTGAAAGGTTTCCTCTTCATTAGTTCAAAGAGTACTCGCTTGCACTCTCCTTTACAGTCTCATTGTCCTGTGTTAAAAGCAACAAAAACACCTCCACCTCATCTGCACCTCTTTCCTCTGCAGCACACATGCATGCACACCAACATGCACGTGTGCCGGGCTTTCATAGGCCGCTGCTAGCGGCTTTGATCTGATAAGAGGCTGGTCCTTGTGAAGGTGGGCAAACTAAATCAAACCACAGATCACACACGTGCACGCGCACACACACATCCCCGTCAGGTCACCATTGTCCTCTCACACTTAAATCAGAGTGAGAGAGGTTGAAAATAAATACTACGGAGAGAAGGCGATGGCCTTTTATGTCCTAAAAGACTGTTAGGTTTATTCTCCTTTCACAAACTTCAGTTAGACTTAATTAACCGAAGCTAGGAGCTAGTTGAAACTATCTGAAGAAGACAGCTGCTAAATCTAAGAGCTCTACATATGTGATACTGAATAAAGGAACTCTCAGATAGAAAAGGATGTGATATGTGTGCAGCACTGCAATGATAATCAAATTGGTGTTGATTTTACGCAGACTGTATTGATTTATACTAATTTAGGATGCTTAAAACATAACAAGCTCTGTATAATACTTGAGTTAGTTTGCACATTGAAGCAATTCTTATTTAGTAAAGCTACTACTGCATTGTTGACAAACACAAAAAGTCTTTAGATGCAGTGTACTGTATCATTGTGCCATACATGGAAAATTGGATTTGTGCTTTAACAATGGGTACGCAGCTGGTCAATCTTAATTCTGTGAAATGTTTGTATGTTATGTCACACTTTTCTGCTTATGGATACAGTGGTGGAAAAATAGATCTTACAACAGTCAGTAATACTGTAGTTACCACAGTATCTCCTTGTATGCCAGATGCAGCATCTTTCAAAATATCCTTTTTTTTTTTTAAGGCATTTGTTATAGCGAGCTGTATCAATGATACAGTGCACTAGATCACATGGAAAGATGAGCACTAATAGTTCCCACTCTGTCTGGATTGCTAGAATGTTTTGTATTTAAAGTTTAAGCATATGTAATTGCATTTGTAACTAAGACAGGCAGAGCGTCTTTGCCCAGGTATGTTGTGGTGGTGGCCACACCATAACCAAACTAATCACACAGCACTATGACAGTCGGGCTTTCAAAGCTCCATGTTGTGAATGATTGGTCTATTTGTTTGAGTTTTCAAGTGAAACCATGTCAGTTAAATGGAAAAGAAAAATTAAAAGATATTTCATTTAACTCAGTTACATGTTATCAGTTTGCCAATAGAGTAATACATGCGTGTGTGTGTTAGTGTGTGCAAAAGCATCACTGTGAGCGAGTCCAAACAGCCTTGTTAATCCCCTCCAGCCCCGCCGGAGGAGGAGCAGCCAGGACATGGTGATCAATACACATGATAGGGAGCTAATCGCTCTCTGTCAAAGCAGGCCCTGCCAGCTTCTAATGGCACATGCTCACTGGGGAACGTGTGTGTGTGTGTGTGTGTGTGCGCGCGCGTGCATGTGTATGTCTTAATGGCAGATTGAGACTCTTTAGGGAGTGTTGCTCAAGGTTAGACTCAGGGGACAGGGGGCAATTGACCGTACTGTCTGTGACACTGACCTCTCCACTGTCAGCACATTCATCATCCAACTGTGACACACACGGGCAGTGCGTACACACACGCGCGCACGCACTCCCTGCATATACAACACGCAGAGCACACAATGTAAAAAAATATTTCCAAGTGCACCTGCACATAAAAAAGGAAACCACCAAAAAGAAAGACACTTTTCATTAAAAAAAAAGCTCTCTTTTAATGTGTGCAAAACCCCTGTTACCACACAACATCAGTTGCTGCAATCATTGGCGTACAATATAAGGGCACGTTTCTCCTTTCAAAATAAAGGCCCTACTAAATAGAGAAAAGAGACCTAAAAAGAGAACAAGGTGTGAGATCAGTTGGGAAGAAAAAAATACCAAAGAAATGAAATACTGTAAATGAAAAAGTTTTGAAAGATAATTTTCCAACGGTGAGTGGAGGAGGAAAAAGAGCAGCACTGCTTGCATGTTTGAACATCTAAAAGGTAGAACTGTGAACAGTGCAATGTGAATGTGTGGAGGAGGAGGAGGGGGAGTAAAAAGACAGTAAGATTGAAGATTGAGCATGTGTGTCGTTTCATAGAAATCAAGTGAATGAATGAATGGACTGAAAACAAAGAAAAGCACACACGAGAGAGAGAGAGAGAGAGAGACTCCCATGTCTCTATATGAATAAGCGAATGGCGGAGGATGGCAAACAGCTGCAGCACTGTGATAGCCGCGTCGAGCTGCACAGATATCAGCGCTGACATTTTGGGCTTCACTGCCCACCCATGGTCCCATGGGAAAGTGATGGCGATGGCAGTGGTGGTGGTGGGGTACTGCCGCTGCCGCAACCCCAACCTTTCCCTGCACCTGTCAATCTTGACGCTGTGCTTCCTAGCGCTCTGTCAGCCCGTGGCTTGGCTGTGGCTGGATCTATTATGCCATGCAACGGTGAATACGCCACATGACACGCCATCACAAAACCCCGCACCGCACTGCTGATTCCTATCTGGTTCTCAAACCACCCACAAACTAGGCCTCTTCATTCAATCTCTCATCTCTAGCTGCCAGACTGATAGCCCTGGCCACAGAGAGAAAAACAACAGAGGAGAGGGTGTGTGTGAATCATGTGTGTATTTCTACGCAAAGGAAGATGAGCAGCGTAAGAGAGCTCTACAGTGGCAAGTGGCAAAGGGTGGGAGAAAGAGATAACAGGGCGATACACTCTGGCCCCTCCTCAAGCCTTTTTCTAGGGCACCTCTTGCCCTCTTCTCTCTTCTCTGCACCCCCCTCCACCCACCCAAGGGCCCTGTGGTGTGTTGCCTACTCCATTGTGTCAGCCTTCACAAGTGCTCAGTTTGAGTGGCAGGCCGTCACAGATCAGTTCCCTGCTAAAGCAGCCCGGCAGGCCAGGGTGACGGGCCAGGAAGGGATCTAAGTGGGGTTTATCAGCGCTTCTTAACGCCTCTCCGGCTGCCTGACACAAAAGAGAGGGGGTCTTAAACATCTAAAGCAAACCAAAAAGCGTGAAAGCTCCTTATAGGGCCGCAGGATTGCGGATGTGACTAGGGTTTAAAAAAAAAACACACAAAAATAAGAAACAGAAGGAGAGGAAAAAGCACACAAACATACAGTAAGGAAGCACTGAGGGGAAATTCAGATGTTTTTCTGCCCAATGTGGATGAAGAATGACTGAAAGAAAGAGAGAAGGTCAGCAAACGCTGATCAAGCATCTATACTGGGTTTATCAGGACTGTCTGTATTTAGTTCTCACTACACTGTAAAACCTAACAGTACTTCTTAATCCTTCAAAAAAAAATTGGAGTCACTCATTTCTACAAATTTAACCTTACTCACATTTGTGGTAGTAACTTAGTTGTTGTGAGTGCACTTGCATTTTGGAGGCATTTTAAGGTAAGGTAAGGCCAGCTTTATTGTCATTCAATCCATACAGGCAACCATGTACAGTAGAACGAAATTACATTTCTCCTATCTACAATGTTAATCACACCTAGAATCAGAGGGGTTGCTGCCATGCAAGGCACCGCCACAAATTTCCCTCCTCCGTTCCCTTATTACTGAGCACCAAGCTGGACGGCGGGAAGTTCCACTTTTATATGGTTGGCATGACCCGGCCAGGATTTGAACCCAGGCCTCCCAGGTGTGGGGCGGATGCTCTACCAACTGAGCCACCACTCCGGTATTTATGTATTGGTGACATAATTCCAGTTTGTTACATTTACTTATTTTGTCTGAGTTAACTTCAGAATCAGAATCAGAATCAGGTTTATTGCCATTGTTCATGTAGTACACAAACTAGGAATTTGTCTCGGTACAGTGCTGCAACATTAAACATGATAAGATAAGAGAAATAAACTATACATGTAATAAAGTGTAGGACAACTTCAATATTGCTATAAAAATGACTGCTGACATTTGTTTTTATTCAGGGTCTTGAACTCATCAGGCTGTGCTCCAGTAAACCAATAATCCAGATAGTTTTATGTTCTTTTAAACTGACATTACAAGTTGCAGTCTTGTAATTCCCATTTAGTCAACACGCACAAAATTAATCAACCACTTTGATAATATCATAATTTTGAAGCAAATTTTCACTTTTTTTTAATGGGGGGGACATGACATTTCATAGGATTGCCATCAGTTCTAAAGCGACCAATGTTTTCTTTTTTTTTTTTCCATCAGTATAGTCTAATGTTGTAAAACCAAACACTCAAAGGAACAGGGCTGTTTCCTGCTTTGGGAGGGGGGCCCTGTGCAAGATTGCATTTAGGGGTCCCTATTTTTGTAAAGCAGAGGAAGATGCTTCATGTCAGTGCATCAGTCTGGTACACTTTAAGAAGAAAACAAGCAAGATTTGTCAATATAAAATACAGATTAAATATCAAGTTGACTCAAGCAATTAAAATCTACAGAAAATAATACTAGTGCCTCTCAGTAAATTTGAATATTTTGATTTGTAATTTTAAAAATTGTAAACCTAATCATCAATTGTACTTTTAAATCTCTTACAAGAGCACTCAGAAGTGAGTGCAATATCCCCCACCTCCATTTTCTTTGAGGACCTCAATACTTACTGACGGAGAGCAGTTTTCAACTTTTCAATATAATTACTATGGCAGAACCATTCATCTTCTTCCACTTAATCCTTTTTGGGTCACGGGGGGGCTGGAACCTATCCCAGCATCTTTGGGCGAGAGGCAGGGTACACCCTGGATAGATCGCCAGTCCATCGCAGGGCCAACACAGAGAGACAGACAACCATTCACTCTCACAGTCATACCTAAGGACAATTTAGAATCCCCAGTTGATGCCAGTGAACCTAACTATCATAAGACTCTTCTCAGTTTTGCCAAAAAACATCTCGATGATCCTCAAGACTTTTGGGAAAATACTCTGTGGACTGACGAGAAAAAAGTTTAACTTTTTGGAAGGCGTGTGTCCCATTACATCAGGCGTAAAAGTAACAACATATCAGAAAAGGAACATCATACCAACAGTAAAATATGGTGGTGGTAGTGTGTTGGTCTGGGGCTGTTTTGCTGCTTCAGGACCTGGAAGACTTGCTGTGGTAAATGGAACCATGAATTCTGCTGTCTACCAAAAAATCCTGAAGGAGAATGTCCGGCCATCTGTTTGTGACCTCAAGCTGAAGCGCACTTGGGTTCTGCAGCAAGACAATGATCCAGAACACACCAGCAAGTTGATCTCTGAATGGCTTAAGAAAAACAAAATGAAGACTTTGGAGTGGCCTAGTTAAAGTCCTGATCTGAATCTGATTGAGATGCTGTGGCATGACCTTAAAAAGGCAGTTCATGCTTGAAAACCCTCCAATGTGGCTGAATTACAACAATTCTGCAAAGATGAGTGGGCCAAAATTCCTCCATAGCACTGTAAAAGACTCACTGCCAGTTATTGCAAACACTTGATTGCAGTTGTTGCTGCTAAGGGTGACCCAATCAGTTATTAGGTTTAGGGGCAATCACTTTTTCCACACAGGGCCATGTAGGTTTGGATTTTTTCCCCCTTAATAATAAACACCTTCATTTAAAAACTGCATTTTGTGTTGACTTGTGTTATCTTTGTCTAATATTTAAATTTGTTTGATGATCTGAAACATTTAAGTGTGACAAACATACACAAAAAAGAAAAATCAAGAAGGGGGCAAACACTTTTTCACACCACTGTACTAACTATGGGAGTGATACTCTAATGCCCACCGGAGGGCATCAGATGTATCACACTTGCAGTTACTACAGTATATTCATTGATACCAAAATTTCTCTCGTGTAATATTACTTAAGTAACACACAGTAATCTGACAGTCTAGGAGATAATGCTTATTTTCCAACTTTTAACATTTTCCATCAGCCCTTGTAGCTGCATTATTTTTTTTATCCCCTGCTGGTCAAAGCCGAAAGGAGCTAAAGAGCCCTTTGGGCAAAGACCGAAGGGGGATTATGTTATGGGTCAGTCTGTGCGTCTGTCCCACTTTTGTGAAATCAACTCCTCCTACAGTTTTGTCTCGATTGTTTTGAAACTTGGTACCATGGTTTGATATACTCTGATGATGCGTATACAGTATTGCAATTTCACTCTCATCAGATGACCTTGAGTTCAAACGTCAGGTCAGATTTTTCCCCTAAATCTTCTAAACACAGTAACTACTGAAAGAAATGATGTAGGCTTTTCAAATTGGTACAGTAGTTGTATCTAATACACATCTTGGACGACTTACACCCTCACCTAACTATGGGTTTGGGGTCAAGGGGTCAAAGGTTCAAAGTTAACATTGCAGTTGCACGGTGGTAAATGCTACATTTACTATTACTATAGAACGAGTAAAGCTAGGGCCACCAAACCTGGTACACAGGTTCACCTTGGAATCCTGACCTCTGACTATGGTATTTGGGATCACAAGGTCAAAGGTCAACAGGAAAATGGCTTTTAAACTATATTTCAACAACGAAGAAAGCTAGGGTCACCAAACTTGCAACAACACGGGTTCACCTTGAGATCCTGACCTACAACTATGGGTTGTATACTTTGTTGTATATTCAGGACCATCAAATTTGATGACCTTAGGTTTCGTGCAGGGGTGTGAGGGATGATCAGATCACAGATATATGAGTGAGCTTGACTGTGTAAGGCTCTAAAAGAAGAACTACGATTTTAAAATTAACTCAAAAATGAACTGGCAAGCAGTGAAGAGAAGATAAAACTGGAGTAATGTGTGCTCTTCTACTGGTGTGAGTTAAAAGCCTTGCAGCAGAGTTTTGAACAACTTGGAGACAGTCAAGCTCTCTTTTATTTAATAAAGTAAAAAGATTGTTGCAATAGTCCAAACGTGTTGCAATAAAAGCATGAATAATCATTTCCTATCATTCTTAGAGACCACTGATTTAAGTTTGGAAATGTTTCTCAGGTGAAAATAACAGCTTTTAATAAGTTTCCAGCAGTGAGTCTTCATAAACATGGACGTATCCAGAAGCATGGCCAAGTTTCTGAGACTCGACTGCACGGAAGAGAAAAGAACACCAATCTTTTGTCCGATCTGTGGGATAATATTGTCAGGTGCAATAATTAGGGTTTCAATTTTTTTCTGAATTTAGGGACAAATAGTTGTCACTTAACCACTGCTTTATGGCAGTTAAGCAGTGTGTTAAGGAAGTGAGCTTATGGAGCTCAGCGGACTTAAAAGAACAATATAGCTGGATATTGTCAGCATAGACATGATATGATACATCATTGTAATGACAGCAATTACTGAACAAAATATTATGATTTGTTTGTTTAACCAGTTATTTTGTGCAGCTGAGGAAAAAAGTAGTCCCTTCTAAATGTAGCCAGTGACTGTTTCTAAACATCTCAATCAGCATGAAGCCATCAATTGTCATTTCACACACATGTAAACAAATTAAACATTGTCAAGTGCAAAAGTCATTGTTTATAAAACATACCTGTTGAGTCGGTACTGCAGAAGACCTGAGATCAAAACATGGGGCACAACACTGGTAGCTAGCCAATGGCTAGTAATTAGCATGCTAGCGATTTCTTCAGCACACTTTGCTTGCCTTTCTTGGCATTTTCAGATGAAACAAAGAGTCCATCACCACAAAAGTATTGTGGTTTTACTGCATTATCCTGGTTTTTACTTTTCTCCAGATTGTCCAAGTCAGCTGATGAAAGTTTTGCACACTGGGAGGTTTCCATGGAAATAGCCTGGCTTCTTCCCTTCTCCTCCTCCTCTTCTGATGACCATTCATAATTTAACTCAAATGTTATATTCGGAAAAAAGTCCATCGTTTTGCTGTATTCCATTAATGATGCCTTAAAGTGCAGCCCAGGAGTCGACAAATAACGGTTAGTAACTAATGGTTACTAGAACACCTTTGAAGCAGAATGATACATATCCAGTGAAACTTGGAATGCAATTATTGTGGATTTTACTAACTCCTGGAATCCCTATTGTCCAATCAAATTGCTCGGTCGGGACTAATTGTTGTATAATGGTGTACATATGTTGAAGCTGTTGTTGCTGGGATATTTGAGTTTTAGATAACTTTTGTGTTGGGTACCATGAGTGTACCTGCTATGGTAGTGATACAAACTGCTATAGTAGTTCCCCCACCCCTCCCTCTTGCACCACAGAGGCAATTGATGCTCTAAAGCCTTATTCATGCTGCATTTCCCCTCTAGCCTGCTTTGGTCCACGTGCGCTTTGGACGAGCCCGGTGCGCACGCAACGTTGTACATATTCACTTTTTTCATCTACCAGGCCAAGCAGTTGATGCATGCGCACAACTGTTATTTGTAGTTTCACCCCAGCCCTATATGTAGCGCAAATACGCTAACACGCCAGTTTGTTCACCGGCTATTAAGCACATGAGTGACGCACATTTTTTTTGTAGCAACAACAATGGCGTCATTTCAAAGAAAAGGAGGAATTACTGTTTTCCAGTGCTCTTCTCCGCTCAAGCTGCTGCTGCTGCAAAAGGATTCATGTATGTTTATTCTCGTCTTCCACCTCCTCATCGTCTTCCTCGTCTACTTTGTCTTTGTATGCTGTGTTGACAGCGCCATCTCGTGAATGGGATGTTCAGTCTTGCGCATGCTCTGTCAACGTGCTCAGCTCGTAGGCAGGCTGCGCAGTCACAAAATTTGGGCTGCACGCAGTCGTCCTCGGTAGAGTCCTGTGTACACGAGCGGAGCGGAGACGATGACATAAATTTCGTCACAAGAGGTTTCCGGTTGCACGTACGCAGATAGTGGAGGTGCAGCATGAATCCAGCTTAACACTGAGGCAATATTTGTAGCTTGGGGGGGGCATAACATTTGCATGCAATGCCCTATGGAGAAAACAGCTATGCCAAATATGTTGCAAGTTGTCACAACTGGAATGTGGAATGAAACCTTAATAGAAATAAAAGAGTAACTAAAATGTGAATGGTAGTCTAGTGTCAGTACAATTAAATTAACTATTTTCATATCACTCAGTTTACTCAGCTGAAAAAAATAGATGTTCTTGAATGGTTTGAGTTAAAACAAACCTAAATGATTCAAGGCAATTGGTCCCTTCAAACATTTTGAGCTGAACTAGCATCAGGTTTATAGTGTGATGAGCCTGCCTTCTAGTACAGTATCTATTAGATATCAGCCATGATATGCAAATAGTACAAGTAATATTTTTGTGCATTTATTAAAAGAAAATTATTATGATGCACGTGTTATCCTTGCATCCATCCTTAGACAGCTAGCTTGCTAAAGTAACAGGAAATTTCTAATAGTGATCACAAGTCTAAGACAGAATATTTTTTGCTGTGTGCTAAATATGAGAAAGAAAAATTGAAAAATATTCTGATCTGATTTTGATATATAAAAAGAAAGAAAGGTAAAGTACACAGTTTTAAGATATGGACAAAAGCAATGAAAAATTAGGTAAATATTTTTAGCATGTCACCCATTTTAAATGCAACACAAATACTGAAATGGAGTGGTGCGGTTGTTGTGGGGATTTCAATACCTTGTTTGATGCTGCTTTATTATGGAATATGGGGTGTTTGGTGGCCACCACACACCATAAGACCATGTTGCTCAACTACAGTGCTCCCTGGTTCAATTCCCAGCCAAAGCAATCCTTCATGCATGTCAAATAAAGGCAAATAAATTATATGGCTTATGTTAGATGACATCACTTGCTGCAACTATGTTTTACTACTACAACCTGGCCTATTGAATCCTACTCTAACTTTGGACAGTTTATATAATGAAAACCTGTACTCTGCTACTTTGTCTTTTAACTTCTGACTTTTTTCCTTGACTTTTTGTGATCAGATCAACTGGTTGCATCATTAAGGTGCAACTCAAACTTAGATTAGATAGACCGACAACGAAAGAAAAACATTTCAAAACTGGACCTTCACAGTATTTGAACACTGCGAGAAGCAATTTTCTGTATGCGTGTATTACATGCGTAGGACACCAGCAGGGACCTGTGTGTGTGTATGTGTGTGAGTGTGTCGGCAGGGGGTTAGTATCTGAGACATTTGGTAAAAGGTCAGTGTCGAGTTTAGTCAGAGATGTGTCTGTGTGTTTGAGAATGAGGTACAATAGTTAGGACAGTTAGAAGTTTTTCACGGAGGGGAGACAAAATTCTATGTAAGCAAGTTACAGAAAGACTTTTTGTTTTCTAAAGGAAAATCTTTGTTTTTTTAAGGAAAATGTATGTACATTATGTGTTTGACAGCTCTGAAATTGCATTTGTGCAAGCTTAATCTGTGTGTGTTGTCTCTAAACAGTCACATGTTTATCTTAAGCCAATTCTGCTATGAGTTGATTGTTGCTGTAAGTAAATGAGAAGAATTAAAGAGGAAAAAAAATCATCAATTCAGACAGACAAAAAATGAATTACCTAGGGAAAGTAAAATTAGATAACTTGATATACATCACAGACTCCCACTAAAGGTGAATAGATGATGAGCTGTATAGATACAGTATATGGATCGTACTAACTGCACAATATATGGAGAGTACCAAAAAAAGTTCAAGATCCTGTAATAAACTGAATACTTCGTAACATCCTCTAGATATGTAACTGAGGCAACCAGCTGGGTACTTACTTTAAAACACTGGGACAATATCTGTTCAATAGTCTTAGATCAGGGGTTGGCAACTCATGGTCGCTGGCTGCCGGGGCCACATGCAGCCCTTCAGTTCCCATGCTGCAACTCTCTGCAGTTATATCTCAAAACACATGGAAATTAATGCAGCTCATTTTAATTATTTTATTTTTATGCCTCAGTGAAATGGAGGCATACAGTAATCGGTTAGTGCGTCTGTTTGTGGCTGTATGTATCTGTCCGTTTGTCTGTCTCTCCGCCTCTCTGTTTCAGCTCACCCGGTCAAAATTAAGTGGAACTAAAGGCTTGTATCATTGTATCACTATATTTTCTCGACTTTTAATTTGCCAGAATTTCAAAATAACACTTTATTTTTGAAATAAACACAAATTTAACTCACGATTTCTGCCAATGTCGCAACGAAAAAAAAAGGTACTGTAATAACTATCCTGGGCCAGTAGAGGTCAGAGTGCCACTTTTTTACAGCCGCCCATGCTACCATGCCACAGGCACCGAGGTACAGCACCTTGGTGCTTTCATTTAAATTATTGTTTATTACAATTGGATACATTTCTCAATGGAAACACATTTTGGAATGTAAATTATATATTTTTTAAAATTATTTATTGTCAACCATGCATGACTGTGTCACATCTGACAGCAGCTGTACAGAGAGCCGCTCAGCCTCTCCGTCTTCAGTGCATGTGGAGAAGCACGGATAGCAGCTGCTTCCTGCAACTCTTGGAAAGACATGAACAAATCCAGAGATATTAAAATCACAGAGGAAAACAGAGCGTTTAATTCTGTGTGGACAGATTCATTTGTGTTCATGTATGGTTGTTGTGGAGAGAATTTCTCCACGAGAACACAAACAAGGAGGAAAAACAGCCCCCTCATTAGTGTCTACAGGTCCAAAAAAAGTCTTAAATGTGATTATCAAAAATCAACACCTTAATTATCCTTAAAAATGAGAAACAATCCTTGAATTCTTGCTCAATAACCTTATCATCGCCTGCTACAAAAGCTGGCTTCACCAGACATGACCGAAGTCTGAATTAGTGTAAATTTATTTTTACTGTCACAGCTCAATACTTCTTGAGTGATGTAAAAATAAAAGCCCTCTACAGCGATTCAGTTTTCGGAATGGTTGTGTCTGTTATATGCTTTTATTATGAAATGCCATCAACCGGATATACTTATCTGAAATCAGCAACATACAGCAGACAGTTTTTCCTCACAATCTGTAAATAAAAAAAAAAAAAAAGAGGAGAAAAGATTCTGTGACAGTGATGCAGAGGTGAGCCTTTTCTTTTAAGGATGTTTTCAGCTTTTTGTCTGTAGAATAACTGCTAGTTTGTTATCTGTGGGGTTTTGGACAATGAATTATATGTGCAAATTGTCTATTAGTGCCACGCATTTTTTTTAAATTATAACCAATATTTAGCTCAGCAGAAAAAGATATTTTTTTTAAAAACATTTTTCTACTCTGTTGTAATTATTTCTAGTTGGCTTAATTTGCACCAAATTTTTAAAGTTATATTATTTAGAAAGTTGTTTAGAATTCTTTTCCTGTTGGTAAATTTCTATGATGCCCTTGTCTGTCTGAGAATGTTGGTTATTCTGCAACTATGTTTCTTCAACCTTCATCCTGCTTGCTTTGAGAATGTCAGTTATTCTGTAACTATGGTTTCATCCTTCATCCTGCTTGCTTTGCACGCCACACTGCCGCCTTTAGATTACACCCAAGGATTCACTCGCTAAAACCAGATAGAATCAGCTCTGCCCTCAGCTGAGTTGGCACATAGTAGAAGGACACTGATACATGTGAAGGAGTGGCAGAGTTCTATAAAAACCATAGGACCCACTGTTGGGGTAGCACTCTCTTTTGATACGTCTTGAGAGTAGTGTTCCGGCGCTGTATCTTGTACCATATCTCAGCTTCAGTAAAATAAATGAAACTATACTTCACCTCTCTGTCTGGTTATTTGGCCTTTGTACCAAAAGAACCGGACGTTAAGATATTTTAGCGCAACAAATTGGTGTTTCTGCCCGGTTACGAGGCTAAATTTTAGTTTTGTAGATAGCATGAGGATTTTTTCTCTACAGTTCGGCGGCCGCAAACTATAAAAGGTAAGCAGAAATCTTTTTCAACAAACTTCTGCCTGTCCCTTCGGGGACAGACCTTTCTGTAGAGATTAAATATTCACGTACGTGTGATTTTATTTGTGGAATGAACCTGAGTTCCAGGTTCAAGAACCTGAGTTCCTGAGTTCCTGAGTTCATAAATCCTGGATTTATGATATGTTGTTTTAAGGAATATTTACTGAGTTTGATAAGGAAATCTCCAAATGGTTTTAACCCCGTGGGATAAGTCAGACGTGTTAATACCGTCCCTAAAAAGTAGTGTTGGAGATAGCTTGGGTAAACGGTTTTAACCCCGCAGTGGAAATAGTATACGTGGTCCACTGAAAAAGTAGAGTTATCCCACTGAGCATTGCATAATCTGGATAAACGGTTTTAACCCCGAGGTGGCTGATATAGGGTCACCGAAAAAGTAGTGTTATCCAGTTGTCCATAGCTTTGCCAAAAGGTTCTAACCCCTAGGAATTATTGCTTAATTCCTGAAAGTAGAGTTGGCACCCCAAGCGTATTTAGCTCAGTCCAAAAGGTTTTAACTCCCAGAGAATTGCAACAGGCACATCTCTAAAATAGAGTTGGTCTTACCGCAATAGTTAGGAAATCCTACTGTGTGTGAAATAAACACATAAGTATTAAGTAAGCTCAATCAGGGCGATCGATTCATAGGTAATATATAATAAAATAACTAAACTAATTATAGTAAAAAACACGGTGATGTGTGAGACAAGTATGTTGTCGAGAAGAAGTGGAAATAAATAAGATCATAATAATAATCTCATTCTATGTTATAAGATATTGATATTAGACTACAGCACTTAAACTGGTTGGACTAAATGGCAACAGAACCGGATAACGATAAAATGGACAATGAGAAACACAGTTCTGATTACCCTCTGGGTACTCTGGGATATGCAATGAAAGAAATGAAGTGTTAATAGGGACTGCACAATGTGAAAAATTAAAGGAAGAGGAACACAAACAATTTAAAACTTGGGTAAAATGGCTACAAAGGGATGGCATATTTGGGCATATGGGGGGTCCCCTACCAAACAAAGCTGACAAAACTGCATATCTAGGAAGACTGTATAGACAACAAGAACAGGCGAGAGAGGAGGAGGAAAAGGCAGGTCTCCTTCAAAAGGGTAAAAAATGTGAGGCACACAGCGGAGGGGTTAACGTGACCGTTGAAATATTTTATTTTGTGAGTTTTAGATAGAAGCTGCTGCGGTCTGGGTTGTTTTGTCTCTGTGTAATCTGCTCCAGTGTGGAAGAAAAAAAAAGTGAATTCTCCACAGAGGCGGAAGGAGCAGGCTGTGAAATTGTGATTTTTTTTTCTCTGATATTTGTGGAGTGTAAATGGGTTGGTTAATTGTTATCCTTTTGAGAAATATTTAAAATTATAGGTATTTGAAAATAGTAGCTTTGAGCAAAAGAAGTTGACTAGTGTTGTGTGTGTGTCACGGCAGTGTAGAAAAAATGGAAGGACTTTCACGCTGCTAAGTAGCTCCGACCTTGTGGAGATAACGGAGAGAGGAGCAATTCTGTGTGTTTGTCTGTGTGTGTGTGTGTGGTTGCTTGAGAAAAAAAAGAGAATGAAAAAAGGCAGGCTGTGTGGGTGCTGACCTGTGTGACAGGGGAGTGAAAGAGAAATAATCTATATATGGGTATTTTTGCAAAGTTTGGGGGGTTTACTTTTTCAATCTAACTTTGCAGGTTTTTAACTCTAATGTTGCGTACGTGATAAACTATTTACATATTTTTTAAAGCAATTTTTTGACGCATCACTCACTTTTTTCTTTGACTGGAGCATAACAGTGCATTTTACAGGGAAAAAGGACGCAGGACTACCCATTTCCCCGCTGTCGCCAAAATAACCAGCCTCTGCGACCCAGCCCCTCGCAGCTGTCCATGTCTCCCTCGACGTGACCACAGGCGCATAGAATACTAAGTTAAGTACAGATGTTTTTATCTTATTTAATTATTGCATGACAGCATGACAATGATGAAATAGATTGAATATTACAATATCATGCTGTCAATAATGCATAATCGCTGAAGGCTTTATGTATACCCCATATTACATGATTCAAAGCATAGAGGTTCAAAAGAGATTGATAATTAATGTGTTTGTGCATATGATTTGCCAGAGACTACCGATTATCAAACAGAGGTCTTGGTAGTTGCATGTCATATTGTTGCTTTGTTTAAATAATACTATACTCACTTTTTAATAAATGACATATGCAATCTTATTTACATTTCGACCCTAGGCCTGACCATGTAAAAAAAAGGGGGGGAAGAATGTGAGAGCAGGATCTGAGACAGTCCATGCTGTGACTTTTTCCCTCGTAAAGAACACAGCAAGATGATGATGAAGTTTTTTTTATTATTGGGAGATGGTAAATTTATGAACGGAAAAAACGCACAGGCCACAGATTGTGGTCCTGTGCCATAAATTCCTGAAAACAGAGATTAGGTCTACACCTGCAGTTACTAATTCTAAATGCTGCATTGGTTTAAGGCTTCTAATAGATGACACTGTTTTGTTTGAACATAATCTTCAACTAAGTGATTACCCATGTCAATTAGTAAAACCTTTACTGATTCACAGAATATTTAGTGAATACTTGTGAGTAGCAAACTCACATTCAAATTGTGGAAGCTTTAGGTGTGATTTAAAGGTTTTTCTGCTAATCTTCATTCTTTGTTTTTCAACAGGAAAGGGAAAGCATTCACAAATTTTTTTTAGCTTTCACCAGGAATTAGATTTGCCAAATTAACAAGGAATCATAACATCACCATTACCTTTCAATTTAATAAATCGTTGGTGACATATGAAATATGTAATAAAATAATAACAAAATAATAATTCACTTGTGCTTCTTAACATTACATGTTATAATAAACAACTGGGATAAACATTTAAGGGATACAAAACTAATGATGATCGCTGGAACATAAGTAAAATCGATTTGTGAGGTGATAAAATTTGCACTCCTGTTGATGTAAACACTAATGTGCAGACGGGGAAGCCGTGAGCTTTCCCCAAACTTTTCTTTGCAGGATAGCCCTGAGATTTGATCTTTATGGGAGATGGAGGGAGGCCGGACAGTGGGGGGGGGGGGGGTGACGGGCTCATTGGCTGGAGGGGGCGACAGGGGAAAGGACCCCTCAGTTGACAAGCATTTTTGAAGCTAAGTAGAACAATTGACATTGCAAATGACACAAAGCATAACAATCTGAATGACTCTGACTTTAAAAATGTAGTGTTCATATGACTTCACACTGCAGGATACATCTGATGCTACTCACCACATAATGGTGTGACAATATCACATTTCAGAAATGTGACAGTAATAAGGAATGTGTCTTCCCGATGCTCAGCCGTGGCCAAGCTGGGCCTCGGGACTACAGTCCACCCCATAATTCACCAAGGAATGTATAAAATGAGGCATTCCTTGTACAAAATTAAGCTAAATTCTAATTAGGCAATATGCAAATATTAATATTAATATTAATATTATTACTAATAAAGGCTTATCTTATCTTATCTTATGTCCACCTTTCTATTAACTGAAGGAGTGTGACACAACCTTTCACAAGGATTCACTTACACAAATTCAACCTGTCTGTGTTCAACTGAACAAACTGATCTTAGTTATCAATGCTGAATCATATCAGATCTGCACAGACAGCTATATTGCTTTTTCCTAAATGGAATTTGTAAATTAGTTCAAGAGACGTCACAAAGGAAGCCATGATTATTGAAACCTCATTTTGAAGGAGCTGTACTACTCACAAATTTTCATCTAAATTAACTGTGTATAACACATAAAAGTGGTAACACGCTTCCTTCCAGTAAAAGATACTACCTGTCAAGCAAATACCCTGTAATTTTGCTGCATGTGCATCTCCATGCACCAAAGGGGGGGTACCAAAGAAATTAATTAGAAAAATAATTTGAAAAATCCTCAGAAAAATAGATAATACATAAAAATTATCAATAGATGATCAATAATGAAGAGAAAAATATAAATGAAACTGCATGGTAATGAAATCACAACATTCAATAGGAAAAGTTAAAAGTTACATCATTAAAATTCCAGATATTTAAGAAAATATCTGTAGATCTGTAGATTATTGTAAAGGAAATATCATGTTTACAAGGAACAAGGTAAACTTATAAGGAAGAAAACCATGCAAATTTATGAGAAAAGTTCCAAATGTCTAAGGAAAGTCCAACTTGTGCTGAATTTATGTTTTACTGTGGGACTTAATTTAGAATCTACTACAAAGACAATACAGGTTCTTACTCAATTAAGGGAACAATGCTTTAGGGAGGTCAAAGCAAAATAATTTGATCTGGGGCGCGCAAGGACCAGGAGGGCATTTGGTGCTCCTATATGGGTAAGATTGTTGCTTTAGCAGCTTTGCTTCTTTTGCTATGCAAGGAAACTCACTCTGTAAGTCACAGATGAGAACTCAAAATTAACTTAATTAAATTAACCAAAAGCCTAAACAAACTAAGAGCCTTATCAGACGAACTAAAAGCTCAATCTGGCATTGATAATCATGTAGGTAGTTGGTTTGATAATGTATTTGGCAAATGGGGAAAAATAATTTAAGGGGTCCTTGTAAGCATTATCATTTGTTTATTGATCTTTGTCTTCTGTGGATGTTGTTGTATTCCCATAATTAAACGACTTGTTGAGAGAACTATTTCAGCAGCTTTCTCTTGGCAAGGATCCTCCTTCATACCAAGGTGTCCGGGAAGCTGCTCACCTGCTTTCTGACTGCGAGGATGGCAATGAAGTTGTGCCACGACTGGACCTGGACAAGGACTTTGAAGACGCACCGGAAATAGTTTAGGGCCTGCAATAGGGTCTACAATGCACACCTACATGATGTTAGCATTTGCTTCGCTGTGCCTCTGCCCCACAGGTTTCTTTTGTGAGATATGATTCATGGGATGTAGATGCGTATAGGGGGATAGATTATTTTGATATATTTTACACATATAGAATTGTTAGCCATATTGACCCATAATGTTTGCACCACACCTGATGTCCACCGGAGAGATGGCGACCTGAAGGGAGCAGGTCCACGTGACTGCTGGAAGGGGACATCAGTTACATATAGAAACTTAGAAACACTACACTCAGGGGCTAGAGTAGGGTTATGAAATGGGTTTATGCCCATCTCAACAGGGGGAGATGCAAAAACGTGAATATAAGTTGCTATTAAGTTAGTGAGGTTCCCATTAGGACACCTCAACAGGGGAATTGTTGGTAAATTTCTATGATGCCCTTGTCTGTCTGAGAATGTTGGTTATTCTGCAACTATGTTTCTCCAACCTTCATCCTGCTTGCTTTGAGAATATCAGTTATTCTGTAACTATGGTTTCATCCTTCATCCTGCTTGCTTTGCATGCCACACTGCCGCCTTTAGATTACACCCAAGGATTCACTTACTGAAACCAGATAGAATCAGCTCTGCCCTCAGCTAAGTTGGCACATAGTAGAAGGACACTGATACATGTAAGGGGAGCCCTCCCTCCTGCATGAGGGAGTGGCAGAGTTCTATAAAAACCATAGGACCCACTGTTGGGGTAGCACTCTCTCTTGATACATCTTGAGAGTAGTGCCCCAGCGCTGTATCTTGTACCATATCTCAGCTTCAGTAAAATAAGTGAAACTATACTTCACCTCTCTGTCTGGTTATTTGGCCTTCGTACCAAAAGAACTGGAGATTAAGATATTTTAGCACAACATTCCAAAATAAGATAAGATAAGATAAGATAAGCCTTTATTAGTCCCACAATGGGGAAATTCCAGGATTGCAACAGCACAGGGATAGCAACACTCAGAGCAACAATCAGAAGGCAAGAAAAAACAAGAACATCTAGTAAACATATGTACATATTACTATAAATGTACATATATAGACACACAGTGCGGAGCATTATGGTTGGTTGGTGAATGTGCAGCAGAAAGTCTAAGCTCTCTCTCCGCGGATGCGGCGGGCCAGCTGGAAGTCTTTGGGCATGATGGTGACCCTCTTGGCGAAGAAGAGACCCACCAGGTAGGCCTCGCTGGTCTCCTGCAGAGCCATGACGGCGAAGCTCAGGAAGCGCAGGACGGTCTTGAAGTCCTGAGCAATCTCCCTCACCAGGCGCTGGACGGGCAGCTTACGGATGAGCAGCTCCGTGGATTTCTGGTAGCGACGGATCTCTCTCAGAGCCACGGGCCTGTGACGGCGAGGCCTCTTCACTCTGCCGGTGGCCGGAGCGCCTCTCCGAGCAGCCCTGGTGGCTAGCTGTCTCCTGGGGGGCTTCTTCCTCCAGTAGATTTTACGGGCGGTCTGCTTGGTTCTTGCCATCGCTCTTTATTATTCTGTCTTATATTTCTTGCACGCCGCCTAAACTCCAGCCCGGCACCCGCGTCGTTTTTCGCTACAGCTCCCGGTATGTCGAGTTTCCCATTAGCACCGGGCGGCGGCCAAGTGCTAGCTAGCACCAGCTCCTCCCCGCTGTAACGTCTCCCGCTGCAAACAGTGGCTCCGTCCGCCGACCCGGGAGATCCCCGGGGCGATCCGTGCGTCCGTGATATATATACAGAGTGAAAGGTGTAGAAAGAAGAAGGAAGATAAAAAAAAAGGCTGTTGCAACGGGCAGCCGACTCGTGTGGCGCCACCGGTCCGGAAGAAAAATCAGACAACCAATCAGACAACCAATCCACTAGTTGTCAAATTGAGAGTCTGGAGAACAGGTGAAGGATACAGATTTATATTAAATTAATCCACCTTATTCCTGAGGGTGCCGCTGTAGAAACAATTATGGGCGCAACTTCCAATTTCGGCTGAAGTAGTGTTAAATCAGTCAGAAAGAGTGGAGTAGTGGGGCATTTAAAATAGCATTTTTAAAAGTGTTTTAAATTCATTTTAATTTATCGTCCACATACCTATTTTGCAGTCAAGTGGCAGATAATTTCAGCACTGGTAGTTTTTGTATTTTTGAATGTTTTTGCATAGTTATGTTACTTGCTGCTGTTCGTGGTGTGAGACTCCTAAACCTTAGCTAAATCTGTGCTGGCTTCAACAGCAATGTATAGATCATGCACTGAAAACTAAAAAGGACTGTTCGTGTGATTGGTGGGACAGACACAGGACAGACACAACAGCACCAGATATGTTTTCACTTGTATGAATGTCACAGATCTGACATTTATATATGTGTAGCAATATTTTATTTATAATTATGATCAGGTATAAAGATTATTTAATTTGTATTAGTGTATTGGGACCTGAGATTTACTCCGGGTCCACACACACAGAAAAAGTTGATAGAAAACACTTGTTTGGGGCACCAGCTCAATAAATGTGAGCAATTTATCAATTAATTCCACTTTATACCTATTTAATGAAGTAATCAGTCTCAAAATATTAGTGAATTCGATACTGGGGCTTTGAAACCAGACTCAGAATTGAATAAATTCCCAACAACTTCTCTCATTTTACAGATTTATTTAAATGAAATGATGATTAAATGACACTGAAATGATTTGTAAGCAGGTGAAATGATCAACATTAAACCATCACATTAAATTTGTAACTGAGGATAAAGTAACAATGTGAGCACATCTATAAAACCATGGACTTTAGCATGAATTTGGAAGAGTTGAAATGAAAAATTATGAATAATACTGGACACAAATTTATGGAGAAAATATGAAAAATTCTGGAGTACTCTTAAGAAAGTAAAAACCAAATTTTAATAAGAAAAATTATATTATTTCTCTTTTAATTTTGTATCTGATCAGATGCTGAATTCTTCTCAAATCTCAGATGTTTTCTTCAGCAGATGGAAATGAAGAGAAATTGCTCACGTGACTCCTTGCATTGCAGTCCTGTTGTTGAGGCTCCTTCTGAAGCTTTAGTTGCAGATGGCACCAAAACCAGAATATCTTGCCAGCAGATATTTGGACAAGGTACAGCAGCTCTCACAGTCCACAGTCACAAGATGAGATTTTGACTGTGATAATAGTTGGAGCTTAGATCAAAAAGAAGATGGCAATGGTGGCTTCCTTCGGGCAGCGTAATGGCGAGCTGCGTCAAGGATTTCATGCGTCAGTGGCTTCTCCCAAGGGAATTCGAGAATAATTACAAAATCTGATCCCAATAGCAAAATTAAAAGATACTCTTCTTCTGACTTCATAGAGTTGAAAACAGCTTCCAGTGGTGATGGTCAGTCCTCAAAAAAAAAAAAACCCACAGTGGATTTAAATAAAGTTTAGAGGAGAAAAATAAGGAACGCCTAGGAACAGGAGTTTTTAACTCCAAATCAAGATTTGAGCTCAGGAAAGAAAGAATTAATTCCTAGACGTTTAAAGAAAACATTAAAATACACAAAAATTAACACAAACACAATATTCCATGTTCCCTGTAAAACTGAAATCTGTGATATCTGTGACTCTCTGATACTTCTCTGAAGTGCTCTGATCTGAAGGAAGGCGTCTCCCCTCTTTATAACTTCAGACAACTTTCGCGCCATTAGGGTGATTGACATAAACCCAAGCCAATAGTCTTCCTTCGTGGGCGGGTTTTATGAACTTTAGTCCAATGAACAAACAACCTTTTGTCTGTAAGGAACCAATGGAATGAAAGAGCTGCAGCCCAGCATATGCTAGGTGATGATTGGCTGATACCGGTCCTCACAGAATGACACACATTTTAATACACTGGAGATTCCTAAACCTATTTATGTATAAAGTCTAAGCTAGC
The DNA here is from genome assembly GCA_020510985.1 of Pholidichthys leucotaenia. NCBI lineage: Eukaryota > Metazoa > Chordata > Actinopteri > Cichliformes > Pholidichthyidae > Pholidichthys > Pholidichthys leucotaenia. The sequence continues at coordinate 232,003,848 of CM035849.1, forward strand.
TTTAGTGAACATGCAACTTTATAACTAGTGCTTTAAAATTAACATGCAAGAATAAAATTCATTTTAAACATTTTTAACATGCACATATTTAAAATCAAGGATTAATAAGCATTTCAAACCCAAACGATTGTCCACACCGAAGATCAGAGTCCATTTGCTTTTCTATGGTGTCCTGGAAATTATTCTGAGAAATGAACTTGGAAAGAGTTTAATGCTGAGTCACAAACTTGGTTCAGCATGTAAAGTCAACAGTGAATGTCTATCCCAGAGACATCCACAAGGGGTAGTGTCAAGCTGTGGATAATCCTTGGACTTTCGGAAATGCATTTAAAGTTTATGGGATGCCTGTTGACTATAACACTGGATTTATAACACTGGATTTGTTCTACGCAAACACTAAGGAGGCGTACACCTCATCGCAACTTCCCCCACTTGGGAGATCGGATCACAACTTGGTTCATCTCCGACCGGTGTACAAACCCCTAGTGCACAGACAACCTCCGGCCATGCACACTGTGGAGTTATGGTCTGAGGAGACAATGGACACTCTAAAGGACTGTTTTGAAGCCACTGCCTGGAAGCAGCTCTGCGATCCACATGGTGAGGACATCGATGGCCTCATTCACACCTTCACGGGCTACCTCAGCTTCTGTGTGGACAAATCCGTTCCCACCAAGACCATACGGCGTCACTCAAACAACAAACCCTGGATCAACCCTGAGATAAAAACACTTCTGAGAGAGAAGAAGAGGATCTTCAGGTCGGGGAACAGGGAGATGCTGAAGTCCGTACAGAGGGAGCTGAGGAGAAAGATCAGAGAAGGCAAGGACAGCTTCAGGAAGAAGATGGAGGACAAGCTGCAACAGAGCGACATCAGCGGGGTCTGGAGAAACCTCAAAACCATCTCTGGGCTCCAGAATACCTCCCCCCAGGCCACGGGGGGCAGGGAGTGGGCGAACAACATGAATCTGTTTTTCAATAGATTTGACCAACCGCCCTCCCCCCTGTCTGCACAACAACCACTGCTGCCACTAAGAAATCAAGTCCTGCTGCCCACTCCCCACTCCACCGACACCCCCCCCCACTCCCAACACACAGCCCCCCATCCTGACCCTGACCAAGACCCAGGTGAGGACGGAGCTGAGGAAGATCAAGGCGAGGAAGGCATCGGGACCGGACGGCATCAGCGCAAAGCTCCTCAAGTCCTGTGCAGACCAGCTGTGTGGGATTGTGACGTATATCTTCAACATGAGCCTGAAACTGGGGAGGGTACCACAGCTGTGGAAAACATCTTGTGTGGTACCTGTACCAAAAACTTCCCACCCCAAAGACCTGAACAGCTTCAGACCGGTGGCCTTGACGTCCCACTTGATGAAGACCCTGGAGAGACTGCTCCTTGCTCATCTCCGCCCCCTGGTGGAACCAGCGATGGATCCACTCCAGTTCGCCTACCAGCATGGCATTGGGGTGGAGGATGCGGTGATCTTCCTCCTTCACCGTTCTCTGTCCCACCTGGAGAAGCCCGGGAATATGGTGAGGATCATGTTCTTTGACTTCTCCAGTGCTTTCAACACCATCCAACCGATGATCCTGAAGGACAAGCTGCTGCGCGCAGGGGTGGACCAGCACCTGTCATCATGGATCCTGGACTACCTCACGAACCGGCCTCAGTTTGTGAGAACCCGGGACTGTGTTTCCGACACGATCATCAGTAGCACGGGGGCCCCCCAGGGAACGGTGCTGGCTCCCTTCCTGTTCACTCTTTATACTGCGGACTTCTCACACAACACAACACATTGCCATCTACAGAAGTTCTCTGATGACTCTGCGATCGTTGGTCTCATCTCCAGCGGAGATGAAGCTGAGTACAGAGGGCTTATCCAGGACTTTGTGGACTGGTGCCATCGGAACTGCCTCCAGATCAACGCGAGGAAAACTAAGGAGCTGGTGGTGGACTGCCGCAGGCATGGGCAGCCCCTCACAGCACCAGTAAATATACAGGGAACAGACATCGAGATGGTGACATCCTACAAGTACCTGGGTATTCATCTGAACAATAAACTAGACTGGTCACACAATACTGACGCACTCTACAAGAAGGGACAGCGCAGGCTGTTCCTGCTGAGGAGACTCAGGTCTTTTGGTGTACAAGGGGCGCTGCTGAAGTCATTCTATGACACGGTGGTGGCATCAGCCATCACTTTTGGAGTGGTCTGCTGGGGCAGTGGCATTACTGCAGCCGATAGGAAGAGACTGAACAAACTGATTAAGAAAGCTAGCTCTGTCCTGGGGCAACGCCTTGATTCGATGGAGGAGATAGGAGAGAGAAGGACGGTGGCTAAACTGTCATCTCTGCTGGAGTCCGAGTTCCACCCTATGCAGGACATACTGGATGCACTGAGGAGCTCATTTAGCAGCAGACTACATCATCCCAGGTGCACAACCGAGAGGTTTCGTAGGTCCTTCCTACCAACGGCTGTCAGACTGTACAACCTAAGCAGGGCTGCTCGCAGAGATAGCAAAAAGACGTAACAAACTAATAGTTTTTTTTGAATGCAAAAGATGCAATAGACTTACACAATGGTCCCCTCCGGCATACAACTAGGAACATACCGGTCGCTATGGAGGGTGAGAATATGTATGGGCACATAATCATACCATGTAGGATAACTAAATAGACGGTTATGCTGTTTCATCCCACCTAGCAACAATGCTCTGCACTGTGTGTGTTTATATATTTACATATTTATTCCATCTAGCTACAATGCTCTGCACTGGGTGTGTTTATATTTATATATCTATATATTTATTCCATCTAGCTACAATGCTCAGCACTGGGTGTGTTTATATTTATATATCTATATATTTATTCCATCTAGCTACAATGCTCCGCACTGTGTTTTTATATATCTACATATTATTCCATCTAGCTACATTGCTCCGCACTGTGTGTGTTTATATACTTGCATATTTATTCCACCTAGCTGCAATGCTCCGTACTGTGGGTGTTTATATATTTACATATTTATTCCATCTAGCTACAATGCTCTGCACTGTGTGTTCATATATTCATATATTTATTCCATCCAGCTACAATGCTCTGCACTGTGTGTCTGTGTGTGTGTGTATATATATTTTATAGTAATATGTACATATGTATATTAGCTGCTCTCGCTTGCTTGTTTTTTTTTCTTGCCTTCTGATTGTTGCTCTGAGTGTTGCTATCCCTGTGCTGTTGCAATCCTGGAATTTCCCCGTTGTGGGACTAATAAAGGCTTATCTTATCTTATCTTATCTTATAAACCTGTTATTTGGGGAAGTTTCCAGTTTATTTATAATCTAAGTTAATCCATTCCTTGCAGCGATCCCACATGCCAAAAACATGCAAGTTATGTTAAATGGCATCAAAACTGGGGATTCTAAATTGTCCTTAGGTATGACTGTGAGAGTGAAAGGTTGTCTCTCTGTGTTGAGATGGAATCCTTATCTCTTGTACCTCTTTACAAAGGAATGTGTTCTCCACAGTGGTCCTGAGATGAAAAAAGCAGTGAAAAAGCAGTTCTTGACTGGCCTATTCCTGGGTGAAACAATGTCTTTAAGATGAAGAATAATTTTATTAATGAGCCAAAGCCAGATGATGCTACATATGTCACCAGATGCAAGGCTGCATGAAGTAAAATAATAAATAAAAAATAGTAACAGTTTGCTTCCTAAGGCTTAACGATTTAAGAAAGTTATCATTTATATTTTTATAAAATATTTTATAAGTTATCAGTTATATATTTTTATTATTTTTTTTCATTCATTGTACTGCATTGGAATGATATGGACTTGATATAAGCAGCTTCAGCATGCATTACTTTTTAAATTATCACAAAATATAGATAAAACTGACCAATATTCACAAAATAATCATTAAACAAATCAACAATTTCCTTTGAATGTGTAGCAAAATAACTACCAGCTATGATTTTAAGAAATGCTCTTCTTTCTTTTCTTTAAGGAACTGATTCATAATTCTTCAAGTTTCCGACATATAATTTTGTAAATTACTTAACTGCTTTGAAAAATATTCTTTGAATGCCTTATAGATTGTGTACAGTAATTTTTAAAATATTTCTATACACTATGAATTAAAGGGCCAGACATGTCGCATATGTTTTTGTAAAATGATTTTTGTGGATTAATTTTAATAAATCAAAAGTAATCAATGGTTTATTTTGTTTTTTGAGTGGTGGCTTAGTTGAAAGAGCAACTGCCCCACAACTGGGAGGTTGGGGGTTCAAGTCCCAGCCAGGTCATACCAAAGACCATATAAAAATGGTACTTCCCACCTTTTAGCTTGGTGCTCAAAAAAAGAGTAAAACTAGTTGAGATATTTCATAAAAAATATTTATAAATTCTTGGTTAGCGGCATCAGGTTATTTTTTCCATAAAAAAACAGTTTACTTTTAAACCAACAAATATTTTTAGAGTTTAATCTTCTTCAAGTACTGTAACTTTTTCACAGTGGAGTTTATCAATTTTGTTTAATATAGTATTTGATAAATTGGAAAATTATCTAAAATGTCAATGGAACTCCAGCCTGGAATACTGTGTTGAGAGAGAGTAAAAATGTTATCAGTTAATGTACTAGTTTTTATCAGTTATTCTAGTTGGTTTACAAATATGAAATAATACACATGAACTAAATTTTAACATTCCTTGGTTAGAGCATGAGTTTGCAATTTAAGCAAACCTATATTGGAAAAAAAACAAAATGGGTTTTTCCCTCAAATTGTAATTTGTCCAACTAGTTATAGACTCAGTAGGCATGTACTTCAGCGTGTTTTGTGTGGATGAGGAGGAGTGCTGGGTAGCCCAGCTTATCGAGGGGCTGATTTCAGATGCCTGAACTAGCCACACACCGGACAGAGCGAATGAGGCGGCTGAGGTGATCGAGGACAACCCCGGCTTACAAAGCTATCCCAGTCTGGATGGACTGCTAATCTCGGTGTCAGACCTGCAAAATTCACTCTGCGGACTGGTGAGAAGCCCAAAACCTGCACCGATGACAACGCATCCCCTGGTTTTGGCATTACGGGAATCTGAGCCGATGGTGAAATGTTCCCTGGCTCCATCATCCACTTTTCGCTGTCCTCCAGTGTCACCACCTCCAGCCTGTCTCTCCCCAGCTCTGCAACCACATCCCAGACAGGAGGAGAGCGCTCCTTTTAACACCGAAACCTGTGTTGACGACAGAGCATCCCCTGGTTTCAGCACTGCGGGACCCAGTGCCATCTGTGAGAATTTTCCCTGGCTCCGCTACGCATGTCTCCTCGCTCTGCACCAGCCTCAGCCTCAACACCTGCGTCCTCCTCACAGCTCATTTTCCCCGACCCACCATCAGCCACCTTTCCCTCTGTCCCTATGGAATACAACAGGACCTGCTGGGCGCATGGCTGTCCGGGTTGGAAAGAAGGCTCCAGGAGACGCCGCACCTCCTGGCGTTTCACCGCTACCCCTCACCATTCTTCCGCCTCCACTCCAGTCCCACAGAGTGTTCCAGCCCTGGAGGGCTCTCCCACATTGATTTCCATGGCAGCTGAATCTCCCGTCACCACGTCTGCAGTGCCGGCTCCCACATCCTCTGCCCTGGTGCCCTCGCCTGCCAGTTGCAGCCTCCATCCACCGGGCTCTACTGTTGGTTCCTTACTGATCTGTCCTTCATCTCTCCTTCCATGTCCAAGATGCCTGCACCAGGGATGGAGGTGCAAGCCACAGCTCCACCCATCATTCCAGAGGTCAGGGGACCTACACCCGTCATCCAAGAGGTCGAGCAGTCCACTCCACCTGTCGTCCAAGAGGTCAAGCAGTCCACTCCAGCCATCGTCCAAGAGGCCGAGCAGTCCACTCCACCTGGGCCATCAGAGCAGTCCGCTCCACCTTCACCGCCTGGGGTCACTGCTCCTCAGCTGCTGTTAGCCCCTGCACCAAAGGCCCTTCAGGTACTGTTCCCAGAGTGAAAAGCCCCTATATTGGTACCTCCAGAGCTAGAAACTCCTATATTGGTACTTTCAGAGCTAGAAACACCTATGTTGGTATCTCCAGAGCTACAAATTCCTATATTGGTAGCTCCAGAACTAGAAACTCCTGTGTTGACATCTCCTGAACTAGAATTCCCTGAGCTATTGTCCCCTGAGCAGAAAGCTCCTATGTTGTAATCTTCAGAGCTAAGAGTTTTTGTATTGGTATCTCCAGAGCTAAAAACTTGTGTGTTGTTGTTCCCAGAGCAAAAACCTCCTTTGTGGTCTCCAGAGCAAAGAGCCTCAATGTCATCTACGGAGTTTAAAACCCCCATGTTGTTTTCTTTTGAGCAAGAGGTTCCTATGTTATCTCCTAGGTTTAAAATCTCTGTGTTGTTTTCTTCTGAGCAAGAAACTCCCATGTTGTTTTCTCCAGAGTTTAGATCCCCTACAATGTTTTTCCCAGAGCAAAGAGCCTCTACATAGTTTTTCCCAGAGTTTAGAGCCCCTACATAGTTTTTCCCAGAGCAAAGAGCTCCTATATTGTTTTCCCCAGAGCAAAGAGCTTCTATATTGTTTTCCCTAGAACAAAAAGCTCCTGGTATGGAAGTCAGGTTATTTCGCACCTCAGACAGAGACAATGAATACTGTAGCATCATCTCACTTTGGCTCAGCAATAATTATTGTTCTGCTTAAAGACATTTTGTTTCAATCAGGAGTAAGACAGTCAAAAAAATGGATTTTCTCCCCCAGGCCACAGCTGAAATCCCATTCCTTTGTTAAAACCAGCCTAAGGAATTTCCCCAATGTCCGGCTTTGCTTTTATTGCCCCCATAAATATGCAACAGACCTGGCCAAACATGGATCCACAGCTCAATAAAATTTCCTTAAACCCTGGGACATGCTGGATTTAACCAGTGAATTTTAAAGTACATTATTACAAACTCAATTCTAAACCTTCTTCTTTTCAGAACTATGAAAAGCAAATGGACTCTGATGTTTTAATGTGGAAAATCAATAATATGTGTGAAATGCATTAATCTGTGATTTTATATATACTGTATATATATATATATATATATATATATATATATATATATATATATATATATATATATATACTGTATATACTATATATGCATGTTAAAAATGTTTAAATGAATGTTTATTCCTGCATGTTGATTTAGAAGCACTGCTTATAAGATATACTAAAGTTAACTTAGTTTAATACATATGTATCAAAGTTTTGCCTCTAAAACCATGTGACTCCAGCAGCCAATCTCTGCATGACAACAATTCTTCATCCCATTGGTCCCTTGTAGACTGTTTGTTATTGGACTAAAGGTTCATCGGGCCTCCCACGAAGGACTCTCATTGACTGTCATCGCAGCTGTTCATCACACGCTGAAGAAACGTCGTCATCATCTGGCTCCAAACCCAGTTTCAACTGTGGGTCATACAGCCCAGAATCCAGCCTCTTCGACCGCTTGAATTTAAAGGTCGAAATGTGGACCCTGAAAATATCTGCGGGCAGATAAACGTCCACGAAATCTTGGGCTGAGGACGACGAAAGAACCATCATCACCGAGGGATCACGTGAGCTTAAACTTTAATTCATCTGCTGAATTAAACGTCTGAGGTTCGGTAATAATTTGTATATCTAATCAGATGCAAATTAAAGAAGCCCTTAACATAACTCTTCTTTTTATTAAAATTCCGTTTTTATTTTCTTAAGATCAATCCAGGACTTTTCATATAATTAGTAAACTTTCTTCATAAAGTTGCGTTGTTTCCATAATCTGTTAACTCAAACTAATAGAAATTGGTTTCTCAGTTTAACCCTGGTTCCGAAAATATTGACATTGTTAATCTATCATTTACAAGATTGATTCTATGATTAATGAAATTACTGCAATGTCTGTTAATCATTTCGTTTAATAAATATGTGACAATGAGAGAAGTTGTTGAGAATTTATTTCATTCTGAGTCTGTTCAAGCACAGGTATCGAATTCACGGAAAATTTTTGAGACTGATTATTGATTAATTTATTGAGTGATTAAACAGGTATAAAGTGAAATTAAAGATTAAATTGCTTCTTAGAGATAGGAGCTGGTGCCCCACGAGTGTTATTGACTTTTCTGATGTATATGAAACGAGATTTGATCTCAGATTCCAATACATCAATAGAAATTAAATAATTCATACCTGATCATATTTATTATTTATAAAAATTCCCTATTTTACGCTACAATACACATGGGAGAACAATGCCCAAGACGGTGAGAGGGGGTTGAATGAAGTGTAGTGTAAATATCATGCTGTGTATGAGGAAGTGCCTTGAAGCTTGTGAAGGTGACTTGATATATAGAGAGGAGTGCTTGCTGTAACCAGTCAGTCTGTTCTGTGCTTGTGAGATGTGAGTGTGTAATAAATCGTCTGATATAAAGCTGCCTCTTCATTTACACACTCCACACTGGTGACCCAAGACGTATTATGGAACACGAGGCGAGAACCCCGGAGCCGCCCCGGTCGGGAAGCCCCAGAGACGCAGCAGCCATTCCACAGACAGCCAGGACTGGAACCCCCAGCAACGCGTGTGCAGTTTCAGTCAAGCTACCGGATTTCTGGCAGCACAACCCGCGCTCTTGGTTCCACCACACCGAGGCCCAGTTCGCCCTCCAGGGAGTAACGGAAGACGACACCAAGTTCTACCATGTGGTAGCAGCGCTGGACTCCCACACAGCCCAACAGGTAGCAAGCCTGCTCGATCAGCCACCAGCCAGCAACAAATATGAGGCACTCAAGGCTGCGCTCACCCAGCGCTACACGCTCTCGGAATGTGAGAGAGCGGAGAGGCTCCTAGCGCAGACCGAGTTAGGAGATGGGTCGGCCGTAGACCTGATGGAGAAGATGCTGGCATTAATGGGCACGGACGACGGGCACTTTCTGTTTGCCCACCTTTTCCTCCGGAACCTTCCAACAGTGGCGAGAGCAGTTCTGGCCAATTCGCCGTTGCTGGCCGCGCGTGACTACCGTGCGCTAGCCCAGAAGGCGGACCAGATCATCCTCACCACCAGGGCAATCACAGTCAATGCGGCAGCGGCGGAGCCCAGTGAGACGACCAGAGGAGGCGAGGAGCCACCAACAGTAGCAGCAGCGGGGGCCAAGGAGCGCCAGAGAGACACGCTCTGTTTCTACCACCGCCGCTTCGGAGAGAACGCACACAGATGTGCGCCACCGTGCCAATTCAAGCACTCGGGAAAACGCCGAGGCCGGCGGTCGGTAGCAGCTGCGACCCTCGGTGAAGAAAACAAGCTGCTCTACTTGACGGACGCGCGCTCGGGGAGGCGTTTCCTCGTGGACACCGGAGCCCAGAAGAGCTTCATCCTGGCGACCTACGCTGACCGGCTGGCAGGACCTAGCGGCCCCGTGATGTTGGCAGCAAACAGCTCGGAAATTAAGACCTTTGGGGAGAGGACACTGATCTTATCTCTACACGGCCGTACGTGCGAGTGGACTTTTGTTGTAGTAGCACTGAATTACCATATCCTGGGGGCTGATTTTCTGTGTGCACATGGTTTACTGGTTGATGTTGCTAACAGGCGCCTGGTTAACCCCTTAACGCCTGAATTTATTTCCAATTATGAAAAAAAAAATTTCACTTGTGTTTTTGCTTTCAAGTAGATGCTAAATTAAGTTGAGAAAGTTAATTTGACTATAGCACATAAAATAGATATAATTTTAGGTATGATGCAAATTAGCGACAACAGGCATCTATGGTAAAAAAAATGGTAAAAAAGCACCTGTTCCCATCTCAAGTATGAAGAGTCTTTTATTTATGCAACAAAGTTATTTTCAGTATTTTCAACTCTCATGACTGCCAAACTATAACCCTAACCCTAGCAATCAGGAAATGGATGGTGCTCCGTCTCTGACCGTTCCTACGAGAAACTAATGCTTGCAAAAGGTTCCTAGGTATGTGTTAGAAGTGCTCCAACCGGAAGTGGAGGAATACAGATGATATTTTGGTTGCATTTGGAGTGGAAGCGGTTTGATGCAAATTCGCGACAACAGGCATCAAGGGGTTAATGCACTGTCCTTTGACTCTCTCCCCTGTATAGCTCGAGTGACCCAGCCAACAGCACAAGCCAACGTCACAGCTCCAGGCGGTAACTTCCACGCACTGCTCACTCAGTTCCCAGCACTCACGGTCCCGACGTTTTCCGCGGCCATCGCTAAACACGGGGTGGAGCACTTTATCACCACCACCGGGCCACCCGTTTTTGCAAGACCTCGGCGCTTGGACGCAGCTAAATTGGCCATAGCACGCGAGGAGTTTGCCAACCTGGAAAGGTTGGGCATCATCAGGCGTTCGAACAGCCCATGGGCATCCCCGCTGTCCCTGTCAAATAAACTAATCTACTACTACTACTACTACACATGGTCCCTAAGGCTGAGGGATCGTGGCGACCGTGCAGTGATTTCCGCAGTTTGAACAACGCCACAGCACACGACCACTACCCGATTCCCCACATACAGGATTTTTCCGTCCACCTCGCCGGAGCACGCATTTTTTCCAAAATAGACCTGGTCCGCGGTTACCATCAAGTCCCAGTGTGCACTGAGGGCGTACCCAAAACAGCGGTAATAACCTCCGTTCGGTTTATTCGAGTTCCTGCACATGCCGTTCGGATTAAAAGGTGCGGCACAGACGTTCCAGCGCATGATGGATGCAGTGCTGCGCGATCACCCGTTCGTGTTCGTCTACCTGGACGATATCCTGGTAGCCAGTGCGTCCGAAGACGAACACGAAACCCACCTCAGGACGGTTTTCCGGAGGTTGGAGGAGCACGGGTTAATAATCAACCCGGCGAAATGCCAGTTCGGCGTGACGGAGATTGATTTTTTGGGGCACCGCGTCCCTCCGGAAGGAGCGATCCCGCTGCCTGACAAAGTGCACGCCGTGGCAGATTTTCCCCAGCCTCAGATGGTCAGGGCGCTGCAAGAATTTTTGGGGATGGTGAACTTTTATAACAGTTTCCTTCCCCGCGCGGCACAGCTCATGCAACCATTGTACGCTGCGCTCAAGAGACAGAAACCCGCGGATAGGGTCGAATGGACCCCGGAGTGAGAGCGGGCGTTCTCGGAGGTTAAAGCAGCCCTGGCAAACGCCGCACTGCTAGAGCATCCGGACCCGGCGGCCCGGATAGCGCTCACCACCGACGCTTCAGACGTGGTCATAGGGGCTGTCGTAGAGCAGCGCGTTGCCGGGGCTTGGCAGCCGTTCGCTTTTTTCAGCAGAACTTTGCGCGACAGCGAACGTAAATACAACGCGTTCGACAGGGAGTTGCTGGCTCTCCACCTAGCCATAAGCCACTTCCAGTTCTGGCTGGAAGGGCGCAGCTTCACCATGTTCGTGGATCACAAGCCACTAACATTCGCGATGGCCAAGGTTTCAGAACCGTGGTCGGGCCGGCAGCAGAGACAGCTGGCCGTGATCTCAGAGTTTACTACCAATATTCAGCATGTGTCAGGTAAACTGAATGTGGTGGCGGACTGCCTCTCGCGCGCCGTGGTAGTCCCGGTCTATGTGGGGACAGATTACGCAGCCATGGCCACGGAGCAGATTAGCGATGCTGACGTGCGCGCGCTCCAGTCTGGACCAACAGGGTTAAGGCTGGAGAGCAGGGTGCTGCAAGATGGCATGCCCCCCCTAATCTGCGATGTCTCCACGGGACGCCCGCGTCTGGTGGTCCCGGTCGCGTGGCACCGCCACGTGTTTGAGTCGGTTCACACTCTGGCACACCCAGGAGTGCGCGCATTGGTCAAAATGGTGGGAGAGAAGTTTGTGTGGCCGAGCCTACGCAAACAAGTAAAAGAGTGGGCTGCAGCCTGCTTGGCGTGCCAATGAGCCAAGGTACAAAGACACACGAAGGCTCCCTTGGAGCCGTTTCGGGTACCAGCTAAGAAGTTCGACCATGTTCATGTGGACCTCGTGGGCCCCCTCCCGCCATCACAGGGGTGCACGCACCTCCTGACAGTGATGGACCGCACCATGCGCTGGCCAGAAGCAGTCCCACTGGCGGCAACCACGTCCGCAGACATAGCACGCGCTTTTTTAACAGCATAGGTGGCGCGTTTTGGATTCCCGTCGGACATTACGTCCGACAGGGGCCCTTAATTTGTTTCCGAACTCTGGTCTGCGATGGCCCACAGCCTGGGTGTTACAATTCATTGCACAACTGCATACAACCCACAGGCCAATGGGTTATGCGAGCGTTTTCGTAGATCACTGAAAGCAGCACTCAGGGCTTCACTGACGGATGCAAATTGGGTGGACAGATTGCCGTGGGTTTTATTGGGGTTGTGCTCCACGCCAAAAGAGGATCTGGAAGCTTCCCCGGCAGAACTGGTTTTTGCGCAGCCCCTACGGCTGCCCGGGGAATTTCTGCCAGATAATCCCGCGCCAGACAGCTGCCCGTCTCAGCTTTTGCAGCGTAGTGCAAACACAGGCACACTGCCAGGCCCGGCCCACCACTGTTTTCCACGTGTTTTCATGCCTAAAACTTTGAGGAACGCGGAGTTTGTGTTCGTCAGATACAACGCCCACCGCCCTCCATTGCGCCCACCCTATGATGGACCGTTCAGAGTGTTGGAAACAGGGGATAAGCATTTTGTGCTAGACTTGGGGGGTAGACAGGAGAAAATTGGCATAGACAGACTCAAACCCGCCTTTGTAGTGGCGGATGAGCAAGTGCTCTTGGCGAGGGCCCCTCGGCATGGAAGACCCCCACAGAGAACTCCCCAGGGGAACAATTCATCAGAGCAGCCACACGAACAGAGCGAACCCCCCCCCCCCCCTCCACGGTTCACTCGCAGTTGGACACACTCCCAGCAGCCCCCCACCGGCACAGCAGTGCCACAGAGGCAGTAAACCCCAGTTACAGCAGATATGGGAGGAGACTGAAGCCGAAACAGCATGTGGACTGATATTCTATTGTTCTATCTAAGATGCTGGGGGGGGTATGGAAGTCAGGTTATTTCGCACCTCAGACAGAGACAATGAATACACATGGGAGAACAATGCCCAAGAGGGTGAGAGGGGGTTGAATGAAGTGTAGTGTAAATATCATGCTGTGTATGAGGAAGTGCCTTGAAGCTTGTGAAGGTGACTTGATATATAGAGAGGAGTGCTTGCTGTAACCAGTCAGTCTGTTCTGTGCTTGTGAGATGTGAGTGTGTAATAAATCGTCTGACATGAAGCTGCCTCTTCATTTACACACTCCACACTATATTGTTTTCCCCAGAGCAAAGAGCTCCTACATTATTTTCCCCAGAGCAAAGAGCTCCTATATTTTCCCCAGAGCAAAGAGCGCCTACACCGTTTTCCCCAGAACAAAGAGCTCCCAGGTCATTTCCTGAGTTTAGAGCCTCTATGTTATCACAAGAGTAAAGGGCTCCTACTTTGTTTTCTTCTGAGCAAGAGGCTCTTACTTTGTTTTCTTCAGAGCAAGAGGCTACTATATTATTTTCCCCAGGGCAAGAGGCCCCTATGTTGTTTTCTCCTGAGCAAAGGGTTCCTATGTTATCTCCTGAGTTTAAAACTCCTACGTTGTTGTCCCTGGAGCAAAAAAGCTCCTTTGTGGTCTCCAGAGCAAAGAGCTCCTATACTGTTTTCCCCAGAGCAAAGAACTCCTACATTGCTTTCCCCAGGGCAAAAAGCTCCTACATTGTTTTCCCCCAAACCAAAGGGCTCGTACTTTCTTTTCTCCAGAGCAAAGGGCTCCTACATTATTTTCTCCAGAGCAAAAAGTTCTCATGTTGTTTCCTCCTGAATTTAAAACCCCTATGTTGTTATAGCCAGAGCAAAGAGCTCTTACTTTGTTTTCTCCAGAGGAAAAAGCTCTTACTTTGTTGTCTCCAGAGAAAGAGACTCTTACATTACTTTATCCAGAACAAAGAGTTCCCATGTTTTTTTCTTCTGAATTTAAAACTCCTGTGTTGTCATTATCTCCCAAGGTTAAAGTTCCTGTGTTGTCATTAGCTCCTGAGTTTAAAGCTCCTGTGTTGTCATTAGCTCCTGAGTTTAAAGCTCCTGTGTTGTCATTAGCTCCTGAGTTTAAAGCTCCTGTGTTGTCATTAGCTCCTGAGTTTAAAGCATCTATGCCATCACCTCCTGAATTTGAAGATTCTATGTTGTCACCCCTGAGTTTAAAGGTTCTATGTTGTCACTTCTTGAGTTAAACATGTCCATGTTGTCACCTCCTGAGGTTAAAGGTACCATGTTGTCACCTCCTGAGGTTGTGTTCCATGTTGTCACCTCCTGAGGTTAAATATTCCATGTTGTCACTTCCTGAGGTAAAAGGTCCCATGTTGACACCTCCTGAGGTTAAAGGTTCCATGTTGACACCTCCTGAGTTTGAAGTGTCCATGTTATCATCTCCTGAGTTTGAAGTTTCTATGTTGTCATCTCCTGAGTTTAAAGTTTCCGTGCTGTTATTATCTTCTGAGTGTAAAGTCTCTGTATTATCATTATCTTCTGAGTTTAAAATCTCTGTTATCTCTAGAACAAAAAGCTCCTATGTTATCTCCTGAGGTTAAGGCTCCTATGTTGCCCCCTGTGCAAAGAGTTTCTATGTCATTATCTCCCGAGTTTAATGTTCCTGTGATGTTATCTCCTGAGCACAGAGCTTCCATGTAAGCTTCCGTGTTAAGAGCTCCTGAACTCCACACTCCCACGGCACCGTGTTCATCCATCTGGTGGTCCTTGGACTTTGGTAGGCCACCCAACATCCTATGCTCATCCGTCTGATGGCCCTTGGACTTTGGCCGGCCACCCCACGTGCCATGTTCACCCATCTGGTGGCCCAGGGACTCTGGGAGGCCACCAGTTGCATCAAGTTCCTCCTGTTCGTGGTCATGGGACTTCAGCCGACCACTGGATGAACATTTTTTTAATTGTCTTTATCCTTGTTTTGTCCTGCCATGCCTGTGTCCCCCTCTTCCCACCCTGTTGGGGTATTCTTGGTTTTGTTTGGAGGACATCTAGAATCCACCCTTGAGGGGGGCCCCTGTCATAATAATCTGGGCTTGATGACAGAATCAAGCCCACACTTTGTCATTCATTGTTTTGTTTTGTTTTTCTGTGATTTTTTTTTTTGATTATTCTTTGCATTATTTGCCTGCTGTGTCTTCCCCAGATCCTCTGTCATTGTCTCCTGTGTCATCCCCTGTCATTGTCTCCTGTGTCATCCCCTATCTGGTCCTGAGGTGTTGTGTGTACCTGTTTACCAATTGTTCCAGCGCCTCATGTTTTCCATACCCCTAGTCTCTGCCCTCTCTGTATTACTCCTGTATTGTTGTCCTGTATGTCCATTGTTATGTTTCATGTGCATCCCCTGTTTGTGATTGTCTGTGTAACCCCGCCCATCCTGTGCTTCTCACCTGCAGCCACTTCCCTGCTACCCTTGATTGTTCCCCAGCTGTCTCTTGTTTGTGATCATTTGTTTTCGTATATATGTCAATGTTCAGTATCTGTCTGATGTGGCATTGCTGTCTGTATTCCCTGCCGGTGTCCCAGCATCCCGTGTCTCTGTAAATTGTTAACCTTCAGTTATTTTCCCACCCACATGCTGTATTTTGTTTATTCATTTGTGTTAATTAATAAATCATCATGTTATGCTGGAGTTCTGCTGCTGTGTGAGTCCATCTTTCCTGCCTGCCGGAGGTGTTTATGACAGGTTTTTCTTCAGCATGGAAAGGATCCTGCTATCATCCACTGCTGTTGTCTTCTGTGGATGTCCAGGCCTTCTTGAGTTCCCAAGCTCACCAGCACACTTTTTTTTTTTTTTCTCAGAATGTACTAAATTGTTGATTTGGACCCTCCTAACATTTTCACTATTTCTCTGATCAATTTCTTCTTTTTTTCTGCCTAAGGTTGGTCTGTTTCACTTCCACTGAGAGCTCCTTTGACTGCATGTTGTAGGTTCACAGCAACAGCTTCCAAATACAAATGCCACACCTTTAATCCTTGCTTGATTAATGATGGATTAATGAGGGAATAGCCCACGCAGCCCATGAAATAGCTTTTGAGTCAATTGTCTAATTGCCTTTGGTCCTTTGAAAAAGAGGTGGCTATTCAATTAAGAGCTGTACTTCCTCAATCCTTTCACCAAATTTGGATGTGAATACCCTCAAATTAAAGCTGAGAGTCTGCACTTCAAGCCCGTAATGATGTTGATTGTACAACCGTGCCTTGCATATGTTTTGGTAGACAGCTGATATAACACAACTTCTGGCAAGTGTCCAAATATATATGGATCTAATTATAACTTACGGTGTTATATTCATTGTACCACACTGCCTCTTGTGTAACATTGCCAAAATTTATACTCACTAGTGCATACCCGTGCATGCCCGTAGAAAGCAAGTATAAGCAAGCATTTCTGCATGCCTGTAGAAAGTTACTGTTACCATGGCAACATTAACCATGGTGATGCCTGCCTTTGATCTTTGACATCACCACTCATTTAGTGATGCCTGCCTCTGATGATGTGTCTGCCTGGCAACAGTAACCATGGTGATGCCTGCCTTTGATCTATGACATCACAGTAACCATGGTGACTATGACGTCCACAGCTCCCCTATGGATGTTCAATAAAGAGCCCCCCCCCCCCCCCAACTTCTGCATATCCAGGGAGGCTGAAATTTGGGGATGCACACCCTCATAACCTCAGCAAAGCACGTATAAAATCTGAGGCCAGCCCAACAAACGGTTCAGGAGATACACACAGAACACACACAAACACACAGACAGATTTCTTAAATTATATAATATGATATGTGCATGGACACACTGGATAAGCTTTCAGTCGAAAGATTTACAAAGCTCACCTTCCAATCAGTGGATAACTCACTCTACGTCATGAGCCACATCTCTTTAATGCTCAACATACAAAATCTGACTGGGGGGAAATTTAAATGAAACTTTACAGAGAACATAACCCATTTAAAAAAAACTCTTAATCTCTTTTAACAAAACAATAATGATTCATTTAAACTGATCTAAACACAATTGCTTCTGAGATTTTACCTACAGATGCTATTCTAACCTCAGAGTTCAGTTAAAGCAGCACAAGTTTACATTAACACTCTCTCGACCTTTCAGTCTACTCAACTTTGCAGTTATTGGCATCCACTGCAAAATAACTCACCTGCTATGTGATGCAAAGTCAAGTGTGGGATGAGAGGGGAAAAACAGCAGACAGGTTTGAATAGATAGAGGCCTGGTTAGAGGTGGGCGGATGGAGTATAGCAAAGGCTCTGGCAGAAGGCCAGCTACTGCAGCTAACACATTGTAATTGAGTTTGACAACACATAACCCGACATAAATGTCTTCCATAAGCCAAACAGTAATATTAACTGTTTTTTAAGCTTTAAAATAGAAATTAAACTGGATTCCATTAGTTTGTCTGATTAAGGCATTATATCCTAAATAAAGTACTTTTCCTGTTACGTTAAAGTATGTGGTATTAGATGCATTCTTTTTTCCTCAGATCAGAAAAAGATTAGCTCACATAGAAAAGAAAAACTCCAAAAACAAGACGAGAAGCAGCACCCATTTATGAAATTACTTATTATCTCAAAACATTCTTTGTGTAATCCATTAAATGTAAGACTCTGTTATGAAATGTGGGACATTTTAGGGGTGGAAATTCATTTTCACCTAAAGTTACGATAGCAGAAAAGTAATTAAAGTAAGAGTTTAATGAAATCATGAACCATACATGGAGTCACTGGAGATTGTGCATAAATTACTTCAATTAATCACACGCACCCTGATTCAGAAGATACTTATGAATCAGAAAGTTCAGTTTTACTTTTGCCCATTTATATTTTCTTGCTTGTGTGTGTGGGCGAGTGCAAGTGGGTCTTTCTGAGATAGTTTACAGTTTATGTATTTTGTGTGTGCATGTGTGTGTGTGACTGAAGGGACAGCGTGTTGAACAGAGGCCAGAGGTCTGATGCACCCTGGAGAATGGACAGGGGGCCAAAGCCACATTTTCAGCCCTCCCTCTCACCCCATCTCCCTCGCCCTGTGCTGTCATGGGATGTCTCCCAGGATGACAGTTTCCCAGGCAACAGAAGCCCAGCGAGGAGTCGAAATTGTGCGCTCCAAGGGCAACACACAACAGTTTGTTCAAGGTGGCAAGGCGATGCTGGACAGAAAAGGCACACGAGTGGCACAAGCAAGGTAAACAACATTTATTTCGAGTCACTGATTAAAACAGCAACCGCAGCTAAATGAATGACTTGATGTGGCTACAGTAAACGTTTCCAAAGAGCCATGTCACAGCAGTAGAACGCTACACTTTGCTGTAGTTACAAATCAATTTTCTGATGTGTTACACAGACCATGCCAAAAAGGAAAAAAAAAAAAAAAAGGTGCAGTTGCAACACTTACTCCTGCTGCAGCTGAGAGTCTGTCTTCGAAGGTGGCTCTGTTGGGGCGCCCCCTGCTGTCTCTAAGGGTGTAAAACCCCTCCAGGCTGCCAACCTGTCAGGAAGGAAACAATGTTTTAGTCAAGTCAAGCAACCACAACTTTTCAGGCCAGACACTGCTACAGGACACAAGGTTGGATATCATATTTGCTTGAGTGGTAGCAATTTATTTAACACTTTTACTGAAACCGTGTGCCCTCTAAAGTGTGGAATTCGAGAAGGCCTGTCTGGAAAAATCATTTAAGCACTTTCATCAACACAAGAGAAACGGCTGCAGGTACAGAGTGAGGGTCAAAACACACACCATATTCAGCCTTAATCACCTGTATGACCCTTTTTCACAGCGCGATTTCAGCGTATCCCCTCCGGCCATCTGTCGTGTGTGGGGTTTTCTGCGAGAGGTGGGTCGAAATCAAATAGCACACAGTTTATCTAACCTTATCCTGGGCTTTTCATTTCCAAGCCTTATAAACTCAATCGTATTGACCGCCTGGGAGAGTTAGAACTAACTAAGTGAAATCTACTCGGCGGCAATTGTGTGCAAGGCGCCCAGTGTGTGTGTGTGTGTGCCGCGCTTGCTGATTCTATCTTCCTTCACTTTCATTCTCTCTATTCTCCATCCCCGAGGTGCATCAGGGCTGAGACTGCCGAGTAAATTGTCCCAAATTGAGTTCCTTCTTGCCGGCAGATACAGGCCACATCCCAACCGTTTAGAGCGAGAGAGAGAGAGAGAGAGTGTATGTGTGAGTGTGGGGGGGGGGGGTGAACAGAGAGAGAGAAAAAACAATCAGCACACATCACTCGCTTGAAAATTTTCTCTCTAATTTCTCTCGTTGCCTTTTTCCATCCACCCTACCCTTTTCTCTCTCCCTCTCCACTGATTTCCCTGCTGCCTCTCTTTCTTCTCCCAGCACATTATTCTTATGCTTCTCTCTTTATATCACTCCCCATGTGTCTTCCCTTGTCTTTGTCTGCTGCGATAGGTGAACATCAGTCTTTCCTTGCTCAGTGTGATTTTTTCTTCCCTTTGATGAGTCGTTCTTCTCCTGCTTGTTCCCTATCTCCCTCCATCTTTTTCAATCCTTTCCTCCAAAATCCCTGATACTTTTATCTTCCGTACCAACAACCCCCCCCCCCCCCCAAAAAAAAAGCCTTTCACTCTCTGCATCCTTTTCTCCCCTCAGCTTCTAGCTCTCCTTTTCTTCCTTATTCCCTCCCACCACGGCTGGCTGTACCCGGTGACACACTCCCCCATCAGCACAGACATCCTGGGTGGAGGAGTCTGGCTCTGACAATAATCACACAGCAAGTTTACAATGCTAGCAACCCAGCTGAGCTGAGCTGGATTGAGCACACGTGACTCCCTGATGCTGGTACACTCCATTTAACTTGGCAGGGGGCTGAAGACTGACTGGGGTTGGAATGAAGCGGGAGGAGGAGATGGAGATGCCAGTGTGGTTTTTATGGGATGAGGGTACAAGGGGTCTGGTGATGGAACAGTGACTGGTGGTAGATACGGAAATGTAATGAGGGAGGACAGCTGAGCCTGAAACGGGTACTGGCAGGGATAAAAGAAGAGATAAAGTTTAGAGGTGTGGAAATTTCTCAATTTTAAGATGCATCACAACGTCTTAAGTTAAAAGGGTAAGCGGGAGCATAAAGTTAAATGGGGCAGGTTGTTACACTCCCTCCGGTCTATGTTGCATGTGGATGGCCTTTCCAGTTTTAGAGGGCAGGAGGGGGTTTGTAACTTTATGCCCAGGCTTACCGTAATCGATAGTTTTTAGGCCTATCCGAAAACTGTTCGTGTGCCGAGATAGTTTGCTGATTGTGCATCTTTTTCTTGACAATAGAGTTGGAAAATTATGCCCTTCTGATGACTGCTGTTTAGCAATGAACTGTGGGATGACTTATAATGGTGGAAGGAGATAGACAACCACTCTAAGTGATTAAAAATGCACCTGGCATTCTGAAAGCCAACATTTGGGCACATGAAGAATTTTACAAACTCGCCGGAAAGCAAGAACTAGGCAGGACACATGCTGTTTGTAAAACTTGCTTCACAAAAATGAGATGCTTTGATAATGCAATTAGGCCATGCACCCCCCCCCCAAACCCATCTATGAAATTATGCTTTTCTGAAGCATATGCAGGGCTTCACATTAACACCCACCAACGGCAGGTGGATTTCAGCAGTGGCCACTTTGGAGGGTTGTAGTTTTCGCAAATGGCATCTAAAATAATAAACCTATTGCAATGTGAGACTACAAACCTCCAACTCCCATAAACACTCTCTGCACACAGTGTGTGCTCATCGGTCTACTGTCACTGTGGACATAGTCTGGCTCTGCTGACAGCCCGGTACAGGAGAAGTTGTGGACGGAGTCTGGCTCCGCTCCAGGCTGGGTACAGAAAAAGCCGCGAACGGTCTGCAGACTCCGCGGGTCAGTCTCCCACCCTGCCCGAGTTCATACCACAGCTTGGTGGGAAGAAATGTTGTGGTGGGTGGCAGTTTCTCTTGTACCGAGCCTGGAGCAGAGCCAGACTCCATTCATGGCGAGTTCATCTTGCAGCCAGTCTGGAGACACGACGACGAAGAGACAGCAGCCGGCAGAACACACCTGTCCCCGCTCTCAGCGATCAGATCACTGGGGAAACTGCCCTTGAGCCATTGTCCCAGCACTGAGTAGCCAATCCCCATTCCCCCATTACCTCGTACCTCTGTTGTTAAAGGAGATTATTTTTAGAGCAAGAAGCTCCTGTTTACTATCCGCAATTGTGCAAATTTAAGTTTTCGTACAACAGTGACTGCGCTTTGATGTGTTGCTGTAAAGAACAAATGAAGCTTCTTCTGAGGCAAACTTTCATTTATCAGTATTACACTGGTCAACACCAAATTTATTGTCTAAGTTTTTTTAGCTGATTTAGGACAATTTTGATGTGCTGAATCCAAAAATCACATTAGTTTTGCTCAGTCAGGTCAACTTTTTGAACTATAGCCACATGTTTTTTTACATTTTTGTTTACATGTATGGGTATTTTCGCTTATTATGATGCAAAATTCTTTATTTCTTGAAATTCTCTGAATTTTGAACAATGATGACGTAACATTCAATTTACATTTACTTACCTTTATCAGTGTCTACTATTCAATTTACAGTACAACTGTACAACTGCTGTACAACTGCTTACAACTTGGCATAAAAACCTGATCTGATCAAGAGAAATGGATGTCATTTTGGATTCAGCGGTGCAAAATTGTCTTAAATCAGTTAAAAAAAAAATACAGACAACTTACAAAAAAAATATTTTTGTTATGCTGTGTTATCTGTGATATGCAGCCATTTCATGGAAGTAAAACCTCTAATTATGAATTTTTAATGTGCTGGCCCAGGGGTGTCAAATAAATGTCCTATGGGCCAAAAACAGCCCACCAGGGGGTCCAAATTTTTCTCTGTGACTTTACAGCTTTCTACTGATTTTCTACTGATTGTTCATGTAAATTTGGCACATTTTTCTCCTTAAGATGAGACTTGTTTCTCATCAGTTTTCTTTCTCTTCTTTTTTTTCCTGGTGAAAACAGGTAGTATTCATTTCAGTTAAATCCATCAGCAACTACTAATGACATTGTGTAGCCCTGAAGGGGTGTTCCAATTCATAGGGGGGTAAATTTCAACCCATACCCCTTGGCCCTCGATGTCAAGAGCCAAGGGGTATGGATAGAGGTACAAATGAGAACTGGGATGGACTCCAAATCTACCTGTACTTCATTCTCACATTGCAAATATTTTTCTGGACTGTTTTATGGTATTTACTGATGTTAATAAATAATTAGACATTGTTTCTCTTGCTATTTTTTATGTATGTATAAGGGTCATTCACATTTAAAAAGGTTGTGAATTTAGTGGGCAGCGCGGTGGCACAGTGGTTAGCACTGCAGCAGCACAGCAACTCACCCTTGGCTGGGGGATCCTGGGTTCGATCCCAGCCCCCGACCAACAGTGATCTGTGTGGAGTTTGCATGTTCTCCCTGTGTCTGCGTGGGTTTCCTCCGGGATTTCTCCGGTTTCCTCCCACATGACAAAAACATGCAAGTTAGGTTAATTGGCATCAACTAGGGATTCTAAATTGTCCTTAGGTATGGATGTGAGAGTGAATGGTTGTCTGTCTCTCTGTGTTGGCCCTGCAATGGACTGGCGATCTGTCCAGGGTGTACCGTGCCTCTCGCCCAAAGATGCTGGGATAGGCTCCAGCCCCCCCGCGACCCAAAAAGGATTAAGCGGAAGAAGATGGGTGGGGTGTAAATCTAGTTCACGTAAAATTTAGCATGCAATAGTCAAATTTGATCATATTAAACATAATTTTCCAACCACTAGTGAAAGGGCTGAGCGGCTCTTCAGAGAGGATACCAAGATGTTTCTAGGCTAGTTGGGCAATGTAGTCTCTTCAGTGTGTCCTGGGTCTGCCCTGGGGTCTCCTCCTATTGGGACATGCCCGAAACACCTCCAGTGGGAGGCGTCCAGGAGGCATCCTGAGCAGATGCCCAAACCGCCTTAGCTGGCTCCTTTTGATGTGGAGGAGCAGCGGTTCTACTCTGAGCTTCTCCCAGATGACTGAGTTCCTCACCCTATCTCTAAGGGTGAGTCCAGCAATCCTACGGAGAAAGCTCATTTCAGCCACTTGTGTCCGCGATCTCATTCTTTCAGTCACTACCGAAAGCTCATGACCATAGGTGAGGGTAGGAACGTAGATTGACTGGTAAATTGAAAGCTTTGCTTTAGAACTCAGCTCCCTCTTCACCACAACAGACCGGTACAACATCCGCATCACTGCAGATGCTGCTCCAAACCGTCTGTCAATCTCTCTTCCCCTTACTCATGAATGAGACCCTGAGATACTTAAACTCCTCCACTTGGGGCAGGAGCTTGTCCCTAATCTGGACAGGACAATCCACCCTTTTCCAACTGAGGATGATGGACTCTGACATGAAAAAGTAAGTATGACCAGTAATACAAAAAAATGAAGATGCAGCACTGAGATACATCAAGAACCATTTTGCTTTTGAATCATTAACAGATGAATCATGAATCAAATCAAATCGTGACACAGCTGAAGATTCATAAGTTTAGAAAGTTTGTAGAAATTTGTTTGGAAAAAAAAACTAATTTAAAAAAAGTCCTCGAATTGAGACATTTGCTTACTTGCTCTTGGAAAAATTGTGTGAGAAATGGCATTTCAATTCTCTTGTATGTCCTGTACATATGGCTGCACGGTGGCGCAGTGGTTAGCACCGCGGCAGCACAGTTTTACCCTCGGCCGGGGGATCGAGGGGATCATGAGATCGTGGGTTCGATCCCTGCCCCCGGCCAACAGTGATCTGTGTGGAGTTTGCATGTTCTCCCCGTGTTTGCGTGGGTTTACTCCGGGATTTCTCCGGTTTCCTCCCACATGCCAAAACATGCAGGTTAGGGAGTTAAGGGGCGCTTGCGCACGCAGCGACCGGCAGCTGGTGGCTTGTCACCGGACTGCAGAACAAATCTACCTACGGGTACAAAATAAGTAAAAAAAAAATATATAGAAGTATTGACAAATAAAAATCTTTGAATCTTTCTTTAGTTTTGCAGGTATCAAGGTGGTTGAAACTTCTTAACAACTCCTCACAACTAAACAAGTATAGCTTATATAAAAACACTGAATACATTAGAAAATAAGAATATTTTGCATCTTATTTAACTTAATTCTAATAACTACTTTTTCCCTGTTATTGTAGATATTTTTTTTTTAGCAAAACAGACTTTCTATATGTTAACATGAATTAAACAAATCTGGTCATCAGATTAGCAGTACCTAATATTCCCCCAATAACAACTCTTCCAAAGAACTAATTCACATAAAGGTAAAACAATTAAGAAACCTAAACAGATGCCATGAATTTTGATAGAAAGACTGGTTTAAATTTGAACACTGGACTCATAATGAAAAAAATATGTATATATTTTTAGACATCTCCTTTAACTTAACTCCGATATCGCCATTGCTTATTCCAGCAATCAATACCACATCCTTGAGGAGATTGCCAGACTTCCAGGCAGTCCATGGATTGTTATCGGGCCCCGCAAGAGGCACAGACGGCGCCGAGAGAGGAAGAAGAAACGAGGCTGTAGGGCTGGCCTCTGTGCCCAGCTGGGCAAACAACGCACCAAGCCCCCGTTACCTTCAATTTTCCTCACCAACGCCAGATCCCTCGCCAACAAAATGGATGTGCTGCAATCGAAGATCGCCTAAAGTCGCTATATTGTGTCGACTGTTGTATTCTGATTGTGACCAAGTCTTGGCTCCACCTGCTCATCCCAGACACTACTGTGGAATTACCCAGCCAAACTACACTCCGTTTCAATCACAACACCAATTCTGGAAAGGGCAGAGATGGTGGGCTCTGTGTTTATGTGCTTCAGACTTGGTGTAATAACAGCAGAATAATTCAAAGCCACTGTTCACCGGACTTAGAGGCCATGTCTTTACTGTGTAGGTCCATCTATCTACCCCATGTGCTAACGGCAGTAATTGTAGCAGCTGTTTACGTCCCTCCAAACACTAACGTTAGCTTAGCACTCAGCCACCTCCAGCACATGGTTAGCAGGCAACAGAAAGATCACCCCGACACAGTCCACATTATTGCAGGGGATTTTAACAAAGCATGCTTAAAGACTGTACTCCCCAAATTCCACCATGTTAAGTGTCCCACAAGAGGGGAAACAACACTGGATCATGTTTACAGCAACATTAAGCATGCCTACAGAGCCACCCCCTCCCTCACTTTGGACAATCAGACTCTCTCTCCCTGCTTCTAATACCTGCTAACACCCCCAGAAAGAGTCCCCCCCCCAACCAAACAAACAATTAAAACCTGGCCTGAAAGTGCTCTCCTCCAGCTACAGGACTGCTTTAACTGCACAGATTGGAACATCTTTGAATAGCAGGACCTAGACTCCTACACCAGGTCCGTCCTCTTCTACATTAAATGCTGTGTAGAAAATGTGACAGCCACCAAACACATCCGGGTCTTTCCAAATTGGAAACCCTGGATCGCAACTCAGCCTTCAGGCAGAGGGACAGCTCTCTGTACAGCACTGCTAGAGCCAACTTGAGAGGAGGGATAAAACACACTAAGAATGCTGACAGGAGGAAAGTGGAAGGCTTCCTCATAGACAACCCCCCACAGATGTGGAGAGGCATCCAGGCCTCTTAAGCACACAGTCTGTTCCCAGCTGTGAGCAGTGGGTAATTAGGTCACCTGCCTGCTTTGCCCACACCTGCTGCTCATTTGTTTGTCCAAGTACTTAAGGACTGCAAGTTCACCGTTTCACTGCTGCAGCACTGCATTGTTTGTACTTGTTTGGACTTCATTCCCTCCGTGTTTCCCCTCATCTCCTCCAGAGCTATTCCAGCTCTGGAGTGTATCCTCTGTAAGTTATCTCAATTTGTATTTTGTGTTATCGGCACTGTTTTGGTATTTTTGTTAATGTCACACTGCAGTTCAGCATTTGGGCCTGTCTTTCTGCCCTGGAGGGGCCAATTCTTGACAGAATGCTGCAGCCAGATTAGGGCCCAGCTGCTGTAGTTGTATTTTTTGTCCTTTTGCGTTTTTTCTTTTTCGCTCACCTACTTGTGGAGCTCAGATGGTTTCAGCAGGTCAATCAGCCAGGAGGAAGAGAAGGTGACGTCGGGATGAGCTGGAGTTCATGGCCTTCACTTCTGCCCTCCCAAGAGAGCAGACGCTTTTTTCTTCTCTCCTGCTGATTTTTTCCTCCCCTCCTGTTACTAGATCCCAGCTTGCTGTTGTCTGCCTGCGTCTAACTGCGACCGCCGAAAAGAAATTATGGAGTTAATAAGCTGGGCTTTGAACACAATTGACACTATTTTTTCAACAAGGAAAAGTGCTCCGGGGGAAGCTGTCTGCCCCGCTGGAACGGCTCCAGTGGGCTATCTATGTGACACGGGTAAATGGAAAATGCTGTGTCTCTCTAATCTTTCTATCGAAGATATTGAAGATCTGTTTATCTTCGTAATCTTGGTGATTGGGATAATTCTGATTGGGACGGGAATTGTCTTGGTTTACCGCAAATTGCTGAAGATGGATTCAACCTATCAAAATGCTGGCCAGGCGAGGTGCATCCAACAAATTGAGAAACTGGAGAAGACCATGATAGCGACTACTGGAGAACTGTCTCGTAAGGTGGATTACATCATGGGTTCGCTCAGGTCTTTCCACGACGAATTCAAAGCTGCGCAATGAAGGATTAATGTACTGAATCTACAGAAGAAATACAAGTCTTCTCTGTGATCAGTCCTATTTGGCATTATTATTCCCCATGAAAATTCCTCCTGGCTGTCTGCAGTCTGTGTTTTTTTCAAAATCATGAGCACAAGGCCTTGGACAGCCAGCTGCAGCGCCAGATAAGACTGGGCGCCAGACAGACAAAACATCTTCTGCCAAGGGTCCTTGGGTCTCTCTTATTATCATCAACACTGCTCAACACCGCACACACATTGATTCATGAACTGATTAAAGATACTGTACACTGCTCTCTTGTGTCTTGTGAATTCTATTGTATGCTAATGCATGAGGGTTTTTTTCTGTGTAGTCAAAATTTGGCTCACATATGAGCGTTTATTCTGATTACTATGTTTTTTCTCTCTCCTATTGTGTTTTCCTCCCCCTCCTCTCCCCTCTTTACCTCCACTGTTGACAGGCGCCTTGTATGGCGACGCGTCATTGGATGCGCCTAACGTGCGCGTCTAATGTCAAGTCAAATTCCTTGTGTGTTTACTTGTAAATATACTTGGCAATAAAGCTGATTCTGATTCTGATTCTGATCGAGGACATGGCAGCCGGCGCTTGGAGCTGTAGGTCCCGGAAGGATGAGAAGCTGTGCTGGGGTGGAGTCGCCAATTTGCTGCAAGTCAAACCCAGTGTACGCTTCCATCCCTGGGTGCAGAGACTCTCCCTTCCTCCACTCCCACCTATGCCATCAGCCTCCTTCTCGCCTCCTCCATCAGCTCCGCGGCAACAGCGTTGTTCCGCTCCAGACCGCCAGAGGAAGGCCCCCACTTCCTCATTTGCAGCCCATCCTTTGCCGAGGCAAGAAATTCCTGCAGTATTCTCCTTTTTTGACTCTTTCTCTCCGGCTGTCCCACCAGCCAACCTCCCCGCTGCAATTCTTTCTTCCTCCTCCTTGGCGACCCCTCCCACTGCGGAGGAACTGGTCGCCTCCCTTTCGGTCCCGTCCGTCCCAGTGACTACAGGGGCAGCTCCTCCACAAACCACAGAGGGGCCCAAGTTCACCTTAGCCACAAAGAGGGACGATGCTCCATATACAGCAGCAGGCAACATCCAGATCCGGGAAAACAGGCAAGTTTTATTTCATTCTACTTCTATTTATGATGATATGCCTTGCCTGATTTCCGGTAGGGAGGCTCAGGAAAAGCAATCCTCTGAGCTCTCCCCACCTGCTGCTGTTACAAATCGCTCACCAGCCCTCTCTGTGTCCTCTCCTGTGTCCCCTGTGTGTGTGCTGACCCCGGGATCGAGCTGCCGGACGCAGAAGGAGCCTGTGGCCCTGGAGGAACCAGTTCCAGCGCCAGCGGTGAGCCAACCCCCAGCTGCCACGCCAGACGAGCCACCAGCATGGACCACTTCGCCTGGGGGTCCCCGGACTGCAACCACCATCATGCCTACTGCGGAGGCTGCCACAGCAGAGTTAAAACCGGAGCTGGATCTCCAAGAGACTGGGCCTGAGACGTCGTCGTCTGGATCGATGGAGTCGTGGACGGCGGTGGAGCTCCAGCTCAGGCAAGTGCTCTCTTTTGTTTTTCTCTTTTCTGTCCTGGAGAAATCTTGCCTGGCTCTTGGTGAGGAGAGTCGGGTGCAGCCATCAGCTTCTCCTGAGCTCACCTTGCTGGGCTCCGCCGCTGCCGGTGACCCTGACCCTGTACCTCTCCCTGTTTGTTCTGAGCCTTGTTGCAGGGTCGTCGGGGAAGATCCAACCACACCAGATGTTTCCGTGGGTCCAGGTTCGCCACCTGAGGACATCGTGGGTCCAGCTCCCCCTGCTGAGGTTATCGTGTGTGCACCATCCCAGCCCGGGACCTCCATGGGTGCAGCCTCCCCTCTGCCCGAGGCAGTCATGTGGATCCCTCCTCCTCGGTCTCCGTGGGTGCCACACCCCAGCCTAAATCCAACATGGACATGGGTGCTGTGCTCTAGCTTGGGCCCTCCATGGGCGCTACGCCCCAGCTCGGGGCCCACCGAGGGTGCGGCGCTGGCCCAGCCCAGAGCCACCGAGGGTGCGGCGCTGGCCCAGCCCAGAGCCGCACCGAGGGTGTGGCGTTGGCCCAGCCCAGAGCCGCACCGAGGGTGTGGCGTTGGCCCAGCCCAGAGCCGCACCGAGGGTGTGGCGTTGGCCCAGCCCGGAGCCACCGGGGGTGCAGCGTTGGCCCAGCCCGGAGCCACCGAGAGTGCGGCGTTGGCCCAGCCCGGAGCCACCAAGGATGCAGCTTTGGCCTAGCCCGGATCCACCAAGGGTGCGGCATTGGCCAAGCCCGGAGCCACCGAGGGTGCAGCATTGACCCAGCCTGGAGCCACCGAGGGTGCAGCATTGACCCAGCCTGGAGCCACCGTGAATGCAGCTATGCTCCAGCCCGGAGCCAACACAGGTGCTGCAGAGCTCCAGCCCGGAGCCACCGCGGGTGCTACAATACTCCAACCCAGAGCCACCACGGGTGCTACTGTCTCTCAGCCCAGGACCACCGAGGGCATTGAGGCCTTCCTTCCTCTGCCTGACATCGTTGGGGTTTCCCCGCCACTGCCAGACGCCATCATGGGTTCTTCCCCACCACTAGACACCGTCGTGGTCTTCCCCCATCAGCCCTTCATCCCCTCACTGGGCCTCCCCGTGGGGGAGCCACTTCCTGGGTCACCTCTCCAGTCCTGGTGGCTAAAGAACTCAGGCCGGCAGCCCGACAGACTGAGCCGCTGGGTTGGGTGGCCCATATTCCCCGGCAGGCCACCTGACTCATTCCACCTTGCTGTCTGCCTAGCCTGGGATTTCAGCCGGCCCCTCGAATAGCTGAGTTCTTTGGCCTAGGGGGCCCAGGGGCCTGGCATAGCCTGGGCGCAGGTCCTGAGCAGGCTCCAGACTCTAGTTCCCTCCTAACCCGTTTTCCCCCACCTCCCACCTGGGGTAGCTTTTTGCTGTACCCTTTCTCTGTGGGGGGGGGGGGGTCCTTTTTGGTGTTACCTGGGGGTGTCTGGATTCCACCCCTTGAGGAGGGGGAGGGGGGCTCTGTCATGAGTCTGAGGTCAATTATTCCCTCTGAACTCAGACTCAATTTATTTCTGAGTTTTGTATGTCTGTTATTATCATGTTGTCAGTTTTCTGTATATATTTTGGTTTATTTACACTCTTGTGCCCTCCTCTCTCAGACATCCCCACTCATACAGCTGGGAACAGACTGTGAGCAGTGGGTAATTGGGTCACACCTGCTGTTCATTTGTTTGTATTTAAGGACTGCAAGTTCACTGTTTCATTGCTGCAGCATTGCATTGTTTGGACTTCATTCCCTCTGTGTTTCCCCTCATCTCCTCCAGAACTATTACAGCTCTGAAGTGTATCCTCTAAGTTATCTCAGTTTGTATTTTGCGTTATCTGCACTGTTTTGATATTTTTGTTAATAAATGTCACACTGCAATTCAGAATTCGGGCCTGTCTTTCTGCCCCGGAGGAGCCAATTCTTGACAGCAGGGGGCAGGGCTTACAGGTACATCTCAAAAAATTAGAATATCATGAAAAAGTTCAATATTTTTGGTCACTCGTTTCAGAAAGTGAAACCCATATATTATATTGATTCATTACACAGAGAGTGATATATTTCAAGTGTTTATTTATTTTGATTTTGATGATTATGGCTTACAGCCCATGAAAACCCCAAATTCAGTTTCTCAAAAAAATAGAATATTACATAAAATTAATTTTAAAAAATAGTTTTTTAATAGAAGTGTTGGCCGACTGTAAAGTATGTCCATGTACACACTCAATACTTGGACAGGGCTCCTTTTGGATTCATTACTGTATCAATGTGGCGTGGCATGGAGGTGATCAGCCTGTGGCACTGCTGAGGTGTTATGAAGGTCCAGGTTGCTTTGATAGTGACCTTCAGCTGGTCTGCATTGTTGGATCTGGTGTCTCTCATCTTCCTCTCGACAATATTCCATAGATTCTCTATGGGGTTTAGGTCAGAAGAGTTTGCTGGCCAATCAAGCACAGTGATGCCATGGTCATTAAACCAGGTTTTCATACTTTTGGCAGTGTGGGGGGTGCCAAGTCCTGTTGGAAAATAAAATCAGCTTCTCCATAAAGCTTGTCAGCAGAGAGAAGCATGACATGCTCTAAAATTTCCTGGTAGATGACTGCGCTGACTTTGGTTTCTATAAAACACGGTGGACCAACACCAGCAGATGACATGATTCCTCAAATCCATTACTGACTGTGGAAACTTCACACTAAACCTCAAGCAACTTAGATTCTGTGCCTCTCCACTCTTTCTCCAGATTCTGGGACTTTGATTTCCACATGAAATGCAAAATTTACTTTTATCGGAACAGAGATCATCTGCTGGTGTTTGTCCACTGTGTTTTATAGAGACGAAAGTCAGCGCAGTCGTCTACCAGGAAATTTTAGAGCACTTCATGCTTCCCTGTGCTGACAAGCTTTATGGAGAAGCTGATGCCATGCCACACTGATACTGTAATTAACCCAAAAGGAGCCCAGACCAAGTATTGAGTGTGTACATGGACATACTTTTCAGTCAGCCAACATTTCCATTAAAAAAACTATTTTTTAAAATTAATTTTATGTAATATTCTAATTTTTTGAGAAACTGAATTTGGGGTTTTCATGGGCTGTAAGCCATAATCATCAAAATTAAAATAAACAATTGAAATATATCACTGTCTGTGTAATGAATCTATATATACTATATGGGTTTCACTTTCTGAAATGAGTGACAAAAAATATTCAACTTTTTCATGATATTTTAATTTTTTGAGATGTACCTGCAAGTGAAACTTCACAGCAAAAAACAGATATGAGACATCTGAGTGATTTTGCTCTTGATCTATCTTGTAAGTCATAAAAACATGTTTCAGACATGTTAAGAAAAAAGAAAAACTTGATTTTTGGTGGAGTGTCACTTTAAGATTCTAGCTTCATAAAAATTGATATTAAATTAAATGTATGTAATCAACTGCAAGTTTCTGATCATACAGGAGAGAAAAAAGTATGGACTCATTAACCAAATCAACAACTATTACTACTTAGCTGCATCCTCTCTATAGCATTTACACACATGGACAAAATTGTTGGTACCCCTCTGTTAATGAAAGAAAAACAATGGTCAGAGAAATAACTTGAATCTGACAAAAGTGCTAATAAATAAAAATTCTATAAAAATTAACCAATGAAAATCAGACAATGCTTTTGAATTATGGTTCAACAGAATTATTTTAAAAAACAAACTCATGAAACAGGCCTGGACAAAAATTAACTAACTACTAACTAACCTGCACTTATATAGCGCTTTTCTAGTCACAAAGACCACTCAAAGCGCTTTCACTAGTACTAACCCTCTATTCTAAGGGCCTATAGGAAACAGATATCTAGGGACAATTTAGAACAACCAATTAACCTAACATGCATGTCTTTGGATTGTGGGAGGAAACCGGAGCCCCCGGAGTAAACCCACGCAGCACAGGGAGAACATGCAAACTCCACACAGAAAGGTTCCAACCCCTGCCAGCCTGGGGAAAAATGATGGTACCCTTAACTTAATATTTTGTTGCACAACCTTTTGAGGCAATCACTGCAATCAAACGATTTCTGTAACTGTCAGTGAGACTTCTGCACCTCTCAGCAGGTATTTTGACCCACTCCTCATGAGCAAACTGCTCCAGTTGTCTCAGGTTTGAAGGGTACCTTCTCCAGACAGCATGTTTCAGTTCCTTCCACAGATGTTAACCCAATTTCATTTGCCATAGTTTATCGTCCCCCATCAACCTACTCAGAATTTTTATCCGAATTTGCTGATTTCTTAGCTGATTTAGTGCTGAAATCTGATAGAATAATTATAGTAGGGGACTTTAATATACATGTGGACGTAGATAGTGACTGCCTTAATGTGGCATTTAATTCAATATTAGACTCAATTGGGTTTTCTCAGAAAGTAGGAAATTCTACTCATTATCTCCACCATACATTGGACCTTGTTCTGACACATGGCATAGAAATAGAAAATCTTGTAGTGTCTCCTCATAACCCTGTACTGTCAGACCATTGTCTGTTAACCTTTGATTTTACTATTTCTGACTATTTGGCTCCTAAAGAAAAATATTATTACAGTAGATGCCTCTCAGATGATGCTGTTACCAAATTTATGCAGATTGTTT
Source organism: Pholidichthys leucotaenia (assembly GCA_020510985.1). Lineage (NCBI taxonomy): Eukaryota > Metazoa > Chordata > Actinopteri > Cichliformes > Pholidichthyidae > Pholidichthys > Pholidichthys leucotaenia. Next base: position 232,036,858 of record CM035849.1, read on the forward strand.
CCTCTATGCCATGTGTCAACACAACGGAAATAAGCTATAGACAGCTTGCTCCTTCTGTAATTGATAACATGGTGGATAGTGTTACAGCTTCTCTGCATCAGACTCGAGACTTGGTGGCCCCCTTAAAAAAGAAAAAGTCTAATCAGAGATTTCTAACTCCTTGGTTCAACACAGAAACTCACAGCTTAAAACAGAAGACTCGTCAATTAGAAAGAAAATGGCGCTCCACTAATTCAGATGAAATCTATTTAGCTTGGAGAAATCATCTTTTAATTTATAAAAAATCTCTTAGAAAAGCTAGAACGAGTTATTATTCTGCATTAATAGAAGAGAACAAGAATAATCCCAGGTTTCTTTTCAGCACTGTAGCCAGGTTGACAAAGAGTCAGGACTCTGTCAATCCGAGCATTCCCTTTGAGCTTGCTAGTCAGGACTTTATGAACTTTTTCAATAATAAAATTTCATCCATCAGAGATAAAATCGATCGGATTCTTCCCACAGTTAACTTAAATACTGTGACTACTACAGCTCCTTCAACTGATGTCTGTCTTGATGAGTTTACTCCAATCGATCTTTATGAGTTAGACAAAATAGTTTCCTCATCCAAACCTTCAACTTGTCTTTTAGACCCTATTCCTACCAGGTTATTTAAAGAAGTCTTCCCACTTATTGGTAGCTTTATTCTTCATATAATCAATTCTTCATTAACTTTAGGCTATGTACCGCAGGCTTTTAAAATGGCTGTAATTAAACCCTTACTCAAAAAGCCAACGCTAGATCCAGGAGCTTTAGCTAACTATAGACCAATCTCTAATCTCCCTTTCATTTCAAAAATCTTAGAAAGAGTTGTTGCTACGCAATTATTTGACCACCTGCAGGGAAATGGTTTACTTGAAGAGTTTCAATCTGGGTTTAGAATCCATCATAGTACTGAAACAGCCTTAGCGAAGGTCACTAACGACCTCCTCATCGCATCTGATAATGGACTGGTTTCTGTACTTGTCCTTTTAGACCTTAGTGCAGCTTTTGATACTATCGATCATAATATTCTACTTGATAGATTAGAACACTATGTTGGACTTAATGGAACTTCGTTGCAGTGGTTTAGATCTTATTTATCTGATAGGTTCCAGTTTGTTCATGTAAATAATGAGTTTTCTTTCAACTCAAAGCTTAGTCATGGAGTTCCACAGGGATCTGTGCTAGGCCCTACTCTTTTTAGTTTATATATGCTTCCGTTAGGCAACATTATTAGAAAGCACTGTATACATTTTCATTGTTATGCAGATGACATACAATTATACCTGTCAATGAAGCCAGATGATAGTAATCAATTAGCCAAGTTAGAAGCCTGTCTTAAGGAAATCAAAGCTTGGATGGCTTGTAATTTCCTGCTATTAAATTCAGATAAGACTTTAGTCATTCTTGTTGGTCCAAAAAACCTTAGAAATACCTTTCCAAATCAAACTTTCAGTTTGGATGCAGTTACTCTTTCTCTTAATAGCTCTGTGAGGAACCTTGGAATTATTTTTGATCAAGATCTGTCCTTCAATTCACATATTAAAATTTGTTTCTAAGACTGCCTTCTATCATTTGCGTAATATTGCCAAGATTAGAAGCATCTTGTCTCAGAGTGATGCTGAGAAACTGATCCACGCTTTTGTTAGCTCGAGATTAGATTATTGTAATTCTTTATTATCAGGCTGTCCTAAAACATCTTTAAAAAGTCTTCAGCTGATCCAAAATGCTGCAGCAAGAGTTTTAACAGGTACTAGAAAGAGAGATCATATCTCTCCGGTTCTGGCCTCCCTTCACTGGCTTCCAATAGAATTTAGAATTAAAGTAGAACTGAACTCACCATTTTGCCAAAAAAGTAGAATAGCAGATTAATTCCTTATTACCTATTGCATTTTTCAACACATAAAAGAAATTTTTAGGCCGTGCGATGGCCAAGCTATAAGCCAATAAACTTGCCTCTGGCTGGCAGTGCCAAACAAACCGGAAGTAGTGCAGACGACGCTGCGTGACGTCACGAGTGTGACCCTTATCAAAACAACAATGGCAGATGATAGCAGTTCCAGCAGTCAAGAACACCAGAGTTTTCAGAGTGAAGAGGCATTCAGGATCGGTGACAAGACAGAGGAGGATGCAGGAGTGTCAAGTGAACAGGAAGAGATCGAGGGAGGCATCGAACCGTACAGATTAGAGCCAGAATTTTCGGGGGATTCCGGCACCGACTCAGACCGCAGCAGTGATGGGGAGGAGAGTCGCTTATTGAATACAGAATGGTGAGTCTTTACTTTGGCATGTTTGGGGTGTCAGGATAAGGAAAATTAACAATAAAAAATAAAGGGAAAAAAAAACATCAGCATTTTTCCAACTTATTACAGTGATCCCTCACTTATCGCGTTTAATGGGGACCAGAACCGACCGCTAAAAGTGAAAAACCGCGAAGTAGCGTCACCCCCCCCCCCCCCCCCAAGGGCGTCACAAGCACTATTTTGCACAAAAAGGCACAAGAGAACAGCGAAAAGTGCCACTAAACAACACGAGCGATAAAGAACAATGAATGCGGTCTTCCTTCGCTGGGTATAGGCGCTCGGCAGGGAGCGAAGCTGGGTAAAACGTCTCGGCCAATCAGCTTGCGAGGTAAAACGTCTCGGCCAATCAGCTTGCGAGATTCCCGAGCGGTGAAGAGGTGGGCGGAGAGGAGTGGAGCGGTGGTCAGAGAGGTAGATTTTCAGTTGTGCAGGCTCTCCGTGTTGATACCTGATGTTCTAATATAGAAGGCAGGGAGAAGGCAGGGAGAAGGCAGGGAGACTACATTGTAGTCATTGTAGCACGGCTCAAAGAGTAAGATGGCGAAAAAGAGGAAAGCGAGGGGGGGTTCTCGCTCGGCTGCGAAGGAGAGGCACGCGAACAGCCTTGCCTGGCATATTTCTATCCAATGCCAATTCTCTCTTGAACAAGGTAGAAGAATTAAGACTGCTGATGCGATTTAAGGACCTCGCTTCCTCGTCTGTCATCTGTTTCTCTGAGACCTGGCTTGAAGGGAACATACCGGACAGCGCGATCAGCCTCGAGGGATTTCAGCTGTTTCGTGCTGATCGCGTCACAGAGCTCTCCGGTAAGTCTATTGGAGGAGGAGTCTGCTTCTACATTAACAGCAGCTGGTGCTCTGATGTAACGGTGGTTTCACAACACTGTTCTCCCGATCTAGAATTTCTCTCTATCAACTGCAAGCCATTTTATTCCCCGCGGGAGTTCGCATCATTTGTTTTGATCGCTGTGTACGCCCCTCCCGACACGGACGCGCGCAAGGCCCAGCGCGCGCTCGCAGATCACGTCCTACATGCGGAGCGGAATTTTCCAGACTCCCTGGTTATTGTGGTAGGCGACTTTAACCAGAGCAATCTGAGTCACGAGCTCCCCCGATACAGACAGTTTATTAAATGTCCAACCAGAGGAAATAACACACTGGATCACTGTTACACCACAGTGAAAGACGCATATCGCGCTGTTCCCCGCGCTGCGCTCGGTCTATCTGATCACGTGATGGTCCACTTCATTCCCACATACAGACAGAGACTGAAGCTCACTAAACCTGTTGTGACCACCACAAAGAAATTGACCAGTGAAGCTGGAGAGAAACTGAACACATGCATGGAAATAACTGACTGGAGCATGTTTAAAGGAGCCACACATGATCTTAATGAGTACACAGACACTGTGAACTCATACATCAACTTTTGTGAGGAGAGCATTCTCCCATCACGCACCAGGGTGAGGTACTCTAATGATAAGCCCTGGTTCACTGCCAAGCTCAGACAGATCAGAAAGGAGAAGGAAGCTGCGTTGAAAAGTGGAGACAGAGACTGCTACAGGGAGGTTAAATATCGGTTTAACAGAGAGCTGAGGAGAGCTAAATCTGTGTATTCTGAGAGACTCCAGCAGCAGTTCACTGCTAATGACTCGGCTTCTGTGTGGAGAGGACTGAGGCAAATCACCAACTATCGGCCTCAGGCTTCTAAAGGTCAGGATGACAAAGCCCTTTGTCAAAAACTGTCCCAACATTACGCCCGTTTTGACACCTCGCCAGCTGTGTCCAACTCCCCCACTCCACCCAGCTCCACTGCCTCCTCGGCCCCTGATTCATCAAAAGCGCCCCCCCCCCCTCCTCCTCCCCCCCTGCCCTTGTCATCAGTGAGCAGGACGTGCACAGACAATTCTCCAGACTGAACCTGCGCAAGGCCCCCGGGCCGGACGGTGTGTCTCCCTCCACCCTGAGACACTGTGCGAAAGAGCTGGCTCCTGTCTTCACAGACATTTTTAACACCTCCCTTAAGCTATGCCACGTGCCGACCTGCCTCAAATCCTCCACCATCATCCCTGTCCCCAAGAAGCCACAGATTACTGGACTTAACGACTACAGACCTGTAGCGCTCACCTCTGTAGTTATGAAGTCCTTTGAGCGCCTGGTCCTGTCTCACCTCAAGTCCATCACCACTCCCCTCCTGGACCCGCTGCAGTTTGCCTACCGTGCCAACAGGTCTGTGGACAACGCAGTCAACCTGGCCCTCCACTCCATCCTGCAGCACCTGGACTCCCCGGGAACCTACGCCAGGATCCTGTTTGTGGACTTCAGCTCTGCATTCAACACCATCCGCCCCGCTCTGCTCCAGAACAAGCTGTCCCTGCTCGGCGTGCCTGACTCCCTCTGCAGGTGGATCACCGACTTCCTGACAGACCGGAGGCAGCATGTGCGGCTGGGGAAGTCTGTCTCGGACTCTGTTAGCATCAGTATCGGATCACCCCAGGGCTGTGTACTTTCCCCCCTACTCTTCTCCCTTTATACCAACTCCTGCACCTCCTCCCACCAGTCTGTTAAGCTGATCAAGTTTGCGGACGACACCACCCTCATCGGGCTCATCTCCAACGGCGACGAGTCCGTCTACAGGAAAGAGGTGGCCCAGCTGGTGTCCTGGTGCAGCCACAACAACCTGCAGCTGAACGCTCTGAAGACAGCGGAGATGATTGTGGACTTCAGGAAAGTCACAACCCCCCTGCCCCCCCTCACCATCACAGGCTCTCCCATCACCATTGCAGATTCCTTCCGCTTCTTGGGCACCACCATCACCCGGGACCTCAAATGGGAGCCAACCATCAGCTCCCTCATCAAAAAGGCCCAGCAGAGGATGTTCTTTCTGCGGCAGCTGAGGAAGCTCAAGCTTCCCACCAAGATGTTAGTGCAGTTCTACACGGCCATCATCGAGTCCATCCTCACCTCCTCCATAACCGTGTGGTACGCAGGAGCCACTGCCAGGTACAGACTAAGACTGCAGCGCGTTGTGCGCACTGCTGAGAAGGTGATCGGCTGTAAGCTCCCATCTCTCCAGGACCTGTACATCTCCAGGACCCTGAGGCGTGCAGGCCGGATCATAGCCGATCCTTCACACCCTGGTCACGTACTGTTTGCCCCCCTCCCCTCAGGTAGAAGACTTCGGTCCATTCAGACTAAAACCTCCCGGCACATGAACAGCTTTTTCCCCTCTGCCATCAGACTGCTGAACACTAAGTGACTTATTGACTCTCGTGCACTATATACAGCAGCTCATGTTGTTCATCACTGTTTTTCTGTTGCATTATCGACTGCACTGTGGTACCCCATATTATCTGCTACTTGCTAATTTATTTAAAACTGCCTTGACTAGTATTACTTATTATTATTATTACTTATTATTACTTATTATTCTACACTTATTGCATGTTTTTAGTCTTTTAGTTTTTAGTTTCTCTCTTTATCTCATCATGTTTTTAATGTTGCAGCATGGCACCGAGACAAATTCCTAGTTTGTGTACTACATGAACAATGGCAATAAATCTGATTCTGATTCTGGAATCTGCTGTTGAAGACACTGGTTGGAGGTAAAGCCTGCAGGGTCTTGGCCCTCCATGGCACATGATTAGACACCCCCCCCCCCCCGCCCGCAGTATCCAACTTTTACTTTCAAAATAAGTGTAAATATTTGCAAAAAGCAAACATTATTAGAAATATGTTATATTTCAATTTAATACTATCCCACTTGTACTTACAAAAACGTGTGAATATTCATAAAAAGCACACACATGAAAGGTAGCACCACAAGCAGTGGGTCACAGCGGTTTTGGGCAACAGCAACACAATTGTGTATCCTTTGCCAATCTGTCTGCTGTTATTTAATGTTTAACAGTTAAGGGACGGATGATTATATGCTCCAAAACTGGAGAAACTCTCTGATAAAAAAGATGCAACAACACAAGTCACTTTTGTTTTGAATTAACTGCCAAATGACCTAGAAATAATGAGCTGAAACTTGTTTTTATTCGTATTAAATAATGAGACAGTGGCACACTGGCCAACACCAAATTGTATTATTTTTTACATCCTAGGGCATTTTGGAAGTACTGAATAAAAAAAATTCATGTTTTTCACCTTCAGGTCAACGTTTGGAACAACAGTATTAGTATTTTCCGTTTAGATGATGCTACACTCCTTCTAAAGTATTGTAATTCTCTGAATTTGGAATGCCGATAGAACATTCAATTTACATATACTTACTTGCTTGATCAGTCTCTCCTGCTGCATTTTAAACTCCAACTGTGCAACTTCTTATAAGTTAACATAAAAAATTTACCCAAAGTTTAGAACTAGATCATGTGGTGCTAATTTTTTATGATATTTCAATAAAAAGAACAGAAAGCTTACAAAAACGTTTGTTTTTTGGTCTAGTTAAAAATTACATTACCTTTACAATGGTTGACCCCTGACAGGATGATCAGCATCATTTTCATCAGACTAGGCAATGGAATTTCTATGTAATTATACTGTTTTATAATTCAGTGTTATAACAGACAAACCACACTTTCCAAAACAATTCCATTTTATTATATACAAAATATTAAAATAAAAAAAAAACTTTGCAACACAACATGAAGGTTAATCGACATTTTATACACGCCGACCACTGAATGCCTCTACACCAGCTTCCCAAACTGGGTCAGGAAGGCTCGGTTGAATGAAGCCGTCTCTGCCAGCTCTGGGTCAGGAAGGCTCGGTTGAATGAAGCCGTCTCTGCCAGCTTCTGGGATACCCTCGCGTTTTCTGCAACCTCATTTAAATGTTGCAAATATTTATCATTGAATACATTTTGCGCCTGGTGGCGGGACAGATTCACATTGGAGAATCCGGGCGTGCTGGCGCGGCGGACGCGTGGGATGATTCTACAAGGAAAATGCACACAATAAAATACAGCCCGAAAGTGCAAGATATACAGAAAAGACAATAGTTTTTAACAAGATTACATAAGCTTATTTCAGCGTATTGTTCACATCCACAGTGTGCTGCGATAAAGCAGAGCGATCATCATCCACAAATGAACAGCTTTTTTATTGCATAAATAAACTGAGCGTCTTACCGAATATATTTGCAAAAAAACGCACAATAAAAAAAATTAAAACTCACCGTTCAAGGACTCCGATGTCAAGACCTCCCGATATATTTTTTCATTCCGGGTGGCTCCGTCAAACTCGCGCTGGATGCGTTCGTCTGACAATGCAGTGAGCAGACACTGCACCTCCTTATTGGTCCATGGAACACCCTTATTACGCGAAGCCATTTTTGATAGAGAATAAATGAAAATAGCACAGCAACACACTGAAAATAAACCGCCAACAGTGGTTGCGTGCTGAGTAATGGCGGTCGTGAAGATTCTTTTTTTTTTTTTTTCCAAAAACTTTATTGAGAAGGTTGTGAAGATTCGGCAGAAGAGGAGGAGGAGAGGGGCGGTTACAACCTGACCAATCAGCGCCGGTTATGACCTGACCAATCAGCGGTGACCAGTCTGTTAACGTCACACACGGCCCAGCTCAGCACTGCTGTACCCTGCCCTTGAGCGGAGCGGAGAATCGCGGCTGTTAAACCGTGTTGGGGCTTGTGGAAAAGCGTACAAAGCGTGCTGAGCCGTCCCGTGTCGCGCTAAAGCGTGCTAGTGGAAAAGGGCCTTTTGTGTGAACCTTGCCTATGTCATACTGGTGTCAGGAGTGGGGATGGAGCTAGATGGTAGCCAGGACCCAGGCGGAGGTCCAGCGGCCGGGGCGGTTCATCGCTCGGCTGGGAACGGAGCGCAGAGCTGAGACGCCGGCCCCCGGAGTGGCTCGCCGCGATGGACGGAGCAGCGGACCCGACGGGACTGCTCTGCCTTTTTCAAGGCAGAGCGGGCCAAGCTGAGCAAACCAACCCCGCTTCCCGCCCTTTTCAGGGCAGGACGGGCTGGCGATTCCAGGGCGATCAGGAGCGGCGATCGACCGGGAGGTGACCGTCCCATCCATCCGGCAGCGGGCCAAGACTCCCCGCTACAACGGCGAGAACCTGTGGGATGACCACCTGGCCCAGGTCGAGCTGGCTGCCGCACTGAACGACTGGTCACCGGAGGAAACCGCCATGCTGAGAGCGAGTGGGAGGAGGAGGAGTTACAGCAGACCACGGCAGCGCGTGCACGGAGGAGACAGCCGCGGCAACGCGAGGAAGGTGGGCTTCTGCTGCGCAGAGCCAGGGTACATTGCACGGTACTGCCCCGCACGCAGTGCACGACAAACTGGCCCCTCGCCGACGTTAAATTAGAGCGAGGTGGCATGAACGGGGAAAGGCCGCCTCCCGCAGATGCTTCCCCCGGCGGTGACGTCACAGAGGCCTTTGGCGCGCAGCAGCAGTGGAGCGAGCAGGACAGATCCGGTCTTTTCCCGGGCTTGGCAGGGGCTGGACGCTTGGACGCGGGCCAGCGGCCACCTGGGAGGTCCTGACAGCGGTGGGAGTCGTGACTCCCGCTGCCAGGGGAGGGACTGTGCGTAGTCCTACCGCCTCCCGCAGATGTTTCCCCTTTCGGTGACATCACAGAGGCCCTCGGCGCGCAGCAGCAGCTGAGCGAGCAGGACAGATCCGGTCTTTTCCCGGGCTCAGCAGGGGCTGGACGCCTGGACGCAGGCCAGCGGCCGCCTGGGAGGTCTTGGCAGCGGTGGGAGTCGTGACTCCCGCTGCCAGGGGAGGGACTGTGCGTAGTCCTACTGAAGCTGTTGGATGTGCTGGTCATCAGCATCGAAGCTGCTCCCAACACCTGGATTGATTCGCGTTGGACTTCTGGGTTGGACTTTGATTTTTCTGGGGACAGAAATCAGTCCAGCTGGGGGCAGTGTAACGTCGGGGCCATGTTGAGGGGGGCAGGGATTTCCCAGCATGCTTTGCCAGTTGACAACGTTACTGTGTGTGTGTGTATTAAATGTGTTATTACTGAGTTATTATACTGCTGTGTCATTATAACTGCATTATAATGACCCAACAGTGTTATAGGCAGGAGTAGGGAAAGATGTATTATGTGTTGTATAACCATGATTGAAACGGAGGTCCGGGAGAATGACCTCCCCTCCTGTCTGTGCTCAGGGTAGTTGGGGTTGGGGGTGTGTGAATAAAGCCTGTTCATCACAACCACTTGCTCCTCTTCTTTGTGTGAACCTCGCTACGTCACAGTATTTTTATTCTAGTGTTTCTTTTTTTCCATTGAGAGAGTAGGGAAGGGAAAAAACATTCATAACAGTAATTTACTCATGCATACTTAAATTATATGATCAGAGGTGGGTATAGTAGCCAGAAATTCTACTCATGTAAAAGAAGTGCTTTGAAATTAATAATTAAAAGGAGACAACCAAAAATTTCTAACTGAGCTAAGGATACAAAGAGCACCTACTTAAAAACTTGAGTAATGATATCAGTCTTGAAGGTTTGAGGTTTTTCTCAAAAATTTTTTTAACAAGTTTCTTATAGTTTTCTACTTTTCTCTGTAAATTTATCTAAATTTGAAACCATTTTCCTTAAATTTGTAATTTCCTCTTGTCAAATTGACTTTTCTTGTATATTTGAGACTATTATAAATTTGTGGATTATTTTATGGCTAATTTTTGTCTAGTTTTTTTTTTTTAATAAAATTACCGTTTTTTAAATAAATTTGAAACAGACTGTGATAATTTTTTTTTTTACTTTTTCCTTGTAACAATTTACATTTTTGACCATAATTTTGCAGAGCCAGAACAGAACAATAATTCAACTCTGATTTAGAAGAAAAAAAATTAATAAAATTGTATTTAATGAAATAAATTAACTTTAATGACCAAAGACACAGTTATTTCTGTTATAATATTTACCTCCACCAAGGAGATTATGTTTTTGCCGGCGTTTGTCTGTTTGTTTGTTAGCAACATAACTCAAAAAGTTATGGATGGATTTTTATGACATTTTCAGGAAAGGTGTATCATGGCACGGGGAACAGATGATTAGATTTTGGTGATGATCTGAGAGTGCACACCTCCACCAAGGGCTTTGTTTGCATTTGTGCAGTAGGATTACACAAAAACTACTGGATGGATTTAGATGAAATTTTCACCAGAGTTGGTTCTTGGACTAGAGGGGAAACCATTACATTTTCGGAGATGATCTGAGAATGCATACCTCCACCAAGGCTCTTACATCCTCACAGACTGTTAGTAACAATACTCCAAAACTACTGGATGGATTTGGATGAAATTTTCACCATAAGTGGTTCTTGGCCTACACACAAACCCATTACATTTTGTGGGTGATCCATGACTGCATACCGCCGCCAAGGCTCAATTTTCTTGCAGTGGTTTCGTAGGATTATGTAAAAACTACTGGATGGATTTTGCTGAAATTTTAACCAGAGATGGTCCTTGGCCTGCAGACGAACCCATTACATTTTGGAGCTGATCTGTGAGCACACACCTCTACCAAGGCCCAGTCTTGCAATGTATGGTGGGATGGAGAAGGGGAGATGCAAACAGATGGATGGACAAAGGGAGGGAAGGAAGGCGCCTTGGCGGAGGTATGAACTCTCTGAGTGCTTTTCTAGTTCTATATTGTGGAGAAAAAGGAATGGGCGAGAGGCAATGAGCTTGAATGAGACAAGGCTTTATTTTCTCCCTCATACTGCAAACACGTTTCATAGCTCGGGTGAGCTACTGCGCTACTAAGGTCTCTGTACATAACTCTTTTATACCTGTTGCACAGACAAAGAAAATATGTGGCACATTAGCATTTCAATTGTCAGTCAATACACATCATTAACATAACATCAACTGTCGCTGCTTTGACCGCTGCTTCTGGTCTCCGCGACTCCAGGTTATTCTTTCCTTCCTTGGGGGGCGCATAACTTAACAGTCCAGTGGATTGCCCCCCCGGGGCTCTTTGTCCGTCTGTCCATTGTCCTGCCTTTCCTCCTGCCCTGATGGGTGTGAGAGAATGTCCACCCGCTGTGTCTAGTGTCACCACAATATATTTATAGTTTTTTTAGAAATCTCCTCACCACCCAGACAGCAGGAAAAACCTCCCTTATTTTGAAATCCAAATGTTGGCACGTTTAGTTTGTCTGAAGGCTGTTGACCGATTAAAGTCACTGACTTTGAGAATTTTGGTCATCTTAACTTGCCAGGTACATAAAAATGAACATAAATTAGTTAATATTAACTAAGGTAAAGATAAAAACATCTCCTTTTTATTCTTGCCTGAAATAAGAAAAAAACTAATTAAAAAGAAGACAAAATTAACCTACTTGAGCTCCTAACCACACCTATTAGTTAAGCCAGTGGTTCCCAACCTTTTCTCCAGGAGCCTCCCCTGTCTGTGTCACAGAAGTGCCCCCCCCCCCCCCCGCAGCCCACACGATCACGCCAGAGGAATTAAGTCATTTTAGAACATTTATTTAGGAAAAAAATAACATCAGTTTTGTGCTTAACCTATTCCATTTGTTTTGAAATGTAAATTTGCTTTCCTTTATACTTAAACTAAACTGAATTATATGAACATGTGTATCACGCACAGACAAAAAATAAATGTGGCAAATGACTGCAATGGTATTAAAATATTTGTCCTTTTGTTTTAAGACAGCATTACTTTTAAACATGGCCTTTTTGACACCAGAAGGCAGTCCTGAGTCTTCATTGTCAATAACAAAGTTTTCATCTTTGCCAGAGGTATGAAACAGAAATGTTAACAAGAACATGTCCCTTGTGAAAGCAAAAAATTTCCAACAACCAAAATAGTGGGTATAACCACATGACAGCATAAATCAGTAAAGGCCTAAATGTCCGTCAGTATGGGCCTAATGGCAGTAGGCCTAAAAACACCCCTGTCATACACAAAGAGCAAATATCCTTGACTGCTCTTTCTCACAACACTGCCCAGCAATTAACATTGCAAAGAATAATTCAATGATTCTTTGCTTTTTACTCTCTCCAGTCTGTTGATTCAAAAAAGAATATTAATGTGTACCTTGAGCTTGCATGTCTCTGACCAGGGATGCGATGTTTGGAGTGATAGTGGTAATAGGCATGCAGGCTTGATCAGCTGCTCACCAATATTGTGCAGCTTTTTTGCCTTCGCAAAGAGCAGCGCACAGTCGAATGATGTTTCAGTGGCTCTGAGTAAATCACTACCTGTCCATTCAAATAATTTTCTGATATTCCTGTGTCTCCTCGAAAGCGCCAGGTGCTGTTTCCTCAAAAAAATCCCGACTTGTACCAATGGTCTCTCGGTGTTGAGTCTCCTGATGCCGTCTCAGTTTGCTGGGCTTCACGCTGTCACTAGCTAGCTTTTCACCACAAATAACACATTCTGGCCAAAAAGAGTCTTGTGCTTCTATAAATCCATAGTTCAGGTAACGGTCAATATGTTGTCTTTTTTTCTTTTTTAACTCCACGGGGTCCTCCGCACATTTACGTTTCTCAGCCATTGTGGAGGATGGAATCCGACAAGACAGCGAGCTGCACAACACAGAACTTTATTTCTCCTCCAAGACAGAACAGAACAGAATAACCCTGAGTGCCTGAGTGAACTCCTTTATACACTTTTATTCCAGCCTCCAGCACACAGGATAAATACATTAACATACAGACTGAAAGACATGTACACACATTAACATAACATTGACACACACATCACAGAGCAGGTCTTGCTACAATACATTTGCACCCCTGCGTCCTCAGGTGTGAACCTGTTGCTGTGGGGGCGAAAGGCACATCTTTGTTTGTTTGGCTCCTCTCACCTTTTCTCCATTAGCATTTCTAACTAGCCTCTCCCCCACCAACCTCTTGTACGGGGTGGAGTGCCATGTGTATTGTGTCCACCACACCATCCTCTTCCTTTATTTGATGTCATTCATGCATTTTTTTTTTTTTTTTACCCACACATTTCATGACCTCAAAACAGACGGAACTCCGTGCCCCCCCAGTGGGCTTAGGCGCCCCCCCGCCCCCAGGGGGGTGTAGACTCCAGGTTGGGAAACACTGAGCTAACTGACTCTTCATTATTGCTCCCACTACCAGCGGATTAAAACCATGATAAATGCCTCCACTGCTTACAGACCTCTTCTGCTTTTTTCCATGTTTAAAATACTTTAATAAGCTCATGTTTCTCTTGGACAGTGACACTAGCAAGACACTCTGGCCACCGAATGGAGCGGAGCGGACACTTCTGAACTCTGCGCGGATGACGGTCACGCGCGTTGTTCGTGTGTGCGCTTCCAGACTGTCGTTCCTTCATATTTTTTTTCTTAAATTTATATACGTAGAATGGCAGCATAACTTCAAGCGTGGCCACCACGCAGAAATGTTACCAGAGGAAACCCTGCAGGAGGAATGCAAAAAAATTCAAGCAAACTATTGTGAGGAGCTTGTGAAAGGATACCCAAAACATCTGACCCAATTCATACAGTTTCAAAGCAATGCTACCAAACACTAAGGAAATGTATGTAAACTTCTGACTTTGAAGAAAGTGATAAAAAGTGGAGCGGCTGTGGCGCAGGTGTAGTGTGGCCAACTACTGATCAGAGGGTCAGTGGTTTGATTGCAGCTCTGTCTGCAGTCTGCATGTCTAAGTGTCCTTGTGCAAGACACTGAACCCCCAGTTGCTCCTGGTGGGTCAGGCCAGCGCCTGCGTATGGTGGCTCTGCCGCCATCAGCATGTGAATGTGTGTGTGAATGGGCTTATAGCAGGATCTGTAAAGCGCTTTGGTCATCCAGAGATGAGTAAAATGCGCTATATAAGTGAACGCCTTTTACCATTAAAAAATTATCTCTCTCATTATTCTGGCATTTAGCAAGCAGAAATAATTTTGGTAATCCTAACTGACCTAAAACGGGAAAAGTTTAGTCTGATTTAATATCAGACAGTGAGGGGAAAAAAAAGGTTATGTCTTTTTATGCAATATCAACTGTATTTGCAATTTGTGCAAATTCACCTGTGACTATAAAAACAACTAATGATCATTAAAAATAAGAAGGCAATGTGGTGCTGAGGTTCCACAAATGTGTCAACTTGATTATTGACACTGGACGTTCACAACATTCACACATGTACATACAGACAAACTACGGCTGTTTGAGAAGATTAGTGGCCAATTTCAAAACAACCAAAACAAACACAGACCCTCACAAATACACATTCCCCTGCCCTGCCAAAGCGGGTTCACAGCGAGACAATATGAGGCCAATCAGGGGACCATTGGTATCGTTCTCCCTCCGCTAATGAAGGCACTTTGAAAAGGTAATCTAATTCACCAACAGCAATTAAGGCTGGGAGCGCCTTGTCGCTATCAATTATCTGCTCCTTCACTCATGTTCTCCAGTGCAGACGCTGAGCCTGCCTGACACACAGCATTGTCGGACAAATCAACCCCATCAGCCAGCAGTCACTGAGAACACTAATCATGAGTGTTCAAATGCACACAAACACACAGACTCACACACAGATAGGTGATGCTGGTAATAAGTAGGTGCTGTATGACTCGGTATGTTCAGGCTGATGATAGGTCAAAGTAGAGTCTTATTTCTATTAACACACAAATGCAGATTCTGCATATGAGTATAAAGAACATGTAGGCAAGGGATGGATTTTTTTGCACTTCAAGTTTTCCAGTTTAAGCTTACAGTTAAACAATAAACATGTCCTGGTTTTCACAGTTGGATCGGTCGGTGGAGAGCACTAAAGCAGGATACGATATGCCAAAATGTAAAAAATATACATTAGCTACCTGGATAGAGGGGGCAGAAGTAGAAGTCTACAAAGCTACCGGTTACACTGCTTTCCAGACTGAGTATAACCATAAATGATGGGTCTGTAGATTTTATGATAAAGAAAAATTTGGACATTTGTTAAGAACATGCCATAGTGTATACTGCATAATTCAACCAAGGCATGTGTATGAAATTGTAAAAGACTGTCTGTGTCCCCTCTGAGCCAAATGGATGAACAATTGGTGACCACCAAATGCTGTGTAACACATCTTTTAGAAACTTAAAACTACTAAGAACTCAATAATATCCAAAATGTAGAGAAATAGAAGTCCTATCGAAGAGGAAGGCTTAAACAATTAGTCGATGTAGTCAACAACGTCGACTGGGCAGAACTGCTTCCATTGTCTGCTATGACTGCACTCTGTTCCAGCAAAGAAGAGGATCACATGATGGAAAAATCGAGAGAAAACCATGAAGAAAAGACCAAAAAGCAATGCCCAAACTTTCCAAAGTATAGGAGCATTTTACCGAACATAAACAAACGAAACAAGTGACATGTAGGTTCTGTAAAGCACAGCTGTCATATCACAGCAGCATTACAGTGATGCTTCCGTCCTACTCCTACTCTCTCTCCCTCCCTCTACCCCACTGCTCCAGCTCCAGGCTGTCTGTCAGCATGTCACCGCTGTGCTCCATCCCCGATGATGGCAAACCGAAGCTGGGCCACCCCTAAACACCACACCAGCGAAGTTAGATGAGCCATTCTTTCTCACCTACCTGATTATTTTTAATGTGTGTCCACCAGGGCAGCATGCTCACACAGATGATCGCACAGATGAATCGATCGCACAGATCGCACAGATGAAAGCAGTGTTACCAAGTAAAGTTAGCACCTCATATTTTCAATAGCCAACTATCTTAGCCTTAGAAAACTGACGACACTGTATCTACTGCTTATGTTAGTTTACTTGTCAGACAATAAGCTCTGTTGGAGGATGGCTGCTGACAGCTGAACTATTTTAGTTATGCTGGTTAACGTGTTAAGTGCAGTAAATGAGTGAATTACAGTAGTAGCTTACTATTACTTAGTATTATTCAAGTCAAGTCACATAGATTTATAAAACACATTTGAAACAACTAATGTTGACCAAAGTGCTGTACAGTTTAAGGACAACATACTGTAAAACATCAAAAACAAGGAAACAAAGGATAATTCAAACAAACACAAGAACAATAAACCAATCAATTAACAGATCAGCAACATAATGAACTCAAAGACTGGATTAAAAGGCCAGAGAGTAAAAATAAGTTTTTAAACAAGACTTAAAAATGTATAGGTTATGGGTCATGCAGGGGTAGCTGGTTTCACAGCTTAGGGGCAGCAACTGCAAAGGACCGGTCACCTCTGTGAACCAGCTTTGACCTTGGGACAGCTAAAAGCAGTTGATCTGTAGACCTCAGTGACCTCACTGTGGCATGGAGGAGTAAGAGGTCAGAAAGGCACAATAGGGCAAGTCTGTTAAGAGCTTTAAAATTCAAAAGTAAAATTTTGAAATCAATCCTAAAATGAACAGGGAGCCAGTGAAGGGACACAAGGACAGGAGTGATGTGCTCACATTTCTGAGTCCTTGTAAGGAGATGGGCAGCAGCATTCTGGACTAACTGCAAACAAGACAGACAAGCTTGGCTGACACCAAAATAAAGGGAGTTACAGTCATCCAGTTGAAATGTAATAAAAGCATGGATGACCCTTTCAAAATCTTTGAATGACGAAAAGGACTTTATTTTTGATAAAAGTCTCAGTTTTTAAAAAAAAGCCATTTTTAACAGCAGAATTTATTTGTTTGTAAAGTTTAAAATTGTTGTCCAGTAAAACACCCAGGTTTCTAGCACGAGGTCTGACATAGTAGATACCAAGGCCACACAGATCAGTCATGGGGAGGCTGCAGGCACCACTTGGGCCAAAGAAAAGGACCTCAGTTTTGCTTTTGTTAAAATTAAGAAGATTAAAAGCCAATCAGGCCTTAAGCTCCGTTAGACAATCGTGCAGAGGTTTGAGGGACAGTGAACTGTTGGATTTAAGGGGAATATAGATTTGTGTGCCGCCCACGTAGCTATAAAAGGAGATGCCATATCCTTAGACTTCGAGATGTGGTTGGGCTTTCAGGAGTGATTTTAGAATGGTTCTCCTCATATCTCTCTGGCCAAAGTTTTAGTGTTTTTATTAATCATTTTCTGTCTGAATCAATACACCTTACCTGTGGAGTACCTCAGGGTTCTGTCTTGGGTCCAATACTTTTTCTTTTATATGTGTTTCCTTTGAAACATATAATTAGCAAGTACAGTGATGTGTCATACCACCTTTATGCTGATGATATCCAGCTGTACTGTTCTTTTAAGCCCACCAAGTTCCACAAATTAACTTCCTTAGCTAACTGCTTGTCGAACAGCAACCAGTGGTTAAGTGATAACTACTTACAACTGAACTCTGAGAAAACAGAAACTAATTGTTGCCCCTAACAGTGTCATTCCTTTAATAAAACAGCACATACAGTAGGTCCTTTAGCATCTTCTGTCCAGCCCTATGTCCGTACCTAGGTGTTATTTTCGATTCAGCAATGTCTTTGGAGGTCATTTGGAGGTCAGAGGGCAGCTGAGGAAGCTCCGACCCAGGAAAGCTGCAGGCCTGGACAAAGTGTGTCCAAGAGTATTGAAGACCTGCGCTGCAGAACTGGGGGAACCACTACAACGGATCTTCAACCTCAGCCTGCAGATTGGGAGCGTGCCCACTCTCTGGAAGACATCCCGCATCATTCCAGTTCCGAAAAAGAACCGGACCAGCGAGCTGAATGACTTCCGACCAGTGGCACTCACCTCACATCTGATGAAGACGTTGGAGCGGCTCTTCCTCAGCCTCCTCAGACCCCAGGTGCAACATACCCAGGATCACCTGCAGTTTGCGTACCAACCAGGTGTTGGTGTGGAGGATGCCATCCTCTACCTGCTTCATCGAGCCCACTCCCATCTGGATAAGGGAAGTGGCACAGTGAGGATCCTCTTTTTGGATTTCTCCAGTGCCTTCAATACCATTCAGCCCCCTTTGCTTCAGGATAAACTGAGCAAGATGGGAGTGGACTCCCACCTGGTGGACTGGATCTCCGACTACCTCACTGGCAGACCACAATATGTCGGGCTGAAGGACATTACGTCTGACACAGTTGTCTGCAGCACTGGACCCCCCCAGGGCACAGTATTGGCCCCTCTTCTCTTCACCCTGTACACCTCGGACTTTTGCTACAACTCGGAGCTGTGTCATATCCAGAAGTATGCCGATGACACAGCCATTGTTGGGTGTATCAGGGATGACAGAAAGGAGGAGTACCGGAGACTGGTAGGGGACTTTGCTGCATGGTGCCACACCAACCACCTACAGCTCAACACCTCTAAGACGAAGGAGCTGGTTATTGATTTTGGGAAGTCCAGACCAAGACCTCAACCAGTCCTGTTAGAGGGAGCTGAGGTGGAGGTTGTGGATTCATACAAATATCTTGGGTTGTGGTTGGACAATAAATTGGATTGGACAAAATACATTAGCCACTTGTATGGGAAGACACAAAGTAGGATGTACTTCCTACGGAGATTGCAGTCCTTCAACATCTGCAGCAAACTTCTGCAGATGTTTTACCAGTCTGTGGTTGCCAGCGTCCTCTTATACTCCGTGGTGTGCTGGGGGGGCAGTATATCCAAGAAGGATGCGTCCAGACTGGATAAACTGATCAGGCGGGCCGGCTCTGTGGTCGGCGCGAAGCTGGACACCCTGGTGACGGTGGCAGAGATGAGGACTCTGGATAAACTGTTGGATATAACGGACAATGTCAGCCACCCTCTGCACACCGTCATCAGTGACCAGAGGAGCCTGTTTAGTGAAAGACTGCTCCTTCCCAAGTGTCAGACCAACAGGCTTAAGAACTCTTTTGTCCACCATGCCATCACACTCTATAACTCCTCACTTGGGGGGGGGGGGGGGGACATAGAGTACAGAGGACAGTAGGGCATTCATAGTGTAATAACTTTAACTTAACCATACTTGTACAAGCCATATTCAGCCCTGTATTTATATTGTGTGTATTATGTTAAGTGTTTATTTTTTGCTTTTTTTGCTTTTCTGATCTGTATGCTCCTTTTATGTGCTGCTGGAAATTTTAAATTTCCCAGAGGGAGTCCTAAAGGGATTAATCCCAAAGGGATTAATAAAGTTAAGTCTAAGTCTAAGTCTTCTAAACAGTTAATAAAAAACTGTTTTTTCCATCTCCGTAATATTTCCAAATTAAAATCCCTTGTGCCCAAGGTTGAACGCATCTGGACTTTTGTAATAGTCTTTTTACCCGTTTAAGAAGGAACTTGACCACATTCAGATCGTTCAGAACTCTGCTGCAAGGCTTTTAACTGGAACATGCAAATGGGCCCATATTATGCCTGTTTTAGCCTCTCTGCATTAGTTACCAGTGAATTTTAGAATACATTTTAAAAATCTTGACCTTAATTTTCAGATCCTTGCATGGACAAGCTCCTCCTTATATCTCAGATCTGCTACAGCCTTATACCCCAACTCGTAGTCTGAGGTCAGCAGGCCAAATGTTATTTGTGGTCCAAAAAACCCATTTCAAGACATGAGGCAATCGCTCCTTTGAAGTAGTTGCAGCTAGGCTGTGGAATGCTCTTCCCTTTTCTCTTTGTTGCCTAGATACTGTGGATATATTTTAAAAAAACAGCCAAAGACTTTTCTTTTTAAACAGGCTTTTAGCTAGATAAGGTTTGTATTTATTTATTTATTGTAATCTACTGTGTTTTTCAGTCTCCCCTGTCTGTATTTTATGTATTTTATTTTTACTGCTTTGTGAAGCACTTTATGATTTTTATATCTGTGAAAGGTGCTACATAAATAAAATTTACTTACTTACTCACTTACAATAGCAGTGGACCAATTGACCCTTGAGGGATATCACAAAACACAGGGACAGACGAGGAGACTGAATCACCAATACTGACACAAAATGTTCTGCCGGACAAGTAAGATCTGAACCATTCCAGGGCCGTGCTTTTAATACCAACACAATGCTCAAGCCGAGAGATGAGGATGTTGTGATTAACTGTGTTGAAGGCCACTGTGAGGTCTAAAAGGATTAAAAGGATATTATTACTTAATATTACTTAGAATAGTAATTATTACTATTATAATACTATGACATGTAATTCAATTTCAAAAAACTATAACCATAATCATTAAAAATAATTTAAAACAAAACAGAATTATAAATCAGAATTGGAAAGCAAGATGGCAAAGAAACTTGGTTCAGCCTGGGCCAGTATTGCAGGCCTTCAGAGCACAGAGCGCAGTAATCCTGTGTTTTTAGATGGTTTTAATTCAGACACAGAGCTGCTTAATGCTCTTAATTGTTTTTATGGTCGTTTTGACTCCTTTGATTTTAGCACTGAAACCCAAGATTTGAAACAGAAACTCAAAGACAATCAGCACTTTAATATTGAGATGCAGGATGTTAAAAGGGAGTTCTGCGCTGTAAAAGTGAACAAAAGTCAGGGCCCTGATAATATATGTGGGCACTTGGTAAAGTCCTGTGCACATGAACTGAGTCCTATATTTCATTACATTTTCAATAAGTCCTTACAAACACAACATGTGCCTAAGATATGGAAAGAAGCAGTGGTTGTTCCCGTTCCAAAATCCAGCTGTCCTAAAATGGTAAACGACTTTAGACCAGTTGCTTTGACTTCAATTTTAATGAAAATTTTTGAAAAACTGGTCAGATACCCTATTTCATTGTGTATGGGAATGTAGAATAATAAGAATGTTTTGGGAAGAGGTGAGGGTAACAATTGAAAAAATAATCTCAAAACAAATCCTTTTGAATCCTAAACTGTTTTTGTTGGGTCTGTACCCAGAAAAGCATAACTTTAATAAAAGTGAAAGAACATTCATAGACCTCAGTTTGCTTAATGCCAAAAAATGTATTGCACTACTGTGGAAAAAGACTCATAGACCAGATGTGACTCAGTGGTTAAGACAGATGTTAACAAACCTTCCATTAGAAAGAATAACATATATACTGAAATCAAAGGAAATTGTGTTTGAGAATATATGGAGACCTTTTATTGATCATGTAAAAAATTTAAACATAACTCTTGAAGAAGAAGGTGAATGATGTGTGTGGACCTTGTAAATTCCAAACTGGTGAACATAATATGTATACTTATGTAATGGATTGTCTAGACTAAACAGAGGAGCATTGTTGAAGACTTGATTTTGTTGGTGGTTGTTGGTGTTTTTAGTGCATTTTTTTTTTTTTTGTAGTACTTTAGTGTTAGTGTTTGATTGTTTGTGTCATGTTTGTTTAAAAAAAAAAAAAAGGTTCAATAAAGATATTGTGGGGAAAAAAAAAAAAAAACTGGTCAGATGTGAGGTCCTAAAGCAGACTGCCCATGCATTGGATCCTCTGCAGTTGCGCATGCATTGGATCCTCTGCAGTTTGCCTATAGGCCTCACAGAGGAGTGGAGGATGCCACTGTCCCTCTGTTTAACATGCTTTTTAAACATCTGGATTTTAATGGGACACACGCCAGGCTTTTATTTGTGGACTTTTCTTCCGCCTTTAATACAATCCAACCTCATATCTTAGTTGAAAGGCTCCTGCAACAATTTGATTTGAGCAATAATCTGGTGGGTTGGATTCTGGATTTCTTAACCAACAGGGTCAATGGTACATTGTCTGACCTAAAGTGCTCTTCTACTGGCTCTCCTCAGGGGTGTGTGTTGTCACCACTACTCTTCATCCTGTACACAAACATGTGTCGGAGCAGACATGACAACAGACGCATCATAAAGTATGCTGATGATTCAGTTATTGTCAGTCTCCTCCAGGATGGTGAGAGTGGCCACAGCCCAGTAGTTGATGATTTTGTTCACTGGTGTGAGGATTCCTACCTGCAGCTGAATACGACAAAAACTAAAGACATGATTATTGACTTTAGGAGGAAAACTCCCAGGCACAAAGTCACCGTACTAAAAGGCCAGACCACCGAATGTGTACAATCCTACAAATATCTTGGGACGATTATTGATAGTAATTTAAACTTTGAAGAGAACTGTGAAAGGGTGTGCAAAAAGGGTCAGCAACATTTGCATTGCTTGAGAAAACTTGCACGCTTCCAAATTGACCGAACCATAATGACAATGTTTTATCGGGCTTTTATTGAATCTGTTTTATCCTTTTCTTTAGTGTCATGGTTTGGTCAGATAAAACTGAAACAGAGGAAATCCTTGGATCAGGTAGTTAGATGGTCCAGTCATTTTCTTGGTGAGTCACAGCTGAGCCTGACATCCCTGTACACCAGACAAGTACAGAGGATGGCTACCTCCATTTTAAATGATGACTCCCACCCTTTGCACTGCAACTTTCAGCTTCTTCCCTCAAGACAGAGGTTTGCTGTCCCAAAAAGTAAAATCCAGCGCTACAAAAACAGCTTTGTTCCTGCTGCTGTCAAAGAGTTGAACAAGCTGTAGCAATATATTGCACATAATTTAGGTACCTATTTATTAACTCCATTTTATATTTACTTATTTTTGTAGGATGTTACTTGGGTTCTAAATATTTTATATTTTATATTTTAGACCTTTGAGTTTTTAACCTCTTCGACTAGTTTTTAACTTTTAATATGACTCTTCTCTCTTACCACTGGTTTTTCTCCCATCTCTTTGTCTTTTTATACCCTGATTGATGGAGCCTTGAGTATTTTTATCATGTTTATAGTCAATTTCATGTGTGCCTATGTTTGTGTCTATGTTGAATGTAATTTGTGGTTTGTAAATATGGATGTCACCAGACTGCAAAACAAATCTACCTACGGGTACAAATAAAGTAACCTGAACCTGAAACAACTTGAAATATTTCACTGTACAGTGGGGAAAATAAGTATTGAGTACATCAACATTTTTCTCATTAAACATATTTCTGATGGAGTCACTGAGCTGAGATTGTCACCAGATATTAGTAACAACCCAAGTAATCTATATACTGCATACAAAGAAATCAAGGCAACTGTGTTCACAAGTTATATTTAATAAAGTGGAATGACACAGGAAATAAGTATTGAACACAAGAAAAAGAGGTGCAAAAAGGCATAGAAAGCCAAGAAACCAGCTGGAATCCATCAGAATATAGGAAGCTATCCCATCCCCCATCAGTGTAAATTAATGTCAGCTAGTTAAGTCCTACAGAGAAAGCTCACCCTTAGAGACAGGGTGAGGGGCTCAGTCATCCGGGAGAGGCTCAGAGTAGAACCGCTGCTCCTCCACATTGAAAGGAGCCAGTTGAGGTGGTATGGGCATCTGATCAAGATGCCTCCTGAACACCTCCCACTTGAGATGTTTCAGGCACATCCCACTGAGAGGAGACCCCGGGGCAGACCCAGGGCTCGGTGGAGAGACTATGTCTCCCAGCTGGTCTGGGGACAGCTTGGTATCCTCTCTGAAGAGCTGGAGCAGGTGGCTGGGGAGAGAGAAGTCTGGGCTTCTCTGCTTGAACTGCTGCCTCCGCGACCTGGACCTCCGGAAAAGCGGTAGAAGATGGATGGATGGATGGATAGTTAAGTCCTGACTGATAGCCTTTAAAAAGGTCTGTGAATATCAGATTGTCACACCACAAAGAACTCATAATGGGTAGAAGCAGAGTTCTTTCTAGACCTTTGCAACCTTATTGTTGCAAAACATAATGATGGCATTGGTTACAGGCACATTTCTAAGCTGCTGAATGTTCCAATGAGCACTGTTGAAGCCATCATTCAGAAGTGGAAAAACATCATTTTACCATAAACCAGCCACAACCAGAAGCTCCTTGCAAGATTTCTGACAGAGGAGTCACAAGAATTATCAGAAGAGTTATCCAACAGCCAAAGACCACTCGTGGAGAGCTCCAGAAAACCTGGAGTTAGCAGGTACTGCTGTTTCAAAAAAAACTGAGTATTTTTTTTTTAATTTAACCATTATTTTATACAGGGTAGTTCCATTGAGAGGCAACCTCTCTTTTTCAAGGACACCCTGTTCACCCTCACACAGTTACACATTCACACCAAGAAGCTGCCCAGTACAACCACAGACTGACCTGTGGCCACTGAGCAGCTCCACTGGAGCAGATGGGGTTAAGGGCCTTGCTCAAGAGCACTACAGTGGGTTAAGGAGAGTGGGGCAAACACTGCTGTGTTATCTGTCACACCAAGATCTAATCCTGTCGGTCCAGGGATCAAACCCGTGACCCTCCGCTCACCAGTCCACATCCCTAACCATTAGGCCACCACTGCACTCAACCAATATGGGTTCTATGCCCACTCACCTCGCAAGACTCCATTGTTGAAGAAAAAGCATGTTGAAGCTTGTTTTAAAGTTTGCTGCACAATGGCAGACTTCATATAATTGAAGGAAAGATGAATGGACAAATGTACAGAGACATCCTTGATAAGAATCTGTTGCCATCTGCCAAGATGCTGAAGATGAAACAAGGGTGGACGTTTCAGCATGACAGTGATCCCAAAGATACAGCCAAGGAAACTCTCATCTGGCTTCAGAGAAGGAAAATAAAGCTGCTAGAATGGCCCAGTCAGTTACCTGACCTGAATCTAATTGAAAATCTATGGAACGAACTGAAGATCGGAGTTTATAGAAGACACCCATGGAACCTTCAAGGTTTGAAGACAGTTTGTGTGGAAGAATGGGCTAAAATCACTCCTGGGCAATGCCTGCACCTAGTTTCTCCATACAGGAGGTGTCTGGAGGCTGTTATTACCAACAAAGGCTTTTCTACTAAATATTAAATGAATTTCAGTGACCGTGTTCAATACTTATTCCCTGTGTCATCCCACTTTATTAAATATAACTTATTTGTAAACACAATTGCTTTGATTTCTTTGTATGTATGGATTACTTGGGTTGTTACTGATATCTGGTGAAAATCTCAGGTCAATGGTTCCATCAGAAATATGTTTAATGAGAAGAATGTTGACATGTTCAATACTTATTTTCCCCACTGTATGCATACTGAAGGCTCACATTCCTGCACTGCAATTTAAACCATTTGTAAACTGTTATTTTGGACTTGAAGTTCCTTTAATTTTCATCTGAAGCCTAATTGAATGTTTAAACTTCCAGAACCAACAAGGTTTCAAATGGGATGGAGTAGTTTTTTTTCCCTTTTTACTTTTATGGACTTGAATGCTCCTCTACTTTGTTTTGAACATACAAAGTCACAACAGTCCTCCGTGCTGCAGCAGAAGCTGCTATTTGAGTTTTTGCATTTTATTTTTTGGGGATTGAGAGACTGCACTTTCTTTTCCGTTATTTAATAGTGTTGCTACAAACACTTTGGAATAAGCTGTCAAGTTCAAAAATGCAACACCTGTTTGATAGGTCATTATTTTGTTTCGCTATAGGAGCTTTTTATAATAGACTATGTTATATTAAGGCAGAGAATGATAACAATGTGATTTTTTTCAGGCAAGCAGGCTTAAACAAGAAAAGATTCAATTTTGTGGTATTCTAAGATGTAATATGAAATTTGAATTCTGCAAAGTACACATGGACAGCAAACCCATCTTTAATTGAGGACAACTGCACAATCTGAACAGACCTTCAGTGCAGGTACAAGCACGAGTTAACAGACATAACTATTCAACACACACTTCAAGAGCTCTCCCTCATGCAACTAAAGCACGCTGATACATGACCTTAGTCCAAAGCACTGGCAAATGCATGCATACTGCTGCTGTATGAAGTATAGGAAGACCTCTGAAGGCTAATATGCACCCTTGATTATACTGCTAGTGGAAGTCAAATATTCTACACTGAGATAGCTGCACGAAGTTGTTTAATTATGCACGTATATAAACTGAATGTTATCTGAAATACAGAACGAACGAAAATTGCTTTTATTATTTCAACTGTCTCATGTTTTGACTACAGTACAGAAAGTTTTTGTGTGTAATTTGCAGTGTTGGGAGTAACAGATTACTTACTGTAATGCCACTATTTTTACAGTAACGTGCTGTGTAACAAAATTACTGTTTAAAAATTCAGTAATGGGGGGATAGTCTGGACATTGTTATGTCCGAATAACATGAAACTGGAGCCACTCTCAACTGAACACCAAACTGACTTTATTATCACGAACAACACAATATACACTCCAGCCATAGCCCGCCTGACATCATAACCCCCAACCCCCTCGCCCAGGCTGGGCTACGGCAAGCCCCGAGAGTCATATCCCACATAACATCCCCCCCCCCATAAAGTCAAAGCCACCACCCCCAACCCAGAACAGAAAAAAAACAGTGTTGTCTCCCCTTTTTCTTTCATATAACACTAAGTATGCAAAACTCAGCCAACCAAACGGGTGTCTGGGTAGACTACCAGAACACCCCAGTGTGTTGGAACAGATTATTCTGCTGCTTAGTCCCAACCCACATTAGCTATTGCTGTCTTCAATACATAATCCTCCAGGTACCTGGGCCTCTGATGAACTCTAGCCGGGCATCCCCTAGGCAGAGACTCTGCACCAGGCACCGTCGGCCCTACCTGTGGGTTCCCACCACTCCAGTCCAACCAGTCCCACCTCACGTCAGGTTGTCTCGTCGTAGTTCTAGTCTTCTGTTCCAGTGGCAACTTTCTGAGTCTGCTGGAGTGCCACCGCGACCCATCCGCAAGCTCGAATGTGTCACCTCGTGATCTGCAGGGGCCCTGTCCAGAGCGGCTGCAGCTTATGCGTGCGGTTAGGGTATTTGTTCCAAACTTGATCCAACACCTTCAGTCCATGGGCTCTTGCCCTATGCTTCCTGTCAAATCGTCACTTCATCTTACGCTGTTGCGCAGTGACCCGGTCCCGTGGAGAGTCCATATTTCTTGGAGGAGGAGTCGTGGGCGGTCTCAGTCAATCCACAGGCAGAAGTAGTTCATGTCCCAGCATGAGAACCGCCGGGGAGCATCCTGTTGTAGCATGGGCCGTTGACCTGTAGTGGAGCAGTGTACTCTGGAGGGCGTCTGTAAATACAAAGCCATCCACCAAGTGAGCTCCCAGTCTATTTTTCAGGGTCTTGTTAAAACATTCAACGCCCCCATTGGCCTGGGGGTGGTAGAATGCAGTTTTAATGTGTTCCACGCCCCTATTGCTTCAAGAACTCTTCAAACGCCCCAGAGGTGAACTGCGGGACATTATCAGTCATGATTGCATTCGAGACCCCCCACCTGGCGAACAGTGATGAGAGGAAAATTGTAACCACATCCGTCGTGACTGAATTAGTGGGTAACACCTTTGACCACTTTGAGAACAAGTCATAGACCACCAGCAGGAACTGGCTGTTCAGGGGTGCTGCATGTAGTTCGCCAGATGTCCAACTTTATGTGTTTCCAAGGGCCCTCCGGGTATGACAGTGGCCGCAGGGGTGGAGGGGGTGGTCCGCCGGTCTTCCCACTCTCCAAGCATGGAACACAGTTTTTTTTACCATAGCTTCAATGTCCTTATCAATACCCAGCCTCCAAACTGAATCTCTGCAGCGCTGTTTTACCCTGACCACACCCAAGTGGCCCTCATGGAGCATCGCTGGAACACACAATCTCAGAGACACCGGGATTAGCGTGCAGTGTCTCCTCACCACACACACATCATTCCAACAGCTCAGTTCGTCTTTAAACTGGTGGAAGGGTGCCAGCCCACCCTGCACCTTTGCGGGCCAACCCTCCCTAATCACTGAGCACAGTTATGACAGCATGGGGTCTTGTTTCAGCTCCACCCAAAGTTCCTGGAGGGATACTATATCCCGGAGGGCCCCGTGCAGTGCATTAACCAGATCCGCCTCTGGTGGATCATCATCATCGTCGTCGTCCGATTCTACGGAGTTGGCCGTGGTGCGAGACAGGAGATCCGCCACTACGTTATCCTTGCCAGGAGTGAACTGGGTGGTAAAATTGTAGGCCCTCGGCCGCTCTGTCCACCTGTGGATCCGAAAAGGTCTGTGTACCAAACCCATCCTCTCCAGTAATGTTGTCAGTGCTCAGTGGTCCATCTGCAGAGTGAAATGGTGCCCATAGAGGTAGATATGCCACCGTTCACACACCCAGATGCAGGCAAGCGCCTCTCTCTCACCCATGGCATACTTTTGTTCAGTTGCTGAGAGAGCCCTCGATGCAAATGCCACCGGGCGCTCCATACCGTCCTGCACCTGGGACATAACCGCCCCCACCGCCGACCAGACGCTCGGCGCTGGGGGCAGTTGGCGGTTGGCCACTCTGGATCAAAATGGGCCCGCACCGGAGGGGAAGCAAGTTGAAACTTCAGCTTACCAACCGCCGCTGAATAGGCTGGGGTCCAATGCCACGGCGCATTCTGTTTTAACAGGGCCCAGAGAAGTCCAATAGTTTCCGAGTAGCGGGGAATAAAACGCCCATAAAGGTTCACCATACCCAGAAGTGAGGAAATCTGTGCAGGTGTCAATGGTTCTGGGAGGTGCAGGACTGCCTCCATGTGTTCAAATGCAGGGGCTACAGCCCCCCCCCCCGCCCCGTCAACCAGAACCCAGCAAAGTGGACAGAGTCCGCAGTCCAAAGGTCCGGAGTCCAAAAATGCACTTTTCTCCATTTAGGGTGACTCCGTGTTCCTGTAGTACCGTCAGCACCCGTCCCAACCGATCATCGTGTTCCTCTCGTGACATGCGATGTACCACGATGTCATCAAGGTATGCCACTACACCCTTGAGGCCGGCCATGCTGAGCTCAGACGAAAAGGCATGCGGGTGTACCTGAACACACCCATGTGGGTCATGAACGCTGTCAAGTTCCTGCTGGCTGGGTGGAGGGGCACCTGCAGGTAGCCCTGGCGGTGGTCCAGCTTCGTGAATACCTTTGAACTGCTGAATGTTGCAGTGAGCTCCTTCACCGTTGGAAGCGGGTACCTGTCTGGGATGATCGCTTTATTCACCATCCTGAGATTGATACATGGTTGGATGCCACCCGATTTTTTCTTGGCCACCACGATATTTGATATCCAGGGTGAAGCATCCACTCTCTCGATGATGCCTGCTTCCAGCAGTTTGGTCAACTCCACTGTGACATCGTCCTGTAGGGCGAGGGGAAGGCGCTGTAGCGGTTGAATTTTCGGCATCACACTTGGGTCTATGAGCAGGCGGTGGTGAAACGCGCTGATGCATCCCAGGCCTCTGAACAGCGCCAGCCAGCGGACATGCCATTCGGGATACACTGTCAGTACCGTTGAGCCCTCTGGGTCCTTGATGGAGAATCCCAATTCACCCAATTCAATTCAACTTTATTTATATAGTACCATTTCACAATAAGAGTCATCTCATAGCACATTCAACTGTAGCAGATCTATCCCTAGTAAGTCTGCCTCCTGGCGTGAAATTTGGAAAGTGAACGCAGGGACCGTCTTCAACCCACATTTCACTGCAAAGTCGACCGTGCCCGCCATTTCAATTTCGGCGTGGCCATATCCAAACATTTTCACTGCTCCAGCATTGATGGCTTTATTTGGGAAAAGTCTCCTCAAAGTAGCCATACTCAGTATGGACCTACCGGCCCCTGAGTCCACCATAAGTGGCACATTGACTCCATCGAGTTTTAGCACATACATTTCAATGGTTCCTTCTTTGCGCGTGCCACACACACCTGTGTCATGTCTCTGGACTCCGGCGCCGATGATTTAACAGTGATAGTGTTGGCCCTGTCCCGTGCCCCAGTCCGCCGCCTCCTGGGAATCCTCCCCCCGAGAATTAGCTACCTTGCTAACGGCTGTGCTTGGTGGGAAAGCTTGGGTGGCTACACTCCCTTTAGCCAACACCGGCAGACTCTGCTGAACTGTGGACTCAATCTGCCTAACCAGTTCGAACACCTTTTCCAACGAGAGAGTATCTTTAGTTAGCTTTAGCTTGTTGTTAGTACCATGGGCTAGCTTATCCCGGACCAGTTCCTCCTTGATAGGCCAGAAGGCGTACTATCTTGCTAGGCTGCGTAGCTCCGTAAGAAAGGACTGAGTGGACCCACCCATTTGCTATTGGCGGTCAAAAAACTTATATCTCCGTGGCGTGATGGTGGAATGGTCTCCGAAAACATAGTCCATTAATTCCAAACCATCTTTCAGTGAGCCGCTACCACACAGCTGCCACACAGCCCAAAAAATATGCGCTGGCCTTCCTCACCAGGGTAGTGGGCCATTAGGCTCCTTCGTCTCTCCTCATCAACGCCTCTCAGGCCGGCTGCAGCCACATACACGTCGAACGTCTCCCTCCAGCGGGCCCATGGTATAGCTGGTGTGCCTGGAGACTGTAAAAATGGAGGTGATTGTCTGATACATGCCCCCATGGTTTATCCTCGTCGCCAAATGTTATGTCCGAATAACATGAGACTGGAGCCACTCTCAGCTGAACACCAAACTGACTTTATTATCACGAACAACACAATATACACTCCAGCTGTAGCCCGCCTGACATCATTGCCCCCAACCCCTTCGGCCAGGCTATGGCAAGCCCCGAGAGTCAAATCCCACAT